>CM028131.1:225747500-228247500 GCA_016271365.2 Neoceratodus forsteri | reverse complement strand
AGCCCTCCTCCAGTCTACAGCGCCAACATAATGGAGAACTGCGTGCCTTCCATCGATAGAGATATGTGGGAGTTAAGTAAAGATGATGCATGATATTAAATTGCACCAACCTGAGTCTGTCTTGCTTAACATATTTATAAATGGAGTTCCATAGGTTCCTCCAGAACTCCGAGGAGTCTCTGATACCCAGTTCCCCGACCCAATAATAACAAACCCCAGATGGGAGTTTACTATCCCATTCTAGAATCTTACTATAGACTTTGGAGACGGCATGGGGCTGTGTCACAACCTTGAACAGACAATCCATATTTGCAGACTGACCAAGTAGGGTAGAAGGAGGAGCAGCCCCCTGAAATACGGCATTCTTAAGTTGCAACCATTTGAAGAAACAATTATCTGCAATACCAAAGCACCTTCTCATATAATCAAAAGACAGTGGTTTATTCTGGTCCAAAAAATCCGCTACTGTTATATGGCTGATCTGAGGCCAGAAGGATGGATATATCGGCACCCCACCAATCTTGAAATGCACATTTTCAAAAATAGGTTGGGCATCCAAAGTCCACCACTTAAAACCTAGGTGTTGTTGCAACTGGAGGAGAGCTCTTAGTGACCACCCCATGGGATTATTCTTTAGAAGCTTTGGGATATTTGAAGGGGAGAGAAATAATAGAGCTCGCAAGGAACACTTTATTCCTTTTGCTAGATCGCTCTCTATATCGTACCAAAGAGGCCTGTATTCCATGGGCTGATAATCTCTGGTCCACCAACCAAGTTTACAAACATGTTGAGCCAGGTAATAAGTAAATATAGAGGGAGCAGCCAATCCTCCCCTACTTTTTGGTGATATTACAATTTCATGTCCATGAAATTTCAAAGAATTACCATGACAATTTCACAAAATTTCACAAAAATTGTAATTTCAATTATTTCTATCTAACTTAAAAAGTACTTGTTCAACTAGCACCAATTCCCCATGGAGATGTACAGTATATCAAGTATCTGATCTCTGTATTTAAAGGTGGTGGAGTTAGAAGTCTCCAAAGTTTCAGGAATTTTAAAATTACATGTCACAGGTAACTAAACTCCAGAATTTTAAGTCCATATAACTTTAAAACTAGAGAATGGAATATCACTGTACTAAAGAGTCTATGTGTGTGTCAGCTCTTTAATTTCTTTTTCAAAGCCTGGCCAGGATACAAACAGCTAAAGATTGCAAAATGACATTAGTAATTAAAGTTGAATTTCATGTGCATAAGTGAAAATTGTGGTATTTTGAGATACTTTTTTCAAAACTATTTACATGCATTTTGCCCAGTCACTCACTTCAGCTGCCATTGTGGAGGTAGAACATGTTAGGTAGAGTGGCAATAAGATAGCATTCATTGGAGATTTCATAATAAATGTATGTATAGTAGTACCTATTTTTTTTCCAATTGTTTAACCAGGTGAGACACACTAAGTTGAAAGCTTGTTTACAGGTGTGACCTGGGAGCACAGGGAAATTAAGTGACTTGCTCAGGGTCACAGAGTATGCAGGTGGGACCTGTGGGATTCAAATCCAGGTCTCCAGATTTGCAGCTCAGAGCCTCAAACCACTGTGCTACGCTGCCTCCGATTTGTCAGGTCAGTATCTTGAGTGAAGAACCACGAAGAATAGTCATGGACATCATTGTGCACTAGTCTGTTTTCTTGCAACATCCCAGCTAACCACTAGAGATTATTGACTAAATGACTTTTCCAAGCACATCCATGCACAGATTTGTTTCTGTACAGTGCCACCTGCTGACTCTTTAACAACCCTTGTAGATAACAATGTATATTTTAGCATTTGAAAACAGTGGCCCCCAGTGATGACAAGCATTAAAACAAGTTGTGATTGAGGCCATTGTGACAGAAGTATCTGGATGTCTTTAGTCATGATGGAGCATGATACTGGGCATCTCTATCACAACAGTGTTTGATGGTCAGTGCAGGGTCATGATGCTAATGCAGGTAAGGTGATTTGCCTCTCTGCAGTACAAGTCAAATGAATGTGATCAGTAGCCATCCCAAGATGGACTGATGTTCTGCAAAGAGTGATGGGTTATGGTCATGTATATGCAAAAGTAAGTCAAGGTAATTTGAACTATAAGACAGGGGAGGTAGCTAGTTCAAGGGTCACTAGTGGCAGGAGTTAGATGCATGGGTTCAACAAGGTAATAGCAGATGGCTAAGTAGCAAAAGATTAGTAGACCACCAGCTGGCACAAGAGAGTTTACAGGGACAATTCTCACTTGAAAGCAGAATATATGAGAATCACACCCCACAACATTGACTAGTCTGAGTACCAAATACACTTGGAAGTCTAAGACTTAGAGGAACTCATAGAGACATGGTGGGAGAAGAAAATGACTGGGGAACTAAGAATGGGTATTTACTCACCTGGTAAAGGTGATTGTGTTAGTTTGTATGCATGGCACTCCAGACATTACATCATGGGTTATAGCCCACCTGATAGGCTGGTGATGCACATGTGGCCCAGGATCAAATTTCACAGTATACCTTAGTCCCAGGAGTCCCTGTTCCTCAGTTCAATTCTTCCATAGCTGCAACAAAGGTTAATCTAACCACCATCCACTTTGAACTACAATAGAAAAGATGATAGACCACGTATTAAAAGAAAATTACACACCTGTTTACTGTATTACCTAGTACTACAATTCTAAAACTCGGTCACCTAGTGTAGCCGATGGTACAATACATCGCTATGGCATTAATCAATTATAAATGAGTAATCATGCCCATATCAACTATTAAGGATGATATTAAAGCAGCACTGGGTATTAAGGGATCTATAGACCCCAGGACCATATATTCTCACGTAATCAACATGAAGTTTTCTGCCGTGAGCACCTTGAAGGGAGGGCCATGGAGTGCCATGGATACAAACTAACACAATCACCTTTACCAGGTGAGTAAACACCCACTGTGTTATGTTTGTTATCAATGACACTGCAGACATTACATCATGGGTTACTTTAAGTAGCAGTACAACCATTCCTTCAGGGGAGGTCAGGGTGATCTGGGTTGGAAATGTCTGGACATGCTGCAGTCAAAATTACTGGCAAAATTGGTGCTTTGTACAGAGACTCAAGTCTGTAATGTCTGGCAAAAGTATGGATGAAAGTCCATGTTGCTGCTCTGCAAATGTCTTCTGAGGATACGCAGGATCTTTCAGCCCAAGAAGTGGCCACTGCCTGGTTGAATGGGCCTTTATTCCCTCTGGTGGGTTTAGACCTTTTGATGTGTATGCTTCCTGTATAGTCTTTCTCAGCCAGCTGGCGATGGTTGTTTTGGAGGCCGCCATGCCTTGCTTGTGGCCTTGGGCTATGACAAAGAGTCTCTCAGATTTAGAAATGTGTTGTGTTCTGGCAATGTACCATGCCAGTGTGTTCTTAACATCCAGGGGATGATAGTATGTGGTATTTCCCTGTTGAGATTGTTCATAGAATGCAGGTAGTTCAATTGTCTGCTCCCTGAGAAAATTGGAGCCAATTTTTGGTTGGAATGCTGGTACTATCTTCAGCAAAACCCCTTCTTGAGTGAAGACAGTGTATGGCTCCCTACAGGAGAGGGCTCCCAGTTCACTAGTTCTGCGAGCTGAGCAGACAGCCACAAGAAAACAGTACTTCAGGCCTGACCGGTAAAGTTGATTTTCATGTGTGGGTTCAAATAGTGTGGCCCTTAGGGAGTCTAATAGCAGTGTGAGGTCCCAGGGAGCCAACATTGAATGTTTGCAAGGCCAAATGGCTTCTTCTGCCTTAAGGAACTGGAGTGCATCTGGGTGAGCCCCCAGGAGAGTATGTCTGATTTGTTCCACGCTGCTCCTGTGGCTGACAGCTGGACTCAGAGTGAAGAATGGGACAATCCTTTGTCTAGACCCTGTTGCAAGTACAGGAGTATAATGGACATATCTGCTTTCACTGGACCGATGTGTGTCTTGTTGTACCAAGTTGAAAAGATGTTCCATTGTCTGCTGTAGGTGGATGTAGAGGATGACTTCCTGGATTGCAATATGGTCAAGATGACAGAGTTATGGCAACCTGTGCGCAGCAATCTCTGCCTCTCAGGAGCCAGGCTGATAGCTTGAGTCTGCTGGGAGCCGGATGAGTCATCAAACCCTGGAAGAGCATGTCCAGCTGATATGGGAGGGTCCATCTGTCCAGGGTCATTGCCATTGCTGATGCAAATCAGGCCTTCATAGCCAATAAAGTGCTATGAGGATGGTAAGTCTCTGAGGTAGTCGGATCTTCACCAGAACTTGTGGGATCAGGGGGGTGGGTGGAAAGACATAAGTGCAGTCCTGAGTCCAGGCTTGTGACAAAACATCCACTGCTGGAGCCTGCTTCTCCTTGTATCTGGAGAAGTAAGAGTTGAGCTGGACATTCAGTTTGGAGGCCATCAGGTCTATTGGGATGGGGCCAGACCTTCTTTGTATCATCTTGAATTTGTCCAGGTGTAGTTGCCATTTCCCTGGGTGGACTTGTTGTCTGCTTAGCCAGTCCACTTTGACATTCAGCTTGCCTGCCAAGTGGACAGCATGGATGTGCATAAGCTTGGTCTAAGTCCAAAGCAACACCCTTGTTGCCTCCTTGATCATGGATTTGCTTCAGGTTCTGCCTTGTTTGGCTATATAAGCCACCTTGACCCTGTTGTTGGATCTCACCAAGACAGACTGACCGAATATGTTGTGCTGGATCACCCTTAGTGGGTGGTACACTGCCCTCATATCTAGGAAATTGATGGACAGTCAATATTGATTCTGAAGTTGTCCACCGATCCTGTGCTGTTGATTTTTTCATGCATACCACCCAACCTGTGAGGTTGGTGTGTGTCTCCACCATCACCTTGTATGTTAGTTCTAGTGGAGAGCCTTTTAAAAGGTGCTGATGCTGGGTTCACCACCTCATTTGACTTTCTGACTGAATCTGGCAAGTGAACGGTCATCGCCAAATTGTCCTCTGATGGGGAACCTTGCAGCAAGATGCAATTTCTGTAAGGGGCACAAGTTCCATCTGGCCCAGACACTAGGTTGATGCATTATGCCGTGCATCCAAGTACTTGGGCTGCCTGTTCCATTGTTGGATGAGAGGTGGACTTGAGGGTTCAGACTAGAGTGATGACTGAGTCGATCTGTTTGTGGGAAGGTCTTGCCTTTCCCTCAGCTGTGCAGATTTCCACCCTTAAATGTTCTATCTACTGAGATGGATGAAGTGAACTCTTGGAATGATTGACAACCCAACCATGTTCCTCTAGAGCCTTCAGGACTAGGTCTGTGTCCCTCTGCAACTGTGAACTGCTGCGTGAGCATATTAGCCAGTCATCTAGGTATGGTATAATGTCTACTCCTTGCTCCAAGAGACAGGCAGCAAGGATGATGGATAACTATGTGAACACCCTGGGTGGTGATGTAAGGCTGAAGATCCGGGCCTGATACTGGGAGTGTTGATCCAGGACATGGAAGCACAGAAATTGATGGTGACTTGGTCTGATTGGGTATGGAAACATGCATCCTTTAGATCTATGGAGGTTAGGTAGTCTCCTACCCGTATACACCTCAGTGTAGACCTGAGCATTTGCATCTTGAAATTCTGAGGGGTTACAAATTTGTTCAGAAATTTCAGGTCTAGAATTGGTTGCAGATCTCCATTCTTCTTTGGTACTAGAAAGAAGATGGAATTGACACCTGGACCTAGCTCATTGGCTGCGATGGTTTGAATGGCTCTGTTTTGCATCATGTTTCGCAGTATTTCTTGTACCTGATAGGCCATGGCCCTTCTCTTTGCTATGGGGGATAGGATGAGTCTGTCCGTGTCTGGCTTCATTAAAAACTCTGTAGCATAATTTTGGGATACGACCTCCAGCACCCATCTGTTGGACGTGGCTTGTTGTCATTTTTATTGAAATAAAGTCAGTTTTTTCCTACAGGGGTGATCCTGTTGCTGGATTGGTGTTGGAGAGGAGTTGGCAATGTAATCACTGTTGTTTAGACTTTTCACCTCTGCCTCTGTCCCCAAAGTGGAAGTTCTTCACTCTGAAGGAGGAGTAGTTGCCCAGAGAGGAATTTTTGTAGCCATTATTGCTTTTGTGTCTTCTGTCTCAAAAGGAATTATCTGCGCTGTAGTTTTGTTTTCAGTTTTGCTGAAATCTGTTTTGTCCTCAAAATCTGAATCAGGCAGAAGGAAGGTAAGTGGTTCTGTGTTTGTCTTTTGCCAGGTCTTTCCCCTCTTCCTTCTGCTTAAGGTATTCTTTGAGGCTTTTTTCCACAGACATGATTTCCTTTCAATGGCAGGTTCTGTAGCAGTGCTTTAGACTCACTGTCTGCTTCCCAGAGTTTGAGCCATAAAGCCCGTCTGGCCCTGTTCATTAAGGCAGAGGCCTTGGCTTCCAATTTTTTTCTATCCACGGCCATGTCCCCCAGATACTTGGCAGTATCCAATGTACATTCCAGCAGTTCAGACTCCCTTGTTTTTGGATTGGACTTCTCCAACTCCTCTAGCCAGATAATATGGGTTCTGGTTGAATAGACTGCTATCATGACAGCTCTAGCTGCCATGCCTGTGATTTCAAATAGCTTTTTTAACATTTCCTCTATCTTTTTGTCTGTGGGATCATTGAGTGAAATGGTGCCACAGGTTAGTACCATTTTATTCCTTAGGGCAGTTATATAAGGGTCTATGGTTGGGGTATTGCACCAAAGCTTGACTTTTACCTCTTGTACTGGGTACATCCTGTCTAAATTGTTTTTCTCAGACAGATGGCCTGGTTCTGTCAACTCCCACTCCTTTGTAAAAATATCATCAATGGCAGGACAGCTTAGAAAGGTGCCCTTAACCTTTACATTATGCTGGATCATGGGATTGAGCTTCAATTCTGATTTCGGTGCATCTAGTTTGAACTCCATCATGGATTGTATGGCTTTCATTAGGCCTGGTACAAGATCAAAGGAACAGAGCTTTGACATCAGGGAAGGTGACTGTACAATGTCCATTTCTTCCTCCTCTCATTCTATGTCCTTTTCCTCATCTGGTGACTCACTGGGATCCTTGTCCCCTCAAGGGGGTGGGACAGTGAAGTCAGGGTTATCTGGTTGGGGGTGAATCTGGCATTGGTGCAGGACTGGGTGGTGGAGCTGGTCTTACCTTCATCAGGGATTCCAGCTTCTCCATTACTCTGAGCTTGAAATTCTGCTGGCTTTCCATCACGGCCACCATGGCCTGTTGTGTCTTGATAAGTAGCGCCCCCGGATTCATCAACCCTGAGGTGTTAGCACCTTCATTATCTGGATTGGTTGTAGGGACTTGTTCCCTGGATGACTCTTCCTCATCATGCAGGGCCCCGGGTTATGGGGCAACAGGGTAGCACTGCAATAAATGTATTTCTTGGCCTTCACCATCTGCAAAGATGAGAGAAGGACAGAATTAATTTTAAGCTTAGGTGGAAAAAAAAGGAAAAAATCCCACTCAGTAGAGGGGAATCAGGGCTCCCCACTGACTAGGAATGCTATCACTCTAATGCAATACAATGTGATGCAGTTTGTATCACAATATATATAGACCATTAGCTAACATGAGTGAGAGCGATGGCTTTGAAATGGGAATACATTACCCTAGTTCAGCCCACCAAAATACATACATATATATATATATATATATATAGTGTGTGTGTGTATATGTGTGTGTATATATATATATATATATATATATATATATATATATACACATACATATATTTACCCCGATTAACATTGGCTGCCCATGTTAAATTGTGTAGTTCTATAAAAGAACTGCAAACATGACCGCTAGGTAGCTGTGCATATGTGAAATGAGTGTGCCTCACAAAATGGTGGAGGTTTGGGGGCAGGAGTGGTTGATCCACCTAAGCAGGTTGTGTAGTTCTTTAAAAGGAACTACCAACATGGCCACCAAGGTTGCTGTGCATGCACAGTTGAGTGCATCTCAAAATGGCAGCTGAGAAGAAGGAGGATCTAAGATGGTGGCCACCCATGCTTGTAACTCAAAATGCTGGCCGCCCATAAAAGTGGAGGGCACAGCTGAAAGAGGTCCATAAAAAAGACGTATGGCCTTTCAAAGGGGTCTCCATGTGGCTTCCTAAAACAACTCATCTCTTCTGGTTGTGTTGCACCTCGACCTTCCACAGCTCACTAGGTGAGGGAGCTGTGAAGGAATAGTGGTGACTGTGGGAGGAAGATGCCCAAACCAGCAGGCTGCTGTAACAAAAGGGGCCTGAGTAGATGGGAAAGGAGAGTGGTCTGGTGCCATCATAGGAGCTGGCCACTATATAGGGGCTGGATCCTGGATCAGGAAATTGGGGGTGAGTTATGGTGTGTCACACGCTAGACAGGGGGTAGTGCATCCCAGAACAGGATGCAGTACCATGCAGTCTCTGCTCGAGAGAGGAGAGCCACATCCACAAGGCGCACGCGATCAGAGAAAATGAGGGACCACAAGGAAACAAGTGGTCCATCATCATAAAAAAGCAAGAGGTTTTGTCTGTGGCACTGTGTGGTCCCCACTTGGAGGGGGGAGCCATGGTTGACAACAGAGGAGGGTCAAATGGGAGGAGATGCACAACATTTTAATTTAGTAAAGGCACATGCCTCTCCCCTTCCAAACAAATGCACTCACAGGGAAAGAATAAATCAAATTTTCTGCCACCAAACAATGAACAATCTCCCACTTTTTCAAACAAGCAACTCTGAAACTGATCTGACCAACAAATATAAATGAGTGCATTCAAATAAAACTCACTGCTGTAACTATGTTAGCCATTAACAACAGAGCACACACAAAACAGCTAAAAAACCCTGCTGAACTAAATAGGGCTAGAATCTAATTAATTCCAAGCAGGTAGAGCCAGAGGATAATTAGCCAGACGTCTCCTCAATTAACTAATTAATATAAATGCAAACCAAATACAAGCAAGACAGGGTTCAGGCAGTTTGCTTAAGAGCCCTAGCTAAATAGCAGGGTAGAAAAAACTAGTAAAACAAAAAAAGGAAATTATTTGCATCAAGATAAAAGACCTACCTTCAGGTAATTGGATTTTGGACACACAAAAGGGACTCCTGCTGTGCTTCTAGCCTTCTCAGATGCAAAGAAAGAACTGGGGAACAGGGACTCCTGGGACCAAGGTATACTGCGATATTCGATCCTGGGTCACATGTGCATCACCAGCTTATCAGGTGAGCTATAACCCATGATGTAATGTCTGGAGTGCATTGGGTAACAAGCTTAACACTCGGAGAAATTCTGGCTATTCCAAAGGAAAAGGAGTAAGTGGCTCTCTTTTGAAGAGAGCTTGTCTGTGAAAAACAAGGAGGAAATCAGTGTGACAAGCAAGTCCACAAAGTAGTCTGATCAAGCTCAGACAAAAAAGCAGGGGGTGGCAAAATAGTCACCTAGAAAGGAACAATAGGAATGCAAACTGCTCAACTGAGCTAAATGGATGCATTGGTGATCAATGCTTTGTGAAAATTAAATTCTACAAGTGGAATTCTAGTAGCATTACTAATGTGTCGATGAATTTTTGAGCAAATTTTGCCAATAAGTAATTTCTGAAATTTACACACTACATTCTAATCTACTATACCACATTCACCCAGCTTTATTAGATTCCAGGGGTATGCATGGCACATTTTGGGTATATTCCTGCAATAGCAGAAAAGCTACAAACATACAAATATTTTGAAAATGTTCACACTTTTTTAACACTCTTGCCCCCTTTGCCACCCTTCTGTCTGGCAACCCCTTACCCCGTCACCCTCTAAATCCAGTTCTTACACCCTCTGCTGCTTCCTGTCACAGTGGGTGAGCAGATGCTTTAGGAGGTAGTGAAGGGCCTGTAGAATTGCTGGCATCATATTGTCGACAGCAGTATTTGTTTTCTCCCTGACCTTAGTGGAACACATGCTATGGTTTGTACATACTTGGTTAACACACAGCACACATCGGAATTTGCTCACCATCAGCCAGGTATGTGACTGCTTCTGTGACACCTAAACTCTGCTAGGTGGCAACCAAGGAGTGGTACATGCTTGCCCCCTCCGTGAATGAGGAGTGCCATCGGTTGATGCTCAGTCCTCTTTTCCTGGGCTGGCCCCTGAGAGATCCTGGTCTGTTCCTGAACCTGGGTCACAGACATGGCAGGAGATAAGGTGTCCAGCACCTCAGCCCTCCTTGCCACCAGGCTGGTACAATTTTTGAACAATTCAACAAATAAATTGTGAAATTATGAGCTCCTGTAAGTTACACTTTTCCTAACCAAATGCTTCCCTAGTTAGCAGTTTCTAAGACTCTTCTAAGGAAGTATGTATATAATTTTTTAGTTATCTAGCTCCAAATGGGGCCAAGTTATAAGCAGAGAAATATTTTCTGCAATTTTCACAAAAATAAGGAACTGCCAGATTTTGCGCCCTTATAAGTTCCATGCCCTTCATCCAAATGCCTTAAATCTTGACATCCCTTTAGAGCTCATTACAAAAATACACATGCCAAATATAAGATCTCTAGCTGTAAGAATGTTTAAGTTATAACTATTAGAGGATTCAAAAAAAATGTAATACATTTTACAAAATTTGCAGAATTTCACAAAAATTCTGCAAAAGCTGAATTTACAAATTTTGCCAATCCCTGCTTAGTATCCTTCCTCCCTATAGTCTAACATTTAATCATGGCGTGTGTTAGGTGGGAGCTCTGGATTAGATAGCAGACTTACTTAAAAATGCCAGAGATTAGAATCAGTCACGTTATGATAAAATAAGCACTTTATAGTTTTATTTTACCTTAAATTGAAGAAATATGAAATAGGTGAATATGCATTAGTCAGTAGTCCTTTCAGATCTTGGGAGATGACTGATGACAGAGCCTGCAAGGAATACTGATGTTTGCTCTACAGATAGCCCCTCAGTAATATTTCTAAGTATGAAAAGCATAAGGGGGTTGGCAGAAGAATTGAATAGGTACCCATAAGTATACCAAATGCCCCATTATACAATATCCATTATATATTCTTGGATTTCACCTGGAAATGTGTGGTAGCTTGTGCCTTAACTGGACAAAATTCTAAAATAAAAAAAATTAAACTAAGTCCCATATAGACTGCCGGAGATATATTTATATATTACAGTATGTGGGAGAGACTTTTACCAGCACTCCAGAATTGTTTCCTTATGTAAACAGCAAACAAATAGATGATAATTTATTTTATTTATTTATTTGTATTTCGGATAACACCTTTGAGCCGGAGGCTCTTTTACAAAGGTTCCACGTCAAGGCAATAAGGACATTAAGGTACAAAACATAACATGATCATTACAATGGAACTTACAAAAAAAAAAAGACAAATAAGGTTACAATAATAGTAGATGATAATAACATTCCACTTCCATTGCAACAGGAGATGGTTGCACAATATTCATAATACACTTAATTCCCTAAAATACAGCACATTTCTATTGTAGCAGATATTCTGTATAGTACAGTACTGTATTTGAAGGACTATTCAGTTAAATAATTTAAATGGAGCAGACATTTATTTGACTTGCCAAGTAAAAGAAAACTGCAAAAATGGTTAGGGCTCCTTCCCTTAACTACTGTATGTCTTCTGCTGCACACCTGCAGTAAAAAAGCATAACCTCCCTTATAGAAATAATTATATGAAGTGTATTTTTATGCTGCACACAAAAAGCTACCCATGTGATATGCAATCTACAAGCATGATTTTAAATGTTAAAATAGAACTAATTGCATGCATGTGGCATGTGTGCAGCAAGCAAGTGTGGAAAGCATGTTTTTCATATTAAATTAGAACAGACTGCATGCAAGTGTCATGCATGCAAAGAGCGAGTGGTCACTGATAACTGCACACATAAAGTTAAGTGACTTGCTCAGGATCACCACATATACAAGTGATGGTTGATGACATTCAAACCCAGGTCTTTAGGTCTCCAAGTCTCCTGGTTCACAGTTCAGTGCCTTTAACCACTAAGCTGTACTGCCTGCACACATATGGCTCACTTGTACTTCAATACAAATCTGCATACTGTAGATCTGCATGCATGCAGCATGCTTATAGCCACCATCAGACTTTTTAGTTTTGTTGTCCGCCCTCATCTCAGCTGCACAGCTGAACTGTAGTACACATAACTTTGGAAACTCATGTGGTTCTTCCCACCCCAATACACACACTTACCCACAAAACTACTTAATTATTCTATCTGTCCTGTACTCCTACAATTTTCTCTCCATAGTTTTGAATGCTTCCATGCAAGCAGACTTTAAGGGGAACCACAAAAGTAGCAATAGCTCAAAACTCACCCACATAGCCAGTCTCCCCTCCATGCACACACACACACTGTAGTGGGTGCAGCCATGCTGCTACAGACAACCCATCAAGTATAGGTATACATTTGGAGTTTCTTACCTGAGTATTAGGGAGCCAGAGACAGGAGTCTTTAAGAGATGATGTCCATGGGTCAGAGTGCTGGGGTGTACCCCCTTGAAATGAATGGGGTTATTTTTTATTACTGTTTTATACATTATGATGGTGAGTTGGGAGAATAATGAAGACCACTCTTCTACTAACAAGGCCCTTGTTAGTTGAGTGATGACCTTCATTCATCTCCAACTCTCCATCAATAATGTATAAAATAGTAATAAAAAAATACTCCATACATTTCAATAGTACATGCTGCTGCAGTCTCCCTTGCCCTATGTCATAATGTGCCTTAGCATGGGGATGTGGAGGTGAGCTTCATTGGGGGGGGCATACGCCTAACTAAAGTGGGGCTCCAATAGTCTGTGCATACTATATCGCTCAACTGTCCCTGAATGCAATGGACAGCCCTCATTTTACTCCTGAAAACTGCTCTGCTCCTCATCCATCCCTCATGGAAAACATGCTGCTCACACAGAGGATGCCCTGTAAATTTAGACTTCATGGCCAGGGCGCCATTTCAGATTTCAGGAGGAGGGAGCCAACAACCAGTGGAGGCCAGGTGCTAGTTAGCCTCTAGATGGCAAGCTCTAGAATGTCTGGAACATCTTTAAAAGGTAAAACTGATTTCTTGTGACTGAAAAGTGATATGTAAATCAGGAAGAATTCAAATGTGTAAGATTTATCTGTCTATACCCCAGAGCAGTGCATCAGATTTGGGATTAAAGCCAGCCAGTTACTAACCATTTTTGTCCTGACTGAAGTTCTGACCCCCCCCCAAAAAAAACTCTGTCCCAATTTCTCTCTCCTACCCCATACCATTCAATACCTATCCCATATGGATTGTGAGGCTGCCCGAAGGTGCAAAAACATAAAAAATACATTAATATTTTAGTCCTTCCTACTTCCCCAATCCCCCTGTAAAAACATTATTTATGTTTACTTACCAGGCCATCTGGCCAGAACCTGTGGCCTGGCCCATGTGCCACCAGTCCAGTTTCTCCTTCATCCTTCTGCCAGAATTTGGAAGCTAGAATTGACCATTCCAGGTCCCCAACATGGTCTGCGACCAAGTCACCTCACAAACCAAACCCACCCAACCTGTGTTGCTTGCTTCTTGCTTAGCTTTTGCCATGGCTGCTGCTGTACTGCACCAATCAAGGCCTATGAAGGACACCCACACCACTGTCACCACTGCTGCTAGGCCTAACTTGCTTCTAACAGGGGGTCTGTGCTGTTTTTTTTTTACGAGGAGAGCCTAGTAGAATAAGTAGGTAGCCTAGTCTTGAGTTAGCTTCAAGCTCACCTTCTGCCCCTTCAGCCACCAGGGGAGACAGAGACTCACTAAGAGTTGACCAACAAAAATATGCCACCAAAACACTGCTATTGAGAGTGAGGTGTTCACTGACTCCTCCAAGCTGTTGTGTGCAGCCTGTGTACTCTGTGGCAGGACAAACAGTGTCACACTTACATGACTCATTGCTTTTGCTTGGGCTGGAGCTGCTCCATGTCATGTGTGATGATGTCACTGCTAATCAGTGTAGAGACTGAACAACACAATACAGACACAGTCGAGTCAGAAGTGCACCTGCAGTGTTAGCACACACAGGCCAGAGGGGCACTTACTGTGCAAAAGATTAAATCTAAATTTACTGCCATTATTGCCACACCATAAGAACAACCTAGGCACAAATGTAGGAGGGGGGCAACTTCCCCCCTTTGCCCTACCTAAATGGTACCCCTGCTTTATGGTAGAAATTTATTCTTGGTACAAATAAATACAATGGTTTCAACTGTGTTCTGAGGTACTGTATCTCCATGTTTCGGAATGTGACCTAATCATCATGGGGATTAGTGTCCCTCATTGTCCCTCATTTTGAGTGTCCATGTCCCTCATTTCAGTGACAAAATCTGAGGTATGTTGCATGCTTCCAATACCCTACTCAGCAAAAAGAGTGCTGAGCATGGCCATAGTGTATATGCTCCATACAGAATGATAAAGTGAAAATAAGTGAGCTGAAACAGTCATGGAGAAAAACATTTATAGCACTAAATATGCATAATGAGATTTGCAAGTCACAAAACAGAAAGGACAGGCTTCACAACACAGAGACTCCTCTTCACAAATCTGGAATTGGGAATTTTTTTTTTCTTTCAACTCATCACCAGCTGGCCAGGGAACTCTCTCAGGCATATCCTCACACTACTGTTGTTCTACCACCCTGTCTGAAATCTGGTCTCTGGGAAATTGAGGACAGAACCCCCACTCCAGCTTGACCCAATGAGCCCCCTGAGGCAGGGCCACCATCCACCCAGGCACTCTATTTATAATCAAGTGCACTGAGCCAGGGCTGGGTGAGGGATCGGGAGAGTCAGACATCCGAATCCGACTTTGGGTGTGTGGTGCAGGGTTTTAAGGGGCTGCCATTGCCTATTCCTGGAGCTGGGGGGTTTCTACTTAGGTTTCCCCTGGGGCACAGATGTGCAATGATGTCTGTGCATGTAGGTGTTGACATCCACTGCCACTCCACCCTCTTGACTGCATTGATCTGTGTAGGGCCCCCGATCTCCACCCAGGGCCACTAAGGAATGATGAGGTGCCCCCAACCCACAACAGAAGAGGATAGCAGTCCTCCAGATGACCAGTTCTCTCCTCCCCTGCTGACCCCCAGCAGCCTGAGTCCATTCCTGGACCTGGGTCACTGGTGTGGCACAAGGTTAGACATCCATCACCTTCATCCTCAGTGCCACCAGGCCTGCCCTGGAATGGGGGTGTTGACTGACTATATCCTAGGCATTTAATACATTAAGCAAACAATACTTTATCAATTTAATGACAAAAATCAAAAGCCAACAACTTGCAAAAGGATCAGATTTAATGGGTTTACCACATTTTAATGGGATATCAATGAGAAATGCATTTTAATGACAATTGCTTGCAGTAGTATGAGAAATAAAAACACATTTTTTTTTATGGGTAGTCCCCTAACCCCTTTAGGGGTCTTCTCAGCCACTTCCATGCTGCCTCCCCATGCCCAGGCTTACCCCCTTTGTAGGGCCACTGGGTGGGCTCCCCCTCCCAAGGTCAACAGTAGGTTACCCTAGCTTACCCCACAGGGTAGGACCACACGAGTGAGGCCCCACCCAGTGGACACAATAGGCAGTGGAGGCGGTGGGGTAGAGTTTTGCATGCAGGATCAGCATTTTATTTGTATAGGTTGTATCAGTGACGAGGATGTGCAATGATGACCAGCATACACCCCTCCCCCCCAACAATATGGCGCTGGCACTGCAGCTCCCCATAGCCTCTGCCAGGGGTCTGTAGTATGCCAGACATGCAACTCCCACCCCCCGGAGAAGGGGAGCAGTCCCTAGGATGCTTGATCCTTCTCCCAGGTAGGCCCTCTGATGCCCCAAATCTGTTCCTGAACCCTGGTTGTTGGTGTCACAGCTGGACACACTGCCACTGCACTGGTGGGCTGACTGATGTGTTTTTTTAGATGAGATTTGTACCAGCTCAGTTGCTGGATACATGGCAAGTGTGCAACATGTGAACCTGATGTGATTTTTGAATGATGTCCACACCAGCTTAACTGCTGCACGCATGTCAAACATGCAACATGTGAACCTAATGTGATTTTTAGAAGATGTTCACATCAGCTTACCTGCTGTACACATGTCAAGCTTGCAGCATGCTAACCTGATTTATTTTTTAGACCTGGTTTGCTTAGGTTTACTTTGTGTATGCAAACCACATTCAAACACTGCACAACTAAGCATGTGGCAGACATTCTGCATGTATACAACACATTTATATTTCTGTAAGGGCACACACAATTTAATATAGAACAGAGTCCTAATTGGATACTGTTTACTGATCCAATCCCTTATCTCACTCACTTGCAACCCCATACTCTCCCTACCTGTTTCAGCCAATTCCCAACACTCATGTTCAATAGCTGCATAGCCTCACAACCTATTCATGTGAGGGATGATGCTCTATGCCAATGCCACTTCACAACAGAGGTGAAGGCAAGGTATGGCAGGTAAAGTCCCATGTAGGCTGCCTTTAAACAGCAATACACAGCTGGTTAGAATACTACAGCCTATTGTGGGCAGAGTGGTACTACCTGTAAAGCAGGTGATCGATTGGGGGAGGAGCAGAACATGATTATCACATGGGGTTTATCCAGTTCTAGTTCCTTATTGGTCAGTACCCCATCAAATGGTACTGCATGCCCCTGCTCCAATGACATGATACTTGCGAATTAACCAGGAGCTCAACCTATCAGGGTAAATGGGTTAATATGCATATTCCATAACCTCTGGACCAAAAAGGCCACAATGCAAATCAGATAATATTGATAGGTGAGAAAGAAATTATGCATAAAGAAAGTAATAAAAATCACCCACTCCATTCCTGGCAACACTGCTCAACAATCATAATATGCAAAGGAAGCCCACCCAACAAAACCCAAAAAAAACAAAATGTGCTTCATACTCCAAAATCAAAAAGCATCAGTGAAACTCAAACAGGAAATTAAACTTACAGACCCAATTAAAACACCAGAAAATATTCAAAAAACTATAATTCCACACTCATCAGCAAAAATATATACTGTACATGCAGCACAAGAACAACAGCAAAACACCTACATAAATTGCTCTACATACTAATATATACACATATCTATTTCAAATACAGCAAAAAGTACACTATAGTCTGTGAGTCTCTGTTTCCAACTAACCAATTACACTGCAGTGCACCTGAGGTGGATCACATCACACCTCCAACCTAATCAACAGCAAAAAATTCTAGCTCTGATTGCCAGATCATATTGGAAGCAGAGGAAGCTGAAACTAAGAAATATCCATTTAAAGCAAGAGGACCATAACCATGCAACCATATCCAACTTCCTGCTGTGCAACCACACTCAACTAGTAAAGTGTTTCATCTACAACCTAATCCCTGATGCACATCTAATTTTTTACCAGTGCTTCAAAGCAGCCCATTAAAAGATACAACACCAGAATAAAAGACTACTAATTTGCTAAATATCTAAGCATTGCTAAACATTTTATATTTGGAATAAGCCAGTACTGGGAGTATGCTTGTCAATGTACCTTCTAGTGGTTTCAATACCTTGCTGTTCAGGCTCAGAACTCCAAAACACCAGTTGGCACATTATCAGCAGCAGTAGTCTAAACTGTGAGCTGCACAACTGAGCAGACATGATAGACCACTTGGACTGTAACTGCTGGCATTTTCATATGTTCATATCACAGAATAGCCTCACCTCTGCCATGTCTTAGTGTACTCCAGCAACAGCTCACTGCCTTATCAATCATACACTGACCAAGCCAGCAATAAATGGAAGTGGGCCGGGGGATAACTACTATTTCTAAAATTGTGGTTTGCCAATGAGGAAAGAAGTGTACTTGGAGCATTAACAGGGTTGCATGATATACAGTATGCTATCCTGTCTCCAACGAGTAGGTAAGGATACATATGAAGTCACAATGAGCTGATCACTACTCTCAAGAGGCATGTAACAGGTCTGAAATGGCACCTGGCTCAGCTATGGGGGCTCAGGAAAAGAAGGATAGCAGCTGTGAAACTTGGGGTGTGGTGAGCACACTAGTGTCCAAGACACCAGGAGGAGTACACTTTGTGCACTGCCAGTGCCGAGTAATTTTCACCATCTGCATATGGAGGGCAGAGAGCTACATCTGCAGTCACTGTGGGAAGATTGATACTCTCAGAAGGTACAGTGATTGGCCTATGGTTTTATTTTCTTACTGTATTTAGAAATTGGAGACTGGGATAGACACACTGAGCCAAGGCTCATTTCCAGGTGCAACCTGGGGGAGAAGTTTTAAGGGAAAGTGATACACAATTAAAAAGTAAAATAGCACAGAAAATAAACCCAGGAGTACAGTGATATAAAAAGTAAAGTCTGCAAAGTTCTATTTCACCCTAAAATTAGCAGTAACAAATACATAAAGTTGCAGTGGTGCAAAAGAATAAATTAGACATGCATTGCTAGGCTTGAGTGGCAGATGGAGGCGCCACAGGGGAGCAGAGATGTGAGTTAGTAGCTGAGGAGGATGGGGACAGGAGGCTAGATACTTGGCACTTGGTCTGGAAGGTTCTTGGCAGGGACAGGCTGGGTAGGCATACTTGTGGCTGAAACTGTTATCTCTAAGGAAAGGATTCAGAATAGACCAGAGTGGAAAATGGAGGCAGCAAGTATTGTGCGGGAACACCGTCACCAGTGGACACCTGCAACAGGTATTAGCTTCTGGCTGTTTTAGTTCCAGACAGCACCGAGGCTTCCCTCACTTCCATTTGAAGTGCAATAAATGCCTTTAGTTTGGGTCATCCACATAATAAAATCATAACAGTTAAGGAAAATTACGATGAACACCACTGTACTAAATCTGTTCTTTCACTCTTATTTTTCCATAACACAGAAAACTTCTGGGTAACATTTCATAGCACATACACAACTTAGTCAGAACCCTTTAATGCTGTGTTTATATGTTACCAGAAACAAAATAGCAATTACTTTCCAAAATATATACAAGGCTCCTAAATGCACCACTGTGCCACTGTTACCATACTCAAACCAAATGTGTGCTCCTAACACCAATATTTAATATATTTAATTACAAACCAGCTATTGATTTTTCAAATAAAATTATTAAAAACGCTCAGGGCTAATAGTCTGTCCCTTTAAGGTATCACAATCTGTGTCTGCCATATTGATAAAATAATATCCTATAAAGCATCTCTATGCTTAAGTTATAATGGCTTTATAACCATTTGTCACTATACGCTTTCCACATACAAAAAAGTGATTCACATGTCCTATTCACACAGTTTGTCTCTCCTAATAAATATACATCCTCCTTTTCAGTTGTAACATTTCAATTCCTTCAGTGTCAGAATTGCTAATATATTGTAGAAAACAACTTGCATATATAGAACATTGTTTAACATTTAAAATATACTGCTTATTGACACAATTTCAAAGAATCATCAAATATAGAGTGCATGTCTTATATGTTAAGTTCCTTCTCCTGTCCAAAGGACCCTATCTCTCTCTCTGGATAATAAGGCTTGCTACTGAAAGGCAAGCCAGGTTGCCTAACCATACACTGCCAAAAAGGCCAGGGAGGGGGATGGAAGGGGAAGGGACCTTCGACATCAGAGAAGGTCAAATGACCAGGGGCTAGGAGAGTGATACAATTGGCTGATTGGCTGTGGGAGATGCTAATTGAGGGCTTGGGGGGGACCCAGAGGGGCTACTTAAGGGCTTGCAACCCTTAGGTTTCCCTCTTTTGCTGGGAAAAGATTCAGATTCTCTCAGCACTTCATTGGTGATTTACATAGGTAAGGCACTACCCAGGTACCCTAGGCCTTAGGCCATGTAGGTCCCCCTGGTTTCTTAGAACAAGCAGAATGGTTAGGCATGGTATGGGGAAGGGGTAGGTGCTTGCTTTCATGGTCCATGTCTGGAAGATTGTGGTGCTCTCATTCAAAAGTCTGGTGTTGGTTTCTGTGGTTGCTTTTTTGCTTTTATTCATTGGTGTAGTTAAGAGTTCAAGCATGGGGCCCATGAATGGTTTCAGTAGGGTTCTGATGAATGTGGCGTTTGGGCAGGCAATAATGAGGGGAAGCACTTGGGAGCATTTGGCTTGAGTGGTGCCCTCTATGGGAGGGCACGTTGATTGTTTGCCGGTGTTTGTCTGGAGGCACCTCGATGAGAGGGTGATTTTTTGTGGTGGATTGGTGCTGTTTTGGCAGTGGCCTTTTGGGCGATCATGGGGAGGTGTGCACTGTGTGGGCTGTGGGCCAGATTACAGCCATGGTATCCAGCAGAACCTTGGGCCGTGGGACCATTTGGAGGGGTACCAGATTGAAGACTGATACCGGCAGGAGGGGAAAGGTAGGCGGGGATGAGGCGGCGATTCCTTTTGTGGTTTTCCTCATTTGAGAAAAAAAAAAGAGAATGAAAGAAGATAACCAGTGTAGGCTGGGCATGCAGGAGGGCCTCAAGCGCTTCCTCGGGGGGGGTCATGGCCACGGGCCTCCAGTCCGGGGGCTGGACAGGGAATTCTTTGGGAATGGGAGCCTCAGCAGGATATCCAGCTGTATTGCACTACTGTGTCCTATTATTGTAATTGGCAATATTTTCCATTTACCTGGGGCTGTTTTATTTGGGAAGGTATCACTGCTGATGAAGAGGGACTCAGAGCAGTGAGCAATGGACGGGTGCTGGGGGCCAACCGGGAGGTAGCGGGACCCGGCCAGAGGGGCCGCTGCTCTGGCAGGATGAGACGATGGGCATGCTTGCCCAGTAGGCCCTTCTCCCTCCTTTTGGTTTAGAGGGCAGATGGAGTGCTTTTTGGGATAGCAGCAGGTGGAGGGATTGTGACCAGGCTCATTGCACTGGCTCCAGGCACGTGTATGGGAAGGGGTTTGTGGCATCGAGGTGCCCTCTGGCAGCTGGTATGTCCTGGTGGTGGGCCAGCACGGGGTAAGCCTGCAGTAGAGCGGCTGCGGGGATGGAGTCTTGCTGGTGGCCAAGGCAGAACTGGCAAGGTAAGTGGATAATTACTGCACTCTCATATGAAAGGCTGAGGCTTGTTTACTGACAGGGACACAATTGAGCTTTAGAATGTGCTGATGCGGATTTGGCTGGGGGTGGGGCCTAGCCCAGGGCACCGGTGGATTGGAAAAGAGGGAATCAGGGAGCGCAAAGCAGTGGGGGCAAAGCCTGTCAGAATAAAGGGCGGTGGAAGGCTGGAGCTACACATGGGGCAAGGGATGGGAGAACAAGGCAAAATGTGTATACAAGGTGAGGGGGCAGAAATATGGAAGCAGAAGGGCAATGAGATTGCCGGAGGCGGTTTTGTATATGGGGATGTCAGTCCAGGCCACTGACCATTGTGGGGGGACTGTGATGGTAATGCAACAGCGCTTACAGCAGGAGCCTCTGTGGAGCTGGGGCCAGGTGGTTGCGGGGCCTGGGCATTTTTTCACTATAAATAAAAGGAACTTCACCATGTCTGGAATTAACTTAACTGTAAATTCACACTGCTGATTGGGGGCTGGTACCCCAAGATTAAAATATAGTAGGTGGACTATTAGTTATATTCTCGATGGGATAGTCAACATTTATAATTAGGTGGAATTATTTTGCTGAATATGTATTTAGTTATAAAGGGAAATGGAACCTTTAAGCACAGCATTTAAATAATGATAGTATCACCTGAGTTGGGACATTCCCTGAAGATGCTAAGGCAGAGCTGGTAGGAGGTTGCAGGGCCCTGCTGGCATTGTACTGGTGTCACGTTGTATAGGTTTGAGGGAGACGTACTGTTGGTATGTCAAGTCAAGTAGTAGTTATGGTTCTTCTGAAGAACTAAAATAATGGGCGTTGCAATAATACAGATAAGTTACAAAGTGAAATCATACCAAGACAGGGATACATGCATGCTGTATGCATAGAGAAATGGGAAGGAAAATGTACCATGTTATCTGATATGAAGCAGCTAAAGGTATGAAAGTATAACAGGTTAAACACAAGGTGCAAGGGAGTTGTTTTCATTTGAACTTCATCCTATATGGTAGGCGGGAAATTGGGGATTAACTCAGTGTCATCTTTGGCCTAGGATGTGAAGAATTATATAGAGGACACTGTATATAACTGGCTACAGGGTTTCCTGGATGACCCTGCCACATCTGTAATAGTTTTGATGTGATCTTGCAGAGGGGTTTGTTAAGATAGGCACATTTAAAGGAGAGAATGCCTAATCTAGTTCAGGGAATGAATTTCCTAGTGTTAGGGGCAGGGATAGATATAAACAGTCTTTCAAAGAGGAACCAATTTTGTTTATGCCAAAGAAGGGGCTTGTTTTGGTACCAGTACTGATGTGATTTGTTTAGACTGCGCATCTGCAAATGTGTTAGGCATGCCCTTAAACAAGTAGTAAGATCAAAACCCACTTCTGGAAATCAACCCAAAAATGGAATGAGGTGGCCTTTGAGGGTACAGCTCTGGGGGGTTTTAAACAGGGGGAAGAAAAGGCTAATTTGAGCCATGTTATTTTCACATATTAGGGACAGAGTGAGTAAGTTGTTAATTTTAAGCCAGTAGGAGGTGTAACGGAGTTCAACTAGAAGTGGTTAGGGGGAGTTTGCCCAACTCAATCTTGATGGGGCCTGCCATTAAATTGCAAGGTCAAGAACATTTAGGAGAGGTATACACACTTTGATCCATCCCCTTCAGAATAAAATCAGGAACTGATGCGGGGAGATGGGGGAGAGGGCCTTAGTAAATGCAGTCTGGCAGAGGACAGGGAAGGGCACAGGAGCATGGGTTAAGAAAGTAGGCTTGGGAAATTTCCACTGTTTTGCACTTCTCCAGAGCAGGAAGAGGGGAGATGGTGCAATTATCCCCTGAGGTAGTGGAGCCACAGCAGTTATGGTGTGTAAAAAAAATATATATTGCTCCCGTCCAGGATGCAGAAAACTTTTTAAGGAGGAAAGAGCCTTGGGGAGGGGGGAGCAATGGTGGGAGCAAAGGGAAGAAAGTAGTATAAGAGTAATCAGGTTGGTGGCTGTTTAGACTGACTGAGGGGGAAAAAAGGTGTAAAGGGGGTCAGTACTGGGACAGGAGTGAGGCAAATTGAGGGTGGTCAAGAGGATCGGAACTGAAGAGTGTAAGTGGTGGGTGGGCCCAGGGCAGTAGGGAGAGTGAGGGCGAAAGGAGCAAGAAGGGGGACATAATGAGGAAATGATCACCAGTATATGCACTCTTGGTGGGGTCAGAGATTGGAGAGCTCACTAGCTTAAGAAAGAGTGACTGACTGGAGAGGGGTCAGGGTGATCAGAAGACAAAGTTGTGGGAATTTTGCCGGGGATCTAAGGTTATTCTAATGGCAGGAAATGTAACAATTGGCTTTGATTGCTGATGGTTCCGGTGCTGGCATTCAGAGTTACTGTGCCATGGATAGACCTTGATAGAGCCAGAAGTTTTGCATTGAAACCAGGACTGGGGCAGGTCAATGTAAACCAGACACAAGCTCTGGGGTTATGCAAGGGGGGCAATTCCAATTACTGAGTTCCTGAGGAATGGCTCCAGATAACGATTGCCCTGTAGGTGTTGGGGGGACAGCGGGATGGGGCAAAAGAACTTGGGGGCCGTAAAGGGGTAGGAGGTCATGGTGGGGCCAAAAACACATTTCAAGGTGAGCAGGACGGGGGGAAGAGGGGCCCCTAGCATGGCCACTGTGCCCTAATTTTCAGAATATCACCCTTGGGGGTGGTGCCAAAGAAGCAGGTGGGGGTGAGTTTCAGCACACCCAGTATCTTTCCTACTTGGAAGGGGTGGCCATCATCAAAGGGCACCCTGAACACCTCAGTGCAGTCCCTCATGCCTCCTTTGGCCTGGCAGGTAATGCTGATTCGTGCAGTGGGTGGGTGGACAGAGCAGGCATTGAGATGACCTTCAGATTTCTACTGGTCTGCCTGGAGGATTGGGACCTGCTAGGTTCCAATTCAATGGGGGGGGGTGGTATGGCGATGAGGCCATGCCCCCAGGCTGCTCAGTGGCCCATTTCAACTTTTGAGGTTTTTTAGCTTGTAGGTGCAATGGATGCTCTGGGCTAGATTTGGGCACAGGAGGTTGGTCTACTTCTTGGATGTCTTCCTCCTTCCAAGGGTCAACCGGGCAGAGATACAGGCAAGGTTGGGGGGATGTTAAGGAAGGGTGCGAGCACATTGGAATCTGAGTGGTGAAGATAAACGGAGGGCCCAGACCACAGTTTGGACTTTATAGGAAGTGAGATAGATGTGGTACAGGAATGCCTCTGGCTCCCAAGTGACAGGGTGCCTTGCCTCAAAGGGGATGTTAACACAGGTGATTGGGAGGAGGAGGGCTGCTGCCGACACAGGATCAACAGCTGCTGGGGCACCATTAGGTTCTCCTACAAGGCCAGATGCCCAGGAAGGGCAGTTACCAGGAGGCTGGGACAGGCCACAGGGAAGGTAACAAGGCCATACCATCGGGTGGAGGTGCATGAGAACTTTTGGGTGGACCTCCAGGTGGGGGAAGAGTTTCTGGAAATGGTACGGCGAGGTGACATTCCTGATATGGGAGATGGGAGGAATGAAACCAGGGCTTGGTAGCGGGGAGGCTGGGCACCCAACACCTGGGGGACTTCTGAAAGGGGAGGGGTGAGTTTCAGGAATTTCGGGCCTGACTCGGATGGGACACAGAGGAGCCAGTCCGGGAGGGTCCATGAGGCAGTATATGGTGGAGGGCCATGCTGCCATGGTGGTTCAGTTGGCAGGAGTAGGGTGGATACATCCAACGGGATGGCTGGACATCACAGTGGGTTACTGGTCAAGCGGTTTGGGTGCAGATTGGCAGAGAGGCCAATGAGAGAGAAAGGAGTGGAGGCAGCTCATCATGGGATGACAGCTGGCATGGGGCAGTGATGGCTAGAGGAGCTTTCAAAGTGGGTGAAGTGATGGCCACAGGAAAAAGCGGTGGCTGCCTGGGACAGCAGGGGGGGAACATCAAGAGGCAAGGGGACATGATGGTCATTCGGTGACCTAGGTCTGAGATGGACAACAATGAGGAAGGGGCATCTGGCCCATTGGGGAGGCAGTGCCAGAACAGCACAGCAGCATCGAATGGGGTGCCTGAGGCAGGGGTGCCACAGGTGGAATGCTGGCATGCCAGTTGTTATAGAAAGTGTGTGAGGTATGGAGGCCTAATAACTAATGTGGTTTGTTTCTCCCAGGGTGGGCTTGAAATACAGGGTGCAGATGGGGGGGCACCCAGCCATCTATGGGGCAGAGAGAGTGCAGCAATCCATGACAAAGGGACGTTGTTGGGCCTGGACATGGAGCACACCTGGGGGGTGGGCAAAAGGCATTGGAGGTGAAAGAGTGGTGGCTGGAGGTGGTCATTAGACAGTCAGATCCCACATCTAGCAGGGTCTGGAGGGGTTCTAATGATATCAAGGTGGTAGAGAATGGGAGGAAACGTCTGAACAGGAAGGTGTCGAGAACAAGGATAGGGATGGGGGGGTACACATTCAGCCTAGAGACATCTCATTTGTGGAGGCGGATGTCTATAGGTCAGATGGTGTGCATTTGTCAGTTGTGGCAATGTGCTTTTACAGAGGCCTATTTGGGAGCTAGTGGGGGACACTGCTAAGAAGGGTCCCAGGTCCTAGCCCGCAAGAGGGGGAGCCCCATCATCCTTCACAAGTTGGAGATGGGTCAGTGGAAAGGGGGGAGCAGGAAGGGGAAAGATTGAGTGGCAGGAGGGGGTAGGCAGCATGGGCTGGGGAAAGGAACCCAGGCATGGAAGTAAGTGGAGGAGGGGATAGAAACTAGGGGTTGGATCACAGGTCCAGACCTAGTGTGGTGTGTCCCGGGAACTGACCCTGTGCAGGTGTGGCCTGGGTAAGTGGTGGTATCTGGTGGTGGTACATGGTTCTGGTGATGATGGGGGGGCTGGATTCAGGTTGTCCGGACCCCGAAGTGCAACATGCAAGGAGAAGAGAATCAAGTCTGAAGAAAGTTTCCAGAGGGAAGAAGTGGACTGTGTTTGGTTGTTACTATACTGTACTGTCTACTGTTGAAATATGAAATTGTAAATGTACATATAAGTCGTGTGCCTTTAATAAATATTGCCAGTGTGCATCCAGGATAACAGGTGTGGAGACTTTTATTTCGGGGGGGGGGATCATGGGACAAATGAGTGTTATGCTCTTTCTGTTAAGAGTAAATAAGTCAGTCTAAGACGGTGATCTATTCTGTAGAGGTTTTGCACCTTTAACATAAAGCATTTAGTGCAAAGTTAAAACCTTAGAGAACTTATTATTGCAATCTGGTTCCTGCTGCTATTTTAAATTTAGAAATGGGGAAATATTCACTGCCTACATTAATTGCTGAGTGACAAAAACTTGCAATCTTAAAACTATTTTTCTTAAATGAGGAGAGATTACCTAGACAATGTCTGGAGGAAGAAATTAAATATTCTTCCTCATGCTCTGAGTCATCAACAATTAAAATAATTAAAAAAAAAATCCTTTTCCCTTATGGCTTAGGACATATTCTGTGGGACATCTTCTGGCGCCCCTGGGAGGAAATTGCATCTTTGGTTAAAAATAGACTCTGGGATATAGACAAGGCAAACATGTTTGATGAACTTAAAATCCTCAAATTATTCAGATGATATAAACAAATCAAATCAGCACATGGATTGAAATCCTATTTACCAAAACTCTCAGATCCCAGGAAAAGGAGGGTACTCACTAAATTTAGATTAGAAATATGTAAAGCAAACTATGTCCACTTTAGGCAGAACAGACAAAATGTTGACTCTCCATTCTGTAAATGTGGTAGATCATTGGAAGATGATGTTAAACATATAATTTTGATTTGCCCTCTTTATGGAGAGCAACGTGATAGATGGCTGGTTGACACTAAGACTGGTCTCGACCTCCCTCTGGACATAATGTTAATAAATTTACTAAATTCAAATACTTCTTATGTTCTAGAGAAAGTTGAATCTTTCTTACAAGCAACCCATCTATGAAAGGTGGGAAACCATGTAAGTTTTGCATTATGTACTGTATAGCATTGTACCATTTGTATATATGTCATATTTATATTTTATGTGTCATTTGAACTGAATCTATGTACATGTTTTTATTCTATATTGTAATGGCCTTGTGCTGATCAATACATTTTCTGAACTTTAAACTATTGCAATCTGGGTATCTCACACTGTCCTTCAGTGGTCTCCTCTGAGAAAAAGGAACAACTGGAGCAGCTGTCATGCCCAGTTTATATACTGCATTGGGGCAGGGGGATGACATGTTCAGACATCCTAAAATCACCCTACCTACCATTGCTGCGACAGGAGCTGTAGTAGTATATACATTGCTGTTGGGTGCACACATTTGGCTAGAGTGTAGTGATTGTGATGTGGTTCTCATTTCACAACCTTGTAAATATTTTAAAGAGTAATTCTTATTTTGTTTCTGATAGTAGATACACATAACATAAAAGCGGTCTGATGAAGTAGCATATGTGTTACAAAAAGTTACCCAGAAGTTTTCTGTGTTGTGGAAAAAAAAGTGAAATAATGCTTTTAGTAGAGTGGTGTTCATCCTAAGGTTCCTGATTTTCCATTAGCTTCTGGCTGGCCACTTTGAGTGGGGGTTAACAGAAGACTGAGGGATATGTATTGGAATAGCATCAAATAAAAAAAACAAACAGAAGCAAGCTAAAATTGATAAAACAATGAATAATCTCAAACACAATGAGATATAATTAATGTCAGATGACTCAGAGGGAAAGTGGAAGAAATGGTTTAAAATTAAGAAAGAAAATAATGGTCTATTGAAAGATGAAGCCATCTTCAGAATCAAGAAAGCCAAAATTAGGCACATGGAATCTGGTCTCAAAGCACAACAAACTCTGATTAGAGCCAATACAGCTGTGGAGAGCTTTTAGGAGTGGCAAGAGTGGTGAAAAAAATATGCTGTTCTCTCACTGTAGCGGAGTCAGCTGTAATACTGCAGCAATTACAGTACTGCGCATACGTGATACTCACATGTGTGCAGTTTGCCCTGGAGTCAGCCTTGTGCAAAATGGCGGTACTGACATAACTACGTGTAACAACCCGGTCCCCTCAGATTACCAGAATCTCATTAGTACTAGTCTTAGGCAGGTAGCAAAAAGGCAGCTGGTAGGGAGCTCATTAGGGGCTTTCTACATAATGACATCATTGTTTACTCAGGTAGCCCGAGAGAAGGATGATTATGTCATTGATTAGTCTCACAGCAGCATAACCATTTTAGAGTCAGTTACTTTCAGGGAGCTTAGAATGTTCATCACTAACTTCAAGTGTGGCAGTCAGAGTGGCGGAAGATCTGCCACTGGGGCTCTGTCAAAGGAAGCCCTGGTATTTCTCACCCTAGTTTGGTAAAATTTTCAGTTTGCCTGCAGGACTCTTTAGTTTCACTCCAAGGGGAGTGAGAGGGAAGGTGATTCTTGTGGATCCAAGGGGCAATCCCCTGAAGTTCCTGAAGTTCACAACTGCCTTAAGGAAGAACAATGAGCAGAATCTAACAGCTACCAGAGAAAGAAAGGTGCCTTTTGTTCTTTCCATGACTAGGAGAAAGGAACAACTAATCCGTGAGTACAGAATTTGAGACTTTTCTCTGAGGGAGATGTTTGAGGTGTATGTGCCCTAGATAAGGCTAGATCACACCGGTCAGGAACACTTTCACCACAAATGTTCTCAATTAAAGTTAAAGTTGGGAGTCTTTAGCAATTCATTGAGGATTGGAGACTCATTTGGTGTAACCCTGAAAGAATGGCAGTGGCTGTTTGGAGCAAAAGGTGGGAGGAACGCCATCTGGAGTTTCAGGCAGTGCTAAGTGGTTCATGGATGGGCACCACTGTTATCTGGGAAAAGACCATGCACCAGGAGGATTTTAAAGTGTGTGGCACATCCCACAGATATACACTTTGGAAGAGAGGCAGAGATGTTTTTGTGGAAAACAACACTGTCTGCAAAGTGTCCTGCAAAAGAGAGTGTGCCTGTATTGCAATGACAAACCTTTGGGGGGCCACCCTTACTTTAAGTAGCATCTGTAAATAAAGCCATACTGTAAAATCCCAGTTACTGCTTTGGACATTCCACTTGTTGCTTCTAGTGTGAATGTTATTGGGGCACCTCAACAGTTAGGTCTAGCGTATGCCTAGCATCTTCTCCCCTGGACCTGGTTAAAAATAGAAAGATTAATTTTAATATGTACCCCCAACCCCCATCCTGTAGATAATGAGCCTGATATACATGCCAACGCTAGAGGTGGTTCCATGAGTGTAGTTCTACCAAAAGAAAATTGTATGCCATGTAGTTGGCAGTAGTTCTTTTAAGTGGGGGGTGCCAACTAGCCAAAGGTGGTGTGGGGGTTACATATGTATGCATGATACTCATGCATGCACACTTTAAGTCAGTGCCACCATTTTGCACATGGCAGCCATCACTTCTGCAGTTGTGGAAAGGGAAAGTAGTGTGCCAGGAAGTGGTTATGTATATGCGACCCACAGAGGTGAAAGGCTGCATGAACAGAAGCACTGGAAACTATGCTGAAGCACTGTGGCAGAACCTCAGACAGTGGCGCAGTTATGTGCTTACACAGTGCTCTTATACAAATCTGATGATGGCATAACATCTGTCAAGCTTGGCCCACACAGCCATAAAAATCAGACTCAGGAGGAGACTACTTAGAAACTACAGATCTGGTCTGGGTTTGCTCATCATCACAGTCACTGTCTCATTCTTTTCTAAGCAGTAATTTCTGGTAAATGTGTTTTAACCTTATTGATCTCAGTGCTGGTAGACTACTTCAGGTTTTCCCCTGATTGTATTAGGTGGGGGTAGTAGCAGTCTTGAAGTGGTGGGTGCTGGTGGTGGCATGCTCTGAAAAAAAGTGGTCCCCATGCTTGTCTGCACATTTTAGAAATGCCTCTTTCCTTGTTTATGCTGTAAAAAAAACCTGACCCCTTTAACACAAAAACAAGGGGTCAGTTATGGCCTCCATCCCCACCCCTTTTCACTTCAAGTGAGCAATGTGATTATGGGTTTGCATCAGATGTACAGTGGCAGCATAATATTATTGCATACAGTAGATGCATACTATTATTAAACAGTAATTAACTGTATGTAGAAGTTTTTTTTTGAATGTGTGCTTTCTCAATGTTGTCAGTACCACTCCACCCATTTTGTACTCTGCCCCTGTATTTCTGTGCCCCAAGGGCATTATTTTACATTTTTGTGTTCAGAACAAAAGGCTTTTCCAATGAGGGTAGTCACTAATCTAAATTCTTTATAGCTTTTTTAATTGCCATCAGAAATTTTAATTTTGTAAAAACCAAAATGGAAATACAGGTAATTCGATGATCATATTTTACAAAATATAAGAAATTCAGATTAGTGACTACCCTCATTTGAAAGGTCTTTTTGTCCTAAACAACTTTCAGACTGATTATTTGTGTGCACCTGGAATAGTTTTAAAGATATTTAGATGTTTTTGGAATTTGTGCACATTTGCTAAGAATTCTGCACAATGCCTGGGAATGGGACTGAGGAGGTGAGGATCAGGAGGAAGCTGCACACTGTGGAGCTGTAGAGAGTTACACAGCAGGGCATACAAAATCATGAAAATATCTTTGTAGTGTATGCCACTGCAAGCATAATTGTATGTCTAACTGGACTTTCTTGTATTTCTTTCTGGTTGGTGAAGTCCCTCAGGATGTTTCTTGTTCCCTTGTAGGAGGAAGGCATTAGGTGGTGGCTGGATTCAGAGAACAAAAGGGCCTTTCGGAAAGGCCTGAAACCTGCTGGACAGAGCCTGGAAGTTAAAGCCAGTAAAATGATAAAGATAAAAGCCTGAAAGTTAAACCCGGTGAACGATAGCCCCGCTGCTGGCAGCAGCTAATGTTTAGTTACTGTGTGATTGTCTGCCTGCATTTGCACGTCTTGGTTTATATCCTGCTTGAAGAAAACTGGGAGCTACTGAGCTACTGTGTTGAATGCTGTTGAAAAGCAAGAAATAGTGGATATGGCTTGTGCTCTTTGTTTCAAGGATCAGGAGGTGGTATTTTGACCCATGAACTGAATTTGCAATTCCTGATTTACAGTTTTAACAGCCCCAGTTTGCTTACCCGGTACTTTTAAACATTTTTAACATTTAGTTTGGCACTCTGGTTTCATAATCAGTATAAATAATGAGTCTCTGTAACCATGAGATGGTCTACCTGTGAAAATTCCTGGTTCTGCGAGTTGATGGGCTGCTGGAACTTTTGGTTGCTGTGAATTGTGCTATATTTATTTATTTGAAAGTTACAACTGTTTTTTTACAAATTTTTTATATTAGTTTAGTCTTTTATCCATTTTAGTAGAATGTAGAGGGGGCATTATCTGCTAGATATTTTGCCACATAGAGCCATTTTTATATGGTCCATTTGCGGTATTCCATATACTTAATTGTTTAATGCTTGAATATACAGTTGAATATTGAAATTAGGTGGCTTTGGTATTTATATTTATATTTGTATTTTATTTTATATTTTTATTTTATTCTTTTTGTTTTTTGTTCCTGTTTTTTTCACGACATCTGTAGCCCTCAGCGTAGGATAGGTGGGCTGAATCACGTGTATAGGGTGTATAAAAGGTGCATGTGTATAAGTGAAGGTAACAGTTTCATTTAGATCCTGCTGAGGTGAAGACGTGTTTGCTGCACTCCGTGTTCTAAGATTCTCTTTTGTGCATATTTGTCTCTACAAAAGGTAAATTTTGTTGCTGTTTTTGAAATAATATGCTTTGGTTATTTGTTAATTGTGATTTCTGAGTCATAGGTGGAATATTTTCACCTTTAATTCAAGCTCTCCTATTTTTTATATTGCAGAAGTAACCTTTCTTGAATATACAAAATCACACATGCCCCCACAATGCAAAGCATCATGGGCTGCATATGCAAATCACCACAGAATGTTATGCTGGTCCAACTTAAAGCAGAATTGCATGGTGCCGAAAGGCCTCTCACACAGTTTGCAAAGGGTGCTAACAGAAGACATAGACACGTGTTTCGTCCTACCAGGACTCATCAGTATGCCTCGTCTGTTTGACACCCCAGTGGAATGGACCAGCTACCTCTAGGGCCAGATGGATTTCCGTCAAAATTGTTATCACATATTCATAGAAAATATTGTATCCATTCATCATAAAATGTTCACGGAAGCTTGGGGAAAAAAAAACTTCCCCTCTTTAGAAAATGGGTTAGTAATGATTCTACATAAAATGGAAAAGGATCCTGAACAATATAAAAACTATAGGCCAATAACACTTTTTATTTCTGATACAAAAAATCTTGCTATGATAATTTCTAACAAGTTAAATAAAGTCATCCAACAGTTAATCAGGCTGCAGCAAACTGGATTCTTAAAAGGTAGACATGCTGCAGATGATGAAAGAAATGTTCCTCACATCATAAAAACAGCTAAAAAAACAGAAAACACTCATGTATCTAATCTCATTAGATGCTGAAAAAAACATTTGATAGAGTAAATTGGTCATATTTTATTTAGAGCCTTAAATTATTTCAGTTTTCCTGATAATTTCATCAGATTGATAAGATGCTTTATACTAATCCTCAATTGGCAGTTTTGATAAATGGAGAACTCTCACCATACTTTGATATCAGAAGAGGCACTAAGCAAAGATGCCCACGCTCTCCTAGCTATTTTATTCTTTATCTTAAACCATTACTGTAAAACATAGAAACATAGAAACATAGAATTTGATGGCAGATAAGGACCGCTTGGCCCACCCAGTCTGCCCATTTCCCTACCTACTGGATAAGCTGCAGATCCTAGTTAACCAGCAGCCTACTTCTTCCTACCCCCAACCCCTAGAATGGCCTTATGACTGTCCCATGCATGCTTGAATTCCACCACTGTTTTTGACTCTACGACCTCCTCCGGAAGGCCATTCCATGCATCCACAACACTCTCTGTGAAAAAATACTTCCTTAAATTACCTCTGAGCCACCCCCCTTTATCTTCAAACACAAAGATGAACACAAAATAGAAAGAGACGAAATAAAAGATAAGAAATACCGTACATGTCTTCCACTTACACAGATGATATCTTATTAACAGTATCAAATACACAAAATACAATACCTAGAATAATGAATACTCTTGGAAGTCTCTTGGGCTACAAAATAAACAAAGACACTTCCCAGATATTGTCATTAAACAATTTATATATGAAAGCATGGGGCCTAATTTCAGAAGGCATGGCTCAAGTCACTGACAATTGCAACTTGCACCAAATGCCAATGTGTCGGGGACCCTGGACCAGATTTCAGAACAGCCAGGGTCCCCGACAGCCATGTTCACAACTTGCATCATCCCAAGAATTGCACCAAAGGGAGGGCACACCTGAACAGGGTGCCGCAAGCCACAATAAATGTCCACTGACAGGCACAAGCCCCCCCACCCCAATTAGCTAGTAATGCCCTGCAGGGCTGATCATGTCCCTCTGGTCCCCAAGCCCCAATCCCCAATTGCCAGGTTGCCAGTAATTATAGAAATGCACATCCCATTATCCCTGGTAGTATAGTGGCCCCCACCTGGCAATGCCAGTCCACCCCACCCTCCACACCCATACTCAGTCAGTGACTGGCACCCCCCTCTCATCTCCATGACCAGCCACCGACTAGGCTCCCTCTGAGCATGTACTACTGTATACAGCATGCGCTGAATGAATGGGCTGTCATTCATTGAGCACATGCTGTATACAGTTGTATACACTCAGAGGGAGCTTAGTCATCAGTTGGCCATGGAGGTGAGAGGTGGGATGTGCCAGTCACCAACTGGAAATGGGTGTGGGGGTGGACTGGCACTGCCGGGTGGAGGGTTGGGGCCACTAGACTACCAGGGATAGCAGGATGTGCATTTTTACAATTACCAGTGAGCTGGCAATTGGGGATTGGGACTTGGGGACTGGGGAAACATGATCAGCCCTTGGGCAATACTCAGGGATCAGGGGGAAATGATCAGCCCTGTAAGGCAATACTTGGGGACTGGGGGACATGATCAGCCCTGTGGGGCATTACTTGGGGACCAGGGGAGCCTGAGCAGCCTGCAGGGCATTACTTAGGGATCAGGGCTTGGGCATGGCAGCAGCCCACAGAAGGCATTTATGTGCAGTCCACAATGGGGGATGTGTGGGTGGGGTTTATGTGGGTTCATGTGGGGGTAGCCATTAAGTGCACATGGCAAAGTGGTGCACCCCCAGTGGACACAGACTACAGTTAGACCAGCTAATAGCTGGTCTAACTGTACTTGGACCAATGTCTCTGGGGATTCTCCTGGAATAGCAACTGTGCTGTTCCGGTTGCCACCCTGCCAGAATAGGGTGCAACTGCTGCCATAAACCCCCTTGCCCCATGTTTCAGGGGGTTTATGGAGTACATGAAGACATAGGGCCACTTCAGCACAGGAAGCCTGTGACATGTTGCAGGCTGTGTTTTGGAATACCGATTGTTGGAACTCATGGCGCAAAGTGTTACTTGCACCATTTGTTTTGGTGCATGATACTTTGCACCATGCATATCCATTCCCGGAATCAGGCCCCTAGTCTTTAGATACAGGGCTAGAATGGACTAAAGATGAAATTCAATACCTAGGAGTAAAGTTTAATACATCATATAAAAATTCTGCAAAAGAGAACTTTAAGCATCTTAAGAATGCAATAGAAAAAAAGATTTAGAGCATTGGAATAAACTATCATTAACCTTATGGGGCAAATTTTTTCTATATAGCTGTTTGCTCCCCATGGCCACCTACTCCTTTCATCACCCCCACCAGGGGAGCCATCACAAACAGCCATGGTGAGACATACAGTACTTTTTGTAGTTTTTCTTCCCTCTCCCCAAAGGCATCAGCGTTCGACAAGCACATGCATGTGGAGGCACGTGCGTGTTACTAGAAGCAAGTGTTTCATGCTCCCTCCCTATGCTTGCCTCAGCCCTTGACTCTGCTCTGACACGCAGCCTCCACTGGGTGTCAACTGAGAGTGAGGACTGACCCTCCCCAACTGAGAACAGCCCCTCAGCCACCACAATCAGCTTCCTGGCCTTCACCCAAACCAACTCCCAGAGACCCAAGCTTGCTCCCAAACTCAGGTCACCGACATGTTGTGAGGTGTGCTGTCCAAGACCTCAACTCTCAGTGCCACTGGGCTGGCTCAATAGGGGAGAATTAGGATGACTTTATTACCTAAAATACTTCACTATCTCATGTTGCTGACAAATTGCAGTCCAAGAAATGGGTTCATAACATTACAAAACTCAGCAAATAAATTCATCTGGGTCTACATAAGACCAAGGCAAGCTTATTACAAGTTAACCAGACTTAGAAGAAAGTGGGATGGGCTGAAACTACTAGATTTGTATCTGTATTATCTGCCTTGTAGAGCATCTCAATACTGTAAATGTTTTCAAATAAAAAGCAATACAACTTATACACCAGAATGGCTAAACATAGAAATGGACAGCCTTAAAAGAATGTGATAGAAATATAAGATCACTTACATTCTTAAATGAAAAATCCAAAAAGAGGCCTACTAAAAATCAAATAGTAAGGGACTCACTAAGGCAAATCACTCAAACACCTGCCTTGTTAGATCTTAATCTTGGTAAGTTCCCCCAACAACCTATTTGGGGTAACTTAAATATCACAATGGAGAGAAAATTAGTACTTAACAGTAACTTAGAAAAATTAGGGATAAATAACATTAAAAAGAAATGGATGGGAACTGTTCAGTTACAAGAAAATTTCAACTCGAGGCTGGTAGAACTTAATTCGATGATAATAATTAAGGAATTAATTGCAAGAATTATAACAAAAGTGGTGGATTGTTCTATACACATATGACATCACAAGAAACTTCCTGACAAGTTGTAAAACAAAGCCTTGCATTTCTGTCTATTACTCCTTTTTTCATAAATAGCATCAGAGGTATTTGCACTGAATCTATACATTACTAGACCATGGTCACTAATCCTCCGGCTTCTAACTGGAACTGGGAAGAAATGTGGATACTTACTCAGAAAATGGTCACCTTGATGAATCATGGAATGATAAAATACAGATTACTGAACAACTTACTGTATATTACACTTTCAGACACATGAAGAAAACAAGACTCCATAAGTGGATAATTATATTAAATGTGATAACCGTGAGTCAGACATAAAACATCAGTATTAGATTGCTGACATAGTAAGGCATTCTGGGAGTAGATGCAACAGTTTTTTAATGAGGGCTGCCTAAGATTAACTCTGACATACATTTTAATTCCTGTATAATTGGACAGTTCGAGGCTCAAAAGAATCTTTCTTGGACAGATAAGCATGCTATTTCCTTTTATAAAATGGGCAGCAACATTCTTGCATCCTGATTGGTCATTACCTGTGCACTGAATCCGTTCAATACACAGGTAAATACAAGTACTAAAAAGCAAGACTACAGTATAAAACAAAAATCATTGTGCCATTAGAACACTGAGGTTTTTAAACACTGCCATTTTCCCTATCTTAACGAGGAAATTATCCTTTACTAAATGCCCTCCAGTAAACAAATTTGGCATTTTCTACATAAAGCAAATACCTGTCCTACACATTCTAGACAGTTACATGTTAAAATTATATTGTATTTATGCTATTGTCGCATTCTGTGATCTAATAGTCCTCCCCACGTCATGCCACTCACTCGATCACTCACATTAGTCACTCATCAGTCTGAGTAACTACAAAGCTGTTACAAGTCAGTCAAAGGAAAAAATCCATCTCATTAGAATATGTAAAATAAAATGTATTTACAATCTTGCCCCTCCTGTTATGTGAGCTGACAGTTTGTATCTCTTCAACACCGATTCAGTCACTAACTTGGATTAGTCAGTCTCTCACTCACTCACTACAACAAACAGCTGCAATGTAGTATAATAAAAAAAAGAAAATCAACCATGTTGCATCACCATACCTTTGTCATGTTTATAAATCTTTTCTGGCTTGACAATGATCATGCACAGCACCAAAAAGAGTGAATAAAGTACAAAACAAAATCACTCTGCCATCAGAACTGTCAGTTCCCTACTGTCCCATGTCTCCACTGCCCACTACTTGGTGGCACAGTTGTTCCGAGTACAGTCACTGTTTCCCACAATAATTGCCATGGGAAAAAAAAACTATCCACCAGAGTAACCTCTTAGCTTCTTTTACATCTAATGCTCAGCGTGGCCATATGATTTCACCCTGACTTGAATGTACACCAGATTCACCAGGACATAGACCCTCATGGCAGATATTTGGTTGTGGAAGTGGAGGTTACAGGAGAACACCTCACCCTGGTAGCCATGGCCCAGTTTTGCATAACACAGAATATACTGCCGTACTGATGCAAACTTGGGGACCGGAAACAGAGTTGGAGAGGAGAAGGCTCAAGCAGGCGCTAAGATACTGAGGAGGAGTATCAGTAGCAGAAGTCAGTGAAAAGCTTTAAAAAGTTTTATAAAAGGTATGCCATCATTGCCACTATATATTTATGGTTTTATGTTTCGCTGACCTTTCCAGTCCATCTAAGTGCTTGAGTTTATTGGAGGTCTGCGGTGTAACTTTCGGAGGCCTCTGGCCCTCTCGCTATAGTAGTATGGAATTTGAAGGTGGAGAAGCCTGCTGAGGGATTGGGAAATCCAGAGGAGCCTGTGGGGGCTTAGTGGCCCTGAACACCAAAGCCATAAGCAGGAGGAAGCACTTTAACAGGAGAGCTGGAGACGACAATATTTGCACCTCTTGTTTTCAGCTGAAATAAAAGCATAATACCACCAGAGCATTTTAATATTTGTATAGGAATTGTATAGGAACTGGTGTTTTGTGTTTCATGTTTTTTAACCTGACATTAGTTGCTATCCCATTTGTATATGGAGAAAAATGTTACAGTGTTTAATGATTTAAATGTTGTACAAGTATTGTGTGATTATCGTATGAGCATAAATAAAGTTATATAAATATGTGAATAAATAGATAAAGGAAAGATTAGGGAAGATTAGAACATCAGGAAAACTAGAAAGTATATCTCCTATTAGAGTGCTCTCTCACATGACCCTGAAGCATAAAGAGCATGCGTGGCATTCTTTTTCCCTCAAGTGCCATTTTCTTTGGGCATGGAATAGAGAGAAGCTTGAACTTGAACTTAGTAGAGGGTAAAGATTGGGGTATATCTCAACCTTCCAACTAGAGCTGTTTTTGTTCTCTTTTCTACTGCAAGTAAGTTTATTTTACATGGGAGCTGAATCAATGTTTTGCATGACAGATCCCCTGTGCAAACTTTCAAATTTGTTTTGTCTTTCTTTGGCAGAGTCTGTTTAGCTGGGCCTGTATCCCCCTCATAGATCGAGAGAGTGGTTATGAGTAATTCTAAAGATCTCAAGGTATTTGCTTTAATAGATACAAATCCTGTCAGGTAAAAATGAAGGGAGAGGTAGTATATTACTATAAAGTTCAAGAGCTAGCATGGAAAGTGAATTAAAAAGCTACAATACATGACAGAGATGTTTTCTGAGCATGACTGGGAGAGTAAGTAGAATACTTTTAAAACCCCTTGTACGCTTTTTTTATGCTCAATGGAATTGTATTGTGGTGTTTAGTAACTTTGTGAGAATAATTTTTATTTTTATTTTTTTTGTTTTAATTTTTTTTATTTTAAATGTATTTAGGTAGTGTTTAAATTTTACCTGTCCAATTATTTTACTACCTTGATCTATTTATTTTAATTTATTTTAGTGGACAGAGCGAACAGTATAAAGAAGTACTGGTACAGTTTAAAAGGGATTGACTATCGGAAATCTACCCTGAAAATCTACCTTGGCTATCTACTCTATGATTTGACTGGTTTTAATTAGGGTCACAAAGTGTTCTTCTGTGATTTGGTTTTGTGAAGCTGGAGAAGAGGACCAAAAGGATTAAGATACATAGCAACATACCCTTACAAGAACTTTGAACAATATTGTCATAGATAAACGTATTGAATTAAATGAGAATAAGAAGGATTGGGTAAACAGCTGACAGAAGATTTAAAGAGTTGGGCTACCATAAATGAGCTGTAGGACATTATATTGGCTGTTTGTTGAAATTAGTCTATTGAAACTTCTCTTGCTTTGTTTCAGTAATCAATTGTTTGATTATCTATTGTACTGATTATTTAGATTTTTAAGCAAAATTGTACTTGTTGTATTAAGTTGGTGATAATAATTACTGGAAAATGATTGTAGTGACTAGAGGTAACAATGGGAGGCTCAGAAATTAAAAAACTAAAAGAGCAAACAATCTCAGGAAAAGTCTAAAAGAAAAATGATGAACTGTAAAAAACAAGGGGAACAGAGTGGCTCCTGTTTAGTTATATCGATCAGGACATTCCTGGAAATTTTACAAATACATAGAAAGAGGGGGAAGGGGGGAAAAGACAAAAAAAAAGGATAGTTAAAAAGTTAATCAGGACAGAGGGAAGAAGAGAAATTTGGTTACTTTGGATAGATTTTTTATATACATCTACACCTAATCTTCATAAAGAACACCAGACAGAACACCAGAAAGAGTTTCAAAAATTGGATAAGACAGAGAAAGTAAAAGAGGAGAAAGTTATACAGGATGGTTTAAATTTGATGAATCGAGGGGAAGAGAATCTGATACCCACATTGATATCTGTGACAGACAGACTAACTAGAGACTCTGTGAAAATAGAAAATATAAAGTGTAATTTGAGGTATGAAATCTCCCCACATAATTCAACTGAGTTTGAGTGAGAACCATTTCCAGAATCTACAACAAAAATAAAGTTAGATTATTCAGTACTGTCTCTAGAGGCTCATTCTAAACAACAAGTGCAGGACATTGATGTGTCTGAAACAAATCACAAAAGTATATATCATGGCTTTAAGGAAGAACTGGAAAAGATAAATGGATTAATAAATGTCTTTTACACCAAGATTATTTACAGCTCTTAAAGATCCGCATATGGCTAATATTCTCTTGTTAGAACAATTACCCATATCAAGAGATGAGGTTACTTCTTTAAAATCAACAATGGTGTATCAGGAAGCTCTGATAAGAAATCTATTCAGAGAATTAGTTAAAAAGGAGATGGGCTCCGAGGAGGATTCTATAGTCATAGGACAAATGAGTAAACAGGGGGATCAAGAAAACCCCCTTTTACCGGAGTGGGGTTCTGTATTGAGGGAAAGAAAATGTAGAAAAAAGAAGGGAAAAGAGGAAAAGAAGTTTAAAGAACTAGAAAAGCCCCAAGAAGAGATGGGAATAAATTCCCAAATAATACAAGAAGGCCATCAGAACATCAATATGATTAAAAAGATAAAAACTAAAAAGGAAAAAGGGAAAAGAAAGAAGAAATAAAGAAAGTATGAGAAAAAGGACAGATAGTATGATAGAGAAAAAGCCACATAGGATAGAGATGTTGATAAATATGGTCTATAGTGGAAAAATAAAGAACATCAGGGACAGTACTGTTATTAATGCTGACAGAGACAATTCAAGTACTAAACAGCCCCAAAATTGGGAGTACCCCTATCAAATTAACCCAGGAATATGGCTTTCAGGGAATGAAGCCATGATAGTCTGTTCAGGGACTGATATTACTGATCTTTCAGAAAAAGAAGTATTGTGGGATATGGCTATACAAATAATGGAACATATTTATGAGATCCCAAAAGGAAGAAACAACATTATTTTAGTTTACAAAATTGGAGACTGAAGGCTGTCAATTTGTAAATACTGACATCAGATAAACAAATTGCAAGATGGCTTGGGAAACAGAAACATACAAAGGGAAATATTGAACTCAGAGTGGTTATGGTTGTGGAACAAATGCTGAAGAAGCAGTTCAAAGACAAGCCTGAAAGTGTGTTTCTGACAGAAGTAGAATTATCTCAGGCAATGCAGGAATGCTACTATCAAACCCAAGCTGTGGAAGAAAAATAATATATGTTATCAATCCAAGGGGTCAATCATTTTCCAAATGAAACTGAATCCTAATTTATAAAGAAAGTGTGTTATATAATCTGGGCATATAGAGAAATTGGTTATACAAAGCAAGGGCAAATTAATTTTGCTGTTAGGGATCAAATAGTACAGCAGTTGATATTAAAAACAGTTAGAAAAACTGATGAAATGGGTATATGGATATACTCACATGAGGAAGTAGAACAATAAGGAAACTCCCGGAGGTTAATCCCAAGGGAGCTATGGGAAATGATGTTTCTAATCAGCAAATAGAATATGGTGTGACAGTACAGAATAGGTTTCAGATTTTTACACAGGAAGCACAGGAATGACTGTCTGAGGCAAACAATGAAGAACAGGAGGTTGCCCTAGAGAGGGATAAAATATAGACTTCTATTATGTCCTGGAATATTTCTGGTATTTCCAAAAAATTGATGGATGAAAATATAAAGAAGTTCCTTTCAGCAAATATTATAATCTGTTTACAGGAGACTTGGGCAATAGGAGGGTTGCATTTAAATGGCTTTGCCTCTTTTGAAGCGAAAGCCCATAAAGATTAAAAATATGGCAGGCCATCGGGGGGTTAGTAACTTTTATTAAAATAACAGAGAGTGTTAATGTTAGAGCAACATAACTTATTTCAGATAATATTATAATAGTTGTAGTTGAGATGGTACAAGATATATATCTAATTATCAATGTGTACAGTATTGCCCACCTGTAAATACAAAACATTTCTCAAATTTAATTTGGGGGAATTAGACTCTTACCTGGGGAATGTTATGTATAAATATCCAGGTAGTAATGTGATGTTGATGGGGGATTTTAATGCCAGATTGGGATAATTTATGAGGAAATTGCTGAAGGGTACTTCAATATCTTATAGTTACACGGAGGATAGAAAAATTAATATTCAGTGGAGGAATTTGTTTAAGATTTTGGAGAAACATGGTCTAATTACACTTAATGGCAGTGTGAAGGGAAGGATTACTTCCTATTTTACATATTTGAGTGGGAAAAGAGCAAGTGTGATAGATTATATTTGTATTTTACCTTGGCAGTATTATAATATAAAACATTTTGAGGTGGTAATATGTCCTGAAAGTGATCACTATCCATTAAAAGCAGAATTACAGTTAGATGGGAGTCTGTGGACACAAAGGGAGGACTCTGCAGATATACAGATTATTAATCAAAGGCAGGTTCAATATTCTACAACGTTGGATATAGATATTGGGACAATATTAAATTTGTTTCAAATCCAAATTATTGCAGAGAATAATTCAGAAGAAAGAACAGTAATAGAGATCCAAAACTTAATACAGGCCATTACAAATAAAGTATTACCCTTATTATATAAACAATTTAAACATAGACAGGATTACTCCTGGTATGATAGGGAATGTCAACAATTTAAAAAGTATCTTAATAAAATAATTAAAAATGTGCAAGAAAATAAAACAACTGAAAATATACAATATCTTAATAATCAAAGGAAGGAATATAAACATCTTTTGATTAAAACATCAGATTTGTTTATTCAAGAGCAGTGGAAGTCTATGTTATAAACAATAGAAAATGGGAATATAAAGGGCTTCTGGATTAAAGTTGCAAAGGGGATGGGGAATTTCACTCAGAATATTACAGTACATATTCCAGCAGCAAATTGGATTGTGTATTACCAGAAATGATTCTGGCAAGAGACTGAGGAAGGAATACAAGAACATTTTCTAACACATTTGAATGAGGCACAATCTGCATTGAATATAACACCTTCTGAAGTTTCTCGGGCAATATCTGCCAGTAAATTAAATAAAGCACCAGGTGTGGATCGAGTCCCCTCTTTCCTTTATAAAATAGAACAGAAGTGGTGGAGTAGTTTACTAGCAATATTATTTAACAAAATAATTGAGAGTCATAACATACAGAAATCATGGAAGTATAACATAATAATACCATTGCATAAGAAAGGTAATCCTGAATTACCAGATGATTTTAAGCCTATTAGTTTGTTGGATAGCCTGAATAAAATTTTTACAAGAATTTTATTAGACAGAATATAAATTTGGTTGTCTGATTCAAATACATTGAATGATTATCAAGCAGGATTTAGGACAAATTATTCAACTGCGGATCAGTGTTTCATATTAACACATACCATTTTAAAGTATTATAAGAAAAAAATCCCTATTTATGTAACATTTGTAGATTTTCAGGGAGCTTTTGATAGGGTGAATAGGTGTTTATTACGACAAAAATTAATGGCTATGAAGCTGAATCAGACCATTCTAAAGATAATAATACAATTATACTCTGAAAATAAGACATATATACGTTATGACCTGGTTGGTAATTTAATAGAAGATTTTCCAAAAAGCCAAGGTGTGAAACAAGGCTGTATTTTAGCCCCAACACTATTCAACCTATTCATAAATGATTTCCCTGAAAAACTTGTTTCCATTTCCATCCATGCACCTGCAGTGGCTGGTTTTATGGAACCAATTCTTATGCATGCTGACAATTTGGTTCTTATTTCACTTTCCCCTTTAGCTATGGGTAGACAATTAAAGCAACTTCAATTATATTGCAAAGAAAATAAGTTAAGAATAAATATAAATAAAATTCAAATAATGATAATTGGGAAGAAATCATCAAAATTTAAATGGTTTATTAAAGATAATCAGCTTCAATTAGTATCAGGATACAGATACCTTGGTCTACAGATTTTCAGTAATGGTAAATTTACAAAGCAAAGGATATACACACTAAACAGATTAATACAAAGTAAAAATGGTCTATTGAGATTCAATGCAAGATTTGGATGGTATAGTTGATGCAAGTCTTAAAGCAGCAGACATTAAATTAAACCCAATTGCTTTGTATGCCATAGAAGTGTGGCTTGATGATAATGTGGCAAAATTAGAGAAACCATTTAATAATTTATACAAAAATATACTGGGAGTACCTTGTTCTACTCCAGCGGCTGTTGTAAGGGCTGAATTAGGAAGAACACAAATCAAATATTTAACATATCTAACAAAGTTAAGGTATTGGATAAAATGCTCTAATCTAGAATCAAATAGACTGGCTTTCAAATGTCTGAATGAGAAAGCAAGCTGGCTATCTCAAGGATCATCATCACCTTGGTTAAATCAAATAATTCATATCCTAACTCAAATAGGGTTAAATCAATTATGGTGTGATCAACAGAAGGGAATGAAAATTTCAAAAAAATACAATCAGTTGATCAAAAATAAATTGACTAGTGTATCAGCCAATGAGGATATAGAAACAATCAGGTCATTACAAATGTATCAATGGTATGCACAGAATAAAATAAATCATATTAAGGAACCATATTTATCCTCTCTAAATGATAAAAAATTATGATTTCTATTTACAAAGTTCAGATTAGAGTTGTATCCATCTAAGTATAGACAATATTTATATGCAAAGGATAAATCAGAATTTCAGGATCTAAACTGCAACTGTGGTATGAAATGCCTGGAAACTTTAGAACACCTGATGTTGTACTGTCCAAAGTATGTGTAGTTGCAGAAAAAAACTCTGTCCCCATATTGTCAGACTGATCAGTTATTAGATAAAGAAGTATTGAGAATTTTAATGAATCCACCTCTGGATTTTATTGCCATAGATATGACAACAAATATAAACTGGCTTTATAAAAAAAATGAAAGATTGTTAATTGGAAGGGGGGGTTACTGGGTTTATAAATTGAGTAGTGTAATAAATATGTGTATGTCTTTAGTCTGTATAAGTAAACTATATGTGAATTTGTTTCTGTCTTTTAAAATGTATGTGTGAAAATGATGTGTAGTTTGTGGATTTTATTATGTTAATTTGTAATGACCTGAAGATCGAACAGATAAAATATTACTACTACTATTCACCAAAAACACTTTGTTTTTCTATTATTCACATTACTATTCATACCTGACATCTGTGTTTTATTTTCTATTTTGCAGTGCTGCCTGAGTCCCATGCATGCAGGTGAATCTCCGTGTTGCAACATACTGTACCGCTGAAATTGTACCAGTACCAGTGAAATCGCAGGCAAAGTTGAAAAAAAAATTGTATAGCAGATTTCAGCAGTTCACACAATCATGCTGCTGTGAGTATATGTGTGCTGGTCTGTGTAGGGAGGCAGCCACTGCAACTACTGTACAGATAGCAGAACTGGACAAATGCCTTTAAGCAAAAACAAAATGTAATAGACTAAAGGACTATTTTTTAATTAATTTAGCTACTTGCAGTTTTTTTCCCTATGTAAGAATATTTATTTACTTTCAGAAAAATATTAGAAAAATAAAGCACATTTTATAAGCACAATAAGACATGGGTGGCATACATTGAACAGATATTACCACACTTCCAGGGGCTGAAGGCACGTGGCATGCATCCTCATGCCTCACTATGGCCCTGGGTGTCTGGTAGTATCTGTTCAATGCACACCCCATCATGTGTTATTGCTTACATATCCTTTATGGCAGAAAGTTTAATTCTCAGAACATGGCTTGAAAAGTCTCAACAGTCCATACACAATATCTAAATGGACAAAACACAGTTATGTAGTCACTTAAGCTTAAGAAAATAGTTCATGGTTATAAAAATAAATCTGGAGGGTTTGAAAAGAAATGGGGCTCTCTAATGTCATATTGTACTACTAATGTGGGTGGAATCATTTTTCCTATGTTTTTATCTAGTCAAGTCTCAGAATAGTTTTACTTGTTTATACATTTTAGGGCTCCATGGGTGGAGCCCTGCAGTCCTCTTGCTAGGACTAGTAGAAAAGCACTCCAGCATTCCTTGCAAACCAACAACATGATGAGGTGATAAAAATTACCTGCTGTGCCTGTGGACATTGGAACACTGTGCCCTCGTAGGCTCGCACTATTTTTGTTCCACACACACACACACACATACACTTTGTAATTTGTCTGATGAAGTAGTATCATCTGAAACATCACCAACCCTGTCATAATGCAGCACTTGTCACATCGGCGGCAACATTCGACAAGGTCAACATAGCTGTAGACAGAACACAGTTCAGCCTCTTTTCTGTTGCACCACAAGTTCTGTTTGCCACTTTTGTGCTGGTTAACCACGATGTCCAAATAAGTTTATTTCAGTTTTTGTGTCAAACCTCTGCTCATTATTGACTTCAGTGACTGTCATGTGTTTTTACACCATACTTTGCTCAACAGGCATGGCATTGGGGTGTTAGGGTCTATGTTGCATATACCTTTCCTAATGCAGAGAGTGATTCAGCCCTTATTGCAGTATGTTTAAGGATCATTTTGATAACCATGGCAATATATGAAGAATTTAGGGGCTTACAGTGGAACTAGCCAATTAGCCAGGTGAATCACATAGTTGTTATTAAATTTATGGGATCATGAGATGACCCTTGATCTTTCTGATACTGCCAGGTGTCAGTGATTCCACCCCATTGACATTTTATTAAGTATCATCTTTATGACCAAAGCAATGAGAAATCATGGGTCCAATCTATTTAAATCCAAAATAAATTAAGATACTTATGGATGCCATTCAGCTGCAGTGAGTTTGCAGCTATAATTACATACCACAGGATCATTCAACCACCTCAGCATTTTAATTTTATCTGTGGTGCAATTTGGCTCATGGGTTAGTTATTGCAGACAGCTCATTGGAGAAAACATTCCCTATTATAGCATTTCAGTCTGCTCTTTCTTTGTGCTATATTTTTATGGAGTTTCTGCATTCTCCAGATCCCCTCTTCCTTCCCCACCTCCTTTTGTTATGTTACATACAATAGAGCTTTTTCACTTTAGGACACAACTCTTTTCTACACGTGGTATGTTCAACACTAATTTGCTAAAAAAAGTACTTTGAATTTTTTTTCCTGTGTGTTTTGGTCAACATGATCAAAGTATCTGAAGAGGGACATTAAGTTATTGGAGGGGGTGCAGCACAGGGTGACAAAGAAGATGTAGGGGCTAGAGAACTTACCATATGAGAGGAGGCTGAGGGAGTTGAACATGTACTCACTGGAGGAGAGGAGGGACTGGGGATATGATTGAAACCTTCAAGTACATGGAAGGAATAAACAAGACAGGTATGGAGGGAATGTTCAATGTAAGGGAGGGGAGAGACACTCAGGGCCATGATGTGAGACTGGAGGGAGGAAGGTTCAGGAGGGAGATGAGGAGATACTTTTTTACAGAGAGGGTGGTAGCTGTGTAGAATGCGTTACTGGTGGAAGAGATACTGTATCTAGTAGAACAGTGGGCTGCTTCAAAAGGGGCTGGGACAGGGCAAGGGGAGGGTCAAGGGAGGGGGATGGTGGGATGGAGGGGCAGCTGCAGAATAAGGTTGCTAGATGCACATTAGAGCAGACTTGATAAATCACTAAGCCTTTATCTGCTGGCACATTTTGTATGTTCATATGTTTGTAAAGTGAACCAAATGCACAGCAGTTTGTTTATGAAATCTAAATGTGGTTAAATCTTTGTTGTGGAATTCCAGATCCACACTGTGCATGTTTTGTAAATGGCATATGAGTGTAATATATTGATAATAATAATTCATTAAATATGTTAGTAACATGAAATGCAAATGGATAATGTGGATTTCAGACCCACACTGTGCACATTTTGTAAATGACACATAACATGAGTGTAATACCAGTATATGAATGTAACCAGTCACTAGACAGGCAAACGATTCATGTGGGAATCCAAACCCATACAATGCACATTCTGTAAATAATGTTACATTGTATTATAATATATGGTAGGTAACTTCTGACATCCAAGTCTTGTAGTATCATCCTTGTGACGTCAGAATTTGGAGAAAAAATTACAATCAATCTGAGGTCACATTGATGCTGGCATTACCAAAGTGGAATGTTTCGGAGTGGCAGGTTTTCCTTTCAGAATTATAGCCTTGTCATTTATGGCTTCTACCAACTATGTTATTTATTATAACACGGAGGAAGGTCAGACTCATAAAAACATATATAGTTCTCTAAAACCTGATTTATGGCTTTTTATTGCTGAAACAAAATGCTAAAATTTAGTATTTTTTGAAAAATAATATCATAATCAGCTCCCGTGTGATGGAGGGTTTTGTTCATTTAAGGTGTATTTCACTTTGTGTTGTGATGAATTCTTTTACATGAATCAATGTTCTCCTGAAACAACTAACACAACTAAAATATATACACACTTTGCTAAAAACAGCTCGCTTACAAAACTGTATTGGGGAAAAAATTGGAACAGTGATACACAGTTGGACAGACATCCCAGCCAGAGCAGCATGTAATAAACAGGGCTGACTCAGAATGGTGGAGGGGGATGTGTTTTTCAGTCAACCAGGGGAGTTGAAGCAGATGATATTGTGCTTTGAGGTAAACCACCATCACCCTCCTTCTCAAGTTTGTGCTGGTGCCTGAGAGTCAAATCAAAAAGAACCCCCAACCTCTTGCACCCAACCCTCCTCTTCCCCATAGCCCTAAATTTAGAGGATACAACACCTGTAACAAAAAAAGAATCCAGTAGTGGGGTGAGCTGTGAGATGCCCTCTACCCTCAGTGTCCTGCAACAGAATAAATGAATGATGTCATCTTCATCTATAGTCTCTCTCTTGTCCTGAAAAACTTGTGGATTTTTTATGTCATGTCTCTCAGGCAAGTCCCCTCCATTACACATCACAGGTAAGGTAAGCTACAGAAAGGGTAATAGCCTTATATTCATTCACTGTTCATGGATTAACAACTGAAAGTTAGGATTGTTGGAAGAGAACCCTGACTGAACTCCATTCTCAAGTCTGACACTCTGATCTTTTTCCTCTGTCCACACACCCTTCCCCTGAAGGTACCTATGTATGTCACTAACGCCATCAAAGAAAAGGAAAGAGTCAACAGAACTGCTGGTGTTTTTGCCATTTTTCTGCAACTTACACTGTACACTCCATACCATTGCTGCTTGTATGGCACTCCAACACTCTGAGAACCAGTGTTCCACATAGTAAGTAATAGGCAGTTTGGGGGTATGCTGGAAAAGTGCAATTCGTTTTTGGCCAATAGGTTATTTTCTTGTTCACCAGAGCTTTCACTGCTTTTGAAGAAGATTTTTCTTTTACTATATCACATGATATTAGTGACTTCTTTTTTTCCTATATAGTTTATGCGTGCAATATGTCTGTGACGTCATAAGATGATGCATTCCATCAGCAGGAACCCACACAAGTTACTACAGTGCATGCATTCAATCTTGTAATCAAATCCTCCAATTATATTTTACATTTTATTTTAGGGGCTGTCTGGCTGGCATTTTGCCTACCTTTAATTTAGCAAATCTGATCTTCTACAAGATCTCATTTTGAAAATTTATAATTCATAGGCAGCATATATGAATTTGTCTGAAACTGTTGGGAATCGGGTGAAGCACTGCCCTGTACCACTTCCCTTACTAAACTACTTTTAGTTCACCTATTTGCCTCATCATCTTACACAGCACTCAGGAATCTCTCAGTCAGATCTCAGAAAACCTTCTGCAGTCACCTTTGTGTGTGCTTGGTTAAAAGTCCAGTAAACATGAAATGGAAACAAATCCTTGTTCTCTCCTGCTTTGTTGCTGTCCTTTTATTGACAGGTAAAGGCAATCTAAGCATTGCTTTAAAAGAGACTGTAGCTGCATAAAACTCAAGTATAGCTGTGGCCTTATTTTGTTTGGTTTTATTGTGCTAATTTGCTGATGTGGCATTTTAGGCATACAGGCCCAGATATTCAAACTGCGCCAGGCTGTGGCGCAAGCCTGGGCGCAGCTCAACTTTGTTGCACACAGGTGTGGCCAGGGCGATATTCAACGGAGCTATGCTATGGCACAACTGCTTTGAATATTGCACCCTGGCCACCCCCACTGTGCATGGCACAGTGGCACTGCGCCAGCTCAAGTGGTCAGAGTGGAACATGAGATGCGGTGGCGCAAGTGCCATTGCGCCATGCACAGCACCTGAGATATTCAAAGGGGGACATGCAAATGGGGCCATAATTTATGCAAGGTGCACAGGGGACCATTTGCATCTGATTATGGCCCCATTTGCATCCCATTAGCATGCAGGTGCGCCGATCCCCGATGACTTGCGCCTGGTGAGCAGCCGTCGGGGACTGACGCCCCCTGCAGCCCGATCATGAGAAGTCCTTAAGTGAAAAGCAAAGTCCAATATCCCTGGTGGTCCAGTGGACCACGATGAGCCCGATTGCGGGCATCACTGTATTCCCCCCCAAGTCCAATATCCCTGGTGGTCCAGTGGACCACACGGAGCTCGATCGCAAGCATCATTCATCCCCCCCAAGTCTGATATCCCTAGTGATCTAGTGGACTCCCCCATCTGCCCACTGGGCCCCCACTCCTCCCGCCGTCAGCTGGCGGGTGGCAGCACCACCTGCTGCCGCCTGCCGCCCACTGACTGACAGCTGGTATGGCGCTGCATGCCCATTGGTTCAGTGCATGAGCCAATGGGCATGCAGCCCATACCGTACTAGTCAGTCCAGATAGCCACGATGGATTCATTCACATATATCGATTGACTAATGCGTATGGACTGCACACCCATTGGCTCATGCTCTGAATCAATGGGCATGCAGCCCTACCGAGCGGTCAGTCAGCGGGCAGCGGGTGGCAAGCGGGCGGGTGCTGCCACCCGCCGCTGGACGGGGAGCGGGTGTGGGGTTCAGTGGGCATGTGGGGGATGGGGTGGGGGTCCACTAGATCACCAGGGATATCGAACTTGGAGGGGGATGAATGATGTCCGCGATCGGGCTCCATGTGGTCCACTGGACCACCAGGGATATTGGACTGGGGGGTGATTACTGGTGCCCACGATCAGGGCATGGGGGGCCACCAGGTGCGGCAGGAACAAGTGATGGCCACCCACAGGTGGCAGCTGCTGTGTTGCACCCTGCAATGCGGCAGCTCACCTGTGGGTGGCCATCACTTGTTCCTTTTTTTTGGGGCTTAACTTTGTGCAGGCACAAGTAGGGGTTGTGCATGCATGCCTCTGCACAGTCCCGGCTAAATATTGGGCTGTGCAGGTTATGCATGGGCACACACCCCCACTTGTGCTTGCATACATTACTGATGCGCTCCGGCGCATCGGGATTTATGCGGCCCACTTTTCCCTTTTAAATATCGCACTGAGGCGCATCAGTAGGTTGTGCATGGCGCAACACCATTGCACCATGCGCAACCCTTTTGAATATCTGGGCCGTTGTATTTTTTTTCTGATACTGCCAGGTGCCAGTGATTCTGCTCCATTGACATTTTATTCAAGATCATCTTTCTCTATCTAGGAGAAATCATGGGGCTGATCTATTTAAATCCAAGAGACATTAAGATGCTTATGGACACCATTCAGCTGCAGTGAGTTATGCAGCTGTAACTACATTCCACCGGATCATTCAACCACATCAACATTTGAATTTTATTTGTGGGGCAATCTGACTCACGGTTAGTTGTTGAGACAGCTCATTGGAGAAAACATTCGCTATTGTTATAGCCTTTTAGTCTGCTCTTTATTTGTGCCATTTTTATGGAGTTTCTGCATTCTCCAGATCCTCACCCCCTTCCCCACCTCCTTTTGTTGCCTAAAATCAGTTGTGATATATATGCATTCATCAAAGCTTTTTCACTTTAGATCTCCTTCCCCCTCTCCTGGGCAGACTGGATGGGCCTTGCAATCCATATCTGCCGTCAACTTCTATGTTTCTATGTTTCCTGTTGTTGGCTGAGATCAGTTGTGATACATGTTGCATACATCAAAGTTTTTCACTTTAAGACACAACTCTTTTCTGCATGTGGTATGCTCAGCATTATTTTGCACAAAAGTACTTTGAATTTTTGTCTGTGTGTTTTGGTCAAGAGGATCAATCAAAGTGGATCATATGCCCTGCAGTTTATTTATGAAATCTAAATGTGGTTAAATCTTTGTTGCAGGATTCCAGACTCACGCCGTGCACATTTTGTAAATGGCATATGAGTGTAATATATTAATAGTAACCATTCTTTAACATGTTAGCAACATTAAATGCAAATGGTTAATGTGGATTCCAGACCACACCCTGCACATTTTGTAAACGATTCATAACATGAGTGTAATACCAGTATATGGATGTAACCAATCATTAGACAGGTAAATGATTCATGTGGGATTCCAAACCCATACAATGCACATTCTGTAAATAATGTTACATTTGATTATAATATAAGGTAGGTAACCTATGACATCCAAGTACCATAGTGCCATCCTTGTGACTTCAGAATTTTGGGGAAAAAATACAATCAATCCGAGGTCACATTGATGCTGACATTACCAAATTTTCCTTTTGGAATTATAGCCTTGTCATTTATGACTTCTACTATGTTATTTATTATAACACAGAAGAAGGTCAGACTCATAAAAACATTTATAGATCCCTAAAACTTGATTTATGGCTTTTTAGTCCTGGAAAAAAAATGCACAAAATGAGTATTTTCAGAAAAATAATATCACAATCAGCTCCTGTGTGATGGCGGGTTTTGTTTATTTAAGGTGTATTTCACTTTGTGTCCTGATGAATTCTGTTACATGAACTAATGTTCTCCTGAAAAAACTATTTATTTATTTATTTATTTGGAATTCAGATAAATACCTTTGAGCCAGAGGCTCTTTTACAAAGGTTCTACATCAAAATTACAAAGATAGATAAAAAAACTGGATTATGTTAACAAGGTAATGGATTAATGAACACAGGATCGGTAAGGAAAGACATAATAGCTAGGGAAAATACAATGAAAAATAGTGGGGTTCACAGACAAAATTATACAAAAAATAATAATGCAGCCAGATTAAGCTTTGTCAACAGACTAGAAGACTTAAATAATAGCAAATGTTGAAAAATACCAGGCAGGGATAGGCCTTTGAGAGAGGAGGAGCCTGGGTGTAGGGAGGTAGTTCTATCAGGGAAGGGCAAGGAGGCACTCAGGAAGAAACATGGGTGGGTGAAGATGGTTTGGGGTGGAGGGGAAGTGTAGGACAGGAGAGAGTGGTGGGGTAGGAAGAGATGATGATAGGGTAAAAGTTTAAGGGAGGATACCGGGTCTGGACACAGCCAGGAACCTGGGGCTAGTGGACAGGGTGGTGGGAAGAGGGGATGCAGGTTGAAGAAGAGCAAAGGATGGGACAGAGCAAAGAAGGAGAAGGGGGAAGGTGATGGGAAAAGAAAATGGGGGAGGGATTGTTAGAGTGAGGTAGAAATGTAGAAAAACAGGGGATGATGGGATAACAGGATAGCAGGAGTGCCAGCATGGGAGTTTATGTGAAGCAGTCACACGAGGCCCGAGTCACAAGGGCCTGACAAAGATTGCATTTGAACAGGCCAAGAGTGGCTAAATTGGTGACTTCACAGCCCAGTGAGTTGAATAACTTAGGGGTTCTGCTGGTAAATGATCTCTGGCCTTGAGAGGTGTGACACCAGGAGACAAGTAGAGTAGAGTTATCAGAGCTTCTGGTGAGTTGAGTGCTGTAGGCTGGACTGAGGAGATTCTGCACCCCTGGGGGCATAAGACCAAGGGATGCCTTTTTCACTACCAGGCAGGTTTGGTAAGTGATTCTTCCCTGAAGTTGTAGCCAGTTAGCCTGCTTATAGAGGCCGCAGGTATGTGTGCAGGGGCAGCACCAGTCAGTAATCTGCAGGCCTTGTTCAGAGCAATGACAACCCACCGTAAGGCAGAAACAGAGGCAGCTCCATAGATAATGAGCCCGTAGTCTATGATTGAGACAATCACACTTTGTACTGCTAGCTTAAGTGCTTCAGGAGTCAGGCAGTGCTTATGTCTGTAAAGCAGGCCGATGTGGACATTCACGGTTTTGGCAACCATATTGATATTATTGGAGAATGACAGAGTACTATCCAGGGTCACACCAAGGTACTTGAAAGTTTGCGTCTGGTCTAAGGTGACACCCACGCTGTTTCAGTCAGCTGTTTGTTTTTATATTTATTATGTGTGCCATGGAATAGCACAATTTTAGTTTTTTTGCAGTTGAGCACTAGTTTCTGTGAAATTTTCCTAAAGGTGGTGCTCCAAAAGAGAGGAGGCAGTATAATGCAGTGGTTTAAGGCTCTGAGCTGCAAATCTGAAGACCTGGGTTTGAATCCCACAGCCCCCACTTGCATACTGTGTGACCCTGAGCAAGTCACTTAACTTCCCTGTGCTCCCAGGTTGCACCATAAACAAGCGTGCAGCTTAGAGTGTCTTACCTGGTTAAACAATTGGAAAAAAAAAGAGAGGGATCAGGGTTCTTTGTGAAAATTACTATGCCATCTGCGTACAGGAGGATATGTTCATGGCAAGTGGCAAGGAGTTTGTTCAGAAAGATACTGAATAGCAAGGGCCCAAGAATTGACCCTTGAGGGATGCCTGACCAAACAGGCTATTTGATGGAGAGGATGTCTCCAATCTTAACCTGTTGTGTGTGGTCAGAGAGATAGCTAATAAACCATCTTAGGGTGTCATGGGACAGCCCTAGGTCAGCAAGCTGTTTTATTAGTAATGGATGGTTGACCATATCAAAAGCCTTGACAGGTTCATGAAGGTGGCCCTGGCAAGTTGTCCTTGATTAAGTGCATGGTTGACTGTAGCCCATGAATTCAATGAGGGCAGTGGTGGTGCTATGACCATTATGAAAGCCATGGTGCTGTGGGCATTGCAGGTTGTATTTTTCCATGTACTTCACCAGCTGGTCTGCAAAAATTTTTTCTAATGCTTTAGATAGGGGAGGGAGGGAGGATGGAGATAGGCCTGTAGTTTCCATGTTGTGCACTGTATCCATTCTTGTGGCTTGGGGTCACCAAGGCAGACTTCCCCTTGAGAGATAATTGGGACAACATAAGAGAATGGTTGATAATCTTGGTAAGGGGGGCAAGACAGCATCTAGGTTGAGTGCTATGAGCTTCAAGTCAAGAGAGTCATCACTAGTTCTGTTTTTTACTAGTATCTTGAGTAGGCATTTTTTGGTTTTGTATTAGGTGATAGCCTTGAAATAGAAATGTGAAAGCTCCAGCTTCTTATCACGTTTACCATGACTAGCTGAAGTGGAGTTCGGATTGAAGAAATTAGAGGGTAGCACATGACTAAGATTGGTGAATGCAGATTGAAAGTACTAGCAATTGTGGAGGGGTCCAGGTTGGTGAAGCCATCTACATTTAGCATGGTAGGTACCACTTTGGGTTTTTTCCCTGTGACTTCTGATAGGTTGCTCCAAAATTTCCTTCCTTCTTTCCTGGAGTTGGATAGGGCGCTCCTACAATAGCTGGCTTTTTCCGAGTGAATGGCTTTGGTACAGGTGTTCCTGGCTGTTGTATATCCCTGAATGTCTCTTGGACTACCAGTAGCTCTTACCCGGTTCCAGAGATGGTCCCATGATTTCATTTTTTCCAGAAGATCACCCGTAATCCAGGAATTGTCAAGACTCTTAATTTTTTGCTTCTTGAATGGGGCATGGACATCACATGATGCATTGAACCAGGAGATGAAGTACTGTATTCTAGAGCAATGTCTATATTGGTGGCAGTATTGATTTGGGACCAATCTTGTTATTTTTGAAGTGACTTTAATCACTCAAGGTGTCCTCAGGTGAGGATCCTACTATTGACAGTTTTTGCTGGGGGGTTGTGGAATTTATTTTATCATGAAACAAGACTTATAGACTAGGAAGGACTTCAGTATGTGAGATACAGTCTGGGCGGTTTGTAAGAACCCAGTCCAGAAAAGTGCTTGTCCTGGTTCTGTAGTTGAACCTTGTAGGTGAGATAATGAGCTGGGTGAAATTTGCCACAGATAAGACATCCTTACAGTTATTCACACTTGGGGAGAGCCAGTTCACATTGAAGTCCCCAGCATTATAACTTCTGAGCTGTGTTTTAAGCTATTGATTCAGATTAGGAATGGGTTCAGGCTTGATGACATCAGTTTGGGAGGTATGTGAAATGGTGCTATCATCAGGGCCTTATTGGGGGCTTTGAGCAGAGTCTTGATTGCTAGGGCCTGTAGTTCCTCATCAATATTGGGCAAGGGCAGAACATGCCCCTGTAAAGAGTCTTTCAGATACATGGCACAGCCACCCCCTTTTTCAGATAATCTATCCTGCCTGAAGACAGTATACCCTGGAATTGCAACTGTGGCATCATGAATTGTTGGTGAAAGCCATGTTTCAATCACTGATTGGACATCGGGGCTGTGCTAGGTGGTCCAGGCAGTAAGGGCATCAAGTTTTTTGAGCAGGCTGCACATGTTATGCTAGCTAGTGTGAGAATCCCAGTTCTGCTTATATCACTAAATCTGTACAGAGATGGGCCAGTGTTGGGATGTAGGTTGCTTTACATAAGCAGGAGAACCAGTATTAGACATCTTAGTAGCTCCCTAAGGCATGTGCTGTAAAGCAAATGTACTATTTTCCCTTTGTGCTCTTCACTAGCTGTAGTCTGAACTGACTGGACACTTGATAATGAGAACAAGAAACAATAGCGAGTGGATAATGTTGACCTAGGCTTCAGAAGCAGTCTTGTGTGTTGTAGAATTTGGTAACTGAAGTTAGAGCAATTCATGCTATGACTACAGGTAGCCATTCAAAACATGTGCTGGGGAGTCTCATAAAGGTGACCAACCCTAGGTTTTGAGGAATTCGTAAAAGAAGTGCTATTGGGGGAAGTCAGCACAGCCGGTAAAAGCAGGAGCGGCAAGATTGCGAGTAAAAATATTGCTGTTGCATGGACAAGGTATTGAGGTGGTCAGGGCAAGAGCCTGAAGAGAGGTGAGAATCAGCGAGGCCTACTGAGGTGGTTGATGTTGGACAGCTAGTTAGGCAAGTTTCAGGGGAGGCAGCTCAGCAATGAGGGGCCAGGAAGAGAGGAAAAGTTTGGAGGGTAGGTTTAGTGACAACAGAGAGAGATAACTGCAGAGAGATTCAGTGGCTGCAAAGAGAAATAACAGCAAAATGGGTGAAAGATACCAGATGTTGTGGGTAGGCTGGCTTAATAATAGAAGGATTACAGCATTAGCCCAATCAGGATGGGTGAAGGTAAGGGGACGAGATAAGGTGTATTTAACAGAGGCTGGGGTCAGGGCAGGTGGGCAGGCTAGACAAAATATAGAGTAGAAAGTTTAACTTAACACTCTGCCATTAAGAGATTTTAAAATGAGCTGTAATTACCTGCTAAACATAAATACATAACTATTTTACACAAAATTGTGGTAGAATCCTGGCACAAAGTCCAAAATATAGGGTAGAAAGTTTAGAAAGAATAGAAAAATAGCCACCTGAAGCAGGCACCAATCAAGCAAGAGCAGACCTAGAGGCCAGTCAATCAAGAGTGTTGTTTAGAATGGTGCTGCTTTTCAAGTAGCAGATGTGGAGAGGGCATACCTGTGGCTTGTGTCCAGGTGCTGGAGCAGGGGCAGTGGCTTGGTTTTGCCAGCCACTCTGCTATGGGCAAGGCAGACAATCCTGCAATTGAGGGAGTTCCTGGGTCAGGCCTCCTGCTGGAGAGGGAAGAAAGTGAAAGAAGAGTGTATTAGTTAAGGTCAGGATTGGTGAGTGAGGGCAGTCAGACAGAGTCAAGGCAGGGGGCTGGAAGTTGTGGGGGGATTGCTAGAGAAAGACAAAGAGGTGGAGGGCTAAGAGGTGGAGGGCTTATAGGAGAGCAAAATAGGTGAAAATGAGCATGGCATTTAGGCAGATAATAAGGGGAAATTTGCAGGATACAGGAGGGCTTTGGGAGAAGGCACAGGCAGAGAGAAAGCAGATTGAGAGCAAAAAACTTAACATTCTATCATTAAGAGATCTAAAAATGAGCTTTAATGACTTGAAAAACAAAAATACATAACTATTTTACGCAAAATTGTGGTAGAATCCAGGCACAAAGTCCAAACTATAGAGTACAAAATTTGGAAATAATAAATAAAATAGCTGCCAGAAGCAGGCACCAATCACCGATGAGCAGTCCTAGAGGCTAGCCAGTCTGGAGCGTTGTGGAAAATGGCCCTGGTTTTCAAGCAGCAGCCATGGAGTGGGCATACCTGTGGCTTGTGTCTGGGTGCCGGAGTGGGGTGGTGGCTTGGTTTGGCAAGTCACTCCACTATGGGCAAGGCAGATGATACTGTAGTCGAGGGAGCACTTGGGTTGCGCCTCCTGCAGTGGCTTGTGTCTGGGTGCAGGAGCAGGGGCGATGGCTTTGTTTGGCCAGCCACTCCACTGTGGGCAAGGCAGATGATCCTGCAATCGAGGGAGCACCTGGGTCGGGCCTCCTGCTGTGGCTTGTGTCTGGGTGCAGGAGTGGGGTGGTGGCTTGGTTTGGCAAGTCACTCCACTATGGGCAAAGCAGATGATACTGTAGTCGAGGGAGCACTTGGGTTGTGCCTCCTGCAGTGGCTTGTGTCTGGGTGCAGGAGTGGGGTGGTGGCTTGGTTTGGCAAGTCACTCCACTATGGGCAAGGCAGATGATACTGTAGTTGAGGGAGCACTTGGGTTGCGCCTCCTGCAGTGGCTTGCGTCTGGGTGCAGGAGCAGGGGCAATGGCTAGGTTTGGCCAGCCACTCCACTGTGGGCAAGACAGATGATCCTGCAATCGAGGGAGCACCTGGGTTGGGCCTCCTGCTGTGGCTTGTGTCTGGGTGCAGGAGTGGGGTCGGCGGCTTGGTTTGGCCAGCCCCTCCACTACAGGCAAGGCAGATGATCCTACAGTCGAGGGAGTGCCCAGGTCAGGCCTCCAGCTGTGGCTTGTGTCTGGTTGCAGGAGCAAGGGCAGCGGCTTGGTTTGACCAGCCGCTCTGCTACTGGAAGGCAGGTGATCCTGCAGTCGAGGGATGCCCAGGTTGGGCCTCCTACTGGAGCAACTAAAATATATACATGCTTTGCTTAAAACAGCATACTTACAAAACTGTATTGAAGAAATTGGGACAGTGATATACAGTAAGACTGACATCCCAGCCAGAGCAGCATGGAATAAACAGGGCTGACTCAGGATGGTGGAGGGGATGTGTGTTTCTCAGGAAACTGGGGCAGTTGAAGAAGATGATATCATGCCATAAAGTGAACCACCATCAACCACCTTTACAAACTTGTGCTGGCACCTGAGAGTTAAATCAAAAAGAAACCACACCCTCTTGCACCTAATCCTCCTCTTAACCATAGCCCTAAATTTAAAGGACACAACACCTGTAACAAAAAAAAAAAGAACCCAGCAGTGGAGCGAGCTGTGAGATGCCCTCTCCACTCAGTGTCATGCAGCACAATAAGTGAATGATGCTGTCCACATCTATAGTCTCTCCTGTCCTGAAAAACCTGTGGATTTTTTATGTCATGTCAGTCAGGCAAGTCTCCTCTGTTACACATCACAGATAAGGTAAGCTACAGAAAGGGTAATAGCCTTTTATTCATTCACTGTTCATGGATAAACAACTGAATGTTAGGATTGTTGAAACAGAACCCTGACTGAATGCCGTTCTCAAGTCTCACACTCCAATCTTTTTCCTTTTTCCACCCCCCCATTCCCCTGACAGTACTTATGTATTTTTTTTTACCAGGACCGGAGAGACACACTAAGCTGAAAGCTTGTTTACAGGTGTGACCTGGGAGCACTAGGAAGTTAAGTGACTTACTCAGGGTCACACAGTATGCAAGTGGGGGCTATGGGATTCAAACCAGGTTTCCAGGTTTTGCAGTTCAGAGCCTTAAACCACTGCGCTTTACTGCCTGTATGTTACCAACACCATCAAAGAAAAAGAAAGAGCCAACAGAACCATTGGTGTTTTTACCATTTTATGGCAACTTAAGCTGTGGGCTCCATACTGTTGCTGCTTGAATGGCACTCCAACACATTAAGAACCAGTATACCACAAAGTAAGTGATAGGCAGTTTGCAGGGTATGCTGGAAAATACAGTGCAATTGGTTTTAGGCCGGTTCATAATTTTCTTGTTCACCTGTGCTTTCACTGTTTTTGAAATAGATTTTTTTATTACTGTATCCATAGTACAGTTTATGTGGGTCTGCGACTCATAAGATGATGCATTCCATGAGCAAGAACCCACACAATTTACTACAGAATATGCATACAATCTCAGAGTCAAATCCTCCAATTATATTTAACATTTTATTTTAGGGGTTGGGTGGCATTTTGTCTACCTTTATCTTAGAAAATATGATCTTCTACAAGATCTTACTTTGAAAAATGGTAATTCATAAGCCAGGTATATGAATCTGTTTGAAACTATTCAGAATCAGGCAAAGCATTGCCAGGTATCACTTCTCTTACTAAACTTATTTTAGTTCACCTCTTTGCCTCCTCATCTTACACAGCACTCAGGAATCTCTCAGTCAGGTCTCAGAAAATCTTCAGTGGTCACCTTTGTGAATGCTTGGTTAAAAGTCAGTAAAATGAACTGCAAACAAATCCTTGTTCTCTCCTGCTTTGCAGCTGTACTTTTATTGACAGGTAAGGGCAGTCTATACATTGTTATTAAAAGCAGCTTAGCTGCATACAACTCAAGTGTAATTGTGGCCTCATTTTGTTTGGTTTCATTGTGCTAATTTGCTGATGCATCATCTTTGGAATGCTGTAATTTTTATGTTTTGTAGATGTTGAGTTTCTTTTGAATTTGTGTTTAAGGTAGAAGTTTTTGAAGTCTCCTGGAACGCTGGTGTCCTGAGAGTCCTCTCATGTGCAGCATCCCATATCCATAGGATTACCATTTAGAAATATTTGAAAGTGTTCGGCTGTGCTAGGTACTGTATTTATAACACAGATGTGTCAATTAAGGGGAGACTGGCAGAATCCTATTGGGCACTAGGAGCCAGATTGATCTTTAATTGGTTGGTGTGTGGTGTCTTTATAAGTGGAAAAAATAAGGTAACAACAACTTACCAACCTGTATTTGTTGTTTTGTGTTACCTCACAGTCCTAAAGAATACTGAGAGTGTGACGGTCCAACCTGACACATCAGCTCCAGAGTGCAAGGAAGAAAGTAAGTATAACTCCCATCCCACTCCCCCCAAAAGACACCAAACTGTCTGTACCCTACCCACTCAAATGACTACTGAACTGTCTCTGCCCCAGCCACCTCAATATCTACTTAACATTATGTACTCCATTCACCCTAATAAATAGAGTAGTGTTCCCCACCCAATCATGTAACTACTAACCAGTCTATGCCTCACTCACCCTCAAACTGAGCAGTTTATACTCCACTCACCCATAATGTTTGAGTAATCTCTACTCAACTTCAATAACCACTGACCAGTATATACACAACCAGTCCTCATTAACCACTGAATTGTCTGTACCCAACCACCCCAATAACTAGTGGTTAACTGGATCTTTTACCCTTAATAACTACTGAGCAGTCTGTACCCCCAAGAACTAACAATCACTCCATAACCCCCATTACTACTGGGTAAGGTGCCCCCCAACTACTGTGCGCTATGTAACCCCCATAACCACTAGCCACTCTGTGCCACATGTAACTGCTGCACTCCCAATAACTACTGTGCAGTTGTAGCTCACCCCATAACTCCCATAATAGCCCAGACCACAACCCCTGCACAGTCAGCATCCCATCCCAATATGCCCTGCACAGTGTACCTCCTCCTCCCATTTGTGTCATCATCATTGTGGCCATTAAATACCTGATTTGTTTTAATCCATAAGCCCCAAGAAGCTGATCTTCTTAACAAGGCTACCTTGCAAATTTGGCGTAAACATATTATGAAAACAAGTATGTCCATATTTCACCCCAACTTCCTCATCTGCAGCTCTATTGGCTCTGGCCAGAGTTTGTTTAAATAACTATCCATCTGTCTTCTTCCTTCCTTTTCCTCTCTGCATATAATTCTATATAACTACCTTTTTTTAATATATGGATATGCGATTTAATAGCATACAAAAGCATACAAAAAAATCTCGGTAATAGCACTGCACAGAAAGTGGTAATAGTACAGTTGCTGACTGATAATAGCATCGTTCCAAACTGATAATACTATCGTTCCCTCATGAACGATAGTATTATCACCAAAAGACATCAACACATGTGCTAGAATGCCCTACCCACGTCTTCTGAAGCCTGCCTTTCGATTGGCCACTTTCCCTTACTGAGCAGTCTGAAAAAATCTCAAAACATGTCAGCCATCCCTCGCTTAGCGAGACATTAGGGATTCCTCCATATTTTGCCATTTTTTTTTTAGACTGTGCCCCAAATGGATTTATCTACCTAATCCTGTGTTCCCATTTCCCAACAGCAGGAAAAGGTAGGAATGCCTACTAATAATATTATGCTGTGCTTGTGCTTAATGGAAGGTGGGGGGAGGAGTCGAGTGACACAATGAGCGAGACGGGGAATGACAGCACGACACAGTGAGGTGGTTCGCCATCACCCAGACAGTCCTTAACTGAATTGGTGAACCCCCCATCTCAGAAGACCCCAAAACACAGTCGGATCCATATATTAAAAAAAATAATATATGGTTCAGTGGGTATTACCGGTCAGCAATACCATCTCGCAGTTCTGGACATGTAGGAACCTCTCGAGCTTCACTCTCGAGGTTCATACATGTCCAGAACCTCTTGATGGTATTACTGACTGGTAATATCCACTGAACTATACATTATTCTCTTTTTTATATAAGATAGACTGTGGTATTCACCATAACTTATAGGGTAATTATTTAAAAATAACTCGGCCCGGTGGTGCTGAGTGTTGAGGCGCTGGACACCACACCTCATGCTATGATGGTGACCTGGGTTCTGGAACAGACTTGGGCCACCAGGGGTCAGCAGAGAAGGAACTGAGTGTCTGGAGGACTGCTCTCCCTTCCCAGGGTGGGTAGTGGGGCTTGCATCACTCCTCAAGCGGCCCCAATGAAGATCGGGGGTCCTAAATGTAGCGATGTTGAAAACAAGGGGGCAGAGTGGTGGCAGACATCAGCACATCATGTGCACAGATGTCATTGCATGTCTGCACTTCAGGGGCAACGCAAGAAAAACCCTGGTGGACTTAGGGAGGCAATAGAGGCCCATGGAGCCAAGGCCCACATCCTAACACTGGATCAGCCTTCCTCTGGCTCTCCTGAGCCCCTTGTTCCAGCCAGGACTGTCCCTTTAATCACAGAAAGGCCACCAAGTAGGTGAGGTGGGTCCCTCCATGAGGGGTGATCTGAGGGGCTGGACAAGTCCATGGGTCTGAGGAGAGGGAGCTCAGCAATGCACCTCCCAGAAAAGGTGGTTTCAGGCAGGAAGGAGAGGCTGTAGGCTGTGTGGGCTTTCCTGAGAGATGACCTAGTCCACAGTGCATAAGCAGAGTGTACAAAACAAAAAAACAAACAAACAAAAAACTGTTTAAAATAAAAAATATCCATAGTCCATACTTGTTTTTAGTCCTTTTATTGTAGGGGAGTGGTAGCGTCCCTATATTTAGGGTTGAGCAGGGTTTTTTATGTTAAACCTCAAATTTTACACTTTAATATGTTTGCAACTGTTCAACATATTTGCATGAAAGTTTGCATGCATGGTTTCGTGGGGTAGATCTCTTGACCTGGGAAGATGCATTCAGGATGGATGTGCAGATTCCAAGATCTGGATAGTGAAATAATGTAAGAAAATCACTGTTTTCTACTGTTTTTCTGTTTCTTGCCTTGCACACAGATGGATTGCAAATATGGTCTGCAATTTTCAGGGTGGAAGGGGCTTGCCCGACAGATATGCCTTTCGCTGGTTTGATGAAAAAATATTAATCGGTTCCAGAGTTATTCAGTTTTAAACTTTCAGGTTCTGAGCATACTCAATACAGCTTTTTGGATAGCGGTCTGGAATGAGAAAAGAATTTGGTCTATATGAAAAAGGATCCTTTTTCATGCTGGCCAGTCTGTTTTCATGAGCATAAATTCATTTTTTGCTTACCGCCATCTTGTTTTCCATTTTTTTCTTAGAAAAAATTAAAAACCCACAAAAATGACATCCTGTATAGAAAGCAAGATATGCATCTTGCTCTTCAGGACTTCATTAGGTGGATTCTGGAGTTAACTGTTGGAAACGTGAGCCCAAAATGTGTTTTTTTTTTACTTTTGTAATTCCTTTTTCTTCACTCGCTTCTCCTTTTTCTGTATGGGCTTATTCATTCACGCAAGAAAGGATCTCTGGATATGGAAAAGGATTTTGGAAGGATTTTTCCTGATGTTATGTTGTTTATCACTTGTATCTAGTGGTATCCCCCTCCGATCACATCCTTGTATTTTTTTTTAATTTCCCATGGTGTCTAGTGGCACCCCTCCACCCTTGGATTGCTGTCCCCCTTCATATGTTTGGTTTCCCTGGTGTCTAGTGGTGCCCCCCTCTGATCACCATCCCCATAATCACTGGATTTTTTCCTGGTGTCAGTGGCACCCCAACCCTCCGATTTCCATTCTTGTAACTAATAAATATTTCCCAGGTGTCTAGTGGCAACCCCCACCATCTAATCGCCATCCCCCTTATAATGGTATTTGTCACTGGTGTCTAGTGGCACCCCACATGCTCCAATGCCTGTGGAGTACTGACATAAAGAAAATGGTCCCTTGATGTCTTTTGTTTTGTAAGTCATACACCCCAATCCTGACATCCCTTTCAGTACTCACCACCAACAACCCTTCCACACACACATACAATTACTCACCTGAACCAGTCCCAGCTTGAATATCAACTTTCTGATATGAGATACATCTTGCTGCTTGAACCAAAAACTGCTATATGACAAAGTAAGGTAAGTACAATTTAATGTATTTCAATTGGGTTTTCAACTTTTGTGCATAACTGTGCCATATTTGCATATTTTGACTTCAAATTTTCAACATGGCCTTTTTGGGATCCCACTTCATGAGCAATGCCAATGGAAATATGCAAATCCCACCAGAAAGTTGATTTTGCTGTCACTTGGTGAAATCACCTTTTGGGTGGGATTTTATCATTTTCACCACCCTTGTTCATGAGGTGGGGTCATAAGAAGGCTTTGTTGAAAATTTGGTGCAAAATGTGTAAAAATGACAAAGTTATGCACATACATTGACATTTTACTATGCTGGCTCATAACTTTGGTAATTTTAAATATTTTGATCCAAATGTTCAACATAGCCATTTTTTATACCACCTCATGAATGTGAGAGCTGTCATTTTTTAAATCTTGGCCATAATGTCTTTTTTGTGCCTCTGTTGTGGAATGAAGTTGCAGTGGCATGGGATGATGTTTTGGTGCAGGTCTAACAATTGTTAGTACCAGGTTCACCAGGTGAGGTAATAAGAAGGTTATGCTGACAATTTAGTTGCTGTTATCCTATAAATGGAAGCTCAGGGCTCAGAGGGCCATGTGTTTCCACACCAACATATGTATACACATCTATGGAGGGAAGGGAGTGCAGGGCCAGGAGGGCCCTGCTCTCCAACAGGCAAATAAGGATATGATTACACTATCTGAAAAAGTATGAATGGATGGGAGTTTAGGGCACAGAGAGCCCTGTGCTCCCACAGACAAATAATGATACTATTATACTACTGTATCTCAAAAACTAAGGATTTTTTTGCAAACAAACTCCATTAATGCAACATTTGGAGTTCATGCTAAAGTGAAAACAGTAGGGAAATCTTGGCTTTAGGACTTCCAACCCTAAAACCCTTTGCCACCACTAAAACAAGTCGGGGTGCAGTCTTCCTTGGGGTTGTCAATCCTACAGCTCAAGCCATTTGGTATATATGTTTCTGGAGTGTGTAGAATGGGTTGACAACCCCAAGGAAGACTACACCCCTCATTTGTTTTAGGGATAGCTGAGGGGTTTTAGGGTTGGAAACTCTAACATCAAATTTCCCTACTTTTGTCACTTTAGCATGAACCCTAAATGTTGCATTAATGGAGTTGTGTTTTTTTTTTTTGCAAAAAATATTTTTTTTAAATATGTACTTTGTCTTTAATGGTATGTTCATTTTAGAGTTTAAGTGAATTGCAATGGAATTTGTTGAACATGTGTGTTCTTGCTTTTTTTTTACATATCTGCAAACTGTGGTAACTTGTTGAAAGTATGAATTTTCCAAGAAATTGTATTAACTTTTCAAAAATCAATACAAAAAAAACATATAAGAAAAACAGAAGACTGGGGTAGCGGGATGGCCCAGGCCCCAGGACACCCAATCTGCAAAGGATCAGAAATAAAAAAGTGGAACAGTGGGGAAGGATTATAATAATCAATGGGGGTAACGATGTCAGAGCAGCGGGTGAGGTCTGGGGGCGTTGTTCTATCAGGATGGCAGATTGCATGAGGTAATGGGCCTGTCTGGAGTTGGGAATGGGGGTCAAATGAATGCTATTCAGGGCCAAGCAATTTAGCTAAGGAAGAGATGGCTGGTATCATCCATGCTGGCATGAACAACACATGGTGTACAAGTTCTGAGTACATGAGGTCATTTATTGACTTGGGCATATTCCTAAAGAGGAAACGTATCCAGGGTGATCTCTTCCAAGATTCTAGCAGTCCAGGGGACTAGTGAGGACCATCAGTGGACCAGTAGTCAGCCTAATGCTTGTCTCAAGGTCTGGTATAAGATGGAAGGTTTTGTTTTCTGAGCAACTGGTGGGCCTTCTGGAGCAAGAGATGCCTGTATGCAATAGATGAATGGCAATAGCACCAGAAGTGAATGAGGGTACTGGTCAGGAAAATAGACAGGGTGATCGGTAGTAGTAGTAACATTTATTTTATGCAGGTTAAGACAGTAGGGAAAAGCATATTCACAGTGTCAACCTGTGCAGTGCAATAAACCTGGTTATCAATTTAAAGGAAAAATAAAAGTTATACTAGTGAATTAATATATTGTCATGAATTGTTCATCAGTTGCTAACAGACATGTAATACAATGCATTTTAAGATCAAGTAAGCAGCGCATCATCAGAAGAAGACACAATCAATGCACATGGACAGACTTATTTGTGTTTGAACTAGTGGTAAGAAATATAGAAATTAATGACAGATAAGGACCGCTTGGCCCACCTAATCTGTCCATTATGCCTACCTGCTGCAATACTTCAGAGCCTATTTGATCTCCGGCTTTTATCTTCTCTTTCCTAGTGTTATGCTTCCCTTTTGCCTAGTCCGTGCATTCTTGAATTCTCTTACTGTTTTCCCCCCTACCACCTCAACTGAAAGGCTGTTCCATGCATCCACCACTCTTTCTGTGAAAACATACTTCCTCATGTTACCTCTGAGTCTACCCCCTTCAGTCTTATATTATGACCATTTATTATTGAACATGTTCTGTTCTCAAAGTTTCTACCCTCTTGCACCTTATTTGTGCCTTTGGGGTATTTGAAGATCTCTATCATAACCCGCCTTCCAGGGTATACATATTAAGGTCTTCTAGTCACTCCTTATATGACTTTTGGTGCAGACCCTGCACCATTTTTGTTGTCATTCTCTGAACTGCCTCTACTGTATGTCCTTCCAGAGACAGGGCCCCAAGAACTGGACACAATGCTCCAGATGGGGTCTCACCAATAAGTTGTAAAGTGGTATCACCACCTCCTTCTTTCTGCTGGTGATATCTCATGCTATGCACCCCAGCATCCCACTGGCTCTCCTCACAATGGTAAGGAATCAGGAGGTATGAGACTTGGTGAGGTGCTGCATGTGTGAATGTTCCACCATGGTGGCTCAGTGAAGTAGAGCGGCGGCAGCGCTTATGGCTCAGACCGACCGAGTTGGTCTCTGAAAGGGCAGTTTTCCCAACTTAATGAAATTTTTTGGCATTTAGTCTGTCATTTTTAAATGGTGGCAGTTGCTACAATTTCCTTGGCGGATTCTGGAGCATGCCATTTTCAATCAACTCCAGTCTTCCAGATAGTGCCATGCCACCGGAGCACTGCCGTAAGAAAAAGAGATACCACACCAATGTGGTGAGCAGCACTCTACATGGTAAACCCACTGCCCCCACTCCACCTAATATTTGCAGGACCCGACTCCGGTAGCAGAAATTAAAACATTTTGGGGGGACCAGCACTATTTTTGCAGGGAAACCCCTTTCTCCCCTTCCACAGTCACCACAGTCCCTCTATTCAACATCTGAAACTGCAGCAATATCAGCTCCTGAAACTGAAGAAACCAGCTACACAACAGCTGATGAAGAGAACACTGAAACAGCTTTACCCAGCCTGGCGTCTGAGCAAAATAGGAGCGAATTGCAGTTTAAAGGTAATTCTATGCCTATAAATGTACAGTTGCATGAGAAAACTAAGGCTGTAGCCATGGCTATGAGTAAAGAACTGAACACAGACACATCAGGACTTGGGGTTAATAACCAATGCTAACTCTGACAATTGTGACTGGGGAACACACTCAGAAGCTTCAAGTTCTACAGCTATTCAAGATATGGTTCCAGCTACTAATAGAGAGGAGGAAGGAGAAATATGTGTGGAAGGCAGTGAGGAGCATGAACAAGTGAAAATGGGTGACAATTTCAAATGGAGATTAAAAATGAAATTAAATTGGGTTTTGCTACCATTACATCTGCATTAACAGACCTGTCTTCAGTCCTAACTTCAATTCAAAATCAGATGAGGACATTAAAATTTAGGATTACAGAGGCTAAGTCCAGAATCAGCACCCTGGAAGATAAATTGTCTCCAGCTCTAGAAAAATAATTGTCTTTGGAGAAGAAACTAAGGGAACTTGAAGCAAAAACTGCTGATCTGGAAGATTACTCATGGTGATCTAATTTTTTTTATTAATTTTTTTTAATTTTGTATTTTTGGGCCAGCCTTCCCATGTCCTCAGGTCTTGTCTGTTCGCTGCCCCCATACCCAGGCTTACCCCCCCAGGCGGGGCCACTGAAGGGGCTTCCCTTCACTTATGGACATTGTGGGCAAGTCCCAGATTACCCCCTGGGTTAGGGCCACGAGAGCAGGCCCCCCCAGGTGGGCATTAGTGGTAGTGGGCGGCAGAGTGGGACAGGCCGTCATGCTATGGGCTGGCATTTTTTGTTGTTTTTTCTGGGGGTGGGGACATGCAATGACATCCAGTGTCCTCCCTGCCCCCCTGAACATTCTGGCACCGGTTGCTCTGGTACTCCTGGCCTCTGCCAGGGATCCATCAAGCACCAGACACACTCCCCTCCCTCCCCCCAGAGAAGCAGAGCAGTCCTCAGGATGCTCCATCGTTCTCCCCCTCCATCTCCCTCCGGCTGGCCCTCCGATGCCCTGGGTCCATTCTCGAACCTGGGTCACCAGCGTAACAAGCGTAAATCCAACAATGGGCCAGCCTTTAAAGTTCATAGGCATCCACGAGGGTCTGGAGGGACAGAGAGACCCACTCCCCTTCACTGAAGAAATAGTTACGATGATTCTTAACAGGAACTATCCAGAGGAATGAATTAACTTGGATAGGGCCCACAGAGGCCCTTAGCTAACCATGTCCAACAATATCAATATTTCCTAGCTCATCTTCATTAAACCCCATAATTACAAAGATCAGGAAATGATATTACATCATTCATGATGGAATCAACAGAGGGTTACAATATGAAAATTTTTTTGGCATTTAGTCTGTCATTTTTAAATGGTGGCAGTTGCTACAATTTCCTCAGTGGATTCTGGAGCATGCCATTTTAAATCAACTCCAGTCTTCCAGATAGTGCCACACAACCGGAGCAATGCCGTAAGAAAAAGAGACACCACACCAAAGTGGCAAGCAGCACGCTACATGGTAAACCCACTACCCCCACTCCACCTAATATTTGCAGGACCCGATTCCAGCAGCAGAAATTAAAACATTTTGGGGGGACCAGCACTATTTTTGCAGGGAAACCCCTTTCTCCCCTTCCACATTCACCACAGTCCCTCTATTCAACATCTGAAACTGCAGCAATATCAGCTCCGTGTTACGATGACTCTTAACAGGAAATATCCAGAGGAATTAATTAACTTGGATAGGGCCCACAGAGGCCCTTAGCTAACTATGTCCAACAATATCAGTATTTTCCAGCTCATCTTCATTAAACCCCATAATTACAAAGATCAGGAAATTATATTACATCATTCATGATGGAATCAACATAGGGTTACAATATGAGCAGCACAAGTTTTCTGCATTTACAGATTTATCAACACGTACTCAGCAAGCACGTTGGGCCTTTGATAAAACAAAAGACTTGTTAAAACAGCATGACATTAGATTTTCCTTTTTGTATCCTGCTAGAATAATACCTTTTCTACATGGAAAAATATGGATTTTTTTGGACCCTAAAAATGCAGAGCAGTTTCTGGGGACTCAGAACTGGAACCCCACTTAAAAACATTTATGGTTCACTGCTGGAGGTTTAATTTGTAAATCGATTTATCTGTTTGTATTTGCAATGACTTGAAATATGACTGTATATTGTGGGGCCCATTACAGTTGTTGATTTAATGGTGGTGGTGGAGCGGAGTTACAGGATGGGGAGGGGGGAAGGAAGAAAATAATTTTTCTGCTTATTTTGTCTCCTTGGATGTTAATTCTTTTTTCTTCCCTTTTCTTTCTTTCCTGTCTCTCTCTCTCTCTCCTCTCTCTCTTATTCTTCCAGGTTGTTCTCCCCCATTTCCAACCTTAAAGTTTTAATTAAGATAAGGAGTGGATATATGTCATGAATTTTCTTATGGTCTGGGCTTGAGCAGCGCTGCACTAAGACCCTTGGCATGATTAGTAGGACAGAGAACACAGCAAGGCAAGGGGGAAGGGGTTTCTAAGGGTTTTATGCTCTGACTTCATCTCTTGGATAATTAGCTTTATTCTGAAGTTTCTGTGCAGCTTAGGATTTGTGTCAGGCCAACATTTTTTTATGGAGAGCTCTCGGCCTCTCAATGGGGGCCCTATCTCAACCTTTATGAAGCTTGGATGCCCCCTTCTGTAATATAAGTTAAAGAACTATTATCAGGGTTTGGGCTGTATAAAATTATGAGTCTGAAACAGAATATATGACCTGAATGCTACAGCTCTGGTACTCCACTATGGCTAATACATGTATAGTCAGAAGCTGTTTGTTCCCAATGGTATGTAAGAAAAATATATACCTAAGATATTCTGTTCTGACAAGTTCATTGTATATTTGTGTGGTCAATAGTTTGGTATGGTTTACTTTGGGAGGGGGGAGGGGGGCTTGGTTTTAATTTTCATACTTTGAATGGTAAAAGTAACATTTACACAAATATTACTGAAAGTGAAACACAGAACATGAAATGTATTACTCCCACCTGGGGTTAAAGTTTGGAGACAGGATGACATAATTATGTGTGAGGGAACCTACCAATACTCTTTCTGTAATTATGGAGATGTCACAATCACTTAAAATAATATCATGGAATGTCTGTGGCATTCATAATAGACTTAAGGCTAGAAAAGTTTTCGATTACATTGACAGAACAGGGGCTAACTGTATTTGTCTGCAGGAATCACATCTAGATCAAAAGGAATTCTTGTTCCATTTTAAGAGAAGGGGAAGTGGTATTAATACTTCATACATAAACTCTTCTCAACGGGTCACAATTTTCTTCAAAAAAACATTAGATGTTAAAATTGTTAAACATGTTATGGACCCTAAGGCCCATTTTATTATTGTACAGATTTCATTCGCAGGGAACTCATACACTATTTGTAATATATACGGCCCCAATGAAAACTCTCCCCAATTTTTTTCTCACATATTTTTAGAACTACCCAATTTTTCCACTCCCTTTATTGTTGGGGAAGACTTGAACGTCGTGTTAAACCCAGCACTGGATAAATCAGGGGCTTAACCAGAATGTCTTACCTCAGTAGCCTCTAAAATAATGCAGTTTATGGGTGACTGCAACCTTGTTGAACCTTGGCATCTATAAAATTCTATATTGCGTCAGTATTCATACTTCTCTGTTCCCCATCAGTCCTATTCTCATACAAATTTTTATTTGATATCTCAATCTATTGAATCAAATACAGAGCATTAAATATTACAATATATTGATTTATGATCATGCCCCAGTGTTTATCACTTTCCAAGTCCCTAACTATAACAAGATACCTTCTTTTAAGATGGATCTGATTTTGTTGAAGGATGCTCATTTTGTTGAATCTATTGGTAAAGAAATTGATTTTTTCTTTTCATTAAACACAGTTTCAGTTACTAATATGGCCACAGTTTGGGACTCATTTAAGGCCTATATTCATGAATGCATAGCTTCTTATCAAATTACTTGTAATAAAAATGGAGCGTAAAATTAAGGGACTTGGGGGGGGGAACATTCTGGACATGGAATTAATACATATGCAAACTAATGCTAATCAGATTTATCAAAACCTGATTTCTCTAAAAAAATAATTCAATAGCATGGTGGCTAAAACTGTGGAAAAACAGGTACTCTATACTAAAAGTAATTATTATTCGAATGGGGAACGGATAGATAAAATTATGGTATGACAATTGAAATCTGCTCAACAGAAAACTATCACACAAACTGTCGACTCACAAGGGCAAATTCATACTATCCCTAAGGACATCAATAGAGTTTTTCACACAGTTTATCAAAATCTATATTCTTCAGATAATTAGGGCCCATTTAATTCTTAGTCGGAATTTCTATCAAAGATTAAGTTCCCTTCTGCCCCTTCAGAAATTGTTGGCATACGGGACCAGGACATTTCAGTGGAGGAGATCACCAATGCAATTAGGAGCCTCTCCTTGGGAAAGGCTCCTGGTCTGGATGGATTATCCACAGATTTTTATAAGATTTTTTTGCAGAAATTGGTCCCACACTTATAAAATCTTTTTCATTATATTTTTGATTCAGAGTTACTGAGCCCCTCTTTCAAAGAAGCTACCATTTTATTAATTCTTAAAAAAGATAAAGATCCCAAAAATCTGGCTTCATATCACCCAATATCTTTAATAAATTTGGATGCAAAAATTCTAGCAAAAATCCTGGCTACCAGACTTGAGAAAGTATTGTCTGTGCTAGTCCACCCGGATCAAACTTATTTTATTAAAGGTAGGTTTTTAAGATCTAATATTTGTCACACCATTAATATCATGGATTACTGTCAGAATTCTGATTTATCAATGATACTAATCAATGCAGAAAAAGTCTTTGACCGGGAGGAAAGGCCTTATATAAAATACATAATGAATAGATATGGGTTCGGTCCTGGATTTTGTAAATGGGTAAATATACTTTACTCGGGTCTGGTAGCCAGGGTAAGAACAAATAGGTATGTATCTGCAATAATTAACCACTCCAAGCAATGCCTTATTCCTCTCTTTAGAGCCTATGTTAGACCATATCTTGACTATGGATCCCCTTTTTGGAACCCCAGCCTAAAAGGCGATATTGCTATTCTGGAACAGGTCCAAAGGACAGCAACAAAAATGGTACCCAGACGAGCACAGCTGGACTATCAGGACAGACTCTAAGCTACTAGTCTGTTTTTGCTTCAAAACAGAAAATTGTGAGGCGATATGCTCTTAGTCTTTAATTTGCTCGAATCACCAGATCTTATGAAATAATGTGGGTTGCTATTTTCCAATAGGAGATTAGTTCCAAGACTACACAATAAACAGAGGTTAAACCATATAAAACATCTAGAAGAGGTAACTTTTTTACAGTAAGGGTGCCACGTGTATGGAACTCTCTTCCTCTGGATCTAATTGAGGCCTCTAATGTTCTTAGTTTTAAGAATAAACTTGATGACTGGATTTGGGAAAATTATTAACATTTGTCCCACACTGTGTGGGGAACAGTCTCGATGGGCTTCAGCCTTCTTCTGTTCTATCAAACCAAGTAATACCAAGTAATAATACATTTACAGCGTGCCCACTGTTTATTTTATTTTTATTTATTTGTCATCTCTGATTTTTGCTTTAGCTATAGATCCTATGGCTATGGCACTTAGATTGTCTTCAAAAATACAGGACCCCATTATAGAAAGGAAGAGCAATGCATCAGCCTTTATACTAATGACACGTTGATATTCATGGAAAACCTAAACAAAAGTTTTCCACATATTTTGGAGCTACTGTCACAATCTGGGGAAATTTCAGGCTATAAGGTCAACTGGTCTAAGACCAAGGTTCTAGATTCCCCCTCACATACAAATCCATGTGTTCCTCTTCCACAATACAATGTAAAAAAGGTTTCTCAAATAACATATCTGGGTGTAAAATTGGATAATAAACTTCAGGACCTACATTCATTGAATTATGATGAGCCCCTAATGGAAGAAGTTTAAAGACATCTACTACATTGGGAAGCACTCCCCTATACACTGATGGGCAGAATTAATGTAATTAAAATGTATTTCTTACTCAAGTTCATGTTTCTCTTTCAAACTGTACCTATAATAATAATAATAACAGATAATTTCTTTAAAGGGTTGAATACTCTGATTAAACAATTCCTGTGGAAAGGGAAGAGTCCAAACTAAAAATTGATAAACCAATATTACCATATTCTGAGGCTAGATTGACTCATCTACATTTTAAATATTATTATTTTGCAGCTAATCTTGCCATTATTCCAACATTGTTTAGTGAGAGAATAAACAAAATTCATCATATCATATTGAAACCTCATGAACCCCCTTTTATAACATCAAACATGCTTTATACATAGCCCCTAGTAAAGCAAAACTTAATCTGGCAATTGCTTCAAAAACTTCTATATATCTGGAATAAATTTTTTTGTGTCAGACGACACAAAGGTTTATTCTCAATGTATGCTCCAAGTTATTTAAATGGCTATTTTCCACCATCAATGCAACATATCATTTTTAAAACTTGGTACTGTATAATAAAGGATTGTGAGAGATTGGGCAATGTATAGAAGCTGGTTACATGCAGGATTCTGCGGCCCTAAAGGAAAAATACAATATCCCCAATTCTCATTTTTTTTTTTACAATTATGGGATTTCTTAATAAAAATACAAATAAAATGGGGGATGAAAAACTGAATAAGTTGGAAAACTTTTTTAAGCAATCCTCCCACATAAAATCAATTTCTCAAATTTATAAAATTATTTTGCCACTTTCACAGTAGACGACTAATCAGCTAAATGCAAAATGGAAGGTAAAACTCAATGTCTCCCTCTAAATTTATGGAAAAGATCTATCAATATAAAAAGCTGGGGATTTAAGTGTATTAGGATGCAACAAATCATATTTAATATTTCACATTGCATTTATTATACATCAGCCTTTCTACAAAAAATAAACCTGGGTATCTCATCAGCTTGTCCTAGATGCTAACATGAATCTGGGACATTGGAACATATGTTAATTCTATGTTCTAAATTAGATTTGTGGTGGGTAGTTGTGTGTGAAAAAAATCTTCCACAGGCAAAATTCAAGTGAAAGTCTGACTTTCACTCTGCAGAAGTTTGGAAATTGATTTCTGAACTTCCACAGAACTTCAGCCCATGATCACTGCTCTTTTATTGCCAATTTGCCCCCCAAAAAGCCCTGGTGGCTAGTGCAGTGGTCCCTCCCTCACCCACCCCACATGTAAAAAATTATCCATGGTGGCTAGTGGTCCCTCCCCTCCACCCAGTAATTACCCACCTGCAGCAAAATGTGCAGTAACACCCCCATCCTTATCTCCACTTCTCCTGTTAAAAAATAAATAAATCTCTGGTAGTGTAGGTTTTTTTTTATTCAAGCCCCCTTCCAATCCCTAGTCCCAATAAATCCCTGGTGATCCGATGCCCACCACCCAGCTTCCCCAGCAGCCAGGTGTCCCACAACCCCATTCCCACCCCCATCATAAACCCTGGCAGCAATTGACTGGCACAGCCCTCCTCTCTCTCTCTCTCTCTCTCTTTCTCTCTTCCAGAGCTAGCCTGCTGACTGAGCTGTCAATTAATGAGTGGTACGCGGTACAGTCATTCATTGACAGCTCAGTCAGTGGGTTGGCCATGGAGGAGAGAGAGTAGGGCTGGGCCAGTTTTCCACTGCCGGGGTTTACAATGGGGTGGGAGTGGGATTGTGGGACACCTGGCTGCTGGGGAGGCTGGGTGGAAGGCATTGGATCACCAGGGATTTATTGGGACTGGGGATTGGGAGCGGGTTTAAATTTAAAAAAGAACACACTAGACCACCAGAGAATTTTTTTTTAACAGGAGAAGTGGTGATAGGGATGCTGGGGGGGCAGTTACTGTACATTTTGCTGCAGGCAGGTTATTGGATGGAGGGGAGGGACCACTAGCCACCAGGGATAATTTTTTACATGTGGGACAGGTGGGGGGAAGGACCACTTGCCACCAGGGCTTATTTTATTTATTTTCAGGTGAAATTTCACCTGGTAACTTTCACGGAAGTTTTCCACTCTGCCATAGGTGGAAGTTCAGAAACTTTCACTAAAGTCCCTTGATTTCCGTGGAAGTTCTGTGGGGGTGGAAAACAGCAGTTTTGCCCACCCCTAGTGGTGGGATTCGATATTGGCATTTATGTCAGATGCTATTAAAATCCCATTAGTTAAAAATCCTATGTGGATGTTATTAAGAATAGGTCCACCATATAATCTCTTGCCTCCACCTTAACAGAGCCTGATTAACATCAGTCTAGCACAGGCTTTTAAACAGATCTTATTAAAATGAAAGGATACTGACCCTCTTCAGTTCAAAGCTTGGTCAAACTCAATTATTCCATGCATTTGAAAGAATACATTACACTTCTATTAAACAAATGAGGAAGTATGAATTGCTATGGCAACCATTTAAAGTTAAATTTTAAACCCTGAACTACCCCTTAGGGAGGTATTCATTAATATGGGGCACGTTGATCCATAACTCTTGAGGGGAGATAATCTCTTCCCTTTTGATCTTTGATTCTGTTTTATATAACCCAGTTTCATGTAATGAGCTATGTATGGTCATTGTAATGTGTCACATAATTTAGCAGATTATTATTTGTATTGTACTCTGATTTTAAATGCAATAAATAAAGAAATCAGGAGGTATTTAAACTAGGAAATTGGAGGAGAGGACTAGTGCAGAGGATCACCAAGAACTGGAGGAAGATGCTGGGAAACAAAGATGGAGAAGAAGTAGAACAGTGGTGTGCCAGGATATGAGACCCTAAAGGAGGTGAAGAAGAATACAAGGACAGCCATCTTCATTTGCATGCAGGCCAATATAAGGAGATCACCAAGTGGGAAAGCTTAAGGGACTAACACACTTCAAAGTATAGGATTCCTTGGCACAGATACTTGGCAAGACCCATGAATAGAGTAGTAGTAGTACCTTTATTTTTATGGTGACCTTCCCTGGAGGCTTAGAGCAATTAACATCAGAGATAACATACAGTACATAAATAGAAAAGCAGGGTTAGCTAAAACAACTAGAACAAGCACTAACAGAATTATAAAAGCACATAAATAAATACATTTATAAAATGCAGCAGCATCATCAGCCAGTATATTATAGCAGAGGCAATCACAACTCTCCAAATGCTTCTCTTAACAGTGGTGTCTTCAGACCCCTCTTAAAGACTTCCACCGAATTGGTTTCCCTTAGTACTCACAGAAGTGAGTTTCAGAGGAGAGGGACAGATACTTCAAATGAATAATCTCCAGAGGTCTTACATCTGGCACTTGGAACTAAAAGAAGACCCTCCTCAATGGAGCAAAGAGGGCATGTGGATTTGTAGGCAGTCAGGAGTTCCACAAGGTAGCTAAAGCCCAACCCATATAGATCCTTATAGGTTAGTAAATCATTCTTGAAGGTAACACACAATTTCACTGGCAGCCAGTGTAGCTCTCGCAGGATGGGGATTATGTGACAGGAACTAAGTAGGTCCAACAGCAATGTGGACAGTGTGATTTGCACCAGCTGCAGGCACAACAGGATACCTCTGGTGTCCCAGAGATAGAGAACATTACAGTAGTCTAGCCTCAATGTAACAATGCAGGTACCGGATATACTATGATAGGCCAAAATGCATTGGCCCGATGCTCACACTCCTGACCCTGGGCACCTGAAACACGGTTGCCAGACATTGGGATTTTACCTGCAGGAAATGTTTTGGGGGCTCCACCCCCCATACCCCATGTACTTTAGGATTCCTACTCTGCCATGGGTAAAATCCCTATGTCGGGCAGCCATGTTTTGGGCACCTGGGTCAGGAGTGTGAGCATTGGGCTGATGCATTTCTGCATATCAAATGGATCCCCATGCACCAGTGTCAGCAGATCTTAGGAGGGAATAAAGTGTTTGATCTGACTGATTTTCCCAGATGATAAAAGCCACTCCAGACTATGACTTACACCTGAACCTCTACAAAGGCAGATTGGAATGATGGGCCCACTCACCAAAATCATGTTATCTTTTTTTTATTTTCTATTAGAAAATGGGTAAGGGAATCCTAGCTTTCCGATTGGCTAGGACCCTGATCTTAATGGATGGGTATTTCTCAATAGATCCCGCTATAAAACAAGTGCCAATCTGAGGTGTCCCATTACCTGCAGAATCCATGGGCACCTCAAATTTTCAGAACTGTAATGCCATCATTTCTTTTCTGCTTGCTAAGCAGATGGATGACAGAGCCTGCCCCTTCTCCCCTGAACAAAGACAATTCACCTCCCCCTCTGTCTTTATAACAAGCTGTCACCATTAGATAGAAAAAGGTACACATTTACTTCTATTTTTTTCTTTATAATTAATTTGAGTGTTACAATCACACGCACCTCATTGCACTCCCGCTCAGTCATAAGCCAGCCAAAGTATAGTACAAGTCACAATAAACTGTTCCATCAACTCACTGGTGTAGCATTTTTTGTGATGCTACTGCAGTGGCAACTTGAACTATTCACGCTTTCAACTATTTTCCAACCATCCTTCACTGCCTATTCAACTCACTTGTAACTGTTAAGTGAAATGGCAGTAGCTGCATTTTCATGGCATTGGTTATAAATATTACAGCATTCCTTAAGAGCATTGTTTATAAATATCACAGCATTCCTTAAGAGTTATTTAGTCTGCCTTCTGAAATGAAAACTCATAAGCACTCTGCTGAAAATAAAGCTTATAGTACATAACAGCTAGATGCAAACCAATACTAACCTTATACTAATTCATAGAATTAAACACTGCACAGATGAGGAAACTCATTGAACAATGCTACACCAGTGAGATGAGGGAACAGTTTCATGTGACGTGTACTGTAGTACCTGCAGAAAGCCGTCAACACGTCTCCAAGACTGTGAGCTCAAGTTTAAAAAAAAGACCACTGCCTCTTATCAGCCTGATTATCCCATTAACTGTTCAAATAATTGCCCCGTTAATACCCCCTGTCCCCATCCAATGCCCGGTCAAAACTATACATACAAAACAGAACTTGCAGCACATCAGAAAAGTACCTGTTCCCCACAGAGTTTTTTTTTTCTGGAAAAAATCACAAAACTGCTGCCACCTCCTACACCTGATTATCATAATGCATCTCTAAGACTGGGAGCAAACAGTCTGCTGCAGTGCCAGATGCAGCGACTGCATTGCACAACCTTTTTCTGTTTATCTTGAGATTCTCTATGGGAACCAGTCTGCTATGGAGGCAGTAACTGCATTCCACTGTTTTTTTTTTACTACAGTACAGAGTCTCAATTAGGGCATAACTCCTTCATTTCAATACAGGTGGAGGAACTATTTAATTACAAAACTTAACCTAAATAACTTTTTTATTAACAATTTTTATCAAACTTTTTTTACAGTGCCCATTTTATAAGTGGAATAATACCCTCCAGGGTGGGCAGTATTGGGAAATACCAGACCTTCCAGGGGCAATAAGGCCCCCCACTTGCAGTGTTGGGCCTCATCACACCCCTGGGCAGTTTGGTATTTCCCAATACTGCCCACCCTGTCTGGTATTATTGCTTACATAGCATCCAGACTAAACAAATTTGTACATTTTGGGGAGAAACCCCTTCATCATGGAGTCCACTAATGCTATTAGAAAAATGAAAGCTTCCTCTGTATAGGATACAATATAGCAAGTGTCAACTACAAAAACCTTAAGTAGGTATGTGATTATCATTGTTGTTCTAGAATTCTTTCTATTTATTGTAGGCTACTCAGACCCTTTTCACTTATAATCACTGGTATGCAGAGACCTGGCCAAGTGCTTGGTCTCTGAAGGCTCTGGATCTCAGCCAGGACAAATTAAGCATCTCAACTACATCAAGCATCCTGAGTGCAAATGACAGGTACAGCTAGGTATCCTCTGCATGGTAGGGAAACCTCAGACTGTATCACCTAATGATCTTTCCCAGGGACAGCATGTGCAATGCAAACAGGATGTGAGAGAGGACAACCTCCTGTGGTACATCACAGAGCAGGGACATTGGGAGCAACAAGAAATTTCCCATCACTATCCTCTGTGTCCTATCCCTGAGGTAAGACTCAAACCAGCAGATGATGTTCCCCCCATCTCTTGCCCTGAGGATGTCATTATGCACCTTGATCAACACAATCTCAGTGCTGTGTCTAGACCCAAAGCTTGTCTGGAAGGGCTAAGATGTCATAAGTCATCAGGTGTACCTCAAGCTGTAGTGTCACAGCCTTCCCAATAACCTTTCCTAAGAAGAGCAGGTTAGAGCTGGATGATAATTCCTGATGATGTCCTGATCTAAAGATATCTTTTTAGAAAAGGCTGAACCAGTGTGTTTTTCAATACAAACAGGAAGACCTCCCTCGGAAAGGGAGCACCGAAGAATCCCCATGATCACCAGATGCAGCTGCCCTACATAACTCAACAGTAGTCACTTTGGACCTTTGTCTAGATCATAAAATATGGGCCATAGCTCAGAGATTACCTGCTGACATCTTCCACTATAACTAGCCCAAACTCATCCCAGAAAGGCTGAGCATGTCCATAATGCACGGGTTCAACTCTACTGGGTTGGGATAACCCTCTTGGTGAGATTCTGGCCAATATAGATGACACTCTGAGACAAATTGATCAAACCTCCACATTTAGCATTTAGCAGATGAACGAGCGCTTAATGACTGCAGATACATAGGCAGGATTTAGTAACCTGTCAACAGTGTAGAAGAGCTGAGCTTGTCAATTCCTCCCAGCTGCAATCTCCCTGAACAGTACTGCTGCCTTCTTATGGGTGATTTTCCTTTTATATTCACCATAGTGAATATCAGAGAAGGTGTTCTAGCCATAAAACAAAGTAGCCGCCTCGGGCAAGTAGGCAAGGGGAAGAGGCATGAAGCCTATATGGCTTTCTAAAGAGGTTGGGGAAACAGTGAGGGAAAAGAAGGTGACCTTCAACTTGTATAAGGTTGAGAAGATGGAGGAAAGCAGGGTGCTCTGCCTCATCGAAAGAAAGGAAACTAGCAAGGCAGCAAAGAGGGCCAAGGCAGAGATGGAACTTAAGATTGGAGAAGGGATGAGGGAAAACAATAATGGCTACATCATGTGTGTCAAGGAAAAGAGAAAAAAACTGGGGGTGGTGGTAAGAAGATATGAACTGATTGTTAAAGATACTGAGGAGGAACAAATCAGCTTAAATGTATATGTCTAGTAGCATTTTATAAAAGGTATGTCAGAGTTGCCACAATAAATTCAAGGGTTAATTTTTGATTTTCCTAGTATTTGCAACTTTGGTCTCCAGAATTGTTATATCTTGCCTCATAGGAATGGAATGGGATTCCTGCTGTGGAGAGGTGAAATACCAGATTGGACTGAGGAGTCTGGGGAGAGAGTAAGCGAGTGCAAGGAGACAGCATGGAACTCATATGAGTCAAAGCCCATGTGGAACTGATTGGTAAGAGGTGTATTCCAGGCCAGTGAGAGGAAACAGAGACTGAAGGCTGACTGATGGGGCTGGTCAAGCTGACTGTGTAGGAAATTGAGAAAACAGAGGAAAATTGTACAGATACAGGGATCTCAATTTTGAGAAGGCCTGTGAGAACAATGCAAGCTATGGCAAATGGCAGCTTGCATCAAAGCCTAGTGTACTAGGGTCCCTAGTACACTGAGCTTTGATGCAAGCTGCCATTTGGTACTGGAGGGGCCCACAACCAGACTCACCACAGATGTCCCAGCTGCTCCCATGTGGCAAACCAATGGTGTATGAGAGGGGATTGCTGCAAGCTCAGAGACAGTCATGTGGCATGGCAAGCAGTGCCAGAAACCCATCAGCTGTTTGCCCAAGTGGTTAGCTGAGGCTCTCATGGACATGCAGGGCCAGGTGAAGATGTTCAGGATTGCACAGAAGCATGACAGGATGCGTACTAACCTACCCCAACCCCCAACACCATCCTCACACTCCTGCAACCTGCTATGTCATGGTGCAGCCTAGGCCAAGGGTATGGTGCTGCACAGATCCCTTCCACACCATGCCAGATTGCTGCCCAAATGGCAAGAGGCCATATGGCAGTGGCATGGGAGACATGTGTTGGACTCCTGCCAATGAGTGCAGGTGCAATGTGTACTGTCAACAGTTGTGTGCCTGTCCATACTCATACCACCAGTGTCCCCTTGTGGAGGGCATCTGTAACCCTGTCTTGGAGGGTACACCATGGGAACATGACAGTATATGGACTGGTATGTCCATGGTAATATGGGAGGGTGTCAACAGATGAGTGCAGTTGGCAGAGCACTCACCCATAGGGATGCTCCAGCAGTCCACAAATGCTGTGATGTCAGCAGTGACGTCCTGTGATAGCATTATACCAGTGGCACCCTTGTACAGAAACAGCAGATCTTGCCAGTTGTAATGGCACAACTCCTGATCCTGGCCTGGTAACAATCCAGTATGGTGGTATAGCCCTACAGCCTCCTGTGTGGGAGTCATATGCATGTGTGGGGTGTAGAGTGTCAGGGCTGCACACAATGTTGGCAGCCTACCCCACAGTGGGGGCTGTCGCACAGGTCCAGCACCTCCAAAAGTCAGAGAAGACCCCAGACAATCAAGGATATGGGTGTCAATGGGTGGGTGTGCCAGTATGCAGGGCTGCAAGACCACATGCCCCCAAGCAGCAACACAGCCCTAGACAACATTAGACATGCATGCAAGTCTTCTTGGGAAGAGTGATGAAGTGCAGCTGGTGGCAGTGTGGACCCTTCCAGCCACTGCACACTCAGCAGCAGTATGATAAATTGTACAAGATGGCTGGCTGGTCTGATGGCATGGGACTCAGATGGGCACTGATGCCCATATTGGGGACCAGGTAGTGGGGTCCACCAGGGGTCACAGTACATGACTGTGCCTCTGCTTCTGCAGCACCATGGCTACAGCGGGCACTGTGTCTGTCTAGGTAAACCAGGGTGGGCCACAGGGTGGTAGGCATCTGCCCACAATGTTGAGCAAAGGATCACCTCCCACCCAACAGTGTTACAGCATGTGGTGCGTGGACTGTTTTACCAAATGTGTCTGATCTAAGCCCCAACATGTCCTGTGGTGATGGGGGAGCTCTGCAAATCCTACCATGGGGGATACAGCAGCACTGGTATGGTGCAAGCCACCATCTACCATGATACAGTGGTGTGTCCATTACAAGCATAGAGCCAGCCAGACTGGTGAGGCAGCCCCCCCTCTGGCACAGACTGTGTATGAAAATAGGTACTGATGCATGGTGTGGTGCAAGGTAGCCCTTGCATCATTTCTTTCTGATGCAAGCATCGTGCATCAGTCCTGAGCCTTTGAAAATCGAGCCCAAGGTTTCTTTGGGTGTTATAGTGTTAGTGTATTGAACAATCTGCAGAATAGGCTTGCAAACCAGTCTAATTTGGGATCTGTGAAAATCTAACATTTAAAAAAAACACAGAAAATGTGTCGAACTCTGTAGAAACTCTGTTATTGTTATGATTTTGAGTTGCTGGCAGAGGATGGGGGTCCCTCTTTGTACTACAATTGTGATGGCCAGAAGATGAGATAGTCGATAAGGTGGTATTATGCACTGTAATATCTTAGTGATGATATGCTTTATTTAATTTTAGCATATAGATATATAAGCATAAATATTATAGTGTTTTACTTCTGTTAACATTTTATTAAGTGTACCTTAATGTTTCAGTGCTTGCATCTGTGATATACTTATGATATTCATTTCATATATAACATTTTAATATTTTAAGTTTTAAGCCTTTTGACTTGACTCCCTGAAACATTATTTACTCCTTTTAAAGATTGTTTTGAATGAATGTAAATTAGTATACATTTGCACTTCTCAATATGCTTAACATACATTTATAAACTGCACTTTCTGAAATGGAGTCACGGCTTTGCAGTCCTGCAAATTCTTGCACTCTTCTCTTAGCAACTCAAGTGGGCAATTCAAGTTGCCAACTGGGAATCCAATTAAATAGTCATGTGAGTCATGCAAACTAAGCAAGTTTCCCCTGTGGTGTAAAACTGAAAAAGCTGGAATAAAGATGAGACTAAAAACCCTGAGACATACTCAAAATACATCCCACAATTAGTACACCTTGGAGGAAAATGGACGTTTGTGCTCAGTCTACTAATCAAGGAATATATATCCTACTTTATGAAGGGAGATTTGTATGCGATCTGTTTAGTCAAAAATAAGCTGCAATCAGCAATAAGACATTTGAGATCTAGAAACAGTTAAAGACTTAAAGAGATCATATACCCTCAGAAGCCTATATTATAATATCTTATATCAAAAGATATTCATATGTTAGCTCTGTGTCAGTGAGGTGCTCTGTCATACTGGTAAGGTAAACTCTCTTAATACTTGACAGTAATTTTAACATTTGTCTACAGGCATGAATAAAAAAAAAGTCAGAAAAAGTGCAAAAGAAAGAAGGGCATATTTTAACTTTTGTTAGCACCAGACTTCAATATACTCTTGCTAAAAAGCAGACATCCCTAGAAAATAGTGAAAACTCTGAGGAAGCCAAGCTGATGATGGGGGAAATAATATGTTGTGTTTATCCTCTGAGAGATGCAATATACTGGATTATACCATGGACATAAAAATTAATACAAATTCCTGTTCTGCGATTGGCTGGCTGACACCTTTGTGCCATGATAAATCCTACGATATACCCACGGCAAAGGTGCCAGTCAGCCGCATTTCAAATAAATGAATCCAACCCTGAAAATGAACACCGCCAAGCCACCATCTTGTTTCCCTTCCTTAAGCGAGAATCATTAGCACACCATTAATAATAAAAAAAAAAAATACACACAAATCCCACATCGAACCCAAATGTTTTGTAAAGTGTTTCTCCGGTAATAGCTTCTTCCCTGCTCACTAACTGCCACTGTGAACTGACGAACTGACTTCTCTACTCCTCCGTACTATCGCTCCACAATGCAGGTCGCACTGAGACCACGGCTCTCTCCCCACTCCATACGCGATCCAAGCAAACCCCCTGCCAGCGATCTCAACCCCAACAAAACCACAGCACCAGACGAAATGCCACAGTGTGCTCTCACCTGAGTCTGATATAACTGCTCTTCACCATGGAACCATTTAAATGTAAAAGTGGCACAGCCACTCATGAACCCTGAAATAACACCCTGAACTTCCGCCTCCATTATGTCCACGAGACGAGACTGCTGTTACCACCATAAGCTCTGTACCTGAGCTTAACAAAAGTTAGTTTTAAACAAAAAATCTCAGCTCCTGATCGATCTGCGCAAACATCATAGCCGATTCACTTTCGATCACAATGCAGTGTGTCTTCCTGAAACATCGTGGCTTCCTGCAACACTTTAAACATTAAATAAAAAAATACAGCTTCTCATTAACCTGCAGCAATACTGTAGCTCGTTCACTTAATGTCTGTCCTGTCAGTCTCTCACTCCTCTCACAGCCATTTATCTTGCCTGCAACTCTGTTCAAGTTTTTTTTAAATGATTTTTTTAAATGAATTACAATAGCAGTATATTAAGTAAACAGAGCTACCATCTCCTACAACATTCTACTTAGAAACAGGGAACTATTTAACACACAGAGGATGGACATTACAGGAAAAAAAAATTAAAAACAAGTTCTTCTCAAATAAAACCTTGTAAGTAATTATTTTAAAATTTCTACCCATTGTATAATATAATAAGCCACTCAGGTTGTGGGTTATCGGAGGATTCTCAACTAGCGAGGATTTACCCACTCGGCTATGCCTCGTAGGCAAACCACGCCAGCCCTGGTAAATCCCCCGATAACCCACACCCCCTCGTGGCTTATTGCTTAATCATCCTTTGGGGAAATAAATCAACATTTTAGAATCTGGCTCCAAAAAAGCAGAAAATCTCATGGAAAATTCAATAGTTCAACACTCTCTGGAGGATGAACCCTCAGATGAGTTGATTAATTTTGAGACAGCGAGGGCAAATACTATAACAGACTTTAATAGTATACAATTTGTTTGTTTCCTTATATAAACCAGAGTATTGAACAGCATAGAGAAAAATGTCCCCTTGGAAGAATTTAATGCTTCCTCACACTTTACATAAATAAAGCTAAAACAGAAGCTCATACAGGTCCTACAGAGATTCAAAAATTATGGGATAATGTGCCTGCTATGAACTGAAAGATTGATAGGTTTGTGCAGTTAATCCATAAGAAGATACAGGTAAAGGGGAATGATTGGGGAACTCATTTGTTAAGTGAGTTAAATGGAATTGAAAAACTTGAAGATATCCTCCAATAACTACGTTAAATATATCAGTGACAGGGCCAGACTTACAGTTTCAAGGGCCCCCAGTGGGCAAAGGGATTGGTGACCCTCAAGCCATACAGGGCCATGTTATGCTTCTGTGCATGAATGTGCACACGCATGCACGCACACACACACATTCTTACTTACTGGTATTGGCTCAGTAATACAAAACAAATAAATTCTTATGGTGACTGAAAGCAAACACATATTATTCTGTTTCATTTTTCATTTTAAACAATATACATTTAAACATTCTGTTTACATAAGACAATAAAACATTGTGCATCACTTAATCAGAAAAATATATACAGTATATTTATGCAATAATACTGGAGATAAATTTGATTTGATAAATCATGTTATCGGAGCAACTACAGAATATATAGAAATTAAATATATACCACACTAGTGGAAAATAAATTGGGTAACTAAATCATGTAATTTTAGGATAAATATTTATTTTAACTTAGAACACCATTTATTTCACTTTGAACGCCATTTATGTGACTCAGAACACAATTTTGTAAGCAATAAGACATGAGGTGGTGTGCATTAGACATTTCTAATGCACGGCCAGGGGTATAGTGAGGCATAAGGCCATGGGATGAGTGCCTTCAGCCCCTGGCAGTGCATTAGACATGTCTAATGCACACCCCCAGAGTGTCTTATTGCACTTATAAAATGGGTCCCTGTATTTTGAATTAAAATCCATTTGTTCAATCATTAAAAACTTAAAACTGTTGCTTAGTTTTTAATAAAATAGTTCTTCTGCCTGCTTGCATTGGGAGGCTTTCTGTTTTGCTTGAGGTCTTCTGCCCTTCATAGGCTTCCCTACTTGTAGTTTTTCTCAGGTCTGTAGTTTTGCTTAGGCTTTGATAGGTGTCCTCAGGCTGACAGGTAGCAGCGTGATACTAGCCCCCCCGAGTGTTCTTATGGCAAGCCTGATTATGAATGAAAAGCATTTCAAGAGAGAGTTGAAGTGTGGCTGTGATTGTTGAGGTAGTGCATTTACAAACATAAAGCAAAGTGGGAGCTGAAGTGTGACCTGGAATCTGTGTCTGACTGGTTTCTTGTGCAGCAAGGTGAGTAGGGGAAGGGCAGGAGATGTTTTCTAAAACTGCAGGATAGTGAGGCATCATTATCCAGGAAATGAGAAAATGGCAAAAAAAGTTCAGGCATGCTGTCAGTTGCAAGTTCATGGTGATGCGATTTCAGCAAGCAGCCTTCTCGAGCATGATTGATTTAAAAAAAAAAATTGGATGTGTGTTCTGTACTTTGTTTTAAGATTGCAGGTTCACAGTGAAAAAGCTATAAAGGACTTGGATGTATATGGAAAGGGAGCGAATGGACATCTGGAGCCACCACTGGTGATGGGGGGGGTGATGGTGATCAATCACAAGTTCGCTGGTATGTAAAACAGAAGTGGGTGAAAAATGATGAGACTAGCGGGGTTTACATTTGTTTATGTATGTGAGTGAACTCTGAACACTGATGAGAAAAATGATCACAAGTTGTTAATCTGCAGCATCTGCAGCATCTATTTCCCTTTGTTGAGCAGCCGTGTGTTTAACATTTGCCAAGTGGCTGTACTTCCAGCTCCGTCCAGCTCGCAATGTACTTGTTTTAGTGAGCGGGGGCACTCCCCCCCCCCCAGCATGTGTGCAAGAATGGGAGAGGATGTCTCTAAGTGGATTACAAAAAAGCAGGTAACATGAATAACATGAGAGAGAGAGAACGTCGGGGAGTGGGCGGCTGAGCGGGCAGACCGAAGATCCACAGAGTGTAGCGTCAAGAAAGTAAAACTTAAAAATCTCAATGTGTGGCACGAAAGTATGATTTAATTTTATTTGGCCAACTTAGTTCCTGTTGTCTTTTCATTTGTTCACTAATTGCCACCGAGTGATAGGGAGCAGTGATGTGATGTGATGCGGTGTGGTTCAGATCTTTATATGAAGACTTTTTTGCTGAATAATGAGAAAAAATGGCGGCATTTTCAAAATCAACATTCTAATGGCACATTGATTTCTGTGTACTGTGTCCATTTCCAAAGCATTAGTTTTTACCTGTGCATTACACAGAACAAATGTACAGGTAACAGCCAATCAAGATGCAGGATTTTCTCTTCCTATTTTATAATTTAACTTAGAACATGTTATTTCCACTTAGAATCTGGAAATGGGACACAGAGAACAATAGGCCAGACAGGGAACTTACAATGGAAAGAAAGGCAGTTTTAAGCTACAACAAAGTAAAACACCAGTATAAACACTACAAATGGTGTGGTATATATCAAACACATAATGGATTTCAGCAGAACAACACATTTATCTCTACACATGAGTGATAAGACATTTATAACAAACTTGTGGCTTCGGCAATTGAGAGTTATGAGTCTTACCACTCACTAGTGGAGATACTGTAAATGTATTATTCCACTGCAGTCCATAATGTATTCCCTATTTATACATTCAGTAAGTACATCAATAAAATTTAAACACATACTTACTACAGTATGTCATCACCCCATCCCTCCATATCAATGAGCTGATACTACTTACTCCCGCTTTCACTTTCTTGTCAGCTTTCTGTAACTGTCACTGTCACCTACCAACACTGGAACAATCTTGTTGTATCTCCCTTCTCTTAAACAACAAAAAGAAACCCAAAGTAACTCTCAGCACTAAAACATTGTACCTTTTTTGCTTGTCTCCAAACTTCACATCTTGTTTCAAACTGCATGTTAATTTTTTTCCCTCTCATAGCCATCACCCGCTCTCCTCATTGCATCATCCTGATACTGCTCCTCTCCACCAAAGCCACCCGCAGATTCACTCCACATCTCCCCAACTTACAGACCTCAAATAACAGCAAGATGACTTTCTCTTCAGAGGCTCACTCCTTCCTTTCCTCTCACTTTGCAAGTCTGCCATTTTCTCTTGAGTTTTTTGAGAGCTCACACACCTCCATCAATCAGAGGAAAAGCTCTCCTGATTAAGCAAGATTATGACGTCAGGGCCATGGCAACTGCCATAGCTACAGGACCCTTGAGTGCACACAAACTTGATAGGGCACAAAAGTAGACCAACAAAAATAAAAAAAGTTTATTTTTAAAACAATTTTAAAAAAAGTTTATTTCTAAAAAAATTAAAATACAATTAAAAAATACAGACAAGCTCAGACCCTGTTACATAAATGAAATATGTGATGGACAGCTTCAATTCAATTCAATTCAATTCAATTCAATTCAATTCATCTTTATTTTTAAAAGGCGCTTTTCTTAAAATCAAAGCGCCTGTACAAATTCACAAAACAATAAATACAATAAAATTAAAACTAATATAAATCCTTGAAAGCTATGCTAAAAAGGTGGGTTTTCAAAGCTCCCTTAAAACTAAGGACGATCGGGCAATCTCGCACCTGACGAGGTAGAGAATTCCACAGGGTTGGTGCCATAAAACTAAATGATCTAGCACCTGATGTTTTCAAACGAACCCTGGGAATCTCTAGCAATCCCTCGTCAGTGGATCGGAGGGAGCGGGAGGGATTGTAGGAGCAAAGGAGCTCTTTCAGGTAGGTAGGTCCCAGATCATGTAGGGCTTTTGTGATGCATCATTTATCTGCACTCAGACAGTTTTCCCTCATGAGATTACCTGAGGTTAAACTGCCCTTGTGCAGATAAGTGATGTATCCCACAGTTCTCTATTGCATATCTCTCTCTCTGTCTATATATATATATACACACTATATGTATACACACACACACACACACACACACCACAATGCCATCCACTCCAAGGTTCATCCCAAGCTTCGAGCCTTGCACCATGATAAAAACTGTCTGTACCCACAGGTCTGCCAGGATATGGTTACCAAAATGGTGCTCCCTGTCTTCAACTATGAGGATGTGGTTTACAGTATCACACCCTCCTCTTCCCTTGCCAGACTGGACACCCTCTGAAAAACCTTCTGTTGCTTTGCTACCAACCCCTCCCATACTCGTCAATGCTCCCTCTACTCCTCCTCTCTATACATCCACCCCCAACCCTCACATGACTAGTCCCACTGTGCCTCCCTCAACTCCAATTACTGGTTTCGGTCACTACCATCATACCTAGCCACACTCTTCTCACCTATTCCCTCTGCCACCTACTCCCTCCACTGCAAGGATCCTCACACCTTCTTCCTCCACTACTCTCACTCCTCTGCTGGGCAGTCAGCCTCCTCCAACCACCTTCCATGCCTGTGGAACCTGCTACCATCATCTCTCCATCTTCTGTTTTGTAGAGAGATACTTACAAGTAATTGATGATTAGTACTGAGTGAAGAGGTGACAGACCGCCGACCAGCTGACTACATCATGGGGCCTCTAGAACAGCAAATGTTTAGACTAAAGACATTATGTACTGTAAGTGAGCAGCAGAATGATAACAAGAAAAGTTTTAACTGCAGTGATAAAATGAGTGAGAAGTGGAGTCAGGGAGGTAATGACTGACTGAGGGAGGAATGAGTGAAACACTCAATAAAAACATGAGAGCATTTTAGAGTTTTTATTGTTAAGTCTGCCTTTATGAGTTATGACACACTGCTAATGAGCCCCCTCCCAGAATGGGGTCCTCCTGCAGCTACAGGAAATGCAGGTGCCAAATCCCAGCTCTGATCAGTAATAAGATGGATCATGTTACAGGTAGTGCAAAAAAAAAAAAAGATCTATATAAACAAGGGAATGTCAGTGTAGTTGATAGATTGTAGGAACAAATGGTAATGTAGTAGGTGTCTGTGGAATCAGTGCATCATAATAGTATTTCCACACCTAAAAAGGGAATAAAGAATCAGAGATATGTCCTGTGGTTAAAATCACATCCCTAAAGACCTTTCATGGAAAACTGAAATGAAAAAGGAGAGAAAAAAACATCAGTTAGCAGAATCCAGAGAGGGAAACAAACATAGAAACATAGACTTTGATGGCAGATAAGGACCGCCTGGCCTACCCATTTCCCTACCTACTGGATAAGCTGCAGATCCTAGTTTTACCAACAGCCCACTTCCTCCTACCTCCCACTAGAATTGCTTTATGTCTGTCCCACATATTCTTAAATTCCCCCACTGTTTTTGACCCCATGACCTCCATAGGAAGGCTGTTCCATGCATCCACCACTCTCTGCATGAAAAAATACTTACCCACATTGCCCCTGAGTCATCCCTCCTCTATCTTCAAATTGTGCCCCCTTGTTCTTATACATCTCTTTTTCTGAAAGATGCTACCCTCTTGGACTTTGTTGATTCCCTTGAGGTACTTGAAAGTTTCTATCATGTCTCCCTTCTCCCTCCTTTCCTTAAGGGTATACAGTATATCTTAAGCTCTTTTAGTCTCTCATCATATGGCTTCTGGTGCAGACCCTGCAACATTTTAGTTGCCCTCCTCTAGACTGCCTCCATTCTGTCTATGTCCTTGTGATGATGGGGTCTCCAGAACCCCACGCAGGAAGGCTGTAAGGGTGAAAGTAACTATACAGCGATCAAAGAATTTATGGACAAGATTGGAAGGTTAAAACTGGAACAAATAGAACACCTTGTTAATAGAATTACAATATAGAAACTGTCCAAGTAAGAATGTTAGAGATTGTTTTGGGAATGAGATAAGAATTAACAGCAGTGTTGAATTATTGGATTTGGAAGAATGTTATTAATTACCCACAATCTATTTAAGAGGAATGCCCAAGAAGAAAGGAGAAACAAAAACCTATTTATTTATTTCATTTTGGTAATGGGTAGGCCCACTGGAACCAGAGGTCCCCTTTACAGGGGTGAACTGGAGTTATAGAGCCTTTCAGAATCATAGACCCTCTGTGAAATTTCTTGTTTACAGTACAATTAAGAGTCATCTGAAAAAATCATTTAAATGGGATGATTTGAAAAGTTTCATACAGATATGTATTTACTTGTGAAAAATGGTAGATTTGTATAGTGATAAGTACTTGTGGACTGTGGAACAAGGTATTGAAAGAATTACAAAATTAAAAAAAAAAAGTCCACCTGTAGACCTGGACGCAATATACACCCATGTATCCCCATGCATGCTACAACATCCATTATTGCGGCATAAGGTACTATCTGTATTTCTTTTACACTTGCTATTATGTGCTTAGGAACTGTTATTCTAGCATGATTATTTAGTAGTGCTTGTGTACCACTTATGACTTTTTGTCTTGTTACAATGGTCAGCACCTGCTATGAATCGCTGTATTGTTACCCAAAACTTGCCTTAGTCAGCTTTATTCTTATCAGTGTGTACATGCAAGAGAAGTAATGATCTGTCTGAGAGGCTAACTGCCCACCAATAGAATTGCTGTATTCTGTTCTTTTCCTTTTTTGGGAAGAGCCATTACCTAGTAACATACTTTGTTATCTATAGTATAAGAATGTCTGTAAGACTGTTTTTTCACTGAGTTTACATGATGACACCATGGAGTTTAGAGGTTTCTGAACTCCAAGCAGGTATGCTATTTTTCTCTAGCTTCTGAAATAAACTTTCCTCTGTGGCATCTGGGCTTCTGTCTCATATTTTGCCAACAGGTCTAGACTCTTGCTGTCTAACACACCAGAGAAAGGATTTGTGCTCTGTGAATAAAGGGAGGGGTGCTGCACCTTATTTATTTATTTTATTTACTGAAATGTTTCATGAGAAAAGGCACACTGAGCAACAGGTTGCTTGTCTCATGGTGTGTCCGGGGGGGGGGATGGGTGATAGAAATAACTGAATACACAATCACAAAAAAAGTACATAAGATACAATATACATTACAATCAGTCAGTGATGATCAGGAACAATTACAGAGTACTAACATGATAAACTTATATAACATTATACAGTACATCAGTATTAGGATCAGCAATCAATAGAGCCAAGTGAAAAGGAAGTGCAGATTGCTTGCAAGCAATAACCAAGGTGAAGTATTTTAGCATAAAATTCAGTTATCTGAAGGATGGGAGGACAGGACAAGGGGCAGGGAACTGAAGCTGGTAGGTAGCGTAGATTTAGAGGTGTCAACAGATTAATTACAGGTACAATTTACAGTGAAGAGGTTGTGAAGAGCTGAGGAGATTGAGTGGGGAGAAGATAAATAGAGGATCTGGTGCAGAAGTGCATTCCATAATTTAGGGAGGTGATGGGAGAAAGCAGTCTGGCCAACTGTAGTAAACTGACAGAGGATTACCATTAAACGGAAGTCATAGGATCTAAAGGAGTGGGAAGGCAGGGGAAGCGAGGTTAGCAAGGAAGCAAGATACAGGGGTCAGCGTACCAAACCAAAATTTTGACACACATTTTGTGCAATGAATGAGGCAGCTGTTTTCAAGAGATGAAAAAGTGATAGAGTGGTAGAGATTGCAGTAATGAGTGAGGGGGAGGCCTCCAGGGTGAAATGACAGAAGGAGTTAAAAAGAGTGTGCAGTCTGGTTAGGAAGGACTTGGGAAAGGTACTGTAGACTACATCACAGTAGTTGAAATAGGTAAAATCATCTTCTGGACCAGTTTGCACCTTGCCTGTAGCATGAGGCAGCTACTGTTCCTGTATAGTGCACCAAGCTGGGGTGCAGATTTTTCAGGATGGCTTCAACATGGCCAGAGAAAATGAGGTGTTGGTCAAGCCACACCCCAAGGTACCTAAAGGAGGAGGAGGTGTCCTTGATGATTGTCCTATCAAGGGTGTGGAAGGAGGGAAGTGAGGGGAGCCTTGAGAGTCTCTGCCTTGTGCCAAAGGTCATTGAGACTGTTTTCTTTGCATTTAGGGACAGCTGATGGGAGCTAAACCAGTGCCAAACTTGGTTGAAGTCATGCTGTAGTTTGGTAGTCACATCATCAAGGGACTGGCCTGGGGTGAAGAGGACCATGTTATCTAAGTACATACAGATTGAGGTGGATGAGCAGGCTGAAGGGAGATCTTTTAGAAATATGGAGAAGAGGACAGGGCCCAGCACAAGCCCCTGTGGGATGCCTGTTTCAATGGGGAGGAGGGAGGATACAGAGTCACCAACTCTGACAGACTGGGTCCTGCCTACCAGGTAGACTCTGAACCAATTAGTGGAAGAATCTGATAGGCCAACCTTGGAGAGATTGTTTACAAGTAGGGTATGGGAAATGGTGTCACGTGCCTTAGCTAGGTCACCAAAAATGGCTGACGTGATTTGGCCACTATTCATCCCTGTGAGGGTAAAGTCAGTTAGCCTTATCAGGGAGGTGGTAATGGAGTGGTTCTTCTGAAACCCAGCCTGGAACGTAATGATAAAGTTAGTATTGGAGAGACAGGTTGAGAGTTGTGAAAGAACCAGGTGTCCTTGAAGTTTAGCCTGTGTGGGGAAGAGAGAAATAGGATGATAGTTGCAGGGGCAGTAGGGTCACCACCCTTAGGCAGGGGAAGGATAACAGCATGCTTCCAGGCAGATTGGATGGTGGCAGTTGAGAAGTAAAGGTTGAGAAGTTCAGCTAGAGGAAGAGTGACAGCAGGAGCAGCAAAGTAAAGTAGTTTAGGGTCCAGACTGTCAGGTGAGCTGCCTTTGGAGGGGTTGAGAGCATACAAGGCCACTAGTGTGTCAGAGGGTGTAGTTTTAGAGAAAGAGAAGGAGGAGAGTGGTGAGGGTAGATGTGAAGAAGGGAGGAGGTCCACGATGGGTGGAGATGGTAATGAAGATAGGGCATTTATTGTAATGCACATACACAGATCCTGGCCAGGATCCAGAATATATACAATGGTGACCCTTGTAATTCTACAAGCAGAAGGTGAGCAACAGGGTTAGGTCCCTAAAATGAAAAAAATTAAACAAACTAGTGACAGAGGTATAACAAAGACTCCTGAGTATTAGCTTGTAAAAAACATCTTTATTTTGTACTCAGCTTTCACATTCCATGATTCTTAAAAACCTTGCTATCCATAAAGTGCACAATTGCAAAATACCAAAAAAGAGACCTACCTCAGTACTAGATCCAGCCACCTAAATCCTAGCACTTCACTGATAAGGCTTCTTCAGGGGGGCATGGTTACAACAATTATGCCAGCTCCAAATACCATCAAGTGATTATGTGATCCAATTACAAATCTACATATGTAAAAAAAAAACATTATAAGCAATAATTGTCACAACTAATATTCAGAAGCATACATAAACATACAGGCATAAATAATGCTCTAAAACCAGCTGAAAGGATGTAAAAAAGTGTTTTTTACATTGACAACATATTATTTTTATATATACATTCACCCTAAACGCCATAGCACATGCGCATAACCTTAAATATAGTGAAATTTTTTTTGCAGTTACATTTTTTATTGTGTTATAGAGACAAGGCATATATCTCAATACATATATGAGAATTACACTCCATTCAGACTTTACGTATTGTAACATAGTGAGGTATTCACAGTTAATTCACAATATACAGAAGGGAATGAAAGAGATCACAGATTCGATGTGGGACTGGGTTGGTTACTTACAAGGAGGGATGCTGGGGGGAGAGGAGGATCCCATAAGCCATACACTATTAACGGCAGGGGGTGGAAGGAATATGAGGCCTGGTCATCCATCAGGGTGGCTTTAACATATCTTTACCCAGAGGGTTTACGAAATTGGGGGGTGAGTTCTGAAAATAATGCATGAATGGAGCCCATTTGTCTGAGAAGGCTTGCATGGATGCCTTAGCCAAATGAGTCAGCTTAGAAAAGCTAGCCAGACTAGCCATGTCTCCCAGCCAGGCCATGAGTGAGGGTACCTCTGTAGTCCTCCATCTGCACAGAAGTAGCCATTTGGCTTCCACTGAGGCTTGTACAAGCCATGCCCAATGGGGGCCCGATGGTCTGTATTCAGTGGGCGGAAGCCCCAGGATCCAAAAGCTAGGGGAGGTAGGGACCTTTTGTCCCAAGATATGAGAGCAACATGTAAGTATTTCAGACCAGAAAGGATGGATGGGGCCACATTGCCATAATACATGAAGTAAGTCTGCTCCTGCCACATTACATCTCCAGCACACATCGGTCGTAAGTAAATTCATTTTCTTTAGTGCTACTGGGGTATGGTACCAAAGGTGTCTTATTTTATTTTGAATAAAGAAACTTCTGGGGTCTCCACATGCTTTTTTTGCTATTAACCAGCTACTCTGCCAGGCCTCCTCACTAAAAGGAAGATTCAGCATACGTTGTCATCTTGCTTTGGCAGGTAGGGATGGATCTGTTAAGGATCCCCTCATGAACTTATAAATACCGCCAGCCAGGCCTTTCTGTGATTGTAGCCAGCTGTCTAAAGGCAATTTGTTTTGCATGGCTTTGCCATCATGTTGACATATCACACATGTACACCCTCTTTTAAGCCAGGATGAATAAACATGTCTCATCTGAAGATATCTCCAAAAATCACTTGGGCCCAGATTATATTTCCCTTTCAAGAAAGTGAAGCTGTCTAGGGTGTGGCCATCCCCCATTAGGATATCTTGTAGTGTATTGATCAGCTTCCCCCTCCAGCCCTCCCAGTAAAGGGGTTTATGGTCAATGGTCCAGCCAGGGTTATTCCATAGAGGAAGGTGCTTCCCCAGATTCAAACAGGTCTTACTTATGGCCCCACTTGTTGCCAGGCCTTGTCAGCTGCTTCTATTGTGAGCCAATAATGACATTTGGAGGGGAGGAGGCTGTCCAGGTACCCAAACAGATGGATCCCATGCAGAGTATTCCTCTCAATTGACTTCCAAGCTGGTAAGTCGGTGGTATCTCCCCGAAGCAGTTTACATGTGGCTGCTGCTGATAAAGCATATGCGTAGTGTTGGAAATGCAGAAGTCACCACCCACCCTTATTCCAAGGGGCTCGGAGTTTGGCTGTACTAGACCTTGGGGTTTTATTGTCCCACAGGAAGGTCCATAGTAGATTGTCCAATAATTGAAACCATTTCTTTGGGATCTCAATTGGTAGATGGGATAGTATATAGAACACCCTCGGGGCAATCATCATTTTAATTGCCGCCACTTTCCCCAGGAGAGAGAGGTTCAACTGTTTCCACCTTTGAGTTTCTACCTTAAGGCTATCAATTAAGGGAGAAAATTTGGTCTCTGGTAGGGAAGTCACATTGGCATTTACCCTAATGCCTAGATACTTAATACCCACCTAAGCACTAACTAAGCCCACTACTGAGATATCTTCAGATGAAAGCTGCCTATTTAGGGGGAGGACTTCTGTTTTACCTTGATTAACCCTGAGGCATGAAATGCTTGAAAAGGATTGCAATAAATTCACAATGTGTCCAATGTTGGCATGAAAATTGTCAGTTAGAATGAGACAATCATCAGCATATAACAGTGCATGATACGAATTGGGGCCTATCCGTATGCCTTTAATATTTGGATGTTCCCTCAGGGCACTAGCCAGGGCTTCTATAACCAGCACAAACAACATTGGAGAGAGAGGACACTCCTGCCTAGTATCCCTGTGCAATTCGAATGGTTCTGAGAGTGTATTATTAGTTAGCAGTCTGGCCATAGGAGATGTATAAAGAGTTTTAACCCAGCCCCAGAACACATCACCAAAGTTGTAGTACTGCAGCATCATATGGAGAAAGTCCCACTCTACTGAATCAAAGGCCTTCTCGAAATGCACCGATATAGCGGCTGCTGGAGTAGGGGCTTTTCCTGCCTTCTGTATAAGGGAGATTAAAGATCTAATGTGATCAGTACTGGCACGGCCCTTCACAAAGCCCACTTGGGAAGTGTGAATCAAACAGGGAAGGACTTTCTCCAACTTGGCTGCTAACACCTTTGCTAGAATTTTGGTGTCGGCGTTAATCAACGAAATGGGCCTATAGCTTGTAGGCAGGGTGTGGTCTTTGCCTTTCTTAGGAAGGACTGTGATAATCGCCTCCCTAAGGGTGGCGGGGAGCATCCCCTGTACCCGAGCTTCCTGTAACATATCCCTCAGGGGGTGAGATACTATCTCTGGTATGACCTTATAAAAATCAACAGAGAAACCATCTCCCCCTGGGGCTTTCTTAGGGGCCATCTTTTCAATTGCCTCCCTGATTTCTTGTATCTCTATGGGCATCTCTAATTGATCTCTCTGGGTGTCTGTAAGCCTAGGAAGTTTTGTATCTGCTTTAAAATTATCAAATCTGGTCTTGTCACAGGTAGTGTGGGAGTTGTACAAGGTTTTATAGAAAGATAGCATAAGTTGGTTAATGACCTCTGATTTACTATGTTTTTTTCCCTTTATTGTCCTGTAATTGGGCTATATGTCTTTTGGCTTGTTATTTTTTTAGGTGGAATGCTAGAAGTTTCCCAGCTTTTTCCACCCCTGCCCAATATTTATGTTTTAGTCTTAATATTTGAAGTTCCGCTTTTCTAGAAGCTAGCATATTCAATTTCATTCGTAGGGCCAGGAGGTCATGCAGAGGGTCTGGGTTTTGGAGATTAGTGGGATCCTTCTTATACAGACCTTCTTTCTCTCCCAATGCCCTTTCCAGCTCTCTAGTTTCATTTTCTCTCTGCTTCCTATGGTAGGTAGCATAGCTAATGATGCAACCTCTGATCATGGCTTTAAAAGCTTCCCAAATGGCTGCCGCAGATGCAGACCCTTGTAGATTGTCAGAGAAAAAAGGTTTTTACCTCCACCTTAAGCCACTCCTTAAAGTCTGCCTCCTGCAACAATAATGGATCTAGCCTCCAACTAACTGACCTGGTGGTAGGGACAAAAGGTCCCATTGCTAACGTCAATGGGGCATGATCTGAGATATACAGGGGGACTATTGTGACATCCAGTACCTTGCTTATAATGTTTGGGGAAGTAAACCAGTAGTCGATCCTACTTGCAACGTGTTTAGCTTCAGAGAAATATGTATAATCTCTCTCAACTGGGTGGGCTACCCTCCATATGTCTTGCAGTTTATGCAGACAGAGCATATCCTTTAAAGCCCTAATGGATCAGGGGTGAGCATCTGGCTTGGAGTTAGATCTATGCAGGAGGAAATTCATTGTCAGATTAAAATCCACCCCCCCAGAAGAATGTCCACTTCCTCTGCTGCCATCTCCAATAGGTCTTGTGAGAGTCTGTGAAAGAAATCGGGGGTGTCCTCATTTGGGGCGTAAATGTTAGCTAGTAATATATCTCCTGTGGGGGTACTTACTTTAGCTAAGACTCATCTCCCCCCTTTATCAGCCCTTTGTTCCTGCAAAGTCCATTTTAGGTTTTTGTGGCACAATATAGCTACCCCACCTTTAGTTTTATTGGCCATGCTGTGTACCTCCCAACCCACCCATTCCTGCCTTAGTTTTTGAGCTTCCATATGATTTAGCTTAGTTTCCTGTAAGAAGGCTATCTGGGATCTCAGAAATTTAAGTCTGGCAAGTACTTTCTTATGTTTAATGGGCAAGTTCAGGCCCCTCACATTCCATGAGGTAGCCGTCACCATATATTTACCTGCCATGACGTATGTCAATCAGTAATGCCCGAGGCCCCCGCCTAAGTAGAAGGAAACCGAATAATCTGCATACAGGAAGCTTGTCCTTAGAATCGTTCCCTAATCCCTTCCCTGTCTGTCCCTTTTAAATCTGCAAACCCCACATAAGCTACGGATCAGTCCACATACTGACACTCTAGTCTGTATAATGAATTTTGTTTTTACCTCTCCATACTATTCTCCTTGTATCACACATTCACCTAAGACGCTCTCCCTATATGACCTGACCACTGCAGATGGATGTGGTCCATGATCAAGAGAATCCCTCCTGAGCGGGGGGCCTGGTAATTTATCAGGATCCGCCAATTTGTCTATCATCAGATAATGTAACCAACTCTGCTACGTGACCCGAAGTAAGGCCCTGTGAACACCCACTAATCTAACATTAAAAGAAACATCAGGTTTGAAAGCAGCAATCATTAAACCTTTAAACTGAGAAACTGATAACATGATAAAGCAGTTAAAACACTTCGGAGCAGAAATAATCCCCCTTTATAACCACTAGGGGGGAATGTGCCCTCTTCAGGAGAGTGAACCCTGAAAGCGCTGTAAAAAACTTTGCGCTATCTCTCTTCCTGCTCAGCCACTTACAGTAACCAGGAAGTAGCCTTCCGGGCAAAGGTCACACAGGACAACAAAAACAAAAACAAAAAAAAAAAGCCTCCTGACTATTTTAAACCTAGCATGGTACAAATCAGTGGCATGCTCAAAGCTCTTGAAATAGCTTTAACCGCTGACTTGTGTCACCTAGGTCAGGAAAAGGGAAACCCCAGTCTTGCTTGCGCCACCGCATGGTGAGACCAAGCGGGAGCTATCGAACTTAAAATAGGCTCGCACGGGCATGCCACCACCCCAAGGTGGGTGGGGTGACATCTTACCATTACAGCAACTGGTGAGGGAAACAAGATTTTAAATATTACCAAACCTTAACTAGTAATAACCACGTACCATGGTTTAACAAAACACCATGGCTAGCTTTAAGCTATCTGGTAGAGGAAGCCTGTCAGGCCCCAAATAGTGCCCCCACGCCATAACCAACCATATCATAACATTCTCTGGTCGGGTGCTTGACTATCAAGGAAACCCAGACCATGTAAGACTGTAGGTGAGAGGCAGGGAAGGGGAGAATAACTCAGCCCCTCCACAGCCATTCGAAGCCCTGCAATCTGGGTGTAAATAAAAAATAGTCAGGACACTTCAGTCATCTTGGTGGTTGTTGTTCGGCCAACAGCTCCCCATCACATTCGGCCCAGTCTTTACAATGCGGGCCCAGCCTGTGAGCAGACTCTGGTCTGTAAGATCTTCTGGCGTCGAGCAGTCTGAGTTCCTTGCTAAATCCAGGGCTTGCGGCACAAGGTCCCCCAAGGGTTCGTATCTATTGGATACCTTAACTGGCGTGGCAGGTGGGGAGATCATGCTGTCGTCCAACAGGATTTGTAATTTCTGGTGGCTCCTTGATCTGTTCTTGTTGGCCATAGATTTTTTACTTGGGGTATCTCTTCCAGGCTTCCTCAAGCAACCCTGCTGAACTCTCTGCCAGGCCCCCTCTGGTTCTGTGTCTTTCGGTGCAGAACTAGTTGCTAAATCCATGGATATTGGGGAGTTCTCCCTGTTCGGTCAATTAGTACTGCTTGAGGATTGTGGGGGTTTGTTCATGCCCCTGCCTGATATTTGTATGTTTTGCAGAAAGTGTTCCACATCTCCAGGGTTGCTAAACATGTGAAAGACACCATTATACTGAACTCTTAGCTGCGTGGGATATCTGAGCGAGATGGGAATACCTAATTTGTAAAGTTGCTGTTTCACCTCTGCGTATGCTTTTCTCCACCTTGAAAGCTCCTGAGAGTAATCTTGGTAAAGCTGAATGGAGCATCCCTGTCATGGCGGTGTTTTTAGATCTCTGGCCAGGCAGAGGTGGCGCTCCTTCACTGTATACTGTAGAAGTTTGCACAAAATGGGATGAGGGCACTCCCCTGGTTTAGGTATGGGAGCAAGCAAGCAGTGAGCTTGCTCAATCTGTGGCGGGGCCTCGAGCTCCAGCCTTAGCATCACTGGCAACACATCCTCCAGAAAAGATATCATGTCCCTGCCCTCCATGCCTTCTGGAATGCCCACAATTCTGATGTTCTGTCTCCGGGCTCTATTTTCCATGTCATCCACTTCAGAAAGTAAGTACTGAATCTGACCATGATGTTCCCTCAGGTACACATCATGTTGGGAGATTTGCTCAGATTGCTGCTTTATGTCCTTTTCGGAGCCCTCCACCTGAAGAGCTAACAGCTGCAGCTCCTCATTTATTTGTGTAGATGACTGCTTTAGTTCTGTAGTATCTTGCAAAACTTTGCTTAACATTGCCATCATATTTGCAATGTCTTTGGCCATGCTTTTAGAGGTGTTGGAGGTGGCCATTGCCCTCGCTGTTGTCTCCCAATTGCTGCGTGTTAGCCATGCATCAGGGTGGAGAATTTGAAACTTGGGTGGTGCTAAAATCATGGCCTGTAGTGAACTGGAGATGCAGTCAGGCCCGGGCTATTAGACACGGCATTGATTCACAATTCTGCCATCGATTTCAACAAAAAACAGCTTATTTAAAAGTTCTGGTATTCTGACGTTGAAAGCTTACTTTTCAGAGCAGTGAACTACCGACTGGACGTCGCGGATGTGCTGATAGGGGTTCACAGGGTGTCTCCTGTAAGAAATAGTGTACCACCATGTTGGCTGCCAGGCTCCGCCCCCCTCCCCCCAAATATAGTAATATTACTTGCAACAGAATGACAATACAAGCGATTTGTCTTAAAAAACAGTAACTGTGACTTCCGGTGACGTCATCGAAAGCATGGCAGCTTAAACCAGGAGCTCCTCTCGCCTCCCAGCAAGAAACAACTCCACACAGACCCAAACAGCATCTTTTTTGGTGAAATATGCACAAAACACACAGTGGAGTCAAAGCAGGGAAGAGATCGCAAGCTAAAAATGAGAAGTTACAGCGCGATCTCGCCACACTTTGAGTCCTACGAGTTCGGCGATTAGCGGAGGGCTTCACCAGCCAGTACAGCGGAGCAGACTCTGAATCAGAGCTAGAAGCTCTTCTCATTCCAGATTTGAAATATTACTCGAGAAATTAAACAATCAAGATCGGACACTAAGAGGTTGGAGCAAATACATAACCACCTACTCAAACTGGAGAATCGCATAGCAGCCATCGAGAGAGGTATCCACAGCAGAGGACGATTGGTGGGCCTATTGAGTACAATCGAGAAAATTATTCAACAACAGGAATTTTTCAGATCCAAATGTTTAGACCTCAAGCCAGATCGCTAAGAGACAATTTAAGAATATATGGCTTACCAGAAAAACTGAATCCGGAAACATGTGTGAGTTTATCAAGAAATGCTGAGAAATGTATTAGATCTGTCACAAGCCTTTAATTTCAGAATCGAGAAGCACAATGGCCCTAGTGCCTAAGCCCATCTCGAGAAGGCGAGGCCTAGATCTATTATTGCAAAATTCTCCAGTTACAGGGACAAGGAGCATATTTTGAGAATGGCATGGAGACAACATACAGTGGAATATAAAGGGCAAGGTTATTTTTGATCAGGATTACCACCCTCCATACAACAACAGAGACTGGCCTACGGCACCAATATTACGGAAATTGAGACAGTTGGGAGTTCGTTTCAGACCCCCACCCTCCCCCTTAGGGTGTTCTGGGAGTCGGGTACTGAACTGTATCAAACAATGGAGGAAGCATATCAAGCAATGAAAATAAGGGCATGAAGTGCAACTGATGAGAAACCAAAGGACACTCAGGCCTCATACCGGCTCAGTGGAAATTATCTACAAAGAAGGACAATAGACCGCTGGGAGAGACGTCATCATCGCACACTATGAATGAGATTAAAAGGCTGCTTCATAATTTAACACACACGAGGAGCACAGAGAAACAACCGGAGGAGAGAGAAGAGAATGGAGGACGGCAGGAGGTGGGGTGAAGAACAGGAAATCATGAACCCCCCCATATGGGGGGGTACTGTATAACGAACATTAGTCTTTTCTTAGATGGGACTAACAGCCAGATCCACATATGAAGGAATATTAAGGTCTTGGGACACTTTGGACAATCTACTACGATATAAACTTTTGGGACACTTGGAAATCAGGACTAGTAGCCCATTAAGTCATAGGCCTTTTTTATTTCATTCTACTGGGACTCTATATGGACATAATTCTTCTGTTATGTGATCTCTTTTAAAAGGAGGGGGGGAAAGGAGGAGGCAACGAGGGTAAAATAAAGGGGGGGCTGGTGGGGTTTTTTTTTTTTTTTCCTCACAGTTTGTCAGGCGAGTGGCTCAGTTGCAGAGCAAACATGGGGAGAGGATATAGGAAACAAAGGATTTGCTTCGACTCAAAGTAATGCATCTGTTTTATGAAGCTGGTGGGTGAAAGGGGGGCGTCTCTTTCGAGGGATTCATGATTAGACCTCCCACTCGGATGTTCTTTTTTCTAAGCTGGATGATATGGGCAGCCTCCTTGAATGTGGGATCGATGGCTAATATCATGATCAATCTTGAGGCGAGGGGAACTTTTGATGCGGACAGGCCAAACAGCAGGCCAGGACCTGATTTTAAGGTCCAAGAGGAACGAGATAGGGTCTTGATCTCCTTCCTCTAACTCAGGTATTAGCTTCCCGAGTCAGAAGGGGACACGAGAAATTGTCCCCCTACCTTGGAGGTCACTTTGTACATAGTTTGGGGGAGGGTGGCTGAAGGTTGTTTCAAGGCCCTGAACGGGGCCAATGAAGGGGCATTGTTTAATAAGGTTGGAGACACACACAATTTTGTCTGAGGGATGGGAGGTGCCATGTATACCTTCTTTTTTCTGTGTAAGATTAAGTGAGAGACAAATTTTTTTAGTTGAGAAAGCGACGAGGAGGGTAAAATGTCATGATGCAACAGGGGGGCTTCAGTATAAGGCAAGTATATATATATACCAAAATGATTGATAAAACTATGTTAAGGGTACTTTCTCAGAATGTTAATGGTTTGAATAACCCGATTAAGAGGTATAAGGTTCTGACAGACATAAAGAGGCTGAGGCCCTCCTTTGTACTTCTCCAAGAAACGCATTTAAGTAGGAAGGAGCACCAGAAACTGCAGAAGCTGGGCTTTAGTCAGATAGCAGCAGCGGCATATAAGGGGAAAAAAAGGAGAGGGGTAGCCATCCTGGTACCCAAAAATATCCAGTTTCGGTCGACTTCCACCTATGCAGACCCGGAGGGACGTTTGGTGATACTGGTGGGGGAATTTGAGGGGAGAGATGTTACACTGGTGTCTCTCTATCTTCCACCGGGGACAATGAGGGAGGTCACCAGGGTCCTACTGCAGAAAATAGTGGATTTGCAGAAGGGAAGGCTAATCATAGGAGGGGACCTAAATCAAATCTGGACACAAATAGACACCTCTAGGAAGGGCAATTTTAGGCAGAATCCCACTAGTAAAGAGATAAAGGCCCATCTGAGAAAGGCCTTTTGGGTAGACACCTGGAGAGGAGAGAACCCAGGGAGAAGAGAATACACACATTTTTCTTACCCGCATGGGTCATACACACGAATAGACTATATTTTAATATCGGGAGAACACCAAAACTTAGTGACTAGCTGTAGGCACATCCCTTCTACACTCTCGGACCATTCTATGATCCTGATGGAAATGGAATGGAATAGGAAAAGAGGTCAGACCCTGTGGAAATTTAACAACTATATGTTGAATTTGAAGGAATTCACGGACATGGCTAAATCCAGATTGGAACAAATAGTTAGAGAGAATGAAACACCTGAAGTCTCAAAAGGTATTCTCTGGGACACAATAAAAACAGTTTTTAGAGGGGATTGTATCAAATATGCGGCGATTTTTAAGAGACAGCAACTCAGCAGATGGAGAAGCTGCAAACACAATTGCTAGAATTGCAAAGACAGCATGCAGCCGGTGATGAGACAGTCTACACTAACATAAAAGAAATTAAACAAAAATTCAGAAGTGATTGACATCAGAACTGAACAGGCGCTACAACAGGTTCGCAGAAATTACTTAGGTAGGCCCAAGAGCCACACGCCTCTTGGCCCATAGGCTGAGACAACAGACCGCATAAAATACTATTACCCAGATTAGAGATCCTGTCTCAGGGAAAATGATGAGAGGTCCGGAAAAGGTATTAAACTGTTTTAACAGGTTTTACCAGTCGTTATATACATCAGATAGAAGCTCAAGTGAGTTAGAGATCCAAGATTATTTAAGGAGGCTTAACCTGCCAAGTTTAACACAGGAAGTGAGAGAGGTATTGGAAAGGCCCATTGAGTTGGCAGAGATAGATAATGCAATCAAGAAACTTAAATCTAAAAATCACCAGGTCCAGATGGATACACCGCAGAATTCTTTAAATTTTTCAGAGAAGAGATTAGCTCAGTTATTAGAGACATGTAGAGAGATACAGTCGGGGGAACCTCTTCCAGACAGTTGGAATTTTGCCGTCATTTCAAGTATTCCAAAGCCAGGAAAAGACATCACACAATGTAAATCGTTTAGGCCTATATTGGTGCTGAACATTGACTATAAAGTATATACAGCCATACTAGCTAGGCGTATGGAAAAAGTAATGCCTGAACTGGTAGCGTTGGATCAAACTGGATTCATACTAGGGAGACAGACACAAGATAATATTAAAAGAACCTTGCACATACTGCATCATGCTACTAGGTCAGGCTCCCTGCTCCTGCTGATGAGCTTAGATGTGGAGAAGGCGTTTGATCGGGTAGAATGGAGGTTCCTAAGTCTGACCCTTGCTAGATTTGGTTTCCCGGACTCAATGATTAAAGCTATTGAAAACATATATACAAAACCGAAGGCCTATGTTAAAATAAACGGGCAGGTATCCGCTCCCTTCCAGCTGCATAGAGGCATGAGGCAGGGTTGTCCCCTCTCGCCCCTTCTGTTCACCCTCTACTTGGAACCACTAGCCCAGAGAATACTCCAGGAGAGAGAGGTGAGGGGTTGGGAGACAAGGGATGAAACACATAAGCTTGCGTTATATGCGGATGACCTACTCATCTATTTGTCAGATCCCGAGTGTTCAATGGGACCTGTGGAATTGCCTAACAGAATTTAGTGAATTAGCAGGGTATAAGCTAAATACTACTAAAACTGAAGTATTGAAGGTCCATTATACACCCTCAGTGAATTTGATGGAGTCATTCCCATTTAAATGGGACCGCACATACATTAGGTACTTGGGGTCCTTCTAGTTCTGAGGTAGGACATTTGTATGCACTTAATTTTAACCCAACTTAGACAAGCTTAGTCAGAGCTGGAGATGGGGATCCCACCCCATCCCCTTAGTGCAAAGAGTGGAGGCAGTTAAATGGTATTGCTTCCCAGATTCTTATATTTAACCCAAACACTACCCATCACTGTCCCAGACTCCTTCTTTATGGCATTGCATGGGAGAATTTCTCACTTTTGTGGGGCCAGCAGAAGCCAAGAGTTGCCTGGTGCTTCAGACTCCGAAGGAGGGGGGAGGCCTTGCCCTTCCTAATTTGAAACTATACCACCAAGCAGCCCAACTTAGAACTGTCATGTATTGGTTGGATCAAACATATGAGGCTAGATGGAAGGATATAGAAATGGGGAGGGGGGGCCTGGAGGATCTCAACCTGGCCCTGCTCTCACAAAAGAGGGCTAGAGACCTAGGGGAGGAGAGAAACCCGCATACGGAAGCCACCCTAAACAGTTGGTATAACATCCTCTTAGACTCAAAGGCCAAAGGCTGGAGGTACCTAATGCTGTCGGTGCCCTACCTGACATCCTTCACCCCAGTCAAGTGGAACAAGGGTTTCAAAAAATGGGAAGAGAAAAAATTGCATTTAATATGGCATTTCTTGGAGGGGGATCAGATTTTGGACTTTCAGACTTTAGTTGTTAGATATGATATATCATGGAAAGATAGATTCAGATACTTCCAGATAAGAGCATATATTAGATCGCTGCAGGCACAGTTGCCCCCGGGATTAGGTCCTCCCCCTCAGATTGCGAAAATATTAAAATCAGCTATAGAGGGCAAACCGCCTAAGGAGCATATAATTTCAATTATATACACAGCTCTTATCAATTGGAAAGGAGATACTATTCAGAGTACCAAAGAGACCTGGGAGAGGGATTTGGGTATTAGGATACAAGAAGAGCAATGGAAATGGGCACTACAAAGAACACAGTGGGGGACTTCGGCGGTCAGTTGGAAGGAGTTTGCTTGGAAAATGTTAGTGAGATTTTTAAGACCCTGCAATTCAAGGGAAATATCAAGGGAGGAAGCTTCAAGGTGTTGGAGGAAGTGCGGATATTCCCCAGCAACGATGGGTCATATATTCTGGTTGCCCAAAAGTCCAAAGTTTCTAAAGGACCTACAGCAGACCTTAAGAGTATAATTGATCCGAATTTACAACTCACCCCTTCCCTTTTTCTTTATGGATTATCCCAGGGATGCAGGGATCCTAACACAGGTAAATTTAAAATGGCATGCCTAGCAGCACAAAAATAATTACAAAAATTGGCTTTCAGAAGGAGATTAACATCCAGGGGTGGTATGACATAATGATCAAACTATATAGATTAGAGGCACTCACAGCCTTATTTAATAAGAAGCTCACCAAATTTGAGTTGATTTGGAGAAGATGGGTGCTTTATATGGTAAATGGACCCTGGAATTTTATTCCTAAAATCTAAAATATTTAACATCTGAGGATTTGATTGTACCCTTGGGAAGCTGAGGTCCTTGGGCTACAGTTTAAACTATGACAGAGCGCAGACAAAAGGAATATGCAAATTAAAGATATGTCGGATTGAAAAGGAGAGAGAAAAGTATGTTTTAGGAAGAAATATACCCTCACACAGATTGATGATGAATCTATAATTAATGCGACACGGTATCCTCTCAGAACCATCATGTACCTGGAAAATTTGTCACTCTTATACTTTTGTTTGTAAGTGTGGTCTCCATGGGATGGGGTATGGAAAAAAAGAAAATATACATAAATAAAGAAAGTTTAAAAAAAAAAAAAGGAAAACAGTAACTGTGTGTTCCTTAAATTTAGAGACAGGTAAACATTACAAATATAAATGTAAAAGCCTATGACATGTATGTGATGAAAATCAACATTCTGAGCTACAGAGCCATGCTGAATCTGATCAAAAAAAATTGTAACTATTTTTAATAAAACAGTTACTTTGATCAAAGTCCTTGTGAATAGAACTTAAGTTTGAAAAATGTTGTTTCATCTTCATTGCCTCAAATGAGTCCTGTCTCTTTAAATTTTTGCAACTTTCATAATAAAGATTCACTTGATAGATTTCTTGGATAGCAGTTACTTGATGTGAATGCTTTATAGATAAATCTGCTAAATGATTGCAAAATAATGAAAAAAACAAATGTTACAAATATATATATATATATGTATATATGAATGATCATACAATAGTAGTCATAGAAATGGTCTAGTACATCACTTAAGCCAAATGGTTTGAATGATTGTAAGTGCCAAATCCATTGGGATTCCCTTTGTAACAAATACATGAGATTGTTAATCTTTCTAGGATCACTATTATGAAATTCTTTAAAATGCATGCCCAAAGGCCTGATGGCAGTAGCAGTAATAATATTTCTAACATGTTCTTGGACTCTTGTTTTAAGTGAACATGTAGTTCTGCTGACATATACCAAGTCACAAGGGCAAGTGAGACAATTACTGATGTCACAAGTTATACATTTTTTCATAACATATTTGTTAAGTGTCCTGGGATGGATGAAATGACTGCCTCACAAGCATACTGGCATATATTACATATTCTGCATTTTTGAAGCCATTAGCTTTAGTCAACAACTACAGTACATAGTTTGATTTTTTTTCCTTTACTAGATTAGCATTTATGTGCACTAACATTTCTTTAATAATTGGGGCTCTTCTAATTGTAATTTGGAGTTTATTCCCCAGCACACTGGCAAGTTTTATATCATTCATTAAAACCAGTCAGTGTTTATGTCTAATATTGCCAATGTTCCCTGATAAATGATTGTATTCAAGGTTGAAAGTTACCAGATCTTCCTCATTTTGTACTTTCATTTTGGGAACAATAACTCAGTTCTCTCCTTTTCTATTGCTTTAATTTAGCTGCCTGTAAAAAATTCCAGTCTTGTAGTAGTAGCCACAGACATTGTTAGTTATTTCCAGATATTTCGTGAAATTTCTAAAGAGTGTCTCTCTGCTGCCCCTACTATGATAATGCAGAAAACAGGAGATTTCTCTAGAAATATCACAGAAATTTCTGGAAATAGCTAGCAATGTCTGTGGCTACTACTGTAGCTCCTAGATTTAAACCTTTCCATCAACTCTTCTGACTGCCTCAAAAAATCATCTTTCTCACTGCAATTTCTCCTAAGTTAAACATCTGACTATAGGGAATAGACTGTCTCAAATTGTATGGATGTACACTCTCAAAATGAAGATAAGCATTGCAAGATGTTGGTTTTCTAAAATGTTTAGTACTTACAACCTGCTGTACCTTTACTTCAAAAATAACAGAAAAAAAGATATAACATTGCAGTATGTCTGATAAGTAATTTTCAGATGCAGGGGATTTTGGCTCAACCATTCAATGAACAAAGGGATCTGCTCTTCACCACCCCAGATGCAGATGACATCATCAATAAAGTGATGACACATGATGATGTCATCTGCAAAAGGGAAGGTTTCAGAAAAAATGCTCTCAATTTCCCATAGTTATAATGTCAAATTGGCATAAGGTGGAGCCACACATGTACCCATAGCCATCCCTAATGTTTGTATACAGACATCAGAATCAAATTTAAAGATGTTATGGGTCAGAATAAAATAAATACTTTCAAATAATAAATCTTGTTGGATTTGATGTAGTGTCAAGCGTTTAAAGCATCACAATGCTTGACTGAGGAATAAAGTTGCTCTGTATCAATGGTGATCCACAGAAAGTTCTGTTGCTAAACAAAGTCTTGCAATCAACTGAGAAGCAGGTCACCGGTGTATCTGAGGTAGGATCATAACTTGCATACTTCTCTTTTGAGAAAAAAATCAACAAAAATGAATACATTGTCAGTGAAAGATTCTACCCCAGAGACAATTGGATGTCCTGGAAGTTCTTCATATTCTTATGGATCTTTGGCAGAGCATACAGCAGAGGCATGCCTGGGTTGTTTGGCCAAAGACTATCAAATTCTGCTTCTGTAATTTCTCCAGATAGTCTAGTCCCTAATAACAATTCATGCAGATTACATTTAAATTTGTCAGTTGGATTTCCAGGTAATTTCCTATATCTCTGTGTATCACATAAAAAATTATTGACCATTTCAAAATACTTTGTTTTATGAATCAGCACAATGTTGCCACCTTTGCAGGTTTTATTACAATATCTTCCCAGCCCTGTATTTGTCTCAAAGCCGATTTGTGCTGTATGCTCAAATTACTTGGTTGTTTATTATTTCCCTTCATTTGTAAAATGTTATTGTATTCCCTTCTTATGGTTTTCTAAAATACAAGCACACTGAGATTAATTGTTTTGGGGCAAAACTTGGATTTAGGTTTAACCAGTTTCTTTCTCTGAATCCAAACATCATCTACATCTGTGAATTGCGGGAAAACAGCATTGGTACTATCACTATGCCTGTTATCTAACAACACAGATGGAGATTCATAAACATTGTCAGCATGTATTTCTGTGAACAAATCATTTACAGTTTCTAAAGTCATACTTTCCTGAGAAACTCCCTCATAAAGAGCAGGCATTTCATCTCTTTCTTGAGAAACTCCATCATGAAAATCAGGTGTTGGAAAGTTCATGTCTGATTCCACTGGTCCATCTTCATTTGTATAGTAGTTCATTAATTAAATCTTTTTAAAAACTTTAACAAATTAATATTAATTTCACAGGAATTCACAGTGGGTGTTGGCACAAATGTCAGTCCTCTCTCTAAAACTGTGGTAAATTCAGTGATTTATTAGAAATGTTGATTACTTTTAATTTGTTTTAACACTGCTTTCCATTCCGAACCCTTTTGATTTGTTCTGCTTTCCCTTTCTTCTGGTGCCCCTCCTTGTTTTTTCTTCGCAAGTGTGGTACTGTATTTCCCTTTTTCATAGAATCATACAATCATAGAATTTTGCCAGCAGAAAAAGACCATGCAGCCCATCTACTCTGCCTGATATAGCCCCCTTCTCCCTTTTACCTCCCCCAACCTCTCTCCCCTTCCCTCCCTATTCCCATATAGTTGTCCCACACTCTTTTGAATTTTTCTACCGTGTCTACCTCCACCACCCTCTTTGGCAACCTATTACATGGCTGTACAACCCTCTCTGAGAAATAATGCCCCCTCACATCCCCTTAAATCTGCCCCCTCCAGCTTATAAGCATGCCCCCTGGTGGTTTTGTTCTTGCTCCGCCTGAAGGTGTTCTCCCTCTTAACCTTATTTATTCCCTTCATATACTTGAAGGTTTCCACCATGTCCCTCCTCTACCATCTCATTTCCAGTGTACAAAGACTGAGTTCTTCCAACCTTTCCCCATATGTTCTTCCCTGCATCCCCTGAATCATCATGGCCACCCTTCTCTGTACCCTCTCCAGTCTGTCCCTGTCCCCTTGCAAGTGGGGCCTCCAGAATTGAACTCCATACTCCAGCTGTGGTCTGACCAATGTTTTATATAAAGGCATGATCACCTCCTTCCTCCTACTAGTGAAGCCCCTCCCAATGCATGCCAGTATCCCCGTTGCTTTCCCAGCTGCCTGCTCACACTGCCTCCTAGACTTTAATGTGTCCATGATCCAGATCCCTAAGTAATTTTCCTGCTCTATGGCCTGCAGTGATACCCCCCTCTAGACAGTAAATGTTCCTTGGGTTATTTCAACCTATATAAATGATTTTGCACTTTTCTACATTAAACTGCAGCTGCCACTGTTCTGCCCACTCCTCCAGCCTGGCTAGATCCTGCCTCCTGCTCTTTATCCCCCGAGTGTCCACCCATTAAATATATATATATATATATATATATATATATATATATAATATATATATATATAAAACTTTGTGTCATCTGTGAACAGACACACCTTTCCATTCAGACCCTCTGCTAAGTCCCCCACATACACATTATATAGTATGGGCCCCAACACCAACCCTGTGGTACCCCACTCCTCACCCCTAGTTCCCTGGAGTGACTACCATTGACCACCACTCTCTGGGTCCTCCCATCCAGCCTATTTTCCACTCATTTTGTAAGCCTAGTCCCCACCCCCAGACTGTTCATTTTGCTTATCAACCTTCTATGTGGGATGGAATTGAATGCCTTCCGGAAATCCAGATAGACCACATCCACATCCCCCCGCCCTTGGTCAAACACCTCTGTAACTCCCTTGAAGAAATCTATTAGGTTGGTCTGGCAACAAATGCCAGCTGTGAACCCGTGTTGGTTATCATCAACCAGATCCTCCTCCTCTAGGTACCTCACCAGCCTCTCCTTTATGAAAGTCTCCATTAACTTGCCCACAACCAAGGTGAGACTGACTGAGCGTTAGTTGCCTGGCTCCTCCTTTCTCCCTCCCTTGCATATTGGTACCACCTCAGCATTTTTCCAGTCTCCCAGGACCCTCACCGATTCCAGGGATAGATTAAACAGCCTTGGCAGAGGCCCTGCCAGATCCTCCCTTAGCTCCTGAAGCACCCTTGCATGTATTGGGTTAGGCCCCATTGCCTTGTCCATTTTTATTTTTCCCATCTCCTCCATCAACCTCTCCACTTGAAGGGACTTGTGTCCACTTTGATTCCCTCCATCCCCTTTCTACTCAATTCTGGCACTTTCCCTTCCTTCTCCATCATGAAAGCTAATGCAAAATATCCATTTAGGAAGGTTGCCTTTTCCTCCTCTCTTACAACTATTTTACCCCCCTCCCTCCTACATTTTGGAATCCTCTGCCTGTTCTTCCCCTTATCACTCACATACCTATAAAATCTTTTGTTGCCCTTTTTCACCTCCCTAACTATTTTCTCTACTGTGCTTGCCTTTGCCTTCCTATTTGTCTTCCCACTTCCCTGAGTTTACCCTTGTAGGTCCTCATCTCCTCCATTGTTTGTGTCCTTTTGTATGCCTTAAAGGCCTTTCTCTTCTCCTTGACCACCTTCCTAACCCCTGCTGTGAACCACAGTGGTTTTCTTCCCCTTTTATGTTTGCTGATTTTCTGGATGCATTGCTCTGTGGCCTTGAGTATTTCTCCCCTAATTATTTCCCACAGCTGTCCTACCCCCTCCAGCTCTTGGATCCCTGCAAGCTCTCTTCTTATGATACCCCTCATTTTCTCGAAATTTGCCCTCCTGAAGGTGAGCACCCTGGTGGATGGCCTGCCCAGTTTTGCCCCTGCCTGGATGGAGAACCTGACCATCCAATGGTCACTGTTCCCCAAGTTTCCCCCAACCTCAACTTCCCCTATTCTGTCTCGATTTGTTAAGATGACATCTAGTATAGTCTCCCCCCCGTATGTTACTTAACTAGCTAACTTAGGAGCACATCCTGCAGGAATTCCAATAAGCCCCTGCTCTCTTCTGTTGTGGCCCATGGAATTTCCCACATCTGGCAGGTTCCAGTCACCCACTATTAGAATTTCCCCTTTTCTGGCCATTTCCTGTATCTCCCTAGCCAGTTCCTGATTCCCCTCCTTGCCCTGATGCGGTGGCCTGTATACCACCCTACCCTTATTGCCCTCTCTTCTTACTCCCCGACGTAACCCACAGGATCTCAGTGGATCGCTTGACCCCCTTCTCTCCACTGCCTCTATCCCATCTAGCACATACAGGGCTATGCCCCCCCCTTTTTTACCCTGTCTATCTGTTCTAAATAGGTTGTACCCTTGTAATTCCAACTCCCAGCTATGTCCCCGCCATCCGCCATGTTTCTTTTACTGCTAATAGGTCCGGGATATCCAGCCCTACTACCACCTCTAGGTCTGCCATTTTGTTCCCTAGGCTCTTGTCATCAGCCAGAATTCCCTTCCAAACCCTTCCCCCACCCTTATAGTACCCCCTCCTTACTCTGTCCCTTGCCTCTCATGTTGGGAGAGTGCAGGCTGAGTTGTCCCCCCTTTAGTTGAGGATTCCCATAATCCCAAGTGCTGCACTCCCCCCTGACTAGTTTAAATCCCAGTCTACACCATCCTCTCATCAATGTACCCCTGCAGCTTTGCTCTTAGCACTCTAGCCCCCTCATTACTTATGTGTAGCCTTTCTCTTGTGTACAGTTTTTCATCCAACCATGTATCCCCCTAGTTACCCAGGCAAGTGAATCCCTCCTCCCCACACCACTGCCTCAGCCATAGGTTAAAATCCTTTACCCTGAGTTGCCTGGCTATGCTAGCACAGGGCACTGGTATGCCTTTGTTTTGTTTCTTTTCTGAAAAAAAAACTTTTTGTCTGGAGCCCAGTTGTTTACTACTTTTGGGTGAAACAGTGTCAGCTTGATTATTTGCATTTTCCACCCTAAAGGAAACTGAATGGGATGTTTCCCATCTATTTCACTTTTGAATAATACTCCTTTTGCATGATCTTGACCTCCCCCTACTTTGGCTCTGTTCTCATTCTTATTTTGACCAACTGAAAAAATGTCCATTAGTATAATCTTCCTGGTCTAGCTTTAACTTAGTTTGCTTATGTTGTATCAATTTCTTTTCATAAACTTCCATTTTAGTTTTGAGTGCTGCATCTAATTCTTTAAAATGTGGCTCATTTACAAGTTGATTAAGTGTGTCCTTAACCCTCAGGCTGCCACAGAATTAGAATGTATAGGAATTTTGGACTGATGCATCAGTCCACGGCCATGTAATGGTTAATTTAATTGATGTCTCTATTTACATACTTATGTTTATTACTACCAACTTAAATAATTAACTACACAAATGTCTTTGAACAAGTTTTAGCTGCTTCTTTCCATTCACCCTTGTACTCAAAAGTCTCAGTACTGTACCACCAGATGAGACCTTTAAAACTCTGAGACCACGTGGAATTAATTATTTCTCTAAATAGGTCTGTAGCTTGGTAACATTGTAAAGAATGTCCATTTCCTGAAACAGAAATTCTTCCAGTTTCTCAAACTAATTTCTGAGTTCCTCATTAGGATTGGCTGCTACTTTATCATCATTAACTGCTTCTTCCAAATCATGAATAATGTTTTGCCAGGGGTCTTCAAGCATATCCAAGCTTTTGAAAACAAATGGTTCTGAATTTCCCATTGATTCACTATTGCCCACCAAATTTTGACTCATTTAAAAAAAATTGCAAAAGCAATGGGGAAAGACCAGAATACAAAAGTACGATAAACCCCCACTTATGGCTGGCTCTAAAAGTTCTACAGTATACATCCCTCAAATATGCTCAGACTAGAGTGCTCATGGCAGCAAATCCTAAAAGACCATGTAACAAAAAACTTCCACCTGAGAAAAAATTTGCAGTCTTTGACTAAAGTGAGGGGGTGCTGCACCTATATGGATCCTGGCTAGGATCCATAATATATGCAACAGTGACCCTTTGAATACTGCAAGTAGAAGGTAAGCAACAGAGTTAGGTCCAAAAATTCAAAAAAACAAACAAGTGATGGAGGTATAACAAAGGCTCCATAGTATTAGCTCATAAAAAAAATACCTTTATTTTGCACACATCTTTCACATCCAATGATTCTTAGAAAGCTTGCTGTCCATAAAGTGCACACTTGCCAGATACCAAAAAAGAGACCAACTTCAGTCCTAGAGCCAGCCATCTAAACCTCAGTGCTTTGCTGATAAGGCTTCATCAGGGGATCTGGTAACAATAATCATGCCAGCTTTAATACCCTCTTGTGCTCATGTGAGTGTTATATCGTAACAATAGGAGATCTATACATTTATCAACATATATGGTTAAATGCTTTAAATTTAAGGTTCCAGATTACATATCAGAAATATTACAAGTTAGGAAGATAAGAAATGTCCAAAGATTAGCAGAAGGAGTAGAGTATCTATTCCCAAGATGTATGACTGAATTGGGGAGATCTCAGATTTTTTTTTATATGGGATCATATCTTTGGAATACCATGCCAATTTTTCTAAGATCTTCTAACTGTAATGTCCAATTTGGCGATATGAAAAATTGGTTCATATCATGAGCTATTAAGAAATTAGATTGTAGTTCCACTTTGATCGACACATGAAATGTCTGGGATTGAATAATATGTTATTGCCTGTGTCCACTTGTCCATAACTGTTTTATGGATTGTTGTCTTATTGAATATGTTATATTAACTATTTATTGTATTGTTTATGTTCTGTTCATGGATTATTATTATCTGTTTTGTAACTGGATCATTTGTACTAAGGACCTCACTGGAAATGAGCATGTCTCAGATGAGTTTCTGATTCATTTCTGAATGAATAAACATGTTCACGACTTTACTACTACTACTGATCCAATTATAAATTTACTTATGTAAAAAACATAAGCAATAAATGTCACAACTAATATTCAGAAGCATACATTAACATACAGGCATAAATAATGCTCCAAAACCAGCTACAAAGATGTAAAAAAGTATTTTACATTGGCAACATAAAATTGTTATATATGCCTTCACCCAAAATGCTATAGCACATGAGCATAACCTTATATATAGTGAAATCACTTGCAAGAGAATGACAATACAAGTGAGTTGTCTTGAAAAACAGTAATTATGAATTCCTTAAATTTAGAGACAGGTAAACATTACAGATATAAATGTAAGAGCCTATGATCATGTATGCAATGAAAATCAACATCCTGAGCTATACAGCCATGCTGTATCTGATAAAAAAATGTTTCACTATTTTTAATAAAACAGTTAATTTTATCAAAGTCTTTGTGAATTGAACCAAAGTTTGAAAGGATGTTGTTTTATCTTCATTGCCTCAAAAGAGTGATGTCTCTTTAAATTCTTGCAGCTTTCATACTAAAGATTCACTTCATTGATTTATTGGGTATCAGTTACTTGGAGTGAATGTGTTATAGATAAATCAGATCAATGATTGCAAAATAATGAAGCAAACTAATGTTACAAAAAATATATATGAGAGAATGATCATGCAAAAACAGTGGTAGAAATTGTTTAAAGTCTAGTACATCATTTAAACCAGATGGTTTCAATGATTGCATGCACCAAATCCATTTGGATACCCTTTGTAACAAATACATGAGATTGCTAAGCCCCCTTCTTGTACAATTGTGAATGCATTCCAATCCAGCAAATCTTAGCCCCCCTAGGATCATTTTTATGTGTGTCTTTAAAATGCATGCCCAAAGTCCTTTTGGTAGTAGCACTGAAAATATAATATAATAAAGTAGTATTAAAGACTGTGATATATATAGAATAATTCATAGGGAAGTGTGGCTAACAAGGATTTTATGCACCCCCGTGGTGTGAGATGCCCAATAAACCCCAAAGGCTAAGCCATCAGGGGTGTATCTGGGCATCACATGGTGGGGGTGTGCATAAAATCCATGTTTACACACTTCACCATGTTTTATTTTTTATATTTACTGGTTCATTGGTGTTTCCAGTAATCCTATAGCTGGTGCCCACAAACCCTCCACTCCCCAACTGCCTCCACAAACTGGAGCTTGCACCCTGCAATTTCTTTCATAGTTATCCTCTGTTATTCTCCAGGATGTCTGGCACTGTGCACAATTCAACACCAGTAATGTAAGTTTGAATGGGAAAAAAACTATTGTAGAACTGAAAAATCATGCGTTCATTTAATTTAGCAGTATGAGACTATGGGACTTGTTAGCTGTAGTAAAAATTTACAGTCCTGTACTTCCGTATAACGAGTCTGACATAGATAACTAACTTAGCTGTTCAATTAATTTAGTGGGTCTCTTTCTACAGTGAACATAGCAAGACATTATTTACAGTGAAATGAATCAGTTTTACAGTATTTAATTTCAGGAAAAGCCACTCTGTGTGAGTAGTTTTAGTAGTGCAGGTTCCTTGACTTAATTCAGCATACGCTCTCTCCTTGGCGATCAGACATTTCTATAAGCACCAAATGACTCTCAATTTAAATGCAGAAATCTGAGCTTCTTTTTCTTGAAGAAGTTGTCTTTTTTGTAGTGATTTTTGTAGCATTTTGTTTTATCTGCCGAGATGTCTGTCATTTGCGCTGGTGGTTTTCATGAGAGAGCGCGAGCAAACGGCCAGCACGAGGGCAGACTCTGACACAAGTGCCCAACTGCAATGAAGCCTACTGCAGTAAAATCTATTTTTAGAAAGGTGGTTAATGGAACTTCGTTATTCACATGTGTGAATAATGGAGTTTGTGAGGTTGTGCTAGCGACTGGTTATTGGCACTAACCAGTAAATATGATAAAATAAAGTTAGAACAGGTATGTAGTCAGATCTCCAGGTAATATTGGTTTTGATATTAAAGACGATTAGAGTTAAAATAAATGCAAATAGTGGAATATCTGAAAAAACAGAGATAAAAAAAAAACAGAGAAAACATTAAAGAGCCATGGATTTGGGGAGATGAATGAGAGGGAAAAGAATTAACACATGAGTTGTTATAGGTAACAACTTAGGAGTTAGAACTGAAGAATACAGAGTGATTTTTAAGAATTTGATATACCATGTACAAAAAATAGATTTAATTGTGCAGATTGGCCAGACAAATCATTATGATGATGGAATAATAATAATAAAAAAAACTGGTTTGTCCATAAGATTATGCACTATTGCTGGGTTTTAAAGAAAGAATGAATTGATAGCGAATTTCTGGATTATTTCAATCAATGTGATGGTACTTTGTTGAGACATGGTTGCAAACTGGTACAGATCTAAGTTGAGATAGATTTTAAAATTTGTAATATCTCTGGAATTAAATATAAGAAATTTAGACATGCATGTGGAGGTCTAACGACCCTTACAAGCTCTTCAATTAGTTTTAAAGTGAAAACTACAGTGGAGTCAGCCAGGTGCAGTGCAGTATAGAACATCACACAAACTACTGTATGACCTAAGGGCTAAATACATGTAACTGCCACTAACTAGCATTAATCCTTGCAGCATACTGCACCACTCTGCAGAACTACTGCAAGGTATTGCATTGCCTCCTGGCTGACTCCGCTGTATATGTGATAATTATTACAGGTAATTTATTAATTCCAGAATAGGGATAGAGAATGAGTGCATGTCTAATCTTCTGCAGATCAGTGATGTACTAAATATTCCCAGAAGAAAGTATAATGATACAATAGATCAATTTTATGAAGTGAATGTATAAAACTCAAAAAAATTGTAACATTTAAAAAGAGCAATCCTTTTTTTTTCCATTTTAAAGAAAGATATACATTTATACAAAAAAGTAATTAACATAAAAGCAAAATTCTGTACTTCACTAACATACCATTTTTATAATTTCTTATTAAGTAGGCAGTTCATCACTTTCTGTGCAAACTGTACAACTCCATACATAACCTTTTTGTCTATTAACAGCACCACATTTGAACACTTAGCCTTATCTGTATCAAGGCTCTCATTATGATATAAGGGTTCTATCCAGGTTTATTGTTCTTTTGCAAATTCTGGACAGTAAAACAGTAAATGCTGCATTGCTATTAATTGCCCATGCCTGTATGCACATGCTAAGACCTGTTTTTTTCACTAGGGTCTAGGTCAAAAGAGTGATTAAATAATGGCATGGCTAAAATCTGTGCAGGGAACACAGCGGGAGAAATAACAGTGCTGAGCAAAAACAGCAAGGGTAGAGACAGGGCTGAGACTGGGGGTGAGTGAATGTCAGGGAGTAGGCAGATTCAAGAATGATACTGCGAGGCACATGGAACTAGGAAGGGAGGCATAACTCCGCGCCTCACGCAAGTCAGGTGGGAGGGAGAAATTTGGGTGGGTGGACAAAACAAATACAGGAACTCCACAAGGCACCTACCTGGGGTGGAGGGATGAGGTGTTGGACAATTTTAGGTGAGGGCGAAGCCCCCTAACCCCCCACATGAGGGGCTTTACCCTCCACACCTACCCATAATTAAAAAAATAAACATCCTCCACAACTGCACAAATCTACACAGAATGACAATGTTACTAGGAGGACTACACAGAGAAAGAAAAAGTAAGAATGTAAGGAGTTTTACAATTGGCTCAAACCATGGTCAGGTGTACCACAGCCACTCACAGTCTGTTCCTCTAACCGCTATGCCACAATGCCAGCATACTGACACTGCACACACTTATTCACTTCTACTGCTTGGCACAAGTGAAAATAATTACAGGTATAGTGCCATAATGTCCGTGCTATTATTCACCCATAGCTGTTTTCACTTATGCTGTTTTCTCTGTGTGTTTTTTTACTGCACTCTTATTCACACGTGCTTTTGACCTGCTACGTTTTTATTAACATTATTAATGAATAATATTTGGTAAATAATCAATGTTCCTAATCTGAAACTACATAATCCATGTCTATGAACCTCTTTTTTACAATGTAATAAATGTTATTATGTTGAGTAGTATCATTTTACAGTGCTATAGACATCACTTCTATCAGTTTCATGAATCTTGGCCATACCTTTCTGAATAAAAATATCTTTAGTTATTTGAACTATTTTTGACATAAGTTCTATTTAATAAGTGCATATCCTTCCTGACCATATGTCAAATAGGCTGGATTTTGGGGGAGTCACATGATGCAGTGGTGCTGAATAGCTGCTTACTGTGGAGCTCCCGCTCTTCTCCTCCTAAAACAGTCTTTTCTCTCTCCTAAATCCACACTATCGACCCTGAGGCGAGCTGTGAAGGTTCCTTACCACTGCAGGACCCCTCGAGGATTGCGACTGGTGACTCGACTGCTTTTTATAGGAAACGCGATGGCTGATTCAGAGATGAAGGCCGCGGGAGTTAAACATACTCCCCCAACCTCGCCAGAAAAGGCCTCCAAAAAAGCTAGGAATACCAGCGCTAGCACCACTCCAACATCCAAGCAACATCCCAGTGGGGCATCAGTTACTGCACAGGGCACTGTATTAACAGAAGAATGCTTCTTAGAGGAATTATCTCCTTTTAGAGAGACCCTGCAGGAAATCTCAAAAGAGATAAGGTCACTAAGGCTGGATTTCGCTGATCTCTCGAGGAGAGTAAGCGATTCGGAGGCCAGAGTTTCTTCAATAGAGCAGTGGCAGCACAAAATTGACCCTGAGATCATCAAGCTGAGACAACAGATCCAGAAACTCCAGGCAAAAACAGAAGACCTGGAGGGTAGGAGTTGGCGGAACAATGTGCTGATCCTTGGCCTTCCGGAGTCAGAGGATGGGGGTGACACCTTATGCTTTATCCAGCAGTTTTTTAACAAAATCGTGGGCCCTTCACCTATCCATCAACAGTATCACATAGAAAGGGCCCACAGGTCTCTTAAGCCTAAGCCACCTCCGGGTGCTCCTCCCAGACCTATAATTGTTAGACTCTTAAGCTACCTGGAACGACAGCATATTTTGGAGAAGGTTAAACAACTGGACTCTATCCTCTGGGGCAACAGCAAACTTAGGATCACCCAGGATCTTCCTACAGTCCGACAGAGAAGAGCCGCTTTTCACCCGGTAGTCAAGAAACTCATAGCGGCGGGAGAGCCTTCAAGATGAACTACCCGGCTAAATTGCTTGTCCAAGTTGAAGGCACATGGCGCTTACTGAGAAGCGGAAGAAGCTTATCCGAGTTAAATAAATTGCTCCGGACTTATTCAAGTGACTCTCCCATTATTTAATGTAGCTGGGCCTTTGCTCAGTAGCTCCAGTGTTAATGCTTGGCTTTTTGCTCTGTCTAACTAGCCTGATCAGTTTTTCTGCCTTAACTGATCCCTACTAGCACTCCTGCCTTACACAAGTTAAGGGGGCAGCGTACCTGAGTATTCCTGTTGAGAGGCTTTCTGAGGCGGGGAGCTGGGTCAGAGTTGGTCTCAGGGAGAAGTAGGCCGCGAGGCCTGTTTGGCCTGCACTTGATTCCCGACGTGCCTGGTCCTCTCTGCTGCTCTTTGGGTACTGCTGAGCAGGGGATGTGTTTCTGGGGACGCTTTCGTGGTCGGACCGTTTGGTCCATCAGCAGAGCTTCCCCTGCACTTCCTTATCCCCTGCATTTCTGGTTGGGCCCTGAGCAGCTTTGTCTTTGGGAAATGGACCCTCTTCTCGATGGGGCTTCTCTCAGGTACCCTTTTTCTTTCTTTTTCATGACCTGACATGTGGTTCTCAGGTACTGTTTTGGTTACTTTTCGTACTCGCCGGGGGGGAGGCGGAAGCTCGAGTGTTTAGTTGCCTCAGAGCCCTGCCTCATGTACCTAAATATGGTTTTGGTGGGTACCTGTAGGGTGGCATTTAATTGGGTTTTTTTTCGCCTCGGGCATATTTGTTTCATACTTTGGATTGGTGGGTGAATATTGTTATGGCCATTTTGACACTTTGGGGTGTTTTTTACAGTACCCATGGGTGGGGAGGTGGATCTGTTCAGTCTGTTTCTCTTGTTTTCTGGTCTTTTGGAACCTGGTTTGTAAATAGGGGGTTAAATTTAAGCTGTTGTAAGTATGCACTGATTTTGGGGGGAGATGCCGCCTGTTGTTGGCTATTTAGGGGACTGTGGTCATTTCTATTTGCTTTTGGTTTGTTTGCTATGTACCTCAACTCCTATATTTTTCAGCGGGAAGCTGTTCGATTCTGTTATTACCTCGGCGGCTTGGGGGTGGTGTTTGGGGGTATGAAGGTGTCACCATTGTTTGGTTTAGGGTGGGTTCTCTGTGGCCAGCCCTTATCTCATTTTGAGTTTTAATGGATGGCTCTGGAACATATTAAATTAGCTAGTTGGAACATCAGGGGCATTAGGGAAGCTAACAAAAGGAACCGTATTTTGTTTAATTGTTCCCTGCTGGGGATTGACGTTCTCTTTTTACAAGAAACCCATATAACTGCATCAGAAGCTAATATTTTAAGGATTAAAGGGTTTTCTCAAATTTTTGCTGCCGGTGACTCCTCCGATTCGAAAGGGGTGGCCATTATGATTAAGAAAGGGATCCCCTTTAGGCCGGAGAAATGTATACAAGATCCTGGGGGCAGATTTATTTTTGTTCAGGGTGCCCTCTATAACTCGGCAATAATTCTGGGTGCTGTTTATGGCCCGGTTGGGGGAGATGCTGGATTTCTAATGCAGCTGATCGATAAACTGAGTGTCTACCTACCAACTCCCCTCATTTTGGGGGGGGATTGGAACATAGCCCTGTCACAAGAGTTAGACAAAACCTATAGGCCTTTGAAGCCGCCATCCCCAGCGCAACTGGCACTGCGAGATTTAGGTGATATGTTAGGGTTGGTGGACCCATGGCGGACTTTGAACCCTTCTAACAGGAGTTATACCTTTTTTTCCCCGCTCCATAACTCTTGGTCTAGGCTGGACTATTTTATGGTAAGCACCCCTCTCATGGCTAATATACCCCTTGTAGGTATTGAGCCTATTGTAATTTCTGATCATGCCCTTGTGTGGTTTCGTTTTAATCCCTCCTCTTTGGCTCAACGTGATTCAATTTGGAAGCTCAATACCCAGATCCTAAAGGACGATCAGTCCATTGCTCAGATTAAATCCTTAATTAGAGAGTTTCTGGACATTAATCAGGGCTCAGTAGCCAGACAGGATATACTTTGGTGCTCACTAAAATGCTTCCTGAGGGGAGAATTCATTAAAATTTCCTCTAGGAGGAAAAAACTCAGAACCCAAAATTTTCTCCGTTTATCTAGCCAGATTAAAGAGGCAGAGGACTCCCTTGCTTCTTCTAAATCCCAAAAGAGTTTGGAACAGTTATACAAGCTCAAAAATGAGTATGAAGAGTTAATTAGAGAAAAGACGGAATTTTATGCTGTTGAGATCCAAAGCTAGATACTTGGATCAAGGGAGAGACTGAGTAGACTTTTGGCCCTAAAACTTAAAGAAGTGGAAAACCCAAGATTAATCCCCACTTTAGAGGCACAGGATGGCTCCATTAAGACAGGCTCCAGAGATATTGTGGAGGTTTTCAGGTCATTCTATCAAAATTTGTATGGAGTTCCATCAACTCCTCCTTCTCTGCCTGCAATTGAGGCCTTCTTCAAATCAATTTCCTACCAACTCTTTCTGAGGATCAAGCGGCCCTCCTCTCCACTCCACTATCTCCGAGGGAGGTAGAGGAAGCCATCTGCAGTCTTGCGCCAGATAAAGCTCCTGGACCGGATGGCCTACCCTCTAATTTCTATAAGATTTTTCGCAAGGAATTATCCCCTGTTCTTTTAGAGTTCTACAATTATATTCTCTCTTCTCACCTACTGGACCCATCCATACTAGAAACTATTATAATTTTAATTCCCAAGACAAATAAATCTTCTCTGGATCCAGCCAACTATAGGCCTATTTCTCTACTCAATTGTGACATTAAAATTTTGTCTAAGATCCTGGCCTCGCGTATTAAACGAGTATGGCAATCACTTTTGAGTAGAGAACAAGTAGGCTTTGTGCAAGGCAGATCAGCAGCTGATCACATGAGAGTCTTATCTTATGTTCTTCAGGCTGCCCAGTCCTCTCAAACTCCCATGGCACTAGTGGCTTTAGACGCTGAAAAGCCTTCGATCCTGTCAACTGGGATTATTTGTGGAACACTCTATCTAATTTTGGCTTCCCGGAGAAATTTATTCAGTGGGTCAAGGTCCTATATAGAGATCCCTCAGCAAAAATTTACTGTAACGGAGTTTTCTCATCTTGTATCCGGTTGTTCTCAGGCACCCGTCAGGGTTGCCCCCTCTCGCGATACCTTTTTAATCTCTACCTGGAACCCTTGTTATTTAATCTTAAAGTGGCTCCCGGGATTCAAGGGTGTGTTATTGGCCGCCAAACCTCCACAATATCTGTCTTTGCTGATGACATTCTATTGCAGTTGACCAATCCAGTTGATTCTCGAGGTAGTCTTAGATATAATAGAACAATTTGGGGCTGTGTCTAATTACAAACTTAATTTGGCTAAATCCGAAATTTTCCTCTTAATTTATATACAACTCATTCCAGTATGTCCCGCTTTGGCATGAAATGGGCCTCTTCTCACCTTAAATATCTTGGTATCTATTTGGCCCGTGACCCAGACTTGGTCAAGAAATTAAACTTGGATGATCTAGTAGACAAAATTCATTCTGATTTACAAAGATGGGACAAACTCCCCTTATCAGTAGGAGGTAGAATTAGCATTATTAAAATGAATATTTTACCGCGCCTTTTCTATCCCCTAAACCTATTGGATATTTGGTTACCCAAAACCTTTTTCAAACGGGTTCACTCAATCTTGATTCGTTTTACTTGGAATCACAAGTCTCCTAGATGTGCTTTTCATAAACTCTGCTTACCTAAAGACAGAGGTGGCCTTCGTCTCCCTAACTTTGAATATTACTACTGGGCTAGCCACCTAGCTAAAGCGGGTAGATGGTTGGGTAACAGTGAACCAGAATCCTCGCCCTTATGGTTAAGTTTAGACCTCAATCTTATCAAGCAAGGTAACATAGACCCCTCTAGTTTGTTCTACTGCAATTTTTCAAGTTTGCCTCGTTATATTCAAAACTCGCCATGGGTACATCGGTGAGGGTTTTGAATCAGTTCTATGCGGCAGTTAAACCGACACACCAAAGATTCCGTCAGCCACTGTTATCCAATCCCAATGTTAAAATTGGTACCAAATGGATAACCCGCTGTGGTTACCTCAACTACGGGGCTCTCAGTGGAAGACTTATTTGTGCGAGGAGGCCTGGGTCAATTGAGGAGCTGCATTAACCTTAAATGTCCCCCACCTGATTTTCAAAGTATATCAATTAAAACATCTCATAACTAAAGATTTCGGCATTACTAGAACGGAGTCAGTAATTAAACCCTCTTAATGGAGATTAAAGATCAGCGGCTAAGCCCCACGGAGTTTCTAAACTGTACCTACATCTTATGAATGTCAGTTTTCCGAGACCCTTGCAGGATCCAAACTTTGGGATGCTTGTTCTAAATACTTGATTACTTGAATCAGGTTTGGAAGGATCTATATAAATACAATACCCTTGACAGGAATAGACTCATTCAATATTTTATTACAAATAACATGTATTTTACGCCCATTAAGAAATCAAAGCTCAACCAGTCCAGTGCTCCTAATTGTCTTAGATGCGGTAAGGATTTGGGCAGTATTCCCCATGTTTTTTGGTACTGTTCCAAGGTAGCACCACTATGGAATGCTATTCGGGACAACCTAGACCCCATTTTAGGTTTGCAGGATCTTTTTACATTGGAGATTTGTATATTGGGGGTCTATGCAGAGATTAGAGTAAAGGAAAGAAAGTACCACATGGCTCTTATTTCAATGGCGGTCAAAAGGCTAGTGTTGCGTCCACTGGTCGGACCACCTAGAGCTCTTACATGGATTGGGTGGAAGAAATATCTCTGTGTTTTAAAGTTGAAAACTGATAGCTGATTCTAGACTTGTTCCCCTTGCCTTCCAGAAAAATGGGAAAGCTTTATGCTTTGTATTTACACTGACTTCCACGCCAATCCATTATGACTTACTTCGAGGCTGACAAGATACTCCCCTATGATTTCTCTGATGCTCCCACCCTTCCTTACATTCCAGTTATTTTTGGATTGGTTTTGTTTCTCCCTGCTATCTTCCAGACAGGCTGCGTTGCATCCTTTGACAGGGCAACTTCTCTTCCCCTAATGACTTATTTCCTGACTCTTCTTTCTTCAATGGTGACACCTTCCAGGGTGGGAGAGGGAGGGGGTGGGGTTTTATTTTGTCCTAGGTTTATTCCTCCATGTTTATCCTGTGGACTTTATTATTCGGCTGTATTATACATATGTTTGTACACATGTTTTTGTTGTTATTTGAAATAAATAAAAAGAGAATTTCAAAAAAAAATAGGCTGGATTTCTTAACAACAGTATTTAGGGAAGTAGTCCAATTTCTCATATTATCCTTTTTAACCAAGATGTTACTGATCATATCATTCCAATGCATTTTAGGCATCCTTTCATCTACATAGATACATAGACAGTGTCGGCAGATAAGGGCCTATGGCCCACCCAGTCTGCCCATTTGAGCTTGTAAGTTCAGTTTGTTTTCCTAGAAGTCTGTTGCCCCTTACCCCTGACCTCTAGAATTCCTTTATGTCTATCCCATGCATTCTTAAATCCCGTGATTGTTTCAGCCCCCACCACTTCCTCTGGCAGGGTTCCACTTGTCCACCACCCGCTCTGTGAAGAAATTCTTTCATGTTTCCTCTGAATCGTCCTCCTCCAACTTCATCCCATGCCCTCTAGTCCTGGAACATCTTTTTCGCTTAAAAATAGTGTTTTCCTGCACCCTGTTCCTCCCTGTAAGATACTTGTATGTCTCCATCATATCCCCCTCCCTCCTCTCTCCAGGGAGTACATGTTCAGTTCCTTCAACCTGTCTTCATAGGACTTGTGATGCAATCCATGCACCATCTTTGTTGCCCTCCTCTGAACCTTTCTACCCTGTCTATGTCCTTACGTAGGTATGGTCTCCAGAACTGTACACTGTACTCCAGGTGGGGCCTCACTAGTGTCTTGTATAGCGGAATTATGACCTCCCTTTCCCTGCTGGTGATGCCCCTGCCTATACATCCCAGCATCCTATTTGCTTTACCTGCTGCCTTGTCACACTGTTTCTACCTTGAGGTCATCAGAGATGATAACCCCAAGATCCCTTTCCTGCTTGGTGCATGCTATATCCTCACCCCCCAACTGATATATTGTGCCAGGGTTTTTGTGTCCCATATGCATTATCTTGCACTTTGCATTGAATTTCAACTGCCAAACCCCTGACCATTCTTCAAGTTTCTGCAGGTCACTTCTCATTCTGTCTACACCCTCTGGTGTGTCTACTCTGTTACAGAGCTTTGTGTCATCAGTGAACAGTGAAATTCTGCCTTCTAGATCCTGCGCAATGTCACTGATGAAGATGTTGAATAGGACCGGTCCCAGCACTGATCCCTGTGGTACCCCACTGGTCACTCTTCCCTCTGTGGAGTGACAGCCATTTACCACCACCCTCTGTGTCCTGCCACCCAGCCAGTTACCTACCCACCACACTACTGTCCTGCCCACACCCATATTCCCCAGTTTGTGTAATAGTCTCTATGTGGCACAGTGTCAAAGGCCTTGCTGAAGTCCAGATAGGCCATGTCCACTGCCCTCCCCTGATCCACCTCCCTAGTCACCCAGTCAAAAATTCAATGAGGTTGGTCTGACATGACCTCCCCTGGTGAAACCATGCTGCCTTGGGTCCTGTAGTCCATTGACAACCAGATGTTCCACCAATCTCTCCTTCAGTAGTGCTTCCATGATCTTCCCCACTACCGAGGTGAGGCTGACTGGTCTGTAGTTCCCTGCTTCCTCTTTGTTCCCACTTTTGTATAAGGGACTACATCTGCTGTCCTCCAGTCTTTGGGTACCTCCCCTGTTTCCAGTGATCAGCTAAACAGGATACCCAGAGGTTCAGCCACCACTTCTCTTAGTTCTTTAAGGACCCTGGGGTGTACCCCATCTGGCCCCATTGCTTTATCAACTCTATTACTTCCAGTTCCTTCAGGACCCTTCTCGTAAAGGACTTGTGTCCATTTCTGCACCATTCTCACCCCTTGTACTCCTTCAGACCCATTACCCCTCTTCCTCAGTAAAGACTGAGCAGAAATACCTGTTCAATATGTCAGCTTTACTGTTGTCATCCTCCACGCGGCTCCCATCCTCCCCCTTCAGTCTCACTATCCCTCCCTTTGTCTTTCTTTTTCACTTATGTACCTGTAAAAGGTTTTGTCCCTCTACCCACTGATTTTGCAATGTGTTCTTCTGTCTGAGCTTTGGCTTCCTTACTGACCTCCTGCCTCCCTTGCTTCTCCTGGTACTTCTCCCTATCCCTTCTGCCTGTGTCTTTTGTATTGCCTGAATGCAATCTTTGGCTTTCACTTTGCTACCTCTTGGAAACCATAATGTCTCTCTTCCTTTTCCTCTTGCTAACCTGCCTAATGCATAATTCTGTTGTTCTTGTAATCCCCATTTTAAACACTCCCCACTGTTCCTCAACCCCGATTCCTGTCCCATTCCCTTAATGCCTCTTTCAAGTATCTCCCATTTTCACAAAGTCTGCCCCTAAAATCCAGGATACGTGTTTTTGTGTGGTTTGGTTCTGCTCTTTCTGTGATTTCAAACCACAATGACTGGTGGTCACTGTTACCCAGGTGCTCCCCACTGTTACCCCATCACACTGTCCCTGTTTGTGAGCACAAGGTCCAGTATTGCCTTCTGCCGAGTTGGTTCCATGACCAGTTGTTTGAGGAAGGCACCCTGAAGGAGTCCAGGATAAATCTGATCCTAGTTGATGCTGCTGCTGGGATGCTCCAGTCCACATCTGGAATATTGAAGTCTCCAACCAGTACTACCTCACCCTTGTCTGCCATCCTTTGGATGGCTAGCATCAGCTCCCTATCTGTTTCTTCCTCCTGGGCTGGTGGTCTATAGACCACACCTGTGCAGATGGCTGTCCCCATTTTCCTTTCCAGCTTAACCCACAGTATCTCTCCCCCATTTTGTTCCTCCTGGATCTCTGTGGCCCTTATGTCATTTTTCACATACAGTGCCACTTCTCCTCCCTTCCTGCCTGCTCTGTCTCTTCTGAATATGTTGTAGCCAGGTATGGCCATCTCCCAGTCATGGTTTTCATTACACCAGGTTTCAGTGATGGCCACAATGTCCAGGTCTGACTGTACCATGACAGCCTCCAGATCTTCCATCTTGTTGCTAAGGCTCCTGGCATTTGCACACATGGCTTTCCATGATTTGACCTCCCTAGACTGCTTCACTGTTCTACTCCAGCCCCTTCCTTGGTTGTCATTTATCCCTGGTTCTCCTTGCTGTCTGCCCTTCTGCTGAATTTTGCCCCTTTTCTGCTTATCCACCTCTTGGGCACTAATTCCATCTTTGCACACTGCTTTGCAGAGATAGCCACTCCTCTGGTTCACTGGTTCCACTGAGCTGTGGGGTGAGCAAGCAGGTACCTCCTTGCTGGCCTGCCACCCCTTTGCTAGTTTAAATGCTTGTCAATGTAGCATTTGCTTATCATTGAGTGCTTGATTCCCTCCAGGATGGATGCAGTCGTCAGGCTTGAACAAACCTCCATCCCTCCAGGTGAGTCCCCAGTCACCAATGAATCCAAACCCTTCTCACAGCACCAGTTCTTCAACCATGAGTTAAAGTTCCTGGTGCATGCACTCTATGCTCTCCCTTGCCTCTCACAGGTAGTACTTGAGAAAGTGACAGAATTAGCTACTTGCTTGAGACCCTCCTCAGTTTCCTAAACTCTTCCTGAACTTCCTTTGGCTCCCCATTTGCCAGGTCATTAGTACCTAAGTGGATAATGACATCCAGCTCACCCTCCCATCTTGCCTTCCCAGTGATTCCCAGGATCTTCCTTTCATCCCTCCATGCCGTGGCACCTGGTAGGCACCTCACCTCCCTGTCCTCCCCTCCTGTGTTCCTAGCTGGATCCCTCTTATGATGGAGTCCCCCACCAGGATTCACTTCCTCCTCCTCTGGGGTCCACTGCTTTCCGCTGAGGTCACCTCCTTGGCTAACCTCCACATCCTTTCCTTCCACTTCTCTGGGTACTCTATTTGGTTGTCCTCGTTTGCCAGTGTGGCATATGAGTTCTTGAGTGAATAGGATTTGGGATGTGCCTCTGCCTGACTGCTCTAACCTCCCTGAGCCCACTGTCATCCAAGTGCTCCTCGTTCTCAGCATCCTTTGAGGCAGCTGCATTGGACTGGGTGGTCCCTGGATAGGGGTGGTGGTACTCCTGACCCAGTTACTTCGCTCTGAGTCTGGCTACCTCATCCCGCAGTCCAGAGATGCATGCAGATAGGGCAGCACCTCAGTGTCCAGAAGGTCTGCCTGAATATGGCTGCCCCACAGCCACTGCATTGTACCACTCCCACATTATACTGCAATTCCACTACTTGTCTGCTACTGAAGCTCTCCTAGTTCTCTTTTTATTAATTTACTGTACTAAAATCCTGTCACTAATCCTCAGATATTTTTTAAAGGAAAAGAAACCAATAAATAAATAAATGAGTCAAAACACTTGTTGTGCTGAGGGTGGGCTTCTTCCCCCTTATGCCCCTCCTACTTCACACCCCTTACTATACCCTGTGTTTAGCTCCTGTCAATCAGATTTATCAGGGCATATAATTAAGAGTTGGGGAAGGGAGGGGGGGGTGAAAATTTGCAGCAATTAAAGACAGCACAGAATTACATCACCACTATGTTTTAAATTTTCAACAGCCCAAAAACAATTATAAGTAAAGACAACAAAGAAAGTATAGTGTCACTAAACGCCCACAATCTAAGTTTAAAAGAAAAATAGCAATTACCAGTTACTCTAAAGCACTGAATTGAATATGTTTCCTTCCTTCCCCTTCTGGCTTCTTCACGTTCCACGTATTCCTTGCTCCTGTATTTTATCTTGGTTGCTGACATTGCCTACATTGGTTGCCACTTCTGGTTTGATTGATGACAATTTTATTCTTCCTTTTTTATGCACCAACGACTTATTGTAGAGATTTAGTTTATGATGAGGAACCTTTGCAAATGAGCATGTCTGCTCAAAGATATTCATTCAACTGTGTAACTAAATAAATAGTACCAATATGCCAGATTCTAACCTTACACAAGAGGTTAGTGTATATCTAGGAACTCCTAAGGTATTTCTCAGAAAATGATATTGTAATATTTCTAATTTATTTAATTTCCCTGCCATTCCCCAAACCACTGCTATAATGGACTTGTCTGCAAATGTTCTTAAAGCTTTAAATGAATTGTTGGCAAAGCTGTGGGCAAATCTTAATATTGCTAATGAGGACTTCGATGCAGTATCCTTCACATGCTCAAAATGTGGGTTCCAAGATAGTCTAGTATCACAGAGAAGTCCAAGATATCTAAATTCTTTGACTTCATCAAACGTGTGGCCAGTCATAATCCACTATAACTCTTCAGCATTCTTCTTTCCAAACACCATGATCTTAGTTTAAGAGACATTTAATTCTAAGTCTACTCTTTTTAATTGATCCATAACCACTATCAGGCCTCTTCTGAAGCCTAGCAGTGTCTGAGACAATAAATGCCATCATCCTCTTAAGGCATGATTTTTATGCCAATAGTATTAAGGACAAGAGGGAATGTGTCTACATCACATAAACATTCAACAAAACAGTCTATATAGAGTTAAAAAGGAATGGCGCAAGTATGCAGACTTGCTTAACTCCATAGGTTATAGTGAATGGCTGTGTGAGAGCTCTATCTTTTGAATGGTTGAGTCTAGCAGTCGTATTGGTGTGTAACATTTTTTGTAACAATAACAGACCTGTATTTATGTTCTGATCAATTAATCTTTCCCATAAAAAAATCCCTATTTATAGAATCAGATGCAGCCCTTATATAAATAAAACATGCATATATTTACCTTTTTTGTCAAAACATTTGTCTTCAATATACAAACATATGGAATGCCAGCAGAAACAAGCCTCATGATCTATTGAGTCTGCTCGATTGTGCAGTTAGCTCCTTAACTTGCAGCTGCCACTCCTTTCCTCCCCTTAGCAACCCTCCTTACTCTGTCCCACCCCCTCTTAAATCAATGCACCATTTTACACAATACCACTTCCTTGGGCAGAGTATTCCACTTGTCCACTACCCTTTCCGTGAAAAAGTCTCTCCTGATTTCCCTCCTGAATCTCCCCCCTTCCAATCTCAGTCGACGCCCTCTTGTGTCCCTTCCCTTCTGATCTGAAGGATCCCTTCAATACTAGCTTTGTTTATTCTCTTTATGTATTTAAAGGTTTTAATCATATCCCACCATCCCTCCTCTCCTTCAGGGAATACATTTTCAGCTCCCCCAGCCTCTCCTCATAGGATTTTCCCTTCAGTCACTGGGTCATCTTTGTTGCCATATGCTGCACCCCCTCCAGCAATCTGATGTCCTTTTTCAAGAATGGATGCCAGAACTGTACACAGTATTCCAGGTGCGGCCTGACCGGTGACCTGTTCAGGGGAAGGATCACCTTTCTATGCCTGGAGGAGATTCCCCTCACTATGCAACCCAGCATCTTGTTTGCCTTTACAGCCACCTTCCTGCACTGAGCTGAGTGGTTCATACTCCCTGTTATTAGTATCCCTAGATCTTTTTCCTCCCCAGTGCTTTCCAACTGTAGCCCTCCCAAATGATATTTTCTCCCCTGGTTCCTTGCTCTGAGGTACAGGACCTTGCAGCTCCTGGCATTGAACCCCAACTGCCATGTTTCTGACCACTCCTGTAGTTTGGTCAGGTCCTCCTGCAGCCCTCTCCACCCCTCTATGTCATCTACCTCAGCTCCGATCTTTGTATTGTCTGCGAACAGACTGATCCTACTCTGGATGCTGTTTGAGATATCGGCTATGAATATCCCAATCAGCACTGGTCCCAGTACTGAACCCTGGGGTACCCGACTTGTAACTTCCCCATGTGATGAGAGTCCCTCCCACCACCACACTTTGCTGCCTACCCCTCATCCAGTTGGTAATCCAGTTGACAATTTTTGTTCCCACTCCTATGTATTCCTGATTCCCGACCCAGCCTCCTATGCAGTACCGAGTCAAAGGTATTGCTGAAGTACAAATACAGGATGTCCACTTCATGGCCCCTGTCCAGTTCCCTGGCCACCCAGTTATAGTACTCACTAGGTTTGTCTGGCAGGATCTGCCCTAGAAAAAACATGTTGATGACCATCTTGGAGACCATTGTCTTCCAAAAAGGCCACTAGACTGTCTTCTAGGATTGACTCCATGAGCTTCCCCATGATTGACATGAGACTCACTGATCTGTAGTTACCTGGAGCATTTTTTGGGCCACTTTTATGAATGGGCACCACATGGGCCATTTTCCAGTCCTGTGGCATGCATCCTGTGTCCAGTGATGTACTGAACAGGTCTGCCAGTGATCTCGTCAGGATCTCTGCTAGCTCCCTAAATATCCTAGGGTGAATGCTGTCTGGTCCTGGTGCCTTGTCCACCCTCAGCACCCTTAGCCCTTCCAGCACCCTGTCCTCTGTAATCCTGATATCAGTCCCCCCACCCCCCTCTTCCCACCCTTCTTAATCCTCACAATCTGGTCCTTGTTCCTTCTTCTCTCGCCAATGTAGCAGAAGAAGTCTCTTCCCCCATCCCTGAGTCCCTGTGCCAGTCTCAGCTCTCTGGAAGCCTTGGATGCTCTGACTAGCTTGGTAACCTCCCTGTACTTCATTGTGTACTCATCGTTGTCCCCTTGCCCTCCTGATTTCCTAAGCTTCTGGAATTCCTTTCTCTTGGCCCTCACCACTTCCATGATCTCCCGAGCCAGCCAACTTGGCTCCTTTGCCCTTCCCTTCTTTGCTCCATGTCCTGGTGCAAGTCTCAGTTGCCTCTTCTAGCCCTTTTGTAATGATATCCCACTTCTGGCTAGCACTCATACTTGTCTGAATTTCCACCAGGTGCTTAACCAAAATTTCTCCCATCCATCTATAGTCCTTTCCCTTAAAATCAATAACCCTGGTACCCATACCTCCCATTTCCTTACCCATGTTCGGTGTGACCACATTGTGTGATGGTCACACCTAGCCAGAGGGTCCTCCACTCCCAGATCCCTTACAGCCTCCCCATTCATTAAAACCAGGTCCAGAGTCCTTTTCACCCTAGTCAGCTCATGGACCAGTTGCACCAGGAAGCAGTCCTGAAATGCATCCAGTAACACCTGCTCCTTTGCAAATGTGGTGGTTGGGGTATTCCAGTCCACCCCAGGGAGGTTGAAGTCCCCCACCACTACTGTGTTTCCTTTACTGCAGACCCTTCTAATCTGCTCAGCCAACTCCTTATCCAGGTTATCCCTCTGAGCTAGTGGCCTGTACACTACCCCCAACCTCAGTGTCCTTCTTTTGGAATCCTGAAACTGCATCCATAGTGCCTCTGTCCTACCCTACACCCCCTCCTCTCTTATACGTCTTATTCCTCCATCACGTAGATCACCACGCCCCATCCCATTTCCAAATTTCCACCATCTTCACAGCCAAGAGAGCCTGTAGCTCTGCTAATTTGTTACCTAAGCTTCTCACATTCAGCGAGACCACCCTCCAACCTGTGATTCCCCCCTACCTTGGTTCCCACTTCCTTTCCCCTCCTTGTGTCCTCACCCCAATACCTCTTCTATAGCTTGGGGGGTTGGCATGCTCAGCTCCCCTTCTGTGGTCCCTACCTACCAGCTGTCCTCACATCACCCCCCACCTAATTTAAATCTATCCTTGATGCTATGTACCCCTTCATCCTCTGCTTTAATACCCCTTTCCCCTATCTGCTGAGGTGCAGTCTATCTCCTGCATATAGATCCTTATTGTCCAAGGTTCTGCCCCAATCCCCTACTACCCCTTGCCCCTTAGACCAACACCATTCCCCCAGCCAAGTGCTGAACTTCCCAAGCCTCCCTTTCCTTCTCGTACTCACACAGGGTACTGGGAGCACCTCTGAGAAGGCCACTGATTCCCCCAGTTCTTCACATAGCCCTCCTAGTTCCTCCTCCTCACAACTTCCACCATCTCCCCCACCAGGTCATTAGTGCCCACGTGCACTACTACATGCAGTTTCTTCCTGCCCATCCTTGAGCACTTAAGAACTGACTGCCCCACCCTGTCCACCATTAGCCCAGGTATAGCCTCCACCCATATCCTACTATGCCTTTCTCCCCACTGCCCCATCAGTTCCCTTTAAATATGGAATCACCCAGAACTAACACCCCCCTTTCCTCTTTCCTTATCCCCTTCCCCACCCTTTTCCCAGGATATCCATAACTAATGCATGCCACCTCGCTAACTCCATCCTTCCCCCTTTCCACTCCCCTTCTCCCTGTCCTATTTCCCCATTCCCCACCCCATCCTGCACTTCCTCCTCCTCCCTAGCCCCTCCTCCACTCAGCCACTATCATCCTCCTGCCATCAGTGCTTCTCTCCCTTCACCCCTGCCACTCTCCTCTGACTGGCTGCTGTCCCTCATGGATTTCCCTCTCCTTCCCCTCCTGTCCCCCCTTGAGATCGTACACCCCCTCTTCCTCCACCAGTGTTGCCAGCATAGCAAACCTATTTCCTGCCCTTCCTGCCTGGTTGTGCTTCAGCCCCTTCCTCCAACCCTAGCCTGCCACTTGTGCTAGGCCCCTTGTGTGTTCTGCTCCTGCCTTCCCTCCCCATCCCTTCCCTTGAGTCTGTGTTACTCCCATGTGGTGTCCTCATGTTATTACCTGGATGAGAACCTCCTGCCTCAATGCCACCCATCCCCTCATCCTCTCCAACTCTCTACCAATCCACAGCACTTCCTCTTCCAGCCTCCATAACCTGCTACAGATTGGACACCCTCCTGGCCTCCACAATATGTTCATCCAAACGGCCACCCCACATCTATTGCATTCCACAATTCTTCCTGTGTTGGCCCTCCTTGCATCCTGCTTCCCCCTGTACCACCACCCCCATGCTGACCCTAATCATCCCCAATAGGCCCCCCACCCTCTTGTGTGTCCATCCCTAGCCTACTCCTTCTGTCCTCCTTGGCAATGTTCTACCCCTCGAGATGTGCACAGTGGTTGTACAATTCTTGTGCTGCTACCTTCAGAGCAGTCTATGCACTATTAGTAGTGTCTATGCCTTATTAGTAGTATCTATGCCCTATTATTAGTATCTATACAAGCCCCTGTGCCTTTACAAGCAGTGTCTCCCATATATACTGTATAGAAGGTTATTTTCACTATCTGTTTATTTTTGCTATATTTTCCATTGCTGATAGTCAGTGAAAATAAATAGTTAGTGAAAAATAATGGACAGGTGATTGTCAGTAGTACTGTACTGAAGAGTGAGCTGTCTGCGCTGATGCTATCAGATGCAAATAAGTGTAGAAGGTTGACTTCCGCTAAATAGAATGGACACTAGTTCAACCTGCTATACAGTAATTCAGATTATACAATTGGTTTAAAAATAGTAGAAAAATGACTGGACAAAATCAGTCACATGGCCATGCAGTAATATTCCTCACTGCATGGCTGGCTCTACTTTCATAATGACATCACCCCTGCAGCCCCATGACATCACCAGTGTATCATTCCACACTTCACTGTCAAAGATAAACTGCAAGAAATCTTGCCAGTTGACTAAGCAGAACACTGACAGATACCCTGACATGTACTCAGTTCCTGAAGTAAATTTTGAAATACTCACTGGAGAAGACTTAGTTTCTGATTTTGAAAGGATGTTTCAACAAGAACAGCAACCAAAGAACCATCTGTAAAGAAAGGAAAAACAGAAAGTTCAAAAAAAGTGAGTAGACATCTGAAGTTTATTTTTATTTTTATTTATTTAAGTCTCAGATTGCATATACCTTTGAGCTAAGTGCTCTTTTACAAAGGTTCCACATCAGTATAAAGGACAACAGATTAAACAGGTCAGTAAAGTATGGTACAATAAAGTGTAAATAGGAGGTACAAAAATCATAATGGACACAAAATCATAATGGACAGTCAACGTAAAACAATGGAGACACATTATGCTAATCAGTTTCAGGCACAGAAAAATACATACAGTACATTGATATCGGCCAGCAGCCTTTCTCAAGACAAACAGGGCACAGGGTGTAGGAAGGATGTGGGAGGGTGGGCTGGTAGAGTAAGAGATGGGGTGGGAGTGGAGGATGGAGGAGAGGTAGGCAAGGGAGGGAGGAAGGTAGAGAGGGGGTAGGAGGGATGCAGGGGGAAGGGTAGGAGATAAGAGTGCTAAGTTACTATGAAAGAGGCCAAGTGCTAAGGTCGAGGTTTGGGAAAACACGATTAAGGGAGACAGTCACAGGTGCTAGCTGTAGAGAGTAGTGACCGAAGCTTGGATTTGAACAGGACCAGCTTAGTTTCAGAGGAGCTGTCACTGTTGAAAGCATTCATGCAGAGAGGGGCCCTGTAGGTGAACAATCTTTGCCCCTCGGTGGTTTGGCAATGGGGGGACCTGTAGGAGCTGAGATTCAGAACCTTGGGAGCAGCATGGATTATGAGGGGAGCTTAGAAGATCTTGTACTCCAGGTGGCAAGAGGCCTAAGGTTATTTTCTTGGCCATCAGGCATGCTTGGTATTTGACATGATTTTGAAGCTGTAGCCAACTGGTTAGGGCATAGAGGTCACACGTGTGGGAGAGATGGTGGGCTCGTAAGATGAGATGACATGCCTTGTTAAGAGCAGTAGAGATATGCCGGAGGGCAGTATCAGTTGTAGAGTCATAGATGATCAGTCCACAGTCAATTGTAAAAATAATAGAGCTCTGTACAGCTATCCTTAAGGCTTCAGGGGGTCACAGATTGCCTGTGTCTGTAGAGTGGACCAATACTAATATTTACAGCTTTAGCAACATTATCTATATGCACGCCATATGATAAGTTGCTGTCTATGGTGACTCCAAGATACTTGAAGAATTATACCTGTTCAAGGGCAGTACCAAGGCAGTTAGTGACAGTCAGAGGATGTTGTCTGTGCTTGTTATGGGAGCTGCTGAAGAGCATAAACTTAGTTTTTTTATAGTTTAGTATCAGCTTGTAATGACTAATCCATTTCTCTACCGAGGCAAATCTGAGTTGTAGCTGGGTCTCAAGGGATATAGGCTCCGGGTGAGTTGTGTAAATTATGGCATCATCTGTGCAGAGTAGGATTTGTTCAGGGCAGGAGCTTGGGAGACTGTTAAGAAAGAGACTAAATAGGAGTGGGCACAGGATGCACCATTGAAAACCCCAGAGCGAATAGGTTTTGAGTCAGAGAAGACGTCGACAATTTTGACTTATTGAGTGCAGTTGTCCAGATAACTTTTAAACCCGGCAGTGGAGTCAGCGAAGAGCCCTGAATTAAGTAGTTGTTCCAGTAGTAGAGGGTGATGGACCATGTAGAATGCTTTTGTCAAGTCAATGAAGGCGCCACCAACTAATTGACCATGGTCCAGGGAGCTGTGTATAGAACCGGTGAATTCCATAAGGGCGAAGGTGGTACTATGCTCTTTTCTGAACCCATGTTGTCGGGCGCATTGGATCTTATGTTTGTCAAGATATTCAGTTAGCTGGTCAGCTACAATGCTTTCAAGAGCCTTAGAGAGAGAGAGGTGGTAATATGGAGATAGGCTGGTAGTTCATGTGAAGAGTCCTGTCTCCACTTTTGTAGACTGGGGTAACCGTGGCTGATTTCCATTTATTGGGGAACTGTGTGAGTCTGAGTGAGAGGTTAAAGATCTTGGTTAAAGGTGCTAACACTTCCTCAAGGGTGAGGGACAGCAGTTTGAGGTCAAGGGAGTCCCCACTGTGTCTAGATTTACCAATTGCTTTAAGGATGTATTTTTGGGCTTCATGCAATGAGACTTCTTTGAAGTAGAATGGTGGGTGAATGATCATTGGGAGAGCTTACATGATTGGCTGGGGTGACATCTGCATCAAAAAAGTCAGGTGGAAGAACACTGCTAAGGTCCATGAATGTGTTGTTAAAGGTATTGGCAATAGTTAGGGGGTCCAGAGTTGTAGTCCCATCAACATCAAGTAAAGTGGGTGATGTTTTCAGGTTTTATTCCAGAAAGCTTTATCACTGCCCAACACGTCAGTAAGCACTCCCTTGTAGTATTTATTTTTCTCAAGGCGGATGGACCTTGTGCAGTCATTCCACGCTCTTTCATATTTTTGAATGTCCGATTCAGTGCCGGTGACTTGAGCCTGATGCCAGAGGTGGTCCCTAGATTTCATATGAGCTAATAAGTCTGCAGAGAGCCAGAGGTTGCAAGGGCCTTTAATTTTCTGCTTTTTTAGGGGTGCATGGGAGTCGCAGGCAGCATTAAAGGTGTTGATGAAATAATCAAGTGCCATGTTGACATCCTTTGCACTGTCGATGGGAGTCCAATCTTGCACTCTAAGGAGAGATTTGAGGGGTTCAAGATGACCCCATGCTAGGATCCTGCTGGTGATTTTCTTTGGTGGAGGTTAGCAGAATTTGTTTGTCCACACACAGACGACAGGAGAATGGTCACTGAGCGTGTCCGGGAAGACTGTAGTGTTAGTAGTGTGATCAGGATGACTGGTTAGGTCCCAGTCCAGTTGGCTGCTTGATCCTGTTTTGTAGTTGGATCTAGTTGGGGAGTTCACCAGCTGGGAAAAGTCTGTGGCAGAGATGACGTCCCTTAAGCTCCCATGCTCAGATGCAAGCCAATTAATATTACAATCTCCCATTAGAATTAACTCCAAGCCAGGGGTTTGTTTCAGATAAAGTCCATGACAGAATTGAGACCCCTCCCCTGTTCTTTAGGAGGGATGTACACTGTTGCTACAGTAAGTGCCTTATTATGTGCACCTAGCAGAATTTTGATGACTAGTATTTGTGTGGTTGAACCAGCTGTAGATACCGGCAGGGGGTGTTCCATGATTGACTCTTTGAGATAGATTGCACATCCCCCTCCTCTCTTGGTAGTCCTGTCCAGTCTGAAAATGGTGTAACATGGCATGGCAATAGCCATGTCAGGGATTTTTGGTCTGAGCCATGTAACAACATAAGTATAAATTTGAGCAGGCATAATCTTAACTGCTTAATCTTAAAAATTAACAGAATGAAGTGAATGAAATAGAAGAAAATGTTCATGAAGTCAATGCAAAAAAGTAGTGTGGGCTATGAAAATATTTTTTTTACGGAATACATGAAAGAAATCATTATATCAACTTAAAAACAATTAGTGAAGATAACCTGTCAGAAGTTTTATGCCAGTTTTATACCTTGATCAGAAATGCTGTGGGGGAAGAGTACACAGTGTCCAGTTTCATTTCCCTCAGAACAGGCATAAAAAGACACTTGAATAGCCTTACAGTAGGCAGAAATGTTAGTATTGTAACAGGGACTGCCTTTAAACCAGCAAACAACATTTTCAACAGTATTGTTAAAAGGTACAGAAAAGCTGGTAAAGACAGGGCCACACATTACCCATGAATCACCCGCCCTGATTTAGAACTGCTCCACACCTCACCCAGTCTGTCACCAGACACACCCACAGGACTGGTACATAAAGTGTGGGTCGATCTACAATTACATTTTGCCCGAAGAGGAAGGGGAGGATTACATTAACTCAAGAAAAAATATTTCACTATCCAAAGAGATGAAAACGGTGCGGAATATGTGTCTCTCTCATTCAATGAAGAGACCAAAAACCATAAAGATGCTAGAAACCCAAACAGAGATGCGCATAGAGGTTTCATGTTTGCCTGCTCCTCAGATCCTCTGTGCCCTGTAGCATCTCTTAGAAAGTACATTTCTAAGCTGGCCCAGTGGCACTGAGGGCTGAGACACTGGATGCCTTACTCATGCTGTGCTGGAGACCTGGGTTCAGGAATGACCTCAGGCTGCTGGGGAGCCAGCTTGGGGAGGAGGGTTGGAGTGGGATTGAGTTGCTATGCAGTTCTCTCCTCCTGGGGTGGCAGCCCACTCCTTCATAATTCCGCTTCCACTGGGTGAAGGTCCAGTGTGAGCGCAGGTGAAAGGGAGCGGTGACATAAGTCTGGGTGGGGCGGAAGGGGCCACTGGAACCTGGTGTGCATGTGTGCCTCCACACACATGCACGAATGTGTATGCCACGGTCCGGGGGTGTGTGAAAAATACAAAAAATCAATAAAAGAAAATATGGAAAAAACCAAGTACATTTCTAAATGTCCACCAGATGCAAGCACCTTTTACCTCCACCCCAGGAAAATCCCAGCACCTCAGCAAGCACAAGAAATGTTATGGTACACCAACTCCTCGATGGGAGTTAACTACCTAGATGAAATGATGCCAAGATTATCCAAAGAAGCAAAGCTTTCTAAACTTTACACAGATCACTCCATTCGATTGACTGCTGTCTACCTCCTTACTGAAGCTGGCTTAGAAAGCCACCAAATCATGTCCGTGACCAGACACAGAGCTGAGAGTAGCCTTAAAAATTACTGGTCACCTGGCTTAGCTGACTGCCAGCAATGGAGTGAAATTCTAGGTGGTGTTTTGAAAATTTCTGTGTGCAGACAACATCTACAGCAAAACACCAGCTTGCTCACCAACCTACCATCACATACTCCAAGTGGAGCACAGCAGCAGCCAAATTCACATATCATGCAAACAGTGTCAGAAAATGTGGAATCCTTCACCCTTCCAACAAATATAGCCAATCATCCAGCAACCAGAGAGCATCAACAGCAAAAACATCCATGTTGCACGCAAGTAATGAAGAACCAGCCCGAATACTGAACCCTTTCTTGAAATGCCACCGATCATCCACGAGTCCCTTCAAAGACACCAGGAACTGACATCAACACAGCACAGCTCATTGAACTCCAGCAGCACCAATGGCCATTTAAACAACAATTCATCATGAGCAACGAACAGCATGTAGCAGACCATTCTTCCTCCCAAACTTCACAAACCTAAGTACAGTTCAATTTATTAACTATGTACACAAACAACAAAAACTTGGAGAACAGTTGGCATGATCCACAATGCTGATGCTGTCAAATTCAGCCCTACATCAGCCTTTCATTCAATCACAGTTCAGCACAGTAACTGTTGGCAAGTGTTCCGTTTCCTTATACTGTTCCTTTTCTCAACATTTTAAGAGGAAAACATTACACAATACAAGGTTACAAGATGTTTAGTGTTATAAGTAAACATTTCGAGAAACGTTCACATGATGTTTAACGTTGAAAGAAAATGTTTAAAGTAAATGATCGTTCAGGATGCATGTGTTTAAAAAAATTCAGATATTAAAAAACGTTCACTTTCAATTTCTGCTATTAGAAAGTTAGCATTACTTGTATGTGATGATAGATACAGTACTAGTTTTTAAAATAGTACTATTATATATGTTGTGAAAGCAGATGAATTAACATTTTTTCAAAGATAAGCGGTACTATTTTATCTATTGTGGAAGGATCTAAATCTAATCATTTTCACTTTAAAAAAATAGTTTTCATGTTCTTGATTCAACTACTGATGGAAACCGATTGTATAAGTGCAATAACACACTCCAGGGTGTGCACTGTGCTAGTTCGCTGCACTTCACTGGTGGTTGAAGGCATGAGGCCGCATGTGGCGATCTAGCACAATGCACACCCTGTTGTGTGTTATTACTAGCATATAAGCAAAATCTACAGTACTGTGATGTCTCCTAAAGCCACCCTGAAACTGAGAGATTAGTTTATTTTCATAAACCCAAGCCTCTAGGAGGTTTAAAATTGTTTTTGAATATTTTTTCTGTATAAGGTAATAGGTCTATAGCAGCTAGGGTAATTTCTTGCTTCTTTTTTAAATAAAGGAACAACTATACCCCAGTTCCACTTAGGTGGCATACTTAAAGACCATGGGCCTGATTCCAAATCGGCATATGCTGGTGTAAGCTGAGATATGCCAAACCCTTTGGCAAATCTGGTGACGTATGCCAAGCATTATGCCAGCCCCATTTCCAGGAGGCAACCTGCACCATGTCAGCTGCGGGCTATGCCAACCATGGGTTATGCCACCCACTGTGCTGCAGCCCACAATCACATGGTTCAAGTGTGGGTTACGGCAGCAACAGTGCCCAATTCCAAGAAGGCGGCTGCTGTATCTTGCTGCAGTGATTCTAAGAGCCGCACTGGCGGAGCTAAGTTGGAGCAGCTCAGAGCTGCTCTAAGGGGCATCCGACGGTGCCATCCATTGAATGCCCACTCTGCAGCACCATGGCAATGGTGCCCATGTGCTCCCCATGCCCCCACAAGCACACCCCTGCCCCCCACTCCCCTGAAAGTCAGGGATCCCTGAGGATCTAATCTCCAGTGCACCCCCCCAGACTCCTGTGCCACCTGTCCTGCCTCCCATGCCTCCTGGTGTGTGCCGTGGTGTTCAGCGGTGGGGGGGCTTTGGGGTAGCTGCCAGTAGTGGGCCGCGACTTGCGACATGTGGGGCTTCTATGCCATGCCAGTGGCGTTAGCCTCCACATGGTGTAACCTGCATGTCGCAAGTGCCGGGACCCTGCTACTCTTGAAATGCTGCGCAGAGTCTCTGGTATAGTGGTGAATGTCACACCTTGCCCATGCCATTAATTATTAGAACTATAGATGCCAAAATATTTGCCTCCAAATCAGGATTATAATGAAACAGCTCTGCCGGAAGAACAACATTTTATTGCATTTCTATGCAAGTACTGCAGATTTAACTTCTGCCACAGAGACTGGATCCCATGATATTATGTTTAAATGTTTTAGGGTCCCAGAATGCTATACTCAGTTAGGTGCTACCTGACGGAATATAGGGCCATGTCAGGGCAGTGCTGAGGCAGGGAGCATTATCACAGCATGACTCCCGAAGCTAGCCCTGAGAGTTACTAGCACCAGAGAGCTAGCTGCAATTTTCAAAGTGGCCCATGCAAAGGAGCCCATTGAGCATGCAAGGTGCTAAGTGGGCAATTTGCATGGGTAGCAGAGGCAGGCAGTGTGGCATCCCCTCAGGCCATGGTAGCCATATCTATCCCTGGTGCAAGTGTTCCCCATACCCCGATCGCCAGCCCCAAGTGTATTATTATAATCTCTGGTGCTACTGCTCTCCCCCACCCTCCAATCGCTAGTCCCAGGTGTATAATTATAATCCCTAGTGCTAGTTGTCCCTCCCACCATCTGAGCGCCAGCCCCAAATCTATAATTATAATCCCTGGTGCTAGTAGTCCCCCACTCTCTGATCACCAGCCCCAAGTGTATAATTATAATTCCTGGTGCTAGTTGTCCCTCTCACCTTCTGACCACCAGCCCCAAGTCTATAATTATAATCCCTGGTGCTAGTAGTCCTCCCACTCTCTGATCACCAGCCCCAAGTATATAATAGTAATCCCTGGTGCTAGTGTTACCACCCCTCCCCCAATCACCAGCCCCGGCTGTACAACAAAAAGAATCCCTGGTGGAAGTGGTCCCACCTGCACTCTGATTGTCAGCCTCTCTCTGGGAAAAAGAATCCCTGATGCTGGTTGTCTTCACTCCCCAGCAACCACCAGTCAGGGATTTGAAAAAAACTAACCATCCCTGGCATCCAGTGGTCCCCCCATGGCATTGAGCACCTCCCTCCATTCACTGTATATGTATGCGTGGTGCTGCGGGTTCCTATGGTGACTGGCACATCCCTCCTCACACCTGCTCAGTCACCTGCCATAAGTAGAGGCAGGAAGTGTGCCTTGTATTTATAGAACAGTGTGCATCACCCTATCCAATAAACACAAGGCACACTACCTCCTGGTACATATGGCAGCCAGCCAAGGAGGAGTCAAGAGGGCTGTGCAGGCCAATGTAGGCACCCACAGCACTGCTCATACAGATACAGTGAGTGGCGGGGTGCTTGGTACTATGGGGGGAGCACCAGACACCAGGGATGGTTTGTTTTTTTAATTACCAACTGGTGTTTGGTGGGAGGGGCATCACTAACACCAGGGATTCTTTTTTCCAGTGAGGGACCTGTGATCTGAGGGTGATGGGGACCAGTACCACCAGAGATTATTTTTAGTGTGCAGCTAAGGCTGGGAATCAGAGGAGGGGGTACCACTAGCACCAGGGATTACAATTATACACTTGTGGCTGGCAAACAGCATATAGGGGGACCACTAGCACCAGGAATTCTAATAATACACTTGGGGTTGATTATTGCAGGGTAGGTGGAACTACTGCCATCAAGGAATTTTATTTTTCATACAGGACTGGGGATCGGGGGTGCAATGGATCACAGGGATTGGGTATGCTCCCCCAGTGGCCAACTGGCTGGTTGGCTGCATTACCCCAGGCAGCCACTAGGGTTGCATGGAGTAAGAGGAAGTTTTCATCTGTGGTATCTGCATGTCACAAAAGGACTGTGAAAACCCTCTTGCTTCGTGCATCTCTGCTAAACATCAGCTTGCACTGATATTCCTGTCCCCACCCTACTATTTGAATACCCACCGTTTGGTTTGTGTGGATGCTACCCCTGTTTGGTGCTGCAACAGAGCTCTTTGAATATTAAGCTCCACTGCAAACCCCAGTTTGCATGGGCGAATACTGGTTAGCACCCGTTGAAACTTCTGAATATCAGGCCCTTGGTCCTTAGTTTTTTAGTGGATGTTACTAACATACTTATTATCGGTCACTTTATTAATATTTTAAAGTGAGTTAACCACTCATTGGCTGCAGTTGTGACACAAATATTATACATTCTATTGTTATCATTTGTGCCATGAGCTACGAGGGAAGAAAATATCTGTTCATGCTTGTGTTTTATTGCATCTTGCAGATCTTGCCATAGTGATTCCAGATATTGTTTTTTTATACTAATAGTGCTCTATATCCTTTTTTCAGATTTTTCACTGCTATCATTACTGTAATATCTGTTCTACTAATTGAATGCCTACCTACTTTATTTATCATGTGCTTAAGTTGTCTGCATTCACTGTCAAACCAGACTTTATCTTTACCAGTCCTACATTTGCTTGATTTCCTGTCAATCGGCATCAGAGAGAGGGCAATACTATTCATAATTGCTCTAAACATTGGGGTCTGTATATTAATGCAAGCCAGGTATGAATGAGAGCATGTCCCCAGCCTGTGCAGCTCTGCACTGCAGACAGGCACATGGTGGCCAGCATTCACAATCACCAGGTGCCTGTCTGTGACCCTGCCCCCTTAGCACGCAGGATCGAGGGGGTGAATTGGTGCAGATTAGAGAACACAGGAAAACATCCAATCAGATGCCTGATCTGGTCCTGCAGTAGATAACCTGCTTTGCATGCATCCAAGCACTGGATGGCATGTACCTAAACTTTAGCAAGGTCAATCAATCAATCAATCAATCAGTCAACCAATCAACAATTTCTTTGTTAAAAAACCAAGCACATTTAGCATGCTAAGGTTGAGTATTTTACATACGCACATATACATCAACACAGTTAAAACAATAAAACAAACAAAAAAAAATACAGAAATTAAGGATTGCATTCCTGTGCCATTATCTCCAAACCATTGAAGTTCAGCATTTCCCATGGACTATGTGCCCTACAAAAGGCTAGTGAAGAAACTGGGAGACTTAGGTGCTAGGGAAAAGTCACTAAATATGTGAAGACATACTGTAGCTAAGGGGAAGAACCCAAAAGGTGGCACTAAATTATACATTCTCTGAGGTCAGGGGGTTACAAGTATGGTCCCCCAGGTGTCAGTCCTGTGCCCAGTGCTCTTCAGTGTGTTCACGTGCAACAGTCAAGACAAGGGATTCATAACAAGATGCATCATTGTGGATGAAGCTGACATATGTGGCAGGGTGGATAGTGAGGAAAGCACTGTAAAAGGGAATTGAAATGAGATCAGGGGAAATTGGAAAGATAGTCTAAGGATCTGGCAACAGACATTTAATTCTAAAAAGTGCAAGGTTATGCTTTAGGGAAGGGAAGCTGATAACTTAGTTTTGGATAGGAGAGGTATGATGAGAGTAGATTTCAGGGGAGAGGGATCAAAAGAAGTAGTAGTAATAATTAACAACAGCCTCAAGACTTCAGACCAATGAACTTATTTATTTACTTTTTGTTTACCAGGTACTTTAAGTGCACTAGTCAAAAAAAAAATGCCTATTTTCAGTCTTGACCTGGGAGGTTACAAAGTAACAAGGTGTATGTAGAATAGAGATACAGCAAAATTATATTCTGCTGGTGAAGTGAACATGAAGTGGCCACTTCGCGTTGTCATCCACTATGCGGAGTAGACAATAGGAAAGGCTCACTTCACCTTGTAATTATTACTTCCCGCTGTCATTCCACCTTAACAAGAAGAAAGGTGGAGTGGCAACAATATTGGCAGCCCTTAAGTGCCTCCACACACATACAGTCACCAGAACTAATGTGCATCCCCAAGATGTTACTGTCTTGTGTCCAGAAAACTCTGCAGTGCTGACAAAGTGAAATGAGAGCACAACAAGAACTACAAAGTCTCCCAGAATTAATGACACACTCAGCCATGCATGCAGTGGATATGGTCACATCACATACAGACACCGGAATTAATGTGCATCCCCAAAATGTTACTGTCTTGTGTCCAAAAAATTCCCCAGTGCTGACGAAGTGAAATGAGAGAGTAACAAGAAATGCAAAGTCTCCCAGAATTAATGGCACACTCAGTCATGCACGCAGTGGTCACACACAATCACCAGAATTAATTTGCATCCCCAAAATGCTACTGTCTTGTGTCCAGAAAATTCTCCAGAGCTGGAGAAGTGTAATGAGAGGATAACAAAAAATACAAAGTCTTCTAGAATTAATGGTGCACTCCGTCATTTGAGCAGTGGTTACACACAGTCACCAGAATTAATTTGTATCCCCAAAATGCTACTCTTATGTCCAGAAAATTCCCCAGTGTTGACAAAGTGAAATGAAAGTGTAACAAGAAATGTGAAGTCTCCTAGAATTAATGGCACACTCAGTCATGAGCGCAGTGATCACACAGTCACCATAATTAATTTGCATCCCCAAAATGCTACTGTCTTGTGTCCAGAAAATTTCCCAGTGATGGCAAAGTGAAATGAGAGGGTAACAAAAAATGCAGTTTCCCAGAATTAATGGTGTACTGCAAATGCACAGACAGATTAAGATTGCGCTGTGCACTCAAGAGATGCAGAGTCGGATGCAAAGGCACAACAACACCTAACCAGTGCTCACAAGTCACAAATCCAAATCGGAAAAGAATATCTTTTGCTGGTTGAGGGGGTAGTGCACATCAGTAACAGTCCACTACCAGTAAAAGAGATCACAAAGCAGTATAAAAAATTCATGCAGGTGCAGTGGGTAGCAGGTTCACACTGCTGCAATTACTATGGTGCAATAAAAGTTATCTGATTTAATGATACGCGTCACACACACACTACAAGTATTGTGTAGCAAATTGAAAACCTTTAGTAATATAACCAAATGTTTTAAACAAACTGAAATTATACACTGCTGCACCACTACAATCAGCAAAAAAATTTCAAGAATTACTGAAAATATTACTGTGTGTACATTAACACAGTTATACAAGAAAAATATAACCAAAACAGAAAGACTGCCTTTTTCTCCCAGTTAATCTACCTAACCACAGGTACGCCCCTTCCCCAAAGCACACTTCACAGTACACAGACTGACTGTTCTAAATTAACATTCAAAATCCACACACAAACAATAAACACTCAATGATATGAGCATAAGAGGGTTTCCTACAATCGATGTACTAAATTTTGAAGAAAAAAATGGCTCCAAAAGGCTTTTTTAACAGCTTTTAGAGAATTTGAATTGCAGAACTCTGAGAGGAAACTGTCTCCATCTTCCACTACACACACACCATGTGACCTACAATCCCATGAAGCACTGCAAATTCACCTTGGAGCTCAATAACAAGGCGAAGTGATGTGAAGTACATTGACTTCAATGTACTTTGCCTTAGAATTGGTGAAGAAGTGGTTTGGGGAAGGTGGAATAATGCAAAGTCAATGGTTTCAATGAACTTCACATTCCTCATTATAACACGAAGAACTCCACCTCACGTTGTGGAGCGCTTTGCCGATTCCGTGTTACTCTGCTAATCACTCCGTGGAGCAAATTTCTGCCACTTCACCCACCTCTAATGTAGAACAGGAGATGTAATAAGGTTATGGGAAAGCTAGCAGGATGTTAGGATGCATAGGTTGAGCCTCCTCAAGCAGACAAAGGAAGTGATCCTATCCCTGTACGGGTCTTGGTGGTCCATATCTGAAGTACTGTGCACAGTTCTAGAATCCACATCTAAAAAAGGACAAGGACCACTTAGAGTAATCTAAAAGGAGAGTGACTAAAATGATCCATGACCAGCAGGGAAGTTTTTATAAAGAAAGACAGGCTCACCTCAGTATGTGCTCACTAGAGGCCAGTAACAAGATGAGGATATGATAGAAATTTTCAAATTCCCAAAGGGTATACACAGGGTGAACAGCCAGCAACTGTTTAAGCTTAGTGAGGAGTCCATCACAAGATGCCACAACTATGAGCTAGAAGGGGAGAGATTTTGGAAGAACATGAGGAAATGCTTCTTTTTGGAGAGTAGGTTGGAAAAAGGAAACCATCTCCCAGAGAAGCTGGTCAATGTTAAGATGGTAGTGAAGTTTCATGAGATGATGAGATAGACTCATGGGGATGGTGAAGATGATGAGGGGAGAGGCTAGTAGAGCTGGTGGGTTAGTCCAAGGGGAAATGAGGGAAGATTGCACCACTTAAGGCCTATCCAGTGTTACAATAGTGAGGGCTTCTGTAGGAACCAGGCAGACTCAATGGATTGTGAGTCTTTGTACCCATAAACATCTGTGTATCTGGACTGTAAGTCCATGTCAAATCCTTTTTGGTCATACCACTGCTCTTTTTCAAGAGACTAGCCAAACTTACCATAGCCTTACCAAGCTATTTCGTAACAGTACTAATTAGTCAGGCAAGCCTGAAAAAGAAATCCAACAGTTAAGAAGGGTTATGACTTGCAGCTAGGAGTGAGGTAAAGTTTTACTTTGCTGGTGAACTGTTAGCAAACTGCCAAATTTGGTGCTACATCTGTACTTTGCAACTAAGTCACAGTGTGAAGTATTTTTTTTAAGAAGGCCCTAGGCCCAAAAGTCTTAAAGAGAATAATTGTTTTCCCACCCTTTCATAGCACCCTACCCTGCCCCCCCCACTACTCCAAACAGGATCTTGATGATGCCCCTCCCAGTACCCATTCAGAAGGACCCAATATCATTTCCAGTCCCAGAAAAATAATCAATAATGCATCTTTCCCTAGTCCACTCAGCAACATTAAATCACACATTACAACCCCCCCCCCGCACAGACCAAAAAAAGACAATGACGGCTCCTCTCCCCCTAATTCACTAAAAACCAAACCCATACCACCTATCAAAATGATACTAGAGCAGTGACAGACAGAGGGATGGTGACAGGCACAGAGCCTCCACTTATCAACTTGGCCATCACCCAGATGATATCAAAATCCTTCCAGAATCATAGAAGATTGGTAGGCAGCCTTTAATCACATTATGGTGAAATGCTATTAAACCAAAAGTTGATGGGGGTGGATAGAAGGTGGCCTCTGAATCACATAACATTAGCATGATGAGATGCTTGTGATTGCAATTGCTGACACTATAACTACAGAAAAAAAGAGCTTAAGAAGAGGAAGGAAGGTGGGGACAAACCCAGGGCAACACTCATGGGCATAATTATAGAAGGAGCTGCCGGTAAGCACATATCATGGCTACTTGAAAGAGCAGTCCCCCAGTTGTGGGTCAGCAATCCAGTACTCAATCCCAGAGTATGCTGAAAGAAGGGCATCTGGGAATAAGTTGGTGGGCAAATAGGTATGGCTGTAGCAACTACTGTAGTAGGAGACTCTGGATGGGAGCTGGAGCATGGCACCATTAAGAGATAGGAACAATGGTAATAAAGTCAATAAAAAAAAGGTTCCAAGCAGTTTTCCCTGGTCTTGATGTCATCCCAAGTCTAAGTAAAAGTCATGGATAATAGGGGGTTACTGCATAAGGTTAGTGGTAGGAGGAGAGCCAGGGACGAGGGTAATGGGGCAAGTAAATCTGTCTGGGGTGGGGTTGGAAACATTATAGAGTAAAGAGGTGGGATGAGGGAGCTGTCAGGGAATAGTGGGCATGGGAGCTGCTACTGGAGAAGTGAAAGAGGAAGATAACTGAAGGAGGGCCAGGGATGTTTGTGAAAAGCAAGTTATGGGGAGGTGAATAGAAACGTAGACTTTGATGGTAGATAAGGACTGTTTGGCCCACCCAGTCTGCTCATTTTCCAACCTATTGGATACGTTGAAGATCCTGGTAAGCCACAAGCCTATTGTACTTCCTTCTACCGCCCCACTAGAATTGCCTTATGCCTGTCCCATGCATTCATGAATTCCCCCACTGTTTTTGACCCCACAACCTCCTCAGGAAGGCTGTTCCATGCATCCGTCACCCTCTCCATGAAAAAATACTTCCTTATGTTGCCCCTGAGCCGCCCCCCTCTCTATCTTCAAATTGTGCCCCCTTGTTCTTGCACATCTCTTTTCTGAAAGATGTCACCCTCTTGGACTTTGTTGATTCCCTTGAGGTACTTGAAGGTTTCTAACATGTCCCCCCTCTCCCTCTTTTCCTCAAGGGTATACATATTAATCTCCTTTAGTCTCTCTTCATATGGCTTCTGGTGCAGACCCAGTACCATTTTGGTTGCCCTCCTCTATACTGACTTCATCTTGTCTATGTCCTTGTGGAGATGGGGTCCCCAGAACTGCACAATGCCAAGGTGGGGTCATTGAAGTTGGTACTGGGGAGCAGCCGATATTGGAAAGAGGAGCAGGGGATCTGTGAGGAGGCAAAGGTTAAGGGGTATACAACTGGGGACAGGGGAAATGGCAGTGGGTTGAAGGGGCTTGGGTAATGTATATGTTTGTATCTCTACCTCTTACAAGGTTAACTCATTAGAAGCCATTCTCACACTGTCTAAAGCTTGTTTTTCTTTGTAGCCATTATCTCTTGTAAAATTTTGAGGTAAATGCCATCAGGGAGTTCTTCAGCTTTCATATGCTTGAATCAATAGACTTGGGGAGCCCAAACTCAGATGCCAGTTTCATTATAATCTCACCATTTTAAACCTATCTAAAATTTTGAATTTGCAAGTGATGTGTAAAGCTTTGTTCTCTTTTTTCTTTTTTTTTAGATTCAGCCTTTGCAGAAACCACAGCACACATGAAAGCAGCAGCAACAAGAAAAACATGCCGTGCAGAGGTGGATTAGTGAGGCTGTTATCAGTCATCAGGCAGGCTGAAAACAATGGGAGCAATCACAGCTGTTAACTATATCTCAGATTTGTTATAACATAGTAAACATAGACATCTAAGGTCAGAAGTGACTCTAGGCTCATCATGCCCCCCACCCCACACTCCATTAGTAAGTACTGCATTTGTAGTAATCTTAAAACAGAATAAGAACTATTAGGACCACAGTGGGTCTTGTTTCAAAGTTGTCCTGTGTTTGAAGTATGTTATTTATGACATTCACAATTATCATACATGTACTGTATGCTGTGTAAATAAGAACTATCGAGGGAGCACTTGGACACATAAGGGACCACTGCATGTTCTGAATTAAAAATAAGGTTCAAAATGGAATTTGTTTTTTGCTCTGGGAGGGCAACCTGTTGAGGAGGTGGAGGCTACATGGAAAATTATTTACTGATGGGGGACTGTTGGTCTGGACACTGGGGGAAAATCACTTACTCTCACAAAAAGTGCCATGGGATCCTTACTTTCCATCTGGACAACCACTACAGATGGGTAGAAGGAACCTCAGTTTCACATCTCATCCCAAGGACAGCATCTCAGCAGTGCAAATTCTTCACTATTAACTTTAAGGTTTCTGAGGCCTAGGCTTCTAGTCGCATCAGGGCCACCATATTCTGCTATTTTTAAACTTTATTTATTTAAAACGTGTTAACTGGGTAACTCTGAGAGCATTATTTGAGTATTTTCATGGAGGACCTGGATAAAAAACAATCAAATAATTACACACAAAATTACAACAAAGTATACTTACTAAAAATAAATAACATTAAATACAATGACACCAATTAAAATCAGTCAATACAGGACATTTTGACCTATCAATATAAGACTTTTTCAAGTTTAGTTAAATCAGCCTAAAATACAGACAATGATGTTCAAATGAATACTAATTAAGTGAATGTGAGGTTTCCTGAAAAAAAAAAAAAAGAAAACATCTGGAGATAATCGAACCAGGGAAGACTTTTTCTACAATGTCAACCAAGTCTGCATCATGCATATAAAATGAATCCTTCAGTTTGAAACAGTCAAGTAAAAATTTGTTGATGTGGAACTACTTAACAATCCAGTGTTGAGACTGCTGCTCAAACCCTGATTAATTCTAATAAAGTGAAGAGTATTTACTATGCGGATTGAAAATTAATTCACTTTAGTTTCATGTATCTTTATTCTGAATGCATTAAATGGTTTAACTCTAATGGAATTACAGGTGCTATATAACACAATTATTATTCCATTTTTTTTTGTTGATGATTAGGACCAAGCCAAAAACTGAGCACTTTACATTAAATAGGATCCAAATGGATTTGTAATTCATAATTACTTGTTCATTATTTCATTTAATTTGTCTAGAAATACATAGTCATTTCATGTCTGAGTGCATATTACTTATGCTTAACACCACTCACAGAATGGTAGGGCTGATAACCTACAGCAGAGTTTGGTCCAGCTTTCTATTCTTCATTCGTCCTGTCTGTCCATGCAGTTTAAATTGTAAATATTTATTTTATTTAGAAATTTGGCACTCCAGGATAACCTCATTTTGTTGTAGTGCATAGTGTATAGTTTACAACATGATCTGTGAGGGGATAGTTACAGCAGAGTTGTTTACATCTTAAAGAAACTGTAACAATCTAAAATAAAATAGATATGGGTAAGGACAAGCTATGTATAATACAGACAGTAGATAAAACATATAATGAAGCAAAGCTGTTGTGAATCAGTATTGCATGAATGAAAGGGGAACAATTGTGAGTGAATCTCCACAACTATGTCTGGGGCTGGCCCTGATCAGCATATTTTGCCTGACAAAAAATCGTCTTACTTACTATACGTCTGTAGCTGCTGTTAATATTTCTTAATATATCTGGCCGATCCACTCCCTCTGCCCCAGCATTTTGTAAATTGCACTGATCCGGGTATGTCCTACAATCCCCATGACTGTTTTAAGGCATGGACAGCATCCGTAGGAAATTAAATTACCTTTACACTATACTTGAGCTTTTAAAAGCTATGATTTGCTGGTCACTGGTACCGCTGCACTCCCAATGACTAGTACAGGTGACCTAGTTTTCATCTTAGGGGTATAACAGGACCTGTAACCAGAGTATCAAAGCTATTAAAAGCTCAAGAAGAAGCACTTGAATTATTTCACTCATGGAGATTCTGGGATGTTCCCAGAGCTGCAACATTTTCGAAATAGTGCAGGCATGGGAAGGCATTATCAGCTAGATATATGATGAAATATTAACAGCAGCAGTAACTAAAAAAATAATTTGCCTGACAAAATATGTTACTTAAGGTCAGCACCAGATATTGTTGTGAGGATTCACATGTGAGTGTATCAATTTAAATGCCTAAATATTTACATAGCAATCTGTCAAGATTTTATTGATACCTTCTTAGCAATTCAGAAGAAACATGATCCTGCCACCACAAAGCCTATTAGGGGACTTAATACTAAGTGGATCTCCTGGGAACTACTGGGGATGCTAAAATACAGGGTCAAATGCTGGCAGAATTTCAGATTCATTTCGTCTCCGCTTGGATTGTACTGAATATAGAAAATGGACAAACAGCTGCAAAAGGTTATCAGTGCCTCTAAAGGATCCTGTTGCATTACCAAGATAAATATGTTAGCTTGTGACCCCCAAAGTTTATGGGACAGAGTGACAACTTTAATGGGGCTGAAATGGTTACATCGATTGTTTCATATTACAGTAAATGCTGTGAACTATAGTGAATCATTCCAGATTGCTAATACTTCTAACTCTAAATTATTTTATGTACCTGCTTATACTTCTATGGATGATTGCATCCCAAATGCACTGCTTCCAACAGTAACTCCCAGTCATAAACAAGATTCTGTGCATCCTCCTTTTCACTTTTGTTTGGCATGCCCAGCTGAAATCCTGAAGCTATTACCCTGTACAAAGTTTTATAGTACTGGCTTTAATGATTAACAGCCTATACTCCTAAAACAAGCTTTTCTCTGTGTTACTGTGCCACTAGCAAGAATTTACAATCTGTTTCTACTATCTGACACTGTTTCTGACATTTTCAAAATTGCCAACATGTTCCCAGTATTCAAATCCGGGGGCCAGAACTTTCTAGATAACTATTGCTTGATAGCCATTCTCTCTACTCCAAGCCAACTTTTGGAGTAAATTGACTGTCACCAACTCTGCTGGTATTTAACAAGTTACTCTATCTTAAATAATTCACAGCATGGCTTTAAAAAAAGGTGGCAGGGCAATAACTGCCCTTCTAAAACTATCCAATGACGTCAGCAATATTATGGATAATGGTATGTTCACAGTTGCAGTATTTATGGACCTATCCAAGGCCATTGACCTTGGGGATTATAGTCTCCTAATCCACAAGTTCTTATTTTAGGGGTCTCTACTGCTCTGAAATGGTTTTGTAGTTACTATTCTGTACCATAATAACCTATATTGACAGGTTAAGATTGGAAATTATGTTTCAAGCTTGCAATGTTTTTATTGTACCCCATGGAAAAGGAAAAGGAAAAGGAACATTGTTTAACCAGGAGAAGCACACTAAACCGAAGCTTGTTTCCAGGTGTGACCTGGGAGCACAAGAAAGTTAAGTGACTTGCTTAGGATAACACAGTATGCACATAGACGGCTGTGAGATTCAAACCCAGGTCTCCAAATCTGCAGCTCAAAGCCTTAACTCACTGTGCTATATTGCCTCCTAGGTTTCATACTTGGTCCCTTGGCATTCTCCCTGTTTATTAATGACCTCCACAAGTCCTTTCAACACTGCAGAAACCTCCTTGATGCTGATGACCAGGTCATTTATTATTGTAGTGCCCCAGGGAAATTGGGGTCACCACAGAAAATAGTGAAATTGGGGGCATCACAGAAAATAGGGGCTCCTCAGAGACATGAGGGGTTAGACAGTTAAGGGGACCCTGGCAGCTTAATGGGAAACCCTTGAAAATCCTAAGGGACCCCCTGAAACACAGAACAGGACCCTCTCCTGCAGACAGTCCTAGCAGTCTAAATTCAGGGTTTTACAAGAAAAACATTTTTTTTCTTTTTTGTTCTCCCTTCCACTTGCTCAAGACCGACACCTAATCAGCCAAGGATAAACCAGTTGGGCCACATTCCTGTCCTAGCAGGAGAGAAAGAAGCCAGGTTAAGCCCTCTCAGCCAGTCCCTGTGGCCAGGGTAGATTCAAATTTGGAGACTTTTTTTTTTAGCCACTGACCCAGCCTCAGGAGACTGACCTCTGGATGAAGCAGCCTATCCCCTGGCAGGTAGCTGGGACCACCCAACCTAGAGGAGACTCTGCAAAGGCTGGAGACAGGAGAAAGAGTTTGAACAGGGAGGGTGAAGGACAGTAAGGCAATGGATGTTGGCTTCCCTGTTAGGAGGTTGAAGTGAACTCCTGGGTCCCTTCAGTGTAACTCCCTCCAGAAGATCTCCAGTAGCAGCCTTGGTCAGTTTTCTGCAGAAATTTGCCATCTAGTCAGGTCCCCCAGTGTGGCAAGTCAGTCTATTTTGCTGGGAAACAGACCTAGTGAATCTTTTATGCAGCAGTCTCCAGCAGAAGAGGCCTTATAACTCCTTTGTGGTTGTGCATTCCCCAGGGTACAGAAATCCTTGTTGAACTCCAGGCGTGCGTAGGCTTGTTGGCCAGCATTTCCTTTAATAATTAGTCATAGCTAGACCTGCTCCAGCCAGGAGAAGGATTATTTGTTTAGCAATCATATTGTTGTACTATGTAAATATAGTTCATAATTGTTAAATTGCTTCCATTGTACCCCCCCCAAGGGTGGAGGAAAGTTGCTTACTTTGTCCAATTGTATAGAGACAGAGAGAGAGAGAGTGAGAGAGAGAAATAAGAACCAAGAAGGCAGAAGCTAGGAGGGTTCAAACCAAATAATTGTTGGACCAAGATTAAAGGTGTTTGTGAACTCCTCTCTTGGAGGGATCTCTACTAGTCTAACTTATTCTGAGCAGTCTGTGCTTCAAATAAAGAGACCTGGGCACTCCCTCTCAGCCAAGAGTCAAAGAAATGCTAGGTAAAAGCCAGCTCACAGTATTCTTGGTGAGAAGGTGCATTTCATGCTGAATCTCCTATTGTTAGCTGTGAGGGACTGATTTCAGTGGCACAAAGCAGATTATAAAAGAATCCTGCTCTCAAGAGTCACAGGGTAATGTGAGCCCTAGTAATGGGTAAAATGTATTCCCTTATCCATATTTAGTAGAAGGCGGGGCAGACCATAGCTGGGAAAAAGAGACTACAGTTGCTAGCCTTGCTTGTAGAGCAGAAAGCAGCTAACTAAAAGAAGCTACATTTTCTTATTAATTTAACACTTATATCTCAGCTGGAGTCAGTGTCTGCTGAGATTAAGCAAACAGATACTTTATTAGAAGTAGAAGGGGTCTTATTTAGGGTTAAAAAAGAAAGAAAGAAAAGAAAGAAAGTCAGTGTGTGTTCTGTGCTGGGAAGGGTACTGTATCAGTTTACTTTGCTAAACCAGTAGGAGGAGAGAGAGCATAATTTGGGGTGTGGCTTAGACACTATAAAAGCAGGTGACTCAAATTACAACTTCCTGTTGCTAGCCTTGCTTGTTGATCAGAAAGCAGCTAACTAAAATAAGCTACATTTTCTTATCAATTTAACACTTATATCTCAGCAGGAGTCAGTGTCTGTTGAGATTAAGCAAACAGATACTTTATTAGAAGTAGAAGGGTTCTTATTTATGGTTAAAAAAAGAAAGAAAAGAAAGAAAGTCAGATAGACCTAAAACTGCTGCTGAATCGAAATACAACATATTGTGTGTGATACTGCTTGAATAACAACATTTAGGGCTAAAAATAGGGTTAATATTTGTTCCCTATCTTAAAGCTTTGTCTGTGGTATAGGGCACTGTGGGATATTGGAGGACTGAGTGCATTACTTAAATATTGTAGCACCAGTCTCTTCCTTTCCTGAGCACTGCTCATAGCTATAGAGGCTTTGTGAAACTTCAAAACCTAATTCCACACTAGGTGTAGCTTTTTTTAAAGGCTAGATACATTTTATTTTACATTTTAAATCATAGCACGAAACTGGAAGTAGCGGGAGAATGCACTTCCGGTAATCGTGCTTAAAAAGAAGCACTTAGCGAGCGAGCAGGCAATAGATAGACCTGAAACTGTTGCTGAATCGAAATGCAACATATTGTGTGTGATACTGCTTAAATAACAACATTTGGGGCTAAAAGTAGGGTTAATATTTGTTTCCTATCTTAAAGCTCTGTCTGTGATATAGGGCACTGTGGGATATTGGAGGACTGAGTGCATTACTGAAATATTGTAGCACCAGTCTCTCCCTTTCCTGAGCACTGCTCATAGCTATAGAGGCTTTGTGAAACTTCAAAACCTAATTCCACACTAGGTGTAGCCTTTTTAAAGCCTAGATACATTTTATTTTACATTTTAAGTTGTAGCATGAAACCGGAAGTAGCGGGAGAACGCACTTCCGGTAATCGAGCTTAAAAAGAAGCACTTAGCGGCGGAGTGAGCGTCGCGCAACACGCGAGACGGCAGAGACATGCGATCTTGTGCATGTCTACCATGTCCACTGGGGACACCAAGACCAAGCAACCTTACCAAGATACATTTACATAAGGTAATAAACCCACAAATTATCACCCTTGTATCCTCACTATCTTAATCATGAAGAAAGCAAATAAGATGTGTTCTGAGTGTAAAATGTGAGCCATTGGTAAACAAGACTTAAAGGTTTTGTGTGATAAATGTATCCTAGTTGGGAACTTGCAGGAGGAAATTAAGAAACTGCAACCAAGTGAGAATATTAGCTCTGATATCAAAGCATTAGAAGAATACATTGATCATATGTCATTACTAGTAGAGGCAAATACCTCCTCCTCAAAATGTCTGAGAAGCTCTTTTTCCAATGATCCACCACTTAATTGTTTACCATTTTCTATTCTGACCAAACATCCAGCAACTTCCTCTACCCCTTTATCTACTACTACTAAAAACTCAGCTGAACACCCCATAGAGGCTGAGAACTGGACTCTAATTTCCCAAAAAGGCATACTAAAAATAAATCTGTTCCCAAAACTTATATGATCCCACTTTCAAGTTCTTTTGAACCCATCCCCGAATTGGTTGAGGATGATTATAATGATACTCTAGGCATCAGTGAACATGCAACTGACAACCTGAACAGAGGAAGTCATAAAATGCAATCAGCTCACAAAGTAATTGTGACCTCAGCACTTAAACCTCCTCAGTTTGCTGACCCCCTGAACACCTCCCTTGTGTCTCAACCTCTGCATACTCCTGATGTGTTTATTCCAAAAAAAAAAGTATATGTACTAGGAGACTCCATAACAAAATATGTTGATCACATAGTCTGTAATCCAGACAAAGAAAACTGAACTAGCTCTAGTTACAGCGGATCTTACATCAATGACAAAAATAATTCTGTCAGCAGCTGGATAAAATCCACTGGTGGTTGTCCATGTTGGTACAAATTACATCACACGGTCCCCACTTCAGCAGACCAAACAGGACTATGTGGCTCTATGTAATGTATTAACATAACGCAGTTGCAATATATGTCTGTCTGAAGTCTTACCCATTCCAAGAGCAACCAGACACATTAACAATAAAGTAAAAGCATTAAATGTCTACTATAAGCATGCCCTCACAAACTCCTGGGGTAATGGTCAGGAATTCTGGAAGAACATAAAGGAACTCACTGGGAATCCACCCAAAACCCCCCCATCAATACTCAACATCAACGGAACCACAACCCTCAACCCAAAAACCATTGAGGATACCTTTAACAAAGCCTTTTCTGACCTCAGCACTGTCCTACCTCAGGACTACTTCAAAGATGGTGTAGCCCCCCCTGTCTGCAATGAACACTACTCCCACCAGCTCCTCCTGCTTCTACTTCAAAGCAGTCAAGGCTCACCAAGTACACAAATATGTTACCATAGCCCTTGGTAAATCAAGATTCAGTAATGACTCCCTCGATCTCAGAATCCTGTCTCTCACACTTGATGAAGTGCTTAGCCTCTGACCAGAATTTTCAACCTCTCCCTCAGCCTTAGCCAGTTCCTGGACAGATGGAAATCTGCCACTGTCATCCCAGTCCATAAAAGTGGTGACAAAACTGCCCACAATAACTACAGACCTATCTCCCTACTACCCCCACTGTCCAAGGCACTAGAATGTATCGTCTCGGACCAGCTCACAGAATACCTGGATACGTACAACATCCTGTGCAAGCAACAACATGGGTTCCGTAAAGGTCACAGCACCTCCACAGCCCTACTTGAATTCACCAGCTCAATTCACAATGCACTTGATTCCGATGAACTACTAGGCTCAATCTACATTGACTTAACTAAAGCCTTCGACACTGTCAATCACCACCTCCTACCTGTCCAGCTTCAGAACACTGGGCTGTCAACCGACACCATTGGCTGGTTTAAGAGCTACCTTGAAGAATGGTCCCAAACAGTAAGAATCGCTGATACACTCTTGGACCCTAGACCGGTCTGCTCGGGAGCCCCCAGGGCTCCATTCTGGGACCCCTTCTCTTCAGCCTATTCTTAAACTCACTACCGGACAGCTGCCCAGAACAAATAATTCTCTACGCCGACGATGCTGTGATCCTCACCTCAGACCCTGATCCAAACCAATTACAAAACAAACTTCAGCGGGGCTTCTACTCCATTGAATCCTGGTTCCTAAATTATAAACTGCTTCTCAATCAGAAAAAAAAACAAGTCTATGGTCTTTTGCAGCCCCCACAACAAAAACAAACAACTCCACCTCTCCATTGCAACTGAACAAGGAGCCATCCTAGAGCAAACACAATCGTTCAAGTACCTTGGCATCACCCTTGATCCCCACCTCTCATACACTGTCCATATCAGCAATGTGGCAAAGTCTGCCAATGCAAGGTTAGGCATGTTATTCCGGTACAGGAAACACCTAACCCCAGAAGCACTGTCAGTGGCCATCCAAAGCTCCATTGTCAGCATCATAGACTATGGTCTTATCATATATGGGTCTGCAACTACTACTGCTCTCAAACATATCGCGACCTCCCTGAATAAGGCCTGTCATCTCATCACTGGCTCACATCGCCATACCCACACATGTGACCTTTATTCCCAATCTGGATGGCTTCAACTGGACAAACGTATAAAATACCAAACCTGCATCACAGCCAAGAAAATCATAATGAGACTTGCCCCGCCTGGTGTCTGTGCCCTCCTTAAGCCTAGACATAGGAATGTCACTACAAGGAGACCCAATTCCCATCTACTACATATCCCACGATGTTGTACGACCCAAGGACAAAGATCATTTGCCTATCGGGCATCCAATTGGCTCAACTCTCTTGGCAGCGACATAGTGACCGCTCCAACACTCGGCCTTTTCAAGTCCAAGCTGTGCCTCTCACTGCTTGTATCCTGTGATTGCCCATCTTAACATTTCCACCATTCCAGCTGTACATGCCCCAGCACCCAGCACTTACAATCAGTCTTTGCAACCCTAACACCTTACCTGGCATATTCCCTCAACAAGGCCCCCTGGCTGCACTGTCTCCCACCCTCGCCCACCTCCCCCCTTATCTCCACTCCTGCCCTTGCCCCCACCCACCTCCCATACTCATCCTTACCCCTGCACATCCTACCCCCCTTGATCTTCTACCCTCACTTCTCCCCATTGACCCCCCCCTCTTGTCTTGCTCATAGCTCAAATCTTTGTACTGGTTATTACATGTCTGTAAGTCAGTGACTTTATGTTTGTAACTAAAAATGATGACTGTTGCACATGCAGACGTGGAACCTTTGTAAAAGAGCCTCGGCTCAAAGGTATTGTAATCCTAGATTGAAATAAATAAATAAATGGATTTGCAAGTGGACTTACTGGCAGGGCATAAGCTGCTTAACCCACTGGGAGGAATTTGATGACAGGCCATCACTGTTCTCTTGGGATGGCTTACATCTCAGCAGAAGGGGTGGCACAGTCTTAGGACAAAAAATAGCAACTTTCATAAACAATCATTTAAACTGATAGGAAGGGGGGAGATAGGGACACCCCCTATCTCTTGTAAAGACAGTCCATGTTTATCTTACTGGACAAATCTCAATATTCTTTCACTAAATGCCCGATCACTAACAGTCACCAAACTTGCTGAACTTGAAATCTTAGCTAAAACTTTAAATTTAGCTCTAATAGCAATCACTGAAACCTGGGGTAACACAGATAAAAAGTGAAGAGCATAAATCCCTGGTTTCAAGCACTACTTTAAAAATAGAGTGGACACAAAAAAAGAAGGTGGGGTCAGTCTATACATTCGAGAAGATATTCCATCATATGAATCAACAACTACTGTACATTCTGAAAGTGTTTGGATCCATATTCAACCCACCAGTATCCATCAATTTCTTATAGGTACCTGCTATCATCCTCCCTCTTCTGATATTGACCAAACTAAACAACTTTGTAATGAAATTACCCAAATCATTAGTAAAGACCCAGTTCTCAGTTTAGGGGACTTTAATCTTCCCACTATAAATTGGGATGCACTTTCTGGTATTAATAAACACGATGAATAATTCTTGTCAGTTATAATCAACATGGGACTCATTCAATGTGTAAATGAACCAACAAGGGGGAATAATATATTGGACCTAGTTATAACCAACCCGGAGACACATATATCTGACATCCAACTACTCAGCCCCTTGGGAAATAGTGACCACTTGTCCCTTTTTTCTCCATCCAATTGCCCTTATTACCAAAAATAAATAAACTAAAAATAAAACAATATAATAGGGCTGACTTTGAAGCCATTAATCACCAGTTAAAGTCCCTTAACTGGGAACAAATAATGTATCCAATAAATACTGAGACGGCCTGGGGCTTTTTAAAAACAAAGATAATAGAACTCGAAAAAAAATATGTCCCGGATAAACTTAAGTATAACAACAAAGGGAAAATCCCCACATGGTTCAATGGTAATATTAAAACATTAATCAAACAGAAAAACAATCTTTTCTTAGCCTTAAAAAAATGTTTATCTGATTAGAAAAACATCTTCCTTCTTAAATATAGAGAGGTGGTTAGACAATTAAAGAAAACTATCATACTGGCAAAACGTAATTTTGAATTTAAAATTGTCCATACTAAGGATTGTCATAAGGCACTATATACTTACCTAAATGGTAAGAAAAGTAATAACAATATGCTAGGTCCCCTAGTTTGTAATAACAGGACTATAACATCCGATATAGAAACAGCTTCAGAGTTAAACAAATATTTTTCATCTGTCTTTACTCCAGAATCTACTAACATTGCACCTATTGTAGAAGGTTCTAAACTTGAACCATATGAAATTCTTTTTCAGGATATTCAGTGGGTCTTTGACACTCTAAAGCAGCATACTAGTTCTGGCCCTGACAATATTAGTTCTAGATTTCTTATAGAGACAAAGGATACAATAATCCCCCCTTTGATTATTATTTTCAGAAAATCACTTTAAGAATCCTCAGTTCCAGTTGACTGGTGCACAGCCATTGTCACACCAATCTTTAAACAAGGCTCCCATTCTAAAATCAAAAATTATAGACCTATTAGTCTTACATCGATACCATGTAAATTCATGGAGAAAATAATTAAACATAAACTTGAAAACGAAATGCCTACATTAAAAATTAATGATGACTATCAACATGGTTTTAGAACAGGATTCTCATGTACCACAAATTTGATCACTTTTTACAACTATATCAGTTCCAACCTTGACTGTAAAATACCTACAGACGTCATTCTTTTGGATTACAGCAAGGCTTTCGATAAAGTATCACACAGTATTTTGGCTAATAAATTTAACCGTTTAGGTTTCTCAGCACCTATTATATCCTGGATAAATAACTGGCTGAGTGGCAGAACATAGAGAGTTAGGGTAAATGGTGTACTATCAGAAGTGGGTATGGTGGCTAGTGGCGTGCCACAGGGAACAGTCCTGGGCCCAGTGCTGTTTAATCTGTTTATCAGTGGCATATATTTCACCAAATAACTTAATGGTTAAATTCGCAGATGATACCAAACTTGGAGGAAAGGTTAAAACCCCTGTAAACTGTCATAACTTAGCATTGGATCTTGCACTAATTGAACAATGGGCTAGTATTAATAAAATGCACTTTAATATAGCTAAATGTGCGGTACTCCATTTTGGAAAAGATAACTCTAAACAAAAATATTACCTGAATAACAGCGTTATCAGGACATCTTCTATAGAAAAGGATCTGGGTATTATGGTTAATGACAAACTATCCTCCTCCTCAGATTGTTCAAAAATTGCAAATCAAACTAATGCATTGCTACGTAGAATAAATAAAACATTTATTTCTAAATCAGAAGAATGTCTCTTAACTTTGTATAGGTCACACATAAGGCCCTATCTTGATTATGGATCTCCATTTTGGAGCCCTTACTTAAAGACAGATATTAATAAAATTGAACAAGTCCAACATAGAGTTACCAAGTTAGTACCGCATCTTACTCACTTGGAATATGATACCAGATAAAAAAAATGGATTACATTCTCTTGAGCGCAGGCAGGCGAACTAGAGGTGATCTTCTGCAACTGTTTAAAATACTTAAATCACCTAATCAAATGGAACGATGTGTTGTTTATTCAGTGAGGAAAATTGTGCCAAGACTTCACAATAGACAATTGGAAGTGAAAAAAGTAAATAATAATAAGAGACTAAATTTATTTTCCATTAGAGCACCCAGACTATGGAATAAATTACCCCAGGATATTGTCGACTCAACAAATATTACAATATTCAAGAATAAACTAGATAAATGGATGAATGAATGGGACATGGGTAAATGATCCATCAATATGGAGGACAATCCCGATGGGCTATCAGCCTTCTTTTGTCCTAAAAACCAAGTAACCAAGTAGTAGCCACAGACATTGCCAGCTATTTCCTGATATTTAGCGAAATTTCTGAAGAGTTTCTCTTTGCTGCCCCTACTGTGAAAATGCAGAAAGCAGGAGATATTTCTGGAAATATTACAGAAATTTCGGGAAATAGCTGGCAGTGTCTATGGCTGCTACTGTAGCTACCCTGTCCTCCTCGATACTCAGAAGGCACCTAGAGCTTATCCATATTAACAAAGGAGTGGGTCATCAAACTGTTTCAATGCCCATGAAGCAAACTGTATTTTCTTTATCTGCCTGCAATTTCTTGTTGCTTACCTACCTCTCAGCTGTTCCTGATTTCTGGGATGTCCCTGGTTTTGCCTCAGGGATTTCTTCTGTCCCTCCTAAGTTTGGCATTTCTGGCACTAAAGAGTAGGGATTGGAATCACAAAATAATGCCAGCCATTGATGTTACGGTCTACAGTAGTTCTCATTAAGAAAATGCTATTCACACTAAGAAGCATGTTGTACACAGCTTCTGGGACTAATATTACTATTTTATCAGATGTGTTCCTGATTTTTGTCATTTGTTCCTGATTTGTGATGAGGGAGGTTGAGAGGTATGGTTGCCTAGACCCACTACTTGCAGTGTCTGAACTGCTGTATTCAATAAAACTGTTTTAAATGGTTGAACTGCTTGCTGTGGCTGAACTGCTATATTCAATTGAAAAGTTTAAGTGACTGAACTACCTTATTCCTAGTGTATCATGACTGCACTACCTTATGTGCTCAATTGTCCTGTGTGACTGCACTGCCCTGAGGGCAATAATAATAATAATCTTTATTTTTAATGTGCCTTTCAAAAAATCAAGGCGCAGAACAGTCTATAAAATACATCCAAATAACACATCATAATAAAATCAATAGAATAAATAATATCAACAGCATAATAAATAATAAAATCAGATCAGTTCAGTATCATCCCCAAATGCTTTCCTCCACAAAAAGGATTTCAATGCTTGTTTGAAGCCCCCCACCATCGTGCACTCTCTAATCCAATGGGGTAGAGAATTCCAGAGGGTTAGTGCCATGAATACAAAGGCCCAGGCACTGGAAGATTTCAAAACTACCCTCAGAATATCTAGCAACCCCTCGTTGGCTGAGCAGAGCGGTCGCTCTAGGATGTAAGGAACCAGAAGCTCTTTCAGGTAGTCAGGGCCCAAACTGTGCAGGGCTTTGTAAGTCAGCAAACTGACTTTAAAGGAGATCCACCACTGAATGGGCAGCCAGTGCAGGCCCTGCAGCACTGGAGTAATATGGGAGGAACGAGACATCCCAGTTAACAACCAGGCTGCGGAGTTCTGCACCAGCTGCAAGCAGCGGATATCAACACCTGGAAGCCCAAAGTAAAGGGAATTGCAGTAGTCCAAGCACAAGGTCATGAATGCATGGTTCAAGGTAGGTAGGTTTCCGGACAGAACAAGGTGCTTGATCCTAGCGATATTCCTAAGATGATAAAAGGATAACTTAATGACAGCCGACACTTGCGCAAGCAGTGTCAGCCAGTCATCAAGAATTACCCCTAGGTCGCGCACCTGTTCAGAGATAGGGAGCTCAACCGCCCCCAGGAATAAACCTGAGGGATGGTTTGTCCCCCACCCCCCTATCCGGTGACTAGGATCCACGACCATCACCTCCATCTTTCCAGAATTCAGCTTCAGCCAGCTAGACCTCATCCATCCTTGGATTTCATCGAGGCAGTTGTTAAACACCGAGAGTGCTCCATTCTGGTCAGGTGCAAAAGACAGGTAGAGCTGGGTATCATCGGTGTAACAGTGAAACTCCAGCCCATACCGTCTTACAATGTCTCCAAGGGGAAGCATATACACCGCAAACAGCATGGGGGACAGCACTGAGCCCTGAGGTACCCCACAAGACAGAGAGATACGGTCAGGGGAAAACATCCTCGACTCCACTATCTGAGTTCTACCAGTGAGGAAAGATGTAAACCATCTGTGGACCAAACCTGAAAGCCCACAGATGATTCTCAAGTGTTCAAGCAGTATCCCATGGTCTACAGTGTCAAATGCTGATGACAGATCCAACAGGACTAAAATGGACCATTTTTTCTGGTCTTTCACCATCAAGAGATCATTGAGCACCCGAACCAGCGCAGTCTCGGTGCTATGCCTCTTTCTAAAACTGGATTGAAGAGGATCATAGATGTTATGGATGGTCAAATGGTTGTCCAATTGAGTAGCCACTACTTTCTCAATTACCTTCCCAACAAAGGGAAGGTTTGAGATAGGTCTGTAGTTTGCGAGGGAGTCGGAGTCCAAAGAAGCCTTCTTCAACACTGGTGTCATCACAGCCTCCTTCAGGGAGCAGGGATATTCACCAGAGTCTAAGGAGCACCAGACTATCCTCACTAGAACCGGGATGATAATCTCCCCACAGCCCATAATCAGGGTGGTAGGGCCCGGATCTAAACTACAGCATGTAGTGTGCATACCTTGGACAATCCTCATAACATCTTCGATTTCTGGCCTTTTGAAGAGATTCCAGGAGCGTGGAGGGAAAGTGACCAAGGACTGGTCCATGGCCCTTCCCATAGAGAGTGTTGCACAGGTCTCCGCCCTGATGTCCTCCACCTTATCTGCAAAGAACCTATCAAGCTCTTCACACTGGGATTGTGAAAAGGATCTACGAACCTGTAGTCAGGCTGGGTTGCACAGTCTGTCCACAGTTCGAAAGAGCTGAGCCAGTCAGTTCTGTGCAGCAGCAATTTCCCCAGACAGGAATACTGCCTTCTTACAGGTAATTGCTGACTGATAGAGTTGATAATGCTCTAGCAGTCTAAGATGGTCAGCATTCAAGCAGGATTTCCACCAACATCTCTCTAACCTGCGTCCTAAACGTCGCATTTCTCTCAGATCCCCATTGAACCATGGGGACCGAGGGCAAAGGGAAAGAGGACGTACACGAAATGGTGCAATGGAATCCAGAGCAGAAGTAATGGGCTTATTATAGGCCAGAACCAAAACTTCTGGATCCGAGCACATCACAGGGAGTTCTGATAGGTCAAGTGCCGCAGTTAGACAATTGGGAGTCACATCCCGTAAAGGGCAGTACTTGACCATCTCCACAGGGGTAGGTCTACGCAGGGGGGTACCAAAATTGAATCTCACGGTGTGATGGTCAGACCATCCGATGGGTTCCACCCCAACGCCGGAGGCCTCCATCCCCAGGAGGAAGACCAGATCAAGGGAATGGCCGCATTTATGAGTGGCAGAGGTAACCACCTGTGAGAGGCCCAATGAATTCATCAATTGGAGGAAGTGTTGTCCAAATTGTGAGAGGGATTGAAGTCCCCCAGCACCATCAACCTGGGGGACTCCAATACCAGGTCAATGATGAAGTCCGCCACTTCCCTAAGGAATGGCTTCCCGTCTCCGGGTGGATGGTAGATGAGGGCCAGTCTATAGCCCCCACCTGCCACAATGACACATTCAAATGATCTGGTCTCCTCAACTGGCACACTGGTAAGACCCAATTCAGTCTTGAAACAGACCGCAACCCCCCCACCCCTGCGGTCCAATCTCAGACGGTGAATCACTGAATACCCGGCCGGAACTGCCGCCTCAAGAACGGGGCCAGCATTTCCATCCAGCCAGGTTTCAGTGATGCAAGCCAGATCCGCTGTACTCACCAAGTCCGCCATAATAGCAGTCTTGTTCACAATGGATCTGGCATTGCACAACACCACCCAAGTTGGACAGAGCCCCTGGGATGCCCTGGCCACCAGCCCATCATTGCTAATGATGGTGCCCTTGGGTATGGGGGGTCAAACAAGGAAACCCCTGTTCAGACCTCCATTTCAACCCAGGGCATCTTCTGGGCTTAACAATCCCGATGCGAGTGCTCCCCTCATCCATCCTCCACCGTTCACGCCCCCACCCCTCCCCCTCCTCCTATGGGCAATTTCCAAGGCCTGACAGCACTGATAGACTGAAAAAGCTAAAGGAGGGGGGGAAGGGGTGAAGGGCATGAAGAATGGAGGATGAATAACACATGATGGGGGGTGGGATAATAATAAATATCCCCGTCCTTCAACATGAAGCAAGATAATGACCTCCTACTCTTACCAAAACTAAAAATCCTGACTCGAAATTAAAATAACAGTTAACCTGCCATATTAAATAACCAAAAACACAAAATCCCAAACTCAAATTACCTGACTTAATCCAAAATTTCTCAAATAGAACCTACTTTCTGGGAAAAAAAAGAAAAGAAAATAAACAATAAATAAATTGGCTAAGAGGACAAGCACTCACACTGCAAGTCTACTTAGCCCCCGGGCACTCTCACTGCACGGGACTAAAATAAAATACAATAATTGTGAGAAAACAGGGACTCCCACTCCCTGAAGCCTCACAATAACCGGGCACTCTCACTGCATGGATATAAAATAAAAATATTTTAATCCAGAGAGTAGGTACCAGCCAGGAAAAGAGGTCTTGCAATAACATATAAAATTATGACTAAAATATAAAAACCCGGGACCCATCCATGACCTCCCCAACACATAAAGCAGAGGTTCGCTCTATTGGAACATCAGTACTTGTCCTTTCCTAAATCCAGATAGTTGGCTCCCAAGTTCCAGAATATTATACAGTTCAAGCGAAAGCCAAACAGGACTCCACTTAGCAGCAAACTCTTCGTGAGCAGTCAAAATACCAGTCACTCCCCACTTTTAACTAAAAATATATTTCTCAATCCAGCCCCAAGAGGGCTAATAAGTCCTCATATCTGCATTTGGCCAAAGTCAAAATAAACCATATGGACCGCACAGGCTAGGAGGTGCCCCCCCACACCCCTACGGGTCAGGGCCCCAGAAAAAGGGCAGTACAATGCCTACCCCAATGCTGCAGGCCCTCGGGGCAAACAGGAGCCCAACCCTCTGGTAGGCTGCTGACTAACCCCCTCACCCTCTTTGAAAGGAGACCAGGGGGAACCCCCCAACACGGCAGTCCCAGGTCTTAACCTGGCCCAAAATCTCGGAGCCCAGCAAGTTCAAGTGGAATCTAACCAACGGCAGTCACAAACCAGATTGTCTCCACTTTAGACCAAACAGATTCTACTGAAGGGGGGAGCACATCCAAACCTCCAGTTCAAATATCCGGTCAGTCCCCTGTAAGTCCTCCTGTGAAAAGCTCCAGTGGATTCAATGTCCGATAAAGCTGGGGTACATCAAATGGGGTTCCAAACAATCAGATTCTGGCAGGCAGACATATTCCTGTTTAAGAAATCTTTTATCTCTGGGTCAGCAAGTTTAACTACAATGCCTTCAATATTCCATGATAATACTGCCAATGTTTCTGACTGATTATCCAAAATTGGTGAAAAAGAATCTGGTTCAGAGCTTCATTTACAGGAAGTGATACCTAATGCAAACAAAAGCATAAAATAACAAAACCCAAATGGGACCACAGTCCACTTTAAGGTTTAACATTTAAGGATTAAAGTGCTGGGTGAATGCTAAATCTGTTGTCTTTATAGCATGCCCTCACAACTAGAGCTGCTTCTCTCCAAACCGCTTCACTCAAAATGATTGTTGCAATTGCCTACTGCTACTTCCTCTGAAGACATTTGTGGCCACCCCATCCCAAGTGGTAGGGCTCTCGGTCATAAAAGAATGGGGGGATTGCCTTTCAGGTTTTTAATTTTTGTTCTCTTCCAGGCTCCTACACACACCTCACACATCACACCTCATGCCTCATCTAGGATTCCTCCGGTGCCTCTTCCTTGACTCAGGGAGGGTCTCCAGGAAGCCCAGTATCACCTGCACCCACCTCCAATGACCTCCACCAACTCCAAGGTTCGAGTTGCCAGTCATAAGTGGTAGCCAGCTGGTAGCTAGGGCCCACTAAAGTGAGTCAGGTTAGGGGCTGCCCCAGCTCTAGCCTGAGGGACTTCAGTCATCTGCTGAACTCAGAGTCACACTGCCCAGACTCCCACATAGACATTGTCCCAAGGTGGCAATAGTACTGGTGGCCTATACCAAGGCCTCACCAAGGATTGCCAGACTCTGTGCCTCATTCCCTGAGATGGCATAAATACCAGTGGACCACACAAGAGGCCACACCAAGGGTCACCACACTCTTGATTGTACAGTATGTAGGTGTCTCATGTTCCAGTAGCTCATCAACAGGTCACATCAAAGCCTGCCAGATTCTGAAGCTGAAGGGGTGAGGTGATAAGGGTTCCAGGGACCTACCCAGAGGTCGTCCAGCAGATCACTGCACCCAGTACCCTTTCCTTGACTGGATATCATCTGCCCTCCTGCCCGAGGTCACCGCAGCTGACAACTCGAGATAAGGGTTCTCTTCACCCAGAACTGGGTGTCAGCACCCATCCTCAACCAGGTGCTTCCCTTTTGACATTGCCTTAGTGACACCAGGAGTCACCTTCTTTCCAGGGCCAGGAGGCCTACAGTGCTTTACTCTGTTTCTGGTTCACTGGGGGAATGCCTCATTTTATGGCCTGTATAGGAAGCGCTTCCATAGGTGCATACTCCATGGTCGGCTGACCAAAATACTAGAAACCCAAGCTTGGTGCATCGGATTGCTACGTCCTTAGGACTTGAATAACCTGGACTTTTGTATAACATTAGTGAGGATAGTTTGTGGTCCTGGTTGTCTTATTCATTCTTTCTCTCTCATGTGTGATAGTTATAGTGAATGCTAAGTATTTTCTGTGTGCTCCAACTGTTGCTAATAAACCTTGCATCTTGGCTCTAGAGTACACCTCCAGCCTCTCCTTCCAGATTTATCTGGAATCACCCTAAACTATAGGGGTATGAACCACCACAGCTCATTCACCACATTATAGCTGCAGTAATCTGGAATCCCTAAACCTGTACCTTAAGAAGGACTTTGGTAGCATCAACAAACTACACTTATGCTCTTATATTCTTATGGTTTCCTGCCAGGAAAGATCCCTTTTTGAGGATGTATCCTCATTACATACCTTGTAGTTACTCTGGACCCTTCCCTAGTTTTTCCTGCACATGCCATCAGCACAGCTGATCTTGTAAGTGAACTGAAGCAGCTTAGGGTCTTGTGCAGAACTATTAAATCAACAACTTTCTAGCCTCCTCTCTTGAATTAACTTAATGAGGACTGTTTGCCTTTGTTATTTTGCCAGGCTAAGTTGCATCTTCCAATCAGGAGGTGAACAGTGTACAGTATTTGGCTAAGCTAGTTGAGAAGAGTTGCATTTAAACAGTGAAGCAGGCTAGAGCAATAGTGGGACATTATCAGCACAGCTGATCTTGTGAGTGCTCTACAACAGCTGAGGATCTTTTGCATAAGGGATAAATCAACAACTTTCTTGCCCCCTTCCTGGATTTAAATTACTGAGGACTGTTTGCTTTTCATCTTTTGCCTGGCTAAATTGCATCATCCAATTAGCATAGCTGATCTCATTATGGCTGCATAAATTAATTAGTGAAGCCTACTGAACTTTACTTGTTGAGTAACTTAAACATTCATTACATCGAATGTGTCTCCTAGTACTGCTCTTTTCCTCCAATAGGGAGGCAGGACTTGTGTTGGGGGAGACATTGAACTGATGTATTTAGGTCTCTACTATCTAGCATTCCTCCACTGTGATCCATAGCCAAAGGGTCATAGCACAAGGGCATCATAGAATAAGGGTGTCACACCGTGGGTGTCAGCATGGAGTGGCAGTCAGCAGAAGAAGCAGCACCCTGAGTGTGACCACTTATATCATTTACTGTATCTACATATAGTTGCATAATGTTGTGAAATGAAATGTGCTAGGGAACAGAGTTAATGTGAGAATGTATTAACATACGCTGTGTTAAAGGCAAGAGGGATATTCCTTACTTGAAGCTATTTTTGGGGTAGGGTAGAAGGACTGAGTATTACTAAATAGAAAGTAGTAAAGTGAAAAGCAGGGAGAGCTACAACACATTATCTGGGTAGGGCTTATAAATGTATAGTACTGTGTTGCACAATGTTGTGAACTATATTAGGGGAGGAGGGGGTATTTGTCAGAAAAAAAGAAGCACAAGAACAAGGGGACATGCAATTAATATGGTGGGGGTAAATTCAAGGGAGATGTGAGGAAGTACTTCTGCACAGAAAGAGTTGTGGATGCCTGGAACAGTCTTCAAGCAAAGGTGTTGGGGTAAAAACAGTGGTAGGAGTTCACAAATGCATGGGATAGACATAAGGGAATCTTGGTGGAAAGAAAAGGGTGGGGGACAGAGACAGAGATGAAGTAGGGTCTGCAGTGACACTATAGGAAGGGAAACAATGGGCAGACTGGGTGGGCCAAGCAGTTTTTATCTGCTGTCAAATGCTATGTTTCTGTGTTTCTATGTGTTTAACAGGGGTGGCTGCAACACTCTATCTGGAGTAGGCTTGTAACAGAAATAAGTGTATAGTACTGTGTTTAACAGGGAGGGCTGGAAAACTCTTTTTGGGGTAGGACTTTATTTAAAATATGTGTATTATACTTTGTTTAATAGATGGCTGCTACACTCTTGTGGGGGCATGGTTTTAGATTACAATAGGTATATAGTAGTGTGTGTAATGAGGAGGGCTACAACACTCTTTTTGAGGTAGGACTTTTAGTTTCTATTTTATTCTTTTGGTAACTTGGTAAAGTCCACTAGACACAAGTGCCTGTTTTCAGTGGTGACCCAGGGTACTAAGGAGGTTAAGTGGTTGCTCAGAGTCACACAGTATGCAAGTGGAGGTTGTGGGAATCAAACCCAGGTCTGCTGGATATGCCAAGCTGAATCGCAGCTCATTACTGTTACCTTTAGACTATACTGTCAGCCCTGTATAGTACTATGTTTAACAGGGAGGGCTGCAGTACTCTAACTAGGGAGTCCTTGCAGTGTATATAGGGGAGAGGATGGCATTTAGTAGGAGCAGAACATTAACTGACTGTAGAGATTGTGGAGCGATTTTATCCTGCTTTGTGTTACAGAAGTTAGGCCAGTGCCCAGTTTGTATTAAATTCGAGGAGCTTCAACTACAGTTGTGGACAGCATGTAAGGAAATACTAGAGCTGCACAGGTAGATTTGTTTGGAGTCTGAAAAGGCACCCGGCACATTTCTTCTGGAGACCCATTTGTCAGGGTGATTGGAGCATAGTGGGAAAGGGGAGTAGGATGGAAGTAAACAAGTGACTAGAAGGATCAAGGCAGAGTCTGACCAGATAACTATTCTGCACCTTTGATGAGGTGCAAACACCAGACTCTGGGGGGGGGGGCCAAAATCTGGAACTGATTTTGATTTATCAGTTAGGAAAATTCAATTATAGGATCTGGGTATTAGAAATGTATCAGTTGAGGCTCACTGTATAGCCTAGAGGTCAGATTAGCAAGCTGTGAATGAACCTGGTACATCCAGCACACCTGGGTCTGATTCCCACACCCTCCACATGCATACTGTGTGACTCTGAGCAAGTCAGGTCACATTCTGAGTGCTCCCAGGTCACTAATGATAACAGACACTTGTGCCTTTTAAGCCTTACCCAGTTACCAAAGATTAAAACAAATAAATAAATAAAAACAGACATACAAGAAATAACAGAGTCATCATAGTAGTGGATTCAATAGTAAGGGATATGTTGAGAAGGGAGAGGTCATCATTGATGGAAGTTAGGTGTTTACCTAGTGCATCAGTCCCAAGGGATGAGGCCAAGATAAAGAAATTACTTGACAGTATTAGGGAGGTGACACATGTCATAGTTCACTTGGGAACTACAACTTGGCAAATCATAGTCTGGATGATACAAAGCCCAATTTTAGAAAGTTGGGAAAGGCACTAATGAGGAACATTGCTACATTGTCTTTCTCTGAGGTGTTGCTTGCATGGGAGAAAGAAGAAGGATACAGGGTGACTACAGTAGAGGCTACCCATGTTACAGAAAAGGGGACAGAGGAAATTATTAATAGAGGAAGTGTGGGATTGGATAACAAGAGAGTATTTAAAGAGGGGGGATGCCAGGTTGATTGTGGGTAGTAAAAAAATTAAAAGAGTGCAGAAGGGAATAGAGAAAATAGGAGGAAGGTTTAGACATTGATTTGCCTTAATATCAGGAGTTTAAATAACAAGATTAGTGAGCTACAAGCATTAACGACAAAGTCTAAGTTAAATTTAGTCACAATTCGCAGACATGAGCTTATGGTATAAAATGGTTGTGATTTAGTCATACCAGTACAGTTCATTTATCTGTTACTTATGAGAGATGAGAGCATTGGGAGAGAAGGACAGGTAGCCCTATACATTAGGGATGGAATACAGATGATGGAAGATACATCTACAAAAAAAGATGAGAGAGGGACAGTGGAAACTATAGGGGTGCACTGTGATAGGCTTGAATAAGGCCCTGCCCCATTTGTTATGCAGAAAGAGTTTAAACTCAAGGGTCTGTTCTATCCTGTCCTTTTCTGTCTCTTCTCTGTCTGGTTGTGCAACCAAATGTTCTCATGAGACCTAGGAACTGATCACTTTGATGGTTTCACAATTCTCCTCCTATCATTCTCTCTCTCTCTCTCTCTCTCTCATCTATCTGCCTTTCCTTGCTATTTCTGTCTGTTTCCCCCCTTGCATATCTACAGTTATAAAAATAATATATGAATCTTTATGTGGAAATGTCACTGATATTGGGATCCCTTTGTTTTAAACTGTACATAGTTTTGCTGTTGAACTGATTGCAAAACTGTTGAACTGATTGCAAAAAGCTATTTGGAACTCAAGGGGTTAACCTGAAATGCAGTTTTTAAGCCTTTTGCAGAGATGTAAACAAGAGGTCAGTTCTGGGTTACCATGTGCTGTTTCACTCTACCTGCAAGGAATTAAACTTACATGAACATTCTGTAAACTTACAAGAACATTCTGTGAGAAGCAGTCTCTCTTAATGAGCTCACTGCAAAGACTTATCTTAAAAATGAGCAGAAATGTTTTATGAGAGAGAGAGAGACTGAGATTTGAAACAGAGAAGAAACACTCAGAAGGAGGACAGTTTTCTCTGTACTGCCATTGTAAATAGTTTTACTGAACAATTTTTATTTTTTATTTTGCTGTTATTAATAATAAAATGTTTTTTGTGAATTTTGAAACTGCTCCTGGTTTTGCTATGCATCCTGACCTGTGCCCTGATGACAGATGGTGTCAGCCTAAGTGGGATTTACACCATGCATACTCTAAGCCAGGAGTTTTGTGCATGGGTACTAGACTTGGTACCAGGGAAGCATAGCAGAAAAGTATGGATTCTGCAGCAGCAAGTCCAGGAGTGATTACCAGAAGAATGGCAGCCAAACTAGAGGCAGACACAAAAGTCCAAGCTGAGACTGTACAGCTAGCACCAGTTATAGAAAAAGATTAGGCAGTGACAGAACCTGAAAGCCTGACTGCCTTTTTTAAATGTTGGGCTACACAACAAAAAGAGATGGATAAACAGAGAAAAGAGGAGATGCAGCAGTGAGAAGAAATGATTCAATGTTTAGAGGCACAGAGAAAAGAAGAAATACAACAACCCGAGAAACAAAGAAGAGGAGAGATGCAGTGATGGTTGGATACCTTGCAGTCTATCAAAGCTGGAGGATCTGGCACTAGTCCAGCAGAGGAACAAGACACAGACAACTTAAAATACATTAAACTTACAAAGTTGTGTCCCTCTGATGATATTGAAGCATACTTGACAACTTTTGAAAGGGTTGCCGCAGCCTGCCAGTGGCAAAAGGAGCAATGGGTAATCAGACTGGTACCTCACCTCACAGGGAAAGCCCAACTTGCTTACAGCAATATGGACATTGCACAGTCAGAAAACTATGATCTGGTGAAAAGCGAAATCCTGAAAAGATATGACATCTCAGGAAAGACCTACAGGCAGAGATTTTGGTGTCTGAAGTACAACTCAAGTCGACAATCCTGGAGAAGCCTTCACCTGACACAGAGAACTCCTGATGAAATGGCTCCAACCAGAGGGAAAAACAGTCCCACAGATCATCAACACATTTGCAATGGAGCAATCCATCAACATCCTGCTTACAGATGTATAGCTTTAGGTAAAAGAACACCAACCTGAAAGTGGGAAAAAGGCCGTCTCTTTGGCTGAAGGCTACCAAATGTCCAGACAGACACCACAGCAGCGAGGTAAGAGCCAAGCACCAGTAAGACACTCTTTTTCCCATTTAAACTCCAAGTCTGATAAGAACTGTGGTTGGATTAACAAATCTGCCCCCAAATACTTTCTTTGATATAACTGTAATAAGCCAGGTCATATTGCAAGAAATTGCCATAGTAAGAAGAGTGACACTGGAGCAGATTTGTCCTTAGCAAATTGGGGCAAGTACTTAACAAATGTCAAGGTGGGAGATAAGACTGTGAAAGGAGACTCAATCTCCTCAAAGACATAGACAGGATGGAAGCTGTCCTGAGGAGGGCAACTAAAATGGTGCAGGGTCTGCACCAGAAGACATATGAAAAGACACTTAAGGAGCTTAATATGTATAGCCTCAAGGAAAGGAGGGAGAGGGGGGATATGATAGAAACTTTCAAGTACCTCAAGGGAATCAACAAAGTCCAAGAGGATAGCATCTTTCAAAAAAAGAGGTGTGCAAGAACAAGGGGGCACAATCTGAAGATAGAGGGGAGCGCTCAGAGGTAATTTAAGGAAGTATTTTTTCACAGAGAGGGTTGTGGATTCATGGAACGGCCTTTTGGAGGAGGTTGTGGAGTCAAAAACAGTGGTGGAATTCAAGCATGCATGGGACAGTCATAAGGCAATTCTAGGGGGTGGAGGTAGGAAGAAGTAGGCTGCTGGTTAACTAGGATCTGCCGCTTATCCATTAGATAGGGAAATGGGCAGACTGGGTGGGTCAAGCTGTCCTTATCTGCTGCCAAATTCTATGTTTCTATGAAAGGACTTATAGATTCAGCAGGCAGACAGACCCTAGTGCATATTGAAGTGCTGGAAAAACAATGTCCAAAGGGACCAGGGACTGGTGTCATCTGCATCCACAGGGACACTCGATACTATTCCACCAGCCAAGTGACTCTGACTATTAATGGGGTGTCGCACCAAATGAAAGTGGGGGTAGTACCTAAGTTACCTGTACCTGTGATTACTGGAAATTACTTTTCAGGATTTACTGAGTTAATCAAAGAGGGAGTAAATCCTGATGCTTCAGCAGCTGTGATGACAAGAGCTCAGGCAAAGAAAATCTTGGATAGTAGGGACTCTTTTCCTTTTGGTGATTTGGATATGGATTTGTTTGGGCAGATCTTCAAGATCTGGAAATCCAGGAAAGAAAGACGACACCTGAAGAAACAATGGCAACAAAAGACTGAGGGACATAAGGGGTTAACATATGAAAATGCTGAAACTAAACTGATCACTGATTTGTGATTTTTTTTCAGAACAAGCTAACAATGTTTCTCTCTAGGGTTATTTTAAGCAGCTGGTGGTGAAACCAAAACAGGGCAAACCTATGTTTAAAAATTGTAATGGGCTACTGTGCAGAGTTTGGGTTAAACTTCAGACACAGGACCAGATAGAACAATTGGTTATACCACAAAAGTATAGATCTGAGTTGTTACAGATAGCACATGATAGTCCTATGGCTGGTCACTCAGTGAGGGATCGCACCCATGCCAGATTGGTGTGCAGATTTTACTGGCCTGGAATTCATGAAGATGTTGCTCCCTATTGCAGTTCTTGTGCTGAGTGTCAGAAAGTAACCCCAGTGACTTAAAAAGACAAGGTGCCCCTGGTGTCCCTGCCCTTGATAGATGTGCCTTTTGAGAGAATTGCAATGGATGTGGTTGGCCCCTTAGACACATGTGAAAAGGGTAATCAATTCATTTTGGTAGTATGTGACTGTGCTACTCGATACCCAGAGGCAGTTTCAATGCATACTATCACAGCCCCAAAAGTGGCAGCAGAGCTTTCCAAAATTTTCAGCAGGGTGGGCATACCAAAAGAGATTATTACTGATCAGGGTAGTACTTTTGGTGCTGCATTGCTGAAGGAGCTGTACTTACTACCAGATATCACTGCCATAAGAACCTCCCCTTATCAGCCTCAGACAGACAGTCTTGTTGAGCATTTTAATCAATCCCTAAAACACATGTTAAAAAGGTTTGTAAAAGGAGAAGGGAAAGACTGGGACCAATACTAATCTTACCTGATTTTTGCTCACAGAGAAGTGCCACAGGCATCAACAGGTTTTTCACCATTTGAAATGCTGTATGGTAGACAACCTAGAGGGTCACTAGATGTAATAAAAGAAACATGGGAAGATAACCCAAATCAGAAACAATCTATTACATCTTATATGTATGCCCTGAGAAAGACACTGGCAAAACATGTTGAAATCGCCCATAGTAATTAGGAAGAGGCCCAAAGCCAGCAGAAGGTGTAGTATGACCATGGGGTAAAAGAAAGTTTTTGAGCTAGGTGAAAAGATCTTGCTGCTGTTACCCACTACAGAAAAAAAACTGTTAGCATTGCTGGGAGCGGTGGTGGGTGGGGAGGAGGGGAGAGTGGCCCTTCAGAAGGACCTGGAGGCTCAGGAGAGGTGAGCGAGGAAGTAGAAACTGAAGTTCAATGCAAGGAAATGCAGGGTTCTGCACCTGGGGGCCAAAAGCTCAGGGCCAAGTGTATACCCTGGGGGGAGACACACTACAAGTCTCAAAGGGTGAGAGGGACCTTGGGGGCTGGTGGTGGATGTCAAAATGAACAACTCTGAGACCTGTAGGAGAGCAGCAGCCAAGGCCAATAGGATGCTGGGATGCATCACTAGGGGGATTACCTCCAGAAGTGGGGAAGTGATCCTCCCTCTGTATAACTGCCTGGTTAGGCTGCACTTTGAGTATTGTGTGCAGTTTTGGAGACTGCACTGAAAAAGGGACATTGCACTCCTGGAGAGGGTTCAGAGGAAGGCAACCAAAATGATCTGGGGCTCGGGGGAAGGACCTATGGGGAGAGGCTTGGGGAGCTCAACATGTACACTCTAGAGGAGAAGATGGATAGGGGGACATGATAGAGGTCTACAAATACATAAAGGGGGATTAATAAGGGGGGCTCAGTCAGGGTGCTCCAAAAGAAAGGAGGGGCAGCTAGAAGACACGGGTGGAAGCTAGAGGGGGGAGATTCATGGGGGAGAGGAGCAGGTTTTACTTTACTGAGAGAGTGGTGGAACCATGGAATGCACTGCCCAAGGAACTGGTGGAGGCAGATACTGTAGAGGGGTTCAAAAGGGGCTGGGACAGGTATGGGGGAGGGTGAAGCTGAGGAAGTCTAATACAAGGAAAATATCTTGGACTGAGGATAAAGAAACCCAAGGGGGTGGGGGGGCAGCAGAATTGGCACCCAGTATGGGTGCTGACAATTGAGCAGACACAAAAGACCATAAGGCCTACTCTGTTGATATTTTAGTATGTTAGTATGTTAGTGAGTGAAATGGCAAGGGCCTTATAAAGTGCTTAGACATACTTGCACAGTTAACTATGAGACTGAGACCCTTGATAGGAAGAATCCTATCAAAATACACCATGCTAACCTCCTGAAGAAGAAATGGGTTGAAAAAACAACAACGGCTGCTTTGCTGTTTTTTTGCCAGAAACTGATAAAGAAGATATTGATGTAGCTTATGACAGACTGGAACAAACTGTAACTGCTGATGCTGTAAAGATGAATGTTTCCTTAATCTCCAAACAAATCACAGTAATTTGTAACTTGCTAAAGACATTTAACAGTACTTTAACCACAGTGCCAGGGAGAGTTAAAGGGGTCACGCACGTAATAGTAACCCTATTAGACAAAAGACATACAGATTACCAGAGCGGTTAAGCGCAGACACGGTTAAGGAAACACAAAAAAATATAAGAATTGGGTATCATAGAAGAGTAGAGATGTGCTTGGTTATCACCAAAGGTGATTGTAAACAAAAAAGAAGGGGGTGTAAGAATCTGCCTTGATTTTAGGAAACTTGATCAAGTGTCAGAATTTGACAGTTATTCTATGCCTAGAATAGATGATTTGGTGGACAAACTGAGGAGTGCCAAGGATATCAGTACCCTTGATCTCACCAAGTGTTATTGGCAAATCTCCCTAGCTAAAGAATTCAGAAACAAAACTACATTTTCCACTCCTATGGGATTCTATCAGTTCACCACCATGCAGTTTGGTTTACATGGTGCACCCGCTACATTCCAGTGGTATATGGATGCAGTTTTTGGTCCCTCATACTGGTTATTGTGCTGCACACCTGGATGATGTTGTGGTGTACAGTCCAGATTGGAAAAGCCACCTGGAACACCTATGAGCAGTTATCCAATTGATCAAAAAGGCTGGTCTGACAATTAATCCTACCAAGTGTGCATTGGACATGCAGGAAACCAGATATTTGGGCAATGTTTTGAGAAATAGAGAAGTCAAGCCAGAGATTTCTAAGATAGAAGCTGTAGCTAACAGCCCTGTCCCAAAAACCAAGAAACATGTCAGGTTATTTTTAGAGCTGGCTGGTTATTATCAATCAATCAATCAAGACTTTATTTGTAAAAGGGGCCTTTCTAGAACCAAGGTGCCTGTACATCACATAATAAAACAATATTACTAAAAACAATAAACATTATCCAAACTTGATAACATTTAAAAATCATTGTACGCATGTTTAAAAATATATGTTTTAAGTGCTTCCTTAAAAGTTTGGATGGTCGGGCAGTCTCGTACCTGACGAGGTAGAGAATTCTACAGGGTTGGGGCCATAAAACTAAAAGATCTGGCCCCAGAGGTCTTCAGACGAACCCTGGGAATCTCTAGCAATCCTTCATCAGTGGATTGGAGAGAGTGGGAGGGACAGTAGGGATGAAGGAGATCTTTCAGGTAGCCAGGTACCTGATCATGTAGGGCCTTATAGGTCAGCAAACTGACCTTGAAGGTGATACACCAGCATATTGGCAGCCAATGCAGTCTGTGGAGCACAGGTGTTATATGACTGGACCTAGAGGAACCAGTCAATAGTCTGGCTGCTGCATTCTGCACTAGATGCAAGCGGCGAATATCAACCCCCGGTAGCCCAAGATAAAGGGAATTGCAGTAGTCAAGACAAGAGGTAACGAAGGCATGGACCAGAGTAGGAAGATCATCAGGAGGAACCAGGTGCTTCACCCAGGCAATGTCCTCAGGCAGTAAAAAAAGGCTTTGACAACTGCCAACACCTGTGATTTAAGTGTTAAACAGCTATCAAAAACAATGCCCAGATTCCGCACCCAGTCTGAGGCAGTTAGCTGTACACCCCAAGCCATAAGCCCGAGGGAGATCCCGCCAACAAGCCCGCCTCCCGATGACCTGGGTCCATGACCAACACCTCAATTTTTTCTGGGTTCAACCACAACCAACTCACATTCATCCAGTCCTAGATTTCAGCAAGACAGCTGTTAAAACCCAAAAGGCGGCATCTTGGCCAGGTACAAAGGACATGTACAATTAAGTATCATCTGCATAGCAGTGAAAACTCAAACTGTACTGCCTAATGATAGTTCCCAATGGCAGCATGTACACTGCAAACAACATGGATGCCAAAATGGAGCCCTGTGGCACCCTACAGGATCGGGGGAATGATGCTGAGGAAAAAATTCCAGACACCACCCTCTGAGTCCTACCCTCGAGGAAGGATCGAAACCAACTGAGAACTGTACCAGACAGCCCACAGATAAATCGCAGGCGCTCCAACAGCACACCATGGTCCATGGTGTCAAATGCCACAGAGAGATCAAGAAGGACCAAGATAGAACAGGTCCTTCGATCTCTCGCTATCAGGAGATCATTTAGTACCCGGACCAGAGCCTTCTCGGTACTATGTCTTTTCCTTAATCCGGACTGGAGAGAATCATAGACATTGTGGCTGGTTAAATGATCATTCAATTGCAACGCAACCACCTTCTCAATAACCTTTCCCACAAAGGGTAGGTTAGAGATGGGTCTGTAGTTAGCCAGACAGTCCAGGTCCAAGGAGGGCTTCTTAAGAAGGGGCTGAACCATAGCCTCCTTCAGGGGATTTGGAAAAATCTCCCTCTCCAAAGACCTCCAGACTATCTCAGCCAGGACCGGGCCGATTTTATCTACACAGCCCACTAGGAGATGTGTAGGGCGCGGGTCCAAACCACAGTTGGTCGGACGCAATAATCGGATGACCATCACAATGTCATTGATTGTGGGAAGGCTGAAGTCGGACCACACAAAACCGGTGTCTGACATCTCCTGTCGACCATCACAACTCCCACTAGAGAGAGTCAATCAAACATCGGACCTGATTTTGGCAACCTTATCTGAGAAGAATTGAGCAAGCTCCTCACACCATTCTTGAGAAAAGGCTCTTCTGGGCTGAAGACAGATTGGATTGCACAATCTGTCCACGGTCCAGAAAAGGTGAGCGGGTCTATTCTGTGCAGCAGCAATCTCTCTGGACAGGAATTCTGCCTTCTTACGAGAGATTGCTGATTGATAGACCACATAATGGTCCATCAAACTAAGTTTGTCACAATCCAGGCCCAACCTCCGCCAGCATCTCTCTAATCTTCGTTCAACTCTCCTCAACTTCCTTAGAGTCTCATCAAATCAAGGAGAACTAGGGCGAAGAGTGAGGGGATGAACATGAACAGGAGCGATGGAATCCAGGGCCCCTGTTACCGCCTTATTATAGGCAAGTACCAAGTCCCCTGGGTCCATGCAATCACTCGGAAAACCCGATAGGTCCAGCACCGCCATCAGGCCATCTGGGGAAACACCGCCCAAAGGGCAGTACCGGACCATCTCCATAGGGGCTGGCCTACTAGGGGTGGCCCCAAAACTGAACACAATGGAATGATGGTCAGACCATCTGACTGGTTCCACCACCAAATCGGATATCTCCATCCCTAGTAGGAACAGCAAGTCCAACGAATGACCACCAGTATGGGTCAGGGAGGAAATAATCTGTGTGAAGCCCAGTGAAGTCATTAACTGGCAGAAGTCTTGACCAAACTGTGAGAGTTCATCATCGACCCAAACATTGAAATCCCCCAGAACCAACCATCTTGGGGGATCCCAATGTCAGGTCGACAATGAAGTCTGCGACTTCCTGCAGGAAAACTTTCCCATCACCTGGTGGATGGTAGACGAGAAGAATCCTGCACCCCACACCCTTGCCCATGATACATTCAAAGGAATTGGTAGTTCCCACTGGTACTTCCACTAGGCCCAGTTCTGAACTAAAACAAATGGCAACACCACCACCCCTATGATCCATCCTAGGGCGGTGTATCACTGAGTATCCTGCTGGAATTGCTGAAACCAAAACTGGGCCAGCATTTTCATCCAGCCAGGTCTCGGTGATGCACGCCTGGTCTGATGTTCCAACAAGATCCGCTATAATAGCGGTCTTGTTTTTAATAGACCTGGCATTGCATAACACCACCCAAGTAGGATGAGCATCTGAGGATGACCGTGCTACCTGCTGACTACCAGCTGAACCCTTGGGTATGGGAACAAGCCAGGGAGAACCCCTTTCCTGGACTCATTTTGTCCCAGGGCATCTCCTTGTCCCCACTATCCCTATCCGCCCACTCCTTTCCAATCCCTCTCCAGGCCCAACCCTCATCCTCCCCTTTTTCCTAGTAATCCCCAGAGCCCTACACCATCTATACACCTCTGGTGACAGGGGAGGACAAAAGAATGGACAGAGGTCTCTGAGCCTGGAGGGGGAGTAATACCTGACCGTCCTAATACTATCCCAGCACATATTTGCTGCGCTGACTAAATCCCAATAAATAAACAATCCCAAACTACAAATTTAGCCTAAATACAAACCCAGACATACAATAATCAACTATTACAAAAAAGACTATAAAATCAAATAAATACTCCCAATCACCTACCCTCACAAAAGAAAAGAAAAAAAAATATAAATAATCAAATTCAAACAAAATTTTAACTGTAACTTAAGTCCAAACATATGAAATTTATGATGAAAAATATAAAAATAAAACAATTCTTCAGCCGCCGAAGGCCCTCTCACAGCCTAGGGAGGTCAACAGAGCACAGGTACTCTTACTTCCTGAGCCCAAGAACTTTTTACTTTTAATTTATCATTCAACCCCTGAGCACTCTCACTACCAGGGGGCCAGAGAGGCACTCTCACTGCCATTCAGATGTAAACAGAAGAAAAATAGAATTATTTCCTTCGTCTTGAAGTTTAAGTGGGACTCTTTAAAAGGACTGGTCTCAGTACAAGTTAATCGGAGGAAGCAGAAAAATCCTGAAGATGGGCCAGGAATATACACAAGCAGACCAGCAGTGAGTGAGGACTGCTCCCGTCCACACCCCAAAAACCACCTAAGCAGGCTACACCACACAGGACCCACAGCCACAGATACCCAGAGGCCAGACTGAAAAGGCCAACCTCAGAGTACCCTAAGAGTACCCCAAAAACCTCTAGCTTCCTAGAGGCAAAATGAGGCAACTCCTGCTCGGTCCCGGGCAGCGCAGTCCACGATCACCCAGGCACAAATGGGGGGGTAGGAGCCTCCCTCAGCCAATACACCATACAAGGCCTGTTTCCCCTAATTTAATGCTGAACACTCCAAATTAAAGAGTATATAGTCAAAAGTAAAATCCCAAAACAGAGGGCAACTGATCTATGAATCGGGTCCCCCCCACTCACAGTACTTTGGAGCGATATCAGCAGTTCAATCCATCAGCCTCCTGGCCCTTCGGTCCCAAACAACCCTGTCAGGTCCTCTGATCGATACCTCCCATTAAAAGACCATCAAATGATTATCCAGATAACAAAGGTCAAAAGTAAATCCAACAGATCCGGATCATGACACCAGTCCAAGGAATGAAGCACTAAACTCCACGGTCAATAAAAGGCAAAGATCAACGGTAGATTTTAAGTCCAGTAGACTGATCCCACAAACGACAGCAGATAAAAATCAGCAGCTCCAAAGCACACCATGCAAAAGCCAAGAAATCCCAATGGCATCGCCTGCAAACTCAGCACACTCTCCCGCCGCACTGCTGGAAGGCAGACAGATACAATACACCACTCGGGATATCCCAGCAGTATCGCTTGCAAACTCGATGTACTCGCCCATTGTACCCGTTCCACAGCCGCTCCGGCACCAGTTTAGAGCCTGAAACCACGAAAAGCCAGTTTATTTAATCCATTGAGTTTTTAGGAAAGCGCAGAAAACTAAAAACAAAATTAAACAATTTAAACAATGGGAATACAATAAGGAAACACGAAAACACTAAACTAAGCAGCTGACACTATGCCCAGCCCGGCGGCCATCTTCCATTATCTGAGATTTGTTCCCAGCTTTGCCGAGTTAGCTACTCCCCTCACTGAACTCACAAAGAAACGGTTCCCAAATAATGTGAAATTGACCCCAGAGTGTGATGAGGCTTTTCAAGCCATTAAGACTGCGTTATGTTCAGCCCCTGTTTTAAGAAGCCCAGACTTTCAGAAAAAATTTCTGATACAGACAGATGCATCAGAGGTAGGCCTAAGTGCAGTCTTGAGTCAGCATATAGATAGGAAAGAACATCCTATTCTATATATAAGTAGAAAATTACATGACAGAGAGAAGAGGTATTCCACCATTGAAAAGGGAGGTCATGTCATGTCATGTCATGGTGGTGTGGGATAGGCATGGGGGAAGGTAAGGATCATGGGTAGAGAGGATGGGAGAAGTGGGGAGGGAGGGCAGGGACATTAGCTCAAGCTGTGGACCCAACAATATGAGCAGACTTGATAGACCAAATGACCTTCCTCTGCTGGCTTCTTCATATGAATGCCTCCTTGCGGCAAAGTGGGCCGTGGAGTCCCTTAAGTTTTACTTACTAAGCAATGACTTTGTACTTGTAACAGATCACAATCCTCTCTGTTGGCTTAACCAAATGAAGGATAAAAATTCTAGAATCACACGGTGGTACCTGGCACTACAGCAATTTGAATTTAAAGTGATGCACAAATCTGGGAACGAGAATGCCAGTACTGATTTTCTGTCAAGATATGGGTCAGGAACTGAGAATTCTGGAGGTTGAAAAAATGTGAGTTGAAACTTCTCTGTTTGCTATACTGCATGTGCACTGAACTCTAAAGTTATAAGCTAATGCTAGACAGGAATTTAATAGAATATTTTGGAAACTTTTTTTTGTAAAACAGGTTCCCTCTTAGAGAGGGGGGAATGTGACAGGGTTGAATAAGGTCCTGCTCCATTTGTTATGCAGAAAGAGTTTAAATGCAAGGGTCTGCTCTATTCACTCCTTTTCTGTCTCTTCTCTGTTTGGTTGCACAACCAAATTTTCTCATGAGACCTAGGAACTGATCACTCTGATGGTTTCACAATTCTCCACCTCTCACCATCTGTCTGCCTTCCCTTGCTATTTCTATCTTTTCTCCCCGCTTGCATATCTACAATTTTAAAAATATATGTGAATCTTTATTTGGAAATATGACTGATATTGGGATCCCTTTGTTTAAAACCGTATATAGTTTTGCTATTGACATGATTGCAAAAAGCTATTTGTAACTCAAGGGGTTAACCTGAAATGCAGTTTTTAAGCCTTTTGCAGAGATGCAAACAAGAGGTCAGTTCTGGGTAACCATGTACTGTTTCGCTGCACCTGCAAGGAATGAAACTTACAAGAACATTCTGTAAACTTACAAGAACGTTTTGTGAGAAGTAGGCTCTCTTAATGAGTTCACTGCAAAGACTTGTTATAAAAAGAGCAGCAATGTTATGTGTGTGAGAGAGAGAGAGAGAGACTGAGATTTGAAACTGAGAAGAAACACTCAAAAGGAGGACTGTTTTCTCTATACTGCCATTATAAATAGTTATATTGAACAATTTTTATTTTTTATTTTGCTGTTATTAATAATAAAATGCTATTTGTGAATTTTGAAACTGCTCCTGGTTTTCCTATGCTTCCTGACCTATGCCTCGATAACATGCACCTGACAACAGACTATGAGTGGTCTGCAGACCACAGGAGCAAGATGGTGAAGGGGACAGAGAATTAACTGATAGAAGACATTAGAAAGGGAGCAGCAAAGGGTGATATGATGTTAGTTGGGGTTCTAAATCTACCAGATATGGATTGGGATATTCCAATAGCTAAAAGCAACAGGAGTCAGGAACTGCTGGATACTGTACAGGAATGTCTATTGGTGCAGATGGGGTTGCAAGGCATCATGCATACTGGGTTTTGTGCTCACCAATATGGAGACAGTGGGGGAGGTGACTGTTGTGGGGCCTCTTGAGTCCAGTAATCATAATACTTTATGGGTAGAACTAATGGGAAGGAATAGAGGCCCTTCATCTAAAACATTTGTCATTTACTTCTAGAGAGTGTATTTTGGGAAAAAAAGGGGTATTAGTAAGTAAAACATTGACAGATATGAACCAGTTTGAGGGGGTAGAGGAACAATACAGCAGGTTCAAAAGTGCAATACTTGGAGCAATAGAAACATGTGAAAAAATGTCACAAAAAAGGAACAAACAAAAAAATGCACAATATGGTTTTCAGAGAGGGTGTAGGAAGTAGTGAGGACAAAGAGAATAACCTTCCTTAAGTATAAAATGACAAGAGGGGAGGAGACCTGGCAGAAGTACCAGGCTAAACACATAGAGGAAAGAGTGGAGATAAGAAAGGCAAAGGCAGATACTGAACTGAGAATTGCTGAGAGAGCAAAAGAGTGTTAAAAAGAATTTTAGATACATTAATGATAAAAAGAAAACAAATGGGGAATAGTTAGGTTAGTTGAGGGAGGGAAGGTAGTGGAGGATGATGAGCAGAAGGTGTGTATTCTTGACAATTATTTCTTCTCAGTATTTACTGTGCTAAATAATTGTCTTCTGCCTGAGAGTGGTGGAGTGAAGACTGACCTGGGGGTGGTGAAATATGTGTGAAGTTGATATTTCAGTAAGCAGGGCAGAAAATGTATTAGAGCCTTTTAAAGTAGACAAGTCACCAAGCCTGGATGGTCTGCATCCTAGAGCACTTAGGGAAGTGACCACAGTATTGTCAGTACCCTTAACCAATATATTTAATAACTCATTACAATAGGGAGTGGTGCTAGCAGATGCAAGGTCTGCTGATGTAGTGCCACTTCATAAAGGGGGGAGCAGGGAAGAACTGGTGACCTATAGGCATGTCAGCCTTACCTCCATAGTGGGTAAACTGATGGAGACCATACTGAAGGAAAGTTTGGTTTCCTGTCTGGAGGAATACAGACCACAGGATGAAAAACAGCATGGCTTTGTGTCAGGGAGATCATGTCAGTCTAACCTGGTAATGTTCTAATATTATGCACCAGAGCAATGGATGAGGGGCAGGCAGTATATCTGCTTTATTTCAACTTTAGTAAAGCTTTTGATTCAGCTCCTCACAAGAGGCTGCTGAAGAAGATGAAGAATTTGGGAGTTGGTCAGGGTTTAGTTTAAGTGGGTTGGAAAATGGTTAAAAGAAAGGAAAATACCACATAGCTGTAAATGAGGCTAAATCTGGGGATAATGAAGTCATAAGCAGAGTAGCACAGGGATCAGTTCTGGGACCTGTCCTGTTTAATATGTATTATTAGTGACACTGGAGTAGGTATAGAAGGAAAATGGGTGTGCATTCATGGATGACATGAAAACTGTGTGGTACAGCATATCATGAGGAGGGGGTGAAGGCACTCCAAAAAGATCTACAAATACTGGAGAAATTGACTAAGGTATGGCAGTTGAGATTTAATGCCAAAAAACATAAAGTTATGCACTAAGGTAGACATAATCTTCACACTGAATGTTGCATACGAGGAGTTTAACTGGCTAGCACATCAGAGGAGAGAGATTTAAGGGTCATAATCAGTGACTCTCTTAAACAAGCAAGTCAGTGTAACAAAACATACAGCAACAATTAAAGGATGCTGGGGTGTATAGGGAGGGGTTTTGATAGCAGAAGTGAGATAATTCTACTACTTTACATGCTCCTTGTGAGACTACATCTGGAGTATTGTACTCAGTTCAGGAACCCTAATCTGAGTAGGGATATTGATAGACTGGACTCTGAGCAGTGTAGGATCACCAAGAGGATACCCAGGCAACAGGGTAAATCCTACGAGGAGCTGTTGGAGGACCTAAATATGTATTCACTAGAGACCAGATTAGAGAGGCGATACGATTGAAACATATATGTTTATTGAAGGGAATAAGCTCATGCGTGTGCCTTTTGAATGTCATGTGAAAAAATACCAATTGTTTCCCTGAGTTATAATGTTTTAAAATCTGGCTTCTGAGGATGCTCAGTAGGGTTTTAGTATAGCTGTTTGGTGCAGTCAAAGAATTTATATTTGCAAGTCAATTTTCATTTCATCCGAAAACATTTTCAATGTTCATGAAAAAAAATCTGGGTTGTGAGCATCACCATCTTGTTGTTTTCTTTGCGGCAATTTTTTTTCTAGACACACATAAAAATTGTGGCTTTTTGGAAAACAAACACAAGAACCTAGGTCAACAGGGCCTGTTTAGCTAGAGTCTGGGATTTGTTTGATGAAAAATGATCCAGAAATGCATTTTATGGATACCACAAAAACCTTAGGTCACCAGTTTAGCAAGGATTACGTTTCTTGTGTCACAAGCTGAAAATTCTTTGTTCACAAGGAAGTGCAAACAACAAATCTTGTGTCCAAAGAATTCTTTGTTCACAACATTCTTTATTTGTGGGTGTGTGGGTTGTGAGAGAAACTGACGTGTGCACAACCCTTGGCTCCTAACTGTTGTATGCTATCATTACCGTGTGCTTTTAAAACTGTATTTTAGCATTATTGTGGCAGTGTGTGACATAGTGAGCTCCCTCTTTAGGCTTGTTGTCTCCATTACTGACCAGGGAGCATTCTGGGAAACCTGGAGGACTGGGACCCCTCCCACCTTCCAGCAATCTCATTGTGAGGATAATTGTGCCAGCAAACTTCAGTGGGGAAGGTGTAAGCAGTCATAAACTGCATTATATGATTTAAACAACCCATCTCAGCAGGGATTTGTAAAATATACACTTTAATCTCTGAGATCATGATACCCAAAGTCAGCAGCCACTACTTCTGGTTTTGGGACTGCATCTCATTGACGCCTCTGAAGTGCCCCTTGCTTCATGGGTTGCGAGAAAAACTGATGTGCAACACCCTTGACTCCTAACTACTGTGTGCAGTTATATTTGTGTGCTTTTAAAACTGTATTTTAGCCTTACAGTGTCAGTGTGTAATAGCTCCCTCTCTAGGCTGACTGTCTACTTTACTGACCAGGGACCATTTTGTGACAGCTGGAGGACTGGGGCACCCCAAGACCCATATATTATGACCAAAATGAACTTGGTCTTTAAACAAGATAATATTAACACTAGAGGCCACCCCTTTCAGCTACAAGGTATGCCATTTAAAACTACTGTCAGATGTTTTTACACAGAGGGTGGTAGAGCCCGGAACAAGTTACCAAAACATGCTGTAATTTGCAAAACCAAGATGGAATTAACAAAAAAGGCTTGATGAACATTTGATGGTCATGATTAGTGTCTATAACTCGGATGAATTTATGAAGCTATTAATGGACTTGCAGCCTTCTCAGCCTCTATATTTCCTAGTATGATTCCTAGTATTATTCTTAAGGGTATGAGTAATACAAACAGTGGAGATCTATTAGTAAGAAATAAGGATGCAGTTACTAGAGGTCATGACTGGAAGCTGGTAGTTGGAAATATAAGAAAAATGTGAGGAAGTTCTACTTCACAGCGAAACTGGTGGATTCTTGGAACAGACTACCAGCAGAAGTAGTAGGGGCAGCAACAATTTATGGGTATAAGTATGGCTGAAACAGGGCAAAAGGAGAAAATATGCTGAAAGATGGCTGACAGGTGAGTGTGTGATGGTATGGCAGAAAGGAAGGAAAACCCCACACACCGACCACTGGCACTCCTCCTTCCAGGAGAAGGAGAGCAGTCCATTGGATGCTCGATCCTCCTCCTCCTCCCCTGCAGACCCCCAGTGGCCCATGCTCATTCCTGTACATGGGTCACCAGTGTAGTGAAAGGTAAGGTGTCCAGCGCCTCAGCCCTCAGTGCCACCGGGCCGGCTCTCCCCAGGACTTTTAATAACCAACTCTAAGGGGTGTGGACTTTGACGTTGGGGTAAACCTCAGGAAGGGAGAAAATTATTTTTTATTTAAAAAAAAATGTAGCAACACCAGGAGACCTGGGGGGAACTGAACCACAGTACCAGGTCTCCTTCATTGCTGTGCACTGTAGCCTTAGCTACTCCACCATGGAAGCAGCTCAACCAGGCACAGCAGCACAGACTTCTTTAGCCCTTCCTCAATTTCACAGTCAGCGACAGGGTAGTGGTAATTCCCTACTGCGGTTATACCCATCGCTCAAAATGTTTCCTCACTTTGAAGAGTGTGGTTTTTGTAGTGCTGTTTTTCAAGCGCTGTATTGACCTGGTACCATTATTGTCTCAGGGTTTGTTTTTTTTTTTAACTGGGGGTTGGTGCTTTAGAGTTAAGACAAATAGAGTCTGTAATTGTACATCTGCTAAATAGTTTTTTTTCCTTGGGATAGACAGGGGAGTCTGTTTTTATGCAGGTCAACTAAAGGACTGCTAAAAATGTAAGGTAAGAACACACCTGTCCAGTACATGTGATAAGTTCCAATGTGTCCTTTGCAGAGCATTTGTACATGTGAGTTCACAGTGTAAGAACTCTTATAAATAAATATAATATCTGTGATGGTACAGGGCACGTTTTTCAAAATTACCCATGGGAAGCCCACAATAAATCAAATGGAGTGAATCAAGAACATCTGATTAAATCTGCTCAACAAAAGGCTGCCACTGGTCGGCAAGGAAATTTACTTCAAGAGCAAGCTAGCACTTCAAGAAACAGTTTGATTACACTTCCTTAGAGAATCAGACTGAGCCACATATGGAAACAACCCAAGTACAAAATGACAGTGTGAATTATTCCTTGCAATCTGCTAAAGAAACAGTTACCGAAAGTCAGGAGCAAGTAAGAATGATTGAGCTAGGGGAGGGCGAAAGTGCAGATTTCTGCCTTTGTGGAGGTTCCACAAAATTTTGAAAATTTCGTGGAATTTTCTGCTCTTTCACCAGTGGTGGAATTCTGAACTTTCACCAAATAACTGAGGATTTCCATCCAATTCTGCAGCATTTATTTACGAACTGCAGATGTTTTACACGACATGGGGAAAAAAGTCTCTTGCATTACTTCTGCATTTTTTCCCCATAGTTTAATACATAAACCGTAGAACTGAACACTTACAGTTAGCAGTTATGCAGAGTTTTTTCCCACAGTTTAACACACTAACCTGCATTGCTTACATTTATTCTGCAGTTTTCAGCAGAATTTCCATGAAAGTTGGCAAAATGATTTCTGAACTTTTGAGGAAGCGAAAATCTGACTTTAGCTGAAATTCCGGCAGTGGAATTTTTTTTCACACATCCCTAGTCTGAGGTACTAGATGAAGGCCAGAAAAATGAGAATACAATAACAGTCATCAAGAACATTGAGAATAAAATGTTTTACTCCAGCTCTTCAAACGTTCAGGAAATTGAGGATGCAGGGCTAGAAGGGCTTTCAAATATGCCCCCTCCTCAGAGCTGGACGTCAGTCACAAGAAGAAGTTTCAGGTTGATTAAAAACACACAAGAAATGCAAGATCTGCCTGATGAAAATTAATGTGAGGTTCTCTTTGACAAGAATAACTGGGGGGATTCAAACATGGGGAAGCAAGATTCAGATGCATCCTCCACACACTTCTCCCAACTGGTACCAGCAGTAATGCAATCAGAAGAATCATTGAAATAAAGATGGGAAAAAAAACAGTCAGAAACACAAAATGAGTAAGTGACTTAATGAGAAAAGCAAATAGAGCTTAAAAGTTTTCTTTCCACACTCTTTTCTGTGGTGCAGTTTAAGTTTGCCAACCTAAATGTTTGTAGTTTAAGAAATATACAAAAATGCCAAGCGGTATTTTCATTATTACAGAAGCAGAATTTAGATGTAATGTTTTTGCAAGAAACTCAGATGTCTACCACATACTCTTTAATGTAAGTTAAAAGGAACTGGGTATGGAGACATTTTTTGTGGCCATTTGTTGATGACAAAGCATGTGGGGTGGGATTTCTTTTTAAGGGGTCAGGTTTTATCTTACATAAAATAATAGATTTAATTCCTGGAAGGGTATTGATTTTGGATGGGGCATGGCTTAAGCAGCTGAATAGATTTATAAATGTGTACATGCCACAGGTTAAATTAGAAAGAGTTGCTTTACTGGAGAAATATAGCATTTTCTTGCAATGACTAGACACATTTTTCTGAGTGGAGACTTTAACTGTACCTTAGATTGTGGCAAAAATATGCTAGTTGGAAAAGGTATATTGTGATTCAGTCACATTTCATAAATTTATTACTAGAGCAGGACTGATAGATTGCCACAGAACTAAACATGCATGGTCAGGGAGCACATATTGTATATAAGAGGGCAGCTAGCAACAAGGATTGATTATGTATTTATTTCTAATAATGTACAGTTAGTAGATGTACAATCAAATGGTGCATGTGGTGCTAAATAATGTGAATTGGAGTTCTAAAAACAGTAATAGGTGGAGTATCAAAGTATCACTCCTACAAGACACAATAGTACAACAGGAAATTAGGAAGTTACTAGTAGCAAGACAATCAGTGAGTTGTCAATATTGTCAGTATGACAATATAGGGTTATGTAGGGAGGACACAAAATGGAGATTAAAATGTGTTTTTGGAAGTTTGGAAAAAAATAACAGAAACAATTTCTTTAAATATATAGAGGTTAGAAAATAGTTACAAACAATATCTATAGCACATCAAACAGGGAATGATTCTTTGAATCAGATTAATAATCTAAAAAATGAAATGAAGTAACAATATAATAAAGTGAGTATGCTGCAAGCAGAACTCAGCTATATACACACAAAAAATACCTTATGGAGATTCTTGTATCATACAGTATGTAGAGATAGGGCAGAAATTTAAAACTTTACAGGTCTAGAAGCTACAGCAGGAAAACTTCTCACAAAGAAGGCATAGTAAAAGTAGTAAAGCAATATATGAAAACAGTTAGTGAGCCAATGAAAGTAAGGTCATACAGCATGAAATCTTTTGTGACAAAAGCAGAGTTTCAAGTAACAGAGACAGATAAGAGGAATTTAGTTTCTCTTATTTCAGTACAAGTGGAAAATGTAAATAGATCACTGAAGGTAGGTGAATCTCCTGGTTGGGATGGCATATCAAATGAGTTTTATAAAATGTTTTGAAAGGAGATAAGTAAGTTATTAACCTCAGTATTTCTTTATTTTTTCTCAAAACCAGACACTGTTTACATTTATGAAAGGCTTAAAAAAGTTTTTATTTAAATTAGGAGATAGAATATGAATACAAAACAGGAGACCAATCTGCTTATTAAGTTCTGATTTTAAAATTTTAACAAAGATATTACATAATAGGCTGAGGTAGTCAGCAGGGTATTTGATTAGTCCTGTTCAGACATGTTCAATTCCTCAAAAACCAACAAACAAACAAACAAAAAACAATGTTGGCTTTCTGCAGAAGGAGCTTGGATAGCTTAGTGCCATGCTCTCTGTGTGGTTTCAATAAAAGTTGGAATTATTACTTTTGTGTTCCAAGCTCTTTCTGCTGAGTGCCACCGTTGGCTTGTTTTTCGTGAAGTTTATAGGTCAGCACCCTTTCTATCATGAGTGCATGGGGTGGTGCATGAGATGTTCAACTCCTCATAGGAAAATACAAGACAATTTATTTATAAGTAGAAATGCATATGAACACCATACAAGAAATAATGTATCAGGTTTTCTTTTGCCTATGGATCAGAGCAAGGCTTTTGACAAAGTTAGACTTGACTTTATTTTTCAGGTTTTATTAGATTATGATATCCCAACTGAGTTTGTGAGATGCCTCTGGCTTTTGTACCAGAAGGCATCAGTGGTCTCATTAATTTTAGGGAATGAAAGCTTGGAAATACAGGTGAAGTTAGGGGTAAGGCAGGGTTGCCTGCTTAGCCATTGTTATATGTTTTTGCTCTAGATCCCTTTCTCAGAATTATAATGACTACAGAACTAGAAGGTATTACTTTTCCAAAACACATAGGGGTATCAAAAAGTATGCACATGATATCCATGTTTTTTATAAGAAATTAGCAAAGTATATCTTCAATATCGGAAGTAATGACAGAATATTCAGCAGTTTCTGGATTAAATTGAATCTAGAGAAATGTATAGGTATTCCCCTAGAAGGACAACAGAATAATCCAAAGCATGGACTGGCCAGGTGGCACTGAAAGTTGATGCACTGGATGCCACAACTTGCAGTATGCCAGCGATCCGAGTTTGGAAGTGAGCTCGGGTTGCCATGGGTCAACTGGGGGGGATGAGAAGCTGGATTGAGCTGCTGACAGGCAGCTCTCCTGTCTTAGTGAGGGATTTGGAGTCTCGTGGGCTATTGGCTGCCACCAAGTGGAGGATTGGTGGTAGCTCCAAGCCTAAGGAGAGACTCAGCGCTAGTCCATGTGGGGGGAAGGGGCCATCACCAGAGCCACGGGGTGCCTGCTCACCTTCATAGGCACATACAGCCATGTTCTAGGGTCCCAGGATTAGGAGGGAGAAAAACTAAGTCAAAATACCTATATCTCCCCAATGCTGAAGTAAGGCAGGGGGTGACAACGGGGAGCAAAAAGCTATATGAAAAAAAAGACTAGTCCAAAGCCTGTAGCAGGTACAGTAGAGTCCTGTTTGTCCGAACTGCCTGGGGGACACCTGATTTATTTGGATAAATGGAAGTCCACATAAATGAGATGTAGAAGCTTTCTGATTGAATACATGTCAAGGATGAGCCCGAAGTTACATTAAAAGCACTTTATTTCATCAGTGCTAAACCAATAAGAGAATACAACAGAAAACTTTACGGTACAGTACTGTATTTCATCTTGAACTTAAATAGGAAGTAGAACAGGACCAAAATAAATCAATGGTTTAAAACTTTCTGTTTTTGCTGTGCACCATTCTGGTTCACCTCTCTAGGCATTCCACCTTCTAAAGAGCAAACTGCTGTGCATCGCCACTGCAATGATTTTTATGTATCCTAATGTTCCTGCTTCTAAAGTGCTCATGAGAGGCTGAAGTTTATGTCTGCCATTTGCATTTGTGCAGCCAAGAATAGTGACCCACTCTTTTCATTTTTTAAACACAGGGGCATCACGCTCATCACCATGGGCGAGCATCTTATTGGGCAAGCATCACCAAAAAAGGTCAATCTCATTGGCATTGTAAATGTGATGTACCATGAGACCCTCTCCCACTGTATTGTCATTTATTTTCTTTACAAATGGATCACTTCCCTCATCCACTGCATCCAGCCTCTCAACACACAGTTTCAGTTGACGGGTGCCATGCCTTTTTATGAATCGGTCTAGCCACCCATCACTAGTAGTAAAGGGAGCTGTATTCCCCAGCTTTTCATGAAACTGCAGAGCTTTTTCCTTCAACAAGGGACCCAATATTAGAATACCCTTCTCCTTCTCCTGTCTGAACCAAACATAAATGTGTGAATCTCCCTCGTCATCTGCACAAGCCCTCATGTTTTTACGCTCATCGCCTCCAGATGCTGACCCCATTGTGCTTACAAAGTCCTGCAATTTTTCTTTTGCTTCATAGATGTCAAATACAGTGGACTTGCCAACACCATATTTAGCTGCCAAGGAGACAGCCTTCTCTCCATTTTCTAACCACTCCACTATTTGGAGCTTCTGAGCTATGGTTAGTGCTGTGTGTTTCTGTTTTGACATCGCTACTACAGTACTTCACTCAGAATCAGACCTGCCATCAGACTGTTCTATGAAAGCCTGTGTGATCACCTGTGAACAGGTAACAATTAGCCTGGGACACCAGCTATTCAATTGACAACTTGTTCTAAATGACTGCAACTCACCGGCAATTACAGTACTTAACGGCAGGAGCATTACTCTCTACACGTGCTAATTGATTGCAGGGGGACATGACTAGAGTCCGTTAGACAGGTAGTTCTGGATAAAAGGGGTTCAGATAAATGGGACTGTACTGTATTAGAATTTCAGAAGCTACAATAAGACTATTAGGAATAAAGTTAAATGCAGGAGACATAGCTAAGATTAATTGGGAGGACACTTTAAAAATTTGCGAACTGAAACATGCTAGACAGAAAGGCAGGAAATTGTCTAAACATAGGAGGGTGTGCATTTTGAACAGAATTTAGTTCCCAGTCAGTTATATGTTACTTGGGTTTATTCCTTTATGATTACAATTGGAAACCAGGTTAATAAGTATCTTTTTCCAAATGTTTTGGGGAAGTAGGTTAAATCCTATTAAAAGAGAAATAATGCACTTGCCTAGGAAGGGGGAAGGGTGGCTGCGTTACATCCAATAGTGTTTGTACACACTTTGTTCTAGTTAGGGACACTTAAGATTGTAATATATTGAAGTAATTTTATAGTGAAAGAATGGATCTGTGGAAATTTAGATTGGTTTCAGTTAGTATGGAGAGAGAACCCACTGAATGTGACACAGCGCTTGCAGGTGCCAGATTTTTTTGTACCAACCTTAAGGAAACTATTTAAATGGCAGGTTCAGAAAGGTCAGGTTTATGCTGTTGTTTTAAACACAGCAAGGCTACAAGAACCAGATATTAAGTTTTGTAGACCAGAAAACTCTTGTTTAATTATAGTACTGTGTAGAATGCGGAATTCTGCTGGTGGAATTAATGCAGAATGACCATTCCGACGGTGGAATTTCCACCAAAATTTCACTTGTTTGCCTGCAGAATTCTGCCTACTGTGATCTGCAGAATAATATTCTGTGGAACAGTATTTTTTCCATGGAAAATTATTCTGCAACAATTTCCACAGAAAATATTGAGATCCGCGGAATGATATTCTTTGGAACAGCGATTTTTCTGTGGAAAATCATTCTGCAAATATTTAATGCTGTGGAATTCCACCATTCCGTTTCCAGCAGAATTTGGCTGAATTTTGAATATTCTGTGGAATTTCATTCCGCTGGAATTTGAAAATTCTGTACAGCACTATTTAATTATCAACCAGTTGATAAAAGAATTCCAGCATCTATGAAAGATTAAACGTTAGAAGTAATAATAAACAGAAATGACAGAAGAATGTGTCCTTATTCAGAATGTAATGAAGAAATTGAAACTATTGAACATTTTCTGTTAGTCAATTTGCGATACAGTTATGGACATTTTTTGCCACTAGATGGTATCTTCCTTAGCTGGAGAGATTCACCTATGACAGTCTCATTTTAGGTGATTTTTCATACAGTTTATGGAAGTATAATAATAATACATTGTCTATGTTCTTCGCCTGTCTTTAATTTTATTTGTGGCAGGCAAGATGCAGATTAGAACTCTTCACCAATGCCTTCAGCAAGGCCTGTGACCTTTTGGCCCCCCCCACACCAGAATCTGTACTAAAAAAACAAAATGCCGCATGGATCTCCCCATCCCTTATCCAAAAACTGAAGCATAGGGATACTCTCCGGCACATCGCTATCGAATCAGGCAAGCTGGCTGATAGACAAGCCTACAACGCAGTGCATAATCAGTGCACCTGGGCCATTAGACGGGCCAAGGCAGAGCACTATCAGACCACCCTCGCATCCACCTGGGGTTCTGCCCAGCCTTTCTGGGAGACCATGGAAATAGCTTAATGGAAAACCCACTCCCCCCACCCTCCCAGCTCTCCATCGATGAAACCGTCACTACAGACCCAACTCACATAGCTGATTGCCCTAATACTACCTCTGACCTAAGCTCTGTCCTCCCAAACAACTTTTTTGACCCAATCCCCGCCTCTATCCCCCCTGCCTTGGATCACCCTCCTTTCTACCTGCACACTATATCCCCCCACATAGCCAGGCTGCACCTGCTAAAAGCCCTTGGTAGCAACAACCCCAGCTGAGACCCCCTAGACTCCAAGATCCTCCTCCTGGTCTTGGATGTCATCCTAGTCCCCCTTACAGACCTACTAAACTGGTCTCAATGCCTCAGTCAGTTTCCCAGTGCTTGGAAATCAGCCAAAATCACCCCTTTACATAAGAGTGGAGATTGGTCTGCACCTAACAACTACTGGTCAATCTCTATCCTCCCCCTGCTCTCTAAAGCCCTAACAAAATAGTGTCTATTCAACTCTCTGAGTACCTGGCCAAATATGACACAATGTGCCCAGAACAACATGGTTTCCACCCAGGAAACAGTACCACTACTGCTCTCCTGGGGTTCTCTCAATACTTGCACTCTGCTCTTGACTTTGGCAACCTTGCCGGCACAGGGTTCATAGACCTCTCCAAGGCTTTTGACACTGTTTGTCACACCCACCTGCTCGACTCCCTCCACCAACTCGGCTTTTCTGTGGATCCTCTTGCCTGGTTCTCCAGCTACCTCTCTGCTATTTCCAAGCATGTGAAGATAAATGGCTCCCTGTCCAATACCCAGCCTGTTCGTTCCGGGGTACCCCAGGGCTCCATTCTGGGGCCTGTACTTTTCAGCCTCTACCTCAACACTCTCCCTAGTTCCTGCACAGGAAAAATGCTCCACTATGCTGACGATGCGGTTCTTTTTGCCTCCCACCCCAATCCCTCTTCTCTCCAGGTATCCCTCCCGCACACCTACAACCAAGCTGAAAAGTGGTTTCTTGACCACCGACTTGTCATTAACCTAAAGAAGACTAAGCTCAATGCTCTTCTCCCATCACCAAAACAAGGCCAAGAATGCCCCCCTCTTCATTCTCCCCAGCACTCTGCACCTGCTGGAGCAAGTGACCTCTTACAAATATCTAGGCATCACTTTTGACTCGGCTCTCACCTTCCACACCCGCATCAATGCCCTATCCTCCACCATAAATTCTCAGATAGGCCTACTATACCATCATAGAGATTGCCTCCCCAAGTTGCCCTCTGGCTGGCCATCACCACTTCCTTCCTGTCGCTAGTGGACTATGGCTTGCCCATTTACGCTGTGGTGGACAATACCACATTGACTAAAATCCAGCTCTCAATCAGCAAGGCCTGCAGGCTTCTGACCGGAGCACCTAGCTGCACTCACACTTGCCTGCTCTACTCCATTGCCAACCTGCTCACCTTTGAGGAGTATCTGCATTACCAGACCTGCCTACTCACCAAAAAATCTGTTCTAGGGCTCTCCCCCCCGGGGGTCTCTGCTTCCTCATGGCGTGCGTCCTCGTCTGTTGCCAACCATAGCTCTATCAAGGCCACCTTTCTGGTGCCCAGAACCAAGACCTCACTAGCCCAGAGGTCCTTCCATTACCAAGCCCCTGCTTGGTTCAACTCCTTCCCACCCTGCATCACAGACATTGCCAAAATTGGTCCCTTCAAAATCACCCTCCAGAACCATCTCTTTGATGCCCATTGCTGTAGATGCACCTAATTAATCCCACTGTGGGATCCTCCTGTCAGGCCTTCCTGACTTGACAACATCCTCCAGACAGCCTATCCTCTCGCTCTCCCTCCCATCCCACTCCCCATTCCTACCTCCACCCTCTCCAGGTATTATCTAGGTATCTCCAGGGCTGTACCCCCAAGGTAATCCTTGGGTACCTTGTATATGACTGTAACCTATTATAAGTAACACTATTATGTAATCTATGTGTACTCTATGTTTAATGTTCTGCACCTGTACCATTCTCACTGTTGCAACCACACTATGTAACTCTGTCTACCCCCCCCAGTGATGACATGCCTTTGTAAATGAGTCCATGACTCAAAGGTTGTAAATCCGACTTTCCTAATAAATAAATAAATAACTAATTAATTAATTAAATAAATAAATAATAGTGCAACAACAGCAATGCATGACATACTGTATATTTCTATTGGAAAGTTATATGAAGCAGAATATAAAGAGGTATACGAAAGGGATTTATTATATCATACCCAAAATGAAGTTCAAGAGTGGTGGAAGGTTTAATTTTTATTAAGAAAAGTAATTGAAAATGAAGAGTGTTGAAGGTGTACTTTTTAAAAGGCATCATAGGGTGTACCAGTATGATTTTCAAATAGTTCTAAGGATTTAGAAACTGTCTCTGAAGTTACTTTTCATTCATATGCTGTCAGATGTAGTTGTGTGTTATAATTTGTTGTTTTTGTATTTCAAGTAAAATTCCCCTCCTTTTGTGAAAAGTGCCTCAGGTTCTTTTACTTATGCTTGGACACCCAGTAGGACAGCAACAGAGATGGGTAGAAGGGACCTCAGTTTACATCTCATCTAAAGGATGGCACATCCTTACTGTACAGCACCCCTCTAGTACTGCACTTGGGTGCCAGTGTCTATGGCATGAGCCCAGTCCCAGAATGGGGCTAGAACCCATGATCTTCTGGCCCAGAGATGGATGTGCTACCAACTGAGCCATTTTACCGGTACCTTGTTGTTATTCATCTAATAATCTAAATGGTGTCTTCCTTAGCTGGAGTTCATCTAGTTGCCATACTGCCTCCATTTAAAAAGATGGAGGCAGTATAGCGCTATGGTTTAAGGCACTTAGCTGCAAGTCTTGAGATCTGGGTTTGAATCCCACAGCTCCCATTTGCATACAGCATGACCCTAAGCAAGTCACTTAACTTCCTTGTGCTCTTAGGTTGCACCTGGAAACATGCTTTGGCTTAGTGTGCCCTTCCTGGATAAACAAGCCCCCAATAAAGCTGAATGGTGATGAAGACTTATTATTGAAATGAAAAACAATTGTTTATACACATTAAGCAGTTCTAGATATGTTCAGCATTTCAAAATACTTCAAATAAACTGTTTGGGCAGGATTTTCAAAAGGATCTTCCTAAGGTACTTCTGCTGCTATTTTCAAAACAGAAATGTGTCTAATTGGGCAAGATTTTCAAAATGATCCACTCGAGATGTGTCTTCTGCTATTTTTAAAGCAGAAAAAATGTTAAACCATCTTGGTCTAACAGCAATGAAAGTTTATGTCCAAAAACAGACATATTTACATCAAAACTGGACATGACTGCATCCAAACCGGATACAGCTGACAACTGCATCTTTTCTTTTTTGCCACAAATTGTGACAATCTGTCATAAATTTATGCAATATCTAAAAGTAACACCAGGGCTGCCTGGACACCAGTGGGTGGACGCAGATGTAAGCACAGCATGCATTTGCATTTGCATCTGCATGCAACACTTTTGAAAATCCTCTTATGTACAGTATCTAAAGTCATTTATCTTTCTCAAAGACATCTGACCAGGTCTGAGACAGAGTGCTTGGTTTTCTCAATAAATTTTTCTCATCCACATCAATCTCAGCTCCCTGAGACTCTGAATTTATGACAGATTGTAGTTGAGATTCTTCAGCGGCTTTTTCAAAACATTTTCAAAAACTGTTGGCTGCTCAGAGACCTCTGAGGAAAGGGAGCCATTGGTGCCCATATTATTGCCATCCTCATCATTGTCCATTTCAGTAACAGCTGCTGCAGCAGCTTTAGCAGCTCCATGATTTTTAATAAATTCTGCCAGTTGTGAAGTGACATATACGATTTCTTTTGACCAGCTATTAAGACCCTGGCCTTTCAAGGATATATCACAGAAAACTGCTCTTTTAAATACTTGGCTTCATCTCTGAATTGTAGAAAGCATCAGCAACACTGTTGGATCTGTAAAGTTATAATGATAATAAACTTTATTTTTATGGTGCCTTTCAAAACCAAGGCACCTAACAAAAGTACAATCACATAATCATACAATTTTGCCACAGCATGTTCAACAGACATCTTAAAACAAATAATCATAACATCTTAAAACTTTCCTGCAGTTAAATGCTATTTCCATCAAGTACCATATGCGTGACTCCATAGCCAGGTTTTAAGTGCTTGTTTAAAACCCTCCACAGTCGTGTGCTCACACAACCAATGGGGTAGACAATTCCAGAGGGTGGGGGCAGCATACATAAATGCCCTAGCCCCAGAAGATTTCAAAAGTACCCTCAGAATCTCTAGCAACCCCTCATTGGCTGAGCGGAGTGATCGCCCAGGGCAGTAAGGGACCAGGAGCTCTTTCAGGTAGTCTGGGCCAAGTCCATGTAAGGCTTTAAAAGTCAGAAGACTGACCTTAAAGGTGATCCACCACTGAACAGGCAGCCAGTGCAGTCCACACAGCACCGGCAAAATATGGCAGGACTGCAAGGTACACGTCAACAGCCATGCCGCAGCATTCTGCACTAGCTGCAAGTGGCGGATTTCTACCCCAGATAGCCCTAGATAAAGGGAGTTGCAATAGTCCAAGCGTGAGGTCACAAAGGCATGGGTCAGAGTAGGAAAGTCGACGGATGGAACAAGGTGTTTAATCCTGGTGATATTCCTCAGATGGTAAAATGAGGATTTGATGACAGCTGACAACTGAGAATGCAGGGTCAGCCCATTATCAAAGAATACCCCCAGGTTTCGCACCTGTTCAGAGGCAGGTAGAGGCTTACCCACAAGATGTATACCAGAGGGTGAACCCCCACCCAACCTCTCTATCCAGTGGCCTGAATCCACAACCAATACCTCCGTCTTATCAGAGTTCAACTTTAACCAGCTGGTATTCATCCACCCCTGGATTTCAGCAAGGCAATTATTAAAGACTGAGACAGCTCTATCCTGGTCGGGGGCAAAAGAAAGGTAGAGCTGGGTATCATCTGCATAGCAGTGAAACCTCAGCCCATACCTTCTTACAATGTCTCCGAGGGGCAGCATGTACACTGCAAACAACATGGGGGACAGCACTAAGCCCTGGGGTTATGTCTGGAATTACATAAATGCTCCTACTTTTGTAGTGATAACCCCCCTTGACCTGGACAGTCTGGAGGAGTACATTACCTCTCTATCAAGAACTGAGGGAAAAATCACCAAAACTGTCAGATTTTTAGGTTGTGTGCTGAGCTGAAACTCAAATTTCCTTTGAGGGATGTGAACAGCTTTGACTAGATTGGGCACATATGAGTTTATATATTTTGGCTATAAGGAAGTCTTTGATGAGATCCCATATTATATATAGGAGATTCTCTAAGAAAAGAACATCAACAAAATGTAGATTTAGAAGCTATAGACTATCTTCAATGTTCTCATGTTTTCTCAATGCCATTTTAAAATCCCTCATATTACTGAGGATAGTAAAAGAATGTTTTATCTCACTGAAAGATTACATTTTCTTCAGCTTAGTTGTTTTTTCAGTTAGCTCAGCTATAGTTCAATTTGTAGCATTTTCTGAACCAGGAACACTACTCTATCCCTCGCTGAAGCTGGGCACAGGCACAATTTTTAATGTGGCATTTGTGCTTAGTCCTGTATCCATAGCTACAGTTACAGCCAAATATTTGGGTTCTAGGGCATAACAGCGAAAATGTATGGGTGACTCACAAAACAGCAAGTACTCCCTTCTGGAAAGCAATTCGACACATTGCAGCAAACTTTGAACACCAAGTTGGCGCACATGTAAAATAATCTTTGATGGGGGGGGAGTGCTATGCTCCCTACACCTCTCTTTGTGGGGGGCCCATATTTTTATAATCATCTCGGGGTGGGGTGAACACTGGAGAAAAGAAGAGGGACAGAGGACAGCAACACATGCACAAAAAAATAAAACACACCCACAAAACAAAAATCATACCTGTATACAGTCCCAAACCTGGGAACACCAGCACTGCAGTCAGTGTCACCACCCACTACGCTAGGCAGGTAGTTAAGCAGCATCCGGCTCCATGACCCCATTCAGCCCATCCCTCTTCCTCCCCCCTCCCATTGCTATTCCCTCCTGTCGCCATTCTTCCTGTCCTCACTCACCATTCCCTCCTCTTGCATTTCATTACTCATCACCGATCCTGACAGTGACCAAACTGAAACGTTCATTTCTGAGTCACTCAGTTTGCTTCACTATCATGATGTGATACCAATATTTGGTCTGATATTTCCAGATATTGGCCAGTATTTCTAAAAAGATTCTCTCTGGTGGCCCTTTAGTGGTATTGCAGGCTGGCATGCAGGGGATTTCTCTAGAAATATGAAAGAAATTTCAGGAAATCTATGACCATGCCATTGGCTACAACTGTATTGCTGATTCCCCAAACTTTAACAGTGTGGAAAATCCTTTAGGCACATATTTAAGAGCCTCCATATTGGGATTTAACAGCTCACCAGAATCGCCAGGGCCAGGACCAGCACTGTCAACCAAAGCCACAGGTGCACTCTCGGAGCCTTCTGGCTGGGCATTTTGCCATATCTATTGGTCTCTACTTCTTCCACTTGCCAGGACTCTCAGTTACAGATGGAGACAAGCTCAGATTTTCTTTTCTTTCTCTCAAAGCCTTTTGCACTCTTTTTTACTGACATTTACATCCAGTTTAATTTATTCCTTTTCAGTGCAGGATCAATACAGTACTCACAGAGTTTCATATTCAAGTCCACACACTTGGTATAGTTGGCTTATAGACAGAGCTAACAAATCGGCAGTGGCTCTTTTGCAGCCGTCTTGGACCGATCCATGTCATTCCTGTAAATAGGCACTTACTGCCTAGTGTACTTAGATTGTAACAAAAAACTAACTCACTCACTCACTCACTGACTCACTCAGTAGTAAGATTTATTTATATAGCGCCCAATCTTATGGTCTCTAATCACTTAACAAAACATTTGCAAACATTACAATATAAATAAAAATAAACCATTCACTATGAACAACCACATTAAAATGAATATTACCATATTTTAAAGTAATAGTGCAAAGCTGGTCAGTAGGTGAATTTCTGAGAGAATATTACATAGAGCCATAAGCCTCCTGAATGTGGATGGATTTCAAACCTTTTTTAAAGGCATCCAATGAGGGGGCCTCTCTCAAAGCCCTGGGAAGCCTGTTCCAAAGGGCAGGACTGGCAGATGAGAAGGCTCTGTCACCAGAAGATTTCAACATTACCTTTGGGAATGTCTAGGAGGCCCACTTCAGAGGAGTGGAGTGGGTAAGAGGTCTGGCGTGGAGACAGTAAGTCACACAGGTAGCCAGTACATAGTCTGTGAAGGGCTTTATAGGCCAGTAAATTGCCCTTGAAGGTAATACACCACTTCACTGGCAGCCAGTGCAGTTCCCACAGGATTCACCCTGAGGTAGAAGCCATTGCAATAGTTAAGTCTAGAGGTGATGAATGCACGTACCAGTGAGGGTAAGTCTTCAGGTTGGATCAAGCCTTTAATTTAGGCAATGTTCCTCAGATGATAAAAGCCACTTTGGACTACAGCCAACACCTGAAACTCAAGTGTGAACCATTTGTCCAGAATGACCCCCAGATTCTTAACCTCAGCAGTGGCCACCAACTTAGAAGAACCCAGCTGTAAACCTGTATCCCCACTGATGGCACCTGCACCCCCTTTGTGACCAGACTCAATCACCACTACCTCAGTCTTGTCCAGATTGAGACGCAAGTAGCTTGATGACTGTCCTAGATCTCAAGCAGACATGAATTTACTATCTCAATGGCACCAGGTGTCCTGGGCACAAAAGACATATACAGCTGGTTATCATCCACATAGTAGTGAGAACCCTGATCATATCATTGAATGATCCCTCCCAGGTGCAGCACATATACCAAAAACAACAAGGGAGAGGATCAAACCCTGGAATATTCCACAAAGCAGGATCATCAGGAGAGAGGAGAAACTCCCCATCATTACCCTCTGCATCCTGTCTCCAAGGTAGAGCTCAAACAAGCAGATGACAGTGTTGGTGAATCCACAGTACTCCTTGAGATGCTCCAACAACAACACAAAGTCAACAATGTTGAAAGTTGAAGAGAGATCAAGGAGAACAATAATAGAACATTCATTTTGATCCCTGGCCCTGAGCATATTTTTCTCAACCCTTAGTAGTGCTGTCTCTGTACTATACCTTGACCTAAACCCAGACTGGAGACATTCATAGAGGTCAAAGGCTGTGAGTGATCCTGAAGCTGCAGAACCATCACCCTCTCTATAACCATACCCAGAAAGGGAAGGTTGGAGACAAGTCAATAATTCACTAAACTGTTCAGATTTAAAGATTGATTTTTCAGAAGAGGTCTCACCAGAGCCACTTTAAATGCTCCTAGAAAGACCCCCTTTGAAAGGGAACACCAGATCAGGTCAGTGAACACCGGGCCCAGAAACCCCACACACCCAATTATTAGATGAGTTAGGCCTGGATCCAATTCATAATAGGTAGGCCACAGCTCCGAAGCCACTCCACAAACCTCTTCCATCAAGACTAATCTAAATCTGTTCCAGACCAGTGGAGAGCATTCCTCCCTCACCCTTCTGACACTGCTGGATCAAAATGATCCATATGAAGAAATTCCTGACCAAATTGAGGACAACCTGCCAGAGAAGAACCGCGCAAGTATTTTGCAATGAGTAGATGAATTAGTTCTTCCTGGTTGCAGACAGATCAGATTTGGAAGTCTGTCCACCACCCTCAGGAACTGAGTTCATTGGTTCCTCCCTGCAGCAATCTCCCTGGACAGGAATACTGCCTCTTATGGGACATTGCCCTTTCATACTCACTGTAGTGAATCCTTAAAGTCAGCTTGTCCTTGTCCCACCTGGATCTTCTCCAACAATGCTCCAACCTCAAACCCCTTAAGCTCCCTGGTTTCCCCATCAAACCATAGGGATTACAAGCACCAATTTAGGGGTCATGTATGGATTAGCGTGACTGCATCCAAGGCCATGGCAATGGCCTGATCATAGGCCATTACTACCTTCTCTGACCCAATTATAGAAGCAGCCCACATACTTGAGAGGTCCACTACTACCGTGAGTCCTTCTGGGGACAACCCCTTTAAAGGACAATAGTGAACTATCTTCATAGGGGATGGACACTTGAGGGTACCCTGAAAGAGAAGCTCACTGTACCATGATCCTACCAACTAACAGGATCAATTCTGATGTGGCTAACCTTAAGCCTCATTGAGAACATTAGGTTCAAAGTGTGACCATGTTGATGATTCACAGAGGTAACAACCTGTGCAAGGACCAGAGAATCCCTTAACTGCAGGAAATCCTTACTAAACTGTGAATCTTTGTCATCAATCCAGGCATTGAGTCACCTAGAATTAAGCATCTGGGCTACTCTAATACCATTTTGATGAGGAAGTCTATGATTTCCTATAGGAAAACTGTCCCATTCCCTGGAGGTCGCTAAAGGAGAAGGAGCTACTAACTAAGTAAACATTGTTTTGCAATTATATTTGACTGCCTTAAGGGAACTACTTTTTACAGTATATGAGGAGGAATATTAGTGTAGATCACAGATCTGTGAACCTGGAGACAAGGGTTTGAATCCTACAATTGCCATATACTCACTATAATGTATATTGCATTATACTGTAATGAAAGAATACTGGATAATATTGACAGCAATATATGTGTTTTATTGAATGTATTAATTCTGAATAACTGTTAGAATTTTTGCTGTAGAAGCAATTAGTTTGTACTCAATTTTAATGTTTGTACATTGTCATCACCTGTATTTTAAAGCAATGTAAATTTTGATAACAATTGGAAATGCATTGTTTTCAGGAAAGAAAATATACAGTTGCAGTCATTGCCATGGTTGGATATTTCCTGAAATTTCTGTGATACAGTATCTCTTTATCTTGAAATATCTGACCATGTCAATGGCTGTAACTGTATCACATATGGCTACTATTATATCACACTCTGTGACTGTGACTGAGTTTTTTTACCTCCCTGTTCCTAATAAAGGAATGCATCAATAAAATAAATGCAATTATTAAAAGAGAGGATAATAAACATCATGATTTTAGAAGTGGAAGATCATGTGTAACAAACCTCATTACGTTTTATGACAAGATTAGTGAGTGATTTGTTATTAGAGCTGTGCAGAATATACAATTCTGCTGGTAGAATGCCCACAAAATTATCATTCTAATTCAACACAATTTTATGGAATGTGCATGAAAATTCTGCAAAATTTCACCAAATTTTATATTTTAGTTATTTTGGTCTAGTTTTCAAAGTATGTATCTGGATAATTCCAGGTTTGGCAGGTGTACAGGTACTAATAACCTGATAAGTGTCATCAAATTTCAGAGTCCTAGATTGAAAGACATGTGCGGTATGGGTGGCCAAATATATAATCAAAATGTAATTTTTAGTTATTTCCAAATAATTTTAGAATTTAATGTCCACATTTCTCCACAGTTTCAAGATTTAGAGAAATGTGAAACATTGGTATGTGCACCAAGTTTTAAGTCTCAAGCTTTGAAGGGGGCTGTGCTATAGGTAGCCAACCATTTTGCCCACATTTGCATTTTTGTTATTTTAGAATAATTTTGAAAGCAGTCATCAAAATGTTATAACATTTTGCAAGTCTACATGTTATTATGTCATATACAGTATGTATGTACCTAGTTTCAGATTTCTAGCGCCATAGGTTCCTGAGTTATATGCAGATAAAAATGTTCACGAAATTTCCCACAAAACATAAAATGACAGATTTTGAGCACCTATAATTTTGAGATAATGCATCCTAATGTTATGATATTTGGCACACTGTTAGAGAACCTATCAGTAGGTAAGCCTGCAAAGGGTCATCTCTAACATGGTAGACATCTGAATTATGCTGAAATTAATAAGTTTAAAAACTTCTGTGAAATTCTGATGACATTTCATGGAATTTCATGGGATTTTGTGGAATTCTGCCAAAATTCTGCAAATTCACAATTTTCTCATTCTTCACAGCTCTACTTGATATATGCAAATCCACAGATGCTATCTATCTGACTTTTCCAATGGCCTTTGACATTATTCCCCTTAAGGCAATAGTACATGAACTACAGTCTGTGTATCCGACATAAAAAAATTATCAAATGGGCAGAGGAATGGCTGGAAAATAGTGTGTAGAGGGTAAAACTTCAAATTTTCCTCCATGAGTGCTGACACTAGTGAAGTACCACAGGACTCCATATTGGATCCCTTGTTATTTTAGATTTTTATAACAGACATGGATTTGGGAATTCAATGGTGGTTGGAACAAATTGTTGGCAAGACAAAGTTAGGCAACTCAACAAAATTGCATGAAGAATGCAGTAGCTTGCAAACAGACTTGAACCTATAAGTATTATGGTCAAATAAATAAATGGTAAGACTCAACCAGATAAATGTAAGGTTGTACATTTGGGACTGCGGAACTTAAAACACAGTTATTTTATAAATGGTTAATATAGCTAAGGGGATCTAGGAATACTAATGAAAAATAACTTCAGTTCAATCAAACACTGTGATGAACTGTTTTGAAAGACAAATACAATTATTGGCTGTATAAACAGAAATTGTATCTCCCATAATAATAATATAGTTCTCCCTCTGAATAGAAATTAGATAAGACCGCACATGGATTAGGCCTCAAAGTTCTGAGCTCCAGCAGTAGCCAAATGATAAACACAAACTAGTCTGACTGAATTAAGTTGTGAAGAAAAAGTGAAAACATTTGGAACTCATGTACCTTAAGATAAAAAGGAGGGGAGATACTCTTCTAATGTAAGATATCATGAAAAATAAGGAAAGAAGAGGGGATATGGGAAATTCACTCAAGGATAATGATATCCATACAAGAGGACTTTCCGATTAAATTAAGCTCAATAAATTCTGTATGACTAATAGAAAGTATGTTTTCACCAAATGGGTGGCTGGGCACCACTGACAATGGGAATAAAATCTTCAACAACAGACTGAATACAGTAGATTCACTTTAGAAGGAAAACTGCAGGGATACTGCTGCTAAGCAGTAGAAATTATTCTCAATGGGTCTTCTGGCCTACTTCTACATTACTGACCAAAGTAAACCCAAGTAAATGTCTCTGGGATCTCTCTAGTATATCTCTGTGCTGTTTGAATCTCCCTGTGTGCCTGAAATTGCAGCAACATTCTCTTCCCTCCATCACCTGGCTTATAAAGCACTTCAGAAAGCAAGCTGCATGAAAGGTGCTGTATAATAACATTCTTTTCTTTTGTTACCGTACAACTGAATATATTAGATTTCATGAATTCAAGCATTATAAGTGGGATGAAGCAAACTCTGTAGGATTTCAATTAGCATGTACAGTATCATGAATGCAGCAACATATCTACAATGTTTGTGAAAATAGCAAAGTTACTTGAAAAATACTTAATATGAAGCCTGCAGCTTACTTTCTTCTCAATCTTTGATTTAAAGAAAAACATTCCACAATTGCCATACTATGTATACAGTGTATATATATATATATATATATATATATATATATATATACAAAAAACTCTGTTTAATGCATCAGTTAGGGTTGTTTCACAGTGACAAAAGCGAGGACATTCAGTGTTAGGGTTGAAAACTCTAACTCTGCATTCACCCCCACCCCCCCAGCACCACACACACACATGCAAGTAGGGGGGAGGACCAAGGCAACACGACCAATCACAGACAACCAGCAGCAGGTGTGCAGTCATGATCTGATATAATCATGGTGATCTGTGGCTGTCCACTCAGGATGCAGTACCTGATCGGGAGGGGGCATTGCCTGTATGAGGCCATGCAAATCCTAACTGTGCTGTTGAGTGTCCTTGCATTCAGTGAGGTGTACCATTGATGTCCATACCCTCTGTTTTGCTGTGGGTCTCCACTCAGGATGCAGTAGCTGGTCACAGGGTTTGGGGAGCATTGCCTGGCTGAGGTCATGCAACTCATAACTGTGCTAACTGGAGTGTACCTGTAATCAGGGAGGTGTACCATTGATGTCAATGGACTTTGTTTTCCTGTGGCTGTCCACTCAGGATGCAGTAACTGCTCTGTGGAGTGCATTGCCTGCCTGAGACTGTGCAACTCCTAAGTGTGCTAACTTCTGTACAGCTGCAATCAGCAAGTTGCACTGTCGATGTCCATGGGTGTATTTTTTCTGTGGCTCTCCAGTCAGTATTCAGTACCTGGTCTTGGGGGGGTGGGGCATTGCCTGGTAGAGGTCCTCTAATTCCTAAGTGTGTTAACTTGTGTGTACCTGCAATCAGGGAGATATACCATAGATGTCCATGTCCTTAGTGTTGCTGTGGCTCTCCACTTAGTATGCAGTACCTGGTCTGGGGGGTGGGACATTGCCTGGTAGAGGTCCTCCAATTCCTAACTGTGTTAACTTGTGTGTACCTGCAGTCAGGAAGATATACCATAGATGTCCCTGGCCTTACTGTTGCTGTGGTTCTCCACTCAGGGTGAAGTATGTGGTGTGTTGGGGCAGGAGCATTGCTAGCTAAGGCCATGCAACTCCTAAGTAAGTTGTGTGCACCTGCAATCAGGGATATGTACTGTTGGTGTGCATGGCCCCAGTTTTGCTGTGGATCTCCAATAGGCATGCAGTACCTGGTCTGGGGTGGTGGGGATGTCTTGTAGTTTATTTAGACAGTTTTTTGTTATTTCTGTCACCTGCTGCTGGTTGTCTGTGATTGGTCGTGTTGCCTTGGTCCTCCCCCCTACTTGCATATGTGTGTGTGTGTGTGGTGCTGGGGGTGTGGGGGGTCAATGCAGAATTAGGATTTTCAACCCTAACACTGAATTTCCTCGCTTTTGTCGCAGTGGAACAACCCTAACTGGTGCATAAAACAGAGTTTTTTGCCTCTAATTTCCCTTCTTTTTGAGAATGAGGATAATAAATAGTGAATAGAATGTGGTGGCAGGAGCACGGGGCCTGAACCACGTGATGTCTTGTCACATAGTAACAGGAACAGCAATGCAAACGCAAGCGCCAAGAGTTACGCACATGGTAATGCAAACGTAAATGGTAAAACAAACGTTAATAGAAACGCAAGTGCAAAGTGATGCCGAAGCGAACAGTGAGAGAAACGGAGATGCAAGTGCATACGAAAACACAACTGGTAACACGCACAGTGATGGCACTGGTATTTGAAATGCAAATGTTAAGTGTTACAGCAAAAAGAACACCAAAGGGAACAGAAATGGAAACGCGAATGCATGTGCGCACATAAAAGCAAACTGCAAGGCGCACAGGCATGGTACCGCAATCGTAAATGCAAATGGTAAAGTTAAAATGAAGAATAACACCAAAGGAAACAGAAATGGAAACGGGAAAAGAAGTGCGTATTGAAAGGCAAACCGTAATGCACACAGGCATGGTACCGCAATTGTAAACGCAAGTGGTAAAGTTAACATGAAGAATAATGCCAAAGGAAATAGAAATGGAAATGGGAATGCAAGCACATACAGAAATGCAAACCGTAACGCGCACGGGCACGTTACCGCAATTGTAAATGAAAATTGTAACTGTAACAGCAACAATAATGCCAAAGTAAACAGAAAAGCAAAAAGAAATGCGAGCGCATATGGAAACGCAAACCGTGACATGCACAGTCACAGCACAGCAACTGGAAACACAAACAGTAACATTAACAGCAGAAAGAATGTCAAAGGAAAGAGAAATGGAAATGCGAACACAAGTGTGAACGCAAATGAGAACGCAAACATAATGCACACGGTGGTGTACATGGGAACAGTAATGCAAACAGGAATGGAAACACAAGTGGTAATGCTAAGTGTAACAGTAACCTAAGCGCACACCCTGTTTTTGCCCAACAGCTGCATAGAGAAACACAGTGAGTACAAAGAATGTATGCATAATAATGGGCCTCAGTGCAGAAAATGAGCTGTTGGAAGACTAAATTGCGTATACCTCAGGAACCCTACAACATAGAAAAAAAAATTCCCATGATTCATGATTTTCATGCCTGCATTTTGCTGAAAATGATGAAAATTCTGTATCTCGCACCGTTTTTAAGATACGAGCCCCTAAAGGCGCGATGGACGCCACCATGTTAGTCTATGTGAAAAAATGTCAACTTTGGAGTACTGTAACTTGGCAGCCATGCAATATTTTTTTACCAAACCACTAAAAGCACACCAGTGAGATGTTGGCTGCCTTCTCCAAATTTCAGCCCAAAAGAACAAACCATTTGTTTGCAGCAGGGTGGCAAAGAAGTCCTGTCATTTTGGCCATAGCCTGAAAAGTAGTGTCGCAATTTGTGACCCTTTTCACAAAAATTTGCAAAAGTGTCATGCTTGCGACACTACTTTGTGATACTACTGTTTCCAGAAATTTGAAAAACATATTTCTGGGGTGTTTAACCCTAAAATAAAGACAAGGCTAGCATCCTCAGGGTCGGACTAGGTGAACACAAAAAGAATTGTGTCCCTACAGGGTCCCAAATTTAAATGGCAAGCATTTTTCTGATCACCAACTGAAAACACAATGGCAGATTTGCGACACTACTAGGGCCATTTGCGACACTAAAAAGTGCATTTGCGAAAGTGTTGAATATTTTGTTAACTTTTCCCATTGACTTATAATGGGAACTTGTTTTTTGAATGACTTTTGAAACATTCAGTATTTTTCATGAAATCTTCAAAAGGCACATCAGGGACCCTGGCCACATGTTCCCTGAAGTTTTTGAACCAGTCACACAAACCGTGCGACCTGTAGGCAAGAGCAAAGAAATCACAAAAAAGCGTAATTGCGCAGTTGATTGTTGCTTAATAACTCTGCAGCTGTATATCTGACTGGTACAAAACTTGGCATATCCCAAGATATACCATGCCCAATAATGCATACCAAATTTCAGGCAAATCCATTGAACACTGGCAAAGTTATTAAGGTGCAAAATTTGACCCTTTAACCTTAAAAGTGTACTCAACCTAACTATGGTAGCACTACTGTGTTATATATATATATATATATATATATATATATATATATATATTATACATTTATACTCTATTTATCTTCCTTGCTCTGTGGGCATCAGCCCCTCCTCCAGGCTCCCGGCCAGCACCCTCGGAACCCTTGAGCCCTTATTCCCCCCACAGATTACCCCCCATGGTGGGGCGGAAGATGGGAGGTCCATCCTCCCCCCTTCCCAAGACACATATCTGGAAGGGCAATTTCAGATGGTCCCAGGGTGGCATCACCGTTGTGCTGGAAGGGAGCATCATAGAGCCCGCAGCCATCCATTTTTACATTTTTTCCCTTGAACCCTTCCCTTGTAGCCATGAATGTGTGCACATGGAGGTGTGCGCACATCATGAAGCCATGCTTCTCATCTCACTGACTCTAGTACTGCCCATGGCCATCTACCAGAGGGCAGCCAAGAAGCAGGACGATACACCCACCTGTCCCCGGGAGAGGAGAGCTGTCATTGGACGCTCAATCCTCTCCCTCTCCTGCTGATTCCCAGTTGCCTGAGCTTGCTCCCGAATACAGGTCGCCAATGTGTCATGAGGTGTGGCATCCAGTGCCTCAACCCTTAGTGCCTCTGGGCTAGCTCCATACTTAAGATTTTAATTGGCATGTTTTATTCTAGGTTTGGGATTGTGGATTTTATTTCCCCAAACCAGAGATTTTTCCAGGAAAACAACTCCTGACCTCAAGCTCTTGTAATAAGATATAAAAAATGGAAACTATCTCTCTGTGATGAGGCACTCCCCCAGTGTGCATGAGAAGAAAAACTGCACACTCATGATTATATCTATCAGATTATAATTTTCTCATAAACATCACTGGCCACCTTCATACACCAACATATCTCAACAGTCATCTCAGGCTCCCCAGGACATTAGTCCAAATTTATTTAATTATTTTATTTAGAGACTCACAATGGCACCTATGCACGAATGGAGCTAGTGTGTATTATGATTAATGTACCCACCCACAGCGCTGCACCGTGGACAGGTGCACTGGCCAGTATGCACTACCGGCCACCACCTGTTTGCAGCTGCACCCCCATGGCACACAGGATACCGCAGGGTGGCCCGGGGCAGAGTCACGAATCCAGCTGGTCATCCAACTGGATGTCTGAACTGTGTCACAAAATGGATCCCCTACACAGCAGGGCACACGTTGGCAGTGCACCACATGGATGTCTGAGAGCTGGTGGCTTTGGACGTGAGTGGAGGGCAATGATGCTGGCCCCCCATGATGCAGCACCAGAATGTTGTGCTGGTACAGGGGAGGGGTTGGGGTCTGTTGACAGTGTGGGGGGATGTACCCCACAATATGCCCAGAGGGGTCTGGGCTGGTGACTTGGGGGGTGGGGCCACATCCCTGGACCAGTACCCCAGTGTAGGGTGTTTGTTTGTTGGTTGAGGGGGTGCCAGGTGGGGGCTGCCCACCAGTGTGCGGATACTTGAGGTGCTGGGAGGCCATAGGGGGTACGGTTGCAGTGGTACTGGTGGTTGGGTGGGCTATCTGCCCTGTCCGTGCATGTCTCTGCTGTGTGTGCGGGGCATGTAGGGGGCTTATGGCAGGGTTCTCCCTGGCATACCCTGTGCACTCCTCCACCCCTTTGGCCAGCACTATGTGCCTTAGTGCATGGCATGTAGTGCTGGTGTGTCCCCCATCCACCCCCGGTGCATTGCGGTCTGCACAGCTGGGGGATTGGGTGCCTTGTGGTTGCACACCCTCCTTGGTGCATCCAACACAGTAAGCGCAATGGATGTGGAGTGGCTATCTGCTCCAGTTACACAGCGGCATAGTCACTCTGCCTCTTAGTGCTTAGGGGCCATTGTCCCATTAGAGAACCTAGGATACTGTGATTGGATCTCACTATGAATGATAGCCTATCTGCCCTGGTATTATCCTCAATGGAAGAAAGAAGATAAGAAGATATAGAAGAAACACAAAGCATGAATGATATCAAAAGATAAGAGAACTAGAGGATATAAAATGATAATTAGGGGAAGATATTTTAGAATGAATATTCAGAGACATTATGTAACTGAAGAATTGTGGATTTGTGGAATAGACTTTAGCTCTAAATTAGTATCAACTGAAACCAGTCATGACTTTAGATTAAAGTGAGTACATCAGAAACAAATTATAAATGGTTATTATGATCACTGAGTGAGCTTATAGGGAAGGAATTTAATGGACCAAAGGTCTTTTAATATATATATATATATATTTGTGTTGCTATTTTCATATGTTTGCTGTTTAATGGGGTTACCATTACAGTAATGCTGGTTGAACATGTTGATTTTTGCATCTACATGTTTTTGTAAAATGCAGAAACAAATCTACAATATTTATATATAGTAGAAACCACTTAATTGGGACACAGAAAATGGGGACGTCAACTTTATTGGGACGTCCTGAGTGGCACTGATTAAGTGGCCATTTATTCCTATGACAACAGCTGTTGCTTAAACGGGACATGGTAGCCATTTAATTGGGATGATTCTGTCTCTTTAATTCTACCAAGCTGCTTGTTCTCACCTTGCCAAACTGAATGGACGGGTGGCTCCACTAACTTATTCACTAGTCAGTTGCCATTTATCACCTACTTATCAAGTATCCCACCTGGTCATAATTCCCATTCCCAAAGCACACTCTCCTGTACAGCACGCAGCCCTGCCTCCCTCTAGCACTAGTTTTTCTCTCTCACTCTGCCTCTCCCTCTCTGTTTGTAGTTCCTGGGAACTGAAATTGAAGCATAAAATGGAGCTCTCTGTCAGTCCTTATCCTGACTCGGTCCAAGGTTAACTACTCACCCTTGATCATTCACAAACTATAAATGGAATTCTAAAGGAGTGGTGCTACTGTATATGGCATATATCAACAAAAACTAGTCAGAGCACACCCTGACACCCCCCCACCACCACCACCACCACCAAACAGAGGTAAATGTAACAAAATAAAAGTATTTTTTCAGCCTGGATTGGCAACTTACCAATTTGATTATAGTTTGTGAATGAGCAACGGTGAGCAATAAACCTTGGATATAGTTTGTAAATGGAGAAGTATGGCTTTCTCTTTTAACTAACTCCTCACCAGTTATCTACACATTGGCTGGGGAGCACTCCTTAATTAAGCCACTTTTAGGCTGATGTATCCTATAAAGGTTAACCATTTGAGACATCTGCAGTTTAGAGTAGGGACCCAGCTGATAGGTGGTCTACCTCAACGTTGGTAGCTGGGTGACTTCACAGCAGTGCCCTGAAATGAATACCAAGAGACCCCACTCCTTTTGAAATCAAATCAGTAAATTGCCAATCCAGGTGTAAAAAATATGTTTATTGTTACATTTACCACTGTTTTGTTTGGGGGGGGTCAGGGTGTGCTCTGACTTGCTGTTTTTGTTGATGTATGCCATATACAGAAGCACCCCTCATATAGAATCCCATTTATAGTTTGTGAATGAGCAAGGGTGAGCAGTAAACCTTGGATAAAGTTTGTAAATGGAGATGTGTGACTTTCTCTTTTAACTAGCTCCCCACTAGTTACCTGCACATTGGCTGGGGACCACTCCTAAATTAAGCCAGTTTTAGGCTGATGCACCCTATAAAGCTAAATAATTTGAGGCAGCTGAAGTTTAGAGTAGGGACCCAGATGATGGGTGGTCTACCGCAATGTTGCTAGCTGGGTGACTTCACAGCAGGACCCTGAAGTGAATACCAAGTGACCCCCACTCCTTTTGAAATCAGATCAGTAAGTTGCCAATCCAGGCATAAAAAATATGTTTATTGTTATATTTACTTCTGTTTGGGGGGGGGTCAGGGTGTGCTCTGACTTGTTGTTTTTGTTAATGTATACCATATACAGTAGCACCCCTCATTTAGAATCCTATGTATAGCTTGTGAATGAGCAAGAGTGAGCAGTTAACCTTGGATAAAGTTTGTAAATGGAGAAGTATGGCTTTCTTTTTTAACAAGCTCCCCACCAGTTACCTGCACATTGGCTGGGGAGCACTCCTTAATTAAGCCACTTTTAGGTCGATGTACCCTATAAATGTAAGCCATTTGATGCAGCTGCAGGTTAGAGAAGGGACCCAGCTGATGGGTGGTCTGCCTCAACGTTGGTAGCTGGGTGACTTCACAGAAGGGCCCTGAAGTAAATACCAAGTGACTCCCACTCCTTTTGAAATCAAATTAGTAAGTTACCAATCCAGGCTGAAAAAATTTGTTATTGTTACATTTACCTCTGTTTGGGGGAGGGGGGGTTCAGGGTGAGCTCTAACTTGTTGTTCTTATCCTAACTCAGCTCTCTGTCTGACTGCACGCAGCATTATCTCTCTGCTCGCTCTCCCAGGAAATGTAAAGTGAGGCAGAGAACGGAGCCCACTGTCCAACTGCACCTAGCCCTCTCTCACTGCTCACTGTTCAGGAACTGTAACTGAAGCAGAGAATGGAGCTCTCAGTCAGATTCAACCACTCAGAGTTTAACTATCGCCAACCTACCCAAACTGAATAGCAGCTTACTCTCTCTCCTCACTTTGTATTCATTAGTTCAACCTGCCTGAACAGAGTTAAACTATTGCCAACCACATGAATAGAACAGCAGTTTCTTCTCTCTACTCCCTACAAGTACATTTTTCCTATATGTGCTGAGCAGTGTTCAAAATGGACAGGGCACATCAGGGTAGATTATGTATACTGTGATATGACTAACATTATAAACAAATTCTGGTCAGAACCAATATGGCTGTGGAGAGCTTTTATGATGCTTTACTCATTCTTTCTAAAGAATTTGCACAATGCAAATTTGCTGAGAGGCAATTCCAATGTGGTCTTCCTTTTACACATTTTTAAAATGTGTTTTCCTAGAATATGCCTGCTGATTGCTATGTGTTTGGCATGGATAGTTCATAGGAGACATGACATCTTATTTTCAGTGGAGCTCTATATCTACGCAATATTATGCTGCATTACGTAAAATCAGAAGACACTGAAAAGAATATTTTACATCTGGACTAGGCTACCCTGAATAAATTCATTATAAAAATGGTAATATCATGACCCCACTGAAAACAAGATATTGCATCTAATATGGAACATCCAGAGTAAATACAGTACAAAAATGTGTAAAATGAAGATTACAATGACAAGGAGATGTAGCATCTCCCCAACGGTATCCAGGATACAAAATATAGGATAAGAAGTACTTAAAGAGTGAGTGGAGCCAAAACAGGCAGACAGGAAAATAATACAAATTTTAAGTAGCAGTCAGTTGTAATTTTTTATTTCAGAAGTATTTTTCTTTTTCATTTTGCTCATCAGAAAGTATTCTACATGATAATATTGTGCTATATGTTTGGAACAGCTCTTAGCCTGGCAGTGGACATAGCTTTCTCTACCTGGCCCACACTACATCATCAGCATTGTGATCTCACTGACTGTGACATCACAGGTGAATGGCCTGGCGGTCATTCACTTGCTGTTCCTATGTAGCAGTGATGTCACAGTCACTGAGGTCACAATGCTGATAATATCGTGTGAGGCAGTAGAGTAAGATATGCCAGGTGCCAGGCTAAGAGCTGTTCCACACATTGCACATACTAACATCAGATAAATAATCTAATTAAACAAGGGGAAAATAAAAAGTATCTCAGATATAAAAGATAATGGTTGGCTGCTTTTAAAATCTAATATTAGTTTCAGACAGTACATTAGCTCTTTGGAAATGTATTGTAAATTGAACTACACTGTGTTCACTGACATAGACAGTTTCTTTATTGTGTTATAATATATTAGCTTGCAGTATTTATTTTGAATGCTATGGCCATGAAGATGGTGTGTACGTGTGTGTGTGTGTGTGTGTTTGCTATAGCTCAATATACTTTTTCACCCAAAAAGCATAGTCAAAAATTCCTGCTGATTGTTATATAATTAGCCTGGATAGTTCACAGAAGACTTGGCATATGTCTGAGACAGCTCTTATCAGATAGTGTCTTAAGAGGTTAAAAAAGTGCAAATCTTTTTAGATTTGCTCCTGGAAAAGGGTGACATTTATGAGGTATGAATCTTTCTTGAAAGACAATACTTGCCCAACTGAATCTAGTAACAAGAAAATGTTTAAATGCTACATATTTAAATGTGTAAGTTGTTACATTCCAAAGGGGGTAAACAAATCTCCAGTTTAATAGGTAACCAATATTTAACATGCTGTTTCAGTTTCGTAATGGCCGTCTGATAAGCAGCTTTAGTGCTGTCTCCAACATTCTGAACAGAAAGAAGGCAGTATTTAATTTCATTTGGCATAGTGATTTATAGTTGTGGAAGGATACATTGAAATGTCCAAAAATGTGTTCTACGTTCCTCCATTTTTCCAGCTACAGACAGCAAGATGGCTGTAGGCTCAGCCCACAGCCATAAAAATAGGCACTTCTTTTAAATGGGACAGCTGCTTAAATGGGACAAAACTGTCACCAACAGGGTCTCCCGAATAAGCTGCTTCATCTTTACTTTTTGCAAGTTTTGGACTTGATTAGAAAAAACCTAATCCTCAACATGTGGCAAACAAATTTTGCAGGTCCACAAAATTATTCAGGTACAAACTTGTGAAAATGTTCTTCAAACACTGACACTTTTTGGGAATGCAGAAAAACAGAATTTTGCAAATGTTCACTTGAAGATTTTGAATTTTGGCTACCCCAACATTAAAGTTCCTTTAAATAATGCATTATCTGCTTTAGATGTCATATGCTCGCCTGGTGGTGATAAAGATGGATGCTTGGTTTGTTTAGTATAGTAATATAGTAGTATAGCATACAATGAGGATTAATTCTGCAAGAATTTCCATGCCAGCTGAAATGTTGTACCTCAGTTCTAAAGTCATGGAATGTGGTTGTACCCTTCTGTAGTACAACAATGTACCAGACAAATCCTCATGGCAGCTGGTGTTTTACAAGTGCTGTTATGCACAGAGCGATCAGATCAAGTTCTAAAATAAAACTACTGGCATGTTTGTTGCTGCCGCAAAGTGCTGTGAAAACACTACTGTTTAAAACAAAAAAATTAAAACAAATTTAACTATACACTATAGAAAAATACCGACTGGACAACCACATGCCCAACCAGCCTGTGCTGACACCTTGGGCTTCCGATTACATCAGATCTCTCTAGCTTTGCTTTCAAGGTCAGATGCAATCAAATCATATCAAATCAAAATATATTTATAATGTGCTTTTCTTAAGCCAAAGCACATACACAATACAATATAACACCAAATATATGATCTAAAAATATGCAACATAAAAAGGCAGAAATAAAACTAAATATAGTCCCCAAAAGCTAAATCAAATAAATAAATTTTTAATGAGGACCTGAAAGACTCAGTGGACAGGCATTCTCTAATCCATTGAGGTAGAAAGTTCCACAAGGTTGGGCCACAAAAGAAAAGGCCCTAGTGCCTGATGTTTGAAGATAGATCCTGGGAACCTCTAGCAATCCCTTGCTGGTGGAGCGAAGTGGGCGGAAAGGGGAGTAATGCTGAAGGAGGTCTTGCAAGTAACCTGGTCCCTGTCTGTGTAGGGTCTTATAGATCAGCAATGTGATCTTGAAGGTGATCCTCCATCATACTAGCAGCCAGTGTAGTTCACACAGCACAGGAGTGATATGGCTAGTTCTTGATAACCCCATCAACAACCTGGCCACAGCATTCTGCACCAACTGCAGGTGATGGACATCTACCCCCGGCAACCCTAAGTATAGAGCATTATAGTAATCAAGACGAGGAGACACAAAGGCGTGGACCAACACAGGGAGGTCCTCAGGTGGAACAAGGTGTTTTATCTGGGCAATGTTCCTCAGATGATAGAATGAGGATTTGACAACAGCCGACACCTGCACTTTCAGTGTCAGCTTGTTGTCGAGTACAATGCCTAGATTTCTCACCCATTCAGAAAGTCTCAACTGGTTGCCCCCAAGCACTAGGCCAGACAGTTGCCCAGGAGTCAGCTTCTCTACCCGCTGACCTGGGTCCACTACCAACACCTCAGTTTTGTCCAGATTTAGTTTCAACCAATTAGCACTCATCCAGTCCTGAATCTCGGTGAGGCAGTTGTTAAAGACTGAGACCGCACTATTTTGTTCGTGTAGAAAGGACAAGTAAAGCTGAGTATCATCTGCATAGCAGTGAAAACTCAGCCCATGCCACCTTATAATGTCTCCTAATGGCTGCATATACACCGTGAACAACATGGGGGACAGCACGGAACCCTGCAGCACCCCACACAGCAGGGCAAAGGGGGCTGAGGAAAAAAAACTCGACACCACCCTCTGAGTCCTGCCTGTAAGGAATGAATGAAACTATCTGAGGACTGTCCCAGACAGTCCACTGAGCAGCCACAGGCATTCCAGCAGCACCCCATGATCCACAGTGTCGAATGCTGCTGAAAGATCAAGGAGGATTAAGATCAAATGACTCCTTCGATCTCTCGCTATCAGGAGATCATTTAGCACCTGGACCAATGCTGTCTCTGTACAATGCCTCTTCCTGAAACCAGACTGGAGAGAATCATAGACTTCGTGGGTGGTAAGAAAGTTCTTGAGCTGTGACACGACTACCTTCTCAATAACCTTTCCCACAAAGGGCAGGTTAGAGACAGGTCTGTAGTTCACGAGACAGTCTGGGTCACAGGAAGGTTTCTTTAAAAGGGGCATTACCACTGCCTCCTTCAAAAGGTCCGGGAACACCCCTTGGTCCATTGAACACCAGACTATCTCAGCAAGGATCAATCTGATGACATTCAAACACCGCACAAGGAGACGGGTTGGACCAGGATTCAAACTACAGTAGGTCAGTCGCAGATCTCGAACAATCTTTACGATGTCCACGATCGCTGGTTGGTCGAAATCTTTCCAGATAGATGGATGGCTGCATCCTCGCATTGATCACCACCATACTAATTTGAACAAGTCAGAAAGATCTCTGACTTGATGGAGGATACCTTATCTGCAAAGAACTGAGCAAACTCCTCAGACTTAATTTGTGAAAACGCTCTCCGGCCTTGGAGGCAGGCTGGATTGCACAGCCTGTCCACTGTCCGGAAGAGTTGGGCCAGTCGGTTCCATGCTGCAGCAATCTTCCTGGACAGGAACTCTGCCTTCTTACGGGAGATTTCTGATTCATAGTTTGAATAATGAACTATCAACCTAAGTCTGTCCTTGTCCAGGCCAGATTTCCACCAACAACGTTCCAACCTTCATCCAATTCTCCTCAACTCCTTCAAATCCGAATCCCTCTGTGGCAGCACAGGCTGGTTGTGCATGGCTGCATAACTAGTATTCTCTATTTAAGGTGGAAAGGGACTCTAGGTTCATCACATCCAATACCTACTTCACAAGCAGGTATGACTACGTATGCTATGTAAACATGTACTTACTTAAAAGGTTCACTCAACTACCCAGAGTATGCAGTATTTATTTGGTAAATAGAAATTTGTCTAGTGTTACAGTCTTCATTTCCATTGTCTCCACTGGTAGGCTTTTCCATAGGTTCACCATTCTCTAAGAGAGCTGATCCTAAGGTTATGCCTGAGTTCACCACCATTGAGCTTCAGGGCACTTGCACAGAGGGTGCAAAGCAAGGCTACCAAGAAACCTGGGGTGTGAAATACAGAACTACAGGAAGAGGCTGTTGGCACCTAACATGTTCCCATTGGAGAAAGCAGGTTGATAGGTAACATACAGTAGTTCCAGTTTTTTGTGTACTCAAATGTATCAAGAAAATTGAACAGAGAGAGATTCTTCTCTGGTGTCTTTCACACCCCAGATTTTATTGGTGGTCCTGCTTTGCACCCTCTGTATTTCTCTTCTATCCTTTTACTGTTGGGAAGCTCAGAGTTGCATACATTACTAGAGATGGAAACTGACCAAGGTCTTGTAAAGAGGCAGGATAATGTCCACTCTCTTGATGGTCACCCCATATTTGATGCACCCCAGAATTCTACTGAACATCTTGATTGGGAACTGCACAATGCTTGTCATGCATGCTTCAGTTCTGTATCTATAGTGACCCCTAAATTGTATTTCTTCTCCATTGCAGCAAGGGGCACATCATACAGTGCATTGGTTCTATCTCTGTTTTTCTTCCCCAGGTGTAGCATGTTGCATTTGGTCACATTGTCCGACCAGTCAACTGTCTTGTTCAAGTCCCCCTAAAATTTGTGCCCATCCCCAAGGTTGTCAACTACCCAAGCCAGCTTAGTGCTGTCAGTTAAATTAAGCTGCCTCCTAGAGACCCAAGCTTCCAGATTGTTGACACAACTGTTGAACAGCCATGTCCAGAGCAATAATCCCTGAGGGATGCCAATCACTGACCATCTCCATTCAGAGTAGAGTATGCCTACCCCATCTATTTGCTTTTTGCCTCCAAGCCAGTTAGCAATCCACCTTGTGTATGTCCTGTATATCACACTGGTGTTCTGTGCCCAAATGTTTGCATGTGCCTCATTGACTCATTGTCGCTGACCCTCCTATAGTTCCTTTCCTCCATGGATATGTTACTTACTTTGAATCCAAATTATCAAGACCACCAAGCAAGGGATCATGGTCATGAACTAACAAATTTCTTCTGGACCATCTCACTTGACTACTTCTTCTTCTTCTACTGCTAAAATTGAGCAATGTATATCCGAACCGGGGTCCTCCCATGTCTTGAGTGCACAGTCAAAGAAATCAGCTGGGCCTAGTTTGACCTCAATAAACATCTGTAGCATTCTTCCCAAGATGGACAACCTGAAGTTGTGGGTATCTTGACATAACCTGGATGTGCTGTCTGTAGTGGAATCCTGGCTTTCCCCTAAGATACCAGATACAGTCATTGCACTACCTGGCTATACCCTGTTTAGGTAGGACCGCCTCTCAGAAAGAGGCGGTGGCTGTGTCATATACACCAAAGACTATCTGCATAGGCATGGCCTGCACCCCAGCATGTGTGACAACCTACAAGCACTGGCCATCGAACTGCTCCTAGGTGCACACAATAGAGTACTTACCCTGCTCTCAGTATACATCCCACCTAAACAGACCACAGCTGGAACCAACAACCTTATGGACTATATCCTTACCCTCAGCCTCAACACAGAAATTATACTTTTTTTTTTTTAGTTTAACCAGGAGTAGCACACTAAACTGAAAGCTTTTTTACAGGTGCGACCTGGGAGCACAGGGAAGTTAAGTGACTTGCTCAGGGTCATACAGTAAGCAAGTGGAAGCTGTGGGATTCAAATCCAGGTCTAGTTTGCTGGATGTCACCAGATTTGCAGCTCAGAGCCTTAAACCACTGCACTATACTGCCTCCCTCAATAAACATCTGTAGCATTCTTCCCAAGATGGACAACCTGAAGGTGTGGGTATCTCAACATAACCTGGATGTGCTGTGACTTCTAGGTGACTTCAGCATCAACTGACTCTTCCCATCATCTGCCAGTATCAAGGACACCTTGTCTGCCATCCACTTCTCCCAAATGATAGAATCTCCAACAAGAGTCAATGACAAAACTGGCACCAGCACCCTGCTGGATTGGACACTCACTAACCTTCCTGCACATATCAACAATATTACTGTACTCCCAGACTCTCTGAGTGACCACTCCTGTATCACATGCACCTGGAATAACAACTACAGCAAATCCCCTGCCAGAAATATATCAAGCCATGTCCTTCTAAAAGGCCATCTACAACAACTCAAAACAGACCTCAAATACCAAGACTGGTCTGACCTGTATGAAGCCAAGGATGTGGATATAGCCCTTGACCTTTTCATAACCAAATTCAGTTTTGTCTGTGACAAGCACGCCCTGATAAAAACAAGATCTTGCAAAGGACACTACAACCCCTGGATTACTCTGGATCAGCTAGAGCAACTCTCTTGAAGAGATCATCTCTGGCAAGTGGCATGAGCACGTGGCTCAGCAGCAAAAATCCAATGGTACAAACAAGCATGAAATGACTGAACAAAAGCCATGCATTGTGCAAAAAGCACCCACTGCAAAGAAGCCCACACCAGCTCATTGAATAGCAGCAAATCCTTTTGGGACAACCTCACTGACATCACTGGGAAAGACCCCAAAAATGCTACAGCTATGCTCACAATCGATGGGGTGCTGTCCTTAGACCCTCTTCTCATTGCTAACTCCCTGAATCATTCCTTCATGGAGCCAAGCAGCGTGCTCCCTGCTAACTTCTTCAATCCCCTCACCACAAATGACCCACAAGGGGAACAATTCCTCCCATGACCAACCACTATTTCACTTCAAGGTAGTCTCTGAAGTCGATGCCAGAAAATACCTGGAAAAGGTACTGGGGAAGTCAAGATGCAGTGGGGACTCTCCAGACCTAAAATTTGTTAGCCTGACACTTGATGAAGTTCTTAGCCAGCTGATGCAAATTATAAACCTCTCGCTCTGTCACTCAGAATTCCCTCAATGCTGGAAATGTGTGAGTTACCCCAGTGCAGAAAAGTGGTGATCAGACTCTGCACAATAACTGTAGACTGATCTTGATACTCCTCCCGCTCTTGAAAGCCCTAGAGTGGATCGTGGCCGATCAATTTGTGGAGTACCTCAACCACCATCAACCACTGTGTCCTGAACAGCATGAGTTTAGGAGTGGCCACAGCACCATTATGGCCTTGCTAGAATTTATGGGATACATCCACCACACATTAGACCAAGGCCTCATGGCAGAAGCCATATTCATTGACCTATCAAATGCATTTGATACGGTGCATCATGGACTCCTCCTCAAACAACTGGCTGACATTGGGCTCTCCACTGAAACTTTGGCCTGGTTCACTAGCTACCTGAGCAACCACTATCAGCAGGTAAGGATCGGGGATGTGATCTCTGACTGCAAACCTGTCAGCTCTGGTGTATCGCAAGGATCCATATTAGGACCACTGCTGTTCAGCTTATTCTTAAATAACCTCCTGATCTCTAACTTGTGTCAAATGCTCCTTTATGCAGATACTGTGGTTTTATTCACCAGCAGCCAACACCCTGAACATCTGGAAGTGGATCTACAGAGTGGCTTTGCATCTTTGGAGCAGTGGTTTAAGTACAATAGACTGGTCTTGAATTATAAAAAGAATAAGACCATGATGTTCTCCACCCCACAAAGCAAACACAGAGCCTTCCCACTTGAAATTATGAACATTGGGGTGCCACTCTCGAACTTGTTCAGTACTTTAAATACCTAGGCATCACTATCGATTCCACCCTATCATATGCCAAGCACATCGACATTACTGCAAGGGCCATCAGTACCAGACTCAGGATCCTGTATCGGCACAGGCACTGTCTCACACATGAAGCCCTGAGCGCTGCCATCAATAGCTCAATCGTCTCATTCTTCAATTATGGGCTTGTGATCTATTGATCTACAACATACACAGCCCTCCACTGCATCTCAACTGCAATGAATAAAGCCTGCCGTCTCCTCACAGGTGCTGCTAGACTCACTCACACCTGTGATCTCTATACCATGGCTGGCTGGCTACATCTCAGTGGAAGAATTAAGTACCAAACCTGCCTCCTTACCAAAAAAGCCTCTTTAAACCTTCTACCACCAGGAGTACGGAACCTACTGACCCCTTCCCGGAGCACAAAACAAATCAGAAATTCTGCCTGTCAAGTATTCCATGTGCCAAGGTGCCGCACTACCTAGGTTCAGCAGAATTTCTCATACCAGGCCCCCCTCTGGAGAAATGGGCTATCTCAGGACATCTGTGATGCAGCAATGATTGGCTCTTTTAAACACAAACTGCACCAATACCTTCTCAACATAGGTACCTGTGCCTGCCTTCACTAAATCCTGCCTCATGTCAGTAATCCCATTGCTGTAGTCTGCACTTACCCTCTAGCACTTCTTAACCCTGTCACTGTTCCACTGGGTAGCCCCAACCTTGCACTTCACTGACCACCATCTTATCCCATGGTGCTGCCACACCCCCCACCTCTCTTCCCTACTCCTACCCCTCCACCTCCTATCCCCCACCCACTCCTTCCTCTTACCATTACCTCTCCATCTTCTCTCCCCTTCTCCTCCTCCCTCTGTCTACTGATTTTTGTCTCCTTGACATGGGCATGCATTGTACAATGCTTCAGTATAGAGTAACCATGAACTTTATCTGTATTGTTTTACCGTAACATGTGTTTGTATATTTGCTACCGAACCACTCTGTATTTGAATGTTTATGTATCTCTCTGTACTTGTTAACTGACGTGGAACCAATTAATGAGCATCTGCTCACTCATGCTAGCCAAGATTTCAAAACAAAAAAAAATAAATAAAAAAAATTATTAAAGGCCATGCAGACATCCAAACAGACTATGTCTATGGCCCTGACACTGTACATCTCCCTGGTCACCCACTCAAAGAAGGTGATCAGGTTGGTTTAACATGACTGACCCATCATAAAGCCATGCTGAGAAGAGGAAAGGACATTGACTTCATTCAAGTGCTACATTTTTCTATCCTTAATAATGGCTTCCAGGACTTCCCTTTACACGGAAGTTAGACTCACTGGTCTGTAGTTACCAGGGTCAACCATTGCTCCCTTCTTGAAGATAGGGATCACACTGGACACTTTCCAAACCTATCTGGGCAGATGCCAGAAAGATTACTGCAAGCAATCTTACACATTGTTTCCTTGCTTCCACCATGATCCTGTAGTGTATCCTTTCTGCCCCTTGGGGCTTGGTTGTCTTGATAGTTCCCAGTTATTCTTCATTATATGAGAGGATGTAATGTCTGCAGGCTTCATCATGGCTGCTGTTGATGCCATGGCCCTCTCAATGAGCAACATCCCTCCCCTTGAGGCCCTCCAGTGAACATGAAGTGACTTATGCATTCAGCATCTCAGTTATAACATTTGGCTTTTTTATTGGTTCCTTCCCCATTCCCCTGTTTTCTGAAGCCCAATCCACTCCTTCACCTTCATTCTTTCATTTACATGCTAGAAAAAGATGTTTGTGCTGTTTGCAGCTCCTGCTGCCATCCTGACTTCCATTCTCTCCTTGACTTTCATAATTCTAGCCTTGTAGTCCTTCAGTGCTATTCTGCAGTCCTCTCAGCTTACAGGCAACCTACCTATTTAAGCAGTCAGAGACAATCATTTTCTTCAGAACCAGTTGCCTTAAGTCCCTGTTGAGCAATGAGGGCCACCATTTGACACTTTCCCCTTTATTGTTCACAGGAATGCAGGCCTCTGTGGCCACTTCAGTTACATATGAATCTTCCAGCAGAAACAAGTCTTATGGCCTATCGAGTCTGCTTGAGTGCACAGCTAGTACCCTTAGATTGCAGCTGACCTTCCCCCACCTCCAGATCACTCTTAGCCTTATCTCCCCAGGCCCTCCTCCTTGTCCTGTCTCATGCCCTCTTAAAACTACCCATGTCTTACATGAAATCAGCCCCTCAGGAAAGGCGTTCCATCTCAATGCCACCCTTTCTGTGCAGTAGTGTCTCCTCATCTCTATCCAAAATCTGCAAAAATTATCCTCTTCAAACAATTTCTCATGTGATCTACCTGACCAGCCACAAAAAGCTGCTCCAGAGTCTTAGACAACAGGTCTGCCATCTTGGCAAAGTCTGCTTTTATGATGTTCTATGTCCTGGTGGCTGATGCTCAGCTGGATGCTCTATTACTAAGGAGAAGGCTCTCCAGTAATGTGCACTGCATCCCACCAGTTCCTTGACATTCACACTGTAGGTGGCCTCATCCCCACTGCTAAGAAGAAAGTCAAGTGTGGTCTCCAACCTGGTCCCTGGTTTGACATGCTAAATAAGAAAGCAGTCCTTGAAGAAACAGTAGACAGGAATACTGCCTCACCCCTACCATTAGCCCTCTCGATACACCAGCCTATGCTTAGGAGATTAGAGTCCTTCAGAATCACCACTGCATCTGATATGGCTGAGCTAATATTTTTTCCAACCAGCTGGGCATCATGCTCTATTTTGCGCTACATTATTTTGGGGCCTGTAGCACATCCCCAAGGTGACTCTTTTACCCTCCATTTCCACTAGTTTGACCCAGAGAGACTGTGTGAGACTGTTTGCCTCACTGATGTCTTTCTTGCCTCCCCCAAGTACTCTCTACCTTTATGGAGAGAGCTATCACATCCTCTTTTCTCTCAGACCTAGCCTTTAACAACAGCCTACATCCATCTATTTTTGTTTCTAAATCATTTTTCCTATAACCAGGTCTCTGCAAATGCCAGAGAGTTCTTGCCTTCAAAGTGCATTTGTCCCTTGAGCTTACACAATAGGTGTTCTCTTCATATAGGCATGAATGCAAATGAGGATAGTTGGCCCTGTATGCTTTCCCACCTTCCAACCGTGGGGTATCCTCACCTGACACTTTCCTTTTTCTACAGCCCTTCCATCTCTGTTTCCATCCAGCTTCATTCTGCATTTGGTGGCCTCTGCACTAGTCCTGTCCCCTACTGTCTAGTCCAAATCCCACTTGAATGCCTTGTTTATGTTTCTGGCCAGTAACTTCACTCCCTCCTAGTGCAGGTGTGGAGCAGCGAGGGAACACAGGTGTGTTATGCTCCAGAAGGCCCTCCAATTTACCAGAAAAATAGAACCCTCCCTCTCATACCAAAACCTTTAACCAAGCATTTTCTTGCCTAATGGCCCCCTGCTGCTTCTCACTAATCCCTAGAACTAAGACAATATTGTAAACCCCCCCCAGATTCAATTCCATTCAGGAACATGCTCAGTTCAAAGAAGGGGCTTCCCATGTCCTCACAGCTTGAATTTCCTGTCATTTATGCCTGCATGGATCATGCCATCTGCTCCTCTCCCAACTGCATTGTACTTGTTTGACCTGTGCCCCAGGCAGGCTCACCACCTCACCTCATTTAGCATTCTGACATAGCTGTGTTCCCTCTTCCTCACCCACTACCCTGACAACTGAATCACCATCAGCTACTACCTTCCTTTCCCTCCCTTCCACCTTTCCTTCATCTTTCTTTGCAGGTTGGTGTCCAGTTGCATGTACTTTCCCCACCAGCCCTGGTCTGTTGTTGACCCCTCAAACTGGCCAACCAGAAGCTGATGCCCATTGCTGGTGTGCACAGGTAATAGTGCTTCCTTGTGATATGAGCCACCTTTCATCTCCACTCTTATCCATCCCATAAACCTTCCATTAGAGATTATGGTTCCAGCCACTGTTATCCATATACTTCTTGTCCCTGAAAACTGCCCCAAGCCTAATGCCAACTCTTTAGTCTACTCTACCTCATCCTCCATAGTTTCCTACTCACATCCCTGCACCCCTATGTTGTCTCCATCTGCCATTCATGCCTGAATATGTAATTATGCATTTATTCTCTGCAGAATTGCACCCTTGATTGTGCAATTGTTAATGCTCATTTTGCACAGTATACTTTTTACACCATTATACAGTAATTCTATGCTTATTTTCTGCAGTACCGTACTTTTTGATTGTGTATGCCATTCCCTTAAACCACTTCCCCAGGTTGCACCTGGAAATGAGAAATGGCTCAGTGAGCCTATCCCGGTCACCAGCTTATAAATACAGTAATCTGGAGTGCTTGATAGTTTAATACCATTTATTGGACCAACATATGAGCATTCTGCCAGAGGAATTCTGCAGATGTTTAAATTCCTGTATTCAGTAACAAACAAGCATGCCAGCTAGCTTTCGAATGTGTAGAAAGACAGATGATTGACAGGTGGGGAGGGAGTACATTTTACTAGTTACTTTCAACAAAGAAAATAATGTTTTTTTAATTTAGAAAAAGTTGGATTTCTTGTTATTTAAAATTTTCTAATTATTTACATTGTCTAAGCTCAATAAGACACTCTAAAGTGTGGATTAGGCTGGGATTAGCATTCTTCTAGGGGCTGTAAGGCCTGATGCCACCCATGGGTGAGAGGTTATCTCAGCCTAACCCACACCTTGTTATGTCTCACTGCTTGCATAAAATACAAACAACATAATACATATACTGTATTTGTAAGGTCACAAAGATGGAGTTGAAATGGTGAATAAAAATTTAAGTTATTAGAAAAAGAAGCAAGTAAAAAAAGGTACAGTAGGATAAGTGGTAAACTGAACAATTGGAAAAAGGATACACTACTGTATTAAGTAGCAATAATCTATTCAGTATCTGTGCAGTGACTGTCCTCCCTGCCACTGCAACTTGCTGTCTTTGTTGGTGTAAACAGGATGGAGTGGAAGAAGGGATAGAGGAAGAGAAGCAAAGGGAAAAGGGATGAGCAGGATGAAGGGCATGGAGGGAGGACAGCACAGGGGTACAAGAGAGAGGGTAAGAGAAGGAGGAGGTTAAAGTCCAACAGAAACACTTTGGGAAGATGTGTAGTCTCAAGGACATTATCAAGGAGACTGGATATGGAAAATCTGGGAGAAACTCTTTGAGGCCTAAGAACTACTATTTACATTTCAAACAAATGTTAGCAAGAGCCAGTACTGCTGCAAAATATTGGTATTGTGGGAAGTGAGAAATGCGTAAACTTGCAATTTTTTGCACTAACCACTGAGCCACCTAACTCCACTTTCTAATTGTTGTGATACACACTGACACTAATATATATATATATATATATATATATACACACACATACACATATATGAATATATGTTCCAGTGTAACATAGCAGTGGATTGTCTACACACATTTTTACAGATTAAAAAAAAGACAGTGAGGGACTGTTTTCTTCTTTTCAGGCTCTGTGCGGCATTAGAGGGTAAGAGGTTGCCACTAGACATCTCATTTAAACTAACAATTTTTGCTCTAACCACTGAGCCACCTAACTGCACATTCTAAGTGTTGTGATACACACACACTGACTAATACATATACATATATTTTCCAGTATATTAGCACAGCAGTGCACTGTCTACACACACAGAACATTGTCACACACATACACACTAAAATGCATACACTACCATATATGGTATTTATTTACTTATACATCTAACCCTAACTTTTACTGTATTTATGCTAAACACTGTGTTTTGCACTAACTCATTGTACTAATCTACAGCATCACTGGGTAACTAAGGTAGAAGACCAGGGAGGTGGGGTTGATGTATGAACACATGAACATATGAAATTGCTGGCAAAAAAAAGGCCAGTAGGTCTCTAGAGTCTGCCTGAGTGTGCAGCTCAGCAGTGTGATACTACTGCAGCTGCCCCCACCCAATCCCTCTGTACATTCCTCTCCTAGTCCTATTCCTTATTATTTTCTTACTTGTTCTGCCACTTCCCCTGTCTCTATCCCATCTCCACTTAAAGCTTTCCATTGTACTTAGATCAATTAACTCATCCGGCAGTGCATTCCATCCAGCCACCACTTTCTCTGTGAAGTAGTGCCTCCTTAGTGCCCTCCTGAATCTGCCCCCTTCCAACTTCAGACTCTGCTTCCTCATGATTCTTCACCCCTTTAAGTGGAACAATGCTCCCACTCCAACTTTGTTTATGCTTTTTAAGTATTTAATGGTCTCTATCATGTCCCCTCTCTCCCTACTATCCTCCAGTGAATACATGTTGAGCTCCCTCAGTCTTTCCTCATATGTCATCTCCTCTAGCCCCGTGCTCATTTTTGTCACTCTGCGCTGCACCCCCTCCAGTAATCTCATATCTTTCTTGAGGTAAGGGCACCAGTACTGCACACAGTACTCCAAGTGCAGCCTCACTAATGATCTATACAAGGGCAGGATGACCTTCTGTTTCCTGGAGGTGATACCACAGGCAATGCACCCCAACATCAGATTTGCCCTTGCTGTTGCCCTCCTACACTGTGCTGATATCTTCAAGTCCCCTGTGACTAGTACCCCCAGGTTTCTCTTGTCCTCTGAAACCGATACCTGCAATCCTCCAGACAGTAGCTTGTCCTGATGTTTCTGGTTCCAAGATGCATGACCTTGCACTTCTTAGCATTAAATCCCATCTGCCACTCTTCTGACCATAGATTGAGTTTAACTAGATCCTCCCTAAGTGCCTGCCTCCCTTTCTCACTGTACACTTTTGCACAAATTTTTGTGTCATCGGCGAACAGGCTGATCTTACTCTTGACCCTCTCTGCAATGTCCCCTATGAAGACATTGAATAAAACTGGGACTAGAACTGAACCCTGCAGTACCCCACTGGTTATGGGACTTGGCTTGGACATGTCCCCACTTACAGCTACCTTCTGTTGTTTGCCCTGAAACCAGCTCCTAATCCACCCCCCTAGTTTCTCCCTAACCCCTAGGTCCCTCAGCTTGCCCAGTAACCTCCCGTGTGGCACAGAGTCAAAAGCTTTGCTGAAGTCTAGATACAGTACATCCACAACATGGCTCTCATCCACTGCCTTACTGTCCCAATCAAAGAAATCAATCAGGTTGGTCTGGTAAGATCTTCCCAAGACAAACCCATGCTGTTTCTCATCCTGTAGTCCATTACTATCCAGAAAAGTTATCAACCTCTCCTTCAGAATCGTCTCCATCAACTTCCCACTGTAGAAGTCAAGCTTACTGGTCTGTAATTGCCTGGTTTATCTTTGGGCCCACTCTTGTGAAAGGGCAAAACTTGAGCCATCCTCCAGTCCCTGGTCACATTCCCCATTACCAATGAAGTATTAAACAGGTTTGCCAGAGGGCCTGCCAACACCTCTGCCAGTTCCTTCAGGACTCTTGGATGTACATCATCTGGTCCTGGTGCCTTGTTCACCCACAAGGCTTTAAGACCTTTTAGAACCCTATCCTCCTGGATGACCCCATCTATTACCTCTGCCGCCCCCACCCTCCATTCCCTTGTAGGATTGATCCATCCTTTTCTTTCGTGAACACTGAGCAGAAGTACTCATTGAGTGCCTCCACCTGATCTTCCCCTTTTTCTGCCATCCCCCTTCCTCTTGATTCTAACAATATCATCTCTACAAATCCTCTTCTCCCTTATGTATTCTAAGAACTCCTTCTCCCCCGATCCCCTGAGCAAATTTTAGCTCCTTCATTGCTTTATCTGCCCTGACTGTCCTAGTCACTTCCCTAGATGCTTTTGAGTGCACCTCCTTGTCTTCCACTTGCCTAGATTTTTTAAACCTGTTGAAGGCCAATCCCTTCTCCCTCACCTTTCCTCCACATCTCAGCTGAGCCAGCCAGGTTTTTTTAACTGGACTGGTTACTCTGAGGCTTGGCACATGTGTTTGTGGCCTCATTCTTTCCCTTCTTTATGACCGACCACGTCAGTTCAGCATCCATCTCTGGGCTAATTCTAGCAAGATGCTCCTCTAGGATGCTGCCCATCCTGGCAAAATCTTCCCTCCTGAAGTCAACCACTCTCATCCTGGTCTTAGCCATCTCCCTTCCTGTGTTGAGGAAGAACCACACTGAGCGGTGGTAGCTTCCTGGTAGTGGGTCCAGTATGACCACATCCTGGACTTAGTCTCCATTTGCTAACACAATACCCAGTATGTTCCCCTTCCTGATAGACTCTGTCACTCCCTGCTCTAGGTAGCTGTCCTGGATAGCCTCAAGCAGCACCTGTTCCCTGGCATTTGTGGTAGTCACAGTCTGCCAATCAATCCCAGGTAGGTTGAAGTCACCCTCTATAACCATACTCCCTTTGCCACTGACCTTCCTGATTTTCTCCCCCAGCTCCCTGTCAATTTCCTCGTTTTATGTGGGTGGCCTGTACACCACTCCCAACCTAATCTTCTTGCCTTCGGAGCTCTGGAGCAGTACCCATATGGCTTCTGGCCTCTCCTCTTCCCCATCCCATACCTATAGCCACTCCACCTCCTCTTCTCCCCCTCTGGATCTTTGTGGTAAACCTTGTATCAGGGGATTGTGAGATCCCAGCCGTGGTATTGACTGGCCCAGGATTCCAAGATGGTGGCAATGTCTACCTCCCCTTCTGCCATCATTGCCTAGAATTCTGCTAGCTTGTTTTCCAAGCTCCTTGCATTCAAGGATACAATAGTCCATGTTTTGCCTTGCCCTCTTCTCCCTGTCTCTTCCCCCTAACCCTCCCTTCATTCCTCTCTCTCTGGGAGGGTGAAGTCTTCTGGTCTCCCTTGCTAGGTGACTCATTTTTGTAGTCCCCCACTGCCCCCCTTCCTCAGGTTAAAGTTATTTTATTTTTAATGTACTTCTCCAGCCCCAGTTTCAAAGTCTCTGCACCCTCGTGGTGGAGATGCAGCCTATACCGTGCATAGAACCCCTTGTCAATCCATATATCTCCCCACCCCCCTACTATCCCATGACCCATTTTTGTGCACCACCCCTACTGCCACCTGTTGAGCTTCTCAGTTCTTAAATTCCTAGCAGTGCTTGCTTTAGGTACCAAAAAAGCCACCGATCTGCCCTCATGAGAGCAGATTCTTCCTACCTCCCTGAACCTCTCTCGCACTTCTTCCACCGTACTGCCCTCCAGGTCATTTGTACCTAGATGCACCACAATATGAGGTTTATCTCCACCCCTCTCCACACATGTCTGAATGAATTGTCCTACCCTCCTCACTGTCATACCTGGCATACACTCCACCCAGACCTCTTCCTACCTTACCTCCCCATCTCTCTCCCCTGAGCATTAAATCCCCCATTATAAGTATTATTTCCCCTATTGCCTGCCCTACCCCTCTATTTTGCCCTATTTCAGAGCCTGTTCCTTCAGTGTCATCCCATCTATTTCCCTGCCCCTCCTCCCTCCATCCCCTCAACTGCACTTCCACTTGCACTGATATTCAGCATCCTTTCTATGCTTCTTCCCCTGCCCCTCCACCTCCACTCCACTAATTTGTATCTCCCCTCTCTGCCCCTTTCCTAATGCCTCCCTCTACTCCACTTTCTACCTTTTTTGGCCATCCTCCCATTGTTGTTAGTGGGTCCTTGATAACTCCATCTGATCCCTCCCCTCACCAGATTCTACCCTACAGTCCTTCTCCTCCCCTTGCACACTGTACTTCACCCCTACCTCATGTTCCCCTTTCCCCTGATCTATGTTGCCACCCACATCTTCCTGCTCTCCTTCTTCAGCCAACACCATCTACCTATTCATGGTCTCCAACTCCCTGCCCATACCCACCCCTGAAAACCTTCCCTGACTTTGCTTTCCATAGGCATGTTCCCTAAATCTTCTCCCACCACTCTTGTTCCCTTCCATCTGCCAACTCCCCTTCCCCATGTCCCTTGTTTCCTGCAGAGTTGGTTCTTCATGGCCCATTGTCTTAATTCCTCCTTTCTGCCTGTGGCAGCCTGGTGTATACTGTGAAGGAGTGCTCCCTGTCCCCCTGGCTCCCCTCATCCTCCCCCAGTCATACCTGCTTCCCCTCCACAGTTGCCATTTCAGGCTTTCTATTTTCTGCCTAAGCTGGCTGAACTGCCTACACACCGGATATCTCTCACCCTCCACAAGGTCCACAAGAACAGTTCTACTCCACACCTATTGCAGCTCACTAACCTCCCAGCCTCTCTGATCCCACCACCCCAGTCCTCCTTAACCCTCAACTCTTCCCCAAGTCATCCGCCTGCCTCTGTGCACCAGCCTCCACATCCTTCCTGTATCGCGTAGTTGCTAATGCCCCTGCTCTTTGTTTTATTTTTCTATCTTTGTTTCTTTTCTTTATTACTGTCTCCTCCCCAGTACCCTTTCCTGCATCTGGCCTTGCCTTGGTGGCCTGCAGCCTATTGTCCTCCCTGCTGATGTCCTGCAGATACTACTCGAGATGCTACACTCCTGCATAATGGCACTCACATGTTGGGGTCACTCATGCAAGGGGTCACTGAACCCCTTCAGAGATAAACGCAGACACCGGCCTCCCTATAGGCCAGGCTGGGTCATGTTACACAGTCTTTGGCTCCAATTTAAGCCCTTCCTCTCCAGCTTACCTCTCAGCTCCCAGTCCCCTGTTCACAGCCCAAATCAAGAATTAAACATCAATCCACACTTCCTCAACACAGTTGTGTGCCCCAGAATGTAAAGACCAAAAAATTAGTTACTTCCCTCATTCAGTGCACCCTGCTCCTTCTACTCCATCCCCCAATTGCCTTACTGGACTTTATTGGGGACATTGCAGAAGGACTAAAGGGGAAGATATGCCTCTCCCAGATGATACAAAGGTATGCAATGGGGTGGACGTGCCATGGGGTATTGTAAGAATGAGGGAAAACCTAATGAAAAACAAAAATACTAGAGAAATGATATAAAGAATGGCAGTTGGGATTCAATGCAAAGAAGTGCAGGATCAGTGCAGTTGTGATAATAAAATAAGTCTTGTGTAGACTATGTCTTGATGGTAATATGAAAGAAACACATAGCAGAGTTGCAGTTCAGTAATATTAATGGGAGAGAGAGAAAACTATATAGATCAAATATTAAGTTTTCAGTGCAACACAAAGTTATAGACAGAACATGTTTAAACAGTGCAAGCTTGAATATTCATAAATAATGTTGACAAAAGAACACATAGTTACAGACAGAAACATGTTTGCACAGTGTCAGCATTGAAAATCCAATTGCAGCATGTCTTTCAATTTATTTAGTCTTACAAACTTCAATGTTGGATGTTTTATGACCTTGTATATCTGCATTGCATTCCTTTTGTGGCTATTGACCTTAACACTGATACATCTTATCTGTAATGCTGTGCTTCCCAGCTAATTATTTCTCTAAAAATGTGGCATTCATCTATAGAATGAAACTGTTTTTGGTTTTTAGAAGGCCTGCTATGAAATCACATATTTTGTGCATCTCAGTGCAACACAGTCAAGAGGAAAAAGTTAGAAAGAGAGGAAGATATCAGTCTCAATTACAGTTAAAAGGCTGATTAAGTTGTCATGTTTATATGCTATGACGCTTTCTTGAAAGAGACTTCTAGACACATTGAACAAAATAATGCTTTTAAGACTTATCAGCTCAAATGAACACAGCAGACTGCTTAATTCAATTATTACAGTGATTCTACAAAACCTCTAATTTTATCTAGTCCATTAGGTATCTGGAGAGCTCCCTTTCTCTACTGTCATAGCAAGATGTTTGTAGAGTTACACACACTGCAGCCATAGATATGTGAGATTTAAGTTACTTGCAAAGAAAAAGATATGCTCCACACATAAAAATGGATGGATTAAAAAAAGTGCAAACATAAAATGATGAGCATTGACCTTTTATTAGAAACTCTATCATGGAATGCAAATGGCATAAGAAAACAAAATAAACTTAAAAATAATTAACTATGAGAGGAAGACGGCATGATTGTTGTTGATGATTTGACATCTAATGATGCCATTACTTTTGTATCTTTTAACATCTAAGGATGTTGTCACTGTGGTATTATTTAACAACTATGGATAACTGTTTTATCTTTTAACATCTAATGATACCATCACTATCATATCTTTAAAAGATACCTAAACAACATTTTAACAACAAACTATTCAAAAATCTGTTCTGTAGGTTACTAAAGGAAAGGTTGTTATATTCAGTAATGCTAAAACTACATTTACATAATTTACCTAAATGTGGGTCCAAAGCATTTGAAAATTGTAAAATCAGCCTTCCAATTTCTACAAAATTGTCTTACTTGCTTCCTAAAATGGCCACCAAATGTGTTATGTGATGACATCATTGGAGCCAAAGTCAGAGAGATATATGGCTCTCTAGAGTGCTAACTAGTTCTTTTTTCCCCTTTGTATAGAATTGTTTCACCCAAATGGTCAAAACCATGCGCGTTATTTTGTATAATGCACATGTTAGGCTATGGTTCTACTCATTCTGTTTACTTTAACATGCTGAAAATGTGTTTTAATCCAACTGACTTTCTCTGTGGCAAACCACAGTGCAGTACAAATCTTGAATAACCTGGTAGTCTAGTGGTTATGGTGGATCCAGGATGCTACAATGGAGGTGCTGGGGTGGTGTGCATGCTTAATATGCACTTTTTAACATTTTTATTAAACCTTTATATTTTCTGCTATTATTCTTTTCTAGTACATTTTTGTCAGAACCTACAAATGTAATCCATAGTTTGAATGTAAACATTTGTACAATCAATAAATCAGACTTCTTCAACAAAGTGAAATGTAGCAGCAGCAGCAGCAAGCAAATACATTACTATGTGGGGGGGGAGGGTTGCAGCCACACCCTTCACCACCCCGTATGGCCACCACTGTTTTATAGCAAAGTTCTTGTGCAGTCCAATGTTAGAGTTCATACTTTCTTGAAACTCAAATATATGCTTGTCTTGTCTGCTTTTTCTATGGGAAATTATAATAACAATAAGAAGGGGAATAAGCATTTATATAGTGGTTTTCATACACATTGTATCCCAAAGTGCTCTACAAGCAATACTAGACTGGTAGTGAAGTGACTGAACATGTAGTGGCAGCCATTTCATACATTAATATCCACAGCCTTGGACAATTGCTGAACTGGTTTTATGGGAAGGGGAATGTTGGCCAGGATAGCGGTCAGTATTGTCAAGGTGTTGGCAGCACCACATCTTATTTCTCTGATAATCTGCTCATATTTCTCTCCTTCTGTCTTCCCTTCCCTGAATATAGCAGTAGCTTGCAAGAGTGGCCTTCTCAGTACCTCTCTGGTATTCATTCTTCACTATTCTCTCTACACTAAATTGGTGAGTTCATCTTTTCTGCACCATGAATGCAAGTAGTACAGTCCCTGTTTTATTTTGACACATCAAATATAAACATATCTTTCCAGTAAGTCAGGCTCATAGCAACAGAGAACAAGGGGAATGATGGGCTTTCCTATCCTTAAAATATCTAGACTACCTTTGATTAGGCACTATTAAATGATGGGTGTGCACATCATTATGCACGTCATATAATAGTCCCTAATCATAGGTGGCTTAGATCTTATATGGGTAGGAAAGCCTATTTTTCCACTTGTGCCATGCTATCAGCCTGGCTTACCAGAAGATCATGTTTATTATTAATAAGTAAATATAATATGGGAGACTGTACTAAACACATTCATGATGCGGAAGGGTAGTGAACTCATCAGTTTTTTAGTGTGGGGTGCAGGTGAGAAGAATGAATGCCACAGAGGGACTGAAGAGGCCATTCCAGCAGGGTACAGCTATATTCAGGTTAGTTGAAGACATGAAGGAGGACGCTGAGCAGATCACTGTGAGATCTGAAATGTGGGGCTGCCAGCATCATAATCACTACCTGACTGTGGATGAGAGTAGCCAGTGATGATAAATACTCAGAATGGCAGGGCTGCATCTAAACTGTTACTTGACATTTGGTGTAGGGAGATTACCCTCGCGGGTGGGGAAGTGGGGATGTTGACGTTTGTTAGGACAGTACTGAGGGAGTTGTGTATAGCTCATTCAAGATTTGGAAGGGTAGTAGCCAGCCAACACACATTATGGAGTAGAGCACAAAAAAAGTACTGGAGAAGAATTGCTGGGAACTGTCCTGTGGGGTTCTGCAGATCACAGGTAAAGGAGTAGACTGACACTGAAAGTCAGGTGGATTTGCTCAAAGTATTAGTATGTCTGTCCTGCTAATAATATTGTTATCCATTGTAAGTGCAGCCCTTATGAGGGCAGGAACAGCAGTTTTTCTGGTGGGTCATGATGCTTATTGCGTGACCCTCCAGGAAAACCTAGTTGTTGGTTAATAAGGTGGGAAAAAAACACAACAGGGAACTGTACCCACTACCGTCACTGTTCAGAAGGGTGGTGATCCATTCAATGTTTACTGTGGGAGTAGAAGTCAAACATTAAGAAAATGGACTGGAGAGTGATTTGGGAGTCATTTTTTAACAGTGCCTGCTGATAATGCATATAGGTATAGGTGTGCACTACTCTCTGAGGTACAAGATTACAATCTGAAGTGTGATAATTCTCTTAATGAGGCCGTAAGCACATATGCAGCCCCAGGCAGTACTAAGGACAGGGTACAGATGGTGGGGTGTTCAACAGAAGGCAGGCTAGGTGCAGGGGGTTCACATGGAAAAAGAAAGCCTTATTTGTGGATTAACAAGACAGCATGAGCTTTGGAACTGAACAAGACCAGTATTTTGCTGTTTGACCCTGAGCAAGTCACTAAACTTCCTTATGCTCCCATGACACACCTGTAAACCAGCTTTCAGCTTAGTGTGTCTCTCCTGGTTAACAAAAAACAAAATTCAGTACATCGTACAACCACTAGATCATCAGGTATTTGAAGTGGTGTACTGTAATGCAGTTTGCCAAAGAAAAAGTCAGCTGGATTGCAAAACATTTTCCACAAGTTAAAGTAAACAAAATGAACAAAATCATAGCCTAACGTGTACTGATCAAAATAATCCACAAGTTAATACATGGTATTGATAATTCTGGTACAACAATTCAAAATAAAGAGGGAAAGAAGAACTAGTTAGCACTTTAGAAATATAAGTGGTTCTCTGGCTCTGGCTCCGATGATGTCATCATGACTCATCACTTAACACACTTGGCAGACATCTAAGGGAGTAACCAAGGCTGTTTTTTAAAAGTCAAAGGCGATGTTTACATTTTTCAAAAGCTATGAAACTGCATTTATGTTATTTACATAAATGCAGTTTTAGCATAACTGTAAACAGCAGCCTTTACTTTACCTTGCTATGAAACCAGTTTTTGGAGTTTGCAGTTTTAAGAAAACTGTTTGTTTAGGTACCCTTTAACATGGATCTATGACACTGACTCAACAAAAATATGTCGACCCAACTTTACAGTGATGGCACTAAGTTGACCGCAGTTGTGGTCAGCATTGTGCCTTCAGAAATCAAATGTGTTTTTCTGCCGGGGGGCAATACACCCCACACCCCCCGTGAGGGTCTCTGCCCCCCACCCCCTGTAATTTATTATAATCAACTCCGAGTCTGAGCCAATTTGGGGAGGGGTGCAATACCAGGAGGAAGCAGTGCTGGGTTCTCTAGCAGGCTTTACAGGGATTTGTCGATCTTGTTGGTATCGACAAGATCGCTGTAAAGTTGTCACTGTGGAGTTGGCATATGCTTTAATATCTAAGGATTCCATCACTATTGTATTTTTCAACATCTAAGATGCCATCACTATGGTATTTTTAACATCTACGGTTGCCATCATGATGGTGTTTTTTAACATCTATTGACACCTCACTGTGGTATCTTTTAACATTTAAGGATGACATCACTATGTGCTCTTGTAGCCTCTAGGAGTGATATCACTATGATAACATTTGACATCCAAGGATGTCATTATTGTAGTATTGTTCAAAATCTAAGCATGCCGTCACTAGGGTATCCTTCAACAGCTAATGATGCTGTCATTATGATACCTTTTAATATCGGAGGATGCCTTCACTGTGGTATCGTTCAACATCTAAAGATGCCACTTCTATGGTGTCTTTTAACATAGAAACATAGACATTGATGGCAGAAAAGATGACAGGTCCATGCAGTCAGCCTGGAGTTCCATATCTGCCCTGGTACCCATTGTCCATGCATGGTTTTATCCCTTCCCAATCACTTCCATGCTCTCCTCCCTACTACTACTGACCTGAACAACCACCAAACCCTTCACTCTGTCTCAGCCATTCTTGAAACCATTTATGGTGTAGGTGCCCACCACCTCCTCTGCAAGACTGTTCCATGGCTCCACCACCTTTCTTTAAAAAAGAACTTCCAATAGAACTTCCTCACATCACTCTTAAACCTTTCCCCTGTCAGTTTCCATTGATGACCTTAGGATCTTGACTATGTACTCCTACTAACTAGTTCCCCACAGCTCACCTTATTTATTTTCTTCATAACCCTCCTCTCTTGCCTGATCTCCAGTGAGTACACCTTCTGTGTTTTGAGACAATCTTTGTAGGATCTGCCCTGTTGGCCCTGAATCATCTTGGTCACCCTGTGTTGCACCGTTTCCAACCTGTCCCTGTTCTGCCTTAAGTGAGAACACCAGAACTGAGCACAATATTCCTGGTGTGGCCTCACCAGTGACCTATATAGAGGTAGCAAAACCTTCTTTTTGATGCTGTCAATACTCCTTCCCATACACCCCAGCATCCTATAAGTCTTAATATAGGCCTTGTTACACTGGCTTGGTCGTTTGAGGCAGTCACTAATGATGAATTCCTTTTCCCTTTCTTCTGCTGTAGTGCTCAGTTTAACTTTTCCTGTCCAATACTCTGCCCTGTTTTTCTTTCCCTAGGTGCATAACATGCTTTTCTTGGTGTTGTATTTCAACTGCCAACCTGCAGACCACCTCTCTAGCCTTTGTATATTCCTTTGCATCTCCTTGATCCATTCATCACTATCTGCCCTACCGCAGAGCTTTGTGTCATCTGCATAGAGACACAGCTTGCTCTGGAGGCCCTCTCCAATGTCACTATAGAACATATTGAATAGGACAAGACCCAGGACAGAACCGTGTGGTACCCCACGTGTGACCTCCCTGTCTACCATTTGACTCCATTTACCACCACCCTCTACTGTCTCTCCTACAAACAGTTTCTTATCCTTTTAGCTACAGTATGGGCCTACTACAACCAGGTCCTTCAGCTTCTTCAGCAATCTTCTGTGTGGCACTGAGTTGAAAGCCTTGCTGAAATCAAAGTAGAATAAATCCACAGCATGGTCTGTATCTATTGCTTTTTTTACTCAGTCATAGAAAACAATCAGGTTGGTCTGACACCACCTCTCTGCAACAAACCATTTCTATTTACTATCCTGTAGACCGCTGCTCTCTCTAAGTGGTCTGCAAGGTCCTCCTTGATCAGTGATTCCATCAGTTACCCACTGCAAATGTATGGTCTGTAATTCTTGGTTGCACCTTGTCTTCACCTTGTGTAGTGGAACTATGTCTGCTACCCTCTAGTCTTTAGGAACTACCCCTGTCTGAACTAAGCTATTGAATAGCACTACTAGGGGTTCAGTCAATTCTCTGAGCACCCTTGGTTACATCCCATCTAGCCCTAAGGCTTTATCTACCTTTAGGACTTCAAGCCCCTTCTCAACCCTTTCTCTGGTAAATACTGGCTGCAACATTTCAGGAATGCCACAGACAGCCACCTTTATGCCACTTTAAGGCAGGAGCCCACTGTCTTCCCTTGTGAAGACAGAGCAGAAGTAATTGTTAAGGATGGCAGCTTTTTGTTCATCATCCCCTAGTACTTCCTTTCCTTTTTTCCTCAATAGATATGAAGAATTGTTTTTCCCCACCCTTGACCCCAGGCAGTACCCAACTCCATACCTGCCTTTGCCTCCCTGACTGTCCTCTTGGCTTCCCTAGTTTTTATTTGGTACTCTCCCCATTCCTCCTCCCTCTGCTTTTCATTGTACCTGGTGAAAGCCTTTTTCTTGGTCCTCACTGCTTCTCTGACACTTTCTGAGAACCATATTGGTCTCTCATACCTTTTTCATTTTGTAACAATTCTTATGCTTGACTTCAGTGCATCCTAAATGGTCCCCTTGATTGTCCCTATTCTTTCTTCTACACCTCCAATGCTGTACACCCTGGTCAGTTTGTTTCTGTCCAGCTCTCTCATCTGGTTGAGGTCTGCTTTTCTGAAATCTAGGACTTCAGTTTTTGATAGGGGTATTCTGCTCCTGAGGGCCAGCCCAAATCAAATGGAGTTATGGCCGCTGGACCTCAGTGACTCCCCTACCCTCACTCCACCCACCCTTCCTTTGAGTTGGTGAGCACCAATTGCGAATGGCTAGTGGATTCCTTAACCAGCTCTACCAGCAGCAATCTTACTTCTGGTGCTTCAGGTGCACCTGGCTGCTGGAGTGTCCCAGTCAATATCTGGCAGGTTCAGATCATGCACCAGCACTACCTCCCTCTTCTTCACTCCCCTTGCCAGCTCTTCCCTGAACACCCTGTCTCTCTCTCTCTCTCCTTGTCCTGATGTTCTATAGATCACATCTACCTGTATTTTCTTGCCTGAGGGCATTGTGAGGCAAACCCACACTGGGTCTGTTTCCCCTTTACTTCCCTTGATGTGTCCATCCTCCACAGCCTATATGGCCTCCCTGACATATAGTGCTACACCCCCTTTGCCTATCCCTCTATCTTGTCTAAATATTTTGTGATCTGGGAGTAAGTCCCAGTCATTATTTTCTGTGGCTCAAGTTGCGTTGATGGCTATGAAGTCAGCCTCACTGTTTGCCACTAATGCCTTGAGCTCACAAATGTTATTACCCAGCCTGCTGTCATTAAAGCATACCCCTTTTCAGCTTGCTCCAGATCCTCTTTTGCTGTTTTTTGATCTTATGCTTGCATTCCTTCACATTATCTTTACCATCTTAATTTTCCCATTGCTTTCAGACCCTGAAGGTCTTCCACCTTGCCTCTTCTACTACTCATTTTTGAACCTCAACCTTATTTTACCTACCTTGCTGCTACTATTCACCATACACATAAGGATGGTATCTTATTCATCTAAAGATGGCATCACCATTGTATCTTTCACAATCTGTATGTTTGTAATGAGCAGAATGTGGAATTCTGCACGTGTATTTCAGGTGAAATTGGAATTCCCATGTTAAACATGCTTTTCAGAATTTTTCAATAAATTCCGTTGAATTCTGAAAGTCTTATAACTGAATCTGCAGCTTTCTGTTCTGAAGATTTTGTTAAATATAGATTTGTTTTCCTTAGTTTGTGGAAACCTAATCCATGACTTATATCAACAGCAAATTATTAAACCATGGTTCATATTCCACTTTCAGAATTTGGCTTTCAATGGAACTCTCCAGAATTATATTCTGTCAAAATGTAAACAGTTCTGCAGAGCAATACTAAGGATGCCATCATTATGGTATCTTTCAACATGTAAACAAGTTATTACTATGGTATCATTAACATCTAAGGCTGTCATTCACTATAGTATCTTTAACATCTAAGGATGCTATCCTTATAGGATCTTTCAACTTGTAAGAACCAGAATATGCAGAATGTTGAATTTTGCAGGCAGAATTCAGATAAAATGGAATTTCTGCTTCTGAAATACTTTTTTTTCAGTAAATTCCATGATATTCTGAAGGTCTTTTAACTGAAAATGTGGACCACTTTTCTGAAGATTACATAAGATGTGGATTATTTTTCCTTGGTTTTCAGAAACTTCGTCTAAGTTTTATGTAAATTGCAAATTATTAATCAGTGGTTCACATTCCTCTTTTGGAATTTCACATCAGATAGAACTACATGGAATTAGTTAGATGTTAATAAAGTTCCATGGAATACTGTTCCATCAAAATTTGTAAATTCCACACAACACTACTATTGATGCCTTCACTATGGTATCTTTGAACATGTAAGGATGCCATCACTATGCTGTTTTTAACATATAAGAATGTCATCATAGAAACATAGAAACACATAATTTGATGGCAGATAAGGACTTCTTGGCCCACCTAGTCTGCTAATTTTCCTACCTAACAGATAAGCTGCAGATCCTATTTAACCAATGGCTTACTTCCTCCTACCTCCCACTAGGACTGCCTTATGTCTGTCCCATGCATTCTTGAATTTCCCCACTGTTCTTGACTCCACGACCTCCTCAGGGAGGCTGTTCCATGCATCCACAACCCTGTATGTGAAAAAATACTTCCTCACACTACCTCTGAGCCGTCCCCCCTCTATCTTCAAATTGTGCCCCCTTGTTCTTGCACATCTCTTTTTCTGAAAGATGCTACCATCTTGGACTTTGTTGATTCCCTTGAGGTACTTGAAAGTTTCTATCATGTCCCCTGTCTCCTTTCTTTTCTCAAGGGTACACATATTAAGCTCCTTTAGTCTTTCTTTGTATATCTTCTGGTGCAGACCCTGCACCATTTTGGTTGCCCTCCTCTGGACAACTTCCACTCTGTCTATGTCTTTGTGGAGATGGGGTCTCCAGAACTGCACACAGTAGTCCAGATGGGGTCTCACCAACTGTCTGTACTGTGGGATAACAACTTCCTGTTTTCTACTATTGATGCCTCTTCCTATGCATCCCAGTATCACCCCAGCCTTCCTTACTGCCTTCTCACATTGTTTGCCCACTTTTAGGTCATCTGATATAATTACCCCCAGGTCCCTTTCCATTTTTACTGTTGTCAGTATCTCACCCCCCATTGTGTACTCTTCCCCTGGGTTTTTGTTTCCCATGTGCATTATCTTGCACTTCTTTGCATTGAATCTGAGCTGCCATACATTTGACCATTCCTCCAACCTTGCCAAATCCCTTATCATCCTTTCCACTCCATCTTGTGTATCAACCCTGTTGCAGATCTTTGTGCCCTCTGCAAAGAGACATACTTTTCCTTCCAGTTCCTCTGCAATGTCACTTATAAAGACATTAAAAAGGACTGGTCCCAGTACTGAACCCTGTGGTACCCTGCTAGTAACCCTCCTTTCTTCACTGTGTGCTCCATTTACTACTACCCTTTGCATCCTGTTCATCTGACACAACCTTCCCATCGTGAATCCATGCTGCCTTGGTTGCTGTGCCCCACTGGCCTCTAGGTACTCAACAACTCTTTCCTTCAGAAGTGATTCCATCATTTTCCCTATCACTGATGTCAAACTAACTGGTCTGTAGTTTATTGCCTCTGTTCTGCTCCCACTTTTGTGAAGATGAATCACATCTGCCCTCCTCCAGTCCTCAGGTACCATCCCATCCTCCCATGATTTGTTAAAGACAGTAGTCAGCGGTGTCACTAGTTATACCCTTAGTTCTTTTAGAATTCATGGGTGAATCTCATCAGGCCCCATTGCTTTTTCCACCTTCAATTATATTAGTTCTTTCAGAACCCTTTCTTCTGTAAATGGACTGGTATAGACCCCCGTCTTCAGAGTGTTTCTCTTGTTTGGTTTAGGTACCTCCCCCTCCTCTTCCTTTGTGAATACTGAGCAGAAATTTTCATTCAGTATCCTTGCTTTTTCACTGTCACCCTCTACCCACATCCCCTTCCCTTTATTAAGCCTCAGTATTCCTCCTTTGGTCTTTCTTCACTCCCTAATGTACCTATAAAGGGTCTTGTCCCCTTCTTAACAAAATTGGCTATCCTTTCCTCGGTTTGGGCCTTTGCTAGTCTGACTGCCTTCCCAGCCTCTTTCTGCTTTAACTGATAAAGTTCTCTGTCCTGCTCCTTCTGTGTTTCCTTTTATTTCATGAATGCTGTCCTTTTCTCCTTAACCTTCCCTGCCACCTCTTTTGAGAACCATAGCGTTTTTTTCCTTCGTTGTGTTTTATTGATTTGCTTTACACAAAGGCTTGTTGCTTCTGTGATCGCTGTTTTGATTACTCCCCATTGTTCCTTCACCCCTTCTTGCCTGTTTGCTAGTGCTTTTCTGAGGCACTCTCTCATTTTCCAAAAGTCAGCCCTCCTAAAGTCCAATACTCTTGCTTTCGTATGGCTTGATTGTATGGCTGTGTTTATCATGAACCACACTGTTTGGTGGTTGCTTGTTCCCAGATGGCTACCCACTTCTAAATCTGAGATTCTTTCTCCGTCCCCATTTGAGAATACCAGGTCTAAGATTGCTCCCTCCTGAGTTGGTTCCAATACTAGCTGTCTGATTCATTCCCCCTGCTCTTGGACGTGCCTCAAGCAAAGGTGCTTCAGTTAACATCTGGCATATTCAGGTCCCCCATCATCAATATCTCCCCTTTTTCTGCCATTCTAAGGAAGCCTTCTATCATTTCCTTGTCCATTCCCTCCCCCTGAGATGGGGGTCTGTATACAACCCCCATGTGGATTGTGGTGCCATTTCCTGTCTCCAGGGTGACCCAGAGTGTCTCATCTGCTCCCTGTTTACTCTTTAGTTCTGTTGCTTTGATCCCTTTGTTTACATAGAGAGCGCTACTCCTCCTCCTCTTTTACCCTCCCTGTCCCTCCTGTAGATTGTGTATCCTGGTATGTTGACATCCCAGTCTTGGTTCTCTGTGTACCATGTTTCTGTGACTGCCACAATATCCAGGCAACTCTCTTTCATCAAGGCCACTATTTCAGGGAGCTTGTTACACAGACTACAGGCATTGGCACTCATCACTTTCCACTTTTTGATAGCCTTACCCCTTTTAGCCCCATTCCTGTCCTTACTGCCTTTGCCTTTTATTTACATTTACCTCTGTCCTGCTCCCTAATAACTTCTCTACCTTGGTGTTTATCTTACTAATTACCATGTTTTGTGGGGAGAGGCTGGGATTTCCCTGCTTCTTTTCAGTGTCTCCCACCTGGCTAGTTTAAATGCTTGCCAATGAAGCATTTAAATCTCTCACCTAGGATCCTGGTTCCCCCCCCGGAGAGATGCAGGCCATCACACCAGTATAGGTCTGCATCCCTATGGTATCATTCAAAATGTAAGGATGCTGTCACTGTGGTATCTTTCAGCATGTCAGGATTCTATCACTATAGTACCCTTCAACATGTAAGAGTGCTATCACTATGCTGTCTTTAACATCTAAGGATGCCATCACTGTGGTATCATTTAAGATCTAAAAATGCCATCTATGCAGTATTTTTCAACACTTAAGGATGTCATCATTATGGTATCTCTCAACATCTAAAGATGCCACCACTATGGCATCTCTCAATAAATAAGGAGTGGCATTACTATGGCATCTCATTCAGACTGGGATTTCATCACTTTAGTATCGTTTAACACATAAGGACACCCTCCCTATGTTATCTGTAAACATCTAATGTTGCCTTCACTTTGCTATCTCTCAACAATCTAAGGATACCATCACCATAGTGTCTTTCACATCAAAGGATGCCATCACTATGGTATCATTTAACATCTAATGATGCAATTTATTTATTTTTTGTTTATTTCAAATGTTATACAAGGAAAGTCATACTGGGCAGGCAGCAGCTAATTTCCAGATGTGTCCAGGGGGAAGGGGAGAGTAGAGTAGAGAACAAAACAGAGCAGATGCAAAGCACAATGTACAGTGATAATACAACAATATGGAATGTGACACTGCCAGGATGAAGTGAATGCCACAGTTTCCTGCATGACAAAGGAGACTAATTGCCATTAAAATTACATTGCTTTATTCAGTAGGTCTGCTGCAGCATACTGCTGAATGCGTTACAAGTGCGTTTCATCCTGAGGATGCCACTGTAAGTATAACAAGATAAAAAAATTGAAAGAATGCTACAAGAATAAAAGTGCCATACAGTAATTTGCAGAAGAAGCAGAGGGACATCAAATGGTGAGCAAGGCATGAATAAGAGTTATTATTATTACTATTATTATTATTACTGTGTGATGGGGCTGTGCTAATGTCTGCATATGATGGTAGGCAGCTGACAAAAGTCTGCCCTATTAACAGAAGTAACTGCAGGAGTGAATAGTGAAATCATGGAGGAGTGATTTCAGAGCAAGAAGGGAAGAGCAAAGAGAATGGAAGGGGGAGAGATCCTCATATTTTAGGAAAACAGAATGAGAAGGCAGCTTGACCAATAGTAGATTTCACTGGTGGAAGAACAAGAGAGTGAAAGCAAGTATTGCAAAGGGAGTAAGAAGTAGAAAGGGCAAGAGAAAAGAGAAACAAGATATGAAGAGAGGGAGCCAAACCAAAATGTAAAGATACTGCTGGCCTGCTGGTGCAGTGGTGGGATTTCCACTTGTGATGCCAGCGACCCGGGGTCGGGAGTGGACTCGGGTCATTGGAGGGCCAGCTGTGGGAGAGTGGCTTGAGCATCCCATGGCAGCTCACCCTCTTAGGGGGAAGGGGGGACCAATGTCCGCAACTTGTCTGACCCCGAGTGGAGGCTCAGGGTACTGCAAATCACATAGAGGAAGGGCAGTGAAATCACACTGCGGATGTCAGCATGTTCACCTTGACATCGAGGTCTACACAGTGTGGGAGGGGGAAATGGAGGATAACGCCTGCCAGGATGAGGAAGACATGCTACGCAGGAGCATGCCTCCGATGTGCCCCTGCTCACCCTGCTGCCACTGGACCGACAAAACTGTGAGTAGCTCAGGGTGTTAGGGGCCGCACCTCATTCCCACCCGGGGGGGTAATCTGAGGCTCCATGGGTGACACAGAGGTGGATGTGGATAGAGCGGGAGGCAGGAGGATGTCTCCATGGCAGCCCCGAAGGGTCGGGGCTGGCAGGATGAGGGGAGGAAAAATTGCAATTTAAAAAAAAATAATAATAATTTGGAGATAAAGAAGGCACAGTGGGTAGGGCACTTAGCAAGAAGAAAGGGGAGGGAGAGGGAGGTGTACAAAGAACAGAGGTGAGTACACAGGGGTTTGTCAAGGCAAAACATCAAAAGGAGTGAAAGGGGGTCCAGTCTAGCTAAAGTGGACTTTGGAGCAGCACTGTAAGCAATGTCACCATAGTCAAAAATTGGGAGAAGCATATTAGTGAGAATTTTTCCACTTACAGGAAGTGTGGTGCTTCTCTTATTCCTATAAAGTTCTCCAAGTTTGGGGTGGTGATTCTTGAGGATTGCATTCCCATCAATAGAAAAATCAAGGCTGCAACCAAGCCAGACCTGGAGGTACCTGAAGGAGGAGTAGACCATTTTCTTATCATTCAGGGATTTCTGATTTTCTTGGAACTAGTATCGGATGTTGTTAAAGTCCAGTTGGAGCTGGTTCATGAGTTTGGGGCAGAGGAGCCAGAGATAGACAGCCATTTGTGCACATATGAATGGACACAGAGGAACAGGCAGTGTGGAGGCCATTTAGAAAAATGGAGAAAAGGATTGGGCCAAGGACAGACCCTCGGAGTATGCTTGAGGTTATTGGGAGTAGATTGGGAAGATGTTTCCAATACGGGCAGCTTGTGATCTACACTCGAGGCAGTAGTGGAACCAATCAACTGAGGAGGCAGAGTTCAGCTGCCTTAAGTTTGTCAAGGAGAATTGAGTAGGCAACAGTGTTGAAAGCTTTGACTAAGTCAACAAAGATGATGGAGGTGACAAGGCCCTGACTCATGCCTGAGAGAATAGTATCAGTGAGCTGGAGGAGAGAGATGGAGGTGGAGTTTAACTTTCTAAAGTCACACTGGAAAAGAGTGAAGAAGGTGGTTGAGTCAAAAAAAGGAAAAAGTTGGAAGAGAACAAGGTGTTCCTGGAGTTTAGCCAGTGTGGAAAGAAGAGAGATAGGACAGAAGTTAGATGAGTAAATGAGGTCACCCACTTTAGGAGGGGTAATGATGGTAGCCAACTTCCAAAAGTTAGGAGCACAGGATAAGGTGAAGTAGAGGTTGAGGAGGTAGGAAGTAGGAAGTTGGGAGAGCAATGGAATGAGCAGAGAGATATAAGTGTCTGGGATCAGTACCATCAGGGCTGCCAGCTTTGCATAAGTTTAGAGCCAAGAGACCTTAAGAGCAGCATCGGGGTAGTAGGCAAGAATGAAAAAATGAGAGAGGTGGACAATAAGATGGGAAAAGGAGAATGAGAGAGTAGAGAAGAAGAGAGAAGGGAAAAGCAGGAGGAGGAAGAGGAGGAGAAAGAAAAAAGTAAACAGGCACAGGAGGTAAAAATGGAATTGAAAGATGAGGCAACAGTGAGGTCAGAGATAGGAGTATCAACCATCTTGAGAACAGGGAGAGGGGGCTGGGTCAGAAGGGAGAAAAGGGCATGAATAACCTGCCAAAAGTTAGTGGGGTGCTTAAGATATTTCTGGAATGTGGATAAAACGTATTCAGACTTTGCATGCATAATAGCTCTAGTATAGGCATTACAAAAGGTCAGATAATTTGTACGGCCAGAATTGGCACCAGAGGACTTGTAGGTACTCCAGACAAGGTCACGCACATGGTGACAGGCCAACAGCTCTGCTGAGATCCTTGGGAGGTGAGGCAGTCAAATCCTGATTCTTCTAAAGATGGTATGATGATTCCAGACAGACATGAATATGGAGATAATGAATTTGAGAGTATAATCAGTGTTGTCAGCTGTAGAAATAGGGGACCAGTTGGTGGCTATCAGGTCATTATGAAAGCAGGACAAGTCCAGTGATCAGAAGATTGAATCAGGATGAATTTGGGGGAAGCTTTGAGATGACGAATCTTATGGTGTACTGACACAAAGTCAGCACCACCAGTCAATGACGAAGTCCAGCACAGTGACAGATTTTGCCTGGATGTGGTGAGTTGCTGTGCTGGAACATTGCAGACACCATCAGTGTGGCTCCCAGTGTTGTGCCCCCCCGGTCCAACTCTGATTCAGTGTTAGATATCTAGAGACTGGGGGAAGTGGGGGGAAGAGCCCCCCTCATGGGGTGTTCAGGGGGCACAGCCCCCAGATGGACAAGAGCTGATATCCCAGACAGTACAATGTCAACACGTGGCATTACGTCAGTCACTGTCGGGGATGCCAGCATGAGCGCTGTTGAAGCACTACAGTAAAACCGAATCTCACATACCCACTAGGCCATATGGTAGTCACTGAAGGTGTCAGGAAGGGTACTGGCATCCACATAATGATGGGGATGAGAGGAGAGGAGCCAGTCCAAGAGGGAGTGATTTAGAGTTCTGAAATTATAGCTAATGGGGACAGAGATTAGTTTGGTTAATAGGAGGGACTTCACAGTAAGGCAAACTTTATGAATGGGGGGAAGCCAATTTAAGTTGAAATCACCTAGTATGAGTAACCCCCAGCGGAGGTTTTGTAGGTGGGGGTAGTGAGTAACTCAGTTACTGAAGCTGGAGACATGCCAGGACAGCCATAGACACTGGCAATAGACATGGGGGCAGAAAAGGGAGAGAAAATTTGAGAAGCATCTCATAGGCAGATGGGACAGAGATGGAGAGCACAGGCTCAAACAGGATGTCATTATGATGGTATAATTTAACATCTATGGCTCTACCTCTATGCAAACATCTAGTTAGAGCCAACCACCCATCTTTGCTCAGTACTGTCAAGCAATTTTGAAATTGGGGATGACAACAGAGGAATCAGGGATCCTGCGGGATAGCCACAATTCCAAGATCACCAAAACATCAGGTTTGAGGGTTTTGTTTTCTGTTTAAACTCTCTTTATGCTCCCCCCTGCTTACCAGTCCCCATCCACTGATCCTCCCAGCCCCATCACCCTGGCATCCACTGGGACTTACCTTGTGCTTTTTGGAGGTGGCCAGCTGGCCAGATGTGGAGCCTGAAAAGAACCGGTGACACCCTACCTGTTGGCAATGTTTTTCACCCTGGTTTTCTTCCCCAGTGCAGAAGTAAGGTGTGCAATAACACCAATAGCAGTGGTGCACATGCTCCCATGTACGGCACGCCAGACATCTGCCACACTTCTGCCTCCCATGTTGGCAGCATCGGTGTGCCAACCCCTAGCTTCCACTAGAGGCCAGGCTAACACCGACCACTGGTCCCCACCCTCCCCTTGAGAGGAGAGGAGAGCAGTCCTCTGGATGCTCAATCCTCTTCCTTCCCAGCCACCCCCAGCGACTGTTCACACTGCAAACATGGGTCACCAGTGTGGCAGGAGGTAAGACATGGATGCCTCAGCCCTCCACACCACTGGACCAGCACAGGTTTGAGGTTAACCATGTGTGGTTGTGACAGATCAATCTTAGGGAGAAGGCTGCTGATACTGACATGGGTCACTCTCAGACCTTTTAGGAGAGAGGATAACAGGATAGGGACAGGACTGAGCTCAATATCTCCTGCAAGTAAAAGTGGCAAGGAGATGAGAAGCTTTAGAGAACCTAGGAGAAGCTTATGTTAAGGGGAAAGGGAGGACTAAGAGGAATAAAAGTTATGAAGGTAAGAGGGTTGGAGGGACCTGAGAATTTTGAGAGGAAGCTAAGCAGATAAGAGGAGACTGCAATCAAGATGGCTGGGAAAGTGAGGTATAGCAGGGAGACTGGAGAATAGGAGGGTGGAGGAAGGTGAAGAAAGGAGGGCGGGGGACAAAGAGAGGATAAGAAAGAAGAAGGGGGAAGGGAAGAAAAACAAGAAGGGAAAGAGAGAAAGTGTTATGAGCAACATAGTGGAAAGGCAGAAAGCAGACACACCCTGCAGTACACAAAAATAGTATGGGGGACAAGTATCACTAATATGGAGTGAAAACAGAGTAAGGTGAAAGGATCTTAATCAGATGTGGTAGACCTGAATTTAAATTATATCGGATAGGCCAGAATATAAAAATTTAGATTTGGAAGGAAATCAATTAGCTCAACCCTGATGAATGGGAACAAGCAAAAGAAATAGAGGACATTTAGGTTTAGACAATTTGGGGGGAGACTAGAAATAACAATAGAGGAATAATAAGCTATACCCTGTCAGATGAAGCCAGTATAAATAAAAAGTGAAATAAGGGCTAACGTTAGGAAAAAACAATAAAATTTTTTTAGAATTTAGAAGAAGCTAAGTGACTTCACGCTGGTATGGTGGAAAAAATAAATAAAAACAAATGGGGAAATTTGGGGTACACCCATATAGGGAAAGCTCAGAATCTGAATTTAAGATGGAGGGAAAGAAATATAAGCTTCACCCTTATAGGGAAGAGGCAAGAACTGAACAAGTTGGGTGGGGGTGGGGATAGGGATTAACCCAGACAGAAGCAACAGTTAAGGACCCTGATAGTAAATGAAATGAGGAAAATCACAGCAACAATGTAAACAAATTAGGCAGTACTAATACAGCAAATGTAGGCAGTAAGTAGGAAAATTAGAAATAAACTCTAATGCAAACTCTAACACAGGCACAATTCAAGTGATGCAGGAAGCAGAGGGCAGCAGAATTCTAAAACATATCTGAAATGCAGCTGTGTACAGTAAATGCATGCATAGAACAAACCAGTTATACTAATTATTGCCCAGTAAAATAGTTGTACATTAGTATGGTATTTTTTAACATATAATGATGCCAACATAATATCTTTCAGCATCTAAAGAAGGTACCAATATGATGTCTTTCAACATACAGGGATGCCATTACTATGTTATCCTAATCATCTAAGAAAGCTATACCTCTATTATCTTTTAAACAACTAGGCTGCCTAACTCTGATATCTTTAATGTCTATGGATTCCATCACTATGGTACAGTTTAACGTATGATACCATCACAAAAGTATAATTTACCATCTGAGGATACCATTATTACAGCATCTTTCAATATCTAATTATGCCATCACTGTGGTATCTTCCAACATCTAAGCAGGCCTTCACCTTTATATCTTTAACATCTAAGGAGGCCATAGCTATGGGATTTTTTATTATCTAACAATGTCATCATGGTGTTATAGTTTAACATCTATGGATGTCATCACTAGGGATCTTTGAACCTCTAATGATGCTATCACCATGGTATCTTTAACATTTAAGAATGCTAACATCTAAGGATGCCATTACAGAACAGTTTACTAATCTAAAGATGCCATCACCATTGTATATTTCAACATCTAAGGATGTCATCACTATGGTGCCTTTTAACATCTAATGATTCAACCACAGTGATATCTTTCTACATGTAAGGATGTCAAACCTGTGTCTTTTTTAAATATCTAACAATGTCATTATGATGATACAGTTTAACATCTATGGATGTCATCACGAGGGATCTTTAGCCTCTAAAGATGTTATAACTATGATGTTTTTAACAACTAAGAATTTTATCAGTATGGCATCTTTTAGCATTTAAGGATGCCATCATGGAATATTTTACAAAACTAAGGATGCCATCATTATGATATATATTAGCATCTAAGGATGCCATCTCTATGGTATTATTTAATATCTAAGGGCATCTTTAACATCTAACAATGCCTCCACTATGGTATCTTTTAACATGTAAGGGTGCAACTTCAATAGTATCCACCAACCACATAGGATGCCATCACTGTAGTATCATCTAACATATAAGGATGTCATCACTAACATCTAATGAAAGGATGCTATCCCTATGGTGTCCTTTAACATATAAGAATGCCATCACTATGGATTTTTTCAACATCTTAGTGTGGTATCACTAATATACAGTATTGGTTAAGTTCTAAGGATGCCATCACCTTGGTACTGTAACATCAAAGGACTCCCCTAATCTGGTATCTATAAAGATCAAATGCACACATATTTCATAAAAAGCTTGAATTCACTTGAATTCACATCCCTGTGTCATGAGTAATGTTTTCTGAAAATATGCTGTTTGATTTTATGGTTTTCTTTAAATCAGCATATGTTAGTGTGCTCTGCAGTAACTGAAAACTGAAGAAACAATGAATATGTTTCTGTCCCTGTCAGTGAGCAATGACATCATACCCGTCCTGCCTGCTGCTTCTGCAATTAAGTCCCTGACTGACTAAATAAGCTGTAGCAGTCCCTAGTTAGAACAGTCTGTTGAGCTAATTGTTTTCAATCAGAGTTTGTTATTAATTCATCTGGTTTGTGTTTAGAGAGATATGCTTAAAATCTATCTTTCTGTTCTCATAAAAGGTTGGCCAGTTGGGGCTCAGTGCTGAATTGAAGTGGTATGATTGAAGCTGTGAGAAATAACATTTTCTTTAGCACAGATCTCAGTTCTCTGTCATCACAACTCTGCATTCTATTCTGATTATATAACACAGGGTCGTTTAATGGATATAAAATAAATTACATTCCATTAATTCATAGAAGCAGCATATACTTAATGTAACCTCAATAAATATGTTCATGTTCATGTAATAATTTTGTTTCCATGCCTAAACTGTCAGGCAGGAGAAAGAGGCATCGAGATGCTGTATAGTATTTCTAGTTATACACATACATGATGTATTTTCACACAGAAACTCTCTAAGAACTGAATTTTTTGTGTTCATACAGTACATGTTCCTGAAACAGCAGAGTGTGGCAGACACACATTTGTCAATCTGACATTACAACTAAATTATCACATGAACATATTTATTGAGGCTACATTAAATACAGGCTGCTTCTATGAATTAATGGAATGTAGTTTATTTTATATCCATTATACAGCCAGAATAGAATGCAGAGTTTTGATGACAGTGAACTGAGAGCTGTGATATAGAAATTGTTATTTCTCACAAATTCATTCATATCACTTTAATTCAGCACTGAACCCCACGTGATCAACATTTTATGAGAACAGAAAGATAGATTTTAAGCATATCTCTCCAGACACAAACTAGATGGGTTAGTAACAAACTCTGATTGAAAACAATTAGCTCTACATACTGCTCTAACTATGGACTGCAATAGCTTATTTAGTCAATCAGGGACTTAATTGCAGAAGCAGCAGGCAGGACAGGTTTGATGTCATTGCTCACTGACAGGGACAGAAACATCTTCAATGTTTTTTCACTGTTTTCAGTTACTGCAGAGCACAATAACATATGCTGATTTGAAGAAAACCACAAAACCAAAACCAAACAGCATGATATCTTCAATAAATACTAATCATGACACAGGGATGTATATTCAAGGGGATTCAAGCTGTTTATGGCATATGCGCATTTGGTCTTAAAGCATCTAAGCATCTTATCACTTTACACTGTGTGTTTTAGCATCTAAGATGTCATCACAGGTGAATTTTGTAACATCTTAATTTTTTTTTTCCTTTTCTCGGGGATCAGAATGTAAGTTTTCTCTGTCATCTAGTGATGCTACCCAGGCTGGAAAACCTGCCTACTGGTGACAGCCTTCATTCAGTGAGAGAGCGCCTCTAATCATATCCCTTCAATATACCATAGCTCTCTCCTCATGTTCCCCTCTTCCCTCTTTCCCATCTAAATAGATCAACTCATCTATAACCCACATCTGTTTATATCACTGTTACTTATTATTTTATTTAAAATGTTCTAAGAAGATGTCTATGTTTTGAAGAATATTTTACGTCACCATGCTATACTATAACAGACCCGTTCAATTGTTGTAGAATCCATCATCAAGTTAAACTATCCCACCTAAATCCAGTAGGTACAGTGTCCTTCTAGTGCTGCAGCTTCATTGTTTTGCATTAATAAGGGCTTTATTTAACAAAAAAAAAAAAAGAAACCTCTCCCAGCTGTGATTTACTCATTGTAATAACATTAAACCTAATAATATTCCTCGCAGGTCAAATGGTGAATACAATTCAATTAATTGTATTAATGAATGCTAATAGTTTGTCCTTAAACAATTTTAATTCAGAACATATAATAAGCGCATGAAAAAATCATCTCTTATTTCCAAGGAACCTCAGGTAGCACTCATATATTTCTCTATTAAATATAAGCAGGCATGCAGTGATAATATAGGTTCTTTGAGTGATATTTAACTGGATTTGTCCTAACTGAACACCTTTTGCTACTTCTTTAGGATACTATGGGCTAGATATTCAAAACTTTGTGCCGGGCCAAAACCATTTGCACAGGTTTAGCGCAGTATTAGTGCAGGTTTGCTATATTCAAAAGGCCAAATAGTGCGGGCAAACTGCATTAGCACAGGGCAGAATCATAATGTATGCAAGGGGCAAACTGACATGAATACAGGTGCAATGCTATATTCAGCAACTAGCGCCATGCAAAGTGGTTTTGCGTGACTTAGTACGACACTTAGCACGGTGCACATTAGTGCCCAGGAAAAGCTTGTCTTAACCCTGGGCAATCAGCTTTGCACGACACTTTGGTTTTGCATGGTGTTTGTGCAGCTTTGCATGACCCTAGCAAATAAATATGACACAAAGACAAAGCCAAACATACAGGAAACATGCTGCTAACTGATGGCATCACAATGATGCCATCATCTGCCACCAGTCCCAGCCATGCCAGGCAGTAAGTGGTGACCCTGCCACCAATGGACAGCATGGCAGTGTGGCCATACAGCACACACCTGTGGACCACTCTTCTGTGGACACCAACAGATGACAGCACACACATGCAGCACTGTGAGCATGGAGGATGTTGAGGGGAGAGTGTGTGGGTGGTCAGGCTGTGCCACAGACCAGGTGTGGCCACAAGGCTGGGACACATCATGCAGTGCACATGGGCCAGTGTATTGGGAATACCCCAACACCAGTGTGCCTTTCTGATAATATATGCCCCCCCATCCACATACCGCACAGCTGTACAACTGCCACAGCACACAAAGCTGGACATGTATATGTCACTGTGAGCATCCCATGCAAGAGTTGCAGCATCTGTGTCCACACACTACTGGCCTCCTTGCTACTGTAGTGTCTGCTGTGCACTGTAGCATGACCTACAGCATGACAGTTGCATGCAGCACCACCACCATCTGTGCCTATGCTGTGTCATTCCAGTACAGCTGCAGGCAGCAGTGCATGTGAAAGCACAGTGCTCAAAACTGTATAATATTCCCCAAACTGTTTGCGCAGTGCCTACACATTTGCATGCAAATCATGGCATAATGAGATGCTAATTTGGATGTTTGCCCAGAGACTACCTAAGTAGGCTCATTTGCATGTCACTGTTGAATATGGCAAAGGTTAGCGCCGGGCAAATGTGTTTGCACCGGGCTAATGGTTTAGCCCTGCACTAAACCTGTGCAAATGTGCTAGTGCTGTGCAAACAGTTTGGGGAATATTTTACAGTTTTGCACACTGTACTTTCACGTACGCTGCTGCCTGCAGCTGTACTGGGTCCACGCATTTGCTGGCACACACATTGGCCACACAGTTCACCTCTACCTACCTTCACATCGCTGTGCACTGTGTTGCTGTTGTGGTTTGCACTTCCTGGTTGCCATATTCAGAGCTTTCTTATTCCAGGGCTAAGTTTGCCCTGCACTCCCAGCCCAGTTTGCCCGGCCTCATTCCCATGCTATATTCAGAAGCTGTTTACCCTGAGCTATTACTTTTGAATATGGCTTGCTTTGTGCTCCGGGCTATGTTTGCCCACTGGGCAGTGCAAATTTGGCCCCAGGGCAAAGTTTTGAATATCTGGCCCTACAATGCTTGTTGCCATAAGGCAATGGGTATCTCAGCCTCAAATTATGACTCCCAGGACTTCTTCAGCAAATATGAAGCCATACATAACTTGTCTTACAATAAAGTATATGTCTTACAATCATTTTGTCTTAAGATCTACTGTCTTTGAAAAAAATTTAAAAGGGGAATAGTTAATAAGGAAAGGGGACATTGTTTAACCAGGAAAGGCACACTAAACCAGCCAGTATTTGTTTCCAGGTGCAATCTGGGAGCACAAGGAAGTTACGTGATTTGCTCAGGGTCACAAAGTATGCAAGTGGGGTCTGATGGGATTCAAACTCAGGTCTCCAGGTTTGCAGCTCAGTGCCCTTAACCACTTCATAATACTGAATCCAATAAAAAAATCTCCATCCAATGATTCTTTTCCTTTTTTTAACCTATTCTCTTGTCTGCTTCAAGTTCGGTGGGTGGTGGAAGGCAAACACTGATGGAGTGAGAAATATATTTTTTAGAGTTTCATCTTCAGTCAGTAGTGGCTGTAGATCTTTAGTTATTTTCCATAGTTTTTCCAGTTCTGGGTTGTAGGTTACTACCAGAGGTGTGTGATCAGATGTTTTCTGTGGCTTGTACCGTAGTAGTTAATCCCTAGGCTTATGGAGTGCAGAATGGATATTCCTGTCAATGGAGCTGGTTTTATATCCCTTCTGTCTTAAAGCTTCTTTTAGTATAATAAGGTGTCTGTCCCTGTCATCTTGATTAGAGCAAATGTGATGGTACCAGATGGCCTGGCTGTGTATAATGGATGTTTTGGTATGAGAGGGATGGTAGCTCGAGTTGTGCAGGTAACTACAGCTGTCTGTAGGTTTTCTGTACATAGATGTTTGCAGTGTTCCATTTTTTAGTGTGACTCTGGTATCCAGGAAATGCACACACTTAGACTAAATTATTTGGAATTTAATGGAAGGATGGAAGTTATTGAAGCTGTCAAAAAATTGTTTTAAGTTTTCCTCTCCTGCTGTCCATATGATAAAGATATCATCAATATATCAATAGTATTTTAATGGTTTATGATGTTGCATGCTGAGGTACTTTTCTCCTAGATCTGCCATAAACAGATTGGCGTACTGTGGTGCCATCCTGGTGCCCATAACCGTTCCCATATTTTGAAGGTAAATGTCGGTGTTGAAGATGAAATAATTGTGTGTAAGGATGTATTTCATAAGTTTGGCTTTGACATCTGCTGGATATTTGCTCACTGTGGTGGCTTTTTGCAGGTATTCATAGCATGCCATTATGCCATCTCTGTGAGGGATGTTGTTGTATAAGGATTCAACTTCCATTGTGACCAAAAGCTAAGTTGATCCCCCTTCAGAATAAACATGACCCCCTCACTAGGAGAAGGGTGAGGGGCACCGTCACCAAATGGCTTAATGGCGGCCTACTCTCCCTAATGAAGGCCAGGGACAAATGTTGGGCATCCTATAAGGCATCCCATAACAATGAAGATCTGATGGCTTACAGGCACCTCAGAAACTCATTCAAAAGTGCCATCCGCTCAGCTAAAAGCGAGTTCTGTAAAGCTGCCCTACTGTCCTCTGGCGCCAACCCAAGGAGTTTCTGGCAGAATATTAAAAATGCCATTGGGGGGGTCAGCTAAACCTCAGGTCACTGACCTGATTGTTGATGGTGTCAGCTGCAACAACCCCCTTACCATTGCAAACTCCTTCAACTTCCTGTTTTCCGAGCTGCCCCCTCCCCCCTCCAGTCCCCTAGCGTCTGCCCCCTTGGCGCCCCCTCTCCCGGCCTCCACCCCGCCCCATTCCATCTGAGACAAATGTCATGTAAAGAGACCAGAAGCTGCCTCAGGCCTCTCCCCCCACAGCGGAGCAGGGCACGACAGCCTTGAGCCGGAACTGCTCAGACTGGGGGCCCACCTCCTTGCTAGACCAGTCTCGCACCTCTTCAACTCCTCCATCAAGACTGGGATTATCCCAGACCTCTGGAAAGTGGCTAAGGTCGTTCCTGTCTTAAAACAAGGGAACCCAAAAGATCCTCGCAACTACCACCCCATCACCATACTGTCCACCACCAGTAAATTGCTTGAGAAAGCCATTGCCTCCCAGCTCTCCCAATACATCCAGGACTACAACATCCTCTCTCCTGCTCAGCACAGCTTCAGGAAAGGGCACAGCACGTCCACCGCCCTTGCTGTTGTCACCTCACAGATCAGGGCACGTGCTGACCAAGGTAATCTCACTGGAGCCATTTTCGTGGACCTTTCAAAAGCCTTTGACAGGGTTGATAACTCCCTCCTTGGCTCCACGCTCCAATCCCTTGGGTTCTCCTCCTCCACCCACGCTTGGTTCCTAAACTACCTCTTCAACCGTCAGCAATACACCAACTTTAATTGGACCTTCTCCAAACTCTCTTCAGTCCCCTGTGGGGTTCCCCAAGGGTCCATCCTTGGCCTGACTCTATTCTCGCTGTTCATCAACACCCTACCATCCGTCACTACCCATTCCCACACCACCCTGTACGTGGACGACCTCGGCCTCCTGACCAGCTCTCGGGACATCTCCACAATTAACTCCCAACTGAACACTGACTTTGAATGCATCCAAACCTGGCTGGGGGACCACAGGCTCACCCTCAAACTCAAAAAAACCCAAGCCATGCTGTTTGGGTCCCTAAACAAAATAAAATCTTGCCCTGCCCCTCTGCTGATCCTTGGGACCGATGGCTTGCACCTCGAGACGGTAACCTCCGCCAAATACCTGGGTGTCACCCTGGACCCGCAGCTGGACCTTACCTTACACATCTGCAATGTCTGCAAGGCCACAAACTGTAAACTTGGTCTTGCCTATCAAGCGAATAACTGTCTCACCCCCGCCACCCGCTGGCCGCTGCCAGGGGAGTCCTCCTCCCCTCACTATGCTATGGTCTTGTAACTTTTGCCCCAGTTCCCAAATCCAGCCTTTCAAAATGGGACATGGCCTACAATAATGTTTGCCACTTCACTCTTTCCGCCCCTCCCCTCACTCACCGTTGTGACCTTTACAACCGCCTGGAGTGGCTTCCCCCAGAGAAGCACCGTTCCTTCGTTCTAGGTAATTTCATTGACAACATTATCTGTTCCAACACCCCCCAGCCCTAGCTCTTCCTCAAACTTGGTCCCCTTCCTACCACCTAAGATCTGGGACAACCCAGGAACGCTGTGGTTCCAAGGACCAGGACCTCTATGGAGATCGGTCCTTCCATGTTTATGCCCCAAACTTTGGAACTCGCTCCCTGAGCCAGTTAGGGCTCCTCCTCACATCCAAGCTTCAAAGCTTCCTCTGGTGCTTCCTGAAACCTTCTTCCCCTGTCCCTGCTCCCTGTAGCCTTCTCCACTGCCCTCTCCTCCCCAGTCAGTTCGGTGGGGCCTTAGCCTCAGCCTCAGCCCCACCTGCACTTCTTCCCCACTCCCACCTAGAAATCCCTGCCCCAGCCCCTGCAAAGGGCACCTCCCTCCCCTCGCAGGCACTTACTATTGTCCTAGCTTCCATCTGCTCCACTGTCCTTGTCCCACCCCTTTTGTTTTGCTCTGTCCCTACTCTGTCCTAAAGCCAGGGTGAAATGCTTCCTACATTAGGGGTTTGTCCACTTGTCTCCTCAACTGTTCACGTGTGAACTCTTGCCAACCATGCACTGCAACTAGAGTAGCCACACCCTGTTTATTCCCTATGTGCATTTCTCGATACCCCCAATTGTTCGCTGCATGTAACCTTGCACCACCTTTTTAGTGCTTGCCCTGAAATGCCTGTCTCTTCTATGTATTTTTTAATCCTCTACTGTTCATGTATGAAGTTCTCACCTGTAACTCTCCCGGGTAGTGCTTGCCCTGAAATGCCTGTCTCTTCTATGTATTTTTGAATCCTCTACTGTTCATGTATGAAGTTCTCACCTGTAACTCTCCCGGGTCGCACCTGGAAATAGGCACCTGGTGTCTAGTCTGCCTATCCGGTTAACAAAAGCAAATAAATAAATTAAACAGTGTCAGGTGGTAACTGGTCAATACTGTGAAGTTTGTTTAGAAAGTCTGTAGTATTCTGTATGAAGCTGTTTGTGTTTTGCACCAGTGGTTTGAGTATACCTTCCATGAGTCCAGAAATCCCCTCAGTTAATCTGTCAATTCCAGATATAATTGGTCTGCCAGGGTTTCCAGATTTGTGAATTTTTGGTAATGTGTAGAAGGTTCCTAGTGCTGACCTTCTCAGTATCAAATTTTCCAGTTCCTTATGTGTATGTTCTGGAAATGTGCTGATTAGTTGTTTCAATTCTTTCATGAATTTCTTTGTGGGGTCTGCTGTTAGCTTCCTGTAGTAGGTATTGTCCAAAAGTTGTCTGTAGCCTTCCTGTATGTAGTTGGTTGTATCCATGATCACAGCTGCACACCCTTATCAGCAGGTTTAATGGTGATATTGTTATTGTTTTGTAGGCTATCAATTGCTTTTCTTTCCAAAGGTGAGAGGTTGTATAGAATTTTCCTCTGTTTGCTGGAGGTTTGTGATTGTACCCTGTGTTTAAAGCTGTCTATATAGTTGTCCAGTTTAGGGTTATGTCCACTCAGTGGAGTAAAGTGGGAGTGCTTCTTTTTGTGGTTATGACTCCTACCAGATGAGTCCTCTTGACCGTGGAAGAATTCTCTCAGTTGTAACCTTCTAAAGAATTCCTCTAGGTCTGAGTACAGTTGTATTTCATCAAGTTTTGAAGAGGGACAGAATGTCAGACCTTTAGAGAGAACTGACATTTCTGGCTTGATAGCTGATGGCTAGAGAGGTTAATTATTCCATTGGACATGGTCATCCAATTGTCAGTTCTAGTGAGGTCTGATTCAGTGTTCATTGTGGACCCATATCCGGGGTGTATATTCACTTCCATTTGGCAACTGGTGTGTGGCAAGGTAGATTCCTCTGAGCGCTGTATAGTTTTAATTCCAAGAGGTTGAATGTCTAAGGTTCCATCTGAGGCTGACTGTTGTGTGCACTGTGAACTGGGCTCCTCTCTAGTCTGTGTTGTATTGGAAGCAGTCCACAGGAAGGTAAGTTCCTCAGTTTCCATGCCACTGTCATTGTGAGACTTGAAACCATCATGCTCCTTCTGTAGGAGAATCTGTAGTTTCCTTTGTTTCCTTTTAATTGCAGCTTGTTGTTCTCTGATGTAGAGGCACTGGAGTTCCTTTTTTAATTCTTCTGTTCTTCTTCTATTTTGCTGTTGTAGGTTTTGAAGTATTAGGCTAGTCTGTGATTTTATCATTTTCTTTTTTCTGTACAGTTGATTTTCAAGACCAGATAACTCCACCAGTGATTTTACTGTGAGAGTGTTAGAAGAGAACTTTAAAAACAGCCAGAATCGACACACACTTGAAATAAAAATGATACAATATTTTAACACTAAAGAAAAAGGACTTAATAAAGATGTTGTTTTTTTTTAATACACTACCTGTGATTATGCTTAAAGCAGTGCTTCAGAGTTTCTTTTTAAACCCTCACATCAGCACCCTCTGGCTCTTTTAATAGGTACCTTCTTAAGACAATGGTGTATATTTTCTTTCTGTCTTGACTTTTTAGAAATATTAATTAATGGTCCAGAGTCAGAGTAAAATTAGGCAGCCATTTGATCTTACAAGTTGATCTGTCCAACAGACACGCACCAGTGAAAATTAGTCTTCCTGTTTGTTAAAGGTGCAAACTGACTGCAATACTTTGATCTGTAAACTGCTAGTCTAGGTTTTGAATCCATCCAACCTTTATATCTGTCATATTGCTCAGCTGTTTTCACTTTGACCTGAGGAAGATAGTTTTATCTCTCTAATTTTGTTAGTCCAATTAAAGGTACTGTATCACTTGCAACATATTTGTTGTTTTTTTCTCTAGTTATTTCACTGTAATTTTGCAAGTGTGTTTCCAAATGACAGCACCTAATGGCGTACATAAATGTACCAAACGTCAGAGTCGTATGTTGAAAGGGGGAGGAGTTATCGATGGCCAAATATTTAATCACAATTTTATTTTCAGTTATTTTGAATTAATTTTAAAATTTCTTGTCCAAATTTCTCCATAATTTCTGGATTTAGAGAAATTAGCAGCATGGATGGATGCTCTACATTTTTAAGTCTTAAGCTTCAATGGGGGCTGTGTTATATGTAGCCAAACATTTTGACAAAATTTAGGTTTCTGTTATTTTAGTATAATTTTGATAGTATTCATTAAAATTATATAACATTTTACAGGTTATTACTACATTTGTATATGTACATAGTTTCAGATTTCTAGCTTCAAATGGGACTGAGTTATAGCCTACCAAACAAGTTGCCAAAATTCAAATGTCAGTTATTTCCCTCTAATTATAAAACAACATATCCATGTTTAATCAGAGCTGAAACATTTAAACTACTGCACCACATGGTCTATTTTGAGAAAGTTCATACTTGCAGCTTTATATGGGACTGAATTAAAAGTAGTCCAACTTTCATAACATTTAAAAATTAAATTTTGCAAGAATGTAAACTGCAAATTTATAAACCACTGAAACTTTAAAACTAGAGATTGCAATGCCATTAAATTTTGTAGGTTCTTAGACCTTACTAGGAGACTGAGTGTGACAGTTTTATTAATAACTTACTGCCAGAAATTGCAAAATAACATCAGCACTTAAAGTGAAATCCCCTTAGTCTTTGTGATTATAATTAAATGATAGAGTATGAGAGGCAGATAGTGCAGGGGATCACCAGGTTCAGGAGTTAGATGCACAGTTTCACCAAGAAATGGACAGCTGAGCTGGGTAGCACACCAGTGGTAGATAGAGATGCAGCAAAGTTCCACTATAAATTTGAAGTAAACCCAAAGTGGACCACTTCGAGTTTGCAAAATGCTATGCAAAATATCCATTAAAAAGCCAAAATTTGCATTTAATGGACTTCGCGTTGTCCACTTCGGGTTCACTTCGAGTTACAGTGTGATAAGGCAAAGTTGATAAGAAAAAGCCCACATATCACATGTCTAACAGTCTCTGCAGGTCTGCAGGTCACATGATGCAGGGAGGGAGTTAAATAGGTAGGAAGTCAGTGTTTTACTTTCACTTTCTCATGAAAGAGCAAGGGTAGGGTAGGCTCTAGTGAGACAGAGAGAGAGAGAGAGATTTCTATAGATTTATTTTCGTAGTTAGTGGTGGTTTTCTTTTGTAGTTATTTTGTGAGTTTAAAACTTTACTGCAGCAGGGTTTTTGCTTAATTAGAGTTTTTTTTTAAAGGGTTTGTTTTATTTAGTCTATGTCCATATAAGTTCTTTCTAACTAGTACTTCTACTAGTATTTTATTTTCTGCTGTGATGGATCATGTTGATCATAGAGGGAGATGTGGTGATAGCCAACGGGGGCCATGAATGCAGGGTGGCCTCATCCACCCAGTTAGTCTAAACCAGGAGAGTTTTCATGTGACCACAGACAGCCTCACAGCAGGGGTCTGCCCAGAGCAGCATGTGGAGCAGCAGCTGCTGGCTGAGCAGAGGCACCCACAGCCAGAGCAGCAGCTGCAATGACTGCAGCAGAAGGTTGTTGCCCCTCCACCACCGGCAGCACAACAGGTGGTTGCCCCTCCACCACAGGCAGCCCAGCCAATTGTATCTGGTGCCCCCACTGCCTGTACTGGGCCTTGCACATAGCTGTCTTGGTGGGAAGTTTTTGATAACATGCCCGGGGACCCCACAGTAGTGCGGTGCAATATATGTAGTGTGCTGGTCTGGTGGGGTGCAAGGGTGGCCACTTAGGCACTGGTGAGCCAATGATGCACATGGTTGTCTACCACCATGATAAGTGGGATGCCAAGCTGCAGGACTTAGCAGCCATTTCTGCAGCTGTGGCCATGGGCAATCATCCACCTACTCATCAGTGCCATTGCAGGGCCCCGGCCATTGAAATGTCAGAGGTGACAGGGGCCACAGCAGCAGTTGCCCATGCTCAAGCAGACCCTTCAGAGCAGCTGGTGAGCCAGGTAAACCTGGTTGTGCTGTGGGTGGAGGTGGTAGACCTGAAAATGGCTGTGGAAGGGGACATTCAGCAGCTGAGCTGCATCAAGGGGCAGAATGCAGAAATTATCCACTTGCTGCATGGCATGAGTGTTTATTTATTTAGCTTTTGTTAACCTGGTAAGCACTTTAGACAGTCAAGTGCCTATTTTCAGGTGCGACCTGGGAGAGTTACAAAGTACAAGCAATAACAATACAGAGTCAAGGCAACAGCAATCAACAAGGTACAGTCAGGTACAAGCAATAATAACAAGGAAGCAAAATACAGTGTCAAAGCATAACAAGAAATAGTCAAGAGAGCAACAAATATCAGCAGGGCAGATACAAAGTATACCCTGGGCACGCGGGGCAACCACACATAGTCATTGTGACACAGGTCCATCATTGTGCAGCTGGGCCCATCATTCAGGGAGGGACAACTAGAAACAAGGGCAGGAGGATGCTTGCTTTAAGTAGCCCCAGAGGGAGGGCCTGAAGCTGGTGTGTGAGAGGGCAGACCTAACTTGGGCAGGGAGTAGGTTCCAGACTCTGGAAGTGAGGAGAGTGAAGGCACGATCCCATGTGAGGGAGTGAATTTTGGGGACCTTGAGGGCCTGGGAGTCACTGGACCTCAGCTGGTAGACAGGGGGACCAGCTTGAGCACATCGGCAAGTGCCAGTGGGGTGGACATTCTGACAATGTTGTCTATGAAGTTACCCATGACAAAGGTTCAGTGGTAGTTGGTGGAGAGCCACCCGAGCCTTGAGTAGAGTTGACGGTGGTGGGTGAAGTGAAAGGCTGACAGGGCGAAGTGACGTACATTGTTGTACGTGGTGTCCCATTTAGCAAGCCAGGTTTTTGGAGCATTCAAGAAGGAGGTGAGCCCATAGCTGAGTGTGCAGAGTAGAACCCCTTTAGCAAGGCCAAGTTGGGCAGCTGGAGTGAGGCAACTTTTGGCCCTGTACACCAGACCCAACTTGCAGTTTGTGGCCTTACAAGAATTTTGTATGTGCAGGGAGAGGTCAAGTTGAGGATCAAGGGTTACACCAGGTACTGAAAAGAGTCAACCACTCATATAGGGGCACCATCCACTCCAATGACTATGAGAGAGGCAGGGCACGCTCTTGTCTTGGCAGGAGAACCGAATAGCATGGCCTGCATCTTCTGGAGGTTGATGACAAGCTTATGGGCCTTAAGCCAGGATTGAATGGAGTCAAAGTCAGAGTTGAGTCTGAAGTTGATGACGTTGATGTCCTGTGAGCTAGTTAGTAGCACAAGGTCATCAGCATACAGGGTGGCATGCCCAGAGGCAGGGACTGAGGGCAGCTGGTTGATGAAGAGGGAGAAAAGTATAGGGCCAAAGACAGACCCTTGAGGCACCCCACATGTAACCGGAGTAAGCCTGGAGAGGGTTTTTTGAAACATGGTGTACTGTTCCCTCCTGAAAGGTAGTTGGCAAACCAGGCTACGACGAGGGGAAAAGCCAAGGGACTGAATGGCAGCACCCAGGAGTGTGTGAACAATTCAATCAAAGGCCTTAGACAGATCTATGAAGATAGCTTCAGTAAGTTTGCCTTGGTCAGTTGCAGTTCTGACGTCTGAGGTGACCTAAGCAAGGGCAGTGGAAGTGCTGTGTCCTTTGTGGAACCCATGCTGCTCTGGGGAGAGGAAGCCATGGGCGTGGATGAAGAGTGTGAGCTGGGAGGCCACCACCTTTTTGAGCAGCTTGTTCAAAGCAGACAAGATCTCTATGGGGCAATAGTTATCGAGAATTTTGGAATCGCCACATTTGAGGACTAGGACCACACGAGCCACCTTCCATATATCCGGGATTGTCCCAGATATGAGAGAGGAATTGAGGATGTGGGAGATAGGACGGGCCAAAAGGGGCCCCAGGCAGAGTAATTTGGGCTCAAGATTGTCATGCCTGGCTCCATTGTGTGGGGAGAGTGCAGTTAGGAGTCTCCGTGTCTCACTGCAGGAGACAGCCTTAAAGTAGAAGGGGGGATGAGAGGGCATGGCATGGCCAGAGGGACCCAGATCATTAGAGACAGGAGATAATGGGATGAAGGTGGACAGGTCAGAGAACTGGACGTTAAAGGCATTGGCTATCATCAGGTCATTGTTACAGCTGACTCCTCCAATTTTTATGTCAGAGACCTGGGGGCTGGCAAGACCACTTACTGTGTGTTTAATGGTGCGCCAGAAACTCGTTGGATTTTTGGCTGACTCTTCAAGGGAGGATTTACATAATTCACTCTTTGATGAGCGGATAATCCTCTTACAAGAGTTCCTGAGCTGCCTGTATTCAGCACAGTCAGAACTTTCACCGGAGACCTTGAACTTTTGCCAGCATTTATCTCTGTGTGTTGGTGGCCAACAACAGCCCTCACTGGCCCCTTAATAAAGTGATCATAAGTTTTAATTTACCCCACAAAAAACGTCTCCTCTGCTTTTCAGTTTTTCCTTAAGTAATGTTTATTTTTTCTCCCAGCCAGAGTATGACATTTCTGTTCAGTTAATGTTTTGTTTGTTAATTTTCACAATTGTCAGTTAATTTACTTTATTTTTTACATGACTGATGGTTGGCAAATGGCGGATGCTGCATGCTTTCATTACAGGTGAAACTGTCATGCCATTATGCATGCTACAGTAAAGGTGTCTTGAAGATCGCTTTTGGCTGCACAAATTAAACTGAAATGAAAGCATAGGCGACGTGACAGTTGACGCACCACATTAATTATTATTACATAAAATAATGAGTAAACTAAAAGTGGTTTTGTGGATAGTATAATGGCATGTGTGAGTGGGGGGGGGGCATTTGGGGGAGCTGCAGAATGGGATTTGCCATTATGAGGGGCAAGAAATACAGGATTACAAACATTTCCCCCCCAAAAAGCTCTTCTCTGCTTTTACATTATTTCTTAATATGTATGTGTTTTTACAGAATATAGTATGACATTTATGCAGTGCTCAGTTAATGTTTTCTTTGTGATGTTACTTTTCTTAATCCAGTATTTCTTGTCTCTCATAATGGTAAATCCCATTCCCCACCTACCCCAAATATCCCCCCCACACACACTCACATGCCATTATGCTTTCCACCATAAAAAATGTTTAGGTTCTTACTCATTAGTTTGTTTAATGTAATAATAAGTCGTGTGGTCACCAACTTGGTGGACACCATGTGCTTTCCTTTCATTTTAAATTGTGTCACCAAAATGCCATCTTCGAGACACTTTTATTGCATGATGTTTCGCCTGTTTTCCCAACCATCAGTCATGCAAAAAAGAAAGTTAATTAACTAACAACCATGAAAATACTTGTTAATTTTCTGAACATTTAGTTAAAGCACCAGTGCAATAGTCACAATTCCATTACATCACCTAACATGCCCCCCACCAATGTGCTATCTTGTGTTAGAATGTCCCCCTGTTTTAATTTCATGAAAAGCGCAGATGAAAACTAACATTCCAAGTCAGCCCAGTGGTGCTGAGGGTTGAGGTTCTGGATGCCACACCTTGCACCACGCCAGCGACCCGGGTTCGGGAATGAACTTGGGTTGTCGGGGGATAGTGGGGAGAGGGAGGACTGAGCATCCCAACAGATGCTGTCCTCCCTCTGGGGAGGGATACCAGGGGTGCCATAGTCACCCGACATCCCAAGAGAGCCAGTGGAAGCATGGGCTCTTGAGGGCTTGGCAGCTTTACTCAGTGGAGTCAGGGAAGGGGACACTGTTAGGCACTTGGGAGGAGACGTGCATCAGCACATCACCTGTCTGGACATATGTCCTCACGCCAGCATCCCAAGTGGTTAGGACAGAGAAGGGTCCACAAAAAAGCAGAAAAACCTCTCAACTGTCCTAGATGATGACCGCCCCAGGCCATCCAGCCACTGATTCACGGGATAGACCCCACTGTGCAGGCGCAAGGAGGGGAGGCACTCTAGGGGCAGAGTCTGTGACCAGGGGCAGGACTGGTACGAGGGGCCCGAAGGAGTGGATTGATGAGGGCAGATTAGGAAGGATAAAAATAAAGTAAAAAAAAAAAAAAAACTAACATTCCAGAAATGCGTCACAGTGTGATAAGTGACATCATTGCCTTCTGACATCACTTGCTTCTGCTGGTGCTTTTCGCCCTTTGTTTTAAGGTCACGAAAAGCCCAGATAAAAATTTATAAAAGTCCAGAAATGCATCACAGTGTGTTAAGTGACATCACTACCTTGTGATGCCACCTGCTGCTGCTGCTGCTGTTCTCCTGCTGATGTTATTGAATTACAAGTACAGATGAAAATTAAAATGCAATAAATGCTGCCTCACCAACACATGCTGCCCTTGGCGTGTGCCTTCGTACAAATGGTGAGTTGTTGTGTGTGCCACTGTAAATGTTTTCCCAAAGACACATCACGTTAATTTCTATATAATCTGGTTCTGTGTTGTAAGCAGCCCATCATTTTGTTCCTTTTCAGGGAACCTTGTTGATAATGTACCGTGGTGGGCATGATCATCAAATCCAATCAACATGCTCAGAACACATATGTTACAATTCTGAAACCTAACCTGATACTGTAAAAAAATTAATTTTTCTTATGGGGGGGGGCTGCAGTGATTGACTGAAAGACAATAATGTATTCATTTTGTTTTTTTTCCAGGTGGTGGGCACAGCATCGGTGGTACACCACTTTTGGATGGCTGCTTACTTTGGCTGCATGGATACTGTGTCAACCCATGAAAGGTAAGTATAATTATTTTTTGTTTTTGGGTGGGGGAGCATTTGAAAAAATGGTTCATTAATGTTTTTGTCATCTTTACAGGTCTTCAGCCGATCATCAGAAGTGTTATCCTTCTTCAGAGCGGAAGATACCACCCACGGCAGTGGACAGCACTGAACATTTACCTGAAAAGAGATGAAGCAGAATTTATGGGGACTTCAATGTTTCTACCACATTCACTTCACGGCATGGCTGTTCCTGTCTTCTGTTATATATACAGCTTTAAATACAAATCTAATAGTAAACACCATATCCAGTGTAAAATTACAAGCTATTAGTAAGAACCCTGTATCCAGCATCAAATACCCAGTTATTATTAACGTAGTAAACTTCGTCCAAAATAGTTCCAAATTTACTGAGTGCTACGCACTGGAATACTGTGTTAAATTACATGACATCATGTGGTTTCTGGGCCAGGATAACACAATTTGACAACAGTGGTGTAATGAACTATGCCTCTCCCATCTGTGAATAACAAATATATTATGTGACCTGTATTCTGTATTTCACTGCTGATTAATGCTTTTCACCTGCACCACAAAAATTAAAATCAAAACTGACATATGAAAGAACACTGGTACTTACCTGTAGATGTGATCCCTCTGGTGGTAGGATTACTATACTTATGACAGCTTAGAAAGTCTGTAACCTGTGAAAACAAAATGGAAATCAGAGGCCTGTATTTGTTGACAGTGTTATCTTTGCCCAGGTATCGGAATCATGGACACCACAGTTAAAATTAAAAACAGACTTTATGATATTGGTACAAACTTACTGTAAATTATTGATGGGACGCTGTTGCTGGCTGTGGGGTCATAGCTGGGCACAGGTAGAATCTCTCTGTCACTTTCCAGAATCAGGGTGGCTGTTGCTGACTGCTGGCCTATAGCTGGGCACAGGTAGAACCTCTCGGTCAGTTTCCAGAATCAGGGTGGTTGCTGCTGGCTGCGGTGTCATAGCTGGGCACAGGTAGAATGTCTCGGTCACTTTCCAGAATCAGGATGGTTGGTGCTGGCTGTGTGGTCATAGCTGGGCACAGGTAGAATCTCTCAGTCAGTTTCCAGAATCAGGGTGATTGGTGCTGGCTGCAGGGTCATAGCTGGGCACAGGTAAAATGTCACTGTCAGGCTCACTGTCAACACGTTGTTGTCTGCAGGTAATAATGACTGCACACTCTATGTGAACTATTCCCAGACAATCATTGAAGGGGAAGACAAAATATAATGACATGTCATTTATTGTCAGTTGTCATATGCATTGAAGGCCACTGTTTGTCTTTTGTTTAGTCCAAAAACAAGTAACATTGCGGCACCAAGAAAGTCTTCAGCACGGTAATTGTGCCATTATGCACTACCACTATCATCCTCCGCATCATCATCAAGGATGAAGCAGCCCTTGCAATCCTCCAGCCCGGAGTTGTACCCACATTATTTTTCCATGGTGGTATCATCAACATCGGTGGTACAGTTTTTGACGTTTCCACAAGGATGGTCTGCTTCACCACCATCAGCAGCAGCAACACCAGCATCGTGAGAGGGTACAAAGAGAGAGATGTGCTTCTCCAGCTTGGTATGTGACCTTCATTTATTTTGATAAATGTCAGCATGCTGACATTTGTTGATGATAAGTTAGTATGACGGTCACACACTATGGCCCACGTAGAACTAAATACCCTCTCCACACTGACACTGGAGGGTGGGCATGTCAGGTACTTCACTGCTACAGATGTCAGAACTGGCAGTTCATTCACCTTGCCAGTCCAGTACACTAAAGGATCGTCTGTTATTGTCAGATGCTTGCTTTCTGCCAAATAGACTTCAGCTTTTCTCTGTGATGCATGCATTCCAGATGAATCATGTGCCTGTTCACAAGATCCATCTAGGTCACAAATTCTGACCTGTGACAACGTGCCCCAAAGTGGATTAATGGACACCGGTTTTGCAGATAACACCCCTTGCCCCTCAGCCACCTTACTGGATGTACTTGGTCCACAGTGACCTTCAGCCTTGTTATGCTGTGATTTGTATAACATTGCATGTGACTGCTGTGCCCCATGATCCAATCGCACAAGCTGTCCAGTCAGATTTTGTACCTGATCTTGCCCTCCCTCCAGTATGGATGCAATGCCATGTTTGTAGTGTGGGTCTAGCATGGTTGCTATTTCAAATTCTGGAGATTGCAGAATAGTGGCGATGTGTTGATTGTTGTCTAATATAGTAAGCATGTGTTTCAGTAATGCACTGCTTGATCTATCTCTGGCAACATCAAAGCTAGGCTGCAGATTCAACAAAGTCTTCCTCAGTACACAGAGAAGTGGAATGGCTTGACTGAGGGATGCAATGTCACCACTCACTGCCCGTGTGGCATGTTCAGATGTTCTAAAAATTATTATTACTGAGTTCATGAGTCACCGTTGTTCACTTGTCATAGACATTAAGGCCCCGGAAGTGTCATGGCTAGTGTACATCAATAGGTACTCATTGACTGCTTTGTACTGCATGTGCAAATGCTCAACCATGTAAAGTGTCGAGTTCCATCTTATGACAACTTCAAGCTTCAGGTGGTGCTGAAGGAGGATGTTCTGAATCTGCAGCTGCCAAAGTTGGTCATGGGCCTTTTCAGAATGTGCAAAGTGGGCACAGATGCAGCGTGCAACAGTCAGCATTTGCTTTATTTCAGGGTACTGCAGAAACTCCTGTGCCACCAGATTTAAGCAGTGGGCCACACAGGAAACCCACATAAAGCCACTGTTGCTGATACATTTCACGATGTTTGATCCATTATTACTAGCTATGAAGCCAGCTTTTAGGGACAGAGGATGCAGCCACTCATTGATTTCAGACAGTAGCAAGTCTAGCATGTGTTCACCTGTATGTGACCCTGCTACACTACACATTGCAAGGGTGGCATGCTGTCTAATGCCCTGAAGGTTGCCACCACCACCACCGTCTGACTTATTACACTGCTTTCTCATCCCACCATCACAAACAACACCAGGTAGCTGTGCCCAATGTGCAGTAATACACAGATAGGAACTACCTTCCATTTTGCCACTTGTCCACATATCCATGCTTAAGTGAATGTAAGGCGAGGTGGAATGTTGAAGGGCATGTCTAACACACTCTGTCACCATCCAGTATAACTCAGGAACAGCACGGGACCTTCCATTTTGGACATGCATGTGGCGCAAAGCACCAGCAGCCCACATTCTCCACAAAGGAAAATGGAAAAAGGTCAATTGCCAGCATTTCCACTAAGGCAGCATTGAGTTCATATGCAACTGCATTATTGGGTGGGTATTTATTGGTGCATGCAAACAGGCTGTGCAACATGGGCTGCGTTATTTGTTGCTTTACACGTGGCATGCAACATGGCTCTACTCTACTAACTGACATGGATGGGCTACCTGGGATGTGTGATGGTGGGTGCACAGGTGACAAGCCAATACATGCTGGTATTTTCCATGTTTTAAGCACAGGGTTTTATGTGGTAGAATTACTTCATGGACCACCACTGCTACTCTGACCACTGCTTGAACATTTCATCAAATCATCCTCCCCCTCTCACCTGTAGTAATCCTCCAGTGTTATTTCACCACTTTTACCCACATGGCTACTTACACTGAAAGAAGGGGATACCATGCTCACTAACATGGCTGAAGGTGAATGCCCAACTACAGCATTTGCTGCTCTCTGGTGCCAAGTCCACAGTGCCATGTGCCTGCACTTCAGATGATTATGCTGGCCCCAGTGCTCAAGTGCCTACCCTTTTTACCACGCTTCATACGCACTTGGCAAAGCTGGCAGATTGCCACTGTTTCATTGTTGCCAACATGTACTCAGTTAATAATTTTATTAGTTTCCAACATACAAATGTAACAATGGCATATGAGAGCATTTCAGAGACAGAGTACATTCGGTTTCTATAAACATCAGAGAAGGATTATGCATTACATCCAAAGTCTATGTTTCAAGAATACATTCATCAGAGAAGTTATAAGCTAGACAAGGAATCTGAATGAGTGGGAGGGGAGGCCCTCTTGTCTCTGCTCTGCTCTATGACCTGAAAGATGAAAGAAAAAATTCAACCTATTAAACTACCTAAACTGGGTTTCTCCTACACCTACCAATATATGGAGAGCTATGCGACAGGCAAATCAGATATTCGGAAATTCTTCAGGTATAGGGGAAATACATTTCTATGGATAGTTTCTCTTTATGTTAGGCCAGGGAGGAGGGTCCTACAAGTCAGGAGTACCACTAGTTATGGGGAAGCCAAGAGATAGTTAGTGGGGTTCATCCTATTCCGGTCCTGGGTTTCAGATATGCGAGAAAGGGGGCCCAGCAGTCAACGTATACATTAGATTTGTTGTTGTAGGAACAGGATAAGCAATCATATTTAGCAAGGAGTATAAGGGCATTGTGGAGTTCTTGTAAGGTGGGGATTTCAGTTGTTCTCCACTGACATAGTATTAGACGTTTGGCCGAGATACCCACCAGAGCCAACCATCTAATCTGGGCTAGTTTACACTGCAGTTCCGCAGGAGGTAAGCCCAGGATCCATATAAGGGGATCAAGTTGTAACTTTAGGCCAAAGACGTCCATAGCAAATTGCTTAACTGCTTGCCAAAAGGGGGCCAGGATGGAGCATTGCCACACTATATGATACAGATCTCCCGGCAGAGTCTGACATCTCCAGCACACATTGGTGTTCAGGAGGTGAGATTTGTGTAGTACAAATGGAGTTTTGTACCAATGGTGTAGAAGTTTTTTTTTGAATGAGCTTACTTCGAGCATCTGGGTAACATGTGTGCGTCTGTTTCCAAATTAGGGCCCATTGGGTGTCACTTATTTCCATTTGTAATGCATTCTCCCATTTAAACCTAGAAACCCTGGATTGTGATGGGATAATCTGCCTGAGTTCTGTGTATATACTGCTTGCTTGTCCCCTTGTAAGTTTGAGCCAGGTAGCTAGCTTTTGCGGATGTGCCACTTCAGGGTGTTGGCATTTCATGAGGGGCATTAAGAAGCTCTGAAGATACCTCCAGAAATCATTCTTAGTCAGGCCATATTTCTGAGTCAGGGCTTGGAAGGATTCAATTCTGGAACCAGTCTTATCAAGGATATCCACTAGGGTCTTGATACCCGCTTTCTCCCAGTGGGGGCAATAGAAGGGCTTGTTGCCAATCTGTAAAGCATAATTATAAAAAAATAGGCACACGAGAGAGGGGAGTTGGCTTTGATTGAATTTTATTGTGCACCTTGTGTCAGACCTGAACTGCTGGGGCAATTGGTGGGGTGAGACCTAAGGGATTTAGGCAGGGGGTTATATATTAGATGGGGGAGGGTGTGTGTCCGGGCTATTGCCTGCTGTATATGTAACCAATGTGGGGACATAGTGTCCAGGGTTTGGAACCATTTTAGGGTTTGTGTCGCGGAGTACCCCCATGTGTATCCCTCAAACCATGGGAGTCCCCAGCCACCATCTTTCCAATGGGAGCGAAGCTTACCCCTGCTATATCATGGCTTTTTATTGTGCCAGAGAAAGTTGCCCATGACAGTATCAATAGTGAGGAGCCATTTAATTGGGGGGGGGCTAAAGGAATATGCGATAGTGGGTACAATACTTTTGGCGCTGTTATCATTTTGAGTGCAGCGATTTTCCCGGCCAGGGTAAGCTGCAGCGTCCTCCACCTGTCTAAGTCGGTTTGGAGATTAGCAATTAATGGGCCGAGGTTAAGGTCCCATATTCTGGAGAAGTCGTGGAAGATTTTAATGCCTAGGTATACCAGCGAGTAGGGGGCCCATGTAAGTCCATTAGATGGAATGGAAGTAGGGGTGCATTTGGAGTTGAGTGGTAGTATCTCCATTTTGCAAGTATTCATCTGGAGGCTGGACATTACTGCAAAATCAGCAAGAAGTGAAAGGAGAGCCAGTAATGCCAAGCTGGCATCTTTGACCAGGATTAACAAGTCATAGGCATACATAAGTGTGGGGTATGATTTTGGATGCAAGGAGATGCCCCAAATATTGGGCTGTTGCTGAATAGCCATGGCTAGGGTTCCACTGTCAGAATGGACAAGAGGTGGAGAGGGGCAACCTTGGCGGTGCCCCTGCCATGTTGGAAGGGGCTGGATATGATTGTATTTGTCCGAACTTTGGCTAACGGTTGGGGATATAGGGCTGAGACCCACTGCCAGAAAGCAGGGCTAAAACCAAATTTCTGCATAACCCCATCTAAGAAATCCCACTCTAGAGAGTCGAAGGCTTTCTCAAAATCTATTGCAATAGCCGCCGCAGGGTAGGGTAGGGATTTAGCTTGGTGTATTATGTTTATCAGTGATCTAATATGATCCCAGCTTAAACGTCCAAGCACAAAACCCACCTGCAAGGGGTATATAAGCTCTGGCAAAAAGGGGCTAAGCCTGGTGGCTAGTATCTTGGCAAAGATTTTACTATCCATATTTATTAAAGAGATAGGGCAGTAGCTGGAAGGGAGAGTAAGGTCCTTACCCTTTTTCAGAAATACAGTAATAATTGCTTCTCGAAGGGTAGGGGGGAAGATGCCTTTTTGCAAGGCTTCATTGAACACTTGAGACAAGAGAGGGGCTATGTGATGGGCCAGCAACTGCCAAATTTCAACCAGAAATCCATCTCCTATGGGGGACTTGTCTTTATTTAGGGTATTGACTGCCTTAAAGACCTCTGCTTGGGAGATAGGCAGGTCTAGTTGCACAGCTTGGGTTGGGGCAAGTTCTGGGAGTTGAAGACAGGCAAGAAAAGTCCCTATTCCATGCTCCTTTGTGGTTCTGGTGGATGTGTAGAGATTTGCATAACATTGCTTCATGATGACATTAAAGGCCACGGGGTCAGTACAGCTTTTTCCGTCTGATCTTTCAGGCCCAGGAAGTGGTGTTCGGCCTGTTGTTTTTGGAGTCTATAAGCTAGGAGTTTTCCAGCTTTCTCCCCCTCCCCCAATACTGATGGCCCAGCCTTAGAACTGCTACTTCAGCCTTATGAGTTAATAATTTGTTGAGCTGTAAACAAGAAGCAAGTAGTTCTCTAGGTAGTGGAGAGTTTGGTGCTAGAATGGGGGATTGTTTTGCTCGGGCTTCTAGGGTTTTTAGTTTGGTTTCTAATGTAGTCTGGAGGAGTGCCCGCTTCTTTAGTCTCTTGGCCGCATAGCTGATAATAGCTCCACATAAGGTGGCTTTAAAAGCCTCCCATTGAATGCAGGGGGTAGTATCTTGGGGTGGATTCTCTGCAAGAAACAGCTAGGTCTCAGAGGATACCCAGTGAGCAAAATTAGGATCCTTAAGTAGGAGGGGATCTAGTTTCCAAGTAGAGGATTTAGGAGTGGGTGGGCCCCAGAATATATGTAGGTGTACCGGGGGCATGGTCCGAAATAACTTTAGGCATAATCTCGGCATTCACTGCATTCTGGCATATGTCGGTCAAGATCAGCCAGAAGTCCTGTCGGCTGTGGGACCCGTGCACCGCAGATGTGAAAGAATAATCCTTCAATGTGGGATGGACAGTTCTCCATATGTCTGTAAGGCCAGCTTCTGTCATTAGGTGCTGCAGGGCTAGCCGGGCCTTAGGGTGTTGCACTGCGGAGGGGGAACTGCGATCTAGCTGGGGCACCAGTGTCAGGTTAAAATCACCTTCTAGGATTGTAGGTACAGGCTCTGAGGAGATAGAACATAAGGCTTGGGCCAGAAGGTGAAAGAAGGAGGGCATATCTTCATTTGGTGCATATATACTGCCAAGAAGCATTGGGCCATCTAGTGTTATCATTAATGCTAGGACCCACATGCCCGAGGTGTCTGTCTGCACTTGGGTGGTGGTCCAGGCCAGTGACGTATGTAGAAGAATGGCAACCCCTCTTTTCTGGGTGGGGGAGGATGCAGAGATTACTTGTCCCACCCAGTCTCTTTTCAACATGTCATGATCTTTTTTTTGTAAGTTTGGTTTCCTGTAGGAAAGCCAGCATTGCCCTCAGCTCTTTTAGATGAGATGACACCTGCTTACATTTTACCGGGGTATTTAGGCCCCGCACATTCCAGGTATATGCATGTAGGTCAGCCATGATTGAGTGGGGATAAGCAGATACGTTTTAGGAGAAAGTTGGAACATAGTATATAGGCTGAGGGGAAAGCTGGTTCTTCCTTCAGAAATCTCCCAATGACTCCTAGCTTCCTAGCCCATTGTGTCCCTATCAAGCCTGAATATCTAAAATATTTGTGGAAAACCCTAATACAGCATAATAAACACCAAGTGGCTGGGCAAATGGCCCAGACCAGTAAAACACTATATACAAACATCTGAACACAATAGCATCTCTTAGTAGTTGGAGGGCGACAGTCAAGCCAGCAGGCTAGCCGCCAAGGCCACCTATCGTCCTCTCGTGGGGTGAAACAGCATTGCAGGGAGGTAGGGCATTGCGCTGCACTCCGACAAGAGTATTTATAGTGCGGCATCCAAAAGTCCACTCTTCTGACGAGATTTTGGGCACAAATAGGGAATTGGGTATCAGCAAGGGGCTGTACATGATCTGAGGGTTGTATACAGTAAATACTGCCTATGTATGCAGAGGGAGTGTTAAAATAAGTTGCCCAGAATGGTAGCCTTAGATGATTCCTGTTTCCTAGGTCTGAAAATGGGGATTTGGAAAGCCTTGGTCTAAAGCAGTCTGGGGCCTTCTGCCTTGGTGGCATGCTTCTTATCGTCTCCAGTGAGACACCCCTTTTGTCAATAGGACTTAATGGAGAGGGCGAGGAGCTATCGAGGTGAAGCACCCCCAGGCACAGTTGTTTTACCCCCCATTAGGCTAAGGGGAAATGTACCAAAATTGCTGGCTACTCCAACTGGTGTTGAGCTCGTGCCCCCTACCCATGCATCCACAGAGAGTTGATTCTATAAATCCAGAAAGATTACATAACACATAAATAGTCCACATAGTAACAAGTCCGGGTGGAAATTCACAGCTTGCGATTAGATGCTGTTCAAAGTGTTGCACAGCTTGTAGTTCTAAATATGTCCAGCACCGCATGCATCCATATGCCTGTAAGCGGCCAAAAATATTGCCCCTAGAGACTGCGTATATAGCTGTTATCTCACATGAAAAAAAAAAAAAATTAAAGAAAGAGGGGAGACCAGACAACTGGCTGTGAGGCTGCCATTCCGATGGGAAACCCTGAGATCAGTGAGCCTGCTGAATGCCCGTCAGGACCTATCACGTCCCCGCTTCCATTACCCCAGGCCTACAAAGGCCTTAGAAGGAGAACCAAAAGAAAGTCGCAGTCACTTATCTGTGCAATCACAGAGGGGGTTCGTCATCTGATCGAGGTGAGGGAAGGGCTGTAACTGCTGAGGTCTGTCACTCATTATTCACCAGAGAAGGTAGTGTTGATTCTGTAGGGACTTGCTATTTGTCTGAAGTCACTACTGCAGCCCACGTTTTAAGTTCAGTAGGAGGCAGACCGTGAGCTGGCGCTTCATCTCCCTGTTGTGCGGCCTCTGTAATTGTCAGCAGCGGGACAAATTTGTTCTGGGAGAAGTGTTGGCATAACCCTGCATCATCCTCTTCATCTATGGGAGCTTCCCCGTGTTGCCAAGTAGCAGGGTGCCATCTCTTCTCGTGCCTTTATGAGGCATGCCTCTTTCTATTCCTGAGAGGGAGGGAGGGAGGCATCGAATTGATGCAGCGTCGGCTGAACAGGCACCTGCCCAGGCCCAGCTGAAATATCCATACTACCATGGAAGTCAGAGGAGGTGTGGGCGTTTCTGTACAGGACAGGGTTCTGAAAATCTTTTGGAAATTGTTGTCTGAGGTACTCCGTGAGGCTTTCCAGTGAATAGAATGTTATCGGTGCCCCATTGGAAATTATTCTCATTATAGCCGGGTACCTCATGGAAAAAGAGATTTGGTGAGCGTATAGTATCTTGCATCCCACCACATGTGCTTTTCTCTGCTCTGTTAATTCTCGGGAATAGTCCTGAAATATATGAATGGATTTGCCATTCCAGGTAAGGGTGCCTCTCTCTCTTGCTGTTGCTGAAATGATCTCCTTTTGACGGAAGTCTAGGAATGGGCCAGAATGGGTCGCAGGCATTCTCCAGGTTTGGGTGTAGGGGTCAACGAGTGGTGAGTCCATTCAATTTGTAGGGCAGTAGCTGGAGGGAGTCCTAGTAATTGTGGCAGTGTGTCCTGTAGAAAACATACTGTGTCCCTTTGTTCAGCTCCCTCCGGGAAGCAGATGAACTGCAAATTGTTGCAGCGGCTCTGATTTTCCCGATCGTCCACTTTATCTTGTAAATAGGAGATAAGCCAGGCTTGTTCCCATGTAGTAGCTATAGCTTCTTGTAATGCTGTGTCATGGGTCTTAAGATGTCTTTCCATGTGGAACATCCGTGCTTCTATGGCTTGTAATGTTTGGGTGTTAGAGTTTAATGCAACAGTCATTTGTGACATTTGCGCTAGTAGCTCAGTGAACATTTGTTCTGTTTTTTCAGATTCTGCTGGATAGGAGGTTGTCCTGCTATAGGCCATGGTGTTGAAGAGATGCCCCTTATGATGCAGATCCTCACAGGTAAGAAGATAATATTTGCAATTCTGATGTAGCTGGTGAGAACAGCTGCAGTATTCTGTGTTTCTAGGCTCTCTTATATGCCCCTTGTTGAAGGATGCCTTAGGATTTTAGCCCATGCAGAGAGAGCTGAGAGATTATGCTGCCATCTTAGATGAAGGCTAAGCCATGCCCCCTGTTGCCATCATGTACAAAAAAATCCCAGACTAGGGATTTGGATGCCCTACTCTTCACATGTCGCTGCTGGTGCTGCTGCTGCTGCATATGTAACTGCACTTTTGGTGCAGATGAAATGGAGGGTGTAATGCATGATTTCTGCTTTTCGCCACAATGTGACTTTGACTGAACATCACAATCTTTGACTATTAACTTTGGGTCATCATCAACAGACGTAGGTACAGCAGAACTTGGGGGGGGGGAGACTAACAGACTGTTTAGAAACAGCCACCTTAAGTCTCTTTTTTTCCAGTTCCCAAATGGGATTGCTAGCGTCATCATCATAATCATGAGCCCCTACTTCACTTTGGATGTGTCCTCCTGTGGAGATATTCCATGTTCAACAGCAGCTTCAATATCATCATGCACACTTTTTTTGTCAACATCTGAATGTTTGGATGGGCTAATCGTGACATCAGTGCAAACATGAGACTGTAACTCTGCATGAAACTGTTAAGTACCTCAGTGGAATCAACAAAGTCCAAGAGGGTAGCATCTTTCAGAAAAAGAGATGTGCAAGAACAAGGGGACACAATTTGAAGATAGAGGGGAGAAGGCTCAGGGGCAATGTGAGGAAGTATTTTTTCACAGAGAGGGTGGTGGATGCATGGAACAGCCTTCCTGAGGAGGCTGTGGGGTCTAAAACTGTGGGAGAATTCAAGAATGCATGGGACAGACATAAAGCAGTTCTTGTGGGGGTAGGAAGAAATAGGCTGTTGGTTAACTAGGATCTGCAGCTTATCCAGTAAGTAGGGAAATGGGCAAACTAGGTGGGCCAAGCAGTCCTTATCTGCCGTCAAAGTCTATGCTTCTATGTTTCATGATCAGAAACAGAATTATGTTCAAGTACTGTCAGACTCAGAAGTGGGACATCAACTGCACTCAAGTCTGCAGATTCAACTACATTTTGCCCATGTGATAAGTTTAACAGGGTCGAACTTGTAGCAAAACTCATGTTGTTATCAACCATGCCCTCACTAACTTTACTAACAGTAGGGACAACACCATCTCCAACCATCATTCAAGTGACTGATTTCACTGTGAAAAACATAGCTGGAGAAATCCCTTTTAGTTGCACCAACTACTACCTTGCCCTTCTGATGCGTACTACCATGACCACAACCACTCTTAACACTGCTAGCCTTGGTACCCACTGATGAACCTGACTCATCTTTTTTTTTCCTCAACTGTATTTCCCTCCAGTCATGGTCTGCAGGCCTCTGTTAGGCATCCTGCCTGTTCCTGACCAGCCTGAAGTCCTCCAACCTATGCCTCCTCTCTCCTCCCTCTCAACCCACAATCGACACCCCCAGCTTAATGCCTCCAGGGTGGGATCGCCCCTCCTCTTGGGTGCTCGCTTTCAGTCAGTCTCCATTTGTGGGTGAGAGCCCAGGTGGAGGAATCTGGAGGGCCAGGCAGGATTGACCTGGCCGTGGGCATGGGGGCAAGTTCCGTCGCTTACCCCACAGACCAGTGTTTACCCTATTCTGATGCTTGCTCCCACCCCACCTCCCATGCGTGGTGCATGTCCTGATGCTAATGGCACATGGCAACCCTGCCAAGTGTCAGCCACGCTATGTAAGTGACACTCTGCATGCTGCAGCACCCCCGGTCTCCACCAGGAGCCGCTGGCATGCCAAGTGATGCCCTGTCCTCCCCCCGGGGAGGAGAGCAGCTCTGCAGGCACTCAATCCTCATCCACACCTGCTGGCCCCCGGTGCCCAAGCTCGCTCCTGAGCTCAGGTTCTGGCATAGCGTGAGGTGTTGCGTCCAGTGCCTCAACCCTCAGCGCCACCAGGCTGGCTAACCTGACTCATCTTGACCACAAAAACTACTGCTAATATTATTCTTGGCAGCAGCACCACATACAGAAATTGCTTTGCCTGACCATCTCTTCATGGGAATTTTGTCAGATGACACTGACAATTTACAGTAACTTGATATTTCAGCACTTTTGGGTGGCTGGGAAGAAAAATAGTAATTGCAGCTACACAGGCACACAAAATACCTGTGCTTGAATCGTGAGCCAATGTTTAAAAAGTAGACACTCACAAAACAATAGCATGTTTTGATGGGGAGGGGGGAGAGATGCAGTACCTAGATAGAGAAGCAGGGAAATATATTGCAGACAGGATTACAAATTCAGAGTACTGTTACTGCGATGACACAATGACATGCATATCAAATGACAGGCAGCACACACACAGATTAAAGGTCAAGCACAGAGACTGTAACTGTTCAGTATATGTACAACACAGACAGTCCTGTAAAAAGACGGAAAAAATGTTCAACAATCAGAAAATATTTAGAAACAATTCAGTTAAGTTGTACTGTGTCTAGAGGAACACAAAAATAATAAAACAATAGCCAACAACAGTTGGAAAAACTCCCTTTCTCACTAATCTTCCTTCTACACCACAGAACCGCCCCGCCCCCAAAGTGCACTTCTACAGTGTCTGTCACTACAGAGACTGAGTCAACTAAATTAACATTCAATATTCACAAACAAAATCAATAAATGCTTGATGATGTCATTACATTAAGGTTTACTACAATTGATCTACTAAATTTTGTCACAAAATTTTGTGGCAAAAAGGCATTTTTAAAGTTTTGAAGAGGGTTTGAATCTTGGAGCTCTGACAGCAAACTGTCTCCAGCTTTCCACTACACACACTACAATGAACTGAGGCTGTGCAAGGCAATATAGAGCCCATTTGACCTTACATCCCATGAAGCACTGCAAAATTTGACTTAAACAGCAAAAATATAAGGCAAAGTAATGCAAAATCCATAGAGAACAATGGGAACTTTGTGTTACTTCGAGATATGCAGTTATTCACTTCAAGTTGCACAGCATTATGTGAAATTTGGCTTATATGCAAAATACTACGTGTTGTGAATTTCAGCCACTTCGGCCACCACTAGTTGTAGACCCCCAGGTTGGAGCAGGAAGTACAGAATGTCAGCATTTCCAACCTGAATGTAGGATATATAAGGATCCCACCCAGTAAATTTATGATCCAGACTGCCCAGCATACATGCATTTCTGGGACTTAGACATACTCAAAAAGATGTAGTGGGGAAAGACAATGTCTGGGGCACCAGGAAGAATTCTGGCTATTCCAACAGGATAGGTTGATAGAAAAAGAAGTAGATGATTCACGTTTTAAGGGAGTTTGTCACTACAAAGAACAAAGAGGACATCTGTGGGTTCAGCAGTTCTATTGAGTCAGTCTGGCCATGCCAAGAGAGATGGTGGGTGCAAAATAGTCACCCAGAGAGGAATAGCAGGACTGCAAAAAGCTCAGGCCAGCTTATCAAATAAAGTAGTGATTCGTGCATTGTGAATGTTAAGTTCCACAAAAAGAACTCTGGATGCTTCATCTATATGCTACCATAAATATGTAAGAAAATGTTACCAATATTTTTTTGTCAACTGCAAGTTTAAAAACTGCTAAACCAATGTATCCAGTTGTGTTAGACACCAGGATATACTGACTTTGGATATACATGTCAAATGTTAAATCAATGTCTGCAAGAACAGTGAAGTTACAAACATCCACATTTTTGAGAGTTTTCACAAAATTTAGAAAATATTTACATAGTAAAGTTTTGAACCCCTGTAACTTAAAAATCTCTAATCCAATTCTCTTCATATTTAGATCATTCTATAAGCATTACAACGTGTTATGTGCTAATTTATACATGTCTATCTCAAAAGGTGCCTGAGTTATATGTAGATGATTTTTTTCATGAATTTCCCCACAAAAAATAAAGTGACAGACTTTGATCACATATAATTTTGAGACGATACATTATAATGTCATGAAATGTAGCACATTGTTGGAACACCTATCAAGTAATGCCAAATTTAAGATATCAAGCCCAATAGATGGCTGGAATATATGTAGAAAAAAATGTTCATGAAATTTCAAACAAAAAATAAAATAACAGACTTTAATGACTTATAATTTTAAAACTGTTCATCCTAATTTTATGGTATTTTGCACTTCATTGTCCCTTCTGCAACAGAGTGAGTATGCCACATTTCAGAGTTCTAGCTCAAAAGACAGCTGAGGTATGACCAAATTACTAAATTTTAAAAAGTCTGATGAAATTCCATGAAATTTCACCAAAATTCCATGAATTCAGCATTTTCCCATTCCACACAGCTCTAGCCATCAGATTTAACATGTTCTGACAGAGTATTTGCAAGGTAGGTGCTGCCACATGAAATGCTCTGTCCCCAGGAAGAGAGTGAGCAAGTTGAGCAGTAGGGAGCTAGGAGGTCTTTTAAGTTGTCTGACCCCAGACAGTGTAGGGCCTTGAATGTTATCAAGCATATCTTGAAGGTTATGCACTCCCACATAAGCAGGCAGTGCAGCACATGCAGTACCAGTGTGATGTGGTCCCTTCAGGAAAAGCCCACAGTCAATTGGGCTGCAACATTCTGGATTAGCTGCAGACATCACAACAAACCTACAGATAATCCTAGGTATAAAATGTTGCAATAGTCAAGCATAGAGGTGACAAATGCATGTACAATACTATCATCCCCAGCTCAGAAGTGGCTAGATGCCATTTAATCCTGGAGATGACATGAAGATGTTAAAGGCCAGCCTGGACAACAGCCAACACCTGTTGATCAAATGACCAGGATGACCCCAAGATTAGAGATGTTGCAAAATTTTAATTCGCAGGCAAAGTAACCCAACCTGCCTCTATGGATAATTTTTGCAAAGCTGTTCTATTTGATAGGAAATTTGCCATTGGTAACTTCACCTGGTAAATTTTCCTGTAACTTCTCCCTATGGGTACACCAAGGTGGAGTTGGGTCTCAGAATTAATCTACCGATGCATAAAAGTCTCAAGGTCGGCATTGTCCTGTCCACCCCACTCTGTAGCAGCTGGAACGGGATCCGTACTTAATCCCGCCAACCATTTACCCGTTGGCCAAAATCCCATGACTGCATTGCCGACAATACTAGCACCTGACATTAAACATTCCTAAAGCCCATTAGCCCTACCACATGTAATATTGAAACAGCAAGCAAACTAACATACATACTAACATAATAAAAGCCAGCAGAATAGGTCCTATGGTCTGTCATGTCTGCTGGGTAGCCAGCCACCTAGTGGGTGCTCGCTTTCCCGAACTACACAAATACTTTTCAAACATATGTTTATGAAAAGCCATACAATACTGAAACTCAATAAAATAATTACTATATCACCTTAAATCGTCTTCCGTCAGTGTCTGAAAAACAAAAAAAGGGGGCAGTGCTTTAGTGCATTAGTGTAATACAACTAAACTAAATAACAGTATAATTCTCCTTACCTGCTTCTTTTGCAGAGTTCCATGTTGTACAGCCATTTAAAAAAAAACTTTATTAAAAAATTTAAATAAGAATTAAAAAGTCTCAGATAACCAAGTTGTGTGCGATTCCTCTGATGTACTCCAGCGATGGCATCTGCTCCCTCTTGCTCACCACAATCTTGACTTTTTTTCATCACGAAGTGCATAGAGTTTCTTTGGGGGAGATTTAGGCAGACCACGCTTCATTTTCTCAATGGTGATCTCTGTGTTTGTCTGTTCTTTGTGTAGCACCAATATGAATCTATGCAATCCCACATGTGAACCTCCGATCAGAGCCGCAAGTCTATGGTGCCATCCTTCCATGCTGTTCTGTGTCCTTGGCAAGCTTGTCCAAAGTGTTCATTCACTGACCAAAATGCAGGTGGGAAAATGGGCAGGCAGTGAACTGTAGTTTTGTTTCACATCTGCCTTCTAATGCACCCCAAAATGTAATTTTCCTCTAACCACTGAATGAAAGGAGTGCTGACCTCTGGCAACATTGTCTTTAGCTCTATGAAAACATTTTTAATGTCAACAGGTGGCAAAAAGGCCATTGCAATTAAGTGTCTCATCAGTAAGCTAAACTCAGCATCTTGGCCACGCAGTGTTGCAAGCCTTAAGGTCTGTACCTTTCTCTATACAAACTGCCCAAAATGGAATAGGTATCCCCCGTTAGTTGTTTCTGGGAATTCAGACTCGCATGCATTCACCGCAGCTTGCTCGAAGTCAGTTATTATTAAAGGTGAAGATAAATTAATGTTGTCCTCATCTGCAAGATCTTGCATGTCTTGAAAAAGACGGTAGCACTCTTGCGATTTAGAGGACATGACCTCATATAACAATGGCAGAATTCTTGAATTCTCTGGTGTACCAACTGGTGCATGTATGGAGTAAAGCTGAAGAAACATATGTGGTACTGTACTGAATGTACCATCCGTTGGCCAGTAAGATACACTCTGCAAATGTCTTATGTTATGTTTAGCTGTGCCTTACCTCCTCTGGCAGACCAGTAATCTCTGCCTGGATAATTTGAGCGGGGGTATCATGTGTGTCCACAGCTCTGCACTTCATCGCAGCCATTACACATGCAATAGGAGCATCTGGAGCATCTGGAGCATGGTTGTGCTCCTTCTGGCTCCTAAGGTGGTGTTGGCCTCCTACAAGAATTGTGGGAGCTCTGCCAAGACAGTGCAATGACTTTCAGCTCTGGCAGCACCAATAGAACAAATCACTCTGATGTCTTTCTTTAACCATAAGATTGCCACTAACAGAGATCTTAGCATTTCCTTCTGTGAGGGCACGACAGGACATTCTTCAGCCATCATTTCAGCCATCGCTGCTACTCTAGCACTACTACTGTAGAATAAGTGCCTTATATCAGGCCTACAGCAGTGATTGACAGTAATCACTGTACTGCTGTCAGTGATTACCTACATCTGACATACAGAGGAGTGAGTGCAGAGCGAGTGATTATCATAAGGGGGCACCCTGTTTTCAGCTCTGAATCACAGTTTTTGTTTCCCTGCACTCTTAATAAATCGGGAACCATCGGTAACTAAGGGATGCCTCTAAAGGGTCCCATATCCATCGGTATTTATCCAGCTGGTTCCTGGCTAGGTACTGCACGTGCTCCAGTTTCATACAGTGGAGCAAGGATTTTGTCCATTGTGCAATCGTTGGAGCAGACTCAAGCCACCAGTGCTGGGCCAGCACCTGCTTCCCAACTGTAATACCAAAGCACCATAAGGGATGTTCTGCTGATCCACTCCCTTGGCCACTGCAAGCCAATTTACCATCTAAGTATCCATCTCTGTGGTATTTATTGATACCTCGTGATGCCATCTTTAAACTTCTAATGATGCCATCACTATGGTATATTTTATCATCTATGGATGCCTACACTATGGTATTGTTTAATCTGTAAATAAGCTACAGTATCTCTTTGGCATCTTTAACATCTAAGAATATTATCTCTGTGGATTTTTTTTCACTTTTAAGGATGCCATCACTTTGATCTCTTTCAGCATCTAAAGATGCCATCACTGTGAGATCATTCAACATCCAAGGATGTCATAACTATGAAAATCTTTTAACATATAAGGCTATCATCACAATGGTATATTTCAACATCTAATGGTGTTATCATTATGGTACCTTTAATATCTAAGAATGCCATCACTATGCACTCTTTCAACATCTAAAGATGCCATCAATGTATTATTTTGTTATAACTTTTTTGGTTTTGCACCCAGAGTATTGGCAGGGGATGTACCCCCTCTTCAGCACCGGACCACTATCACAGCATCCCCCTCCAGGCTGCCCAGCTGGGTGGCCCATAGCTTACCCCCCATGGTGGGGGTCCCCCTTGGGGGCAGGGGGAGAGACCAAGATCAACTAGAGGGCCCAGCTGAGGCTTACACCTAGGGCATAATTTCACAGAGCTCTGTTGTTGGGGTGTTTCACCCCAGGAGGCCTGACGTGCGTTGATGTCAGCGTGGGATGGGTTCTCTCCTGCACCTAACCCACATACATCTGCTGATGATTTACTGTGCCAGGAGGTCCTGGCTGCTGGAGATCCAGTCTCCACTGGGTGTTACTGGTATGCTGGGAAGCCAAAAACCTCCCCCAGAGGTGGACAGCTGTCCCTGGGATGATCATCCAACCTTCCCTGACTGGCCCTCAAATGTACCATGCTTGCTTCCAAACATGGGTTGTCAGCGATGCAAGCCATAGTGCTACCGCTGCACAGGTGGGCCGGCCCATCACTACAGTATTTTTAATATCTTGAGATGCCATCACAATGGTATCTCTTTATCATCTAAGATACCATTACCATGGAATCTTTTAGCATCTAAGGATTGCATCACTATGATATTTTAAACATATAAGGATACCATCACTGTGGTATCTTTCCACATACAATGATGCCATCACAAAGGAATCTTTAACAACTAAAGCTGCTGTTTCTATGGCATATTTAAAAATCTAATCATGAAATCACTATAGTACCTTTAACATCTATGGATGATGTCCCTATTGTATATTTTACAATCTATGGATGTCATCACTCTGGAATCTTTCACCGCTTTGGATATAATTAATATGATATATTTAAATTTAATGATGCCAACAGTCTCTTACTGTATGTGCACCTGCCCCAAGTTAAACTCTCAGTGTAAGCTGCTTGACAGCTCAGTCAGTGACCTGCCATGGTGGAGAGTGGAGGGTTGTACAGGTCACTGGGACATGGAAGGGATGGGAGGTCAGGTGATGGAGCACTCCCTGCTGGGGTGGGGGTCCACTAGACCACTAGGGAATGTTACATAAATGGTATTGGTGGAGACTGTCGATCAGGGGGTGGCTGCTAGACTGCCAGAGAAGATATATAACTATTTCTGGGGGACATCAGGGATCGGGGGATCTGCTACACTACCAGGGAAGATTTAAAACCATTTCAGGTGGACATTGGGGATCGGGGAGGATCCACTAGACCACCAGGGAAGATATGTATACTGTACCACAATACATTACACTGCAAACACACTCTGCTGGGTGCCACATCACTCCCAGTGATGTCCGGCTATCTCTGACTTCCCCATTCTGCACCCAGCCCCCTCCTGTCTTGAAGCTTCCCCCTTCACCATCCCAGCTCCTCTAGTGTTTTGCTGGATGAGGGAGGGGTCAGATCCCTTTGGCAATTTCCACAGGTCCACCAACTGTTTGGCACAGCAGTTGACTTGCACCAAACTCGGGGAGTTTGGCACCTGTACCCTGATTTCTATAAAATCAGATTCAGGGTCTCTGCCCTACTGTGAGTTTGCTGGTGCCCGGGAGTGATATAACTTTTGACACTCTAAGGGCCCTTTGAAAATTTGGCCCTGTGACTCACACTGTGCCCTAGTTAACTGTTTCAGGTATAAACTGCAGTTTGTAGTTCAACTGGTTCACCTGGTCTGCATTATTTGTACCAGATCAAACCAATAAAACCAAAAGTCCACCTATTTCACCTATAAATTTGCTAGCATCTGAAGGAATCAAGCACCCAATGCTTGAGGTGTTTGGTTCTTTGGTAGAACTGAGCTTGCAAACCTAGTTCTGCATATTTATCAGATCAGGATGCCATCAGTTTGCTGCAGTATCTTTTAACATCTCTTTATGCCATCACTATTGTATCCTTCAATGTTCAAAGATGCCATCACAACAGTATTTTTAAACATCTAAGGATGCCATCAGTTTGTTACCTTTCAACATCACAGGATGTTATCACTATGGGATCTTTCAACAACTAAGGATGTCATCCTCACTGGACAGTATATTTTAACATCTAAGGATACCATCACTTTGTTACTGTAGCTTTTTACATCTATGGATGCCGTCCACTTGTACTGTATCTTTGAACATCTAAATATGTCATCACAGTGGTATCTTTTAACAGTGAAGGATGCCATTACGACAGTATGTTTTAACATCTATGGATGTCATCAATATATATTTTATCATCTTAGATGATTCTATCACTATGGAATATTTCAAAATCTTGAAATGAGATACTATAGGATCTTTTAGCATCCAAGGATGCCATCAATATATCTTTAAACATGTAATGCTACCAACACTGTGGTATATTTTAACATCTAAATGTGTCGTCGCTGTGGTATCATTAAACATATGCTGATGCCATCACTAAGGATCAAAGGACACTGTTACTATGGTATCTTATAATATCTAAGGCTGCCATCACTATAGCATTGTTTACCATCTAAGAATGCCATTTCTATGGTATCTTTCTACACCAAAGGTTGTCATTACTTTGGTACTGTATCTTTTAACATCTAAGAATGTTACAAAGAAATATTTTAACATTTAAGGATTTCATCACTATGGTATCTTTTAACAGCCACAGTAAGGATTATGTCACCATTGTATCTTGTAACATCCTAGGATTCCATTGTAGTACATGGTTAGGTGTTTTAGCCATAGACAGTCAGCGGGTTCTGAAAGTTGTAATACCATTGTACTGATGAAAATCATCCATAATTTTATTTCTTTATTTAGTTACTGAAATAAATTTACCAGGAAAGACATACTGAGCCATAAATCTCATTTTCAGATGCATCCTAGGGGAAGGGGGTAGGGGATAGATACATAATAATAAGCAAACGAGCACAGTAATCTGATAAAGCAAAAGACATAGCAATGTACAGAATATACAGTAAAGTTATGGCATTATTAAACAAGATAGATTGACTACAACAGGAGTGTGGGATAACCCGGGACTCACAGGCTACAACATCAGCACAGGACATGGTGGGAAGAGAACATTAACAGGATGTAGCAACAGGGAGAAGAACTAAAGAGAAAAACTGTGGAAGAAAGAGAAGAGGGGGAAGAGGTAAAGTGATGGGGCTAGGGTAAGGAGGAGTAGGAAAGAGGGGAAGGGAGTGGGAAAGGAGGAAGATGATGCAGGAAGATTAGAATAGTGTTAAGGAAGTAGAGGAGGGGGAGATATGGAGGAAGAGGGTTGGAAGGTAGTGGAAGGAGGGGGAGGGAAAGGAGGGTTAGAAATAAGGGAAGAGGATGAGTGTGGAGGTTGAACACTTAGTAGTGGAAATAACTGAAGGTGAGGATAGGTGTAGTAGCTAAGGAATGGCAGTGGGTGAAGAAAGAGAAAAGGGGGAGGCAGGACATTAGACTATAGGCAATTGCAGGTGGGAGATGTGTGAACTTGGAGTAGCAAGGAAAGAGAACATTTGGAGGAGGCAGAGCGACTTGTTAGTGGACAAGAGTTCCAGATATTAGGAAAGTGGTAGGAGAAGGCATTCTGCCCCACAAAGGATTTACAAGAAGGAAGCAGTAGGGAGTGATAGCTTGAGTTATGAAGAGAATAAGAGGAGGTAGGCATAGCACTATTGATCTAACATCAAAATTATGGTAATACAGAACAGAATTTTAGGTATGTTTGTAGGCAGCTCAGTTTATCTATCCAGCACAGACAAGAGTAAGAATGAACTGTAAAGTCATTACCGTGAGCTCATGTCACTGTTTGAAACCGGCATTTGAAACTGTGACAGGAGCTGCAGAGTTTAAAAGAAAACTTTTTTTTTTGCGCTCTGTTATTCCCCTTTTTCGAACTTAGTTAAAAGTTTATCAACTTGGACTTGGGATTTATCTAATTTATTAAGGTAAACTGTGATGTGAGTGTGTGAGCTGGTACGACTGAGTGCAGTGCAAGTGTGTGAGCTGGGCTGTACAAACGTGCAAGCTGATAACATAGAGTGCTATGTGAGTCTGTGAATTGGGAAGACTGATATTGAGTATGCGAGTGTGGTTAGAATCTGCCATATATTACAAACTACAACAAATGGATTTCTATCTGTTACAGAGCTACAATTCCATCTTGAGATTGTGATGACATCATAAACCTCTCAAACTTTGCTCTTGAGGTTTATGATGTCATCACTATCCCTCAATGGAATTATAACTCCATAATATATAAAAATCCATCTGTTATTTTATTTATATGGTATCTTGTAATATCAGAGGATGTGAGTATTATGGTGTCTCTTAGAAAATAAGGTTAAATATTTCCCTGTCTCTGATTGGCTGAATCCTTTGACAAGGAGTACATTTATATGCTGATTGAGACCAGGATATAACAAGTTCTAATGCCAACTGACTGTTTACCTAAAACCAATCAAGCAGCATTTGATATTTTTTAAATCTGGAAGCCAGCCATGTTTTTTTCTCGCTAAGCGAGCAAAAGCCACCCCCTCCCCCCCCACACACACACACATACACTCTCACACAAAACACCATGACAGCCTCCATTTTGAGTCGGGACACACACTGTTCCAGTTTTAGTTTTCCCCAGTACCAAGAAAACAGTTTTTTTTTGTTTTAAGCTAAACAGTGTTCCATAGCACAGGTCATGCTTACCTTGCTGTAAGTGCTACAAACTCCTGACTGTGTCAAGTCCTCTGCCTTTGCATCACAGTCACACCACTCACTGCTTAATCCCTCTGCTCACTGCTGCTTAAAAAAGACATTTAGGCACAAGTCCTCTTATGTTTCAGTGGTGGCAGTTTAAAGGAGGGTCAAACATGGGAACAGGGGCTTCCAGCAAGCTCCTGTACCACTCCACCTTGCACAGTGCTTCCCTTACCAACTGCATACCATGCTGCAGTAACTGTTTTACTGATTTGTTGGGGGGGGGGGAGGCACTGTCTGCAGAGAAAATATAAACCAAGACACTGGCTAAGCAAGAATACTGTTTTCTGGGGGAATATAGAAAAAAAAGAAATTCTACCACACCACAGTGCCTTTACAACAGCACTCTTTGTAATCTTTACTAATCACATATTACTCTTTTTTACATATTTTTTACACATTTTATTTATAGTGTAACAAATAGAGCCTTTCCTAAGCACAATAATACCTTCCAGGCTGGGTGGTATGGGCTATACTGGACCTTACTAGGCAATGAGGCCCTCCACCTGGGTTATCGGGCCTCAGTACACTGCTGCTGCAGTCTGGTGTAGCCCCATACTGCCCACCCTGCTGGGCATTATTGCCAGCTTAACATCTAAAGATGCCATTTTTTATGCATCTTTTAACATCTAAAGGTGCCATCACTATGCATCTTTTAACATCTAAGGGTGCCATCATTATGTTTTAACATCTAATGCTTTCATCACAGTGGTATTTTTTAACATCTAAGGATACCACCCCTGTGGTATTTTGAACATACTTAGGATGCTGTCACTACGGAATCTTTCAATATCTAATGATAAGCATTACTATGCCAACCAAGCTATGGGATAACTGCAGAAGAGAAACATGAGAACAGTTTCTCATCATCTACCATGCATTCAGTATCAAGGCATGATAAGCAGCTAGGAGCAGCACCCACTAGCCTGACGCTCCTACCACCAGAATCGACTACTGGGAGGAACCATCAGTTTGAAGACTTCCTAGGTTTATTTTATATATAGAAAACTTTGGAGATTAACTTTGAGCACAAGTGTTCATTTACATTGGTTACACATCAAATGCACAGCCACAAAATCATTACCAGTACAATGAGCAGCTCCAGAGGAAATGCAGTTGAGTCAGGCTCAAAACACTTGAGAAAGGACAATCACATACAGTTTTGAAATAAAAATCCATGCAGATCATTGCACCAAAAGTTACAGGATAGGTACAGAGAGAATCCGAATAAAACAGTTGAACAGTTACAATTACAATGGACTGCAAGGGCAGACCACAAAGATCTCTTAAACTGATTAATCTTGGGAAGATTCAGCAGTGTATCAGGTTGTTTGTTTAACCAATTTGCAGCCCTGAAAGCAAATGACTGCATAACTAGCTGTGTATGCCAGAATGGAGGCCTTATTACAGATCAGCTTCACTCTGTTTAGCACCATGTCACAGGCAGCTGCATAGACAGAGAGACCATAATCTATTAATGACAGAATGGAGCTAGCCACGATAATCAGTCTTGCATCCCCAGTGAGATTGTTCTGGAGATGGTACAGGGCACCCAGTCTTCTGTTAACTATAGCCACCGGACTTTCAACATGGGAGGCTAAAGATATGGTGACATCCAGAGTTACTCCAAGGTATTTGAAGGCTTCCACCTGTTTAAGGTTCTGTCCCTGGCCATTTCAGAAAGCAAAGCATGGAACGCTGTAGAAGAGCATGGTCTTTGTTTTTTTGTAACTGGAAACCAGTTTGTTTTTGGAGAACCAGATTTCTGCTGTCCTGAAGTTGCACTGAAGAGCAGCAGTGAGGCTGTCAGCATCAGGTTATTTGGAAGAGATGACAGCATCATTAGCATAGAGGAGTATGTTGTCTGTCTGACAGGCATCAGACCGTTAATTTATGAAGAGTCCAACTCAAAGTGGGAAGGAAGGAAGGGGAAATTGTTTAACCAGGAAAGGCACACTAAGCCAGAACATATTTCCAGGTGCGACCTGGGAGCAGAAGGAAGTTAAATGACTTGCTCAGGGTCACAGAGTATGCAAGTGGGGGCTGGTTGGGGTGGAGCAGCAAGATGGCCGTGCTGCTGCTCTGCTCCACAGCACGGCAAATGAGTGCTCATATATTTAAGCAATAAGGCATGACAGGGTGTGTGTGTTATAGTGTAATAACGTCACTCCTGGGGTGGGTTGAAGCACGAGGTGAAGCCGAGTGCTTCCACCACCCCAGGAGTGACATTATTACACGATAACACACATCCCTGGAGTGCCTTATTGCTATTATACAATGGCCCATTTGTTAATTTAAAAAGTGCAACAAAAAAAATACATTTAAACATATATTTTCTTTCATTTTTGTGGGTGTAGGTGTATCTTTTAAAAAAAAGTTCTACATATTTCTTCCACCACAAGGTGGAGCTCCTGCCACAATCATCTTAGTCACTGAATCCCTGAAGATTTCTCTTGTTTCTGCTGTGTGGCACTATCAGCACTCTCTCTCTCTCTCTGCCCTGACCTGTAGTAATGGACAGTTATCTGAAGTGTACTGTATTAAAGAGTTTATCTTGTTTTAAATTCAGGTCTGAAGTGATTGAGCAACTGTGCAGGGTGACTTGCATAGCGCGACTCTACAGTGTACGCACTCACAAGACATCGGGCGAAGCAGGAAAAGCCATTTTTTTCTCTCTTTGCCTTTTTTTTTCAGTTTATTTTTAGTTTTTCTTTTTGTTGTTATTCAGACTGTTTTAATGCGAACGAGTGGTTGAGCGGGAGCATCCCTGAAGTCTGTTATGAAAAGGACCGTGCAGCTTGGAGTGGCAGTTTTAGGTACAAGCTTGTATGAAGTTGTGGGCAATGCTGTTTTAGGCAGAAATGAAAAAAAAAATCAGTTGTACAATCGTACCTTTGAGTTTTCCTTACCGCTTGGGTTTTCGTGACCATCAGACTTAAGAATGAATTGGTGTTTTGGGGGGGGTGTTGAGCTGTGAAGGGTAATATTTGCTTGTGTAGGTATGAGGCGGGCAGTGATTCCGGTTTTGTCGTGTGGTCGATTCGCAGCTTGCCCTTGATACAGTGATGTTATCATGTAATAACGTCACTCTGTCTAGGGCTTAACAGCCAAACAGCATCCTTGATTTTTTCTTGCCATTGTATAATTAGATTTTAATCTTTCAGTTTCTTATAACTTGATGAATGAAATGAATGTTATTTTGGGTCTGTAATGGTGAATCCGGTAATAGTTCGATGCTGACGGGCGGTATTGTTTAACAGATATCTTGCCAATTTTCTGTTAGTTTTACCAGCTGGAGCGGCAAACAACGAGTTATGAACTATGGGGGTTTGTCCCCGGTCAAACTACTATGAAGAGTGGGTCTGTGCTGGACTAGAATGGGGCAGGATAAAATACAGGACTCCTAGAGTTAACCCTTACAGATAAATATAGGTGTGCTGTGTACATGCAGAATGCATGCCACATGCTTAACTGTGCAATGTTTGCATGCAGTTCGCATACACAATGTGATCCTAAGCGAACCAGGTCTAAAAGCAAATCAGGTTTGCGTGCTGCAAGCTTGACATGTGCACAGCAGGTAAGCTGGTGTGAACATCTTCTAAAAATTACATCAAGTTCACATAAGAATATAAAGATCTTGCTACTGAATGCAAGAAGTTTTAAAAACAAAATCGAAGAACTTTATGATATATTACCAAAAAATGACATTCATATTTGTGGGGTCACAGAAGCATGGTTTGTGGAAGGTGACTGGAATACAGAACTTCCAGGGTATTTAAAAATATGCAAAAATAGAAACCACAAAAAGTGAGGGGGTGTTTCTTTGTATATACATGAATCCCTTACGGCTTTAGAAGTTAATAAAATACTGGATGTCAGTAATGAAGCAGTATGGGCACAAATAAAAACCCAGCACAGAACTCTAAAAATAGGTTTAATATACCAGGCTTCCAACCTTGATTCAATACAGAACAATGCTTTGTTCACAGAAATTGAAAATATAAACATACAGGGAGAACTGTTATTTATGGGGGATTTTAACTTTCCCAACATAGAACGGAATAAGGGTAAGGGATCAAGTAACACAGAGAACCAATTTGTTGACATCACTGTCTTACAGAACTTAGAACAATTAATTAAGAAACCAACAAGGGAGAATAACATATTGGATTTGTTTTTAAAAATAACAAAGACCATGTTGATAATATTAAAATCCTACCCCCACTAGCCGACAGTGATCATTGTATGGTATATCTTGAATATAGGTTAGGTTATAACATTAAAAAAGGAAAGACTACAATGCTGAATTACAACAAGGCTGATTATAGTAGTATTCAAAATTACCTAAATAACTGGGATTGGAGGGAAGACTTGAAAGGGAAAAACCTTATAAAAGATCGGAATAATATAAACAAACATATCACTTATTAAATTAAAAAATGGGTCCCAATCAGGCATAAATACATCAACTCAAGAAGGGTACCACCATGGTGGACACATAACATGACCAAACTTTTAAGAAAAAAAAAAAATATTATAGGATATACAAGAAGAATAATACACCAGAAAACTGGCAGAGATTTAAACTAATTGCAAAAAAAATAAAACTTACCATAAGGAAAGCAAAAAATACTATACAACTAAATTTGATTACTCGGGTTAAGGACAATAAAAAGAAATTGTAAAGTTATATAGGATCCCTTAAAGGGAAACAGCCCACAATCAGTCCAATAATAACAAATGATAGAGTAATTACAAAGGAAACAGAAATTGCCTCTGAGCTAAACAATTATTTCCTAAGTGTATACAATCAACAACAAAAAAAAAAACAGATATACAACAAAACTTAATGGATAATAATTGTCCGAAATTTGGTTCTGGTCAGTGACATCACAGAACAAAATAAAGTGGACAAAAATAAAGCTGCAAAAACAGTGCCACCATCAATATTGGCAGTACAAAATGAAGCATGCCAGAACAATACAGGCCACATGACATGTAGGTAGAAAACAACATCCACTGCATGGAGACACTGCACTAGAACACACAGAAGCAGGCACCCATGAACAGGAACAGCACGGGGGTGCAGGGAGATGGAATAGGGCAGGGTGTAAGCACCACTGGGAGAAGAAGGCCACTGAACACCCACCATGGTAATCTAATGGCACAGGCACCCACATGGTGGAGTACCCCCACCCAGAATGCTGAGTGATGGAGAACGTGCACCGGGGTAACCACTGGAGGACAGGTGGACCATGGCCACCATGTGGATGGCCATGTATAATGCAAGGGGCCAGGAGCACAAGCCAGCATGTCCCCAGCAACACACACACAACACACAGGACAGGGGAGATGGCATGCTGGCTTGTGCTCCTGGCCCCTGGGATTCTAGTGAAGTGTCTCCATGCGGTGGATGTTGTTTGCTACCTGCATGTCGTGTGGCCTGCATTGTTCTGGCACACTTCATTTTGTACTGCCAATATTGATGGTGACACTGTTTTTGCTGCTTTATTTTTGTCCACTTTATTTTATTTTGCGATGTTACTGACCAGAACCCAAAATTCTGTGCAAAGGACACTGCTGATATTATAAATAACTTAAAAACTAATTGTTCACCAGGGCCTTATGGTATCTCTCCTGCTTTTTTAAAAGCACTTGTTTACCAGTTGGCAGGGCCATTGACTTACTTATTCAACACATCTGTTCAGAGGGAAATACCCTTAAGGAATTGAGAATGGCCACTATGACGCCAATTTTTAAGGGAGGTAGCAGATCAGAAGTAGGTAACTACAGGCCCATTAGCCTTACATCGGTTGTAGGTAAAATAATGGAAAAGTTATTATAAAAAAAACATAAATACACATTTACAAAACACAGGGAATATAGATCTGACCCAACATGAATTTACATCTGGAAGATCATGCCTATCGAATCAAATTCATTTTTTCGAACCACTAAGCACAGCACTGGATAAGAATGTTCCTGTAGATGTAATTTTCCATGACTACTCCAAAGCCTTCAATAAGATCTCTCATTCAGTCTTATTAAAGAAACTTATAAGAATTGGGTTACATACCAATATAATTACTGTAGATGGATCTGTTCATGGTTAAAGAATAGAACACAATGTGTGACTGTTAAAGGTCACTCATCTGATTGGGGTAAAGTCACAAGTGGTGTCCCACAAGGATCTGTGTTGGGACCCACATTATTTAATATTATGATTTCCAACCTACTAAATATAAACAGTGTATGGGTGGGCAAGTACACTGATGACTGCAAACTTGGTGGTTTAATGCAAAGCACTGAAGATGTCAGGGCAATACAGGCTAATCTAAGTACCTTGGAAGTGTGGGTAGATAACAACGAAATGTGTTTTAACCTAGATAAGTGTAAAGTAATGCAAATGGGAAGAACAATCCCATGCATACTTACCAAATTAACCACACTACATTAAAACATGCTAAAAAAACAAGGATTTGGGGGTAATAATAACTGACGAACTAACTTTTGGTATCCACTCAATCACAACTGCTAAGAAATGCCAAAAAATACTGGGATGCATATTAGGTAACATCAAAAGTAGAGATAAAAGAGTTATAGTTCCCCTTTATACTGCACTGGTAAGACCACATTTGGAATACTGTGCACAGTTTTGTGCTCCCACAAAAAAAAAGAACCCAAACCTTGTTTGAAAAGATACAAAGGAAAATGACAAAAAAAAATAAGGACAACTAAAAATATGAGTTATAAGGATTGACTTCTCAATTTGAATCTGTACTCAACTGAGTATAGGAGAGAAAGGGGCGACCTCTGTCTGGTATACAAAATAATCAATGACCCATATATGAAAGAGACCTTGGGATTCTTGAGTAATACGGGAATTGCTGGAACAAGATCACATGAACAGAAACTGCTTGGAGAGAATAACAACACAGTAAAAAGAAGCACATTCTTTACACAGATGGTAATCTCAAAATGGAATAAGCTATCAAGAGAAATTATAGAAAGCTCTAATGTGACAAATTTTAAAAATAACTTAGATATGTATATGGGAGATAAGAAATATGCATTCCACCAATGACTGGGTGGCAAAATCATTAAAGGGCTAACGCTCACTGAACTTGTATCAGAACTGTGAAACTATGAAACTATGTTGCATGCTTGACATGTGTGCAGCAGTTAAGCTGGTGTAAATCTCATCTAAAAAACACATCAGTTTCTTTTTCTTATAATACTGATAGCAATTAGAGTCTTTAAAATACATTTGTATTTGAATTCACATAAAAATTAGGTAAACTCATTAATTCTGATCCTTTTGCAAGTTGATTAATGGCTTTTGATTGTTGTCAATAAATCACCATTAATTTGTAAAGTATTGTTTGCTTACTGCATTAAATGCCTAGGATATAGCCAGTCAGCATTCCCCATTTCAGATGTACGAAGAGGGGCCTTTATGTTGTAAAGCCTATCTTTTTGTTTTGGACCATGTAAACCCCTTATGCATATTTAGTGCTATAAATGTGTTTTTCCATGATTGTTTCATCTCACTTACTTTCCCTTTGTCATTCTGTACTGAGCATATACACTATGGCCATGCTCAGCACTTTGTGCTGAGTAGGGTCTTGGAAACATGCACCATACCTCACATTTTTCCACTGAAATGAGAGACATGGGCACTCAAAATGAGGGACACTAACCAATATGATGATCAGGACACATCGTGAAACATGGAGACACAGTATCTCAGAACACAGTGGAAGCCATTGCATTAGCAACTGAGAATGAATTCCTACAATTAAGCAGGGATGCCATTTAGGCAGGGCAGATGGGGGCAGTTGCCCCCCCCCCCCAGTATTTGTGCCTAGGTTGTTCTTTTGGTGTGGCAGTAATGGCTTTAAATTTGGATTTAATCTTTTGCACAATAAGTGCCTACCTGACCTGTGTGTGCTCATGCTGCAGGTACTCACCAGACTTGACTGTGGCTGTATTGTGTTGTCCACTCTCTCCACCTATTAGCAGCAGCACAATCATATGTGATGTGATGAGCTCCAGCCAAGAAAGAGCGCATGAGCCTTGCAAATGCAACACTGTTTTCCCACCACAGAGTAGACAGATTGCACACTACAGCTTGGAGGAGTCAGTGAGCACTGAACACTCAGTAGCAGTGTTGTGGCAGCTTATTTTTGTTATTCTACTCTTAGTAAGTTGCTATCTCCCTGGTGGCTGAAGGGGCAGAGGGTGAACTAGAAGTTAACTCAAGACTAGGCTACTTACTTACTGTACTTGGCTCGCCTTGCAAACCAAACAGCACAGACCCTCCCCCCACAGCAGCAAGTTAGACTTGGCAGCAGTGGTGACAGTGGTGTGGGTGGTCTTCATAGGCCTTGATCAGTGCAGTGCAGCAGCAGCCATAGCAGCAACAAAACAAGAAGCAAGCAACCCAGGTTGGGTGGATTCGATTGGTGAGGTGACTTGGTCGCGGACCACGTTGGGGACCTGTGATGGTCGGTTCTAGCAACCAGCTTCCAGCAGAAGGAGAGAGGGGGAGTGGACTGAAAACTGGGCTGGTGGCAAACTATGCCAGGCTGCAGATTCTGGCCATATAGCCAGATAAGTAAAGTAGATTTTTTACAGGGGGATTGGGGGAGAAGGAAGGACTGAAATATTGATGTGTTTTTCACGTTTCTTCACACTTGGGCAGCTTCATGATCTATGGGGGATGTGTATTGAATAGAATGGAGTTGGGAAGAAAAATCGGGACAACGTTTTTTGGGGTGGGGCAGAACTTCAGCCAGGAAAGAAATTGGTTAGTAACTGGGTGGGTTTAAGCCCAAATCTGATGCACTGCTCTGGGGTATATACAGATGAATGTTATACATTTTAATTTTTCCTGATTTTCATATCACTTTTCAGTCAAAACAAATAAGTTGTATCTTTTAGAGATGTTGCAGACATTCTAGAGCTGTTCCTTGCATTCACAATCAGTTGAGCAGTATGGTATGTACAGTCTACTGGAGCCCCACTATAGTCAGGCCTATGACCCCCCCCAGTAAAGCTGACCTCCACATCCCCATGCTCAGGCACATTGTGACCAAGGGCAAAGGAGACTGCAGGGGTGTGCACCATTGAAATGAATGGGAGTATTTTTTTATTACTATTTTATACATTATTGATGGATAGCTGGAGATTAATGAAGGCCACCACTCAACTTACAAGGGCCTTTAGTAGAACAGTGTCCTTCATTATTCTCCAACTCACCATTGTAATGTACAAAATAGGAATAGAAAATAACTCCATTCATTTCAAGGGGGTGCACCCCAACATACTGAACCACAGACATCATCTCTTAAAGACTCCTGCCTCTGGCTCCCTAGTACTCAAGTAAGATACTTTTTACTTATATCTATACTTGGTGGGTTGTCTGTAGCAGCATGGCCATACCCGCTACAGTGTGTGTGTGTGTGTGTGTGTGTGGGGAGGGATTGGCTATGTGTATGTGTGTGCGTGTGTTGAGTTATTGCTACTTTTCCATTTGCACCTTAAAGTCTGTTTACGTGGAAGCATTCAAAACTATGGAGAGAAAATAGTAGGAGTACATGCCAGACAGAAGTGATGAAGTGATTTTGTGGGTAAATTTGTGTATTGGGGTGGGAAAAAACACATGTGTTTCCATTGGTATGTGTGCTACAGTTCAACTGTGAAAATGAGATGAGGAAGATAAGAAAACGGAAAAGCGTAACAGTGGCTACAAGCATGCCGCATGCGTGCAGATGTATTCAGATATAGTATGTATTGAAGTACAAGTGAGCCATATGTGTGCAGACAGTATGGCTTAGTGGTTAAAGACACTGAATTGCAAGCCTGGAGGCATGAAAATCTGGGTTTGAATTTCATCAACCCCCACTTGTGTATGGTGTGATCCTCAGCAAGTCATTTAACTTTTACATGTGCAGTTATCAGTGACCACTTGCTGTTTGCATGCATGCCACATGCATACAGTCTTTCCCAATTTAACATAAAAATCATGATTTCCACACTTGCTTGCTGCACGCATGCCATATGCATGCAATCAGTTCCAATTTAACATTTAAATCATACTTGCAGCACGCATATCACTTGGGTAGTTTTATGTGTCCAGCATGAAAACATTTCATGTAATTATTTCTGTTAGGGAAGGAGAGGAGCCAGAGAGTGAAGAGTGAACACTGACCAGCAGTTCTGAAAGGAGAGGTTAAAAGCTGCTGAGTGCTATAGAAGCACAATTTGTATTTATGTTGGAATGCCTGATTATATTCAACAAGAGGTATGCCACCTTTGCCTAGGGGGTATTAGTCCTACTTTAAAATCTTAAATTACTAAGTTACTATGCTCAGTGGAGCATTTTTTTTCTTTTTCTTTTCATTCTCTCAATAGGTGTGTACAGTTGTCATGATTCAACTCTGAAAGAGGTTAACAGAGGTTAATACAGAGAAGATCTTCAGCTTGAACAATACATACGGAAGGTCACAAGTTTGAAACACTGGTGACTGCTCAGGAAGGTGTTGGACCTAAGAAACAGGAGGGAGACAGCTTTTGGAGACTGCATGAGGTTATAATTGCCCAAGAGCTTACAGAACACCAGCAGATCTAATAAAAAGTCCTGCGGTTACCATGGACTCCCGGTTTGGGAGAGGAGCTAAGTTTGGCAAGTTTTATCTTAGTTATCATTCTATTAACTTTACAAAGATGCAGTTTTGTGACTCATGGAAGCTGGTTGTGGGGGAAAAAATTCCCCTTAAAAGGTTTCCTGTGGAAGTCTGTGCTACAGACGATCTCTGTGCAATGGGTAATTTGTCCTAACAAAACAACAGATGTAAAGAAGTTGACGAGCTGTTGTGAACTCCTAACCATGGAGCTGCTTCACTCTTTTTGCATAACTAAGGCCCATGAGATTTAACTATTGGAATGATATTTGGTTGCCTTGTTTTTGTTATATATGAACCCTGGATTTAATACATTTGATGGCATGATCTCCTTCTGAAAATTTTGTGTAATTTTGTTTCTGCTAACAATCTAACAGTCTCTAGTACAGAAATGGAATCTCTAATCCAGGATAATGAGGGGGGGTACATTTTGGTGCAAGGTAAATTGCAGAGTAAGGTTATGTTGATTGGTGCAATTTATGGCCCTAACTCGGATTCTCATGATTTTTTGGTTGAATTACTAAGGGTCTTACAACCATTCAGTCATTTTCCCATGATAATAGGTGGTGATTTCAATACGGTGCTAGACCCATCACTAGATAGAGCTTCTAGGACCCAGGCACATCCTACTTCTGCTTCCCGAGCTTTTGGGGAATTGGTTGACCAATTGGGCCTAGCAGATGTTTGGAGGGTTCTTCATCCTGAGGAGAGGAGCTACACATTTGTCTCCTCAACTCATGGATCGCGCTCTCAGTTGGACTGTCTCCTATTGTCTCGCACCCGTTCTGACTCTCAGCTTGTTAATAGTAGCTGCCCTCTCAGACCATTCGGCTGTAGACCTCACAGTTTTTTGCCTTCCCTAATACGTAAAAGTAATAGATGGAAGATAAATAATCAGATATTGAGGAGTCCCAAAATAACTAAATATTTGTCAGCACAAATTACAGAGTTTTTCATTTTAACTTGAAGGATCAGGTTCGTCGGATATTCTTTGGGGAGCATTTAAAGCATATATGAGAGGTTTATTGATCAGCCAGGCAGTGCAGAGAAAGAAAGAAAGGGAAATCGTAATGGAGGGGTTGTTAAATAAGATTAGGTCTTTAGAACATAGGCTTCTCAGTACCCTACTGAGGAGGTGAAATTAAGTTTAGTGAAGGCAAAGATGCATATCTTAAAAATGCTAGAACAGGCCGAACTGGCCATTATTAAAACTAAAGCAAAGTTAAATTGGACCAGGTGAAAAAGTCGGGCAGGTGTTGTGGGCAATTACCCAATTTGAAGCTTCCAGTTTAATTGAGGGTATTTTCTCAGAAGGGGAAGGTACTATCAAAACTACTCCTGAAGATATGGCCCAGATTTTTCAAAATTACTTTAAATCTCTTTATGCGGGAATGCAGTCACCCCCGGCCGAGGCGAATATCTCCTCATTCCTGGACAGGCTACCCCTCCCTACCCTCTGCGAGTCGGATCGATCAGTGCTCAATGCAGAGATTACACAAGGGGATGTTGAATTGGCCATTAAGGGCCTTTCACCTGACAAAACACCCAGGCCAGATGGGTTCTCACCCAATTTTTATAAAACATTTGCCACTCAGTTGTCCCCGATATTACTCAATCTTTTCCAATATATTTTATCTGGTAAAGAAGTAGAGCACTCCCTTACTGAAGCACTCATTGTGCTCATCCCCAAACCTAACAAACCGCCTGAAAGACCGGCCAGTTACAGACCTATTTCGCTGTTGAATTGCGACATTAAGATTCTACAAGATATTGGCCGATCGTATCTGCCAGGTAATTCGAGGCTGATTGGACCAGAAAAGTAGGCTTTATGAGGGTAGATCCTCTTCGGATCATTTTAGAACTCTGGCACATGTTTTCTTGGCCTCGAGGTCTGAGCTACCAATGGCGTTGGTCTCCTTGGGCCTGAAAGCCTTCGATAGGGTCCACTGGCCTATCTTTTCGAGGTAATGGGTAGATTTGGTTTCCAGAGAAATTTATGGTTTGGATTAGGGTATTGTACACAGACCCCTCGCTAGTCGGTGTGCAATGGGGTCATTCTGCATCTTTCAAATTACAGGCTGGTACGAGACAGGGCTGTCTCCTTTCACCCCTATTATTCAATTTATATGGAGCCCCTTATAAGGAGTATTGTATTGTCCCTGAGATTCTTGGTATTAACGTAAGGGGATATACAATTAAGGTTACGGCTTATGCCGACGATTTATTAATCTATGTATCGAAACCCGATAGGTCTATTCCCAATCTATTAAAACTTATTCAGAATTTCAGTGGGCTAAGCAATTATAAATTGAATCAGGACAAAACTGTTGTTTATCCTTTGAACAACAGAGTATTTAAGCCTGATGTCGTAGGACTAGGTTTAGGATGGGATTCTAAATCTCTTAGATACTTAGGCCTTTTTTTGGCAAGCAGTCAGGATAGACTGCGGCAACTGAACTTAGAATCCTTAGTCCACACAATCAAACTTGATCTCAAAAGATGGACACAATTGCCTTTGTCCTTATGGGGGAGAATAAATATTGTAAAAATGAATATATTCCCCAGGCTTTTCTATCCCTTATCTATGTTAAATATCTGGATTCCCCTTTCTTGGTTTAAGAAACTTCACGGTGAATTGGCTGATTTTGTCTGGGGACATAGGAAGGCCAGGATGTCGTATCCTAAGTTGGCGGCCCCCAAAAATCTCGGTGGTCTGAGAATGCCTCACTTTGCGCTTTATTTTTGGGCAGCGCATCTAAATAAATACGGGACATGGATGCATTGTGAAACACCACCACGAATATGGGACATTCCATTATGGGTTAATTTGGAATTTAGTTTTATTAAGGCGTAGATATTAATCCCAGGCTTTACCTATGTACCCATTCGTTTACTTCCTCTTTACTGAAAAAGTCTCCTATTGGACTTTCTCTTAGAATACATAATCAGTTATGTAATTTTTTGAAGTATGAACAAATGTGGGACATGGGGCAGCCTGTTTGGGGGAATCCGCAATGGCGGATAGGATATCGGACTATTAAACAGAACTGGTTGCCCTTCTTAGCTGTTTGCTCCCTGAAAGATTTTATAAACACGGATGGCGGTATAATCTCAGCGGTGCAGATTTTGGTGAAGTTCGATTTGACTCAGAGGGATATTTTCAAAGTATATCAATTACGTCATGCTCTGATTCAGAGAATCGGTAGCAATCCGGTTTATTCACCTTGCATCTCATTCTGGGAAGACCTTAGCGTATTAATCGGTGCCCCACAGGCTATTTCCAAGATCTATTTAGTATTGTTCAATTGGGCCTTTAAGGATAGCCTAGCACCTAGTTCATACTGGGCCAAAGTATTCCCTAACATAACCTGGGACTGGGCACTGATTTGGCTGAATTGCCACAAATTGATCCGACAAGATCATCTCAGACTGGTGCAGTTCAAAATATTGCACAATATTTATTACACACCTCAGAAGTTACAGGATCTAAAGTTAGCACAGAGTTCTCTGTGTTATAGATGTGGCAGGGAGGGGGGAGACCTTCTCCATATCTTTTGGCACTGTCCTAACATTGCCCCTCTGTGGAATGAAATCAAAAGTAAAGCGGATCCATTACTGGGATTAGAGGATCTGTTTACCCCGGAAATATGTTTATTAGGCGATATGTCGGGCTGTATGTGTTAAACAGAGAGAATTTTATATAACCATGATCTCTTGTATAGTTAAAAATAGTGTTGAAGCACTGGAGACGACCCTGCCTAATCACTTATTCTGAATGGTTGGCAAAATTTCTTTCTACCTCAGGACCGAGAGGATGATTGCCATATTGAACAATGTGTTGCCCGTTTGAGAAAATCTGGTCTCCATTAGTAACAGTTTACGCATAAGAACCTATAGTAGTGATGCCTCTTTTCTTTTTCCCAGGTGGTTTCTAATGCAGTGCCTTGTATAGGGGTGGGGTGGGATGGGTTTGGGTTGGGGGGCTTCTGGAGGCTGTATGTATCTTTATATTTTAGATTGTACTGATTGTCCTTTGTGTGACCCCACCTGTGTTTTATTTCTTATTTCTACCTTGTCTCCGCAAGTGCTTGTATTTAAATGTTCAATAAAATGTTAATTGCAAAAAAAAAAAAAAGAAATGGAATCTCTTAACCACATATACAAATAAATGGACTCCTGAATCAATGGAGCCTCGAACGCTGGATTTAATAATGAACAGACTCCTGTCTTTAAAGGAGCTATTACTTTGTTGGGACAGAATAACTTTTTTTACTTTAACAAATTAAAAAACATCTGTATATCTTCTCCAGCATGCTGAAATTATTTGCTTTCATTTACAGGTTAAAGGGAATTTGGATTACTGGTTTCTTAACAGGGCCTTTTTAAAAAGTCTTGCCTCTGTAATTCTGATGTTAATGGACACAGTCATTTGACTAGAATTACTAGCTGGTAAATAACTAAAGTCTTCAGCTCTGGCTTGTTAATGGTGAATAGTAGCTATAAAAAACTTGAGTATTTTTATTTAGCTTCATGTGCTTTTTACCTTTATTACCTGTTTATACTGATTACACTGGAGTTTAGATTATTCATTAGTACAGCAGATATTTTGACTATGCCTTCTAAAGTACATGTACGTGTTTGTTATAGGAGAAAAATGGCATGGTTAGACTGAATTGAATGCAGCTAGTGCTGATGGACTCCAAGGGTCTCCTGAGGAGGCCTTGTATTTAAGATATTCATGTTTTCCTATTGATGGACATTAGGAGATACTGAGGAATTTAGGATAGGCTGTAATCTGTCGGTCTGACTGGATAATGGGTCTATATATGCAGGATAAAATAACCTGGAATTTACTGTAGGCACCATCTGAAGGACCCTCTACATAATGCCACAAGCATTGGCTGGAGGAAGCTGTCTGTTGGGGAGCCAAAACTAGGGTACAGAGCAGCATGCACTGCATGGTACCCAGGTGGTACTCCCTATGCTGTTGTATCCCACAGAACATACAGGTTGGCTTACTTTGGTATCTAGTGAACATAGTCTACTAGTTTTTCTTTACAGCCAGAGTAATTCTGTGTATTGATCCAGAATTCGAATCTCATGATCATAATGGTATACCCTGATTCTATCCCTCGGTCCCACACTGATGACCAATCACAGACAATAAGTTGATTATTGGGAGTAGTGGGTCCCTTAAGGAGCCTCCAAATGAGAGTTTCCTGGAATGACTGCACACTGACGCCTTTTGGTTTTGTACTTCCTTTCCCTACTGGGATGGCCCGTTATAGTTCAGGAAGCCTTTATTAAGCAACAATAAGGTCAAATAGTAATTTATTATATTCCTAATGCATAGTAAATGAAAAGTATAATTGAAATGCTGCCTAAGACAGTTTAGAATCTTAAACATAGATATAAATATTGGTCTGACATACATTTTTAATAGGGATAATAGGTATTTAGAAGTATTTTAAGATGGAAACCCTTGTTGAAAGTGTATATATTGTATGTCATATTCTGTACATGTTTTTTATGTCAAATTGTAATGGCCTAACTGGTCGAACAATAAACCATCGATCGATAAAAAAAAAAGTTGGGGCTTATGGGACTCAAACCCAGGACTCCAGGTTTGCAGCTCAGTGCCCTTAACCACTACACTATACTGCCTCGTATAGGAGTGGGCCCAGGGTGGAGCCCTAGGGGACACCAGTAGATACACCTTTCGTGTCAGATAAGTATGTATTAATTTTCACACACTGGAAGCAATTGGTGAGATAGTTGTGGAACCAGTTAACTGTGTTCTTTGACAAATCCAGGTGAAGGAGCTTCTTAAGTAGGAGCTTATGATTAACTATGTCAAAGCCCTTAGTAAGGTCGATATATATACAGCTCCAGTGTGGTCACCATTTTCAAGGGCCTCTTTAACATAGTTGGCGTATTCCAACAGTGCCATGTTGGTGCAGTGGAGTGTCTGGAAGCCATGTTGTTGTACACACTTACACTAGGTCAGTGTAAACAAGGTAAAGAAAGCATTTCATAACTGACTATAAGCCAATTAAAAACTATTCTCTTGAAAGTTGCCCTCCAAGTCAGCATCTTATCTTTGGTAAGTGAATAAAGGACTATGATTGTGGTTTTACTTGGGGGCCAAGGGTCAATTAAGTGGCTAAAGTGTGCATTCAGAACTGCCTCATTAAAAACTTGTTTCATCATCTGTATATGATTGTCACTAACAACTGTCTTAACTGTTATCATCACATGCAGTATGCATCTGCCAAGCCAAGTTCTTTTTCATCCTCAATCCACTACTGAGGTTACCATCACATAACAAATTTGTACGGATGTTGTTGTGATCATCTGGACTGCCATTATGAACAAGTTGAAAAGAGACAATTCATGGACTCCAGCCTCTAAAGCCAAAAGAAAATAGACTGTCACCAATATAGTTGAATGAATATATTGACTAATTGCTTGCTAGTTGCCTATAAGACATCTGTTCTTCCTGTATTATGGTACCTGAATAAATGTAAATGAACTGAACTCTATTTCTTAGCCTATGGTGTAGGGAAAACTACCCAGGTGGATAGTTCAGACGTTCACAGAGGAGTCAGGGCAGTTGTTTTTCATAAGAAGGTAATACTTTTTTTCTTGAATGTTTATTAGCTTATAAACATATCCTTGAAAGTAAGTGTTTTCTTGTGTTCAAACAAAGATGAAATGTGTTTATGCGCTGACATCACCCACTGCACAGAATACAAGAGGTGCTTTAACCACTATGTACCTAACCAGTCCTTTCTGCACTTCCATAAACAGCATTCCAACTGCTTGTTTGGCATCTACAGTTTGGCCTTTACTGAGGACACCATTGTAAATTAGCCTATGTTCAATGGTTTTATCCTCTAATTAAATTAAATGAAAAGATTGGCTCAAAATCATACAGTATAAAAGTGGAAGCTGTAAGATTCACAACCAGGTGGTGGTAGTAGTAGTAGTGGTAGGGGACTTTCATTGCAGCACTAAACAAAGGTTGAATAATGCATGACTGGTTGTGCGTCATGCTGGGATAACATCATGCCGCCTGTGGTTGGGCATGAGGCCACAGGCTGAGTGTGTCCAACATCTGAAAAGTGATGTTATCCCAGTACAAGACACACCTTGGAGTGCATTATTCCTATGATACAATGGTTTGTTTGTAAAACAAATAAAAAAAAGTTGAAAACTACATTGAAAGTAGATTTGTTTGTCATTTTCTTGATGGGGAAGGGTTACTTTATAAAAAAAATAGTGCTGATTTCTTGTTTCAGCCAGCAGGTGGAGCTGCTGGCCCAGATATTCAAATGGGTTGTGCCATGCGCAATAGGGTTGCCCCAGCGCAAGTCTGAAAATGTGCCATTCTGATGATATTCAGCGGGAGGCAGTTCGCCCCCAAATCACGCTAAGCAATAGTGCAATGAAATAATGATATGCGCAACTGAAGGAGGAACCATGCTAAATGGCGAGTACGATATACAACAACATGCGCCATGCGCATAAGGGGAGCAAGCGGAAGTTGCGTGATAGCGGAAATGAGCCAAAATAAAAAGGAACAAGGGAGAGCCTACAGGGAAGGCACATGTTGCTGAACTATAGCCAGCCACACAGGCAACACACACACACACACACACACACACACACACACACACACACAGGGCAGGACAGAGAAAGGGCACCTGGAAACCACAGGCTCAGGGAAGGTGTGGGGAGCCACAGCCAAAGTGCAGATGGGGTAAGTGCCGCACAGCACTGAGGCCAGCACAGTTAGGTGTTTCCGGTGCAGGGGAAGTAGCAGCCAGGACAGCGAGGGGAACACAGAAACAGCTGCCAGGGTGGTGAACATAAACCAGGGACATGGCCAGTGCCATCCTCCAGATGGAGGCAGTAATGAGGGGGGTGAGAAGGTGGGCAGCAGGGGGGTGCGGCCATGGAAGGGCCCGTCGGTGGTATGCCCCCAACAGGCAGTACTGAGCCCGCACCAGCTTCGAGCTGTACAGTGATACTGAGATCGTGGGCCAGTACTGTCTGAATTGGGCAATTCTGAGGCAGCTCTGTGAGCTGTGCAGTGATGTGATGCAGGCACCCACACGACGGAGCCATGCTCTGTCAGTGGAGACTAAAGGGACAGCTTGCATGTGCTTGCTCGCCACGGGTACCTTCCAGAGACCAACAGGGGACACCACAGGCATAACCCAGTCAGCCACCTCATGCCACCTCACCCAATTCCTCAGCACACTGCTGCCACATGCTGTGGAGTACATCCATTAGCCCAGCACGCTGGCAGAGCCCACAGCAAACATACAGGAGTTCCACAGGGTAGCACATATGCCTGGCATGCTAGGGGCAATAGACTGCACCCATGTGGCCATCCGCACACCACCTGGCCCCGAGGGAGCTGCATACATTAATCGAAAGGGCCATGCTAGCATCAACTGCGGGTGGTGTGCGATGCCAGGGGGTGCATAATCAATGTCTGTGCCACGCATCCTGGGAGAGCACACAATGCCTTCATCTGGCACCAGTCAGCACTGTGCCACAGATTCGAGAGTGGGGACATCCCCACTGGCTACTTAGTGGGTGAGTATGCAAACCACACGGACAAACTTAGGGCTTGGGAGGGGCATGGACAGAGGTGACATGGGTAGTGGCCTACATGGCCCGGGGCAGGGCGATGCTGATCACCAAACTGACCTCCACCCTCTACACACAGGTGACAGGTGACAGTGGATACCCACTCCGTCCCTGGCTGCTCACACTATACCGGCGGCCCGCAACCCCATCGCAGCAATGCTACAATGAGGCACATGCCACCACACGTAATGTCATCGAGCGGGTGTTCGGTATGTCAATTGTCAATGTCAATTTTATTTAAAAAGATGCTCAATCCCAAATGCTGTGGACGCCGCACAAAACTATACAGTGTGTCATACTGTATACATACCTTAAAATAACATACATAAAATTCAATTTCCAAAAGCCTGCATAAATAAAAAGGTCTTCAGACGGCTCTTAAAAGCCTCTATAGTAGGGGCCTCTCTCACTTCCAATGGCAGCGAGTTCCAGAGAACTGGAGCAGCAACTCCAAACGATCGATCCCCAGCTGATTTCAATCTCGCCTCGACCTTTGAGGAGGCCACTATTAGAGGAGGAGATCACTTGATAGAGGTGGACGGTACCAGGAGATCAGAAAGGTAACCAGGGCCCTGTCCATGTAGGGTTTATAGGTGAGAAACCCACTTGAACAATACTCTCCACCTGACAGGCAGCTAGTGCATCCACGCACATGGAGTAATATGACTGAACTTACTTTGTCCAGTCAAAAACCGGGCAGCAGCATTTTGCACTAGCTGCAGTCTGTGAAGAGAAGTTCCAGAGACCCCGAGATAGAGGGCATTACAGTAGTCAAGCCTAGAAGTGACTAAGACATGTACCAAAGTAGGGAGGTCCAGAGCCGGAACAAGGGGCTTAATCCTGGCGATATTTCTCAGATGAAAAAAACAGGAATGAACCACAGAGGATATTTGAGCCTCCATGGACAAATTCCTGTCAAAGATCACACCAAGATTACGCACCCATGGGGAGGCCATCAATGACACAGCTCCTAGCACAATGCCAGTCACAGAGTCAGAGGCCATCCCATCACGAACTCTGTTCGACTCCAATACTAATACCTCAGTCTTGGTAGGGTTCAGTCGCAGCCAGCTGGAAGACATCCAGTCATTCATCTCAGCCAGACAGATATTTAACACATCCACTGCATTTGATGTTCCTGGGGCAAAGGAAAGGTATAGTTGAGTATCATCAGCATAGCAATGAAAACTCAAACCATACCTCCTAATGATCTCCCCAGGGCAGCATGTATACAAGTACAACATAGGGGCCAATACCGAACCCTGAGGACTCCACACAGAAGGAGGTAGGTGCAGATGAGAAATTACCCATCACAATCTGCTGCCTCCTGTTAATAAGAAATGACTCAAACCATTTGATGACAACACCGGTGAGTCTGCATAACTCCCTCAGGCGGAAAAGCAATACACTATGGTCCACAGTATCAAATGCTGAAGAGAGATCGAGGAGAACAAGAATTGTCTTGTCCCCCCGATCTCTAGCCCTGAGGAGGTCATTTGCACCGAACTAATGCAGTTTCAGTGCTATGTCTGGCCCGATAGCTGACTGGAAGGGATCATACAACTGTGGGTCCTGAGATGTTCTCAACTGAAGTGATACCACCTTCTCAACAATCTTTCCCAGAAATGGAAGATTGGAGATAGACGGTAATTTGCCCTAATCTCTGGGTCCAGAGAAGCTTTCTTTAAGAGGTCTCACCAGAGCCTTCTTCAAGGCATCCGGAAAGACACCCTGACTCAGGGAGCACTGGAAAATCAGGGCAAACACCGGGCCAACAGTGTCAATGCACCTCATCAAGAAGCGGCTACACGGGATCCAGTTCACAAAGGTATACTCAAGTTGGCCACTATCTCAGTGACCTCACGAACCTCCACTGGCCTAAACTCCCCCCACCCAGAGAGAGTGCTCTTAGAACATGACTGGCGACCACTGACAGCAATGATATTACTGGCTGAGGAAACCTCCTGCCGGATCGCAGACACCCTGTCCGAGAAAAAATGAGCAAATTCCTCACAATCCTCATTCGAGGAAACTCTTCCGGGCTGAAGACAGAGTGGATGAAGAAGTCTATCAACAGTCCGGAAGAGTGCGGCTGGTCAGCTTCTCCCAGCAGCAATCTCCCGAGACAAAAATATTGTCTTCTCTCGGTTGATTGCCTCCTGATATGCGCAATAATGCACACACAGGACCAGTTTGTCAGTCCCCAGACGGGATTTCCTCCAGCGATGCTCTAATCTCCGACCCAGCCTCTTCATTTCCCTGAGATCGATGTCATACCAAGGCGACCTCAGGTAAGAAGTTCTGGGTCGTACACACACAGGTGCGAGAGAGTCAATGGCGCCAGATAGTACCTCATTATAGGCATCTACCCCTGCGTCAACTGCTCCGATGCATGAATAACACACCCTTGATAAATCAACTGCCACCAAATAACCCTCAGGGGTAAGATCTTTTAACGGGCGTCGGCGAAATATTTCAGGAGGGGAAGAATTCATGACGGGAGCACTAAACATGAACCTCACTGCAATGATCAGATCAAGCCACTGACCAACGCCGAGATTAGCGATCTCAAGTCCCAGTGAGAACACCAGGTCCAATGTGTGGCCATCCTGGTGAGTAGGCACGCCAACAGACTGCACCAGCCCCAAAAGGGACATACTCTGCAGTAACTCATCGGCACTCTTGACCTCTATCTCGCCCAACATTGAAGTCCCCAAGAAAATACATCTTGGGGAATTCAATGTTTCACCGCAACAAACTCGCTAATTCCTGCAGGAACCCCCATCGGTCCAGGAGGGCGATAGATGAGGAGGATCCTGCAGCCAACACCCAGTCCTCCTCGAACGGCCACACATTCAAATGAACCTGGGGTTCCCACCGGGTGCACGGTGAAGTCCAGGCTCGATTTAAAACAAATAGCTACACCGCCTCCCCTACGGTTTTCTCTGGGGCAGTGCACCACAGTATAACCTGGGGGGACTGCAGCCTCAAAAACAGGGCCAGCATCATCCCCCACCCAGGTCTCTGTAATGCACGCCAGGTTGACCGATGAAACCAGAGCGGCAATAATAGCCGTCTTGTTTCTGATTGACCTGGCATTGCATAGCACTGCCGTCAGAGATATTAAGGGTGATGCAGCACTGAAGGTCACCTGGCCACTTGGCCTGGTGGCCCCCCTGGAAATAGGCACCAACCACGTCTGGCTTCTTCTAGGTGCTCTATTTATTCCAGGGTGTCTCCTGGACTTAACCACCTCGATCATCTGAACAACCTGCTCCTGGTCATCACACAGCACATGCGCAAAGCAATCCCTACCAATCCCCACTTCCCTACAACGTCTGATAATAATATCAGATACAGGGAGGGGGATAAAAGGACGCAGTGCATGCAACTATGCTGAAGGCATGTTTTCATTGCCTGGACACCTCCGGCAGTGCCCTACAGTGCAGCCTCTCAAAGGCATGCGGGCTATTCCTGGCCTGTTGCATCCTGCACAACATGGCCAACGAATGTGGGATAGCCATACAGGTCAAAGAGGGGGACAGCGATGGGGACGATGAGGACACCGGTGACAATGGTGATGGGCAGCCCCCCTTGGGCGACGGGACCCCCAACTGTTCCAGCTGGCACAGCTGCACTGGGACACCATCACAGAGGAGCACTTCAGCCAACCCAGGTAAGTCATGGGGCCATGCGCAACCACCAGTGGCAAAGGCACAACCCACAAACATGCATGGACACACACCAGGGGTGAGTGCCATCAAGGGAAGTGGCCAGGCATGGAACCACACACACCGCCAGGGATGGGTGAGGTCTAACATGGCACGTGGTCAGACACACACACACACACACACAACTCACCAGACATGCACAAAGGGTAGGAGGCACGCCGATCCAGAACGCCACCCCTAGCCACACACATGTCCACAGACCACCATGCCCACTGCCTGTCATTGTGCATGTGTCAGATGTTGGGCACCATTGCACATTGGCGTAAATGCAATGCAGGCATCATCATGCACACGCAACTGTGGACAGCAGCCGGGAGGGTGTACAGATGGACTGTGTGTGCTTGCAGGGCCGGGTACCCACCTGTGCATTGCCCGCTGAATGACACAATGCACACAGGGCAGCATCAGACAGTAGCCATGCTGGGAGACAGGTCAGTCATGCACCACAGTGCCCCGGCCACCACAGATGTGTGGGTGGCCCCGCTGAGACCCACCAGCAGTGACAGGCTGACCACTGGCCTCATGGGGTGGCACCGATGGTCCCCCAGGGGTTCCACTGCGTGAACACGACCGTGCTCGCACAGGGGTCTGCAGCACACTGAACATGCCTGCACCAGGCGTGCTTGGGATGCCCACAGCTGAACCCGGTGTCGACAAGGATGGTGTCGTACAATGCCGGGGACGGGGGGTGGACATTGCACTGCGCGGTGTCTGCGCCGCATGGGCAAATAACTGTGTGCCCCCTGTGGCCATGGCAGCTGTGATTGTCTGTGTCAGCCTGTCAATGGCAGCAGTCACATCCTCCCGCATCCAGTCCATCCCTGCCAGGAGCAGAGCAGTTTCTCTGCTGTGATGCTCCTCTGCCTGGTTCAGAGCCACACTCAGTGCATCCACCGCCGACACAAACCACATCTGCTGATTGACTGATTCTTGCAGTATGCAGGTGTGCTCATCCAAGAGGTCATCTGCCTGATCAGCATGCTGTCCCTCAGGGTGTTCGCGGCCCTGATGCTCATCACCCCTTGAGGGTGGGCGCTGCACACCAGAGCCAGGCCTGGGCATGTCCACAGGCGGTGCACTGATGCCGCCCCCTGACACTGTACCCCCAAGCCCACTGGCCAACTGCTGATGCTGCCCCTCCAGCTGCCGCTCCCCAGGGCTCAATGCTGCTGCTGCAGTGGCCGCAACAGTCCCACTGTCCTGTACAGACACCAGTGCTGCCCCACCGGTGCTGACAGGCACAGGCTGGGACTGTGATGACACGCAGGCCTCCACGACGGCACCACCCACAGCCATGGCCGCGATGTTACCTGCTGTGTGGCCATCCTGTGGCACACACGTGTCACTGCCCATGACATTAGCGACATCATCATCGGTGACGGACCTGGCACCAGACCAAGTCCCAGCATGCTGGCATCCATGGACGCTGGCACGCTGGGACATGAGCAGGGCCTCCTCCGCACCTGCTCCACCAACATCAGTCTAGACATCCAGGCGGGACCACTGTCGCCCTGAGCCACGTATTCCTGTGGAGGTGGATGGGCCCTCCTCCATCTCCATCTGACCAGCCTCAGTGGAAAAGCCCACCACCGCTGACCCATGCAGATGCTCAGGAGCTGTAAGGGAAAACAAAGTCGCATTACTGCATGTGACCTACTCTGCCCCCCCCAATAGACAGACCATGACCTACCAGGCAGTGACGGGCTACTACCCGTCTGGAATCCACCACCTGGAACACACTCAATGACACAACGCTGCATGCTGCCAGCAACCCTCTCCTCCTGTGGGGTCAGGTGTAGCACCTCCAGCTGTCCTCCACCTGTCACAGACCGTGCTGCCCTGATGGCAGCCACCTTCTCCTTAATCCTCTGCCTGTCTGTGCCCATCTTCTTCTTGCACTCCTGCATGGAGCGCTGGAGGCTGCCATGCAGGTTTACAGCATGCACCACCTCTTCTCATGCAGCAGCACGGACCTGTGGTGTTCCCTGGCATCCGCTGAGAAGCGGCTCCTGGTCCAGGTAGGCCTCGAACAGGGTATCCGTCTTAGCCTTCGTGAAATTTGGCCTCCTCCTCCTACGACTCTGTTCCTCTTCCTCCACAACTTGCTTGGTCATGATTCAGCCTGTGAGAATGCCAGGTGTTACCTGTGACTGTGCAGTCCCATGCATGTCCCAAAATCCACAGTCCACACTCCCAAACAGCATGCAACTCACCAACAGACTGCAGTAACCGACTATGGCCAGTGCAGCCCAATGTCGCACTTTTATAGCGCAACCCATGCAAATGAGGCGAGGCGCATCTTTAAGTGGATGCAAATGCAGTGACTGCGCCATTGAATGGCTGATTAGCTGATTTGCATATGACGGCTGAATATCGCGCTGTTGCATTTTGCGCAATTGTGTTGAACGTGCTGAGCCAAGGGCGCAGTTCTGTGACATGCACAGTACACACCTAACTGCACATGCCCAGGTTGATGACGCAGGCATCTGCCACGCTGCTGACATGCTGTGCACAGGAGGCAATGCAGGGCACGGCCACCATTGTGCCAGTGGCGCTACAGCGCTGTTCACCTATATGGCGCTGGGGCACTGGGGCGTCATAGGCGCACTGGGGCAACAGCGTGGTAGGCCACTACAGGAGGTGGCACACAGGCACCCAGTTGTGCTAGACGCATTGGGTTCCAATCGCACTGTGGCTGTCCGTGCACCAGAGACCCTTGACCCTGTGCCCGACCTTTGCCCCCTAGGTGCCATGCATCAGGCATGGGTGCACCACTATCGCACTGTTCGGTGACAGCACGATAGGGAATGGCAGCGCTGTACTGCGCAGCATCTGCACGTGGTGGAACCGCACTGCAGAGTGCCATTTTGACTTAACTGAGCAGTAGAGATGGTGTGGAGGAGAGCTGTACAGTGGAGCCAGGTGGAGCTGGCAAACCTGGTTGCCATTGTGGAGCCACATGTTGGCCCACTATTTGGTGAGGCACCCTTGGACAGGGCCAGGAGTCAGGTGTGGCAGGAGGTGGCTGACACCCTGGAGGAGGCCACCGGTATGGGCCAGACAGCAGAGCAGTACCGCCACAGATATGGGGACCTGAGGTGGAGGGACCCGGACCTGCTTGCCCACCTGCGGGCATGTGTCAGGAGGGGCACGGTGCCACGGCCAGGTAGGTGCAAAATCCATACACTTTTATCTTCCATACGGGTATCACGGTTGCATGTGTCCGGCACATGGGGGCATCCGGTGTTGGCCGTGGTGGTGTTATCAGGGTGTGGGTGGGTGGGTCTGGCTGTGTGGGATTGCACACACATGGGGGCGTGGGGACTTTGCTACAGGATTGTACTGATGTTCCTCTCTCCATGTTTGCATCTTAGGCCCAGACGAGAGCAGGCTGGCGAGGGAGAGGAGGCACCGCCAGGAGGACCATCAGGCCAGGAGAGGCGAAGGTCCGCAGAGGCGCAGGGACCAGCCTGATGATGGTGAGTGCCTTACATCCATGATTACTATTGCATGCTATGTAACAGGGCGGGCAGCGGGGCATGGCCACCATCCATTGACACCTCTGTCATGCACGCAACTTGTTACAGTCAGCACTGTCCAGTGGCACTGCATGTCTGGGAGTGCATCAATGGTGGTCCATGCATGCACTGAGCACATGTCTGTGCCACTGCCTTCACACCACATAGCCAAGTCACTGTACAGCCACGGTGGTGCTGTGCAGGACATGGGTGGTGGAAATGTGCAGTGGTCCACATGGCTGTGGCTGCATGGGTAGGCAGGTCTTGTGGACACGGTCACTGTGGGTGGTCACACACCATCACAGGGGCGTGGCACATGGCTGTATGCCATGCACAATGGGTTTGCTGCAGGGGACTGGACAGTCACACGTATTGACTCTGGTCCCTTGTCCTAGGTGGACAATGCTGGATGGCCCTGAACAGGCAATACAAGAAATCCTGCAGCCTGCATGGGTGTCCCTGGCAGCCTTGGAGAGGTTGGAGAGACATGGGGTCTGGAGGAGGAGAACCCAGAGGTGCCACAGGAGTGGAGAGCAGGGCAGGGAATAGGCCCTCCATGACCCCCTGACACCCATACCCCCTGGACCCACCCTCACACCCCTTCTTCCCTCTCCCATTTGTACACCCCTGCCCCATGCCTGCCCCCACCTGGTTTGTGGTCTTCCCCTTGTACATATTTGTAAATATGTTACATAGTTGTTATATTTTAATACATCATTTTGTTATAATAACTGTGGTGGTCTCTGATTTGCAGCGGCTACAGGTGCTCAGCTGCAGTGATGTGCATGGCATCAGGGGGTGGTGCACACATGGGCATGTGTGTGTGTGTGTGTGTGTGTGTGTGTGTGTGTGTGTGCAGAAGTGAACCGCCTATGGTGTGGGCAGGGGGATCAGTCACTGTCTGTGGTTTGTGTGTTGTACTCTGTGCACTGGATGCCTGTGTGCAGTGGTCCATGGGGCCTGCACTGTGTGCATGGCACCCCTGTCAGACCGTCCATGGCCTGTGCAGCTGACACCCTTGCATGTCTGTGATATGCACCATCTGCTGGCATGTCAGTGGTGGCTGCTGTGGCCAGTGCTAGGACGGGATGTGTCCTTGGGAGGGTGTGTAGGGTGCTGTACCACTGGAGATGGGGTCCGGGGCATGTCCTGTCGCATGTGGGGTACTTCGTGTGCTGACACATGGTCGGTCTCTCAGCTGAACCTCGGGGAGGACATGCAGGGTGGCACTGTGTATGCATCTGTTGCATCACTGTCTGCTGCCGCCCGCTGCAGGGTGTCCATGGTGGGGCTGCCTTGCATGGCTCCATGGTGCACAGGGTTGCATTGTCACAGTGGGCATGGTGGCATGCATGGGGTGTCCTGCACTGTTGGGTGCTACTCTTGGGCAGGGTGTATGGGAATCATGGTGCAGGGTGTGCTCTGCATTTGTGGGATGGTGTGGTATGGGGTGGTCGGCCATCCTTGTGTGCCAGTCACATCTTGCCAGGGGGTGTGATGGGGCACCATGGCCCGGCTGTGGGTTGGTTGCTGGTCTCCATGGGCCAGTGGTTATTCCAGCCCTCCCCCAGTTGTGCAGTGCATGGGGTGTGGGGGGACGATGTCTGTTCTGCTGTGTGTTCCTCTGCCCATCTGTGGCATGGGTGGTGGGTCCCTGCATCCCTGGTTGTGCTGTTGCATTGCTGCCCTGCTGCTGGGGGGCATCCCTGGTTGCGCTATGGCACATCTGGACTGCTCAGCTGAACATCTCTTGTTGTGCTATGGCGCATCAGATATGCTCAGCTTCACCTCCCTAGTTGCTTTATGGCGCAGGTGGTGCGATATTCAGTCGTCGGCCGTAGGTGCATCTTGGCCTGAGCAGTTTTTGAATATCGCGCTTCTTGCACATGGGTGCAATGGACTTGCACTTGCTCCTGCTGTTGCACACTTTTTGGGCGCAGTTTGAATATATGGGCCGCTGTGTTTTGTGTTGCTCTACTCTTCTCATCGCATTGTCAGTGCTATTGGTCTTTGTTCATGTTCCCTAGTCCCTCAGTGTTCAAGTTCTGTTTTGTGAATTTTGTGTCTCTGATATCTTTGTGTTTTTTTGACTCCCTCGTCATGGTGCTGCTATTTCGGAATCTGAGATTGCTGCCCCCCACCACCACTGTTATGACTGCTCACCCACTGCCATGAGGATGTCTGAAAAATAAGATGAAAGGAGGTAGGGAGATGGTAGGGACAATGTTTCTAACTTGTTTTACTTTGTGGGGTTTAATGAAAGCACAGAAGAAAGTCACTTGAGGAGCAAGCGAGAACCGCGCAGTGACTGTTTGAAGACATGGTTGCCCACTCATTCTCAGGGCGTGCTCGGTCTGTGAACCCAGTCATAATGATGAGTTTCACTTACTTGTTTTTTTAAGTAAGAATAAGAAACTTTGGGGAATTGGGGGAATGTGTGAGGGTTGTGGCTGTCATTTTGCCTGGTTTCTGTGTTGAGGTAGGGAGGAATTTGAGCAGTGCTGTGAAGCCAATCTGAAATGCAACTTTCACTTTGGTTCAAGCTGCAGTGATTTCTTTTCACATTTCATGTGATCTTCTGTACTCTGGGACAAGATCCGTGATGTTATGCTGGGCTAACATCATGGGTCTAGCCCCAGACTGACCAATCAGAGGCCAGCATCTTTCTTGCCATTGTATAATACAAATTTATATGACAAGCAATACAGTTAACCCTAGAAATTGTAATGACTGGTGTGGTGGCACAGAGACCTGAGGCACTGTAAAGCACATGACCTCTCCTCCTCTGGCTGCCATAGTTCAGGAACAAGGTTGGATAGATGGGATTGGCCAGGGAATGAGGGCTGGGAGATGAATTGAGCAGATGCCTGGCTGCTTTCCTCTCCCGGACTAGGGTCATGAGTCATCCCAGCTCTTGGCTGCTACCAGATAGAGACGTGGTAGTAGCTCCGACAGTTGGGTGGCTAATGACAGTCGGGTGGGTGAAAGGGGCTGGCAGCTCTGGGGCATATACTTACCTCCATTCACATGCTTCCTCCATGTTTGCCACAGCCTCTGGGGAGAAAACATAAGAGGAAAATGTTAAGGAAACTGGGCTACATGAAACCCTTCCCAAGGCATCACAGCCCACCCTGCCACTCTGCTAGGCAAGCAGGGATCATCTTGACATCACCCCACCCCAGTAGGGGAGAGGCAGTAGGCCAGCTGATGGCACCAGGGACAGGACTGAACAGTCACCCAGTTAGCCCTGGAGGATAAGAAACTAAAAATAAATAATATAAATAGTAAAAAAATACATCATATATAGGGTCAGAAACTTTTTTTACAGTTATTTCATCATTCATATACAATCAATAATATCAGAACATCTAAAATTCACAAATAAAACTGCACAATATAATAAATAGCCAAAACCATTTTAAGAATACACAGAGTTACAATACCCTACTAATTAACTGAATGCTTCCTATAATTAATCAAAAGATATTCCTGCAGAGACAACCCTGGTCTTTTGAGTACAGTACTGACAGAAAATAGATCCGTTTGCTGGTCTTTTTGCATACTTCTTCTAAATGAGGGACCCATTTTAAATTTTCTGCAAATATTGCTCCCAAAGGTTTAGCATTCAAAATTATGTCCAGTCCCTCATTATTCATATGAAACTGTACTTGTTCTACCTTTTTACCAAAGGACACTGACACATTAGATTTTTTTTTATTATTTATAATCCTCATTATATTTTCAAGTATCACCTCTCTATGTAATCCAAGCCTTGCTGATGGTTCCCTGGGGGCATCTTTATTGTGGCTGCTATACAACATGGTATCACCCATGTAAATAACATGTTGTCAAAAGGTCTTCAAATCATTAACCATACAGTAACTAAAAATAATACTGGGCCCAACATGGTGCCCAGTGGTACCCCTCTATTTATTTGAAGTCATTCTGACCTTTCTCCCCAAATTAACCATGTGTTCTCTGTTTTGAAGAAAACAGCATACCCTACTAATCAGGTGTTGGTGTTCTTCTAATCAAATAATTTTTTTCACTAAAATGTGATTTATAAGGTCAGGCATCTTACTGAAATTGATTAGAGCCATCTCAGAAATCTGACCATTCCGCCACTGGTGCAGCGGTATGGCTACCACTTGCAATGCTAGCGACCCGAGTTCAGAAATGTACTCGGGGCGCTGGAGGGCCAGCAAGGGGGAGGAGGATTGAGTGCCCACTCACTGCTCTCCTCCTCCGGGGAGGGTGGGTTGCCTGTCTTGCTGCTCTACTGCCACCTGGGTGACCACTGGTCGAGGTGCAATGAGACGGCTTGAAGTGGGGTGGGAGGACATCTGCCAGGAGCTGGAGTGACAGCATGCTGCAATGTGCTCTGCCACTTGGCTCCCCTAGTGTGCCGATGCCCCCACCAGAACAAAGGAAATACCCCACTGCGGCCGTCATAGATGGGACCCGACTGCTCCAGATTCCATAACTGGGCTCCCAATGGAGACCACCAAGACCTCCTGATGCACACTCTAATGGACTGGGAGAGGGATTGGGTTCCCCCCCTCCCTCCCCACCCAGGGGAGCAGTCCAAGGCAGGATGGAGGTAGGTCTGGTGGCTCCAGATAGTTACCTGGGGAGGGTCTAGGGGATCACCAACCTAAAGTACCTGGAAGGGAACTGCCCAAGTGGAGAGAAGGGGGCAGAAAAATAGTAAATGAAAAAAAGAGAAAAGAGTAGTAGTAGTAGTAGTAAATCTATTTTATTCATAAAGAATAAGGGAAACATTCAATTGAGCATAACTCATTTACAATGAAGTCCCAGAAAAAAAAAGAAATCTGGCCATTCTCTGTTGCTACATACAGGTCATAAACTCTTGTACTATGTGCCATCTATATGGGCCAGGTCATGCCTGAAAATGGTTCCTGGGATCAGTGTACTTTCCCAGTTATCAAATAAATAAATAAATATGGCAATTTAAGCAGGTGTCAGCATGGCTCAGGTGGTAGCACTTCTGCCTCTGGGCCAGAAGGTTGTGGGTTCTAAAAGCAAAACAAAATGGTTATATTAAATGCACGCTGAAAATAGAAAATAGAGTTAAAAATCTACGTTTCGACCTTAGGTCTTCTTCAGGAAATATCTAAAAGAGAAAAAAAACAAGTTAGTGTAGAGGAGAGGTAAAATGAGAGAGATATATATGTGGAGAAAGAAGAAGGGGGAGGCAAAGGGAGAAGAAGTGATAAATGATAAGATTAAAATAATTCAAGAGAAGGCTTAGAAATATGAGAAGGGAATGCAGACATAGAAGAAATGAAAGAGCATCGCAGAGAATTCAGAAGAGATTTCAGATTAGGCATAGTGGGTCGCAGCAAATGTAGCATACAAATTGTAAAAAAACAAAGACAAGGCGCTGCGTCAGCATGTGGTCTAAAAGCAAAACAAAATGGTTATATTAAATGCACGCTGAAAATAGAAAATAGAGTTAAAAATCTATGTTTCGACCTTAGGTCTTCTTCAGGAAATATCTAAAAGAGAAAAAAAACAAGTTAGTGTAGAGGAGAGGTAAAATGTGAGAGAGATATATATGTGTATATGTGTGCGATGCTCCTTCATTTCTTCTATGTCTGCATTCCCTTCTCATATTTCTAAGCCTTCTCTTGAATTATTTTAATCTTATCATTTATCACTTCTTCTCCCTTTGCCTCCCCCTTCTTCTTTCTCCACATATATATCTCTCTCATTTTACCTCTCCTCTACACTAACTTGTTTTTTTCTCTTTTAGATATTTCCTGAAGAAGACCTAAGGTCGAAACGTAGATTTTTAACTCTATTTTCTATTTTCAGCGTGCATTTAATATAACCATTTTGTTTTGCTTTTAGACCACATGCTGACGCAGCGCCTTGTCTTTGTTTTTTTACAATTTATGGGTTCTAGTCGCACACTGAGTTTGTGCTTATACCTAAATGCTGGCACCTGAGTGCAGTATTAGGGGAGTGCTGTACAGTTGGAGTGTGCCATCCTTCAGATGAGATGTTAAAGTGAGATCCTTTCTACCCATCCAGGTGGAAATAAAAGAACCCAAGGCACTCCTTGCAAAGAGTGGGGGGAATTTTTTTATTGGCAACAAAAAACATGCAAAAACAGGCACTTGTAATCAAGGCAGAGAACAATGGGACTTTCCCCGGTGTCCTGACCAATATTCTCTTTCCCATAAAATGGGTTCATGCAATTATCCTGGCTGTGTGTGGGTGTTGATGTGCGATATGGCTGCCACTACACATTAAGTCACTTCACTACCAGTCTAGCATTCCTTGTTAAGTACTGTGGGACACTTTGTATATGAAAAGCGCTATATAAATGCTGATTCTTCTTCTTGAACAATTCATTCATTTTACCATATTGGTTTTGATTTATCTTCTCCTGTAAATCTTCCCAGATCCAAAGACATACTGCACAGCTATCTTTGCAACAAGAGAAGTGAGTGCTATAGGTCTCAAATCAGTTTCTATGTTGTCTACTTTACCCTTCTTTGGCAGGGGGACTACCTCTGCCTGTTTCCAATCTTTAGGTGTCTCACCCTCATGCACTGCTGAATATAACACAGTTGCAATTACTGGGGCCAACTCTTCTGCTCCCCTTTTTATTAACCAACCTGGAATATAGTATAGAACCTTTTCTTATTTACATTGATCTTTCTTTGCTTTTCAAAAACTCGCTCACTAGTGACCAAAAATTTATGTGGTTCACATTCCCACTAAAGTGAGTGAACCAACAATGTTTCCATTTGCCAGTTAAACTACAGAAACATTCTCTGATTTTAGTGCACAACCTTCACATTTCATTTGTATCATTAGCATCTTTGATGAATTAATTTTCCACACCATTATCTCCTTTCCCTTAAAAGAGTTTTTAACCCAACTCCACCATTTTCTACAATCTGTCGCTAAAAGATTCTGCACTTTTTCTTTCTAGAATGTCCTCCTCAAACACCTATTACTGTAGCTTCACTCTATTCCAATAAAATCTATACAGTGTCCCATCTCCTTTCTTTTTAGCCATTTGCCTTGTTTTGACCTTTTTTTAATGTGAGGGTATGATTCAGGGTTTATCACTATGAACGTGAGAGATATTCTGTGTTACTGAATTCCCAGTTATATTGTGCAACTCCCCTCCCACCTATTCCCAAACTTCTTCTGCTGTGATGTGCAAAAAGTTTACATTTCTAACATTTGTATTTCCTTTCAACTGCTCAGTTGCTTCCACCTTCTTTGGAACTGTAAATTTTTGACTGATTACCTCTAGAGATTTTGTGAAATTAAATTTTGCTGGTGAAATTGCCAAAAATCAGCAATTTTGCCATGCAAAACATTTCACGAAATTCTGCTGTTCTGCAAAATTTTTTGTGGGGTGTGAAGTTGTGAAATTTCACCTGCAGAAGGTGAAATTTCACCACAAAATGCACAATTTATTTATTCTGCGGGTGAAATTTTGCATTTTACAAAAGCAAAATATCTAGAGAAATGAGCAAATTTTGAGAAATATTTTGCATAATGAAATTTCACAATTTCACACATCTCTAATTACCTCCCTCTTAGGAAGAGTAAAAAAGGGCAAGGGTTTAACAACAAGAAGGTCTGCTTGGTTGTTACAGTAGATTTACAGCTCAGTATTCTTAACCTCTAGACTATACTTCCTGCACAGAACAAAAGATATCCAGAGGCAACAGTGATGTTCCACTTAAAGACTTAGGGAACCATATTCAGAGCTGGCCAGCAGCACACACACACAAAAACAGGACTGGCCAGCTCTGGCACCATATTCAAAAGGATAACATGATCTGAAGTGACTGCACTATCCATTTCAATATCGGGCCATGGTAGTGCGGCACACAGCTGGTGATTACCATGCTTTGTGCAGCGTTACCAGGACACCGGGTAGAAGACTGTCCATAGGGATAAGGTGTGGCACACACTGGCTAGCACTGCAACCCCTATGGATGATATTCAGCCCAAACATGCAGATGAGCCCATATTCAGCTCAGACATGCAGATGAGCCCACTGGATATTCACAGTGCTAGTGGGCCATTTGTATGCCTATTATGCGCACATCTGCATGCTGCTGCAGCTGTCTAGTGTGCCAGACAACGTCCTTCTCCCCAGCCCTGATTCCAGATCATGTACAGAAACTGACAATCTTCTCATTATAGATCTGACCAGCTTCAAAATATTGAAAATATTTGAAGAAATGTATTCTTACAAGCATTGCATAAATAAATATGGACACAAAATATGCATACACACAAAACCCATAGGTGCTTAATTGAACTAAATAGTCTCAACTCTACAGAAAACATTTGTATACTAAGTATAAGTAATGTAAATATTAAATTACTAGGTAAGAGTTGGCCAGCTTTTTAAATTAATTCAGTGTCAATGAAGAAACCAGGCAGGGTGGCTATGTGGTGCACTGCAGCTGCTCTAAGGAAGCAAGCAAAATCAAAATATTCAACAACGAAAGAAGTAGGCAAGTAGAATACTAATCTGGGTAGCTACTGTAGGTGGACAATAAAGGCAGCAGTATATTTGTTGTCTCTCCTGTGGTCTTTCTGAGCCTAAAGTTCCACAAAGGACTAACTCTCACAAGAAAGGCAGAGGTGTGCTGCCAACCAGCTTTAGTTGTTGGAAGAAGGGAAAGCACATTCTCCTAGGCATCATCACTCATTTGTAGACCAATAGAGTGTTTAACTGAACACTGGTCCCCATGAATGGTTAACTATGCCTGGGGCTTAAATTACATCCCCTCCCCTCATTGGTTAACATCTGATTGCAAAGGAATTACTATAGATGGAGTAGAGAAGGAAAAAAAGTTTACATCATCTTTCCTGTGTTACAGCCTGAAAACAGGAGCAAAGCCAGTTATCATCACAATCCTTCACATCACATCACATCAGTGACATGGGGACCAAATAAAAGATAGCTAAGATGTAAAATAATTGTATTTGCTCAATTTTTGCTTGCCGGGTTGCCACAGCACCATATGCCCAAAACTTTCATTGGCTTGCTTTTAGTTTTTAGAAAACTGCTTATTGCTACGATAGCCAGCCTGCCTCTTCTAGTCTCTGGTACATGCACAGCATCACATCACTTATAAGCAAGACAGCAGAGAACAGGATGTGTGACTGGAGAAGGGACTGTACATTAATGATTAACTCATGTCAGTGTCTGTGGCTCAAAATGGTCGACTCCCCCTCCACATACTTTGCAGACAGAGTGAGGAGTCCTCTGTGTCCATCCAGGCAGCATTGCAAAAAATAAATGCCAATGCTATGCATCCACATACAGAACACATCTCAGAAAAGGGTCCCAAGAAAACATGGGTCCTATGCACAGGCTTACTTGGCATAACAGCAAATTAACCCAGGCACAACAGACTAAGCCTGATGCAGCCAGGGCCAGCATTAGACATCTGCAAAACCCACAGCTGTGGGGGCCACCAGAAAGTAGAATTGTTTCTCAGAGACATTTTTTCTTCTTCAGTGCCAGTGCCTGTAAAGTCCATGCTGTAGCACAGCCCCACCCCCACTGGCATTGCTGAGAATATCTTTATCTCAGTCTGGGTTGGGGCAGCTGGCAGAGGGCACTACTGGCAACATGTGTTTTATTTGTTCTTTTATTTATTTATTGAGTTTTGGATTGCAACACCTTTGAGCAATACAACTCATTTATATAGGTTCCATATCAGTAGCACAAAAACAAAACAAGGTAAAGAATAGATACGTAAATAGCAGATATCAAGAATATACTTTAAAAAATTAATACATCAAAAGCAATCAAAATAGCACTGAATGTTGCTCAATATAACAGTAGAGTGGGCTAGAAGAGAGGGCAGACTGGGAGGCCTTGTCAAAATCTAGGAGAGAAAGTAATGTGGTATAAGGTGGGGGATGGGAAAAACAAGAGAGAGAAGGAGATGAGTTGCACAGAAGGTGGAGAGGGAAGGTTTGGAGTTGCAAAGGAGGTAATGGGGCTAGAGAGATAAGAGGATGGGGAGGTGGGAGGAGGGAAATGGGGTGAGTGCAGAGAGAAGAGGAGAGCTGGTGAAGTGAGGGGGAGGAAGACAAATTAATAGTATAAGGACAAGAGGTGGTGTTTAGTCAGGAGAGGGGGAAGCCTAGCAGGTCTTGTCGAAAACCCAAGAGAGAGAGAGAGAGAGAGAGAGAGAGGTGGGGAGAGAGGTAAGAGAGAGAGAAATGTAAGAAGAAGGAGGGGAGGAAGTTGCAAAAGAGGTGGCATGAGATGAGAGGATGGGTGGAGGGTGGAAGAGGGAAGGTGAGGAGGAGCAAGGGAAGAACTTGAAGATGCATGAGCAGAGAAGAAGCAGGGGTGAGGGGTGGAGGGGAAAGGCTCAAGGGCAGGATTGAAATGAAGTGCCAAGAGTTAAAAGTGCTGAAAGGTATTACAATGATAAAATAAGCAGAAGGCTGCTAAGGGCGGCAGTCACATATACTGTTTGCTAATAGATGTTGTCAGAGTTTGTGTTTGAAAGGGCTGAGTTTTGACTCAGCAGAGATGTCCCTACCCAGGGAATTGAGCCAGAGGGGGTCTCTGTAAGCAAAAGACCTCTGATCTAAGGTGGTACAGCATCTGGGAACAGTAAAGACCTGAGTTGCCAAGCTGTGAGTATGTTGGGTACTGTGACAAGGGCTAAGAAGCTGTTGGACCCCAGGGGGTAACACACCAAGTTGTGCCTTCTTGACAAGTAAGCAGGTTTAATATTGGATTCGGCTGAATAATTGAAGCAACCCAGTCCGAGCATATAGGTCATGTGTGTGTGTGAGGCAGGCAGCCCCAGTAAGGAGTCTGCATGCTTTGTTAAGAGCAACAGTGATCCTGTGAAGGGATGTAGCAGAGGCAGAGCCATTAATAACCAGCCCATAATCGATGATGGTAATGACAGAGATGAAAATTGCTATTCTTAGTGCCTTGAGAGTGAGGCTATGCTTGCACCTGTGGAGTAGGCCAATCCTTATATTGACAGCTCAAGCTACATTATCAATATGTTGTGAGTAGGTAAGACAGCTATTAACAGTGACCCCTAGATAGTTGAAGGAGTGAATCTATTCAAGTGGGGTGCCAATGCAGTTTGTGATGAACAAGAGTTTTCACTTGTGTTTCTTATGGGCATTGTTGAAAAGCATCACTTTGGTGTTTTTATAGTTTAGCACCAGTTTTTGAGTACTGAACCACTTTTCCACTTCTGAGAAACTGTGTTGAAGGTTATCCTGGAGGTTCTTAGGGTCGGGGTTACTAGAGTAGATCACGGCATCATCCGCATAAAGCAAAATCTGTTCATGACAGGCTCGTGGGTGGTTATTCAAGTAGATACTAAAGAGATGGGGCCCCAGTATAGATCTCTGAGCACTCCAGAATTGACTGGCTTCCTTTCAGAGAGTACATTGGTTATCTTGACCTGCTGCAAACAGTCTTCTAAGAAACTTTTGAACCAGCTGACAGCATCATTCGACACCCCTGCGAGCAATAATTGTCCGAGTAGCAGTGAGTGGTTTACAGTGTCAAAGGCTTTCATCAGGTTGATAAAGGCAGATCCTACCTGATGGCCTTGGTCAAGTGCGTTATGTATGAAACCAGTGAATTCTAACAGTGCAGTGGAAATACTATCTCCTTTATGAAAGCCATGCTGCTGGGGACATTGGATATTGTATTTGTCCAGGTATTCCACTAGCTGATCTGCAATTATACGCTCTAGTGCTTTCAATAGAGGAGGTAGAATGGAGATTGGCCTGTAGTTTGTGTGCTGTGCCGTATCTCCACCTTTGTGCACCAGGATTACTAGGGTCTGTTTCCATTTTGGGGGGAATTGCCCAAGCCTTAGACAAAGGTTCAGAATCTTGGTAAGAGGTGTAAGAGTTTCCTTGAGGGTAGGGCAAGAAATTTGAGATCTAGATTGTCCCCACTGAATCTTGCTTTACCAAGTACTTTGCGTATGTACTTTCTAGCCTCATGCTTAGTAACCTCTTTGAAGTAAAAAGGGTTGGAAGCCTGCTGCTGAGCATCACAGACTGGGGGGGTGGCAGGGGCAGAGACTGTAAAAAATCAGGGGGGAGGACACTGCCGAGGTCTGTAAAGGCATCATTAAAAATATTGGCTATGGCCATTGGGTCAAGAGTTGGGCTTCCATCAATGTTAGGCATGGTGGGTGCTGTCTTGAGGTCTTTGCCGGTGACTTCCTTTATGTTGCTCCAGAAATGTTTACTGTCACCCCATGAGTTGGAAAGTGCTTCCCTAAAGTATTGATTTTTTGCAAAATGGATGGTTCTGGTACAAACATTTCTGGATTTTTTTATAAGCCTGAATATCTACTTGCTTGCCAGTGGCTTTGGCCCGGTGCCAGAGGTGGTCCCTAGTCTTCATAAGTCCCAGTAGTTCAGGTGTTATCCAAGGGTTGCACACCCCCTTAACTTTTTTAGAGGGGTGTGGATATCACATGCAGCATTAAAGTGGTCAATAAAGAAATCAAGTGCCTCATCAATGTCTTTGGTAGAGTCCAGTGGTGACCAATCCTGGCTTCAAAGGTGCGATCTGAATGGTTGTAGGTGTCCTGGAGTTAGGACCCTACTGAGAATAACCTTAGGTGGAGATTTGCTGAACTTGTTGGACCAACTACAAAGTATAGGGGAGAGGTCACTTAGGGTGTCAGGGAGTACAGAGACATTTGTGATTCATTCTGGGTGACTAGCCAGAACCTAATCCAGTAAGGTAATTGATCCAGTTCTATAGTTAATTCTGGTCAGGGTGTTAACTAGCTGGGTAAGGTACAAGGTGGCAATGGCATCCTTAATGTGTCCAATGTAAGATGATAGCCAGTTTACATTGAAATCTCCCAGTATTATGGTTTCAGTGTTCTGAGGCACACTCTGAATATATTCCATGAAGTTATGAATGCCAGAGGCAGATTCTTTGGGTGGTATGTAAACAGATAGCACAGTTAATGTTTTCTTTTGGGCCCCTAGGAGTACCTTGATGGCCAGGGCCTGAGATGAGTTTCCTATGCAGGACAATTCAAGGGCATGACCCATTAGAGTTTCTTTTAAGTAAATAACACAGCCACCACCTCTTTTAGTGAGCCTATCCTGCCTAAAAATAGAGTAGCCAGGTATGGTGATGGCAGAATTAGGGATGTTGGGTGATGACCAAGTTTCTACAACAGAAAGAATATTAGGGTTGTGTTGTGTAATCCATACCTTGAGGTTGTCTAACTTACATAGAAGACTACATATATTGATAGACATGAGGGAGAGTTTACAGGACATTTTTATGCTGCAACGGTCCATTGCCTTAGTGGGGTGAGTTAGGGTGCACATTTCCAGACAGGAGCAGAAGCAGTAGAATTAGTTTTAGCAGGTATGCCTTTAGTTGTTTAAAGTACTGTTTCCATTGTCTTCTGCACAAGAAGGTACTGTTAAATTTATTGGTTCTTGCTGTGAAGTTAGAGAAAGTAAGCAGGTATGAGAGATGATGTTGGAAGCTAGGTGTTAATCTACCAGGGGGTAGCAGTGGTGTACTTAAGACCAGTTACTGAAACCATTTTTCCATTAATAGAGTTTGAAGCTGATGTGCCAGTGGCATAGTGCACATACCCTGAGAACACGGGATTACTTTGGGGCTGTTGCACTACTTCAAGCAGGCCAGTTTGGTGCACCAGAATTAACAGGATAGGTAGGTGAAGGTATAGGAGTGAGGTAGACATCCTCATAGGGTTTATCTGAGTCATATATTTCAGGCCTGGAGAGCTGGAGCTGATCCCCAATGACCTCCTCAAGTTCCAGAGCTCTCACAGTTAGAAGTAGAAATTGAGTGGGCAGGAAAGGACCCACCTACTACAGTACTTCTAGTCAAACTTAGGGAGGGAGGGTGAAGCAATAGAGCATTTAATAGAGCGGGTGGGTGGGGGACCAAAACATAGCCAAAGACAAGAAGCAGCTCTTAAGAAGCTAGTACAAATAACGGTGATTAAATTCAGGACAAGTAGCAACTCCTAGGAGCTGGTTCAGATTTAAGGGGCTTAAATTCAGCTATCCAGGCATGAGTGCACCAGAAAGGCAGCAAGTTCAGAAGGGAGCTCATCCCATAACTTCACTGTAGCAGGCTGGTTCCACTGGGGGATTTGGCGGCAATCAGAGCAAGGGGGCTGGGGAGGGCTGAAGTCATAAACTAGCCCTCAGACCCTGTAAAAGAATGTGACAAAAGAAAATTAACCTTTGCGGTTAAGAAAGAGGGCACCAATGGCTGAAGGGGAGGGGGGAGGAAATGGTTTCAGCATTCATAGCAGAGAGGGGCCAGAGAACCAAGAAATTACAGAGGGAGAGCACTAACAAAAATAAAAATAAATAAATACAGGGAGACAGTAGGGGAAAAAGTAGGAGGCAAAGAGTAATGAAGCTGGAAAAAGTAGCACCGAAATAACTGCCAAACAGCTTAATAAATAGCAGTGTAGAAATAACTACCAAAGCAACTTAATGAGCAAAGCATTGTGCATGTGATTCAAGTCCCCTGAGGCAGGCTGATTGAGAAATGTTGCATTTCTGTTGAGAATGTGAGTCTCAGATAGATTTGTAGTGGGTCTCCCCCTACCCACCTCCCCGGGAACTAATTATGTTGTGGCCACCACCCTCAGAGGCTTAACAAGTAAGTTTCAACTGTGAGGCTTCCCCCACCCCCTCATCAAAGCACCACACAGTCAGAGATCAGTAAGACTGAGTGAAGGATCAAGGCTCCCAGTCAGCTAAAGAGTCATTGTTGCTACTGCTGTCACAATCTGACCAACCCCACCACCCTGCCACGGCCAGTGCAGTGCCATCTCCCCATTAGAAAAAAAGGAAATTTGTACTTATCCAACTCTCCTTTCCAGCAGTCCTCCTGTTTAAAGCATTGCCTCCATCAGCAGCAGCATATCCAGTCTCCAACCCTGCAGCAGCAAGCAGATGTGGGAGCAGCTGTACAGATAGTACTCATGCAGCAGGCAAGAGAAAATTCCAAACCCACCCAGCAGCCGACTTTGCCTTGGAGTGCAAACCCTGGCACTGTGCAAGTGCAACTTACAGCCATCTGAGTGTGTGTGTGTGGGGGGGGGGGGCTCCTTCATCCAGCTTCTTCACCTTGTCTGCTCTGTGAAACAAATCAGAAATGTCACACCTTCCTGATAATATTTGTTTCAAAGAGGAAATATTTGCTTGTCTGCAGCCTTAAATGTTAATCAACTGCAGCTAGCAAGGTGGGAAACAATCTTCTGGGGGCCTTGATTATCCATGTAGTCCCAGGGACCTCTGAACACATGGCAGTTATGGGGGAAGGCTTGCAGTCCAAACATACAAAGCCACTTGATGAGGCTCTGTGGATGGCAGGTAGCCACAAGAAAATCAGGTTGGTGGGAAGAGGAGTACCTTTACACATACTGTCTCCTTTCAATGGAAACACATGGCACTTCTCAGTCAGCCTGCCCCAAAGGTCAAGGGACCCAACACACATGCACACACACATCATCAGCAGTGCCTTCCACCAGCTTCCCCCACCACCCCTGCCCCGACTCATAAAGACATTCTCAGCAATGTCAATGGGGGACGGGTCATGCTAGTAGCTACAGCATAGACTGGCAGACATTCTCAGGAATGTCAGTTGGGGAGGGGCCGTACTATAGCACAGACTGTCTTGAAGAAAAAAAAAAGTTGCTTTCAAAAGTCTAACCCCTACACTGTTTACAAGACAGAATTAGAATGTATAGGAATGCTGACTGATGCACCAGTCTGCGGCAAAGCAAGAGTTAAAGATGACTTAAAAAAAGTGTCTGTTTGTTGGAGGCCCCAACTGCATGTGGGGACCACTGCAGCTGTGGGTTTTATGGGTGCCCAATGCTGGCCCTGGTCTAGTCAGATTATTTCCCTTAGATCCTCCCATTGCTTCCTGCACTACTGCTTCTCCCTGTAGCCTTTTACTAAGTACCAGCTTTGTTTGAAACCATTAATTGTCCTTCTGCCACCTCTGCAGGTAGTCTGTTCCATGACTCAACCACTCTCTCTGTAAAATAACATGTTTTCAAGTCCCTCTTAAATCCTGCCCCCCCCCACAGGCTCCCACTCATGTCCCTGAGTTACAGATTCACCATTCCTGTGAAATATTTTCTCACAATCAAACTTGTCCATTCCTTTCAGGAACTTGAAGGCCTTTATCATATCACTCCTCTCCCTTCTGATTTCTAGTGAATACATGTTCAGAGCCTTATTCCAGTCCTTGTAGGATCGGCCATGCTGGCCCTGAATCATTTTGGTTAGTCTAATTTGCACTGTCTCTAGCCTGTATTGGGGACTCCAGAATGGGGCACAGTATTCTAGATGTGGCGTCAGCAGTGATCTATAGAGAGGTTGTATCACCTCTTCCTTCTGCTGTCAAACCCCCTCTCAGTACTCCTCAATGTTTGGGTTACCTTTCTGTATACCTTGTTATGTTGGCTAGATTATTTAAGGGAGTCATTTATGATAACTCCCAGGTCCCTTTTCTCAGCAGCACTATCCCACGTAACCCCTCCCATCCAATATTCTGTACTGGGGTTCTTGTTCCTTATGTGCATCGCTATGCTCTTCTTGGCATTGAGTTTCAACTGCCAGACTTTGGACCACCTCTTTCACCTTTACTATTCCATCTGCAACTCCCCAACCCTTGCCTTGATGTCTACCGTGCCACAGAGCTCAGTGTCATCTGCAAAGAGACATATCTTGCCCTGCATTCCTTCTCCTGTTTCACTGATGAACATATTGAAAAGTACAACAGTTCAGAAGTCAGGCACTCACCACCTCCAAATCAAACAAAGGCACCAGTCTCCAGTTCTGTTCAGACTTCGTAGTCCATTTTATTAAAAAAGTCTCCATATTGAAAAGACAGGCTGTGCTTGCCTGATGCATTTTGGATTAATATTGACCCTTTATCAAAGGCATAACATGGACTATGAAGTCTGAACTGAATTGGAGACTGGTGCCTTTGTTTGATTTGAAGGTGGTGAGTGCTCGACTTCTGAACAGTGGTGCTTAAACTTGTCTGGTGCACCACATTCCCAGTGCAAGCTCTGTCTCTTAATATTGAAAAGTATCAGCCCCAGGACTGAACCCAGTGGTACCCCAATTGATACGTCCTTCTCCCCCTCCCTGACCCCATTTGCCACTATCCTCTGTTGTCTCACCCAAGCCAGCTTCCCATCCATTTAACTAGATCCTTCGTAATACACGGATCCTCTAACTCCTTCAGCAGCATTCTGCATAGCAGAGTTGAATGCCTTGATGAAGCCAAACTAGATTAATTACACCACATGACCATTACCCATTGCACTAGTTACCCAGTCAAAGACCACTATTAGGTTGGTCTGATAAGACTTCCCCATCATGAACCAATGCTGTTTACTGTCCTGGGGCCCATTTTTCTCCAGGTAGTCAACTAGGTCCTCTTTGACTAGTGTGTCCATTAATTTATCTGCTGTGGAGGTAAGACTAACAAGTCTGTAGTTTCCTGTTTACACCTTGTCTCCTCTATTGTGGAGCAGAGCTATGCCCGCTACCCTCTAATGGTTAGGAACCAGACCCCAACTGTAGTGAGCTATTGAATAGCTCTGCCTGGAGTTCAGCTAGCTCTGATGTCTGTTCCCTTAGCACCTGTGGGTGCATCACATCTAACCCTGGAGCCTTATCTATTTTCAGGGCAACAAGCCTCATTGCTGACCCTTTCCCCCTTACTTATTTCAGGGATCCCTCTTGCATCTGCCTTTATGCTGCTTTCAGACAAAGGCCCAACATCCTGCACTGTGAACACTGAGCAAAAGTTGTCCTTAAGAATGGCTGCCTTCTGCTTCTCCTCTATTACCCTGCCCCTCTCAAACAGCCTAATAATTCCCCCATTTATCTTCCTTTTTTCTGTAATGTATGTAAAGAACAGTTTCCCCTTTGACCCCCTCTGCAATACACAGTTCAATGTCTGCTTTTGCATCACTGACTGCCTTCTTTGCCACCCTCATCTTTTTCTGGTAATCACTCCATTCTTCTTACTCCAGTTTCTCCTTGTATCTATTTACCTTCTTCAAGAACCAGATTCATCTCTTGTGCATTTAACTCTTGGTAACTGTTCTCAGGCATGTTTTAATTGTCTCTAGTATACTACCTTTAATTACTCACAACGTGTCCTCCACCCCCCCTAATTTTGTCAACTTCCCCCAACTTATTCATGACTAATTTGCTCATTTGGTCAAAGTCTACTCTTTCGAAATCCAGAAGCATAGCCTTTAGCAAGGGTATACTGGTACCCAGGGCTAGTTTGAATGATGTGGTGTTCTGGTCACTGGACCCCAGTAGCTCCCCAATTCTCCCACTCCCTACCATTGTCGAGTTGGTGAACACCATATTGAGAATGGCAATTTGGCTTTTTGGGTTCCATCAAGACCTACACCAACAGGCAGTCCTGCAACATGTTCAGTGGGGCCTGACTTCTGGTGCTCCTAGCTGCTGGAATTTCTCAATCTGCATTTGATAGATTGAGATATCACCATTATTACTGTGACTGCCCCTCTTTCTGGCTCCCTTCTGAATTTCTGCTCTAGCTCCCTATCTGTGTTCATTGATGGGATGGTAACACAGTGGGACTCATCATTCACACTCCCCAGAGAAACAAAACATCCTCTGGGATGTTCAGTCTTCTTCCTGCATTCGGCCACCAGCAACCCAGGCATGCACCTGAACCCAGTCCACCAGCATTGTAAGCAGCAGGTGTACCACTGTGCCAATGGGCCAGCCCTTCAGTTGAAATGAGAAATGTGAAGATCTTAAATTATAAGAAAGTAAGATTCTGTTTTTATCCATGCATAGTTCAGTTTTTCATAAATATTATGTCAGGTGCTTTTCATGAAAGCAGGCAATCCTATTTTTGTAACTCATTTTCCATTTTCTTGAGCTAAGACTGCTAATATTGGAAGTATCCAAAATGCTGAAATCAGGGAAAAGAAAGAAAATGTTTGCACATTAAAAAAAATGGATGCTTAAGTCTGAAACTAATTTAATTGACAGAGATGGATGTAAGGGTGTTTCTTCATGTGTTGTTTTTTTTCCCTCCACCCTGGTCACCCTCATTCAGGAGGGTGCCCCAATCCTGTCCCCCTGACATCCACCAGAACTTACCACCAACTTTTTTCCCCCCAGGATTTGCCCCCCCTGACAGGGGTCCCTATGCCTCTACTAAAGACTGGATCGATTTTGGGCTTGTGAGCCTAACAAATCAGGGAGTGGGACCTGCGGGTGCCCACTATCATCCAGCCACTGGCTTTTCTGGTATTCTGGTCCCCTGGAGGTGTGGCATGCAACTGTGTCCAGATACATGCCACACATTCCCACATGCTGTTTGCCAAGGTCTGCCCCATTTTCTGATCTACTGGCCTGGGCTACCTTTCCCCCAGCTTCTACCAGGAGACAGGCAAGTGGCAGGCACTACCCATCCCTTTCTCCAGAGGAGGAGAGCAGTCTGTGGGACACTTGATCCCCATCTCCCTGGCCAACCCCTGATGCCCTTAGGTTGTTTTTGACCTGGGGTCACTGACGTGGAGATAGCTGAAGATTGATGCCTCAGCCCTCTGCACCACTGGGCTGAAGCCAAGTGTTGGTTTTTAAACAAAATAGTGTTTAAAATATTAATCAAAAAAAGATTGTTGAGTGTCAGCTAAACAGGGCCTGTTTTTACAGCTGCAGGGGGCGGAACCTTGCAGATGTCTTTCTATCACTTGGGGATAAAAGGGCACTTCAGACTCCTTCCAAAGCACAATTTTGGGGATGAACCATGATCTTTCCACTACCTGAAATCACTACACTGAGTGGTGGTGGTGGGGCGGAAGAGTTCCTTTCCTACAATTAGCATCCTCTTGCAAGCTCAAATTACAATCAGTGGAGTATAAACAGCTCAGGCAGCTTGTTTTCATCTTAAAGCACACTTAAACCTTCTCTTTATACATTTTTATCAAAACAGTGCCTTGTTGGCAGGGTGTAGTGCTCCCATCCTTCTTAAAGTCTTCAATTACATTTTTGTTTATGTAGTTCTCCAGGCAGCAGTCTTAAATCAGCAACTGAACAGTCTTGAAGCACAGCCATAAGGGAACTTCATTTTATAGTCTCTGCTGAATTCCTTCACAGAGGATCACAAGGTGATTTGAGATCAGGTTTTTGCTTGCGGCAGTGGGGTCACTAGGCTGGAACAGGCAGACAGTCACTGTGATTAGCCTCCAATTGAATAAAACAGGCACTTTCATTTTTCAGTAAATCTGTTTTATTGCTATGTTAAAGTTACTTTCCCTACTACAGTAAGTAAAGATCATGTAACCCTCTGTCCACGTTTTGTATTGACAATCCTATGGAAGAATTTGGGTGGTTACACTTTATTTGCATTTGTAAAGAGTTTATTTGGAAATACTGCTTGATTGATAGTAAAGTGACAGTTTTATTGGTGCCTGTGTCTAATGGCTATCTTCCCTCTTGGACTTGCAAGGTACTATAAGCAAGCGTCTCCTCTATTTAGTACTATAATCAAACATGTAAACACTAAGATAGAGTGACCATGGCATTAAACTGGGATTAAATTTAGCAGATACCTGCCCGGGGTGGTGCCTAATTATGCACTTCTGATAGCATGGACTCTGGAGTTAAATGCACTGCTCTCCTTTGACTTGTCATATTGTCTCCTATACATCTCCTTAGCCCTCCCCCCAACAAGCACCACACACATTTGTATCTAAACTTATTCTGTAAACCAACTGTGTGAGTGCAAAACTGTAAGAGCTGTGTGCCTTATCCATCTGAATCACATAACCTGTCATACTTGCAATTTACTTTCACCCCAACAACATGGTTTCTGTAGGAATCACAGAACAGGGACTGCGTTGGTCAGGTTCACACACTCCGTCCTGAGGGGCTTTGAGAAATGTTTGATGACTGGGCTGGTGTTTGTGGACCTGGCATTCGATCTCATAGAGCATGATTTGACATGTACCAAGCTGAATGATCTTGGGTTTTCTGAGGCTACTGTTTCTTGGATACAGAACTATTTATCAAATTGAGCACAATATGTTAATATTGGGCCAGCAGTTTCTGATGCATTCTTAATTAATTGTGGTCTCCCTCAGTGGTCCATTTTGGGGTCTTTATTGTTTTCCCTTTTTGTTAATGAACTTCCACAATTTTGTAAAATATGTGAAACCATTTTTTATGCGGATGATTTAATTCTTTTTTTTAGTCTAGTTCCCTCTCTGAGTTAACGGTTGCTTTGAAACATGCTTTTGAGGGTGTTTGTCAATGGTTTACTGATAATTCAAGGGTATTAAATTAAAAAAAATAAAATCTATGATGTTTGGAAGCCCCGGCCCCCCATGCTTAGGGATGATCCAAGTTTATCTTTACAGGATTCACAAGGTCTTACAATTGAACAAGTGTACCAGTTCAAATACCTAGGGGTCCTATTGGACCCTGGATTGACTTTTTCATTACAGGTTCATCTTTTGCACAAACCATAAACCAAGGGCTGGGATGGCTTTATAAGTTTAAAATGTATTTTTCTTTTGAAGTAAGAAAATCAATTGATGTTCGGTCATTGTTACCGCACTTCAACTATGTTTCCATTATTTATCTTAATCTAGGTGTAAAGGAGTTGCATACCCTGAAGGTTGCTTATAACAGTATCTGTTACTTTGTTTTATTGGCACCATTAAGAACCCACCATTGTGACTTATACTCTCAGCTGGGTTAGTTGTCTCCAATTTCTAGAATATAATTTTTTTCAGATGTGTCATATTTAAATATTTCTTTAAGTCATTGTTTCCATTGTCCAATCTTGTAAAGTCCCAGGCTATACTTTCTAGTTTATGTTCCTCTAATGGCATCTTGTTAGACACTGTATTACTTAAACTTAAAACTGGGTCACGCTCTTTCTCCATAGCTGCTCCTTGGTATTGGAATGCTCTACCCATTGATGTACATTAGCCAACTTCTGCATAAGGTTCAAAGCAAAAATGAAGCTATATTTACTGGTGAAATTCTGATGTAACTGTTCTTTGTAATAATTGTTCATTATGCAATGTCTGTTTGTATGTGTTGTCTCTGGGTCAGTCCTGAAAAAAGGCCTATGGTCTAGAGTCCTTACCCAGTTAACAAATGAATAAATAAATAAAATACATAGAAATGTAGTCTTCTCTCCCTGTGTCTAGGAGAATGTATGGAATATGTCCATGGAAAGAGGGCACCCACAGCAGCAGAAACACTTCCAGTGGCCACTTTACCCAGGCCCAGATGTCCCATGCAGAGTCCCTTTTCCTCGCTGGTGCTGGATAAAAACAACAAGTTAATTCATATTAAACAGTTCATTTCAATACTGGAATGTCCACACTAAAGTTGAAGAAACAACAGGGATCCCAAATTCATTAAACATATTCACACAAAGCTCCGAGTAGCATCAGTTAATTAATGGGAACACATTTAGCTTTCACATGGCTGGTACAGCCATAATAGCAAATTTTACCTGGACCGAGGAGATCACACAGTCTTTACGGCAACATTAACTCAGGACTGCTGTGGTCACAAAAGTTTGAAGGCAGCACAAATCCCAAAACAGTTTCCAGTGCCTAACATCCCATTATTCTTTGCAGGCACCCAAACTCTCAATGATACCCATCTATCTCTCTCTTTCTCTCTCACCCGCACTGGCTCAGTGGGTCCCCTTGGAACATACTGTCCTTGTGGCTTTGGAATTTGCGTGTTTCTTCATGACCTCTGTACCTTTCCCAGTACTGGCAGCAACTGTCCCTAAATTGAGAAGGGGGACACATCCTGTAGAGCTCCAAGACAACTCGCTCTCTGGACACTACATTCCCTGCTGCATTCTTGCCCACTGGATCCCTACATGAATCAGAAAAGGGTGCCTGTTCACTCTGTGACTTGCTGCTGCTGGTTTCCCCCTCTCAACTTTATCTGCCTTCCAAGATACTGTGCAGCTAGTGGCTACTGGCTATCACTTCTTCCTCTGTGTTCTCCCAAGTGCCACTGGCCAGGGGCCACATCAGACAATCTCCCCACCTGGCCCCGACTCACTCTCACTCCATTACTACTCACCCATCTGACCAGAACTCCCCCTCCCACCTAAACTGCTAGGCTTTAGCCCTCCCATGCACCTGTGGTGACCTCCTGACCTGCAGGAGGCTACACCTAAGCACTGCAAAGAATTAACCCATTTTCCTACTGGGCCAAATTAGGCTATTAAAACCCAGGGAGGGGTAAATAGACTAGTAATCTCCCAAAGGGGGTGACATAAACATGGAAACTGATGGCAGATAATGACCAATGGGCCCATCTAGTCTGCCCATTTTTAGTGAGTAAGAAAGTAAGTAAAATCTATTTTTAGGCACCCAGTCCCAGAGGTGCTGGGTGCCATAAAAAAAGCAGTTTACAGGGTCACAATAAAATCACAGAATGAACTATAAAGCTATTAAAAACATCAGACATAATTTAAAATGCATCAGCAGGATAGGCTAATTTAAACAGATGGATCTTTAGGCCCCTCCTGAACACCTCCATGATGGGAACCTCCCTCAAAGGTCTTGGAAGTGAATTTCAGAGGACCGGGTAGGCCACCCCGAATGAATAATCACTCGAGGTTTTCAACCCTGTCCTTGGAATCACCAGGAGGCCCTGGGTGGAGGAACAGAAGGAGTGAGCTGGAATGGCAGCAGTAAGGAGGTATGACAGGTAGCCAGGGCCCTGTTCATATAGGGCCTTATAGGAGCGCGTGATGAGCTAGCGGGGAAAAGACATCTCTGAGGCTGCTCCTGGGTTGCAGTGAATAAAATATATAATTTTAGCATTTTAAGACCCCACAATTCTGATTCAGTGAGGAGCTTTGATTGTTAGTAAGGTTCTGAGCTTTGGTGAGTGAGTCAAGTTGAATTAAAAGGAGTATATTCGCCAGAAGTAGAAGCGGGCCTGGAAGACAGAATGGCCGAGATGGAAGATGGAAGCCCCGAGCCTTTGGTAGCAAGAACACCGGTGGTTAAGCACTCAAAACCTCATTCCCCAGCTCCAGAAGAGAACAAGGATCCAAGAGTAGAAGAACGAGGGGGGCACTCAGCTTCAGATGACATTATTGAAATTAAACAGCTTTTACAATGGCTGGTGGCTGATTTCTCTACACTGAAACCGGCTTTACCTGTTTTAACACAAAGGGTGGGGGATGTGGAGGCCAGAGTTGCTTCACAGGGCCATGAGGTGATCGGTCTTAAAAGGCAGGTCAAAAAACTGGAGGATCGTCTGGAGAATCAAGAATCACGTAGCCAGAGGAACAATTTAATTATGGCGGGCCTCCCTGAGAAATCGGAAGGCTCAGACTGTGTTGCTTTCATGCAGGATCTCCTCCTGAAAATGTTTGGCCCAACGCCGTTTGGCGAATCTTACAATATTGAGAGGGCTCATCGCTCATTGAGAGAAACTCCCCCACCTGGAGCTCGTCCCCATGTACTTATTATGCGATTTTTGAACTACAAGGAGAAGACACACATACTGAATAAAGCCAAAGCGAGTAGAAATTTGCAGTGGAATGGGGCTTCTATTTGGCTCTTTCAAAATTTAATACCCTCTGTGAGAGAAAAGCAGAAGGAGTATACAGAGATAAAGAGGAAGCTGTACTTGGCGGGACTGAAATTCAGAATGCAGTACCCAGCTACACTGATAGTGAAGTTACCAAAGGAAGACAAGAGATATGCTATGGCGTGTGAAGCAAAGGAAAGCCTCCGGGTGGAGCCATCAGATCTGTTTAAGTCCACGACCTGAAGGATTGAGGGACTTGCAGGGGTGCATGCAGTAAAGCAGCAAGTGTGAGCAGCAAGGATTGGGAAGCGCTGTGATAGTTGATAACGTTCGTATTGCTCAACTTCATTTAATTTCCAGGTTTTGGAGAAGAGATCTGCCCCTTTTTGGCAGGGACTGCTTCAGTTGTAGGTTCCATGGGACAGTTAAATGAGCCTCTCGCCAATCTCATTTTTTTTTTTTTCTCCAGTGCATGTCTGGCCTGAGAATACTAACAGTCCTGGACTATTGGGATGTTTTCTTTCTGCTAGCTGCTAAATGTTCTTTGTTTCCTTTCCTCAAACTAGAAAGCTACAGTTTAGTAGTAAGAAGAGGATCAGTTATTGAATAGCCTGAAGTGTTTTAAGTATAGAGTAGGTTAATGGAGCCTACAATTGAAATGGGAGAAAAGGTTAAGGGGAAGTGGGGGCTCGGCTCAATATATGCTAATGAGAAAATATGTTAAGGAGAATGGGTTGTTCTCTTTCAGGGGGTTATATGTTTTTCCAAAAAATGAGTAAATATAAGCTACAGGGGATTACTGGGAAACTTTTTTTGGCTCTCCTTTTGAGTAGCTTTCGGATGCTCTCCCTCACAAATAGCTATAGTGGGAAAGGACAAAAGGGGGAACAGACAGGGCATAGAATGCTCTAATTTTCATATTAAGATGTTATTATAGTGGTGGTGTCCACGTATGGGGGGAAGAGGTATTTGCTAAGGTGCTGGAACCCTTTTTTTCCTTTTCTTCTCATTTTAAAGCTAAAAGGGGTAGTAGGTAATTTAAAAATTTAATGTGGGGGTCGGAGATTATTGTGGCTCTCTACTGTTTCTATTTTGGGATATGCTGAGGCTTGGGGGATCGGAGACGCCTTGGGGCTGACTCATACACGTCTCATGAGAGTTAAGGAGGGTGATTGGAGGATCTGGGGTTGTGGGGGGATTTACTGGGGGAATAGGGGAGAGAGAGAATCCATGATATATATAATAGGGAAGATAGAACTTATGAGAGTGAACATCGGGGTTGTGGTACAAAATATGGTATTAATTAAATTTCTTTCATGGAATGTAAAAGGCCTTGGGGGAGGAAGAAAAGACTGGTTATATTGCAATATATAAATCAGTTGGGGGTCCACTTTGCTGCACTCCAAGAGACCCATTTACTGAATGAAGAATTATATCTACTCAAGAAAGGATGGTGGGCAAAGTAATAGGAGTAGGGAATGTGAAAGCTTCGGGGGGGTGGCGATATTAATAAGGAAAGCTTTCCCGGATGTAATCAATCAAATTAAGTCACGAGAGGATGACAGGGGGATATATGTGTTAGATTCAATCCTGGGATGCCTATTTTTGTGTGCCTCAATTTATGGCCCTACTCCTGCTAAACCAAAATTTTTTGCTTCATTGGAAGTCGATATTGCTACGCTCCCATCTCACCCACTTATTATGGCAGGTGATTGGAACCTTTGTTTGATTAATGGGGTGGATAGGAACCCTCCTTCTAATAGATTACTTAGTGCACCACAGATAGCTTTAAATAGACTCCTGGAAGTTACAGCACTAGTAGACCCATATAGAATGTATAAGAAAGGGGATACCGAGATGACTTTTTATTCTGGTGTGCACAAGTCCCATACTAGGATTGATTTTTTTTGGTCAATGGGGAAGCATTAAGGGGTATTAAAGAATTGAATACCTTCAACAAGGTACTATCTGACCACTCCCCGATCCAGATGCAATGGGAGATGGACAATAGTCCCCCTAAACCATACCGATGGCGGTTGGATGAAGGGATGTTGGCGGTCGATAATATGGTGACTAAATTAGAAGATACATTGAAGGAGATTATTCAAACTCAAATTCTGACACTGGTGGATAAGAAACTTGCTTGGCCTACTTGTAAGGTATTATATGCAGGAATAGCTCAGAAATATACTAATAGGAGAGATAAGTTAAATAGAGCACGGGAAGAATTTTTAACTGGGGACATTAAATCATTATTACCTTTGGAGGGTTCCTCCAACGAGTTGGATAATGAGCTAAGAGACTTAAGAGAAGAATTTAGAAGTAAAATGAATCTTAGGATAGACCACTGGCTTGAAAGATTAAATGCTAGATACAGTACAACCTCGATTATCCAAACCCCAATTATCCAGATATCCCTATTATCCAAACTCTGACCTTGTCCCCCAACTCTCATATGCCTAATGTTATGGACCCACCATTATCCAAACTCTTAATTATCCGAACAAATCTAATGTCTCCCAGGCCATTCAGATAATCGAGGTTGTACTGTATTTGATACAGGGGGATGTGCCAGGTCGCTTTTTGGCTTTTAGAATTAGGGAGTGGGAGGCAGAAAGAATGATTATGGCAGTGAATTTTGGAGGGGAAATTATTACAGATCCTCAGGGAATGGCTGATGCCTTTGCAGATTATTATGCTGGAATCTATCAAGAGGGGGGTACTAGCTCAGAGGAAGAAATCAGAAGATTCCTTAGCAAAATACCTTTGCCCATATTGGACATAGAGCATGCCCAGGCTCTAGCAGCACCAATCTCTGACCTAGAGATTATGGAGGCAATTAAAGAATTGCCAAATGGTAAGACACCAGGGCCGGAGGGCCTGTCGGCTAAATTTTACGAAGTCCATTTATTGACAATAATTCCTCTTTTGAAAGAATTATTCTTGACTATCATGAAAGATGGTGTTCCCCATCCTCTTTTATACCAGGCCTACATTACTTTGATTCCAAAACCGGATAAACCAGAAACTTCCCTAGTAATTATAGACCCATTGCTTTAATAAAACCAGGATATTAAACTACTTTCAAGGATTTTGGCTAACAGGGTTTTAAAAGTCGTTCCTCTATTAATTAGTCAGGATCAAGTCGGGTTCATGCCAGGTCAGGGGGCACACGATGCATTAAGGAAGTTGCACCATATCCTCCACCAGGCTTCCAATTCCAAGTCTGCTATGGCACTGATTGCACTTGACGCCAAGAAGGCATTCAATCGGGTTTCCCATAAATTTTTATTTTTTACAATGGAGAACATAGGTTTTCTGAAGGGTTTTCTCAGATGCCTTAAAAACCTTTACAAAGCCCCTACAGCTAGGGTCCTATGTAACGGCTATCTTTCTAAAGAGTTCCTGCTGAGGAATGGGACAAGACAGGGCTGCCCCTTGTCACCAATCTTGTTCAATATTTATTTGGAACCATTATTAAGGACAATTAATATGGAGCCCATGGTTCAGGGAATTAAGGTTCAAGGGATGGAGCTTAAATTCTCATTTTTTGCCGATGATATTTTGCTGCATTTATTTAATCCAGCCAATAGTTTCCAAAAAGCCTTGGAAATTATCGGGAAATTTTCAGAGGTTTCCAACTATAAATTAAATTTAAATAAAACTCAAGTTCTTCCACTTACCATGTATACTTATAGAGCAGACTTTGAACACCTGCAACTTAACTGGGCCCCGGAAAAAATTAAATATTTGGGAATTTGGATTATGGCCAGAATGGAAGATGGGGTGGAAGAAAATGTGGGCAAAATATTGGCCACAATTAAAAATGATATTTTAAGGTGGAACAAACTCCCACTGAACTTCACTGCCAGATTGGGATTGATTAAAATAAATCTCCTACCTAGATTGTTATACCCGATTTATCTACTACCCTACAACATTTCTAAAGGAAGGTTTATTAATATCCGAAGGGTAATTTCAGCATTCTTGTGGAATTCTAAGCCCCCAAGGAGGAAACATGCCACCTTACGCCTTTCTCATCTTAAGGGAGGTATTAAACTTCTGGACTTATTTTTGTATTATGTGGCAGAACAGGTTGGCTTGATGGGGCAGTGGTCCAGGAGTTGGGGAGAAGGAGGGTATATCCCAACTTGGCTCCAAATTGAACAGCACATTTTAAAGGATCTGAAACTCTCTCCTGCTGCATTATTGTTTATAGATCCAAGGGCTTTGCCCGATAGGGGATAACAGTCACAAATTTTTAAATCAGTGATGGCGTGGTGGGATTTACTAAACCCGAAACAGAGGCACAAAGGGGAGCTAGGGATCAACCTATATTAGGAAATCCTAACCTTAGGTTAGGTGGATGAATAATTAATCAACCATGGGCATCACAATTATCTGACCTGATTATGACAGATTTTATATTAAAAGATAGGGTGAACTTATCTGTGCAAACTAAGGAATGGGACTTTTTTAAAAAGATCCAAATTACAAATCTGATACAGAAATTTATACGAGATAATAAAGAAATGGGTCAAAGTTCATTCACCTGGGACCATCTGAAGGAGACTGATTACTTACAACACCCCCTTTCAAAAATTTACATGGTGCTGTTAGATTTTGTGAGCTTAGAATCTAAGGCTCAGATATTGTACTGGGAAAAAACTCTAACCCCCTTGAGGCCTGACTGGAAAGAGATATGGAAAAATGTTAAACTTCTGCCTATACCAAAATGTAAGACTATGCAATTTTTAATTTGTTCAAACATTTACTACACCCCTGTTAAGCTATGTTCTAGAAAACTCAGACAGACAGACCTATATTTTAGATGTGGAATGAAACCAGGGGACTTATTACATGTGACGTGGAGTTGTCCCAAAATACATTCATTATGGGTTCAAATTGGTCAAAAAATGGATCCGTTATTAAACTACTCAGAGCATATTAAACCAGAGATCTGTGTTTTGGAGAATATGCAAACGGTTGTGAGGGACTCAGCTAAGTATCATGTGTCTCTGATGTCCGCTCTGGTTAAGGCATTTGTTCTAAGACATTGGAAAAATGATCTTATCTATAATTATGATCAATGGGTCAGTGACCTGCTACAGGTCCTGGATAGACTTAAAAGACAAATGATAATAGATGAGAAAAAGAAAGTATATGATAAAAGATGGAGGGCATTAGAGGCAGTGTGTTCAATACAACTGAAGAGTGCTCAGACCCAGATCTGTCTGTCTGATGGGGATTAGCCTGTAATTTTCTTTTAAGATAATGTGAAACGGGATTATGATTTCATGCAGATATATGATCTTGTTTAGTGTAGGTTTTTTTTTATTCAGTGAGGCATAATACTATCTTGAGATTGTTTTTAACTGGACTAAGAAGGTCTCTTATATCTAAAAGGTTAGGATGGGTTCTCTCTCTCTCTCTCTTCCAGGGACATGGTTATTAAAGCCCAGTTCTGAGAACTTATACTTACTTCAAAGTAAAGGAGAATAAAATAGAAGGAAGTCAGATTTGGAAATAGATTGGATTAGTGCTAACTTTGAAGGAAGAGAATCAAGTGTTACATCAACAAAACTGGACTTAAATCAATGGCTAGAACACATTACAACTGTGTATGTAAATAGTTTAGGGGATGCATATAGTAAACATATCCAGTTTTGGGATGTGGACCTGGGTTTCAGCCTGGGATATATGTATGTATGTCTTATTGTTGAAAACATTAAACTCCAATAAAGAAGTATTTAAAAAAAATATCGGGCCTTATAGGTGAGCAAACCCACCTTGAAAAGAACCCACCACCTGACCAGCAGCCAGTGCAGACCTCACAGGACCATGGTCACATGACAGAATCTAGGTGATCCTGTCATCATCCTGGCCACTGCATTCTGCACTAGCTGCAGCTGGCAGAGGTTTCTCCCACTGACCCTGCAGTGCAGAGTATTACAGTAGTCGAGTCTCAATGTCACAAAGGCATGCACCAGTGATGGCAGGTCCTCAGGCAGAATTAGGGGTTTAATCCAGGCAGTGTTCACCAGATGGTAGAAGCTGTTTTTCATGACAGCTGATGCCTGACCCTCAAATTTCAGCCTGTCATTAAGTATCATGCCCAGATTTCTCAACCTAGAGAACACCTCCAATGGTGTTGACCCCAAGACTAAGCCTGTTGTCATCCTGGAGGCATCCCCAATCCATCCACAGCCAGGCTCAATCACTAGAACATCCATCTTGTCAGGGTTAAGTCTCAGCCAGTTAGAGTTCATCCAGTCCTGGATCTCGGTGAGGCATTAATTCAGCACCTCGACAGCACCACTTTTCCCCGGTACAAATGACATGAACAGTTGAGTATCATCTGCATAGCAGTGAAAGCTCAAACTGTACTGTCTCATGATCCTCTCCAAAAGCAGCATATATACTGAGAACAGCATCAGTGACAAGATTGAGCCCTGAGGAACTCCAGAGGTCAGTGGCAGGTGGGAGGAGGAGAAATTCCCCATCACCACCCTCAGCCTCCTACCCAAGAGAAAGGACTCAGACCAGTTAATGACAACGCCAGTTAATCCACACCACTCTCTAAGGTTATCCAGCAACACAATGTGGTCCATGGTATCAAATGCTGATGACAGATCTAGGAGAATGAGAACTGAATGTTCTCTATGATCTCTTGCCATGAGGAGGTCATTATGGACCTGGTCGAGTGCCATCTCTGTACTGTGCTTCACCCTAAACCTAGACTGGAATTTTTCACAGATGTAACAGGTTTCTAGGTGTTGCTCAAGCTGCAGAGCCACTATCTTTTCAACAACCTTCCCTAAAAATGGGAGGTTGGAAATTGGCCTATAATTTTCTAGGACGTTGGGGTCGAGGGATGTTTTTTTCAGAAGGGGCTTCACCAGTGCCTTCTTTAAGGCATCGGAGAAGACCCTTTCTAAAAATGAACACCCAATTATCCCAGTGAACACTGGACCAATGACCTTAACACATCCCACTAGGAGATGCGTCAGGCCAAGGTCCAGCTCACAGCAAGTGTGACATGGTTTTAAAATCACCTCAGAGACCTCAGCTACCCACACCAGCCAAAACTCTGTGCAGGCAATAGGAGTGCCCCTGCTCTATCCAGACCCCACCCTACAGGTCTAGTCCACACCCACTGGCATGATCATGGCACAAATAGAGGATATCCTGTCAGAGAAGAATAGAGCAAACTCTCCACATAAAGTTGCTGAAAAAGCTTTTTTTGGCTGTAGATAGACAGACAGGATGAAGAAGCCAGTACACAGTCTGAAAGGGTTGAGCTGGTCTATTCCTCACTGCCGCAATCTCCCTGGACAAGAACTCTGCCTTCCTACTACTGATTGCACTGTGGTAGTCACAGTAGTGATTTCTCAAAGCCAGTCTATCCTCCTCTAGCTGGGTCCTCTGCCAGCAGCACTCCAACCGCTGACCCATGGTCTTCATCACCCTGAAAGCCCCATCAAACCACAGGGATCTCGGGTGAGAAGACCTGGGTCATATATGGACTGGCACAATGGCACTAAGCACCTCAGAGATAGCCCTATTGTAGGCTGCCACTGACTCACCCAAGCCTATCACACAAACAGCACTAACACCAGAAAAATAAACCACTGCCAACAGTCCCTCAGGGGATAATCCACTTAAAAGAAAGTAACTGATCATCTCAACAGGGGAAGGACCATCAGGGGGAGCACCAAAGGAGCACTTCACCACACACTGATCAGACCAAACAACCTGATCAATCTTGAGGTTAGTGACCTCGAGACCCATTGAGAATACCAGGTCCAAGGTGTGGCTATTATGGTGGGTCACATAGGCAACTGCCTGTGCTAGGCCCAGCGATCTCATCAGCTGGAGGACATCAGAATCAAATTGTGAGGATTCGTTGTCGATACAGGCATTGAAGTCCACTAGAATAAGCCATCTGGGTGACTCCAACACTCTGTTGATGATGAAGTCCACCACCACTTTTAGTTATGATCACTTTTGCTGCAGACCCAACTTGCCCAACAGCACTCTCTCTTCCACTTTCCACCACTTCCATCCTCCTAGGATTTCTTTGTATCTGTCCCAGGCATTTTTGAAACCCACCACTGGTTTCACCCCCCTGCCTCCCATGGAAGGCTGTTCCAGGAATCCACCACCCTTTCTGTAAAAAACTACTTCCTTACATCTCCCCTGAATCTGCCTCCTTCCATCTTCATATCTTGACCCCTTGTTCCACACAACCTTTTTCTCTGAAACATATCTCCCTCCTGTACCTTATTAACCCCTGGGAGATATTTAATGACCAATGCAGACACTGAACAAAATGGACACTTTACACTGGGGGCTGGTTTCTTTACTTTTTCACCAATAAAATTTGCTGAATTTTTGTGGTGCTGGGGGGGAAGAGGGTGGTGGAGGCTGGGGCTATGTGAGGGGAAACAAATTAAATATCATGGTCTTGTTGGGGAGAACATGAGAAGTGTGATTTGGCACTCTGGTTGGGGAAGAGGAATCACAATAAATATATATATATATATATCTAGGGGATACATGATGAGCGACTGTGGAATATGGATAATATTAGCACAAGTGCAGAGTGCACTGTGATATCACGAGTGGTGAAGCCATGAGTGATATTATCACAGGGCACTCTGCACGAGTGCTAATATTGTCCATATTCCACAAGTTGCCTATCGTGTGTGCGATTTATACAATAGGGTATGTGTGGTAATGTTTTTCATGCATAGAGTGTGGTGTTATTTAGTGTTGCAGTGTTCTGCAGACGTTATTTGGTTTTCATGAATGAAGTAGTATGTGGGGGCAGTTTGTGTGCTCTGCTTGGTTGCTGAGGTGTCAATTTAGTGATTGGTTTATATTTCTGAATGGTGTTTTTCAAGAGCTTTAATTGGTTTGTGGTCATTTTGGTGCCTGGTACATTTTGTTTTATTGGTTGTTGTGGTTTGGGGGTGGAGTTGTCATTTGCTGCAGAGTTTCAGCATTTCATGGAGGTTTCTGTGCTATTTATATCCGTTATAGTTTTACAGTTCTTACTGCTGTATGTTGCTCGACTATGATATATTTTACTTCTGTAGTGACAGTCATAGATTGGTAATGTACTGCAGAGTTCATGTTGTGGATATTGTGTGCTGTCATTACTGTAGTGCTATATGACTGCCATTGATTCAGAAGTCTGCTGTGACACGTAACACAGTAATTATTTGTGTGTTGAACATAAACTTCAGAGTGTTTTACTAAAAGAATATGTAGAATAACATTTATACATGTGTTCTGCTTAGTTTAGCAGGATAATTTTACATTGTTTATTATTTATTCATTGGATAGCTTGTGTTTTGAATACTTTTCTACATAACTTTTTTTATTTTATTCAGTTATTCCAACTGTTCTCAGAGTGAACAAAAATGAAATTAAAGCAAGCATTGCTCAATGTAGTTTTTTTGGTTTTAGTTGTTTGATTTCTTGCAGCTGGTTCGTTCTTCAGAGATAGTGGTGCCTTTTTAGTCCGAGTCGCTATCTGATGAGATCACAGGTGCTTTGCGTTTCCTTCTATGTTCATGTTGTGGTCCTGTGATAAAGAGGGAAAAAGCATATGCTAGCATGTTTAACTACATTTAGTGATAACAGTTATACGGTACCAAAATATCAGTTCAATACCCTGTATGATATTGAAGGTGATCTTTTCCGCATGTATGGTGGGGTAATTGAAGCATGCTGGCATATTGGTTGGGAATGAAAATGGGGTGTTTTCTTGCAGATTTTTTGTACAGCTGTAAGTATGTGAAGAAAAGGTGCTGCTTGTCTGTGGCTTTTCTTTTATGTCAGCACTGAGCTTCTGTTCTTCTGTGGTGGTCAAGAAAATTATACTTGTTACTGGGTTTTGTTTGTATTGTTCAAAAGATGTAGATGGTAGAGGTTCCGTCGTATTATTGAGTATGTTAGAGATATTTTTGTGCTTTTCGTCACTTAGCTTTGACTATGTATTGCTAGACTGGATTTTTTTATGTCCTGACATTTGAATTATTTCATTTGCAGGAACGTTGGAGTCGGTTAACTTTTGTACTAAATGCTTACGTATGGAATGGTTTGTTAGTCATTTTTTGGTGTGGATTCCAGCAGTGGTGATCATGGTTTTAACAATTTTGCTGACGTAATTAACACCAAGTGGCTGGTTTTTATACCAGTAAATTGGATAGTTTAATTTTGTGATGTGATTGATGGCTAAGAAAAACGGTGTATCTTCCTGGTTACATTTCATAGGTCTTTTGCTTTTATAGATCAAATAATTATTCAATGAGCATTTTTTCTGATTGTTTGTTTGGTAAGCTCTTGGTTTTAGTTGTCTGACATCTTTTGCATTAGTTCCCGTTCGAGTTTTAGTTTGTCTTTCCCGTATACACTCAAGATAAAGGGTACCATGTTCATCCTTTCCTATTTTAGCATCTCCCCACTGGAGATTATGGGTTTCAGTTGTTTTCCTTAATCCGAAGTGCATTGTCACTACAAGCCACATTGTGTTGAGGAGTGACTGTGGATTTTTAGGACCGAGAATGTCTTTTTCAAATAGTTGTTCAATAATTGTATCTGTGAGATTATCAGCTGCTTGTGGCCAATTGCCTTTGCCTTGTTCTTTTAATAATTTTTGTTTTGAAAGAACAACTTGTCTTGTTTTACTGAAATAGTTTGATGTTGACAGGTCATGTGGGTACTCCATTTCTTTCAGACAACGTTCTATGCTTTGCAGTTTGGATCTGATGGTTAAAGGTTCATATTCCTGTCTATCTGCTCGTTGCATAGATATGAAGTATTGGCAAAGTAACTTATCTAGTTTTTGTTCTGACATGTAGTAGAATAATTCAGTTATGTTGTGTTTTTCTAATAAATACTGTTGAAAATGGTTCACATCATTTTCTGTCTTTTTTCTTGTGTTTTCATTTTTTGTGCTTCTGATAAATGAGTTTATAATATCTGTGTTTATTTATTCTTTTTTCTGTGCTTCTGGTTTATATTCTGGCTTTATTTTCACTGTAATTGTTTCTTTAAGTTTGGATCTTTGAGTGGCTCTAGATCTGCTTCAAATTGACTACAGCTGAGTTTGATTCCATTATGCACGTTGAACTCGCTCCGTGGTCTTTTTAATGAAAGTTTATTTACCCAGTATTGTTGTTCTTGTATGTTGTTTGTTTTTTTATCAGCTTTCTTCATTATTTCAGTTGTGACCATTTTTTAATTTTGCTTTTTTGTTTCTTTTATAGGTTGTTTGATGACTCCTGCTATGTTTTCCGATTGTCAGCACTATCTCCAAGCGATCAGTTTTTTAACGCGGAATGCAGCATTTGCAAATCTACAGGTAGCACAAATTATTTGTGGGTTCATGTGTTCAGGTGTTTTCTATTTATTTAATCATTTTTTAGTAAGGAAAGAAGTTCTATTCTGTTTCATTTGCAGTTAGGTTTTGTGACATAGTCAGTGTGGAATATTTTTAGGTGACGTAGACATTGTGGAATATTCGTGGTGATATTCCACACTCTCTATGTCAGTTCAGTGATATTAAATACTAGGTAAAATAACTACATTTATTCAGACTGTTATTTTTCAACCCCTATTATATAAACATATATATATATATATATATATATATATATATATGTATATGTAATATATGGATAATCAAAATAATAGTACTGAAAACAATTCAAAAAAATCCTTGTAATTCACACCACAGAACACTCCACTCCCAATAACACCACACTTCACTGCCAATAATACTATTGTTGCAAGAAACGATAGTATTATCACTAAAATGCCACAGCGCATGTGCAACTCTGCCTGGCAAGAAACCCAGTTGTCATGGAGCCATGTCCCTTCCTACATGTTCAATGTCATGCCATGCATTCTAATTGGTCACTGTTCCTCTCTGGGCAGGCACACTCATTCTGAAAACATGGCTGCTCATTACTCTCTCTAAGCGAGCAAAATGTGTCTGCTTTGTTTCTTCGGGTTTTTTTCTGTAATTGGATTATCTGGTTGATCCTGCTTTACCCGAAGGATCAGAAATGAAAAGGCAGGACTTCACAAACTACAAACAGACACCGACAGAGTGGTGGTTAGGAGTGGGGATGTGGGCAAGTGATGCTGTCTCCAGTGTGACGGTCAGCCGACAGCAAGCATGTCTTCAGTGCTGCGACTGGCTTCGCAGCTCACAGACTGTAAACAAAAGCTACATCCATATATTACAAAAAATAACAAACAGAAAAGTATCTATTTCACGGCAGTAAGTCCATCTTGAGGTTTTTGGGACTTTGGGAACCTCTCGAGCTTCACTTTTGAGGTTCCATGTCCCCAAAACCTTTCAGTGGTCTTACTGCCTTGTAATATTTTATTTATTTTATTTAGCTTTTGTTTACTGGGTAAGTACACTAGACAAGTATTATGCCTATTTTCAGGAATGACCCAGGAGAGTACAACATGAGGAACAACAGTCAAGGATACATGGCAAAGAGAGTACAGTTTTTTGTCACAGTAAACAAACATGTGGGAAATACATAATTTGACGCTAGGGGAAGCATATAGTAGTAAGCACATTTCAGATTATACACTCTAGACTAGCTAGTTCAACTGACAGATATCTACAGGTCATCATACATAGGAGTGGAGCATAGCTCAAGGACTGGATTGATGATAATATAACTTATAACATTGTCGTATACACCCCCTAGGCTAGTTGGATCGTGGACAGGTATATACAGCTCATCACATTTTTCTAAATATGCACATGTTAGACAGAAACAGAAACATTTGGTAGTACAAGTTTCTACCAAGTGACCAAGGTGCAATATGTCATGGTTAGCCTATGACCGTGGAGCAATAATGGGTGTAAAAATGCCCAAGGCTTTTTAGGCAGGAGTAGTCAGAAGTCATTGATACAGTGGGGAAAATATCTCCAGGAATTCAATGGAGACACCCTGGGGAGGTTCAGACAAAACAATTTGACTCTTTACTCTAGGGAGGTTTGGGGCAGTCACATTCTGATGCTAGTTTTAGGAAATCCCACAGGGAATTTTGAAAACTCAGATAGGAGGGGGCAGCTCAGATATCCACAGGCAGCGAATTCCAGAGTCTGGGCGCACTTATGGCAAAGTCCTGATCCCCCATGCGGGTCTGGGTAGGAGGGACTTTGAGCATCCCTGATGTGAGAGACCTAAGTTGGTAGGGGGTGGGATTCAGTTTAGGCAGAAGCCGGGCCAGCCCCTGGGGGGGTGCTAGTTCTGATCACTTTCCCAGAGAGGCATCCCAAACCAAAATAAAGGTATCTAGCTGGTGAGAGCCAGCAGAGTTTCTCATATAGCTCACAACAGTGGGTGAGTTGGGTGGGCAGCCAAGAAAAACAACAAATGTTATTGGAAGCAGTGTACCACCGAGTGAGATGTGTCTTTGGAGAGTGAGCAAATAGGTGCAGCCCATAACTGAGGGAGGGAAGGAGCACACCCTTCACTAGGGCAAGCCTGGCTGCCAGTGTCAGGTTATACTTGGCCCTATAGGCCAGACCCAGTTTGCAGTTTGCCACCCTGCAGATGTTAAGGATATGATTACCCATGTTAAGTTGAGGGTCAAGTGTTACCCCCATATATTTGATGGAGCTCACTATGGGTAGTGAGGATCCATCTGCGCTGGTGATGTGTAAGCAGGCCAATGAGGCTTTGATTTTAGCCATTGAGCCAAAGAGCATAGCCTGTGTCTTTTTCAGGTTTAGGACCAGCTTGTGACTAGTAACCCATGACAATACACTGTTAAAATCATCGGTCAGGTTCTGGTTTAGGGTAGTGGTATTCTGGGAGTGAGCCAGGATTACCAAATCATCTGCATACATGGTGGTGCTACAGCTGGTAGTAACCATGGGTAGTTGATTGATGAAGAGGGAGAAGAGGAGGGGACCCAATACCGAGCCTTGAGGCACTCCAGAGGTCACTGGTAGGGGCTCGGAGAGGACTTTATTGAAGCAGGTATGCTGCTTTCTGCCATGTAGATAACCCATTAGCCATTTCATGGCATGGGGGAGAGGTCAAGTGACCACAACTGTGCACCAAGCAGTTTGTGGTCAACGAGGTCAAAGGCTTTGGACAGGTCGATAAATATTGTACCAGAGATTTTGCCCTGGTCCATGGCTGTCCGGATACCTGATGTAACCGAGATTAAGGCTGTGGTGGTGCTGTGTCCCTTACAAAAGCTGTGCTGGGCTGGGGACAGAAGTTCATGAGAGTGGATATATTCCGAAAGCTGCTCAGTCACTACCTTTTCAAGGAGCTTGCTAAGGGTTGGGAGAATAGCAATCGGTCGATAATTGTCAGGTAGTTTGGGATTTCCTTGCTTCAGTACAGGGACAATCCTCGCCTCTTTCCAGATGTCTGGGATGGTCCCCAGACCAAGGGATAGGTTGAAGATAAAGGCTACTGGTGAGGCAATGTGTGCAGCACCAAGCTTAAGGAGTTTAGGCTCCAGGTTGTCTAGGCCAGGACTGGAGTACTGGGAGAGGCCAGCTGGGCATTTCTGCAAGTCCTGAACTGATACAGCCCTGCAGGGGAACATTGAATGAGGAGGGTCACCCTCCAGCAGAGTGGAGGAAGTGGGTGGGAGAGAGCCTCATGCCTTGTAATAGATACTTTTCTATTATATATATATATATATATATATATATATATATAGATATATATATATATATATCTATAGCTATATATCTATATATATATATATATATATATATATATGTATATATCTCACCAGTGTGGGGGTGCTAATTGAAAGATGGGATGCATGATAAAAATTATGTGTGAGGTGGGAGGATGGTAGCCACGGAGCCTTGTTTACCTTCAGGGGTGCTAGCCCTTTTCTGACTCTTTTGCCAGTAATATTCTGCATTTTCATTTTAGGAGCATCTCTACCAGCTGCCTTTATGCTGCTCTCCGGCAAGGACCCACTGTTCTCCCTAGTGAATACTGAGCAGAAATAGTCATTTAGTATGGCAAACTTCTGCCCATCCTCCTATACAACTCTTTCCCCCTTCTGCAACTCTTTCCCCCATTTAATAGCCTGACAATTCCCCCTCATCATTCTATTTTCTCTTCTATATCTTATTCACCTTTTTTGACCCTCTCTACAATGCACAGTTCTGTGTCTGCTTTTGCAATCTTGACTGTTCTCTTGGCCTCTCTAGTTTTTTTGTGATACTCATCCTATTCTTCAACCCCCCTACTTCTCTTTGTACCTAAGGAAGGCCATCTTTTTGGTTCTCACTGACTCCCTGACAATTTCAGTGAACCTAATTGATCTCTTAAATCTCTTTCTCTTTATAATTGTTCTCCTGCATGTTTGTGTTGCTTTGAGAATGACCCCTTTTATAACCCCATCATTCTTCCACTCACCTGATGCTGTCTTGCCCAGTTAACCGACCCAGCACTATTTTTCTCACATAATTGAAATCCATTCTCCTAAAGTCTAGCATTTCAGCCTCAAACAAGGGCTTACTGGTGGCCAGGGCCACCTGAAACCATATAGTATTGTCATGACTGGATCCAGTGGTTCCCCAAACCACACTCCGTCTGCTCTTTCTTAGTTGGTGAGTACCATATCTAGAATGGTTGACTGTCTAGTAGGATCCCTGACCAGCTGTACTATTGCGCAGTCTTGCAAAATATCAAGCAGGGTATGGCTTCTGATGCTTCTGTCCACTGGGATGTCCCATCACAATCTGGCAGGTTTAGTTCTCTCACCATTTCAACTTTCCCTTTGACACCACTCCCTACTTCAGCACCCATTTCCTTGTTTCTCTATTCTCCTTGTCCAGGTGGCCTGCAAATCACCCCTATACAAGTCTTCATGCCTGACAACTCTGTGAGCTTAACCCACAGTGATTCTACCTCCCCCTTCCCCCAATGGTAGCATCCCCCAATACATGAATACCTTCTCTGATGCAGATGGCCAACCCACCGCCTCTAGCCATCCCTCTATCATGCCTAAATAAGGTGTAAACTGGGATTGCTATGTCCTTCACACTGGACCAAGTTTCTATGATGACCACTATCTGCCACCAAAGCCTGAAACTCACTAATCTTATTACCCAGACTCCCGGCATTAAAGCATACCACTCACCAACATGTGCTTGCGCCTCTCTTGGTTCTCACTCACCCACCCTTATCATCCTTCTGTGATAACTTTAGTGTCTTGTGTCTTGTGTTTTCTGTTATGATCATTTCTATTGTGTCTACCCTGCCCTGTCTCTTGGACTTGTTTCTTCCTTATATTATTCCCTGAACATCTTGCTCCTATTCCTGGGGGAGTCCTGTCTAGGTTCACCACTACACCCTCCCTTCTCTGATCCTCCCTTCCCAACTCCTTGCAATCAATCAGTTCAGTTTGAAATAATATAAAATTAACACCTAAACAAAGCTCTCCACTCTCTTGCCATCACTCCTGTCTTGGATGCTGTCTGACTCTGGAAATAGACATTGATGAGCTTTTTAAATTCATTGCCTTCTAGCACCTGGTCAGCACTTGCAAATCAAAAAATCAGAACCATCTCAGCAATGAAGATGACTCATGTTTCTTGCTCTCCCTTGCCTCAGCCTCCCACAATAACTCTCCCTTTTCTAATCCTCTCTTCCTAACCCTCAGCAATTAATCACTAAACTGGCCTGGGCTTTCTGCCCTCCCAACATCACTCCCAGCTTGGATGGATCATGACTGTGGAAAGAAGATGCCATGGTGCTTTTAAAATCCACTGTCTGATAGCACCTTATTCCACTCATAGATCACATGATCAGACCCCTCACAATGATGGCACTGACTTTGACTATCTGGTCTCCCTTCCCACTCTGCTCCCATAATTCCTCTCCCTCCCTTCTCCCATCCTCCAATCTCAGCCCCCAAAAATCAATTAGTCAATCAATCAATCAATCGATCCATCTTGAAATGTTATAAAATAAACAATACTAAAAAATGCTATATAAAATAAACAGTCAGGGGCTGAGTTAATTTATTTTTAGTGGAAGTCTAATATTTCCATGAGTCAAAATCTGGAAGTCATTCCAATTTTTTATGAAGTCAAAATACTTCTCAGATCCCACAATTTGAAAGACAATATTCTAGGACATATCAATTTATGGATGTTAATATAAACATTAGTGGTAAAATAAAATTTATTTTTGGAAAAATACATCATTTTGTAGCTTCCATGCCTTCAATTTTGGAAGTCATTCAATTTTGTTTTTTACATTTGGTAGTCAGTGACTTCCTCCCACTTTATTTTGGAAGTTTTTGCATTATTTTTGTAAGTCAAATACTCCCCCAATGGAGTTAGCTGAAGCCCTATAAACAGTTAAACTAGGCTGTATGCCCTCTCTCTGCAGCTCTCAGCTTGGATGCTTCCCAACTATGGAAAAATGACACTGCAGCACTTTTTAAATTCACTGCATGCGTGCTTCTGACTGGTGTGCACAGATCATGTGATCATACTCCTCAAAACAATGGCAACAACTTTATTCACTTGCTCTTCCTCCTCTTTCTGTCCTGCTCTCCCTCCCCTCAGCCTCCCACAGCTCCCTTCCCTTCTCCCTTTCTTGCTTCCCAACCCAATACGTCAATCAATCAATCAATCAGTCAATCAATCAATCAATACAGCTTGTAATATTATAAAATAAACACTTGAACTGAACTATCTGCCCTCTCACTAATGTTCCCAGATTGAATGCTCCCCAGCTGTGGAAAGAGATGCTATGGCTCTTTTTAAATTCATTGTTTACTTATGCCTGATTGGTATGCACTGATCCTGTGATCAGACTCCTCACAACAACGGCATCAACTTTGGCTACTTACTTTGTCTCCTCAGCCTCTTACAGTTCTCCTCCCTCCTCCTGTCCTCCTTTCTTAACTCTCAGAAATTAAGCAATCAATTCAGTTTGAAATACTATAAAATAAGCACTTTAACTGGGCTCTCTGTCAATTTACCACTACATCTGGAGGCTTTTATGCATCCCAGCATTGGTACTAGGTATACATTTGCATAACTAATTTGCATATTTCAAAAGCACTATTTAATGGACCGAACTAATGCTTATTTCTATGTTTTAATATTATAATTGACAGTAGTTTATAAAGTAAAGGGAAGGGTATTGAGCAGGAACCAATGCAAGTCAGATCTCACCATAGGTAGTGCTAGACAAAATGTGTGACTCCACTTCCACAAAATTTCACATAATTCTGTGTTTTTTGTGGAATTTGTCTATCACTTGTTGTGAAATTGTTGTTATTCTACAGGATATCACTGATTTTGGTGGAGTATGCACATGAATTGCAGAGTTTTCAACATGAACTGTGGGATATTAGTGAACAAATGAATTATTTCACTGTTTATTTCAAAATTCCACTGTTCACTGTTGAATTCCATGGAACATTATTCTGTGAGCAGTGTGGTCACATAGAAGTCTTCCTCCAGCTGGTAATGGAAGGGTCAAAAGGTTATTTGCTTTAGCAACTCTCTCTCTCTCTCTCTCTCTCTCTCAAGTGACTGGTCCTACTAAGGAACATTATTACGGCTACATGGGCGGAGCTCTGCAGACATTTTGCGTGTAGAAAAGAGCTGACGTCATGTTTTCCGTCCGTGGAACTGTTTTTCCTCCGCCTGACCCTCCCCCAAGAAGCAATCCGCCCATGTTGTCCCTATGGACTGCAGCACTGCATTATATCACAGTGGGTGTTTTTTTTATGGGTTTTTTTTTGTACATTTCTGCATCCCTGCCATTTCTGTCCCCTTCCCTTAACAGCAAGGGCGTAGCTACCGATACAAGTCACAAGTGCCAACCTTCCATTCCTAGTAAGCTTCCCCTCTTTCCCAGACACAGCAGCCAAAATTAATAATAATAATATTTTTATTTTTAAGGCACCTTTCAAAAAATCAAGGCACCGTACAAGATAAAAGCAAACAGTTCAGATAAATAAACAGTCATTAAAATCAGACAGTACCATAAATATAATTACATAAAATAATCAATCACCATAAGTCTGGTGCCACAAAAAGGTTTTAAGGCTGATTTAAAGCCCTCCACAGTCGTGCTCTCCCATAACCGAAGAGGTAGAGAATTCCATAGTCTGGGAGCCATGAACATAAAAAATCTGGCCCCCGAGAAATTCAAATGTACCTTAGCAATCTCTAGCAACCCCTCGCCGGCTGAGCGGAGCAATCGCCCAGGGCAATAGGGAATCAGGAGCTCTTTCAGGTAGTTAATTAATAGTTTTTGTAGTTGTTAATACAAAACTCCTTATGCAATGTCCCACCTTTGGTACTCTAAAGCTGGAGGGACCCCTATCCTTGGGAGAGAAGACCTGCATAGCTCCTAACCAGACTACAGGCTCGGTGTCACTCACCTCCTGCACAGTCTTCTGTGGTGCTGGAGCTCCCACTGACAGGCAGCTCTCCCCTCTGGCCAGCATGTGGAACACCGCAGCTGTCCCAGGAGCTCGGCGGGACAGCCCATGGCACAACAGCCATCTGAGCTTCGCTGCTGCCCATATTGCCATGATGATATACTATACCAGATGCTCTCAGCCTGTATGCTTCCTAAACAGAGCTGCTCTCCCCTCACCCACCACCTATCGGCATCCCCAGAGAGGGTTAGTATCATGGCACCAGGAGGCGGGGATCTGCGAGGCAGCAGCCAATCGCAAGCAGCAGATGGACTGCGGAGCACTGCGGGAGTTGTAGTTTTTACTATGAAGCCTAGCGTGCAAGTTATAGATCACATAAATCCATAGTCACCCTTACAAGGGTCTTCACGTGCACTACTAATAGTTTGTTTCTGTGGCTCGAGATTAGCTTTTTATGTAATGAGAGAGAAAAGTGTGCAGAGAGAGAGAGATGTCATTGGTAAAGATGTGGGGCCACAACCAGCATGGGTCTGTTACAGATTTTATGCTGCAAAAGCACTCCTGTTTGCTCAATCGTGAAACTTCAGCTCCGTGACTAAGCCTTGAAGCAACCATGGGGCCTTTCCAGAGATTTTAGGGAGAGCGTCTGAACCATATTTTACAACTAAATTAAAAGAGTAGCAATTCATTGGATTTCTGGTGTGTTTTTTAACAAGAGATAGGAAAGGATTTACTGTTGTGTATAACTGCTTAATGAATCAAACAACAAGCAGTGACCTCTCAACCTTTTGTCACTCAAATGAAGGGACACCTGTTCAAGCATGGATGCACAGAACACTGTGGCTCAGACATTCAAACTGCGCCACAAAGTAGCTCAATAGCAGGAGCAGGCCAAGTCCACTGTGTCCATGTGTAACACGCGTGATATTCAAACACTGCACAGGTCAAGATGCGCATGCGGCACACGACTGAATATCATGCCAACTGCGCCATTGCACTACCAGGGATGCGTAGTGGCGCAGGTCTGATGTGCAATAGCACAACCAGGGATGCTCAGTGGAGCAGGGTAGCAGCACAACAGCACAACCAGGGATGCGCAGGGACAGGATGCAGGGGCCCACCACCCTTGGTAGAGATGGGCAGAGGAGCACACAGCAGAACAGACATCGCCCCCCACACCCCATGCACAGGACAACCAGAGGAGAGCTGGAAGAACCACCAGCCCATGGACACCAGCAACAAACCCAGAGCCAGGGCATGGTGCCCCAGCACACCCCCTAGCAAGCTGTGACCATCACACATGGATGTCCTGCCACCCCATGCCACACCATCCCAACAATGCAGAGCACACCCCGCACCATGATCCCCATACACCCTGCCCAGGAGTAGCACCCAACAGTGCAGGACACCCCATGCATGCCACCACCCCCACTGTGACAATGCAACCCTGTGCACCACAGAACCATGCAAGGCAGCCCCACCATGAGCACCCTGCAGTGGTCGGCAGCAGACAGCAATGCAATGACTGCATACACAGTGCCACCCTGCATGTCCCCCCAAGGTACAGCTGAGAGACTGACCATGCGTCGGCACATGAGGTACCCCACATGTGACAGGGCATGCCCCGGACCCCACCACCAGTGGCACAGCACCCTGCACACCCTCCCAAGGACACACCCTGTCCCAGCAATGGCCACAACAGCCAGCGCAGACACCCACAGTGGTGTATGGAAGCATGCACCCCACAGGATGCAACACAGTGCATGGACAAACACCCACCCATACCCAAGGGCACACCAACACAGGGACACAGTAGCGGGTCAACCAAGCCCCTGGTGTGTGTCCACAGCAGCTGTGAACACACGGCCAGCACCCCTCCATGGCACAGGTGTGCCAGCAACCCTGTGCTGGCACCATGACGCTGTACGCCACCAGCATGCGGCCGGAGCACAAGTGACAGACAGTGGAGCACTTCCCCTGCAACAGACACCAGTGACAGCATTGAGGTGGGACAACAACAGCGGAGGCCACAGTGCCACCTGAGGCAGATGTGCACCACACCAGTGACAGGAGACAACCCGGCATTGTGCTGGGTACAGTGGCTGTCCAGCATGGACAGCCACCACTGACATGCCAGCAGACCGTGCAGGTCACAGACATGCAAGGGTGTCAGCTGCACAGGCCATGGATGGTCTGACAGGGGCACCATGGACACAATGCATGCACCATGGACCACTGCACACAGTCATCCAGTGCACAGGGAACAACATACAAACCACAGACAGTGACTGACAGCTATGCCCACACCAAAGTCGCCTCCCCTATGGACACACACACATGCCCATGACTGCACCACCCCTGATGCCATGCACACCACTGCAGCTGGGCACCTGTAGCCCACTGCAAATCAGAGACCACCACAGTAGGCATAACAAAACAAATGTATTAGAAAAGGTATAATACAACTATATATATATATTTGCAAAACAGTAGGGGGTGAGGGCCACAAACTAGGTGGGGGTGCGTAAGGGGCAGGGTGAACAAATGGGAGAGGGAAGGAGGGGTGTGAGGGTGGGTCCAGGGGGTAGGGTGGAACCCGGGGCATGTGATCTTCAGCGGGCAGCCCATTCCCAGCTCCTGTGGTGCCTCCCGCCATGTCTCCTCCAGACGCCATGCTGTTCCACATGCTGAAGGATTTCCAGTGAGGTACATGCCACCTACAGCAGCTCCTGCACTGCCCACTCTAGTCACATCATCCTCCATCCAACTAGGACAAGGGAGCGGAGTCAATAGGTGTGAATGCCCATCCCCCTGCAGCCTACCCATTGTGCAGGGACACGCCCCTGTGATGGTGTGCGACCACCCACAGTGATCATGTCCACATAACCTGCCCACCCAGGCGCACACAGCCATATGGACTGCTGCACACACCCACCACCTAAGTCCCGCACAGCACCACTGTGGCTATACAGTGACATGGCTATGCGGTGTGAATGCAGTGGCACAGCCATGTACCTGGTACACGCATGGACCACCAGTGATGCACACCCATACATGCAGTGCCACTGGACAGTGCTGACTGTACCATATGGTGTGCATGGCAGTGGTGTCAATGGATGGTGGCCATGCCCCGCCACCTGCCCTGCAACACAGTATGCACAGAATATCATGGAAGAAAAGCACTCACCCTCATCGGCCTGGTCCTGGCGCTGTCTCACATTTGGACCATCTGCCCATGGCCGTTGCTCACCTCCCTCCTGCCCACATTGTTGGCAGTCCTCCCAAGCCCGGCGAGGCTCATCAGGGCCTAGGGTGCAAACATGGAGAGGGGAACATCAGTACAATCTAGTAGCAAAGGTCCCCCACCCACGGGTGTGTGCCATCCCGCACAGCCCAACCATGCCGCAACCCCCCCAACACCACCACTGCCCACACTGGATGGCCCACTCCCCTGTGTGGTGGACACATGCCCACCACAGTACCCGTACAGACACAACCAGTGTATGGATGGGGCACCTACCTGGTCGTGGCACTGTGCCTCTCCTGGCACATGCCCGCAGGTGGGCAAGCCTGTCCGAGTCCCTCTGCTGGAGGTCCCCGTACCTGTGGTGACACTGCTCCACAGTACGGTCCAGACCTGTGGCCTTCTCAAGTGCCAATGCCACCTCCTCCCATACTGCACTCCTGGCCCAGTCCAGGGGTGCATTTCCAAACAGTGCACCAGCATTGGACTCCACTATAGCCACCAAATTGGCCAACTCAACCTGGCTCCAAACAGCAGCCCTCAGTCTTGCCATCTCCAATTCTGCTTGGAGTCAAAATGGCGCTCTGTAGTGCATGTCCACCATGTGCAGATGCTGTGCGGTACAGCGCTGCCATTCCCCATCGCGCTGTCACCGAACAGTGCAATAGGGGTGTACCCAGGCAGATGCATGGTGCCTAGGGGGCAAAGGTCAGGCACAGGTTCAAGGGTCTCTTGCACACAGACCGCCACAGAGCGATTGGTACTCCCCATGTGTAGCACAGTAGGGTGCATGTGTGAGATGCCCTGTAGTGGCCTACCACACTGTGGCACCATGGCACCTACGGCACTCCAGAGCAAGAGCGCCATACATGTGAACAGCGCACTAGCACCACTGGCACAGTGGTGGACATGCTCTGCACTGCCTCCCGTGCTCAGCACATCAGCAACACAGCAGGCGTCAGCATCAGCACCCCGGGCATGCGCCGTGCAGTGCCTACTGCACTTGCCACAGAGCTGCACCTGTGCCTGAGCATGCTCAATACAATTGGCAGGGTGCAACAGCAAGATATTCAGCTGGCATATGCAAATCAGCTCATCAGCAATTTTCATGGTGCAGCTACTGCATTATCATCCACTTAAATTTGAGCCTCACCTCATTTGCATGCCTTGTGCTATATAAATGTGACATGGGGCTGCAGAGACCATAGTCTGGTATTGCAGTCTATTGTGGTGGGTTGCATGCTGTTTGGCAGTGTGGACTGTGGTGTGTGGGAGATGCATGGGACTGCACAGTGAAAGGGTAACACCTGTCATTCCCACAAGCTCTATAATGACCGAAAGTGAGGAAGAGGTGGAACAGGAATGTTGGAGGAAGAGGAGGCCCAACTTCACACTGGCAGAAACAGACACCCTAATCGAGGCATACCTCGACAGGAAACCGCTGCTCAGTGGACAGTGGGGAACACCACAGGCCCATGCTGCGGCATGGGGTGAGATTGCACATGCCTTGAACCAGCATGGCAACCACCAGCAGTCCGTGCAGGAATGTAAAAAGAAGATCAGCACGGACAAGAGGAGGATTAAGGATAAGGTGGCTGCCATCATGGCTGCATGTGCTGCAACCGGTGGTGGGCAGCCGGATGTGCCTCGCCTGACACCACAGGAGGGGCGGATGGCTGGCAGCATGTGGCGTTGTGCCATAGAGGGCATTCCAGGTGGTGGCTTCCAGATGGGTGGCAGCCCATCACTGCATGGTAGGTCCTGTGCTGTCACTGTGTGGGAGGTGGGGGGAGTGCCACAGGGTAGGGTGGAGACATTAACGCTACTGTGTTCCCTTACAGCTCCTGAGCATCTACATGGGTCAGCAGTGGTGGGTGTGTCCACCGTGGGCGAGGCCCTGGACATGGAGAAGCACCCGTCCACCTCCACAAGTGTCCGAGGGTCAGTACCACCGCATACCTGCCTGTCTGTCTGGACTGAGGATGGTGGTGCTGGTGTGGACGAGGCCCTGCCTGTGTCCCAGTGTGACAGAGTCCATGGAATCCAGAATGCTGGGACATGGACTGATGCCGGATCAGGCACCGATGATGATGATGGATCACACATCCCAGAAAGTAATACATGTGGGACACAGGATGGTCCCACAGCAGGGAACGGCATGGGGATAGCCATGGGTGGTGCTGCCGTGGAGGCCTGTGGGACATCACAGTCCCAGCCTGTGCCTGTATGCCCCAGTGGGGCCGCACTGGTATGCATCCAGGCTGGTGGGGGTGTTGCGGCTGATGCGTCAGCACCAGCGAGCCCTGACGATTGGCGGCCAGAGGGGCAGTGCCAGCAGCTGGACAATGGGGACAGGGGGACAATGTCGGGGGGTGGCATCAGTGCACCGCCTGTGGACATGCCCAGGCATGGCCCTGGTGTGCAGCGCCTGACTTCAAGGGGTGCTTCCCAGCACGGCCGTGAGCACCATGAGGGACAGCTTGCCGATCAGGTGGATGACCTCTTAGATGAGCACACCCGCATACTCCAGGATTCAGTGGATCAGCAGTTGCGGCTTGTGATGGTGGTGGATACACTCAGTGCAGTCCTGCACCAGGCAGAGGAGCAGCAGGGACACTGGTCTGCTCCTGGCAGGGATGAACCAGCTGTGGGAGGATGTGACCGCTGCCATTGACAGGAAGACACAGGCATTCACAGCTGTCATGGCCACAATGGGCACCCAGTGGTTTGCCCATGTGCTGCAGACACCGCGCAGTGCCATGTCCACCCCCCGTTCCTGACATCATGTGACACCTCCCATGTTGACACCGGGTTCAGCTGTGCGCATACTGAGCACGCCAGGCGCAGGTATGTTTGGTGAGCTGCAGACCCCTGCACGAACACGGTTGCATTCCTGCAGTGTCACCCCTGTTGGTACATCTGTGCCACTCCATGAGGCCAATGGTCAGCCTGGAACAGCTGGCAGGTCTCAGCGGGGCCGCCCATGCATCCGTGGTGGCCGTGGCACTGTGCCACATGACTGACTTGTCTCCCACCATGGCCACTGTCTGCTGCTGCCCTGTGTGCAGTGTGTTGTGCACCGTGAGATGCATGGGTGGGGTACCTGGCCCTGCACACACACAGTCCATGTACACACCCTCCCGGCTGCTGGCCACTGTGGCATGTACATGATGATGCCTGCATTGCGCTGTCCGCCAGTATGCAATGGTGACCAGCATCTAAAACACACACAGTGATGGTCACTGGGCGTTGCCATGTGTGGGCCTGTGTGTGGCTAGATGTTGCAGTCATGGTCGGCGTGGCTTCTACCCCTTGTGCATGTCTTGTGGTGTGGGGGTGGGGGTGGGTGTGTGTGCGTGTGAGTGTGTGTATGTGTGTGTGTGTGCATGTCGTGTTTGGCCATGCCCATCCCTGATGGTGTGTGCAGGTCCATGCTCAGTCCCATTCACTTTCCACCATCCACCCCTGGGATTCATACATGCCTGTGTGTGGGTTGTGCCCTTGCCATTGGTGGTTGCACATGGCCCCGTGACCTACCTGTGTTGGCTGAAATGCTCCTCTGTGATGGTGTCCCGGTGCAGCTGAGCCATCCTGAACAGGCAGGGGTCCCTTCGCCCAGGGGGTGGCTGCACATCACTGTCTGGACCTGCGTCCTCATCATCCCCATCGCTGTCCTCCTCTTCAACCTCTACGGCTATCCCACAATCGTTGGCCATGTTGTGCAGGATGCAACAGGCCAGGAATAGCCCACAGGCCTTTGAGGGGCTGTATTGTAAGGCACCGCCAGACGTGTCCAGGCACCAGAACCGTGATTTCAGCATCCCAGACACAAGCTAGATGATATTACGTGTGGTAGCATGTGCCTCATTGTATCGTTGCTGCGATGGGATCTTGGGGCACCAGTATGGTGTGAGCAGCCAGGGGCGGAGTGGATATCCACTGTCACCTGTGAATAGAGGGTGTGCATTAGTATGGTGGTCTGCATTGCTCTGCCATGGGCTGTCAAGGCCGGTACCCCTGGCACCTCTGACTATGCCTCCCCTCCACAGCTGCCCATGTCATTCTGTGTGTTGTGCATACTCACCCACTCGGTGGCCAGTGGGGATATCCCCACTCTCGAACCTGTGGCACAGTGCAGACTGGTGGCAGATGAAGGCATCATGTATTCCCCCAGGGTGTGTGGTGCAGACATTGGTTATGTGCCCCCTGGCATCGCACACCACCTGGCAGTTGATGCTGGAGTATCCCTTGTGGTTCCTATAGGCAATGCTTTCCGGGCCAGGTGGTGTGAGGATGGCCACATGGGTGCAGTCATAGGCCCCAAGCACACCAGGCATACGTGCTACCCTGTGGAACTGTTGTATGTGTGCTGTGCACTCCGCCTGTGTGCTGGGGAAATGGATGTACTCTGCAGCATGTGGCAGCAGTGCGCTGAAGAATTGTTTGAGTAGGCGTGACGCGGCCAACTGGGTTATGCCTGTTGTGTCCCCTGTTGGTCTTTGGAAGGTGCCCGTGGAGAGCAGGCACATGACAGCTGTCACCTTAATCTCCACTGACAGAACGTGGCTCCATCGTGTGGGTGCCTGCATCTCATCACTGCACAGCTCACAGAGCCACCTCAGGATCACCCGGTTCAGGCAGTACCGGCCCACAATCTTTGTATCACTATACTGCTCGAAGGTGATGCAGGCTCAGTACCACCTGTTGGGGGCGTACCACCAATGGGCCCTTCCATGGCCATGCCCCCCTGCTGCCTGCCTTCTCACACCCCTCATTACTGCCTCCATCTATATGGAGGCACTGGCCATGTCCCTGGCTGTTGTTCACTCCCCTGGCAGATGTTGTTCCATTCCCCCCGCTGTCCACTATGCTGCTCCCCCTGCACTGGGTACACCTCCGGCCTTCTGCTGTCCTGCCTCCTGCCACTACCCTCACTCTTCTGCAGCACTGCCCTGTTGGCCCTGCTCTGTTTCTGTGTCTCCTCAGACCTGTCCTGCGTGGCACAGGTGTGCCCTGTCCTGCTCCTCCACTGTCCCTCTCTCTGGTCCTCTCTCTCTTGTAGCTGCCAGCTCACCCCCACTGCAGGCCTTCCTGTAGCGTTCTTGCACCTCTCTCTTGCTCCTTTTTATTTTGGCTCACTTCCGATATCGCGCAACTTCTGCTACCTCCCCTATTGCACATGGCGCATGTCGTTGAATATCACACTGCGCCATTTATTCATGGTTCCTCCCCCTACGGTTGCGCATGCATTCATTACCATTGTGCTCTTGCACATTGCAACTTGAGTGGCACAGCTGCCTCCTGCTGAATATCACACAATGGCTCATTTTTGGACTTGCGCTGGCGCATCTCTGTTGCGCATGGCGCAACCCTTTTGAATATGTGGCCCTGTATTTACTTGTACAAGGTTTATTTTAATGTAGCATCTTAGAATGTCATGACTTTCCACTTTAAAGTCTGAATTTGTATCACATTCTTTTAGGGTTACTTTTTAATGAGGGAAACAGCAATTTTTAGAGGTAAAATGGGGGACAGTTGAGAGGTATGTGGCTCCTGGTGGTTTTTGTCACATGTAGCTCATTTATGCTGAAACTTCCGTCCCCTTTGACCGCTATTTTTACGGCTGCATGGGTGGAGCCCTGCAGATGTTTTGCATGTAGAAAAGGGCTGACATCATGTTTTCCATCCGTGAAACTGTTTTTCCTCTGCCTGACCCTCCCCAAGAAGCAATCCGCCCATGTTGTCCCTATGGACTGCAGCACTGCACTATATCACAGTGGGCATTTTTTTTTTATGGGCATTTTTTTTGTACATTTCTGCATCCCTGCCATTTCTGTTCCCTCCCCTTAACAGTAAGGGCATAGCTACCGATACGTCTGGCACGCCATGGCGTGCAGACACCAACATGTGAGGGGTAGCAGCCCATAGCTTAACCCAGTTTAAAATTTATAAAAATCATTTAAAAGCCAGTCCCTGCTTAAAAACTGCATTGCCTTTGCTTAGTATTGAAAGTTGCCTAACGAAACGGACCTGTTTTGCAGTCAGAACGCTTTTCCTGCACTTCTAAAGTTTGGAAGTTAAACTATGCACCTGGAAATGGTGACCTCAGAGGTGACTGAGACAGCTTCAATAAATATTCCATTAGCAACACTCAGTATGTACTGTGGTCACCCTTCTAAACTGCTAGCCTCTGAAAATCATTGAATACATTTTAACTGCCCAAAGGAACTACTTCCCGAACAAATGTTACAATACCTCCTGACTTCCGACTTTCTTTCAACTCTACTTTATTTAATTAGAATCTTTGCCTAACACCGTGCAGCCTTTTAGCCTGCCACAACTGACAAAAAGCAGTGTGAAATTCACTCTGTGACAACTGGCTGTCAGTAGGGAGCAAATTGTCAGGGGGCGGGTTATCTCAGGAGCCAACTGTCACTGAAGCGAGTCGTCGGGAGCCAGTTGTCGCAGAGTGAAATGACGGGAGTGAATTGACATGCTGCCTTTCTTTTTGTGGGTCCCCATATAATGCTGTTGTGTCTTACAAGACTTATGAGCTGAAATAGCAGTGAGCAAATGTTACAGAAAGCAGATCTGTGAAATAATCCTCCATTCTTTATCGCAGGTTATGGCTGGTGCTGGGAATTATAGCTGACACCGATCGAGATAGGCTGAAGGATTATTTCACAGATCTGCATTTTTTCAACATTTTCTCTGTGCTGTTTCAATTCAAAAGTAATGTGAAATGTAACAGCATTAGATGGGGGCAGGGTACTTGGCACTGCATGTTTTTGTGGGAATGCTTTTGTCTGTCATAACACCCGCCCAGCAGCTCTCGGTCTCCAGATTGGAATCAAGCTTGGCTAAATATGTATATAATTTTCCTTCATCTTGCACCAGGTCAAGTGTGTATAGTTATTCACATGGGAAAAAAAACAGCTGAGGGAAGAAGGGGAGTGTAATTCAGAACCGAACGGTATGTTTTATATGTCCCACTCCAAGGAATCACACACAATCGAGTATTGGGGATTGTAACACATTTTGTTTTGTTTTTTAATGAATAGGGCATCAGTATTTGAATTTTAACATCTATTTTGACCACTGTACTAGGAAGAGGGCTAAAAGAACTCGGCATGGTGATTTAAAAAAAAAATCACTCACGAAGGGTGTGCAGGACCACGTGGTTTCTATTCATAAAAATGGTCTGGTAAAACGCTCGCCCCGAAATTTGCAAACCTCAGAGTAAGTACTTGATTTTATTACATCAGATGCATTTTATTCATTCTGCTAGTACAGGACTTAGTAGTGTGATACTTCTTAGTATCTGAAGTCTAACAGGGGACACAGCTCAGATTACTACTTTATCGTAGGTTATGGCTGGTGCTGCGAATTGAACCTGAAATGGATCAAGATAGGCTGGAGGATTATTTTACAGAGCTGTTTTTTTAACATTTGGCCAGCACTGTTTCCATTAATGTTATGTAAAACACAATAGCAGTAGACAGGGGGCACAACAACAAATTATTTATTTATTTTTTTTAATTTAAAGTTTATTAGAATTTTTCCATACACCAAAAGGACAGAACGTAGGAAATTAGCATATTATACAAAATATCAGATATGTTAAGTCTGTCCCTCCCACCTCCCCAACCACCCATCCCACCTACCTCCCTCCCACCCCCAGCAAACCTCTTTATTTACAATATCAGTCATTGTTAACCTTCCATACTACCAATAATTCTCAGACTACTTAAATTAAATCAAATACAAAGTGTGTAAAGGACCCCAAATCTTATTGTATTTGGGCAATCTATTCTGGAGATTAGCACAGGCTTTTTCTGTCCTTAAATTCCCCAGTAATTCACTAAGCCATTCCGCATTGGAAAGAGCTTCTGCATTTTTCCAGTTCCTGAGTACCAATTTTTTGACCGACATCTCAATTATAGACATATAATATTTCCGTTTAATAAACTTAATCGAGGAATAATCACCCAGTATACAAATTTCAGGTGTAAAGCAATCAGAAATTCCTAACATAGGATCAGCCTTTGCTGATATTGCCTCCCAAAGAGATGCCACCTTCGGACAGGACCAGAAAATATGCAAGAGTGTACCTTCTTCCAGGGAACAGCGAGTGCATAAGTTGGATTCGATAAGGCCCCACTTGGCTAACTTCTGAGGAGAGTAGTACAGGTTATGCAATATATAAAACTGAGTAAGACGGAGTCTGTCCTGTGTTATGAAACGGTGACAATTATACCATAGAGAGGCCCAATCCAATGTTAAATGCGGAAAGAGTCTTGTCCAGTATTCCGTAGGGCCAAGAAACTGTGGAAAACAAAGATCAAAAAGCATGGCATATAACTTAGATATGGACTTAGGGGGGCGACTTAAAATTTGGAGATCCTGATACAGTGATTTACTACCTAACCCTGATGGAGACTGCCCTAGCTTTTTTACTAGAAGATGCTTGAGCTGATACACTTTAAAGTAACCGGAAGATGGAATGTTAAATTTAGACATAATTTCTGAAGTAGAGAGCCAAGTATTTTCATCTTTTTGAAGCGAGAGGGGAGATCCTACCCCCAGCTGTGGTAACCATGTGGAAGGTATAGGTTTACCCCCCAACATGAAGAAAAGAGAGTTCCAGAAAGACAGAGAAAGATCCTGTAAAGGATTGTAATGCAAGAAGTCACACAGTTGTCGATGAACCTTTATTGATAGTTTGATTACAGTGGACTTTAGTATGGAGGGGAGTTGCGAAGGCTTCAACACAAGAAGGGTAGAGGGTTCAATCCCCAAAGAACGAATCAACAACAAATTATTTCTGTATTTTTATCTTAATTTGCTACCGCATGCTGCTTAGGACTGCATGCCTTTGTGGGACCGCTATTGTGTATCATAACGGCCGCCCAGCAACCCTTGGTTTCCAGATCAGAACTGAACTTCTAGAAAAAAATATATAGTGTTTTTTCCTCTTGCACCAGAGTCTGTATATTTATTTTGATGGGAAAAAAACTGAACTGTGGGAATAAGGGGAGTGCAAAACAGAACCGAACAGTATCTTTTTTATGTCCCACTCCAATGAATCACCCACGATCCACTATTTGGGATTTTAACATTTTTTTTAAATTTTTTATGAATGGGGCATCATTATTTTAAATGTAACATGTATTGTGACCAAAGTACCAGGAAGAGGGTTAAAAACAACTCAGCATGGTGGTAAAAATCAGTCATGGAGGGTATATAGGACCACATGGCTTCCATTCATAAAAATGGTCCAGTAAAGCATATGCCCCAAGTAGTGCCTTTGTGACTGAAATGTGAAACAGCAGTACTGTACATGACATTTGGTTATTCTAGACATTTCATTTTTGTGTGTTTCAACTCTGAGAAGGGAATTATCTCTACTGATTGTTAACCAAGTTGATTTGGACAGCTTTAAGTCCTCTGTACTTGCAAGATACCCTGTACGTTATAGCCCAACCTTGTGAGCTTCTTGGCATTTTGTTTTAGTTATAATATAATGAACTGTGCACTATGTCAGTAACAATTTTGTCTGACCTCATCAGCACAGGATTCCCTGGCATGCCCCATGGCCTCTATAGAGTGTTCCACAGCCCCGTCACTGCCCTGTTTTACTTCTAACCAACTATAGCCCATTATTTCATGCATCTAGCATGTAAACAGTTTAGAGCTGGATGAAATAGTGCACAGTTTATAGTGTTATAAATGAAAAAAATTGATTTGATAGTAGCAATAAGGCATGACCAGGGGTTACATTAACAGCTTGCAGTCGCCCACTTGGGGTGTAACGTTGCATGAGGTGTGGCCAAGTGCCATATTGCACAAGGGGTTTATTAACTTATGGTAAATCTAACCCCTGGTCATGCTGTACTGCTATTATAAAAAAATATTTCAAAATAAACTATTAAAAGTATACTTTTTTAATTGTTTTTTCTAATTTAGAGGGAAAGTGTTATTTAAATATTTCTTCTTCCAACAGTTACGTAATGATGGTTCAAAACCAGAAAGCAACATTCCAGAAATTAAACAATGCTACAAGATGCACTGCCCAGGGAGCTGGTAGAAGTGGAGACTATGGATGGGTTTAAGAGGGGATGGGACAGGTACAGGGGGAGGGTAAATCTGACCAGGCCCAATACAGGTGGAACATCTGGGACTAGGGATGGTATAACCCAAGGGGGAGGGGGGGACAACAAAATCGGCCCTCAGTGTGGGTGCTGAAAATCGAGCAGACTCGAGAGACCATTAGGCCTATTCTGCTGACATTTTAGTATGTATGTTAATATGTAAGATGGGATGTTGACCGGAAGAATATGCCATTGTGATCAGGCTGTACATGACATTGTAATGGGGATTAATTTAAGGCTGCTAGGGGCATAACAGCCAATCATATTGCAGCACCTTGAGATCCTTTCTATAATTACTTTTAAACCATGTCTACAGTATGGTGAGGGTGATAGGTGTGTTGTACTTATTAGGAACTGAATATTTAGCTCTGCAGCACCTGCTATCATAATTTGTTGCTTCACTTGGTTGCCTCCCCACTCAGTCCTGCAGCCCACCCCACCCCTTCTTGCACCCAAGAAAAGCACAAGACTTCACTGAAATGATCCAGCCAGGGTGCTGTTAGCCCACAGGAAGGCAAGAAAAATGCATTGTTTTGCTGATGCCAGCTGCTCTTTCAGCAAATGCCACAGAAACAAAAATGGGTGTACTAGATGGACCCCTAGTCATCTTCTGCTGTCACCTTTCTATGTTTCAGTTATGTGTGGTCCAGCATCATTGCAGTGGTAGTGTATACTTGGTTGGTGGTGGGAGTTGGGAGGCTTCAATTATACAAGACCTAGGTAATTTGTCAAGGGGGGCAGTAAGTGCAGAGAAGGGATTTCATAGCAGTGCTAGTGTTCTCTGGAATAATTGTGCATGTTAATTTCTTTTAATGTTTGCCATTGTTCCAGATGCCTGGGTGTGATTAATGCTCTTTAAGATCTTGCACCTAGCAGTACAATGCTAGGGATCACACAATGGACTAAATATGAGTGTTTAGCACACCATTATTTATCCCCAGCTAATCTCCTGGCTTTCAGCAGGTGATGTTAAGTGCCCTTGTTTTGTAACAATATATTTAATTACATCTAGTCTTGGTGTAATTTAAACAGAATTTACCGTCAGAATTGGCAATATGGCACAGAAAAGATAGCTCTTGGTGTATTAACATTCCATATTTTCCAAAGCAACTGACTACATTACCCTCATAAACATACAATTTGACACTAGGTAAGGACCACAGGGGCCATCCTAGTCTGCCCATTTTCTTCACAAACTTCATTATGCAGCCATGGTGAATCTGACAAGAATTTGCTTTTAGCAATGTAATTACATGGTACTCTTCAAATGCCATGGTTTATTCCCTCAGTTCCACCATTTGCTTTGGATTCCATGGACAAATATCAAAATGTATTTTGCAAGCAAAGGAGTCATCTGGTAGTCTTCTAGAGGGGAATGGAAGGATCAAAGGGTGAGGCACTTATTGTTTTGCATGGCGGTGAGTAATAGATGAAGAGGGGAATTATGGAGAATTATGGAAGTGGCGGATGAGATAAAGTGGATATCATGGTATATTTACATGCGTCATCCAGCAGTAGTGATGGTGGTGGTGAGTGAAGGTGGTATAGGCATGAGCAGTTCAGTGCTTAATGTGACCACATGCAATAGTCAGAGAAGGTCTGTAACATTTACTAGTTTTTTGGGGTCAGGACAAAACCAGAACACAGAACCACAGACCCAGTGTGATCAGGATGCATGCAACTCAGCAGTGGGTGTGGAAACATTAATGTTAGAGCTGCAACTCTCTGGAACTGGTAGGTGCTGGAAGAGGGGGCTCTAACCATGCCACCAGTAGAGTCTCCATGCCCGAGACCAATATTGAGGTGGATTTTGCAGTTGTAGCAGCTGATAAGGAGCATGGTGGAGGATGTGGTAAAGATAAGGAATCTGAAACTGGTTCAGCAGAAGCCACTATTTTTATGACCAATGAGGAGAGATAACAGTAGCATAGGAAGAGTGGGGAGTCAGACAAGTCTTACATCATCGTCCATGAGAGGGAGAAGGAGAGAGAGTTGATGATGATTCTGTTAGTGATACTAAATGGCATCCTGCCCAGGTTCCAGTCAAGACTGCCCATCCCAGTACCTAGAATCTCTCACCAGTCTCACCAAATAAGGGAAATGGGCAAGGCCCCTAAGGTAAATGGGGGGATTGCTAGTGGTGGTGACCAGGGCGATCAGCAGCATCATGAGCTTGGTTGTCCTACCCTTATCTCTCCCCTTCTAAGAAAAACTGCCAAAGTGAGAAGCGCATTGTGTAAGATTTTTTTTAGTCAAGAAGGCAGATGAGAGTGTTGAGATTTGCCAAATATAGTATGCAAATCAAAGCTAAGCAGGAGTAACCCAGGTTCACACTTAGGGACAACAGGGAAACACAGGCATATGCACTGAATGGCAGACCTATAAGCAGCAGACATCCGTGGTTTTCTAGGGTTAGTTTCCTTTTTTTTTTGCCAGGAAAGACACAATAAGCTGAAAATTTGTTTACAGGTGCGACCTGGGAGCACAAGGAAGTTAAGTGACTTGCTCAGGGTCTCAGGGTTTCTGGGAGGGGGTGAAGCAGAGGAGGGAAAGTTTAGTCTTACTCCCGTTCTTCGTTTGATAACCAAGCAAATCAAAACAAATCATATTTCCTCCTCAGTTGTGTCTTCCTCATCTGCACTGTTGTTTCTTCAATGTCCAACTTGCTTTTTTTTTTTTGGCATGTCCAGGTTGTAACAAGCCAGGTCATCACATTCATCATCACAAAACTTGCTGCTAGCAGTGTAAGGAAGCAAATTCATAGGAAATCAAACATTAAAGAGGCCCAGACCAAGGTTCTGAAGCACCACTGGAACCACTTTGTGGCCAGAAAGTTGAATGCAGCTATTGCATAGAAAATGGTCATGGAACATTTGCCTAATTCATTTCTGGAAAAAAAGTTGCAGACAGCTGTACCCAAGTACAAAGTACAGCTGTCAGACTTGTTTTTCCATAAAAGAAGTACCTAAGCAGTACCATAATCTCTGCTACAACAGAGTCTCCTCCCACTTATGGCAGTGTCTCCTGCCAGTTATATCATTGTCTTTTCCCAGTTATGGCACTGTCACTTACCAGTTATACTAGTTTTTCATACAACTAGTACTGGTGTCTCTTCTTAATTAGGGCAGTGCTCCTGCCAGTTATGCCAGTTCCTCAGTTATGGCAATCTCCTTTGAGGTATTGCAGCACCTCTTTTAAGTTGTGCCGGTGTCTTCTCCCAGTTATATGAGCATCTCGGTTACAGCAGTGTCTTCTCTCAGTTATACAAGTGTTTCTTATCGGTTTTAGCAGAGTCCCCCCCCCCAAGTTATGGCCGTATCTCCTACCTGTTACCCAGTGTCTGTCAGGTATATCAGTGTCTTTATCCAGTTACTCCAATGTCCCCCTAGTTATGACATTGTCTCCTCTGAGTTAGCAGTATCTCCACAGTTATGCCAGTGGGTCCTCACAGTTATATCAGTGCCTTTCCCCACTTATACCAGTGTCATAGTTACAAAAGTGTCTCCTTCCAGTTACTCCAGTATCCAGACCTAGTCACACCAGTGTTGCACCAGCTATGTCAGTGCCTTCTCCCACTTACAGCAGTATACATAAGGAATAGGACACGATGAGGTGTGGTTTATGGCCTGGTAAGAGCACACCCCAGGTGGCATGAGGCACTTGCACTGAGTGCCATTAGCACCTAGAAAGTGCTCTTATCTGTCCATAAACCACACCTCAGAGTGTCTTATTCCACTTATAAAATGGATCTCCCAGTAAAACAGTTGACTAAAAAATACACATAAAAAGTGTACATAAAAACAGTAAAAGATATGATATCATAGAAGAAAGAACAAAATTAGTAGTCTATGTCATTATATTCCAATGGACATATTCAATTAAAATCCACTACAGGGCTGTGGTGTCTGTCTACTGTGCACAGTATAATGGTGTGCACTTGTGTGTGTGTGTTTGTGTGTGTGTCTGTGCCTGTAGGGAAGAGGGTTCTCCAGGTCACCCAGGCAGGTCCTCTTAGTTTTAAAATGTAGAGCTTGGCACAGTGATTTCTGTTGTGAATCATCTGGACTGGTTGATGGGTACCTGCTGGCACAATATGCATTGATAAGGACACGGCCAACCATACCTTTCCGCCAATCAGGACACAGAAAACTTCTGATCCATTTTATGACCCCCGTTGTGCTAATGTCTATTCCCATATATACCGGTGTCTTTTCCCAGTCATACATTTGTCTCAGTTACAAAAGTGTTTCCTTCCAGTTACTCCAGTATCTGTCCAGTTATGCCAGTGTCTCTTCCCAGTTGCATCAGTATCTCCTTCATTATGTCATTTGGCCCTCCCAGCTATACCAGTCTTTCATTTACACTAGAGTTTACTCTCAGATATACTAGTTTCTCAGATACATTAGTGTCTCCTCTTAGTTATAGCAATGTCTTCTCACAGCTACAAAATGGTGTCCTCCAAGTTATGTCAGTGTCTTCCAAATAATAGCCATGTCTCCTCCCAGTTATATCAGTGTCTCCTTCCTGTTATTCCAGTGTCTCTGTTATGACATTGTGTACTACCAGTTACACCCTTGTCTCCCCAGTTTAGACAGTGTCTCCTCCAAGTTATTGCTGTATTTCATCCTATTACAGCATTGTTTCCTCCCAGTTACACCAGTGTCTTCTCCTAGTTAATATATCCTTCTGGGGACACCAGGGTGTCAGTTGTCTCCTCCCAGTAATGACAGCATTTCTTCCCAGTTAACCAGAATCTCCTCCTGGTTATACCAGTATCTCTTCACAATTAAGCCAGTGTTTCAGTTTCAGGAGTCTTAACTCCCAGTTATACCAGTGTCTCCTTTCAGTCATAACAATGTCTCAGTTACAACAGTGCCCACTCCCAGTCACAGCAGTGTCCACTCCCAGTTATACCAGTGTCTCCTTTCACTTATACCAGTGTCTTCTTCCAGTTATACCAGTGCATCCTAGGTTCCTTAAGGAAACATCCAAGGTTATTTGTGGTCCCTTCGCAGTCTTGTTTAATGCCTCGCTGAGTCAAGGTGAAACAATTCATTTATGGAATGATGCCCTTGTTACTATGATACATAAGGCTGGTAATAAAAAATGTGTATCTAACTATAGACCTATAAGTCTTACTTTAGCCATAGGTAAACTTCTTGAAAGATTGTTACTAGCCTGGATTGAATCCATATCTCAAGCCACTATTTACAAGACTTAACTCAACATGGTTTCTCTCAAAGGAGATCCTGCCTAAGTAATCTGTTGAATTTCTTTGAGAATGTTAGTGCATCTCTTCACTTTGGATTCCCTGTGGATGTCATCTTTCTAGATTTCTCTAAAGCTTTTGATAAAGCTTCCCATCAAGTCCTGATTAATCACATGTTGAAGTTTGACTTTCATCCCAACATAATAAACTGGGTCACTTCTTGGCTGCTAAACAGGTGCCAATGCATTGTCATCAGAGGTCACAGTTCTCAATGGGGAAAGGTTAGCAGTGGGGTCCCACAGGGTTCCGTCTTAGGCCCAGTCCTTTTCAATATATTGATGTCAACAATGCAACCATCTAACAATGTTCGGTTGTCCAAGTATGCTGGCGACTGCAAACTTGGTTGCATAGTCAATAATATACAGGCTGCAATTGAGAATACAACTGTAGGAATGAAAGGAAAAGTGTGACTCTCATTGGGATTTGAACCCAGGACCCCAGCAATCCATGCTTTAGCTTTTAACCAACTGAGCTATGAGAGTTTAGCCAGTTAAGGTTCCTTAGTTTTCACATGTGAATCACACATACTTTCCTTTCTGGTGTTGCAATGAGCAACCAGGAAGTCTTTCTACAGACTCAAATAACTCCTCCTCAATCTCTTCCAATTGCAGTATATGCCACTGTGAGGCAAATTTAGAAATCCAATTGTAGAAATGAAAGGAAGAAATGTCACCTTCCACAGAGAGGCAGAATGTGGATGGAGGGTCAGAGGAACAAGGTGCTGTGGCACAGGAGACACACCCAAGGGAGGAAGGACCTGGACGGAACCCTGACAAACAGGATGTAGTTACCGGAAGGAGCAGTACAATGGGAGAGAAGGGATTACCGCTGATGGCCCAGGAACTGATCAAATGAGCATTCAGAACATGAGAAGCACCAGGGAACAGTGGACTGGTCAGAGGAGGAAGTGCTGAGGAATTCAGGCTGGACAAGGGATGACACTGGGAATTGGAAACCAGACATGGCTCCAGAATTTTTAGAGTCCAGGCATGTTTCAGAGGCATCAGAGATTACTCAGCAGGTAAACATGGGGAATGCAGTGGGGCCACAAAGCAACCAGAAAACAAACACAGGAAAAAAACAATAAGAGACAAAGTTTTTATGGCGATCGTGTGACAATTGGAGGAGCTGAACAGCAGGGAGGTAAAGAAACTAATTGCCCATTACAGAATAAGGGGAAAAGGGAAGAATGCCCTGAAGGTACATGCAGAGATGGGCACGGTATCAAGAGAGAGGGGCATGGGAGAGGAAAACAATAAAGGGTGGCCACGAAGTGAGGAGCACAGCCCGACAAGGGCCCAGACCACCTCAGAAGAGAGGCAAGATGAAAGAGGTCCAAGTGTAAATGGGGGAGAAGAAGCTCAAAGGGAAAATACAGGCAAAGAATGCCAACCACCCCTAGACAAAAACAATGTTTTGCTAATTTATTCAGCAGTGGGGAACCTGCACCACAGAGAAACATGGTGAGGATCAGATACACAGGTGGACCACAGAACACACCTGATAGACACTATGTGGGGGAAACCCTCATTAAAGAGTCCATGAGGTTCATGGCCACATCTCCGGAGAAGATATTTTTGATTTAAGTTTTCGATCACCTCACTCACTAGAGAGGTTCTGAGTGAAATACAACAAGCTCAAGTTTTCACCCTTGTGGTCCCCATTCATATGTATACCCCTATCTCAGCCATCCATTAAATACATAACAGTAAAGTTTAGAAATGAGGGTGTGCAAGTCAGCAACATCATGCACTGGCTACAACACAAGTGTGAGATTCCTAGTGCACCGGAAGCTGTAATAGATGCAGAGCACATATGGACTGGAGTGTGGAAATTTAAAATTAAGCTCAGACAAACAACAGAGGGAGTGATCCATCTGCCAAACTGCTTTTTTTCTAGGCCACGATAGAGGTGTGCTCTTCTACATCATCCAACCAAAGGCATGCCACAAATGTGGAGACAGGACACACCTTGTGAATGTATGGGACAAATTAAGGTGTGGGGCATGTAATAGCATTAGACATTAAGTCAACAATGTACAAATTTAGTAAGATGCAACCTCTGTGGAGAACATGGGCACAACTTTCAGAGATGCCCATGGGCTGCCCACAACAAGAGACACCCCTTAAATCAGGATGAGTTCATAAAAAGGGCACAACAAAAAGAGAGAGAGAGACCCCCTCAGAGGCTCAGAAGAGTGAAAAAACTCTGGAGCAAACACAAGAGGGCTAGATGGGACAGGCAGAAAACAATGATGAACCTTCTGTGAATCAGATTAACAGCCAACTGACCCCCATACAACAAGAAAACATGGAACAGAAAAGCCCAGCCCCGAGTACAAGAACTCCCCCCACCTCTGAGAAAGAGGGAGAGAGAGAGACCAAGGGCAGCAAACCATTCACCTGAATAGAAAACTCCTTTACCGAGGAGATGGCCTTTAAGAAAGCAAAAACTACCCCCAGAGGGAGTAGAAAGTGACAACCCCTTTGAGGCACTGGCAAGATATAGTGGAGGGAGATCAGACCAGGATTTGGACATGCTTTCCTCTCAGTCAGTGCATCAAGGCACTGAGCATATAGAAGGGGAGTAAAAAAGAAGAAAAGAAAAAAAGCTAGACTGTTTATGTTGTTGTATGAATAAGAATTCTTTTCTTTAAACTTTTTAGGTGCTTGCTTTTTCCTGTTTTAACAGTTAATATTCATAGTGTAGTAAACAAAGGAAAAAGAAATGCAGTATTTTCTTGGTTGAAGGATTTAAATGTAGATGTAGCTGTAGTACAGGAAACATGGTTCAATGCCTCATCTATGGTAACACAGGCACAAAGTCAATGGATATGGGAACCTTTATACTGGTCTTTCAGGGAAGACAGGGCAGATGGGGTAGAAATATTATTCTGAGGTGTTTTTTTAAGTTTCAGAAAATTGTAGATCTACATCCTGGAAGAACTTGAATCGTGGATGGGATTGGGCGTAACCAGCCAAGTAGATTTATAGTAGTTTATGGCCCTGAACTGAAGGCTGAATGATTGAGAATGATGGAGACTTTTCAACTATATTTAGCTACTGCCAGATTAGTGTACTATGGGGGGACTTTAACTGTACCATAGAAACCACTACACATAAATCACAAGGAAAAAAATCTATTGTGATTCAATAGCTTTAGAAAAGTATTGGTACAGCTGAACTTCAAGACTTCAGTGGTAATGCAGACCCACAAATAAAAATATACATTTGTAAGAGGAAGTTCATCTACAAAAATAGATTGTATATTTGTCTCTAAAAGAATAAAAATATCAGGCACCAAAATATCCTGGTAGAATTCTTCGAGCACACTGCGGTGTGGTCAAAGATAACAATGGATTCAGTGGGTTTTATACTCAGACAGCGGTGGAGGATGAATGTGGAGAACTTACATGTATATGAGGTGAAATTGGGCATAATAAAGGCACTGGCAGCATGAGTATCGGTATTACACTTATATGAAGATTTAGGGAGATGGTGGTTAGATTCCAAAATAGAAATAAGGAAATGGATGCAAGATTGTGGTAAACAGGTGGCAAACATCAAAGGCCTGAAGTATCTCACACTGAGAACTCAGCTGTATAATCTTCTCTCTACACCAGCAAGACATCAATTCAATCTAATTGAGCAAATAATTCAAATAAAACAAGAAATGAAAAGTGTACAGTATAACAGAGCAGAATCCTTGTATGCAGAATTAGGCTTAGGAACAAATAAAACACCTTTTGGAGATCCACGCCAGGCGTGTAAAAAAAAGGAAGAATAAGGCACACTTTACTGCCTTAATATATAAGAAAGAAAAAAGGAGGGAGGATATAATGGGTATTATGGAAGTAGTAGATGCACACTTGAAGGAGTTTGTTAGAGCAGAAGGCTGCAATCTAGTAGTGGGCAAGATTATGGAGACACTCCTTAAGGAAAGGATAGTGCAACACCTGGAATCCATAGGAGCACAGGATCCAAGACAGCATGGGTTTACAAAAGGAAAGTCCTGTCAAACTAATCCCATAGATTTCTTTGACTGGGTAACCAGAGTGGTGGACCAAGGTGGAGCAGTTGATGTTGCCTACCTTGACTTCAGCAAAGCTTTCGATACTGTTCCACATAGAAGATTGATTAATAAGCTGGGTAGGCTCGGGGTTGGTCAGACATTGGTCAACTGGGTGGCAAACTGGTTGACGGGCAGAAAACAGAGAGTGGTGGTAAATGGTATACAGTCAGAAGAGATGCAAGTCACAAGTGGGGTACCTCAGCGATCAGTCCTGGGGTCAGTCCTCTTCAATATGTTCATCAGTGACATTGCAGATGGACTGGAGGGTAAGGTTTGTCTGTTTATAGATGACACCAAGATCTGCAACAGAGTAGATGATCCAGATGGTGTGGGCAGAATGAGAAGAGATCTGGATAAACTAACAAAATGGTCAGAAGAGTGACAACTGGGGTTTAACGCAAAGACGTGCAAGATCATGCACATAGGGAAGAGAAACCCTGAAGCCACCTATAGGCTGGGAGGGGAGTTGCTGGCAGACACAAGGGAAGAAAGAGACTCATCACTGATGACCTGAAGTCATCCAAGCAGACCTTTAAAGCAGTAGGTAAGGCTAGAGGGATGTTGGGGTGTATTAGTAGGGATATCACAAGTTGGAAGAGGGAGGTAATAATCCCTCTTTACAAGACACTGGTTAGGCCCCATCTGGAGTACTGCATGCAGTACTGGATGCCACACCTTCACAAGGACATTAACCAAATTGAGGCAGTCCAGAGAAGGGCAACCAAAATGGTGCAGGGACTGCATCAGAAAACATATGAAGACAGATTAACTGGACTCAATATGTATACCCTAGAGCAAAGGAGGGAGAGAGGTGATATGATTGAAACATTCAAACACCTTAAGGGCATTAACAAGGTGAAAGAGTCTAACATGTTTCAATATAAGAAAAATAGCAGTACAAGAGGACACAGCATGAGATTAGAGGGAGGCCATTTAAGGGGTAATATGAGGAAGTTCTTTTTCACAGAAAAGGTGGTGGATGCATGGAATGGCCTACCTCAGGAAGTGTTGGATAGAAATACAGTGCAGGGCTTCAAACAGGCATGGGATAGGCATAAGGGAGCAATACAAATGAGTATGAATAGATAGGCCATTGACAGAGCAAAGGCCTATGGCACATTCACAAGGTAGAAAAAGAAATGGGCAGACTGGCTGGGCCTTGTGGTCCTTATCTGCCATCAACTTCTATGTTTCTATGTTTCTAGATGAGACAGAGAACTATTTAAGAGAACTAGAATTACCCCAAATATATGCTTAACAAAACAATGAGTTAGGGAGAGAAATACAAGATGAGGAGATTTTGATAGGTATTAAGACCTAAAACAGAGCATTTCACCAGGAGATGATGGGATACCAAATGAGTTCTATAAACTCTTCCCGGTTGTGATGGCTGCATTACTGGGGAAAGTTTTTAGGTATTTACTAGAGACAGGAAGACTACCAGAAGAATTTACACAGGGGTTAATTAAGTACATATATAAAGCAGGAGACAAGGAGAACAGAGAAAATTGGAGACCTATATGCCTGCTTAATGCGGATTTCAAAATATTAACCTTTATTATAAAACAAAGATTAAAAAGAGTTGCAAGAGAGGTGATAAACCCTATACAAACATGTGGACTCCCTGGAAGACACATTCAGGAAAACGTAAGCACCACGAGAGATGTATATGGATTTTGTAAGAGAAATAAGGTAGATGGGTACATGATATCTCTAGACCAGAGAAAGGCCTTCGATAGAGTAAACTATACCTTTCTGTTTAGAGTGTTACAAGGGTATGGAGTGTCCCCATAATTTCTGAGATGGATGAAACTATTGTATGACAACTCGGTAATAGCATCAGAAATGACAGGGGGCACAAGGAAAAAGTTTAAACTCCAGAAAGGAGTATGACAGGGTTGTGCATTGAGCCACATATTGTAACTATTTGTGCTAGATCCAATCCTGAGAAAAGTGATAGCTAACCCACATATAAAAGGCATAAGTAATACAGTGGAGGGGAGCGAGGTTAAACTAATAGTGTACACCAATCATATTGTGGCTTTTATAAAGAATAGAGAGGGGGTGGAGGAGCTGTTACAAGATTTTCAGAAATATGGGAAAGTTTCAGGCTCCAGATTAAATCTACATAAAAGTAAGGGAATATACTTGGAGGAAGAGGGGGGGTAGAAACGAAGAAATAGGGGAAATAAAATATCTGGACAACTGATAGACATTTTAGGTGTACAGTTTGGGAAAGAAGACATGGCTAGCGATAACTGGGAGAAAGCAATAACTAAGGGGTAACAGAAGGTGGAAAGATAGAAGCACTGGGAGATGTCACAACTAAAAAGAGTACATATAATTAAACAGTTTCTACTACTGTGTTTCTTATATGTGAGTATGGTCTTTCCCCCTTCCTGAGGGTCTGGAGATAAGAATATTCAGAGTATTCTTTCAGCTATTTTGGGGAAGCCAGCTGAACCCAGTCAAGCATGAAATAACATGTCTACCAAAAAAGAAAGGAGGAGTAGGGATGTTAAACCTGGTAGTTTTCTCCCACTGCCTCTTTTGGACAGTAAATATTAAATCTAGGATTTAGAAGGCAGTATAGTACAGTGGTCTAAGGCTCTAAACTGCAAATTTGGTGACATCCACCAGCCTAGACCTAGGTTTGAATCCCCCAGCTTCCACTTACATACTGTGTGACCCTAAGCAAGTCACTTAATCTCCTTGTGCTCCCAGGTCACTCCTGTAAAAAAGCTTTCAGCTTAGTGTGCTATACCTGGTTAAACAAAAAAATCAGTATGTAGGGCATGGCTGATACAAACTTTTAAAGGGATAACAAATATATGGGGAAATATAATGCCAAAAATCACCATTAGAGTAGACATAGAAAAATACTTGGTGACAACATATAAGAAAATGGTCAAATGGCAAATAACCAAACATATGGTTTTACAACAAACAAGATCCCAGTTGTACCAACAAATGTTAAGAAACATTGGGCCAAAAGAACTGGTCTTTAAACACTTCCTGGAAGGGAAAAATAACTTAGTATATAAACAATTAATGAACCAGAGAATTGCAAAGAAAATGTGGGTAACCAGTGGATGTGTGTGCATGGGAGAGTGGGAGTCAGAGGCAACCACAAGCACAAGGCTGTGGAGGATAGGAAATGTATATATCTTGAGTGTATAGATAAAACTGAAACCCAGGAGCATTTTTTGATTGATTCTACATATACAGTTGGGTATGGGTTTATGCGGCAGTGAAGTGGAAGATACCTTGGATTACTCAAGTTACTTACCAAATGATGATCCTGGGGAAGTTCCCACAAATATTGAAAAATATGATGCTGGGACATTGACAGTTTTTTTGCAGTGTTGAAATACTACCTATGGCAAAGCAGATGTCAATTTCTTTTTCAACAAAAATATATGATCTAGTCAGTATTTGTAAATATATGTGAAATTGCATTACAAGAAGTATATAGTAGAGATTTAAGGATGCATCCCAAAGCACGAGTGATGGTGTGGTGGAGGGGCTTTTCTTATGTTATTAAATATGCATAAAGAAGGGGGATGTGGCTATGCCTAGGAGGAAGATGGACGCCTAGACCCAGAGCTCCTAACCCCATCCAGAATATATCTGTACCATCCTCAATATAATAGATAATTTTTTTGCAAGAAACTCAAAGCACACAAGCTATATTTATGGCCTCAACTAAAAAATCAAAGAAAAAATAATCTCATTTAAATTTCCAGAGAGCAGCAGATACAGTGAAGTTAGGACCAAGAAGTGTGGAGCGGCCTACAACATCATGAATTTGGATCCCACTCAACCGGCTTCCGAGTCTACTGCTACAGCTACACCAGCGTCCAACAATTTAGAACATCTCTTACATACCTTGAAGATCAACCTCACACATCAGATGAGGTTGGGGTTTGAGAATATCGGTACACAGCTAACACACCTGCAACAAACAGTCAGCTCCTTAAGTGATACTGTGGAGACTCACACAAGCCGGCTTGATGAGGCAGAAAATAGGATCAGTGCCCAAGAGGATAAAACCTCAAGGATCAAGTCCTCCCTACAACAAGCCTCAAAAGAAATTGAGGAGCAGAAAAATGCCATAGACAATCACGAAAATCATGAGCGCAGATGCAATATCCACGTAGTCTGGCTCCCGGAGGGGAAAGAGGGCTCAAACTGTACTGCCTACATGGCTAAATGGCTGAAAACAAATTTAGATCTAACAGAAACAACAGACCTGGAGATACAAAGGGCACACAGATCCCCCAGTAGGTGACCTGGTTCTGATGAAGGTCTGAGGCACCTCATTGTAAACTTCCTGCAATTTCGTGACCAAGTCCTTGTTCTGGAGGCTGCGAGGAAAAAAGAAATGATTCTGACTGGTGGGATAAGAGTTAGCATCTTCCCCGACTTTTTGAGGAGACTCCAGCTAGAAAGGCAGGCTTTCAATGAAGTTAAGAAGTCCTTGCATAGCATCGACTGCCCCTTCGCTATGCTCTACCTGGCCCGCCTTGTTATCTGCCTGAAGAATCAGGAGGCAAGAGCATTCACAGACCCGGCAGCAGCCAAAGTTTTTGTGCAGTAGCTAAATGAGAAATCCTCTGGAAGAAGAGATGGCTTGCAAGAAAATTCCTGAATTTGAGCTCCGAGGTACTTTTCTTTAATCTGGGGCCTTTGCGTCAGACTGGAGGGGGGGCCCTAACTGGGCCTCAGCCTGTAATGGTAGATCAATCCACCCTATAGTGGCTGGGCCAGGCGGGCCCCCTCTACCCCTAAGGCTCCACGAAATGAAGACTAATCTGGAGCATGGGGGGCAAAGTCTCAATTAGGCAACAAAATTGATCCTGTCTCAAGGAGCAATCTGAAAGGCTTACTGGTTTGGTAATTAGTACAGTTAGCCGAGCTCTCCAAGGTGGGTGACCCCAAGTTGAGACAGCATGAGACCTTTTATGTATGGACTGTTTGGGGCCTCGTGGATATTCCAAGATTGTTCAGTGATTTAATTTGGTATCCCTGGGACTTTTAAAGCACTGAACTTTGACCATTCCTAGCCAGCATAGTCCATATTTGGGATGTCATGATCTAGAAACTACTTGTTTTGTTTTTTTTTTCTCAAAGGGATGGTGCAGCACTGTACTGAAATTAGGGGTTGTTGGTCACTGGGGGGGAAGGAGTGAGTGGTTTTTATTTCATCCTGCAGTGACCTCTTTAGATACCTGCTTGGGGTGATCATATATTAACATATTAATGCAGTATTTCTGCTTTGTGGTGTTGGTCTGGGGGTGGGGTGGAGGGGTCAGGCCATGGCATCATTTACATTGGCAATGGGGAGGAAGCAGAGGGCTTTCTCTGAATAAGGATGTAAGAGCAATCCCTATTGACAACCTGTACAAGCATGTGGAGTGGTTGGAGAGGCCAAGTGGGAAGTCCCACTAAGGGGACCGGCCAGTGGTATCCTCCACTATGATCAGGGAGTCCCTTGTATTCCTCCAGTGAGGGACATGTGGTGTCCATAACTGGGTGCTTTTGGTCACCTCAGACTTTCACGAGAGCGTGCATGAGGTCTGGCTACTCTGCCCCCCCCCCTCGGGACTACTCTCAGGATTACCCTAGGGAGGCGCATATGTTAAACCTTCCCTCCCTGTGAGGACCAAAACCACAACGTGTGCAGGCAAAAAAATGGGGTTGGGAACTCAGCCATGAAAGTTAGTGGGACATGGGAGGTACGAATCAGTCAAGGAGGGTGTGTGATGGGAAGGGGGTAGGGGGGACAACCAGGTTTAAAAATGTTATTGATGTTAAAGTAGGTAATATACTTCAAGTGGTTAGTGAGGGGAACTGTTCTAGGGGAATTTTCTTTAACCTGTTGATGGTGATTTCTTTAGAGGACAATTGGTGTTATACTGTCCTACTGTTAAGAAGTTTAAAGTTAAAATGCTTTTGCTTTTCCACAGGTTTTTCGAGTTGCAAAAAAGGAAAAAACTTAAACAGGTGTCACTTGGTAGAGTATTATATAGGAGTTCCATTATAGTTACTCAGGTTCTGACCATTATCACTGGGGAATTAGGATGAATGAATCATGTTTTATTATATGGAATGTGCGGGGACTCAGAACAGTTCTTAAAAGGAAAAAGGTTTGGATATATTTGTCCAGACATAAAGCAGATGTGTGATTCTTGCAAGAGATTCACTTAACTCGATCTGAAATAGGGGAGATAACTAGGACATGGGAGGGTCACTTTATGGCAGCACCTTTCACCACTAGTGCCCAAGAGATCTGGCTCAGGCCCAAACTAAGAGCTGAAGTCCACCAATACATTGTGGACCCTATGGGGAGATACGTGATATGTGATGTAGCCATAGAGGAGCAGAGATTTACCTTCTCTCCCTCTACAGTCCCAACACAGACAACCCATCTTTTTTTTACCATTTAGCTTTGACCCTGGCACCCTTCCCAGAAAATCTGGTGTTGGGGGGACTATAATACACATTGGAATAAGTCACAAGATCACTCCATGGTTTTTCAAGACCTCCCCCGAGGAGCTCTACAGCATTGAAATCGCTTGCCCAGGACAGGGCGCTGGAGGAGGTGTGGAGGTTTTATAATCCTAATAAAAGGGAGTACTTTTACTACTCCCCTGTCCGTAAGATCTATGCTAGGTTGGATCTCTTCTTAGTCTTCCCCGGTATACTTGGGTGGGTAGAATCAGTGGAATACGGCACTATATACATCTCAGATCATGCACCCCTGGAGATGGACATTAAAGTGGATGGTGGGGAAACCCCCATGAGGCAGTGGAGGTTGGACCCCACTCTATTATCCTCAATGGAATTTAAGGCTTATATATCTGAACACATACAAGAATTCCTATCCAACAACAAGGTCCCAGATACCTCTGCAGGAAAACCATGGGAAGCCTTAAAGGCTTATATCCGGGGCCTGGTCATTGCTTATGCCTCCCATTTGATCTGGAGGGAGAGGCAGGAGGAGGCTAGCCTAGAGAATGAAGTGAAGTCCTTAGAAAAAAGAGATTATGGAGGGTAAGGCAGACAATAAAACAGGAGACCTTAACAAAAAAAAGGGGGCAACTTCATCAACTGGCTAAGAGGGACATAACCAGAAATCTTATGAAGTCTGGGACAACAAAGTATTTTGAAGGAGACAGGGCCAGGAAATGGCTGGCTTGGCAGATTAAACAAAAATCTGCAGAAAAAGTCATTTTAGAAACTGAAGAAAGTGAGGGTGAGATAACAGCAGACCCCCTAGAAATTAACAAAAAATGTAGGTCTTTCTATGACACCTATACACTTCAGAAGCACCTCCCAATTCAAATCCGAGGGATTTCATGGACACCATCCAGTTTCCTACTTTGGGTCACGTCGAGCAAAAAAGGCTGGATTCACGGATCTCTATGTCAGAACTAAAACAGGCTATTTGGGCATCAAACATGGGACGTTCCCCGGGCCCTGATGGGATACCGGTAGAATTTTATAAAACATTCTGGGAGGATGCCAATTAGATGTTTCTACTCATGATCCATGAGTCACTGGATAAGGGCTCCCTTCCCCACTCCATGCAGATGGCAACCATTACGGTCCTCCCTAATCCTAATAAAGATATCACCAAATGTGGGTCATAAAGACCAATCTCTCTGCTTAATGCAGACTATAAAATAATAGCCAAGATAATAGCTGCCAGACTGGAGGACGTACTTCTTGACTTAATCCACCAGGATCAGTGCTGTTTCATTAAGGGGAGATGAGCCAAACATAATATTCGCAGAACCATAAACATTATGCATGGGTGGCTGGGGAACAGAACACAAGATGAGAGGGGCCTCCTAGCACTAGATGTCAATAAGGCATTTGATAGGGTCGAGTGGGAGTTTATGTTTTCCACCTTGTCCCGCTTCAGCTTTGGACCGGGGATCCGCTCCTGGATATGAGCACTTTACTCCTCTCCTATGGCGCAAGTTCTTATAAACAATAATATCTCATCCCCCTTTAAACTCACCAGAGGCACTCGGCAGTGGTGCCCCTTATCCCCTCTACTATATGTCCTGATGATTGAGGTGCTGGCCACTGCCAATCGAAACCATCCCTTGATTAAGGGATATGAGGGGGGCGACAGGGATCAAGTGATCTCTTTATTCACTGATGATATCCTACTTTTCTTAAGATACCCGAATATTTCAATTCTAGCCATAACGACCCTTTTCAACACATATGGATCCATCTCAGGGCACAAAATTAATTGGTCTAAGTGAGAGTAGCTCCCTCTGGGCAGGGCAGCCTCGCTTAAAATCCAAGGATCTCTGATATGCCCCACTGTTGCCCTGAAATACCTGGGAGTCTTTCTTCTCAGAAAACTATCCCAACTTTATAAACTCAATTATTTTCCCCAGCTCAAAAAAATCAAGGACTGTTGTGAAAGATGGAAGAGCCTTCCTTTAACCCCGATTGGTGGAGTACATTTAGTTAAAATGTACATCCTACCCCATTGCCTTCATTTGTTCCAAACACTTTCAATTTGGATTCCCAAAAACTGTTTTAAAATGGTGGTGGGAGCAATTATGACTCTTCTTTGGAAGTGGGGGGGTGCCCAAGAGTCAAACAGGAAACATTGTGTCAACCAGTGAAGGAGGGGGGCCTGGGCTTACCCAACCTCGACTTATATTATTTAGCTTCCCAAATTGCACACCTGGTTGACCTTCTCCCGGATACCCGGGACTGGAAAACTTGGGTGGCGTTAGAAATTCATAAGGAACAATACATGAAATCATACCCTTTCTTTGCACTAGCTGCCAGTCGGAGATGTGTTAAACATCTCAAAAACCCATTCACTAGAGCAATCATGAGAGCTTGGTTGACAGCCCATGCTTTGAGGGACATAGGAGAGGGAATATCTCCAGAGGCCACCATTCTCTACTTGCTCTGGGAGGAGGGCAGGGGGCCGCCCAGGGTGGTCCGGGTTCTGGAGTGTGGTATGAAGCAGGCCTCAAGGGTATTGCACAACTCCTAGACCAGGGTAAATTCATTCCCTTTCATACATTATCCAAGAAATATAATGTTAACCCATCCCATGTCTTCACATACAGACAAATACAGAACAAAATATTGGGTGAACAGGTGCTGCTTGCCAAAATCTGGAATACCTGCAGATCACCCTTGGAGGAGGCACTCTGGGCCTCCAGGATGACGGGGAACACAAAACCCCTTATTGGGTGCTATAGGGTACTACTGGGAACTCTAGCTTGAAATCTGGACTCTTTGAGGTCCAAATGGGAGACAGATCTGGGAGGGGATTCTCTCACTGAGGGTAACTGGAGATTAATCTTACAAAAGGGCATGTTCTGCTCGGTGAATAACTGTTTAAGGGCCATACATTTTTTTATCCTCCATTCATTTTACTTTACATCAGTGCTTTCTAATAAACTGGACCTCACAAAATCTGCTATGTGCCCCAAATGCAAATCCCTCCCAGGGACCTTCATTCATATGCTTTGGTCCTGCTCAATAGTCCAGGCCTTCTGGAAGGGAACAATAGAAGTAATAGGCAAGACTTTGGGGGTGAACCGGGATGTGGATGTGATTGAAATTCTACTGGGCCTCCCTGGTGGCTCTGGGAGGGGTAAGGAGACTGACCACCCTGTGCGGCCCCTTGCTATGGCAGTGGGGAAGCAGACCCTATCAAGTCACTGGGGATCAGAAATTCCCCTACAGTGGGGGAATGGGCAAGCAGGTTATTGCACTGTATTAAAACAGAACACACCCAATATACAGCATTAGACAGAGAGGACACTTTTACCAGAATCTGGGGCCCCCTGGAGAAAGTAATCCAGGAAGCATGGTTTCCTCTTCTCTGAATCCCTCTGAATCTCTTTGATTATATCTGGAGGAACTAGGAGAATGCCCGATCTTACCTCTAATGAGTAGACATAGGCGGGTCATGACCATGGTCTTTCCTATCATCGAACTAAACTATCAAACCTACTAGAAGTGGGGGTCCACTCCACATCTCCTGTACACCCTGAGCTCCACAGAGACATGAGATCTAGTGATATGAAATCTCAGTATTGTATCCCCAAGAAGTCATTTTAAAACAAGTACAGTATTCCCTGATCTGGGAGCTTAATGATCTCTTTATTCTAGCATAGCCTGTGTACAGCTTGGTTTTCATTTTATTCTTTAACATGAAATCTACTGCTCAGTACTTATATATTTGGATTGGTCAGTAGATGTGTGAGTATGGATTTGAGAAGGATGACTTAATTGCAGAAAACCAGAATGTAAAATATGGTGAACCTGTTAAACGTTCCTTTTAAATAAAGTTAAAAAAAAAATATGCATAAAAAATAGTGAAAGAAGGAGGGCGGTGGAAACCAGGAAATAGGATAAAAACAAGGGGAGAAGGCAAAGTTAAACAGATTGAGTAAGGAGATGTTCTAGAAGAAATGTATGTACAGAACCTGCGGTAAATGCCATGTGGATGTATGCAATATATTCATCTATGCAAATGTATCAATAGAAACTCCCCTGCTCTTTTTCGAGAAATGCCATGGGATCTTTAACATCCACCTGAACAGGTTGATGGGACCTCGGTTTAACATCTCTTCTGAGAGATGGCACCTCAAGAGTGCAGCACCCACCTCATACTGCACTACACTATCAGTACTGGGATTTAACCCAAGCGCATGGTGTGGTGATAGAACCCACAGCCTTCTGATTTCTCAGTTTCAGAGGCAAGTGTGCTACCTGTTGAGCCACTGACACTGACTACAACTAACTATAGCTAAACTAATAATACAACTATAACTAGTAATACTTTTAAAGAAGCTTGAAAAAGCAAAGTACATGTGCAAATGGGCAGACTACAGTATGTGGGCCGTATGCCCTTATCTGTCATCAGCATCTATATATCTATAATCATTTATGATGTATTGTGACTAAATAATTCTCTTATCATCTGGGTACTTTATGATGTGCACATGAAACAAATAAATGGAAACTTAGTAATTTATTTCTTGTGACAAATATTTTATTTAGTTTTATTACTATAATCAAATTTTTTATCTTAATACTTATTTTACTAAACAGTTTTTATAGTGCAGACATTTGCATTGCATTTATGATAGCAGATTTATTTTACCTTATTCTCCTGGCAATATCTCTATAAACCTATAAAAAAACATGTACTAGTATGTGACTCTATTTTGTAGGTTTCTACCGGTGTTCGACTTTACTTGACCTTTTTCTTGTAACATGTCACAAATGTATGGTAAAAGCACTATTCAGAATTCAAACTGAGTGTTCTGTAATCAGAGTGGATTCACCCATGACAGCCTTTACATAGTTACCAATTAGGTTTACAAACCAAGATTTATGGAAGTTTAAATCTGGGGTTAATAATATGTGATTGCGGTAGAGTTAGTGGCAAAGAATGAAGACGTCAGCAGCAGGAGTTCTGAATCCCCATCAAAGATCATCTGGTCCTGCTTCCAAGCTTTACCTCTGACCAGCAGATGCAGGATACTTATTACTAAGCATTAAGGCATGGCCAGGGATTGTGCTGTGGTTAATCTAACCCTTAGTCATGAGGCGTAAGATGCAGACAAAGGTATTATTTCCCTGGAAACAGATCTTTTTTAAAAGTAACTTATCCCCTGTAGTGCCTTTATACTAATATTAAGCCAAATTGTTTTTTTTAAGTAAATGTTGCTTTATAGTTACAATTCAAAATGTTCTATTGTACATGGAGGATTCCAGCTGTTAACCTAACCCTTTGTGAATGCTGTCATCCCAACAGAAAGCTTCATTTTCAACTATTGTTTTATAATTTCCTTTATTGATCACTCATGTCAAAATAGTAAGGGTTAAAACATAATTTCCAACTTTTTTAATATGCATTCAGAGCCCAGAAGAAATGAAAGACTTGGTTTTATTCTGAGCCATTTTTACACGCTTCATCCCAAAGTACTATGGCTATGAATAGCTGCATCAATCATTAAAAACATAGAAACATTGAAACTGAAGGCAGATAAGGACCACTAGCCCCCCCCCCCCCGACTGCTCATTTTTCCAACCTACTGTAAAAACCACAGACCCTGCTTGATCCCTGGCTTTATTCTTTTTCTTCTCATGAGGGTTCCCCTATGCCTATCTCATGCATTTTCATATTTTCAAATCAAATTTTCCACCACCACCTACGCTGGGTGGCTGTTCTGTGCATCTACTACACTTTCTATGAAGAAATACTTCCTCACGTTACCTCTTAGTCTCCCCCTGCCAGCCTCATGTTATGACCCCTTGTTCTAGAACATCTCCTTTTCTGAAAGATGTTACCCTGCTGTACCTTATTTATGCCCTTGAGATAGTTAAATGTCTCTATCATATCCTATCTCTCTCTCTCTCTCTCTCTCTCTCTCTCTCTCTCTCTCTCATCTTCTCAAGGGTATACATGTTAAGGTCCTCCAGTCTTTCCTCATATGTCTTTTGGTGCAGGTCCTGTACCATCTTAGTTGCCCTTCTCTGAGCTGCCACTACCCTGTGTATGTCCTTGCAGAGATGTGGCCTGCAGAACAGTATTCCAGATGAGGCTCACTAGTGATTTGTATAGTGGCATCACCACCTCCTTTCTTCTGCTGGTGATACCTCTCCCTATGCACCCCAGTACCCCACTGATTCTCCCCAAAGCCTTAGTACATTGTTTGGCCCCGTTTATATCATCTGATCTAATTATTACCAGATCCTTTTCCTGTTTGGTGGCTGATAGTATCTCCTCCCCCATCACAAAAGCCTCCCCTGGGTTCCTGTAACACAAATGCAGTCAAAGAAATCTATCAGATTTGTTTGACATGACCTCCCCACTGTGAATCCATGCTTCCTCAGATCCTTTGCTCTGTTGGATTCCAGATGTTCCACAATTCTTTCTTTTAGCAGTGATTCCATTATTTTCCCAACAACCAAGGTCAGGCTGCCTGTTCTAGAGTTCCCAGCCTCCTCCCTGCTCCCACCTTTGTGGGGAGGAACTATGTCCATCTTCCATCAGTCCTTTGGTACCACTCCCATTTCCAATGATTCATTGAACAGTGCTGCCAGTAGTGCTGCCAGCACCTCGCTAAGCTCCATTAATATTCTAGGATGTATCCCATCTGGACCCATTGCCTTCTCCACTTTCAGTTTCTCAAGTTCCTTTAGAACTGTCTCCTCTGTAATTTGGGCTAGTGTCCGCCTTCCTCCCCATATCACTCCTGTCACTTAATTGTGGACCCTCACCTTCCCTCTTTTCTGTGAGCACTGAACAAAAACATTTGTTCAGAACTGATGCCTTTTCAAGGTCCCCTTCTAGGGATCAGCAAAAGAAGATCAAGTGACACAGAGGTAGGTTGGGAGAGAAACCAAGAGGAAGTTTACCAAGTAAAAACTATCTTGAAGAGTTTCTTTACTTTTGCTGCATGCTTGTGCCCTGCAAGGGGCACTGAGATTGGGTTTTCATGCAAGTCTTCCACCTCCCCCCTTGGATCACCATGTCCTCCTGGGCCAGCTCTTGATCACTGTACATCAGCAGTGGACCACCTAGTTCAGCCTGCCAACCAGCCACAACGTGGGAAGAGATTTCCTTACTCTTATATCTGGTTCCTTCAGTCAAACAGGCCTCCGAATAGCATAGGGTATAAAAGGAGTTTGCTTAAAGTCAGCAATTTGGCCGGCCACACTACTTCTCCAGTCTGCCTCCTGTAATCTCGTCTGTTATACTCAGGCAGCTAAATTGTAAATACTATTTACTCCTTCCTATTAGAGCATTCATCCTGCAGAGAAACTCTAGTACTGCTCTGACACTATGTACTACTAGAGGGTGCATGTTCCCTTTATTAAGCCTGTCAGGCTTACTTTGTTGCCAGCTAACTAGTTCACCCATCTTGACTTAACTTCTCTTCTGTTTATTTAAAAATTCTACTATCTCTGTGCTCCTAGATATGCCATATCAGTTTATACTGGATATTTGCACTCTCTATTTGCTTTAATTATATACAGTACTGTATCTAGTGAATGCTGTGATTGTGAACTCATCAATGAACTGCATTGTTAATCCTATCTGTGATATCCTGAGTTCACTGTTAACCTGCCTGGCCTTATTATCTGTTCATTGCTGGTCAGTCAGTCCCCCATTCTGTGGCTTGCTGCCTTCATTCCATTTACCCATTCTTGCAGACACCTAGGTAAAATTTACCTGGGTGTACCCATTTTTTGCATTGTCTATCCACCAATTTTCAATTAATTGTTTAAGCAGTTGTCTGTGCTATCTATATCCCTGAATGCTTCTCCAGCAATGTTTGCTCTGGTTCAGCTTAGCCAGTAATCTGAGTACATCTGCTTTGCTGCTCACACCTGCCTGTTGTTTCTCCCATTCTGAGCTATAGACAAGTGGCCAGATTATCAAATGGGCGAAAATGGCCCTGGGGCTCAATGCCATGCTGCAGTTCACAGGTGTGGAAAAAAATCTCTGCACCGGCAGACATTCTGATTTTCAGCCCGTGCTGTGCATGGGCGGCAGACACAGCTGCAAAGGATGTTACACCTGATACAATCAGGTATAATTTTTTGGTGCAGCTGCACCCAAAAATGGTCACAAACTGATGTAAATCATAGATCCAGCTGTAAAACAATTAGATTTTACGAGATCTGGTGGATGCGGGAAACAACTGTGACTCCACAAGCTAAGACTCACGTGTGCAAGTTTTTCCCCTCACCCACACCAATTTCATTTTTTTTCTTAAATCCAGCCCTATTTTTAGTAGGTGACTGCAATTTTTTGTTTTGTAACTTAACTATCATTCATAATCTCAGTTTCTGCATTGTTTAACTGATGGCTACTGCATCTCACCTCCTGATCACAATTTATCTTATCCTTCTATATCTTATCCCCTTCCCTGCCTCTATCCCTTCTCCTTCTCCCTCCCCTATCCCACCCAGCTCCACTCCATATCCCTAACCCTCCACCCATTCAGCCCTCACTCCTCCTCCTCCTTACAATCTCCCTTCCTATCTACCCTGGTTTTCTCTCCTTCCCCTCCCTTAACCAGGAACGCTTCACCATACCCTCCTACCCTTCCCCAGCCTCTCCCTTTCCCCGTTCTGCCCTCCTCCTGTTCTTAGGGGTGGAAATCACATGCCATCCTCTTGCTCCTTTTCCTACTCCTTCTCCTGTCTGGTGACATGGAATCAAACCCTGGACCCTCGCCTTCCTCCTTCCAACTTTCCCAGCTGCCAAAGGCCTGAGCATCTTTCACCTCAATGCTTGGAGCCTTTTCCTAAAACTGGACCTCCTGTCTGTCTGGATCTCACAGCACTCTCTTGACAGACTCTATATAATGGAATCCTGCTCTCATCTAGGATCCCAGACTCTAGTCTGTCCCTTCCTGACTATCTCCAGGCAGGACAGGGGAAAATGTGGAGTGGGGGAGTGATGTTGCTTTCTATGCCCATCAGAGCCTCTCTTGCACCACAGTTATCAGAGAGGTCTAAATTTTCTCCAATGAATTTCTCCTGGTGAAGTTATCGTTCCACTCTTCTGTACTCATCTTCATTTGGGTTTTCTATGCCACATCAAGAATATACTCCTCCTCCTTGGTTGATTTTTCTCTTTAACATCACCTTACAATCCTCTGCTGGTGAACATATCCAGACAGGAGACGACTTCAGTGCCAATTGTCTCTCCAAACCAACCATTCACAGGTTTGAGTCCGTTAATCTCACACAAATTATCACTGAACCCACTCGGCTCAACCCCCACTGTCACAATAATTCCCTGCTGGACTGGGTTTTCTCCTTCCACTCCCACCGTATTGTTGCAGCAGGCATCTTGCCGGATGCATTCAGTGACCACTGTATGACGTTCTATGTCAGGAAGATCTGTCATCCACCCTCCTCCCCTAAATACATTTTGACTAGATCCCTCTGTTCGCTCAACACCACTGCTCTCTCGAGTGACCTTGCTGCTGCAGATTGGACAGCTATACCATCTGTCACTGATCCTGACTTAGCATTTTTTCTGTTTCCCTCTAAATTCTCCTCTGTCTGGAAAAAGCATGCCCCACTCAGAAAGTCCAGGGTCAAAACTCACCACCACCCCTGGAATACCCTTGCTGTCATTTTTCAGTGCAAGTCCAGAAGTCTTGCTTGGACATGTTATAAATCATTTTACTCCCTTTCTGACCTCTTCATTTAGAGAACTATCAGATACTCCTAAACAAAGACTGTCCAAGCTGCAAAATAATAGTTCTGTATTTCAAGGCCAACCTTCAGAACAACCTTAAGGCCCCCCTCAACGTTCTGGAAGGTAATTCACTCCCTCTTTGACCCTCACACCTAGTCCATCCCATTGGTCTTTGAGGTAAATGGCTCACCAGTGTCTGACCCCTCCTCCGTTGTTGCTCACTGCAATTTATTTTACACTACTTGTGCCCTCCCTTCTGCACACTCCCTGCCCTCCCCCACTCATCATAATGTTCCCTCTCCCTCCCCTCCTCTCCATTCACAGGGTTTCCTATTCCACCATTTTACCAAACATGAAATCTTGACTGCCATTTACTCCCTCATTCTACATAAATCCAGCCCTGATGGGCTGGATCCTAAACTACTCCACATCTCCGCTCCGCCAATAGCATCTCCTGTGACTCACCTACTCAATCTCTTCTTCTCCCTCAGTATTGTCTGTCAGTCCTGGAAGTTGGCCAAAGTTCTCCCATTTTGCATAGGGTGGGATCCTTGCTTTCCATGTAACATCTGGTCATTCTCCTCCTTTCTTCTCTTGCCAAGTTGCAAGAGAAGCTTGTCTACACCAGTCTCTCAGATTTCCTATCATCCACTTATTTCCTTTCCTCTTTCCAGCCTGACTTCAGAAAGCATCACTCCACTGTTTCCTCCCTACTGCATGTAACTGATTCTATCCTCTCAAGGATTAGGGGTGCGCAAATACCTTAATTCGAATATTCGGATAAATATTCATATTTGGGATGCCAGATATTCATTAAATCATTATTCAACCCCAGATAACAAGCCTTTGTGTGAAGCAAATAAACAAAACAAAACAATGTAAGAAGCCACTATGGTTCTCAAAGGAGGTGGCAGTGAAGGTTCAAGAGAAAAAGAAAGCATTCAGAAAGTACAAGGAATCACAGAAGGAGCAGGACAGAGAATTGTATCAGTTAAAGCAAAAGGAACCTGGGAAGGCAGTCAGAACAGCAAAGGCACGAACTGAGGAAAAGATAGCCAACTCAGTTAAGAAGGGGGATAAAACCTTTTTTAGGTACATCAGGGAGTGAAGGAAGACTAAGGGAGGGATAGTGGGGCTTAATAAAGGGGAGGGGGTGGGCAGAGGGTGACTGTGAAAAGGCAGAGATACTAAACAAATATTTTTGCTCAGTATTTACAAATGAAGGGGGGGAGGTACCTAAAACAAACAAACAATAGAAACACTCTGGACACAGAAGTTAATACCAGCCCATTTACAGAAGAAAGGGTTCTGAAAGAACTCTTAAAACTGAAGATGGACAAAGCAATGGGGCCTGATGGGATTCATCCCAGAATTATCAAAGAACTAAGGGTAGAACTAGTGACACCACTGACTACCCTCTTTAACAAATCATGGGAGGATGGGGTGGTACCTGAGGACTGGAGGAGGGCTGATGTGATTCCTCCTCACAAAAGTGGGAGCAGGGCAGAAGCAAGAAACTACAGACCAGTTAGTTTAACCTCAGTGAAGGGAAAATGATGGCATCACTTCTGAAGGAAAGAATTGTCGAGTACCTAGAGGCCAGAGGGGCACAGGGCCCAAGGCAGCATGGATTTACAGCATGAAGGTCATGCAAGATGAATCTAATAGATTTCTTTGACTGGGTGACCAAAGTAGTAGATCAGGGAGGGGCTGTGGACATGGCCTACCTAGACTTTAGCAAGGCATTTGACTCAGTCCCACACAAAAGATTAATATACAAGTTAGCCAGCCTGGGAGTGGGTCCCAAGATGATAGCCTGGGTAAAGAATTGGCTGGAGAATAGGACACAGAGGGGTAATAGTAAATGGAGTCCACTCTGAAGAAAGGGGGGTTACTAGTGGGGTGCTGCAGAGTTCAGTATTAGGACCGGTCCTCTTCAATGTCTTTGTAAGTGACATTGCAGAGAGACTGGAAGGAAAAGTATGTATCTTTGCAGATGACACAAAGATCTGCAACACAGTTGATGCACAAGGTGGGGTGGAAAGGAAGAGAAGGGACTTGGCAAGGTTAGAGGAATGGTCAAATGTATGGCAGCTTAGATTTAATGCTAAGAAATGCAAGGTAATGCACCTGGGAAACAAAAACCCAGGGAAGAGTACACAATGGGGTGAGATACTAACAACAACAAAATGGAAAGGGACCTGGGGTAGTCATATCAGATGACTTAAAGGTGGGCAAGCAATGTGAGAGGGCATCAAGGAGGGCTGGGAGGATACTGGGATGCATAGGGAGAGGCATCACCAGTAGAAAACAGGAAGTTGTTATCCCTCTGTACAGACAGCTGGTGAGACCCCATCTGGAGTACTGTGTGCAGTTCTGGAGACCCAATCTCTGCAAGGACATAGACAAGATGGAAGCTGTCCAGAGGAGGGCAACTAAAATAGTGCAGGGTCTGCACCGGAAGACATATGAAGAGAGACTAAAGGAGCTTAATATGTATAGCCTCGAGGAAAGGAGGGATAGGGGGAACATGATAGAAACGTTCAAATACCTCTAGGAAATCAACAAAGTCCAAGAGGGTAGCATCTTTCAAAAAAAGAGGTATGCAAGAACAAGGGGGCGCAATTTGAAGATGGGGGCGGCTCAGAGATAATGTAAGGAAGTATTTTTTTCACAGAGAGGGTTGTGGATCATTGGGAATGGCCTTCAGGAGGAGGTTGTGGAGTCAAAAACAGTGATTGAATTCAAGCATGCATGGGACAGCCATAAGGCAATTCTAGGGGGTTGGGGTAGAAAGAAGTAGGCTGCTGGTTAACTAGGATCTGCAGCTTATCCATTAGGTAGGGAAATGGGTAGACTGGTTGGGCCAAGCGGTCCTTATCTGCCATCAAATTCTATGTTTCTATAAGTGTTTTTTTTAAATAAGACATTGTAACACTGTTAAAGTCCACCACTTTCTTACTTTTTGAAGTACAACAGTTAATTCTGTCATGAACACTTCCCAACAGCCTTTCAGCTGACCAAAAAAATGCAACAAACTACTGCACTGATCAGTGATCAGGTGACAGATGGTCATCATAGATTGACCAAAGGCTACAGATGAGGTGACATCTTGTGTCTTTTCTAGGGCAACTAAAATGGCACTGGCATATGTCCATTGTATGTGCACCCTGGAAGAGAGGAGAGCGAGATATGCTGTGATAAAGACCTATACAAGTACCTCACAGGGGTGAAGACAGTGCACTCAAAGGGAGTCTCTTTCAAATGAGAAAGAGCACAAGTATGGGGCAATGGGGGCATGTGATGAAGCTGAAGGGGGAGTTCAAGACAGATGTGAAGAAATTTTTATTCATGAAAGGCATGGTAGGTGCCTGCAGAGACTGCCAGCACAAGTGATGGTGGTGAAAACAGTGTGGGGCTGTAAGCATGCATGAGATAGGCATAGGGCTGGGGTGTATTTGAAAACAGGCAGTGAGGCAACAGGGTTAGAGATTGGTGAAAGTGGAAAATTTTGTTCTGTGAAATATTTTGCAAAATTCGCAAAATATTTCATGGGTATGAAATGTGAAATTCCACCAGCGAAATGTGGAGTTTCACTATACGAGGGCAAAATTCTGTCATTCGTGGGCAAAATTCCATATTTTGCTGGTGAAATTCCGCATTTTGCCAGTGGAATTTCACATTTCATACCCACAAAATATTACATGAAATGCACAAATTTTGCAAAATATTTCACAGGGTGAAATTCCCAATTTTGCGAGGATTTCACCAGCAAAATTAAATTCACTGTATCTCTAAGCAGGGTTGCTTTAGGTCTGCAGATGTGACCAATAACGCAGGGATGGACAATATGGGCAGACTGTGTGGGACAAGTGGTCCTTTTCCAACAGATAATTAGTAACTTAAAGTACACAGTAGTAAGTGCACTAAAACATGATACAGTATTTATTTTATTTTATTTATTAGCTTTTGGTAACCGTGTACGTGCACTAGGCAACAATCCTGCCTATTTTCAGGCATGACCTGGGAGAGTACAATACAGAGCAGTCAACAGTACAGATCAGAATAACAACTTAGGTGCAGGCGTTACAGACTGGGTTGAGATACATCAGAGAATAGAGCAAGCAGACAGTAATGCAGTAATCAATAAGGTATAACAAGAAGTAACAAATCAGAAGTATAATTAGTATGAAGAGGAGCACGCTGAAGCAGACATATTAGCTAAGTTTAGTAGAAAGGAAACACATAGGGGGATACAGCAAAGTAAGTAATACGTTAGTACTAATTACATGGTGCCTTAAGTGGTACTCCCATTTATGAGCAGTTGCAGTTACCTAGGGCAAAGAGGTGAGAAAACAGAGAGCACTTAAAAGAAAGGTGGGAGATGGAGTTTTTAACATGAGATAGGAGCAAGTTCCAAAACCTAGGGGTGAAATAGGAGAAGGCATGTTCACCCATTTTGGTGGTGCAGGGCAGTTCCGTGGGTTTTGGGATGGACGAGGACCAAAGTGAGCGAGAGTGGGAGGCTGGGGTAAGCATGTCACCCAGAGAGGCCAGACAAGGTGTTCTAGTTATAGAGTCAGCATAGGGAGAGGCATCACCAGTAGAAAACAAGAAGTTATTATTCCTCTGTACAGACAGCTGGTAAGACCACATCTGGAGTACTGAGTGCAGTTCTGGAGACCCAATCTCCGCAAAGACATAGACAGGATGGAAGCTGTCCAGAGGAGGGCAACTAAAATGGTGCAGGGTCTGCACTGAAGACATATGAAGAGAGACTTAAGGAGCTTAATATGTATAGCCTCGAGGAAAGGAGGGAGAGGGAGAACATGATAGAAACTTTCAATTACCTCAAGGGAATCAACAAAGTCCAAGAGGGTAGCATCTTTCAAAAAAAGAGGTGTGCAAGAACAAGCGGGCACAATTTGAAGACAGAAGGGGGGCAGCTCAGAGGTAATTTAAGGAAGTATTTTTTCACAGAGAGGGTTGTGGATGTATGGAATGGCCTTCTAGAGGAGGTTGTGGAGTCAAAAACAGTGGTGGAATTCAAGCATGCATGGGACAGTCATAAGGCAATTTTAGGGGGTGGGGGTAGGAAGAAGTAGGCTGCTGGTTAACTAGGATCTGCAGCTTATCCATCAGGTAGGGAAATGGGCAGACTGGGTGGGCCAAGTGGTCCTTATCTGCTGTTAATTTCTATGTTTCTATGTTTCGATGTAACAAGACAACCTAAAGTGTATGACTGGAGGTCATTGGGAGATAACCAGTTTAGGCCAGAGTAGAGTAGGCAGTGATGAGTTAGGCAAGGAGCTGATAAGGCGAACCTGCATACATTATTATAGGAAGTGTCCCACTTACTGAGCACTCTGATATCGGCATGGTAGAGAACAGGGAGGGCATAAAGGAGATGAGGAATAAGTACACCTCTAGCTATTGATATCCGTGCAGTCGGGGTGAGTGAGTGGCGCACTCGATAGGCCGCCCCAGTTTTAGCATTGACAGACCGACAAACCTCATTGATATGTACCGAAAAGTCAAGTGCCAGGTCAAGCATTACCCCGAGGTATTTGAAAGAAGAGGTGTTAGTGACATTAGTCCCATCCCTGCAGTGGACAAGGAGTTTAGGGGACACGAAGGGCACCCTTTTTAGAGGACCCAAAAAGCATGGCCTGGGTCTTCCCAATATTTAATATTTGATGGTTAGCCAAGAGCCAGGATTGAAGGGCTTGGAAGTCATGAGACAGGTTTAGGTTAATGTCAGCAATAGACTTGGATGAATAATAAAGCACAAGATCATCTGCATACATGAGTAGACTGCTGTGAAGGGAAGGACTGGAGATATCATTTAGATAGAGGGAAAAGAGTAGTGAACCAAGTATGGACTCCTGTGGAACATTGTGGGAGATAGCAATAGGGGAGGAGAGAACCTTACAGAATGAAACAGCCTGAGAATGGTTATCCATTTAGCTGTCGAACCAGGACAGGGTAGAGTCAGAGGCGCCTAGGGCTTGAAGCCTAGTCAGTAGAAGCGGATGATGGACCATATCGAATGCTTTCGAGAGGTCAATAAACACGGCTCCCGTGAGCAAGCCCTTATCCATGTTTTCCTTGATATTGCTTGAAAGCTGGGTCAGAGCAGTAGTGGTGCTGTGCCAGCCCTGAAGCCATGCTGGGCAGGGGATAGAAGATTAAACTTAAGAAGGCACTTGGAGACCTGACGATGGACTATTTTCTCAAGTAGTTTGCTAAGTGTGGGGAGAAGTGAGATAGGGCCGTAGTTGGTCAAGAGTTTAGCATCCCCTTTCTTAAATACCGGTATAGTTCTAGCCATTTTTCATACCAAGGGGACAGAGACAGAGCAGAAAGATAGGTTAAAAAGCTTAGTTATGGGTGCAGCAAGCCAGGTCGCAAACTGCCTAAGAATTCCTGGATGGATACCATCAGGGCCAGTGCTACCACTAGCCAGAACAGTTTTGAGAAGATTTAGTACTTCAAGGTGTGTGACTGGAACCAATTCCAGAGTAGGAAGAGAGGAAGAATGGGGGAGATGAGTCAGGCCCAGTATTGGGGAGCGAGGAGGGGGTCAGGGTAGGTAGATTGGAAAAGTAGGAGTTTAAGGCATTAGCAATGGTGAGAGGGTGGTTACAGTGGGTATCATTTATGTACATATGGTTTGGTGTCAGAGGCTTATTGTTCCCAAGAATCTCCTTAATGTGTGTCCAATACCGCTTGGGGTTGGAAGCAGAAGAACCAAGGAGATTTCAGAAATAAGAACTTTTAGCTGTGTGAATCTCCTTTTTGCAAGTGTTCCGTAAGGCTCTATAGGCTTCAAAGTCAGTCTGCAGATGAGAGGCCTTCCAAGTTGACCATAATTTATCCCTGAGTCTCAGAAGGTGGAGCAGGGGACACTTGAGTCATTTTGTGACTTTCTCTTTTACCCTTCTAGTAGTGACCTGGATGTGTTTATTTTGTAGAGAGAGTAGTGAAGAGGTGAAATAGTCCACAGCAATGTTTATATCATCATTAAGGTAAAGGGGAGACCAGTCAACCAGGTTAAGATCATGAGTGAAGGCTTCAGGATTCAGGTTGGAGAGGTTAGAAAAGGTAAAAACTTTTGAAGGGAAGGATTAGATGTTTCTATTTTAACAGGGGGCGCATGGTGGTCCTGCAGTTATATGCCAGGGAATGGAGAGTTATCCTTTTAATGAAATATTTAACATGATAGAAAAAAGAAAGCTTGAGCCAAAAAAAGTAACATTACACTGTCATGACAGACAGACTGAGAGCTATACTGTACCACCAGGAGGCAGTATAGCTCAGTGGGTTAAGGCTGTGAGCTGCAGATATGGAGACCTGGGTTTGAATCCCACAGTTGCCTAGGTACATGCGGTGTGATCCTGAGCAAGTCACTTAACTTACTTATGCTCCCAGATTGCATCTGGAAACAAGCTTCAACTTAGTGTGCTACTCCTGGTTAAACAATGTTTGCTTCCTTTTTGTGGGCAGATCATATTTGTAGCCAATTACTGTAAATTTAGCTTAAGGAACACTAGCTGTTCAATGTGTTGAGGGTCCAGCTTGGAACAGCGTGGCTCAACAACATAACCAGCAGTGCTAAACATCCTCTCAGATGGCACACTTGTAGGAGAGCAGTTTAGGTATTTTAAAGCAAGTTATGCCAGGTGAGGAGAGAAGTTCATTTTCTGGATCCAGTAGCCCAGTGGATCAACTTCAAATGGCTTAATTAATTCTGCAAACCAGCCATTAAGTAAATTTTCTGCAGAGAGAGGCTGAGACTGAGCATTTGTGTTGCTGTTGACACAATGATGTGCTGATTAATGCCCAGTTGCTCTCCTTTGCACTGTCACTATGCCATCTTTCTCCATCTCTATCAGTACCATCTGATTCCAAACCACCACATGCCTGACTGTCTCCCCCAGGAACCTAAACTGGAGAATCTTCTCCTTCTGAGTGTCTTGCTGGCTGCATGGCACTATTTAACTCTTCACTCAGCTGTTGACTAAAATTAGTGTCACTGTGGCTGTCCATGGCTATATGAAGGATCTCACATTTGAACCTAGGGTCCTACATGGTAGGAAATGCATGATGGCAGTTATCCATGACTGTAGCAAACCTTGCATTAAGTTCTGCATCAAGATGAATAACAAGCTAAGTGACCCCTTGTGTACTGAGTGTATTGTCAGCCAAAAACCGTGGTAACGATCTTTTGAGAATATGCACAGCTGGGATAACCTGACTAAGTAAGGCTGTGGTAGCACTTATGTCATGTGTACTCCTCTCAAATGGCCCAAGAATCTTCACCATGCCCTCAGGAACTAAGCAGTCATGATATCCTAGGACCCCTCCAATGTCTGCCTCCATAGACATTTCTTGCAGTGCCTGCTTTTGCTCCAGCAGTTGTGAAAGTATCAGGTAGGAAGAATTCTGGCGAGTGCTAACATCTTGTATTACATGATATGATTAAAAATATGGGACTTCAGAGGAGCTGACTTTAATAAGATGGCCAACAGAGTTAAGCTAGCCCTGGCAAAAAGAAATACAGGTGAGGGGGTACAGGCAAAATGGGCAAGCATAAAGGATGCAATACTTGAAGCAATATCCCATTGTGTTAGAGAGAAAAGGAAGTGCAAAAGAAGAAGGAAACCACTTTGGTTCTCAAAAACAGTAGCAGAAAAAGTCAGAGCCAAAAGGCTGGCCTTCAGGAAATATATGGGAACACAGCAGGATGAAGATAGGGAGGCATACCAAACTTCCCAAAGGGAAGCAGGGAAGGCAGTAAGGCAGGCAAAGGCCCAAACCAAGGAAACACTAGCACGGACAGTAAAGAAGGTGACAAGACTTTCTTTACATACATTAGTGAGAGGAGAAAGTCCAGAGGGGGTATTGCTAAGATCAAAGGAGATAAGGGGCATGTGAGGAGGAGGACCATGTAAAAGCATCTATCCTAAATAGATACTTCTGCTCAGTATTTACTGAAGAGAAGGTAGGGCAGGGCCCATAGCTCAGCACCATGGACACAGGGGGGAGGGAGGTGAGCACTACTCTTCACAAAAGAAAGGGTCCTACAAGAGCTCGCTAAGCTCAGGGTGGACAAGGCAATGGGACCTGATGGCATACATCCCAGGGTACTTAAGGAGTTAAGGGTGGAACTAGCAGAGCCATTATCTGAACTGTTTAGTGAGTCTCTGAGTACAGGAGAGGTCCCAGAATACTGGAGAAGGGCTCATGTGATCCCGCTTCACAAGAGTGGTAGCAGGGAGGAGGCAGGGAACTACAGACCAGTCAGTCTTACCTCAGTAGTGGGCAAGATTATGGAGGCACTCCTTAAGGAAAGGATAGTGCAACACATGGAATCAATAGGAGCACAGGATCCGAGACAGCATGGGTTTACAAAAGGAAGGTCCTGTCAAACTAATCTCATAGATTTCTTTGACTGGGTAACCAGAGTGGTGGACCAAGGGGGAGCAATTGATGTCACCTACCTTGACTTCAGCAAAGCTTCTGATACTGTTCCACATAGAAAATTGATTAATAAGCTGGGTAGGCTTGGGGTGGGTCAGAAGTTGGTCAACTGGGTGGCAAACTGGTTGGCGGGCAGAAAACAGAGAGTGGTGGTAAATGGTATAAAGTCAGAAGAGATGCAAGTTACAAGTGGGGTACCTCAGGGATCAGTCCTGGGGCCAGTCCTCTTCGATATCTTCATCAGTGACATTGCAGATGGACTGGAGGGTAAGATTTGTCTGTTTGCAGATGACACCAAGATCTGCAACAGAGTAGATGATCCAGATGGTGTGGGCAGAATGAGAAGAGATCTGGATAAACTAGCAAAATGGTCAGAAGAGTGGCAACTGGGGTTTAATGCAAAGAAGTGCAAGATCATGCACATAGGGAAGAGAAACCCTGAAGCCACCTATAGGCTGGGAGGGGAGTTGCTGGCAGTCACAAGGGAAGAAAAGACTTGGGCGTCATCATCACCGATGACCTGAAAACATCCAAGCAGACCACTAAAGCAGTAAGTAAGGCTAGGGGGATATTAGGGTGTATTAGTAGGGATATCACAAGTCGGAAGAGGGAGGTAATAATCCCTCTTTACAAGACACTGGTTAGGCCCCATCTGGAGTACTGCATGCAGTACTGGAGGCCACACCTTCACAAGGACATTAAACAAATTGAGGCAGTCCAGAGAAGGGCAACCAAAATGGTGCAGGGACTGCATCAGAAAACATATGAGGACAGATTAACGGAGCTCAATATGTATACCCTAGAGCAAAAGAGGGAGAGAGGTGATATGATCAAAACATTCAAACACCTTAAGGGCATTAAGAAGGTAAAAGAGTCTAACATGTTTCAATATAAGAAAAATAGCAGTACAAGAGGACACAGCACGAGATTAGAAGGAGGCAGATTAAGGGGTAATGTGAGGAAGTTCTTTTTCACAGAAAGGGTGGTGGATGTATGGAATGGCCTACCTCAAGAAGTGGTGGATATGAATACAGTGCATGGCTTAAGACAGGCATGGGATAGGTATAAGGAGGCAATACAGATGAGTATGAATAGATAGACCATTGACAGAGCAAAGGCCGATGGCACATTTATAAGGTAAAAAAAGAAATGGGCAGACTGGATGGGCCTTGCGGTCCTTATCTGCCGTTAGCTTCTAAGCTTCTATGTTTCTATGATGCTGGGGCAGACCAAGGCATTCCTGAACTTCTTGTAATTTGCTAGTGGCTTTTACAGAGTGATGGAATTGGTCGCAGATGGAATGGGCTATGAATATGTTGTTGGTCCTAGTACTGTTACGCAGTGCATGAGTCACCACAAAATTTAGTGTGTGTGCAAAGCAATGGATACTCACAAAATGGTCATCATTGACGGCTTTCACCATGTTTGTGCCTATGTCAGCCGGCTGCCCTCCGAGACTGCGGCAGTTATTGACTTTTGTGAAACCTGAGCCCAACTTCAAATTACACCACAAACACTTTTTAAAGACAAATTTCTACAGCAGAACTACTGTATTTTTTTAATTTGTAAATGTACAAAAGTTCTGCTTTATTTTAGTACAAAAAAATTCTTGCGAACAGCAGCACTGCTTTGTTTTAGCACAAACAGATTCTTGCAAGAAAGTACACTGACAGGGCAGGCAAGGATGTGAGTGCAGTGCAGGCATCACTACCTAGCTCTAAACTGTGGGCGGTGGGAGTGCAGTCAGCCGACTGCCCTCTGAGACTGCTGGTGGCTACTAACTTTCGTGAAACCTGAGCCCAACATCAGATTACAACAAAAATATTTTTTAAAGACAGATGTCTACAGCAGAACTGCTGTAATTTTTTTTATTTGTAAATGTACAAAAGTTCTGCTTTATTTTAGCACAAACGATTTCTAGCAAGCAGCACACATGCACGGAGGCAAGGGTGTGCACGAAATTCAGGCATCACTACCTGGCCCTAAACTGTGGGTGGTGGGAGTGCAGTCAGTTGACTGCCCTCTGAGACTGTTGGTGGCTACTAACATTCGTATAACCTGAGCCCAACATCAGATTGCGCCAAAAATATTTTTTAAAAACAGATTTCTACAGCAGAACTACTGTATGTTTATTCATTTGTAAATGTACTAAAGTTCTGCTTTATTTTGGCACAAACAAATTCTAGCAAGAGGGTGTGTGCACAGTGCAAGTGTCACTACCTGGCCCTAAACTGTGGGCAGTGGGAGTGCAGGCAGCCGACTGGCCTCCAAGACCGCTGGCAGCTACCAACGTTTGTTAAACCTTACCTGACCTCAGATTACACCACAAATATTTTTTAAAGACAGATTTCAATGTGCTTACACAACTTGGCATGATGTGGGCTTATGTGGCTTAGATATATTGTGGCTATTCACCTCTCCATCCATGGGATATACCACCCTAAAGGAGTACAACGATGAGGGACCCTAGAGAAGGGTTCCACCCCTATAGGTACCATGGGAATGATTCCATTGGCTGAAGGCAGCTTAGGAAGCAGCCCACTGGAAAGAGAGATGAGCCACTAGATGAGGAGGGGAGGATGATGGGGCAATGAAAAAATGATCCTAGACTAGCCAGGAGGAGCGACCTTTTAAGGCCTGATTGGGGGCATGGTATGTTGCTCTGTCCATTGAACTACAGGAGTAGCCTTGCAATTCAATGTGCTTACGCAACTTGGTATGATGTATGCTAATGTGACTTAGATACATTGTGGCTATTCACCTCTCTGTCCATGGGACATACCACCTTATAGGGGTACGATGGTGAGGAACCCTAGAGAAGGGTTCCACCCCATAGGTGCCACGGGAATGATTCCCTTGGCTAAAGGTAGCTTAGGAAGGAGCCCAAAAAGAGTGCCCAAAAGGGGTGTCAAGCAGCAAAGGAGAGAAGGAGTCAGAATGATATTGAGGATGGGACTGGAGGTTGCTAGATATAGATGGGTAGGACAGGAGAGGATCAGGAGATGATGAGGAAGAATTAGTGGATTTGAATTTGACACGAAGCAGGAGGCAGAACTTTCTAAGGAGAAAGGGAACAGCCAGGGCCACCATCCGATTCCATCCAACAGCGGACCCTAACTAAGGAACCTACGAAAGCACTAACTGTATCTAAATATTATGACCATTGCCACAGAGGAAAGGAAAAAAAAAGTTTGAGGAGGAAACCTCTGGGGATCCAAGGCCTAGGTCACCTTCCCTCCAGGCTGAAGGACATTTTGGTTAGTGATGGCTCAGTTACTGTAATTTAGAGTCGAGATCGAGGGAAAAGGAAAAGATTCCAATTTGGAGGAAACTCTCGCTCTGTCCTTCTAACAGGAATGCTTTTGTAGGTTGCAAGTGACATCTCTGCAACTAGGTGCCCAAAAGCAAAGCCTTTGAAACAGACCAGGTGAACCAGAGGTGGTCAGAGGGAGAATAGTGTAAAGAGTGCCCCCAGACCCACTCAGGTAGCTGAAGAGGCCCTGCTAATGACAGCCCCACCCCTCACAGCTTGAAGTTATAAATTCTACATACAGAGGTGTCACCGGAATGAGGGATGACTTAAGGTCTACCCGGAGCAAAGAGATTCTCACTATGGGCCAGGGAGAAGGACCCTGCTCTGAGCTTTGCATGCTCTAAATGCAAACTTCATGGGTGCAGAGCGAGACCGTCAGCTACAGACAAGTCCTGAGCCATGGGGCAATGGACACAGAAGGCACGTCTCCGGGTGGAGAGTAGGTTGAGTCGAGGTAGCAGGAGACCCATACGAGGGGTATGCTCGGATAATCAATTTGAATGAGTAGATCTACACAGAGGTTGGATGGAGTGGGTAGACCCCGATGTGGGTCTGAAGAAGGAGATTGCAATTAGCAACTACAGGAGAGCAAGTCAAATGGGTCCATTAATAAATCAAATTAGAAGTGGGTTGAATTGCATGAGTGGGAAAGACAAGAATGGCTGGGGAAAGCCTGCAGCTGATGGTAGAGGTAAGAAGTACCAGGGGTAAATCTAGGTATAATGGTAGGTAGGGGGAACTGTGAAGCTGGTATAGGAAGGATGAAGTTTGAGATGAAAGGAGTCAGACAAGGAGAGGAAGGTGATAGGAGCCGAGCGACAGGAAGCAGAAGACAGATACGGCAAGGGTCAGGGAAAACAAAGGTATTGGTACAAATGGAGAGATGGCAGAATGCTAGCTAACTGGAGCCATGGTGCCCACTGTGACTCAGCAGTCCCCCGCCATGGTAAAACAGAGGGCCAGAAACTAGGCACAGGGACACCAAATGGCCAATTAAAACAGAAAGAAAGAATAACGTGAGGCAAAGCCAGCAGCTGGAGCTGGGTTGCCAAGGTGGGGAGTGATACACTTAGCTGGTAGCTGTAGGAATCAGCCAAATGATGGTAGGGCAGGAAACCCCCAAAATAGAAACTGCGAGATCAATACAGGAAGGGCAAGTGCAGGAAGGCTCAAAGAAGCATGTACCAGTATGTATAGCTTCTCAGTACAGTTTGAGATGCACTTTAAATTCAGAAACATGTCCAATGGGGTCACAAAGTGAGCCAATGGTCAGTGTCATCATTCCCTTCAAGAGGCAATCAAGTCATAAAATGAAAATGCAGGGAAAGGTGAGGAACGGGAGCCAAATGATTTGGAGAAGGTGCAGGTACTGAGTAGCCAGGAGCAGCCTCCACAACAAGCAAAATGCTGAAGTGTGATAGAAACATAGAAACATAGAATTTGATGGCAGATAAGGACCGCTTGGCCCACCTAGTCTGCCCATTTTCCTACCTAACAGATAAGCTGCAGATACGAGGATTGGGGAACTAAATGAGAGTAGGAAACAGAACCCAAAAAGAAAATGTAGGTGCGGGATGGAGGTGATCCTCAGAACAGAGCTCAAATCCTAGTGCAGGGCTTTCAGTGTGTTGGAGCAGAGCTGAATCACGGGCGTGGTGGGAGACGACACATCCTGGAAGCGCTGACAGGGTAACGATATGGCGGCTGCGAGAACACACCAATGGTGTTAACTGAGCCAGAGGAGAAGGTAGTCAAAGGGAGGCAGCATGCCAACAGGTGGAACACTCAGATGGAATGAGGGAAGCACAGGAACTGAAGGGCAGTGGAGGAGCTGAGGCGACAGTCCAGCTAGGCAGTTGAAAATGGCAAAGGGCAGGGAATCAGGCAGATGGTCAAACCCAGAGGCTCTGCCTGGATCGACAGCAGAGGTGCAACAAGCAGACAGCTGAGAAGCAAAGAGGTCCCATAGGAGGAGGCAGGGGAAAGTGGAGCATGGTGGGTAACAACACATCCAGAAGCTCTGGGGGAGACATAGCCATAGTAGGTGAGGCGAGGAAGGAAATATCTGAAGAAGAAAGACAAGGAGACATGGGAAGAAGAGACGGCCGATAAACCAGGTACATGGGAGAACGAGGACTGGGGGGGCAAGGAAGAGGAGAACTAACAGAAGAGGAGGTAGCAATGAGGAGAATGGAGGGAAGAGAAAAGACAGACAGAAATGGGGAGTGCAGAAGAGAATGAGCAATGCAAATGGCCACAGAATGAGAGGCAGCTAAAAGCGAGACAGGAGAAGGGACCAGCAGCTGGAGGCAGCAGCAGACAGGAAAGCACAAAGCAGGAGAAAGAAGGAGAGGAAGGAGGACGGTGCCTCTGGCAGCAATGAAAAAATGATCCTGGACTAGCCAGGAGGAGTGGCCTTTTAAGGAATGAGTGGGAGCATGGTATGTTGCTCCACCTATTGAACTACAGGCGTAGCCTTGCAATTCTAGAGCAGAACTACTGTAATTTTTTTATTTGTAAATGTACACAAATTCTGCTTTATGTTAGTACAAAAAATTCTTGCAAGCAGCAGTACTGCTTTATTTTAGCACAAAACAAATTCTTGCAAGAAGCACACATGCAAGGGTGTTCCTGAAGTGCAAGCATCTCTATCAGGCCCTAAACTGTGGGCAGTGGAAGTGCAGTCAGCCAACTGCCCTCTGAGACTGCTGGCGGCTACTGACTTTCGTGAAACCTAAACCCAATCTCAGATAACACCGCAAATAGTTTTCAAAGACAGATTTCTACAGCAGAACTACTGTAATTTTGTTTTATTTGTAAATGAACAAATGTTCTGCTTTATTTTAGCACTAAAACATTCTTGCAAGCAGCACGCATGCAGAGCAAGCAAGGTGCTCTCGCAGTGCAGCTGTGTGGCATCACTACCTGTCCCTAAACTTTGGGCGTTGGGAGTGCAGTAAGCTGACTGCCCTCCGAGACTGCTGGCAGCTACTGACTTTCATGAAACCCAAGCCCAACATCAGATTATACCACACATATTTTTAAAAGACAGATTTCTACAGCAAAACTACTGTAATCTTTTTTATTTGTAAATGTACAAATGTTCTGCTGTAATTTAGCACAAAAAAAATCTTGCAAGCAGCACATACGTAGGGCAGGCAAGGGTTTGCATGCAGTGCAAATGTGTGGCATCACTATCTGGCTCTAAACTGTGGGCAGTGGGAGTGCAGTCAGCAACTGCACTCCGAGACCTCTGGTGGCTACTGACTTTCATGAAACCTGAGCCCAACCTCAGATTACACCACAAATATTTTTAAAGACTGATTTTTCTACAGCAGTACTACTGTAATTTTTTTTTTGTCTGTAAATGTACATTCTGCTTTATTTTAGCACAAAAAAATTCTTGTAACCAGCACACACGCACGCAGGGCAGGCAAGGAGCATGCACAGTGCAACTGTGTGGCATCACTATCTGGCCCTAAACTGTGAGCAGTGGGGTGTAGTCAGCTGACTGCCCTCTGAGATTTCTGGCTGCTACTGGCTTCAGTGAAATCTGAGCCCTCCCCAAATACTTACTACACCACCAAATTAAAGACAGACTTTTGTAAACTGTAAGTACAGCAGTCAAGTTAGACGTTAGAACTACTATATTGAATATAGATATAAAATAGTTTCAGTAAAACTGTATTCTTCTTCACCTTTGAGCACAGAGGCCTGTGAAATCAAGGAGGTAGTAGTAAAACTGCAGTGTAAGTATCTGCAGCACCTGGAAAATAAATCACTAGGTCAGATTATTTCTCTGGGGGCAAAAAGCCTCCTACCAGTACCAGGCAGACACTAAGAAACGCAGTATTCCTTCACCTCCACAGAGCATAGAACAGAGCCCCCTAAAATGAAGGTAGTGAAACAATGTTTCTCTCTGCAGCTCCTGGCAAATAAATCACTAGATCAGATGAATTTTCTTGTGAATTTCCCCCCCCACACACACACACACACAGGTACCAGGCACTAGAAACACAGTCCAAAACAAGAAACAAAGGTTTTGTGATGTAAAAAATAATTTTCTTCTACTACTAATCACTCCCAATCCAAGGTTCTCTCCACTTCTCTCCCCTCTATGTCTTTCTCTGCTGCAATGTGGCAGTCACATTATGTGGCTTTGGCAAATGCTCAGTGATTGGCCAAGAAGTCCTGTGAGATCTTAAATTCTCACGGGAACCCCAACCAAAATTTTGGCCAAAAAGCACTGCTATTGAGTATTAGGGTTCCCAGATACTGAATATCACATTACTCTTGGTATTCAGGGTTTAATATTCATTACTTGCACACCACTATCAAGGTTATATCAGGGCACATTACAGCTGCCATCTTCATCAAACTAGCCAAGGCCTTTGACAAGCTGTCCCACTCACTTCTCCTGGATAAGCTGAGATCTGCTGGCCTTAATGATCCAGCAGTCAGCTGGTTTTGCTCTTAACCTCATGGGCCATCTTTAGGCAGTACAGGTTGGTAGTGCCCTGTCTATTCCTCTTCTCATCCATGTGAGACTCGCACAAGTCTCCATTTTAGGTCCCATTCTCTTCTCCATCTTACTCAATGAACTTTCCCAGGCCTGTGCCAACTTGCATATTTACATGCATGCAGATGACACAGTCATCCATAACATTAGTCTCTACTTCTCCTCTGTCATGGAAGGTCTGCTCAAACAAGACTTGCACAAAGTTTTGTGCTGGTTCCACTCAAACCATCTCAATGTCAACACACAAAATACTGTATCCTTGACATTTGGTACCATTCAGAAATCGGCTGGACTCCTAACTCTGCCTATCTTCATCACCGTGGATGGCAGCCTGTTAGAAGTGGTGCAATCCTTCAAGTACCTTGGTGTGTGGCTAGACAGCAAGCTTGACTTCTCTGCCCACATTAACCCAATCCATACAAAGTTCTGCCCTAAACTTATACCACAGTAGAGATGGTCTGTCTCTGCATATCTGCCATGAGCTTGTTACCAAAATGGTGCTCCCAGTTTTGCTGGCTCCTCTGTATGTCTCTTGTCTTGCTAGCACCCTGCTCTCTCTATCAGATCTCACATTCCTCCCAGGGTTGGGATGAGGTTTGCGCCTCTCCCTGTTATGTGCTCAACAACTCCTCTCATGAATTTCTACATGATTACTGGATCAAACAGCTGTATTTGCCTGGATGTGGGACATCTCCCGAATTGCCATTGCAGGGTACTCCTCCCTCCCATCTCGGTACTTTCTTCTCCTGGCATGTTTCTGTCAGGATTCTAGTGGCTGCAACCCTAGGTCAGTATAGCACCAGGAGTGGAGATAACTATGTTCAACTTCACTGCCCTCCCAGATGCTCAAAGAACAAAGACTACAAATTAACTTTTGCTGCCTTAAAAAGGATTTTGCTGCTATTGCTATTGTGCTCAGGCAATGTCGAGCTCAACCCGAGGCTTCTAGATACCCTTGCTTCTCCCTCTGACCTTGCTGGAATTAAAGGAATGTCATTCCTGCATATCAGTGTCTGCAGCCTTTTGAAAAAAATCACCATGATCCAGGCTTGAGTTAGCCACACCCTACCTGATGTTCTGGTGATCACTGAGACCTGGCTTAGACCAGTCACTCCTGACAGAGAAATCAACATCCCAGGTTATTTGCTCTTCCGAGCTGATAGGCAATCGAGAGGCGGAGGGGTGGCAATTTATGTCAGGAACAAATTCTCTGTATCATGTCTAGAATCATCCTTCTCCCCTAATGAATTTGAATGCTTGTCCCTAAAGGTTGGACTATCACCTTCTTGCGCACTCTGTGTAATAGGCTGTTACAGGCCCCCATCTGCAGGGTCACACCTCTTGTTACATCTAGGCTCTGCCCTGGGGCTTAGTACGCTGGAAACTATTATTCTTGGCGATCTGAACTACGACTGGTTATCAAAAGCCTCGGTTCCCTTGAAATCCTTTTGTGACACCTTGGGGCTGGTGCAACTCATTGGTGAACCCACTCACCCAAATAAAAAGAACCCCAGTAACAACACCCTTTTAGATGTAATTTTGGTTAACAAACCACACCTGTTCTCCCATGTTGGAACATTTTTCTCTGACATCAGTGATCACTGTTTCATCGCCAGCATCAGATATGGGCATAACGCACAGTTTGTAGCAAAGTTCTCTATTAAGAGGTGTAAACGCAACTTCAACTTGTTTGCCTACCTTGATGAATTGAAACATTCCCTACAATGGCAGGATTTCTACTTAGTCAAAACGGTTAATGAGGCATATACTATCTTTCACGCAATACTAACTGCGACATTAAACAGGCATGCCCCCATGGTAAAGGTACAAGTAAAGAGCAACACTTGCCACTGGTTTTCACCAGAACTCAAAGCTTCCATGCTAGATAGGGATACACTTTGGAAAAAAGCACGAAGAAGCAAGAATGACTTGGATTGGTGTCAGTTTAAGAGGGCACGCAGTAAGTGCACCAAGTTGGTCAGAGCAGTCAAGGCCACTTTCTATCGCACTGAGCTAGACTCTGCCTCAAGGAATCCTTCAAAATTTTGGAAAATAATAAAGGACATGTCTGGTCATTCACCTGGAAATTCCCTTCCATCAAAAATTATATCCGGTAGTAACACCATTTCAGACCGATCAGAGATACTGGAAGCCCTCAATAATCATTTTGCAACCTCTGGGCTAGCATTTGACACATCCCCTGCTAATGCCATCCACACTCCGCAGGGATTATTGTTTCACAAGTCTCCTGCTACCAAAGAGGCTTTCTCCTTCCTCCTGCCTCTCTAAAAGAGGTTGAAGATCTTTTGCTGCAGTTGGATATCAAGAAGGGTGCAGGTTCAGACTCTATATTGAAATGTGCTTACCATGTGTTGGCAGTGCCAATCATGCACCTCTTCAACTTGTCACTGTCCCAGGGGAGCCTCCCCTTGCAATGGAAAGTAGCCGATGTCATCCCTCTGCTCAAATCAGGTGACCCTTGCAACCTTAATAATTATAAACCAATCTCCCTCCTCCCCATTCTGTCTAAATTATTGGAACAGATAGTGAGTGGTCAGCTAAGGGTGTACCTTGACTCCAGGAGTCTGTTAAACCCAGTACAGTCTGGATTCAGAGCAAAGCACAGCACCATCACTGCCCTAGCAAAAGTGACTAATAATTGGCTCCTTGACCTTGACAACAGGAATTTTGTCTGTGCCATTTTTTGGGATCTAAGTAAGGCCTTCGACACAGTCGACCATAGCCTGCTTCTTTCCTCCCTATGTAACCCAGGTCTGGATCCTAACTCTATGTGCTGGTTTGCCGACTACCTCACAGATTGGAAATATCAGGTTAAAGCTGAAGGTGATCTTTCGCCACTTAAACCCCTACAGAGAGATGTGCCTCAGGGGTCTATCCTTGGTCCCCTGTTGTTTGTGGTTTACATTAACAACATCGATGACAACATCAATAAGATCAATATTCACTTGTTCGCTGAGGACACAGTACTTTATTTGAGTCGTCCTATGTTGGAATCAGCCTTTGAAGACCTCCAAGCCAAATTTAACCTATTGCAATACCGGCTTATAAGCAAAAAGCTTCTGCTTAATGTGAAAAAAACAAAAGCAATGCTCTTTTCCCCTTCCTCCTATGCCGCAATCCCCGCTTGCATTGGGGCTATCCCTCAGATTACCACAGTACTTAGAGAAAATCTAGAGTATGTGCCAAAATTCAAATATCTGGGTGTATGGCTTGATCACAAACTCTCCTTCTGTGAACATCTCGAAGAACTACAGAAGAAACTAAGACAAAGACTAGGACTATTCTACAGAATTAACCACTTCCGTACTCATTTCATTAATAGATTACATGGACCTTCTCTATAGCTATTGTACTGCCTCTGCCCTGGCTAAGTTGGACACCCTATACCACAGAGCAATCAGGTTCATAACAGGCCTTCCACTTTCCACACACCATTGCTCCTTGTACACTGAGGTGGGCTGGACTTCCCTTCATTATAGGAGAAATAGAAATGCCGCTCTACGGACTTTCAGAGCCGTTACCAACAAGCTCCCCCTATACTTCTCTGATTGTATTCCCCTGAGTGTGATAGATGCCTATGCTTTAAGAAGCTATTCCCTAATTGCCTTGCAATTACCTAAGGTCAAATCTCGTTTCGGCAGAGTTGCCATAAGTTTCTCGTTGCCTTTGCCGTTGATTATCCCTGCTCCTCTGCTGGGCAATCAGCCTTTTCTTATTGCCTCCCATCACTCTGGAACCAACTCGCCCCTTCCCTCTGCCTTACTTCCTCCCCATGCTCCCTCAAGCACAACTGAAACTCCTCCCTTCCCCCTTGCTCCTGTTTTTCTCCTCCCTGACTGTTCCCTTTGCATTTGCTGCATACATAGGAGGAAGTGTTGCTGAAAGGCTCATTTGTTGCTCATGCCTTGTTTACTTATTTTGTACTTACTCCTGTATTTAGCCATGTCCCTGAGTGCAATTTATTGCAACTGCAAATCAGTGTCTGTGCTATGTGCTATGTTTTCTCTGTTCCCTTCCCTGGGTTGCCCATGGAACTGAGGCTTGACTTAGTGTGCCTTTCCTGGTTGCCAAGTTTTAAACTAATAAATAAATAATTAAAAACTTTCAAATAAATTAAAAAAATTAAAACTATGTACAGACATGTTAAGTGGTTAATAGATCACATGGGGGCCTGTTCATGAAGGGCAAGTGCTATGCATGAAACCGGGTAAATGTGGGTGCGCAGCTGCGTTCCATGCAGTAAAATCAAAATACTCAGCATGCACAACACAGCCTGACATGTCCCCAGGAGTCTAGGGTGGCGAGAGAGGAGGCACACAGCTATGCAAAGGGGCATGATGGAGCTAGCGCAAGATGATGGGAATGCCCCTTGACCCCACCATATAAGGAGATATGGAACCGCTACACACCAGCGATACGCACAGTGTGAAAGAGAGATGTCCGTGGAAAATGGCAGGAGCAACCGTGAGCCAGAGAAGCATGCGGGGACATCCACCATGCACCCGGCCAGCAATGCTGGTGGACGCGGCACTGGTGGTAGTGGCAGCAGGAGGAGGTAGCCATCCCTGAATTTCATGGGGGCACAGGTAGCCATCCTCATCACTGAAATCCAGCAGCACTATGTTCAGGTGGTGGTCACTAAGCATCACAGCTGAGGTCAAGGCCTGAATATTGCTGGACCTGTGGGCAGCAATCAATGCTGCTGGACTGGAAGCATGTACACTGGTGGCCATCAAGTACAAATGGCTTGACCTCCAGTCCCAGATGAAGAGGTGGATGAGCAGGGCATGTCAGTTGCAAGGTGCCAGAGGTGGTGGACTGCCACCCCCTGATCCACCACTGACACCCATAGTGCAGCAGGTGGAGGACACAATTAGTGACATCCTCATGGACGGTGAGCCAGATGGGCTGGACAGCATGCCAGGTAAGTGTGATGCTGTGGTGCACAGGGCACAACCACAGTACTGATGTACGGCAACAGTCACTACCCACCTGTCACGCTCAACCCCACAGTGCATGACAATGATATTGCTGAAGTGGGACCATCTGGTATGGTAGAAAGAAGAGGTGGAGGTTGGCCACTGAGTGCAGGTGGTGAAGGTGGGTATTGCCAGTAATACGGGGCATGTAGCTGCCCATGATGGACATGAGGATGCACTAGCCAATGTCATCCCCATCCCACACACAGGGTTGCAGCAGAATGGAACAGTGGCCATGTAAGAGGAGGACACCAGCAATCCTCCATGTTCGAGGACCACCATGGAGGAGACAAGGGATGGACCCTGGAGCAGAAGCCACAGGAGAAGGAGAGCGGCCCTGGCAAGGGCCAAAACACAGAGGCAACAGTTGACAGAGAGATGTAGGAGGGCAGCGCTGGAGCAGAATATCCATCATCAGGACTGGACAGCAACAATGAGGACAACACCATTCTCTTGGAGGACAGCTGCACTGCAACAGCAGGTACATTCGGCACCCGCCATACCGCCTGACATACAGGAGCCAGACACATGCACCTCTGAGGGCCCGTCCAACATGGCAACGTCAACAGGGTGCCAGTGGCTCCCTCCTTGCCAGCTACTACCCTGACCTCTATAGGCTGGAGCAGGACTGCCTGCAGGCAACCAGGGAGTGCACGGAGGCTGTGCACAGCCTCACAGAAGTCATGGAGGAGTACGTGCAGGTGAAGGAGAGGCTGACAGAAGGCATGGCCTCAGGCATGAGGGTGCAGGAGCAGATGGTAAAGGTGGTGACCACAGGTGCGCACACCCAGAAATGATTGGTGGACAACGTGGCCATGGATGTATGGGCAGAGGAGCGGATGGCCGACACCATAGCAGCCATCTTGCCACCCAACATGGATGATCGCCACACCTACCATGGCTGCGCCCATTGCATCAGCCAGTGCACCTCACCCTGCATCCATGTAACCACAGGAGAAGCATGACAGTGCCAGACAGTGCCCCAACTCACAGTAGGCAGTGCTGACCAGGAGCCATGAAGAAGCACGGCAACCCGGCAATTGCACCATATGCAGGTGACACAGGGTGGCACACAGGCAGCAGACACAGCATGCCTCATGGCAGTGGGTGGAAGGGTAAGTGGCCATGGTGGGTAACAACTGAGACTTGTGTCACAGTGAGGTGTTGGGGATGACAGGCACGTGACTGCCATGGACACTACACCCCCACCTCCACCAGGACCACCACATACCACACACCTCCATCACCACAGCGCACACCACAGTCTGTCATGACACCCCATGGACCAGCATCATCTGGGGAGGGCACCAGGCACACACACCACTGGCCCATGCCATGTAACACCCTGGCACACACACCCCCACACACCCACCATGCAACTCGCACTCGGACCGCTATGCCCACAGTGATGTGCCCTCGTAGTGGCTCACGGCACACTACCGACATGTGTGGCGCATGGTGGAATGCATGTGCAGTGTGCACACCAGTAGCATGCCATGTCTGCAGCCACAGCATGATGCATATGCCACGCACATGCTGGCTCAGTCTGGCACACTCATCATTGCGAGCCTGCTCACCCCGTTATCTGCTGAATGTGCAATGGGCCACGCGATGGCACATGACCCACCCCCTGCTCCCTGATATAGTTGAAAATGGCTAACAGACAGCTAACAAGACACACACCAGAGCTGACAGCGAATAACAAGTAACCAATGTAAAAGAAAAGCATGGCTAACGGTGATAGTGCCAAAGACCACACTGCTGGGTCTAATGATAAAAACTGTTTAACTACAAACATGTAAAACACATAGTAGCAGCAGCAAATCCCCAAAATGTCGAATGTTTTCGTGTCAGCTGATGCTTTCTCAGATGTAATAAAGAGATATTCAATGACCCTTTATAAAGGAAGAGTAGTTAAAGTGACATAGCATTAAAAAAATCAGTAGTGCAACAGCAATCACCCACATTGTGATACACAGATATGATATAAACATACATAACATCCATAAAAATTAAAAAGAAAATAAAAAACACATGGTATTCATACTAAATTAGCCATAAATAGACGGTAAATATTGTATCTAATTACAGCCAGACTCTATTATGGTTCAGACTCCTTTAAGAAAAGGAATAATGCTGAACATTGTATTTAAACCAAAATCACAGTGTGCTCAAAGTAAATATTGTTATTTGCTCTCAGCTTGTAACAACCTATTATCTAGATCACCCTCTCTGATATTCAAATTAACTCATTCTAATCCTTGAAATTTTAAAATATGTCCAGGACCTTTAGATAACACGTGTGTGGCTAGAGCATTAGTTTTAACTTTACGTTCATGCTCCTTAAGTGTTCTGCTATATGATTCTTGAAAAGTCTCTTCATCTTCCCCACATAAAAAGAGTGGCATGTACAGCTAGCCGTATAAATCACATTCGTAGTAGAATAGTTAATAAAATGTCGGTTATAGAAAATTCTACCTGTCGTAGGATGTAGGAAAGACATCCCTGTTGTAACAGAAGTACAAAAGGAGCAGTGTCCACACTGAAAGGTCCCAGCTGGTAGCAAAGTCTCAACAGCATCAGTGGGTGCCACAAACAGACTGTGCATTGCTATATCAGCTAGATTTCTACCTGTCTTGTAAATAATTCTTGGGGTGTAACACATCTTGTTTTAATCTTGGTTCAAGGGAGAGCAAGTACCAATGTTTAAGCAATATATTGCGAATTTTATAAGATTGTGGACAGTATTCTGTAACGAAATTAACAGACATGATGTTATTGGACCGTGAATCTTTCTTTTGTAAAACATATTTCTATTCATACAGTTTATAGTTTCTTTTGCTTCCATTATAGCTTCCTTCTTATACCCTCTATTTATAAAGTTATATCGTATTCTATTTGATTCTTGATTATATTCTGACTCATTAGAAGTGTTGCGCTTAAGGAACATAAATTGCCTCTTCAGGATGTTATCCAAAATGTGCCTAGGATGGCAACTTTCATAATCTAGCAGGGCATTTCTAGAACATGATTTTCTAAACAAACTAGTATCTAATCCACCTGTTACATTCTTTGTTATTTTTAAATCCAGAAAGGCAATTTCTATATGGTCAGTCTGCATAGAAAAGGTTAGATTGTTATTTGTTGATTCCAGATACTTCACAAAATCTGGGAGTTCCAAAATGGGCCCCCTCCACACCAAAAAAAAATTGTCTATATAATGTTTATATAGGTGTATGCTTTGTTTATATGGATTCAGTTCCAAAGAACAAAACAGTGTTCACACTCAGCCAAATATATATTGGCATAATTAGAGGCGAAGGAGGCTCCCATGGCCATGTCTTTGATCTGTAAACAAAAATTACGATCAAACAAAAACAACTGCATGTCAATACCTTTTCAGTCAGATTGATCAGGCAGTCTAAAAATGCCTGGGTATATAAAGTGTTTTCATAAAGTACAGTTCTAAGAGCTTCCAATCCACCACAGTGAGGAATATTCATATACAACAAATTAATATCCAAAGTAACTAGTACATCATCCTTTGTCACCTGCACACTCCGTAGAATATGCAGCATTTCCAATGTATCATGAACTTTAGCTGACCATAAAGAAACCAATGGTTTAATATATTGATCAATGAATTGTGCAAGTGGCACAGTGATAGAATCAATGCTGGCCACTATAGGGCGTGAATATGCATTTAACTCACATATTGATGGATCTAGCATTTCAACAGCACAAGGAAACTTAACTGAACCTTTGCAAGACACACAAATGGGCCCAAATGTACATTTTATGGATTCCCTCTTTTTTAAATCAGTGGATGTTAACCCTCTATTGGTCAGGGAAACAAACAGTGGGACTTTTGAATGAAAAGCCAGCTAGATAGGAATTCATTAACATCAAAATGGCCTTTCTTGAGTTGGAGAGAGCAGTTCTGAAAGCCAGATGCCTATACTGGCAAAAGGTAACAATGAACGCCTACCTGGAAGTAAACCGGGCTCCACATGGCTTAAGATATACTAAACAACCAGCATTTGGACTTGCTAGACTGGATTTCTTTTTAGACTGGAAAACTCAATTTAGATAACAGTGCTGGTTTAATTAAAATTATTCTTAAACATGCTGATGAACAAGAAAAAGAAATTAAAAGTGTGATTTTTGAGAAGGAAAGATAAGTTCTGAATTTTAAAGATGATCCTGAATATCCAACATATAGATCTAAATTAGAATTAACTATTAAAAAACATCATGCACACATTAAAAAAATGAAAGAATACAAATTCAAAAGAGACAGACAAAGTCTGGAAGTCCGCATTTTTGAATGGGGCAACAAGAAAAAGAACACAAAGCCTAAGTCTATTTTAAAGAAACAAATGAAATCTAATGACTAGGTGGTCTATACTAGAGGCTCTGGTTCTGACTCAGATAGTACTAATAATTTTGAAATTCCTTCTCAGAATATTCAATCTTTTTCAGAGAGAGAAACAACAGAAATGGAAAATGCCCCCATAAATAAACAAGCTCAACAACAGGAATTAATAGAAACTCGAGTACGAGTGATACAATCAACAGAGCCTCAAATATAATCAATACCAGCTGCTATACCTCCATGTACCCAACCTTCCAGAAGTTCTGACAGCTCAGAATATGTTGAGAAGGAGCCCTTGGCTTGTACAGTTTCAGCCACATGTAGAAAGATAAGAAGAGGTACTAGGGGGAAGGATAGGAAAAGACCGACAGAGAGGAGGTCGTTGGACATGAGGGAAGGGCGGACATCCGTAGAGGAACTAACATTGGAACTAACTGATGATCTAGTGGTTAATTTATCCAATTATGAATTATCTGATGCAGAGCAGAGTATTCTACAAAAAGGATTAACATTTCTACCTACCATGAGACCAAAGGATTTCAATATTATGTTGGATTTACAGAAATTTACCTGTAAACTTGATCTAAAAGTCATGTTTCATAATTCGGATAATAATTCTGATCAAGAAATTTTTTCTGAGAATATAGACAACATTACTAACATTAATCAGCTTCTTAAACCTTCTATTTTTATTCCACCATCTACTCTGATAGTCACAATATTTCACAAAGCGGGTGGAAAAAATATTCAAGATCCACAAGACAGCCAGCAGCAATCAAGATTTCACAATTGTACAATGGCTGAATATCAAGCACTGCAAGATTTAGCATTGAATCCAGCAATTGAAATCAAAGCTGCTGACAAAGGAGGGGCCATTGTAATACTTGACAAAGTTAAGTATACATGTGAACTTTTAAGACAATTGTCTAACAACAAATATTATAAAAAAGTGTCTAAAGATCTGACTCCTGATTTTAAAAAATAAATTGACATCTATTTACACAAAATTTTGCTTAATGGAGTTATTAATAAACAAATGCATGATTTCATGCTCGTGAAACATCTGGTTAGACCCACTTTATATGGGCTACCTAAAATTCATAAATCTATGATAGATCCACCAGCTCGCCCTATAGTGGCCAGCATTGGTTCTATTACTGAACCACTTGCACAATTCGTTGATCAATATATTAAACCATTGGTTTCTTTATGGTCAGCTAATGTTCATGATACATTGGAAATGCTGCATATTCTACAGAGTGTGCTGGTGACAAAGAATGATGTACTAGTTACTTTTGATATTAATTCGTTGTATACAAATATCCCTCATCGTGGTAGATTGGAAGCTCTTAGAACTGTACTTTATGAAAGCACTTCGTATACCCAGGCATTTATATAATGCCTGATCAATCTGAATAAAAAGGTATTGACATAAAATTGTTTTTTGTTTGATCAGAATTTTTATTTACAGATTAAGGGCACGGTCATGGGAGCCTCCTTCACCCCTAATTATGCCAATATATATTTGACTGAGTGTGAATGCTGTTTTGTTTCTTTGGAACTGAATCGATATAAACAAAGGCTACACCTATATAAACGTCATATAGACAATATTTTTTGGTGTGGAGGGGGCCCATTTTGGAACTCCCAGATTTTGTGAAGTATCTGGAATCAACAAATAACAATCTAACCTTTTCTATGCAGACTGATCATACAGAAATTGCCTCTTTGGATTTAAAAATAACAAAGAATGTAACAGGTGGATTAGATACTAGTTTGTTTAGAAAATCATGTTCTGGAAATGCCCTGCTACATTATGAAAGTTACCATCCTAGGCACATTTTGGATAACATCTCGAAGGGGCAATTTATGCACCTTAAGCGCAACACTTCTAATGAGTCAGAATATAATCAAGAATCAAATAGAATGCAATATAACTTTATAAATAGAGGGTATAAGAAGGAAGCTATAGTGGAAAAAAAAACTGTAAACTGTATGAATAGAAATACGTTTTACAAAAGAAAGATTCACGGTCCAATAACATCATGTCTGTTAATTTTGTTACAGAATACTATCCACAGTCTTATAAAATTCGCAGTATATTGCTTAAACATTGGTACTTGCTCTCCCTTGAACCAAGATTAAAGCAAGATGTGTTACACCCCAAGAATTATTTACAAGAGAGGTAGAAATCTAGCTGATATAGCAACGCACAGTCTGTTTGTGGCACCTACTGATGCTGTTGAGACATCGCTACCAGGTGAGACCTTTCAGTGTGGACACTGCTCCTTTTGTACTTCTGTTACAACAGGGACGTCTTTCCTACATCCTACGACAGGTAGAATTTTGTATAACTGACATTTTATTAACTGTTTTACTATGAATGTGATTTATGAGGCTAGCTGTACATGCCACTCTTTTTATGTGGGGAAGACAAAGAGACTTTTCAAGACTCGTATATCAGAACACTTATGGAGCATCGAACGCAAAGATAAAACTAATGCTCTAGCCACACACGTGTTATCTAAAGGTCCTGGACATATTTTTAAATTTCAAGGATTAGAACAAGTTAATTTGAATATCAGAGGGGGTGATCTAGATAATAGGTTGTTACAAGCTGAGAGCAAATGGCAATATTTACTTTGAGCACACTGCGATTTTGGTTTAAGTGCAATGTTCAGCATTACTCCTTTTCTTAAAGGAGTCTGAACAATAATAGAGTCTGACTGTAATTAGATATAATATTTACTGTCTATTTATGGCTAATTTAGTATGAATACCATGGGCCAGATATTCAAAAGGGTTGAGCCATGCGCAACAGGGTTGCGCATGCTCAAGTCCTACATTGCGCCATTCTGCGATATTCAGCAGGAGGCAGTTGCGCCACTGAAAACAGGCTGAGCAACAGCACAATGCAAATGAATGCATACTCAACAGGAGGGAGGAACCATGCATAAACTGCACAGCCCGATATTCAGTCGGGCTGTGCAGGGGTGTCTGGCGCAACCCCAACCTGCGCCTGCACAACTTTAGAGCCAAAAAGGCTTAGTTGAGGCCACCACAGGTGAGCTGCTGTATTGCAGGGTGCAACACAGCAGCTGCCACCCGTGGCTGGCCCCAACTCAGTCCCTGTGCCCCCACCAGCCCGATTAGGGCATCAATGTGGTCCCCTCCCGTTCACATCCCTGGTGGTCCAGTGGACCATAATGCCCAATCACGGGCAGAATGTGAAAAGAACCCCCCGCTAAACATCTTCTTCGCCCAATCATGGGCAGAATGAGATCATCTTTCCCTAATGCCAGATCATGGGCAGTATGACTGGTCATCAAGTGTAGAATTGACCCTGAATCTTTCAGGTCCAGTGACCGTAATGTATTATGGGTGAATGTATATCTCATCCTTTCCAGTCTCCACCCCCACCTGCAGCCCCACCACCTGCCAGCAGCCGGCATTCTCTCACTCGTTGCTGCTGCCGCCCGGTGACAGTGTCGCGGTTGCGCGCCGCTGTAGCCCATAGCTATATGACAGTCCAGACGGGAATGAATTACCACAAATTCGACTGTCATGTATAGTATGAAGGCTGCACGCCCATTGGCTCTAGCTTCCGCACCACCGGGCATGCAGCCCTACCGGACAGTCAGTCGGCGGGTGGGTGGGTGGCAGGCGGGGATGCTGCCACCCGCTGGGCTGCCGGGGAGGTGGTGGGGCCGTGGGTGGGTGGGTGGGGACACTAGACACCAGAGAGATGTTTGGGGGTTGTCAATATACATTCTGCCTGCGATCGGGCATTACGGTCCACTGGACCACCAGGGAGATATTCAGGTTGGGGGTTCTTATTACATTCTGCCCGGTGATCGGGCACTGGGGGGGTTCATTCCGAGCCCGTGATCGGCATTAGGGAGATGTTTGGTGGGTTCTTTTCATGTTCTGCCCACAATCGGGCATTAGGGAGATGTTTGGGGGGGTTCTTTTCATGTTCTGCCCGCGATCGGGTTGCAGGGTGCGTCGGTCCCCGACGGCTGCTGCCTGGCAGGGCGGCCAGGCACAAGTCCTTGGGGATCGGCGCACCTACATGCTAATGGCATGCAAATGGGGCTATAATCAGATGCAAATGGCCCCCCCATGCTTTGCATGAATTATGGCCCCATTTGCATGTCACCTTTTGAATATCGTGATTTTGTGCATGGCGCAATGGTACTTGCGCCACGGAAGTTGAATGCTCCACTCGACAACTTGCGGTGGCATAAGTTCCACTGCACTATGCACAGTGGTTGTGGTTAGAGATGCTCAAAGGAGCTGCTCAACAGCGCAACTCCTTTGAATACGCCTGCCACACCTCCCCGCGCAATTATTTTGCGCAGCGCAAGGGCTTGCGCCTCAGAATGGTGCAGTTTGAATATCCGGGCCCATGTCTTTTTATTTTCTTTTTTTAATTTTATGGATGTTATGTATGTTTATATCATATCTGTGTACCACAATGTGGGTGATTGCTGTTGCACTACTGATTTTTTTAATGCTATGTCACTTTAACTACTATTCCTTTATAAAGGGTCATTGAACATCTAATTATTACATCTTCAGAAAGCGTCAGCTGATGCAAAAACATTTGACATTTTGAGGATTTGCTGCTGCTACTATGTGTTTTACATGTTTGTAATTAAACAGTTTTTATCATTAGACCCAGCAGTGTGGTCTTTGGCACTATCACTGTTAGCCATGCTTTTCTTTTACATTGGTCCCTGATATGGTTGTTGGGGGTATTCGCAGCAGGAAATTCACCCAAGACCTGGAGGTTTCAGTGTGAAGTGTGGTGCAGTGGGGGCCCCCTTGAAGTAAGAAGCCTGACAGATTTAATAATTTCAACACTTTATTTTTTTAAGTTCAATACAGCTGAAATCATTGGCTGGAGTTCATTCTGGCATGGCTATGAATCAAAGTCCATACTCTTTGCATCACATTCCTTGGCAAGTCTTTGGTTTGACTGGATAGGGGGAAGGCACCCAGGAGGGAGGTGTCAACATGCAGCATGTGCCTAACACCAGCTGTCTTCATCTGGCTTTGTGTAAGGTGGCTTACGAATGCAGATTTGATTGCCAGTTGCTGTTGTTCAGTAAAGATTTCTGGCAATGTGGGGACCTTATAGGTGGAGTGTGTGGCCCCATCATCTCTTGGCTTCTGTGAATGTCCTGTGAGCTAAGTCCCCTTCTTGTTCTTGTTGCAATACAGGTACCTGGTGAAAGAGATGGCCCTTTTCCTGGTTCATCCATGGTGATTGAACTGTTCTCCAGAGTCTGTGATGGAACACCAGCGTGTGGGCTCATGGTGGTGCATGGGGCCTTTGTGGTTAACTGGCATATTTGTCAGCTCACTCTGATGCTCTCCTCTTTGCTGCCCATCAGGTGATAGTATGCATCTGCTGTTGTAGCTTGGTGGCTCATGTGTGACGCAAGCTCATGTCTACCCTCAGGATGAATGCTGTGAAACTGTGGAAAGAAAGAAAGAAAGAAAGAAAGAAAGAAAGAAAGAAAGAAAGAAAGAAAGAAAGAAAGAAAGAAAGATACATACTTTGGGCCCATGGGCCAATGGAAGTCTCCAACTTGGAAGGGGGGGCATCAGGGAGGTCAGTGACATCATCCCTGCAAGTTTGGGACTGCTAGCCCATAGAGAAATGGCAAAAGCAGGCCCTGGAAGTTTTAGGGGGAGATGCTAGCAGGTGTCCCCAGGTTTGGAAGCACCTTCCCTGGATAAAACATATGCTTTGGTACCCTGGGTGAAAATTAAGCCTGTGGAAGGCCCTGCCCTGGCAGAGCTTCAGGGATGGGAGGGCCATGACCCCTGGGTGTCTGGGAGTGTTAGACCCTAGGGAAGTGTTAACAGCAGGACCTTGACATTTTAAGGGGTTGGGATACCAGGCCACCCCAGCCAGATAGCACCTTCCCTGGGTAAGACATATTCTTTGGTACCATTGATAAAAACTAAGCCTGTAGAAGTCCCTGCCCTGGCAGGGCATCAGGGAGGTGAGGGCCATTACCCCTGGATGTCTAGAAGGCTAGACACAAGGTAAGTGTTAACAGCAGGCCCAGGAAGTTTGAGGGGTACATGCCAGCAGGTGTCCCCAGGCTGAGAGTACTAAGTACTGGAGAATCCTGGTGGTAGCTGAAGTTTCTGGGAGAAAGTGTGACCAGATTTTCCTGAGTCCTGCTGGGACGAGATGTCCCTGAGAGATGGTATGACTAGATGGCCCTGATTGCTAGTGGGACCAGATGTCTCTGAGGGCTAGTAGAGACTAGATGACCCTGAGATCTAGTGGGACCAGATAGTCCTGGGAGCAAGTGGGACCAGATGGCCCCACCTGCTGCCAGCTGGGATTCCTCTAAATAATTGTGGTTGAGCTTAACAGTCACTCTAGGGGAGTTTCTAGAAGGCCTAGCCAGACTGTGATGCAGGTTGCTGGGCATGGCTTGATGCTGAGCCTGGCAGGCTGATTCTGGAAGTCACCAGGGTACATGCCAGCAGTTCTCCCCAGCCAGAGAGCACTGTCCCTGGGTAAGAGATATGCTTTGGTACCCCTGGGTAACAACCAAGTCTGTGGAAGTCCTTGACCTGTCAGGGCATCAGGAAGGTGAGAGCTATTACCCCTGGGTGCCTGGGAGGGCTAGACCCATGGGAAGTGTTACTAGCAGGCCCTGGAAGTTTTAGGGAGCATGCCTGTTGGTGTCCCCAGGCTTGGACGCACATTCCCTGGGGAAGGCATATGCTTTGGGACCCTAGGTAAAAACTAATTCTGTGGAAGTCCCTGCCCTGGCAGGGCATCAGGGAGGGGCGGGCCATTACTTCTGGGTTTCTGGGAGTGTTACACCCAAGGGAAGTGTTAACAGCAGGACCTTGAAGTTTTAGGGGGGTTGGGGTACCAGGCCATCCCAGTCAGACAGCATCTTCCCTGAGTAAAACATATGCTTTGGTACCCTGGGTGAAAACTAAGCCTGTGGCAGTCACTGCCCTTGGAGGGCATCAGAGAGGTGAGGTCCATTACCCATGGGAGTCTGGGAGTGCTAGGCCCAAGGGAAGTGTCAACAGCTGACCCTGGAAGTTTTAGGAGAACATGCCTGCGTGTGTCCCCAGGCTTGGAAGCACATTCCCTGGGGAAGGCATATGCTTTGGGACCCTGGGTAAAAACTAATCCTGTGGAAGTCCCTACCCTGGCAGGGCAACAGGGATGTGTGGGCCATTACACATGGGATTCTTGGAGTGCTTGACCCAAGGGGAGTGTTAACAGCTGGCCCTGGAAGTTTTAGGGGGACATGTCAGCATGTGTCCCCAGGCTTGGAAGCACATTCCCTGGATAAGGCATATGTTTTGAGGCCCTTGGTAAAACCTTATATTTTTGAAGCCCCTATCCTGGGAGGGCATCATGGAGGTCATGGCCCTTAGCCTTGTGAGTATTGACTCCTAGCCCTTAGGAAAGTGGCAAAAGCAGGCCCTGGAAGTTTGAGGAGATGAGGGTACCAGGTCTTCCCAGACTGAGTGCACTTTCCCCTGGGTAAGGTATATGCTTTGGGACCCTGGGGAATAGCCAAGCCTGTAGAAGTATGTACCATGGGAGAGCATCAGGGATGTCAGAGCCATCACCCCTGTGAGTTTTGGACTTCTAGCCCCGAGGGAAGTGGTTGAATCTGGATCTGGAAGCTTTAGGGGGACAGGCTATCAATTCTTCCTAGGTTGAGTGTGGATTTTGGAGGCATACTTACATTTGTTACGGTACTCTTCTGCCCCAGAGTCATGGAGAAGTGTTTGATTCTAAGTATGGCTGCCTGCCTCTTCACCACTTTTGCGATGGCAGAACATGTCAGGTTTGATCCATCTGTCTTGATGAGCACAGGGACATTAAGTCCAGTAGCTGAGGGTCTCAGTTTGGGGAGCAGCCGCTTTGTGTGGTGTGCATAGAGCTGAAGTAACTTGAATAGCTCTCTTTCTAGTACCAGTCTAGCTGGTCCATGTGTTGCAATGGTTTTATGATGAAAAATGGTTACGACATAGCTGTCTTCACTATCAACGACAAGTCTCTCTGTATTCTTCAAGTTACCCAGGGATATATTTTGGATGGCAGCAGAATGCTGGGCATTGTGGAGGGCCAAGCTGAAGATGAGGTGATTTCTAGCCTGGCAGCGATCTTGGTTTCTAAGCGTCTTGGCTCTGGGTAAACTGTTAATTATCCTGACTGCCTCCTTGGCAGTAGAGGTGTCCTTATACGGGGATGCTGTCTCTGGTGGTATCCACATTTGTGAGTCCCTTAGCCAGATTTTGTGGTGCCTCTTCATGGCAGAGGTCCTGAGGCCAGCTCTCCAGAAAGGAATTACCTTGATGAGCATGTCAAGTTCAGCCTGATGGGTCATGGCAAACCCATTCAAATCTAAGAATTTCAGGAAGTGAAGGAGGCTGTTTATACAACACTTGATAGTGCCTGGCTTAAAACCTGAGGCTTCAGCCTCAGGAATCCAAGTATCTGTTACAAATGCCCTGGAACCCAGCAGGAATGTGAGCGAAAGGGCCAGGTCAATGGAGTTCCACAGGTGGGTCAGCATCTGCTGGTGAGCGGTTGCTGTTTCTTGGTCTTTCTTTCCTCCCTCCAAGGTCTGGAGCCAAGGTCTATAGAGACTCAGCAGTTGTGGACTCTCTATCTCTGACTCTGTAGGCTGGCTAGGCAGCTGAGTATGTGGCGAATCCAGAGATGGATAATATTGAGTCTGGGTGACTCTGATACTTAGTCAGGCTTTAAAGCTGGTCAGAGTGCATTTGTGTACCTTCCGAAAGTGCTGACTTAGATCTCTTACAATGGCAAAACAGTCTGGCTGCTGGCATTCGTGAAAGCATTTTACTGCAGGAGGTTGGGTCAGGAGTGACTTCCTCCCAAAGTATCGTGCCTTTCCCGGTGTCAAGCGGTGTACTTCCTGGAGGTGCTTCTGTAGATGCTTAATTTTCTTACCACAGATTGTGCAGTAGGATCTCACTGTCTTGCTTGGTATCCCCAGAGAAGCATCTGTAAAAGAGGGACACAATTTTAGTAGTGCTGAACACTAACCCTGGGAGTGTGGGATTGTTAAACCCAATGGAAGCGTTCACAGCAGGCCCTGGAAGTTTAAGGGAGCATGCCTTCTGCTGTCCCCTTGCTTGAATGCATATTCCCTTGGGAAGGCATATGCTTTGGGACCCTGGGTAAAAACTATTCCTGTGGAAGTCCCTGCCCTGGTAGGCTATCAGGGAGGTGAGGGACATTAACCCTGGGAGTGTCAGGCTGTTAGACCCAAGGGAAGTGTAAGGAGCAGGATCTGGAAGTTTTAGGGGGTGGGGCACCATGCCTGCCCAGCCAGAGAGCACTTTCCCTGGGTAACAGAGATGCTTTGGTACCCTGGGTAACAATCAAGCCTGTGGAAGTCCCTGCCCTGGCAGGGCATCGGGCAGGTGAGGGCCATTACACCTGGGTGTCTGGGAGTGCAAAACCCAAGGGAAGTGTTAACAGCAGGCCCTGGAAGTTTAAGAGGGTAGGGTACCATGCCTACCCAGCCAGAGAGCACTTTCCCTGGGTAACAGAGATGCTTTGGGACCCTGGGTAACAACCAAGCCTGTGGAAGTGCCTGCCCTGGCAGGGCATCACGGAGGTGAGGGCCATTACCCCTGGGTGTCTGGGAGTATTAGACCTAGGGGAAATGTAAGGAGCAGGATCTGGAAGTTTTAGGGGGTGGGGTACCATGCCTGCCCAGCCAGAGAGCACTTTCCCTGGGTAAGAGAGAGAGATGCTTTGGTACCCTGGGTAACAACCATGCCCATGGAAGTCCCTGCCCTGGCAGAGCATCAGTGAGGAGAGGGCCATTAAACCTGGGTGTCTGGGAGTGCTAGACCCAAGGGAAGTGTTAACAGCACTGTCTCTAAGTTTTAGGAGGTAGGGTACCATGGCTGCCTATCCAGAGAGCACTTTCTCTTGGTGAGAGATATGCTTTGGGACCCTGGGTAACAACCAACTCTGTAGAAGTCCCTGCCCTGGCAGGCCATCAGGGAGGCGAGGGAGATTAACCCTGGGAGTGTGGGGCTGTTAGACCCAAGGGAAGTGTGAGGAACAGGATCTGGAAGTTTCAGGGGGTAGAGTACCATGTCTGCCCAGCCAGAGAGCACTTTTCCTGGGTAAGAGAGATGCTTTGGTACCCTGGGTAAAAACCAAGCCTGTGGAAGTCCCTGCCCCGGCAGGGCATCAGGGAGGTAAGGGCCATTACCACTGGGTGTCTGGGAGTGATAAACCTAGGGGAAGTCTAAGGAGCAGGATCTGGGAAGTTTTACTGGGTGGGATACCATGCCTGCGCAGTCAGAGAGCACTTTCCCTGGGTAAAAGAGATGCTTTGGAACCCTGGGTAACAACCATGCCTATGGAAGACCCTGCCCTGGCACAGCATCAGTGAGGTGAGGGCCATTAAACCTGGGTGTCTGAGAGTGCTAGACCCATGGGAAGTGTTAACAGCAGGATCTCTAAGTTTTAGGGGGTGGGGTACCATGCCTGCCCAGCCAGAGAACACTTTCCCTGGGTAAGAGATATGCTTTGGGACCATGGGTAACAACCAAGCCTGTGGAAGTCCTTGTCCTGGCAGGCCATCAGGGTGGTGAGGGACATTAACCCTGGGAGTGTGGGGCTGTTAGACCTAAGGAAAGTGTACACAGCAGGATCTGGACGTTTTTGGGGGTGGGGTACCATGCCTGCCCAGACAGAGAACACTTTCCCTGGATAAGAGAGATGCTTTGGTACCCTGGGTAACAACCAAACCTGTGGAAGTCCCTGCCCTTGCAGGCCATCAGGGAGGTGAGGGCAATTACCCCTGTGTATCTAGGAGTGCTAGACCCAAGGGATGTGTTAACAGCAGGCCCTGGAAGTTTTAGGGGCATGCCAGCAGCTGTCCCCAGGCTGAGAACTCTGAGTCCTGGTGGAATCCTAGTGGGAGCTGAAGTCCCTGGGAGAAAGTGTGACCAGATGTCCCTGAGTCCTGGTGGGACCAGATGTTCCTGGGTCCTGGTGGCACCAGATGTTCCTGAGTCCTGGTGGGACTAGACAGCCCTGGGGGCTGGTTAGACCAGATGGTCTTGATTGCTGTTGGCTGCGATTTCTCTAAATAGCTGTGGTTGGGCTTAATAATCACTGTAGGGAGTTTCTAGAAGGCTTAGCCAGGCTGTGTTGCAGGTTGCTGGGCATGGCTTGATGCTGAGCCTGGCAGGCTGATTCTGGAAGTCACCGGGGTACATGCCAGCAGTTCTCCCCAGCCAGATAGCACATTCCCTGGGTAAGAGATATGCTTTGGTACCCTGGGTAACAACCAAGCTGTGGAAGTCCCTGCCCTGGCAGGGCATCAGGGAGGTGAGGGCCATTAACCCTGGGAGTGTGGGACTGTTAGACCCAAGGGAACAGTAAGGAGCAGGATATGGAAGTTTTAGGTGGTGAGGTACCATTCCTGCCCAGCCAGAGAGCAATTTCCCTGGGTAAGAGAGAGATGCTTTGGGACCCTGGGTAACAACCAACCCTGTGGAAGTCCCTGCTCTGGCAGAGCATCAGGGAGGTGAAGGCCATTAAACCTGGGTGTCTGGGAGCGCAAGACCCAAGGGAAGTGTTAACAGCAGGCCCTGGAAGTTCTAGGGGGTGGGGTACCATGCCTGCCCAGCCAGAGAGTACTTTTCCTGGGTAACAGAGATGCTTTGGGACTCTGGGTAACAACCAAACCTGTGGAAGTCCCTGCTCTGGCAGGGTATCAGGGAGGTAAAGGCCATTACCCCGAGTGTCTGGAGTGCTAGACCCAAGGGAAGTGTTAACAGCAGGATCTCTAAGTTTTAGGGGGTTGGGGTACCATGGCTGCCCAGCCAGAGCACTTACCCCGCGTAAGAGATATGCTTTGGGACCCTGGGTAACCTCCAAGCCTATGAAAGTTCCTGCTCTGGCAGGCCATCAGGGAGGTGAGGGACATTAACACTGGGAGTGTGGGGCTGTTTGACCCAAGGGAAGTGTAAGCAGCAGGATCTGGAAGTTTTAGGGAGTGAGGTACCATGCCTGACCAGACAGAGAACACTATCCCTGGGTAAGAGAGAGATGCTTTGGTACCCTGGCTAACAACCAAGCCTGTGGAATTCCCGGCCCTTGCAGGCAATCAAGGAGGTGCAAGCCATTACTCCTGGGTGTCTGGGAGTGTTAGACCTAGGGGAAGTGTAAGGAGCAGGATCTGGAAATTTTAGGGGGTGGGGTACAATGCCTGCCCAGGCAGAGAGCACTTTCCCTGGGTAAGAGAGAGAGATGCTCTGGTACCCTGAGTAACAATCAAGCCTGTGGAAGGGCCTGCCCTGGCAGAGCATCAGGGAGGTAAGGGCCATTGCCCCTGGGTGTCTGGGAGTGCTAGACCCAAGGGAAGTGTTAACAGCACTATCTCTAAGTTTTAGGAGGTGGGGTACCATGGCTGCCCAGCCAGAGACCACTTTCTCTGGGTAAGAGATATGCTTTGGGACCATGGGTAACAACCAAGCCTGTGGAAGTCCCTGCTCTGGTAGGCCATCACGGAGGTAAGGAGGGACATTAATCCTGGGAGTGTGGGGCTGTTAGACCCAAGGGATGTGTAAAGAGCAGGATCTGGAAGTTTTAGGGGTGGGGTACCATGCCTGCCCAGCCAGAGAGCACTTTCCCTGGGTTAGAGATATGCTTTGGGACCCTGGGTAAAAACTAATCCTCTGGCAGCCCCTACCCTGGCAGACTATCAGTGAGATGAGGGCCATTACCCCTGATTGTCTGGGAGTACAAGACCCAAGGAAATTGTTATGAGCAGGCCCTCAACATTTTAGGGGGTGAGTGCACCAGGTCTCCCCAAGCTGAGAGCACTTTTCCTGGGTGTGGTATATGCTTTGTAACCCTGGGTTATATCTAAGCCTGTGGAAGTCCTTTCTCTGTGAAATCATCTTGGGGGTCAGAGCCGTCTCTCTTGTTATGTTGGAATTCCTAGCCCTTAGGGAAATTTTAAAACCAGGCCATGGAAATGTTAGGGGATGGGGGTTGTAGGTCTTCCCAGGCTCAGTGCATTGGGCCTGCATAAGGTATATGCTTTGGGACCCTGCATAACTACTTAACCTGTGAAAATCTCTACCCTGGGATAGCATCATGCAAGTTAAAACAGTCTTACCTGTTGGGGCTTGCCGTGTACATAGTATTTCATGTTCTGATTCCATGCTGACTGTATAGCAAGTTGAGTGCTTGGTTCCCAGAAAAACCTCCAGTGTCTGTGTTACTGTGCTGCTTTACTGCCAGTGCAGAGAATGTCAGCTGCTGTTCCGTGAGCCCCTAGTCTTGCAGCTGCTGGTTCTGTGACCTTTTTATACCGGGGGGGGGAGTGAAAGGGCAGTCCAGCATCTCTTCCCAAGCTCAGTGTACTGAATGCTAGGTAAACAGTGAGCATCATCCTCTAGGGGAAGTATCATTGAAGTCAGGGCTGTCATCCCTGTGAGAATGTTACTTCTAGCCCCCTAGGATGTTGTTCAACCCAGAGCCTGGAAGTCAGAAGGGCTCTGGACAAAATGGTTCCAATAGAGGTGACGTAGATGGTGGGTGCCAGTGTCTCTGAATCAGGTACCCAGAGAGGCCAGCCTTCTTGGGACCCCATGTCCTAGTATCATAGTCTATGAACCTTTGGCAAAGAACATCTATCCAGGTTTTTCATTTTAAAAAGAGGTGCCAAGTACTTTATTTTGTGTCCAAGACCTTTAAGACCCTGGTCCACTGCAGGGCTGCCCACAGGTGGCACCCTGGCACCCTTCTCAGGTGGCACTGGTCCATGGGGTTGCTGCAGTGGTTCCTCACCATCCTCCTCTGGGTGTACGTCTGGGGGCTCCAGCACCATGCGGTACATGCAGATGTTGTGCAGTATGGCACAGATGGTGAACACTCTGCATGCTGTACCCGACGCAAGCATCATCGTACCACCCATGTGCTGCAGGTATCAGAAATGCATCTTCAGCAGCCCTATTGTGCATTTCATGATGCTGCATGCCCAAATGTGCACTGCATTGTATGCCACTTCAGCCAGGTGCCATGTAGCCAGGTATGGTGTCAGGAGTGTCGTTCTCAGGAGGTACCCACTGTCACCTGTGGGAGTAGAGAGGAACAGAATTGTTAGTGATGCTGGTGCACATGTGCAGCCAACATATCTGCACTAGGTTATTGGGCCTCACCCAACAGCCAGCCATAGCCCTCTGACTGCCTGTCCATATGGCGCCTCAGGGTGCTGTTGTCATACACGTGTGAGTCATGGCATGACCCCAGGTACCGTGCCAGGATGTTGGTCAGGATGCCCATTGCATCACAGATGACCTGAGAGTTGACACTGTAGAATCCCTTACAGTTTCTGTAGGCATCCTCATTGTCAGACGGGGTGAAGATGGGCACATGCATGAAGTCAATATCACCTACCATGTTCGGCATGCCATACATATTCAGGCATGCACCCTTGATGGCTCTGCAACGTCAGTGGAAAATATGATGTGCCTTTCCCAGTGACTCACCAGGGCATCGGTCACCTGGTGCAGTGCCTGTGACATGGGTGCCTTACTCATCCTGTCACTTCAGCCATCACCTGCTGGAATATGACCGTTGTATAGTACTGCAAGGCACATTGTCCCTTTGTCTCCAAGGAAATGGCCATAGAGCACTTGGTGGTTGGTCAGGTCACATCCTCTGCCAGGCCACAGATATACCATAGCATGCCCTGGTTGACCCAATATCACTATAGGATGTCAGTGGGGTGCAGCATCTGGGCAACGAGGCATGGTCTGAATGACCGGGGAAAGTGCCTATGTCTGCCACGATGCTCTGCATCAGCCTCCTCGAGGAGGACCATATGTAGTAGTGCCCCTGGGTACATCACAATGCCAATTTATGATCCACTCCTACTGTTCACTCTGTGGTGTTGCACATCCACACGTGTGTGCCATGCATACCATGTGGTGTGTCACACATGCCCTTATGGGTGTGGTGCACACATGTTGTATGGGCATGCCTGCCACGGAATGCAATAATTGCTGTGGATACGATGGCGGCAGCAGCACCACTCGTGGCAGCAGGGGAAGTCCATGGTATGCATATGCTTAGGTGTATGCCCAGTATCATGGCTCAGCTTTTTGGATGTGATTTTTATAAGTTCTAGCCCTCGGTTTTCATTATGGTATACTTTAACAAGTTCAGCTTTCTCCCAATAATGACTGTATGTGTATAGCTTAACCATGATTTTGTGAGCGTACGTGAGCCTATTGGTGCTTCAGCACCATTTACTTATGTGACCAGCCTGTGGCAATCACCAGCAGATGCTGGGGGGTTTTGCAAGACTTTTGTGGAGCACTGTAAGTGCTTCTGTGTGATTACATAGCCTCCCAATCCATTCCACAATGATGTGCAGAAATGGTGAACCCAGAAAAACAAGGAAATTCAGATCAGCGAGCACTCATTTTGGATACAGTGCAGGCTGCCTGTACACACAAAAAAGGGAATGTTGCACTTGCTCTGCCTTAATGACAGTGGTACACAGCATGTCATGCAAAAGGACCTAAAGACATCAACACCTGTGTGTTAACTTCTGCACCCCTCCAGTATACATTATATTGCTTCTTCTAGCAAGATGTTCATTCTGATAATGCAACTGCCCTTTTCCTAACTCTACTTTCCATACAACAATCAATCATGTCATAGTATGCAAATACTTCAGTACCACTGTGCTGTCCTTTAACCAGCCAGACTGCAATATGAGCAGTTCCTCAATGTCTGGTGGTTCAGATGGTTGTCCAGATGAAAGACAGTAGCACCCCTAAAGAGAAAAGTGATTAATAGGTTTGTGAATGAGCAAGATTTGAGCTGCTAGTTTTGTTTGTTTAATATTTGGTAGCTGTATGGCTGTTTCCATTAGCATGCTTCCCAACAATCTCCTGCACATTGGTTGGTGATTGCATTGAATTGTGGCCGTGCACTTTATTTAAAAGAAGTCAACTCAGGCAGTTGTATTTTAGAATATGGACACAGTCGGTGGTACACCATTGGGCTTAAATGCATATCAGAGCTCTGAAATGAACATCAAGAGACCACCCCCAATCTCCTTTGTATATAAGTACGTAGCCAACTCAGGCAGAATGAAAATTGTAATATTTGAAAGATTTGCCACTGGGGAGAGGGTGTGCTCTGAGTTCTCTATTTTAGTACATCTGTTGCTGTTCTGATATATTGCATTATCTTTATTAGTAGGGTCCACTTGTTAGTTAAAAAGCTTTTGATAGGTCAGTAAATGTGTCTCTTAGATGTTTACCAAAGTCCAAAGTGATTGCAGTATCAGTAGTTACTTTTAATAGAATGTGGTTATACGGTGATTTGGTCTGAAGTCTTATTCTTCACTTGCAGGATGTTGTTAATGAGAAGACAAGTTAAAATTTAATTATGTTCAAGTTTCTCAAGAACAGAAATCAGTATGCATAGCAGAGAATGTTTGAATTTCCAGGAGCTCTGGATAAGAGCAGAGGAGTGACAAGTGCTTTTCTCCAGATGGGGGGCATTTTGTACAGGGACCTGCCCTGTGGTCCAGTACTTCACCTGCAGCTAGTTCCAAAAACTGCAGTGAGGCTACTGATGTCCGCTCAGAAGATGGATCATATTAAGCCTATTCTCTTAGTCCTGGGCTGGATGCCAATGTGGTGAGGCACTGAATACAAAGTTGTGGTTTTAACCTATTGTATAAAGCCCTAAACAAGTTGGGCTGCCATACTCTTGATGCCCTCTTTTTTTACTTTTTTTTTTGTATTTCATACAAGTGCATAAAACACATATTTGGCAAGCATATATACCGATTATTAATGTGCCACTGTACACTTCAAGTGGTACAGCATTGGTGGTAGCTATTGATTACTGTCACAAACAGATTATTGTTTTCCAACATATAGAAGCTGTAATACAGCCAATGCCCATATGATTACATTATGAAATATAATTATAAAACAAAAACTGATAGCCAACCCAAAATAGGTCCTTTTGTATGAATCAACAGGTTATAACAAAGATAGAAATATCCTTCCAGAGCTTCCCATAAGCTCTTACTGCTCCCAATCAATAGTAAGTTAAAGGGTCTAGATTCCAAGAGATTATATTCCTATTTATCCAAAAAAAATTATATGCACCTCCTATTAATGCCCTCTGAGAATACCGTAAGGCCTGGTAACCTGCCCCGGCCCAAATCTTGTGGTATAACAGGATAGGGGGCAAGGATGTGCAAACCATATGGTCTTGGAATTGCTAGCCATTAAACATTAACAGTTTAGGCAGGTATAAATTCAATAACACTCCTAACTTTCAATAGTGCCTGTAACCAAAAACAACAGACAGCCAGGCTAGGATAACATGCATGTCTGACCCTGAATCTCCCCAGATTTGGGGGACCCAAGGTAAAAAGGCCAGACTGGCAGAATGCTAAAAAGTCACCTTGATAGTCCCTTTAGAATAAATGTCCAAATACAGAAATTATAAAATAGCAAACCAATCTCTCACTTTTCTGTATCTTGATGCCCTCTTGATCCTGTACATCCCCTTCAAAGGGATAAAATCAATAGGAAAGGGACTTCAGAAGGCTTTGCCCTCTTGGTTAAAGTCATTCAGTGATTAGGCTTTTATAGTGGCAGCACCAGTCCTATGTAACTTACTTCTGGTGGCAGTTTGGTCTTTGCATTGATTTTGAATTGAAACTCTGGAGAAGGGATCCAGGGTAAGATGTGTCTATGTGCAGATGACACAAAGATATGTCACAGGATTGGCAGTGAGGTTGGAATGAAGGAATTGAAAAGAGACCTGGGAAAAGTGGCAAGATTTGGCAACTGAGATTTAATGCCAAAAAGTGTAAAGTTATACACTTAGAAAGGGGAAATTTGAGGACTGATTATTGGATGTGGTGGTGGTGGTGGGGGGGGTTAACTGGAACAGACTTCAGAAGAGAAGTATTTAAGTCTTATAATTAGTGATAGCATCAAACCCTCAGCCCAGTGTAGAAAGGCATATGGGAAAGCTATCAGGATGCAATGATGCATAAGTAGGACCTTCTTAATCAGGTGGAAGATGACCCTACCCCTGTACAGGTCCTTGGTGTGGCTGCACCTGAAATTCTGTGAACAGTTATGGAACTCCCCCCCCATCCTTCCCCTACCCTCCTTGGCCTCCTTTCTGCTCTCCATCTGCCTGTATCCGCCCCTCACCTCCCCCTACTCTCCTCGTCCTCTCCCTGCGCTCTATCTGCCCCTACCCACCCTTCACTATCCTTTCTTTGTTTCCTTCTCTTCCCTCCCATCTTATTCCCCTCTCTTCTTCTTCCTCCTATCCCTGCCTCCTTTTCCTAGCTTTCTTCTCCCCCTCCCACCTCTTACCTGTTGGACTCCCTGTTCCCCTTGCAACTTATATCTTACTGTAGTCTGTCATCATTATAGCACTTTATGTACCCAAGGATAAATTTAGTTAACCTCAGCTTGCACTTTGACAATAGAACTGTTACTATTATACATGTTCTGGCTGTTTGACATTTTTTATACCAAGTTTGTACATGCTAGCTTGACTGTTTACCAATATAACTGTGATGTGCATTTTCTCTTACTCACTTTTCAGTCAATCTTTATTTTTATTTTTTACCAGGTGAAACACCATTGAGATAAATCTAATTTTCAAGATGGACCTGGGTAGAAGCAAATTACTGTACTTTTATCTAAACTGTTTGTATTATTGTACTATTTTTTTTTTGTTTGTTATCTGACATGATGTGGAACCTCTGTAAATGAGTCTCTGACACAAAGGTTTAATCTAAGATTGAAATAAATAAAAACCCTCACCCAAAAAATGGATAAGTATTTTCTGAAATTGATTCAAAGCAGAGTGACTAAAAGGATACATGGCCAGCAGGGGATGACATATGAGGAAAGGCTGGCTGACCTTGGTATGTATTCACTGGAGTCCAGAAAAGAGTGGGGAGGCATAAGTGAAATCTTCAGGTACTTGAAGAATATAAACAGGATGAACAGCCATCAGCTGTCTAATCTAACAGGATGCTGGGATGTATAGGAAAGGAATCTGAGAGCTGGAGGAAGGAGGTGATACTGCTTTTCTACAGGTCCCTGGTAAGTCCATGCCTAGAGTGCTGCATGCAGTTCAGTAGTCCACACCTAATGGGAAAGCAGGGACTGCATAGAAAATATACAAAAGAGGATTATGAAGATGACCCAGGGCAACAGGGGAGGTCACATAAGGAAACATTGTCATACCCTAACATGTATATACTAGAAGCCAGAAGGGGAAAAGAATATATTACTGGGACATACTGTACTAGTTTTTGTGAACAATTAACAGGTTGGATTGTAGAGACTTGTTCATGAGAAACGAGGGTGCAGTTACTAAAGGGCATGGGTGGAGGACTGGTGGGAGGAGATTCAGGGGGATGAGAGAAAGTTCTTCTTTATGGAATAGGTGGTGAATAAATTGAATAGAGTGCCCAGAGATGTTTTTAATGCCAAGACTGTTGATGGAGCCTTTGTTTCTAAATGTATATGATCTCTGGTTGCATGTTATCACATAATCTCTGGCTGCCTGTTATCAAATGATTTCTGGTTGCCTGCTATCACAAGTGCCACAGAACATCCAATGTCAGCTTCTCTCCGACTGCCTGCTACCAATTAATTAGCATCAGAGAGACTATCTGATATCATGTCTTTTGTCTCTGGATCACAACCGTGTGGCATATTCATAGCCATTCCCGCTCCCAAATGCCAGCACATTCTCCATCCCAACATCACAGAAACCCATCAATCGCAGTACCAGAGCAACTCCCCTCCCAGCTGCCAACAACTTTCCCATTCCTAGCATCACAGTAACCTCCACAATCCATTCATTTCCAGAGTTACAGCAATCTCTTTTTAGCTGTCAGCAATCACCATCACCAGTACCTCAGCAGTTCTCCCGGATGACATACAATACATTCAGCATTAAACTTTAAAATGAGCTAATTGATACTGAGTTGTTATTCGGTTTAATAAATCCATTTTCAATGAGCTGCTAACTCTAAATCCTGAAATTTTTTTATCCAGTATGCAATGAAGTGCAAACCAGTTGTCAACTCTGTGATGTAATTATTAATATTAGAAACAGAGAAAACTGGTTAACAGTTGGTTGACAACTGATTAAACTTTACTTATTTATTAGACGACCTGTATTAAAAAACCACCAACCATCTGAAAATCAAATCCTACTTATACTGTAGTTAACAACTCATTTCAGTTGGAGTCTAATGCAGTACTGTAACTCTCAACTGCTATGAACTGCACGTAGCACTACAAATTTTACAATTAAATTTACCCTTGCTCTGCAAACTTTTACTGATTTTGTTCATATTAGAGCTGTTTATGGACACACAAACTATTAAAACATTGAACCAACTTGCTAGAACCACTCCTTAACATTAAACATAAGGACCCCAATATTCAAAGCCACCCTTCCCCAACCAGTCATTAATACATTGGAAAAGATTGGCTTCTCTTTCATTATGTATCCAGGCCCTCCCCTGAGCTTGCTTGTGTGGACCTGCAACATGACTTCAACCAGCTCCAACACAATCTTTTCCAACTCAAGTTGTTGTTAAGTGCAACCCCCCCCCCAAAAAAAAACAAAGGTTATGTTTTCCCCCTGTGCCCAAGCCATAAGTACTTCTGCCACCTGCCCCCTCTTCCAGATAATGACCCACCTAGGTGAATCACTTGAGGTGGTTGACAAATTTAAATAGCTGAGGTTCTGGCTTGATTGTCAGCTATTATTTATAGTACATATTGAGGAACTCTCCAAGAAGCTAAAAATAGAGGCTAGGCCTCTTCTTTAGAATCAAGCACCTTGTTAACTATGAAACAAAAATAAGGCTGGTCCAGACTATTTTTCATCCCCTCATGGACTGCACATATTTTATTTATAGCCACTGCCCTAAATCAGCCTTTAGTAATCTGCATGTACTCTACCACAGAGCTCTAAGGTTTATTACCAACGCTTGCTACAGAACTCACCATTGTGCTCTACATGCTCAACTTGGCTGGCCCTCGCTTCCCAATAGAAGGTTAAAAAATATTATGGCCTTACAGAGTCATCCTGAATAAACTCCCCCTTTATATCATGGACTTCTTTAAGTGCACACCCTGCTCCTATTTGTTGAGGAGATACTCTTACATATTACTAGATGTACTTAGGGTAGTGTCCCGCTACAGTGAATCTGCGATTAACCATGCTTTCCCTGCCTTGTGGAATAACCTTCAATGCTCCCTAAAACTTACTGTCTTCAGACCTTCAAATCCCTATTGGACTGCTTTATACAGGAGACATGTATTTGTTATACATAACCTATTTTCTCCTTCCTTCTAAAATTACAGTCTTTCATGGTTGTCTTGGTGATGCCTGTTTTTGTGTATTGCCGCATACATCATGCTTAAAACTTTACTCACATTTGATTGCATTCCTTCATGTATTATTATCTCACTTAAGTAGATATGCTACACAGAATTGTTTGTTTATTCCTCCATTGCTCTGTATCTACTCTCATTCTACTTAGGACCTCATCTGGATGTACTGTGTATTTCATTCTCATTGTAACCAATGTATGTACTGACATTTTTTTTGTGTCCATCTTGGACCACTTGAAAATGAGCTTACTCAATGGTGCTATTCCTGGTAAAATAAAAATGATTAATTGATTGATTGAATCCCTGCTCACCCCAGGTGTGTAGTGTACTGTAACTAGAGACACAGTGAATAAAAATTTTGCCGGCGAAGTGCCCGCGAAGTGGGCATGTCGCGTTGTCACTCCGCTACGCCGAGTGGCCAGTGTGAAAGGCTCACTTTGCCTTGTAATTATGACTTCGCATTGTCATTCTGCCTTAACGCGAAGTAAGGTGAAGTGACAACAACATAGGCAGCCCCCCACACATCACATGGCTGACAGTGCTGTAAATCACATACTTTAGCCAGGCAGGAAGGAAGTGACTCATGCAAGCAGATACTTTCACTTTCTCCCTTGCAGGGGGGGGGAGAGAGGAGGCAGTTTGTCTTAGTGGGAGCAGAGAGAGATCATTTCATTATAAAAGTAAAACCCCAACAGCTTTTTTGAAAGCTATTTTGTTGACTGTTTAGTGTTTTTTGTATTCTTGTTGTAGACAGTTCATTTTTATGTTGTCTTGTGTGTGCAGTGCAGACAACATATTGGGGTTGCTTGAAGTGGAAGAGCAGGTTTTGGAGGCGCGGTCGTGTTGTGGCCAGTGGCTCCACTATTTTTTTGGGCTTGGCTGTGTGGCACGAATGAGACTGCACACTGTCTATGACAGCAGTTGCAAAGTGTGCCACCAACCTGAAATGTTTTAGCCACTGCAATGAGGGAGCACCACCTCATTGCAGGACGTGCCTTCCCTGGTGTAACATTTCAATGAGACATGGCAGCTGTGTCATCCACCTCTCACAGTTCCCAGAAAAGTCGATGTCAGGGGTGCCTAATCCCCCTGTCGGCATCATCATGCCCCTCTCCCCAGTTCATTTGCAGATGGGGGAGCCCAGTCCCCATCAGCATCATGTCCCATGCCAGTTGTTTGTTGAGGAGGGTGCCCAATCCCCCAGGAATCATTCCCCCCAGCATCCTTTTTTATTTGCCGACGGGGTGCCCAATCCCCATTGGTTCCAGTCCCTCCACTCCAAAACACGCAGGTGGCATGCTGGGAGCCCACCCCAGCATGCCAAATGTACCTGTCAAAAGAAAAAACCTTCCTGTGATCTTTAATTTTTTTTTTAACCTGTAAAGTAGAAAATGGTCCCTTGCTGTCTGTGGCCCCCTTCCCCAACCCATGGCCACCCACTGTGTACCCCACCTCCCCACACCCCCCTCACCCCATACTCACCTCCGGAGCCCAGCGTGATGATCTTTGGTGGACCGGGAACATGTCTGCACTCTTCAAAGTCGACTGCGAATGGAAAAAAATGTTTTTTTTCCAACTTTGGTGCATATCGCAGGCATTTTGGGGAATTTTGGCACCAAATTTTCAACATGGGGCTATTGGGACCCCCCTCATGAATTTAGTCACTGTCATGGCATTATTCAGTCCTGAAAGGTGATTTCTCGGTCACTGTGTAGAATCTTCTTTCGGGACCGATTGACAAAATGACAGTGCCACTGTTCATGAGGTGAGCTCTCAAAAAGCCTATGTTGCAAAGTTGGTAAAAAAAATCCAAAAAAATGACTATTTTATGAGCATGCATTGCGCAGTTTCCACGCATGCTCGTAACTTCGCGAATCTGTAATATTTTCACTCCAGATTTTCAACATTGGCATTTTTCCATACCTCCTGATGAACAGTATAGCTGTCATTTTTCACATACTGGCTGAAATGTGTTTTCGCACTTTCCACGCAGAATAGCACAGTCGCTGTGGGAAATCAGTGTTTGGGACAGATTAAGAAAATCACAGTGACTCTGTTCATGAGCAGAAGTCCTAAAATGCCTATGTTGAAAATCTGGTGACAAAAGTACATTAAATGATTGTGCTACAAGCGTGTGTTATGCAGTTTCCATGCATGCTTGTAACTTTGCAAATTTGTAATATTTTCACTCTAGATTTTCAACATTGACATTTTTCACATCTCCTTATGAACAGTACAGCTGTCATTTTTGACATCCTGACCAAATTGTGTTTTCGCACTTTCCATGCAGAATAGCCCAGTCGCTGTGGGAAATCATTGTTTGGGACAGATTAAGAAAATCACAGAGACTCTGTTCCTGACCAGAGGTCCTAAAATGCCTATGTTGAAAATTAGGTGACAAACATCCATGAAATGACTGCATTAGAAGCATGCTTTGTGCAGTTTCCAAGCATGCTTGTAACTTAGAAAATTTTTAATATTTTTACTCCAGATTTTCACTATTGCCATTTTTTTCAAGCCTCCTTGTGTACAGTACAGCTGTCATTTTCCACATCCTACCCAAAATGTGTTTTCACACATCTGGTGTGCAGTGGTGCAGTTACTGTGGGAAATCAATGTTTGGAGCAGATTAAGATTATCATAGTGCCACTGTTCATGAGCAGAGGTCCCAAAATGGCTATGTTAAAAATTTGGTGAAATAATTCCACTAAATGACTGTGTTATGAGCATGTGATGCGCAGTTTTCACATATGCTCGTAACTTCGAAAATGTTTAATATTTTCACTTCAAATTTTTCAACATTGCCATCTCTTCACAACTCCTTATCAATGGTGCAGCTGACATTTTAATGTTGTGCAGAATGGCACGGTCACTGTGGGAAATCAACATTCGAGACAGATTAACAAAATCACAGGGACACTGTTCATGAGCAGAGGTCCCAAATGCTTTCATGAGGTGGGAATTAAACTTTGGAGTGCAAATACTGTACCAACAAATGCCAAGGGCATTAGGGTTTCTAACTATTATGTCCCACCCTGTACAGGCTAACAGGAATCAGGGCTGTGTCTTTGGATTGTCTGCTGTAGTACTCACGCCATTGATCCTCCACCCCCACCCTGCAGCCACTGACAGGCATCAAGGTGTTCCTTGGACTCTTCAGCCCCAAAGTTCAACCCATTCTCCTATGCTGCACCCATCTCAATGTACTTCCTTATGAAATGGGGTGAGCATAAGGCCCGAGGACCCCAAGGCACAACGCAACACTTTTCAGACTCTGCAGAGTAGGGTGAGGTGAAATGGCATGAGCGTTATGGCCAGTGACCCAAATGCACACCCCAATGCCTGTCACTCTCTGCAGAGTGGGGTTGACATCAGTTCCATACTTCATTGCTATTCCTATTATATATCTCTCTAACTCCTGCACTACCAATGCCAGAACCAGCAAGACAACACTCATCATTGACAAATGCATGTTCCTGTCTGTGATTTCTTTGTTTTTTTACTTTTGTAAGTTTTTGTTTGTCTGTGAGTGTGTCTGACTGTGTGTGTGTGTGTGTGTGTGTGTGTGCACCTGTGCTGTGTATGTGAGTGTTTCGTCGACTGTCTTTACTCATCATCGTTGCATGGACAGAGGGAAGGAGGGAGGGCATGTCTGGGACTGTGCCTGTGGGCAGTGGACCACATCCATGTGGCAGCATGGTTGGCAGGGGAGGAGTGTGCACCCATGGTGGGGGATGTGACCGGGGGCTGCTGGACCATTCTAAAATCTTGGATCCCCCCTGGAAGCAGCAGCAGTAGCACCACCAGCACCAAGTCCACCACCACCAGCAGCTCCAGTAGCAGCTCCAGCAGCACTGCCTCCACAGCAGGATGTACAGGAGGTTGATCACTGCCATGTCCAGGCTGCTAGTGCATCTGGCCCTCCCATGCCTGGTCCCCCCTGCAGTTCCACAGTTTGGGAGTTTTTTGACTGTGTCGGGGGAACAGCAGCCTGGTACATTGCCACATCTGTGGTGTGAGGGTGCACTGTGACCACCGGGAGACAAACCTGGGGACTGGGGGCCAGTGCACCCACATGATGAATCATCAAAAGGTGGAGTGACAGGCTGCCACAGTATGGGCCAGGCCTCCACCTGCTGGCCCATCTGTGGCAGTGGCAGAGGGTGCAGCAAGAGGAGGGCCACAGCAGCAGCTGCTCCAGCACCACCACCCCCACCACCACCACCAGCAGCTGTACCACCACCAGTGGACCCTACAGTGCCTGTTACTCATGTTGACCTTGCTATGTTGTGGTCTGTGGTGGAAGAAAACAATGAGAGGGTGAGTTCTGTCCAGCAGCAGTTGAAGCACATAGAGCGGCACCAACTGCAGATTGTGTTGATGCTCCATCTGCTGCTGGACCATCAGAGGATCCCACATTAGCTTTCTTTTCAAGACCCCCCCCCACTGTGTTATACTTATAATCTAAGTTAAGAATGTGTACCCTCCCTGAAGTATTTCCGGTGCCTCAGTAATGTTTACTTTCTGTTGTGGAGTGGTTGTGGAAAAGCAGGACTGAGCAGTGCAAGTATAATGTGCTAAATTGCAGGTGTGCACTGTGCAGTCAGTATTCTTTCCTGTGTGTGCAAACCAGACACTGTCCAGCTTTGTGCAAACATATATATGGTGTGACTTGTTGCAGTATGTAAAGAATAAAGATAAGAATATATAATGTATATTTTATTGGTACCGTCATCAGGAAAGAAAACTGACTGCACACATGTAGTTTAGCACAGTTTATTTGTACTGCTCGGTCCTGCTTTTGGACAAAAAACTTCACAACAGAAAGTAAACATTACTGAGGCTCCAAAAATATTTTTTTTTGAAATAGACATTCATTTATAATTAATGGCATTATGTGCTCACACAGTCACCACAATTTTTGTGCATCTCCAAAATGCAACTGTCTTGTGTCCAGAAAATTCCCCAGTGCTGATGAAGTGAAATGGGAACATTACACCAAAAGCAAAGTGTCTCAGAATTAATGGCACACTCAGTCATGCACACAGTGCTCACACACAGTCCTCAGAAGTTTGTGCATCCCAAAAATGCAACTGTGTTGTGTCTAGAAAATTCCCCACTGCTGATGAAGTGAAATGGGAGTGCTACACCAAATACAAAGTGTCCAAGAATTAATGGCACACTCAGTCATGCACACAGCGCTCACACACAGTCCCCAAACATTTTGTGCATCCCCAAAATGCAACTATTGTGTCCAGAAAATTTCCCAGTGCTGACAAAGTGAAATGGGAGCGTTACACCAAATGCAAAGTGTCCCAGAATTAATGGTGCACTCATTCATGTGCACAGCACTCACACACAGTCTCCAGAAGTTTTGTGAATCCCCAAAATGTAACTGTCTTGTGTCCAGAAAATTCCCCAATGCTGACGAAGTGAAATGGGAGCGTTACAAGAAATGCTGCTGTTGTTGCAATTACATGCTGCTGTGTACTAACCTTACTGTGATGATGAAGTGAATGTGATGATGATGCCCAGTGTCTTGCCAAATCATATGAAGAAGGGACAACATGAATGACCATTCAGTGTATCGGGTCCATCACAAATGATGACATTGAGAGAACTGTTGGTTGCCCAAAGTGTGCTGCGATCACCTCAACAGGAAGGGTGCCCTTTGTGTGTACACCAATAGTAGCCTTGGTGAATTGATATATACATATATATTTTCTTGCGGGCATTGACATAAATACACATGTACTCATTGTATTGTTTTCTTTCGCAGGTCACATACTGTTGGTGTGTGCATTCCCATGCTTGAGAAATTGTGGTGTTGGAACTGAAAATGGGATACTCTCAAGCCAATGAATTTAAGTATTTTTTTTAATTAAATATACTTTATTTGCGCTTCAAACAGGTGACATTACACACAGTCAGATTTACATAAACAAATAAAATTGCAATAGCCTCCTGTTCGAGCATTTTACCATTTTTACACAGTACAAAAAACACAAAAGAAATAGAATCTACCACTAAATGCCATATCTACATCCTCCCTCCCACGCCCTGCCAAGTGCAAAGAAATGAAACATACTAGTATTTTGTTGCACAACATCAAATCATTGTGAGAAAGATGTTAAGATTTCCAAGACATCAATACAGCATCCAATGAGCCCCATAGACCTAGGTAGGTTTGATTATTATGTCCCATAGAGGTGATATGCTATTCTACCTGCAATGCCAACAGCATCTCTCTATACTATTCCATGACCAAGGGTACTTGGTCATCTTTCCAATGTCGCATGATTATTAGTTTAACATTTCCTGCCACTAGGGTAATATGGGCCCTTCTAATTTTTGCCGTCCTGTGGGGGAACAAATGTACCAGACAAACTTCTGGATTAAACAATTACTCCTAGCCCAGAAAGAGGCTCAATACCCTTTCAACCACCTGCCAGAGAAGACGAACCTTTGAGCAGGCCCATAACATATGGAACAACATGCCTTCTGTCTCTTGGCACTTTGCACAGATGGGAGAGGGTATAAGACCACTGCTGAAAAGTTTGACTGGTGTATAATACAAATTATGCATTATATTAAACTGAATCAGCTGAAGTCTATCCTGCTTTATAAATCTATAACAGTTTTGCCAACTTTTCTTCCAGGAGTCCACCTCTTCTGCAAGCTGGAGTTCTTGTGTCCAGTAATAACAGATACCAGTGGGAAAATGTGGATCTAATGTTTGCAATTTTTTGTAGACCACCGAAACAGGGTGAGGTTGACTTGCGGACAATATTAGTGTCTGCACATCTGATTCCATTGATGTCTGGCAAGATGTATCTCCTATGAAGGCAGAGATTGCCTGATTAATATGTATAACTTGAATTTGTGCCGGTTTGGCACTTTGTGAAGAGATTGAAAATGGGAAAATGATACTAATTCACCTTGCCTGAAGAAGTCTGCTAACGCACAGGTTTTCAAAGGAGCCAAAAAGGAGGGCAAAATGGGTTTATTATCGATTTTAAGATGGGGGTTGCCTATAATTGGTTGCATGAGTGCCTTATGCCAATTCAAAGAGAAGTGTTTCTGCATCTGATGAATTGCTCTAAGCGACCATCCTATCAGTGTATTTCGAAGTGACTTCGGAATATTAAAAGGAGTAATGTGTAAGAGGGCGGGTAGTGAGTAACAATATTTGGATGTCAGATATTTCTCCACTTCCACCCACCTGATCTTGAGGGGGATATGTTTTGTGTCCAGAAAGCCAGCTTACTAACATGCTGAGCACAATAGTAGGTGAAAAGGGACAGGGTTGCCAGTCCTCCCTGAATCTTAGGAGCCGTGAGTTTAAAGTATGCCCTCCGAACATTTTTCCCTTTCCATATAAAAGCATTAAGCATTTTCTGCAATTTACTAAACCAGACCTTAGGAAGATAACATCCTATCATTCCCAAAGGGTACAGAAGGCAGGGAAGCACATTTGTCTTTACTATACTAATTCTTCCCCAAAGGGGAAGGGGTAGTAATCCCCATCTATCCATATCTGCCTTCAATGTTTGCAGCAAAGTGCTTAAGTTTTCTGTCACAAGTGAATTTATATCTCTTGTTAACCTTATGCCCAAATATGTAAGCGATTTTGACTCCCAAGACAAATTATAGGATGCTATTTGGGCCTGTGTGAACTGACTATTCAGTGGGAACATTTTGGTTTTTGAGTAATTCAATTTATAGTATGATACTTTTGAAAAAATACCTATTTCTCATAGCACACTGGGGATAGTATGTTGTGGTTCCTCAATATGCAAGAGTAGAATCTCTGTTCCCCAGCCTTAATTCCTATAATGTCTTGTGAGAGCGAGAGTCGCCGAATTAAAGGTTCTAAATAAATGTTAAATAAAAGGGGAGAAAGTGGACATCCCTGTCTGGTGCCACGTCTAAGAGGGAATGGGTTAGAGAGAATACCATTGCACCAGACTCCAGCTGTTGGGAAGGCATACAATAGGTGGATCCACTTAATATATTCATCTGGAAGACCAAAGCGGGCTAAGGTTTCAAAAAGAAAATCCCAGGAAACCCGGTTGAAGGCCTTCTCAGCATCTAACAAAATTAAGGCTGTGGAAATATCAGAGTTTCTTGCAATTGAAATGAGATGCAATAACTTACACAAATGATCTCCTGAAGACCTTCCAGTCATGAACCCAACCTACTCAGTACTAATAACCTCTCCCATTATGGGGGATAACCTGTTCACTAATATCTTTGCCAGGATCTTAAGATCCAAGTTTAACAAAGAAATAGGGTGGTAATTCTTGGGATACAGGGGGTCTTTTCCTGGTTTTGGAATAAGGGTAATCAATGCTTCTGAGAAGCTCCGTTCAGAGAAGCCATTGTCATACCAATAATTATAGACCTCCTGCAATATTGGGATTAACACTTTTTGACAGGATTTGTATAAATTGTTGGGTAATCCATCAGGCCCTGCTGATTTATCTATGGGCAGCTGACTAATAGCCTGCTGTATTTCCTCTTGGGTAATATAACCCCCAAGTGAAACCCCCTGTGTCAGTGATATTTTTGGAAGGCAGACTTCGTCCAGATATTTATTTATTGCAGCCCGAGAAGGAGGTGTACTGGAGTAAGTATTTTTTTGGGGGGGTTATCATATTTGCAAGTAGGTCTCATTAATAGTTTATTGTTAGGTTACTTCTTCACAGATTTTATCTGCATCCTCCAGTCCAGCAATGATGGTCACGGTCATCATCAATTCATACTACTTCTGCTTGTTGCATGTCTGCCAGCTAGCTCAGGAGAGGGAGTTATGATGTTGAAGTTCTTTGGATAAGGCAACTATGACACAACAAAGCATCTGGAAGTTTCCTAAAAAAAGAAATGAAGGACTTATTATAATTTGATTGAAGCAGTAACGCATTATGTTTAAGCCGTGGCTGTTCCACCATGGGTATATGGATTAGCACAGATAGCAAGCTGTGAAGCCACAAGAACACCAAATCATCAGATCACAATTAAATTTAGTACCAGGCTGTTAGAAATATACTGTGTCAGTGTCCCTGCATCTTAACTCAAGTTACATTTTAAAACCACATCTTGTCAAGTCACATGACCTGGGTCAAACTTTTTTCAACACTGGTATAGCTGCTGCAAACTTGGAATACAGTGCATGAACCATGATGTGTTGGGCAAATATTTTATGATGCACATGTCACCTACTTTATGAATCATCAGTCGGACTTTGCGCTGTTATGAAAAAAATAAGGAACAGATTAAATAAAATTGATATACTTCCCAGTATGGAAAAGGATATCCCATAGGTTGCTGTACACAGTAGTGCTGTACCATTGATACAGACCTTCAGTGAAGAAGAGTTGTTCGTTAACCTGTAAAACAACAAAATAAGTTGACCATATTTGTTTGACCATTGCAGCTCGGAAAAGCAACAGGAAACAAAACACACAGCTATAGGATGTTGAATAGCATGAAAAACATTAGTACACATACTCACTATAGTATTCATAGTAAGAAGCCTTGTGCCTGTGGCTGATGGATGTGATCTCCTGTTTGACTCTCTCTGCCTTGGCATGGTCAAGACATGTAATGGAAAACATCAGAATGGTGGTGGTGGGTGGTGGTAGCTTAGGCACATGATGACATTCCCTCTCACATCTTCTTGCATCTGGTGGTGGTTGCAGTGGCTAACAGCAGTCTTATGGTGGTGGTCCAAGGGGGCATACAGCAACATTCCCTATGGTGGCAGTGGCTGACAGTGGTTTCATGGTGGTGGTCCGGGGCGGACACGGTGACATTCCCTATAGTGGCAGTGACTAACAGCAGTCTTGTGGTGGTGGTACAGGGGCCAGGATATATTGTGCTCTGTATTACAAATGAGATGTGGCAGTGATATATGGAATTTGAGTCAGTCTGAATGGGACACTAATTTAACTTTATCAAAAAGAAAACATGTATCACGATACAACAAATGTGACAGCCTTTTAACCAATTAAGTTAAAACCTGCAACATTAACCTCATCATCATCCTCATAAAGAAAGCTGCCCTCACAGTTATCTATGTCTGAAGTCTGACCACTGGGAAATTCTTTCTCCATTGTGTCATCATCTACATCAGTGGTAGGCCATTTCATGCTGCCACTGCCAGTGCCACCACGATGGTCTATTTCTACATCAGCAAAACCATGACTAGGCTGTGGTACGAATACTGAGGCTGCAGTTTGAGCTGATATGTGCCTCTCATTCATTTTTGTGAATGTCAGCAAACTGACATTTGCAGGAGAGAGGTTTGTGCAATGATCTTGAGCTACTGAACCTGCTGAGCTGAATACCCTCTCAACACTTACACTGGAGGGTGGGCATGTCAGGTACTTCAGTGCCACTGTGGTCAGCTGTCAACATTCACTGACCTTTCCATTCCAGTAAAAAAGAAGATAATCAGTTATTGACAGATGCCAGTTTTCAGACAAATATGACTCAACCATTCGCTGTGCTGCACTAAGTCCAGTGGTTGATGCATCATCCTGTTCTCTGGAATCATTTATGTCACAAATCCCCACTTCCGACAAAGCCTCCCAAAGTGGGTTAACACCAACCGGTTTTGATGAGAGACCACCTGGAATTGCAGTTCCCTTCCTCTTACAGGAGGATATGCTTGATACTACTTCAGGTTCACCTTCAGCCTGATTATGCGCTGAGGTTTGCTGACCTTGGCACGTGACTTCTGTGCCCCATGAACTAAGCGCACCAGTTGTCCACTGACATTTTTTACCTTTTCAGGCCTGACCTCCAGTACTGAGGCAATTCCACGTTTGTATCATGGGTCAAACATTGCTGCTATTGCAAAGTTGTCACTACACTGAATGCTCAAGATGTGACAATTCTGGTTGAATGCTGTCAGCATGTGTTTCAGCAACACACTACTAGCACTGTCTCTGACAACGTCAAGGATATGCTGTAGATTCACTAATGTCTGCCTCAGCACCAGCAGCAGTGGAATTGATTGGCTAATGGAGGCAGACTCGCCACTCACTGCCTGTGTGGCATGTTCAAAAGGCCTCAAAATTGTTATTACAGAGTCCATGAGGTGCCACTGTTCAGTCGTCATAGATATGGAGGCCCCGGGACTGTCACAGCTAGTGTACATGACAAGATATTCTGAGATGGCTTTGTGTTGTTCATACAACCTCTCTGCCATGTATAAAGTGGAGTTCCACCGAGTGACAACTTCCAGCTTCAAGCAGTGCTGGGGGAAGCAGTTTTGGATCTTTGCAGAGCGTGAAAAGTGAGAACAGATACGGCATGCAACTTTCAGCATTTCCTTTATATCAGGGTGATGCAGACACTCCTGCACCACAAATTTAAACAGTGGACCAAGCATGGAACCCAAACAAAGCCACCATTCATGATGCATTTAACTACATTTGACCCATTGTCACTTGCTATGATCCCAGTTCTCGGGGACAGAGGGTTCAGCCACTTGTCAATTTCAGTCAGCACCAAGTCCAGCATATTTTCACCAGTGTGTGAACAAGTTACGTTGCGCATAGCAATCGCTGCATGCTGTCGAATTCCTGGAAGATTGCTACCACGGCACTCCACCTTATTACACTGATTATTCACACTATCAACAGCACAAACAACCCCCGGCACCTGCGCCCAATGTGCAGTTATACACAAATATGAACTCCCCGCTATTTTGCCACTTCTCCACATATCCATACTTAAATGGATGAATGGAGAGAAGGAATGTTGAAGGGCATGTCTTACAGAGTCGGACACAGTATGGTACAACTCAGGGACAGCACGGGTGGAAAAGTAGGTCCTGGATTGGACTTTCCATTTTGGACAGGTACGTGCTGCAAACCACCGGGACCCAGAATTCTCTACAAAGGAGAAGGGCAAAAGATCAATTGCCAGCATTTCAGCTACAGCAGCATTCAGTTCACATGACACTGTATGACTGGGTGGGTACTTCAGCTTATGTGCAAAAAACACTCTGTAACCTGGGCTGACCTAAACGTTTTATACATGGTGTGATGACAAATGATTCTGCCCTGTGAATGGCATTGGCAGGGGGTGGAGTGTGGACGTGTGATGAAGACGGTTGCACAGGCGACGAAAAATCCACAAATTAAGTTATTTTCCCAGATTTACAAACAGGGGTTGATGTACCAGCACTAGACATACTGCCTTGACCAACTCCACCACTGCTACTCTCACCACCAATGGACAAGATTTCAAAATCATTATACTCCTCCACCTCATCATGCCTGTAGTAATCCTCTGCTGTTATTTCATTGCTACTGCACACATTTAATTTCCTACATGATCTTACAGTCATGGAAGGGGATAACATGCTCATTATGGTTGATGATGAGGGTGAACACCCCACTGTGGTATTAGCTGCCATGTTGTGCTGGGTCCACAGTACCATGTGCCTGTTCTTAAGATATGTATGCTGTCCCCCTGTGCCCAGATGACTCCCCTTTTTACCTCGCCTCACACGCACATGGCAAACCTGGTAGATTTCAACTGACTCATCATTTGCATCTTGCACAAAAAAATCCCAAACAAGGGACTGTGATCCCGAACTTTTAACATGTCTCTGATGCTGCTTATTGGACTCCGTTTTTTTAAGCCCTGAAGTAGGGGGTGTGCTACATGAGTTTTCAGGCCAGACACACTTGGACTACAACTGACCACCATGACTACCTATAATTATTACTGGGTCATCATCATCATCATCATCATCATCATCAACTGAAACTGGTGGCAAATCAAAACTTTTTACGGGGGTAATGCAAGCAGACCCAGACACAGCCACCTTAAATTTCTTTTTCTCCAGTTCCCAACAGAGGTCACTAACATCATCATCATTTTCATCAACAGCATCCACATCCACATCTTCTGCTTGGATGCTGCTGGCATGTGGACTGCATGTTGCAACCACAGCAACATCAGCATCATCAGATTCATCATCAACACCACCATCACCCGATATTTTTTCACCGAACTGTGAATCATTGCATGGCAAATGCATGACCTGAACCGTGGTGGAAGAAATGAGACATTGTGTGTTATCGTTGCCATAGTGATCAGAATCCTCATGTTCAGTTTCCATTGGGATTGGGATGTTACAGTGGAGTATGACATCATCTACACTGTCACTCGCTGGCACTGCTTTACACTCAACTATATTTTTGAACATGGTCAACTTGTCAGAAGTGGAACTTGAAGCAGCAATACTCATACCACCAGCAACTACACTAACACCACCAGCGGGGACAACATCATCTCCTCCAACTATGAGTGAAGCTACCGATTGTGCTGTAAAAAACATTGAAGGAGAAATACCTTTCCTCACATCAGCAATGCACTTCTGCAACTGTTTACTACCACACCCACAGACAATCTTATCACTGGCAGCAGTGCCATAGCGAGAAACAGCTTTACTTTGCTTGCACATCTCTTTGCGGGCATTTTGGGGGATCAACAAGGATATTCTAAACAAATTTAGATTTTGGAACATTTGATGTGAAGCCAAAAAAAAACCAACTGCAGCTTCAACAAAAGATACAGGTGCAAAGTCTCAACAAGTCCAACAACACCTTAACTAACCAGTGGTGCTCAAGTCACAATCCAATCTGGAAAAGAATACCTTTTGCCGGTTGGGGGGTGGGCACTGTGACTGCAGATCACAGTAACAGTGCAAAACCAAGATACCACAATGGCAGTACAAAATCACGCAGGTGCAGCAGATATCAGGTTCACACTGCTGCAATTACACTGTGGCAAAATAAAAGGTGTATTATTTGATGTCACACACTGCACACACACTCACACACATACACTTTGTCTAAGCAAATTGAAAACGTCAGTAATATACCACGTATTTTAAACAACCTGAAATTATGCATTGCTGCACCAGGTCCACAACACAATCAGGGAAAAAATGTCAACAGTTACTGAAAATATTACTGTGTGTACATTAACACAGTTGTACAAGAAAAATATAACCAAAAAACAAAGAACTCCCTATTTCTCCAACTTAAATCTACCTACACCACAGATACACCCCTCCCCCAAAGCACACTTCCACTGTCTGTCAGTACACAGACTGAATGTTGTACATTAACATTCAAAATCCACACACAAACAATAAACACTCAATGATATGAGCATAGGCAGGTTTCCTACAATTGATGCACTAAAGTTTGCACAAAAAAAATACTCAAAAAGGCTTTTTTAACAGATTTTAGAGGGTTTGAATTACAGCGAGCTCTCAGAGCAAACTGTCTCCCACAGCTACCTACACACACTACCCTGAACGGAGGCTGTTCAAAACAATCTATAGCCCATGTGACCTGCAACCCCATGAATCACTGCAAAATTCACCATTGGAGCTCACCAACAAGGTGAAGTGATGCGAAGTACATTGATTTCAATGTACTTCACCTTAAAATTAGTGGAGTAGTGGTTTGGGGAAGGTGGAATAATGCAAAGTCATTGCTTTCAACAGACTTTGTGTTCCTCATTATGATGTGAAGTACTCTGCTTCGCATTGCGGAGTACTGCGCGGATTCTGCCTTACTCGACGAATCACTTCGCGGAGTGAATTGGAGCCACTTCGACCACCACCACTAGTTGTAACACAACCTGCTGAGTGCCTCACAATCTCTAGGGTGTATGTGGTGAATATAGCTTAATGCACACCTTGAACTGTGTTTGAACAAACCAAATGTAAAAAAGAAAGCAAGATGTTCAAATTTGTAGTAAAGAATTTTGCTGCACTGTGATGTGATGTGTCTCAGTCAATCATAGCTGTATTTTAGCTACCCATTTCATAAAGTGCATTGATGCATGGTAACAATATCAACAGGGCAAAATTGTGTTGATGTGACTTCATGCTTTTGTTTTAAAAAATATTAAGTTTCTATCAGTGATGGTATTAAAGTCAGCCCCTTTTACACAGATTATCTTAAGGAAGTGTTGACTTTGGATCCAGTAAAATTAGGGAATTTAATTGTGTTTAACTATAGTACACTCTTACAGTCAGATCAATATGGATATGTTCTATCAGTACAGTTCCCATGCATAACACTAACTTAGATGTCAGCCCAGCCTTAGCCAAGAGATTGCTTACACTCACAGATGCAGCCTTCCAGCAGCAGCAAGGGGCATCACTGGTCACTAACTCTGCTCCATCCCACAGTGTACCTGGAGGAGCCACAACACAGCACACTTTCCAGTGGGCATCTGAGCCTCCAGGAAACAAGCAGCTTGTCATCATTTTTACCAAAAGAATGAACTACAAGGATTGTCTACACCCCTGGTCTGTGTTTACCCTAAGGTGCTGCCACTGCTCAGTGAAAGTTTCAGTCAACTCACTGCTGGCCTTCTTCACTGAGAAAAGTCAGGCCTTCAGAAACATGAAATGTGAATAAAATCTGGAAGACAGGTGATGACTTGCCTTTCTAAACACTTTTTTCAGTGTCACATTTGTGCCTCTGAGACCACAGAGCATTTGCACCACTGCTTTTAAGTGAAAAATTGTCTGATACCAAATACTTTATATGATAGTGCACATCCAAAGATCTTCAAAATTTGCACCTATGATGATGTGTGAAATTTGTGCTGCTGTTTTCACATGAAAATTGTGCCCCCTAAGTGACTTGCAAAATGGATACCTCCTTAATATGTAAACCATGCTCCCCATGCCTTAGGAAACTTGAATTCCAGGCACAGTGCAAAACCCAAGACCCAACTCTGCCCAAGACTATGCAAAATGTGTTCCTGAAAGTCATGTGAAATGTGCACACCCAGTGCCACTCAAAATGTGCACACCATGCATACCCTCTATGTGTGGCAGGCCCACTGATATAATTGGAGTAGATGTCACCCACTGAAGGGCAGTAGGCTTTCATAGCCCAACACCTGGTATTCAGTAGTCATTATTTTATTTGAGCCACCATTAGGCATTATAAAGGATAAAAGCATTTCTTTACAATAAAGATATTGCACACAACTGAGTGCTAACACATATTTAAAATACATATAACTACATCAAGATAAATCATTGTACAGCAGCAATTTTGTTTCTGTATGTAAGTCCCGCCTCTATAAATTTGACTAACATTCTGGCATCCATTACATTAATAGGATTCAGTACAATTTCCATACAGTTTTTAATGATGTATTATATGGCTTAATAAAGTTTGTCAGGTATTTAAACCACCATTTTAAATACAAAGGACAGCTGAACAGTGGTATCCCATGATAATCGCGATGACATAACAGTGATTAAAAAAACAGTGACTGTATAATAACGAATCTGTTAACGGCGACCATCAATAAATAGCTACAGTACATAACAGCCCTCTGAAATAATGGTGACATACCTGTAAATGACATTGCTTGGAAAACGGAGATACAATAGTTTAGCCAGTTAAAGAAATAGGTTAGCCACATAGAAAGGGATTTCCTAATACCCAACTACTCCTTCCATTTCAGCAAAACAAAAAAAAAATGTCTCTGAAGATAATGGGAAGTTGATTAGTCCAGAGGTATGCTGAAGATGGTCTCTAGAACTGAAAGGTGATTTTTGACTTGGAACAACATTTTGTATGCTCCTGGGATGCAAGATAAGTTTGTCCCCATGAACGCGCCCGTTTCTGCGAACTTTTGGTGATTCCTGGGGTATCGACTGGGAGGAAATATGGAGACAGCAGGCCAAGTAAGTAAAACAGCAGATTGGAGAGATTTTGACTTTTAAGTCTCTTAATACTCCCTTCAGAGTTTAGTAGGGAAGAGTTAACTGTTAGCAGTACAGTGAGTGTTGCATTGAACTTCACAGTGAGCTGATGGGTGGGTGTAATTGGATTTCTGCAAGACTGCAACTATTGATGACTGCGCAAGTCCTAAACGTAGAGTACAGGAACAAGACCATCTGACAATCAGTTATTTCATGCATGCAAACTGGAATATTGGGCTTATTGGCCGCACATGTACTATGCCCACATTGCATTGAACGATCAAAGAATTTGAATTTAAAATTGAGCTTTTTGCAACGTGATTTCGTGCAGGACAGTCGGAGCTGTGCACAGATGAGAGTTGCTGTTCTAATCTCTCACCCCTTTCTGGGTAAAAGCTTTTCAAAAAGTCAGGCAAGGTGTTCCATTTAGCCATTTAGTTTTAGGGACTGAAAGTACGCAGAAGTCACTGTTATTTTGGGGGCTGTCTTGTAGAGTCGCTTTTAATTCTTTCGCCCATATTCTGTCGCTCAATTGACAATCGCGATTTTTAAGTCGTGGTAATCGCATGGAACCCTGAACAGTATATGGAATAAATCTTCCTCCTGGCCTATTTTATAGAAACATTCAACACATTTTTTATTACACTTCCCATGCCTTATTTCCTGTTTCTTTTTTTTTTCAAATTCGGCAACACAGACTTGCACATTGTGATAATTCTATGCTCTTCCATCTCAAAAGAAAAGAGAAACAGTTACATATTGTTTGCAGCTCTGAAAATATATGAATCTAGACTGACAGGGTACTATCTTTGTATTAGCAGTGTTGATCCCCAAAATCTGGTAGACAGATGGTATCCCTAGGATAGCAAGTCTGTGGTGTAACAGTCAGTAATCCATAGGGATAAGTCTACCCAAGCAAGAGGTGGGCATCAGAGTAGTCATACCATGTGACTACCATTTATTTTCCTGTAATGTTTGAGACACCTTAAAAACCTGTTGTCTCTTCAAAATTCTGCTCTAAAGAAACTGCAACTCCCAGAAGCCTCTGGGTGATTGAAATCCTTCCTCCTTCTTTCTGAAAGTTGATGACCATTAGAAATCTTACAGTGCTATTTTTAGCCAAGTACTAGGTGGCTCATCTTTGGAAATGTTCCAGGTATGTGAATTGTTTAACTGGTGGCTCCACTGAATTCCTTTTGTTGCTTCCCTCAAATGAAATTTATGCCCCTATTTACTTATTGAAATTCTGGCTTAAACTATATTTGTTTTAACAGTTTCAGGAGAATATTAGGTAGGCGGGTAATCATTTGTTGTTTGACTTATTTCAAATCATTACAATCAAGGATTCATAGATTCTGTCAGAAGACAAGGACTGCCAGGCCCATCCAGTCTGGTCATTTGCACTAGCTCACAAAGCGACCAATGACCCTTATTGGCTTAGCTTTTTCTTCTTATCTCTATTATTCTTTTGTTTCTGTTCCATGCATATTTAAAACCCACCACAGTATGGGCTGCCCCCACTTCCTGGGGCAGGCTATTCCATGCATTGACCACCCTTTCTGTGAAGAAGAACTTCCTAATATTTCTCCTTATGCAGCCACCCTTCAATCTCATGTCATGTCCTTTTGTCCTGGCACTACTGTTGAGTGGAAATATGTTGTCCCCTTCCACCTTGTTTAAAATACGTTCCCTCACCCAGAATCCAACCGCATATCCTTTGCTTGTAAAGCAAGTACACATCCAGTGTGCCACCTGAGGAGCTTATCATTTACATAACATTTTAAAAACATGCATACAAAAATCATAAAAATATGCCGAAGACAAAACACAGTGACAGCACTTCACACCATTACATACAGCCTGACTCACCTACAGTATGAGTAAATTTAAATAGCAGCATTCATACTTACCATATGAAATCTGTTTTGGTTAATGTCAGGAAAATGGTATCCTTTTTCAGAGTCCTTATCCAGGAAGTTGCAAGATAAACCAAAATGTCTGAGGGGGACAAAAAGATGTTTATTAAAAGTGGTTGAATCTAAATCTTTTTTTTGATAGTTATATCATGGCAAATCCAAAATGTCATGCTTAACACCCACAGCAGCACCTGAGCCACATTTACACAACTGGGCTCTTACAGTTATACAGTTTTTACTAAACCTGACTTCTATAACTGCATTTGATAAACTTTGAAAATCTATAGGATGTGCATATTTTCCATTTAACTAGGCTAACTAAATATTTCAGCTATAGTTCAAACTATGAAAAGTTTTTAAAAATTGATAACCATAGATTAAATCTAGAGCAGTGTGAGACGGAAACTGCAAATTCTAGTTCTGTGAAAATGTTCCATAATTTTGCAAAGCCCATGGGATTTTCCAAAATTCTGACTTTGGCCAAATCTGAATCCTCAGAACTTGTTCTGTGTATAGTATATTCACCCCGTTTTGTGAACATTTCTGGCTGAATTACAGAACTATACACAATAACTGTGGAATCACTGTTTTGTTTAATTCTATTCTGCAATCTAATACATTAATCCACAATACATGCAATCACTCTGCAGTTCTATGGATAACAGAGTGATCAGTTCTATAGAATTCCATTCTGCAATTCAATACATCGATCTACAATACATACATTCATTCTACCATTCTAAGTTGGAATTTCACAAAAACTGGCAAAGTGCATTCTGAAATTTTGTGGAAGCAAATTTATTTATTTTATTTATTTATTTTATTTAAACAGCAGTTTGGAAAACCTTTGAGCCATAGGCTCATTTACAAAGGTACCTTGTCACAGTAAGACAAACCAAAATACACAGTATAGCAGTACAACACATAAGTATAACAGTAAATTAAGACATAGATACAAACAAGCTGGTACAGGTAGGATGGATGCAGACAATACCAGAGTTATGTTGTCCTTAGCAGCTTAGTAATAAGCTTTGTCATAAGTACTGAGTACGGCTTTGACTAGCGGCAGTTACAGCATCGGGTGTTAATAAGGTGGTTACGTAAGGAAGTTTTGAAGCACGATATAGTTGGAGCTTCGGAGATGGAGGGGGGCAGTGTGTTGCTGAAATTTCTACCTTCTGTGGTAATGCTGCTGACAGAATTTTATTTTCACACAGCACTAATCTAGAGGACTTGAGCATGGGCATATCATCTTGCTTTGATGTGTCATAAATGTATTTGCTAAAAACCTTTTTATGTTTGCTTGCACGCATGTGCAAGAATTATAGTGCCACCATACAAGAATTCGTAGGTGTGCCTCTCCCACTTCCAATGCCCTGCTGCCTTTTGCAGGCATGGCCGCACAGTGCCAATGAATGTCGGAGCTGTTTATGACAGCCATCAGATGTAGTGGCATACAGTTGAAAGCAAAAAAATGCTGCAATCAGTGGTGGTAACGTGTAGGCACTTTGCATACTGCTATCCGGCAGTATGCAAAGTGCCTACATGTCGGCACTGCACTTAAACAGCTGTCATAGACCACTCCATCCCCCCAAAACTAGTAGCATGCTGGGAGCCCACCCCAGCATGCTCATGCACTCCCCCTCCACACACACTGTATGGCCGATGGGGGTGCCCAATCCCTCGTCAGTTCCACTGTGCCCCCCCAACAGAGTTCCAGGTGCCATGCTGGGAGCCCACCCCAGCATGGCAACAGTCCATAAGGCTGATGGGGGTGCTCAAACCCCGTCGACTTCACTGTATCCCCCCCAACAGACTTCCAGGTGCCACGCTGAGAGCCCACGCCAGTGTGGCAACAGTCTGTATGGTCAACAGGGGTGCCCAATCCCCCTTCAGCTCCACTGCCCCCCCAAACAGCCTTCCAGCTGCCACACTAGGAGCCCACCCCAGTGTGGCAAAAGTCCTGCATCGTCTTTAAAAAAAAATGCCCTGTAAGAAAAAATGGTCCCTCGCTGACTGTCTTGATCCCCCCTACACCCACCTGTGCCAACCTTCTGCATATCCTGCCTTCCCACACCCCCACCTCACCCCATACTTACCTCCGGAGTCCAGCACGATGATCTTTGGTGGACCGGGAACACATCTGCACTCTTCAAAGCCGACCGCGAAATGAGGACTTGCTGGTAAGCTGCATAATGGAATAAATAGGGTTTTTTTCAACTTTGATGCATAGCTCAGGCATTTTTGGGAATATTTTTCACCAAATTTTCAACATGGAGTTCTTGGGATCCCACCTTATGAATTCTGGCACTGTCATTTTGTTATTTAGTCCTGAAAGGTGATTTCACGGTCACTGTACGGAACCATCTTTTGGGACTGATTTATGAAACAACAGTGTTACAGTTCATGAAGTAGGCCCCCAAAAACCCTATGTTGAAGATTTGGTGAAAAAATTTCCAAAAATGATAGTTTTACGAGCGTGACATTGCGAGTTCCTATGCACGCCAGAAGTTCATGAATTTTTAATATTTTCACTCCAGATTTTCAACATTGTCATTTTACCACACCTCCTTATGAGCAGTATAGCTGTCATTTTTCACATCTCACCCAAAATGTGTTTCCACGCATGTAGCGCACAATGGAGCAGTCGGTGTGTGAAATCAATGTTCGGGACAGATTAAGAAAATCACAGTGACACTGTTCATGAACAGAGGTCTTAAAATGGCTATGTTAAAATTTGGTGACAGAAGTCCATAAAATGACTGTGTTAAGAGCGAGCATTGCTTAGTTTCCACGCACCCTTGTAAGTTCATGAATTTGTAATATTTTCAGTCCAGATTTTCACCACTGGCATTTTTCCACACTTCCTTATGAACAGTACAGCCATCATTTTTCACACCATGGCCGAAATGTGTTTTCACACTTCCAGCTCAGAAATGCGTGGTCGCTGTGGGAAATCACTGTTCGGGTCAGATTAAGAAAATCACAGTGACACTGTTCATGAGTGGAGGTCCCAAAATGCCTGTGTTGGCAATTCTCTGTAAAAAAATCCCCAAACTAATTACATTATGGGTGTGTGTTCCCGCAGTTTCTATGCATGCTCATGACTTCACCAGCTTTTTTTATATTTTCACTGCAGATTTTCAACATTGTCATTTTTTACACCTCCCCACGAACAGTACAGCTACACTTTTCACATCCTGTTCGAAATGTGTTTTCGCACCTGTGGTGCCAAATGGCATAGTCACTGTGAAAAATCAGCTTTCGGCTAACAAACTGATATTGTCACTGTTCATAAGGTGGGGGTCACAAAAAATCCATGTTGAAAATTTGAAGTGAAAATACCAATGAACTCCTGAGGCATTAGGATTTCTGACCATAACGCCCCATCCTGTAGAGACTGACAGGCATCAAGGGAGTGACATGGGATTGTCACCTGTAATGCTCATACCATTCCACCCCTACCCACATCCTGCAGCCAGTGAAAGGCATCGAGGTGTGCCTTGGACTCTTCGGCCCCAAAGTTCACCCCATTCTCCTATACTGTACCCATCTCACTGTGTTTCCTGATAGAATGGGGTGAGCATAAGGGCCAAAGACTCCAAGGCACACCGTGACACTTGTCGGTGTCTGCAGGGTAGGGTGTGGTGAAATGGCATGGCCCTCATGCCTGATGACCCAAAGGCACACCCCAATGCCTGTCAGTCTCTGAAGGGTGGTGGTGGGGTTGGCTTCAGTTCAATACTTCACTGCCATTCCTATTATGCAGCTCTCTAACTCCTACACTACCAATGCCAATGCCAGCAAGCAAACATTTGGTATTGACAAATGCTTGTTATATCTTGGGTTAAAGACAATACCGTCTTTAATAGGGTTCAATACCATCTTTAATAGGGTTCAATATCCTAGAAATCCTGTGTTTACCGATAAGCTCTTTACTGACTATGATCTTGGGGATAGGCAACCAATCCTTAAAAAGAATAATTTCTCTGCCAAACATAGGGCAGAGATATAGTCTTTTACTATAATATTAGTTTTAAGCAAGACAGAGCTCTGATTTGGGCCAAGTAAACCAGCATATTATGGTCTAATTCCACTTTGCTAAGTCCTTTCAGAGTATTTCTAGGAACGCCTACAGTAGTGTTGCTTTGAACATTATTACAGAAACATAGAAACATAGAAGTTGAAGGCAGATAAGGACCACAAGGCCCATCCAATCTGCCCATTTTTTCTACCTTATGAATGTGCCATCGGTCTTTGCTTTGTCAATAGCCTATCTATTCATACTCATCTGTGTTGCTGCCTTATGCCTATCCTATGCCTGTTTGAAGCCCTGTACTGTATTCATATCTACCACTTCCTGAGGTAGGCCATTTCATGCATCCACCACCCTTTCTTGTGAAAAAGAACTTCCTCACATTATCCCTTAATGGTATCAACTTTGTGTCCAGGTATTCTATGGTATCAAGGTTAGCCAAATTATAGATCTCAGAACCACAAAGGGTTTCTAAGTCAAGCATTCAATGTTTGTAGTAGCTGGAGGAGAATATTCTTTAGACTCCCTGATTTTTGTAGATGAAAGTTTTACATAACAGAATTATAATAAAGCACACTGAGGATGTTTTACTGTGAGTGCAGGTTTTGTATCTGTGTGGATGGGGGGGTTGCCAGAAGCATTTACAGTTTTATTCAGTGATATGAGTACAGAATCTCATATTGTACAGGTACAGTAAACCATAACAGGCATGCCAATTTCATGACCCTAAACCCAAAAGTCATACAATGGTTTTGTGGGAATTCCATTTGCAAAAGGAGGGAAAAGACCCTCCTACACTGTTGTCTTATAAGGTATCAGAGCCCACCCACTGGGTTCAGATTTACCCAGGTCGTGGGCCAGCCCCTCTCTAACTAGTTTCTACCTAGAATAGAACAACGACTACAAATTGAACATTTAGATTGGCTGACAAGCATTCTAAAGTGATATGTTAATGGCTGAAAACTGTCTTACCTGATAAAATTAGAAGCATAAAAACATTAATTAAAAAATAAATTAAAACATTCTAGTTTAAAAATATATCAAGTCACTCTGAGGGTAGAATTACCTATATTGATCTAATCCTTTGTGGCTGGAGCATAATCCACTTAGCCTTACATTATAACTCATGATCCTCCCAGTGGGTTAAATTAACTCCTGCTATAAAGTGCCTCATTTACGACGTACTAGTATAAACCTACAGGGTCAAAAGTTCAGGGTGTGCAAATATCATCATGTCAAATCTGTATTAAAACACCCCAAACCTAAATAAGAAAGAAAATGCTAGCTATAAGCCAATGTCCTCAAAATATCAACGGTACTCTGCAGGAAATAGCCCCAAAAGTGAACAGAAATCCCACACTGAAAACAAATCCCACTCCCAAACCCATAAATGCAAACGAAAAACAAGCCAACACATCCCAGACATCTATAAGAGGTGATCTCTGGGCCAACAAAGGTGCAGGAAAAAATTAAAAAGAAATCAAACACTGCAAAACAGAATCCAGCCTCAAAGACCCAGAAATACAACTGACAACAGTGACACAGAAAGATCCAGCAGTACTAATATTTCCAGCAGTTATGCACATACTGGCCAAGATATTCAATGGGGTTGTACCTGGCACAATTGAGTTGCACCAGTGCAACTCCAGAAATGCACCTTAGGGCAATATTCAAAAGGGGGAAATGTGCAGCTCAATTCCTGATGTGCCAAGGTGGAAAGATAATGTATACGGCATATCTCCTGGGTGTGTGCCCATGCATATGTGACACATCCCGATATTCGGTCCAGGATGTGTGGCGCATCTGCTGACACATCCCAGAGATGTGCCACATGCCTGGGCACAAAGTTGAGCCCGTAATAAATGGCTCAACTGCAAGCCACCCACAGGCGGGCCTCTGTAGTGCAGGAAGCAACACAGCAGCCACCAGCCGTGGGTGACTTCCCCCCAGAACACCATATGCAAGCATCCACAGAAATCCCTGGTGGTCCAGTGGTTTCCCCCATCCCTCCTGTAACCCCGATCACCATTATGTTGATGTTTTACAATCCCTGGTGGTCCAGTGGTTCCCCCCCACCCCTCCTGTAACCCAATTGCCATTATATTGATATTTTATAATCCTTTGTGGTCCAGTGGTTCCCCCACCCTCCTGAACCTCATTGCCATTATATTGATGTTTTATAATCCCTTGTGGTCCAGTGGTACCCCCACCTGAATCCCCAATCACCATAAAAACAGTCAGTTGAAAGCCCTGGTGGTCCAGTGGTTCCCCCTCCCCATCCAAATCCCCAATCACTGTATAAATGGCCAATTTAACTGCCTGCTAGTCTAGTGGTACCCCCTTCCCCATCACTAACCCAATCGAGTTGTGTGCAAAATATACTTTCCCTGGTAGTCTAGTGGTACCCCACCCCTCCCACACAGGACCTCCAGCCCACCTAGCTCTCTCCCCATCATTGGTGGGTGGCATAGCCGCACATACCTCTGTAGCTGCCCACCAAATGCCAGCTTACAGTATATGCTGCAAGCTCAATGGTCCACAATGTGGACCATTGGGCTTGCAGTGCACACTGTAATAGTCATTCACAGCTTTGTGAATGAATCACAAAGTTTTGAATGACTATTACGGTATGCACTGCAAGTCCGTTGGTCCACAGTGTGGACCAGTGAGCTTGCAGCACATACTCTAAACTGTCATTTGGCAGGCAGCTGCAGAGGTATGTGGGTGGGTATGCTGTCCGCTGATGATAGGGAGGAGCTAGGTGGGCTGGGGGGTCCTGTGTGGGTGGGGGGTTGGGGTACCACTAGAGTACCAGGGAAAGTATATTTTGCATTACAATGGTGAGAAGGGTTACAATATGGGGAGGTGGGTACCACTAGATTACCAGGGAGTTAAATTGGCCATTTATACAGTGATCGGGGATTTGTGTGGGGAGGGGGGAACCACTGGACCACCAGGGCTTTCAACTCGCCATTTTTACAGTGATTGGTGGATTCGGGCAGGGAGGCACCACTGGACCACCAGGGATCTTCAACTGCTTATTATTACGGTGCTCGGTGGTAGGGATGGGGAGGGGGCACTAATGTAGTACCTGGTACTGGGACTGCATGCTGTGCAGAGCACCAGGAGCATTTTGTTGGCCAGCCCTGCAGAACTCATGGAATTGGAGCCACAATAACATGCAAATGGCTCCATTTGCACCTTGCATGTATTATGGCTCCATTTGCATATTGGTGTCTGAATATCAGGAATTTGCGCACGGTGTGTCTCTGATGCACTGGTGCAGTTCCCATTCCTGGTATTCAGACTGTCTGGGGATGCACCAGTACATTGTATTTGTGCTGCATGCATTATTTGCTATATACAGAAGAGATGCACCATGGCACATCTCTTTTGAATATATCCCTTTGTTGCTCCAGCACAACTCAGCTGTGCTGCGCAACCACTTGTGCCATTGCCAGGTGCAAGTCTGATTATCAGGACCACTAAATACAGCAGCAGTGCTCAAAATGCTGCAAAATGTCTTACTCACAAAAACAGCTCACCTCTCAACCAGGAACTCTGCTCCACAGAGACACTGAAAGAGCACCAGTGAAATCATTAGGCACAAACAGAACTTTTAAAAGGGCCACAGAACTAATATACAAAACATGTACACTAACTGAATGACCCGTAAAAAACACTGATTCATGGAGGGTGGAGACTGCCAATCAAAGATGGAGACAGTCTAATTTGATAAAAGAGATCATGGGGAAACCTATTTTCAACCATCCGTAAGCATGTCTAACATCTGGAGACATTTCTCACCACAGTGAGAAATGTATTACATGGGCTTCATAAAGATATAATTTTGCTGTAAATCGGCCTGGTATTTGTTGAGTGGCATTGAGTGAAACGAGTCTGGTGCAAACATATGAGTATATCCGGGCAAGGCCGAGGCATCACACCTCTGGTAAATTTTCATTCCAACTAGAAGGGCTGGCAGCGGATCACAACTGGAAGGTGACAACCAGAAGAACGTCGGCAGGCCTATGTGCTTCACCACCTGCAAATGAGTTGGAGAAATTCACAGAGATGTTAAGAAGAGTATTGCAAGACACAGCAAGAATTAAAATTAACTAGCTCTAAAACTAATGCAGGCCTAAGTTTACTAGCCACGAGGACAGAGGCAGTGGTGAAATGACAGGAGATCATGCTTTCCTAACACCAAGGTCAGCTCCATGAACACCAAGGACATACTCAGTATGGCACTGGGTCAGAACAGAGCTGACAATAATAGCGCAGTCAAGAGAAACATGTGGAAAAAATAGCACTGATTTTGTTTTTGTGGGGGGCTTCGTCACTGCACCCCCGACATGGGGGGACTGTGCCCCCACACCTCCCAGACTGAAGGATTCTCACTCCAGGGAGCGGGAGCAGATCACGGGGTGAGTTGAAATTTTTGGGGCCATGGAATACTGTTTTCACTGCCCCGTGTAAAAAAAAAAAGTCCCAATGCACAAACATTTTTGGAGTCCAGGATTGGAACCCTGGCCTTCACTGCAGCTGGCAAAGTTGCTCTATGTGCCAGTCCTCCACACCATGGGAGCAGCTCAGCCAGCCTCCTGGACTTTGGTGCCCTTGTGTCTGTACAGCACCACGGACAGTGACCAGGGGAGCACTTACTGAAAGTGCTGAATATCCCCCTCTCGCTGTCCATGCTAGCCCTACACAAACTAGGGCTCTGTATACTGGCACTATTCATGTAGTGCTATTCTAACCTGGTGCTGTCAACCAGTATTGCTAATCCTGAGAGTGCCAGCAGTGTGCTAGATGTGTCCAATTTTGTTGAAATACCACTTACAGATAATTTAGAGTCTGCAAAACAAGAAAATGCAAGTGCTACTACAAACACCAGTAATACTTCTAACTCTGAACAAACAGAGAGTGCAGAGGTGCCTCTTTCTGCTGAAGCTGCTTTGTTGGTGGGCAGTGAGCTGGGATTAATGAACCCGAATGCCGATGTTGAAAGGACTGTGCCTGTGCCCCCTACACCTAGAAGATCAAAGAGAGTTGTCAGACCTGTAGTACACCTTACATATGATTCCCCAGGAAAGCCTGTAGACTTTCCTGTGAATGTGATCCATAAAGGGGTGTACATTACAGCTAACTCCCTTCCTAAGACAGGATTCACTGTAGCTTCTGCATTAGTGATAAAACCTTCCAACCAATATGCCTGGGGTCATTTTTACAGAGCTCCCAAAGTTAGCTGATAGGTTCAGGTTACCAGCCACTCGGGTCTAGATATGAAAGAATTTCCAGGGAGAATGTAATGAATAACTAACACAGACAGTATGGAAATGTAAAAACAATATGTTGAAAGAAAAATGCAACTGTTTGGGTAATACAATTGCTTATAAAAATGCCATTTACAAGTAAAGCATGCTTTATTATAAATATTGATAATGAAACTGCCCAGTAATGTATATAGTGATTTATGGTTGCAACCTGTATATAGTGAAAAATAGTATCACACTAAGTAAAATTGTTATTTGTGTATAGACTTGATGTGGATGCCAAGTTTTCTAGACAGGGGAGACAGTGGTCACCCCCCACCAATTTGGGGGTTACTTTAAGTGTCTCCCAGGGCTCTATCAATGCCCACTGCCAAGCAAACATCCATTGAAAACAATAAATCCATAGTTATTTGGTAACCTATAGATCTGTGTGAGAGTACCATAATGTGCCTCTGAGCCTGTCCCTTTAAATGACACTTCCAGTGTGTTGTGAATGGCCTGGGCTGGGGGTCCAAGTGCTTCAGAGCTTGCAACCGGCCGGGCATCACCCTGATTTGCGCCACTCTGCTGTTGCTGTTAGAGCACAGGAAGCCCTAAGTGGTATTGTAAATATTTACTTCTAATCTGTTGTTATGTTTAAACTATAGTGCTCATTTTAACCTGCCTTCTTGCAGCTTATGCATCTTAATGACAGCCACCATGTTTGATCCAGGACTTCCAGGAATTGGACCAATTGGGACACAGAGGACCACGAGGGATACTTAGTTCAGGTGCCTTGTGGGAGAAACTGTGAACTCTAAGGTTTGGCACCTAAAGGAATCAATAGGAGTACAAGATTGTCATTGACACCTCCCCCTGACCAATTGGAATGGAAGAAAAATGGACTGATATGAGAACTGATTTCAAACTGTGAGCAGTTCATCCCGCGACTCAATGGAGCTAGGAGCCATGTTTTAAGCTTGTGGGTTTCTGGCCTAGGAAAGACCTAGTTTCCTCTGTATGTGGTCCTGAGTTCGGGAATTGGTCACCAGAGACTGCCTACTGCAGGTTGAAAGGTTTTCTCAGCACAGCGGCTGTAATTGGGAACTGGCCTAAAGCCAAACTGAGAAGTGGGTGAGAGAATGCTGTTTTCATTTAATGTGCTGAATGCTCGAGGTGGGCCGAGGACTACTGACCAGGGATGCTTGTTTCCCACCGGGAGTCAGTTGCCTTGTTTGGCCAAGTTGTCAGCCTGCTGGAGGCTTTCTCCGGCCAAAAGAACTGAACTTTGCCAGAAGTGCTTTATTCGACCTTGGGCTCATGCCAAACCTGGTCCAAGCCATCTAGTCCTGCACCAGCTACAGTTTTGTTGGCAAGAAACCAGCTTGGGGATCCCGCCCCTGTGCAGCAAGGTATTGCAGGCTGTGGCAACCTGGAGGGAAAGGCCATGAAATGGAAGTGAGTCATGTTGGCCCAGCTTCCCCATGCTCTTCAGTGCTCCGCAACAGGTCTTAATTTCACCAGGCTATCTTCTATATACTGGTGCTATGAGTAAACCCAGGGTAGCTCCCTGAAACAAGCTCTTGAATTATTCTGTGGTACCATCTGATTTCACTTAGTGCTGAGACTGAGACAGGGAGAGTGAAAAAGCAGCCACAGCTTCTGATATTTGCAGTCAGTTGTGACTAGACCTGTTACTTAGCCTTTGTGAAACAGGAGTCTGTTAAGGGGAGGAGCTGAAAGGGGCCTAGTTGAACTGAGGATTTATAACTGGAGTTGTTTGTGGTCTCTGTCTGCTGAGACTGAGACAGGAAGAGTGAGAAAGCAGCCACAGCTTCCTTGAATCAAGGAGGTTATTTTCTAGACTACACTGAACTGAATTATTACTTTTTGGACCTGTGTAAGTAACTAGTATTGATTCTGTTTTTGGGGTGGACTTTTCTTAGTTTTAACTTTAATTTGCCAGGAAGGAACTGTAGCTGGGAGATATTTGCAGTCATTTGTGACTAGACCTGTTACTTAGCCTTTGTGAAATAGTCATCTGAAAGGAAGGAAGGCACTCCCTGGGGTGGGGGGGTAAGAGTTGTAGGTGATTGTTTCTGGGCATGGGACTTTACTCCACCACCCTCCCTCACCCACCACCCCAAGCGTATAACTTCCTTTATATCAGGGGCTCTGACATCACTTCCCCAAAACTGTTAACAACATACACCTGTTCATATCCTTAAAGGCACAGCACACTGAATAGGGGGGTAGGGACACTCACAAGCTTGCACACACTAAAACAAGAACAAAAAAAAAGCATCTGTAACTGGAAGGGACACAGACATGTGGGGAGTGATGCAATGCACTGGCTGTGGAGCAGCAGTCTTCCAGGAGACATTCTGGAGACTGCATTGCTGCCCTATTTGCAGGCAACTATCTGGTCTGAGGGAGGAAGTTGTTCATCTCCATGCTGACCTGGCAAGGATTCAGGAAACCTGCTCCCCCACCCAGAGACCACCCAGGCCACTGCCACTACCTCAGAGGTTGCCAAGAAAAGAGGAGTGGTTGGACCACGGTGGGCACAGGGAGGGTGAGGGTGGTGGAACAGAGGCGCATCCCTCCAGTTGTGCCTCTCCACATTTCATTCACCACTCTGGTGAAGCATGGTTCCTCTATGGAGGTACCTGCAGTGGAGACCAAGGAGGATGCTGGGAACCTCCACAATGGAGACCCACAGGAGGGTGGCCCAGGACCCCACAGAGGAAGGAAACAACTCCTGGTGGGTGACTCAATTGTTAGGGGGGTAGAACTGGGGGAGGGAGGGGAAAGAGAGGTAAAGTGCCTGCCCAGCACCAAAGCTTGGCGGGACAGGAAATGAATCCTCAGGATCGTGGGAGCAGCAGCAAGGGGGAAGGAACTGGATGTCATTATCCACCTAGGGACAAATGACCTGGCTAAGAATGGGATCAGAGCAGTGCAACAGGAGTTTGTGGAGTTGGGGAGGGGCCTTAGACAAGTAGCACACATGGTAACTTTCTTGGAAGTGCTACCTGGCTATGGCATGGATGAGGCTAGGGCACTTCACACCATGGGATTCAAAACTCATTGAAAAGCTGATGCAGAGCTCAGGGATTTGGCTTCACTGGGGACTGGGGGTCTACCTGGAGGGATGCAGGCCTATACAGGCATGATGGTCTGCATCTATCCTGGAGGAGAACCAGAATCCTAGGTGATAGGTTTAATTGCTTCAATGGCAAGTATTTAAACTAGCCAAGGAGGAAGGCATTGAAGAGGAGAAGGGAAATCCTAGTCCCTCCAAAAAATCAGGGTAGTTAGTGAGGTAAACACCAAGATAGAGCAGTGGATAGGGAGAAGGGCAGGGATAAATGGATAAAAAGACAAAGGCAGTAGGGACAGGGATGGGGCAAAAGAAATAAAGCCACAAAAAAATGGAGGGTAATGAGTACCAATGCCTGTAGTCTAGGTAAAAAGCTCCCTGAAATGGTGGCCTTGATGGAAGAGGGATGCCTGGATATTGTGGCAGTCACAGAAACATGGTACACAGAGAACCATGACTGGGATGTCAACCTACCAGGGTACACAATCTATAGGAGGGACAGGGAGGGAAGAAGAGGAGGAGGAGGAGGAGTAGCTCTCTATGTAAGGGAAGGGATAAAAGCAACAGAACTAAAGGGTAAACAGGGAGGAGAGGAGGCACTGTGGGTCACCCTGGAGACTGGAAATGGCTCCACAATCCGCACAGGGGTTGTATACAGACCCCCGTCTCAGGGGGAGGAAATGGACAAGGAAATAATAGACAGCATCCTTGGGATGGCAGAGAAAGGGGAGATACTGCTGATGGGGGACCTGAATATGCAAGATGTGGACTGGAGTACCTTTGCTGCAGCCACATCCAAGAGCAGGACCATTCTCGATACCCTACAGGGGGCATGCCTCAGACAGCTAGTTTTGGAACCCACTTGAGAGAGAGCAATCTTAGCCTGGTACTTTCAAATGGGGATGGAGAGAGGATCTCTGATCTTGAAGTGGGTAGCCATCTGGGAACAAGCAACCACCAAGCAGTGTGGTTCACAATAAACTTAGCTGTAGAGTCAAGCCACACAAAAGTGAAGGTACTGGACTTCAGGATGGCCAATTTTGTCAAAATGGGAGAGTGCCTCAGAAAAGCACTAGCAAACAGGCAAGAAGGTGGGGTGGAGCAACAATGGGGAAACATCAAAACCACCATCACAGAGGCAACAAGCCTTTGTGTGCAGCAAACAAATAAATCAAAATGAAAGAAAAAAACAATATGTTTCTCAAAAGAAGTGACGGGGAAGGTAAGGGAGAAAAAGATAGCATTCAGGAAGTATAAAGAAACACAGAAGGAGCAGAACAGAGAACTGTACCAGTTAAAGCAGAAGGAAGCAGGTAAAGCAGTCAGAATAGCAATTGCCCAAACCAAGATAAAGATAGCCAACTCGGTTAAGAAGGGGGATAAAACCTTTTATAGGTACATTAGGGAGCAAAGAAAGAGTAAGGCAGGGATACTGAGGCTGAACAAAGAGGAAGGTGGTTGGGCAGAGAGTGATAGTGAAAAAGCAGGGATACTGAATGAATACTTCTGTTCAGTATTCACAATGGAAAAGCAGGAGGAAATACCTAATCTGGTCAATAGAAGCACTCGGGATGGGGGGGGGAGTTGATATTAGTCATTTCACAGAAGAAAGGGTTCTGGAAGAACTCTTAAAACTGAAGATGGATAAAGCAATGGGACCTGATGGGATTCACCCCAGAATTCTAAAAGAACTAAAGGAAGAACTAGTAACACCACTGACTACCTTTTTTATTAAATCATGGGAGGATGGTGTGGTACCTGAGGACTGGAGAAGGGAGGATGTGATTCTCCTTAACAAAAGTAGGAGCAAGACAGAGGCAGGAAACTACAGACCTGTTAGTTTGACCTCAGTGGTAGGGAAAATGATGGAATCACTTCTGAAGGAAAGAATTGTTGAGTACCTAGAGGCCAGTGGGGCACAGGATCCAAGGCAGCATGGATTCACAGAGGGAAGGTTATGTCAGAAAAATCTAATAGATTTCTTTAACTGGGTGACCAAAGTAGTAGACCAGGGAAGGGCTGTGGACATGGCTTACCTAGACTTTAGCAAAGCATTTGACACAGTCCCACACAACAGATTTATAAACAAGTTAGCCAGCCTGGGAGTGTGTCCCAGGGAGGTAGCCTGGGTAAAAAATTGGCTAGACAACAGGACACCAAGGGTAATAGTAAATGGAGTCCACTCTGAAGAAAAGGGAGTTACTAGCTGAGTACCGCAGGGGTCAGTACTGGGTCCGATCCTTTTTAATGTCTTTATATAAGTGACATTGCAGAGGAACTGGAAGGAAAAGTATGCCTCTTTGCAGATGACACAAAGATCTGCAACAGGGTTGTTACACAAGGAGGGGTGGAAAGGATGAGAAGGGACTTGGCAAGGTTGGAGGAATGGTCAGAAGTATGGCAGCTTAGATACAATGCAATGAATTGCAAAGTAATGTGCCTGGGAAACAAAAGCCCAGGGGAAGAGTATACAATGGGGAGGAGGTACACTACTAACAACAGAAATGGAAAGGGATCTGGGGTAGTCATATCAGATGATCTAAAGGTATGTAAGCAATGTCAGAAGGCAGTAAGGAGACATGGGGGATACTGGGATGCATAGGGAAAGACATCACCAGTAGAAAATAGGAAGCTGTTATCCCACTGTACAGACAGTTGGTGAGATCCCATCTGGAGTACTACATGCAGTTCTGGAGAACCCATCCCCACAAGGACATAGACAGGATGGATGCAGTCCAGAGGAGGGAAACTAATATAGTGCAGGGTTTGCACCAGAAATCATATGAGGAGAGACTAAAGGAGGTTAATATGTATACCCTTGAGGAATGGTGGGAGAGGGGGACATGATAGAAACGTTCAAGTACCTCAAGGGAATCAACAAAGTCCAAGAGGATAGCATCTTTCAGCAAAAGAGATGTGCAAGAACAAGGGGGCATAATTTGAAGATAGAGGGGGGACCGCTCTGGGGCAATGTGAGGAAGTATATTTTCACAGAGAGGGTAGTGGACACATGGAATGGCCTTCCTGAGGAAGTCATGGGGTCAGAAACAGTGGGGGGAATTCAAGAATGCATGGGAGAGACATAAGGCAGTTCTGGTGGGGTAGACAGAAGTAGGCTGTTGGCTAACTAGAATTTGCAACTTATCAAATAGGTAGAGAAATGGGCAGGCTGGATGGGCCAGGCAGTTCTTATCTGCTGTCAAAGTCTATGTTTCTACGTTTCTATACCCGGGCTATAGGTAGGAGGAAACAATACCATACAAAGCTATATGCGGATGATTGCCTCATACTAACTAGTGATATGAAGTTACGTATCCCTACATTTTTACATTATTAGACACTTTTGTGGATATTTCTGGGCTTCATATAAATGTTAGCAAAATGATAGTACTCCCTCTAAATGCCCATACTACCCCTGCTCTTGTATCCCATACAGGACTATTCTGGGACAAGGGAGCTATCAAGTATCTGGGGGCATGGATAACCCTTGATGTTCACACCTTAGCAGCCAAAAATTTTACCCCTTTGATTACTGGCCTGCAAAAGGGGATGGACAAGTGATCTCACATAAACCTCACAATGCCAGGAAAGATAGCAGTGATTAAAATGGTGGTTGCCCAGAAGGTTTTTTACCTTCTGTCCCACCTTCCGGAAGAGATACCTGTGAAATGGTTCCAGAAGTTAGATTCCACAATAAGGAGAGTCCTGTGGAGGAAAGCTATCCCCAGATATAGTAGGGCCAAATTAATAGCCCCTTAGAAAAATGGAGAGTGGTGCCTGTTGCACTTTCAACACTACGCTTATGCTTTCTTAACTGCCAGAACATGCTGCTTGTTTCAAGAGGAAGGTGCAATGAAACCCACTTGGATGGATATTGAGATCAGTGTACTATTCGGCACTAACCTAACAGCTTATCGCAATGTCTCCCTGCCCAAAACTTTTCATACTTCACTCATGGTCAAAGCAGTACACGCTGCCTGGCAGAAAATTGGACAAATAACTAAATCTTTTCTAAGTCCCATGGTGTATACCTATTTTTGGAATAACCCCTGCTGGCGCATAGACCACAACCCTTTTATATGGGATAATTGAATGGAAACTCAGATATACAGCCTAAAAGATGTTTCAACAAAAAATGGACAGATACTGAACTTCTTTTCCTCCCTGCAATACAGGTATAACCTGCCAAAGAGTGACTTTTGGAAATAACTCCAGCTGAGACATTTCTGTCACGGATGGTCCAAATCTAGATGTATGTGTCCCATGTGCAGAAGGGAATACCTTCAGTAAGAGACTACCAGTAGCAATGTGGGTGACATCCACCAGAGGCCTAGCAGGTCAAATTTACAGGACAATGAGGGAGAGTGCCCCAGATCCCTCACTCCCAGCCAAACTAAAGTGACAAAGCATACTGCATGTGTCCATCTCTGATGAGGAGTGGAGCACATGCTGGAACTCTGCTCGCAGGGCCTGTGGTGACCACCGCAGCCTTCTGATACAAAATAAAATACAGCATCTATGATACCACACCCCAGTGTAGCTCAAGACCATGGAGCTTACTGTATGCAGCAGGGTAACTGCTGGAGGTATGGGAAGGAGGGGGCAGATTTGTTACATATTCAGTGGCAATGTGGTTACATCTGCCCCTTATGGGATAGAATAATCAACTGCTACACAGAAGTGCTCACATGCCAAATCCCTGCCTCCCCAACTATTTTAATTCTAGGTATATTGCCAGATATCTTTCCTCTGCACTCCCCACAGAAGCTATGGTTGTTGCAAGCCATGACTGAGGTCAAGAGACTTATCCTGAGAAGATGGCACTCTACTGAGGTCCCAACCTTTAGAGTGTGGCTTTTAGCCATGGGAAAGCTTGCCACATTCTCTAGAATGTCTTATTTTGCTGCCCATACTAGCCAGAATTTTCTGGATAGGTGGGCCCCATTTCTATGGTATAGAATTAGACTTGTCCCCAAGGGAGAACACAAAGTAAAGATCTACTAAAGCCCAGTGAAAAGCTATGTTTTGCTGCCCTTTCCAACAAATCAACTGTATATTGATAGGAGAATACCTAAGATCTACATATGATAATGTTTTCAATGGGAATACTTTCTCATAAGACTTTTTCTTAGCCCTTTGTGTACCTTTACTAAGACTTAAATGTAAGACAGTTACTTAATAACCACTGGAATGGATACCAAGACAGATATATAACATGTATAATTAGTTTATTTGTATGTATACCACAGTTAAAATGTGACTGTTGAATATCCTGGTTGTTCACATATATGTTTCTCGTTTGTGACCTAATATGCTGTTCATAAGTTTGATATATATCTCTTTGGTTCAATAAAAACATTAACTGCAAAAAAAAAAAAAAAACATTGATTCATATAGCATTACAAACATTTTATAAGGGGCATGACACACTCTAGAGTTTGTTGATTATGTCAGGTTAACCCACTGCCTGGTGACTGAAATCTGAAGGTGTACACACAAATGTTTGTTACTATTTACCTAACATAACCCTTATTCTGTCATGTGTTACTGCTTACATAACCCAACTCCTGGTCGTGCCATAATACTTTAATTATTCTATGAGCTGTCTATCCACTTTTTCTTTGATCAGAAATGCTTCACTCCAGTACACAACTAAACATGTTTCCATATACCAGATTTGCAAGATATGGAGACTTCTTCGTCTGATTTCCCTGCTGATAATTGTTTCTGTTTCTGTTCCAACTGGGATAACTTGCCATCATGTACCTCAAAGTCTTTGAGTATTTTTTTTCCATTTTCTTTCTTTAGAACTTCCATCTGTTCTGTGCAAGCTAAGGCGTGAATTGCTTGACAAGGAGTGCTATCCTCTACCCTCAAGCCTACCTCAGGCCATGTGTCAATCTGCACGGCCCCACCAAAGGATTAGAGGAATGACTGTGACATCCGAAGGCCCAGACTACAGATAAGAAGTTGTGTGCTACCTTAGGCCTCAAGCTCTGCATGTGTCTGCACCAGGCTGTGCCAAAGTTGTTGATTGTTCTTTGAATAATTTTAAATGGAATATGACACTAACAGCTTGAGACCTTTCAGCATTGCATGCAGTGGCTGTAAAGTCTCCTTAGAGGCACATTCTGTCTTCATTTTGATGTTATGTCCAGATGGATGTTGTCATTGTCATCTCACTCATGAGTAGAGAGACGCGGCTGCATGAACTTAAAAGAGAATGGTAACCTTCTCAAATTTCAAGTTTGTTCTTCAGTTGAGGTCTATATTTTTTTTTAAGTTACCGTGGCATTAAATTATATACTGAGCACTATATTTTATGATTGTTTGTAATAATTGTTTTAATACGGCTACCCCAGACCCTTATGAAAATCTGTTCATCTATCTGTTGCCAGTCAGTCTATCTGCCTAGCTGTCTACCTATCTATAGGTTATACTGTATCCTACACTACCCACTTATTCAAAATACTTGAAATCTTTGTGGTTTTGTCCTTTCCAGTTGCAAAATGGGGTAGCAGCTGGATCCCACCGAAAATAAGATGTTGCATAACAGTTGGGTGATTGTAGGTACATATATTCCAAAGCAAAACTGAAAACTGACTTGCTCTCATAATCAACTGATCTTGCCCTGCAGTTAAGGTTAAATTACCCCTATACTTGCAAAAGGCTGATACTAAAATATAGATGAATTACTGCAATGAACCCAATATGAATCTTGACTTTCTTAAACATTTTTTCAATTAAAATATGACTAAAACTTTGCTCTTCTGATTTGACATACTGTACACTGGAAAAGGTTGCTGAGTCTAGCCAGCTGTACTGGGCTGGCTGATTTTCTTTCTTTTTTCAGTTTTCTATTTTTGCCACCCATTTTCACCTCACCAGCTGCTAGGACATCCTTCCACCTGCCCAAGCCCTAATACCCGTAGCATAAGTCCTTTGGTGGTCGTACCCACCACCAGCCTTTGCTCTACAACCTCCATGGACACCCTGACTATAGCCCATAGCTTGCCCCCTATGGGGGGGGGGCGACCTCATGGATCCCCAAGCCAGGAGGAGATACTTCACTCAATGGTGGGAGCCTGTGAGGATGAGCCAGCAACACATTGCAGGAGTCAACTTGACAGTGCTATGGCATATGTGGCATGTAGCTTCACCTTCCCAGTGCTACTGGGGATATTTTGTCCCCTGCTAGGCCCTCCCTTATCCCACCCCAGGGCATGGTCCTCAGAGGTGACCTGTCACTTAGCCTATCAAGGCCATTGGAAAGGTGGGTAAGTGCCACACCTCCTTTGTTGCTCCCCTGCTGTCCTATACTCTGGGTGGTTGATGCCGCTGCATCACCTGCCAGTCAAGTGGATACATGCCCATGTGAGTTTACCCAAGAGGGACCACTTATTCCTTCCCACATGACACCCCCTTCCCCTGGGGCACTGGGGATGGTCAGCATTGGAAGGTGATGCCCTCCCTTCCTGAGAGTGGAGGCATCCATAGGACACCTGATCCTGCCTCACGAGTCAGCACCAAACGTCCTGGAATTGGGGTGTGAACCTGAGTTATCTGGATGACAAGTGATAGCTCTACTGATGCGCTAGGCTGATTTTTCTTTCAAACAATTTGTGCTTATTGTATTTCACATGAGTTTGTGATAGGAAAGTAGAACATTCTGTGTTATTTATTTTCCCTTCATTTAACAAGAGGATAATCCCTGAGTACTAGTTATTATCTGCAGTTATGGCAGACCACCAATATAATTCAGATCTAGGTTCTGACCCAAATATGTTTTTTTTTTAAAAACAGATGAGAAGTGATAGTTAGCAATGTTTTGATTAAAAAGCCCTTCAGTGTATGGGGGAGAATGTTTCCTTTTAATTAGTAACCAGACCCTAGAGCTCCGGCTCTGGGGTCCTCAGTGCTGTATGCAGATGACCTAGTCATCATGGCCAAATCCCAGGACATCGCCACCATTAACACCAAACTAAACTCGGACTTCGACCACATCCAAACTTGGTTGCAGGACTATAAACTTGTTATTAACCTACAGAAGACACAGGCCATGCTATTTGGCTCAGCAGCCAAGTTAAAAGCTGCCCTGGATTCACTACAGATCTCCAGAGCTGATGGATCATCGCTGACTGTTGCAGGCTCGGTCAAGTACCTGGGGGTAACCCTTGACCTGCAGCTGGATATGAACCTGCACATACGAAATAAATGCAAGGCCTCAAACTGCAAGCTGGGTCAGACTTACAGAGCAAAAAGCTGTCTAACTCCTGCTGCCCGTCTTGCTCTAGCCAGGGGAGTCCTCCTATCCACGCTTTGCTATGTACTAATTATCTTTGCCCACATTGCAAAAACTAGTCTAGTAAAGTGGGACTCAGCGTACAACAACATATGCTGTTTTGCACTCTCAGCCCCGCCTCACTCACGCTGTGAGCTTTACCCAACTTCAGTGGCTCCCACGAACTCACCGGCTCTTATGTCATGGGCAACTTGATTGACAATATTGTCAGAACTGCCACCCCTCAAAACCTTGCTGAGACCCTTGTTCTTGCTACACCCTCCTACAACCTGTGATCCAGCAGCTCCCATGCCCTCCTGGTACCTAAAACCTGCACACAAATAGGTGACTGAGCCTTCGCTGCATATGAGCCCAGGATTTGGAACTCTCTTCCAACTAGCACTTGCTCCTCTCCCTTGCACCAGAGTTTTAAAACCTCCCTCTGGGGTTTTCTCAAAACGGCTGCCACCTGTCTCTGCACTAGACAAACCCTCTCAGCCTGAGATGCCCCAGCTAACTGAGATTCTACCTAAACATTATGACTTGGGCAGAGCACAACTGTGCTCATACTCCTCCTGTTCTCACAGCATATATAAAAATGGACCATTTAGGCCACCGGCAAAAGCAGGGTGAGCACTATAACTGTGCACTCCTTTCTCTCGCACTAGGGGCCCCTCTATCCCAACTGTGACTCCTCCTTATTCTAAATGCTAGCCTTACAACTTGCTGCCTGGAGCGATGAATTCACACTGCACTTCTTCCTACTGACTGCAATGTTTAATACTGTATTGTAATACCTGTTTTTGGTATTGTTGTCTTACAATGTCCCTGTGTTCTGGTCACTTAATAGTAACTCTTCACTACTATTTGCCTGATAAAATCTGATGCTTGTAAAGTCCCTGTTGTGCTAATTCTATGTAATGTAATCCTTCACTTGTATTTGCCTGATGTTCACGTATGTACCTTGTAATCTCCCGGGTTGCACCTGAAAATAGGCACTTGGCTGTCTAGTGTGCTTACCCAGTTAACAAAAGCAAATAAATCAATAAATAAAACCATAAATAATCACTTTTTTCCTTTTTCTACATCAAGAGAGAATAATGTAACCCATAACCAGCTCAAGTGTTTTTTTGTTTGTTTGTGGTTGAAATTAAAGCAAGTAACTGCTTCACAAAAACAGTCTATACTGGATTTACTCTGTATAAGAGGCATATGGTTTCATGTGATTCTTTCTTGCAGGTTGAGTGCACCACTGTTCATGAGAAATCAAATGCAGCTATTGTTAGACTAAATTACCACAAACACATTACAGTAGTATGTGTGTGTATGGTGTAGGAGGGGTTGATAAAACTCAAAAGTTCCAAGTGAGTCAGTCTGCGCTCAGGAACGAGGGTAGTGCACTAGAAATGGGTGGCTAGCCCACAAATAAATACAACTCTAAAATTACAGTGCGCAAATGTCAAAGAGTAATCAAAGCATGAGCTTAGTTAAATAACTATTTTGCATCCACCACTATGCTTAACCCCTAGCACCTCGGCTCCAGTGCCTTCCAGGGTGGTACCTCATGTCCATGGAAAGCACTGAGCCAGGGACTGGGAATGGCAGTGGTGGATGCAACAATCAGATTTAACAAGTTCATGCTGATACTCTTGGCATTGCACTGTAATTTTGAGCTGATAAAACCCACTAGCCATCTCGCACCCTTTGCAAGGTTGAAGGCTAATATTATTTTATTATTCATTAAAATTGTTTTACAAGGTTTACATACAGAGATACAATATAATATCATTTACAGATACAGCGGGGGGGGGATGTAGGGGATCACATAATTAAAGAAAAAAAAGAAGAAATAATAGTTATTTATTTGAAAAGACTTCACCAGGAAAGACAACATGAGCTGTAAACAGCTTGTTTCCGGGAGCGTCCTGGGTGACTGGTGGCATAGTGGGGGGATCAAGCAAAAGTATAATAAAGCAAAATAAGCATAATAAAATAACATAATAAAAACATAATAAAATACATACAGTGCAGTATCATTACATAAAGAGAGGTGCTAAAACCTAGACAACAGACAGTATCATATAAAGAGAGTGTCAGATAAAGTAATAAACATAGGCAAAGGATGAGACAAACCAGGGTAAACAAAACAATGTGCAGATATAACCTGTATAGTGGCAAAGCAGGAAAAGGGAACTCAAAAGGTATAGGCCAGGTGGAGAACAAGTAACAGGATGAGCACAGGGATTATAAGTGCTAATTAGAACAAAAAAGGATACTAAGTGTTATATGGATTTGGAAGAAGGGGAGATTTTAACACAAGTTGAGGAGGGGGTTGAGGAAGGGCAGTAATTATACATGGATAACACATATAAAATGCTTTAAGCAACAATGAGATGGAGTAATTTTGCCAGTCCACACTTTGAACGAGATCTAGCTTGGTAATGCAGCATGAATGTAGCCCTCTGTAAAATATAAGTAGAGCTACATGTTAGCCATATCAGTTTTCAGGATTATCCCATAGAATTTTACACTGCCTGACTTGGGTAACTCTGTGGTAACTCCATTATATTTCATGACCTTTGTCCTAGTAGTCCCCATAGCCCTTCCTCTGAAGTATATACAGACAGAGAGGTCTTGGAGAAATGGCCACAACCATATGTGTATTCACTGATATTACTCTAGTGGAGTGGTATGCACAGCTGGGAGATCTAGACAGACACCTCAGACCCTGACACCCCTTTCAGTGAAAGGTCAACCCCTTGTGTGGGTTGAGGAAATGATGTGCCTTCTGGGTTGGTGCTCATGCCACAAGAGTTGAGAGGTCATGTGGCTGAGTGGTGAGTGTCTGCCTGCATCTGGTCTGATCTGAAGACAAAGGATGAAGTGGGGGAGCTGCTGGCTTCAACTCTTTTTATCTCCTTATTCTCCACCCCTCTGGGTATCCCATGCCCTGTGGGTGGCCCCAAGGTTTCTTCCTCCTGGGGTGGTACCAGGGCTTATCCACCACCACCACCTGGAGGGCAGAACCCTACCTGCCTGATAGCAGGTTATGGGGGAGGGGACACAGACAAGGGGACATCTGCTGCAATACTTTGGCAGACTTTGTATTATTTATCACTGAATTCAGTGAAAGACACATTGTTACCCACATTTTCACAAACTACAATTTGAAGAAGTAATGTCACTTCTGCAGATAAGAGTGTAAACAATTGACAACCCAGCATTCCAGCATGAAAAAACAACCCATCCCTGCACCCCCCACACACATAGCATCAAACCCATATTACATGGAAGAAGACTCTCTGAAAGTGCAACAATTCAAAACTACAGCTAAAAACTGATTTCAAAACTGCTTCAGGAAATAAAATAAACTAGAGAAATTAAGAATCCATTCTTGTAACATCCCATTTATGTTTAAACAATTTGAAACAGAATTCTCTGAAGCAAATCATACACTTTAAGCACTAACCCTGCACTGTAAATAAAACACTTAATTGCAGCATACCATACTAGACCTTAAATAGCTGCTAGAAAAAGAAAACATTAGAGAAATTAAGAATCAATTCTAGTAACATCCCATTTATGTTTAAACAAGTTGAAACAGAATTCTCTGAAGCAAATCAAACACTTTAAGCACTAACCCTGCACTGTAAAAAAAAAAACACTCAATTGCAGCATACCATATTAGACCTTGAATAACTGCTCGAAAAAGAAAACACATATTAATGTAGTAGTCTTAATATAAACGGTTAATGTAACAAGGTTACAGTGTGGGTCTTGAGGTTAGAACGCTTTCTTGGAAACCAGGAAACTGCAGGTTGAAGTTCTGCTAGTGTCACTCATTGCATGACCTTGGGCAAGTCAATGAACTTCCCTAGTGACAGCCCAATGGATATATATATATATATATATATATATATATATATATATATATATACATATATAAATTTATTTATTTATTGACATGTTTCACCAGGAAAGGCACACTGAACAACAAGTTGCTCGTCTCATGGTGTGTCCTGGGGGGAATGGTCATAGGGAGAAAAGAACATACAATTTACATTACATTCATCAAGCAGCCTTTTAACAGTTGATAGAGTACTATAATGAACTAGTCCTGATTAAACAGTGCCAAATATATGACTTACAATACATATAACAGCAGCATTAAAACCGTTGGTACAATTCACAGTGATGGATGACAAATTAAACAGTGCAAAAAAATCATAGGAATGTACATTAAGTGCAGTAAAGAAAATATGATTGTAAGCAGACAAGAAGAGAAGTACAATGTTAAGTGGGTAGCTAGCGGAGCAAGGGATAGGATGCAGTATGCCAGCTGTCACAGGTGGGAGTAGTGACTATTTGCAAGTAAAATTTACAGAGAGAAAGTTTTGTAGAGCTAGGGAGATGGAGTGGGGGGAGGGAGAATGGTGAATCTGAGGAGGGAGGGCATTCCATAGCTTAGGGATGTGATGTGAGAAGGCAAGTTGTCCTACCGCAGTGGACCGATGAGCAACTACTAGTAGCCGAGAGCCATATGACCTAAGGGAATGGTCCAGTGGGGGAAGAGTAGATAGAGAGGAGAAAAGATTATGGGGAGTGAACCAAACCCAAATTTGGATGAGAATTTAGCACAGTGAAGATGGTTTTCTAAGGAGGAGAAAGCCAGGGAGTAGTAGAGAGAACAGTGGTGTGTGAGGGGAGGCATCCAGAGCAAAGTGACAGAAGGAGTTAAAAAGGGACTCCAATCTGGTTTGGGAGGACTTGGGAGTGGCACTGTAGACTACATCACAATAGTCAAAGATAGGTAGTATCATCTTCTGGACAAGCTCATGCCTGGCCGGTAGCAGGAGGCAGCTCCAGTTCCTATATAATGCACCAAGCTTGGGGCACAGCTTCTTCAGGATGGTGTCAATATATTCAGAGAAGTTTAGGTGTTGGTCAATCCAAACCCCAAAATACTGAAAGGTAGAGGTAACCTCAAGGGCTATACCATCAAGAGTGTGGAAAGAGGGTAGGTAGGGAGGGGAGCCGAGAAAGTCTCTGTCTACTGCCAAAGATCATTAAGACTGTCTTCTTGGCGTTGAGTGAGAGTTGGTGGGAGAAGAACCAGAGCTGAACGTTACTGAAGTCATGCTGCAGTCTGGTTTCAACATCCGCAGGGGACTGGTCTGAGGTAAAGAGGACCATATCATTGGTGTACATATGGATGGAGGTGGATGAACAGACTGAGGGATGGTCATTTAGGAAGACGGAGAAAAGGATAGGGCCCAGTACGGAACCCTGGGGTATGCCAGTGTTAATTGGGAGAGGAGGAGATACGGCTTCAGCTATTCTAACTGATTGGATCCTGCCTACTAAGTAGGCTTTGAACCAGTTAGTGGCAGAGCCAGTAAGGCCAGCTGAGGACAGGGATTCAAGAAGAAGGGTGTGGGAGAAGTGTCAAAAGTCTTAGCTAGGTTGACAAAAATGGCAGATGTGATTTGACCTCTGTCCATCCCTGAGAAGCTAGAATCAGTGCATCTAATTAGGGAGGTTGTGGTGGAGTGACTCTTCTGGAAACCAGATTGGAAGGGAGTGAAAAAGTTAGAATCAGCAAGAAAGGAGGTTAGTTGAGAGAGGACCAGATGATCTTGGAGCTTAGTGAGGGTAAGAAGGAAAGAGATGGGATGATAGTTTGCAGGACTGGAAGCATCCCCTTCCCCTTGGCAAGGGGAGGACAGTGGTGTGCTTCCAGACAGATGGGATAGAAGCAGTAGTGAAAGAGCAGTTTAGTAGGATAGATAGCAAAGTGGAAATAGCAGGTGCCAATAGGTACAGCAGCTTGGGGTCCAAACTATCAAGTGAACAGCCTTTGGAGGGGGTGAGAGCATACAGTGCCTCCATGGTGTCAGCAGGTGTAATGTTAGAGAAGGAGAAGGAGAAGGAGGGGGACATAGAGGGTAGATTGGGAAAGGAGGGGGAGGGGTTAGCGTGAAGGGGTGGTGGTAAGGAGGATAGGAGAGCAGAAGCACAGGAGGTAAAGTATGAGTTGAAATCAGAGGCAACGCTAAGGTGATCTGCAACTAGAATATTGTTTATTTCAAGGAGTGGTGCTGGAGAGGAGGAGATGGGGGAGAAAATGGAGTGGATTACTTTCCAGAATTTGGATGGTTTATTTATATTGGATTGGAAGGTAGAGCAGAAGTGTTCTGATTTTGCTAGGTGAGTGGCCTTCGAACACTTGTTTCACAGTGACCAATAGGTGTCATAGGCATGAGAGAGCGTGGTAGATTTATATGTTTTCCAAGCTAGATCCTTAGCCCGCAGACACACTAGAAGTTCATGGGTGACCCAAGGGAGGTGGCTGCCTTGCACCCTAGCATGCCGTAGTGGGGCACAGTTATTCCAGACCTCAGGAAATTTAGCTTGGAAATAGTTTTGTGCAGTATCTATGGAGTTCATCTCAGCTATCGGCTCTCAGTTACAGTGGGCCAGATCCAGGAGATAGGGAGTGAGGTTCAATGATTTGAAGGAGTGGAAAAGTATTATTTTTGGGGGAACTTTAGCTCTGTGTATTTTACAGACCATAAAGATCATGTGGTGATCGCTAATGGCATCTGGCAGAATATCATATTTGATTACCCTGTGTGGTTGGGAGGTGAGGGCCCAGTCAATAAGAGAGTGGTTACCAGACTTATGGTTCATATGAGTTGGGTCTGAGATAAACTGCGACAGGTTAAGGGCAGAGATATCATACATGTTTTAGTAAGGGAGGTGGATAACCAATTTTGGTTGAAGTCACCCATTATATAAGTTTCACCCGCTAGAGTGAACGAGGTTATGGTATTTATAAGTTCAGTGATGGCAGTGGGGAGACCAGGGCAACAGTAAGCACCCATAACATAGATGGGTACCGAAAAAGGAAGGGAAAATTTAAGAATTAGAACCTCATAAGCTTTGGGTACAGAGGAAGTAAGAATGCTGGTGAACTGAATGGATGAGTAGATGTATATTATTACTTCTCCACCTCTGGTGGAATGATCTTGCTGTTTAATAGTGTACCCTGGGATAGAGAAGACAGGGTCACCTATTTTGTTACTTAACCACCAGAGAGGATGATGATTTCAGTGGTAAGTGTAGGAAAGAAAAGACCAAAAAGTGAATTTTCACACTCCTAAACCAGCGTGGTGATCTAGTTAGTGAAGAGGGAGGTAAGAGGAGTTGGGAGGGGGGTGTTTTAAATTTTAATACATGTAGCAAGGTGAGGTAGGTAGGTATGGGTAGGAGAGTAGTGCTGGGTTGGAACAGGTAGTGTAACTAGTTAACAAGAACTGGTGAGAGGGTTGTTGCCAAGCTGTAAATAGGTGGATGGAGCAAGGCGGGGCAGATGGGGACTGGAACCATAGGTGGGGGAGCAGGAGTGAGTGTGAGGAGAGGGAAGCAGAGTGCAAGGAAGACAGAGAGAAATATCCTATGAGGGGCTAGGTATATATCACAAGGAGACATGATAGCAGCCAAGTAGCTAAGTCAGAAGAAGAGATTGGGCAGTAATTGTGAGTGAAAGAGGGTTAGGGAGTAGGCAGATCAGGGTGGAAACAGTGTGAAGGAGCTGGCATAGGACTGCATGAGGTAATTACCAGCAGACAGTATCAGTGACGACTTTAAGGGTGGAAGGTAATCAGCTAGCACAGCTGCAAATTATAGTTAATTATGTACTGCCAGGGTGTCAGTGGCAGACAACAGCAGTAGAATGGGAAAACTGCACATGTAAATTTATTTACTGGTTCTTGATGCTTAATTACTGCTCTTGTAAGTCTGTTTTAGTGGATCTTAGGGGTTAATACTGCAGCATAAGCCTTCTACCAGCCAGATCTAGGAAGGGTGTTGTTAGCTGAGCAGCAATTGAAGGCAAGGAGCAGCTGGGTGGGGTTTGTGTGAAGGTAAGTGGATTTAAAGAGTGATGGGGCAGGAGAAAATCTGACTTAGAGTGATGAACAGGCAGCAAGGAGCAGTCGAGAACTGACTGAGCAGCTAGAAGCTATAGCAGTCCACTAAAGAGCCAAGCGGGGAGTGCCCATGAAGGAGAGCTACCAATTGGGATGTAGCTGAGTGGAAGCACCAAAATAATTCAAAGCTCTGGCTCAACAGAGGATCCGTACCTGGTTGGAGGCTTATTGCTGGTTGGCTGAGGTCACAGGAGCGAGCAACAGCTGAGAACAGCCACACCGCTATGGGTGTGACAACGCCCAGTCAGGGAGTGCTAAAGCTGCAACAGATACAAAAAGAATATGCCATTAAAAGGGGAATGGAGACAGGGGTCGGGTTTCAAAGGCAGTAAGGGACAAGAAGTAGAATAGCACTGAAATGGGGGGATGGAGGATTAGTTGCAGACAGCAGATCAGCAGGGGGTTGGAGACTGTAGAGGAGAGATTAACTCAAGGGGCTGGCTCAGCAATTAGTAGGGCAATTAAAATGGAGAAGAGTAGACAGGGGGAAGGGCCAGTCAGTGCCATGCACCAAAGGGGGGCTTGGAGGGAGGAGTTGGAGCCAGAAAGGGAAGGACTGTAATAGAGAGGGAAGAGCAAAGAACAAAAGACAAAAAAGGAAAGGGATTCAGAAACAGCACTGTGCAAAGAGAAAGAATTAAGTCAGGTTAAGTAGCAGAATAAGTGATTAAGCTTAGCTGTAAAATCAGACTACTGGCAGACTTAAACAGAACACAGAGTAAAAATTCAGTAAAGCAATGTTCAGGGAGAAAAGATAATTACATTAATTACATTAATTACAATCGGGGGAAAATAGCAGATAAGCAATTAATCTTATCGCTGTGCAAGCAGATAACAAGCACTTCTACTAATGGTGCAAGCAGGTTACAGGCACATTACTAACAAATGGTAGCTGGCCCTGGTGAAGCTGGACAATCAGTTTCCTTCCTATACAGATACAGAAATAGTCAGAGCTAAAATTTGACTTAGAGTGATGAGCAGGCAGCAAGGAAAAGCCGAGAATCGGCTGAGCAGTTAAAAGCTACAGCAGTCCGCTAAGGAGCCAATCAGGGAGCACCCGTGAAGGAGAGCTACCAATCGGGCTATAGCTGTGTGGAAGCACCAAAATAATTCAAAGCTGTGGCTCACTGGAGTTGGAAGCTTATTGCTGAGAACAGCTGCACTGCTAAGGGTGTGACAGTGCCCAGTCAGGGAGTGCTAAAGCTGGTTGGAGGCTTATTGTTGGTCAGATGAGGTTGCAGGAGCAGGTGGCAGCTGAAAACAGCTGCACAGCTAAGGGTGTGACAGCACCCAGTCAGGGAGCGATAAAGCTAGTTGGAGGTTTGTTGCTGGTTGGCTGAGGTCACAGGAGTGGATGGCAGCTGAGAACAGCTGCACTGCTAAGGGTGTGACAGTGCTCAGTCAAGGAGCACTAAAGCTGGTTGGAGGCTTACTGCTGGTTGGCTGAGGTGGCAGGAGTGGGCGGCAGCTGAGACAGCTGATCTCAAAGAGTGTGACAGTGCCCGGTCATGGAGTGCAAAGCTCCCTGACCGGAGTGTATATGTATATATATATATATATATATATATGAGATATGCAGGGGCACCTGTTGGATACTGAAGTTATTTGTACAGTAGCCTGTGACCTCAAGTAACCTCACAAGTGGCGAAGCCACGAGTGTGGTTTATGAGAGGTGACAGGCTACTGAATCAATAACTTCGGTATCCAACAGGCGCCCCTGCATATTAAATTTATGCAACAGGCATTTTTAATGTTGTTTTTGTATGTGAGAGCTTTTTTGTGTTAATTTTATTTGATTGTGTGTGGCACTCTTTAATTTTCCAGTAGTTTTCTTCCACAGTGCTTTAGTTTCTGATTAGGATGGTGAGCTGATGTTTCAATTGGTTGGCTTGGTTTGTGTATTTGTATTGGTTGCTACTGTGTGGTAGTAGCAGCTGGTTGGTGTAGCGTTTCAGTTCTGTATTTCATTGGCTGAAAATCTGTGTGGGGGCAGGTTGAACAGCTTCTAAAAAATGGCGGTGAATGTGTTCGGCTGGTGGTGAATTGCGGGTCTGTGATTTATTTTTAGAAATTTTTTTATTTCAGTCCGTAATTGTTAAAATTGTGAGGAGTATGTGACGTGTGGGTGTGTTAGTAGCTGTGGATGGGGGAGAAGAGCAGTCGACTCTCTCAGTGGTTTGCGCCTAGTGACAATGGGTCTATGGAAATTAAGGAGACGGGAGGAAGACTGGAGAGCAAGCAGGTTCTGCTGCAGCATGACTTTGGGTAAAGAATAGAGAAAGGTACTGAAAAATATTACAAGGACAGTAAAATTGGATTAAACAAAGTGCTATGTAGTGAGGTGGTAGGCTTATGAAAGAGCTAAGGAGGCGAGCAGTCAGGTAGACAGGTGGGAAGGGGAGAAGGTGGAAACAAAGTATGGACCAGCATGTACTGCTTGTAGGAATGTAGTGCCATCAGGTGGAGGAAGGAGGATGCTCTATGACGTAGTCACTGTGTGGATAAATGGGTATGACGTAATCACTATGGGAATAACTTGAAGTTATTCTCATAGTGATTACATCATGGTCATTTATCTGTACAGTGTCTTAAATGCCTTTATGCAGCAGTATTTATCCTGACGCCTGTTGCATAAATATATATATAGTATATACACAGATATATATATTTATATATATATATTATAGTGGCATGGTAGTGCCACTATAGTTAGGGTTGAGTACCCCATTTAAGGTTAAAGTGTGAAATTTTGCAGCTTAGTAACTTTGCCATCATATGATGGATTTGCTGGAAATTTGTCAGGCACAGAGCGGTACCATAGACCTTGGGATCTGCCAAGTTTGGTACCAGTTGGATATACAGTTGCGGAGCTATAAAGCACCATTCCATGTCGCATTTACGCTTTTTTGCGCATCCTTTGCTCATGCCTACAGGTCACACGGTTTGTGCGACCAGTCCAAAACCTTCAGGGAACATGCAGCCAGGGTCCTCAATGTGCCTTTTGAAGATTTAGTGAAAAAAATATTGAATGATTCAAAAGTTATTCAAAAAAACAGTTTCCTATTATAGCCAATGGGAAAAGTTAACAAAAAGTTTGACAGTGTCGCAGATGCAGTTTTTAGTGTTGTAGATGACCCCTGTAGTGTCGTGAGTCAGCCTTTTTTTTTCATTTACTGGTCACCGAAATGCTTGACATTGAAATTTGGGGCCCTCTATGTACACAATTATTTCTGTGTTCACCTAGCAGCGCCCTGAGGATGCTAGCCATGTCTTTATTGGGGGGTGGGGGTTAAACTCGTAAAAATATGTTTTCAAATTTTGTAAACTGTAGTGTCAAAGTAGTGTCACAACTTCGACACTTTCGTGATTTTTTTTGCAAAAGTGCTGTGATTTGCGACACCACTTTGCGACACTATGCCCAAAATAACAGTAATTCTTTGCCACCCTGCTGTAAAACAATGATTTGGTCTTTTGGGCTGAAATTCGGAGAGAAGAAAGCCAACATCCCACAGATGTGCCCTTTGGTGGTTTGGTGACAAAATATTACAGGGATGCAAAGTTACAGTACTCCAAATTTGACACTTTTTCCCATAGACTAACATTACGGTGTCCGTCGCGCCTTTCGGGGCCTGTATCTTCGAAACGCTTCCAGATACGGCCTTTTCATCGGAAAAATGCTTAGCCCTCCATTAGGGGGCTAATTGCAAAACTAGCCAAGAACGCCATAAATAATATAAAATTTTAATTTTTTTTTCTACGTTGTACAGTTCCTGAGATATAAGCAATTTAGTATTCCAAGTGCTCATTTTCTGCTCCGAGGCCCAATATTATGCATACATTCTTTGTATTCACTGTGTTTCTCTATGCAGCTTTTGGGGAAAAAAAGGGTGTGTGCTTCCCTTACTATTACACTTACTGTTTCCACTTGCATTTCCGTGACCATTTGCGTTACCGTTCCCATCTACGCCACCATGTGCATTACCTTTTGCATTTTCATTTGCGCTTGCATTTGCGTTACTGTTACCATTTGTGTTTCCATCACTTTTTCTGTTTGCGTTTCGTTTTGTGTCACTGTGTGCATTACCATTTGTATTTGTGTACGTGCTTCCATTTGCATTTGCATTTGCATTTCTGTTTCCTTTGGCCTCATTGTTGCTGTTACCATTAGCATTTGCGTTTCCAGTTGTGATCCTGTGCCCACGCACATTACCATTTGTATTTCTGTATGCACTTGCATTTCCCTTTGCGTTACTGTTCACTTTGGCGTCATCGGTGCTGTTACTGTAACTGTAACTGTTTGCATTTCCAATTGCGTTACCATTATTGTTTGCGCCTTCATCACCGTTTGCATTTCTGTTGCCCTTAGCGTTTGTGTTTTAGGTTGAATTTCAGTTGTCGATTGCATTACTGTTTCCTTCTGCAGCGCTGTTGCCCTAACCATTTGCATTTCTATTTGCATTTCTGTTACCGTTTGCATTTTTCTTACCGTTTGCATTTCTGTTGCCGTTAGCATTTGCGTTACCGTTTGCGTTACCCTTTCTGTTTTCATTAATGTTTGCTCTTGTGTTTCTCTTACCATTTGTGTTACCATTTACCTTTGCGTCACCATGTGCATTACCATTTGAGCTTGCATTTGCTTTAACATTAGCATTACTATGTGACAAAAAATTCACTATTTATAGTGCTCATTCTCAAAAAAAGGGAAATTCATGGCAAATAACTCTGTTTAATGCATCAGTTAGAGTTGTTCCACACCGACAAAAGTGAGGAAATTTGATGTTAGGGTTCCCACCCCCCTTGCACCCCACCTTCACCCCACCCCCACCAACAGGCATCAGGGTGTGTGTTGGGGTCATCAGTCCTAACTCTTACCCCATTCTCCTATACTGCACCACCTCTGCTGGTTTACACATGGGATGGGGTGAGAGTTAGGACTGATGACCCCAACGGACACCCTGATGCTTGTTGGTGGGTCGAAGTGGGGATGGGGTGCAAGGGGGGGTGGGAACCCTAACATTGAATTTCTTCAATTTTGTCACTGTGGAACAACCCTAACTGATGCATTAAACAGAGTGTTTTGCCATGAATAGATATATATGTATAGTATATGTATATATATATATATATATACACACACACACACACACACATATATATACATGTATACACATATATACATAATTTGCAAAAAGCTGTGTTAATGCAAATTTAGGGTTCAGGCTGCAGTGAAAAAGTAGGGAAATGTAGTTAAGGGTCTCCAGACTTAAAACTCTACCCCATGCCTAAAACAAATCAGGAATGCAATCTTCCTTGGAGTTGTCAACCCTAAAGCTCATCCCATTAGGTATGTATGTTTCTGGAATGTATAGAATGAGGTACTGTAAGCTTTAAGGTCGACAACCCCAAGGAAGACTGCATCCCTGATTTGGTTTAGGCATGTGGGTGGGGTGTAAGGGTTGGAAACCCAAAAAACACATTTCCCTACTTTTTTTTTTCCTGTAGCCTAAACCCTAAATGTACATTAATGCAGTTTTTGCAAAGCATTTCCTTACTGTTTGAGATAGTATACGTGTATCATTTGCCTGTGGGAGTGCAGGGCCCAGAAGGCCATGCACTCCCATCCATCATACTTTTTGAGATAGTGTCATTGTATCCTTACTTGCCTGTGGAGGCACAGGGCCTTGAAGTCTCTGTTTCCCCCATCCCATCGCTCCATAGATGTGCATATGTATATTGTTGGGGAAGCACAGGGCCCAGAGGGCCCCACACTTCTATTTTTAGGACAGAAGTAATCAAATTGTCAGCACAGACTTCTTATTACCCTTCCTCATTTACCCAGTACTGAAAATTTTCAAATTGCCACCAAAACGTGATTCTGTGCCACCGCAAAGTCATTCCATGCCATAGATAAAAAAGCCAGTTTGGGTAGGATTTGAAAAATGACAGCTGTGACATTGATGAGGTGGTGTAAAAAATGGCTATGTTGAAAATCTGTGGTTAATATATTTAAAATTAATAAAGTTATGAGTGAATGTAGCAACATTTCAATGGATGCAGATAGGTTTGCCACTTTTACATATTTTGATCCCAAATATTCAACATACCCTTCTTATGACCTCACTTCATGAACAAGGGCAGTGATAGTTTTCAAATCCCCCCAGAAAAGTGATTTTGCCAAAAAAACTGCAAAGTTGCCTTTTGGTACAGATTGGCCTAATTCCACCACCGTTGTTCATGAGGTGGGGTCTCAAAAAGGCCATGGTGAAAATTTGGGGTCTAAATATGGAAAAAGGGCAAGGCTATGCATCAAAGTTGAAAACCCCATTGAAATTAATTGAACCACACTTACCTTACTTTCTTGAGGTTTCACATAGACACCCCTGCTCAACCCTAACTATAGTGGTGTTACCACGCCACTATAATATATCTATATCTATAGCTATATATCTATATCTATATACAGTATATCTATAGCTGTTTCTATATCCATATCTGTATCTACATCTACTTCTACATCTACATCTACATCTATATCTATATCTAGACACCCTGGGGTTTAGTAGCTGGGTGGCAGAAAGCGGAGAGTAGTTGTCAACGGGAAGAAGTCAGAGGAGGGAGAAGTGAAGAGTGGGGTCCCTCAGGTCTCTGTCTTAGGACCAGTCCTGTTTAACATGTTCATCAGCAACACAGGAGTAGGTATCCAGGGCAAAACAGCACTGCTTGTGGATAACACTAAGACAGGTGGTAGAGTGGGCAGTGAGGAAGCAGTTGGGAACCTACAGAAAGATCTGAAAAAAAATAGAAAAATGGTCTAGTGTCTGGCAGCTGAAGTTCAATGCCAACAAGTGTAAAGTGATGCATGTAGGCAAGAATAACCAGAGGATAGCCTATTACAAACATAGAAACATAAAATTTGATGGCAGATAAGGATTGCTTGGCCCACCTAGTCTGTCCATTTTCCTACCTAACATATAAGCTGCAGATCCTAGTTAACCAACAGCTTACTTCCTCCATGACTGCCTTATGTCTGTCCCATGCATTCTTGAATTCCCCCACTGTTCTTGACTCCATGACCTCCTCAGGAAGGCTGTTCCATGCATCCACAACCCCTCTGTGAAAAAATACTTCCTCACATTACCTCTGAGGCGTTCCCCCTCTATCTTCAAATTGTGTCCCCTTGCTCTTGACATCTCTTTTCTGAAAGATGTTACCCTCTTGGACTTTGTTGATTCCCTTGAGGTACTTGAAAGTTTCTATCATGTCCCCTCTCTCCCTTATTTCCTCAAGGGTATACATATTAAGCTCCTTTAGTCTTTCTTAGTATGTCTTCTGGTGCAAACCATGCACCATTTTGGTTGCCCTCCTCTGGACAGCCTCCACTCTGTCTATGTCTTTGTGGAGATGGGGTCTCCAGAACTGCACGCAGTACTCCCGATGGGGTCTGACCAGCTGTCTGTATAGAGGGATAATAACTTCCTGTTTTCTACTGGTGATGCCTCTTCCTATGCATCCCAGTATCCCCCCAGCCCTCCTTGCTGCCCTCTCACATTGCTTGCCCACCTTTAGGTCATCTAATATGACTACCCCCAGGTTCCTTTCCATTTTTGTTGTTGCTAGTATCTCACCCCCCCATTGTGTACTCTTCCCCTGGGTTTTTGTTTCCCAGGTGTATTACCTTGCACTTCTTAGCATTGAATCTAAGCTGCCATACATTTGACCATTCCTCTAACAATGCCAAGTCCCTTCTCATCCTTTCCACTCCACCTTGTGCATCACCTCTGTTGCAGATCTTTGTGTCATCTGCAAAGAGACATACTTTTCCTTCCAGTCCCTCTGCAATGTCTCTTATAAAGACATTGAAGAGGACCGGTCATAATACTGAACCCTGCGGTACTCCACTAGTAACCCCCCTTTCTTCTGAGTGGACTCCATTTACTATTACTCTCTGTGTCCTACTCTCCAGCCAATTCTTTATCCAGGCTGTAATCTTGGGACCCACTCCCAGGCTGGCTAACTTGTATATTAATCTTTTGTGTGGGACAGTGTCAAATGCCTTGCTAAAGTCTAGGTAGGCCATGTCCACAGCCCCTCCCTGATCTACTACTTTGGTCACCCAGTCAAAGAAATCTATCAGATTCGTCTGGCATGACCTTCCCGCTGTGAATCCATGCTGCCTAGGGTTCTGTGCCCTCTGGCCTCTAGATATTCAACAATTCTTTCCTTCAGAAGTGATTCCATCATTTTCCCTATCACCGAGGTTAAACTAGGTCTGTAGTTTCCTGCTTCTGCCTTGCTCCCACTTTTGTGATGAGGAATCACATCTGCCCTCCTCCGGTCCTCGGGTACCACCCCATCCTCCCATGATTTGTTAAAGAGGGTAGTCAGTGGTGTCACTAGTTCTACCCTTAGTTCTTTTAGAATTATGGGATGAATCCCGTTAGGCCTCATTGCTTTGTCCACCTTCAGTTTTAAGAGTTCTTTCATAACGCTTTCTTCTGTAAATGGGTTGGTATCAACTTCTGTATCCAGAGTGTTTCTACTGTTTGTTTTGAAAATTTCCTCCTTCATTTGTAAATACTGAGCAAAATATTTGTTTAGTATCTCTGCCTTTCACAGTCTCCTCTGCCCACCCTCCCTCCACTTTATTAAGTCTCACTATCCCTCCCTTGGTCTTCCTTCACTCCCTGATGTACCTATAAAAGGTTTTATCCCCCTTCATAACTGAGTTGGCTATCTTTTCCTCGGTTTAGGCCTTTGCTGTTCTGACTGCCTTCCCAGCTTCCTTTTGCTTAACTGATACAGTTCTCTGTCCTGCTCCTTCTGTGATTCCTTGTACTTCCTGAATGCTTTCTTTTTCTCTTGAACCTTCACTGCCACTTCCTTTGAGAACCACAGTGGTTTCTTACATCATTTTGTTTTGATTATTTGCTTCACACAAAGGCTTGTTACCTCTGTGATGGCAGTTTTTATTATTCCCCATTGTTCTTCCACACCTCCTTCCTGTCCATTTGCTAGTGCATTCCTTAGGCACTCACCCATTTTGGCAAAGTCAGCCCTCCTAAAGTCCAGTACTTTTGCCTTTGTATGGCTTGACTCTATTGCTGTGTTTATTGTGAACCATACTGTTCGATGGTCGCTAGTTCCCGGATGGCTACCCACTTCTACATCTGTGATCCTCTCTCCATCTCCATTTGAGAGAACCAGGTCTAAGATTGCTCCTTCCCGAGTGGGCTCCAATACTAGTTGTCTAAGCATCTCCTGTAGGGCATCTAGAATAACCCCACTCTTTGAAGTGGCTGCTGCAACTGCACTTCAGTTAACATCTGGCATATTCAGATCACCCATCAGCAATATCTCCCCTTTTTCTGCCATTCTAAGTATACTTTCTATCATTTCCTTGTCCATTTCCTCCCCCTGAGAAGGGGGTCTGTATACAACCCCTGTGCGGATTGTGGTGCCATTGCCTGTCTCCAAATTTACCCACAGTGCTTCTTCTCATCCCTGTTTACCCTTTTGTTCTGTTGCTTTTATTCCTTCCCTTATGTAAAGAGCTACTCTTACTCCTCTTTTACCCTCCCTGTCCCTCCTGTAGATAGTGTATCCTGGTATGTTTACGTCCCAGTCATGGTTTTGTGTGTACCATGTTTCTGTGACTGCCACGATATCCAGATGTTCCTCCTTCATCAAGGCCACTAATTCAGGAAGCTTGTTACCCAGACTACAGGCATTGGTACTCATTGCTCTCCATTTTTTGATGGCTTTACCTTCTGTTGCAGCATCCCCCACTGACCTTTCTACCTCAGTCTTTTTCTCATTTAGTACCCTGTTTTTTAGGGAGAGGCTGGATTTTCCTGCTGCATATCAGTGCCTCCCCCTTTGACTAGTTTAAAAGCTTGCCGATGAAGCATTTAAACCGATTGATCAAAGACTTGTTCCTTCCTGGACAGATGCAGACCATCCTGCCAGTATAGGCTGGTGTCCCTCCAGGTGGAACCCCAGTCCCCAATAAAGCCAAAACCCCTGAGCGCCACACCACTGTGGTCCAACTGCTGTGCTTTCTTCACAACCTCTGAGGTAGTGGTGGTGGCTCTGGTGCTCCCTGGATGGGGGAGGTTCCCTTACTACTATCCAGTGTGGCCTGAAGACAGGCAACTTCCTCCCTCAGGGAAGAGAGTTATCTGAAAATAGGGTAGCATCTCAGCCTCCAGAAAGACTCCCAGAAGACTGCTGCCCACAGCATAGAGGACTCCCACTCACTGCCTTGGTACATAGACAACCCTGCTTCCCCCATACCCGAGCTGTTGTGGAGACTGGCACTGTCTTCCATGCCCTGCCACAGCCAGCCACTGACTGCATTGGACCCGTGCTGGGGACTTTCACTCCAGAATGACCCAAGTGGCTATACCATACATTGGGACACTACACAAGCTGCGAACCCACCAGTGTATGCAGCTGTGTGTATGTCCCTAGCAAACCGTAAGAGGGAATTGACATACCTCCAATGCATGCCTTGTCAATGCTGTATCTTCCTGCTGTCATACACTGTTCCCCATTCCCCTATGTAACATGCCACCCTCCGGACAGCTGAGGTATCCATGTTGCCATGCGTGTGGTATCCTGAATGGCATTTGTAGTGTATGCTCCAGGCTATGGGTAGTGCATTTTTGATTCCCCAATTGTACAAATAGGAGGTCGGCTATAACATGCCTTTTCCAGGACCTGTGTGAGTAAGTACAACATCGGCTTTCACCCACACTGAGTAGTGCAACAGCACCAGGACAGTGGATCCACATGCGAGTGCCTGAGGTTTATGGCCACTGGGCATTATTGTCCGCACACATCTTGTACCTATGTATGACACATTCCAGTGTCCTACTGCTAGTGTTTTACCACCTGAAAATAAGATGCCATTTCTTCTGTGAACTATCCAGGCTAAATATATAGCAATCTGGAGGCATATTCTAGGAAAATATATTGTAAAAATGTTTAAAAGGAAGACCACATTGAAACTGCCTCTCAGCAGATCAGCAGATCTGCATTGTGCAAATTCATTAGAAATAATAGATAAAAGCATCCCAAAAGCTCTCCACAGTCATATTGGCTCTGCCAGAGTTTGTTAATGATGCAGCACAGTCTGAGGATGCTCTGAGGATTGTGCAGAATGATTTCAATTCCTTTTTGTTTTACCAGAAGAGACACACTAAGCTGAAAGCTTGTTTACAGGTGCAACCTGGAGCACAAGGAAGTTAAATGATTTGCTCAGGGTCACACAGTATACAAGTGGGGGCTGTGGGATTCAGTTCTTTTCAAGAATGGCTTCTGTCAAGGCGTATGGTGTTAAACACCAAATAAACAAAGGCCACGGTCTTTTCTGGACCACATAAAAAAAGAGAACTGAATCCCTTGATAGTAGATTTAAAAGGAGAACCTATTGAAGTAGTTGAACATTTTAAATATTTAGGGATGATTTGGACAATAACCTATCCTTTGAACTTCATGTCAAAAATATTATCAAATTGGTTCATCAGAGATTATGGCTTTTCTCTAGAGTATGAACCCATCTTGTTCCTGAGTCTTGTAGACTATTAGCACACAGTTTTTTTATTTAGTGTTTTTGATTATTGGTTGATTCAGCCACTAGCAACAAAATGTTTGATAAGTTAAAATTTGCAGATAACAGTGCTCTAAGATTTATGACTAATTTGCCAAATAGGACCCATCACTGTAAATTGTTAAAGGATGCTGGTTGTTTGTCACTTGAAAATAATTCAGATTTAAAGATGGGTAGCATGTTACATAAAGGAACATTAGGTCAGTTAACTCAGACAGTCCTATCATTGTTTCCCAGAGCTATGAAATTGCAAGGGACTGGATTCCAAAGTAAATATGTCTATAAATTCCTTTTTTTTAAAAAGTGATTGGGCAAAAGTCAGTGTTATTGGGCAAAAGTCAATGTTATATAGGGCATCTAGATTTTATAACTCTATACCCAATGGAATTTCCAATTGCACAAACACCAAAACATTAAGTACTAAACTTAAAGATTGGTTGTTATTGAGGAATGAATGTATATGCACTTAATGTTTGTTGTTTGTTTCATTAGTATTGACATATTTTTATACTGTATTTTTTGGGGGTCTGTACTGTGTTGTATTCATGTTATATGGCTTAAAAAACTTGTCACTTGTAAAAATGAGCAAAAATTGGTCATGAGCTTACAAATATAAAAAATAAATAAAATAAATATCAAATTGTGGGGACTATAGTGGGGTGAGATTAATATGTCTGTTGGAGGTCTGACCACAGAAGAGAGGCCAGTAGGGGGGTACTCCCTTGTACTTGCTCCATGTTAATCCATTGGGGAGAAGTGTCTGAGCCTGGAGCAAACCACTTCAGTGTTTGTGAGTTGTGGAAGGCCATCTTATACCCTTCCATCCATGGAAGCCCCCATCCTCCTTCTCTGCAATGTGCCCTAAGTTTGTTGTGGTTATACCTTGACTTGTTGTTTCCCCAAAGGAAATATCCCACTATTTAGTCTATTTTCTGGTACCATGGGGGGGGAGTATAATGGAATGTGAGAGAGTAGATAAAAGAACTAGGGTGCCATGGACATTTTGAAAGCAGCTGTCTTGCCTGCCATAGTTAAGCAGAGATGGGCTCACCTATTGAGCTCTTCCTTACATTCCAACAACAGGGGGCCTAGGTTTCTTTCCCACATGGTGTCTAGCTTGGCACCTATCTTAATACCAAGATATGTGATTTCTTCTTGTGACCATTGCAGTTCCTAAACAGGCAGTATATGAGGTTGGCAGGCCTGATTCAGCAGGAGGATCTCTGTCTTGTTTTCATTCATCTTAAAGCCACAAATGTGTGTGAATGTGTTTAGGAGTTCCATGAGTGATTCAACTGATTGCTGCAAATCTGGCAAGGGGACTAGCAAGTCATCTGCATACATCAGGGTGGAATACTCGGTGTTCCCTATATGCAGACTGGTTATGCACTTGTCCTGTTGAATGGCTGATGCCAGCAGCTCAACTGCTAGGACAAACAACAGGGGTAATAGGAGGCACCCTGCCAAGCCCCTCTGTGGAGTTGAAAGGGGTCAGATGGTAGGGAGTTGGTGAGGATTCATGCTTTTGGAGAGGTGTATAACACAGTGATGGCTGCTCAAAATTTGGGCCCAAATCACGTGTGTTCAATGACAGTGTGAAGGTAGTTCCATTTGACAGAATCAAATGCCTTCTCAAAGTCTATTGCCAAAGTGGCTGCAGGAGTGCTAGTGCTCTTGGCTGTATGAGTGAGGTTGGTTAATGCACGGATGTGATCAGTGCTGTATCTGCCCTGTATGAAGCCGACTTGAGGGGGGTGAATGAGTGATGGTAGGAGTGGGTTCAGCCTAGTCACCAATGCCTTAGCATACACCTTGCTGTCAGTGCTTATGAGGTAGATGAGGAGGTAGCTGGCAGCTGCCTAAGGGTCCTACCCTTTTTTAGGAAGAACTGTTATGATGGTCTCCCTGAGTGGGAGTGTGCTGTGATTCTCAGCTTCTGAAAATACCTGACAGAGTAATGGGGATAACAGGGGCACAATAGCCTTGAGGAAATCAACTAAAAACCCTTCTCCTCCTGGGGTCTTCCCCTTTTTCAAGGACGTTAGGGCTTTGTGAACTTCTTCCACATTGAGCGGGGTGTTGAGGGCTTCTTGCTGTTGTTCAGAGATCTTAGGCAGGCAGAGGGCATCTAGGAACGACTGTGTTTTCCCTTTATTTTCTGGGTGGGAGGAGATGTACAGTTTATCGTAAAATGCAATCATGATTTTATTTACATCTGCTGGCTTGGTCTGTATTTTCTTTGTTTGTGGTCCATGAGCCCAGCAATGTACCTATTAGCTTGCTGTTTATGGATATAAGTGAGCACTTTACCACTTTTGTCTCCCCCTCCTAATAGGTGTATCTAATCTGCAGGAGGGCCAGGTTGGTCTTCCTTGATAAAAGCTCATTTGTTTCCAAATGCAATGCTAGGACCTTGCGGCCTACGGCGGAGTGTAGGCTTGAGTAGTGTTTAGCCTTGTATTCCCTCTCGGCTGTGATAAGTTCCCCTTCTAGTTCCTTTAGTTTTTGCTCTCTTTTTCCTCCTGTGCACAGCAAATCCAATTATTTTTCCTTTCATGGTGGCTTTATATGCCTCCCAGGTGTTTCCAGATGTTGTATCTGTGATTGGGTTTTCCTGTAGAAATAACTCAGTCTCTTCTTTGGCCCAAGGCAGGAATTCTGTGTCCCTAAGTAAGATGGGATCTAGTCTCCATGTGGGTGAGACAGGGAGGTGGGGCCCCATGCTAGAAGTAGTTGAACCGGTATATGGTTCAAAATTACCATAGGGAGGATAGTGGATTCAAGCACGTGCTGGGTAGTACTTTGAGAGATCAGCCAGATGTCCATCCTACTGAATGTACCTTTCATCCCCGACTGAAATGTGTAGTCCCATTCTTTGGAGTGCAACAGGCACCAGATATCAACCAGATGAAATTCTGAGGTCATGCGTAAGGTGTCCTGCACTCCCCTTGGGTGAGCCTCCTTTCTCTTCTCACTTCTGTCCAGATTGGGTACCAGTGTCAAATTGAAATGCCCCTAGCTATTATTGGGGTGTTCCCATCCATCAGGGCTTCAAATTTTCTAGTGAGATCTAGAGAAAAGGAGGGGTTGTCCCTGTTTGGAGCATATACATTCACCAGCAGTACTTGCCCCTTGGGGTGTCCATTAGTGCAAGGATCCACTTACCCTGTGGGTCTGAGCAACACTTTATTGTAGACCGTGGGAGTGCCTTGTGTATCAAGATGACTACCCCTCTGTTCCTGGAGGAAGCACACACTTGCAGTTCTGTCCCCACCCAGTCCCTAACCAAGTATGAGTGATCTCACTTTATCAGCTTAGTCTCTTTCAAGAAGTCTATGTGGGTCAATGTTCTCTTCAGGTGTGTCAGCACCTTTTTCCTTTTCTCCGGCGTATTAGGTCCCCTGACATTCCAGGTGACAAGTGATATTTCATCTATAATCTTGCATAGTGGGGTCAATGGAAGACTTTATGATGCAAATTCCTGAGGAGAGCAGGGATTCCCCTTTAAGGTGGCCGGCAGATCTGGAGTAGATACATTGGGAACCCTTGTAAATGTGCAGCTATGTATAGAACTGGAAATTGGTGTGGAAGATGTGGCTAGGCATAAATGAGTAGACATTCAGAGTATTACAGGACTGAAAAATTCCGAACAGTAACAATATAACACATTTTAATATATATACAACCTTTACACTTAATAGTGCATGAGAGAGGACTGATCTAGCAGGCCAGGGACTCAAGATCTCCTGAGACCTAATTCACCCTTCTTGTGGGGGTGTGGTCCCTAGTGGGGATCCTATACTGGTCAGAGGTCCCATTCCTTTTTTAACAGTAGGGATGTAGGTACAGTGGACATAACCTCTGCTTTCACCTCACCAGGGAGGGGGTTCACAAAACATTTTCTTTTCACCTTTTTTGTTGACTGCTGGTTGGCAGCTGGGGAGTTGTAGCCTGAGTGGTTGCTATGAGTAGAGTGGTGGCTATGAGCACCTAGGGGTAGGTTGAGCTTTTATTAAGTAATGGCATTCCTCCCTAGCAAGATGCATGCCTAGAACGTTAGTAGTAAGCCCTCGGAGGGGGAGGTTTGATTAGTCTGTTATTGCCCCCATGCATTTCTGAGGGTGGACATTCTATGTCCAATAGTAATCTAATTTTGAGGGGGTGAGTAGTCAGCACCTTAGCCAGCACTATCCCTAGCCACTGGGAGAAGATATTCTTCAGTTTTAGACTGTATCTGCTCCCCTTGTGGGTGCACTGGCACAGGTGCAGCCACCTTCACTTAGTTGGTATGCAGGGAGGCAGTCTGTGTATGATTAATCTCCTCAAATATTTTGTCTGCAAAGGTGCAGCAAGATAATAGAGTTACTGCCTGTGGGTTCCTTCATCTGTCAGTCTGGGATGGGCCCATAGCAGCCTTGTCATGCTGTCAGTAGGGGAGTGCATTGCAGGGATCTCCCAGCTGCATTACTCTGTTCAAGCATGGCCTTTTTCATCAGACCCAGATAGTAATATGCTCTGTGTACATTTAGAGTGGATGCACCAGTCTTTTATCGTAGTCTACTGTACCATCCTGGATTCCCCTCTTTCCCAATTACAAGTTCCCCCCTTGAAACATGCCCCAGTTTCTGTTCCCCCCTTGCAAAACCAAACAATATACATACTACATTGCAGTATCCAGTTAGTTGCTTCATGTACATCAAGACATAGGTGAGCTAACCGACTGCCCTGCAGCTACTTATACTAAGGAACAGGGATGCTTGGTACCCACTATATGAGCTATATGTCTAAAGCAGTGATTTTCACCTGAACTGTCCCCTTTGTTTCCCCCCAAGCCCTTCCTATGCCTTGATCCCAATGAAAAAACAAATGGAACACTTTCCTGATTCCTTTAGGCAGAGTTTTCTTTGCTGAACTCCTCTTTCTCCATCTGTTTTGAGTGTGCCTGCATTGGAAGGCTAGAAACCACTGTAGTAGGTCCTGGTGAGGAGATGAGACAGCATCGGGGATATCATCCACAGTCAAGGTCCCGAGTTCTGCTTCAGTTGTGGTGTCTTCAAGTATTATTTCTTCTTCAGGGTTGGCCGGAAAGTCTGCAGTACCCCCAGAGTCTATGTTGTTGAGTGCTTGAAATCTGTTCTGCATGGCGTATAGGTTGAAAAACTCTCCAGTGATCCACTCCCCCTCATGGCTCTCTCCAGGCCCCGTTCCTGGGGGTGCTCCCACCTTGTGTGCCTGCCGGATTGCTGTCTCTTCCTGGAACATGATAGAAGGTCCCAATTATCCCCAGCTTGGGTCTGAATCTCCGGGTTCTCAGCCATGTTATGCCTCTGATGTCCTTGGACCTTCTGTGTTGTTCTGCCTCATTGTGGGGTTTGGTGCCTTCTGATCTGCCATGCTTGGACCAGTTCATGTTCTGTACTCCATTAGAACCTTCGGAACCTTTGGTGAATGAAACTGGAGCCCCATTTACTTCAAGCCGCATGGTCGCAGGATGCCGTAGTGAGAACCGGATCCCTAGGAGTGCATTAAGTGATGAATGCTTATATATGCCTTCCTTCTTCCAGCTAGCTCATGGATGTAGTTCACAAAGATTAGAATTTTTATGCCCTCTCCATGTTAAGGCACCCAGCTCATGGGACATGGCCATGATCCAGTCCTTGTCCACAAAATTCAGGATTTATGCCATGCGGGCCGTCAGCCTATTGCCTGGTTTAGGAGAAAAGTTCAACATTCAGTGGGCCCTTTCAATCGCTATCACAGGCAGTAGCTCATGATAAAGGATCACAGGCAGTTCATTATAAAGGAAGTCTAGTAGATTCCTCCTTTCAGTACTTTCAGGAATCTGAGGAGCTGTAGGTTGTTGCGATGGCTCCTATTTTCCAAGTCATCCAGCTTGCTTTGCAGAAGGTGGATGGTGTGCTCCTGTTCCCTCAGGGTGACAGTATGATTACTGATGGCAGCAGAATTCTGAGTGACTTGAGTTTGTGTCCTGTTCAGCCTGGCATCCATTTGCTGAATAGCCATAGTTGTATTGTTAGATGCCAGGGTGACTTCGGCCATCCGTTGCATGACAGCCCCAAACATTTAGTTGATTTGCCACAAATTGAGGTCGGGGCTTATGGCCAGTGCCATGCTGTGCGCCGTGCTTGGTAGTGGACCTTCCATCATGTATTTTGCCTTTCCACTCGCACTGCAGAAGTTTTTAAGTAGATTGCTCTGATCCTGGATGTGGGTTGTTTCGATTGCTCTGTTTGGTTTGCTTTTTCCAGGGCTAAGATTGGTGAGTTTATTTGATTAAATCCCCAGGTTAGTGGTGTGTATGGATTATGCTGCCATTATGCTCAGAGCCAAGCCATGCCTCCCCATTTTTTCTTTTTACAGATGAGAAAACAAAAAGACATCAAGGGACAGTTTTCTTGTTTTCAGAGTCTAAGGTACATCAGAGGGAGGGGAGTGCCACTAGACACCAGTGAAATGAGGAGCATGAAAGGGGACAGCCATCAAAAGGTTCCACCTCATGATGAACACTGGTGGTGAAATTTCATTATTTGGTCCCGGAAGGAGATTTCATGCAGTGACCATGAAATCATCTTCTGGGTCCAATTAACAACATGACAGTGCCAGTGTTCATTAAGTGGGATCCCAAAAAGGCCATGTTGAAAATTTGGTGAAAAAATTCCTAAAAATTGCAAAGTTATGAACATAAGTTCAAAACACAATTGAAATACATTATGCGGCACTTACCTTGATTCCTCAGTTCACAATTTGGCTTTGAAGGGTGCAGACATATCTTGGTCCACAGAAGATGACAGCTGACCACCTCTGGTGGTAAGTATAGGGTAAGGGGGTGTGTGGGGTGGGGTGTGATAAGTGTGAGGGGAGGGATGGGGGAGGAAAATGGTGGGGACGATGCTAAACTATTTTCTTTTTTTCAGTTAAAATGAAGACAACAGGGGACTGTTTTCTTTTTACAGGGTCAAATGAAATAAATATTTTGGGACACTGGGGGTGGTATCCCCAGTGTCCCACACTGCTGGGGGGCTCGTAATGCTAACATGGGGATTGGGCCCCCTGATGTAGGCACCTTCAATGAAACAATGGGCTGCGCGGGGGTGACATCTGACAATGAGGGTGGGCATCCCAGTGTCAAATTATATAACTAAATAAATATATAAACTGAAAAATAAGGGGGAGCAGTGATCAGAATGTTGGGGTGCCACTAGACACCAGGAAATATATATTTTATTTAGGGGGACAGTGATCGGGGAGTGAGGGGGACCACTAGACACCAGGCCAAGGGGGCTTGCAGCACACACTTCAGCCAGCAACACCAATTCAGCTGCAGAAGTCAAGAAAATTAATGGTTCTCATACAGAGAATGCAAAGGAAGTACTCCTCTTGCTAAGCTGGGCACCTGGGATTTTAGGTGTCCAGAAAAAATATTTCTGGCCCTAATTGTGAGAAACAAACACCAGAATCTAGGTAGGTGGGGATTAATTCCAGCTTGTAATCTGGGATAACGTTACAAGGAGATCATACAATTAAATATTATAAAATGGAAATCAAAATTGATATGAGCATATTGGCTAGAATTGACCTCTGTCACCTCCCATTTACATACAGGTTGGATGATACAGATTTACAAAACTCCAACTAAGAGATAGATAGTGGCTGAAAAAAAGTATGACCAACCAAATATTAGGCAATTTAGTCTGCTTATATATTTTGAAGTATGGTATGTGTCAAAAAAAAACCTATCACAAATCTTATTATTGTTCCAATTTAGTTAATCACTGAGCACTGCTTGGGATTCATTCCTGTTTTTGCAGTCTAGAAAAGTTGAAAGAAAAGGAAAAAATTTTACATAGTGGAAACTAAAATAGATATGAGCATGCCAGATCTATTTGACCTCTGTGACCTATTGTACCATTCACAACAAATGAGATGCTTGGTAACTATACAGCTCAAAGTAGGAGAATTATAGGGCTAAAAATATGACAACCAAGTAAGAAGAAAATTGAGTAAGTCCAAATTAAGTATGGAATATGTTACAATAACCCATAGTTTAATTCTCGTTATGGTGTTGGTGCTGGTTTTTCTATTATTACAATTTGTTTTACCTGTAAAAAAGAAAACAGTGCCTTGTCGATCTGACCCTTGCTGCTGGAAACACCAACTGTTGTATGAGAAACTAAGGCAACTGTGGTTCAATGTATTTCAATGGGGTTTTCAACTTTGTGGCATAACTTTGCCATGTTTGCAAATTCTGAGCTCAAATTTTCAACATGGGCTTTTTGGGACCCCACCTCATGAACTATTTTGGTTGAATTATGCAAACACATCCAGAAGGGTGATTTTGTGGTCACTTGGTAAATCACCTTTTGGCCAGGATTTAAAAAATGTCACCACCCTTGTTCATGAGGTAGGATCATAAGAAGGCTATACTGAAATCTTGGGGTCAAAATATGTAACAATGGCAAAGTTAAATGCATACATTGAAATTTTGCTATGCTACCCCATAACTTTGGCAATTTGAAATATTTTGACACCAAATGTTCAACATAACCATCTTTTTACACCACCTCATAAATGTGACAACTTTCATTTTTCAAACTCTGGCTAAACTGTATTTTTGCACCTATGGCATGCAATGGCATTTCAATGGCATGTAATCACGTTTTTGTGGGGATTTCAAAATGTTCATTATCGGGTTCATGAGGTGGAGTAATAAGAAGGCTATATTGACAATTTTGTTCCTGTTTTACTACAAATGCAAGTGCAGGGCCTAATCTGGGCCCTGCAATTCCACAGCAACATATATGTATGCATCTAAGGAGGAATGGGAACACAGGGCCCAGAGGACCCTGCGTTCCCACAGGCAAATGAGGGTACAATTATACTGTCTCAAAAAGTAAGAACATTCTTTGCCAAAAAAACTTTGTTAATACACTAGTTAGGGTTAAAGTGACAAAAGTAGGGAAATGCGGCAATAGGGTTTCCAACTTTAACCCCCCACCCCCACCCACCAGGCAGCAAGAGGAAAAACTACTACTGTTTCACCTCTTCTGCATCTTTGCTACTCAGGTATAGGGTGTGCCTTGGGGTTTACAGCCCTAAATACTCACCCCAGTCTGATATACTCTACAGATCTCAGCTTCTTTCATGGTCAAATGGGGTGAACATTAGGGCTGGCAACCCCAAGGCACACCCCATGCCTGATTAGCAGAGATGCAGAACAGGTGAAACTGTAATGGTTTTTCCTGTTGCTCCCTGGTGGGTGGGGATGGGGTATTAGGGTTGGAAACCCTAATGCTGCATTTCCCTACTTGTCTTGCTTTAACCCTAACTAGTGCATTAACAATGTTTTTTCAAAGAATTATAGGGGCGCGGTCATGCCCCTATAGTTATGGTTCAATGGTCACGTCTACGTTTAACTCAAACATTTTCACTTTAATAATGTCACAACCATTCAACTGATTCACATGAAATGTTGCATGTGCATTAGAGCCATTGATCTCTTCATGTGGCAAGTTTTGTTCCAGTCAGATGTAAGGGTACAGAGATACGGAGTGTCACAAAATGTGAAAATGACCATGTTTTGTCAAATTCTTTGTCACAACGCAATACAGAAATGGTGTGGAGTTGTGGTTTGAAATTTTCCAGGTAAACATGTGCCTTTTGTAAATTTGGAGCAAAAATATTAATCCATTGAAAATCTATAACATTTTAAAGTTTCCCATTATTTTCAATGAGAGCAGTTAGATGTCCCATGTGAAAAAGGACCCTTTGTCGCAAATGGGAAATCCTTTTTCGTGCGGCCGACATTTTGTATTACAGTTAGCGAGGGAAACAAAATGCAATAACTCAAGAAAATCATTTCTTAATCTGAAGCTGAAACATGTACCTTTTTTACCAGGATCCACTCTGCTGGATTCTGCAGTTAGGTGGCAATTGGCTTTTGAAGTTTTTTTTTCACATAATAAATCTTTTTTCATGACTCATAATATAAAAAAAGATTCTCTTTTGTACCATGAGTCATGACAAAGGATCTTTTTTTGTGATTGAAAAATCTTTTCCCTGCTGTCTAGTGGCAACTCCAACACTCCCATTGCCATTCCCTTTGTGACTTCAATTTTCCCTGGTGTCTAATGGCTCCCCCACACTCCCCTTGTGATCCTGTTCAGCTGTAACACATTGAGCTGCATACAGTACAGTAGTTTGTACAACACATCACCCAGGAAATTCTTTGGCATTATGCTTTATCATCTGACTGCACAGTGAGATGTGAAAAAGAACACCCAAACACATCATCCCAAGAATAAAGGACTCACCAATATCAAATTGACAGAGTCTTACTGCCAGCTGAGCCTAAAGTAGAGCCCATCAAAACCTTTACAACCACCTATGGTGACATAGAGCTCAGGAACTGAATTGTGCATTTGCAATGCACATTAATAAAACCTTTCCCTTTCTTTCTAGCAAGAGCTCCTATGAGTCACTAGTGACTGCTTAACTATTGTACTGTTAATTATGCAGTTCAGAAACTCATTCAATCACAGAGATATGCCATAATTATACAGAGTGTATAGTGCAGTTGACTACTTTTCAAATCACAGACCTTCTGTGAAACATGAACTAATTATTTTTTAAATTATTTTTTTAATTGAGCAGTATTGCCTATCCCTGCTGGATGGAGAAAGGGGAGCTAAAGCATTGGTCCTTGTCTAGTGGCATTCCCCATCACCCAAAGTAATGCCCCCCAATTTGTTCTCTTTTTTCCCCTTGTGTCTCATGGCACCCTGCCCCCACCCACCGATGGCTTCCCCCAGCTGTAAAAAAGCTAAAGGTCCTCAATGTTTTTTTTTTCACTAAAACAAAAAAACGGTCCCTTGCTGATCATACACCTCCCACTTCCACCTCCCAATCAGGACCCACCACCCCACACCCACCAGTACACTCCCACAAACTCTCACTCACCTGAACAGGTTCCAGGTTGGAGATCCACTCTCCCAATTGAAGACATGTCTTGCTGCTGGAACCAGCAACTGCAATATGAGAAACTAAGGTAAATGCAGTTTAATGTATTTCAATTGGGTTTTCAACTTTGATGCATATCTTGGCTATTGTTGCATATTTTGACACTTAATTTTCAACATGGCCTTTTGGGGAACCCACCTCATACACAATTCAGGGGAATTTTGGCAATCTGTCCCAGAAGGTGATTTTGCAGTTGCTTGGCAAAATCACCTTTTGGGCATGATTTCAACATTTTTTCCTGCCTTTGTTCATGAGGTGGGATGATAAGAAATCTACGTTGAAAAGTTGGGGTCAAAATATGTAAAAATGGTGAAGTTATGCACATGCATTTACATTTAACTACGCTTGGTCTTAGCTGAAGTAATTTTCCATATTTTCACCCGAAACTTCAACATAATCATTGTTTTCCATCACCTCATGAATGTGGCAGCTGACATTTTTCAGATTGTGGCCAAAATGTACTTTCTGTCTTCAGGCATGGAATAACATTGCGGTGGTGAGGAATGATGTTTTGGTGGGGATTTGAAAATTCTCAGACCAGCATTCATGAAGTGAGCTGATAACAAGACTATACTGACAATTTGGTTGCTGTTTTGTCTGCAGTGCATCCATGGCAACATGAATGTATGCATCTATGGAGGCACTGCACACACAAATAAGGATACAATTATGGATTGATGGGAGCACAGGACCCAGAGGGCCCTGAGCTCCCACAGGGACATAAGGATATGATTACACTGTCTCACAAATTATGGATGGATGGGAGCACTCCCACAAGCAAATAAGAATATGGTTATACTATTGCAAAAAGTTAGGAAATCCTTGGCAAAAACATGAATGCATCTGTTAAGGTTCCAGTAACAAAAGTTTGGAAATGTGCTGTTAGGTGCTTTAACCCTAACACCCCACCTTCCCCATTCAGGCAGTAACAGGCATGTGGGGTGTGCCTTGGGGTTGTCAATCCTAACGCTCACCCCCTTCTCCTATACTGTAACCATCTCAGCTTACTTACACATGGAATGGGGTGAGCATTAGGGTTGACAACCCCAAGGTGCCCCCCATGCCTGTTGCTGTCACTGCCTGCACAGTGGGGGTTGGAGTTAGGAGTTAGGGTTAGAAACCCTAACAGCATATTTCAAAACTTTTATCACTGGAGAAAGATGGTGGCCACACTGGGCTGCCATCTGCTCATGCTCTGATGAGAGCCTGTGTTTAAAGTTTTTTCTTGCTTCTCTTACTGAATTCGACATAATTTTCAGGAGAGCTCTGAAACACTGGCTTGGGGAGAGCTTAGTTCATTATTTTAATTTTTAACTCATCTGTTTTATTAGATTTAGGATAGGGGTAAAGAGTGAGGTAGGGCTCAAGGAGTGAGGTAGAACAGGAGGTTTTAGTTTTCTTTTTAGGGAGCGAATTATTCACCATATACTGTGCTGTGCTGTGATCTGTTGTGGTGACGAGTTAAATTTTTCTGAAGACGCTTGAGGATTTTGTGTTTGACTTACCCTCTCTGAACCCAAGGGATCACACATCAGAAGATCTGAATCACCTTCTTGTAGATTTCACATTGGAAGATCTGGATCATCTCCTTGTGTCCGAGTTGGAGCATACTATCATCTAGAGGAAGCCTGTTGTAGGCGTTCTAGCAGGTGGTTGTGAATTTTTGTCAGAAAGGCAGAAAGTTCTGTGGTGGTTGGAGTGGCAGTGAAGGGTAGAGAGTAACTGGGGAGGTGTGAGGTGAGAACTCCACTATTTCCCAGGAAAATCCCACCAGTATCCCATTGTTTTTCCCCACCTGGTCATAGAGCCGAGTGTTGGACCTGCTTGGAGTGGTCCACCTTCATCTCGGCTCTCCCTCAGTGAGCCATAGCTTTGCCCCAATGGTGCGGTGGCTCTGGAGCTTTGAACTTTAATATGACTTCCTATCTCTTGTTGGTGAGTGCCTGCCTAAGAAGTGAGAGAATTAGTGGGAGCAGTCTTTCCTTCTTTTTTGGACTTTGTTGATTTAGGGCTAAGAGGGTGAGTGCATAAATAGTCCATTCTTTACTGCTGTTTAGCGCTAGTGAGAGGAATGCTATACCACAGTTTTGTATTTCTTTGGAAATCTCTGCTCCTTAATAGACCACCGTTTGGTCCAGCTTCAGTTGTGTTGGAGGGTTGCTTTTGGTCTGCAGTGGTGTGAGTACCTCGGTCCTTCTCCTCTACATTCTGAGGTGATTTTTGTGAAATCAATCTAATGACTGGATGGAAAACTTTCCTCTGAACATAAACTCATTAAACTCCAATAGCTACCGTCCTTTTTGCAGTAAATTGGACTAAAATGTACAGCACATTGCACTGTTGAGCTCTCCCTTTTTAAGTTTTTAAGTTCAGTATTTTAATTACTTTTTTATTTTGGTTGGATTGGTGAGAGATAGTGTATGGTTTAGGAGGGGGAGTGAATGGTGGTGTGTGAATGGTTAGAAAATAATTTTTTGTAAAGCGGAATGACTGCACAGTGTGCGTGTGTGTTAAATAGTTAATTTTGTGTTCAGGAGGTGAGCTGTCCTTGCTAGTTCAAGGGCAAGCTACAGTTGGTAGTTTCTTGCAGTCAGGGTTAGATAGCTTGGCAGGGATGTGTTGGGATCATGGCCCTATATGAATTACCCATGCTGTCTCCCAGCTACTTGATCTCCACCCCTTTGGCAACCTCCCAGTTTCATCCACCTCAGCACGTTGCTGTAGGGAGGTCACAATTACAAAGGGGCAGATGGGTCAGCGGTGCTGGGGAGCAGCTGGGGTAGGGGAAGTGAGTAGCATTGAGGTGATCAGGTGCAGGAGATGCCTTGGGTTTAATCGGAACCTGGAGAGAGGTCAGATGTGTTTGGCTTCTGTACCCAGGTGTCCCACCAGACCAAGTGGGCAGGCAGCTGAGGGGCCAGCAGTGCACACTAATCTCCTTCGAAGAGTGCTTTGCAATGCCAAGTCGATAAGGAATAAGACCACAATTATTGCTGACTTGATTTCCTCTGTCAACCTGGCTTGCATCACAGAAACTTGTTGGGTGATGATGCTGGACCAGTTATAGAAGCAGCTGTCCCCTCCATGTATTCTGTAGTGCACTGTCTGAGGAGGGACCACAGTGGTGGGGGTGTGGCCATCTTGGTTAGATGTAGCCTGGGCTTCACTGTGCACCTGGTTGGAGATTCCAGATCCTTTGAGTGTGTGGCTGTGTGTGGGGTCCTGGTGCAGGCTGCAGGATTCTCCTTATTTACAGATCCCCTGGGTCACGGGGGGATTCCTGCAGGAGGTGGCAGACTTCATGGTCAACCAGGTGTTGGAGTCCCCCAGGTGTTTAATCCTGGGGGACTTCAATACCTGTGTGGACGATGAATCCTCATGATTCAGTTATGACCTCCTCCAGTAAATGTCATCACTGGGCCTAGCACAAGTAATTACTTCTGTGACCCACCAACATGGTCACATGCTTGATCTGATGTTCCATCTGGGTCTTGAGATGGGAAGCCTCAAGATTAATCAAGTCTTTTGATCTGATCATTGCACAGTGAAGTTCACACTTAGGGCCCCCCCTGAAAGTCTCTCTCCTGTGAAGATGGTCAGCTACTGCCCTTTGAGGGATTTGTCCTGAGAGGGACTGCCAGCAATAGCTGATTTATCTAAGGTAGACACTGCATGTGCAATTGGAACCAGTGGGGCAGTGGCCACCTATAATTGGGTGGTCTCTGAAGCGCTGGATGCCATTGCTCCAGTATGTATTTGACCCAGTTCTTCTCACTTGAGATCCCATTGGTTTGATGGGGATCTCAAGGCGATGAAGATAAGGGGTCAAAAGTTGGAGCCCTGCTGGTGGAAGTCCCTATTGGAAGATGACAAATTGGTCCTGCATGCCCACTACGGTGAGTTCCAGGAGGCAAGTTCCCATAAGAAGGCATAATTCCTGTCCAGGGAGATTGCTGCAGGGGAAAACAGACCTTCTCAGCTTTTTGGACTGTGACTAGACTACTTCATCCAGCCTGTCTGCAGCCGAGAAAGATTTTTTCAACCACTTTATGTGAAGAGTTTGCTCTGTTTCTCTCTGATGGAGTGTCCTTTATACAGTCAGGCATTCCATCATTGAGACAATCATTGCCTTGCAGTGGTTGGACTGGGAGGAACAGAGTCACTCCATCAGTCTAGGAAGAGTTTAAAATAGTGGAGGTGGCCGAGAACATTGAGGTGATCTTAGAGCTAAAGCACACATGTTGTGAGCAGGACCCAGCCCTGACACATTTCCTAAGGAGATGTGCCTGGACTGTTGGCCCAGTGTTTGCCAGGATCACCCTGTGCTCAGTGTCAGAGGGGATTTTCCTGGTGGCCTTGAAAGAGGCCCTGGTGAGAAGCCTCCTGAAGAAACAATCTCTCGACCTGGATGTCCTAGCAAATTACCGTCCTATCTCCACCTTGCTATTTTTGAGCAAGAATATCAAGAAACTTATGGCACAACAGCTCGATGATCACCTTGTGTCCTCTGACAGGTTTTAGAGCCAGACACAGCACTGAAATAGCATTATTATGGTGCAGAATGACTTGCTCAGGGCTAGAGATAGAGACAACAAGACATTTCTTGTTCTCCTCGATCTCTCATCAACTTTTGACACTGTCAATCACAGTGGACTCACCGGTGTTGTCATCAAATGGTTTGAGTCCCATCTATCTGTTAGGGTGATGTGGGTGGTTATGGAGAACTTCTCCTACTCCCCAATGCCACTGTCATGTGGAGTACCCCAGGGCTCGATCTTGTCACCGATGTTATTCACAGTGTAAATGCTGCCCCTGAGTGAGATCATTCAAAAATTCAGTGTGGAGTTTCACTGCTATGCTGATGACACCCAGCTGTACTTATCATTTGCTCCTGGACCATCATATGCTGTAGACGTGCAAAATCATTGCCTGGCAAAAATCAATGACTGGATGTCCTCCAGCTGGTTGTGACTGAACCCAGATAAGATAGAGGTGCTGGTGATCATGCTGGGTTGTGGTTGTGATGGGAGGGTACCTGGAGCTGACGCAGGATTTTGTCTGGGGTCAGCCCCATTGATGGCCTCCCTAAGGGTGTCCAATCTTGGCGTGATCCTGGACAGCAGACTGAAACTTGAGGACCAGGTGTCTTCTGTTGTCAAAAGTGTTTTTTACCACTTGAGGAACATTGCCAGAATCAAGCCTCTTGTTCCACCCAAAGACCTGCTGATGTTAGTGCATGCCTTTGTTACCTCTAGGCTCAACTACTGTAACTCTCTTTACTTCAGGACCACAGGCAGGACCCTCCGCAGGTTGCAGTTGGTGCAGAACACAGCAGCTTGGTTACTGATGGGCATTTCCAGGTCCAGTCATGTGACTCCAGTCCTGTGTGCTCTGCACTGGCTGCCCATCAGTTGGAGGGTCCTTTTCAAGGTGAGCTTGCTCACCTTTAAGGCTGTATATGGACTGGGTCCAGGCTACCTGACTGAGTTCCTTATACTGGCTACCTCTGCTCACTCCATCCCTCCACTCCTCATCTAGGGGCCTCCTGGATGTTCCCAGGGTTCGGCTCAAGACATTGGATGACCATGCCTTTAGTGTCACTGGGCTGACCCTGTGGAACTTGCTTCCATCTGCAGTCCAGGAGGCCCCTTCTGTTGAAGTACTCAAGCAGAGGCTAAAGGCCCACCTCTTTTGCCTGGCCTTGCCAGAGTAGTTTTCCCCCTGACTGTTTTGTACTATATCATATCTGACCTTTACTCTGAGTAAGAAATTTAGGATTTTATAATTATGTATCAATATTTTGTTTTATTTTCTTATGAAAATATACTTTCTATATTGTTTTTATTGTGAGGTGCCTAGAGCCTCCGGGATTGGGTGCCATAAAAATTAAAATTGCCTTGCCTTGCCTAACTGATGCATTAACAAAGTTTTTTTGCCAAGAATATATATAATGGGGGGTTGGGTTGCACCCCTATATTAGGGTTAAATCTTCTCCTCTATGTTAAACTGAAAATTTGCAATCATTCAAGTGATTCACATGAAATTTGGCATACATCATCAGGGAACAATGGTCTCTTGATGTAGTAGGTTTTGTTCCAGTCAGATGTGGGAGTGTGGTGATAAGGAGTGTCAAAAAATGTGTAAATTACCACTTTTTGTCAAATTCTTTGTCACCACATTGTGCCAAAACTGTGTGGAAATTTGATTTGAAATATATAATTAATATATAGGTCCTCGGTCACTGTGGTGCCTTTTGAATGTTTGGTGAAAAAATATCAATCCATTCAAAAGTTATTAAATTTTAAAGTTTCCCATTATTTCCTATATGAAAAGTTAGATGTCAGGTTCAAACTAGGATTTTTGCTTGCAAATGTGGAATCCTAGTTTGCAAACGTGGAATCTTGTTCCGCAAATGTGGAATCCTAGTTCGTGCTGTCACCATTTTGTTTTTGCTTAGCAAGGCAAACAAACTTACATTTTAAAAATAATAGAGGGATTTGGTAAACACCAATAGTTGTGTTTATCTAATTGGGGCTTAAGTCTGGGATCAGTTTAAAAAAATTTTCACAAATGTGTATTTTATCCGTGAAAAATCTTTTACGGCAAATTGCAGAAATCTTTTATTGTGAAACAGGATCCTTTTCTGGAATTTGCGAAAAAGGGGTTTTCTTTTACTGCAAATTGTGGAAAAGGAAGCTCGGTAAAGGATTCTTTCTTGCAATTTGTGAAAAAGGATTTTTATATAGCTGTTTCCTCATCACTTCATAGCAAAGAAACTGTTTGGAATATTGGGCTGATATTTTCAGGGTACAAAGAGCTTTCCCCACAGATGTGCCTTTTGATGGTTTGGTGAAAATATATTCCTTGGCTGTGCAGTTCTGAGGGGGTACATTTTGCTTCATTTCCCATAGGATAACATTGTAATGGAAGGTTTACTCAGTCATTTCTTTGTCACTCTGCTGTGAAAAAATGGTTTACAATTTTGTTCTTAAATTTTCAGGGTACAAAGGGGTTCACCCACTGATGTGCCTTTTGCTGATGGTTTCGTGAAAATAAATTAATTTGGTTTTGAGTTACACAGGTTTGGGATTTTCCTGTGTTTTCTATAGGATAACATGTACATGTCAGGTGTTTCTTTGGCTGTGTACACTATGGAATGGGAATGTAGGGCCCCACAAGTAAACAACTTCAGCAGCACACTTTCTCAAAAATTATGCATGTATGGGAGTGCAGGGCCTCAATACAGGTACCATTAAGAACATATGGGATCATAGGGCCCAGAGGACCCTGCGCTTCCACATACAACTACAGAAGTAGCCACAATCATTACCAGCTATTTCCAGATATTTCATGAAATTTCTATAGAGTTTCTCTCTGCTGCCCCTACTGTGGAAATGCAGAAAGCAGGAGATTTATCTCGAAATATCACAGAAATTTCAGGAAATAGCTGGCAATGTCTCTGGCTACTACTGTAAGTAGAGGATTATGGAGTGATGGCAGCGCAGGGCCTGGAGGGCCCTTTGCTCTGACAGAAAATAAAGATACAAATAAAATGTCTGAAAAATTATGAATGATTTTGAGTGCAGGACCCAGATAACCCTGGGCTCCATCAAGGCAATACGCCTATGATTACACTTTCTTAAAATGTAAGGAAATTCTCTGCAAAAAATTATGTTAATGCACTATTCAGTTAAAGTGTCAAAAGTAGGGAAATGGGTTCTTAAGGTTCCCAAGTCTGAGACCCTACCCTCACCGTATATGCAGGAACAGGCCTTAGGGGTGTGCCTTGGGGTTATTAACCCTAATACTCACCCCATTCTCCTATACTGTACCCATCTTACCTTACTTACTCATGGAATGAGGTGAGCATTAGGGTTCACAACCCTGAATCACACCCCTCAGGCATGTTCCTGCATACAGGGTGGGAGTGGGATCTTAGACTTGAAAACCCAGAGGTCACATTTCCCTACTTTTGATACTTTAAACCTAATGGTGCATTATCATAGTTTTTTGCAGGAAATATATACTATAGTTGCGTGATAATGCCACAATAGTTAGGTCTGAACAGGGGTTTCAATGTTAAACCTCAAAATTTGCACTTTAATATCTTTGCAACCATTCAATTGATTTGCACAAAATGTTACTTGCATGGTCTTGGGGGGGTAGATCTCTTGATGTGTGTAGTTTCATTCCAGTTAGATGTGTCAATTCCAAGATGCAGATAGCAACAATTGTTAAACAAATTGCTGTTTTTTGTCATCACCTTGCGCGCCGACAGTTTGGTATTTTGGTCTGAAACTTTAAGAGTAGAATGGGCTTGACCCACTGATGTGCCTTTTGTTGGTTTGGTGAAAAATATGAATCCATTCCAAAGTTATTACATTTTTAAATTTCTGTTCTGAGCAATTCAGTACAGTCTTTTGGATTGCTGCTTGGAATGAAAAAAGAATTTGGCCATACAAAAAATGATCCTTTTTCATATGGTGCCAATCCTTTTTCATGAGAAAAAATCCTTTTTCACATGGCTACCATTTTCTTTTTACTGTTTAAGCTTACAAATGTTTAGGGCAGGATATTCAGAAATGCACCAAAGGTAGGCAAAAGTCTGGTGTGGCACAAAGCTGATGTGTCGCAGTACAGCAGATGCCATATTCAGAAGTTGCGTCAGCTGAACTGCACCAGCGCAAATCGACTGAATATGGCATAGTTGTGCCATGGTGCAATGAGGGATGAGCCAGTGCAACCACAGTGTGGAGCACACCTGCGCACAAATACAGGGGGCAGCACACGGAAAAGAGACCCAGGGACACAGCCAGGGAAGCACAGTGACAAAGGGCACAGGACCCCAGCAGCAGGACATACCAGTACACAAAAAGGCACAGAGCAGGAGGGAAGAATGCCCAACATCTGATGAGCACAGCCACCAACAGGGGTCCCATGCAACACAGCATCCAAAGTCAGTCCACCGGCATTGGACAGGAGCATGCCCTGGAACCGTACCACAGACCACAATGGTGGCATGGCCAACAAGTGACCGGAGGGGACAGTGGTCAGTGCAGGTCTGCCAATAGTGCACCCCCAGCCCACCTGCCAGCTGGCCATGGCTACCACCACACTGCAATGGTTATCCACCCCCATGTCCCCGGTGCCAAACACACCCATACCCACATGCACACAGGCAGCCCACACGCCGGGCAGTGACTGAGCCAGGACCCAGGCAGAGGGCCAGACCACTCAGGACTGGGTGCCCAACAAGGGATGCAGACAGCCCCACCCCAGCAAGCAGACATGTCCAGAAGGAAGATCATGACCGTGTGCCACCACCATGCACACAGCCACTGTCCACCACTTACTACAAGCCTCATGAAGACTCTGCAGGCACAGAGCACACTCACCAAACTGAGTGATGGTCCCCACCACAATGTGACACCCCACTGTACACAGCCATGACCCACAGGAGTACTGCACAGCCACCCCATCCCTGTGCAAACACCATGGACCAACATCAGACCACTGCAGCATGGCTCCACACACCACCTTCAAAGCAGACACAGAGAGAGGCATGTAGCAGAAAAATGCTTTACAAAGTGTGAAACAGCTATACAAAACAATGTAATAGGGGCAGGAGCAGGGGAGATATAATGAAGGGTGGGGACAGGTAACCAGGGCTGTACAATGGGGTGGGGGATTGTAGAGGAACAGGAGCAGCAAGGGAAAGGATGGTTATATACAGCGCTCCTCAACACGACCACATCCTGCCACCACACCACACCTCTGTTCCCTCTGGTTGGCTGCTGTCATCCACTGTATGGAGACCACGATGTCCAGCACCCTCCACATGACCACCAGAACCTGGTATAGGAGCCTGGTTCATGCCCACGGAGGCCTACGGATAGCAGGCCACCCAACACCTATGGCATGGGACAAGACAGTCAATCAGTGCAATGGCCCAGGGACTTATCCCCACCCACAGTGTCCAATGGACAGTGGGAGCACACACCCCTGGGGAGCCTGGAATGAACCTCCATGGGGGGGCTATGCCAGCCAACAACATGGCACACCATGGTGGTGCAGAGAGCTGGACATAGCTGTGCAGTGGCCACAGGACTGTACTGTGACAGCCACATGGCACACAGCAACAGCAGCACTGCAGCACAACTGGTGGTAGCTGTGCGCACACCCACCCCACCAACAGCTGGTACATGGGGCCAATGGATGGGCCATAGTGGCATGCACAATGGACTGTGCAACACACACAGCTGTCCAGACACATGGCATGGGTGGCAATGGCTGTACCCCATCCCCACTGCCACCCAACATGTACACTGCGAAAGAGCTTTGCATTGCTTACCTGCCCCGTGCAATGCAGCTGGTGCCAGCTCTCCATCAGTAGGGCACGCTGCCCTATTCACCTCTGCCACCACCCTGGCCCACCTGCAGTCCTCTGGCCATGGGAAGGGAATGAAGAGAGGTGGATATCAGTACACAATAATGCCTACAGGGCCCCCCCACCACACAGCCCATTATGCACTGGCATGTCCCTGTTTGTCCTGGGGCCCACACACCAGCACAGCCACAATGCATGCAGCAGGTGAGCATGGCATGTGGCACATGCCAGGACAACAATGTACCCTGCTGCAGGCCATGCCCAGCAGCCCTGCCACCACTACAGTACTGCACCTGGTCAGACATGCAACATGTGCACACCTACCTCACTGGGGCACAGCACCATGCTGGACATGGGCCTGCAGTCTCCTCAGGCCATCAGGTGCCCTCTGCCTCAGGTCCCCATATCGATGCTTGCACTGTTCAGGCATGCGTGGCACACCTGTCCTCCTCTCGAGAGACATTGATGTACTCTGCCACACCTGGAACCTGGCCTGCTGCAGAGGCACCTGTCCATACAGCTGCCCCTCAAAGGGGTGGGCAGTGGCCACGAGGTTGACCAGCTCCACCTTGTTCCAGTTATCAGCCCTCCTGCCAGTCCCCTGTGCCATGGTCAGCAGCTGTAGTGGTACAGAAAATGGCATTGGACAGTGCACATGGCTGACACAAGTGCAAGATGCGTGATAGGACAAACATGACCACTATTGTGCAGCATGTGGCTGTGCACCATGATGCGCAGTGTGAGACCATTATGCAATCACTGGCATGTGCATCACACTGGGGTCTAGTGTTGGCATGGGGTAATGACATGACCCGGGGGTCTGAGGTCATCATCTCCACACCACAGTGTGTCGGTGCACGATGGAGGCAGTGATTGCATGTGCAATGGCATACCTGCACTGCATGCGCCATGCCATGGCATCTCGCATGCTGTGCATGGTGCACAATAGTGGTGTGGACATTGCAGTGCACATGCACACTGCGGGCACTTGCACCATGCATGTGCCAGTATTGCACCTTGGGGATGCTCTGGCACAACTCAATTGCACAAGGCGCATATTCGTGATATTGAGATGCCACATACAGATCACCTCATGAGCCAATGCATAGTGTAATGGGGAGCATTGGCATATCATTAAACTTGCTCACAGGCTAATTTGCTTGCCTTGCACCATAAAAGCACTGCAGATCAGCACAGGCTACAGACTGGTATTGCAACCATTCAGGTGAGTGACTGGTGACATGGATAAACAGCAGCCTAAGCATACATTGCAACAGAGTGCTGTACTGCAACATGCTAGCAGTGACCCACTCTGTTGTTCAAGTCCATAGGTGGCTGAATGTCAGGACCTGAAGGAGAGGACAGGAGAGTCAGGGGCCTGCACACAAGTGCAGACCCAACTTTACGGCCTCTGAGAGCAATGCCCTCTTTGAGGCCTATATGGACTGGAAGGGCCGTCTCAGTGGTTCCACAGGCATGATGCAGGAGCGGGTGGCAGGCTGGGAGGAGGTGGCCAGATACATCAAAGCCCATGGACACCACCATTGCACACCACAGGAGTGCAATAAGAAGGTTGGCATGGACAGAAGGCTGACCAAGGAGAAGGTTGCGGCCATCCAGGCATCCCGCAGGGTGACCGGTGGTGGGCTGGCAACTGTGTCACCATTGATGGCCATGGAGGAGCTTTTCAAATCCACCAGCAGCTGCACAGTGTTGGAGGGTGTGCCTGGTGTTGGGTTCCAGATGGGAGATAGTCCCTCACTGCATGGTGAGTATGACCAGCTGCCAGGCATGCTTGGTATGGATGTGATGTGTGGGTGTGCCTGGGGTCATACCCACCACCACATGAGTGTGTGGGCAAGGACACACATTGCTGCAGGGGGGCATGTGGTGATGGTGGCATGGGGTGGGGGGCCATAGGGTATGCTGCACCTCTAACCCTCTGTTCTTGTCTTGCAGCACCAGCATGCCTCTGTGCAGAGGACCAGGAAGGGGCAGCTATGGGCACGGATGCCCAACCCTCAACATTGACGGGCATCCAGAATCAGGACAGGCCATGTCTCAGCAGTGTTGGACATGCAGCCATGCATGACATGGGGTCAGATAACCCCCTGCTGGGTTCCTGCATGATGACAGCCTGGAGGTGCTGTGTGCAGAGATCCAGCTAGGGGTGCTGTCCGACACCGATGATGATGATCTTACCCTGGTACTGGACAGCATAGGAGTGGTGGTGCCTGACATGCCCCTTCCCACTACACAGGCACTGGCAGGTCCCAGAGCTGAGGCTGCTGCTCCACAGCCACCTCCCATCCCTGTCGGTGCAGCTTTGTGTGGTGCCACAGCTGTATCTGGTGTGGGTGGTGGTGGTGCTGCCATTGCGGTGGAGGCACAGGGCACTGCCCAGCAGTCAGTCAGGCAGTGGCAGTAGGATGCAGGTGATGTTGGGCAATATGACATGGTGCCCACCACTGGAGCACCAGACAGCACCATAACCCCTGTACGGCCCACTGTGTAGCATCCACCTGAGCAGGAGGCCATGCAGCGGCATACCATGTCTCCCCCCCCAGCTTGATGGGCAGACCTGGATGCTCAGGATGCTGAGTAGCTGACAGCACATCCAGTTACTTAGGGCAACTGTGGACAACCAGGCAGCGCTTGCCACCGAGGTGCATGCACTGCGGGCAGAGGTGCACCAGATGGCTGAGCAGCAGGACAGGGGCAATGCGAGGCTCATGGACAGGCTCGTCCAGGTGCAGGAGGCCACTACTGCAGCATTGGACTGCATGACCAGTGCCATTGTGGCATCAGTTGACTGCATGTCTGGTACCATTGCAGCTGGGCTGGCGTCAGTGGAAGCTACTGGGCTCGCCATGTGCAGAGGACCCCCCGCAGTGCACTATCCATGCAATGGTCCCGGCATCTGGTGACACCAGCACAGCAGATGCTGGGCTCTGATGTTAGCATCCCAGACACCCCCCCAGGGGGTAGGCCTGTTTGGCCACCTCAACACCCTGCGGACCTGGTCATGGTCCCGCACATCAACCCTGGGGGCATCTGACATGCCTCCCCGTGGCCAATGCGCAGCATGCATCTGCTGGTCAGCCTCAGCGTGGCCACACACATGGCCGTGGTGGTCATGGGACTGCGTGGTTGGAGGGACATGTCTGCTGCCCTGACCTGCCATCCACTGCTGTTGCCACACACACATGTGGGTGGTAGTGGTGTGGCATGCATGTGGTAGCACACATGTGTGTTGTGCTGCATACCCCCTGTGTGTGTGGACCAAGTTGCTGGGATGTGTGGCATGGATGTGATGAGGCAGCTCAGCACTGGTCATGCCTGTGCACTGGTGTCATGCTTCTGATCCATGCCATGTCCCTCACCATGTGTGTGGGTGGCTGTGTGTGTGTGTTTGTGTCTGTGTGCATGCCATTGCTGCGTGTCTATGTGTGCAAGCCCGTGTGCCAGTGGCTCTACCTTGTGTGCTGTGCTCCCCCATCCCTGCATGCATGCAACTGTGCTCATACCTGCCACTGTGTTGTGTGCTGGGCTGCGTGGGCCTTGCCTGTGTGTCGATGCACTCACCTGTGTTGTCCGTAATGCTTCCTTACGATGGTGTCACAGTGCCGCTGTGCCTCCTGCACCAGTCATGGGTCCCTCCTGCCAAGGGATGGCTGCTCACCACCCTCCAGCCCATCACCATCATCATCTCCACTACTGTCACCCTCATTAGCCTTGACTACTATTCCATGGTCAATGACCATGTTGTGCAGGATGCAGCAGGCCAGGAATATGCCACAGGCTTTTGATGGGCTGTATTGTAGGGCACCGCCTGACCTGTCTAGGCAACAGAATCATGTATTTAGCATGTCAAAGACACGCTTGATGATATTGCACATGCTGGCGTGTGTCTCATTGTATCTTTCCTCTGCAGGGGACGATGGTTGCCAATTGGGGGTGAGCAGTCATGGCCTCATGGGGTATGCACTGTCACCTGTGTGGAGGACAACTTGGTTATCCCTGTGCTGTGCTGTGCCACCCACTCCCTCTCAGCCATCACACACACACCACAGCACCTGCCCCATCTTCCCTCCCCCACCTCCTGGGCTGTGGCTCTCAGCCTCCCTGGTGCATGTTCTACTCACCAACAAGGTGGCCCATGAGGATGTCTCCCCACTCAAATCTATGGCACAGCACTGAACTGTGCCATATGAAGGCATCAAGTGCACTCCCGGGGTGTGTGGCACAGACATTGATGATGCGCCCCATGACATTGCACACCACCTGGCAGTTGATGGATGGGTATCCCTTCCGGTTGATGTACACTGGGCCAGGTGGTGTGCAGATGCCAATGTGGGTGCAGTCTATTGTTCCAATCATGTCTGGCATGCGTGCCACCTGGTGGTACTCCTGCATGTTTGTTGTCTGCTCTGCCTGTGTGATGGGGAAATGTATGTAGTCTGAAGCATGTGGCAGCAGAGCATTGAGGAACTGGGTGAGGAGGCGGGACATGGCTGACTGGGTGTTGCTCATGGTATCACCTCTTGGTCTTCAGAAGGTGCCTGTGGAGAGCAGGCACATCACAGCGGTCACTTTAGTCTCCACTGCCATGGCATGACTATGTCTGATGGGTGCCTGCATTTCATCACTGCACAGCTCACAGAGCTGCCTCAGAACCACCTATTCAGGTGGTACTGTCCCACTATCTCTGTGTCACTGAAGTTCTCATATGTGACCCTGGCATGGTACCACCTGTGTCAGGCATACTGCCGTGTGGTCCTTTATTGGCCATGCTGCTGTTCCTCCTGCCTCCTCACACTCCTTATTACTGCGTCCATTAGGAATGGGCCACTGTCCATCACTCTGTCACTGGGTGCCTCCCTGGATGACCCTCACACTCTGTCTGTCTGTCCTTCAGTCTGTGTCTCTCTCTCTCCCCCTCTCTCTGTCTGGCTGTGTTGCTCCCTCTTCCTCTCTGTTTCTGTCTTGCATGCTCTCAATCCCTCTCTCTCTCTCTCTCTCTGCACACTGTTGTACATCTGCTGTCTATGTGTTTGTTCCTATATTTATTGGCTCAAGCCTGCCTGGCGCAACTTGGGGTTTGCTCCAGACTTGCACCTTGCTCCACGGATAAATATGGCAGTGCACCACTTATTCATGGGCCCGCCCCCTGCACTTGCACTGCATACATTATGGTTGTGCTTTGACACACTGAGATTTGCAGTGCGCCACAGCTCCCTTTGAATATTGCTCGGAGGCACATCTTTGGACTTGCGCCAGCGCAACTCAGTTGCACCATGCACAAGTACTCTGAATATCTTGATCTTAAAGTACATAAAATACTGTGTTTAAAAAAAAAACACCTGATGCTAGCTAAATGGGACCCAATTAGCTAGATTCTGTTGGATTTTTTTGTTTAATGTTGCCAGAAATACATTTTCTGGGCACCAAAAATCCAAGGTGCCCAGCTTAATGAGAGGAGTCGGTCACCTGGGTTCTCTGTATGAGAACAGCGGGACTTTCTTGACTTCTGCAGTCAGAGTTGGAACTCATGCTGTGGGCTGCAGTGACAGCAGTGAGCTGACACCTCTCTGGTGTCAAGTGGCACCCCCCATTGCTGTCCCTTTATGTATGCAATGTTGCCCTGGTGTTTAGTGGTGGCTCCCATCCTCCAATTGCTGTCCCTGTATTTATATTATGTTTTCCCTGGTGTCTAGTGGCACCCCCAACCCTCCGATTGCTCTACCAGTATTTATGTTATGTTTCTCTGTTCTTTAGTGGCACCCCCAGCTTTCTATCACTAGCCCTATATTTGTATAATGTTTCCCTGGTGTCTAGTGGCCCTCCCTTCCTTTGAACCCATCCCCTTACTTTTATAATCTTTTCCTGGTGTCTAGTGTCACCCCCCACCCTCTGATCATCATCCACTTTTTTCTATAATGTTTCCCTAGTGTCTAGTGGTGCCACCATCCTCTGATTGCCATTCCCTTATTTCTATGATTCCCTGGTGTCTAGTGATGCCCCCCACCCTTTGATCACTGTCCCTGCATTATTCTTCCCGGTAATAAAGAAAACCGTCCCTCTATGTTTTTTCCTTTTTTTTTAAACCTGTAAAAAAGAAAATGGTCTCTTGCTGATTGGATCCCCCCACCTCCCACTGAACACACACCACACTGTACCCCCCCACACACACATTCACTCATCTAAACATGTCCCAGGGCAAAGATCCACTCTCCAATCCAAGACACATGTTGCTGCTGGAACCACTGACTGCAATATGAGAAACTAAGGTACTGTAAGTGTGGTTCAATGTATTTTAATGAGGGTTTGAACTTTGATGCATAACTTTGTCATTTTGCCATATTTGGACCCCAAATTTTCAACATGGTCTTATAGGAACCCAACCTCAGGACCAATCATGGTAGAATTATGCAAATCAAGCCCGAAAAGTGATGTCATGGTCACTTGGCAAAATCACCATTTTGGCAGATTTGAAAATGTTCACTGCCCTTGTTCGTGAGGTGGGATCATAAGAAGACTGTTGAAAATTTGGGGTAAAAATATGTAAAAATGGCAAAGTTATGCACAGACATTCAAATTTTACTACATTCACTTGTAACTTTGGTAATTTTAAATATTTTGACCCCAAATTTTCAGCCTTGCCATTTTTGTATATCACCTCATGAACATGACAGCTGACATTTTTCAAACCCTGTTCAAAATGTGTTTTTCACACCTGTGGTGCAGAATGACGTTTCAATGCCGCAGAATGACATTTCAGCAGGGATTTGAAAATTGTCACTAACAGGTTCTTGAGATAGGATAATAAAATGGCTATGCTGACAGTTTGGCATACAAATATGGTATAATTACCAGGTTATGAGTGAACACTGAAATATTTCAACATTCACTCATAATTTCACTAATTTTCACTATTTTGGCTCCACATTTTCAACATAGCCATGTTTCCACACTACCTCATAATCATGATATGCATCATTTTTAAATTCTGGATAAAATGTGTTTTTGCACTTCTGGTGTGAAATTATATTTTGGCCAGTATACTATAAATTGTTCAAGTTGTGTTTATAAGGTGAAACACAAAATGAATATCTTGAAAATCTTGGGTCAAAATTGAAAAAAACAAACAATGACTATTAACAAACATTGGGTGTAGTGCCACTCTTGTGCCCAACAGGTATGTTTGTGATCCTGTGCTGGTGAGCTCAGTTTGAGGGTGAGCTCAGTGACACAGCTGGATGGGGTGAGGGTGGGGGGATGGTGCTCTTATGCAACACCCCACAAGCCAGGGAATGAAAGGTGCAGGATTGTCTGCAAGGGCATGGGTACTATATAGTGAAGGCAAATGTCCTCTTGCCATAGGGCCCTGTGCTTCTGCACCTCTGAGTGGCAAAGGGCCATGCGCATTGGCATTCAGATGCACCCTTTGCCCTGTGTATCTGGATCTGTCACCAAATGGAACCACAAGAGCCACAGGGCCCTGCACTTCCACAACCCACCAGATGACCCCATGAATTCTTCATATCTATTGCTTCACTGAAGTGCAGGGCATGTAAGGCCCTGCACTTCTGTAGGTGGATGGAGTTTTCCCTTGGTGCAGTGCATCAGGTCCCAAAGGGACCTGCATGAGAGAGGACATAATTCCATTCTCTCAAAAAGAAAGGAAATTCTTTGCAAAAAAATGCTGTTAATGCACCAGCTAGGGTACCTTAATGCCACAAAAGTAGGGAAATGTGGAATTAGAGTTTCAAACTCTAACTTCCCCCCCCCAGCAGCAAAAGGAAAAATATTAGGGTTCTGGGTCACTGGAGTATTGGTAAATCAGTGGTGGAGTCTTCCTTGGGGTTCTCAACCCTAATGTCCATCCCTTTCCCTGAGCAAACAACTTCACACATGATATACTTTCTTCTTGCTGGACCACAGGGCCCATGTGAAGAAAGCTACAACAAACTGTGTTGGCAACATGTGGTGAGACAGACTTCTGTACCTTATGAGAGTGTATCACGATGAGACACTGGCTTGGACCTGGACTTTATGCTCTGGACTGGAGGTTTCAGTCTGGGGGGAGGTGAGCATTACAGTACATAACCCCAAGCAAGATCCCTACACTTATTTGCCAAGACTGCAGAGGCCCAACCCCTCATGTTTTTTCCTATTGCTGCTTGAAGGTGGGGTGGAGAGTTGGAAACCCTGATGCCACATTTCCCTACTTTTGTGGTGTTAAGGTACCCTAACTGGTGCATTAATGAAGTTTTTTTGCAAAGAACACTGGTATATATTATTTGAAAAAAACTGTTAATGCAAGATTTAGGGTCCAATCTAAAGTGAAAAAAGTAGGGGAATGTTGTTTTAGGGTTTCCAACCCTAAAACACCACCCAACCCCTAAAACAAATTAGGGGTGCAGTCTTCCTTGGGGTTGTTAACCCCAAAACTCACACCATTCTATACACTCCAGAAACATGCTCACCTAATGGGTTGAGATTTAGGGTTGACAACCCCAACAAAGACTGCACTCCTGATTTGTTTTAGGGGGTGAGGTGGGGTAGGGTTTTAAGGTTGGACACCATGAAACAACATTTCCTACTTTTTTCAATTTTGCTAGAACCCTAAATGTTGCACTAACCCAGTTTTTTCAAAGAATTTCCTTACTTTTTGAGATAGTATAACTGTATCCTTATTTGCCAGTGGGAGCTCAGGGCCTGCTCTCATCCCTCCATAGATGTATATATGTATGTTGCTATGGAAATGCAGGGTTCTCCGGTCACTGCACTTTCATTTGTAGGACAACAGCAAGCAAATTGTCAACATAGCCTTATTATTACCCCACCTCATGTACCCGGTACTGAAACTGTTCAAATCCCTGACAAAAGATGATTCTACGCCACCACAACATCATTTCATGCCACAGGTTCCAGAAGGCAGTTTGGCCAGGATTTGAGAAATGGCAGCTATAACATTCATGAGGTGGTGTACAAAATTGAGTATGCTGAAAATTCGGGGTCAAAATATTTAAAATTATCAAAGTCACGAGTGAGTATAACAAAATTCCAATGAATGAGCATAACTTTGCCATTTATACATATTTGTACCCCAAATTTTCAACATACTCTTCTTATGACCCCATCTCATGACAAAGGGCAGTGAACATTTCCAAATCTTTCCTGAAAGGTGATTTCACCAAGCAAACATGAGACCACCTTTCAGGACAGATTTGCGTAATTCCACCACAATTTTTCATGAGGTGGGGTCTCAAAAAGGCCATGCTGAAAATTTGGGTTCAACATATGCAAAAATGGTAAAATTATGCATCACAGTTGAAAACCCCACCGAAATACATTGAACTGCACTTATCTTTTTCATATTGCAGTTGGCAGTTCCAGCAGCAAGATGTGTCTTCAATCAGAGAGTGAATTTTCACTCTGAGACCTGTTCAGGTGATCGAGGATGTGTGACAGGGTGGTGGGTGCTCAGTGGGAGGTTGGGGTGGTGGGGTCAGATCAGTGAGGGACTGTTTTTTTTTACAGGTTTAAAAAAGACATCAAGGGATCATTTTTTTCATTTGATATAGGATGGCGATCAGAGGGTGGGCTGTGCCACTAGACACCAGGGAAAGACAAAATCATAACAGGGATGGTGATCAGAGGATTGGGGGTACCACTAGGCACAAGAGAAAGACAAAACTTAACAGGGATGACAGTCAGAGGTTGGGGTGCAACTTCACACAAGGGAAAAGACTTAATCATTACAGGGACAGCAATCAGAGGGTGGGGGTGCCACTAGGCACCAGGGAAAAAGAAAATAATTGGGACAGTGATTGGAGGGTGGGGGTGCCACTAGAAAACAGGGAAAGATTAAATCATTACAGGGATGGTGATTGCAGGGTGGGGGGCACCACTAGACACCAGGGAATAATAAAATAATAATGGGGATGGTGGTTGGAGGATAAAGGGGGCCAGTAGACACCGGGGAAAATGAAATAATTATGGAGATGGGTGGGGCCTCCACTAGACACCAGGGAAAAATAAAATAATGACAAGGATAGTGATGGGGGGGGGCACCACTAGACACCAGAAAAAATAAAATAATTATGTTGATGGGATCCAGAATTCTTTTCATTTTTTTTCATTTGCAGGAATTCTTTTTTGTATTAAATGAGAAAAGGAAATGAAAAAGGATCCCTCTAAATTTAACAAACTCTGGCCAGAGTTGATAGGGCTGCAGCTAACGAATCTGTGGTAAAAATATTGTAAATTACCAGAGTTAAAAGTGTGTATTTGCAAAATGTAACATAGGCACATAAATGTGTTGGTTTGCAATATTTTTACACCAGATGTTCAACATAGCTTTGTTATGACCCTACCTCATGAAGATGGTCAGCCAACATGTTCAAACCCTGGCTTAAAGGTGTTACTGCACAGGGACTGCAAAATCAATCTTTGGGATGCAAAAATACATTTTGGGCAGGAGTTGAAAAATGACAGCTGTCACATTCATGAGGTGCTGTAAAGCTATGGCAATGTTGTAAATTTGGGGTAAAATACTGAAAATTACCAAAGTTACGAGCTTGTGATCACAAAATTCTATGTGCGCTCATAGATTGGTTGTTTTGTAATTTTTTACACCAAATTTTCAGCATAACTTTCTTATGACCCCATCTCATGAACAAGGGTTCAGAAAATTTTCCACTGGTGCCTGAAGTGCGTTTTCATGCAGGGACTGCTAAATCACCTATCGGGATGTACAAAAACCTCATTTTGGACAGGATTTGAAAATGGCAGCTATCACAGTCATGAGGTGCTGAAAAGATATGACTATGTTTTAAATTTGGGATAAAAATATTGAAAAGTACCAAAATTATGAGCCTGCATTTGCAAAATTCAACATAGACTCATAACTTTGTTGTTTTTCAATATTTTTACACCAAATATTCAACATAACCTTCTTATGACCCCATCTCATGAACAAGGGCAGAGAAATTTTTCAACTCCTGCCCAAAAGGTGATTTCATGCAGGGACCATAAAATTACCTTCAGGACAGATCTACCTAATGACAGTGGGCCCTATGCACTAATGAGTGCAAGTTACATGCCAAAGGTGTGTATCCCATGCATGCAGCTCTGCACCTGCAGACAGGTGCATACCAATGGCATTCACATCCAGCAGCCACCTGTCTATGACCCCTCCCCCCGGCACACAGGACTCTGTAGTTCTGCCAGGGGCCGGGTTGTGTGTCCAGCCAGGTATCCAATCAGATGACCATATCAGGTCCTGCACTAGATCCCTTGCACAGTGGGGTGCTCAGTGGCAGCATGCCTACAGATGTCCAACAGCTGGCAGCTGTGGCAGGTGGTAGGAGGGCAATGCCACTGGCCATCTCTGATGGCACTGAAGCAGTGCAGTGGGATGGGGTAGGCCTGCTGGCAGATGGGGGAACATTACATTACCACCAGTAGTGGAGAGGGGGTTGACATGCAGTGCTGCTGGGAGGGCAGCAACCTTGTACAGGTGCCTCTGGGAGGGGAATGGGTGTTTTGGGTGTTGTGGGGGGCAGCCACATTCACCACTGTGTACTGGAGTGGGTGGGTGGCATTGGGCAGCATTTCCTGTGGCCCTGCAGGGTCAGTGGGCTATTTGCCCTGTCCTGTGGTGTGTGTGTGCAGGGCACATGGGGGTTTATGGCAGGGTTCTCGCTGGGATACCCTGTGCCCCCTATACACCACTGCAGTCAATACTATGCACCTTAGTGCATGGTGCATAGTGTCAGCCTGCCTCTAACCCACCCCTTGCATGGCCGAGTGATCAGGTGCATGTGTGCTGTGCACTCCCTTTAGTGCATCCCGTGCATGGGGCACATAGGGTGCAGAGTGGTTGCATGCCCAAGATACATGCACATAGCCATGCCACCACATTAGTTCATAGGGCCCAGTGACATTGTTCATGAGGTGGGGTGCCAAAGAAGGCATGTTGAAAATGTGGATCACAAATATGTAAAAATGGCCAAGTTGTGGCACTAAGTTCAAAACACATTGAAATACATTGAACTGCATACCTGTGTCTTCTGTTCATGGCCTGGCTTTGAAGAGTGAAGACATGTCTGCGGTCCAGAGAGGATTATGGTGTTGAACCCCCATTGAGTACATAAGGGCTTGGGGGGTGCGAGGTAGTGGATGCTCAATGGGAGGGTCGGGTGAGGGGTAAGGAACACCTGCCAAAGACATTGATAAATCTTATTTTTTTACTGGTGACCAAAAATGATAGACAGATGATCCCTGATCACAACACTGGGGGATCGGGCATCCCCAGTGTCACAGTTATATGGGAGAAGACATTGAAGGAATTTTTTTTTTTATGGGTAAACAAAAAAGATCAATGATCCCCGATATTGACACTGGGGGACTGGGCATCCCAGTGTCATTTCTATGTTTCTGGAGGGGTGTGGGGTAGTAAAAAAGGACCACAGATCCCTGTTTGCAACACTGGGGGATTGGGCACTCCCAGTGTCACAGTTAGGTTTCTGGAGGCTGATCATGACACTGGAGGATTGGGCACCCCAATGTCATGTCTGTGTTTCTGGGGGAAGGGGTGGTGAGTGCTGAGAGGGAGTGTTGGGTGGGGAAAATTCTATAATATTAAAAAAATATGTACATAAGTAAGTGCTGGCGGTCATGGCGAAACACAGCCCACTCTGCCATGATGAAGATGGCTGCTGCATGCTACTGTGCATACATGACTGGTAGCACATGTACAGTACAGTGTGGTGGCCATCTTGGACATGACAGAATGTGCCACATTTTGCCATGACTGCTGGCACTGTGAAATAGTGCATTGCTACAGTCAGTGGGGACAACATGGGTGGACTGCTTCCAGCTGTGACACAATCCAACATGTTGTTTGTTCAGAAGGAATGCAGAGTCTTTTTTACTCAGTGAATATAAAAGGATTGCAGGGCTACACACACTGCAGACCTAGCAAGAAATGAAAAAAAAAAAAAAACTAAGTCCAAAATCTTTTTCAGTATGGAGAGATTCTTTTTCATTTAAACAAAAACAGTACATGAAATAGGATCCCTGTTTTTTTCATTTGAAGAAATCCTTTTTCATTTAAATGAAAAATGCATATGAAAAAAGGATCCCTTCAAATGAAAAAAGAATTAGAAAAAAATCTAAGTCCAGAATCCTTTTTCAGTTGAAGGGATTCTTTTTCATTATTATGAAAAAGGCCATAGGAAAAACAAATGAAGCCCAATATATTTTTCCATATGAAGGGATCAATTTTTGTATGAACAAAAAAAAGCAGAAGTGAGTCACGAAAAAGGATTAAAAATGAAAAAAAAAATGCACTTGGGGGTCGATTTTCCACCAGTAAAGTGCAGAATCCACCTAACGGAGTCCCAATGACCAACATACGTGTGTTGGTCACTGTGCAGGCTGTCATTTTTCGGGGTTTAGAATAAAAAAAAACAGGAAACAAGATGGCATCAAATGAATGGATTCATATTTATTTCACCAACCCATCAAAAGGCACATCTGTGGCCCAAGTCCTTTCCACCCTGAAAATTTCAGACCAAAAGTCTAAACTGTCTGGACACTAGGGGCTAACAAAAAAACAGCAACTCCCCCAACCCCAAAATCACTTGTTTCATGATCCGGATCTTAGAATCTGCACATCCAACTGGAACCCAGCTTGGTACGTCAAGAGATCTACCACTCAAGACCATGCATGAAAATGTTTGTACAAATCCATTGAATGATTGCAATGTTATTAAAGTGCAAAAATTGGGGGTTGACATTAAACACCCTACTCATTTCTAAACACAGTAAAGTGGAGCAACAGCATAGAGGATAATGGATACTCCACTGTCTATAACAAGCATGTATAATCATCAAGAGGTTGCCATGGCAAACTTTTGAACCTCGAGAGTGAAGCTCGAGAGGTTCAGTCACCATGGCAACCTCAAGATGGTTGCACAGTTTGTTATAAGATATGGGACTTTTATAGTGTATGATCCACAAGCACAATAAAAAAGGGTCCCATTAGTTTAAAATATTACTGCAGAGTCCTTAAATTGCCGTTTCTTTCTTTTTAATGCTGCTGTTTGGGTACAGCACTCACTGCCATGGCTGTCTGTGGGAGCGGAAATTCATGTAATGCACATGCACAAACACACTCCAGTTACAGGAACAAGCATGTGCGAATGCGTTTCAAGTTGTGCTGCAGTAACTACCTAGCTAGTGCAGCACAACAGCTATGATGACGTAGCTACTGCAGCACAACAACATTGTTGGAGGGATGGATTTCCATCCCCAACAACCTTCCACTGTACAGTATACCACTATAATATATGTAGAGAGTTAGATAAATACAGTACAGTAGAGTGAAAGCACCACTATAATATATGTAGAGATAGATAGATAGATAGATAGATAGATAGATAGATAGATAGATAGATAGATAGATAGATAGATAGATATAGATTATAAGGGTGCGGTAGCACCCCTATAGTTAGGGTTCAGTCTTCACTTCTACTTTAAACTTGAAATTTTGAACTTTAATAACTTTACAACTATTCAAGCAATTTGCATGAATGTTTGCATGCTCCATTATGAACCAGAGATTTCTTGATGTGGCAAGTTTCTTTCCAGTGAGATATGTGGTTGTGGAGATAAGCAGCATCAACAAATGTGAAAATTATCATTTTTTGTAAAATTGTCATGCCTCTGCCCAAAACTGGTGTGGAATTGTGGCCTGACATTTGTAGGGTAGAAAGGAACTGGGCCACAGATGTGCCTTTTGAAGATTTGGTGAAAAAATATTAATCCGTTCAAAAGTTATTAAATTTCAAAGTTTCCCATTATTTCCTATGGAAAAAGTTAGATGTCCCACTCAGGAAAGGATTCCTTATCACAAACACGGAATCCTTTTTCACAAATGCAGGATCTTTTGCCACAAATGCAGACTCTTTTTTGGATTTATGTGATAAAGGTGAGTCTGAAAGACCCCTCATCACATACAGCCACCACAAAATAGCCCATGGTCAAAAGGGCACCTGATATTGTAGCAACCATTGCAAATAGCGACGTTCGCTACAATACTTGCATTCCCCAGACACAACTATTTTTATCTGGGGGCTGCATCCCATGCCCCCCTTTGTGGGGGCAAGCCCCCCGATCCTCCAAACTAAAATAATCAATTCCAAGGGAGGTGTGGACTAAAGGGCAAATTATTGTTTAAAAATTAAAAAAATTCTGTCTGAAGCCAGACCCAAACCCAGGTCTATTGACATTGGAAGCGGTGATGTATACCACTATGCTATGTGGCCAGCTCAGCAGAAATCAGACAAAGAGGATCCTATATCCTGTACTAGCAAGTATGGATCCTTGCTATCCTTGCTCTACAGGATATAGCAACCTACTTCAGCACTCACTGTCAGTGGGAGCGATATTATTGAATCACTCAAATTGTGGTGCTCAATAATACACACTCAACATGGGTGCTACTCTCTTTTTCTGTGCTGACACTGTCTGGTTTTCAGTTAGTGGGTTAGTGGTGACAACAAAATTAAGTAACTAAATAAATACATGGATTTAGTACACATCAATGGTTGTGTTTACCTAATTGGGACCCTTAAAATCTGATTCTGGGGTTACTTTTCAGATAGCTTACTTGTAAATGTGTTTTTTTGACATGCTGAAATGCTTGTCTGTAAATTGCACAAAAAGAAACCTGAAACAGATCTTTTTAGCAATTTGCAAAAAAATATTTTTCCTTTTCAGCAAATTGCAAAAAAGAAACTGTGGAAAAGGATTATTTTTCACAATTTGTGAAAAAGGAATTTTAAGACTTCTGTTTCTTTGTTTCGCCACAGTTACTAAACAGTTTGTGATTTTGGTCTGAAATTTTTAGCTTACAAAAGGCTTGCCCCACACATGTGCCTTTTGCAGGATTGGTGAAAAGATATTACTTTGCTCTGCAGCTCTGTGAGTTTCAATTTTGCTTTGTTTCTCATAGGATAATATTGTAATGTGAGTGTACAGTCATTTCTTTGACACTCTGCTCTGAAGAAACAGTTTGCAATTTTGCTCTGAAATTTTCAGGGTACAAATGATTTGCCCCACTGATTTGCCTTCTGCTCATTTTGTGATAATATATTAATTTGATGTTGTTACATGGCTTTCCAATGTTGCTGTGTTTTTTATAGGCAAGGCAATTTATATTTAAAAAGACGCCCAATCCCAGAGGCTCTGGGCACTGCAGAAAATAAAATAAGCAAATGAATAAACACAGATAGACTCACATATCATTTTTAACATTAAAATCCATAAATAATAATAAAATAAATTTATCTCAGAGATAGACTAAAAATAGGGAGGCCAGGAACTAGCTCTAGACCATTGCAGAAAGATCTCACTAAAAAGCTTGGTTGGGAAAAGCCTGGGCAAACAGGAGGGCCTTAAGGTGGGCCTTGAATAGCTCCAATGATGGGGCCTCCCTAACCCCCTAGGGGTAGCAAATTCCACAGGATGGGGCCAGCGACACTAAAAGCTCTGTCGCTGGCCATTTTTAGCCACATCCTGGGAATCACCAGGAGGCCCCTACAGGAGAAGCGGAGGGGGGGTGGACCAAGAGAGCTGGTGTGAGAAGGTCTGTCAGGTAAGCATGGCCCTGTCCATTTAGGTCCTTATAGGTGAGAAGACCCATCTTAAAGAGGATCCTCCACCTGACCTGCAGTCAGTTCATGCAGTGCCGGTGTAATATGGCAATATTTAGGCTGCCCCGTCACTAACCTGGCAGCTGCATTCTGCACCAGATGCAGTCTTTGGAGAGCTCCTCCAGTGACCCCAAGGTGCAGCACATTACAACAGTTAAGCCTTGATATCACCAAGGCATGTATCAAAGTGGGGAGGTTCAGATGAGGCACAAGAAGTTTTATCCTGAGAACATTCCTAAGATGGAAAAAACAGGAGTGGCTAGTGGAAGACACTTGCACTTCCGTCATCAAACCCCTGTCCAGAATGATACCAAGATTCCACACTTTGGAGGAGGCCTTCAATGGGACAGATCCCAGAACAAGTCCAGTCTCTGCTCCAGAGGCCTTCCTATCCCACACTCTGTTCGACTCCACCACCAATACCTCCATCTTATCGGGGTTCAGCCACAACAAGCTGGAGGCCATCTTGTAATTGATCTTGGCAAGGCAGCTGTTTAGCATGTCTGCCATGTTGGATATTCCTGGGGCAAAGGACAAGTATAGCTGGGTATCATCAGCATAGCAATGAAACCCATGAACATGCTTCCTAATGATCTCTCCCAGGGGAAGCATGTACACAGCAAACAACACTGGGGCCAAGACTGAGCCCTGAAGAATGCCACATGGCAGGAGACTAGGAGTGGAAGAGAAATTCCCCATCACAACCCTTTGTCTCATGTTGGTTAAAAACAACTCAAACTAGCAGATGACAGTGCCAGTGAGTCAGCAGAATTCCCTAAGGTGGCCAAGCAACACACAATGATCCATAGTGTCAAATGCTGAAGAGAGATCAAGAAGAACAAGAATTGTCCTTTCCCCTCAATCTCTAGCCATAAGAATATCATTCTGCAACTGAACAAGTGTGGTTTCTGTGCTATGCCTCACCTGAAACCCTGACTGGAGGGGTTCATATAACTCATGGGTTGCAAGGTGCTTCTCCAACTGAAGAGCCACTACCTTCTCCACAATCCTTGCCAAAAATGGAAGGTTGGAGAAGGGAAGGCCCTGTGCTCCCACAAGCAAATAAGGCTACAATTATACTATCTCAAAAAGTAAGGAAATTTGTTGCAAAATTCTTCGTTAGTGCATTAGTTAGGGTTCCAGTGACAAAAGTTGGGAAATGTGGTGTTAGGGTTGTCAACATTCTCCTATACTGTACCCATCCTAGCTTATTTACTGATGGAAAGGGGTGAGCATTAGGGTTGACAACCCCCAAGGCATACCCTCCACACCTGTTGTGCAGGGTGGGGAGGGGTTAGGGTTGGAAACCCTAACACCCATTTCCCAACTTTTGTTGCTGGAACCCTAACTGATGCATTAACAGAGTTTTTTTTGCAATGAATTTTTCTAGCTATAGATGTATATCCATCATCAGGGAAATGTGTGTTAAGGTCTACTCAACTCTAATGCCCACCCCCTCTCCAGTCCCTAGTCTCATGACAGAAGATCAAGTTGCAGCTATGTAGCCATTCCCCATTGGTCTACTGCTTCAAGCTATGGGTCTGAATTCCTGCAGGAAGAAAGCTATGGGTGATCTCATGCTTTGTGCAGAAGCCACAGGGACCTGCATGCAGAATGTTATGCTTGATACTGCTCCCCCTATGTGAACCACCAGACATGTGGAACATGGTTCTGGACCTGTAGTTTAAAGCACCAGAGCTGTGGGAAACAGTCCTAGACCAGTAGCCTGGCTTTAGGTCACCAGGCTTGGGTCTGGGGAGGGGATGGGTTTTAGGGTTGAATAAATCCTAACACCACATTTCCTTGCCTTTGTGGCTTTGGAATCCTAACAATGTAGTAATGTATTTTGCAGTGAATATACATTTTTCAGGTGTGGATTTTTGACAGCTTATATATTAGTGGCCTTTGCCACTATGACCGTAAAAAGGTGTGCACAATTTTTGGGCACATTTGGAAAAAGTAGGTTTGGCAGGTCAGAAGTTACTAAAATGTGACATTACATAAAAATCCCCAAATGCAGACAATTATTTAGACAATGGATAGTGGAAAAAGACACATGTTTATATTTTGAAATCTACAGGTTAGCTCCTGGCAAAAAATATGATTTTTTTTATGATTTGGAAAAAAAACTATGTTATAAGGTTTTAAAGTTTTAAAATCTTGTGCATGCACTGACCAGTTGAAAAACAGTTGACAAGAAACGTAAACCTTTTTCTCTGAGTTAAATGTGGGAATGAATAGAAACTTTAAAAGCTAAATACTAAAAACTTAACTTAAAAGGTTGACAGTTATATGTTTCATCAAAAGACAGTCTAACGAGACATCCAAGCCCACTTTAACAAAACAGTTAATTAAACTTAGCCTTTTGGTTAGAAAATAATTTTTATGATTCACTTAAAAAACTGTCAAGGTGGATTTTAATGAACTCTGCATGTGTGCTTGTAAGACACAACAAATATGACACCAAGATAAAAATAATGGCATATATGGCAAATAAATAAATAAATAAACCTACAAAAATATGACACTTTTCATTCAGTTCATGGGTTATTTAGGGAATTTTGAAAACTGCCACAAAAAAAAATGAACTAAGCCTCACAGCAATAAAATGTTTAAAGCCACAAAACATGAAAAATAATTGAGAACCAGATCATCCAAAAGTGTGTGTATTGCATATTACAATTAAAGTGATACATGAACAAACTATTATGAAATGTATGGCTCATCTCTTGCTTTGCACAGGAGCCTGCACAAAAGAATGTATGACTCACCTGGTTCTTGGCCTGAAGCAAGTTAGGATTCACCTCCAGGTTTATGCCCTCTGTGATGCAACTTAGAATTCACTTCTTGCTTTGTTCAGGGCCCAAAGGTCCAGTGACGAGCAGGTTACAACCCTATATCCTCAAAAATTAAGGAAATTCAGGGTGAGAAATTTCTATAATGCAAGGTTAGGATTCCAAAGCCACAAAAGAAGAGAAGTGTAGTGTTAAGGGTTGTCAGTCTGAATGAACAAAACCTTCTCGAGACCCCAGCAAAGTTATAGGTCTAGGGTCATGCCTCACAGGTCTGCTGCTTCAAGCTACAGATCTGAGGCCCTGTGGAAAGAATGCTAAGACTCATCTCCTGCTTCTGGCAGGGCCTGTAGGTTCCTGCACCAAGAAGATTGTGACTAGTCTTCTGCATCATACAGGGCCTACAGAGTCCTGTATGAAGAAAGTTATGACCGATCTTCTGCTTCATGCAGGGCCCACAGGACAGTGTGTGAAGAAAGTTATGACTGATCTCCTGCTTTACACAGGGCTCACAGGAGAAAATTATGATGGATCTGTTGCTTTGTACAGGGCTTACAGGGCCTTGTGCAAAGGAAGTTGAGACTAATCATGTGTTAAGCTAAAGCAGTAGTATATCTTAGACATCATGTCTTTTTTGATAGCACTAATGTATGTTTGAAAAAAACATCAGTGTACTAATTTTACTTTCCATTTTCATTCATTCCTGAACTGACACATGATTTTGATGTTTATAAAAGTTCTTTCTTCCCTGCAATGCCCGATATGAAAAAAAATGAACATCATCTTTTTTTAATTATTTGGTAACTGGATAAGGCCTGTTAAGCACAATACCTGTTTTAGAATGACCCAGACACACAGAGCAGTGTAAGTGACTTGCTCAGGGCCATACCTTATGCAAGTAGAAGTTGTGGGAATGAAACCGAGGTCTGCTGGATGTACCAAGCTGATTCACAGCTTGGTGCTGCTTACCATCAGAAACATGATTGTGAAAACTCTAATGCCACATTTCCCTCCTTTTTCTACTTCAGAACCCTAACAATGCATTAACATCATTTTTAGAATGAATATATACTGTATATATATAGTATAAAGCTATCAATCCTAATGCTCACCCTTTCCCCAGAGCAAACAATTTCAGACATGATTTCTTGGTCCCTGCATGAAGAAGGCTATGACTGATGCTGTTGGCAACATGTGGTGAGCTATACTTCTCAACCCCAGAAGAGTGTATCACAATGAGGCACTGGCTTGAAGCTGTACTTTCAGCTGTGGACAGGAGGCTATGGACTCAGGGCGGGCATTAGGGTTGACAACCGCAACGAACACCCCATTAGAGATTCACCAAAATGCTGGAGACCCAAAACCCTACTTCTTTTTTATTTACATACCTTTTGGACTTCATTTACTTCAGCCTTAATGTCTACATTAAAGAGCTACTGATGCCAAAATAAAAACTTTGAAAAACATAATAATTAGATACAATTCAGCCAGCATTCCGTATTGTATTCTATATGGTTCTCTTTCTCATTATTTATTACTGATTAAATTTGAATGAGTATGAGAATTTTATCCCTTAGTTTTCCCTTAGAGTATATCTACCTCTGTAGCTTACTCCCTACTTCAAGTCATAATCGTCTGTTGTGGCATCACAGTCTGTTGCCATGGAAGTAACTGTGATGTCACAAGCAGTGCATTATGATCTCAGGTAGGGAGAAAGCAACAGGAATATATTAATTCTTCAGGAGCAAAGATCCTGTTTTCATGCAAATGACCTCAGTAATAATTAATGGGGAGAAAGAATACAAAACAAATGTGAAATACTAACTGTAATGTGTCTAAATGTAATGTTTTTTTAAAGTTCTCCTGAAGGTGTCAGCTGTTCTTTAACTTATTTATGTTTTTGTAATGAATATATATGTATTTGTTATTCTCTCTAGCTATTATAAAGGGCTTATACAAGTGTGTATATACTGTAATATATATATATGTATATATACAGAAAGAGAGAGAAGGGGTGAGAGAAAGATTTATACATTGTAAAAAACTGCATTAATTTACCAGTTAGGGTTTAACTTAATGCCGCAAGAACAGGCAAATGTGGTGTTAGGTTTTCCAACCCTAACTCCCCATCCCCCAAGCAGCAGAAGGATAAGACAACATGCAACTGTCTCCAGATGACTCAAATTCAGTAGCACTGACGTGCTATCTTTGTGGATTTGTATCTGTGTATACAAAAGCATAGGTCCCACAGGGGCCTGTGCTTCTGCAGCCAGAAATGTGTGTGCATGTGTTACTGTGTGCATGGGTACCTTTGGCTGTAAAAGCACTGGCATCACAGTGGCATGTGCTTGTGCAGACAGAAGTAGTGTTGCTGTTTAGGTATCATGACTTTCTAGATGCAGCAGAAGAAATGCATGCCCCACAGGAATCGACATTCTGTAGACAGAAGTTAGTGTTTAAGTCTTACACCTGTAGCTGCAGAAGTGCTGGTCCCATGGGGCCTGCCCTTTTGCAGACAAAAATAGTGTTTCAATTTGGGTATCATGAATTTCTATAGTAAGTAACATAAGCAGAGGCCCCACAGGCACCTGTGCTTCCACATGCATAAGTCAGTGTGTATGTCTTTCACCTGAAGCTGCATAAGTGCAGGTCCCTGGACTACCTGTACTTCTCCAGACAGAAGTAATGTTTCAATTTGGGTATCGTGGATTTCAGGGGACCTATGCTTCTGCAGCCAGAGGTCAGTGTATATGTCTTACACCTGTGGCTTCATAAGCACAGGCCACTCACAGTTAAATGTGCGACACCAAATTTATTTTGACTCATTAGAATGTGTTAAACCCTGCCAAGAGGGTGATTTTGCAGATTGACTACAAAATACCTTTTAACTTTTACTTGAAACTTCTCACCATCCTTGTTCATGAGGTAGAATCATGTGAACAGCGTATTCAACATTTGGGAGTAGAATATTGTAAAACAGCCAAGTTATGATTAAAAGTACAGTATGTGGAGAAAAAAACAGAATTTTAGCATCACACAGTTTAGTGTTGCACATTTAAGTACAACACTAAAATTTATGTGCCACACATTTTAATATTGCAATTTAGTGTTGTGCTTAAATGCACTTGCTAATTCACATTATCCTTGTTCATGAGGTAGGGACATGTAAACAGCACATTCAATATGTGGGAGTAAAATGTAGTAAAATGGCCAAGTTATCAGTAAGATTATGTTAGAGACAAAAATGGAATTTTAGTGTTGCACGTTACAGTGATGTACATTTAAACGCAACACTAAAATGTACGACACTAAAATTTCTATTTATCACAAATTTTAGTACTGCAGTTTAGTGTTACAATTAAATGTACTTCAAAATGTTCACCACCTTTGTTCATGAGGTGGGGTTACCTAAACAGTATATTCAAAATCTGGGAGCAAAATATGGTAAAATGGCATAGTTATGCGTAAACATATGTGAGACACAAAATGGAATTTTAGTGTTGCACATTTTAGTGTCACACATTTATGCGTGACACTACAATGTATAACATTAACATTTATGTGTTGAAAACTTTAATTTTGCAGTTTAATATCACACTTAAATGTACTTGACAATTCCCACCATCCTTGTTCATGAGTTAGGGCTGTGTAAATGATATATTCAAAATTTGAAAGTAAAATACTGTAAACAGCCAAGTTATGAGTAAAAGTATGTGAGACACAAAAACAGAATTTCAGTATTGCATACTTAGGTGTAACAGTAAAAATTATGTGTCACAAATTTAATGTCTCAGTTTATGTTGCAGTTAAATATACTAGAAAATTGCCACCATTTTTGTTCATGAGTTAGGGTAATGCAGAGAGTGTATTCAAAATTTGGGAATACAATATTGTAAAATGGTCTAGTTATAAGTACAAGTATATAACATAAAAATGGAATTTAGTAGTGTACAATTAAGTGCAACATTAAAATGTGTGGCACTAAAGTTTGTGTTGCAGATTTTAGTGTTGCACTTTGTTGCATTTAAACGTGCAACACAAAAATTTGTTTGACCCTACTTCATGAGCAAGGTCACTAGAGTGTGTTAAATCCCACCCAAAATGTGGTTTCACAGAACAAATTAAAAAAATCACATTTCCACCTATACTAAAAAATTCCCACCAACCTTGTTCATGATGTAGTAGGGTCATTTAAACAGTAAATTCAAAATTTAGGACTAAAATATGATAAAACGGTCAAGTTATAAATAAAAGTCTGTGATACACTTAAATGTGTGACACATAAATTCTTAGATCACAAGGCATAAATCATCCATTTCAGTAAAATGACAGCCAAAGTTCCAAAAATATATTTCTGGCTTATTTTGGGAAAGACAAACAACAGAATCTTGCTTAACATGTTCTGTTTAGCAAAATTCATGTCTTTTTTTCAAATTCTTCATTTTTTTGTATTTTCAATTTTTTAACCAAAAGATGACAGCCATCATAACCTGTATTTTTTCTCACAAAAGATGAATCACTAATCTTGCAAAAGGCAAATGCCTCAAAAAGGTAAATTAATCTTTCATATCAGATTGTTAACCTAGAACACCACTGAGCATGCAGAAAAATGCAAATCTTTATACTTCTGGAACTGATTTTTTTTTTTATGAACCCTTCAAAAAGTGCTACCTTGGCACAGACTGCTTCTACCCTACAAGTTTCAGAAAACAATTCTGCACCATCTAGGCTGTAGGTGAGAGCAAATAAATACTTTGGATAATGCTGTGGATTTAGAGGTATAATTTGACAATTTTGTCCATACTTTGTCATTCTCTTAATTAAACTAAATATCTCTTTATGTTTTCCTTGTTCCACACAGATATCCAAGCCTTTTTCAAAGGTATCAAAAGTGCTTTTTACCATTTCTGTTGCTAAGTTATTCCAACACTGCACCACCCTGTATGTGCAAAAACACTTCCTTGCATTTGTTCTAAAGTGTGGAACTATCATGGCATCTTAGTTTACAGATTTGTTGTCCACCTGAAAGATTTAATTCTTTCATCAGGTCTGGATCCTTATGCATTGTATATAACATTAACCAATCACCCCTAATGCATTGTGTTCTAAGCTGTGCAGTCTCACAATTCTGTGTAATAAGTATAAGAAACAACCCTGCACCACCTTAAAAATTTACATTCTGTATTTCACAAACTGTACAAGCTGCCGTCACAAAACATCTCGCATTTTGAGAACTTTCCTCTGATACAACACATGCCAAATTATGGGCTAGTTTGTCAAACACTACCAAAGTTATTAAGGTACATAAATTGGGTTTTAACAATAAATACCTAACTCAATCCTAACTATGCTATATACACACACACACACACACACACACACACACACACACACACACATATATACACATATTGACCAAAGTTGAGGGATACAGTTAAAAAATAATGATGTGGAGGGATTAGCTATTGCCTGACATTTGTTATATTGCTCATTGCTTGACAGTTGTTTATTGCCCACAATCAAAGACTGAGGGCAATATAATTCACCCCAAGGGGTCAATATTTTCCCCACTATATCCTGAAAAGGTATCTGCTTTATAAAATCTTGCATGGTACAAAAAAAAAAAACAGAACAGAAAAAAAAAGAAAAAAAAAAGAAAATATACTAGGCTTTTTTAGTAGCTCTTTTTGTTTCACTAGATGTTGTTTCAAGCAGTTGCCTCTTGATGGTGCTACTGTGTTATCTGATGATTTCAAAGGGTCTCATGACCTTTTCTAAAGCAGCATCTGGTTAGGCATGTTTCTTTAATTTATTTAAAGTTTCCTTTTTAGTTTTAATTGTGCAGTTATATGCCCACACATTCACCTACCTGTAACAGCAGGCTATAACATCTACTGGGTACTGGCATTTTGAGGCATTCAGGCCATCTTGAGATGCAAAGCAGCTTCTGGTTTGGCATTTTTTTTAAATAAATCTGTGACCCTGATGAGCATGTATGTGCCAAAATATGCCCAACATATTGTTTATGGCTCCAGTGGCTGTACAGGGTGGGGGTGGATTTTTTTACATCAGGAATTTCTGCAGTGATGACTGGTGACAAATGTAATTCTGTTAGGGGAAGTGGCAAGGGGTATTTACATGTTGTGCCAGTTCAGTGTAAATTAACTGAAGATTAAAAATATTAGAAACTGGTGAGTTGATGCTTATTTTTTTCTGCTTCTTATAATGTTTGTCTCTGGAAGCATTTGTCTTCAGATTTCCCTCCAATGCAGAGCAGGCCACAGCCTGAGTTTGTGTACATGCAGGGGAGTTTCAGTCAGTCAGCAGCACTTTCACTTACAGCACGATGGCACTGCTACTCAGACCCACTACACTGCCACACTGACACCTCATCTCATGATGCCTTAGAAATTCTGTTCTGGGGAATTTAAAAGGGAGACAGAGAAGAAAGAAAAAAACTTTAAAAGGCACAGACGTGTTTTACCCATTGCAAACCAAATTGAAGCAAGAGAAATTATGTGTAATTACAGGCTGTGTGGGACTGAAACAAAGAAAACAGTGAGTAGGTGCATAGTAAGAGGTAAATGGTGATTAACATGTTGACTGGGTAATAGCTGAAAAGACTATTGCCCGGCCAGTGAACTATTGACCAGTTTTGGTTTGAAACTGGTCAATAGTCCAAAAAACATTCAATGTCATATGACTGGCTCTAGGCCAATCAGAGACCAGGATTTTTACAAGGCTTTACAAAATATATATCAGTTAGGATTATAAATGCACAAGAGCAAGGACATGTAGTACCATGGCCTCACACCTCCTAATCCCCTATAATCATGACCAAAGGTCAAGCTACAGGTCCAGAGCCATTCTCCATACTGTATGTGTGTTATTTGATGTAGGGCAGCACACAAAGTAACAGGTTTGTTTTGAATTACTCCAGATCAGCGGCACACTTGACAGGGCTGAAGGAGCAGATCTATGGTGTACAGTACAGCCATGGAGTTGTAGCTTGCTTCATGTAGGCATGTGGTCCCTGTGCAACACAGAAGATCCATGGTATATAGCTGAGGACTTTCAGCTTGTAGTGTGCAGATCCTTGTTGTCCTTATGTGAAGCAGCAGACCTGTGGGGTATATCCAAGACTGATACCTCGCTTTGTGCAGGGCCCAAACACAGTACTGGTTGAATAGAGGATGCTGAAGTTAGGGTAACAACAATGCTATGTTATCTAATTATTCTAGCTCTGAAGAACACCACACCACAGATTCTGCTTGACTGCATGGAATTCTTCCCCTAGCTTTTGATTTCCCTACTTTATGTGCTTTAGTCCTAATGATGCATTAGCAAAGTTTTTTTTGCAACAAATTTCCCAAACTTTCTGAGAAATTTGAGTTCTAACTTGCTTCACCCAGGCAACTTTTGTTCCTGCACAAACCAGAGCTACAATAAATCTTTATCGGGTCAATATGTCGTACGTTTAATAGCGTATGACAAAACCCCAAAACTACAACACTGCAGTATAGGACAATGAGAGGGTACAATAATGCAAATGGGTCTGTGCACGGTACTGCATCCTCTCACTGTCCCAGGCAGATGATAAGACCTCTGCTGGGAGGGGGTTCCACTGAGCAATTGCCGTGGCTTGATGGGATGAGCCACTGGTAGAAAGGAAAGCAGAAAGTGCATTTGGGACAGGGTTCAATTCCTCATCCCAGACACATGTAATTTTTCTTTTTTTCACACTTTATGCGATATTTACTGTTAATCCCCAGAGCTAGTTATTTTAGTTTGGGGTTGGGAGGTGCAGTGCCCCATAATGGGGGGTAGGGGCAGAGTCCCTGCAAAAACAAGACTTATGCTGCATGCAATATATTGTGCTGTATTGGCAGCATGGCATATTGCTGCAACATAATGTCTTGCAACATTATGACCCCGTGCCCAGTAAATCCTAACTTGCTTCAACCCTAAGTGAACTCTCATAAGCCTTAACTTTAAGAGTTAACACATTTTTTTGCAATTGATTTGGTGCTTGAAATATTTTCTTCCTTATTTATTTAAAACAAATTTATAACTGCTTTAAACATTTTCTTTGTGTAACACTTAGAAATATATTGATGACAATTTTGTGTTTGACTTAACATTTCATTAACATTTTTAACAATTTGGTTATATTTTGCCAAGCATGTGTACTATTCATTATGCACTCATGCTTAGTTCCTTAAAGTCCCATTTCCCATGCTCGTACTGTGGGACCACCAAAAGTGGTGAGACGGGTGCAGTGGCTGATGGGTGTGCTGTTTTTCATGGTTACTGCACTGTGTTGCAATTAGAACTCCCTGGAATGCTGTCTAAAGTAGCTGAAACACCCTAAATGTGCTGATCAGAGGGGTAGCTATTCCTGTGAATGTATTGGGCTTTATTAAATTTTAAAGGAGACGAAGCAGGATTCAGTGCTTCAGCACATTAGTAAAGCTGTAAGGCAGCTGCTGTATATTGGGGAGTGAGAGCAGAGACCGCTGGACTTCTGGGTCTCATCTGGCAATAAAAGCAGGTGCTCACTCTAATGGTGTGAGCATGTACGGTGCACGGTGGAGTGCTGAGATGCATGGAGACACGCATATCTGAGCGCATGTTAGCATGTTTGCGGGGAGAGGTGAAAAGGAGACAGAGACAGGCAGTAAAGAATCAGAAGAACAAGGTAGGAAATGAACAAAGGGGAGAAAATGGGGTCGGTAGAAGCAAATAATCATGAAGGCATCCAATTGTTAACATCAGAGTGGGTACTGATGATATGTTGTAGAAGCCGCCAAATGTTTATAGTGGTTGAATTAGGGGTAAATTATACTGACTTTGAATGCAGAAAATGTAAGACAAATAATGAATTATGTTATAATTTGCAAAGGGTTACAGAAAGATTGGAAGTACTTGAAAAGAGTCAGATGCAGCTCACTGAAAGATTGAGGATCATGCCTAGTTTGAATAAAAGCAAGGGAGACGGGGGGGGAAATGGGTCACAGATTGGTCTAGGAAAAAGGAAAACACATGAGGAGGAGGGGAGTAGAAATCAGGGAGAATGGAATGTGAAAAGCAAAGTAAAAAGGAAAAGAAGGGAGGGCAGCCCTCTGCAACCAATCCCAGGTTTTTTTAAGAGGGGAACAGGAATTAACTATATTAACTGAGAATGTGAAGGAGACGGGAACATCAGACCTTAGAAATAGTAGTGAAGGGGGTGAAGCAGTATATGCGGGTATACAGCTGAGAAATAGCTTGAATGTACTGGGGGAAGTTGGCCAGCTGAATGGGGTGGAGGGGGAATGTGATGAAAATCAAGGTGAAGATGGAGAAAGGGGGGATCAAGAGAATAGACAGGTAATAGTTATAGGTGACTCAATTATAAAATTTACGTATCAGTATATTTGTAAAAATGACAAAAGGAACATAATGGTTAGTAATTTTTCTGGGGCAGGTATTTTGGACCTGCATAACATGGCTGATAATATTTTTAAGACAGTATGGGAGAGTGCCTCAGAAAAGCACTAGCAAACAGGCTAGAAGGAGGTGTGGAGCAACAATGGGGAATTATCAAAACTGCCATCACAGAGGCAACAAGCCTTTGTGTGAAGCAAATAAACAAATCAAAATGAAAGAAAAAGCCACTATGGTTCTCAAAAGAGGTGGCTGTGAAAGTCAGGAAGAAAAAGATAGCATTCCGGAAGTATAAGGAAACACAGAAGGAGCAGGACAGAGAGCTGTACCAGTTAAGACAGAAGGAAACAGGGAGGGAAGTCAGAATAGCAAAGGCCCAAACTGAGGAAAAGATAGCCAACTCAGTTAAGAAGGGGGATAAAACCTTTTATAGGTACATCAGCAAGCGTAGAAAGACAAAGGGAGGGATAGTGAGGCTGAATAGAATGAACGGTGGGTGGGCAGAGGGGGACAGTGAAAAAGCAGGGATACTGAACGAATATTTCTGCTCAGTATTCACAAAAGAGGAGGGGGAAGTGCCTAATCCAATTAACAGAAGTACTCTTGATGGGGGTCGATCCCAGTCCTTTCACAGAAGAAAGGGTTCTGCAAGAACTCCTAAAACTGAAGGTGGACAAAGCATGGGTCCTGATGGAATTCACCCCAGAATTCTAAAGAATTAAGGGAGAAACTAGTGAAACCACTGGCTACTCTTTTAATAAATCATGGGAGGATGGTGTGGTACCTGAGGACTGGAGGAAGGCGGATGTGATTCCCTTCACAAAGTGGGACCAAGACAGAGGCAGGAAACTACAGACCTGTCAGTCTGACCTCTGTGGTAGGAAAGTGATGGAGTCACTTCTGAAGGAAAGAATAGTTGAGTACCTAGAGGCCAGTGGAGCACAGGACCCAAGGCAGCATGGATTCACAGTGGGAAGGTCATGTCAGGCAGATCCTAATAGATTTCTTTGACTGGGTGACCAAAGTAGTAGACCAGGGAGGGGCTGTGGACATGGCCTACCTAGACTTTAGCAAGGCATTTGACACAGTCCCACACAAAAGATTAATAGTCAAATTAACCAGCCTGGGAGTGGGGCCCAGCATGGTAGCCTGAGTAAAACATTGGCTGCACAATAGGACACAGAAGGTAATTGTAAATGGAGTCCACTCTGAAGAAAGAGAGGTTACTAGTGGGGTACCACAGGGTTCAGTATTGACATTTTTAATGTCTTCATCAGTGACATTGCAGAGGGACTGGAAGGAAAAGTATGCCTTTTTGCAGATGACACAAAGATCTCAAAAACAGGTTGATACACAAGGAGGCATGGAAAGGATGAAAGAGGACTTGACAAGGTTGGAGGAATGGTCAGAAGTATGGCAGCTAGGATTCAATGCAAAGAAGAGCAATAATGCACCTGGGAAACAAGAACCCAGGGAAGAATACACAATGGGTGGGGAGGTAGTAACAACAACAAAAAAGGAAAGGGACCTGGGGGTAATCATATCAGATGACCTTAAGGTTAGCAAGCAATGTGAGAAGGCAGTAGGGAGGGCTGGGGGTATACTGGAATGTATAGGGAGAGGCATCAGCAGCAGAAAACAGGAAGTTGTTATCCCTCTGTACAGACAGTTGGTGAGACCCCATCTGGAGTACTGTGTCCAGTTCTGGAGACCCCATCTCCGCAAGGACATAGACAGGATAGAGGTAGTCCAGAGGAGGGCAACTAAAATGGTGCAGGGTCTGCAGGAGGAGCCGTATGAGGAGAGACTAAAGGAGCTTAATATGTATACCCTTGAGGAAAGAAGGGAGAGGGGGGACATGATAGAAACTTTTAAGTACCTCAGTGGAATCAACAAAGTCCAAGAGGGTAGCATCTTTCAGAAAAAGAGACTTGCAAGAACAAGGGGACACAATTTAAAGATAGAAGGAGAGGCGGTTCAGGGGCAATGTGAGGAAGTATTATTTCACAGAGAGGGTAGTGGATGCATGGAACAGCCTTCCTGAGGAGGTTGTGGGGTCTAAAAAACTGTGGGAGAATTCAAGAATGCATGGGACAGACATAAGGCAATTCTTGTGGGGGGTAGGAAGAAATAGGCTGTTGGTTAACTAGGATCTGCGGCCTATCCTGTAGGTAGGGAAATGGGCAGACTAGATGGGCCAAGCGGTCCTTATCTGCCGTCAAAGTCTATGTTTCTATGTTTCTATGTTAGCTTTTTTGCACAGCCTTAGTTCAGGGTAGTGTGTGTAGGAAGCTATAGGAGACAGTCTGCTCTGAGAGCTGTCTGTGATTCAAACCTTCTAAAAGCTATTAAAATAGCCTTTTTGAGCACTTTGTTTTGCTGAAACTTTAGTTAATCGATTGTAGGAAACCCTCCTGCACTCATGTCATCGAGCGTTTTTTGTTTGTGTATGGATTTTGAATGTTAATGTACGACATTCAGTCTTTGTACTGAGAGACAGTGGAAGTGTGCTTTGGGGGAGGGGTGTATCTGTGGTGTAGGCAGAAGAATAACTTGGAATAAAAGGCAGTTCTTTCTGTTTTGGTGATATTTTTCTTGCATAACTGATAATGTACACACAGTAATATTTTCAATAATTTTTGCCATTTTTTTGTGGTGCAGCAGTGCATAATTTTAGTTTGTTTAAAATATGTGGTAATATTACTGAAGTTTTCAATTTGCTATGCATTACTTAGTGTGTGTGTGTGAGTATGTGTGTGATGCGTGTCATCAAATCAGACACCTTTTATTGTGCCACATAGTAATTTCAGCAATGTGAACCTGCTATCCACTGCAGCTGTGATTTTTGTACTTCTTTATGGTATCTTTACTGGTACTAGTACTAGTACTAGCGACTGTTACTGCAGCAGTGCTGTACACTGTCCCTTTCCACCCGCAGCCCACCCCAACCGGCAAAGGTATTCTTTCCAGATTTGAATTTCTGATGGTGAGCATTGGTTAGGTGTTGTGCCTTTGCATCTGCATCTTTTCAGTGCGCAGCACAATCTTAATCTTTCTGTGCATTTGCATCTCTTTAGGGCCCAATCTCCATCTGTAACTTAAGTCACAGTTGTTTCTTTGGCTTCCCTTCAGAGTACTGGACTGGTGTGGTGCATAATTCTGCATGAACATTGTACTCATTAATAAGCATTTTTAAGTCAGGATCATCATCACGAGTCACTCGTGATACAAATCACGTTCTTCATCATCACGGTCACAAATGCAGTCACAAATCATGATTCATGATCATGTCATAAATCACAACATACATTTTTTGCTATTTACTTACACCCCTTAGCATTGATTCTTGTGGGAATAAATTATATTGCAAGGAAGACATTACCTGAAATGCAAAAGTACTATAAGAAGCTGGTGGAGAAATTGGTGGATAAAGGCAGTGAGGTATTAATCTCGGAAATATTACCTGAACCCAGGGCTTCAGCATATAAGAGGAAAAGGATAGCCTTAACAAACGAGTGGCTGTCTAAGTGGGCTGAATCACATGGTTATAGATTTATTAGGCATTGGGGGATATTCAATAATAGGAATGAGCTGTTTTGTAATGATGGGCTCCACTTGAACTTTAGGGATATTAGGATTTTGGAAAAGAGGCTGAAACATGAGATTGAGAATTGTTTAAACTGAAGGAAAGGGGGATGAATGGGGTAAAATGGGGAAAGGGACTTTTAATAAAAATATAGTTAAAGGGGTAGCATCCTTAAAGGTCATGTTCTGTAATGCGAGAACTTTAACTGAAGCATGTATGTCAGAATTGGAACTATTGATCAAAAATGGTAAATTGGATATAGTAGGGGTAGCTGAAACCTGGTGGAGAAATGAAAGTGGATGGTCCCAACAAATACCTGGTTATAAACTGATTAGCAAGAATAGGGAGGATAGAAGGGGGGGTGGGGTAGCCCTCTTTATTCAGGAAGAACTAGAAATTAGAAGAATAGAGGAAACAGTTGAGTTAGGTAAAGTTGAAATTATAACAATTGAACTCCTCGGAATAAAAGGTAAAAAATGCAGAGTCTCAGTGTTCTGTAGAGCACCTGATACATATTTAAAAGAGACAGAAGCATTTTTGGAGTAGATTGTTAATCTGGCAGAAGATACTGATGTAGTAATGATGGAAAATTTGAATTTGCCTGGAATTGAATGGGGAAAAAACAGATAGGAAATAACTTAGAATGTAGATTTCAGGAAGAACTAATGGTAGCAGGTATTCAGCAATGTATCAGGAGGCAACAAGGGGCGAAAACATTCTGGATGTCATTTTTACAAATATGAATGAGATCATTAAACAAGTTACTATTCAGCCACAAGTGGGAACAAGTGACCATAATTCCATACTATTTGTGTTAGATTGGGCAACGGAAGTGGTGAAAGGTAGCACAACCCAATGCCTGTATAGAAAAGGGGATTATAGGGCAATGAGAGAAGTACTAAATAGCATAGACTGGGAGAGAATGATAAGAAATCAGGATGTAGAGAAATCATGGGAATTTTTATACAAAAAATAAATGAGGTAACAGGTAAATATATCCCACAAAGGAACGCTTATAACTATAAAGGAAAAAAGCATCCTTGGCTAACTAGGGGCATAGTAAGACTCTATAGAAATAAGAAGGTCCTGTTCCAGAAGATGAAAAAGGAAAAGGCATCAGAATATAGGGACAAGTATAGGAGGAGTCTAAGGAGACTTAAAAGGGAAATAAAACAATCTAAAAAACAACTTGAAATGAGACTGGCAATGAGTAAGAACAATAAAAGTTTGTATGCCTATGTAAACAGCCAGAGGGGAGGAAGTAGTATGGTAGGTCCATTGACTATAAATGGGGGAGGTACAGTCGGATCCATTGAAAATGGCAAAAGAATTTGGTAAATGCTTTGGCTCAGTACACAGAAACCATGAGGATCAGATTGGGAATTGACTTTTGTATTGTAAAATGGGTGAATCAGTGGCTAAAATAAAGAAAGCAATAAGTAAGAATCCGGGGTTGCTTGTCAGAACCACAGAGGGTGGGGAGTGGAGTTCCCCAGGGGTCAGTGCTGGGACCTCTGTTATTCAGCATTTTCATAGGTGATTTGGATATAGATAGCGGAAATAAGATGGTGAAATTTGCTGATGATATCAAAATGGGGGGTAGTAGATAGTTTGACAATAGGTTAACATTTGGTATTATCATCATCATCATCAGTTTTATTTATAAAAGGCGCCTTTCTAAAACCAAGGCACCTGTACAGTAAAATATATAAAATAGAATAAATTATTATAAACAACATATAAATTCTAACAAAGAACAATATTAAAAACACATAACAAATAACCACATCAATCAACAAAAGGCAGGTTAAAAAGATACGTTTTTAAAGCAGTATTAAAACTCTGAACGGTTAGGCAATCTCATTCCCGATGAGGTAGAGAGTTCCACAGGGACGGAGCAACAAAGCTAAATGCCCTTGCTCCCGATGTCTGCAAACGTACCCTGGGAACCTCTAGCAATCCCTCATTGGTGGATTGGAGAGGACAGGAGGGACAGTAGGGACAAAGGAGATCTTTCAGGTAACTTAGTCCCTGGTCATGTAGGGCCTTATAGCTTATCAAAGCAACCTTAAAGGTGATCCGCCACTTAATCGGCAGCCAGTGCAGATCACGGAGCACAGGCATTATATGACTGGCTCTTGACACACCAGTCAATAGCCTGGCAGCCACATTCTGCACCAGCTGCAAGTGGCAGATATCAACCCCTGACAGCCCTAGGCAAAGGGCATTGCAGTAGTCAAGGCGGGAGGTAACGAAGGCATGAACCAACATTGGAAGATCATCGGGAGGAACCAGACGTTTCACCCGGGTGATATTTCTCAGATGGTAAAAAGAGGTTTTAACAACTGCTGACACCTGTAATTTCAAGGTCAGACAGTCATCAAACATAACACCCAGGTTCTGTACCCGGTCTGAGGTGGCTAGCTGGACACCTCCAAGCCACAAGCCCGAAGGTGAACCTGCCAGCACACCCACTTCATGATGACCTGGGTTCACAACCAACACCTCAGTTTTTTCAGGGTTCAACCTCAGCCAGCTCATATTTATCCAGGCCTCGATTTCAGTCAGACAGCTGTTGAGCACTGAGACAGCATCGTCTTGTTCAGGGATGAAAGATATGTATAGCTGAGTATCATCTGCATAGCAGTGAAAACTCAAGCCATACCACCTAATAATCACTCCTAACAGCAGCATATACACTGCAAACAACATGGGTGCTAAAATGGATCCCTGCGGAACCCCACAGGGCAGGGAGAATGGAGCTGAGGAACAAACCCCAGACACCACTCTCTGAGTCCTACTCATGAGGTAAGATTGAAACCATCTGAGGACAATCCCTGACAGTCCACAGATAAGCCGCAGGTGATCCAAAAGCACACCATGGTCCACAGTATCAAATGCTGCAGAGAGATCAAGAAGGACCAAAATGGAACAGGTCCTTCGATCTCTCGCTATCAGGAGGTAATTTAGTACCCAAACAAGAGCCATCTCTGTACTATGTCTCTTCCTGAAACTGGACTGGAGAGAATCATAGATATTGTGGCTGGTCAAATGGTCTTCCAGCTGTAAAGATACCACCTTCTCGACAACCTTACCCAAAAAGGGAAGGATCCAAGGAGGGTTTCTTAAGAAGGGGATGAACCACGGCCTCCTTAAGGGGAGCTGGAAAAATTCCCTTCTCCAAGGATAACCAGACTATCTCAGCAAGGACCGGGCTGATGACATCGATGCAGCCAACAAGCAAGTGCATAGGACCCGGATCCAAACTACAGTTGGTAGGACATAAAGTCTGGATAACCATCACAATATCACTAATTGTAGGCTGGCCAAAGTCGCACCACTCAAACTGGGTATTCGACATCTCCTGCCAACCACTGCTACTCCCTAGAGAAAGGATCAGGGTATCAGACCTGATCATGGCAACCTTATCTGCGAAGAATCGAGCAATCTCCTCACACTGCTCTTGTGAAAAAGCATTTCTGGGCTAAAGACAGAGTGGATTGCACAATCTGTCCACAGTCCAGAAAAGCTGAGCTGGTTGATTCTGCATGGCAATAATCTCCCTAGACAGGAATTCTGCCTTCTTATGGGAGATTGTTGATTGATAGACCACATAATGGTCCATCAAACTAAGCCTGTCACATACCAGGCCGGACCTCCGCCATCGCCTCTCTAGCCTTCGTCCAACTCTCCCCAACTCTCTCAGGTCCTCATCAAACCATGGAGACCTAGGGCGAAGGGAGAGTGGATGAACACAAACAGGAGCAATGGAATCCAGGGCCTCTGTCACCGCCCTATCATAGGCAAGTACAAGATCCCCTGGATCCATGCATTCCCTCGGCATGCCCGATAGGTCAAGATAGGTAAGATGGTAGGGCTCTAATAAAAATTTTGGAATGGGCAGAGATTAATGGTATGAACTTTAATAAAGATAAATGCATTAAAATGCATCTAGGAAGGAAAAATGTGAGGCAAAATTATTATATGAAGGGTTTACATCTGAAGGTATCAACATGTGAGAAAGATCTGGGGGTCTATATTCAGAACGATTTAAAAAGTAGAATTCATAGTAGAAACATATCAAATAAAGCTATGTTTTTAGTAAACAGTATAAGAAGGGGTTTTCATTCTAGAGGTAGGGAGGTGTTAATGCAATTGTACAAGATGCTGGTTAGGCCCATATTGGACTATTGTTCCACTGTATGGAGTCCCTTCCTGGAAAAGGATGTTAAGTTGGTAGAAAGGCCGCAGAGGTTCTATACAAGATTGATATCAGGGTGTGAGGGTTTAAATTACGAGGATAGATTAGAAAAGCTAGGCTTGTGGTCCTTGAGAAATAGGAGAGCTAGGGGGGATCTATTGTGTTTGTACAAAGCTCTAAGAGAAAGAGTATGATGATGGAGATGGGAATGGAATTTAAAGACAAACTGTATCAGTTGAGAGGGCACAATAGGCAGTTGAAGGAAACAGCATGTAGGACATAAATAAAAAGAAATGGTTTTAAATTTAGGTCAGTTAAGACGTGGAATGGAGTACCTCAGGAAGTGGTAGATGCTGAAGAATGTGGGTATGTTTAAGGATAGATTGGATAAGTATTTCACTGAAGTTAGTAACTCAAGTTACTGCCACTGAATTGTGGGGAAAGTTTATATGGGCCTTGCCTTCTTGACTTTCCTATTTTCCAGTATGAAATCCAGTATGATATCTAGTGAATAATGACTATTTTCTGCTGAATCACAAAACATTTTTTTAATTAAAATACTAGCTGTAATTAATTTTTTTGAAAGTCAGCTCAGATGTCTCATGTAAAGTGTTTCCTGATGAATCATACAACTGTCAACATTAAAGGTTTTCTTTTATTCCTCATTTTGGGTGATTAAAGTTTTTCTCCCAAATTAATTTTAACTTAGAAAAAAGTTTCATGAATTTCCAGCTCTTTTTCACTTTAGCATATATAAACCTAATTTTCAAACTTTAAAATCTTATGGAGGAGATTTTCAAAAAGACTGGATGCAGATGCAAATGCATGCCATGCCTGTGGCTGTGGCTGTGTCCATCCACCTATAGTGAGGCAGCACTGCTGCTATTTTCAGATGTTGCATCCATTTATAACAAAAAGGTGCAATTTGTGGCAGAAAAAGGACTTATTTGTGAACTGCATTCAATGTAGATGCGACTGAGTCTGTTTTTAGATTTGAGCTTTGGACTCTGTTAGGCCATTTAATAGATGGTCTAACAGGTTTGGATGCATTTCTAGTTTGAAAAAGTAACAGCAGATGCATCTTGGGTGGATTATTTTGAAAATTCTGCCCTATAACTTAACAAGATTTGACTGGTACAAACAAGGTTGGTCTTGTTTTTCTGTTCACCATGCTAGTGTGCATGCAGTGAACATTTTTCTGTGGTAGTTGGCTGTTGAGTGGTATGACACTGTCCATACAATGCAGAGTAGAGTTTTAGGGGCTTGACAGTGGGCACAGCAATCATCAGCTGGGCTGATTATGACAGAGTCTTGGCATGATGGGTAGAGATGTTGTGGACTTCAAAAGGAAAAGCTGACCCAATCATGGGTTGGCCTTTCCCTTTGACCTATGCTACCCAGCTACCAGAGCTGATCTGTCATAATCAGGCTGGAATGCCTGGAATGTCAAACATGCAGGGTCTCATGCCAGCTGTAACAGAAAACTGCCCATACATGTCTGTTACTGATACCCCCATAACTGTCCTCCACACCCGATCTTCCCTCTCAACTTCCTCCCATAAACATAACTGTCCCAGTCTGTGGGTAGAGTTGGACTGATAAGGCAGTGAGGCGACAGTAGTTCAAAACAAAATCAATGTTTATTCTTCACAGCAAAACAATAATAGGTAAAAGAAGTGAACTTCGGTGACAAAATAAAAGGAGGCATCTCAAAAATCCAGACTACATACATACATCAACTGGAACAGGATAGTTGTACTCGGTGTTTACCCTTTAACACCCTGCTGCTATCTATCTGCTAGCTCTGATCTCTGATCTGTCTTATATACGGCTTTGCACCCATGTGCTGGCTAGCTCCACCCATTAGTACTTCTTTTTACTTTAAATTCTTTATTTACAGCATATTTTCTATCAAGCAACACATTATACACATTCTTTCATCATAAAAAAGGGTCTAGGGCATTCAAATCATAATAATATTTTTGAGCACAAAACAATTTCTTTGTTCTGTGACCCTAAGCACCTCCCCAAGCCATTTCCTGCATAAATCTAGCAAGGGACAGGCCAGCCTGCTCTATAGAAACATAAAGTTGAGGATGGGCTACATCCACAGGCCAGGCTACACTCTGAGAAACAGCATTTTACATGTAAACTTTTGCTTTTAATTCCCTGTTTTAACATAATAGCTCAGCATATGTGCCCCAATGCTTTTGTAGGCTGTTTCCTGCCTGTTTTGTTACTTTAGAGGAGCTGTGCTCCAAACACTGTTTAAAGGAGTGGAGCTTCAAACTGCCACTTTTAGACAAAAGGGAAAGAGCTTGAGAAGCCACACCACTGAGGAAAGGTTAAAAAACTACCCTCAAGCTCCAGGCTGTTGCTTCTCTTTAGTTTAAAGCTCTGGCTACTTGTTTGTGCAGAAAATAGGCTTTATCTGTCTTTTACTTGGTTTTGTTTTTTAGAGGTACCTAAAACCATTGTTTTACTGCTTACAGACTATAGGGTACCTGGGGGAACAAAAGCAGCATTGCAACATAACAGCCAAAACAAACAGCCAAAAGGGAGCTGTGTGAACATGCACACAGTTGTGGCTCTGCAGGGCAGAGACTGGGGAATTTTGCAGTCTGCAAACAGCAGTACAGCTGAGGAGAAAAGTTAGAAAACAGGTTGTAACTTTCTCTGGGTGGCAGTACCTTGCTTTTCCTGGAACAGGCTTCTTTTTAAACAGCAACAACATTAACAATATGGATAATATGGATACTGGTATTTCTTTTATTTACAAGTTTAAAGCCATAGCTTATATCAATGCATCTCAGGGGCAAACCTTTCAAGGGCATTTTAAAATGGGAGTGGGACATTAACTGCATGGTATGCCTTGGCTTGCACATAAAAGCTTGCTAACTAACAGTGGCAAAACCCAGGGCTGTAAACATAAATCATATAGGGACAAATGGACAAACAACAAAGTGGGTGGCCAGCCCAAAAAACAAAACACGTAACGCAGTACAACATATAACACATGACACTCACAACCCATGTATGCCAGCATTACCTTCCTTAGCATACTGCATTCCAAAAACTGGGGGGGACACCCTTTCACAATAACACTAACACTGGGGGTGCCCAATGCCCCAGAGTCACCACCTTGTAAGTGAAAACACCATGGTCCACTACCACTCTGCTCCCAATGCATGGTAACATCTCTAAATGGTGTTGAAGCATCAGAAGGCTTGTTCACAGTCATCCATAAATGTCTGTTGTTGTCACCCCTGCAACTGTCCCACCTACCCTATCCTGCCTTTCAGCACCCACTCCCAAGAACATGATGCTGACACTGGATGGTGACTACTCCCCCAGTGTTATGACCTGAAATAAAGAAGACTTCCCTCATAGTTTTTTTTTTCACACTGACACTTGGGGTGCCCAATCCCCCAGTGTCACTGTCACTCTCTGTAGTTGCCACCCCATAACTGTCCCACCCACCTAACCCTCACCTCTCAGCACCCACCACACCTCACACAAACATAACACTGGAACTGGGGGTGCCCAATCTCCCATTGTCAAGACCTGAAATAAAGAAAAAAAACTTGTTTTTATGTGTTTTTTTATTAAATAAACCCTGTAAAAAGAAAACTGTCCATCAATGAATGTTGCAGCCATTACTGTCCCCCTACCCAACCCTCCCACTCAGCACCCACCACCCCACACCCTCCAAGCCCTTTCTTACTCACTGGGGATCCAGCACCATAATCTTCTCTGGACAGCAAACATGTCCTCACTCTTCAAATCTGGACCACAAACTGAGGAAACAGGTGTGCAGTTTGATGTATTTCAATGGGGTTTTGAACTTAGTTGCATAGCTTGGACCTTTTTGCATATTTTTGCCACACATTTTCAACATGCCTTTTTTGGGACCCCACCTCATGAAAAATTGCAGTGAAAGTAGGTAAATCCATCCCAAAAGGTGATTTTGTGGTCCCTGCATGAAATCACCTTTCGGGCAGGAGTTGAAATTGTTTTTTGCCCTACTTCATGAGGCTGGTCATAAGAAGGCTATGTTGAAAATTTGGCATAAAAATATTAAAAAACAACAAAGTTAGCCTACATTGAATTTTACGAACTCAGGCTCGTAACATTGGTAATTTTCAATATGTTTACCCAAAATTTACAACATAGCTTTTTCTTTACAGCACCTCATGAATGTAATAGCTATCATTTTTCAAATCCTGGCCAAAATGTAATTTTGCCTCCCAAAAGGTGGTTTTGTGATCACTGCATAAAATCACCTTTTGGGCAGGAGTTCAAAACTTTTCTGAGCCCTTGCTCATGAGTTGGGGTCATAAGAAGGTTATGTCAAAAATTCAGCATAAAAATATTAAAAAAACAACAAAGTTATGAGCCTGCATTGAATTTTATGAATACAGGCTCAAAACTTTGGTAATTTTCAATATTTCTGACCCAAAATTTCAACAAAGCCATTTCTTTATAGCACCTCATGAATGTGACAGATTTCATTTTTCAAATCCTGGCCAAAAGGAGTTTTTGCATCCCGAAAGCTGATTTCGCAATCCCTGTATAAAATCGCCTTTCAGACAGGAGTTGAAAAATTTCTCTGCACTTGTTCGTGAGGTGGGTTCACAAGAAGGCTATGTTGGCAATTTGGGGGAAAATTTAAACATAACAAAGTCACGAGCCTGCATTGAAATTTATAACCGCAGGCTCCTAACTTTGCTAATACTAACCCACACAGTGCACCACAATGCATCTAGTATCCCAGGGCTTCTATACCAGTGGCGAACATCCAACATTGACAAATGCTTGTTTTTGTATGTTGCTATGTTTAGTTCTGTTGCATGCCTTACTGTATTACCAATCTCCCATCCAACCTCAGTTTGACAGATTGTTTTGTATACAGTGCCCACAGAGAGGGCTTTGATGCAGCAGCACTGCTTTTGATAAATGCCCCTTCACTGTAGAAACATAGAAACATAGAATTTGAAATCAGAAAAGAACTGCTTAGCTCACCTAGTCTGCCCAGATGTTCCCTACCTATTCTGTTTCTGCAGACCCTGTCTGATCTCTGTTGACCCTCCCACCTCCCTGCATCCTATCAAATATGCCCCAATGTCTATCCCATGTATGCTTGAAGCCCTCAGTGTTCTAGCCTCCACCAAATATGATTACCTGGGGATAATTATATCTAATGACCTCAAGGTGGCAAGGTGGTATGACAAGCCAGTAGATAGGGCCAGTGGGATGCTAGGGTGCATAGGGAGGGGCATCACCAGCAGGAGTTGGTGTTGCCACTATATAGATACTGGTGAGATCCCCTGCAGTACTGTGTTTAGTTCTGAAGACCACATATCAGGAATGGCATAGGATAGAGGCTGTCCAGATGAGGGCAGCTAAAATTGTGCAGGGGCTACATCAGAAGCCCTATGAGTTGAGACTGAAGTACCTCAATATGTACAGCCTGGAAGAGAGGATGGAGTGGGGCGACATGCTAGAGACCTATAAATACCATATGGAGTTAAATAAGGTACAGGAGGGCAGTATTTTTCAAAGAAAAGGGTGCAGTAGAACCATGGGGCATGGAATGAAGCTGAAAGGGGTTACATTTACAAGAGAGGTGAGCAAGGACATTTTAATTGAAAGAGTGTTGGATGCCTACAATAGTCTTCCATTGGAAGTTCCATAATTCAAAATATTTATTTGATAGACTTTTACGTCATTACAAAACTTTACATAAAATTCCAAGAAGAAAAAGACACAATTTAAAAAGATTTGTCATACATACAAATTGTTACAGATAAATAATAGTATTTAACTCATATTGCACTGTGCTATAGTTCTTTGTTACTTATATCTTTTATCAAGTCTACATCCATCTGTCATTACACCCTTTAAAAACTTCAGTGATTTCAAAATTTTATATTGTTCCATGTGTTACAGTCTTTTTTCATCCTAATCTTGAGATTTAGATAACATTTCCCCTGGGATTAATTAAACTGCAAACCCATTTCATTTACTGTATCATATCCTGAGTAATAAAATTCATTTGTGGGTTCATCAGTATACGTAATGTTTCTTCTTTCGATAATGTTTCCATTTGAAAGTACTGTACAATGTACTTATTACTCTTATTATGATATTCAGGACAATAAAATAAGACATGTGGCAGGGTTTTAAGTGTTGTTAAGCTACAAGCACAGTATACATCTTTATGCTGCTGTTTATCTCATGTAAATAGGTATTTTAAGAATTTTGATGGATGCAATTCCAGTCTAAACCTTAGAAATATAATTCAAACTCTTTTTTTCTTTAGATGTAATAAATAAGGTTCTATAACATGGTTAATTTAATTTTTAACATACCAAGTGTATAGTTTTGATGCTCTTATCTTTGCCATGTCTTCTTTATAGGATATTAATTTCAGTCTATCTTTAATTATTTTGTTATATGTTTGTGAGATTACAATCCCATTCATGGAGTCATCCCATAAATTACTTAGCTCTAATTTTCTGAGTACTTCCTTTATCTGATCTAACCAAGGTGATTTAGAACCTTTATTTATCCAAGAAAGTTTTTCCTGCATATTTCCATACATATTTTGACCAACCTGTCCAGATCTAAAGTAATACTTCTTGTCCAGTAAGCTAGCTTTGCTGCTATAGCCAGGCATTTAATCTGTGCCCTTCCCGAATCTGCCTGTACTATTTAAGAGAAAGATGACTGGAAGTGGCGGAGGCAAACTAGTGGTGGGCTACAAGTATGCATGGGATAGGCATAAGGGAATCATGGTGAAGCAAGGGGGGGGGAGGAACTGGAGATCAAGTAAGGTTTGCAGTGACAGGACAGACAAGGAAAAAATATGGGCAGACTGGGTGGGCCAAGAAGTCCTTATCTGCTGCCAAATTCTATGTTTCTGTTTCACTTCTGCTTGTAATCTATTCCAGGCATCCACTACCCTTTCAGTTAAGAAATAATTTCTCACATTACTCTTGAATTTCTCCCCAGCTTCATTGCTGCTGCTTGCTCTCACTTGAAAGACTCCCCAACTGTACCCAAGTCATAGTTGAGATAGCTGGTCATCTCTATCCTATCGCCTCTCCCCTTTCTTACAGCATGTTCATGTTGATTTCATGCAATCCATCTTTGTAAGGCTTCTCATGCAAACCACTTACCAATTTATTTGCCCTTCTCTGGATCACCGATACTCTGCCTATGTCCTTTCTGAGATATGGTCTCCAAATTTGAACACAGTACTCTAGGTGTGGCTGCATCAGCGAGCAATATAATGGCAACACCACCTCCCTCCTCCTGCTGGGGATACCCCTCCCCATGCAAACCAGCACTACACTAGCCTTACCATCTGCCTTGTCACTCAGCACTGCAACCTTGAATTCCTCAGATATGATAACCCTGAGGTTCTTTCCTGCCATGTGACTGTAAGTACTTCCCCTCCATCATATACTAAAGCACTGGGGGTTCTGTGTCCTAGATGTATAATTTTGCACATTTTGCCATTGAAACCCAAATGCTATGTTTTTTACCATTCCTTGAGTTTCCCAAGATCCCTGCACATTTTTTCCACCACTTCCTGAGTGTCCACCCTATTGCAGATTTTAGTATCATCTGCAAAAAGCATACCTTCACTCTCAGCTCTTCCTCAATGTCCCTTATAAAGATATTAAAGAGAACTGGTCCCAGTACCAAGCTCTGTGGTACCCCACTTGTTACACTCCCTTCTTTAGAATGAGTGCTATTAACCACCACCCTCTCTCTCTCCTATCATTAACCAGTTTCTAAGCAAGTTAGTGAGCAAGATTGCTGCCAGGCTGGGTCACTGTCACCCTGTGCACTAGATGAGCACAGGAAAAAGAATGCTTCCTTGCTCCCTGTCTGCCTTATTTTATCTAAATTTTAAAGTATATACTTTTGATAATCCTGTAATTAAGTCAAGTTAAGTTGCCAGCTAAATGTTTGTTCAGCATGGCATCTGTAGTTTAGCTGTTTAATTTAGTTAGCTGTGAGGTGTAGGGAACCAGTGATAGTTAGGGCGTATGCTGATGCAATAGCGCCATTTTGAAAGCAAAGTACATTACAGCACCTATTTGATGTTGCCACTGTAATGTGCCTTCATGACCCTGTCACTGCTTCTCTGGGTATTGCACCCACTCCCTGAATCAGCTAAGACTTGGGGAAAAAAAACATTTTACTTGACTAATTCTGCCAACCACAATTGCGGTTGACATAAAGTCGTTGCTGTAACCCCGGTTGGCAAAATTTTGTCAAACCGGCATCATAGATCCATAGTTAGGGACTATATAGTGATTTCGCTAAGAAGCTAGTTTTTATTATTTTTAGTGAGAAGACCCATGAGTGCTCAGCAGAGGAGCCTTGATTTTGTTTAAACAATTTTCAGTTGTGAATGCACCGGTGGTACTGGAAGCCTATCTGATGACCCGCGAAGTGTGAAGGATTCAGTGAGATCATCCTGGTTGGTGAGTTTGCTGGAGGCTGTGGAAAATGAGATGACTGGTGGAGAAAGGTGAACAAGAAAAGATTTGATGATGAGAGGAATGGTTAGGATGTCTTTCATTGTGTGAGTGAACAGATTTGCAGCATACGGCTCTGAGGCAGGTGGCTGAGGAGTGAGCCTGCTCCAGGCTCTGGAAAACTGTTGCCATAGAGTAGGGTTGTCCTGTATGCTGCCGTGAGAGCCGAAGGATGAAACTGCAGCCAGGACATCAGAAAACCTAACTGGAGGTGAGCGGAGTGTAGACTTGTATCAAGAAGTGATCTTCAGGCTGTGAGTACCCCTTTTGCTGCTCAACTAAAATCAAACAAGTGCTGCACAATCAGAGGGCAGAAGGTGAGAGCTTCTGCTGTGTGGATAAAGCTCACTGTATTTAGCGGACAGGAAAAATGAGTACTGTTCTTGTCGTTGAAAGAGGAGCCACCGGGGCATCTGCTGTGACTTTGGGAATACTTAGCATTGTTGTGAGAGAGCATTTGCTCCATTGTTTTTCTTCACTTTGAATTTGGTGTGTTTATAAAGATCTATCAGTGGTGTGAGCACTGAATATTGGCTTCATTGGGACATATCTTTGGACTAAGAGTGTCATGCACAGCCTGAAATACCTTCATATCTGCTCCTTTGCTGGTCACCACATTGGAGTCTCCTTTTTTGTTTTTCTATTTGCGTATTTTATCAGGGAGAGTGTTTGATTGTATTATTTTGGATATAGATAGTTAGTGTGTGAGTGAAATAGAAAAGTATTTTATAGATATGTGTGAAAGTGTGTGAATGAGTATAGACAGGTGGATAGAAGGGAGTGCTGGGTTGTGGGGGAATTTTGATTGTGGGGAGTAGGTTAGTAAGTTTTAAAGTGAATTAGTGTGACAGAGAACCCAGATAGGATGTGTAAGAGCAATAGCAATGGCCACATCATATATTCAGCATCCCAGCTGCACAACCTCTGTCCCTTCACTGATCTACCTGTGTCTGAGACAGCTGCAAGATGTAGCAGAGAGATCAGGATTGGGAGGAGGTGAAAGGGGGTGCCGCAGGTTGCTGGTGATGTGAATGGGGTGAGCAGCATCAAGGTGGTCAGGTCCAGGAGGTGCCCCAGGGTAAAATGGGACCTAGAGAGAGGTCAGATGAGTTTGGTTCCCATTATCAGAGTTCCCACCAGACCAAGTGGGCAGGAAGCCATGGGACCAGCAGCCTCCACTGGTCCCCTTCAGGCAGTGCTATGCAATGCCAGGTCAATGAGAAACAAGACAGCTCTTATGGCTGACTTGATTTCTTCAGTCAGCTTGGCATGCATTATGGAGACCTGGTTGGGGGATGATGCAGGGTTAATTTTAAAGGCATCTATCCCACTAGGATACCCGGTAGTGCACTGCTGGAGGAGGGAACGTAGGGGTAGGGGTGTGGCTATCTGTTTTAGATACGACTGAAATTTTTCTGTACACCCTGTGGAATCTACTTCATTGTTTGAATGCTTGGCTATACATGGGGGTCTGGCTGCAGGTCACAGGATCATCCTCGTTTATCGCACTCCAGGGCATGAGGGGGACTTCCTGCAGGAAGTCACAAACTTCATTGCCAGCAGTGTGTTGGAGTCACCCAGATGGTTAATTCTGGGAGACTACAATGCCTGGATTAGTGATGAACTCTAGCATTTTAGAAAAGACTTCCTCCAGATGACGACATATCTTGGCCTCACACAAGCGGTTGCTTCAGTGACACATTGCCATGGCCACACCTTGAACTTAGTATTTTCACTGGGGCTTGAGATCACGAATGTCAAGATTGATCCGTTCATTTGGTTGGATCACTGCACAGTAAAATTCATGTTCGGGGCCTCCCCTGTTAGTCCTCCCCTATTGAGATGGTCCGCTACCACCATTTGATGGGTTTGTCCCCAGAGGGACTGTTGGCTGTGAAAGATTTGTCTAGTGTGAGTGCTGCATGTGCAATGGGGTTGACTGAGGCAATGGCAGCATATAATAATGCTGTCACCAAGGCTTTCAATGCCATTCCACTGATCCATATACAACCCAGGTCTTCCCACTTGAGACAGCCATGGTTTGATGGTGCTCTCAATGGGATGAAGACCAGGGGTCAGAAGTTGGAGCATTGCTGGAGGAGGATTAGGGCTGTGGATGACAAACTGGCTTTGTGAATTCACTATGGTGAATATCAAAAGGCAATCAACCATAAGAAAGCAGAGTTCCTGTCCAGGGGAGATTGCTGCAGGAAGGAATAGACCAGCTCTGCTCTTTCGGACTGTAGATAGGCTTCTCCATCCAGCTTGCCTGCAGCCGAAAAGAGCAATTTTAGTCACACAGTGCGTAGAGTTTGCTCAGTTCTTTTCTGACAGGGTGTCCTCCATTAGGTCCAGGATCTCACCAGTGTGGAGCAAGATCTGGCCCACAGTGTTGAGCATGGTGCTAACAGAAGTACTCCATCTGTCTGGGATGAGTTTTGGCCAGTGAGGGTGGCTGAGGTTGTTGAGGTGATTTCTTTTTTTTTTTACTCCTTATTTGTACTCCCCAGCCCTGGACCCCCTCTCAGTTGGGAGACGCCTAGGCACACCCTGCTTCTCCACATACCTGGTACCTCGGAGGATCCCTCATGGAGCCGTGGTTTAACCCCCAGCGGGTATGAGGTGGAGCTTTGCATCCCGAAGTTTTTAGTCTCGTCTATTCCCTCTATTGAGGCCAGGTAGGTGGGAGCAATCAGGGTCCATACCGGCACGCCTTCACCTTGGCTCTCCAGTGCTCTCTTTTTCCACCATTTTTCTCCCCTTCATGTGGGGTATGCCCAGACATCTAGGCACTATGTGCCGACATTCAACATACACCTCATGTGCTTGTGGAGCTTGTTTTCCCCCAAGCCTCTGCCTGGGGTCATACAAGCTGTAGCCATGGTCCCCACCCTTCCCCCAGAGAAGATGAGCAGTCATGGGATGCTCAAGTCTTCTCTCCCCGGCCGGCCCTCCAATGACCCAGGCTCATTCCTGAACCTGGGTCGCTGGCGTCGCAGACGGAAATCCAACCGCTGCACTGGCGGGTTGGCTGTTGAGGTGATTTCAAAGCTGTGACCTACTGTATGTGAATTGGACCCAGGCCCGGTCCAGTGTTCACTTAAATTGTCCAGTGCTCACTTTCAGAGGGGCTTTTCCCTGATGCCTTGAAGGATGTGTTGGTGAGGCCCCTGCTGAAGAAACCATCACTCGACCCTGATATCTTGGCGAATTACCGACCTGTTTCCAAGCTTCCATTCTTGGGAAAAGTACTGGACAAAATGGTGGCCTTGCAGCTCGAGGCCCACCAGATGGCCTTTGACATCTATAAACCATTCAAGTCTGGTTTTAGAAGAAAACATAGCACTGAAACAGTATTGGTTAGGGTGCAAAATGATCTCCTAAGGGTGAGAGCTAGAGGAAAACTGTCAGTTGTCATTCTCTTTGATCTCTCCTCAATGTTTGATACTGTAGACCATGTGGTGCTGCTTAATGCCTGAAAGAGCGCTCTGGACTCACCGACAAGGTCATCAGCTGGTTTGAAATCTTTTTGACAGGCAGGAAGCAATGGATAATGATGCAAAATTTTTCCTCCTGTCCAAAGCCACTAACCTGTGGAGTGCTTCAAGGGTTGATCTTGTTGCCCTTGTTGTTTGCGATGTACATGCTGCCCCTAGGTGATATCATTAGGCATTAAGGTCTGGGTTTTCACTGCTATGCTGATGATACCCAGCTATATATGCCCTTTGCCAAAGAAACATACCACTCTGTGGTGGTGCTAAACAACTGCCTATCGGAGATCCAGACTTGGATGTCCTCTAACTGGTTGAGGCTGAACCCGGATAAGATAGAGGTACTAATGATTAAGCCTCATCATCAGAAGGATGTGGCTGCCACTGGAGCAGGAACAGGGTTGTTCCTGGGGACCACCGCTCTGGTGGCAGCCTCTAAGGAGCATAATCTGGGCATCATTCTTGGTGACAGCTTGACACTAGAAAATCAGGTGTCTGCTGTAGTCGGGAATGGTTTCTGCAACCTAAGAAATGTCACCCGGTTAAAACCCTTAATCCTGTCAAAGGACTTGCCATCATTGGTGCATGCTTTTGTTACATCCAGGCTCAATTACTGTAATGCTCTATACTTTGGGGTCAGTGGAGGTAGCCCCTGCCAACTGCAGCTGGCACAGAATACTGCAGCCAGGTTGTTGATGGACTTTTGAGGTCCATTCATATAACCCCAGTTTTACTCAACCTGCACTGATTGCCAGTCACGATGAGGATTGCATTCAAGGTGGGCTTGCTCACCTACAAGTCCCTATATGGCTCGGGTCCTGGTTACCTGTCTGACCTCCAGATACGTGTCTGCCTGGTGCACTCACTCCGGTCTTCCATAGAGGGCCTCCTTGTGGTCCCAAGGGCACAGCTGAAGACCTCTGAAGACAAGACCTTTAAAGTGGCAGGACCAGTTTTATGGAACTCTTTACCAAGAGTTCTAAAGGAGGCTGCCTCTGTGAAAGTGTTCAAGTGGGGCCTTAAAGCTCTTCTTTTTAATCTGGCATTCAACATCTACTAGTTTTAATTAATGTAGGATAAGGTTTTAGAACTAATTTGAATGGTTTTAAGTTATTTATGTCTCTGATTGATTGATTCTAATTTTAAAATGCTTAACTGTATGTGTTTCCTATTTTCACCTCTATCTAAAGTGCCCAGAGCCTCTGGGAATGGACGCTAAAGAAATAAAGTTTGACGTGACAGTTTACCACTAAGGATCCCATTCCTAAGTTGGTCAACTTCATAATCAGCCTTCTATACAGAGTGATGTCAAAGGCCTTGCTAATGTCTAAATAGGCCACATCCAGTGCTCTCCTCTGATCAATTTCCCAGGTCACCCAGTCAAATAAATCTATTTGGTTCATTTGGCATGGCCTCCGCTTATGAATCTATATTGTCTGTGATCTTCCAGCCCATGGGATTCAAGATACTCTTTCCTTTCTTTCATTAGTGTTTTCATTGATTTCCCCACCACTGAAGTGAGACTGCCTGGCCTAGTTACTTTCATTTTCCCTGTTGCTGCTTTTATGTAGAGGGACATCAGCTCTTCTCCAGTTTCCTGGAACAACTCCTGGTTCTAGTGGGTAGTTGAACAAGGCTGTCAGTGGGGTAAACAGATCACCTCTAAGTTCTTTAAGTACTCTGATATGAATCCCAGACCCATATACTTGTCAAGCTTCAGGGCTGCAAGTCCTTTCAGCAGTCTTTCCTCAGAAAATGCACCATTGTCTACCGCCCTTCACATTCTATCACTGCTTCTCCCTGGTGGTCTGTCCCTTTTACCTTCCACTGTGAAGACTGAGTAGAAGTGCCTGTTTAAGATGAAAGCTTTTTCTTGGTCTCTTTTTGCACAGTCTACCAATTCTGCTCTTCTAATTCTTGCAATCCCTACCCTTGTTTTCCTCTTTTCACTTATTTACCTGAAGAATGTCTTATTCTTTTTGGCAGTCCTTTCTTCTATCTGTGCCTTTGCTTCCCTCATCGTTTTAACCCCTTCGTTCTCTTTTTCTAGGTATACCTCCCTGTCCTCTTTCCTCTGCATATACTTATACCACTTGAATGTAACACTTCTTTCTTTTACCACCCTTGCCACTTCCTTATAGAACCATCATGATATTTTCTTTCTGCTTTTGCATGCTTTCTTCATATACAAGCCGGTTGCTTTAGTTATGCCCTTCCTTGTTTTTCCCCACTGTGCCTCTGTCCCTCACTGGCACTCCTCCACACCTCCCTGACAGTTTCTGAGGCAGTATCCCTTTTCCTTAAACTGTCTTCAAGTTCAGAACCCTCATCCTTGTGTGTTTTGCCTGTGTTCTTGTCTTTTATTGATCTTTAGTGATCAGTGGTAAATTTGGAGAAAAAAGGATGCACCCACCACAGAAATCAAGCCTCAAACAATATTACAAACAATCTTACCGTTTATTCATATCCAAAAAGAGATAGTTAACATCCCTCTACATAGCAGTGGAAAACCCGCTGGCCACATACAAAATCACACTAACAGACTGACATTTTGCTCGAAGGAATTCCAAGCTTCTTCAGAGTAAACAATATGTGCCTAGATTTTAATTATATACAAACATCAGTTAGCCTGCAGGCTCCTCTCTGGTGCAGACTGCCTAACCCACTCCTGTATCCTCTGCTCCCTCACACAAATACTCAGTTTTGATGAAAGGCTTCTTTACCAGTCTTGCTTAATGGCCAAAAAGACACTACTGGGTTTCACCTCGCCAGGACTTGCTGCCCTCCCTTCACCCCCCCAACCTCAACCATCCCCACTTGCAGCTCAAAGAAGCACATCCTCGCAGTCCCAATGGTAAAGACCTCCCCTGGCTCAAAGAGCCTTTGCCTACGGGACCCTTGCCTGGTTTAACTCACTCCCCATGACTGTCTCCAGCCTTCCTAAAATGGAGGCCTTCAAACCCACACTCAGAAAGCACATACTTGAGATCCACACCTGTCAATGCCCACAGTGGTGAGATACTAACCATTGCTCTGCCTCAGATCTTTCTCTTACTCATTCTTGTCAGAAATTCAACCAAAGTCTTGTCCCAAGACTGCACTGAATAATCCAACACCCCTCACTAAACTCACTGTATAACTCCCTCAAACAACCTTGAATTGCCATCCACTGTCTCTCTCTTTTAAAGCTAGCTGGCATAATCTTTAGTGCCACATAGGCCATGGGAGAACTTTTGATTACCACCTGTCTGTATGCCTCTACTGCCACCTGTTATAATCATGTGCGCTATCATTCTTTGTACTCCTCTGTATTCACCTCACACCCTGGAAACCTGTAATTGCAACTGAGAAGATACATTGATTATATATCTATTTATAACTGTAGTCTGTAACATTGTTGAGTGTTTATGCCCTGTGCTTACCTAATTGTACCTAAATGTACTTGTTTTATGAGGTAGAGCCTTTGGAAATGAGTCCTTGACTCAAAGGGTTGTAAGTTTGATTTCTTTAATAACAAAATAAATAAATAAAATACAAGCATCAATAAAAACAAGTCATGCAATTCATTTAAAAACAGACTTGCTAACCAACATTATAGCATCAATCAGCCACTGCTGGGAATCAAATAGTTGGTTAACAGGCACATTGATTTATAATACAAGATCTTTTTTAGGAGTTAATTTCAATTAATTAGCAGAGCCAACATACTGTATGCCTGTAAAATATGCTTGGAAACATCAGAAAACATGTTACTGCACTTAAATGACACGCTGCACTATTATTTTATGTTATTTTTAGAATATCAGATTTACAGATCTTTGAGTCAAGGACTCGCTTACAAAGACATCTCATAGAGGAGTCATGTGATGCTAGCGAAGGAGTAGGATGTGGGTGAAAGAGCTCTGTCATCTCCCCAGTATAATTTTCAAAACAAATCACCAAACTACCTTTATTTCGACTACAGAAATCTCTTAGCAGCCCTAGAGAGTGTAATAGTGAGAATAATCACTAAACTAACCTATGGAGAAATGGACTCTGCCCCTCCTTTGCAAAGCTTGGATGCGGTCTCTGTGGTACTCCACAGGAATCAGATGCTAAACGGCCCCACCGCAGCAGCTGTCCTGTACAGGAGTCACCAGAGATCTTCTTGACTCATATTTGTACTGAACCTACATCAAATAAAGAGGCCCTCCTAAAATTAATTGAAGAAGTAGCTGACATTAAATCGGCACTTACTCAGCTTTCACGCCGAGTGGCAGATCCTGAGGCCAGAGTTAGCTCGGTAGAGAGGAACCAGGAGAAAATGTAGCTCGAGGTTGTCACTCTGAAAAAGAACCTAACAAAACTAGAGGAGCGTATTGACAATCTCGAAGGGAGGAACAGACGGAATAACTTGGTGCTGCTGGAGTTACCTGAAGGGGAGGAGAGTCCTAATACAATCCTTATTCTGAAAAAAATTTTGAAAAATTACTGTGGGGCCTTCTCCTAAAGGTACTGAATATATCATTGAGTGGGCCCATCACTCGCTTTGGGCTAAGCCTTCACCCATTGACCCTCCCCAACTGATCATCTTTAAACTTTTGAATTTCCTGGACCAGGAATTCACTATGAAAGAAGCAAGGAAGTTATCTTCAATTTTATGCGAGGGCAAAAAATTAAGACCTGTACCAGACTTAACATTCAAGACCAGGCAAATTCGTGATACCTTCAGACTGATTACCTCTAGTTGTGGGCTGCAGGGATCTGTCATCGAAGTTTGTATCCAACCAAATTGGAAGTAACCCTGGAGGAAGGTGCTAAACATTTTGAATCATTAGAAGATACTCTGAAGGTACTTTGGAAGACTCATTCGGATTTATTTCCCACATGAGACTTGAGTGGTCATTGGAGCATAGTGTTTAATTGAGAATAATCGGAATTTACTTCCGTGTTTGCTCTGGCCAACATGCCTTAATCTACTTTTCGCAGGACTGATTATGTTAAAACCGCCTTCTTTTCTTTTATTGTTGGGACTGAGTACTGTTAATGGACATATCTTGTTTACTGTTCTCCTCACTTGTGGAGCTAGCGATGCAGTGACAATTTGCAGCTTGAGCTGCTATACAGCCAAAATATTTTCACCCTTTTTCAATATAGGAGGCGCAATTTTTGAATTTTTTGTATTTTTTTTATACTTTCCTTTCTTGTTGGGTAGTATCAATCATCTCAGGTTCAGAGGGAATTGCTTTTGTTTAATAATTTCTGATGATGAGGGGAGAACTGTTTAATAGATACTGTGGGTAACTCTTAGTGTTGCTATCGAAAGTGCACTTCCAGGTTTAACCCACTTGATGGAAATATGCTAACTAGTTAATAGTATAGCCTCATAGTAAACACAGTTTGCATAATATTAGAGGTAGAAATATTTGGTTATAGATCAACAACATGGTTTAAATAAATGTTTTACATTGTTGGGAATTTCTGGAATACAGGAGTTTGAGAGGATCTTATTTTAGCAAATGCCTAATTTGGCCAAATTTTATGATTCAGCTCCACTGTTAGTGTTCTTGTGGCAAAAGAAGATGGTTAACCTAGGAGGAGTGGGGCCTTATTGTTAAACTACTCCTTTTCTATTTTTTTACCAGTAATAACCTCATGCTAATGAGGGTACTTGCCTCTCATTTTTATTTTTTTATCTTGCATGTCAATAAGTTACTTCTGTATGTTCTTCTGGTGACCGGAGGGTGACAGCTCACCTTTGGGTAGCATCAGGACCCATAGTAGGAGGTGTAGGTCTAGGGCCTGGTCATTGGGTCAATCAGACACTACTTTGGGATGGGTTTTGTTAGATTTTCCTTTTTTTGCTTGTACTAAATTGGTTTCTACTATTGTTGGGGAGGGGGTGTGGGGAGGGAGCGAGTGAGCTTTCTTGATATTTAGTCTCCCCTTATAGGTGTAATACATATTTGCAATAACGACTAATTTAAAATTTCTTTCTTGGAATATTAAAGGGGGTAGAGACAATACAAAAAAATATGTTATACTAAAGCATTTGGCAAAATATAGCCCTATGATTGCCTTTCTGCAAGAAACCCACCTCTCTTCTGACCAAGAAACATTTTTGCAGAAAAACTGGGTTGGCCAAGTTTTTGGAGCTGGGTTTAACTTTCACAAAAGGGGTGTAGCCATTCTTTTAGCAAAAAGGGTGCCCTTCTCTGCTACCCATGTGGTGAGAGATCCAGAAGGTCGCTATATTCTGGCTCAAGGTATGTTGGGCAATCAGGAGCTATTACTGGGGTCAAAATATGCTCCCAATGTGGACTGTCCCTCTTTTTTCTCCCACTTGTCCTCTGAGCTAGCCCCATTTGCACATCTACAAATTATCCTGGGTGGGGACAGGAACCTTGTCCAAGTTAATGATATTGACCAGACATATCGCAAAGGCCTTGGTCCATCCCCGGCCCAGCGAACCCTACTGTGCTTATGTCTTTCTTGGGATTGGTAGACCCTTGGAGGCTCCTTTTCCATCTAACTAAAGATTTCACTATCTTTTCACCAGTACAGATTTACTCCCATCTAGATTTCTTTTTATTGAACCAACATTTATGCCCTGATATTCTTGACTTTCAAATCTATGCCTGAGTGATCTCTGACCATTCATTAATTTCACTCTCAATGGAAATTCAGGGGCCCCCTTTTAGACCCCGTACCTGGTCCCTTAATAATTCCCTTTTGAGGGATCATCAGATTTGTTCCTGTTTCCAAACCTACCTTTCCCTCACTATTCAAGAGAATGTGGATTCCTTAACTGAGGTAGATAAAGTTTGGGCAGCCTTAAAATTAACATGGAGAGAAGAGCTTATCCAAGTTGCTACTGTGTCTAAGAGGAAAAAGCAGTCTCATTTAAATTTGTGTTTAGACAAGATTCGCAGCTTAGAAACCCAAGGCATTGCACAACTTTCTCCAGAGAAACTTTTAGAATTGGCCCAACTTTGAGCCCACTATGCTAGCTCCCTCTTGGAAAAAGTGGAGAAAGCTGCATCTCAGGTCAATGCAACCTATATTGGCCAAGGTAATAAAGCTGGCAAGTACCCTGGGTGGCAATTAAAGCAATGCTGTGCGGATAAATGGATTCCTGCAATTAGGAGCCCTCACACCGATTTAATTACCACTGAACCCCAAGAAATGGTGACCTCTTTTAAAGAATTCTACCAAAATCTTTATTCCTCCCATCAGATGTCAGGTTCTCAGTTCCAAATGATGGAAACTTTCCTCCAGAAAGTGCATCTCCCTTGTCTGCCAGAAACTGCAAAAAAATCTTTGAATGAGTCTATCACCGAGGAAGAAATTTCTTCAGTGATAGATTCATTGAATCCAGACAAAGCCCCCAGACCAGATGGCTATACTGGTTTGTTTTACAAACCTTTTAAAACTCAGCTTGTTCCTGTATTATATAAGTTGTTCGCATTCTGGGAATCACATCCAGTCAGTGATCCTTCCCTTTTTGAGGCAAGGATTACTCTTCTTCCTAAACTAGGAAAAGATCCTACCCAAATTGGCAATTATAGACCTATATCCCTGATTAACATAGATCTTAAAGGGCTGGCTCATCGGTGCAATGGTTGGAATTCTGTTTGCAATGCTGGCGACCAGGGTTCAGGAATGGATCTGGGTTGTCAGAGGGCCAGCTGAGTGGAGAAGGATTGAGTGTCCCTTGGACTGCTCTCCTTCTCTTGGAGGAAGGGGGGCTGTGTACTCAGCACAGGAGCGACACCTGGTGGAGGCGGGGTCATCACCCTAGGACCGACACAAGGTCGAGTAACTCTGGGGCAGGACAGATGCTGGCGTCATTGCACGTCACTGCTCCAGCTCACAGGAGATAAAATCCTCATGCTTGCTGCCTAAATGAAGCCCTGTCTGTGGGCTTCAATTAGCCTCCTGGCTGCACGCTCTCCCAAACAGATACCGGTGTCATTGGTACTGGTCCCCTCTACGGTGCTGTGACCCTGCCCCCTGGGGTAAATGGAGGAGCATGAAGGGCTTAGTAGGAGGTGGAAGCATCAGAGATGCCGTGACTAGGGCAGATAACATTGGCGGCAGATGAGGGGGCAAAAATAGCAGAATATATATATATATATAAAACATAGATATTAAAATGTATGCCTTAATTTGGCCACCCGATTAATCAAAGTATGGACTCTCTTAATTGGGCCAGAACAAGCTGGGTTTATCTCAGGCCGATCTTTGGCAGACCATTTTTGTAAATTGGGCCATTTAGTTTCTGCATCCAGGGACCCCAAGATAAAAGCTGTACTGGTGTCTCTGGATGCAGAAAAAGCCTTTGACAGGGTTAGCTAGACATACCTATTCACAGTATTTTCTCAATTTGACCTCCCAGATAATTTCTTTAAACAGACATGTATCCATTACTGATGTCCCGCAGCAGGAATTCTGAGCAACAATGAATTATCAGCTGACTTCCCCCTTAAAAGCAGAACCAGACAAGGATGCCCTCTGTCTCCCTACCTTTTTGAGTTATATATAGAACCACTAGCAAGGGTTATCAATAGGGAGGTGAGGATTGAGGGCCTGTGTCTGGGTTCATAGGAATCTAAATTCTCACTCTTTGCAGATGACTTGCTTCTCCATTTAACTAATTGGGATTATTCCCCCCCTTTAACCTTACAAACTATTGCTCAATTTAGTGAGATCTCTGGCTATAAAACTAATAAAAGTAAAACTATTGTTTATCCCCTCTCAGTTATGACAGACAAGAAGCAAGTGGAAGCCTTGGACCTTCAATGGGAGAAAGATGCCATAAACTATTTAGGTATACAATTTACCCGAGATCTTGACAAACTAAAAGTTCTTAATTTAGATCCTCTTGTGCAGTCAATTAAGGAAGACCTGACAAGATGGAAAATGCTTCCTATTTCATTCTGGGGCAGAACAAATATCCTAAAGATGATAATATTACCCAAAATATTTTATCCCTTGAATTGTCTAGCCCTGTATCTCCCTAAATCCTTCTTTAAGAGTCTGCACAACTTGTGTTCCAATTTTATTTGGAATGGGAAACTCCCACACAGAGCGTACTGGAAACTTACAGGCCCTAAACATAAAGGTGGCCTGGAATTACTGGATTTTTTTTCATATTATCTAGCTATTCATGCCAGCAAGTTTCTGCTCTGGACTTCCCCATTTGAAAAACCTCTCACAAACCTTCTTGGAATACAACTCAACCACAAGCATGCTAAAGTTGAGCACCTCTGTTTACAAGCTCTCCTATATTGCCCTTGGGCAGCTGTCCCTCTAGAGAGTCAAGAATCTCCCATAGTGTGGAGTATTAGAGTGTTCCACCAGTTCTGTATGCATTTCAGTTTGCATAGGAGAACAGATATTTCCCAACCCCTTTGTAGTAACCCCAACTTAAAAATTGCTAATAAAATGATTGATTCAAAGGCTCTTCAATTGCAATCTGATGTAAAACTGAAACACCTTTTACACGGGTCTTCACTTCCCTCAGTTTCCCAGATAAAACTTAAGTTGGACTCTCCAGCAACATTATGGTTTTATTTCACCCAAATCCGCCATTGTCTCCAGAAGTTTTTGGGTAAGCCGCCCCCCATGGTGGACAAAATAGAACCCTTCTGAGATCCTCTTTTGATCCATGCAAGACAAGGAAACCCTGTCTCTAGGCTGTATAAGGCATTTATCAATAACTGTTGGAAGGATAGCTCATCTGTAGCCTTTTACTGAAAATACAACCTGGCCAACCCCCCCATCTGAATCTCAATAGGAATCTATTGGGTTGGACACATTTAGACTAATTAAGCAAGACAGACTAAGGCGTATTCAGTTTAATGTTTTACACAATTTATATTATTCACCCAATAAATTGTATAGAATGAGCTTACTATCATCTCCAGGGTGCCAAGATTGTAGTGCTTCTAATGCTTCACTAGGACACAAATTATGGTCTTGCCCCAAAATCACTACTCTTTGGGAATTGGTTAAAGAGCACATCTGTGGCTATTTGCCCTTATTCCCTTATTTTGAAGAGAATGTATGTTTTTGGGACATTATTCCACTGTTCCCACACTGTCCCTTAAGACACAGATAGCTATGATTTCCATGGGTACTAAGCTTTTGGTCCTTAGGCACTGGAAGGAAACATTGGTTCCATCTCTTTGGGAATGGTGGACAGAATTTCTTAACGCTCTTAATTTAGAGAGGAGTGTGGCTAGAGCTACTAATTCTTGGCCTAGATTTCAAAAGTGTTGGAGACCCTTATTTACTGCTTTAAAAGCTAAATGTGGCTATTAATCTCGATCTTATTCCCCCTACACATACCTATCATACATTTAACGTAGAATCTACATACTTACCTGCAGTACGTTGATTTATGTGATGCATGCCTAAAACTTGATTTTTATGGGGATGACTATTTCTATGAGATTAGATCTCTTAGATTTATTACTGTGTTTTATCTTTTACTTGACAATCAAAGTGTGCTTGCTAGAATTTTCGGGGGGTGGAGAGGGGCAGAAGATGGGGGAGGTTTTTTTTTTACGTTTTGTACAGAATTTTAACAATGGGACTAATACACCTGGATTACCTATGTACCATGTTATTATGTACATCTTATCCTGATTTTTATTTGTTTGAGGTTGTATTATTATATGAAAATAAAATAAACTTAATTGCAAAAAAAAAGGCACCCCGTCATGGAGTACAAAGACAGACAGTGTTACATAGTTCAATACACAGTAATAGTTACAGGTTACAGGTTTCAAGCAATAGTTACAAGGTTTCAACAGGTGTTACCGGAGGACAATGCCTCTGTGATACATGAATAGAATACAGTTATGTGACTGAAGAAGGCTGTACAGGGGGACACTGCCTCAGTGGTACATGAATAGCAAAACAGTTAAGCAGTGTACAGTGAAATATGGTCCCTGGTCAGTAGAGCTGTGAGAATAATGGTGCAACAAAATATATCACCAAGTAACAACATCAGGAAGGGATGCAGGCATTAGGCCCTGAGGGGGACTGTAGTATTCATGAAAGAGGGGGACTTGTGAAGTGGCATAAGTGTAGAAAAGCAGTCCGAGGGACTTTGTCATGATCCTAAGCAGGATGGTTGCTTAGGGTTGGTAGATTAGTCCCCACAGTGGTGGTCCAGAGGATTTCTGGAGACTGGATTTAGGCACACTTACATCAGCGGGTGCTGAAGAGGTGACTCTTGAGGGCTGTCTTGAAGGGACCAATTTTAGTGAGGTTGGTGATGTTGGCTGGGAGGGTGTTGAACCAGGAGGGTGCTCTGTAGCCAAAGGATCTCTGGGCAAGGGATGTCCTGGCTCTTGGTATTAGAAGGGTAGCCTTACAGGCATTATGGATGGAGACCATAGGGGTGGACTGGTGAAGGGAGGTGGTAACCCCAGGAGGGGAGAGTCCAAGAAGCATTTCTTTGGTTAGCAGACAAGTCTGGTAGTGGATTCGAGGTTGAGCAGGTTGGCTGAGGAGTACAGTAGACAGGTGTGCATGTGCCTAGAAGCTCTGGTCAGGAGCCTGCAGTCCTTATTATTGGAGAGCTGGATTTTGGCAAGTGCAGAGATGTCAGCAGCTGCATAGATAGGCAGGCCATAGTCCACTAGAGACAGGATGGATGAGGTGATGGCCAGCATGAGAGCCTCAGGGGGAAGCCAGTCCTTATAACAGTATAGAAGCCCGATCCTGGAGTTAGTGATGGCAGAGAGGGTGCTGATGTGGGTGTGGAAGGTGATGGCAGAGTCCGAAGTGATATCCAAATATTTTTAGGAGGACACTTGCTCTAGGGGGTGCAGAGTGCTGGGTAGTACCAGGAGGGGGGCATTTCAGGATTTGCTTTGGTGGTGCATGAAGAACACTGCCTTAGTCTTTTTCAAGTTCATGACCAACCTATGATCGGTGAACCACTGTTCAGCTTGGTGGAAGGCATGCTAGAGGGAGACCTGTAGTGAAGCAGGGTTGGGGTGTGAGGAGAATAGCACTGCATCATATGCATAGAGGAGCATTCAGCTGGAACAGATGGGGAGTTTAGATAGAGACTGATGATAAGGGGTCCCAGGATGGAACCCTGTGGTACTCCCGAGTGGACAGGTTGGGTGTCAGACAGGGAGCTGCTGATTTTTACACACTGGGCTCTGGATGAGAGATAGCTGGTGAACCATGTGAGATGACCTGCTGAGAAACCAAGGTGGAGGAAAGAGTTAAGCAGCAGGGGATGGCAGACCATGTCAAAGGCCTTGGAGAGGTTGATGAACAAAATCTGGCAAGGTTGCCAGAGTATAGGGCAGTGTGCAGAAAGTTCAAAAATTCCAGAAGAGCTGTAGTGGTCCTATGACCTGAGCGAAAGCCGTGCTGCTCATGGCACATCATATCATACTTGGTCAGGTACTCCATGAGTTTGTCTGCTACCACTTTTTCAAGGGCTTTTGAGAGTGGGGGGGAGGCTAGAGATCGGCTGGTAGTTGCTAGGGGAGGACCAAACCCCATTCTTGTGTATTGGAGTGATGATGGCTGTTTTCCAGGCACTAGGGAACTGACCTAGACATAGTGAGTGGTTTAGAAGGTCAGTAAGGGGGACCAGAATAACATCCAAGACCTGATGTAGGATCCTGGTGTCCAGGGAGTCATTACTGGGACTGTTACTATTGACAGATTTTTGTAGATATGACCTGGCTTCAAGTGGGGATATTATGCAAAGGTAGAATGGTGGGCACAGGAGGGTGGGGAGCTGAGAGGCCTGGATAGGGTCAAAGAAACTACTGGGGAGGATAGAGCTAAGGTCAGAGAATGTGGCATTTCGGCAGTGTGCAATGCCAACAGGATCTGTGATGATAGTACCATTAATAGAGAGTTGAGATGGGGGGGACTGAAACTTCCCATTAAATTCTTTCATATTATTCCAGAAGTTCCTGGTGGACCCCCAGGAGGAGGCAAGGGTGGTGTGGTAGTGCTCAGCCTTAGCCTGTCAGATGGCCCAGGTACACTTATTCCATTCAGCGCTATAAGCTTGCCTATCCGCTGACTTGCCAGACTCTGTAGCAATGTGCCAAAGGTTATCCCTTGTTTTAAGTTTTTGGATGAGGGATGCGGTGACCCATGGTGCATTTTGTTTCTTGGAGCAGGTCCTGGCAAAGGGAGCAAAGAGGTCGCAGGCCTTGTTAAAGGCATGAATGGAGAGGTCAAGAGCTATATCAATCTTCAGGGCATGGCTGATATGGGACCAGTCCATTTGGGTAAGATAAAGTTTAGGTTTTCCGAGACCACCAGGGTAGAAAAGCTGGTGCAGTGTTTTTCTTGGTACCAGTTTATCAGTGGTAGGGGACCATGTGAATAAGACAGGGGAGTGATCACTTAGTGAATTGGACAGGATGTTGATATCCTGGATTTTTTGAAGGCAGTTGGTTATAATGACGTCCAGGAGACTGCTGGTTCCTGAAGAGGGGTTGTTATCTGGTGGGTTGGGAGACTAACTGGGTCATATCAAGGGTGGCAAAAGTGTCTCTCGTTTGGGACGCAGAACTAGCAAGCCAATTGATGTTGAGGTCCCCAATAACAAACTGCTTAGCTTTGTGTGACAGGTTTGTAAGATAGTCAGTGAGAGACAGAACAACGGGGTTCTGGTTTCTTGGAGGAACTTAGGTGATTGTGAGGTAGAGAAGACTCCTAACAGGGTCTGGGGTGATTTTTAGTGAGAGCTTGAGCTCCAGTATCAAGTTTGTGGGCAGGCACTGGGTGGTCAAGGAGGGTGTAATGCAAGTAGGCAGCACATCCACCCTGGCACTTACCCGTCTGGTCTTCCCTGAACAGGGTGTACCCTGGGAGGGCAATAAAGGAATCAGGGGTGGATTTAGAGAGCCATGTCTCAACTAGGGCAATCATGTCTGGCTGTTGTTGTATGACTCAGCACTGGAGCACAGCTGACTTTTTCAGAGGCTGCAAATGTTAAGTGAGGCAATGTGGAGGCCTGATGTAGGAAGAGGGTTGTTTTGGCTGGCAGAAACAGGGCCTGGGTTTGGGTGAACATTCCCAGAGAGTAACAGAAGGAGAGTGATTACTCTGATCAGTTAACGGTAGTAATTGGTGCAGCTCACTGAGCACCTGGAAGAGGGTTTAGTTAGTGGTGTGCAGGGCATAGGTAAGGTGCGGAGGGCGGAGATGGTGAGGAAGAGTGGGAGCCGGGGGTATGAGAGAAGGAAGAGGAGATGGGAGTGTAGGCAAGAGGGTGGGAGCTGTAGGGCAGAAGGTGTGTCCAGGGTGGGGTGGGTTGGGGTACCATGGCACTGATACTCGGTACAGTATTGGGCATGAGGGGTGTGAACCCTGGTTGTGGAGAGGCTGGTATAGAAACATAGACTTTGATGGCAGATAAGGACCACTTGGCCTACCCAGTCTGCTGATTTCCTTACCTATTGGATAAGCTGCAGATTCTAGTTAACCAACAGCCTACTTCCTGCAACCCCCCACTATAATTGCCTTATGTCTGTCCCATGCATGTTTGAATTCCCAGACCCCACAACCTCTCCAGGAAGGCGGTTCCATGCGTCCACCACTCTCTCCATGAAAAAGAATTTCCTCACATTACCCCTGAGCTGTCCCCACTCTAACTTTAAATTGTGCCCCCTTGTTCTTACACATCTCTTTTTCTGAAAGATGCTACCCTCCTGGACTTTGTTGATTCCCTTGAGGTACTTAAAAGTTTCTATCATGTCCCCCCGTCAATCCTTTCCTCAAAGGTATACATATTAAACTCCTTTAGTCTCTCTTCGTATGGCTTCTGGTGCAGACCCTGCACCATTTTAGTTGCCCTCCTCTGGACTGCTTCCATCCTGTCTATGTCCTTAAGTAGATGAGGTCTCCAAAACTGCATGCAGTACTCCAGATGGGGTCTCACCAACTGTCTGTACAGAGGGATAACCACTTCCCTTTTTCTACTTGTGATGCCCCTCCCTATACATCCCAGTATCCCCCAGCTCTCCTTACTGACTTCTCACATTGCTTATCCACCTTTAGGTCATCTGATATGACTACACCCAGATCCCTTTCCATTATTGTTGTTGTTAGTATCTCTCCTGCTATTGTGTACTCTTCTCCTGGATTTTTATTTCCCAGGTGCATTACTTTGCACTTCTTTGCATTGAAGCTAAGTTGCCATATGTCTGACTATTCCTCCAACCTTGCCAAGTCCCTTCTCATCCTTTCTACCCCCCTTGTGTATCAACTCTGTTACAGATCTTTGTGTCATCTGCAAAGAAGCATACCTTTCCTTCCAGACCCTCTGCAATGTCACCTATCAGAAGGATCGGTATGGTCAGGCTTAGCAAGAACATGTAGGTACCCATCACTCTTATTGTTGTATGGTATGATTTGTATAAGAACTATAACTGGCCTTTAGTAAGTGAGACTGCCACAATGGAGTGGTGACATGGCTGCAGACTTTGGCACAGAAGGTACCCGGTTTAAGACCCCAGGAGGGGAACCCAAATAACCTGGTAAAATGTAGTCCCAGGGCTGCTGAAGGGCTGCAGGGTGCTGGTCCAGAGGCACAAAAAAGGGGTTACAATAGTGACTCCTAGTGGCCACACAGGGGAGTGTGTGGGAGCCAGGGGAGAGAGGAGCAAGGGGGGCTAGATATCCAGGGGAAGGTAAACCTAGGCAGTGGAGAGAAGGAATCAGGCAAAAGGGACTGTGGGGAAATAGAGTGCAGTGAGGAGATTAGAGAGGCTAGAGTGTCTTGAGAGTATAGGCAGGAGAGCTACCTCAGGTGGTCAGCTAGTATAAGCTGCAAATGGTAAAGTGGGGACTTAGTAATTTAAGTGACAGGGAGGGACTATAGTAATTTCAGTGACAGGGAGGGACTATAAATTGAGGGCTGGCCTTTGGTTGAAGGGTGGCTGGGGTAGGCGGGGCAGTTGATGTGTAGCATCGATGGGCTAACTCCCCTCACAGAGTCCAGCTGCAGGAGGAGAGTAATTACCTTTAGGGTTCTAGTGGACCTCACTGCCCCTACTGTGTGCAGGCTTCCCTGGCTGTGTGTGCTACTGTGGGCTGGGGTCCCGGCATTTAGGAATCGGGTGAACCTCACTACCCCTGCTGTGTGCAGACTTCCCTGGTTGTGTGTATTAGAACTTTTATTAAATTGATCATTTTACAATTTCTTCAGAAAAGCTGCGATATATGTTCTCATTTAGACCCCATCACTTCTTGCCCTGAGAGTGTATATCCAATAACTTTCTCATTGCCCTATTGTTTTTTCTATATCTCCAACCCTTAAACCCACAGAAATCTGCTGTATATCTATGAACTCCAAAGCATCTACCTCTAAAGGGAATTTCTGGATGTGTTTAACAATGGCATATGAACTATCATTGCATTTTATTGTGCTTGAACATTCTCCCCACATAAAAATGACCACAGCTACACACAGGAAGGTACACCACTTCCAAAGTACTGCAAGAAATAAACTATTTGATAGCGTATGTAGTCCGAGTGACCAGGTTATAGAATTTTTTTTGCAAGACTTAACATAAGCACAAACACAATATATACATTTTCTGCACTTGAAAGTACCTACTGGAGGAGGGTGAAACCACTCAGGAAGTGCCTTATGTGTCTCTGGAAGGACATCAGGAGAAACCAGAATGCCAATGTTTTTGACTCTTCTAAATACCACTAATGGACCAATCTGCACCATTCTTTTAATCTGAGTTCTAATTCTAAAATATCCCAGTTTTTGCATACAGTATTTTTGACTGCCACTGCTCAGACTGAAGAAGTAGTCACAGACGGACAAGAGACAGTATCATTTGTTGTTTTACTAGTTGGAATCCATGTACTCTCTCTGTATATTAGTTACCAGCAAATTACGTGCATTAATAACACTCAATTTACTATAACCCCTCTGCATAAATCTGTGCACCTATCCAACTTTTTTCTTTTCTAACTCATGTTGTTCTGTGCAATTTCTTAAAGTTCTAATTACTTGCCCTTTTGGTACATTACCAGGTTAAACTCTCTTATTGGTAATCACTCTATTTTGGACTGGGTGATCACTAGCAGACCTCATATGGTATCCTATACTGATGTCCACTCTGATTCTGATAGTGATCACCAAGCCATTTATTGTGTATTAAACTTTAAGCAACCAGGAGTTACTCTGAGTTATCATCAATTCAGAAATTTTAAGAAATTTAATCCAGCTGTATTGCAATTGAAATTATCTCAGGTTGATTTGCTATCTATTAACTGTATTCCAGATCCCAATCGTGCATTGGATTTCTTCTGCAAACAGTTGCTTCCTAATCAATTTTTTTTTTTCCCCACTGTGTAGGATTAGTGTTAGGGGAGTGTTCAATAGATGGTTCTCATCAGATATAAAAGATTGGATAAAAGCTAGAGATATTGCATGGGAGAATTAGAAATTGTCCTTTTCTACATTTTTGAGGAATAGATGCAGATTTCATGGAAGCAATGCATGCACCTTAATTAGAGATGCAAAGAAAACATTCCATAAAACACAATTTGATGAGATCTTGTCAAATCCTAAATCTTTCTGGAATTCAGTTAACCAGGTTTTGTCTCCGAAGGAAAAATCCTCTATTCAGAAGTTGATTACTTTAACTTTAATGGCTACGTACCTGGTTGAAATGGACAACTTGTTTGGCTCTAAATTTTCTGACTTAGCTTGCTATAGAAGTGATAGTCAGAAACAGGCTGATGTGCCTAATTCAGTACCTTTCCCTGAAGGCAGACCCCCATTTTATTTTTAAAAAACTACCTGTCAAGAGGTGTTGAAATTATTGTTAACTGTTCCAAACAGATACAGTGATTGTGGTGAGGGTTTAGAAGGATGTTTCATTAGATTGGTTGCTCCTTTTATTGCAGATCCTGTGTGTTGTATTTTTAATTTGTGTTTGGTTTTAGGTGTTCTTACTGCTTTGTGAAAGTGTGCTAGGGTAGTCCTTGACCCTAAAAAAAACAGGAGCAGAATGTATGAATGATTTTCAACCCATTTCCATTTTAAATCCACTGAGAAAACTTCTTGAAAAAAACTTGTTTCAAATTAAATTCCAACTTATCATCAGTCTTATGATGTATTATGTTCCCAGCAAAATGCCGCCCTAATGGCTTTGATGATGGCCTTATGTTGGGGGTGGTTATTGTGGACCTGACCAACATATGATCTCAATGATCACAACTTACTATGTTTAAAATTGGGTGAATTGGGATTTTCAGAAAATGTCTCCTGGTTTCAAGATTATTTGTTTAACAGAACTTATTTTGTTAGTTTAGGGAAGGTCTCTTCCACTATATACCCAATTCAGTCTGGTGTACCGCAGGGCTCTTTTTTTAGCCCTTTATTGTTTTCTCTTTTATTGATCAGTTACTCTGCCTCTGTAGAGTTTGTGACTGTTTGCTCATTCTTTTTTCACAAGCAATGTTACTCAGTTTACTACATCGCTGGGCCATGAATTTATTGACATCTGTAATTGGTTTAGGGTGAATTACTTGATTTTAAATGTCAAGAATACCAAGTCTATGTTGCTTGGTACCTCATCTCATTCAAAAGGTAATGGTAAATTGAGTATTCATGATGAAAAAGGGGCATGCATTGAACACGTATTTGAGTTTAAGTACTTGGGGGTATTAATGGTCCCATGTCTAACTTTTTAGTCTCAAGTAAAAGTAGTTTGTCAGATGGTAAATCAAAAATTGGGTATTTTATAGAAGTGTCAATTTTTTTTGTTTTGAAACACGTTGTGCCATTGCTGAGGGAGTTTTGTTGCCACACTTAGACTATGTGGGGGTTATATTTTAAGTTGTCAATTAGAGGTCTAATGCCTTAAAAATTGTGTTTAATATTTGTAGATTTGTTCTGAATGATCCTATGCTAACTCATCACTGTTCATTATATTCCTCCTTTGGTTGGCTGTCTCCTAGTTCAAGATTTTCCTATTCTTATTGCTGCTTAATTTTGAAGTCATCCTTTTCTATAGTCTTTTATCCCTTGAGTGATCTGATTTCAGTTTGGAATTCTTCCCTGAATCTGAAATCATTCAAGGGAACTCTTTTGCAAACCCTACCCTATAAAACTAAGACTGGTTCCTGATCCCTTTTTTCTGCTTTTCCCCCTCTTTGGAATAATCTGCCTGAAGAACTGAGATGTGCTTCCTCCCTTCAAAATTTCAAATCGAAGCTGAAATGCTTTTTACAGGAAGCTAATGTTTGTAATTGTTTTTCATATTTGTTGTACTTGTATTTAAGTGTATGACTGTTATTCTTGAAGTCTTGTTTGTTATTGTGTCAGGTTGGACCTGAAAAGTATCTTATTCCAGTGTCCTTACCCGGGTAACAAAATAAAATGAAATAAACAAACATTATTAGTGATATGGGGGGGGGGTGACAGCTATTAAAATGGAGCAAACTATTTCTGCCCATTTCTTTTTGGTACAAAGTTGTGCAGATTTCACCAGCCTCATTTCTGTAAATATGCAGGTCTAGGAAGGTAATTTTGTTTAGCTGAATGGCATATTTAAATTTTAGACACCTGCCTGAGCTTTTCAGCCACATTACAAATTCTTGAAACTGCTGATTTGTGCACTTCCAAATGATAAGCACATCCTCTATATAATGCCACCACAGATATTCAAAAAAAAGGATTCATGGTGGCAGCATACAAAATGTCATTCTCCCATTGTCTGACAAATAAATTGGCATAACTGGGGACCATAGTGGCTCCAATAGTGGTATCACAAATCTATATTTAATAATTATGTTCTGTTCTGACAAAAACATATTTTAGCCAGTGCCATTTTGGTCTTTTCTATTAGATATCAGGTAGGCATATACACACAAGATTCTTCATCCCACTTTTCTAGATAATATTTCATTGAAGAAAGACCCCTTTTGTGTGGAGTTAGCATACACAGGGAGTCAATATCAAGAGTCACAAAAAAACAACCATCTTCAAAATATGTGTTTTCAACTATGTTAATTGGATAGGTGCTTATATAGTTCCAATACATTAAAAGGGAGATACAGCTGATCCTGGTATGTACCACCCAATTAGTTCATTAGATATAAACCTAAAAATGTTCTCTAAAGTGTTGCTCCAAAACCTTTTTAAAGAGTTTAAGAGGACTGGTGGGATCTTCTCGCTCCAAATAGGATTTAAGAAAAACTTCTCCACTTGTGACAATATTTTCATTCTACAACACTTGATTGAGAAATATCTTATTCTCCGAAAACAAACATTGTACACAGTATTTATAGATTACTCAGCAGCCTTCAACTCAATATCAAGAAGTACATTATGGAAACTTCTATTGGATAAGGTAATAAAAATTCAGTTTACATAATTTAAAACTTATACTTAAATATCTGGGCCTCAGTAAGAACAGGTGTTTCTGGGGAAACTGACAGCACCCCACTTCACTAACAAAGGAGTCCATCAGGGCTGTGTTTTGCCTCAACATTATTTGCCTTATATATTTATAACCTCTTAAATGAGGTTAACCAATTACTCTCATACGCTCCAAAGATTTATAATCAACATTGTGCCACCTTAGCATATGCAGATGACCTAGTGATAATTTCTCTTTAAAAAAAAAGGCCTTCAAATGAAGATATCATAGAAACATAGACTTTGATGGCAGATAAGGACTGCTTGGCCCACCTAATCTGCTCATTTCCCTACCTACAGGATAAGCTGCAGATCATAGTTAACCAACAGCCTATTTCTTCCTACCTCCCCCCAAAATTGCCTTATGTCTGTCCCATGCATTCTTGAATTCTCCCACAGTTTTAGACTCCACAACCTCCTCAGGAAGGCTGTTCCATGCCTCCACCACCCTCTCTGTGAAAAAAAAATACTTCCCCACTTTGCCCCTGAACCACACCCCAGTTCAAATTGTATCCCCTTTTTCTTTCACATCTCTTTTTCTGAAAGATGCTACCCTCTTGGACTTTATTGATTCCACTGAAGTACTTAAAAGTTACTATCATGCCCCCCCCTCCGTTCCTCAAGGGTATACATATTAATCGTCTTTAATCTCTCCTTGAATGGCTTCTCTTGCAGACCCTGCACCATTTTAGTTGCCTCCACTGGACTGCCTCTATCCTGTCTATGTCCTTGCGGAGATGGGGTCTCCAGAACTGGATGCAGTACTCCAGATGGGGTCTCACCAACTGTCTGTACAGATGTATAACAACTTCCTGTTTTCTGCTGGTGAGGCCTCTCCCTATACAACCCAGTATCCCCCAGCCCTCCCTACTGCCTTCTCACAGTGCTTGCTAAACTTAAGGTCATCTGATACCTTTACCCCCAGGTCCCTTTCTATTTTTGTTGTTGTTACTACCCCAATTGTGTAATCTTCCCCTGGGTTTTTGTTTCCCAGGTGCATTATTTTGCACTTCTTTGCATTTAATCCAAGCTGCCATACTTATGACCATTCCTCCAACCTTGCCAAGTCCCATCTCATCCTTTCCACACCTCCTTATGTATCAACACTGTTGCAGATCTTTGTGTCATCTGCAAAGAGGCATACTTTTCCTTCCAGTCCCTCTGCAATGTCACTTATAAAGACATTAAAAAAGGACTGGACCCAGTGCTGAACCCTGCGGTAGCTCACTAGTAACCCCTCTTTCTTCAGAGTGGACTCTATTTACAATTACCTTCTGTGTCCTGTTATCCAGCCAATGTTTTACCAAGACAACCATGCTGGGACCCACTCCCAGGCTGATTAATTTGTCTATAAATCTTTTGTGTGGGACTGTGTCAAATGCCTTGCTAAAATCTAGGTAGGCCATGTCCACAGCCCCTCTCTGGTCTACTACTTTGGTCACCCAGTCAAAGAAATCAATTAGTCATCTGACATGACCTTCCCACTGTGAACGCATGCTGCTTTGGGTCATGTGCCCTGCTGGCCTCTAGGTACTCAACAGTTCTTTCCTTCAGGAGTGATTCCATCACTTTCCCTACCACAAAGGTCAAATTGACAGGTCTGTAGTTTCCTGCCTCTGTCTTGCTCCCACTTTTGTGAAGGGGCATCACATCCACCTTCCTCCAGTCCTCAGGTACCACACCATCCTCCCATGATTGTTAAAAAGGGTAGTCAGCGGTTTCACTAGTTCTCCCCTTAATTCTTTTAGAATTCTTGGCTGAATTCTGTCAGACCCCATTGCTTTGTCCACCTTCAGTTTTAGGAGTTCTTTCAGAATCCTTTCTTCTGTGAAAGGACTGGGATCGACCCCCCTATCCAGAGTGCTTCTGTTAATTTGATTAGGCACCTCCCCCTCCTCCTCCTCCTCGTTTGTGAATACTGAGTAGAAATATTCATTCAGTATCCCTGCTTTTTCACTGTCCCTTCCTGCCCACCCACCATCCATTCTATTCAGCCTCACTATCCTTCCATTAAGTAAAAAGAAACAAAAGAAGCACTCACAACATTCAGAAAATTTAGCAGTGATGTTCACCAATTTATTGTGGCAGGCTGAGTGGACAACAACCTTTACCCCAGTGCTTCGACCCTAACACAGGGTCTTCCTCAGGGGGTGGGTCTGAGGAATTAAAAATCAAATATCTTAAATACTATCCCTCCCTTTGTCTTTCTAAGCTCCCTGATGTACCTATGAAAGGTTTTATCCCCATTCTTAACTGCGTTGGCTATCTTTTCCTCAGTTTGGGCCTTTGCTAGTCTGACTTCCCTCCCTGCTTCCTTCTGCCTTAACTGGTACAGCTCTCTGTCCTGCTCCTTCTGTGTTTAGTTATACTTACTGAATGCTATATTTTTCTTCAGACCTTCCCCACCACCCCTTTTGAGAACCATAGTGGCTTTTTCTTTCATTTTGATTTGTTTATTTGCTTGACTCAAAGGCTTGTTGCCCCTGTGATGGCAGTTTTGATGTTTCCCCATTGTTGTTCCACCCCTCCTTCTAGCCTGTTTGCTAGTGTTTTTCTAAGGCATGCTCCCATCTTGCCAAAGTCAGCCTTCCTGAAGCCCAGTACCCTCACTTTTGTATGGCTTGACTCTGTATCTGAGTTTATCATGAACCACACTGTTTGGCAGTCACTTGTTCCCAGATGGCTACCCACTTCTAGATCTGAGATCCTCTCACTGCCCCCATTTGAGAGTACAAGATCTAAGATTGCTCCCTCATGAGTGGGTTCCAAAACTAGCCCTCTGAGGCATGCCACCTGCCACCTGTAGGGCATCGAGAATGGCCCTGCTCTTGGATGTGGCTGCAGCAAATGTGCTCCATTTAACATCTGGCATATTCAGTTCTCCCATCAACAGTATCATCTCTTTCTCTGCCATCCTAAGAATGCCTTCTATCATACCGTTGTCCATTCCCTCCCCCTGACATGGGGATCTGTATACAACCCCTGTGCGGATTGTGGTGCCATTTCCAGTCTCTAAGGTGACCCACAGTGCCTCCTCTCCTCCTTGTTTACTCTTTTGTTCATTTGCTTTCATCCCTTCCCTTGCATAGATAGCTACTCTTCCCCCTCTTCTCCCCTCCCTGTCTCTCCTGTAGGTTGTGTACCCGGGTATGTTAACATCCCAGTCATGGTTCTTTGTGCACCATGTTTCTATGACTGCTATGATATCCAGGCATCCCTCTTCCATCAAGGCCACCAGTTCAGTGAGTTTGCTGCCCAGACTGTGGACATTGGTACTCATTACCCTCCATTTCCTGATGGTCTTACCCCTTTTTGCCCCATCCCTGTCCTTATTGCCTTTGTCACTTTCTCCACCTACCCCTGCCCTTCTCCCTATTGACATCTCTATCTTGGGGTTTACCTCACTTACTACCCTGATTTTTTTGGGGGGGCTAGGATTTCCCTGCCCCTTTCCAGTGCCTCCCCCCTTGGTTAGTTTAAATGCTTGTCAATGAAGCATTTAAACCTATCACCTAGGATCCTGGTTCCCCTCCTTGAAAGATAAAATTATTATACAAACAATTAATGAAATTACAACTTAACAACTTAATCCTAATAAGAGAAAGGTATTAATCTTTGAGGAAAAAAACAACTGGATGTTGGAGAATTGGCCCAAACATAATTGAAATAGCAACCTCATACGTATATCTGGGGGTATTTTTTCACACTAACTGTCAATGGGGTAGCACTATAGACATGGTCACTGACAAATTAAAAAGAAAACTATGAGGGGACTGGAAAGTTTTAATTACCAATATGGAGGGAAAACTATTCTTCCCCTTCTCCAGATGGTAAGAGTGAAATATACTGTATTGCCCAAGCTCTTTATGTAGCCAAGATTTGAGAAAGCAGAACAACTTTTAAATGAACAAAAACAATTTTGAAACTATTAAGGAAACTGTTGGGCCTTGGCCATTCTTGTCCAGTTTCCTATATAAGATCAGAGAGGGACTTAATTAATCTGTGTGCATTTATTGACAGTAGGAATATATTTTTCTGGCTGAGACTGTTAACGTTGCCAAAGGACTCAATAGCTCACTTACATTTGGAAGAAAAACAATGTTGGCACAAGCTCAGATATAGAACACAATTTTGGTTTAATACATTAACAAAGCTATTGGGACCGGCCCAGTGGCACTCAGGGTTGAGGTGCCGGATGCCACACCTCATGCTATGCTGGTGACCTGGGTTCAGGAACAGATCTTTGTCATCATGGGTTGAATAGGGGGAGGAGGATTGAGCATCCCAATGGATGCTCTCCTCCTCCAGGGGTGGGTTACTGGATATGTACCCATAGCTGTTCCACCAGTGGAAGCATGGGCATGGGGCATATGGCTTTATGGAGTCAAGGGAGGGAGGATGCTGTTAGGCACTTGAAGGTGGCATACATCTGCATGCCATCCTTCTGGACAAATGTCCTTCACACCGGTGCCCTCAGGGTATGGGAGAAAATAGGGGAAGAATTAATAAACCCCCAGTCAAAACAAGTTCAATGGAGCCAGGGATCCCAGTAAGCGGGTCCTGGTGGATGGAGTCAGGGGGTATGAGGCCCCATCTGAAGGGCCAATGAGCCAGGGCAAGTAAAAAAGCAAAAACAAAGATATTAGAAAGGTAAAGTCTTGTAAAACTAAACACTTGGGCAGACAAAGGAATTATGATTAGCTTAAAATATAAAACAATATATCTTCAAAAGAGTTAAAACATCTGGAATGCCTAAAATCTAAGGGGAATTAAAGAAACAGCATATTCTAAGTGGTTTGTGAAAAACAATTATTCGTTTGGTCTTAAACGCTATATAAACATCTTAGACGATTACGAATTTAGGAAAACTGTTATGACATACAAGTTTGAATGTTTCCCAAGTAATGTCCTCCAAGTAAGGTATAATAAACTGCCTGAAGAATTGGAGGACTGTACCTGCTCAAAAGGGGATAAAAAAATCTGCTCCACATCATGTAGACATGCTCTTGGTATGAGGAGGAAAGAGCCTATTGGCTTGGACCTTTTCTAAATCCTGCATATAATAAAGACCATGAAACACTTATAATTATATTACTGCACACTGCTGATAAATAGACATTATACAATGGCAAGAAAGAATCCTGGGTTCTGATTGGTCAGTTGGTCATCACAGCAAGGATGTTATCCTTGCATAACATCCCTGCTGATAGTTTGGATTAGTTATTTGTATTTGTATTTGCATTTGCCTTTGTTTGTATATTCTCTTAAGAAACAAAAATATTTTTCCATACTGACAAAAAACATTCTTTAAAATTATTTTTCATTCTGTATAAAATAACAAGCCATTGTATAATAGGAATAATGTCCTCCAGGGTGGGTGTTATGCTGGGATAACTTCCCTTCTCAGGTGTTGGATGCCCTCGACTGGTGGCCTCTGGCCCAACCACCCGAGGTGGGATGTTATCCCAGCATAACACAACCCTCAGGCATTATTTCTTTAGTACTCAGGCTAGCTAAATATTTTTGGACCATCAACAAGATCAAAAGAAAGCTGACTGGAAGTCAAATGGGAATAGTGCAATAATGTTTTATGCTTACTTATAGATTCCTAGATTGGACTAAGTAATTCTATGATATGTTATTTAGTTTGTTACTTTTTATTCTGGGTATGTAATTTCCTGTATTTAATCCAGAATCTGTGTTTCTGTACTGTACAGAGATGTTTGCATTTTTATATTTTGTGATGGCTATTTTGCCAAACAATAAAGTTTTTTGATTGACTATGTTAATGACTTCTATCAAATCTTGTGTGTATGACCTCAGTGATTATACCAGAGGATATAAAAAGCTATCCAAAAACATAGAAATGGGTTCAGTTAACCAACCATTGTCGGGTATAATGGGCCTACTGGGAGGCTTCTGTGGGTTCTTCAGTAATTTTGGCAAAATATAAATTATTGGAACAATGGGATGAGCCACTGTAAGGGCTCTTTATGTTGCATCTGTCAAATACCTTCTTACATAGCCCATACTATGCAAAGCATCAATTTCATCTTTATATTTAAAAGTCTTGTAGTATGTTAATCTCATAAAAATTAGAGTAGGATAACTGTCTGTTTATTTCCTTAATGTAATCAGATCTATTAAATACCACTACTGCACCACCTTCATCGACGGATATTATAACTATCTCCTGATTTTTTGCCAGATCTTTTAAAACTTATTTTTCTTGCTGGCCGCCATTAAAATACACCAAGGATGAAACAGATTCATTTTTTAAAGCTTCCAAATCTAATTCACATTTTTTGATGAAAAGTGACACGATAGGATTATAGTTAGGGCAATCAGATTTATACTCAGATTGAGATCTGAACACATTGGAAGGCATGCAACCAATTTTGTCAACAGAGTCAATGTCAGTGTATGAATAAATGCATTTAAAAGTTAGATTTCTAGCAAACTTATGTAAGTCTACAGTCATGGGAAAAAAATAATGTCCACTGATGGCACACAAAGTTCCTTGCTTAGAACATTTACTTCTATTTCAGTTAGTCACTACTGACCTTTCCTTTTGTTTGTTCCATGCCAGCGATCAGTGGTACAGAGGGGATTGCCCACTGTGGTGTCTTCAATGCTGTTCCTGTTTGTAAGCACCAGGTACAGTGCTGCCTTGTCCCTTGTGAGTTCTTTGACTAACTGCCTGAGAAAAGCCCTTTGCAGTGAGTCAAGCATGGTTCTGCTCCTTGCCAAAGCTACAGTTGGAAGGCACCACTCCACATCTGGCAGACTGAAGTTGCCAACTAGCATCATCTCCCCCTTACTTGCCATTCTGATGATGGCATCGCCAAGTACTTTATTCACTTCCTCACCCTGTGCTGGGGGTCTGTATACCACTCCAGTACAAATAATGGACCCAGAGCCTGCCTCCAGGTTGACCCATTGTAATTCAAACATGTCATTTCCTTGTTATTCCCCTGTACCTTCATGGCCTTGATACCATCCCTTACATATACAGTAATTCAACCACTCCTCCATTCCTTCCCACTCTGTCTGTCCTGAACAGAGTGTAGCCTGGTATGTTCAGCTCCCATCTATGTTACTCAGTACATAATGACTCTGTCATAGCCATTAAATCTAGATTAGTCTCTGCCACGAGGACTTCCAGGGCTGGAATTTTGTTACCAAGGCTCCTTGCATTAGGGCACATCAGTTTCCAAATCTTATTTCTCCTTTGTCTACTATCCTGATTCCACCACTCTTCCCCCCTTCCTGCCTGTTTTTTTTCACTGACTTATCCCTTGACTCATGCATTCCCTTTATATTTCCACCATATCTGGTCTCCTCTACTGCTATGTCCTCCTCTACCTTTGTAATATTCCCATTTTCTTCTTTCCCATTCCTGTCCATATCTTTTTGTGCATTTACTCTAGGGATGTTTTCTTCACTATGGACTTCTTTTTCTATTTCTTTCCTCCATAAAACTTTATTGTCTGCTTTGCTATCTGACAGGGAGGCAACTGTTGCCTCCTTTGGTTACACTACATCTACTTGCCTAGTTTAAATGCTCTTCTGTGCAGCATTTAAACCTGCCATCAAGGACTGTGGACCCTTCCCTAGAAGGATGCAGGCCATCTCTCCCATAGAAACTCACATCCTCTTACAATAGGTTGGTTCTCAATCCCCAGTGTATACAAACCCTTTCTACATGCCTTCAACCATTCATTAAATGCCCTGGTGTGAGAGTTTTCTGCCTGTCCCCTGCCGTACACAGATAGCACCTCAGAAAAAGCCACCATGTGTGCTATTTGCTTGTGGCTCCTAGTTAGCTCATTGGAATTTCCTTTCACTTCTCCTACTGTCTCTTGTATTATGTCATTTGTCCCAATATGGACAACAATATCCAGCTCCCTCTCAGCTCCCGCTGCCCTAGTCACCCACAGGATCTGCTCTCCATCTCTCCAAGCTGAGGCACCCCTCATGCACATCACCTCCCTATCTTGCTCCCTCTAGCTCTAAAATCTATCCCCTTCACAATGGAGTCCCCCACCAGCAGCTGATTCCTCCTTGACTTGGGACTTCTCCATGTGGTCTCCACTTCTGAGAACCCTCACTTCTTCCCTTCCAACTGTGATAGGTACCTACTTTTGGTTGCCCCTTTCTGCCAGTCTGGCAAAGGTGTTATGCAGTGGTGTAGGTGGAAGATCATTCAGTTTATTCCCTCACCCTACCCTTCCAGAGCCCACCATAGTCCATCTGATCTGCCTCTGTCTAGACATCCTCTGGAAGAGAGGCAGAAGACTTGGTGGCCCCTGGATGGGGCAGAAAGTCCACTGTACCCTCACCAGTTTGGCCTGAAGTCCAGCAACCTGTGCCTGCAACCCAAAGAGATGAGTACAAATGTTGCAGCACCACAGTTTTCAGAAGTTTTGTCTAAAGACTGCTGCACCACATCCATTGCATTGCACCACTCCCATGATCCTCACCTTATTTTGCTTGGTGTCTATGCAAGTTTGGTTTACCTTTCTGCCTCCTTACTACTCCTTGTTTTCACTACCTCACCCCTTTTTTCCTGAAATTAATTTCTAACCTTACTCTAGATAGGAAGACTCCTGCTTTCCTCCTTTTTAAACCTCCCAATTGTTCCTATGTATGCTTAATCCTACATTATACACACTAATTCTGACCTCTCTGTTCTACCCACTTTACCTGGGACAGCTTGGGCCTATTTGTTTTCCCCTCTGTAACTACTGTAAGAAGTAATTAACCTTGTTACACCTTAGTACCGTACATTAAGTAATACTAATTGCCTTCATTTGCTTAGTATCTATTCATGTTCAGTTTACCGTTATACCCCTTCCTACTCCCGTGTTACTGCCATCTCACTCTTTTCTTTCCTGAAACTATTTCAAAACCTTACCTAAGATAGGGTGTCTCCTGCTTTCCCATTATTAACATTTTTACCTGTTACTATCTTTGATCATACATTATACACTTTAATCCTGACCTCCCTGTTCTACCCACTTTACCTCGGAAAGCTTTGACCCTATCCCACATGTTTTTTCACCCCACTGTAACTAAGCAGTAACTCCTTGGCAAAACTTTAGTACATTACATTAGGTAATACTAACTTTCACATAATGCTACTCAATTTACAATATGTAAAAAACAGTGAACCTAAACTAAGCCTTCTTGCCTATTTAAGCTAGTTAATGCACCCAAGCATCAACGCATGTTTATATGTTCAGAATAAAGAACAAATAGCGGCATATGTAAGTTAAGGATATATTATAACAATATACACCTTTTAGCCCCTTTTTTATAATTTATGCTACTAGTTACCCACCCCTCAAAATAATCTACTTATATTTAGTATTACTTAATACACTCATTACTTACAACGAAAGAGACCCAGGAGTAATTATATTAGATGACCTAAAGGTGGGCAAGCAATGTGAGAAGGCAGTAAGGAGGGCTGGGGGATACTGGGATGCATAGGGAGAGGCATCAACAGTAGAAAACAGGAAGTTGTTATCCCTCTGTACAGACAGTTGGTGAGACACCATCTGGAGTAATGCATGCAATTCTGGAGACCCCATCTCCACAAAGACATAGACAGAGTGGAAGCTGTTCAGAGGAGGGCAACCAAAATGGTGCAGGGTCTGCACCAGAAGATAGATATATAGATAGATAGATAGATATTTTATTTATATAGCACCCATCTCCAGAGACTCTGGGTGCTGTACAATCTAACACATATAACATATACCATACAATAATACAATTCTAAAACTAACTGCAACAATATACAAAATATACCTAAAAACAACAGTTTGACTAACCATCATAAATATACTATTTTATAAAAATAAAAAAGAAGACATACGAGGAGAGAATAAAGCAGCTTAATATGTATACCCTTGTTGAAAGGAGGGAGAGGGGGCATGATAGAAATGTTCAAGTATCTCAAGAGAATTAACAAAGTACAAGAGGGAAGCATCTTTCAGAAGAAGAGATGTGCAAGAACAAGGGGGCACAATTTGATGATACAGGGTGACAGCTCAGAGGTAATGTTAGAAAGTATTTTTTCACAGAGAGGGTTGTGGATGCATGGAACAGCCTTCCTGAGGAGGTTGTGGAGTCAGGACCAGTGGGAGAATTCAAGAATGCATGGGACAGGCATAAGGCAATTATAGTGGGTGTAGGAGGAAGTAAACTGTTGATTAAATAGAATCTGCAGCTTATCCATCAGGTAGGGAAATGGGTAGACTAGGTGGGCCAAGCGGACCTTATCTGCCATCAGATTCTATATTTGATGCCTTGGTGCTTCTGCACTGTCAAAGTTAAAGAAAACCCATACTTCCTTTGAATCCAAATTAAATTAGATATCTGGTCTGTTTTGGGTGCCACACTTAGGTGTGACCCTTAGGGTGCAGTGTCCCTTACAGAGTACCACTCCATGCTGATGCCCATAGTGTAACACCCATTAGCTATGTCCCTTCAGCAAAGGGACCTCAGTGGAGGACTGCTAGTCTGCAGCACTGAAGTTCTCAATGCTAGCCCCATCCACCTACAGCACTGGCTCCCAATTGGAGCACACAAGACAAGGGGTTGAGTTCACAGGAAAACCTGCTCCAGCAGGTCACAGCAGTTGACAGCCACAGTCCTGTTTGACAGAGCCCGACTGGCCCCAATTCCCTCTTGCTCCCCCAAACAGCCAATCAAGTTAGATTTATCTTTTGATTAATGCGCCCCTTGCTATTCACAGTGTTTAACTCCACTCAGTATTGGGCAATTGCAATTGTATGATCCCAAGGATGAATCACTTATGCCGCCCCAATCACTGGTGACTGAGCTGACATTTCACATCAGAGCACTGAATATAACACTAACAGAACCCAACTCACCTTTAGGAATAATAAATGAGTAGCCATTTGAGACAGAAAGCACATTGTACACATTTTTAACAATTTGCCAGTGGGGGTGTACTGGGTCTCTTGTGTTATCTTGTGTATGCCTGTACTGGGTCTCTTGTGTTATCTTGTGTATGCCATAACTGGTTACACTCCAATGATAAGGGAAATTTAAAGTTTGTGAAAGACAATAGGTTGAGCTGCTTATTTTGGATTTGTTTCATGTTTGGGAACTATCCATTAGCTGGCTCCCCACCAATCCCCAGTACATTGGCTGGGGACTGCACCTTATTTAAAGGAAGCCAATCAGGCATTAAATCCTATTATAAAATGCAGCCAACTCTGGCAGTTGCATTTTAGAAAAGGGCCTCAGCCAATGGGAGGTTCATCTTGATGTCTGCTAGCTGAGCTGACATTTCACATCAAAGCTGTGACTTGAACACTAAGGGACTTCCAGTGCCCTTTACAAGGTAATAAGTGAATAGCCATTTGCAATAGAAAACAAATTGTAATAATGTGATGATTGGCCATTTATTTCTTTTTTGGGAGGGGGTGCACTGGGTCTCTTATTTTAACTTATGTATGCTATAACAGGCTGCACTGCATTGAGAAAGACAATTTAAAGTTAAGGTGAGAAAGTGGTGGAGGTAGTTTGAATTGAACCAAGGTTTCAGAATTTGCAATGCTGCCCCAGAAAGATAGTTTCCCTCCTCTCTGTGGTCCCAGACAGATGATTCCCCTCCACATGGGGACTGACAGATGAGCAGACAGTCCCTGCATCTTTGTTGGCCTAGACAGACAGATTATCCCCACCTCATTGTGGGCTCAGATGTTTGAAGGGTCCCTTTTTATGGCTGTGGGTGGAGCCTACAGTCAGCCTGCTTTCACTTGAAAAAAGGTGTTTCCACGGAACACATCTTTCAGGAGTTTTCAGTGTAGAGTTCCATTCTGCAAATAATAATAAACTTTATTTATAATGTGCCTTTCAAATATTAAGGCACAGTACACAGTTAAAATGGTTTAAGAACAATACTACATCATTATAAAACATACAAACAATTATAGTCTGTCAACTTCAGCAAATCTCTATGGCAGTTAAAGAAATACTCCCTTCTTTCTGTTTAATTAGAATGATGGACACAGAACTCCAATCTGCTTTTCTCTGAGAGCAAATGTGCACACCTTCCAAACAAATCTAAATATCTTTAAAACTATTCAAGGTGCAAAAAAACAGCCAGCGTGAAAGATGTTCTGGGCAAAAAGATCTTTCTCATGAAGATGGTCACTAATCTGAATTCTTTATATTTTGTCAAATACAGACTTCCAAACTACCTCGTTTTTTCACTCTGAATGAGCACAGTAGGAGTCATGCCAAACAAATGTAAATATCTCAGAAAGTTTATGTTACCAATGCATAAGCAATATGAAAGTTGTTCAGGATAAAATGGCCTTTCAAATGAGGGTAGTCACTATTTTGAATTCATTAGATTTTTTTTTAATATAGCCATTCAAAATGTGAAAATTGTGATGAAAAATGAAAATGAAGGTAATCAGATGGCCGTAGTTTAAAAAATATAATTAGTGCAGCTTAATGAATAGGCTCATATGAAGGTTGTTTTGTCCTGAGCAACTTTCATACTGATGGTTTATGCATAACTCTTATACTTTTTCAGATATTTATATGTGTTTGGCACAACTCTTATGAAAAATGAAAAATGAAAATTGAGGTAATCAGATGGCTATAGTTTCAAAAACGATAATTCTTACAGCTTAATGAATAGGCTCATTTGAAAGGTCTTGTTGTCCTGAATAATTTTCATAAGGTTTATTATCTGTAAGTTGTATACTTTTAGAGATATTTACATTTGTTTAGCATAACTATTATACTTCTAAACTGCTTCAGCCTTGCAAATTACTACGCCAAGACAGAATTAGTTCCATCAAAAGAAAGCAATCCCAATGTCAAATTTAACTGACTTGAAAGTTCACTCCTGACACAAGCTATAAACAAAATAAAGCTTCATTTCTAAAAACCCTCTGCATGTGTCTATGCTAGCATTAGTAAATGACAATGATTAAAAACACAAAGAAAAATAGGCTTAAAGAGCAGCTGACACCTTCAAGAGAACATTAACAAAACATAATGTTTAGATAAAGTTCAGCTTGTATTTCACATTAGTTCTTTATTCCTCCTCCCCATTATTTATGGCTGAGGTCATTTGCATGAAAACAGGATTTTTGCTCCTGAAGAGTTCATCTATTTCTGTTGCTTTCTCCCTACCTGAGGTCATAATGCAGTGCTTGTGACATCACAGCTACTCTCATGGCAACAGATTGTGATGTCACAACAGAGCATTATGACTTGAAGTAGGAAGTAAGCTATAGAGGCAGATTAACTTTAAAATAACTGCAAGGAATAAAAATCATGTATTCATGCACATTTTCTCTGTAATAAATAGAGGTGAGGAGAAATCTAGAATATAGATTGAATACAAGCAGAATTTTACCTAATTATTATGTTTTTCAAGTTTTTTGTGACGTCAGTAGCTCTTTAAGCAATACATAGTAAATAATGTTAAAAGTCTTATAAACATGAAAATATATGTGTGTTAAGTAGAAAATAGGTTAGAAGACAACCTGCCCTACTGTAAGTAAAGCATTCACCAGCTGTTTCACACAGTGGTGTCAATCAAATTTTACACAATGTGCTGTTCAGATACATTTTTCTTAAACTATGTGTTCAATAAGTCCATTTTACTCACAAATATTCAAACTTATGCTATCTTAAACATTATATATCTGCAATTCTGTAGCAAGTGACTATTATATGTGTACATTCAAACCTCAACCCTAGCACAGAACCCCTTGTAATTAAGATACTCTTATCCTAATATGTCAATGTGTCAGCATGTGTCCATATGTATCTAATCTGCTGTTGTATTAAATAACAGTTCAATAAATCTAAATCCTAAACAAAACACAACTGACAGCTTCAGCTTTTATTCAGGCATAGTTAAAATAAAGATCCTTTAGAGGTATTAATATAATTTATAAAAACAGAGACATTTCAAATAGCTGCACATAAGTAATCAGTTCTATGTTATATAGGTGAAAGCATAACCACTATCGCCGACAGGGTTCCCGCAGGATGAGGAAATAATGAAGGGCACTGAGGCAGGAGTATGACCAGGAGCAGGGTGAGACAGTGCACATGGGGAATGGCGCAGTCACAAGGAGGAGGACTGGTGTGACACAGATGAACCACTGTGAATGACACAATGGCAAATGGACTAGCAAAATACGCACTTCCACCACCACTAGTTGCAGACAGGGGAGACGTACTGGGTGGGCATGCAATGCAGGTGGAAGGAGTAGATTAACCAGATGGATGCAGGAGCACATGAGGGACAGCAGAGCGGGCAGGCCATGGTCACCGCATGTGCCGGTGTGTAAGGATGGCACCATGGCATGCGTCACACCTGACTAGACCTGCAGTTGGAAGTTGTAGGCAAGGCCATGCAGGTAGTCGGGTGTGGCCCTGCTCCCGTACTCAGAGATGAGGGATTCAACCCACAGCATGAGGTCCTGGTACTGTCGCTTAGGGCAAGCATGACTGCACTAGACAGTAGCTGCTCCAACCTGACCCCTTCAGGCATTCCTCCTGCAGCAGGCAGTCCAGGAAGGTCCACACGTTTGGGTGGCTGGCACCCACCCTCATGGAAAACCCCTTATGCCAGCCTTCAACTGTGTTGTTGGTCCTGGCATATCCATCGAGCATTGACAGGTATATATTCCAGGATGAGACAGGGAAGAGGGGTCAATGGCATGGCTGTCCTGCCCACTGGATGCTCAACTCACATCACCTCCATATACTCCAGGATTGGGTGCAGCAGCTCCTTCTGGGTGCTGTAGAACACCATGTCCAGCAGATCCCCATAAGCACCCTCCACTGCATCCTCGGGAAGATATGCCAGGGTGAGCAGCATGCGGATGTTCAGAGTGACCTCTGCATCCATGGTATATCAGATGTGCAGCTCGGGGATCTCCTGGATCTTCCACAAGATGGCCTGGCAGAAGTGAAAGAAACAACCTCTGACCACTGTGCCTTTGAATACCATCCCAAACCCACACCAGGCTGCCCACTCAAAGTCCATGAGGGCCATCTGCAGACATACACCCCCCATGAGCCTGCTGACCATACTGAAGACATGCGCATATGCTCTCTCTGTACGTCCAGTCATGAGGGTATAAACCATGGCCAACACGATACCCTGATGCATGCGATGCACCATATAGAGCTGCCTAAACTGTGGTGGTGCACAGTGGAATGTTCCATCCAGGAACCAGCAGGCACTGCTCACTAGGAATTGCAGCACCCACTGTGTGGCAAACAGCAGTGTGCAGTCATCAAAGGAACCACTATTGTGCTGTAGGATTAGACCCCCAGTTGCCATGATGGCATATTCAGGGGGCCAAAGGTCATGCAGCATGACTGTGGTGGCATGCCCAACCCCTAGAGTCCTGCAGCACATGCTGCACTGTGTGCATCATGTGTGGCAGTGCTGGAAGTCTGCCTGACCACCATGGTGGGGGGGCACCCCAGTGGTACAATGTGCAATGATTTGTGTTGTGCCCTCACTGCTGGTCTGGTCCCACTCATACACCCATGTCAGGACCTCACAAGCTCCCTCCTCCTCTGCATCAGGAGCATAGTTGTTGGGCAATCCTGTATACACCGCTGCAGCCACAATGGTGTGCATGCATGCAGGACAGCTCGAGTGATGGTCCTGCATGCAACGCCAGTACGCCTTGTCCTTGACCTCCTTGTCCCGCCGGTAGAGGTAGCCTCAGTGGGACAGGAGGGGCTTCCCTTTCTAGCTTACTATCACCCTGGATTTGGCCATTGCAGTAGTTCATCTTCATTTTGGAAGGCCATTCTGTCCATCCTGTGCTGATTACATCGGCAGGGGGGCATGTAATTGCCCACCTGTGTGCATGGTGGTCCTACCTCTTACATGTGGGGGTGCATAAAAGGTAGTGTGGCCATGGGCATGGCTCACATTAGCAAGGTGGTGGTGGTGGTGGTGTTGCACCATCCATGGGGTTTGTCCATGGACATGGTCCTGTTTGCAGACATTGGCAGGTTGTCTGCTGCTCCCTATGGTGTATGCTCCTGGAGATGTAGCAGGGAGTGTACTGTTGCAATGTGGTGTTTGCGTCTGGTGCTGGGATTCAAGACCCCTGCAGGCAGAATCCCTTATACATCAGTGGCAGTGCAGGACAGTGTGTGCTAGTTTGCCAGTTCAGGAGCTGCCACTGCTCTATCACACATTATGGGGTGGATGCCATCCATGACTGTGCATTGCCGGGGGAAGTTTGGGGGTGGGGCTGCTTGGGGCTATGCTATGCCAGGGGTGGGTTGGGGGATGGGGCTGCTCGGGGCTGTGCAATGCCGGGGGCAGGTCAGGGGTGCACCAGTGATGTGTGGGGTGGGCAGTGCTCCTTGCAAGTCCACTGGCCATGGCATGCTCCACCTCCATCTGCATTGTCCCTCTGTCACCATTTACGGTTCTGTCCTTTTTTCTCCTTTGCCGTAGAATGGTTTGCAGTATTCATCAATCACCATTCTATGTGTTGTCCTACAGGCCGGTCGCCAATCTGTCATACATGCTCTCTGATGAATGCCCACCTGCACATCACCAACATCACCCTTTCACCCTACCCGGAGTTGCCAGTATGCCATCACTGTTAGGTTGATAGCCCAAGTGCCAATGCCCTTATCGCTGGCTAACAAGTAATCAATCCCTGTCCCTTTTAACTCAAGAGGGCATTTCTAAATTGAGAAGGCAAGCATGGGGACCATTTTTTTCAGAGCATGCCATCATTGGCAGCAACCATTTCAAGACTGCTACTACCTTCTCCTAATACAATCAGAGGAAAACCAGAATTAGTCTACCAGCACTGAGATCAAGATGGTTAAGGCACATTTACCAGAAATGTCTTCTTAGAAAACAATGAGAAAGTGACCCTGATGATGAGCAAATCCAAGACCAGATCTCTAGTTTGTTTATAGTCTCATCCTGAGTCAGATTTTTACGGTTGTGTGGGCCAAGCTCCACAGATGTTATGCCATCATCAGATTTGTAAATTAGCACTGTAGAAGCACTTAACCAGACCGCTGTCTGATGTTCTGCCCCAGTGCTCCAGCATAGTTTCCAGTGATTCTGTTTATGCAGGCCTTCACCTCTGTGAGCCACATAAACATATCCACTTCCTGGTGCACTACTTTTCCTTTCCACAAGTGTGGACGTGATGGCTGCCATGTGCAACATGGTGGTGCAGACTTAAACTGGGCATGCACGAATATCATGCATATGCATGTAACCCCCACATCATCTTTGACTAGCTGGCAACCCCATTAAAAGAACTATTGACAACTACATGGCATACAATTTTCTTTTGGCACAACTACATTCATGGTACCACCCCTAGCGTTGGAGTGTATATCAGGCTCATTATCTAGAGGATGGTGGGGGGGTACATACTGTACTAAAATGCATCTTTTTATTTACAACCAGGTCCAGGGGGGAGAGGATACTAGGCATATGCTAGACCCAACTGTTGAGGATCCCCAATAATGTTCACACTAGAAGCAATAAGCGGAATGTCTAAAGCAGTAACTGGGATTTTGGAGTATGGCTTTATTTATAGATGTTACTTTAAGCAAGGGTGGTCCCCCAAATGTTTATCATTGTAATACAGGCACACTCTCTTTTGCAGGACACTTTGCTAGGGAGTATTGTTTTTCACAAAAAACATCTCTAGCTCTCTTCCAAAGTGTATATCTGTGGGATGTGACACAAACTTTAAACATTTTCCACACATTTCCATTTCCAAAGTGCATATCTATGGGATGTGCCACACACTTTAAAAAACTCCTGGTGCATGGTAGTTGCCCAGGGAACACTGGTGCCCATTCATGAACCACTTAGCCCTGTCTAAAACTCCAGATGGTGTTCTTCATCCTTTGCCCCAAACAGCCTCTTCCATTCCTTCGGGATTACACCAAATGAGTCTCCAATCATCAATGAATTGCTAAAGACTTGCAACTTTAACTTTAAATTCAGCACAATTGTGTTGAAAGGGGTCCTTGCCGGTGTGATCTAGCCTTATGTAGGGCACACACCTCAGAGAACAGTCTCAGATTCTGTACTCACAGATTAGTTGTTCCTTCCTCCCAGTCATGGAAAGAACAAATGGCACTTTTCATTCTCTGGTAGCTGTCAGATTCTACTCATTGTTCTTCCTTAATGCAGCTGTGAACTTCAGGAACCTCAGGGGATTGCCCTTTTGATCCACAAGAACTGCATTCCCTCTCACTCCCTCTGGAGTGAAACTAAAGAATCTTGCAGGCAAACTGAAGATTTTAACACACTAGGGTGAGAAATACCAGGGTTCCCTCTGATAGAGCCCCGATGGCAGACCTCCTGCCAGTCTAACTGCCACACTTGAACTTACTGATGAACACTCTAAGTTCCCAAATAGCAGCTGACTATAAAATGGTTATGCTGCTATAAGAATTCTAAATGACATAATCATCCTTCTCTCAGGCTAGCTGAGTAAACGATGACGTCATTATGTAGAAAGCCCCTAATGACCTCTCCACCAGTTGCCTTTTCCTATCTGCCTAAGACTAGTACTAATGGGATTCTAGTAACCTGATGGGACTAGGTTGTTACACGTAATTATGTCAGCACCGCCACATTGCGCAAGGCTGACTCTGGGGCAAACTACACATGTGCAAGTATCACGCATGCGCAGTACTGTAATCGCTGCAGTGTAATGGCTGACTCATGTGCAGTGAGAGCACAGCATATTCTGTTCACTGCTCTTGCCACTCCTAAAAGCTCTCCACAGCCACATTGGCTAAGACCAGATCTGTTAATCTTGTGAGCCAGTTTGGATGGATGCAAGAACCTTCTCTCTGTGTTGGCTTGGATGGACAGATGGTCAATTTCTTCCTGTATGCAAAGATGGTCAGGTAGTCCCTGTATCCCTTTGTGCTCAGATGAACAGTGCCTCCTTCCATTTGGACACAGAAGCATCCTCCCTCTATGCATTCCCAGGCTGTCACCTGGTTCCCTCTATATATGTTCAGTTTGTCCCCTAATAAGTCATCTGGTCAGACACAGGTAAGCAATTGTTTCCCCCTTCCTTACTGATCCACTGCTGGCAATGGCTGGAGATACTTCTCAACTATCATGTTCACATTCCAAATGGAGCTGGAGGGCACTTGAAAAAGGTGTTAGATTCATCCTTCTTTTTGACCAGCAGTAGCAATTAGATTTGTGGCCTGGCATTCTACCCTGAAAAACATGTTGTTATCCCTACAACTTATTCTCACTGGTAAGAACTGGGACCAGTTGGAGGAGTTATGGTTAGGGCCAAAGCCCTGGGAAAAAAGTTTCTTTGTCCATCTCCATACTGCTGGAACCAGCTGGAGGGACTGAGCCAGGAGATAGGCAGTAGCCTGAGGCTGCATGACTTTCATCTTCCATTAGCAGCAGCTCTGACTGAAGGTTTTTGTCCCTGTTTCTTCCTCAAGCTGACAACAGCTGACACCAGAAGGAAGAGTTAGGCTTAAGGCCAAAGGCAGGAGGGGTTCTTTGGTCCTTCTCTCTCATCTTTCTGCCAGTAGATGCCACAACCTTCTGGAAGAATATCAAGACCCTGATCAGGACCACAGAGCAGAACAGGTCCTGAACTCCACTCCAGGACAAGCAGCAGAACAGAGCCAGGACCAGGGGACAGAAACACCATTGGATGCATACAGGGCAGAAAGCACAACCAGGGAAAACCAGACACTGCAGTCTGTGGGCAAATTTAAAAAAACTTACACAGATAAGCAAAGCACTCCCAATAGCCACATAAAATCACTTTATAGCTCTGACTATTTGAACAGCACCAATACCCTAAGTATGACTGCACCTATGTACCCTAAAGGGTAATTTAACAGCAAGGGGCATGAAGTCTGGTAGTGCACATATAAAATAGATGTTACAAGGGGCCTTGTCCCCCAAAACAGCCCCAGTCCTGAGCCACATCTGCCCAAAACCTTAATGTTTCTGTTTAACGCTACACTGTGCTGGCTACTGGAGAGGAGGTGTTGGGCATGCTGTAAGTCATCTGGCAAAACATCTATGCTAAGAGCACTGAGTGGGCACACATCCCAATTCCCAACCTGATTGCATTGCTTGCTGCTCTATGGCCACTTCCTCCAAAACAAATCTCTGGTACAGCCATGTGGTTGACAATTGAATGGCTAAGTTAAAACTGCGTCTGCAGCAGCCCATGGTCAAACAGTTAGTTGGAGCAGTGGCTGTAATGGGATATGAACTTGGGTGCTCCTGGTTCACATCTTTGCATCCCACACTAACTTTTCAGCTTGCATGCCTATTTACCAATCTCACACAGTGTTGCTGTCACTCCTCTTCCTGCACTGATGATGTCTGGTGGGGGGGGCAGCAAGGTGGCCAGGGTGCTGCTCTGCTTATTGTTTACTGTGGCATTTAAAGTTTTAAGTTTGGGCTTTCACTTGCACAGTTTTGAATTTGGTGAAAGAAATGTTTACTTATTTTAGTCAATAGTTTTTGTACCATGGCTCCTGGTTAACTTATTGAGAGTTGCTGTTGGTCAGGGTAATTCTTGAAGTTTGAAGTTTGGGAGTAGTTTTGCCGGCTGTTTGAATATCCCAATTTTAATCATAGCTGGTGCAGTCCACAGACATTTAATACAGGGTGTTGAAATATAATCTCTGAGGCAAATCTGAAAGCAAATTTTCTCTCCCATGTCTGACGATTGAGAGATGGAGTTTTCTTCATTGTAACCTGACACCTCAAGAGCACAGTGAAAGCTGAGGCAGAACTGTGTGTTACCAGTAGCACTTCTGGTGCAGTAAGGCATTTTTATGTTGCCTGCATGCATGTGCAAGAAACATAGTGCTATCATCAGAGATTTCGGAGGTGTGTCACCTCCTCCTCCAATTCAGTCAGTGAGCTGGCAGGCGCGGCTCCTGTAAGCCAATGCATTTTGGAGCTGTCTATGACACGCTCCAAAATGCAGTGGCATACAGTTGAAAGGGGAGCACGCTCAGTGAGCAGAGATAAGAAGCCGAGCTCCCCCACATGCAGGCATGCGCCGCTTCCCCACATACGGCGTAGCCGACGGGTGCCCAATCCCCATCGTGGCTGAGCTGCTGCCTCCCCTCCCAGTTAGGTGCCACGCTGGGAGCCCACCCCAGCGTGGCAATCAGTCCTTGCCGACGGGGTGCCCAACTCCTGTCGCTGAATGCCCCCCAACATCCTTGTGCCATGCCGGAGCCCACCCAGCATAGCAAATGGTCCCACCACGTCTTTTTTATTTTTACCTGAAAAACGAAAAGCGGTCCCGTGGCGTCGTCTCCGACCCCTCCCACAACCCGCAGACTCACCCACTGCGCATTCCAGCCTCCCACACCCTCCCCACCCCATACTTACTCCAGACTCTGGCGCCATTTATCTTCGGTGGACCGGAGCACGCCTGCACTCTTGAAAGCCGACCGCTTGAACTGAGGAAATGCCGGTAAGCTGTATAATGGGCTAGATGGGGTTTTCAACTGTTGCATATCTCCAGGCATTTTGGAATTTTAGCACCAAATTTTCAACATGGGTTTTTGGGACCCCTTCTCATGAATGATGTCACTGTCATGGCGTTATTCAGGCCCGAAGGGTGATTTCGCGCAGTGACTGTGCTGTGACTGCGAAATCACCCTTCAGGCCCAAACACCACCATGACAGTGACATCATTCATGAGAAGGGGTCCCAAAAACCCCATGTTGAAAATTTGGTGCCAAAATTCCAAAAAATGACTGGTTTACGAGCGTCTGTTGCGCAGTTCCTACGCAGGCTCATAAGTTTGCGAAATTTCAATATTTTTACTCCAGATTTTCAACATTGCCATTTTACCACACCTTCTTATGAGTAGTACAGCTGTCATTTTTCACATCTCACCAAAATGTGTTTCCACCCATGTAGCGCAGAATGGCGCAGTCGGTGTGCGAAATCAATGTACGGGACAAATTAAGAAAATCACAGTGACACTGTTCATGAGCAGAGGTCTTAAAATGGCTATGTTGAAAATTTGGTGAAAAAATTCTAAAATGACTGTTTTATTTAGCGCATAAGCAGAAAGTTCCTACGCACGCATGTAAGTTCGCAAATTTTCAATATTTGCACTCCAATGACTTCCAAATACCTAAACAGCACACAGAAGCAGGCAACATTCGGCATTGACAAATGCTTGTTTTATTCATTTACAGGTATGCCAGTTGTTGCCTAGGGTGAGAGAGCTGGGCTAATTTTATAGTGCACCTAAGTTATTGCTCTTAGAGAAGCATTTTTTATTATTATTACAGGTATAATCTTGGAGTTTAAAGTGTTGAAAGTGTGTTTGGTGTGAGGTGCAGGACCAGTTGGAGAAATTGCATACTTATTTACATGTCTAAATATCATCTACTGAAAGTATGCCAATGTTACCTAAGGGGTGAAGGGAGTTTCAAATTTGAATTTAACTGCTACGCTCAGAGGATCGTTTTTCCTTCTTTTTCCACAGCACTGCCATAGCTGAGGAGAGTGGAGAACACTGGAACTAAATGTGGAGGAGGAGGATTAATGGTCAATTCCAGTTGAGGTTGGAAACCTGGCACCCCTGAACTTTTAGATAAAGAAACAGGGATCAAATTTGTTTGAGAGCTCCTGTTGGTGCTCTGATTTTTTTTTTGGGGGGGGGAGAATTTGGAAAACACATATATATATATATATATATATATATATATATATATATATGTACTGTATTAGCGACAGTAGAGTCACATGGGGGTGTGTCCTCCATCAGGAACTTTTTTCTTATTATTTTACACACACCACCTTTTTTGGATCCCATAAGGATGCTATTGTAGTGATGATCACGTAACCTGACTGACCTGCTTTTGCTATATATACATTTTGTCTTAAGTTGCTGATGACATTATTTACATGTGTTTCTGTGAATTTAAACCATCTGTTTCTACTATAATTTAATGGACTCCAGAACATGCAACTGAGACCTTTAATTTAATCTATGGACTCCAGAACAGCTGGAGCCTAGAATGTTAAGGGAATAGGAGTTCTGTCATGAAATGAAGTCCCATAATGATAGATTTACATAAAATTAAGAGACTCTATTTGTTCGAATTGGCAACAGAACCATGAGAATTAGTTGTCATTGAGTCTAAGCTTTCAGAAATCTTATAGCTGGACTACTGCATATATTTATTTCATTTATTTTAAGGAACAATGCACTGGTTCTAATAGTTTAGAAAGTGTCTTTATGAATGAAAATTGGAGTGGCATAATATTAACTTTGAGGTGCACTTATAAATGACTCTTGGCTGTGCTGATAACGGAGCTCTGACCAGTCACACAGGAACTTCAAGATGGGTTTTATAGATTTACAATATTATGGTGCTTTGACAAGGCTCAAGCATTTTATGCCAAAATGTTGGAGCCTTCTACCACTCAAACCCTGAATTGTCCTTCTCTAAATAGGATAGTTTGTGCCTGTCCTTATAGAAATAATTATATGAAATGTTTTCATGCTGCACACATAAAACTACCCAAGTGATATGCATGCTGCAAGTATGATTTAAATGTTAAATTGGAACTGATTGCATGCATATGGCATGCGTGCAGCAGGCAAGTGTGGAAACCATGATTTTTATGTTAAATTTGGAAAGACTGCATGCATGTGGCATGCATGCAAAAAGCAAGAGTTACTGATAACTGCACACATAAAAGTTAAGTGACTTGCTTAGGATCACACCATACACAAATGAGGGTTGATGACATTCAAATCCAAGTCTCCATGGCTCCAAGTCTTCTGGCTTGCAGTTCAGTGCCTTTAGCCACTAAGCTATATTGTCTGCACACATATGGCTCATTTGTACTTCAATACAAACTGTATCTGGCTACATCTGCACGTATGCAGCATGCTTGTAGCAACTGTTGTACTTTTCAGTTTTCTTGTCTTACTCATCTCACTTTCACAGTTGAACTCTAGCACACATACCATTGGAAACACATGTGGTTTTTCCCACCCCAATACACAAACTTACACACAAAACCACTTAATTACTTCTGTCTGGCCTGTATTCCTACTATTTTCTTTCCATAGTTTTGAATGCTCCCATGTAAACAGGCTTTAAGGTGCAAACACAAAATTAGCAATAACCTGACACACAACACATGGCCAGTCCCCCCCCCCGAACACACACTGTAGCAGGTACGGCTGTGCTGCTAAAGACAACCCATCAAGTATAGATATAAGTAAAAAGGCTCTTACTTGAGCACTAGGAAGCCACAGGCAGGAGTCTTTAACAGATGATGTCCATGGGTCAGAGTGCTGGGGCATACCCCCTTGAAATGAATTTAGTTATTTTTTATTACTATTTTATATGTTATGATGATGAGTTGGAGAATAATGAAAGCCACTGTTCTACTAACAAGGCCCTTGTTAGTCAAGCTGTGACCTTCATTATCATCCAACTCTCCATCAATAATGTATAAAATAGTAGTAAAAATCCCCCCATTCATTTTAATGGTGCACATCCCTGCAGTTTCTTTTGCCCTTTGTTATAATTTGCCTGAGCGTGGGGATGTGGGGGTCAGCTTCACTGGGGGAAGGGGCATAAGCCTCACTATAGTGGGGCTCCAATAGTCTGTGCATACCATACTGCTCAACTGTCCATAAATGCAAGGGACAGCTCTAGAATGTCTGCAACATCTCTAAAAGGTACAACTTATTTGTTTTGACTGAAAAGTGATATGCAAATTGGGAAAAATTAAAATGTGTAAGATTCCTCTGTATATACCCCAGAGCAGTCCATCAGATGTGGACTTAAACCCACCCAGTTACTAACCAATTGTTTTTCCTGGCCGAAGTTCTGCCTCCCCCACTCCCCTTAAAAAAGAACTTTGTCCTGATTTTTCTCCCTGACTCCATTTCATTCAATACCCATCCCCTATGGGTCTTGAGTAAGTCTAAAGGTGAATAGAAACATGAAATATATTTGAACATTTTCATCCTTCCCAATCTTGTATGATTTACGCCATTAGTTATGGTTAGAACTAGCAGAGATGGTTTACACGCTGGTTAAGTCGAAAGAGAATTGTGCATTTGAATTTCCTTTCTCAGTGATTCAATGATGAAAAGATGAACATATTAGTAGATATGAAGAACATACCATTTATTAGTTCCAAGGAAACAAAAAAAAAACAATCACACAGGATGCCACCACGGTGGACTGATGACCCCTCCCCAGTGGAGTCTCACTCTGAGATGGACAGTCCACAGTCAGATGTTTTCTTGCTAAGGAGCCCATTCTCAAGACCACAGTCTTGAGAAAGTGCTCCTTAGCATGAGAACATTTGACTACGGACTGTCAGTCTCAAAGTGAGAGGTCTTGAGAAAACATTCCTTAGCTTGAAAATGTTTGACTGTGGACTGTCAGTCTCAGAGTGAGACTCCTCTGGGGAGGGGTCAGCAATCCACAGTGGTGGTGTCCTGTGTGATTTTTTTTTTTAAATCGTTTTCCTTGGATCTAATAAATAGTATGTTTTACTTCATATCTGCTGGCAATGTTTGTCTTTTTTCATCATTGTGGATCCTTTTGGGAAGTTACCGAGTTCCAACTCCTCCTGTAAGTACTTTTGATTCTTTTTTGTTGGCACCAGCCTTGCAGTGTGAGCCATCTCTTGCTGCATACATTTGGTTCTGGCCACATGGCTGAGTAAGTAGAAGTAAATCATTTTTTTTAAAGGGGATTGGGGAAGGATGAAAGACTGAAATATTGATGTGTTTTTCATTTTTCTTCACCTTCGCCTAACTAAATCATTTTTACTTTTCTCCAGGCTTCAAAGTAACCCATTAGGTTTTCTTTGCCCTGGCTGGAACTGACAGGAAAGTGAGTCATGACTTCTGTGATTATTCAGTAGATTCTATCTCAGTTTCCCATATTGTCCCCATGCACAGTGATTGCATATCTGCACACAAGGCTGCACTATGTCACCTCAAACTTTGAGGTGATCCCAACATTTTTGGCTGATCAAATTTCAAGTTTCAAGTTTGTTTATATTTTAACAGTATAAGGGACTAGGCAAAGCCTATTTTCATGGCTGTTCGTACTTGAAAATGCTGTTGGATGGCGAGCCTCTCTGATAGCGAAATGAACTTTTATGATGGTATCCAACTTGAATGTAACGCTCATTCAGGAAAATACCATAATGTTAGTCTTGTGTCCATTATAAGACATACATTTTAAATTGTATATAGTCTGAAGAAATGAACTTTTATGGCTAGTTTGGTGTCTGATTTAAGGGCTTTTAGAGCATCCTTTAGGCTGCCGGAATGAATTAAATTCAAAGTAGGTATCGGATTTGGCTTACTCACTAGCAGCTGATTTAGATTAATGATCAGGAGCTGAGCTTGATTTTGTATCTCTACGTTCAAGGAAATGCTTCAGTGATATGGGGTGTTATAGGAGTATAAATGTGAAGGTAATTTTAAGATGAAAAGCCCTTGAAAATAGCCATTTTAGGTAATCCTTAGGATCTTATCAAATAACTGAAATATGCATTGTGTTTACTTAATGAATACATGCACAAAAATGTCATTTTACTGGTGGCACTTTATTATTTATTCAATGTAAATGTTTTATTCTATGATCCTGCAGTGTAAATATATTTCACTGCAGGTATTTTATTATGTACGGTATTTGAACATGACTGCTAGTTTCCATTGTCCCTTACACAATGACATATCTGATATTTTGCAAACTTTTAAATGAACGCTCATGTGTAAATTTTAAATATTGTAAAGACCATTGTTGATCAATCAAATCTACTTGCCCAGTCCTGAGCCACATCCCCCCCAAAATCGTAATGTTTCTCTTTAATGCTACACTGTGCTGGCTACTGGAGAGGAGGTGTTGGGCATGTTGTAAGTCATCTGACAAAACTTCTATGCTAAGAGCACTGAGTGGACACACATCCCAATTCCTGACCTGACTGCATTGCTCGCTGCTCTATGGTCACTTCCTCCAAAATAAATCTCTGGTACTGCCACATGATTGACAATTGAGTGGCTGAACTGAAACTGCATCTGCAGCAGCAGCCCATGGTCAAACAGTTAGTTGGAGCAGTGACTGTAGTGGGGTTTGAACTTGGGTGCTTCTGGTTCACATTTTTTGCACCCGAAACTAACTTATCAATTTGCATGCCTATTTGCCAGTCTCACACAGTTTTGTTTACTTGTATGGAAGCCTAACTGAAACATTTTTACTTTTCTCCAGGCTTCAAAGTCACCCATTAGGTTTTCTTTGCCCTGGCTGAGACTGACAGGAAAGTGAGTCATGACTTCTGTGATTATTCAGTAGATTCTATCTCGGTTTCTCATATTGTCCCCATGCACAGTGATTGCATATCTGCACACAAGGCTGCACTATGTCACCTCAAACTTTGAGGTGATTCCAACATTTTTGGCTTATCAAATTTCAAGTTTCAAGTTTGTTTATATTTTAACAGTATAAGGGACTAGGTAAAGCCTATTTTCATGGCTGTCCTGTAGACAAATTACACTTACATACAAAATAATAACATATTAACAAGTGACATACAATCACAGTGAAATAATTTGGAAATTAATAATAATTACATACAAAATGGTGATACTCTATAAAAGCATTTTTGAACCATTATAAGCAGGCATGTTACATAGTTTTGGGGTGAGATGGTTCCAATTGGTTGTTGTAAGATAATTAAAGCACATGTGCCCGTATCAAGTATTCACTCTTGGGGCTTTCAGTCCCCTACCCTTGATCTCTCACAGTGAATAACCTGTTGCACTTGGTGTAATTTTCTCTCCTTTTAAAAAATGGAAAGTCAAAGGCCATTGTAATCCATGGCTCTCTCCTGGCATTCATGAGCTTTTGAAAGCCAGGGACCATCTCTGGCATAGGGCTCAGGCCTCAGGTAAACAATCTGACATCCAGAACTATAAAAATGCCAGAAATGGTTGTACTATAAGCATCTGTGCAGTAAAAAGCTAGTATTATAAAGGAGCTCTCTCTCTCTCGCTCCTGGAATGACAGCAGGCAGTTTTGAAGTAATCTTAAAAAAGTCATGGATAAGGATCCCAAATCAGCCCCCTCCATGCTTAACATTGATGGTGTCCCCTTCCTTCACCCTAAAACTATCATGAACACTTTCAATAATGCATTTACTGACCTCAGTGGTGTCCTCCTCCCAACTTCTTCTGCTCATCTGCTCTAAGTGACTGCCATGGCATGCCTATGCAGCCTCCTACTGACCCACCTTTATAATTCAGACTCATCACTATACATGAAGCTAGGAAATATCTCCATAAGGTGCTAGGTAAAGGGAGATTCAGCAGTGATATCCCTGACCTTAAACTTGTCTCCCTTACCCTGGAAGAAATCCTTGCACCACTAACCCACATAATCAACTTATCTCTTAGATACTCTCAATTCCCTAAAAGATGGAAATCTGCTGTGGTGACATCGATTCACAAGAGCAGAGGTCATGCCCTACACAGAAACCACAGACCTTTTTTGATGGTCCCCCCACTGTCAAAAGCCCTGGTGAGAATAGTTGCCGACCAGCTGGTAGAATACTTGGGTAAATACCAATTACAATGCCTCCAACAACATGAGTTTAGAGTTCGACATGGCACCACCACTGCCTTGCTTGAATTCATGGGCTTTATCCATAAATCCTTTGACCAAGGTCATCTTGTTGGTGCGGTACTCATTAACTAAACCAAAGCTTTCGATAGAGTCCTCCTGGCTGACCAGCTTACTGATATTGGTCTCTCTCTCCTGATACTGTAGCTTGGTTCAGAAGTTACCTACATAATTGCTCACAGCAGGTGAAGATAGGTAATATCCTCTCCAACAGTAAACCTGTCTGCTCAGGAGTTCCACAAGGGTCAATCTTGGGTCCCCTCTTGTTCAGTGTTTTCCTGAATAATCTCCATCACTCCTGCCAGGGACTCATCCTTCTATATGCCGATGATGCTTTTCTCGTCATCAGTGATACTGACCCAAAGGTTCTTGAGTGCCAGCTTCAACAAAACATTGCTACTATAAAAGATGGTTCAGCAACCATAAATTATGAATCACACAAAGACAAAAACTATGTTGTTCACTAGCCCACAAAGCAAACATAGATACTACCCTCTCTCTAGCATTAATGAAGTGGGCTCTTCTCTGGAACTAGTTCAGCATTTTAAATACTTGGGAATCACGGAAGATAGCACACTTCCATATGCCACGCATATTGATAACAGTACCAAAGCAGTCAGTATGCATATAGGGCTGCTACATAGGCATAGACAAGGTCTGACCCCTGAAGCCCTCAATTTAACCATACACAGCTCAGTGGTCTCACTTGTTGACTATGGGTTGGCTATCTATCTATCTATGGCTCGGACACATCCCTTAAGTGTATTAAAACAGCACTAAACAAGGCTTGCCGGCTCCTCACAGGCTCACTGCAATTGACTCACACCTGTGGCCTGTATGCCCAGGCAAATTGACTCCAGTTCAGTGGTAGACTTGCATATCAAACCTGTTTGCTGTCAAAAAAGTTAGCTTAGGTCTGATATCCCCCTGGGGTTCAGAAGCTCCACATCCCCAGCATCAATGCTCATCACACCAGAAGCTCAGCTTTCCAGTACTTCAAGATTCCCTGTTGTCACACCTCCCAAGGCCAAAGGTCTTTCACCTACTGGGCCCCTCTCTGGTATAATTCCCTTCCCAATTACATATCTTCTTCACCCACTTTGGGTTCATTCAAGCAGATTCTCAGAAAGCACCTAGTCTCAAAGTCCATCTGTGACTGCTTCCACTATCCATGTCCCATCTCCATGGTACTGCAATTTTATGTCTCTAACCTGCCCTGTCTTGGGGGCCTAGGCTCCTCTCCCTTCCCAATGCACCCATCTACCTACTCCCACCTCCTCCACTATTTCCCATTTTCCCTGTCACCCTCTCCTACCTACCTGCTTCCCCACTATTGACTAGGCCCACTGGACCAAGTCTCCCTTTCTCCCATCCAAAGCAGTTTGTCTGTCTGTTTAATGACCATTTTCCTATGTTCATCCTACCTGATGAGGCCCCTGGGCTGATTCCCTATCTCTCCACTTTAATTGTGTCTGTCTCCATTGTCTCCCATGGTTTTTGTTAATGCGCTTAGTAACCTGGCATACATTGTACAATGCCAATCTAAATTGATCTTTAGTTTCCTCTTGTTAGCTATAATGTACTTTGTGCTTAATCCATATCTATCTCTGTAATATCTGCTTGTGATGTCTATCTTGTTTGTATTTTCATTGCCCTATAATTTAATTGATGTGGAACATGTAAACAGATTGTAGCTCAAAGTTGTTAATCCAAGATATTATTTATGTACTTTTCCCTGTCACATATAGCTGTACAGAGTGATCAGGAGAAGCACTAGACCAGACGACTGGAACCAGGAAGCATTGCCTGTAGTTCACTAATCTGGTAGCGCAAACTACAGAGGGCATACAGCAGGGATAATTTTAATTTACGGGAGCAGTTTGGAGTTGGCACTGAGAGCCAAGGTCATGGATGAGTGGTTCTCCCTTGAAATAGCCTCTGTTTTAAAATAGTTTTACTGGTGTGTGGCTGACAGGAACTCTGTGACATCAGGGTCACTAAACAGCTTAAAACTAAGCCCTGCTGCGAGCAGGGCATGTCTGGCGTCACGTGCGGAGACGTGTGTAGAGACTCCCACAATCTGTGTGTGCCTGCTGTGTCCACAAGGGACACAGGGGACCAGGACAAATTAGGTTTCTATACCAACTAGGCACCTGGAAGGAAGTTGGGATGAAGAATATTGCTTGTAAATATGATTCATCCAAAGAGCCTAAAATTGTACAAGGTAAGGGAAAAGGGAAAGAAACTTGTGCTTGTACCAAATGCAAAATATACACCAAGGAAGTGAAGTGTCAGGAGTTTATATGTGATAAATGCATATTGATAGTAACTTTACAAAATGAAATAGAACACCTACTAAAAAGTATAGAAGTGCAAAAGGAGATTGAAGAGTTGGAAGCTTTCCTAGATACAATATCAGAAAACACAGTAGAGAGGGAACAGAAAGTTAAATTACACAGAGGGGCCAAGGAACCAAATGCATTAAGCACATGTATAGATAATATAGAAGAGTGGGCCTTGGTTCAAAACCAAAGCAGAAAGCATAGGGGACGGCACCTGAATAAAAGTGCACAAATAGAGCTGTATAATATATATTTATTTTATTAAACTCTTGGATTACAAGTACCTTTGAGCAGGAGCTGCTCATTTACAAAGGTTGCACATCAAAGGAAGGGGAACATACATACAAAGGTTGGTAATGGTAAGCAGGCATAGTATAGACATGGTTGACATATTTCTGCAACTGTAGATCACTTTAGAAATAAAGGTTATTAGTAGGGAGCAACGTAAATAAGGCAGATAGATGATGTAGCAGAGTAAGGGAATTAAGAAGAAAGGGGACTATCGGCCTGATATTGAATAGGAGATTGCCAGAGAGAAGTAGGCAGGCTGAGGGGCCTTTGTCGTGAGGTGGGAGAGGGACTGTGGGAAGGGATCAGGTACAGGGGAAAAGAAAGATGAGGTTTGAAGAGTGGAGGAGGAGTGTAGGGAGGGAAGGGGAAGGAGGGTGGAGAGAGGGGAAGAAAAAAGAGGCACAAGAAAGACAGATGCCAAAGAGAGTAGTACCAGGAGGAATGCAGGGCACAGGTCAAGATTGACTAGGCAGTGAATGGACCAGTTCTTTAGGAGAAGCAGTCACATTTGGAGGAAGAGGTGAGGTAAAGTTGGAGATCCTTTTTAAAGGGTCCAAGTGTTGGGGAGGAAAGTGCTTCTTTGTTGAGGGTATTAAACCAATGAGGAGCCCTATAGGAGAAGAACTGCTGACCCAAGGTGATATGACATCTAGGAACCTGAAAGGTTTGAGATTGGGCACTACACGTTTGCTGAGTACCACTGAAGGCAGAGAGGAGCTTACAAACACTAGGGAGCATGAGACCAAGAAGAATCTTTTTGGTAAGCAGGCAGGTCTGGTATTGAATTCTGTTGCGGAGTGAAACATAGACTTTGAAACATAGACTTTGACAGCAGATAAGGACCGCTTGGCACACCGAGTCTGCCTATTTCCCTACCTACAGGATAGGCCGCAGATCCTAGTTAACTAACAACCTATTTCTTCCTACCCCCCACAAGAATTGCCTTATGTCTGTCCCATGCATTCTTGAATTCTCCCACAGTTTTAGACCCCACAACCTCCTCAGGAAGGCTGTTCCATGCATCAAGTACCCTCTCTGTGAAAAAATACTTCCTTACATTGCCCCGGAACAGCCCCCCCATCTTTAAATTGTGTTCCCTTGTTCTTGCACTTCTCTTTTTCTGAAAGATACTACCCTCTTGGACTTTGTTGATTCCACTGAGGTACTTAAAAGTTTCTATCATGTCCCCCTCTCCCTTCTTTACTGAAGGGTATACATATTAAGCTCCTTTAGTCTCTCCTCATACGGCTTCTCTTGCAGACCATGCACCATTTTAGTTGCCCTCCTCTGGACTGCCGCTATCCTGTCTATGTCCTTGTGAAGATGGGGTCTCCAGAACAGGATGCAGTACTCCAGATGGGGTCTCACCAACTATCTGTACAGAGGGATAACGACTTCCTGTTTTCTGCTGGTGATGGCTCTCCCTATGCATCCCAGTATACCCCCAGCCCTCCCTACTGCCTTCTCACATTGCTTGCTAACGTTAAGGTCATCTGATATGATTACCCCCAGGTCCCTTTCCTTTTTTGCTGTTGTGGTAGCCAACAAGCCTGTGCATAGAGGTCACAAGTGTGTGTGTCTCGGGCAGCACCTGTTAAGAGCCTGCAGGCTTTGTTGAGTGAAACTGAGATTCTACAGAGGGCAGTTGAAGAAGCAAAACCATAGATAGCCAGACCGTAGTCAATGATAGAGGTGACAGAGCTGTAGATGGCCAATCTAAGGGCATCCGCAGCCATACAGTGCTTGTGCTTGTGTAGCAGACCAATTTGCATATTGGCGGCATTGGCAACAGTGTCAATATGCCGTGTGTAGCAGAGGATGCTATCCAATGTGACACCGAGGTATTTGAGCTCCAGGACATGTTCGAGTAAGTACCCGGCATTGTTCATGATATTGAAGGACCGAGATTTGTACCTGCTCTGTGGATTACAGAAGGTCACTACTTTGGTCTTGCTATAGTTCATGATGAGTTTATGCTTGCTGAACCCATCTTCAACACGCTTGAAGTCAAGCTGCAGCTATGTTTCAAGGAGTTTAGTGTCATGGTAGCAAGAGAATAGTACTGCATCATCCATGTAAAGTAGAATTTTTTGCTGGCAGACACCAGGGAGTCTATTGAGGAAGAGGGAGAAGAGTAGAGGTCCCAGGATGGACCCCTTGGGTACTCCGCAGAGGACAGACTTGACATCGGATGTGACACCTGAAATCCTGATATCCATTTTTATTGGGTTTCCGATGTGATTACAGACAAGACAAACAAGACAGATAACCCTGGCATCCCAGGGTACACAATCCAAAAACTGATTGTGTAAACTATTTACAATAAAACTATTTACAGACACCAGGAGGCATCCACCCCCCCAATCATACCAACCCCCAAACTTAACAATGTTCCCATAATCAAACCACCTATTGCTCAATATGTCTAACTTCCCCATATCTGTCTCACTGGGGTCCCATGCAGTTTGGCCTGAACACTCCTAGCCAAGTTGGAATTAAGCTGTAGCCTGTATGAGGGTAGAGCCTCCCCGTGCCCCCCGGGAAGAGAGAGAATCCCCAACCCTCCTGCGCTAAGGCAGACCTCCCTATTATCACTCAAACAAGTCCTCAAGCTTTATTGGACCTCTTATTAACTAAATCTGTCCCTAACAACTCCCTAACCTATCCATATGCCATATTTTCTTTAATTTCAAGTTTATTAGCTAAACACAGCCCCACAGACAGACCTGTGTGATTCGAATATCTCTTTATTGGGAGTAAATTGCCTCCAACGGCACCCACCTTTTAATATACAACTCTTTCTTCCCCTCTAAGTAAACATACCTTTTAATTCTGTTAAGGGCCCCCAAAAGATCTCCCAACCCATTGGTCATACTCATAAAGCTGATCATCCTTCCAATGTTGAACCACAAATGATTTGACTAGGAACGCAATTAGGGATATATGATATTTTGATATTGTACCCCCTCATTTGCGACAAATCCCCTAGAATACAGATCTCCGGTATAATATATTCTGAGTAATCGAGCAACGGGTCCATCCGCCTCTTGATTTCTCCCCACAGGGGCGAGATTTTACTGCAGTTCCATAACACATGTAGTAAGTCCCCCTTCTCTTGACCACACCTAAAACACAGGTCTGTCTGCCTAAGGCCTCTTTCAAATAGCTTCACAGGGGTAAAATATAAATTGGAAGCAATGGAAAAATACAGACTTCTATAGTTGGGTATTGTTATATATTTGCTATTTTTCCACGTGCTGGCCCAGTCGATGTTTTGGGGGGCCAACCTGTCGACCCAGTACGAGACCGGAATTGGGGAGCCCGGACCAAAAAACTCAATTAGGACTCTATATATCTGTGATAAGGGTCTAGATTTGGGGTCAACCTCCCTTAGCCTGTCCCAGTTAAATGAGCCATCTGACAGTCCCCCCGTTCTCTTTAAAAACCCCTCCAGCAAATGTATAATTTGCATTCTTTAGAAAAGGGGGCATTCTGTCACATTGCATTGGGAGGACTACTCTGTTATCTTGAATGACTTCCTTTAGGTGAAGGCCGAGCCACAGCCCATCTCCTTTAAGTACCTTGCTCCTATAAGTAGATTGGGATTACCCACCAGCGGTTGATCTTGAGCCTTCATTTGAGCGTCTTTCTGTGCTCGAGTTAGATATGACCACCAGGCATCTGCTCCCTTCTTAACTGGGCCTCCTGCTCCAGCCATAAAACACTGAGCAATATTAGCATATAATGGGGCTTCTGGGGAAAGCCCAGCCTCTCTCAACATATGAGATTCTAAATACAGCCACTCCGGAACATAATCCTCTCCCTCCAGACCACGGCCCCAGCGATTCATCAAACCTAACTGCCCCGCTACATAGTACAAATGGAGGTCTGGAAGTTTAAGCCCACCTAAGTGGGAGGGGAGGCGTAGATCCTTATGTTTTTTCCTAGAGGGTTTACCCCCCCACAAAAAGTCAGATAGTACTTTCTTGATCGCTATAAACCATTTTTTAGGTATACTATATGGCGCTAAATATACTGGGTATAGTAACCTCGGTAGCAAATTCATTTTAATAAGCCCAAGCCGGGCCGTAAAATTTAGGGGTAGCTTATTCCATCTTATTAAATCCCCCTTAATAGCTGACAGTGTCCCTTCCATATTGACTTCTGCCCCTAACTCGGAATTCCTTGTAATCCAAATACCTAAATACTTAAGTTTATTCGACACCCATTGAACTCCTAGTTGAGCAAAGTCCGCCCTATACACATGTGGCGTCAGGGGGAGGATCTGTGTTTTGGTCACATTGACCTTATAATTAGACACTTTGGCAAAACTGTCGATTAGAGCGCTAGTTTTCTCAAACCCCTCCACCAGGACCTGAGATGTAGCAGAATGTCATCCGAAAAAACTGAGAGCTTCAGTTCTTTTCCCAGGATCACCACCCCTTTTATCTGTCTATCCATATTTATGGCCCTCAACAAGGCTTCCAAATAAATATTGAATAATATTGGGGAAAGTGGGCAACCTTGTCGGGTTCCATTTTTCAATTGAATCTACCAAGAGACATAGCCGTTACATAGAACTCTAGCCGATGGGGCAGCGTATAGATTTTTAATGCCTTTAAGGAAGCCTTCAGGAAAACCCATCCTCTCCATTACGGCGAATAAGAAGGGATGCGAGACCCTATCAAATGCCTTCTCTGCGTCTAAAGATATTAACGCTAGAGGTAATTGGGAGTCCACTGCATAACTCAGAATGTGATGGAGTTTCCTCACCGCATCAAGAGCACCCTCCCTGGCATAAACCCCACCTGTTCCTGACTAATTATAGCTGGTGCTATCCGCCATATTCTATTAGCCAGTATTTTGTCAGAATTTTGATATCCTGATTCATTAATGCAATAGGTCTATAGCTAGATAATTAGGTCTCTGGGTTTACCGGTTTTGGGATTAGGGTAATATAAGCCTGATAGAGAGGAGTGGGGAACCCTTCTTGCATTACACTATTGAAGAATTCCTGAAGAAGGGCATTATAGTGTGTATATGGGTCTGGTAGAACTTCGCTGTAAGACCATCTGGTCCTGGTGTCTTACCCAAAGGCAGTGATTTAATTACCGCTGTAATCTCTGCTACACTTATAGGTGCTGCTAAATCCCTGGCCTGCCCTGGATCTAGAACCAGTAAGGGGACTCCATCTAGAAATGTCTCCATATCTTTCTCTCCCACCCTGTGTCCAATTTGGTATAGTTTTTTAAAATAAAGTGCAAACGTATCTACTAGGCCCTGGGGGTCAACTATCACCTTCCCCTCATGTCGAATGGATGTCACTGTTCTACTTGCCTCCCACTCCCTGACTCTGGCCGCCAGCAGGCGTCCCGGAACATCTCCCTTCAGTAAATACTTAGCTTTAATCTTCTCTAGCCAATAATCTATCTTACCATAGGTAATGTCCCCCAGTTCCACCTTAAGCTTTTAAGCTCCCCATCTATTTCCTCTAAGTCCCTTCTAAGGGTGTCAAAAACTTATAGCTCTTACTAAGAAATCCTCTTTAGCTCTCCTCTGCCTGTTTCTCTGGGCTGTCAGCTCCCGTGCTGTTCCGCATACAGAACCTTACAGGTTGCGCCCAGTTCCTATTTAACAGGGTAGGTAATTGTTGCTGTATAATACATATCAGGGCTCCCTCAAGTTCATACTTAGCTAACAAGTCCGCTAATACCGCATCGCTCAACCGCCATCGAAGTGGTCTAGGCGCACCACTCTTCGGTTCCCACGTCAACTTAATTGGGGAATGGTCCGAGAAAATTCTGGCTTCCGTCTCCACCCCTTTGATGCCCACTAATACCTCCCTGTCAACTAAAAAGAAGTCAATACGAGATTGAGTCTTATGTGCTACCGAGTAGAATGTCATATTGTTACCGCCCTTAGCATGGGTGCGTATTGGATCCACAAGCGCCATAGAGTCTAACATTTTATTCAAGGCCACTTGGGCCCTTGTTAATGGCCTCTCACCGGTGGGATTCTATCCACCCAGTTATCCCCATAGACATTCCAGTCCCTTGCTATGATAAGCGCATGTCCCGAAAAACCAACTATATCCCTCTCAATCGAAGCAAAAAATTCCAGGTTGGAAGGCGTCGGGCCATATATAGAGGCTACTAGAGTAGCCCTACCGTATAGTAAACCAGATATATAGACCCCTCTACCATCGTTTCTTATCATCACCTGGTCTATACTATACGGGCATGACTTCCTAATTAGGATTGCTACTCCTGCTGAGGCCCTTTCCGTAGCCGTTCCATAAACCTGACCCACCCATACTCGCTTGAGAGTACCCAATTCCTCTGTCAATAAATGAGTCTCCTGTAAAGCAACAATATGGGCCCCCAACTGATCCAAGTGTCTCATAATAATGAGCAGCTTACGTCTACCCCTGAGTCCTTTAACATTCCATGAGATTAATCTAATACTGTTCTCCATAACTAAATGTCGCGAGTCGATTACTGGGCCCCAGAACCTTGCCTGAGCCTGCCCTTTTTGTCTCTACCCGGCTGGATTCTCTCTCTTCCCAAATCCCCCCCCTAACCCCTCGCTTCGATCCCCGGATCTGTCACCTATGAATCCTCAGATCATCGATGAGCTCCTACCCAGACCACTCCCAGCCCTCTATGACCTCCAACTCTCTGAGATCAAACTATAATCCTCTCATAACCAAATATTACTTTTTCCTTACACCTAATTTTCTAAATATAAAACTGGTTCCATCTGAATACCATTTTAAACCATCAAGGTTTAAAGTCCTCGTCCTAACCCAACCTCATTGTACCCCCTTCGCCCCTCACCTAAGCTGCCAAACTGGTAGTAGGCAGAAGATCTATAACAAAACAAATACCAGGAGTCCAATGATTGGGGAACTCCTTTTTAAGGACCATTCTAGCAGCTCAAAATTAAAGCCTTTATTTATCAGATATCCAGATCCCTCTGTCCCTCCTTACCCAGCCTATCCCGTCCGCTTCTGACACCTAAATTAGCATCTCCCCCTGAATAATCTCATATTGAACCCAGCAGAATAGGCAATAGTGTTAGCGAATTGGCCCCTTTCAGTTCTCCACTCCTTCCTCCTGCATTCTAAATAAGGTTTCAACCTCAACCTATTCCTTTTTGAAGTTGAGAGAAAATAAAATAAAAAACAAATTTGCCAGTTCACAGTCTCAGCCTTGGAAAACAATCAGGTCTCTTCCAGGAGACCGGAGCAGCTCATGTCAGAGCTCTAAATAACTCTGGCAGCTCTATTCGCAGCCCTTCCAGTGCTTCCTTAGCCATGAGATAATGTTTCTCTCCTGCCTGCAACTGAACCACCAAAGTCTCCGGGTACTGGAGCCGAAACTTGATCCCCGCCATATATAACTTCTTTTTAATGTCCACATATTCTTTCTGTTTTCCTCTCATAGTAGGTGTTTGGTCCTGGAACATCCACAGGGTGGCGCCATTCCATTGCAGAGATTTCTTTTGCCTTGCTGCCGCAAGAACAAACACTTTTTCTTTATAATTAAGAAAGCGCATAATGATAACTCGGGGCCTGGCCCGGTGGCGAATTACTTCCTCAGAGCCCTATGAGCTCTCTCCAAGTTGTATGCTTCTCCATAGGTGATGGACCAAATTGCTTAAGTAACAGGTCCTGAATGAACAACACACAGTCAGCTCCTTCTGCCCTCTCTGGCAACCCTGCTAAAATTAAATTATTCCTTCTACTCCTCGACTCTTGGTCTTCCAGCCTCTCCTCCAGCTTTTTAATCTGCCTCTTGACCAGAACCAGCTCCTGTTCTGAGGTGGAAATTCTTCTCTCCTGAGACGCAATCCTGGCTTCTGCATCCCCCATTCTCTGGGCTAATGATTGCAGTGCTGGCTTAACTGCTGCAAAATCCAGTACAAGCCCCTGAAGCAGCTGTTTAATCTCCTGCAGGTCTCCATTGCCTGCCTGAGGCTTTTCCTCCTCTTCTGCCACCTCCTCCTGCTCTTCAGAGGTGGGGGACAGGGGCTTAGGCCTTTTAGAAGCTGGGGACCTCCCTACCAGAGGTTCAGTACTCTCGGCGTCCATCTTCTATGTGAGCGCGCTGCTTAACGCCTCTCAGAAATGGCCGCCGCCTGTTGCATTACAGACCAGAGCGATTTACAACTGCCGGTTAATTTTAGCTCCCAATCGAGTCTGCAGATCTTCCGACTTCACGATCAGCCGAAACAGCACAACTTGGGTCAGCCTGTAGGAGATTTAACTTAATTAATTAGCTGTGGGCCTCGGAGCGGTCTGTAGAGCGTCTCGCTCATTCAGCTCATCACGTGATCTCGTGACACCTGAAATCCTGACCCATTTGGTCCAATTCCTGAGGTAGCTTGCAAATCATGGAAGGGTATCATTAGATAGCCCAATGTAGGACAGTTGCCTAAGAAGTAGAGGGTGATTAACAGTGTCAAAGGCCTTTGTGAGGTCTATGAAAACTGCCTTCCCACTGTTTCCTTTGTCGAGCATGTCGTGAAAGAAACTCGTTAATTCCAGAAGAGCCATAGTGGTGCTGTGACCTTTTCTGAAGCCATGCTGTTCTGGGCATTGGACTTCATACTTATGCAGGAATTTGACTAGCTGGTCAGACACTATTCATTCTAATGCCTTAGATAACGGGGGAGGAGTGAGATAGGTCTGTAGTTGGAATGAAGAGACCTGTCTTCACTTTTATGCACCAGCGTGTCAGTTGCTTGCTTCCAGCATGAGGGGGAATTGGCCCAGTCTTAGTGAGAGGTTAAAGATCTTCGTCAGGGGTTCAATGACCTCATCCAGAACTAATAGATTTGATACACTGAATCCAAGTCTGGAAAATAAAGATACAGAGAAGGAGGATGTAAATAATGCTAGTACCAAAGATCTAAAAACAGCTGGAAGACAGCAGGGTAACATCACAGACAAAGGGGTACCAGTAGAGAATTTATCAGAGGGGGCTCAAATGACCACACCACCAATGAAGTGGATGACAAATATACTGGGTCTAAAAGAAAAACAAGCTGCAAGGGAGTTTGAGAGAGAGGTTGAAAGAGATATACTTATTACTAGGGATTCCACCACTACAGGCATAGACACACTAGCTTGTAAAGGGTGGAAATGCATGCAATAGTGAGTACACTCCTGGGGGTTCAGTTAGCCAACATAAAGACAATGTTAGAAGGACTAATGGAGGGCACAAACAAACCCCTGGTTATACTACACATTGGAACAAATGATATGGGGAGGTGAGAGGATAAATACATTCAAGATGACTATTGTAGCATAGTTAGAAGGGTAAGAGAAAAGGAGGGGATATAATTATCTCTGGTATTCTTCCAGTGTATGGAAGATATGGACATAAGCAAGCAGCCATAGCTAGAATGAACATGTGGCTATGCTCCTACTGTAAATTAACTAACATTGGGTTCATGGATAACTCTACCACCTTCTGTGATAGACTGGTATATACAGGTAAACAAGATGGACTGCACTTGAATAAAGCTGGGGCCCAAATGTTGGGTAAAAAAATGAATGATGTAATTACACTTCATTTAAACTGGCAAAAGGGGGGCAGGAAACTAAAATGGATATAAAGTCCCAGGGGACACTTAGTGGCCATCGAAATAGTTGGAGAGGCATTCTTATAATACTAGGAGCATGACCAATAAATTTGAAGAATTTCAACGTCTATTAGCCACCTATGACATCGAGATCAAGTTAATAACTGAAACATGGTGGGAAAAGGATGATACGTAGGATAAAAACATTGAAGGGCACAACCTATTTGATAAGTCTAGGGAACACAGCAGAGGAGGCGGTATAGCTATTTGTATAGATAATTCAATTAAATGTGAGGAAATCCAAATGGATGAAGACAATTTAGAAATGCTGTGGCTGAAATTATTACCACAGGCTTCAGCAAAAATAAAATTAGGACTACTGTATAGACCCCCCCTCTACATCCATAGAAACTGATGCAATGATATTTAATCAGATAGCAAATATAGATCCATCTGGCAGGGTAATACTTATGGGAGATTTTAATCTACCTGGAATCAACTGGGATGAATTAAAGGGTAGTTCAAGAACTGAGAAACTATTCTTGGATGTATTAGATCAGGTAGGACTGGAGCAGAATGTTTAATTCAAAACTAGAGCAAGCAATACACTGAATATTATACTAACAAATATGGGCAACACATTAAAGGAGGTAGTCATAGACAGTCCACTCTGAAATAGTGACCACCAAACAGTGTATTTTAAAATTCAGGAGGTACAAAATGAAACAAAGAGTGGCACTACTAGTGTATTAAACTTTAACAGGGTGAACTTTACTTCCATGAAAGCAAGTATGGCTCAATGGGACTGGACAAAGGACCTGGACAAGAAATCAGTAAATGAAATGTGGGGGACCATGACAGGAAAAATAAGGAGGGAACTACAAAATCATATACCCAGGAAAATGAAATACAGTAGTAGAAAAAGAGTTCCAGAGTGGCTAAACCCTCGGTTGAAAAGACCAATAACAAAAAAAGCAAATATTACAAAAAATCCAAAGATAGCCCTGACTTAGATGTGATAAAGAAATACAGAGACATGGTTAAAGGAGGTGAAGAAGGAAATAAAAAGGACAAAATTGGAATATGAGATCAAACTAGCATCAAAAGTTAAAGATAACTACCAAAACTTTTTACACTTACATAAATTAAAAAAAGGAGCACAAACAATATAGGTTTATTTAAAAACAAGGAGGGTACGCCAACAAACAACAAAGAAATGGTTAGTATTCAAAATGAGTATTTCTGCTCTTTATTTAATAAATCTACTATGGAATACAAAGGTAGGGATAATACATCAGAACTGGGGTGCATGAACTTTAAGGTTGAGGGCGTACTGGACAGACTAAGAAAAGTCAATATAAACAAATCACCTGGACCAGATGAGATTCATCCAAGGGTACTCTGTGAGCTCTCTTTGAATTTATAGCTCCACAGCTTACTTATATCTTTCAGGCTTCTTTGGATAGAGGGGAGGTTGCACAGGGATGGAGGGAAGCCACAATGGAACCCATTTTAAAAAAAGGATCCAAAACCAAACTGGAAATTTTTAGACCAGTGAGCCTAACATCTGTGATGGGTAAAACTTTGGAGGGAATACTGAAAGAACAGATACTTCTTCATCCGGAACAGTTTAATTTAGAAGATCCTGTACAGCATGGTTTTAAAAAATCCAGATCATGTCAAACAAATTTGCTGGTGTTTTATGAGGAAGTAAGCAAGGCATTGGATGATGGCAGTTCAGTCGATATAGTCTACCTGGACTTTTCCAAAGCGTTTGACAAATACCACATGCAGAGTTAGTAAATACACTAAGGGACCTAAAACTGGACGTACTATAAATATAATAAACTGGATAGGGGCATGGTTGGGTAAGAAAAGACAGAGAGTAACAGTAAATGGAGAGCTATCTGAGTTGGCTGAGGTGATAAGCGGTGTCCCTCAGGGCTCTGTGTTGGGACCCTACCTTCTCAATACGTACATAACATCATTGAAAAAAGACCATCAGAATATTTGGCTAACAAAATTTGCTGATGACTATAGGGTAGGAGTTATCATTAACATGGAATCTGATAGTGTGATACTACAAGAAGCTATGGATAACATTCACAGGTGGAGAATCAGGAACAAACTTGAGCTAAATGTACAGTAGTGCATATGGAGAGGCGAAATAAAAAAACAGCTACCAAATGGGGAATATGAAACTGGAGAAAACAACTGAGGAAAGGGATTTGGGAGTCATGATAAGTGAAGATTTACAATTCAGTGCACATTGTGACAAAATAGCTAAAAAAGCCAACCAAACCCTTAACTGTATACTTAGACACATTGGTAGCAGGGATAGTAGAGTTCTAATGCCACTGTATGGAACTCTGGTGAGACCAATACTAGAGTACTGTGTGCAGGAATGGGCATCCTATAAAAAGGGGACATTCTTAAACTGGAAAACATTCAGAGAAGGGCTACAAAGTCTGTTATAGGGCTAAACAATATGCTGTATGAGGAGAGACTAGATAGACTTGTCCTTTTTACCCTGCAATACAGATGAACAAGAGGGGATAGCTGCATGCTATACAGGGCAATGCAGGACAGAACGCTATGGCAAGAGCTGGGGGCAGCCTTAAAAAATTGCAGATATGAGCCAAGAGGGCATCCATTGCAACTAACTTTGAATAAATGGAACCTGCTTAGGTGGAAACATTGGTTTAGTCAGAGAGTGGTTCCCTTGTGAAGCAAACTTCCATGAGAAATAGTCACAAATCAGACTATGGATACTTTCAAAAAAAGACTGGACGAGTTCTTTAACAGCTCAAATAAAGTACCTTTCCATTTTTAGCAGGCAAGCAATAAGGACAAAAGTCTATGAGCTTGTACACACCTATGATACCTATGAATAAATAATCTGGTGCTAAATCCTTTGAACATTTGTGTAATGGATCGCATAGAGTTCTTTCTCTCCTAAGTTCCAGAGGTGTCTAATTTAATTGTAGAAGAATATTGTAATGATGTAGTACATAAGGACCGGTCAGATCAAGAATAAATCTAGCCAGTGGATACTGTAATCTATTGAGCTTCTGAAGAATATTTTTGTTTGCAGAACAATAAATAATACTACCATAATCAATTAAGGTGACTTGCCTGATTAAAGAGGCAAGTCTATTTGTCCCTGGCAGGCCCCCTCCAGAATACAATAGGTTGGCTAGTACTTGGGGGGTGGGGCTTGGGCGAGCCAGTCCCATGGAAGCAGTGGGAGTGAATGATGAGGAAAAGGGGAAGAGCTAGTCCCAGGGAAGGTGGGGAGGGAGTGACAAGGAAAGGGGAGGGACCCTCCAGGTAAGGAAGAGAAAGGATTGGCTGCCACTTGGGTGGAGAGAGAGAGAGAGAGAGAGAGAGAGAGAGAAAGAGAGCAGAGCAAAGGAAGATTATATCAAGGAATCCCTAATGGGGAAAAGCCCTCTTTCTATGCTGAGTGGTGGTGCTTTCAGGTATACGCTTGTTAGCCACCATCACCCAGCACTTTAGTCAGCCTTTATTACTTGCTTTTCCAGTGCTGGTTTTATTGTTCTGGCGCAATCTAATCCAGCATCGGCGGGTTTTTATTGGCTTTTGGGAGCATGTTCAAACTCATTTGCAACACGCTAGACAGACTGGAGTTGCCTACCGGCATGTATTTGATGGTCTCATTTTACCGAGCACAAGTCTGCCCCCTTCCCCAGCCTGGTAGGCCTCTGTGTGTTTGTGAGTGACTGGTGATTGGAACAGCTATCTTCAGCAGCTAGGGGTTCAGCGGATGCCTAACCGTAGAAGGCAGAGAGTCTCCCCACAGTATAGTATTGTGCAGGCAAGCTGGGTAACCAGGGGAGTACATGATGCCAGGATGGGGGCATCTCACTGGACCGATCTGCTGATCGGAATGCTGCCCAGACCATGGCCACCAGCAGGGATGCATCAGGGGGCAGGTTTCTTTTTCCTTTGGGGGTTGGGAGCTATCCCCTCAGAGAAGAGGCACACCTTCAATACCTGGAATTTTATTGCCCCGAGAGCATATTTTTTGTCATCCCCTCCCGAACTGCAGTCATCTGCAAGGGCCATGGTGATGGTTACAGCATAGAATGGCCAGTAGGGAGCCAATTCAGAGGCTGGCTGCTTTTTTAGGGCCAACAGTGGGCCACATAGGGAATGCCACCAGACTAGACAGGGGTACAATGCGGCCACGGGGACAGACGGCCATAAGCAAAAAAATTTGTACATTGCACAATAATTTCGGTACCTATCACATTCACAAAATAATGGGGGAGTAGTTTTTTTTCATTTACGAGCTAAATTATTTTATACTTTACAAAGAAACATCCCAGCCCAGATCTTGGCGGGTGAGCATCAGCAAACATATGGAATGGTTCTCCTCATCCTCGGTCATTTTATCAATAGAGAGACGCATGCACACAGAAATGCTTACAAAATACGTTAAAAAAAAAGAAATAAAATAGCTTACTCTGGTGGGCACTGCCCCCCACCCCACCCAATATAGCAGGCATTCATTTGGCGCGCCTTGGGGTCAAAGCAGTCTTGCAGGACAGGCGCGATGATTTTGTATGCCACAATTGTCCACAGTGGGGCAGATAAATCATAATCCAGTTGAAAAATATATTAGTAATTTGCATAAATCCAAGCATTCTAGAGCAAGTTTGAGGTTTGGTATGCCTGGAGTTCGGCATCTGACGTCAGTGCCTCGTGGTTAGTAGAACAAAGAGTTTAGGTGGGTCACCACAGTCTGGACGTTACAATTCTCCACAGGCAATCATGTTTGTCTGCCATCCTGTCAAATGCACTGATGACCCCTTACACATGTTGCGGTTAAGCTAGGCCATTATTATGCCAACAAGGATGGTAGTGGATGTGATTTGTGACTCACCTGGTCAGTTATCAGCTCTGCATATGGGCCAGCAAGTCACTTGGTCAAGATTTGAAAAGTGGATGTGATGGCGCGATCAAGCAGTAGGTTCAGGCCTGTGAGGGGGGGTTATGAATACAGGGATGAAGCGGTGGCTCTCATGCAAGTGTAACCCTGGTTGAAGTCGGGTGCATGCGGAACATGTTCATTAGCGGTAGATTTTCATGTCAGATGGGATGTAATGTTAGTGGTAATAAAACAGCTGCAGGGCAGGTTTTAGATCCCAGGTAGTGGAGCATGTTTTCAGAAATAGGCCAATGATTTTCAAAGGGTAGTAGGCTATTCTGTAGGGGACAAAGTGATGAACTGCAGTTTGGGGTTGTACCCTGAGGGATTATCTGTTTGGGGGGAATCACCTTTAGCTAGCATGTGGGCAAGCACCATAGATATTTATCACTTGTCTCCCAGTCCAGTGATTTACATCTATAAAGTACTGGTCTCCTTCATGGTCCAGTGGGAATATGAGACATAAGGGAAATAGATTGAAGACAAGTCATGGGGGGTGTCGATTTATTATGGGCGAACTGTAGCCACCCCACTATAAAAACAGGGTTTTGCCAGGGTTTCAAATCAGCTGGCTGATCTTCTTGATTGTGCAGAATTTGAGACAGAGATATCTCTAATATTAGGAGGTATTTCTTTTGGCACCATTTTAATGCCCCTGGTTTGTTTGGAAATTTGTCTTGGACATACACTGGATACAATTAAGTACCTCATGCCATTGAGGGGCAGGGTGGGCTATTGTATCTATTTCTGTCTGGTTTCTTTCCAGTTTGGGGCTCAGGACAAGGTCAATGAAGGCACATCAAGGGGGGTTTCACCCTTAAGAATCATTCAGTGATATGGGGCAGATTGGAATCTCCCAAAATCAATGGACTCAGGCTACTCCCATAGGTGTAAAGCCTTCACAAAGCAATTATTTTCCTCTTTACTTGATGCAGGTAACTGGTAGCAAACTCCCTTAGCAAGTTCTTTACAGGTGGGGTGCCTTGGGCTATTATATTTGGTGTTATGAGCTAGGGAGTGTCATGTATTGTATTGAGAGGAGGATATATGGCATATCAGTTACATAGACACAAATAGGGACGATTGTGAAGCGCTTTTGTGGTGACCTTGTTTCAGAACATTTCATGACCCTTATCTCCCCGGGCCCGATATCAAGAATAATGAGATCCAGCAATAACAGGGTGGGGGGAAGACCGCAAACACACACATGCACAGGCACACCCCACATCTTCCCCCCGCTCCCTCCCACACACATGCACGCACGCAGTCTCCCAGTGATCTCAAAAAATATATATATATACATATAAGCATTTGGGCCTAGGATTCAAGAGGCAGGGCAACGGGGGAGGACAGAGTATCCCTCAAATCCTCTATTTAGCATGATGGTAGAACACACTGCTGGGGAAGCTGGGCCATTTGTGATATACAGTGCCAATGGAAATCAAGGTGGGGGCCAGGATTTTCCTTACTCTGCTGCTGGTCATGGCTACCGGAATGGCTAGCATTATAACTACAGATACATACAGATATGATACAGGTAGGGTAGCTAAGATCAGTATAGTTAGGGTGCAATATAAGGTTCAAGGCAATCACTAACTTGCCCCTTGGTAGCGGGGTGGCAATCAATGAACTGGCCCTGAATGTAGCACACGCTGTCTTGGAGACAAGTTTGTAAATACAGCGCAAGCCTGTTATAACAGACACATTTGTGCAAACAACTTTTGCCCATTACATCCAGTGTCCATTATATCCAGAAGAGGTGCAGCCTGTGTGTTAGGTGTGTTCATGTGTGTAAGCATGGGCTAAGACAGAATGAAAACGTATTATAAAACTCCATATATTACTCAGAATCCTGCCTAGTAAATGTTTCTGTATTCAGTGTGTTTATTTAAAATTTATTTAACTGTCAGGGAAAATGAGTTATTTTAAGGAAATCTACTGCAGAAGGTAAAAAGAATATAATAACTCCATTGGCTGGATGTTGGGGTTCTAGGACACTAAGAACAAAGTAAACTGTAAAGGTTCGATTGAAATATAAAATAATTTACTTTTAGTTTAGTTCATTTATTAATAAACATTTATGTAGCTTGTGTAGAATTATTTTGCTAGAAATGTTAGCTCTGTAACTTCTCCATCTTAATTTTATATTTGCCAAATCTTGTCACCAGCTCTGCACTGCCCCCCAAAAAAAGGACTACAAATGCCCATAAAAGCTTCATAGGGTCCATTATAAGCATTGTTTCTGTCCATTATAACCAGAGAGAAAAACACATTGGATTTTATATATTTGGTTTGGGAAATCAGTTTTTGTCCACTATAACTGATTGTCTGTTATAACAGCTTTCATTATAAGTGGAGCGACTGTAGCTAGAAGTCTATTGGTCACATAGGTGGCTGCGGAATTTCTGGGCAAGTCACAGTAGCAGAGAGAAAAACAAAAACAAACAAAACAAGCATTTGTCAATGCCAAACGTTCGCTTGCAGGTATTTTGAGTGGTGTTTGGCACGTATGGTGCTTTACCCTAATGCCCTGTGCGATTGCTGGTATTTGCACAATAAGTTTTCAGCATGACCTTTTTGTTACCCCCATTGTGCGCTACATAGGTGGAAACACGTTTTGGGTAGGATGTGAAAAATGACAGCTGTACTGCTCATAAGGAAGTGTGGTAAAATGGCAATGTTGAAAATCTGGAGTGGAAATATTGAAAATTCGCCTGCTGCGTAGGAACTGCGCCAGCATAACATTTGTAAACAGTCATTTTTAGGACTTTTTCACCAAATTTTCAACTTATAGCCATTTTAAGACCTCTGCTCATGAACAGTGTCACTGTGATTTTCTTAATTGTCCCATACATTGATTTCCACACCGACTGCGCCATTGTGAGCTACATGGACGGAAACACATTTTTGGTGAGATGTGAAAAGTTACAGCTGTACTACTCATAAGAAGGTGTGGTAAAATGGCAATGTTGAAAATCTGGAGTAGAAATATTGAAAATTCATAAACCTACGAGCGTGCGTAGGAACTGCGCAACACACGCTCGTAAAACAGTCATTTTTAGGAATTTTTTCACCAAATTTTCAACATAGCTATTTTAAGACCTCTGCTAATGAACAGTGTCACTGTGATTTTCTTAATTCATCCCATACATTGATTTCACACACAGACTGTGCCATTGTGCACTAGGTGGGCGGAAACACATTTTGGGCAGGATGTGAAAAATGACAGCTGTACTGCTCATAAGGAGGTATGGTAAAATGGCAATGTTGAAAATCTGGAGTGAAAATATTGAAAATTCACGAACTTACGATCCTGCATAGGAACTGCGCAATGCACGCTCGTAAAACAGTCATTTTTTGGAATTTGTGCAGCAAATTTTCAACATGGGGTTTTTGGGACCCCTTCTCATGAATGATGTCACTGTCATGGCATTATTCAGGCCCAAAGGGTGATTGCATGCAGTGATTGCGAAATCACCCTTCGGGCCCGAATAACGCCATGACAGTGACATCATTCATGAGAAGGTCCCAAAACCCACATTGAAAATTTGGCAAAATTCCTAAAATGCCTGAGATATGCAATAAAGTTGAAAACCCCTATCTAGCCCATTTACAGCTTACCGGCATTTCCTCAGTTCGCGGTCGGCTTTGAAGAGTGCAGACGTGTTCCCGGTCCACGCAAGATTGTCACGCCGAGCTCGGAGGTAAGTATGGGGTGAGGGGGTGTGGGGAGCTGGGTGTGCAGTGGGTGGGTGCGGGTTGTGGGAGGGGTCTGGGAGAAACGCGTGGGACTGTTTTGCTTTACAGGTGAAAAAAAAAAAAGATTACGTGGGATGTTTGCCACTCTGGGTGGGCTCTCAAGCGTGGCAGAAGGATGGTTGGGGGCTGAGGGCTGACGGTGGATTGGGCACCCCTGTCCGACGAACAACCCGGGATGTTTGCCCACGCTGGGTGGGCTCCCAGTGTGGCAGAAGAATAAAGCGAGATGGGGCCATGGGCCGGCAGGAGGTGTGCCCCCGTCGGCAGATGACACAGGACATTTGCCACACTGGGGTGGTCTCCCAGCGTGGCAGCAAGATTAGGGCGGCGTGATGCGGGGTGGTGTGGACGCTGTGCTCTGTATGACAGCGGTGGTTTTCTTTGAAGCGAAGACCACCACTGTCATACACAGCTCCCACACCCATTGGTGCAGGACCACCATGCCTGCTCAACGGAGCAGTGGATTGAAAGGGAGAGGCACACCTCCAAAGTGTGCTACTCTCCCAAAACGTTCCTTGCGCATGCACGCAAGCTAACGTAAAAACAAAGGAAAGATATCTATATTCCAGCAGTCAGTAAGCCTTTTGTTTTCCTACAGCATCGATGGCAGGCTGATGTCTAAAGCATTTAGGGGGAATGGGCGGGAGCTGAACGAGTGCCTACCTGGAGTTATAGGTAGTATTACTTGTTCAATATATGGCTGGAAGGGACACCCTAATTTTGAGATGCACAACTTAGGCATACAGGAGGGAGGTGAGGGTGATGGGGCAGCACAACAAAAAAAAAGAGTTTGTATATTGGGTATATATGTGGGTATGTATATATATATATATATATATATGGGGTATGTGTGTATATAGACATGTGTACAGTATGTATATATATCTATATGAAAACAGAGTGGCTGCCTTGGACAGAACAGGTTTTTCCTAATATCAAAAAACCAAAAACAAAACAAAAAAAAGGCAAGACAATTGCCACGCTGAGGAAAGTCATACATAAGCAAGAAATAAGTAATGCCACTTCTAAATACAGAGGGTTGTTGCACAGTTACAGTCATGCGGGGTAGAGAGGTTGAACCATTTCGGGGATCCCCTGCACACATTGGTAAGTCAAGTCATATTAGGGCCGATCCTCTCTGGAATACAGAGAACATTTGGGTGCTAACTTCAGCACTCCTCATCAATTAATAATTTCCTGCCCATATTGCTCAAATAGGGATTTAGCTAATTAGGCTATTACCCAGAGAGTGCTCATGCACTGTATAGGTAGATTCCTGTGGGTATATTGCTAGAAACAATATATGGTAACAAACAACTAGCTCAAAAAAAAAAAGAATGCAGTCCACAGAGTCAGCAGGTAACTAAGCTGCATACACAGGAGGCAGATCCTTCAGAGGCCCACGTGACGTTTGTTCCTGAAAGGGACATGAAGGGATACAAAAAAAAGAATTTTTTTTTGGCAACAGCCATGGGGTAGACAGAGTTGGAAGTTAGTTAGCAATGGGGGGCAAATCTGGAGTAGCACCAGGGAGCTAGGTTCACCAAATGTGGGTGAGAGGTAAGGCACAGGGCATTCAGGGCTGCTGCCAGACAATACTGGTCTGAAAGAAGGTTTGGGTCATAGTCTGGGGGACCACTCTTGGCCTGCAGGACTTAATCTCATTGGAGGCTCTGCCCCTGGTAACATTCTGCACCTCTCCACTGGGAACGGGAGGCACAGGGGTACCCCACAGGGTAACAACAGTATCTTCCAGCTTCCTTCCAGATAAGGGCCGAAGCTATATCCAGATCCCTGGGTAATATAATTGGGTGGTAGGCAAGGTACCCCTAGGTTTGGCCAAAAGGCTTTCCATATCGAGGGGGTTAGGGGGGCGAGGTTGTGGGAACAGCACACAAAAAACAAAACAAAATAAAAAAAGAAAAAAAAAGCCTTGATCGGATACTAATTCAGAGGGGCAGGCAGGGCTGTAAGCTGGGCACAGCCTCTTCCAGGTAGCGTCAGGTGCATTATATGGTCCATGGAAGGTTTGGAAAAGAATGGGATGGCACAGGTCTGTTTTCCCTTGCACTTCGTCTGGGCAGGCACCAGACAGGGCCGGCATTTATACTGAAGGATTAACCATTTAGAATAGCCAGTCCAATCAGGGTGGAACAACCCTTATTGGTAGTCTGCAAGTCAGGCAGAAAAAAAAAATATATATATATATATTATGGTAGCATGGTAGTGCTACCATAGTTAGGGTTGAGGACCCATTTACATGTTAAACCCAAAATTTTGCACCTTAATAACTTTGCAACCATTTGACAGATTTGCCTGAAATTTGGAATACTCGATCAAGACACATACACCTTGGGATCTGCCAGGTTTCGTACCAGTCGGATACACGGCTGCGGAGTTATTAAGCATGATCTGTGCATGCATTTATGCTTTTTCTGGAATTCTACAGTTGCGCCTACAGGTCGCATGGTTTGCACGACCGGTCCGAAATCTTCAGGGAACGTGCGGCCGGGGTCCCCAATGTGCCTTTTGAAGATTTCATGAAAAAATATTAAACGGTTCAAAAGTTATTCAAAAAACAATTTCCCATTATAAGTCAATGGGAAAAGTTAACAAAAAGTTTGACAGTGTCGCAAATGCACTTTTTACTGTCGCAAATGGCCCTTTTACTGTTGTAAATCCACCCTTTTGTTTTCAGTTAATAATCAGAAAAATGCTTGGCATTTAAAATTGGGACCCTCTAGCAACCTAATTCTGTTTGTATTCACCTAGTCGGGCCCTGAGGATGCTAGCCATGTCTTTATTTTGGGGTAAAACCCCCAAGAAATCGTTTTCAAATTTCTGGAAAAAGAACTTTCGCAAAGCACTGTTGTCAAATGCATTTGCGCAGCTTTGCAAATTGCGACAGTACTTTTCTAGGCTGTGGGAAAATGACAGCAATTCTTTGGCACCCTGCTGCAAAAGAACGGTTTGGTGCTTTGGCCTGAAATTTGGAAGGAACGCAGCCAACATCTCACAGATGTGCCTTTCAGTCTTGCATTGAAAATATATTTCATGGTGGCAAAGTTACAGCACTCCAAAGTTGATGCTTTTTCCCATAGGATAACATTACGGCATCCGATGCATTGCAGCAATCCTTTGGAGCCCTCCTGCAAAATAACAGCTTGGTCTTTTCGGCTGAAATTTGGAAGGAAGACAGCCAACATCCCACAGATGTGCCTTTTAGTGGTTTGGTGAAAAAATATTATAGGGAGCCAAAGTTATGGCACTCTGAACTTCTCTTTTTTTCCCATAGGATAACATTACGGCATTCGCTGCGCCTTTCAGGGTCTGTATCTCGGAAACGGTGTGAGATACAGACTTTTCGTCAGAAAAATGCTTAGCCCCCTAATGGGGGCTAAGCATAAAACTAGCCAGGAAAGTCTTAAATCATACGACTTTTAAATTTTTTCCTATGTCGTATGGTTCCTGAGATATAAGCAATTTAGTATTCCAACTCCTCATTTTCTGCTCTGAGACCCATTATTATGCATACATTCTTTGTACTCACTGTCCTCCTCTATGCAGCTTTTGGGGAAAACCAGCCTGTGTGCTTACATTACTGTTACCGTTGCCCTTTCCACTTGCGGTTCTGTACTGGGTTTCATTTACCGTTCACGTCTGCGCCACCATGTGCATTATACTTTGCGTTACCATTTGCGCTTGCGTTTCCGTTATTTTTTGCCATTTGTGTCTACAGTACTGTTTCTCTTTCTGTTTTGCTTTGCGTCTCCATGCCCATTGCCATTTCCATTTGTGGGCACGATGTTACTATGTGACAAGACATCACGTGGCGGACCGTTCCAGTCTATGCCACCATGTGTGTTACCCTTTCTGTTCTCATTTGCGCTTGTGTTACCATGTGCGCCACTGTTAGCACTTCTGTTTGCATTGCTGTTCCTGTTACTATGTCACAAGACATCACGTGGCGGGCCCCTCGCTCCCGCCACTGCATGTTCCCGCCGCTGCATTACATTCACTATTTCTCATTGTCATTCTCAAAAAGAAGGAAAATTAGAGGCAAAAAACTCCATTTAATGCATCAGTTAGGGTTGTTCCACAGCCACAAAAGTGAGGAAATTCAGTGTTAGGATTGAAAACCCCCCTTGGACCCCCAGCCCACCCCAACTGGCATTGGGTGCACATTGGGGTGTTGGTCTAACTCTCACCCATTCTCTATACCTCTGCTTCTTTACATATGTGATAGGCTGAGATTAGGGCCAATACCCCAGTGTGCACCCAAGCGGTTGGGGTGGTAGGGCTGGGGGTCCATGGTTTTCAAACCTGGCCTAATTTCCTCACTTTTGTTGCTGTGGAACAACCATAACTATGCATTAAATGGATTCTTCCTCTAATACATATATATATATATATATATATATATATATATATATATAAAACTAGATAAATAAATAAATAAAAGACAAGCAATAGACAGGAAAATTCTCCCCAGAGCAGCCACCACTCCAGCAGCGTATAAGATAATGCATTCGATTTCAGGCACACCTATACAATTCCTAAGGCAGGCCTACCTTGGGGTCATGAGGGGAAAAGTTTTTAAGACAACATAGACATGGTACGTAGGAGACCTGGTGACATAGCCAGGGTACCTAGGAGACTTGGTCACTCCGACTGGACAATAACATCCCACACACACATGGGCAGATGTGGGAGTGAGTACAAACGAAGGTGGATGTGTATGTATTTAAGGGATATAGGTGGGTGTGCGAGTATGGGTATATATAGACACGTACATATAAATCTAAAAATAAATAGTTATAAACATGAAAATGGCCAGGGGTACAGGGGGCCATGAGTGGGTGGGGGGGCAGGAAATTTTGCACTCAAGCTGGTAACTTACATGTCTATCTCTCTCACCCTTTCTCTCAAGTAAAGAAAGTAAGAATTCTGGGGTACATCCAGGTGGTCACCTTGGACAGAGCAGATAGTGGCAACATATGCAGTGGGCCACCAATGATGCATGGATTGGGGACAAGAGTGCGGCCTCCATGGAAGAGGCTGAGAAGGAAAACTGAGCTCAACTACCAACACTGCTGTCAGGACACGCCCAAACCTGGTGACATCAAACTGGGAGCAGACGGTCTGGGGCCAAGGAAGTGGAAGTGCCCCCCCTCCGTGGCAGGCACACTTACAGTTTAGAGGGGGGCAATGGAGACTAGGAGGGTGGTGTTCAAGGATCACTTTGGTCTGGATCAAATGGTACCCAAGTTTGCGTGGGGCAGGGTAGGGGCCTTTTAAGACATGGGAGTAGACAGGTATGAGGACGCTCTGTTGGTCTTTTCTATATCAAAGCATAGATCAGGTGGGTGGAGGGGGACTGTTGGCCTGTAGAGTGCCAGAATAAAAGCTGGCAATGGCAGGCTGGGGGGGAAGCTGGGGAGGTTTCTGAAAGTTGAAGCTCTGAGGGGACTAGGTACTTGTGGGAGGAAGACCATTATCCAACACAAGCTGGAGATGGTCTAGTAGGGGAAAGGGGGGAGGAAGAATCCCAGCCTGGGGTTTACACCAAGGCTGGGGGTAGGGGCCCCCTTGGGGAGGTCCCTGAAGGGGAGAAGGGCCAGTGATATGCGCTTGGCCCAACTGGTACAAATAAAGATGAAGGGCCCGAGATGCACATCCAGGTCGTAGCGTACAATTTAAGGAAGTGATTTAAAGGAATTGGGTGGCCCCCGATATACATAGGGGCCAAAAGAGGTGTGTTATTATCAACAAATATAAGAAGAATGGAAGTTTATTGGATGTTAATGATGATTTAACTGAATACTGCCAGTGTATGATAAACAGAAATCTTACAATAAACATGACTATGGACCGAGCACCAATATGTAAGTGTGGTGGTGTGGTTTCTTCTTGGGGGGAATGGTCATGGGACAAAGAAATTCTGACTATGTTAACCAGTTTCTGCCTAGTCTCATGAACCATACAGTTTTTGTGCCTGTGGAGAACTCCTAATTTTTGAAAAACCTTAGCACAGACGTACTTTATGTGTGTGACAAAGCTCAAGTCAGGGTCAACCCACAAACCCAGGTACTGACAGGAAGATACCTGCTCTAAGGCTAATCCCCTATCAGATTTAATTGTTATATCTGTCAATGCAATGTTGGCACCTCCTACTTTAGTATTAAATAGCATCAAATTACTTTTCTTGTTTCAGTGCTCAATGACTGCAGAGGGTACAAAAAAGCCTGAGGTCTCACCTGTTAGGGCCAGGGTCTTTAAGGCTAGCTACAAAATAAGCTAGGCGTTAACAAGGCAGAAAGGTCACTCATCTGGTGCTCTGGCCAACAGTCCTCTCCTCCTACTCTAGTGAGATGAGTTGCTGGTGGTACTCTAGTCAGAGAGGGTGGCTCATCGGAAGTCACTAGTGTGAAAAAGTGACATAACTTTGCCAGACAGTTACCTCCAGTAGTGCAGGAAAGTAAAGAGAGCACCCATTTAGCATGTGCGCATGTGTTTGTTTGTTTTTGTTGGGGGGGGGCATATAATCATTCACATTTAGACTGAATGTGGCTGCTGAGTAGGCAAAAGCAGTGGCTGTATAATAACCTCAGTTTTTCCTAGAGGATCATGCACATTAAAAAAGGGACATAAAAGCCCCTTTTATGTTGCCATGCTACATAACTAAAACACATGTTCATGAGCCAGTCTCCACTGGTTCATCAGACTACTGTGCACAGATATGTGGCTTGTCACACATTGAGGGGTAGTGAGTTTTCTTTAAGCAGCTGTAGATGCTCCTTTGAGCCCTGATACATATCCATGGGACAGTCACCTCTGGTTCAGCGGCTCTGTACACAGATCTGTGTACACTTAATAGCAGCACCCAATTAAGGCTTTGTAAAGCACAAGGGACAGCATCAACAAGCAATAGCAAGCACCATCACTCACTCATTGAAAGCTATAAAAGCAATCTGACACCACCTACCAATGCATTATGTTGAAGATCTTCCTTACTTCCTGACTTTCATCCCAGTCAGAAATGGTCTGCCTTGTAGACAGCCCTAGCAACTACAGATTCTGGGGTGAGATCTAATGAACCTGTACGTTTTATAATTTAAATCGATATAGTTTACTGCTATCATTCATAGAAAATCAAATCTGAATTTGGGGATTTGTATGTAATTTCACTAATAACTAACTTCCCAACCACCAAAACCAGTTTGCACAGACATTGCCCAAAAATTAGCCCCTATGAATGGGAACATACACACAAAGTTTTGCAGTCCTGGGGGCTAAGATCCCCAGATATAAGTAATCGAAAACAAATTTTAGGCACAGACACTAACTCAACCCTAACACAGATGCTCTACTTTGCCTTTGCAATATATTTATAAAATGGATGAGCAAAATCCTACCAAAATACATTGGTGTAAACACATCACATGATGGTGCATTATCACGTGCCTACATCCTGTCCATGTGTTTTCCTCTGTACATTAATTTTGCACCCATTTTGTAAGTTCAATATCACACTTCAGGGTATGTGGATGCTGTCTGAGTATCACATTTCTGGGGTAGTTTAAGGCCCTTGGCTTTGTTTCATTCCTCACAACACACCAAGGCGTGCACATATCAATGTGTCTGCAAACCCCATTGTGTTTTTTATATATATATATATATATATATATATTAATTATAGTGCCACTATAGTTAGGGTCGAGTACCCCATTTAAGGTTAAAGTGTGAAATTTTGCAGCTTAATAACTTTGCCACCGTATGATGAATTTGCCTGAAATGTGTCAGGCACGGAGCGATACCATAGATCTCTGGATGTGCCATAGAAATATAGAATTTGACAGCAGATAAGGACCGCTTGTCCCACCCAGTCTGGTCATTTCCCTACCTGATGGATAAGCTGCAGATTCTAGTTAATCAACAGCATACTTCCTCCTACCCCCCACTAGAATTGCCTTATGCCTGTGCCATGCATTCTTGAATTATCCCACTGTTCCTGATTTCACAACCTCCTTAGGAAGGCTGTTCCATGCATCCACAATCCTCTCTGTGAAAAAACACTTTCTAACATTACCTCTGAGCCGTCCCCCCTCTATCTTCAAATTGTGCCCCCTTGTTCTTGCACATCTCTTCTTCTGAAAGATACTACCCTCTTGTACTTTGTTAATTCCCTTGAGATACTTGAAAGTTTCTATCATGTCCCCCCTCTCCCTTCTTTCCTCAAGGGTATACATGTTAAGCTGCTTTAGTCTCTCCTAGTATGTCTTCTGGTGCAGACCTTGCACCATTTTGGTTGCCCTCCTCTGAACAGCCTCCACTCTGTCTATGTCTTTGCGGAGATGGGGTCTCCAGAATTGCACGCAGTACTCCAGATGGGGTCTCACTAACTGTCTGTATAGAGGGATAACAACTTCCTGTTTTCTACTGTTGATGCATCTCCCTATGCATACCAGTATCCCCCCAGACCTCCTTACTGACTTCACACATTGTTTGCCCACCTTTAGGTCATCTGATATAATTACTCCTAGGTCTCTTTCAATTTTTGTTGTTGTTATTAACTCACCCCCCTCCCCCCATTGTGTACTCTTCCACTGGGTTTTTGTTTCCCAGATGCATTACCTTGCACTTCTTTGCATTGAATCTGAACTGCCACATATTACACCATTCCTCCAACTTTGCCAAGTCCCTTTTCATTCTTTCCACCCCACCTTGTATATCAACCCTGTTGCAGATCTTTGTGTCATCTGCAAAGAGACATACCTTTCCTTCCAGGTGTTCTCCAATGTCACTTATAAAGATATTAAAGAGGACTGGTCCCAGTACTGAACCCTGCAGTACACCACTAGTTACCCTCCTTACTTCACTGTGGACTCCGTTTACTATTACCCGTTGCGTCCTGTTGTCCAGCCAGTTTTTGTCATCCAGGCTACCACCCTGGGACCCAACTCCAAGGCTGGTTAACTTGTATATTAATCTTTTGTGTGAGACTGTGTCAAATGCCTTGCTAAAATCTAGGTAGGCCATATCCACAGCCCCTTCCTGGTCTACTACTTTGGTCACCCAGTCAAAGAAATCTATTAGGTTTGTCTGACATGACCTTCCTGCTGTGAAACCATGCTGCCTTGGGTCCTGTGCCCACTGGCCTCTAGGTACTCAACAGTTCTTTCCTTCAGAGTGATTCCATCATTTTCCCTACCACTGAAGTCAAACTAACTGGTCTGTAGTTTCCTGCCTCTGCCCTGCTCCCACTTTTGTGAAGTGGAATCACATTTGCCCTCCTCCAGTCCTCAGGTACCACTCCATCCTCCCATGATTTGTTAAAGACAGTAGTCAGTGGTGTTATTAGTTCTACACTTAGTTATTTTAGCATTCTTGGGTGAATCCTATCAGGCCTCATTGCTTTGTCCACTCTCAGTTTCAAGAGTTCTTTCAAAACCCTTTCTTCTGTGAATGGACTGGTATCGACCCCCCTATTCAGAGTTTCTCCCTTGTTTGGTTTAGGTACCTCCCCCTCCTCATCCGTTGTGAATACTGAGCAGAAATATTCGTTCAGTATTCCTGCTTTTCACTGTCCCTTCTGCCCACATTCCCTTCCCTTTATTAAGTCTCTGTATCCTCCTTGGTTTTCTTCACTCCTAATGTACCTATAAAGGTTTATCCCCTTCTTAACAGAGTTGGCTATCTTTTCCTCAGTTTGTGCCTTTGCTATTCTGACTGTCTTCCTGCCTCCTTCTGCTTTAACTGATAAAGTTCTCTGTCCTGCTCCTTCTGTGTTTCCTTATATTTCCTGAATGCTATCCTTTTCCCTTAACTGTCCAGTGCCACCTCTTTTGAGAACTATAGTGGTTTTTCCTTCATTTTGTTTTATTGATTTGCTTCAAAAGGCTTGTTGCCTCTCACGATGCTGTTTAATTATTCCCATTTTCCTCCACCCTTCTTCTTGCCCATTTGCTAGTGCTTTTCTGAGACACTCTCATTTTCCCAAAGTCAGCCTTCCTAAGTCCAATACTCTTGTTTTTGTAAGTGACTCTATGGCTGTGTTTATTGTGAACCACACTGTTTGGTGGTCACTTGTTCCCAGATGGCTACCCACTTCTAAATCTGAGATCCTTTCTCCTTCCCCATTTGAAAGTACCAGGTCTAAGTTGCTCCCTCCTGAATGGGTTTCAGCACTAGGTGTCTGAGGCATGCCCCTGTAGAGCATCAAGAATTACCCTGCTCTTGGATGTGCCTGCAGCAAAGGTACTCCAGTTAACATCTGGCATATTCAGGTCCCCCATCAACAATATCTCCCCTTTTTATGCCATTTTAAGGATGCCTTCTATGATTTTCTTGTCCATTTCCTCCTCTGAGATGGGGGTCTGTACACAACCCCCATGTGGATTGTGGTGCCATTTCCTGTCTCCAGGGTGACCCATAGTGACTCATCAACTTCCTGTTTACTCTTTAGTTCTGTTGCTTTAATCCCTTCCCTTATATAGAGAGCTCCTCCTCCTCCTCTTTTACCCACCCTGTCCCTCCTGTAGACTGTGTATCCTGGTATGTTGACATCCCACTCATGGTTCTCTGTGTACCATGTTTCAGTGACTGCCACAATATCCAGGCATCCCTCTTCCATCAAGGCCACTAGTTCAGGGAGCTTGTTGCACAGACTGTGGGCATTGGTACTCATCATATTCCATTTATTTTTTATGGCCTTACCCCTTTTAGCCCCATCCCATGTTTCGTAATGGTCGGATATACGGTTGCAGAGCTATATAGCGCCGTAGAAAGTCATATTTACACTTTTTTGTGCATTCTTTGCTCATGTCTACAGGTTTCAAGGTTTGCACGACTGGTACAAAACCTTCCGGGAACATGCAACCAGGGTCCCCAATGTGTATTTTGAAGATTTCGTGAAAAAAAATTAAACGGTTCAAAAGTTATTCAAAAAACAAGTTTCCCATTATAGTCAATGGGAAAAGTTAACAAACTATTTGACAGTGTCACAAATTACCCCTGTAGTGTTGTGAGTCAGTCATTTTGTTTTTAGTTACTGGTCACAGAAATGCTTGGCATTTAAATTTGGGACCCTTTAGGGACACAATTCTTTTTGTGTTCACCTAGTCGAGCCCTGAGGATGCTAGCCATGACTTTTTTGGGGGGGTTAAACACCCCAGAAATATGTTTTTGAAATTTTTGTAAACTGTAGTGTCACAAAGTAGTGTCACACTGCGACACTTTCGTGATTTGCTTGAAAGTGTAGTGATTTCTTGTTTTACTACTTTGTCACTATCCAAAAGAATAGGAAATCTTTGTCACCCTGCTGCAAAAGAATGGTTTGGTCTTTTGGGCTGAAATTTATAGGGAAGAATGCCAAGATACCATAGACATGCCTTTTGGTGGTTTGGTGACAAAATATTACAGGGCTGCAAAGTTATGGTACTCCGAAGTTGAGGATTTTTCCCATAGTCTAACATTACGGCATTCGCTGCACCTTTTGGGGCTCGTATCTCAGAAATTCTTGAGATATAGACTTTTTGTCAGAAAAATGCTTGAGCCCCCACCCACTAGGAGATAAGTAGAAAACTAGCCAGGAAAGTCATAAATTATATGAAATTTTATTTTTTTTCTACATCGTACGGTTCCTGAGATATAAGTAATTTAGTATTCCAAGTGTTTATTTTCTGCTCAGAGGCCATTATTATGCATACATTCTTTGTATTCACTGTGTTTCTCAATGCAGCTTTTGGGGAAAAAAAAGGTGTGTGTTGTCATTACTGTTACACTTAGTGTTTCCACTTGCATTTCCATAACCGTTTGTGCTAGCATTCCCGTCTGCGCCACCGTGTGCGTTACCCTTTGCGTTTTCGTTTGCGCTTGCATTTGTGTTACTGTTAACATTTGTGTTTCCATTACTGTTTTAGTTTACATTTTCTTTTGCGTTACCATGTGAATTTCCATTTGCGTTTCCGTTTGTGTTTCTGTTTCCTTTGGCGTCATCATTGCTGTCATCGTAACTGTTTGCTCTTCCAATTGCGTTGCCGTGACCATACATGGTACAATTTGTGTTTCCATATGTGGTTGCATTTCTGTTTTCATTAACATTTGCACTTGTGTTTCTATTACCATTTGCATTATCGTTTACGTTTGCGTCATCATGTGCGTTACCGTTTGTGCTTGCATTTGCGTTACTGTTACTTCACTATTTATAGTGCACATTCTCAAAAAGAAGGGAAATTCAATGCAAAAAAACTCCATTTAATACATCAGTTATGGTTGTTCCACAGTGACAAAAGCAAGAACATTCGATGTTAGGGTTCCCACTCCCCTTGCCACCCCCACCCGTCCCCACCAACAGGCATCGGGGTGTGTGTTGGGTGTTAATCTAACTCTCACCCCATTCTCCTATGCAGCCACTACCTCATCTTGTTTACATGTGGGATTGGGTTAGAGTTAGAACCGATGACTAGCACACCCGATGTTGACAATGAGGCGAGTGGTGGGTAAGGCTGAACCCAACATCAAATTCTCACTTTTGTCACTGGACAACCCTAACTGATGCATTAAACTGAGTTTTTGCCATGAAAATATATTTATATATATATATATATATATATATATATATATATATATACACACACACACACATATATGTATATTGCAAAAGCGTTAATGCACCATTAGGGTTAAAGCGTAAAAAGTAGGAAAATGCAATCCTAGGGTTCCCAAGCATAAGACCCTTCTTCCACCCTCAGCTTCCAACCCAAACACCCCACCCTTACCCTCAGCTTCCAACCCTAAGGCCCACCTTCACCCTGCATGCAGGAACATGTACTGTATGAGGAGTGTGTCTTGGGGTTGCAAACCCTAATCCTCACCCCATTGATTTGTTCTGTACCCATTTCAGGCTATTAACTATTGAAATGTGATGAGCATTAGGGTCTGCAACCCCAAGGCACACCTCTCACACCTGTTCTTGCATGCAGGATAGAAGAATGAGCCTTAGTTGGAAACTGAGGTGAGGGGTGGGGTGTCTAGGTTGGAAGCTGAGGGTAGGGCAGAGTCTTATACTTGGGAACCCTAAGATCACATTTCCCTACTTTTTATGCTTCAACCCTTATGGTGCATTAACAAAGTTTTTTGCAATGAATTTCCTTACTTTTTTAGATAGTATAATAGTATCCTTATTTTATGGTGTGAGCTCAAGGTCCGAATCCCTCCACTAAGATAGTACATCACTATCCTTGAGACACTACAACAGTATCCTTATTTTACAGTGGGAGTGCAGGGTCCTTTGGACCCTGTGCTACCATCTCTCCATTGAGGCAGTATAACATTATCCTTATGTTACAGTGAGACCGCAAGATCCTTTGGACCTTGTACTCCCATCCTTCCATTGAGACAATATAACAGCACCCATATGTTATGGTGGAAGCATAGGGTCATTCTGACCCTGCACTCCCATTTGTGCAAATGACATAACTTGCACAAGATATTGTTGTATTTTGTGCAAATTATGTAATTTCAGACCACTACCTAAAGCCATTTCTGAGATACAGGTGGACAAAGAAATGTACAAAAACTAGTAAATTTAGGATTTTGTGATGCTCTGTATCTCACGAACTGCAAAACTGATTTACACAAAATTTTGCACATCAGGAGACCGTCCTCTAGAAATTATTCATGCCAAATTGCATGCAAATCTGTGAAATGGTTCCAAAGTTATTAAGGTTCACAAATTTGGGTTTAACATGTATTTTGTGCAAATTACATAACTTGAGCAAGATATCATATTTTGTGCAAATTATGTAATTTGCACTAAATACAACAGTAACTTATGCAAGTTATGTAACTTGTGCAAATTACAGCTTTTGTGCCTGACATATAAATTTTCCCATAGGAAATAATGGGAAATAAAAGTTTAATATCTTTTGAATGGATTAACATTTTTGCACCAAACCTTCAAAAGGCACATCTGTGAGGCAAGTGCTTTCTACCCTGAAATTTTCACATCATTACTAAAGCCATTTCTGAGATACAGGTAGGAGTGGGAGAAAGTGCGGTTTTCCTCCCTGTGGAACTCCCGGGGAAATCAACAAACTTTAGCGGAAGTTTCTGAACTTCCACTTGTGGCAGAGCAGAAAACCTCCTCAAAAGTTATGGACAAAATTTCATCTTAGAAGCAGAAAACCACATTTCTGCTGTCCATCCCTAGCCCTGGTGGCTAGTAGTCACTCCCCCCACCAGCTCCAGGAATACTTATAGCCTGTCCCTGGTGGCTAGTGGTCTTTCCCCCCACTGGATCACTCGCTGGCTGGTGGCAGCTTGACTTTAGTTATTAGCTTTTTTTGTTGACTTAAAAAAATACCCATCCTGCTGGGTTGCTATCCTTCCCCCACCCCATACCTGCATGACAAAAAATGCCCCTGGTTAGTGGTCCCTCCCCTCCACCCACCAGCCTCTGCTGAAATTGTACAGTAACCCCCCTCCATATTCTTTCCTAATCCCTGGTGGTCTAGTGGTAATTGACAACAAGTAAAAGTAACCCCTTGTCGCAGCCCCTTCCCATCCCTGATCCCCAGTCTCATAGCTATCCCTGGTGGTCTACTGCCCCCCAGCCCAGTAGGTGCCCTCCATCCGGCTCCCATCTCCATTGTAAACCCCCCTCAGAGCAGGCGGACTGGCACAGCCCTCCTCTTCCTCCATGGCTGGTCCACCAACTGAGCTTAATGAATGAGCACGTTCCTTACAGTGCGTGCTCATTCATTAAGCTTTCAGTCAGCCCTTTAGCCATGGAGGAAGAAGGAAGGAACTGCTGCAATTCGTCTGCTCTATAGGGAGATAGGGATAGAGCAGAGTAATGAGGATCCATGACAGGAGTCCGACAGAAATTCTGTCGAATGCCCTGTCAGAGACACCGGCAGGTCGACCGCATTCTGCAGTTGGCTGCGGTTCGCTATGGATTTCCTTGTTTTCTTTGGGGGGCTTCACCCCCTAACCCCACATGGGGGCTGTACCCCCGCATCCCCCCACTTAAAGATTCTCAACTCCAGTCGGAGCTGATCGGGGGGGTGCAGGACCCCCGACAGGCAGTGCCGGGTTCCAGCGGGTCTTCCACCGCAGCTAGGCGCTGTACTTGCTGTGGGGGAGCTCGCTGGTGAAATGTCACTGTGAGGGGAATAAATGGGTGGCGAGCACCTGCTGGGGTATGGGGCACTAGACCACCAGGGATAGTTATGAGACTGGGGATTGGGGATGGGGAGGGGTCGGGACAAGGGGTTACTTTTACTTGTTGATCCCATTTGGACTAAGATGTTGCTAATGTAAATATATGTTGTTGTGTGCTTCTTTTCCAGATCTTAGAGGAATTGCTATGGGTTACCTCATTACTGGACACCCACTCCTTTTTAGGATGAACCACTGTTTGGGACTATTTATTTATTATTATCTTTCTTCACTCCTGACTTCTAGCTTTTGAAATGTATGGTGTGGCAAGCTTTTAACTGTAATATATAGTGGGACATTATGCATTTGTTTTGGAAAAGTGCAATAATGTTAGTGAGAATTGTTTTACTCATTGCATGTATGTGTGTGTATAATTATTGGATATGTCTCTTTAAGAAAATTCAGCATTTAAGGGCTTTACCTGGCCTGCAGGAACCAGCCCCCTCATGACGAACTGTGAAACCAATCAGGGTTCCTTTAAAACACCTGTGAGGGGACGCTATGTGGTGGTATGTTTAAACATCATTTTTATATGTTTAATAAAGATTTTTGAATTGTTATTGTCAACTACCACCAGATCACCAGGGATTTTGAAAGAATACAACATGGAGGGGGGGTTACTGTACAATTTCAGCAGCGGTTGGCGGGTGGAGGGGAAGGACCACTAGCAACCAGGGATATTTTTTTACATGTTGGGTGGGTGGGAGGAAGGAGTACTAGCCACCAGGGGCTTGGGGAAGATCGCGGTCGTGGACGGAATTTCTGCGGAAGTTCAGAAATCAATTTCTGAACTCCTGTGGAAGCAAAAGTCAGGCTTTTGCTTGAATTCCACCCGCGGAATTTAATTTTCACAGACCTCTAGATACAGGTGAACAAAGAAATGTAAAAAAACTGGTAAATGTAGGATTATGTGATGCTCTGTATCTCACACACCACAAATCTGATTCACACAAAATGTGGCACATTAGGAGACCTACCCCCCAGGGATTAAGCATGCCAAATATCATGCATATCCACTGAAGGGTTGCAAAGTTATTAAGGTGCAAAGTATACATACTGTAACTGGATGACAGTGTGCGAAAAGTATTCGCTTTCATTATAAATGTACATTTTCCCATAGGAAATAATGGGAAATTAAAAATTTAATAACTTTAGAATGGATTAATATTTTTTTACCAAACCTTAAAAAGGCACATTTGTGACCCAAAAGCTTTCTACCCTGAAAGTTTCAGACCACAACATAAAGGCATTTCTGAGACACAGGTGGACAAAGAAATGTGAAAAAAATGGTAAATTTAGGATATTGGATAGTTTCCATCTCACAAACCACACATCAAGGAACCTTCCCCTGGAGATTATGCATGCCAAATTTTGTGCAAATCTGTTGAGTGGTTCTAAAGTTATTAAGGTTCAAAATGTGAGGTTTAACATAAAAGTTTGCACTCAATCCTAATGTACTGGTGCTACTACGCCAGTATAATATATACTGTATATATACAGTATATATATATATATATATATATATATATATATATATATATATACATCATATACACACACACACACAAAATTAAAAAAACTACTTTAATGCACTGGTTAGGGTTCATACCATGTATTTCAAAGGATGGAAATGAGGTGTTAGGGGTCTGAACATAACACCTTACACCCCACCCTTCCCCACTGAACTGTAACCCCCAATCCTAACCTCCACCTTCCACACATCAATAGGCATTGGGGTGTGCCTTGTGTTATTGGCACTAACTCTCACCCCATTCCATAACTACATAACCTGAGATGGACCTAACACTCACCCCAGTCTCTCATATTGTGTCCATCCCAGCTTATTTAGTATGGAATAGGAATGCTGTAAATGATGACCTAAGGCACCCCTGACTTACCCGTTGGTGTATGGAGGAAGGGTGGGATGGGGTGGTATGGTTAGTGGAGAAGGGTGGGTTGGGTTGTTACAGTCGGAACCCTAACACCACATTTCCATACTTTGAAAGGCACGATATGAACCCTAACTAGTGCATTAACATATTTTTTTCATTTAATTTCCTCACCTTTTATGAAGTGAGCAGAAACCAGCCCAGCCCCTGCTCAGTACCACTCTGCTCTATAACTCGTCACTGAGCCACTCCTCTCCTCCTCAGGCTCCTCAATCATCTCTGAGTGAGTGTCCCATTTAAAAAAATAAATAGTTGTTTTTCATCGGGATCAGGTGGATTGTCTGGACACACACAGAATGTCACAAGGACACCTCTGCCACATCACATATGATAGGTGTTGGAAAAAAAAACACAACCCCCACCAAGGGTCTGTAATGCACCAGACATTTCCCCCTTCCCCCAAAGAAGGACAGCAGTCCCCAGGATGATTGATCCTTCTCCCTCCAGCTGACCTTCAGACTCATGGGTCCATTCCTGACCGGGTCGTCGGTGTTGCAAGTGGAAATCCAACCACTGCGCCAGTGGTCCTGCCCCAAAGATTGATTTTGCCACACTTCCCTGTAGACATAACCACACTGAAGCCAGGGAAAAAAAAGATTGTTTTATTTAATATTTCTGAGACTGTTACATGTCTAGTGGGCCCCCAACCCCCACAGTGTCTCTCTTTCGCCTCTGGATGGCACAAGTCAAGTTTTATTTTCCCAGCCTGCCCTTGCCCTGTAGACACATACACACTGATGCCAGTAAGATAAAGAGATTTTTATTTGGGGTTTCAGGGCTGTGAAATTTCTCGTGCCCCCCCCAATCTATTTTCAACGACCACTCATAACTCGGCCATTGTTATGAGTTTTTTCACCAAATGTTCACCATGGCCTTTTCGGGACCCCACCTCATGAACAGTGGCCCTATCATTTTGTTCATTGATCCCAAAAGGTGATTTCGCACAGCAACTGCACCAATGTGCACCACAGGTGCGAAAATACATTTTTGACCAGATTTAAAGAATGCCAGCTGTTCTGTTCATGAAGTGGTGTGAAAGAATGGCAATGTGGAAAATTTGGAGTGAAAATATTGTAAATTGCCAAAGTTGAGTGCCTGCATAGAAACTGTGCAATGCATGTTTGTAACAGCCATTTTAAGGAATTTGTTCACAAAATTTTCAACGTGGGCTTTTTGAGACCCCCACCTCATGAGCACTGGTACTGTCATTTCCTTAATCAGTCCCAAAAGGTGATTATGTGCAGCAACCTCAAAATCACCTCTTGGGACGGAGTAACGAAATGACAGTGCCACTGTTCATGAGGTAGGGTCCCAAGAACGCCATGTTGAAACTTTGGTGAAAAAATAACTAAAAATGGCCTAGATAGCAACATAAGTTGAACTCCCCCATTGACAGCCATTGTACGGCACTTACCTTGAATTGTCAATTTGCAGTTTGGCTTTAAAGAGTGCATATGTGTCCCACTTCACAGAGGATGACAGTGCCTGACCTCTGAGGTTAAGTATGGGGTAAAGGGGATAAAAGGAAGTGGGTGTGTGCAGAGGAAGGGTCAGGATGGGAGAGGGGGAGGGGGGACACAACGAGGGAACTTTTTTTGTTTACAGGTTAAAAAAAGAAAAAAGGCATTGGGGGACAGTTTTCTCTTTTACAGGGATTATAATATTACACTGTTTGGGGATAGTGGGGGTGAGCTCCTCACTGTCTCACACTGCTGGTGGAGGGCAATAATTTTGAATTAAGGACACTGACGTAGGCTCCCTAGTGTTGTAACCTGGCAAGGTGGGTGGGGGGTGTGCTTACATTGCTAACACAAGGATTGGGTACCCCGATGTCAGTAGCTACATTTTGGGGCAGTTTTCTTTTTTTATGCAAAATATATATATATATATATACTTATATATATATATATATATACACACACATATATATATATATTAATTATTGGACACTGGGAGTGGGCTCCCCATTGTCCAGAAGTAGCTGAGGGGCTGCTTTCCTTTAAAGGGGACAGGCATTCACTATTCAAGTATTTAGACCAACTTGTGATAGCGAGACTGGGGAACGAGGGTGGCAGGTGGGACTGCACAGAAGGAGGGAGTGGGAGGGAATTTTGTTTGAAAAAAAAAACACAGGTAAAGTTCAAAAAAGGATTCTTTTTCAAAGAAGAATCCTATGTCAAACCAATATTAAGTTTGACATAGGATCCTTCTTCAAAAAAGAATACTTTTTTGAACTTCACTTCTGCTTTTTTTCAAACTGCTATTTCGACCAAAATCAGTTTTCATGCCTGACATCTACAATATTTTTTTCCCATAGGCAATACTGGGAAATTTAAGTTTTTATAACTTCAAAACTACTTGAAATTTTTCAACCAAATCTTCAAAAGGAACATCTATGACAGCAAGGCTTTCTACTCTGAAATGTTTAGTCCACAACCTAAAGCCATTTTTGAGACACAGGTGAGCATAAAAACAGCCTAAAACCACAAAACATGTTTTTTCACCCCTCTATATCTCAAAAATGACAGAACCAATTCGAAAAAAAAAATGCTACATCAGCAGACATACCCCCCAATGATCATGCATGACAACTTTTTATGTAAATCCATTGAACTATTCCAAAGTTTTTAAACTGTAAAAATTGCTCTTTAACATTAAACATCCTCATCAACCCTAACTATACTGGCGCTATCGTGCCAGTATAATAATAAAAAAAAATGGTGATTTACACATTTTGGGACACTATATCTCCATGCTCTCACATGCAACTGAAACAAAACTTACAACTTCATGAGATGATTGCTTCATGATGGAGCACGGCAGATTTCATACATATCACCTGAACTTTTTCAAAGTTATTGAAGCAAAAACTATTAAGCTTAACATAAAAGTGAAGAAATAATTTGACAACAAATGGTGATCTACACATTTTAGGACTCCATTTCTCCAGCGGTGCACACCCAATCAAAATGAAACTTGGCAGGTCTAGAGACAATTAGTCCTTGAGGATGCTTGTCAAATGTCATGCACATTACAAGAAAATCTGTGAAGTTATTAAAGTGCAAAATGTGAAATAAAGAAAGAATTTGACAAAAAAATGGTGATGTACATATTTTGGGACGTCATATCTCAAGAGGTGCACTCCCAATCAAAATGAAAGCTGGTATATCAAGGGTACATACCAAATTTAATGTAAAGTGCAGGAAGAAAAAGAAGAAGAGCTGCAAAGCTATTAATGCACAAAGTGAAACAATCGAAGAAAGAATTTGACAAAAAATGGGGATGTATACATTTATGACTGCATATCTACAGACATGCACTCCAAATCAAAATGAAACTTGGAATATCAAGAGACCATTTATTCTTGAGGGCATGTTCCAAATTTGATGTCAATTGTAAGAACAGCTGCAAAGTTATTATTGCACAAAGTGCCACAAAAATGATACCCAACAGGAAATGAAATTTCTAAGTTTTGGAATGTTATAACTACAGAACTGATGTCAATGTTTTCACCAAACTAGCATAAGTCATATCTGTGGGGCAACCCCTTTGAACCCTGCAAATTTGACTTAAAAAGTCCTAACCATTCCTTTGCAGTGAAGTGGGAAAGAAACAGAAAACTTTGAAAATCCCTTTTGGTGAGCTGTCAAAATCCATTTTCATGAGCCAGATCCCTTTTCGTAAACTGTCAGCATTTCCCTTCTTTTTGAGAAAGAGTAATGTTACTCATATCCATACTGTATGTGGGAGTGCAGATGCTCTTGGCCCTGCGCTCCCATCTATCCATAAGCATAGAGACATATCATGGGAGGGCCCTGCTTTACTGGTTTTGCAAAATGGTATCCATAGGTGGGAGCACAGGCTCTCTGGGCCCTGCGCTCCTACTACACATAATCCTAGAGACATGGCACAGTAGTTCTCTGTGCTCCCAGTTTTCAATACTGGTATCCATAGTTGGGAGTGTGCTCTCCTTCTCACCAATAAGTGTAGAGGCATAGGGCAGGAGGGCCCTGTGCTCCCAATTTAGCATAAATGGTATGCATAGACGGGAGCGCAGGCCCTCTGGACCCTGCGTTTCCACCTACCCATTTGTACAGACACACAGCGCAGGCCTAGAAATATTCCAGGTAACCCTTGTACTGCAAATGTGGTAATATCTCAGTAACCATAGCAACTTTGAAAAAAATGCCTTTGCAGTTTTATTCATGATGTCCCTGACAAAGAGAGAAATCAATCCTTGAAGTGCTCGGCTGCTCCATTGATGCTGTGTGTGCTTTGCCTATGTTGCTGTTTACTGTGGAAAAAATGAATGCTTACTGCTTTGATGCTGAAGATGTTTTATGCACTAAGATTTTTGTATTGCATTGTGCTTCAAGTGAGTAAACACCACTTTTGTCATTTTTTATTCCATCAGTAAAAAAACTTTATAAAATGCCTGGAGCACTGGTTTTTATTTACTTTTGCAGTTGTATTCATGACCTGGCCACCTTGACATGTGCTTAGTACACCCATAGGTGTATTAAGCTGCGCTTAGCGAAAAATCCATATCGCGAACCGTTTTTGAGATATAGCCGCTAAAAGACACCACGACTACCTCAATGTTATCCTATGGCAAAATTCACAATTTTGGAGTGCTGTAACTATGGAACTGATGTCCATTTCTTCACCAAACCAGCAAAGGGCACGTCTGTGGGGCATGGGCTTGCCACTCTGCAAATTTCAGCCCCAAAGTCCTAACTGTTTTCTTGCTATGTAGTGGCAAAGAAACTGGCTTTTTGGTGTGTCTACCTGCTTTCATTTTCAGATCATATATTTTTTCTCCATAGGCTATAATGGGGAACTGTAAAGTCTAATATTTTGTCACCAAACCTTCAAAAGGCACATCTGCGAGGCAAAGGCTATTTACCCTGAAAATGTCATACTATATATATATATATATATATATATATATATATATATATATATACAACACACACACACACACACATATATACACACATATATACATGTATAAGTGTGCGTGTGTGCATGTGCATGTGCGTGTGCATGTGTGTGTGTATGTATTCACTCAAAAGAAATTATGCTAATGAAGACATTAAGGTTGATGAACACAGAGCACACAAGAATGAAAATTAAGAAATTACACTATAAAACCCTAATTGTTATTTCCTTAGTTTGTGTGCTTTGTGTTCTTCAACCCTAATGTCTGAATTAATGTAGATTTTTGCTATGAACTTCCTTCATTTTTGTGATAAGGAAATTGTATCCTCATTCTTGCAAAATAGAATTAACAGAATATTTGACATATTTTAATCCCTGAATCACTAACTACCTTCATGTCAGAGGCAAGCACACATGCTCTGGGCCCTGTGCACAGACAGACACCAATCAAATTCATGTCAGGATACACATGGCCCTTTGGGCCCTGCACCAATAAAATGGTCTGTCTGGCTATGTATGGGGACTCCATGCAGGCCTACATTAACCACCTCCAAGCCAGAACACCTCCTTTCACCAACACATTGCATCAAGAAATGTGAATCATTATGATTACTTAAGCGTGCTCTTTGCAGCTAACACTAAATGAACAAGGCAAACTGAACTGCTTGAAACCAAGATGAGTTCGGCCTTTATAGCACTTAAGAGACTTAGCTTAAGAACATGGGAAACCTGCATGGATGGTATCTCAAAGGTTTTAAACACCAAGATTAAAGCAGGCATTGTTTATGCAATGGAAATTTGGGGCAGAATCAAACTAAAGCCTTTGGAAATTGCCCTAAACAAAATTTGAAGGTACATCCTAGGAGATCCAATTTGTGTGCCTACAGAAATGTTGAGACCAGAACTAGGTCAAGTTTCACATGATACCCTGATAAAAGAGAGGAATATAATGTTCACCCTGGACTGATCTGCGATGCCAGAAGGAAGGCTCCCAAGGCAGTGCTTCGAGGAGCAGATTGAGTATAATGCAAGGGACTTTATTTTCCCACTATCAGTTTCACTACAGAAGTTACCCATTGGCCTTGACAATTTGCTACATGAAATTTATCTTAGACCTAGACTAGACATTAATATAGCTACAGTATTAAAAACAGATGAAGTTACCTATCTAAGAATAAGGACATTGCTAAAATTTCCAAACTTAAAAATGATCAATGGTATGAAATACTTCAACTCTGTCATAAAAAATAATATTAAGTCATAATATTATTAAACCAAAAGAATGTAACCTCATAACTAGGTTCAGAATGGAACAACTCAATTCAAACTTTCTTTTTTTTTTTTTCAAACAAAAAAGACCAGGCACCTTACCATAATTTTGTGGAGTTGGTCAAAATGTCTCTAATGAATTGCCCCATTTTTTTTTCCAAAAGTAGAGATCATTGACTGGGGCCTATACTCTCCGAGCTTTATCTCCCTCCAGAATAATTGGTATTCTTCCTCCTTAATTTTTGTAACTCAAAAGTTCTATAGTGTCTGATAAGGTTCTGACAATCTTTAAGGCTTCGGTGAATGTACTGTAAAAATTGACTCAATATTTTATATAAAATATATTAATCATAGCTCATCACAGAAGCTCTTATATACAACTTGTAGAGACATCTGCAGGAATTCTTTTATGGTCAGTGTATGACCTTTTTCTCATTTATTATGAGAAAAGCAATCACAAAACTCTATAAACTCTGTTTAATATTGGCTTAAATTGCCTAGAATTATCTAGGGAAGATCCCATATTTGCCTCCCCATCGGAAATTATGTGTATTAAGGATGCTACAAAAGACTTTTTTTGCTGTTTGCATAATATTCCTCATCATGGAAACATTGGAGCTGTGGACAGATAAGGACCTCTTGGCCCACCTAGTCTGCCCTATAGTCCCTACCAATGATACCACTGCAGACCCTACTCATTCTCTGGTCTTCTGCCACCACCCGCCTTACTTCAAAGGTCCCCTTGTGTCTATCCCATGCATGCTTGAATCCTGTAACCATTTTAGCACCCTCTGCTGGGAGGTTTGTTTGTTTTTGTTGACCAGGAAAGGAGGACTAGAAAATTCCACCTATTTTCAGCCTCATCTCAGGGGAGGGGGGAAACAGATGGATGCCAAATGACATTGAACCAGATTAAGCTGTTGGTGGTATTTTTAGTGAAATGGGGGAATTTGGCCAGGACACTGGGGAAATTCCCCTACACTTGGTAGAGGGGACTGTTGTCTTGATTTTCAAGATAGCCAACTATGGCACAGAGATAGAGGAGGAGAGTGTGCTGCAGACTGGGGTCCGATGCCCAACCCTGGCCAGGACAATTCTAGGGGATGAAGAAATGGAATTTAGCAGTAGTTCAGTGAATGTACTACTGCATGAGAAGATAGTAGCAGTGGATTTTCAGGAAGAATGACCAGGAGAAGATTCAAGGGAGGATCGCAGTAACAGATGACAAACAAAGGAAATACAGCAGGTGCCACTTACTGCGCTGATCATTATAGAGCCGGCATTGTCTGCCGCAACAGTTGTGCCACTGAATTCTTCTACTTTTTGGGAAAATGGGATGATGTCTGCATCTGCAGCAAAGGCAACGGAGGATGTGTGACTTCCAGTAGTGGTTTCTACTGCTGTTATGTGATAATGTTGATTCCACATGGCGCTCAGGTGCTGGAGAGGAAACGAAACAAATTTCAACACAACATATGCAGGCTATGTTTTCATTAAAACCAAAATAGTAAACTGCTCAAATTTGAATGTTGGTCTTCAAACTTGGCATTACAAAATGCTGACTGGGTCCTGGATGCTTGATTCTAACTGGGAATTTTTCTCCCAGCAAAGTCCTGTCCCTCAAGGGGCTTCAGCCACATGAATAGATGACGCAGTCCTTTCTACAAGTGCTGGGCAGGCACTCTGCTCACAAGAAATCTCTGGAGTACAAGCCGCAGTCAGACACTCACAAGTACCCGACTATGATACTTCCCAAGCAGCTAGAAACGTAACTTTCACTACTGAAAATGCAGGTATTAATTTAGAGGGGGACAGAAATGACTCCACAGATGCAGGTCCTGGATCAGCCCCCCCCCCCAGGCTGGAAGGAGGTGATCTAGCAAGCTGGGTCGACGTTTTCAAAATGTTTCAGGACAAGACTTGAACAAGCCCCTCGGAGAAATGACATTAGGCTCAGATACCGAGGTAGACTTTCTGAACACCCAGATAGGGTGCATGTTGCTAGAACATTGTTAAAAAGTTAAGTGAACTTCCCAGGCATCAGATATATATGCCCTCATTAATGTTTCTAGTGAAGATAATTTTGATGTGAACTTTAAAACCTTTGCTGGCTTACATAAATTCTGGAGGAAGTATGAAAGTCTGAAATCTTCACCTTTGTGGACCCCATTTTGGAAAATCCCTATCACAAAGCCTTTAATTAAAACAGTTATGGTAATGTCCTGGAATGAGGGGATGAATGTTAGAAATATGCAGCATTGGTTAGAAAAGAAATGTACTGTACTGGGCCTCCCTGAATCTATCATAGACACAGAAGGCATATGGACTGGGGGATGGAGGTTTAAGGTGAAATTGTCCATTATGAATAATGAAGTGCAGCATATTCCAAATAGCTTTTTCTTAGGCCAAGATAGAGGCATCTTTTTTTTAAAGGGCAGCCAAGAGCTTGCTACAAATGAGGAAATAGGACCCATCTAAGTAGTACGTGTGACTGTCCGAAATGTGCACTTTGTGGAGAGTAAGGGAATATTAGCATGGTGTGTAGGAATGTTTTTAAATGCAGTTTGTGTGAAGAGGTAAGGCATGCATACCACCAATGCCTATGGACTGGGCAAAATAGAAGTGGCAGACCAAATGAGGAAGATTTCATAAATCAAGCTCAAGAAAGTTGTAGGTCATGGGAGAGGGCCCCCCACACAGGACCACAAAGTGCAGATACACAACTGCATTAGCATGGGAGGGAGGAACAGAACTCTGTCCCTTCAACCCATACATCGGTGTTCTCCAGGCTGATTCTAAAGACAGTGCCTCATTTTCACAAAAAGGTACAAAGCAAGGGAATTTACATATAAATTCCACAGTAGCACCCACAGATTTGTCAGAGCAACAGGAGGTTCCAAATGGCATGCTCCCCCCACAAGGATTTTCAGCTGCTGAACACAAGAAGACTCACTAGGGCTTCTTCAAAACAAACAGCTCTAAATGCTCCAATACCATTACAGAATCCATAGAACATAGAAACACAGAATTTGACAGTGGATAAGGACCGCATGGACCACCTAGTATGCTCATTTCCCTACCTAATGGATAAGCTGCAGATCCTAGTTAACCAACAGCCTACTTCCTCCTACCCCTCCACTATAACTGCCTTATGTCTGTCCCATGCATTTTTGAATTCCCCCACTGTTTTTGACTCTACGACCTTCTCAGGAAGGCTGTTCCATGCATCTACAACCCTCTCTGTGAAGAAATACTTCCTCACATTACCTGTGTGCTGTCCCCCCCTCTATCTTCAAATTGTGTCCCCTTGTTCTTGCACATCTCTTTTTCTGAAAGATGCTACCCTCTTGGACTTTGTTGATTCCCTTGAGGTATTTGAAAGTTTCTATCATGTCCTCCCTCTCCCTCCTTTCCTTGAGGCTATACATCTTAACCTCCTTTCCTTGAGGCTATACATCTTAACCATTTCAGGTATTACAAGTAGAAAGATAGGAGGGAGACTCAGATCCTGAATCAAACATCTTCCCCAAGTCTGAAGCAGTCTCTGAAGTAGAGCTAGAAGATTAGACCTCCACCTTTATGCCAGAAACTGAAAGAAATGGAGAAAGAGAAAACTGAAGCATCAGTCAAAGTCCTAGGGCTTAGTTTTTGACATATGGAATCCTTAATTTTGACCTCTTTAAATGTCTACAGCATTAAGAGCAATAAAAGAAGAACTACTACACTCGCTTTTTACACACTCCTTCTACAATATCTTTTTTTTTATAAGAAACAAGATTGTCCTCATTATTTGATGTCTCCCAGGCACAAAGAGGTTCAATGTCTGGACCTTCTTATTGGTCCTTTGGTCAGGATGTAGTGGATGGGCTAGGTATTTTACTTAAGGGAACAAATGTTACAATCCAGAGGCTCATACATATTTTACATGGAAGTTCTCTTCTACTGGATTGTATGCATAACAGTTTACCTTTGAGACTAATAAATACTTATGCACCACAAACAAAAACATGTAGGACTGAATTATTTGACAAAATCCATCCATATTTGTATACCACATGACATATCATCTGGGGCGGGGACATAAATTGTAGTTTGGACCTAAAAATTAAAGATAACGTACAGAAAAATATATATTGTTACTCCACCTCTTTAAAAAACATTTTCTCCACAGCTAATCTTAACAATGCTTCTAGAAGCTTACACAAGGAGCCAGGTTACACCTATCATCGTCATGCACAAAGATTGATTTTTTTTCTTTCCTTCAAAACATATAATCCCTTACCAGTTTTTACTTCATCCCAGTGAGTTGTCTGATCACAACTTGTTAGAATGCACACTCAGTTTAGGAACCATTCCTACTAGATTTCCATCCATACCTCAGAGATGGAAACTGAACTCTTCTATTCTCACTACTGCAGACATAAAGCAGGGGGTCTTGCACCTTCTTCATGTAAGAATATCAGTTGTTGAGATTGTGGATTGTGCTAAATGCTAACTGTTTTCCATAATAAAGTTTACTGCAGTAGCGTATCTGTCTTTTGTCTGCTTTTTCTCTTTCTATAGTGCCCCATATTCAGGTTGGCCACCTGAGCGCATTTTCTAGCAGTCTAGTGCTTTTATTTTCCCTTTCTGCTCTGCATAGGAACAAGTACCAGCCTTCCCTTGTCTCATTTACTGAGGTATGGGAACTGGGCTGGAGCTATTCGAACCTGCACATGAGACCGCGGGCGTAGCCGCCGGTCTTAATGTGTTTTGTGTCTGTTTAGAAAGCCCTGCTCCCAGACTATTAAATAAAGCACTTGGGGATAAGGTCTGGGAACAGGTAGTTAAGTGTAAGAACCATTAAAAAGTATAGTAGTTTGAGTGTTTGAAGTATAGATACACCGCAGCCAATCCTATCTGCTATCATTTCAGTGTGCAGTGCTGTACAGAGCGCCTTGGACATGCTGACTCAGTCTTGGGTGTATATTCCCTTTGTAAATAGCTCAAATGCAAATGTTATAAAGGGGTTTTAAAGCCACTGTGTTGAAAATTTCAGCTGTGGTTATAAAAAGATATGAGTACACTTTTTAGACTTTAGAGCATGACGTTTACAACACAAAATACCTTACTGGGCAGTTAGAATTCAGAAGTTGTGTACTCCGTGCTGTGAGACTGCTAATTATTGCACACTCTGAGACATTGCGTGTGGCAGTCTGCAATATTATCCCCAAAGCTCTTGCTGTCTGTGGTTCTGGTTAGTTAGCATAAGATAGTTTTTTTTCCTTTTTATGTTGGCTCGCACTTGCGCGGCCAACATATTGCACTAGTAGCACATTTGGAGGCGCGGTCAATGTTGGGCGAATGCAGAGCACCCATCAGTAGGTGCGTCCCTCATTCCCCAATAAGCCAGCATGCAGGCGCCACACCAGAAATACATAATGCGGTGAGTAAATCTAAGGAAAGGTCTGCTGCAATGAGAGCCAAGCTCATCACGCAGCGGCACCTCCCGACGTGCCTTTCCTGGTGAAGCATTCTAGCAAACATGGCGGCAGTGACTGCCACCGCTGCCTGCCACAATGCCAACTTCGGGGGTGCCCAATCCCCCTGTTGGCATGCCCTGACCCATGCATGTGCTGAGGAGCCCACTCCCTGTCAGCATAATCCCCCATTGTTGTGTGCGGGGGATGCCCAATCCCCCTCAGCTCCTAACCCTTCAGTATGTGCGATGGGGTGCTCAATCCCCCATTGGTTAGCCCCCAAAACACTCAGGTGGCATACTGGGAGCCCACTCCAGCGTGCCAAATGCCCCTATAAAAAAAAAAATTCCTGCAATTTTTTTTTTAACCTGTAAAAGAAAAAAATGGTCACTCGCGGCCTGTCCTGCTCCCTCCCTCAACCCACACCCACCCTCTGTGCACCCTGCCTCCCCATACCTCCCCTCACCCCATACTTACCTCTGGAGTCTTGCACAATGATCTTCAGTGGACTGGGAACACAGCTGCACTCTTCAAAGCTGACTGCGAACTGAAGAAATGTTGGTAAGCTGCTTAATGGCATAAATAGTTTTTTTTCAAATTTGGTGCATATGTCAGGCATTTTTAGGAATTTTTGCATCAAATTTTCAACATGGGACAGCTTAATGAAATGACAGTGCCACTGTTCATAAGGTGGGCTCTCAAAAAGCCTATGTAAATGACTGTTTTACGAGTGTGCTTTGCACAGTTTCCATGCACGCTCATAACTTCATGAATTTGTAATATTTTCACTCCAGATTTTCAAGATTGGCATTTTTCCACACCTCCTTATGAACAGTGCAGCTGTCATTTTACATATCCTGGCTGAAATGTGTTTTCACACCTCCAGCACAGAAAAGTGTGGTTGCTGTGCAAAATCAGTTTTTGGGACAGTTTGAGAAAATGACAGTGACATTGTTCATGAGCAGAGGTCCTAAAATGCGTATGTTGAAAATTTGGTGATAAAAGTCCATAAAATGACTGTGTTACAAGCATGCGTTGAGCAGTTTCCACGCACCCTTGTAACTTCACAAATTTGCAATATTTTCATGCCAGATTTTTAACATTGCCATTTTTTCACACCTCCTTATGAAAAGTTCAGCTGTCATTTTTCATATCCTGCCCACAATGTGTTTTCACACCTGTGGTGCAGAATGGCGTGGTCACTGTGGGAAATCAACTTTTGGGACAGATTAACAAAATCACAGTGCCACTGTCCATGAAGGGAGGTCCCAAAATGCCTATGTTGAAAATGTGTCTCTTCAGGGTGGGGGTGAGGTTGGCATCAGTTCAATACTTCACTGCCATTACTATTATGCATTTCTAACTTCTGCACTACCAATGCCAATGCCAGCGAAACAACATTCAGCATTGAAAAATGCTTGTTATTTTAGGGTTGCTCTCATTGTAAACAAACAGCCTTTCACACTATTAGAACCTGAAGTTTGCTCCTACCTGAAAACATAGGGACTGGGTGTGGTGCTCACACTGGGGCTGTTGCTTCTGCTGTCTCCTTAGGAGGCAGCCGGCCCTTTCCTTCACTTAGTTATAGTTGGGGGAAGGGGAGGAGCCACCTGTTCTTGCAGCAAAGCTGCTTTTCTGTTATATTGTTTTGTTTTATGAACTTTAACATTAGCAAACATACAGTATATAAAGGTAATTCATTCAGTTGAGCTCATGGTATTAAAATAATAAAATGATTGTGGGCTTTTTGCTGTAATAGTTGGTTTAAGGGAGGAATCAGCAATAGTCACATGTTTATGCTTTACTATAAATGAGGTATTATTTCTAGAAGACCTCCGTTTCGTGTTGGGATCAGCTGGTTACTGATCCCTCTGTTTAGGTCTGCTCCTTTACAGACCTGTAGCCAACTTTATGTGATGGAGAGGTGACTATTGCTGCCTGTACCTCAAGAAAGCAGGAGCTGAATGCTATTTGATGTTGTTTTTGTTCATTTTGTATTTTTTTTTGCCAAAATGCAGTTGATTTTGACAGCTTTTTAAGTCATTTTTGTCTGAAATTAATTTCTGGCCTGGCAATTGCCTTTCCAACACCTTACATCTCTATATCAGTGTCCATCAGTACACCCGCAAACCACGACAGGGATGTGTGACAATACATGGGTATGGTGGGCAGATACAAAAAATATCTGAAGGAATTTTTCACAAAATTTGGGAAATTAAAATCTAATCTGGACTATCTAACATATTTGGATTATAGGAATCAATTTTATAAACTGATGTCCATACCTCCTGCGCTAAAACATACTGTAGATATAGAACTCAGTTAGATCTTATTAAATCAAAAATGTTTCAATTCCAGTATGATAGGGCGGTTGCCTTGGAGGCTGAGATGAAGTCTGGCACAGAGTCTCAACCATATGCTGATCCTTATCAGGCTTGTAAGCAGAGACTAGATACCAAATTTATGGACGGTCTGTATGACGACATAGGCAGACTAATAATGTCAGATGCTGGTATGTTGCAAGTTATTCACAATCCTATGAGCTCCTCCCTGGGTTCAGAAATACAGTAGCTTACCCCACTACAGGGCTTCATTAATTTTCCGGTTCCAGGTGTTTAAGAGGAGATTGAAACTGCATTAGAAAGCCCTATTACCATAAATGAGGTGTGCCTAGTGATAACTCATCCAACAAGCTGTAGCCAGAGCTGATAGGGTTGTGAAGAGCTACCAAATTACCAAACATAGTTTCTTGTTGGTGTCATATAGTGCTGTTTAGTCATACATTATTTCCCGTGGAAGCCAAATTCCTCTGTTTTCCTGTATAACTAATGCAAGTCTATGGGAAGAATTTCCCTGTAGATGGCTCCAAATCCCTGTAAACAGAGTTCCTTACCATTTAGATAAAATACCTGGCATTCCCTACAAGCTGAGTTAAAGGAGAACTGCACTGAACCTTTGAGTAATGTTTCATGTAGAAGCTGTTTTTCATATAGTGGGTCCCATTCTGTTTCTGCCCCATTTTTGCTGGCCTTTTAGTTAACCCTTTGGATATTTATGGGTTACACACTGCTGCAAAGTGCCATCTAAGAATTGCATGATGTTGTTTATGTCCCCATGAACCTAAGAATTTTAAATTAGAACACAGATGCATTGTACCGACAAAGTAAGTTCTTGATAAAATCATATTCTTCTAAAATGGTCAATGCCAGCAGTGTGTGTGAATCAGAAACACTCACTGAATTTACCAAAAGGCCAGTTAAGATTAAGCAGTAACAAAATGAGAACTGGGCCCAGATATTCAAAGCTTTGCATGGTGCACAAACCGTTTGCACAGGTTTAGCGTGAGATTAGTGCAGGTCTGACATATTCAAAGGGCCAAATAGCGTGCGCAAACAGCATTAGCAGGGGGTAAACCATAACTATATACAAGTGGCAAAGTGAACATGAATACAGATGCTATGAGATATTCAGCATCCAGTGCCACGCTAAGGTGTCTAGCATGACTTAGTGTGACCCTTAGCACGGTACAAATTACCACCCAGGAAAAGCTGGTCTTAACCCTGGGAAAACAGTTTTGCACGACATTGGTGCTTTGCGCGGTGTTTGTGCGGGATTTGCACAGCTTGCGCAACCCTAACATATGATAATGACACTTAGAACATGCCAGACATGGAGGACACATGCTGCTCACTGACGGCACCACCATGAAGTCAACAGCTGCCACCAGTCCCAGCCAAGCACAGACAGTAAGGGGTGATCTCACCCACAGGGGACATCATGGTAGTGCAGCCATACAGCACACACCTGCAGACCATACATCTGTGGTGACCAACAGATGCCAGCACACACACAGCACTGTGAGCATGGTAGCCATTGAGGGGAGGGTGTACAGGTGGCCAGACCTCACCACAGCCCAGGTGTGGCCAGAAGGCTGGGACACATCACGCAGTGCACATGGGCCAGTAGTGGGAATACCCCATCACCTGTGTGCCTGTTGGATCTTACGTGTCCCCCAGCTACATACCGCACAACTGTACAGATGCCACAGCACACACAGCCAGCCATGTATATGTCACTGTGAGCATCCCATGCCACAGGTACAGCATCTGTGGAGCACGCAACAGTGAAACAGTACTGTCCACTGTCAGTAATCACCTGCAAGCTGGGCCTGTCACTGTGTACAGTGCAGTGGTCATCACTGCCCTACATACCATAGGCATTACTGTGTCCCTCACACTACTGGCCCCCTTGCTACTGTACTGTCTGCTGTGCACTGTAGCATGGCCTACAGTGTGACAGTTGCATGCAGCACCACCACCACCGCCTGTGCCTATGCTGTGTTGTCCCCTGGGGCACACAATGCTATGCTGTACTGCATACATGTAGCCTACAGCAACCATCATGCACTGTCAGATTGACCTACAGGTGGAGCTGTGGCCAGACCTGGCCAGCCCCTGTACTTCCAGACTGACCTACAGGCGGAGCTGTGGGACCCTGCAGTAACACTGAGCAAACTCCATGCATATCAAGGCATAATGAGATGCTAATCTGGCTGTTTGCCCAGAGACTACCTACTGTAAGTAGGCTCATTTGCATGTCACTTTTGAACATGGCAAATCTTAGCACCAGACAAATGTGTTTGCACCAGGCAAACAGCTTAGCTCTGCGCTAAAGCTGTGCTAATGTGTTATTGTGGAGCTAATGGTTCAGGGAATATTATACAGTTTTGATTGCTGTTCTTTCACATCGGCTGCTGTCTGCAGCTGTACTGGGTCCACGCATTTTCTGACACACACATTGGCCACATAGTTCATCTCTACCTACCCTCAAGTCACTGTGCATTGTGTTGTTGCTGTGGTTTGCACTTCCTGGTTGCTATATTCAGTGCTGTCTTATTCCAGGACTACGTTTGCCTTGCACTCCCAGGCCAGTTTGCATGGTCTCATTCACATCCTATATTCAGAAGCTGTTTGCCCTGGGCTATTCCTTTTAAATATAGCTTGCTTTGTGCTCCAGGCTATGTTTGCCCACTGGGCAGTGTTAACTTAGCCCACAAGCAAAGTTTTGAATATCTGACACGTGGTATTTTAAAAAATAACATATACTTCTACAAAAATGCATGGGTTTTGATTCAAGGCAGTTCTCCTTTGAGATATTAACAGCCCAGTCTAAATTGTTCACTATTTATGGGGCTGGTTGTATAGCCTAGAGGTTAGAGTAATGAGCTATAAATGGGCTTTGTACTTCCAGCATTCAGACATGGGTTTGACTTCCACACCCTCTATTTCCATACTGTGTGGCTCTGATTAAGTCACTTAATCTCTCCAGTGTTTCTGTAAGTCTTTTTTTTTCCTTGTAGTTTAGTTTTACTCTAACATTCTGCTGCACGGGAGGGAACACTCAGTGAAACAAATCCTCAGATCATAAATTCTAGATAAGAGATGAGCAGTCTGCATCACATGGCTCATTCCAAAGCAGAATTGTAGACACACATACATACATACACACACACACACACACACACACACACACACACACACACACACACACTTAAAAACACTTTCCACTTGACACTTCTGACTCCAGAAACAGCAAACAAGCACACTCTTTTGTTCTATGTGTGCCTGAGCAGCTGGACTTAATTAACTCTGTCACACTAGTTTATGCTTACTTTCTTTGTTTGTTTAAAGGACAAAATCCTTCAGGCCAAAAAAAATGTGATGGGGCTACAGCCCCTCCACCTTCACCCTGCAGTTTGTATGTGTGCCCATAGGAATGAAATAGCTCACAAAGTGCAGGTCTGTAATCTGACACTGTAGAGGCTCTGGGCCAGATATTCAAACCTTTGCGCCTAGCGCAAATCTGTAGCGCTGGAATAGCACTGGATTTGTGTTAGGCTGCAATATTGAAAAGCCTTATTAGCACCGGCACTGAGTGGTAGCACGGACACTAATAGATAATAGTATGCAGGGGCAGGGATAGGGGAGCGCCCATGAATGCCAGCAGTGCGGCATATTCAAAGGTATAGCACCGCACTACAGGCATTAGTACGACCTGTAGTGCAGAGCTAGATACCACCAAAAAAAAGCTGGCAGTAATGTGGCGGTGCCCCCCCACATCGTGGACCCCTGTAGCCGCGGGAGTACACTAATCTCCCTGGCAGTCTAGTAGTCCCCCCCGCCGCATGAATCCCGACCTGTTCACCGTAAAATAAAGAATATTGTCTCTGGTAGTCTAGTGATCCCCCCACCTCTTGCATGAATCCTGACCCGTTCACTGTAACATAATGAGTATTTTCCCTGATAGTCTAGTGTCCCCACCCCTGCATGAATCCCGACCCATTCACCATAACATAATGAGTATTTTCCCTTGTAGTCTAGTGGTCCCCCAACCCCTGCATGAACAATTCACTGTATACAAACAGACTGTTTCCTGGTAGTCTAAATGTCTCCCCACCGGCAGTGATGCCCTGCTCAGCCCAAAGACAGTCCATGAACAGAGCCCGGCAACTGGCTCGGCCTCCTCTCACCACCACGGCTGTCTGCCCAGCGCTGAGGAGTGCGAATGAGCTCTCATTCATACCTCGGTTGGCGGCCAATGGTGAGAGGAGGCTGAGAGCAGTGCAAGCTGGTTGTGCTGGGCGGGCATCACTGCAGTGGACACTGTTCGGGGCAATCGTTGCAGTGACGATACGGGGATGAAGACCTGTTCGAGAAAATCTCGATGATATGGTGAATGGGTTGGATCATGCAGGTGGAGGGGACCACTGGGCTGGAAAATGTGTGTTAGTGTTGGTGTGAATGGGTCGGGATTCATGCAGGGGGGTGGGGGGCCACTAAACTACCAGGGAAAGTATTCTTTATTTTATGGTGAATAGGGCATGATTCATGCTGGTGGGTGGGAGGACCACTAGACTACCAGGGAAATGTATGTTAGTGTTAGTGTGAATGGGGCATGATTCATGATGGTGGATGGGGGGACTACAAGTCTACCAGGGTCACTTGTGTGTAAGCCTTGGCTGACTGTCCCTGCTTTTCACGGAGGTCCCTGATTTAGCCTCCACATGTTCCTCTGTCCCTCATAATACATGTGTTTATGTGACAGAACAGCATACCCCTCAACTGTCCCTGTTTTCACTTCAGAAGCTTACTCTGTCTCTCCTACAAGTTGTGTTCCCGTGACTAAACAGTGGGGATTTTAAGTACAACCTTATGGCAACCAATAAAGTTGCAGACGTCTTATTCTTCAGGATGTATATTATGCACCAGGTCCCTTATTCTGCCAGCTTCCTGAGTGGATCTCACCAATTTTGAAACCATGTCCCTGGATTTGGGCCTTTGTCCTTGATTTTTTATATGCCTTGTCCCTGATTCAGAAGGCAAGGGGTTGTGAGGTATGTATGCAGCTACTGTGCCTGGCAGCACACAGTTCCTGCTGCTTCCAGCCTGTACTTCCATTCCGACCAAAAGGGGGAGCTTTGTGCTCCATGCAGTAGCACCAGGCAAACTGCATGGTAATGTATGCTAAGCAGCACCTAATGAGATGCAAAGATACCTGTTTGCCCACTGATTACCTAAGTAGGCTTATTTGTATGGCAGCTTTGAATATAGCTCCCATTTTCCCCGGGCTAACCAGTTTGCACCTGGCTAATGTGTTAGCACTGTGCAATCAGGTTAGCCCCGGGCATACCTTACTTCAGCATAGCACAGTTCTGCAGTGTGTGGCTTACATTGTTGTTTGCAGTAGATGTCAGACATCTCTTTGCAATCACACATGATGTTCTCCTCATATAACGTTGGCTTTCTCCAGGGTCTAATGAGCTGCAGTAGCAGTGTGCACTTCCTTGTTGCTATATTCAGTGCTGGCTTATTCCTGGGTTATTTTTGCCCTGCACTCCTGGCCTTTTTTGGCCAGCTTACTTTGCTTGCTATATTCAGTTGTTTTTGCACTGGGCTATTCCTTTTGAATATAGCTTGCCTTTTTGCTCTGGGCTAAGTTTGTATGCCTGGCAGTGCTAATTTAGCCCCGAGGCAAAGTTTTGAATATCTGGCCCTCAGTGTTTTACAGACATCATGTAATGGGTTAACCCCTAGGTTGCTGACAGAAATAGAATACATCTATTAGACTGAGCTCGACAGATTATAGAAACAGCAGTTTTAATTTTTTTTTTGTTAATATCCTGAGATGTTTTGAGGCACAATACAGTAGCATCCCCCCTCCCTTTAGATGTCTTTAACATAGAGCAGCAAACGGCAAAAATCAGAGGGGGAGTGCACTACTTTGCAGCTGTGGAGGAATACATCCAAATGTCTAAAAAGGTAGTTGCAGGAAAAGCTCTTTTAGAGCTATAGTCTGATTGATGACAGAAGGGCCGTAGGCTCCACCCACAACCAAAAAAAAGGGTTTCCCCTTGGATAGATTGACTCACTAATGAATTTTATAAAGAATTCCAACAAGTACTCAGTGGTATATTAGTGGAACTATTTAATGGAATACTAGCTTGTTCTACCCCTTTCCTGGAATTTTCACAGCCATTGTATTGACATTTTTAAGAAAGATGACAGGAAAGTTTTAAATAATTGGAGACCCATAAGTATTTTTAAATTCAAACTATGAAAAGGGGAGTCAGACAAAGGAGCTAAGCCCTTTATTGTATACTTTTGTTCTAGACCCCATCATTAGGCAACTTTTATTGGACATTAATGTAAAAGAGATTACACACAGTCCAGATATTTTGCCTCAAAAAATACAATGTACACAGATGATATTTGTTTATCTGTAAAGGACCAGACATCAGGAATCATTGCATTAAATATTCTACAGGCTTTTTCTGGGATATCCGGAGCCAGGATTAATGTGGAGAAAAGTTTAGCTTTTTATTTAAGAACATGAGACCCTGGAATTACCCGAGTTGCAAATATAGAAATATTAGTAGATCCCATAAACATTTTGGGCATCACATTTTGTAAAGAGAACAATGCACAGAGGAATTGGGAATCCAGATTAGTTGTCTGTGAGCAGAAAGTATGTAAGCAATAAGACATGACAGAGTGTGCATGGAACGGATTTTACCGCATGGCCAAGGGCGTAATAAGGCACGAGGCCTTGGCCGAGTGCCTTTAGCCCCTGGCATGTGGTAAAATCTGTTCCATGCACACACCTGGAGTGTCTTATTGTGCTTATAAAATGGTCTACTTTAATAAAAAAATACTTTTTATACTTAGAAAATGTATTTTTATACGTGGTAATTACCATTTGTTTATGCTGATTTAAGATAAAATAATCTTTACGCCTACTACAAAATGACATAAAGCTGCTGTCTCAAGCTCTGTGAGAAATGGATAATCAGAAACTGAAACTCCCTCAGTTGACAAAGTGAGTGAGTGGTAATGAAATATGAACCCCCATGTTGCAGTGAGCTGGTATAACTCACCGTGGCAGCAGTCGGCTCGCCCCCAGGTTCTCTATTCTCACACAATAGTTTCTCACATGCTGATGAGCACCTAGCGCCACTCTATCCCCCAGCTCACACTGCCCATGCCCCGCTAATGTTGCTCTCCCCCATGTCCTCGTGAGCGAGTGCGCCTGACTCCCCAGTGGCCAGCTCTGCTGACAGCAGGGTAGACAGCCCGCTCAGACCGTGAGACTGCAGCGCATGAAACGCTAAGTGAGCAGTCCGACTCTTTGGCCTCCAGAGCTCACAAAACATCACAGAAACGGCATGCAGCTCACTTCACTTTCCAGCCCGACCCAGCACCAACTCAGTCTGGTGAGCAACACAACATACTAGGAATCCCTTGTGCTGGTTGAAACGGGGTTAGAACACATTGGACACCTGTACTCTGTGGTCATGGGAGCTGACTGTTTTATACTATAAGCAGGAGAGAGTGCTTTTAGCGAGGAAACAACAATGGCGGCATTTTTAAATGCCAACATTCTAAGGCTTACTGATTTTAGCCTTTTTACTGCCGTCCTTTTTTTTACCATGCATGGAACATATTTCATGCATGGGTAACTGACCAATCACTGTGCTTGATTTAGCCTACCCATTTTATAAAGTTATGGAAGACATGGAAATTCTCAAAGAAAAATAGAATCCACATAATAAAGAAATTCCTGCTACGTACAGTATTTGTATATATCTTAGTCACATTTATCCTATCCCAACTTGTTTAGATACCAGACTTTATAGCAATTTTTTTCAGATGCTTTGGGAGAACAGATTAAACACTGTTAAAAGAGAATTTACCTATTTACCTTTTAAAATGGGGTAGATTGAGCATGTTAAATCCCTTGATATTTTTTCGCACCTTTTTCTTCCAATCCACACTGAAAATAGCTTGGAATGCTATATTGCATCCATGACAAAAATGAACACTGATGACAAAATGGGTACAGGAGCTCCCTAAGATAGTATCAGCTACACAGTTCCCTGAGTTTGCAATCCCGGCGATAAGAAAAGGTAAACAATGGCATATAGAGGAGAATGTAGTTATTATCATTAATAGGAAACAACTTTAGGCCTATGATATATTATGCAAAGAAACTCAGCTACTAGGCCTGATTTTCCTAAGTGTCTCCCTACAATAGTGGACATGGCCCTAAAGCTTTTAAATAACTCAAGAATCCCACAGCAAATATGTGATATTTTATGGCTCAGTTGCTATGGGAAATTGGGTGTTAAGGATAATTTGAAGCATAAACCTATTGATCAACGTATATGTTTAAGGGAAGGATTTGCTGCTATGAAGGAAACACAGGAACATTTTTTTTATTTCTTGTATTTTTGCTGTTCAGTTTTGGAAATATTTAGCCACCAGATGGAGGTGGTTACTTTTATTAAACATTGCCTATGAGAGCTTGTTACTGGGAGAGTATAAGGGCTGATTACAGAGATATCACCCCAATGCCCTGAATGTCATTTTTGCTAGTATAAAATTCTTCATGTGGCAAGCAAGCAAGATGCCAATATTTGCTGCAGCATCTTCAAATTCAATCTACTGTGCTTCAAGTGAAAGTTCAGGATTATAAACAGCTTGAAAAAAGGAAAGCTGATTTATTATGGCAATATATGGAATGGGTAGCATCAGTGTAATATTTATGGATTACTTTAGGTTTGGGATAAGGGTTAGGGGTACAAATTTAGAACACATATACAGTTTTTTTTTCTAGTCCTTCTATACATTTCTGTTGATGTACGATGTGTTTTTGCCTTTGTGTTTTCTGTAAGAAGTTTCATTTTTCCAATAAAAAATTTGCCTACTTTTATTGATAAGTGCCATGGGATCTTTAACCTGAACAACCACCAGAACAGGTAGACAGGACCCCTGTTTTAACATCTCATTCAAAAGATGGCATCTCAGAAGTGCACCACACCCTTATGCTGCAACACAGTGTCAGTAATGAGATTAACCCAAGTGCCTGGTTTGGGGATAAAACCCACGGCCTTCTGATCTTCCAGCCTCATAGGTGAGTGTGCAACCTGCTGAGCCACTGACACTGATGGGCTGTTCCAGGTGTCCACCACCCTCTCTGTGAAGATGTATTTTTTCACATCTTCTCTAAGCCTTCCCCCTTCAGCTTCATAGCATAACACCTTGCCCTGAAGCATCTTTTTTGGTGGAAAATGTTACCATCCAGTACCTTATAAATACCTGTGAAGTACCGTGTGCAGTTTTGAAGGCCATACCTAAAGTGTGATATCAGGCTACTGGAGGGGGTGCAGAGGACGGCAACAAAGATGATATGTGGAATGGAAGGGACACACTATGACAGCAGGCTGAGATACCTGAATATGTACACCCTGGAGGTTGGAAGGGACAGGGGGGACATGATAGAGACATTCAAGTATCTGAGGGGACTCAATAAGGATGGGCAGATGGGGTCTTTAAGTTAAGGAGGGGGAAGGTCACCAGGGGGCATGCTCTAAGAATAAAGGGGTGAAGATTTAGGAAGGAAATGAGGGGACACTATTTCACGGAGAGGGTGGTAGCAAAATTGAATACCCTACCATAATGGGTGGTAGCATGTAAATCTGTGAACAGTTTCAAAAGGGCATGGGGCAGCGGAGACTGAGGGTGGGAGGTGGGGGTGGCAGTGGGATGACAAATTGGAGGGTGGGGCAGCTGCAAACTAGGGGTGCTAGTTGCACACTCGAGCAGACTTAGACAGACCAGATGGTCTGCTTCAGCTGGCACATTCGTATGTTCGTATGTATGTTCTATAATATCCCCTCTTTTCCTCCTTTCCTCTAGAGAATACATATTTAGTTCCTTGAGTCTTTTCTCATATGGCTTTTGATGCAGGCCTTACACCACTTTGGTAGCCCTCCTTTGTACTGCTGCCACCCTATCTATTTCCTTCCAGAGGTGGGGCATCCAGAACTGGACACAGTACTCAAGGTGAGGTCTTATCAATGATCTATACAGGGGTAATACTACCTTTCTCTTTCTGCTGGTGATACCCCTTCTGCTTGCCTTCCCCACTGCCTAATCACACTGTTTGGCTGCCTTCAGAGCATCAGAAATGATTACCCCTAGGTCCCTTTCCTGTTTTATGGTCTCTAATACCTCACCCTGGACGTTTGTGAACATGTGCATTTTTGCTCACATACCTTCCAATATAAAAATAAAACCTGAATTGAATTGATATTCAGCGCACTACATGTAGTTATATAAATGATCTGCTGGAAAATGTGTACATTTCTGTTCTCTCTCTGTATATTGGATTTTTCTGTATTGTTTTCCTTTTCATAATAACTATATGTAGAATAACTGAACTTGATGATGAAATTATGTCATGCGGAAAAATAAAAGAAACATTATTTCTATTTATTCTTTCATCACTCAATGTTAGAGACAGCATGCTGCTGAGCTCTGCATCTGTGAAGGAGACTCAAGACAAAACTTATGTGCTTTACAGTATACTGGAGCAGAAATGTCATTTATGTTAATGGCGGTACTGTGAACCCTATTTTAGATGTGCTTTTGTGGTATTACCATGAGTCTGAAATTTTATTTTCATGGGAGACTTTTAAAGAAGCTGCCTGTAAGGACTGCTTATGAATACTGATGAACTGGATGCAGATATGCCACAGCGAGAGTTGTACAGAGCGAAGAGAAGCAGAGACCTAGAACAAGGAGAAAGTGGTGTCCAGAAGCTGGAGACAGATGTATATTTCAACCAAAAGAAACAGCTTAAAGGATTCCATAAGAATGAGAGAAGTTTCGTAATTAGCATTGAATGAAGTACTATGGGAATATAAGTTTTCCTACAAGAGACAGAAGAAAGATGATTTCAGATCTGTAACTGGGCCCCTTACAAGCGATATACTGTAGGAATAAAATCCATTGATTTATAACAAACTCATATGAAATACTGTACTAGATGGATTTGTATTTGGAACTGCTTAACTAGAACTGGATGTTAAGCTGAACAGGTCTGTTTTTTCCTGGGTGAATGCCAACTTTCTAGTGTGCCTAAGGCTAGATGTTATTATCTACTTGCTGGATTTCACTTTTTAAACCATCGCAGGCTTTTTATTGTGACATCACTTGCCTGGTGATGTATTTAGATTCAAATGAGCAAGACAATGACAGAAATCAATAGCTGTGGAGAGAGCAGAGGGGAAGGCAGCTAGCAGCTGTTCTTAAGCCTCCTAACCTCACAGAAATACAAGAGTGCTGCGCACGTGCACAATGCATGCCATATGTTTAATCATGCAATGTTTGCATGCGGTTTGCATACACAAAATGAACCTAAGTGAACCAGATCTCAAAAGCACATCAAGTTCGCATGCTGCAAGCTTGACATGCATGCAGCAGCTAAGCTAATATGAGCATCATCTAAAAATCACATCTGGTTCACGTGTTGCATGCTTGATATGTATTTAATATGGTGCAAATGTCATCTGAAAAACACATTACTTTCTATTTTGGGTACTACTGTTAGCAATTAGACCCATTAAAATACAATTTCCATTGATTTCCCATTAAAATTAGGGAAACTGATTAATTCTGACCATTAAATCCTTCTGTAAATTGTTTAATAGCTTTTAATTTTTGTCATTAAATTGCCATTAATTTGTAAAGTATTGCTTGCTTACTGTGTTACATGCCTAAGATATAGTCAGCCAACACCCCCCATTCCAGATGTGCAAAGAGGGGCCTCTGTGGAGTGAAGCCTGATCTTTTTGTTTTGGGCTATGCAAATCCCCTTATGCATATTTAGTGTTCCATAAGTGTTTCTCCATGACTGTTACTGCTCTCTTAATTTTACTTTGTCATTCTGAATGGAGCATCACTATGGCCATGATCAGCACTCGTTCTGCTGAGTAGGACCCTGGAAGCATGCACCATACCTCACTTTTTGTCACTTAAATGAGGGACAAGGACACTCAAAATGAGGGAGAAAGAGGGACACTGACCCTCATAATGAGGGACACATCCTGAGACATGGAGATACCTCAGAACACAGTGGAAATCCATGTATTTACTTGTACAAGTTTTAGCACCTGAGAATGACTTTCTACCATAAAGCAGGGGGCACCATTTAGGTAGGGCAGAGGGGGATAGTTGCCCCCCTTCATTTGTGCCTAGGTTGTTCTTATGGTGTGGCAATAATGGCATTAAATTAGGATTTTCTCTTTTCACAATAAGTGCCCCCTCATGGCCTGTGTGCACTCACGCTGCAGCTGCGGGTGCACTCCAGATTCGACTGTCTTTATTGTGTTGTCCACTCTCTCCACCTATTAGTGGCGGCACCATCACACATGACATGGAGGAGCTCAGAGCAAGCAAGAGCACACAAGCTGTGTGAGCACAACACTGTCTTTCATACCACAGGGTAGACAGGTTACACACTACATCGAAGGGATTGGTGAGCACTGAGCTCACAATTGCAGTGTTGCAGTGGCATATTTTTGTTGGTCTACTCTTACTAATTCTCTGTCTCCCTCAGCGGTTGAGGGGCAGGGGTGAGTTAGTAGCTAGCTCAATGACTAGGCTTGTCTCACAAAAAAAACAGTGTAGGTCCCCCACTGCAGCAAGCTATGCCTAGCAGCAGTGGTGACAGTGGTGTGGGTGGCCTTCACAGGTCTTGACCATCGAGATGTGGCAGAAGGCACAGTGGCAGCCAAGCAAGAAGCAAGCAACACAGGTTGGGTGGGTTAGGTAGGTGAGGTGACTCCATTGTGGACCATGGTCAGGACCCAGGATGGTTGGTTCCAGCATTCAGCTTCTGGCAGGAGGACGGAGGAGGAGGAGTGGGATGAAAACTGGGCTGGTGGTGCACTGGACCAGGCTGCAGGTTCCGGCTGGATGGTTGGGTAAGTAAAAGTAAATTATTCACTTTCCTGCACCTTTGGACAGCTTCGCTACTACAGATACAGTGAAGTTTTGCTACATAGGTGAAATTGCCATGAAGTCAACAATTTCGCCCTGCATAGCACTTCGAATAATTTTTCTAAATAACCCGTAATTCACCATTTGTGACTTCACCTTGCTTTGGGGAGTTTTGGTGCAAATTGCACTTAAAAACCCAAAGCAATGAAATCTCTAAATGGAGAAATCCATAACACCCTCCTGATCTATCCCTGATGTCAAGTGGCCTCCAACCCGCCACCCTGTCAGATAGTGCCTCCACCCTGCTCCCCAACCCCAAGTCAGATCCATATAAAAATATATATTATTTTCCATGGTGTCTAGTGACCTCCACCCCCACCCTGATAGGCAGTACCCCACCTCACCCCCAACCCTGAGTTGGATCCGATTAAAAAATATTATTTTCCCCAGTGTCCAGTGGCCCACCATCCCCACCTAACTGGTAGTACTGACACCTCCCCCAACCCGAGTTGGATCCATGTAAACTAAAATTTACTTTCCCTGGTGTCCTAGCGGCCCCCACCCCACCCTGTCATGTAGCCCCACTCCCTCCAACCATGACCGTGGCGGGCCACTGGCACATCTCTCCACTCACCTCCATGGCTGGCAGCCCACTTGACTCAGCTCAATGAATGAGCGTGTGCTTGTAGAAACATGTGCTTATTCATTGACAAGTCATGGTAATTTCCTCAGACCTGCTGGGGTGTACAGAAGGGGAGGGGACTACTCCAGTGTGTCACGGGTGGGTCAGAATGGGGGGAATGGAGTTGTGGACCTCTCTGGGATTCACAAAACCTTTTCCTCATCTCACTGCCCCCACCAGTGACTGGAGCAGCCCCCTACCCTTCTGTACACTCCAGCAGGACTGAGAAAATTATTGAGACTTGTCAATGAATGAGCGTGTGCTTGTACAAACACATGCTCATTCATTGAGCTGAGTCAGGTGGGCTGCTGGCTGTGGAGGTGAGTGGAGTGATGTGCCAATGGCCCTCTCAAGTCGGGGTTGGGGGAGTGGGGTAATACATGACAGTGTGGGGCTGGGGCCTTGAACACAGGAAATTAAATTGTATTTTACACAGAGCGACTCAGGGTTGGGGGTGGGGTGGTGTTACACCTGTCAGGGTGGGGGGATGGAACCACTAGATACCAGGGAAAGTACTCTTTTGCATGGAGCCAACTTGAGGTTGGGGTAAGGTACTACCTGTCAGTGGAGGGATGGGGATCCACTAGACACCAGGAAAATAATATGTATTTTTAAATGGATCTGACTCAGGGTTGGGGAGAGTGGGGTGGGGACTACTACCTGTTAGGGTGGGGGGTGGGAGCCACTAGACACCAGGGAACCAAAACAAATTTTTTTTACACATCCTGAAGTAAGACGAAGTACCCAGAAAAATAGGACCTTTGCGCTACTTCTGGATGCGTAATTATTCACTTTGCTGCCCATAATATGACCCAAAGTTTGGGTTATACACGAAATACTACAGATAGCGAATTTAATGCAGTTCACCCACCACTATTCACAACTCATATGGGACAGGTATTGAATGGAATGGAGTTGGGGAGAGAGAGAGATAGGGGCAAGTTTTTTGGGGGGATGTTCAGAAACTTCAGCAGGAACAAAATGGTGAGTAACTGGATGGGTTTAAGCCCACATATGATGCACTGCTCCAAGGCACAGGCTTGGAGTCTGTGTGAGAGAAAGACAAAATGTGTTAAATGCCTAAATCAAAAAATTATGTGTGACGAGAGAGACCGACTGACTGAGTGAAGTAAAATGAGACAGCTGAATGAGCAGAGAGAGACTCAAGAGTCAGTGTGGTGGTTGAAGCCTGAAGGTCAACTAATTAACATTTGTTAATGTTTTTTGATATTTATAGCTGAAATGAAGGCTGCAAGTAAGTGTGTGGTGTGCCTTGACCAGATGGTATACAGTAAGGCTGCTGTTGTTATTTGTAGTGGAATGGGCCAGGTGGGCTCTCCCAGTCTGCAGAGCCAAACATTTGAGCTAGAACCAGCTTGCACATTTGAGCAGGCAGTTGGCTGCTGTCTGCTCGAACATGCACACACACACACAGTGCCTGTGCAAATGTGTGAAGGTTCTTGATGGGCGGTTACAGTTACAGTCTCAGATTTTGTCCCTCAGAAGAAGGATGAATCTTACACATTTGAACGTTTCCTGTTTTGTGTACCACTTTTCAATCACACAAAATAAATTTTACCTTTCAGAGATATTCTAGAGCTTGCATTCTGGGGGGCACCAGACCTCCACTGGCTGTTGCCCCCCCATTGAAACCTGAAATGGCACCCCTGCTATAAAGTCTAAATTTACAGGACATCCTCTGCGTGAGCAGCATGTTTTCCATGAGGGATGGATGGATGAGGGACAAAGCAGTTTGTTTTCTTTAAATACATTTTATCCCTGTTTTTCGAGGAGCTGGCCAGCGGGACTCTGGACTCCTCTGGGGGGCTAAAATCCATCCCAGAATGTTTCTCAACCACCAGGATCACAACCGAGATCATCAAGGAGCCAGCCAGCTCCATTTTCTCCCTTCTCCTCTTATGGACATACATGTGCACATGGAGGCGCATGCATGCTGTGTTCCTGCAACACCCTCCCTTGATACTGTCTGCCAGTCAACACTGCCACCGGGCCTCCACCTGGTAGCAGTCATATGGCAGAGGTGGCAATGTCTGTCTCTGGGAGGGGAGAGCTGCCTTGTAGCTACTCAATCCAGCTGTTGCCTCCCCCCCAGCCAACCCCTGACTATCCGAACCCATTCCTGAACCCGGATCACCAGGGTGGCAAGAGAACTGGTGTTCAGCTCCTCAATCCTCATGCCACTGGGTGGGCTAGGACAAAAATGTTTACAGGGGTAAAATGAGGGATATCCCTCACAGTCAGGGACAGTTGAGAGTTATGTCATCCACAGACTATTGGAGCCCCACTCTAGTAAGACGTATGCCCTCCCCGTGAAGCTGATCTCCACACCCCTGCGCTCAGGTGTGTTATGACATTGGGCAAGGGAGAGTGCATCGGCATGCCCCATTGAAATGAATGAGATTTTTTATTACTATTTTATACATTACGATGGCAAGTTTGAGATTAATTAAGGCCACCACTCGACTAACAAGGGCCTTGTTAGTTGAACAGTGGCCTTCATTAATCTCCAACTTGCCATCATAAAGTATAAAACAGTAATAAAAAAAGCATTCATTTCAAAGGGGCATGCCCCCACACTCCTGCTTCTGGCTCCCTAGTACTTCGGTAAGAGACTCTTGACTAATACCTATACTTGGTGGGTTGTCTGTAATGGTGCAGCCACATCCGTTACAGTGTGTGTGTATGAGGGGGAGAGCTGGTCATGTGGGTGAGTGCTGAGTTATTGCTACTTTAGTGTTTACCCTTTAAAGTCTGTTTGGATGGAAGCATTCAAAACTATGAAGAGAAAATAGTAGGCGTACACACCAGACAGAAATGATTAAGTAATTGTGTGGATCAGTGTGTGTGTGTATGGATGGTGGGTAGAACCACACGTGTTTCCGATAGTATGTGTGCTACAGTTCAGCTGTGCAGCTGAGATGAGGGGACATGAAAACTCAGAAATATGGTAGTGGCTATAAGCATGCCATATGCATGCAGATGCATGCAGATTTGTATTGCAGTACAAGTGAACCATATGTATGAAGACAGTATAGCATAGTGGTTAAGGGCACTGAGCTGCAAACCTAGAGATCCTGGAGACCTGGGTTTGAATCTTGTCAACCCCCACTTATACACTGTGTGATCCTGAGCTAGACATTTAACTTTTATTCGTGCAGTTGTAAATGACCTCATGCTTGTTGCATGCATTCCACATGCATGCAATCTGTTCCAGTTTAACATAAAAAAAACATACTTACAGCACACATGCTACATGCATGCAGTTAGTTCTAATTTAACATTAAAAACATGTTTGCAGCACACATGCCACATAGGTAGTTTTTATGTGCACGGCATGCAAATATTTCACATAATTATTTCTGTAAGGCTAACTCTCTGCACTTGAAGCTCAAAACTGAAATTGTAAAACATATTTAGTAAATTTAACTTACAGTTCATATTTAAAACATGAAGTGAATGAAGCAGTAATTATACAAAGTCAGATTTGGTCTGCTGGGTGTCATCATTCTTTTTAAAGCTGCTTTTTACAGCTGCAGTGGGTGAAGCCCTGCAGACGTTTTAGTATTTCAGTAGAAAAAGGGAGCCCTCCAGTATTCCTAATGGACGAGATAATATTGGTGGTTTTGTGTTATCAGTATGCTAATTAGTTGTAGCAGTCTAGCAGTCTACTAAGGAGAGTTTCAAGGCATAATTTTTATGCTAAGCTTCAATCTGGGTCGAATTATCTTTGAAGAAAAATTCATAGCTCATAAACATGTCAAGTCACTTGGGTTTTCCCAGGCATAAAAGGTAAGCGAGAGTGAGGAGGGAGGTTTTAGATTTCATATGCTATGCTGAAAGGCCTCAGACAGGCCAGACAGAAACTGAAGCATTAAATGAGAAATCAGACCAGAGACCTACTTTTACATGAAGTGCATAGTGTTATTTTTTTATCAACCAATATTCATTATTCCAAACCATGTAACATTTCAAGAGTATTTATTTTATTTTTATTTATTTTATTGAATTCTAGGATTACAATACCTTTGAGCAAGAACAGCTAATTTTAAAAGGTTCCACATCAATGGGGAGGGTAACAAACTTACAAAGGGCAAAACAGTTGCATGGTATCCAATAACACAGAGAAGGCAAAAGCATTACTATACCAAAAATTCATGGGGCGAGACTAATATGACAGAGATCTATACCAAGTGCTAAGGTATGCTATTAAAGAGATCACAGGTAGTGTGTGAAAGGGGTAGACCCAGGAAGAGTAAGCAGGCTGGAAAGCCATTGTCATTGTAGAAAGGAGTACAGAGAAGTGCTCAGGTGGGTAGCAGAATGCAGACAGGGTCAGAGTAGTGCCAGTTTGAGGGGGTGGGTGTGGTAGCAGAATGTGGACAGGGATCAGAGTAGAGTCAGTTTAATGGGGTGGGGTATGAGAGGTAGGGGAGGGAGGAAGCAGTGAGGAGGGAGGAGGAGGGGTGATAATGGGCAAACAGGGGGAGACTGCAGGTGCAATTAGGAGTGGAAGAGCATTAAAATGCAATTGGAATACACGGAGAGGAGGCCCCCTTAAGAGAAACAGTCACAGCTCCTGTCAGTTGTGAAGTGCTGCTGGAGCAACCATTTGAAGGGGCCAAATTCTGGAATAGACACGATGTCTCTGTTTAGTACATTGTACCATTGAGGAGCTCTGTAGGCAAACAACCTCTGTCCCATAGAGGACCAGCATCTGGGAACCTGGAAGGTTTGATAGAGAGAACTTCGGGTAAGCAGGGAGCTACAGTGGGCATTGAACAGCTTTTCAACATCAGGTAGCATGAGACCAAGGAGCACCTTTTTGTTTATCAAGCATGTCTGATATTGAATCCTGCTAATGAGTGGAAGCCCCCCAGACTGCGCATACAAGTCATGGGTGAGTGTTAGATGGGCAGTGTCAGTAATGAGTCTACATACTTTGTTGAGGGCCACAGATATCCTGCAGAGGGCAGAAGGGGAAGCAGAGCTGTAGATGACCATTCCATAGTCAATGATAGATGTACAGAGCTGTGAATTACTAGTCTAAGGGCATCAGGTGTAATGCTGTGTTTATGTCTGTGTAGTAGGCCAATCCTAATATGAACAGCCTTTGGAACATTGTCAATATGCTGTGCAAAGGAAAGGTAGCTATCCACTGTGATGCCCAGATATTTAAACTGCTAGACCTGTTCAAGAGGGACACCAGAACAACTCCTAATGGTGAGGGACTGGGATTTGTGCTTGTTGCACACACTGCTGAATAACATAACCTTAGCTTTGCTGTAATTCAGGACCAGATTGTGGGAGCTGAACCACTCTTCAACTCACTCAAAGTCAAGCTGTAGGTGATGTTCAAGGAGCTTAGTGCCATAATGACTGGAGCAAATTACAGCATCATCTGCATAGAGTAGTATTTTCTGGTGACAGATGTGAGGGAGGTTGTTTAAGAAAAGACTGAAAAGGAGAGGTCCCAAGATGAAGCCCTGAGGTACACCAGAGTGGACTGGTTTTCATTCCAAGATGACATTGGCAATCCTAACTTGCTGAGACTGGTCCTCCAGATAACTTTTGAACCAGAGTAGTGCATCATTGGAAAGCCCAATTGAGGACATCTGTTTAAGTAGGAGCAGGTAATTAACAGTATCAAAGGTTTTGTTTTGTCAATGAAAGCCACACCCACATAGTTACCCTGATCAAGTGAATTGTGGATGAAACCAGTGAATTCCAGGAGGGCAGTGGTGGTGCTGTGCCCTCTTCTAAATCCATGCTGTTGTGGGCATTGGATTTCGTATTTTTCCAGATATTCTACTAACTGGTCAGACACTATGTGCTCCAAAGCTTTAGACAAAGGAGGAAGGATGGAGATAGGCCTGTTGTTGGTGTGCAGTGCTCTATCTTCATTCTTGAGAACAGGTGATATAAGCACAAGTTTCCATAGAAGGGGGAATTGTGCCAACCTCAGTGATAGATTCAAGATCTTTGTATTTGGTATGAGGATTTCTTCTAGTATGAGAGCAACCAACTTTAGGTCAAGGGAATCCCCGCTGTGTCTAGATTTACCAAGAACCTTGTGAATATAGGTTCCGGCCAGATGCAGTGGAACCTCTTTAAAGTAGAACTGTGGGAAGGGCTGGCTCAAGGATGCTGTGTCCGGGGTGGCACTAGTGGTGGGAATGTCGAAGAAGTCAGGTGGAAGGACACTGTCCAGATCCAAAAAAGCATTGTTTAAGGTATTGGTTATAGTGTCAAGATCCAGTGTTGGTCTTCCATTGATGCTGAGCATAGTGGGTGCCAGCTTGGGGTCTTTACCAGTGAAGTCTTTTAAGTTGCTCCCCAGGAGTTAGAGAGTGTTTACCTGAAATATTTGCTTTTCACACTTCAAATAGCTCACATGCATTAATTTCTGGCAGTTTTGTATTTTTGTACATCCGCTTGTTTATGGGTTGCTCTTGCACAGTGCCAGAGGTGGTCCCTTAGTTTCAGATGAGTAATAAGTTCAGGCATTATCCATGGGTTGGAGGTCCCTTTAACCTTCTTTTTTCTCACAGGCGCATATATATCGCAGGTCCCAGTAAATTGTTTGATGAAAAGATCCAGAGCTAAGTTAACATAATTGAATGTATCAAGCAGTGCCCAGTCAAGTCTACAAAGATGTGATTTGAATGGTTCAAGGTGCCCACATCTTAGCACCCTACTATACACTAATTTAGGAGGAGGCTTGATGCCCTTATTTGACCAAACACAGATAACAGTTGGGTGGTCACTTATGGTGTCAGGGAGCACAGACACCTTAGCAATATGCTCTGGGTGGTTAGACAGTATCCAGTCACGCAGAGTACTTGTACCTGTCCAATAATTACATCTAGAAGGGGTGGAAATGAGCTGAGTAAGGTGCTATGCCATGATAGCATCCTTATAGGTACAGGCATCAGGTGAAAGCCAGTTTGTGTTAAAATCACCCATAATTATTGTTGTGAATTATGGTGCAGGCCACTTAGATATTCCATTATGCTATTGAAACCAGCAGCCTGATCCTTAGGGAGTAAGTACACAGGTGCTATTGTAAAAACCTTGTTATGTGCTCCAAGGAGAACTTTGATTGCAGGGCCCTGTGACAGAGATTCAGGGTTAGGCATAGGTATGGCATGGCTCATATAAGTGTCCTCAAGATAGATGGTGCAGCCACCACCTCTTTTTGTAATCATGTCTTGCCTGAAGATAGTATATCTTGGGATAGTGACTGCGGTATCAGGTATCTTTGGATTCAGCCAGGTTTCAACAACAGAAAGGATGTCAGGATTATTCTGCTGTACCGAGGTTTGGAGGTTATCTAGTTTGCTGAGGAGGTTACAAACATTCATCGATGCCAACCTTAGCGACCCAGACTTCACACACCTGAGGGGTGTGGCTGGTCCATCTGGTCCAAGGTTAGGGTGGACATTGCCAGACTGCAGTAGAAGCATTAGTAAAAGTTGCAGGAGGTAGGCTTTGAGCATTTTGTGGAATACTTTGCTGGTAAGCCATCTTTGCATTGTAATGCTAAGTTTGTGTGGCCGCTCAGTGAGGCAGAGTGGTATTGCCAGGGGGTGTAGCTCGCAATAGGGCTGGAAGATTGCATCCTTAGAAAGTGGGCTAAGAGCCTGTTTGGGGTACAGTGGTCCATCTTGTTGTAGTCAGGTACACTGGTAGCCATGCCTGAATAGTAGTGTGTGTAATCAAGTAGTGTGTACTGGTAAGGAGGTCATTGTGTGGTGACATCAAGAACACCAGAGCAGGTCACAACCACCTCCAGTACCATTATGAGTGCCAGGGCCAAGTAGTCCATGATAGAGGCTACCAAAGGGGTCACAGCTAGGCAGGAATTAGTCAAATGCTGTAGCTAGGCACAGAGTATGGATGTTGAGAGAAAGGGACTGGTGAGGACTCATATGTGTATGAAGTGCGATAGTCCTCTAGTGGTTAGTTAGTAAAACTGTCCAATGGGAAAATAGACACTTAGCTAACTATCATGTCACAGCAAACACTATATAAAAATGCCCAGATAGGGTGGGTGGGAGGGGAGCTCCAATCGCCAGGGCTGAGAGTCTGTATCCAATGAATGGTGAAGTGCCAAAAAGTCCAAAACTTGAAAAAGCAAAATCAAGCTGCTTCAACAGAGAGTCTGCCTACCTAGGTTTGGGTTCAGTAGCTGCAGAGGCAGAGGGTGTCTGCTCCTGAGTAGTTGGCTGTTGAGCATGGTTGGTAGTTGTTAGATAGGCCACATCTCTGCAATATGCCCACTCAGGGCTCTGCTCATCTCGGGTCCAGTTCTGGAACTGCTGAGGTGGGGGGGGTGTCCACTCCGACTGAGGTGGATGGTGTGAATGGGCAGAAGCTGTTAAATAGGTTGCCACGCCGCACAAGCACCCGCTAAGGGCTTCATTGGTCTGGAGAGGGAAACAGAAAAATGGGAGGTTAAGTTAGTGAGATAATCAGTAGGGGAGAGGGCTAGAAGGCTGACGGCAGACAGCCAGTGGGGGGGTGGGGGCAGGACAAGCAGGAACAATAGAGGGATTAAGTTAGAGCAGTTAGGGGGAAAGTACAGAAATGATAGGAGGCAGGGGAACAGAGAAATGGGCTGGTTCTCAGGCAGTGAGCATGTCAGCAGCCACCACTAGGTTAGAATTAGTCAGGAGCTGAGTAAGAAGCACAGCCAGGCTAGATAAAGTAGCTAAAGGAGACAGGGTTTTGCTAGGCAGTCTAATTAGATAGGTCACTGCACCACAAAAGCTCCCACTAAGGGCTTTGTGGGTCTAGGTTTGGGTCTGGTAGCTGCCAAAGCAGGGGGGTGTCCGCTTCTGAGGAGTTGACTGTTAAGCATGGTCAGCGGCCATTAGATAGGTTGCCATGCCACAATATGCCTGCTCAGGGCTCTGCTAATCTCAGGTCCAGTCCGGTAACTGCTGAGGCAGGGGGGTGTCCACTCTGACAGAGGTGGATGGTGTGAGTGGGCAGTGGCCATTTGATAGATTGCCATGCTGCAAAAGGGCCTGCTAAGGGCTCCATGGGTCTAGGTTTGGGTCTGGGAGCTGCAGAGGCAGGGGGGTGTCTGCTCCCAAGGAGTTGGTTGTTGGGCGCAGTCGGCAGCCATTAGATATGTTACCATGCCACAATACATCCGCTCAGGGCTCTGCTCATCTTAGGTCCAGTCCTGGAACTGCTGAGGCAGGGGAGTGTCCGCTCCAACTGAGGTGGATGGTGTGAGTAGGCAGCGGCCATTAGATAGGTTGCCACACCACAAAAGCACCCACTAAGGGTAGAATTGGCTGAAATTCACATAATAATCATAAAATTAGTATGCAATGCTTTACTGCTAATATACCTCACAAAATAATTTGTATAATCATTTTTATTAATTCTTTTGGTAACTGGGTAAGTCCCCCTAGGCACAAGTGCCTGTTTTAATGGGCAACATGGGATCACTAGAGTGGTTAAGTGACTTGCTCATTATCAAACAATATACAGGTGGAGGTAGTGGGAATCAAACCCAGGTCTGCTGGATGTATCAAGCTTATTCATAGCTTGAGTCATTAACCTCTAGCCTATACTACCAGCCTCAATTGTAAAATGGAGTGGAACAGTCTCCACATTATATGTACTTCTTTATCTGCTTTCTTTAAACATTTTTTCCAAAAAATCTGTGTGCATAAACATATATTAAATTATGCTCCTAAATATCAGTATGGGCACTGCAAAGTCACTAAAACATGTTATTAAAACTTGTTAATGGCCATACAATTGTTTACAAAATGAGTTCATTTTCAAATGTTATATCAAAATCTTTACCAGACACAAATACAAATAATTACCTGACCCAGGTTTGCTGGGAAGTCACTATGTTACTATGCTACATGCCATCACAAAATAAAAACATGCAGTACATCATACTACTCTTTAAATATGAAAAAAAAAATCAGTACAGACAGTTAACCTAATTTACTTCACTCCTTCTTAAATTCTGCGACCATTTTAGCCCCTTCCACCCCCTCTGGTAGGCTATTCCATGTGTCCACCACCCTCTCCGTGAAAAAACATTTTCCCACATTTCCCCTGAGTCTCCCCCCCAACATCTTTCTGTGCCTCTTTGACTTGCAGTATCTCTTACTTTGGAAGATGCTTCCTTCTTGTACTAAGTTTATACCTTTGATGTATTTGTATGTCTCAGTCATGTCTCCCCTTTCCTCCAGGGAATACATTTTTAACTCCTTTAGTCTTTCCTTATAGGTCTTATCCTGCAGGCCCTGCACCATTTTAGTTGCCCTGTACTGCACTGCCTCCACCTTGTTTTTATGTTCTTTCTCAGATGGGGCCTTCAGAACTGGATGGAGTATTCCAGTTGCATTCTTTCATTAGTGTCTTATACAAGGGCAAGATGATCTCCCTCTTTATACTCCTGATACCACTCCCTATGCATCCAAGCATCTGGCTAACCTTTCCAGCTGCCTTATCACACTGCCTAGTTTCTCTTAGGTCCTCTGAGATGATAACTCCCAGGTTTCATTCCTGATTTGTGACTGTCAGTACCTCCCCACCTAGTTTGTACCTTGTCCCTATGTTCTTATTCCCTATGTGCATGATCCTGCATTTCTTTGCATTGAATCCCAGCTGCCATTCTTCAGACCATTTCTCCAGTTTTTTAAGGTCCTCACTCATTCTTTCAACACCCCCTGGCATGTCCACCCTTCTGCATACCTTTCTATTATCTGCAAAGAGGCATACCTTCCCCTCCAGTCCCTCTGCAATGTCCTCAATAAAGACATTGAAGAGGACCAGACCCCACGCCAACCCCTACAGCACCCTGATCATCATCTCTTCCTCTCCAGGAATACTCGCCATTAACCACAACCCTCGGACTCCTGCCATTCGGTCAGTTCTCCAACCACAGAATTATTTTAAGATCCACCCCAAGGCTGTGCAGTTTGTTAATCAGACTTCTATGGGGGATGGTGTTGAAGGCCTTTCTGAAGTCCAGATAGGCCACATCCACTGCATCTCCCTGGCTGACTTCCTTAATTACTCAGTCATACCCTAGATTAGTACAATGAGTTAGTGTAAAACACTGTGCTAACCTTAAATACAGTCAAAGTAAGCGTTAGATGTATATGCAAATAAATGCCATATAAGGCAGTGTATGTGTGTGTGTGTGTGTGTGTGTGTGTGTGTGTGTGTGTGTGTGTGTGTGTGTGTGAGAATGCTCTGTGTGTAGTTAGTGCACTGCTATGTTATACTGCAATATATATGCATATATGTGTATATGTATTAGACTTGTGTGTGTGTGTGTGTGTGTGTGTGTGTGTGTGTGTGTATGTGTGTGTGTGTGTATCACAGCAGTTAGAAAGTGCAGTTAGTTGGCTCAGTTTTCAGTGCAAAAATTGCTAGTCTACATTCCCCCACGATCTAGATCAGATTCAGCTTTATGCATATCATTGCTGATTTAATTGAGGTGTCTATTGGTACACCCCCCCACTCCCATCCTCCAATGCCCCTCTAAGCCTGAAAAGAAGAAAATGGTCCCTCAGTGTCTTTTTTTAATCTGTAAAAATGTGTGTAGACAGTGCACTGTTATGTTATACTGGAATATATATGCATACATGTGTATATGTATTAGTGTGTGTGTATTACAACAATTAGAAGGTACAGTTAGGTGGCTCCGGAGTAATGCAAAAAGTGCTAGTATACACATTTCTCACTGCCCACAACACCATTATTTTGCAGCTGTATTGGCTCTTGCTAGACTTGTTAAATTAATATTCAATAAGTAGAATTTCTGAAGATAGTGTGTATATGAGAACCTTGCTAAAATCATATTTAGCTTAAGATTTTGAGAATATTTAAAGTGACACATTGTAAAAAGAAGCATAATTAGTGCATAGGTATTCAGACTTTGCATTCTTTTAATCCAATAGAACACAGCTTAGTTACCAAAATGGCAGAGAAAAAGCCAGAAAACACCTTTCAGACAGCACACACTAAGGCTGATAATCAGCAATGATAGATTATGGACTTCTATGCATGATTGTTTCCTTAGCAAATAGCCATTTCTTCCTTTGATATTTTTCTGCAGTGGACTGGTGAGGTAAGAAACAAATTCTCACACCTTTTTATCATTATAGCTGAAAGAATGTACTTTTTAACAAGACAGACAAAAACATTTTTCTACCTGGAATCTAACATTCTGCAATGTAGGACAGCATTTATTATTAACAAGGTGGGACTTTGACTGCATAACAGACTTCAAATTTATACAGATCTTTCTAGGAGACTGTATTGCAGAAAATCAATTTCAGAAATACAATTGCTAGATAAATAGAGAATAATGCATATGTAGGGGGTTGATATGCAGTTTTCTTACACACCCAAGGTGTGTGATATTAGAGAAACTCCGAGAGTGAAGCTTGAGAGGTTTCACTAGTATCACACACCGAGGGTGTGTATAAAAAACTTTGTATCAACACCCCACAAATGTATTATTTTTTATAATAACTGGTGCATGGACTTTTGGTGAAAACGTATTTGGCTGAAAGAGAAAGCATGACTGAGCGGTATTTGATTCAGTAAATTATTAGGAGGCAGTATGGCACAGTGGTTTAAGGCTCTGAGCTGCAAATCTGGAGACCTGGGTTTGAATCCCACAGCCCCCACTTGCATACTGTGTGACAATGAGCAAGTCACTGAACTTCCTCATGCTCCCAGGTTGCACCTGCAAACAAGCTTTCAGCTTAGTGTGTCTCACCTGGTAAAATAATTGGATAAAAAAAAATTATATGCCCCAAAATCCACAAAAAGAGAAGTGGCTTATATGAAAAAAATTCTAACCTGTGGGCGCTGAGTTAATTTTTTTCCGTTTAAGATACAAAAGCCACTGAGTGTAGATTGATGAGTGGATGTTATGCGGCTTCAGAAGGCGAGATTCAGCGTGAACAAGTGTTGCTATAGCAACACTGGGTTGCCAGCAGATCTATTCTGAAACTCTTGATATCACTAAAGCTCTCTTCGTCTATCTCTTGGTTTCTGTTTCTCAAAACTGAGAAACAATTAGCTTATCACCTACAAGTTAAAATTATTCTATACAAAGCACTTCTCTTTTTGTGGATTATGGGGCATATAATTTACCGAACATTGCTTGGCCATGCTACTGTGATGGAGAAAAGTGAAGATGATCATCACGTACAGTGTAAGTGAGAAGTGATTTACAGCTACTCAACTACGGTGTTTGAAGGGTATATGAAGTCAGGCTTCTTAGCGCAAGACTGTAAAAGTCATATCAACCCGCAGGTTGATACAGTTTTAAGTATCACCTCTGTGGGTTGACTCTAACTTAACATCGCAAAATGGGTTGATAACTGGGGTCACCAGTTATTATAAGGTTTTAATTCATATACAAGTTTAGGGTTACTAATAATACTTCACGCAATATTTATTAAATCGAATTACCTGACCTCTAGATTCTGAGCCTTATGCACAGAGAATGAGTAGCAAAAGAAAAGCAGCAACACCTGTGAACTCATTAAAATGGAAAAAAAAAATGTTATGACGCAAAATAGCTGATAATTCTCATACGAAGGGGCAACAAATCACCAGTTATGTTTTCAAACCAGGGCTCCCAGGTAAATCTAATATGAGAAAGGATAGTAACGATTCAAGATTCTTTATTACCTTAATTAGCATCATTTCCTATAAGTCAAAAATATAATTACATAGGAAAATCCATTGTTAGAGCAAATAAGGAATCTTGAGGGATCAAACAAAGCACAAGTTCAAGTAGTAGAAAGCCAGATTAAAGCTCCAGAGAATGTAAAAAAAAAATACCTTTTGAAGTCTCACTTGAGAATGAAAAAAAAAAAACAGAGGCAGAAATGCAATAAAAAAAAACCTGATGTTATACGGAAACCAGATGAAAAAGACAAACCTGAAATTAAAGATGATATTCAAGCTAAACAGTGGAAACAGTAACTATTACAGTTGAAAACAGATTTACAGCTAAGTCATTTTAAAATGACTTTGAAACATTTATTTCCTCATATATGGATAAACTTAACTTAGACCCTCCACCTGAGGGATTAACTAATATTCAACAATTAACACAGCTGTGACAGACAATTCATCAAGAGGGTAGGATCAACTCAGAAAACCAAGTCTCAAATGAAACAGTTAGAGAGAATAAAGGGCTGATGACACGTGTTGGAGGAGCTTGTCAGCTGAAGGATCTTTCTTCCCTATAATTTGGGACTGCCTCTTTATCAAAGAGTATTGGAGAAAGATACATTTGGATTGTCATAAAGTGTTGGGTACTGCATATTGCTTCTCACATCCCTTTATTTACTGGTAGTCCTCCCTCCATGGGTGTCCAGGGCGGATGCACACATATAGGCCCAGATATTCAAACTGTGCCACAAAGTAGCGCAATAGCAGGAGCAGGTGCAAGTGCAGTGCGCCTATGCGCAACACGCCCAATATTCAAACACTGCGCAGGCCAAGATGCGCTTGCACAACACAACTGAATATCATGCCAACCGTGCCATGGCACAACCAGGGATGTGCAGTGGTGCAGGTCTGATGCACAGTAGCACAACCAGGGATGTGCAGTAGAGCAGGGTAGCAGCACATCAGCACAACCAGGGATGAGCAGGGACAGGATGCAGGGGTTCACCACCCATGGAAGACATGGGCATAGGAGCATGCAGCAGAACAGACATCACCCCCACACCCCATGAACCACACAACCTGAGGAGAGCTGGAAGAACCACCAGCTCATGGACACCAGTAACAAACCCACAGCCGGGGCATGGTGCCCCAGCACACCCCCTAGCAAGCTGTGACTGGAACACAAGGAGGTCTGGTCACCTCGTGCTACACCATCCCACCAATGCAGAGCACACCCTGCACAGCGATCCCCAGACATCTTGCCCAGGAGCAGTGCCCAACAGTACATGTCACCCTATTCATGCCACCACCCCTACTGTGACAATGCAACCCTGTGCACCATGGAGCCATGCAAGGCAGCCCCACCGTGAGTACCCTGCAGTGGGCGGCTGCAGCCACCAATACAAAAACTACAGACACAGTGCTGCCCTGCACGGTCCCCCCGAAGTACAGCTTTGAGACCGACCCTGTGTCGGCACACGAGGTACCCCGCATGGGACAGGGCCTGCCCCGGACCCCTACACCAGTGGTACAGCACCCCGCACACCCACTCAAGCACACACCCTGTCCCAGCACTGGCCCCAACAGCCAGCACAGATGCCCACAGTGGTGCATGGAAGCATGCGCACACAGGATGCAACACAGTGTATGGACAAACACCCACCCATACGCAAGGGCACACCAACACAGGGACACACTAGCGGGGCAACATACCCACTGGTGTGTGGCCACAGCAGCCGTGTACCCATGGCCAGTACCCCTCCATGGCACAGGTGTACCAACCACCCTGCGCATGCACCATGAATCTGTATGCCACCAGCATGCGGCCGGAGCACAAGTGACAGACATTGGAACACATTCCCTGCAACAGACACAAGCGACAGCATGGAGAGGGTACAACAACAGCGGAGGCCACAGTGCCACTCCAGGCAGACGTGCACCATACCAGTGACAGGAGGCAACCCAGCATTGCGCTGGGTACAGGGGGTGGCCAGCATGGACAGCCACCACTGACATGCCAGCAGACCGTGCATAGCACAGACATTCAAGGGTGTCAGCTGCACAGGCCATGGACAGTCTGACAGGGGTGCCATGGACACAGTGCATGCACCATGGACCATTGCACACAGGCGTCCAGTGCACAGAGAACAACACACATATCACAGACAGTGACTGAGTCCCCCGGCCACACCATAGGCGGGTTCCTGCCGGACACACACACACGCCCATGCCTGCACCACCCCTGATGCCATGCACACCACTGCAGCCAAGCACCTGTAGCCTGCTGCAAATCAGAGACCACCACAGTTGTCATAACAAAATGCGTGTATTGAACAATGGGAACAAACAAACTTATTTACAATTATTTACAAGGGTGGGGGGAAAGGGCCACAAACCAGGTGGGGGTGGACATGGGGCAGGGGTGAACAAATGGGAGAGGGAAGAAGGGGTGTGAGGGTGGGTCCAGGGGGTTAGGGATTCAGGGAGCGTGGAGGGCCTATTGCCTGCCCCGCTCTCCACTCCTGTGGTACCTCTGGGTACTTCATCTCTGGACCCCATCCCACTCCATCCTATCCAGAATTTCCAGGGATGCCTGTGCCAGCTGCAGTAGCTCCTGCATGCCACGTTCTGTGGCCATCCAGCGATGTCCACCTAGGACAAGGGAGCAGAGTCAATACTTGTGACTGTCCATCCCCCTGCAGTCCACCCATTGTGCATGGCATACAGCCATGGGCCATGCCCCTGTGATGGTGTGTGACCACCCACAGTGACCGCATCCACAAGACCTGCCTACCCAGGCACACACAGCCATGCGGACTGCTGCACACACCCACTGCCCAAGTCCCACACAGCACCACCGTGGCCGTACAGTGACATGGCTATGCGGTGTGAAGGCAGTGGCACAGCCATGTACCTGGTGCATGCATGGACCACCAGTGATGCACACCCACACATGCAGTGCCACAGGACAGTGCTGAGTATACCGTGTGGCATGCACGGCGGTGGTGTCAAGGGCTGGTGGCCATGCCCGCTGCCAACCCTTCAACACAGCATGCACAGAAGTTCTTGGAAGAAAGGCACTCATCTGCATCTGCAACAGCCGGGCGCTGCTGTACCAATGGCCCTCTGCCACCTCCCTGTTCCTGTACAGCATCCCTGTCATGCTGTGCTCTTACCTCCCGAGCACGACGTCGCTCCTCAGGGCCTAGGGTGCAAACACGGAGAGGGGAACATCAGTACAAACCAGTAGCAAAGCCCTCCCTGGAGTGTGCAATCCCACACAGCCCAGCCATACCGCAACCCCACCACCACCACCACCGCCCACACTGGATGGCCCCCACCCCCCTGCATGGTGGACACATGCACACCATGATACCAGGATGGACGGATGCTACCAGTGTATGGATGGAACACCTACCTGGCTGTGGCACAGTGCCTCGCCTGGCACATGCCCGTAGTTGACCCAGCCTATCTGGGTCCCTCCGCCGGAGGTCCCCATAGTGGTGGTGACACTGCTGTGTGCTACAGGTAATCCCAGTGGCCTCCTCCATGGCCTTTGCCACCTCCTCCCACACAGCGCTTCTTGGCCTGTCCAATGGGTCTTACCCAAACAGGACCCCAGCATGGAGCTCAACAATGGCCATAAGATTGGCCAGCTCTAGTACGCTCCACTGTGGTGCTCTCCTGCATGCCATCATCCATGCAGGCCAGATCACAAAATGGCGCTCTGTAGTGCACGTCCCCCATGTGCAGATGCTGTGCAGTGCAGCGCTGCCATTCCCCATTGCACTGTCACCAAACAGCGCGATAGGGGTGCACCCATGTGGACGCATGGCACCCAAGGGGCAAAGGTCGAACGCAGGGTCAAGGGTCTGTCGCGCACAGACAGCCACAGCGATATTGGGACTCCCTGCGTGTAGCACGGTAGGGTGCCTGTGTGTGACATCCTGCAGTGGCCTACTGCACTGTGGCACCATGGCACCTACGGCACTCCAGGGCACGAGCGCCACACATGAGAACAGCACACTAGCGCCACTGTCACAGTGGTGGCCATGCCCTGCACTGCCTCCCGTGCTCAGCATGTCATCAGTATGGCAGGCATCGGCGTTAACTCCCCCCAGACATGCACCATGCGGTGCCTACTGTGCACGTCACAGAACTGTGCCATTGCCTGAGCACGCTCAACACAATTGCGCAAGGTGCAACAGTGTGATATTCAGCCAGAATATGTAAATCAGCTCATCAGCAATTCCATGACTCAGCCACTGCATTAGCATCCACTTAAAGTTGAGCCTCACCTCATTTGCATGCCTTGCACCATATAAATGCGACATGGGGCTGCAGAGGACATAGTTTGGTATTGCAGTCTATTGTGGTGGGTTGCATGCTGTTTGGAAGTGTGGACTGTGGTGTGTGAGAGATGCATGGGACTGCACAAACAAAGGTAACACCTATCATTCCCACAGGCTCTATAATGACCGAATATGAGGAAGAGGAGGAGGAGGAACAGGAACGTGGGAGAAGGAGGAGGCCCAACTTCACCCGGGTGGAATCAGATGCCCTGTTCGAGGCCTACCTTGACAGGGAACTGCTGCTCAGCGGACAGCGGGGAACACCACAGGCCCATGCTGCAGCATGGGGTGAGGTTGCATGTGCCGTGAACCAGCATGGCAGCCACCAGTGGTCCATGCAGGAATGTAAAAAGAAGGTTGGCATGGACAAGAGGAGGATTAAGGACAAGATGGCTGCCATCAGGGCAGCACGTGCTGCAACCAGTGGTGGACAGCCAGATGTGCCACTCCTGATGCCACAGGAGGAGCGGGTGGCTGGCAGCATGTGGCGTTCTGCCATCGAGGGCTTTCTAGGTGGTGGCTTCCAGACGGATGGCAGCCTGTCACTGCATGGTAGGTCCTTTGCTGTCACTGTGTGGGAGGTGGGGGAATGCCACAAGGTAGGGCGGAGACATTAGCGCTACTGTGTTCCCTTACAGCCCCTGAGCGTCTACATGGGTCAGCGGTGGTGGGTGTGTCCACCAAGGGCGATGCCCTGGACATGGAGGAGTGCCCATCCACCTCCACAGGTGTCTGAGGGTCAGGACCACCACATACCTGCTTGTCTGTCTGAACTGAACATGGACATGGACTGGTGCTGGATCTGTCACTGATGATGATGGATCACACATTCCGGACAGTGATACGTGTGGGATGCAGGATGGTCCCACAGCAGGAAACGGCACAGATGTAGCCGTGGGTGGTGCCACCGTGGAGGCCTGCATGCCATCACAGTCCCAGCCTGTGCCTGTATGCCCCAGTGGGGCAGCACTGGTGTGCGTCCAGGTCAGTGGGGCTGTTGTGGCCGCTGTGGTGGCACCGGTGAGCCCTGGCGATCGGCGGCCGGAGGGGCAGAGCCAGCAGTCAGCCAATGGCTATGGGGGGACAGTGTCGGGGGGCGGCGTCAGTGCACCATGTGTGGACATGCCTCGGCACGGCTCTGGTGTGCAGCGCCCATCATCAAGGGGTGCTGCCCAGCACGGCCAGGAATACCATGAGGGATGGCATGCCGAACCGGCGGATGACCTCTTTGATGAGCACAGCCGCCTACTCCAGGCTTCAGTGGATCAGCAGTTGAGGCTTGTGACGGCGGTGGATGTACTCAGTGTGGTTCTGCACCAGGCAGAGGCGCGGCGCTGCAGAGACCACGGTCTGCTCCTGGCAGAGATGGCCCAGCAGCGGAAGGATGTGACTGCTGCCATTGCCAGGCAGACACATGCATTCACAGCTGTCATGGCCACATTGGGCACCCAGTTCATTGCCCATGCACTGCAGACACTGCACAGTGTCACGTCCATCCCCTGTTCCCAGCGTCGTGCAACACCTTCCATGTTGACACCAGGTTCAGCTGTGGGCATGCCGAGCACGTCTGGTGTGGGCATGTTCAGTGAGCTGCAGACCCCTGCACGAACACGGTCATGTTTCCCGCAGCATCACCCCTGGGTGCCGTCGGTGCCACCCCATGAGGCCAATGGTCAGCCTGGCATGGCTGTCAGGTCTCAGCGGGGCCACCTACTCATCTGTGGTGGCCAAGGCACTGTGCCGCATGACTGACCTGTCTCCCACCATGGCCACTGTGTGCTGTGCCACTGCTCTGTGTGCAGTGTGTTGTGCATTGTGCGATGCACGGGTGGGGTACCTGGCCCTGCACACACACGGTCCCTGTGCACACCCTCCCGGCTGCTGGCCACTGTGGCGTGTGCATGATGATGCCTGTGTTGCACTGTCCACCAGTGTGCAATGGTGCCCAGCATCTGAGACACGCACAGTGACCACCACTGGGCATGGTCGTGTGTGGACCTGTGTGTGGGTAGAGGTTGCATTCGGGGTTGGCGTGCCTTCTACCCCTTGTGCATGTCTTGTGGTGTGTGTGTGAGTGTGTGTGTGTGTGTGCATGTGTCGTGTTTGGCCCTGCCCATCCCCGATGGTGTGTGCATTTCCACGCTCAGACCCATTCTCTTGCCACCATCTGCCCCTGGGGTTCTTCCATGCCTGTCTGTGGGTTGTGCCCTTGCCATTGGTGGTTGCACATGGCCCCATGACCTACCTGTGTTGGCTGAAGTGCTCCTCTGTGATGGAGTCCCGGTGCAGCTGTGACATCCGGATCAGGCGGGGGTCCCTTTGCCCAGGGGGAGGCTGCCCATCACCCTCTGGACTGGCGTCCTCATCATCCCCATCGCTGTCCCCCTCTTCGACCTCTATGGCTAACCCACAGTTGTTGGCCATGTTGTGCAGGATGCAGCAGGCCAGGAATAGCCCACAGGCCTTTGAGGGGCTGTACTGTAGGGCACCACCAGACTTGTCCAGGCACCGGAAATGTGCCTTCAGCATCCCAAACACCCGCTCAATGACATTCCATGTTGTGGCGTGTGCCTCATTGCACCATTGCTGCGATGGGGTCGCTGGGTGCCGGTATGTTGTGAGCATCCAGGGATGGAGTGGATAGCCACTGTCACCTGTGTGTAGAGGGTGGACATTAGTATGGTGGTCTGCATTGCTCTGCCATGGGCCGTCAAGGCCAGTACCCATGGCACCTCTGACTATGCACCCCCCATATCTGCTCATGTCATCCTGCGTGATGTGCATGCTCACCCACTAGATGGCCAGTGGGGATGTCCCCACTCTCAAACCTGTGGCACAGTGCAGACTGGTGCCAGATGAAGGCATCATGTGCTCCCCCAGGGTGTGTGGCGCAGACATTGGTTATGCTCCCCCTGGCATCGCACACCACCTGGCAGTTGATGCTGGCAAACCCCTTCCGGTTAATGTAGGACACACCATCTGGGCCAGGTGGCATGCGGATGGCCACATGGGTACAGTCAATGGCCCGAGCACACCAGGCATACGTGCTACCCTGTGGAACTCTTGTATGTGTGCTGTGCGCTCCGCCTGTGTGCTGGGGAAATGGATGTACTCCAAAGTATGTGGCAGCAGTGCACTGAGGAATTGTGTGAGTAGGCGTGATGCGGCCGACTGGGTTATGCCTGTTGTGTCCCCTGTTGGTCTCTGGAAGGTGCCCATGGTGAGCAGGCACATGACAGCTGTCACCTTTGTCTCCACTGACAGAGCATGGCTCTGTCATGTGGGTGCCTGCATCTCATCACTGCACAGCTCACAGAGCCGCCTCAGGATCACCCAGTTCAGGTGGTAGCAGCCCACAATCTCTGTGTCAGAGCAGTGTTCGAAGTTGGTGCGGGTTCGATACCGCTTGTTGGGGGGCGTACCGCTGACGGGCCCTTCCACAGCGGCGCCCCCCTGCTGTCTGCCTTCTCACACCCCTCATTACCACCTCCATCTGGAAGGTGGCACTGGCCATGTCCTTGGCTGGTGTCCCCCCCGGCAGCTGTTATCCCGTTCCCCCCGCTGTCCATTTGTGATGCTCCCCCTGCACCAGGTACACCTCCGGCCTTTGGCTGTCCTGCCTACTGCCACTGCCCTCAGTCCACTGTGGCACTTCCCTTTCACTCCTGCACAGTAGCACAGGCTCCCCACTCCAGTCCTGTTCCTGGTTGTTTCCAGGTGTGCTCTGTCCTGCTCCTGCCCAGTCCCACTCACTGCTACCCTCTGCCTTGTTGCTGTCACCTCACTCCCACCTCTGGCTTCCCTATAGCGTTCTTGCACCTCTCTCTCTTGTTCCTTTTTTATTTTGGATCATTTCTGCTATCGTGCAACTTCCACTAGCTCCCCTATTACGCATGGCGCATGCTGTTGAATATCGCACTATGCCATTTATTCATGGTTCCTCCCCCTTCGGTTGCGCATGCATTCATTACTATTGTGCTGTTGCACATTGCAACTTGTGCGGCGCAGCTGCCTCCCGCTGAATATCGCACAATGGCACATTTTCGTATTTGCGCTGGCACATCTCTGTTGAGCATGGTGCATCCCTTTTGAATATCTGTGCCATTGTGCCTTTTGGCAGTGTCTGTAGAGGCAAAACAGCTCTTGCTATGACAATGGAGGTCCACAGATGTTCCCATCATGTTTGAATGGTGGGAGGTGGTCTCTTTTCTAGCTATTCTTATGCATATGTCCCACAAGACCAAACACTCCCTGGATAAATATTACACCTGATGGGCAGCCTATGTGCAGTCACTCCTGTGTACTTTAGATTCCTGTTTCCCTCTACGAGAATATAAGGACTTATTTAAACCTCTATTATTTGTGAGGTACACCCTACATTGGTCCTTCTCAACTCCCTCTGATTTTTAGTCACTGCATCCTTGGCTACAGGGTTGAGTAGGCCCCCTTTACTGTTTTCTGCCATGCCTTTCTCCCCCTTCCCTGGCACCAGACTTTAATTTAACAGATGGGTTGTGGGTGCTTTATTGTCATTGTATTGTATTCTTTATGTATATCCATCATAGGAAGGTAATTTACTGGTGTAAGCAGACTAACCATATACTTTGTTTTGGTCACATTTCTTAGAGGGTATTGCAGTTTTCATTGTCAATGGTTTTGTGTTATGCACTGTTGTATTTTTTATTTATTTACTTATGTAATAACAATTATTAACTGAAAAAAAAGAGAGAGAGACTGGTTAATTACCACAGGTGGTGGAGTATGTATCTTACAGTATGGTTTTGCTGGGTTTATCAGAAATAAAAAGATACGAAAGGGTAATGAGGTACTGAAAGGATTCTTGTACTTTAATCATGACAGAAAACAAAATACATAAACTTCAGAGGAAAAGAATGATATGAAAAAGACAAATCCTAAGTCAATAAGAGAGATTGCAGAACACACAGCACAGAAGGAAGCAAAGGAGGAAACAAAATTATTAATTAAGGCCTAGAAGGAGGAGGAAACAAACAAAGAAAAGAACATAAACATAGAACTAAACAAGGTAAGTTAATACTAAAGAAATGTAGATATAATTCCCAGTGCAATGAAGAAACCCATACCAGAAATAAATTAAAAAAAAATATATACACTGAACTGAAGATAGGGTCCCTGAAAAAAGCAGAAACAAAAAGGAACCTGAGAAATAGGACCAGGCAGTCCCTACTACAAAAAAAAAACCGAAGTAGACAAAGAAACTAAACATAAATGGCAGAAATACAAGAGGAAGATGTGGAATCAGAAATCTCTGTGTTGGAGTTACTAGAAAGGAAAACATTCCAACTAAGTAGACAGAGAGACAAAAGAAATACTAATTGATAAGGGCATTGTTTTTCCAACCCTCTATCTGAAAGAGATTCCAAAAAATTAAAATGAAAATAACACTACACTGAAGGTAACAGCTTATGACCTACTTGGATCTGAAAAAATAGTACATTTAATACACGGGTATGAAACTTATGAAATAAAAACAACCAAGCAGACTACATGTACGAAATAAGCCATGACAGGGTGTGCATTAAAGGATTTTAATACACACCCCAGGGGTGTGCTAAGGCACAAGGCCAAATACAAAGTGTTCTTATGCCACTTGAAAGTGCATTAAAATCCTTTAATGCACACCCTGGAGTGGCTTATCACACTTATAAAATCGGCCACCATCATAAAAGAATTAGTTTGAGTCACTCTGATAGGGATTAAAACGTCTTTACTATTTTCAACCAAGTGTACAATACATTAACTGTAAAACTTTTGAACATTGAAAAAAGTAGTCCCTGTTAATGCATAAATAGCATATTTCAGCAATAGATTATCTAGTACTTTGCAGTAAAGGCATTTATTAGTAGTCAGTCAAAAATATATATTTTCTCTGTAACATGTAAATTCTCATATAAATGTACTGTAACATGTATAAATTTCTAAAAATAAGCAATGTTTAAAACTTTATTTTCATTACACTGTAGTAATATAGTTTCATTGAAGGCAGCATTCTCTTTATATGATTGAGGTGAAAGGTAAGAAAAAAAACATGGTACCTTGCATTTCAAATCAATACAAGTACTGTCTCTTAACAGAAATTTGTTCAAAACTTTAAAGGTGATAGAAAGCAGCTTTTACACCTCTAGATGCTCTGTAGTTGTTCTTTTGTTGGCTACCCAGTATTCTGATATGTATTTGATCTTCTTTGTTAAAGGGGACATGAATTAATTACTTATGTGTAGGTGTTTGAATTGTCTCTATTTTCATAAATGATAGTCATACCTCTAAAGGATCCCTATTTAACAATGTCTGAATAAAAGCTGAAGCTGGCAGTTGTGTTTTGTATTGTTTTCTTTGTATGGACAACATTCTGTGCAGTTCCCTTCATGGAACCAATGATTTGGAGTTTTGACTGTGTCACTTCATGGTTTCAGAACTGTGGGCACCGTACTGGTAAGTTCATGATCACATCCTACCCTTCTGGTCATAGGTCAGATGTTCCAGCTGGAGCATAGTAATAAAAGAATCCTTCCACATCTGCACCTTGGGGCACTTGTGGGAGACCAACATATTTTGTATACAGTGCCTTGCCACAACCAACATACTTTTTTATTTATTTATTTATTTATTTGTAAAATCAGTTTACAACCTTTGAGCCAGAGGCTCGTTTCCAAAGGTACTTCGTCACATAAAGACATACATTGTGTTTTTGGTTTCATAGCGTAGGTTTGCAAAATAATAGGCATTCAACAGAGGCGCCACGTCACATTGTGGTCAGACAAATACTTTTGGGTTACAGGGAACATGTAAGTTGAGAACAGGTTAACACAAGTTGGTATCAACAGTGAGCAGTCTAGTAGGTAAACACTGAAACAGCTGGTACTGGCCAGGTTAAACATAAGCATGGTGTACAGGGAAGTGGTGGTGGGGATGGCTAGGTGGAGAGCCGCCCGGGGGGTGTTGTCAAGAGAAGTAGAGGTGGAGGCAACTTTCAGTGACAGGAGCAGTTACGAGTGTTGATGATGTGGTTTCGAAGGGTGGTTTTGAACTTAGAGATGGTGGTGGCATTGGAGATGGGGGCAGGGAGAGAGTTAAACCAGGTTGGGTCTCTATAGCAGAAGGACCTCTGGCCACAGCTGGTTCTTGATCTGGGGACCATTAGAGTGGTCTTGTTGGAAGACCGTGTTGCAATAGTGGGAGGGCTCTGGAGGATGGATGCCGTTACCCCAGGGGGGGAGAGCCTGAGTAGGGTTTTTTTTGTGAGGAGACAGGTTTGGTATTGGAGCCGTTCATCCAGGGTAAGCAAATTGGCCTCAACATACAGCTGACAGGTGTGAGTGAGCCTGGGGGCACCAGTAATCAATCTGCAGGCTTTGTTCAGGGTTAAGTGAATTTTTTTGAGTGCAGTGGTGTCGGCAGCACCATACACTGGTAGGCCATAGTCTACAAGGGACAGAACGGATGATGTAACAGCGAGCCGGAGAGCATTTGGGGGAAGGCAGGTTCTATGGCGGAAAAGAATGCCCAGCCGTATGTTAGTGGTGGATGTTAGGGCATCGATGTGGTTGTGAAATGTGAGGGCTGAGTCGAAGGTAACCCCAAGGTATTTGTAGGAGCAGACTTGTTCCAGTGGCTGATTGGTACTTGGAAGGATATAGAGTGGGTGGTTGCTAGCTTTGTTCTGGGGTGGGAAAAGAGCATAGCTTTGGTCTTTTTAAGATTGATGACGAGTCTGCGCTCCTTAAACCAGGCTTCGGCACTGTTGAAAGACTGCTGTAGGGTGTCCTGGAGGGAGACGGGATTGCGGTGGGTGGCAAAAAGGACAGCGTCATCTGCATACAGTAGAATTTTGCCAGGGCAAGCACTAGGCAGGGTGTTCAGATAGAGCGAGAAGAGAAGGGGGCCCAGGATGGAGCCTTGGGGGACCCCAGAGTGAATGGGACGGGTATCTGAGAGTGTGCTATTGATTTTTACACACTGCAATCGAGCGTCAAGATAGCTTGTGCACCAAGCTAAGGGGCCAGCCGAGAGACCAGTGTGGCAGAGTGCATTCAGCAGAAGTGGATGGGAGACGGTGTCGAAGGCCTTTGAGAGGTCTATGACACTGCACCAGCTAGGGAGCTGGTATCCAAGAAGGAGTGTAGGAAATTGGAGAATTCAATTAGGGCAGTGCTGGTACTGTGACCAGCACGGAAGCCATGTTGCTCTGGGCATAGAATGTTGTGCTTAGCCAGGTAATCAGTGATTTGAATGGCCACCACTTTCTCCACGGCTTTAGAGATGGGGGAGAGGATGGAGATTGGCCGGTAGTTGTTAGCCGATGACCTGTCGCCCCCTTTATGAATTGGTGTGATAATGGCTGTTTTCCACGCTGTGGGAAATTGTCCCAGGCAGAGTGACTGGTTAATTAGGCTGGTGAGTGAGGCAAGGACTTCATCTAGCACCAGCCTGAGGATACTGGGGTCCAGTGAGTCATTGGCGGGACTGTTGCCATTCAAAGCTTTGACTAGGATGGGTCTGGCTTCCTGGGTGGAAATCTTGCGCAGGTGGAAGCTGGGGCGCTGGAGGATAGGGGGAGGTTGGTTGGGGGGAGGATCAAAGAAATTACTAGGGAGGACTGAGCTAAGGTCAGTGAAAGTGGTGTTGAATCAGTTAGCTATGGTGGCAGGCTCGGTGGTGGTAGTGCCATTTCTAGTGAGCTGGGATGGGGCAGGGGAGCGAGCTTTTCTGTTAAGTTGCTTAATATTATCCCAGAAAGTCCGGGCTGAGCCCCAGGAGGAGGTAAGGGAGGCCTGGTAATGGTTGGCCTTGGCTTTCCTGATGGCCCATGAGCACTTATTCCGGGCTGCATTGTAAGCCTGCCTATCAGACAGACGACCCGTTTCAGTGGCAAGGTGCCAGAGGTTATCCCGATTCCTTAGTAATTGTAGAAGGGCTGGGCTAACCCAGGGTGCATTCTGTTTTTTGGACCGGATTTTGGTGAGGGGTACAAAGAGATCACAGGCCATGTTGAAAGTGTGAGTGAAGAAGGCGAGGGCAGTGTCAATGTCAGTAGCATGATGAATGGGGGACCAGTTTATCTGGGTGAGGAATACTTTAAGTTTTTTCAGCCCACCAGGGCGGAGGCACCGGTGGAGGGTGGTCTGGGCTTTGGGTTTGGGATTGGAGACAGCCCAACAAAATAGGATAGGAGAGTGGTCACTTGGGGAGTCTGGGAGGACCTGGATGTTTTGGATTTTATGGGGTCGGTTAATTATAATAACATCCAGAAGGGTGCTGGTACCACTTTTAGGGTTTATTCTTGTGGGCTGAGTGATGAGTTGCGTCAGGTCTTGGGTGGCAAATGGGTCTCTGATCGCAGATGAGGAGGTACTGAGCCAATTTACATTAAGGTCCCCAACTAGGATTTGCTCCGCCTTATGGTGGAGGGTTGCCAGGTAGTCCGTTAAAGATACCAGGGCCGGGTGCTGGTTCTTTGGAGGAACGTAGACTGTGGTGAGATAGAGAGGGCTCCTAGAGGGGTCTGGGGTGAGTTTGAGGGTAAGAGCCTGGGCCCCATTTACAAGGGCAGGGGTGGGGAGTGCGTGTCCAAGTATTGTATCCCTAGTGTAGATTGCACAGCCACCCCCTCGTTTGCCTACTCGGTCCTCCCGGTATAAGGTATAGCCTGGGAGGGAAACAAATGAGTCAGGGGTGGATTTGGACAGCCATGTTTCAACCAGGGCTATGATGTCTGGTTGATGAGCCAAGGCCCAGCACTGTAGGGTGTCAAATTTCTTCAGCAGGCTGCATATGTTCATGGAGGCTACTTGAAGACCAATGGGCTAGGTGGGTGGGTGGGAGGGGCAGGGCCTGGGTTGGGATGTATGTTCCCTGTTAGGGAGTAGAAGGAGGAGAAGTGCTCTGGTCAGAGGGTGCCAGATGGAGAGTTTCGCGGAGTGATAGGATGAGGAAGGGGTTTAGTAGAACAGGGGGTGGGTAGTGCAGCACAGGCAGAGAAGGCTTGTGTGATCAGAAGCGCAAGGGAGCTGGGGAGGAAAGGTAATGTCTGGATGGGGGTGAGGTGGAGAGGAGCATATGGGGTGTGTGGAGGAGGAGGGGGGGAGGAGCAGTGGTAGAGGAGGAGGGGAAGACAGGAGGGTAGGTAGGAACACTGGAATAGAGAGGCTGAGGGTTAATAGGGACAATAGGGTTGGTGGAAGGCAAAAGAAGGAGGAGGAGGAGGAGAAAAGAGAGGCTGGCGAGCAGGGGGTGCACATGCATAGTTGGTAAGGGTGGGGGAGCTGAAGTGAAGAACGAATGGGGTACTAGGATGATAGAGGGGACTTAATAGGCCAAAGATAAAATTCCCAGTCCTCCCCACCCTGCTCCTCCACTCCAAAGAGCAATCCCAACAGATCTAAAGGTATCCTAACTCGTATTATCTGGGAGATGCACTGGGTTACTTCAATTCAATTCAATTTTATTTTGCCAGGCTATCACCATTGAGACAACTCATTTGCAATGGAGGGATAATACTTACATAACTGAATAGTGCAAAGAATAACAATAAGTACAAGTTAATAACTGTATACAAGGAACACAGTAATACAGAACGCAACAATACAGAATAGTTACAATAGGTACAATAGCAGCGAATACATACAGTTAGATCACAATTCAAAAAAAGCAAATCAATACATATCTAGGCTAGAATATAATACACCATGCTGCAGGAATGGCAACAGAAGAAACAGTGTTTGCATAGAAGTGCTTTAGGAGGAGGAGGAGAGGGGAGCACACTAGGTGGTAAAGAGGGTGCAAGGTAAGAGCAAAACAATGATGTAGAGTGAACTGTATAGGACCTGTGGAAGGGGACAAGGCAGAATAAGAGAAGACACTCATGAAGGCTGTGCAGAAATGAAGGAGTTAAGGAACAGAGGGAGCTGGGAATACAGAGTAATGACCCAAGGGTCAGGATTCATTGATGCTACAGGGGAGGTTATGCATGGCAAATGCCTTCTTCCTTCAGAGTGCAAGATGAGTTATGCATAGCAATTGCATTCGTCCTTCCGAGTAGATCTAAGCAAGGACTGGAAGGTACAAATACCAAAGGTATGTTTGAGTTTGAGGGTCCTTTGGAGGGTATTCCAAAGGGTGGTTAGGGAATGGCTTATGGATGAGGATCAGAACTGAGTTCTTATCCTAGGAATGTCAAAAGTAATATATGAGAGATTTCTGAATGTATACACCCAGGGGGTGCATTTGAAGAGTGTGCAGATGTAGGAAGGAAGTTTCATTGTGATGGCTCTATACACTGATTGTGACGAATTTCACCACCTCCTGGTACTAAGTGAAGGCCAACCAATCTGAGAGTAAAGAGAACAATGATGGGTGTTAAAAGGGGCATTTGTGATAAATCTTAGAGCTCTGTGGTAAAGCATGTCTAAGGTGCATAAGGCTGATTTAGTACTATGACTAAAAAGGATGTCCACATAGTCAATTAGCGGTAGGAAGGTAGTTCGGACCAGTCTTAGTTTAGCATCATAGGTAAGCAGATGCTTTACACAGTAAAAGAGCCAAAGCCTCTGATGTAATTTTTTGGCTGTTTCCTCAATGTGCGTGACAAAGGAGAGTTTGCTTTTGAGCCAGGAGCCTAGGCATTTAAATTTTTCTACTGATTTAAGTGTCACCCCCAGTATGGTTTTAATGTGGTATTTAGCATTCAAGTAGTTAGATATTGATTCTTTGTTTTGAGGGGAAAGGAGCATAAGTTTAGTTTTTTTCTGCACTGAGGAGTAACTTCAGATGGAGTAGGTTATGTTGGAGAAGGTCAAACTCACTCTGAAGTGCCAGTCAGTCAAGTTGGAGGGAGAGCCTAGCAACATAAAGCACCTTGTCATCCATGAAGAGGTGGATGCTTGCTGTATTAATTTTGTAGTCAATGTTGTTAATATATATGGCAAACAACAAGGGTCCCAAGATGGATCCCTGAGGGACTCCTGTCTGTAACATTTTTAGAGAAGAGTGGGCACCATTGCCTTTTATCTATTGCTGTCTACCTGTAAGGTAACAAGAAAACCATTTTAAAGAGATGTCATCTAGTTCAAGTTTAACTAACATGGCTAATAAAAGCTGATGGTCCTCAGTATCAAAGGCCTTGCTCAGAACCAAGAAAAGGGTACAGACATGACTTTGGCATCAAGAGAAGTTTACCAATCATTAGTGACTTTGGCCAAAGTCAATACAGTACTGTGTTTAGGCCTGAACCCAGACTGAAGGTGGTTCAGTAGGTTCTCGGATTCTAGGTGGTCTCTAAGTTGGGAATTAACTAGTTTTTCAAGAAGTTTGGGTAAACTTGGTAGTAATGAAATTGGCCAGTAATTGTTAAGATCATTTGGATCGCCAGATTTAAACAGTGGGATAACATGTGCTATTTTCCAGACAGAAGGTAGGGTACCTTGGGAGAGGACAGATTAAACAGGTGAGTGATAGGCGGGGGCAAGAAATAGCAGCCTAGTTTTAGAAAAAATGGTTCAAACTTATTAGCTCCAGCACTTTTCTTGTTGTCAAGGGTGATTAAGAGGTTCTCAACCTGTTTGATGGTGATGGGACTGAAGCTGAATTGAGCAGGAAGAGGATGAGTTTTGGATAGAGGGCATGCAGCAGCACCCATGGTGGACTGGGAGAGCAACTTACTAGCAGGTGAAGAGTCAAAGGCTAGGCCGGCGGTGGCAAAGTGATTATTTCGCTGGTCAAGTATATCTTCACTGCTTGTAGAGCTAATTGGCTTCTGAGACTATCTAGGTTGGGAGAGACGAGGTTGATCTGCATCCCTCTAATTCCCTTAGTGTTTGCCAAAATTTGGCTGCATTGTTCTTGTAGGAGTCCAATGCCGACTGGTAGTATTTGGCCTTTTCAGCGCGAGTAAGCCTTGTGCAATGGTTCCTCACAGTCCTAAATGCGGCCTAGTCAGAGTGAGACTTAGTTATATGGGCTCTCTTCCAGAGCTGGTCTCTGTGGTGTAAATCTGCTTTTAATGAATTTGTAAACCAGAGGCAGGTTCTTTTTCTTGTTCTAAGTTTTACCATTGGAGCATGCTTATTAATCACTTCCAGTATGTAGTTTTGGAATAGGGTACAGGCTTCAGATATAGTGGTGGCAAGATAGAAGTCTTGCCATTGGATTGTGCTTATATCAGCCAAGAAGTCAGAAGTATTAAAGTTGTGGAAGCTCCTTTTTAATATGAAGTTAGTTGGTAGGGTGATTTGGGAAGGTGTCTCATGCCAGCTATGACCCTATGGTCACTAATATAATTGTGGAAGACCCCCATATATGCTATTTTATGGGGCTTATTAGTGAGGATCAGGTTTAGAAGGGCACTATGTTCTTGGTTTCTAGTGTTAGGACAGGTGATATCACAAATTATTTGGGTAAGACCATGTTTATCACAGAAGTGTTTTAGGAGCTCAGAACACTGTGAGTTCCAGTCTAGGTTGAGGTCCCCCAAGAGTACGCATCCTGAGTTGATGGCATCTGGCATTCTATGAAAATGTTAGTGTACCCTGAGCCCACCTGAGGGAGGTCTGTAGCACCTTGAGATAAAGATAGACCTGTTTGATGGCAAGGGGATCTTCAGTGTAAGGCATTCAAATTCCTTATGTGAGGACGGGGATTCAAAGATTGAGAATATGTGCTCATCAGAGACATAGATTGCACCCCCCACCCCGAAGGCCTGTCTGTTCCAAATATGTTTTAGGAGGGGATGTTAATAGCCTGGTTTGTAGTAGAAGTTTTCAACCAAGATTCCGAGATCACTAGCAAATCAGGGGTGGTGTGAAGGACCCAAGCATGTAATAAATCCAATTTTCTTAGTAGGCTACAGGCATTGATGTGGAGGATTTTGATGCCTTTTAATTGAGGTAGATCTGGTGATGCCAGGATGGGCAAGGGTGGTCCAGGGTTTAGTTCAATGTTGCCGGAGCATAGAAGTAGTAGCAGAAAAAGTTTCTTAAGCCTGTTAATTAAGAATTTGATGAGCAGTAAACAACCATGTTTAGAAGAGGGAGTCTTTGGGGAGAATGGGTAGGGGGCAGCGTAGTGATGAACAAGAGGTACAGCACAGAGTGCTATCTGGGTGGGAATGCTTAGGGTCATACCATTGAGAAATGGGTATAAGGAAGTTTTAAAAGAGTCCACATGTCCCAGGTGTTCAGTGCCTGAGAGACAAGATAGGCATGTTAGCAAAAGTACGTTCAGTAGAAAGGGCAGGCAGCGGGACTGCAGTGGGAGGGAACTGCATAGGTTGTCCTCAGTGGGAGCTCTCGGTGTTGCATGTTGTATAACAGGGTCAATGGAGTTTTGCAGGATGAGGGAAAGACACAGGATGTGAATTAATAAAGAAGGAAACATGATCGGATGGATTTATTAGAAGGAGAGAGCAAACTCAAATAGTGGCAGCCCTCGATGGGTGATTGGTATACACGACCGATAACAGTGGGACATTTAATAACTGGAACTGCACCAACTGCTAGTCAGGCTAAGATAAAATAGGTAAGAATATGATTGAGAAGGAGTAGGCAGGTAAGGTGACTGGAGTAGCAAGCCGAAGAAAAGGTGGGAAGACCCTTAAGAACCATGCAAAAGGGAGAAGGAGAAGGCAAGCTCAAAACAGTGGCAGCCCTGTATGGGTAACAGGTATACAGGGACTAATGAAATTAAAATACTTAATAAACTTGGTTGCACTCATCACTTGACAGGCTACGGTTAAATGGGTAAGTGTATAAGGGCGACTAGGATAGCAAGACAGAGGAAGAGGCCCTTTAAAAACAGTACCAAAAGAAAGATGTTATAGCTCTGATTTGATGGAAGGGCCAGGGGCAGAGCTTACAGGTGAAGGAAGCACATTTAAAGAGTGCCAGGGGTAGGGGAAGGTAGGAGGGAAAAAATGTGCCCCTTGAAAGCAGTCCAGTGCAGCTGCAGAAGCAGACCAATAGGTGTAACGCTGAACAGGCGCCAAGTTCAAATCTGACTGAGATTGCGTCTCATAGCTGGAGCTGGCAGGGAGGGATCCAGCTGCTGAGTGAAGATTGGTGAAGCTGGCGGTGGCTTGCAGAAGAGTTGCACTGCTGATGGAGCATCTGGTGTGGGCAGAGGGGATCTGGAGCTGGCAGGGAGGGATCCAGCTGCTGAGTGAAGATTGGCGAGGTTGGCAGCAGCTTGCAGAAGAGCAGCACCACCAATGGAGCGCATACTGGGGAAAACAAGGATGGGACGTGACTCACTTGACGTGAAACTAAATGCCATAGTTCTGGATGAACTTGCCACCCCCTTGACTAAACTTTTTAAACTCTCCCTCAGATTCTCACAGTTCTCCAAGGAATGGAAAAGTGCCCTGGTCACCCCCATCCGTAAAAGTGGAAATTACACATTAGTTGTAAACTACAGGCCTATATCATTCTCTCCCCACTGTCCAAAGCACTGATGAGAATTATATCTGACTAACTCATCTCATACCACAGCCAGTATAATGTCCATTGTGAACAACACGGTTTCCATAAAATGCACAGCACCTTGACTGCACTGATCAAATACACAAGCATGCTACACAAGGCTCTTGACAACGGACACCTGGTGGGCTCTATCTACATAGACCTCACCAAGGCCTTTGATTTAGTAAACCATACACTACTACTAACAAAGCTACCCACATTAGGTCTCTCTGTGGACACTGTGCTCTGGTTTAAAATCTATCTCTCAGGCAGATTGCAACAGGTTGAGATAAATGGGGAGCTCTCCGTCTCATCAGGTGTGTTGCAAGGCTCCTTCCTGGGGCCTCTTTTGTTCAGCCTCTTCATCAATAACCTTCCCAAAGCCAGCCCTAGTTCCACTGTATTACTTTATGCAGATGATGCAGTCATCTGTGCAAGTATCCCCTGCCTAGACTCACTTACTCGAGACCTCCAATGCAACTTTGTATCCCTTGAGAATTGGTTCCAGCAGAACAAGCTTGTGCTCAGCCACAAGAAGACCAAAACATTGCTCTTCTGAAGTGCACGGAAGAGAACTAAGGTATAAGCCCCCAACTTCCTCAACAGTAAAGGAGACTTCTAGAACAGGTAGAAACTTTCAAATACCTCGGGGTCACCATCGACCAGACTCTAACATTTGCACCACAGTTTGACCAAATCATCTGCAACATTAACAGGAGAATAGGAGCACTATATAGATATAGGCACAACCTTACCTTGGAAGGCAAAAAAAGTGGCAGTTACAAGTTCCATCTTCCCGATAGTTGACTAGGTCCTCACAGTCTATGGGAGTGCCACAGACATGGTGTTAAACACGGTCTGGTTAGTTCTGAACAAAGCCTGCTGCTTTGTAACGGGCTGACAAATTCATGCACACCTGCACTCTTTACTCTCACACAAACTGGCTTTCCATGCAGGACAGAATAAAATATCAAATCTGCCTGCTAGGCATGAAAGTCCTCATGGGTCTAACCTCCCCTGGGCTGCAAGGTCTCTCACAACCTGCCCCAAATCCTTACTGAACCAGAGGCATGACTATCTGTACACTGGCTATTCCATTCAGCTGAACAGCTCTAGCACCCAGGGCACCAAGCTGGCTTAATGAACTTCAGGTAATGCAAAAGACACCAACTAAGCTGGGTCCTTTCAAATGGTAACTTCTAAATTAACTCCTACCTGGCTCTAAATGTAGCTACTTCTCCTAATGAAACACCATCCCATGCACTGTCACTTGCCAACTGCACCCCTACCCAACCCAACCCAAACATTGCACCATCTGATCATGGTGCTTCTGCCCCCTAAGGTCCTCTCTTACATGTGCACATGATGCCAGCACCTTACCTACTACACAGTCTCCTCACACATGTGCCTCTCCTATGTTCCAATGTGCTGTAAAAGTTCACAGACTTAATCTCTGACAATGCCCAGATGGGCTGCTACCTTTGTATAGCTCCTAGCGCCTATGTTATGCTTTGTATTGTTTGATCTGTTGAACATTAACTTTTGTTCACTCTGTATTGCCGAAACGGTACTTATGTTAGTCATTCTGTTTTGTTATGTCACTGAATCAATATTGTCCAGCCTTTGTTAATCATTTTTTAGTACTATCTTTGATATGATGTAAACAAATTGTTATTCTGATGAGGAACCTTTGCAAATGAGTATTTCTGCTCAAAGGTGTATTTCTGAACTTTGAAATAAATAAAATAAATAAATATTTAAGTATGGGGGGGGGGGTGGAGGCACGGCCCCAGCAAACAGACAGAATGTGCCCTGGGGCATTGGGCACACTGGGGGTCAGGTGGCACAATTAAAGGGCATGATGTTCGCCATCTGCATTGTGATTACACCCTAATGATGGTCATGGTTTTACCTGTTACCACAACATGATGGAACCAGTACAACCTATGTAAACAGTTAAATTGGGTCGTGTTGTAGCAATTACAAATACTCAGGCCCACATGGGACTCACAAAGCTCCTTTCATGCCCCATCTGGTATAGGGCCCCCCTCATTTCTCTCCAATAGGGCCCTAGCCTTCAGTGAAGTATCAGGCATCGCCTCATTAATGCTATGACAGTGCTTAGACAGTGCCCCCTTAGGTTCAGCCTGGGCCTGAGTTCTGGGTTCTCCCAGGTCATAAAGAGGAGAGTTCTGTGGCCGAAGACAGTCTGAAGACAGTCCATGTGTCTATCCCAATCTCTGACATGCATAAAACAAAAGAGCTGAGAAGACTGGATCCCTAACCTTTCCAGCAGTTCCGGATAGGTTGTAAACCTCTAGCTGTTATATAGGTCCCCCAAACAATGCCCCCCTCCACCCTGTGGCCTCACATCTCTGAAAGTCCCAATCCTCAAATCCCAGAAGGAATTCCAGGTTGGAGAAAATTAGAGCAAGCAGAGTACCTCTAGATGCATCTCCCAAGAAATTCCTGATCCTCCCCCATGCCTCTATTAAATACTCAAGTATGGCACTCCTGGAGCCACTTGATCTGTATGCCCTCAGCCTGCCCTGGCCCGGATAAGCCATAATACAGTGCCATCTCCCATCCTGATCTAGGGACACCCAGGCCACTCCTCTTGGGCCTTTAATCCAGTCCGTAATCAGCCCAATCTGTGCCACTAAACGGTACAGACTAAAATCTTGATAAATTAGGCTGCTTTTTTTTTGGGGGGGGGAGTTTTTAAGCCTTTGAAGGCTAATTCTGGCCCTTTTCTGTTGCCAAATTAATCTGACACAAGCCATTTCCAAAGTTTGGAGGTCTTTTTTGTGTAGCCCCATTGTGAGCCTCTGGATAGGATACAACAACCATGGCAAAATATTAATTTTGATTATATTTATTCTCCCAAACCAGGATACAGGGAGGCCCTGCCATCTCCTGAGAGCCCTCAGGATTTTCTCAAAGAGAGGAGTGCAACTGAGTTTGCACAAGGAGTCCAACAATCTACCCACCTGAATTCATAAGTATCTAATATGAGAGGCCACAATCCTAAACTTGAAGTAGCTCAGACTCCAGGTATCCCCCTTACCCAGACAATTCAATTCTGATTTATCAAAATTCAATTTGTAACCCAAAAAAGAAGAGAACTCCTCAATCAGACCTGTCAGTGGTGGAATGGATTCCTCTGGTTGGGACAAATATAGCAGAACATCATCTGAGTATAGTGAAATTTTATGTTAGATACCCCAGGCCTCCTGAATCCACCTAATATCTTTTGACTCCCTAATTGCTACAGCAAGGGGTTCAATTATTAATGCAAATAAGGGGGGAGACCATAGGCACCCCTTCCACGTACCCTGCATTAGCCTAAACTCTTCAATGAGCTCCCCATTCAACAGGATGTTTGCTCTTGGATTACTACAGTATATAACAATTTAACATACTCCATAAATTGTTCACTGAGCCCAAACCTCTCCAGGACCCTAAACACATAGCTCTATTCCACTACATCGGAAGCTTTCTTGGCATCCAGGGAGAGCAAACAGTGAGGCACTGCCTCCACCACCCCTAGTAACTGCCTCATAGTATGATAGGAGTGCCTATCTTTAACAAACTTTGTTTGGTCCTCCCGCACAAGGCATGGCAGAAGTGTCTCAAGCCTCTTCACCAGTGCCTTCACCAGCACTTTGATATCACTGTACAATGAATGGTCTTTCCTTTCCTTATGTATAAGAGTGATAGTGGCCAGACCACAAGTGGGTGGCAACTCTCTCCCCTCCCTAGCCTCTTAAAACATTTTGGGCATGTGGATTAATAACTGTATCTCCTGAAGACCTATAAAATTCAATAGGGAGCCCATGCAGTCCTGCTGCTTTGCCCCCAGCAAGGACAGGTGCAGCCTTCCTAATCTCTCCCATCATCAGCAGACTTCATTTGTGCTTCTGAGAGCCTAAAATGTTACAGCTGACCCAGAAACTCATCAGCCACTGTCTCCTGATTCATAGCAACCTTGCTCATGTATAATTTAGTATAAAAGTCAACAAAACATTGCTTTATTTGTTTAACCTCTGCAGTCAACTTACCCGTCTCATCCCTGACTGCTGAGATCCAATTAGGTTTACCCCTTCCCTTCACCAACCTTGCCAGCAATGGACTGGGCTTGTTGCCCCATTCAAAAACTTTCTGGTTAGCATAAATAAGGGCTCTGTTTGCAGTACCAGTTAATTCCTTGTTAATGGCCTCCCTAGTGATTTTAAGCTCCCTCAATGTGTTTTCTTGGGGATCCCAAAAGGCTGCAAGCTCAAGTCTCTTGGCAATCCCTTTAAGTCATTAACAACTCTCAAGATTTTGCTTATGCAAGACGGCCATATAAGCCACCACTGCACCTCTCATACATGCCTTTCCCGCCTCCCACAGGACCGTTTTAGATGGAGCCAAGGGGGCATTAGTAGCCAAGTACTACTCCCCGCTATCTACTAAAAACGCTTTACATTTTTGATTAGTTAAAATATATGCAGGAAATCTCCATCCCATAGCAGCTGTTCTTGCCCCTCCACCCCCAGTTCAGCATCTCTGACACCTGGGCATGTTCAGAGACCAAGACTGGGTTAATGGACACAACACACAGTCATTGATATTGATATGTGACCACATATGGTGTAGTGTGGGTTAGAGAAAAAGATAAATTCCCTAGCCACTGGGTAGGCCTCCCTTCACGCATCCACCAAATCTAATTCAGCAAGTCCATTCCCAATCTCTCCACTGCATGGTCCTGCCTAAAGTCAGAGACTGAGCAGTCCAGGCATGGACCAAACACATACAATTAAAATTCTCACCTAGGATTAACCCTGGAAATCACTCCTTTTACAAAAGGGCCAGCAGTTGGTCAAAAAACACAGGATCTCTTGCTGCCAGGGCACAAACATTAATGAAGGTAATGGCCTCCCCCGTAGGGTTCTACTGACAAAAACATTAGTGGTGTCTACCACCACCCTCTCCTTAACAAACACTAACACCTTGTGAAGAATGATTGCAACCCCTCTCCTATGTCCATTAAAGGAGGCAGAATAACATTGACCTACCCACTCCCTGAACAATTTATTATGCTCATTCAGGGTAAAGTGTGTTTCTTGATGTATGGCCACCCTCATATTGCACCTCTTTAATACCATGTAGATTTTCTTATGCTTGATAGGGGAAGTAATACCCTGGACATTACAGGAATAGACAGAGAGTTTGGTCATATTTCAAGACAAAAGCATAAGCAGGGCCCTGGGGGAGGGAACCCCCTAACCAAAGATAGAGCCATGACTTTACAAAACAAGACCACCCATCCTAAGAGAAAAAACTCCCAGTCCCCATATCTGATCTTAGGGAGTTGTGTACCTCCTGTGTGATGGGTACAAGCAAGATAATAATTAAAAATGCAGAAACATGCAACTATATGGCCAATAGAGGTAACAAGGAACCAGCTGTGTATATCATACCAGCATAGGACAAATATTAAAGCAACAAAGCAACCAATACAATCAACATCAAGTTGCCACACGATAGCTGCCATTACATAGGGCATCCCCCTAATAAATGAGGGCCACATCCTGTCGCAAGCAGACCCAAGTAGGAATATATCATAATCTAAGAGCTTACCCTATGAAAGTACAGCCCCCCTCTCCGCCTCCCCTTCAAAGCCACTGAGTGTCCTACTGTCAGACCTCCCTGTCATAACAGACATGCACCATGACCTGTGGCCAATGGTCATATCTGCAGGGATGTACCCACCTGACAACATCAGTACCAAATCCTTTGAGGCTGAACTGCTATATGCTCCCCCCCACAGGACCACAATAAATTGGGTCCCACTTTGGGGTCGGAGGCCTAGGCAGCCTAGGGCAAGCCTCTGAGACAAGCCTTTTACACTGATCCTGACTCATCCTGAGCACCCCCAACTGGACCATGCCAGGCATTACATAACCCCTTGATGCCACCTTCACCAGCAGCCACTACTAACAGGTCAGCACCTCCATCCCAGATACACACCTTATACCATTAATGATTGTATATTTAAAAAAGAAGGGAAAAAACTTTTATACATAAGGTAGGTGACCACACATCCAGGCAAGAAGACAGCATGCAAGAATATCTATGACCTCCCCTATGAAACACTTGCATTCTGTCTCTTAATTGATAGATGTAATCATTTAAAATTCCACCACAGACCATCCATCCTCTCTCTCCCACTGCCAGTCCAGTAAATACTTGCATGCCCAAGTCCACATTTTAATGTCCAGCTCACTGTAGGATAGCAGAGTTTCTTTCTTGTAGCAGCGGGAAAAAGGAGACAAGCTTTACATTTCCAGATGAGTGGTATCATCCACCATCTTTCAATCCACCAAACTCCTGCCATTTTGTACTCCTAAAGGAAGGTGCTGCAAGTAAGCTGATCCATCAACATAGTGGCCATTCATAACCTCTGGGCTCTCCAGTCTCAGTAATGCAGGTGGCTACGAGTGCAGAAACAGTTCCCTTCAAGGTGGCATCTCACTCAACTAGTCCCAGCAAAGTCCAAGGGGAACACTGGCAATCCAAAAGTGTGCATTAAGTTGATCAAATCTTTCAGTGCCCATTCTTTTGTCCCACTCATCAAAAAACTTCTGTGCCTTGGTCACCTTGGCAAATGAGTAAGTAGCGCCTCCCACTTGATCCAAACTACCGCTGGGTAAGCAAAAAAGAACTCCACCTCCCATTCACACTAAGCATCCAATACTGGTGTGAATACCCTCCTTTTTTCTGCAGCCTCTGGGAGAAATCCTGGTTAATGAACAAGTGATGCCCCTCATAGATCAATTCCTTTTTCTGGTGATATGCGCTAAGGATCAACTGCCAGTCTGGAAAATGATGCAGACAGAAGATTAACTGCCAGGGTAGTTGGTTGGTTGTCTGGTGGTTGGGACGCAAGGGCTCTTTGCAACCTTTCAATCTTCAATCCAGCACCCTTTATCTGCATGCCTAATAATCTGTGGAGGGTCTCGGCACAGAATGTATGCTATCCCCTTCTTTACCCTCAGGCAGTCCATGAAGTCTTAGATTAGATTTCCTTTGATAATTCTGATATTTGAGCTGCTCTGTGAGAGCTGCCAGTTCCTTTTCTAGGCACACAATCTTCTCTGGCAGGTCGCCATGTTGGTCTTCAAGGTCTGAGATGCAGCATTCTGCTTCGTCAAGCCGTTTGGCCTGACCTGCTGCTTGGTTTGCCAGGTCCACCACCTTTTCTGTCAGGGTGTCTAGCTCTGGTGCAAGTGCTGCTAATACTTCATCTGTGATTGTATGGCCCAGAGCTGACATCTCAGTGGCTGATAGAGTGACTATGGCTGAGTCTATGGCTGGTGGCCCTCTCTGCTGCTCCTTCCCTGGTTTGGAGCTGTTCTGCTGTGGTTTGGAGCCACTGTTTAGCAAAAAATCATCCATTGTGGCTTCAGGCCCAGTTAACTTATCGGTGAATGCTATATTTATTCGAACAGTGGGATTGAAAGCTATTAAACCATAGGGATGAACGGAGCTCATGGATCCCACATACACACAGTTATAGTAGCTGCTCATTAGTGCTGGTGTTCCATCTTTTATGCCCCTAGTGCAAATATGCTTATTACATTGTACAGTATAGTCAGCATTAAATTTTAATTGCAGAGAGTTTAACTCTTTGTTTAATGAGTTGCTTTTTAGATGTTTTATATTTTAATTAAGAGATTTTAATAGGTGAATTTGTATAGTAATGCAATATAAAAATTGTACTAAATTTAAAGTCTACCAGGAAACAATCTGATGCAAAAAGGGTGATAGTTCATTTATCTACAGTACAACAAGAAATCATCTTCCTTCTGCCCCCTCAAAATAAACCCATCCTCTATACATTTTGCAATCTGGTAATCAGGATGTTCACAACCTTATACAAAAGAAAAGTGTGAAATAGGGACAAAATGTATCTTAACAAGATAGACAAGCAATCAGTGAACTGAGAGAAATAAATGAGGTTATAATAAAATCAGCAGATAAAGGGGGAGCAGCAGTTCTCTGGGGCAGGACTGAGTACTTGACAGCCATTAATAGACAATTATCCAACCAGACCTTCTATAAAAATTGCCCTATGATCCAACTGTTGAAATAGGTGAAAAGGCAAAACAACTTAATGAGAGGGCTCCAGATGAACTGGATAACAAAGAAACGAAGGTGAATTTTTGACAGTCAAAAATCCAAGTAAGTCTATGCTATATCTGCTCCCTAAAATACATAAAGAAACAACCCTAGTGCCAGGACGTTCCATAGTCTCTGCCGTTGGTTCAATCACTGAACCTAGATCCAAGTTTGTGGATCTTTTCATTAAAAAAAAACAGTCCCAAAACTATGCTCATATATCAAAGACACTAATGATGTTTTGAAAATAATAAAAGACATTAGTGTGACAGCAGAGGACTGGCTGGTAACAAGTTACGCAGAAAGCTTGTACTCAAATATTCCTTATGAGGGGAGGTTTAGATGCCTTGAAAAAGGCACTAAGGAATCAAACTGAAGAACTACACCCCCCCCACTCCCTGTATAGTGAAACTGGCCCAGTTTGTACTGGAGGCTAATTACTTTATGTTTGAAAACAGTTATTATGTACAGCATAAAGGTGCAGCAATGGGCACTACCTTTGCCCCAAATCTGGCCGACATACACATAAGAGAATAGGAGGAACAGTATATCTGGGACATCAACCAAAATCCATTTTCAGAATGTTAAAGTGTGGAAATGCTACATTGATGACTGTTTACTTATTTGGAAAGTAGATTTTGATACATTGCTACTTTTTATGAATTATATCAATTCTACACATCAGCATTTAAAGTTCTTCTATCAGGTGGATTCTCAAAAAAATCCTTTTTCTAGATATGCTGATTTCCAAAGAGGAAGCAAGACTGGAAACTAGTTTGTACAGGATACCTTTGTCACATAATACTTTACTCAGAAGAGGCAGTTACTACCCTCTGCTGTCACTAAAGACATTCCTAAGGTCAGTTTATTCAAGCAAGGAGGATCTACTCAACAGAAAATGGCTTTCAACAGGCAAGCAAGGACCTGATGAGCAGGTTTTTAAAAAGAGGTTACAAAGTTTCTGTAGTCATGGATGCACTAACCAGCTCATGAGGTTTGGATAGACAAACCCTGTTGAGAGGGAAGGATACCAGTGCAAATGAGGACAGTCCCACTTTTGTAACACAATATAACCCTTTAGCACCAAAGATTGGGCAGATTATTAAAAAGCACTGTACAATACTTATCTAAACAGATGCCAAGGATTACGTACAGAAGGGGAAAAAACCTCAATGATACAGTGATACATGTGGTTCTACCCCTGATTCAGGGTCAAAACAACTGGCTACCAACACCACCTTCTGGAAGTTTTGAGCATGGACATTGTGTCCATTGTTCCAGCACCCCCAATACCACTCATTCAGCCACCCTCTTTCAGGACAGGTCTTTTACATTGCATAGTTCATAAACTGTAGCTCTACATGTGTAATATACATGTTGATACTGTATGTCCATGTGGGATGAGCTAAGTTGGCAAACCAAAAAAGCATTAAAAACACTGATGGGAGAACATAAGGCAGGTATAAGAAACAAAAATGTTGATTACCCTATGGCAAGACATTATGCAGAAGTTGGCTATGGCTGAGCAGCCTCTCTAAAATTTGTGGCTATTGAGATAGTAGATGTTGATGTTAGAAGATGGATTTGACCCTCAAATTGTTGCAACGAGAGTCCTTTTGGACTTGCATTTTAAATACATTAACACCAGTGGGCCTGAATGACAAAATTCCTTTCTATAGCTATCTATAATGTGCAGCATGACTTGTGTTCTTTGCTTGCATGTAAGACTGACCTGCCTAAAATGGTGGTCTTTTTTGCCTATATTTTTGTGACATGCAGCCAGTGCTGGTCTAAGGGTACTTAGAAATGTCGCCACTGGGGGAGTTTTGTGAATTGTAATTCAGGGGTATTGGCAGCCTGCATCTGTTGTAAGCCCCTGGTGCCATGCCCCAGCAGTGTGTGATGTAAGGGCAGTGCAAGCACAGTTAGGTGCAGGCTGCATGTGGTAGGCGCAGCCTGCCTTTGTGAATTGCTCATGGGGCATAGTTTGACACAAGGGGCACTTTGCACCAATCATTTGGATACAAGCCCCTTACGCCACCCAGGGAGCTTTGAGAATCAGACCCACGTGTTTATTCTTAGAACAAGAACTAGTACCTTTTGACCATTTCCAAAAATAATCTTACATGATAGTTTCAGAATGCTTGGAACTATATTTTGAAAGCTGTAACATTTGAAATGTTAATCATAAAAACTCTTTTTTAAATGAAAGCTTGGAGTCTGAACAGCATACTGTATACAGACCCTAATAATACAGTGTTTCTGTGTTGCTACATGCATATACTGTTGATGTTGATATATGTTGCTAAAAATGACAGGACTTTAAAACTTTGCAAACCATTTCATGTTTTTTGTACTGATATGAAACATTTTATTTTTTCCCATATCAACACATAGTCACTGTAGTAATATCTTAACAATATATCTGCTTAGATGACAAATATTATGTCTCTAGCCCTAATGGTTCCAAAGTGTCACATTCTTTTATTATTAGTTTATCTCCTTTCACTGCCAAATTGGCCCCACTCAGGACCGGTCCCTCCAGCCCCATCACCCGGCTTCCCTGGGGCTCACCTTGCTGTTGCTCTTATATACTATCATACTAATTGCAAGCAGATTAGGCCTTATGGTCTATCGAGTCTGCTCGAACCTCAGATCCCTACTTGGGTACCGAGGCCCTCTCCCCCCTTGTGTTCCAGAAACCCCTATCATCCATCCCCACCCCCCTGGGCCAGGCCATCATCTGATACATCTGCTTTCTGTGTCTGTCCCACCCTCTCTTGAAGCCCTTCACATGGATCTCTGAACCAGCTCGCCAGGCAGCACATTCTAAGGATCCACCACCCTCTCAGTGAAAAACCTCCTTCTCTTTTCCCTCCTCACCCTTCTACCTTCCAACTTCAAACCATGCCCTCTGGTGATACCTCTCTGCTTTAGTCTAAAGAGCCCCTCCGTGTTTACCCTATTTATTCCCTTGAGGTACTTGACGACCTTAATCATGTCCCTCCTGTCTCACCTCTCCTCTAATGAAAACAGGCAGAGCTTCTCAATTCTGTCCTCATACATCAAATCCCCTAGTCCTCGTATCATCTTAGTTGCCCTCCTCTGTACCCTCTACAGGAGTTGTATGTCCCTCTTCAAGTGTGGTCTCCAGTACTGTACACGGTACTCAAGGTGTGGTCTAACCAGTCCATTGTACAGTGGCAGAATCACTTCCCTGCTCCTAGAGGTGATCCCCTTACAATGCATCCCAGCATCCTGTTTGTTTTGCTAGCCACTCTTCTGCACTGCTCAGAGTTATTCATACATGCATCCACCATGATCCCTAGGTCTTTTACCCCTGTTGAGGCCTCCAGTGCTTCCCCTCTCAGGGTGTACCTGTGTTTAGGGTTTCCCCACCCAAAATGTAACACCTTGCACTTGGTGATATTGAAATTTAATTTCCAGGCGCTAGCCCACCTTTCCAGGGTGTCCAGGTCCCCTTTGCAAGGCCACCTTCCCTCTTTCCCCTCAACTACTGCTCCCATCTTGGAGTCGTTAGCGAAGAGACTCATTTCACACCCTATACCCTCCCTGATGTCTGATATGTATGCATTAAACAGGATCGGACCCAGGACTGAGCCCTGCAGTACCCCAATACCTACTTGTCTAGGGTTCAAGAGCTCCCCACTGACCACTACTCTCTGAGTGCGTCCAGCTAGCCAGTTTTCAATCCATCTGACCATCAAAGGGCCTACTCCCAACCCCGTCAATTTCTCCACCAGATCACTGTCTGGGACAGAGTCAAATGCCTTGCTGAAGTCCAAGAATTATACATCCGCAGGCTTTCCCCTGTCCAGTTCTGATGTTACCCATTCATAGAACTCCGGATGGTGTCCTCTGTCAGAGGATGGTGAGACAACATAGTCACCAGTGTGGGGCCTGCAAAGGACCAGTCCACCATCCTAACAGAATCATGGATTTTCTATCTTGGTTTTCTCTTGGGGCCCACATCAAATGCAATGATGTGTTGTCTGCATTCTGCCTCCTCAGATGCTGCTATCAGCATTGATGGGTGTGTCACCTTCCCTGATGCTGTGCTGCATTGTCACCCTGAATTACTAGGTGGCAGCTGCCAAGCAAGGCCTCTTGTCTCCCCATATAAGGGAGGAAAGCAGTCCTCAGGATGCTCAACACTCCCTCCCTTGCTGGCCCCCAAGTGACCTGTGTCTGTTTCTGAACCGAGGTCACTGGTATGGCAGAAGGTGAAACACCCAGCACCTCAGCCCTCCATGAAACTGGACCGAAAGCTATCACATTTTAAAGAAAATATTTTTTGAAAAGTTTAACTCAGGGACTGTTGGGGCTAGAAAGTTTCTTTTAAATGAAAGCTTGGATTCCAGTCATTAAGAAATAGTAATGTTAATATATCCTTATCATTTAGCGGCAATAATTATGTTATCAATATTGAAACAGGCAGTTTTCTCCAGCTATATTGATATTTATTTATGTATTTATGTATGTATTTTATTTATTGTTCATTGAGAAAGGAGAGCTAAGCAAATCTGTCTATTTTTAGCCTTGTCCTAGGAGTAGAGGAGATACAGGTGAAAACCACTGAACTTGAAATAGATTCATCTGTTGGTGGTACTTTATTTCAGGGAATGTAATATATAGAATAATACATGGGTAGGTGTGTAACTAGAATTTTACACACACACCTGAGGTGTGGGATGTTACATAAACCCTGAAAGCGAAGCTTGAGGAGTTTATAAAAGCATCCCACACCAAGGGTGTGTGAAATTCTGGTTACACACACTCACCCATGTTTTATTTTATTTAATTACTGGTTCTCATTTTGTATAAGATTGGGAGTAGTTGCTTTGGCTCGCGCTGTCTGTAGCATGAGTTTGATTGACAGGCACTGATTACTATTGCCTGGTTGTAATGCAAAATATCAACTGGGTGATTGTAATGGAATTTAAAAGTCTGGTACTCCATGTATAAATAAACTTTGGCCAGAACTGATAGGGCTGCAGGTGAGGAATTTGATGTAAATTACCAAACTTATGTGCCTGTGTAAGCAAAATGTAACATAGGCTCATAAATGTGTTGTTTTGTAATATGTGTACACCAAATTTTCAACATTGCCTTGCTATGGCCCTGCCTCATGAAGAAGGGAAGTGCAAATGTTCAACTCCTGCCTGAAATGTGATGTGTTTGTTCCTGTTCACCTAGGATTACCAACATCTGTTTATCTGCTGGTTTGGTATTGCTGGGGAAGGCTACATGGAGAGGGAAGTGAGTAGGCACAGCTTGTCAGAGGGTTGTAGCCTGCTACCATTTAACCCATTCTTGTTCATTCTCTTGCTGGAGGCACCTCGGTATGTAAGAGTAATGACCCTCAGCACAGGCCCTCACCAAAGGTTAGTCAGCAATGACAGGGTGTAGTACGGTGGGACTGTACCCCCCAGATAAGCTTTACATTTCAATTTGAGTTGTCTTGTAAATCGATTCACAATTATGACACATTTTTGCAATGGGTGTACTAAATTGCGGGACAAACGGCAGTAAAATGAAAATGTGGCAACAGAGTGATGTTTAGAAATATATAAGGTTAGGCTACAAGTTGCTTCTGCTGTTAAATCATTTTTTTAGAAGCCATAGCACAGACATACTGGTGAAAAACAACCCAAGGAAATCTCTCCAGATCTCTGGGTCTCCAGCTGGGCCAATTTTTAAACCTGTTGGCTCTTCACAGACTGGTTCCCTGTTCTGTTGGCAAATTTCACAACTGTACAACCCCCGCTTGTCTAGCACATCTGCTCATGTTAATAAATCCCAGTTAGGAAAATAAAAGTTGTAAAATAACCACTCTGCAGCAATGCCAGTTGCTGAATATATTTCCCAGCATAAAAAAAGCCTGTATTTTGCTAATGTGCATTATTGTTTTCAGTATGACCAGTTTGTATAAGGGTAACATTTATTTAAACAAGAATGCAGATATAATTTAAGTATAGGCAAAGTCTATAGTATGTGCCAAATTACTTGATCTGTCTGTAAATGATTGATAACTCTTCAGTTTTAAAACATATTGTGCTATTTTGAACTGACTTGGGTGTCATATACCAGTTTCATTGTGTTATAAACACATGACTGCTAAGAGGGTATCCTCCATAAGTATGGCAGATGATATGCACTGAAACCTGGTTTTAGAAAGCCAGTCCTGACAACACTATAGAGATATAGGTAGCTGGTCAAGAGTGCATAACAATAACAGTGTGGTTAAAAACTCATAGGGAAAAGAGCATAACTCAAAAACGCTATGGATGTATAACAGCAAAGTCATAACAGCACAGTACACCATGTAGCTGTTGTCAGTAATGTTGGAAAGTACAAGTATTCAACTGTGAGGTGTTTCACTCTGCCGACATTGTGGCGTACAGTGTACTGATACAGGAACAAGTTCTTGCACCAGCTGGCTGGGGTTTAAATCCAAGTTCCAACTAGTGTTTTTTTTTCTTTGCTTACCATTAGACAGACTTGTTTTTCCCTTAATCACCATTTTTCCACCTACCTGTACACTAAATCCCCCCAAATTTTCACTCCCCTAGAGCTGAATATATATATATAATTACAATGGGCATAAACCCACCGCATAGAAAAATATCCCCTGTCCTGACCCATAGATGTTCTTTGTGCAATTTTTATACTTGTTTTTCTACCAACCCAAATACCTGTCTCCCAATTGAATGTGTGTCACTTTCTTGTGCCATACACCTCCTGATGCAAGTGCTTAAGCTACCCACCCCTTGACATTCGCCCAGCAACAGTCACAGCTCTGTCTCTACCTTCAATGTATTTGGTCAGCACTATTATGTGTTTTGCTGTTTAGGCTGCACTCATTTCGACCATGCTATTTCTGTTTAGTGGTTTGTGACCTGAACCAGAGATGAAATAGAGCACCTATAGAACTGTATGATTTCCTGCTTTCAGATTGGTCTAGCAGTGCCATGGAAGCATAATGAAAGTTATAAAATTGCTCATTCACTGACTTTTAAAGATTAGAAGCTTACAAAACATGTTTCTAATAATATGTGCAAACATAATTGTGTCTGTAGTCTTGCTTGTTATGCGGCTCTGGTGGGATTTATGTCTGTAGTCCTGCTTGGTAGGTGGCCCTGGTGAAATTTGAAACATCAATTCACTAAACAGTCTACACTGAATAAAGAAATATATATATATATATATATATATATTTTATTTCTAATTTGCTGTTGGCATACATATCCAGCCAATACAATAGAAAAGAGGAGAGGTGCTCCTAGCAAAGTGCTGAAATAGAAAGAAAGGAAACAGACACATACGACCAAACAAACAAGTCATGGAGGAGCAAAACTTATCTGATGTGTGAGGACAAACAAACAAACATTGAAAAATTGGACAATTTTTTAATTTTGTTGTGAAATCATAAAGAGATATATGTCATATCATGTAATTTTATATTGTTCCATTCTAATATATTCAATTGGAAATGAGCTGTGAGCTGTCATATGACTATTCTGTAAAAGGCTGAAACCACACTCTTTTTTGTCTAAGTATTAATACACATTGTGGCATGATGTTCAAATGCTCTATGCATGTTTCTGTGCATGGATTGTCAGCAGCCTACGCACAGGTGACCCCATGCTGTTGGTGCCTAACTTCATTGCCACCATACTGCAATGGAGACCATTTAAACACTGGGTAGTGAAAGTGTCCACCCCCTATTGGGGACAGGACAGAAGACAGTAGGTCACTTTATACTCTCCTCATCTGAAACACATTTCTGAACTCGTGTTGACAGTGAGGCGCGAGATGAGGCATTCTGTGCTTCAATTGTAAGCTCATCCTGGACAGCCTCTTGCAGTAAGGTAAGCATTATCATGTGACAGTGCACACAGGTATTGGGTAATTACCGTATCCCACCCCACTAACTGCATGGACTGGAGGCATGTGATGTTAGTTCAGTGCCCTTCAAACCACAGAGTGGGGGATGGAATGCAGTTATTACAAAACAACCAAAAATAGCCTGAAGTATACTTTTTTAATTTTGAACATGGTGCCTAACTAATAAAAAACACAATATTCCATGACACAGCAAGGGTTAAAATATGACTAAATACATCGTTCATCATTAGGAACTAGCTTCTCATTCCACACAATTAGGTTTTCCCCATTAACTAGGGCAAATTTTATGGCAGTTAAGTCAGTCATGTTGCTATTTAAACCTTTTATTTGTTTTTTCCCCCACTAGTCACAGTCATTGAAAATTTCCAGATATCTGTAGTTCCAAGACTTGCAAGGCACTTTCAACACCCATACAGTAATGAGTCAAATAACCCACAGGTCTGGACAGCCACTGACCAATTAGCTGGTAACTACTGTATGGGTGTAAAGGGAGAGATGGATAGAGGTGAGCACTGGTTACAGATGGAGGTGCAAATAGCAAACCAAACTCCCCGTTACTCAACTTTTTCATACCACTCCCCCATAACTGTATGGGCAGATTTCATGAACTAAAACTACTGTGTCAATAAACTGAAGTTGGCATAACCATAACTACTAGTTAAGTTTAATGGTGTACTAACTCACTGGTTTACACACATTTAAAATTATTGATCGAGTTTCCCCCTTTTGGTTTCATCTGCAAAAAGGCATACTGTAATTTCAATCCCTACTTTTACGAATTAAAATAGATGGTAACCATGAAAAGTTGTTAGGCCGTAGTCTCCATGAAGGAGTTTGAATTTATCAACCAACACTTCATCATACTTGTTTGCCATCATTCCAAAATATGTTATTTATTATGAGGTTAGAATGAAACATGAAGAAGTTAGTTTTAGAACATATTATAGACATTTCATAGACATAGTGTAATGACTTCATGTACAGTTGTATCTGTAATACATAATGTTATATATTGAATGTATACATTTTTTATGTATGTTACTTTCTCCCACTTGACCTCACTAATGCTTGATGTGTGTAAACCTGTCTTGCTGTTAAAACAAAAAAAGAAACAAAATAACTTCTAATGATATAACTCATACAATGTACCATTGTATGATTGCACCATTCTGATATTTCCACATCAAACATTACACTCCTAGTGATTTCATATGCACTAATTGCTTTTTTATGTGCTACAGAAGTAAATACTATATTCTACTATTTAATAATGCAGTTCTGCAAAATCAATACCAATTTCTTATCAACTCAGTTTAATACTTGGTTAATGAGACAGAAGAAGATGATAGCCCATGTATTCTTTCTCCTGTGCTAGCGGTTATACCTGGTCCTGCTAGTGTCCAACAAATACTCGTCTAGCCTATTCTTAAAAGTTATGAAGAAGTCTACTTCAATAATTTCCTGTGGGATTTTGTTATACACTGTCAGTTCTGAGAGGCACCATATGACAGATTATGTAGGCATGACTATAAGTCATAATATATATACTGCATTTCAGTTCTTATTACATGTCATTTCAGATGAAATTGCATGTGAGCAGTGCTGCATACTTAAACAGCATCTGACACATTAGGGATAGGTAACTTATGACAAGTAGCTACCTTCTCAGGACCTACATGAACCTCCCCAAATAATATTAGTAGTCAAGTGTTACTGTTAGTGTTGTGCAAAATTGGAATATTTCGCTGAATTAAATATTTCGCATAATTAACGCATTACGTGAAATATTTTGATTGGTGAAATGTGACATTTTGCCCATGGCTTTGAGTGAAATTTCACCCCCAAGCCAGTGAAATTTCACCTGTGGGTGAAATTTCGCCACTGCTGGTAGAATTTTGCCAACTGTGGGCAAAATGTCACCTCCTGTGGGTGAAATTTCACCATCTGTGCTGGACTGGTGACCTGGCCAAATTGCAGGCAAAATTTCGCCACAGTTACATGAAACATTTCGCACAGTGAAATTGCCGATTTTACCACAATTTTGCCAGCGAAATTTAATTTTGCTGCATCCCTAGTTACTGTTAGTTTTAACGTAAAAGAACCATGATCTCAGTTCCGTATTGCAAACCTTTTGGTGAGTACACTGCACTGCCACACCTAGAAAACCACCTTTTGATGATGATAAATGGGAAATGTGCTTCAGGCATATAGATAGCATTGTAATGCTATTGGGGACAGCAGCTATCTATAGCCCTGCAGCCACATCCCCATCTCATGTTATTATAATGAGGTTTGCTGTGCAGGAGTATGGCAGGTGTCCAGTGGCAGGCTTTCAAAATGAAACTGTGATTGCATTTCTTCCAAGGTTAAAATAAATGTAAAATACCTTGCTGAAAATAATAGCTTGGGGTCTCAGTTAAATCATACTGCCGCAGTTAATTGCAAGAAATTACCTGCCTTAAGGAACAATACAGTACATGTTAGTAGTTCATAAATCATGTGGCAACAAGTCCGTTATTACACAATTCTTATAAATAAATACTTTCAGTCCAAATATATTATGTTCATTGCCTACCTATGTATTTCCATTTGATTTTTAAAACCAGATATATACACAACTATTTTATCAACTTTATTGATAGGAAAAGAGCTCACAACAGTTCAGATTCTAGTAGTTCAGATATGCAAATAATGCACAAAGTGCAAAACCAATGCTTTGAATTAGCAATATAGTGCAACTTATATACATATATATGTTCCTTTTTAAAACATGAACTCTGTTATTCTATAGCAGATGATCAGAAACATATTGAATAGCTTCAAAGAATGTCAATGTTTTAGAACATGCAAACAATACTGTGGCCTAGATATTCAGACTGCTCAAGGCAGTGGCAGAAGCCTGGGCAGAGTGCAACTGGGCTGCGCCGGGGCCAGGACCAGGACCAGGCGATATTCAATGGTGATGCGCCATGGCACAGCACCATTGAGTATGGCAAGGTCAGTGCATATACTGAGCATGGCGCAGTGGCACTGCACCAGCACAAGCCACAGATAGGCAGCACGGGGATGCACCAGCACAAACGCAGTTGCGCTGGGTGCATCACCCATGGTATGCAATAGAGGGCATGCAAATGAGGCCATAATATATGCAAGGTGCAACTGGGGCAATTTGCATGTCATTATGGCCCCATTTGCATGCCTTGCACTGGGCAGCCCAGTGAAGCGTGCCTAGCGCTCAGCACAGACTGACCTGTGCACAGCGGGGGTCCTGGGGCATTCCCCACTCCTGTAGCTGCGATTGTGCTAAAACTGCAGTACAACAATTCCCTGGTAGTCTAGTGGTATCCCCCTCCCCGTTGCCATGATTGCACCGTATAATACTTTCCTGGTAATCCAGTGGCACCCCTTCAACCCACCCACACAGAACCCCATGCCCCCCCACTCCCCCCATCATCGGTGGGCAGCTGCAACCCGCCCGCATACTGCCTGGACACCAGCCGAATGACAGGTACAGTATGGGTTTGCAGGGCATACTGTACTAGACAGTCCCATATATGTGAATGAAGTCATTCACAGGTTTGGGTCTGTCTAGGTACAGTAATCCTCTAAAGCCGATAGTCCCACTGTGGACCAATGGGCTTACAGTCGATACTGTACCTGTCATTCAGTGGGCAGCCGGGCAGCATGCGGGTAGGTTGCAGCCACCCGCCGATGATGGGGGGAGCGGGGGGGCATGGGTCTGTGTGTGGGAGAGGTGGGGGTGCCACTGGATCACCAGGGAAGTGTTTTACAGAGCTGTACCATGATCGTGGAAATGGGAAGGAGGGGAGTACCACTAGACTACCAGGGCTTCACTAACATTACTTTTACCACTGATCAGGGACATAGGAGGGTGGGGGGTACCACTAGACTACCAGGGTTATGTGGGTGCTTCATGACAGTGCTCTGGGTGGGCGGGCGGCCACCCACGGCTGGCGGCTGCTGTGTTGCATCCTGCAATACAGCAGCCCACTTGTGAGTGGCCAGGAGTAGTTCCACTGTTTCATGGGCTCAACTTTGAGCCCCCCTATGTGGTGCAATGCAGGGGTGCACTGGCATATGTGCCACACATTCCGGGTTAAATATCAGGATGTGCGGTATATGCATGGGCATGCCCCCTGCATCTGCGCTGCATACAATTACATTGCACCCCAGTGCATCCGGAGTTGCACTGTGTCAGGCAGCCTTCTCAATATCCTGCCAGGGCGCAATGGAGGGTTGCACCAGCTCAATTCTGTTGCTCCAGGTACAACCCCTTTGAATATCCCAGTCTTTATGTATAGCGCAGTTAGCTTAACGGCATCATAATATTTTGTTGCAGAATTATTAATTTTCTGATTTCTGTATAGTATGTTATTAAAAACTGAATATATCATCAACACATTCAGTAAAATCTTTTTTTTTTAATTACAACATATCAGTTTCAAGTAGAATACTATGAGAGATGCATAAGAATATTGCATGTGAAATAAATTATGCAAATTTAAACCCAGTACTGTATAAAATTCTGATGGGAATCTCTATCTTATTAGGTAGGGAAAAATGGGCAGACTAGGTGGACCATGTTGTCTTCATCTGCAGCAAATTATATGTTGCCATGTTTCTATGATTGATATTCATCATAAACAGTATGGGTATAGGAAAGACACAACTTCATGGTTTGAAACAATTGAATGTTACCTGTGTGTTTCATTTATTCAAATAAAATGTTACTCAGTTATAACTTCTTTCATCACCTTTTAGTGAGAAACATTGAAACATAGAATTTCATGGTAGATAATGACCAGTTGGCACTGCCAGTAACCTCATTTTTCCTTTCCTACATCACTTTAGAAAATGCCTTATTTACAGCTCTTTCTTCCTCTCCTTCTTAAATTCTACTATGATTCCCTTGTGCCTATCCCATGCATTGCTGAATGCCGGTACCCTCTGCTGCCTAATTCCAAATCAATGTGTTACCAGTTTACCAAATTTGGACGTACTCTTAATATACCCAGCTAGTTTATTAGTCTCTTATGTGGAATGTTGTTAAGAACATTACAGAAATCTAAGTATGACACATTCACTGTTCCTTCCCGTTACAATTCCTTTGTCACCCAGTCAAAGAAATCTATCAATTTGTTTGTCATGATCCCCCCTGAACCCCTGCATCCTCATGTCATGTAAGCCATTTGGATTCAAGATATTCCACAAACCTTTCCTTCAGCAGTGATTTAAGTAACATTTCAATACTGATATCAGGCTGACAGATCTATAGCTGGCAACCTCCTCCATGCTACAACTTGTGTGAAGTGGGACTACAGTACATGATTCATACTCTGTTGGCATGGAACCACTTGTGTTTATTAAGGGTTTTTAAATAGGACAGCAAGAGGTGTAGAAAGTATTTAACTGAGCTCTGTAAATATTGTGTGACCCCCACCATGCCACATGTTTGCTTTAGTGTGAACACTGGTGCAACTGTAAGTGGTAAGTAGAAGTTATTTGCACACCTATAGGTAGTGTGTAAATTTGATTAGGTAATCTTCTGAGCAGGTGCTGCAAGATTAGAACCCTTTGCTCTGGGGGCCAGGCCATCCTCACAAGTTTTCATTTCCAGGAACTTTTTTTTTTTTCCTTTTTTAAAACTTAAATTTGGATGGTCTCTCCTGGTGGCAGAGGTTGAACCTTTACCAAAAAAATTCTGAGTTTGTTGTGGATGGTTGGTTTAGTGGCAGTTCCCACTTTTCTCCAGGCATTTATACACTACTGAAGATATTACTGTTTGACCCTACTGTCTTGGCTTTCACAGCAGTTATTGTAACTAGGAAGTGGCAGTTCCTTTGTTTCAGCTGGGTGTCTAGCTAGGGGCCCCTCAGTACCCATTATTTGTTTGATTCCTGCTTAATTGAGAGATTGACAAATTCCCACTGCTTTTCTTCCCTTCTACGTACTTAATTTTCCTTTCCCTTTTCTATATTTTAGCTTCAATATGTTGATTCTGTGGATTTCATATTTTATTTTACTAGACGGGTTGTCCTCTTCCACACAGCAGGATTTTAATGAAGATTTACCCAGAATTGATACTGGCCCATATTTGAATCTGGGATTTAGTACTGAACACTCACAAAGGTATAAATTCCAAATTCCTTTAATTTCTAAAGATTTTTGTAAATTCATTATAGAACAAGTTGAAAAATGTCTGTTCTGTTCTACTCGGGTCCAGGTTTTGTACAGAATAGCTTCACTGACTAAATATAGCATTGTGTATGTTAAGCAAAACTGTCAGAGACTTGAATAATTTTCAGTACACTTTAGGAGGAATATGATTATTTTATTACTAATAATAATATAATAATAATAATAATAATAATAATAATAATAAACTTTATTTATATTGAGCCTTTCCAAAACCAAGGCGCATTCCAAAAAGATTAAATACAAACATAGCAAACAGACAATAATATAAAAACTATTAAGAACAAGTAAACATTAATAAAGGCCATATGACTTATTCCATAAAAAGGATTTAAGCACCTGTTTAAAGCTCCCCACGGTTGAACACTCCCTTAACTGACGAGATAGAGAATTCCAAAGGGTTGGTGCCACGAACATAAAAGCCTGGGCACCACCTGATTTTAATGTGACCCTAGGGATCTCTAGCAACCCCTCATCGGCTGAGCGGAGCGACCTCACAGGGAGATAAGGAGTCAGGAGACCTTTAAGATAGTCAGGGCCCAGATTATGTAGGGCTTTAAAAGTCAGTAATCCAACTTTGAAGGTGATCCGCCACTGAACTGGTAGCCAGTGCAGATCCCGCAGCACCTGAGTAATATGTGATCTTCTAGGAGTACCTGTAAGTACTCGAGCTGCAGAATTCTGCACCAGCTGCAGGCGGTGGATATCAACCCCCAGAATCCTAAGGTAAAGCGAATTGCAGTAGTCCAGGCATGAGGTCACAAAGGCATGGATCAAAGTTGGCAGATCGTCGGACGGAACGAGGTGCTTGATTCTGGCGATGTTTCTCAGATGATAAAATGAAGATTATACCACTGCTGACACTTGAGATCTTAAGGTCAGCCCATCATCTAGGATCACCCCCATATCTCACACCCGTTCAGAGACCAGTAACTCGACCTTCCCACAAGACACTCCAGAAGGGGAGCCGGCCACAGGACCCCCTATACGGCAATCCAGATCCAAAACCAACACCTCAGTCTTCGCAGAATTCAACTTCAACCAGCTCAACCTCATCCAACCCTGGATTTCCTCCAGACAGCTATTAAATACCGAGACAGCTTCTTCCTGGTCGGGTGCGAAGGACAGGTACAGTTGGGTATCATCTGCATAACAGTGGAAGCCCAACCCTTACCGTCTCACAATGTCTCCGAGGGGAAGCATGTACACCGCAAACAACATTGGGGACAATACAGAGCCCTGAGGAATCCCACAAAACAGCGAGAAGGGATCAGAGAAAAAAAACCCTGACCCCACCCTCTGAGATCTTCCGGTGAGGTATGATGTGAACCATCTGAGCACAACCCCAGAGAGTCCACAGATACATCTCAGGCACTCCAAAAGAACCCCATGGCTGATGGTGTCAAATGCTGATGTTATGTTAATGTCTAGGTCTATACATCCCAACCCTGGCCCTATCAGTGATAGTATGTCAACTGTTACCTTTCCTAAGAATACAATTAATATTGCACATCTTAATGTTCAAAGTTTGCTGGCAAAATGGAACATTTTTTCTGCCTGCTCAGTACATCAATTTGAGATCATGGCGTTGTCCGAGACTTGGCTTATGAGCAAAGTTTCAGATAAAATGATTGATTTGGAAGGCTATAACATTTTTAGATCTGATAGAAAGGTTAAAAGGGGTGGGGTTGTCTTATTTATATCAGAAACAACTACAATGTTATTTTAGATGATCCTGTCCTTGAATCTACCACCTGTGATTACCCATCATTAACAATCATCCTAGGAGATCAAAAAATATTGACCCTTGCTGTCAGCTACGGACTGCCAGGTTCACAGGAGGAAGGCTTAAGATTAATAAAGACCTTAAGAAGATCACTCCCAACTAATAGAGAATTAATAATTCTAGGGGACCTAAACATGAAATAGCTGGGTAAGGATTCACTGAAGTTTAAAGAGACAGTTATTAATAATAGGTTGACTCAGATAATAAATATCTCCACTAGGATCCATTATACACCTGTCTGTACTTCTTTACTGGACTGGATTTTGGTCACTGAGACTGATAAGATTGCACAGTCTGGGGTCCTGTCAGACAGTGTCAGTGACCATAGTCCCATCTATTGTTTCTGCATGGCCAGAAGGAAAAGGGTTCCCCCAGCATTCATTTTTTCACAAAGCTTAAAAAAAATAGTTTAAGAAATTTAGAACAGCTGTTGCCTCCGTTGACTGGTCAGGGGTTGAGCAATCGACTCAGGTAAAAGGCCTTGTCCATTTTCTGTGCCCTGTTTAATACTATAAGCAATAGGTTTGCTCCTCTTAGTAGATTTAGGATCAGGAGAGATAAACAATAATGGGTTACCCCTGAGCTCCTAAAGTTACTGAGAAATTGAAATAGTGTATGGAAAAGCTATCTTCACTGGTGGCATATAAGGCTGTAAGAAATAAATGTAAAATGTTAGAAGATTAAAAAATATATATTTTTTTTGTAGACAGACAAAGAGATTTTAAGGGCAAGAATATACCACATTACCATGGAAATTAATTAATTAACTCATGGAAAAAAATTTGCTTTAGCATATCATGTTTAAACACTTCAACTGAGATAATTACAGACCCATTGATGATTGCTCAGGAATTTAATAAAAGATTTTACTGATTTGTCAAAATACAGATATATCCCATCTGGTATTGCTAATTTGGGAAAACGTAATAAAATGGAATTTTACCTGCAGCATCATGGTTCTATTTTAGTTTACTTTTGACTTAGGAGGTTATGAGATGCCTTCAAAAGATGGACCCCTGTCCCTCAGTAGGGAGAGATGGGATTGATTACCGGCTTGTGAGGATCACCGTAGACATACTTTGTTATCCACTATCTTCTATTTTTAATTTATCTTTATGTTATTCTACTTTTCCTACCACATGGAAGGATTCTGTTACTGTATCCATATTTAAAGCAGGGGATACAACTAAGTTTCAAAATTACCATCCTAGTTCACTTTTAGCCCCCCCATTTAAAGTCTTAGAGAGAATAATTTTTGATCAAATAATTGAATATCTATAAAAATATAACATTCTCATACCTGCTCAGCATGGCTTCAGTACCACTATGACCTTGGAGGGGTTCATGAGCGCAGTCCAGCAGGCCTTGGATAGGGGCCTTTATACTAAGGCTGTGTTCATGACCCTCACGACAAGGCCTTTGACCTGATAGAGCATGATATTTTGCTATCGTCATTGGATGGACTGGGCCTGTCTGGTGACATGGTAGGGTGATTTAAAAGTTACTTGTGACAATGTTCCCTGGTAACAAAGATCAGTGGTAATTTTTCCTATCCTGCTTCAATTTCACTGGGTGTTCCTCAAGGATCAGTCTGGGGTCCTCTTCTGTTCAGTCTTTTCTTAAACACTTTTCCTTTAATTTGCATGAATTATCAGATTTTACTTTATGCTGATGACGCGGTGATCCTTATGAGCAGACCAGATCTTAATAAGGCCCAGAAAATTTTGACATGTGATTTTCAGGCAGTTCATAATTGGTTTATTAGTAATGGACTGGTGTTTAATGAAAAAAAAATACAAAGTCCACGGTTCTCCTGAAATCCAGAAAGAGATTAGGGGAGGATATCTCGTTATCATTACAAACAGTACTGGGAGATAATATTGAACAAGTCCAACAATTTAAATATTTAGGACTTCTAATTGATGAGATCATGATGTTTGAACCACATATATAGTTTTTTTCTGTAGAGGTTTTATCCTCAGGAACCCTAGCAGGCAGCTTCAGCCCTCCTTATTGAAGGACTCTCTCTCTCTCTCCGGTCCCACTGCTCCCGTAGTTGCTGATCCCTGGTAGTTCCCCATGGATTGCCCCCCATGGCAGGGCCAGGAAGGAAGTTGCTGGCTTCTCCCCCCTCCCAGAGACCCAATCCAGAATCTGGGGATGGCTCTCCAGACCGGTGGACCATGATTGAGCCTGCCAGGCTTATTTTCCTTCATTTTTCCCTGTTCCCCCCACCGATGTGAAGATGTTGGATTGAGCCTCCCAACTCATACTGACCTCCAGCAACTACCAGAGGGCAGTAAATGAGCAGAGTGACAAGTCTCCCTCCACCCAAGAAAGGATGCTCAATCCTCTCTCCCCTGACCCCTGTAGGCCCTGGCTTTTTCCAAAACCTGGGTCACCAGCATGGCATGAGGTATAGTGACCAGCACCTCAACCTCAAGCACCACTGGGCTGGACAGAACCACATATAATTAATATGATTAAAGTCAGATACCAAAGACTAGGGGCTCTATACAGACTTAACTCACTTCTATTTCCACCTACTAGAAAACTACTTGCCCAAAGTTTTATCATTCTGATAATTGATTATGGTTTGTTGTTTCATTTTTTGCTGGGGAGGGATTATTAAATAAAGTTAAAACTTTGTTGAATCAAATTGCTAGATTTTCAACACAGCAACCAGTGAGGACACACCATTGTATATTACTGAGGGAGGCAGATTTCCTGCCATTAGATTCTCACTTTAAACTTCCAGCTGGCCTTTTGGCTAAGAAAGTGGCCTTGAATAAGGTCCCAGATGTTATTGGTTCTATATTCAAAAGCACATCAGCTCTGTGTCCACTAGGCTAGCTGGTAGAACATTCTTTGCAATACCTAGGATGAAAACTACTGTGGGCCAAAAATCATTACTGTATGCTCTCTTCTGTCATTTTAATTCTCTGCTATCTATCCTTGAATGTTTAAATAATTTATTGATGTCCTTTAGGATGAATCTTAGAGATTATGTAATGTTAGATAGTTAGTGTAAGTGTTTTAATTGACATGCTGTGTTTGTGTGCTTATTACTTTAAGTATTATACAATATGTATGCATTGAGTTGTTATTGTAAGTCCTTTATGTACACTGGTCAACCATGAAAATGGGTCTGTGGTCCATGGACTTTACAGTATAAATAAATAAAACAAACAAATAAAACAAAGAAGCAAACATTGTTTTGTCCACATTTGGATTTTCATTTCCTTTCAAGAGTCTTATCCTCTAAAAAGGACTAGCATCCTTCTCCCTCACTAGAAAGCTACTGTTACCTAATGTTAATATGATACCTTCTCTGTAAACACTACAAAAAGTATGTGATCAGGATGTGTGCTTTTTCAAAGTGTCACTTTACACATCCTTCCCTTACAGAAATAATTATATGAAATGTTTTCATGCTGCACACATAAAACTACCTAAGTGATATGCGTGCCACAAGTATTATTTTAATGTTAAATTGGAATCAATTGCATGCATATGGCATGCATGCAGCAAGCAAGTCTGGAAACCATGATTTTTATGTTAAATTGGGAAGGACTGCATGCATGTGGCATGCATGCAAACAAGCAAGTGATAACTGATAACTGCATGCATAAAAGTTAAGTGACTTGCTCAGGATCACACCATACACAAGTGGGGGTTGATGAGATTCAAACCCAAATCTTCATGCTTTCAAGTCTCCTGGCTTATAATTCAGTGACTTTAATCACTAAGCCATACTGTCTACACACATATGGCTTGCTTGTACTTCCATACAAACTGTATCTGAATACATCTGCATGCATGAGGCATGCTTGTAGCCACTGTTATGCTTTCCAGTTTTCTTCTCTCCCTCATCTCATTTTCACAGTTGAACTGTAGTACACACACCCCAGTGTAAACACATGTTTTTCCCACTCTCAATACACAAACTGACCCACAAAACCACTTAATTACATCTGTCTTGCCTGTACTTCTACTGTTTTCTCTCCATAGTTTTGAATGTTTCCACAGAAACAGACTTTAAGGTGCAAACACAAAATAGCAATAACTCAACACATACACACACGGCCAGTCCCCCCCCCATGCACACACACTGTAGCAGGTATGGCCATGCTACTACACAGAACCCACCAAGTATAGATATCTGTAAAATGTATCTTACTTGAGCACTAGGGAGCCAGAGGCAGGAGTCTTAAAGAGATAATGTCCTTGGGTCAGAGTGTTGGGGCATACCCCCCTTGAAATGAATGGAGTTGTTTTTCTATTGCTATTTTATATGTAATTATGTTGAGTTGGAGAATAATGAAGGCCACTGTTCTACTAACAAGGCCCTTGTTAGTCGAGCAGTGGCCTTCATTAATCTCCAACTCTCTCTCAATAATGTATAAAATAGTAATAAAAAAATACCCCCATTCTATTCAATGGTGTACACACCTGCAGTCTCCTTTTCCCTTTGTCATAATGTGCCTGAGTGTGGAGGTCAACATCACTGGGAGGGGCATAAGCCTGACTATAGTGGGGCTCAAATAGTCTGTGCATACCATACTGCTCAATTGTCTGTGAATGCAAGAGACAGTTCTACAATGTCTGTAAAATCTCTAAAAGGTACAGCTTATTTGGTTTGACTGAAACATGATATACAAATCAGGAAAAGTTCATATGTATAATATTTATCTGTGTATACCCCAGAGCAGTGCATCAGATTTGGGCTTAAACTCACCCAGTTACTAATTGTTTTTCCTGGCTGAAGTTCTGCCCCCCCCAAAGAACTGTGTCATTAGTTTTCTCCCTGACTCCATTCCATTCAATACCCATCACATATGGGTCATGAAGCTGCCCAAAGATGAAGAAAAGTGAAAAACATCAATATTTCAGTCCTTCCTCCTTCCCCAATCCCCCTGTAAAAAAATAATTACTTTTACTTACTCAGCCATATGGCCAGAACCTGCAGCCTGGCATAGTGTGCCACCAGCCAAGTTTTCAGTCCACTCTCCCACTCTCCTTCACCAGAAGCTGGATGCTAGAACTGACTATCACAGGTCCCCATCATGGTCCGTGACCAATTCACCTCACCATCTGAACCCACCCAACCTGGGTTGCTTGCTTCTTGCTGGGTTGCTGCTGTGCTTGCTGTTGCACTGCACTGATCAAGGCCTATAAAGGCCACCCACACTGCTGTCACCACTGCTGCTAAGCCTAGCTTGCTGTCATGGGGGGTCTGTGCTGTTTTTTGTTTTGCAAAGTGAGCCTAGTAGGTTCTTTGCCTAATCTTGAGTTAGATTCTAGCTCACCCTCTACCCCTTCAGCCACCAGGGTAGAAAGAGATTCACTAAGCATAGAACAACAACAATATGCTGCCACAACACTGCTATTGAGAGTTCGGTGCTCACTGACTCCTCCAAGCTGTAGTGTGCTGTCTGTCTATTCTGTGGTGGGAAAGACAGTGTCACACTTGCAAGGCACATGGGCTCTTTCTTAGCTGGCACTCATTCACATCACATATGATTGTGCCGCCACCAATAGGTGGAGAGAGTGGACAACACAATACAGACACAGTCGAGTCTGGAGAGTACCTGCAGCATGAGCACACACAGGCCAGGTGGGCACATATTGTGCAAAAGATTAAATCCAAATTTAAAGCCATTATTGTCACACCATAAGAACAACCTAGGCACAGATACCTACTCTTTGTCAAAATTCTTGTATCAATGACTGCACTATCAATGTACTGTAGTTCCCGGATCACCCCTGCAAAAGGGACTGTCTTGTCTCAGAGGGCCTACCCAGTTACCAAAATTCAATAAATAAATAGATACGAGGGGTCAACTGCCCCCAACCTACCTAAATAGTACCCCTGCTTAATGGTAGAAATTAATTCTTAGTTGCTAATGCAATGGTTTCCATTATGTTCTGAGGTACTGAATCTTCATGTTTCATGATGTGTTCAGATCATCATGTGGTTAGTGTCCGTCATTGTTCTTCATTTTGAGTGTTCATGTCCCTCATTTCAGTGACAAAATGTGAGGTATGGTGCATGCTTCCAAGACCGTACTCAGCACAAAGAGTGCTGACCATGGCCATAGTGTATATGCTCAATACAGAATGACAAAGGGAAAGTAAGTGAGCAGAATCAATCATGGAGAAACACATTTGTAGCACTAAATAGGCATAAGGGATTTGCATGGTCCAATACAAAAAGGATAGGCTTCACAACACAGATGCCCCTCTTCGTACATCTGGAATAGGGATGTTGACTGGCTATATCCTAGGCATTTAATGAAGTAAGCAAACAATACTTTTTAAATTAATGGTGATTTAATGACAAAAATCAAAAGCCATTAAACAGCTTACAAAAGGATCAGAATTAATGAGTTTATCAAAATTTTTATGGGAATTCAAATAAAAATTTATTTTAATAACTAACTGCTAGCAGTAGTATAAGAAATACTAACATACTAACATACTAATTGCCAGCATATTAGGCCTTACGGTCTATCGAGTCTGCTTGAACCTTGGATTCCTAGTTGAGTGCCGAGGCCCTCCCCCCCTTGTGTTCCAGAATCCCCTATCATCCATCCCCACCCCCTGGGCCAGGCCATCATCTGGTACATCCACTTTCTGTGTCTGTCCCACCCTGTCTTGAAGCCCTCCACTTTGGATCTCTGACCAGCTCACCAGGCAGTGCATTCCAAGGCTCCACCACCCTCTCAGTGAAAAACCTCCTCCTCTTTTCCCCCCTCACCCTTCCACCTTCCAACTTCAAACCATGCCCTCTGGTGATACCTCCCTGCTTTAGTCTAAAGATCACCTCCATGTTACCCTATTTATTCCTTGAGGTACTTAGAAGATCAATCATGTCCCCCTGTCTCTCCTCTCCTCCAATGAAAACAGGCAGAGCTCCTCAAGTCTGTCTTCATACGTCAAACCCCTAGTCCTCATATCATCTTAGTTGCCCTCCTCTGTACCCTCTCCAGGAGCTGTATGTCCCTCTTCAAGTGTGGTCTCCAGTACTGTACACAGTACTCAAGGTGTGGTCTAACCAGTCCATTGTACAGTGACAGAATCACTTCCCTGCTCCTAGAGGTGATCCCCCTTACAATGCATCCCAACATCCTGTTTGCCTTGCTAGCTGCTCTCCTGCACTGCTCAGAGTTATTCACATATGCATCCACCATGACCCCTAGGTCATTTTCCCCCTGTTGAGGCCTCCAGCGCCTCCCCTCCCAGGGTGTACCTGTGTTTAGGGTTTCCCCGCCCAAGATGTAACACCTTGCACTTGGTGATATTGAAATTTAATTTCCATGTGTGAGCCCAGCTTTCCAGTGTGTCCAGGTCCCCTATAGGGGAAACTGATGTGTTTTTTAGATGAGATTTGCACCAGCTTAGCTGCTACACACATGGCAGACATGCAGCATGTGAACCTGATGTGATGTTTAAATGATATTCACACCAGCTTAACTGCTACACTCATGCCAAGTGTGCAACACGTGAACCTGATTTGCTTTTTAGACCTGGTTCGCATACTTTCACTTTGTGTATGCGAGCCGCATGCAAATATTGCACAATTAAGCATGTGGCATGCATTCTGCATATACACAGCATGCCTATATTTCTGTAAAGGTTCCCCCCACTGACATCCCTTTTTAATGTTAAAATCCTTGACCTTTTGCCTAAGTTAAACGTATCATAAAAATCAGCTATCTGATGCTGCTATATGCAATAAAAAAAAATAACTGACTAAAATGGCATAATTTATCTCCAGTTATGAGAAGACAAATCTTTCATACTTAATTTGTTACTACTTCATTATGATTTGTTGTCTGTCCTACTCATACAGTGAGGTAAAGTAAAACGTTTTACCCTAACTCCTCAAGTGTAACTTCATCATGATCAATAAATTAATTTAATGATGGTATTAGGACATAGGGGTCCAAACTACAGGTGCTGAATCCTGGATGGTACATTATATATTTCATGCCCTTAAAATTCTTTAATACACTGTGTATTTTCATAAAAGACCTGCAGCATCTGTTCTCCAACACTGTTGGCAAGTTTTCACAATTTTGAGAAACACACCTGGAATGTAAAATAAGAATAAATGTAATTTAATATAATTGTCATACATTGAACTGTAGTGAATCATGAGTTAATTAAACTTTTCACAGCATGGTGATTGGTACGCAGTGATTTACCAGTGTCTAATATGTGTATTAATTAAAATGACATTGACAGCTGAAAATCCCAGCATATAGTGCATCCTGTAGTGGATTAGTGCTGTTCTACGAATAGTAGTTACTGAAGCAATAAGGCATTGTAGGGGGTGCGTTGTGGTGGGATAACAGCCTGCCTCATGTTGGTTGAAATATTCAGCAAAGCCAAGTGCTTCCCACACCCAGGGAAGGCCAGTAAAACATCTAAATGCACCCCATGGTATGCATTATAGTATCTATGAAACTTAATTCATTTGTATAAAATTGGATGTATTTTTAAAACATAATTTTGTAGATCGACTGTCAGTCAGACTTTGAGCTGTGTTAATGTGCCATCGGTCTGAATTCACTGCCTGTTCAAAATAACCAGTTTCAGTGAAGAGCTGCTGCTGATGTCCTCCTGATCTCACAGTCTATTCTTCCCTGTCAAGCAAGTTTATAAGACCTGTGTTTCCAAAGTTTAAAGATCATATGCAATGGTTTTCACCAGTAAAACAGGCAGCACAATTCAATAAACATTGCTTTAAAAACTATGCGTGTTTCAGGTTTTGTAAAAAAGCTGCCAAATTCATATTTATTTATTCTTTGGTGCCTTTTTGTTGTGATCCTTTTCTCCAGGGTTGCTGGATGCTGAGTCATAGCATACTGTTGTGAGGTTTGCAGACTGCACAACTCTGATGTGGTGAAAGTCTGTGATCATTCACACCTGTCATTCAGTTGAGGTGATTTCCCAGAATGGCACTTTAAAACAATGATTCCATATCTCTGTAATGGGGTTGGGAGAGGTAATTCTGTTTTGAAAGCTTACTATGACTTTCTATGCAGAAGCCAGCTCAGTGTTTTCACCCTAGCAGGCTGTTACTTGATCTACATTTACAATAGGTTCATCTGTGTTGTACTCCACATTACAATGCACATTTAATCAGGGCTAACACTTCCACAACTAGTAGGAATTAACACATATAAAGCCCCTATTAAAACTTATTGTAAAGCAGACACAGACAAACAGAAGTTACCAACATTACATTATTAGTAGCAATACAATGTCCTAACTGGCACAATAGAGTAATGCCCCAAATGGTATCAGCAGCCTGGAGGAATGCATCCAGCAACCCAGAAGAAATGGACTACACCAAAAAGGTGTTACAGAATACAAATTTGTCAGCTGTGTTACAAAACCTGAAACACACATAGTTTCTATAGCAATGTTTTTTTGAATGGTGCTTCCTGTTTTACGTGGAAAAACCATTGCATATGATCTTTAACCTTTAAAGAAACAGGTACTATAAGCTTGCTGACAGGAAGGACTAGACTGTAGGTTCAGAAGATGACATCATCAGTAGCTCTTCACTGAAACTGACTTTTCTGGACAGGTAGTGAAATCAGGGTTACAGAAAAGCTCATAACTTTAAATTGAAGTAACCTAGAAACCAAAGTTTTGGTATGAGATTTACTGGGGGTATGCTTATTGTAATTCTACAATATTACATTTATGGCCAGAGACCCTCTTTAAATTTACATCATGATAGAGGCTTTTTGTTATCGATATACTCATTCCATAACAACAAAGTATACTGGTCTACGTCTTTAATACGAACACGGAAATTTCATGACAGTTAAAAAAAAAAAAAATTTAAAAGAAAATAATGGTTGTACTTTTTCTGAATTTTGGTATTTTGGTATTAGTCCCCATAATTTAATTTATATGTATGTAACTCTTATAAACTCTCATTTTATGCCTTAAATTGTGTGGTTAATATTGAAGTTACGCACCCAGTAGTACCACATCTTCTTAGCATCAAAAGATAATAAATAAAGTTAAGTAAAATAAATAGCAGGTTACAGTTGCTGTGGAAAGAGACAACTCTAAATATACCGCCGACATACAGTAGCTACATCCAATGAAACAGATACATTGATTAAGCTTCCATGCTAAGACAAATTTCAAAACCTAGGAGTAAGGAAACAGAAATGGAAAACCATGCACTGGAACCTGGGCCACCAGTGCATCATAGGTGACTAACCTAAGAGAGACAATGGGTGAAGGTAAGGTACTCAAAGGAAAATAAACAACAACAAATACGGTAAAAAAATATGATGTACCCTTCATTCCTCTCTCAGGTAAAAGGGGTGCTGCATCCTCTGTCCCTTATCCAACAAGTAAGGCAATGAGGGGGGAAGTAACCTATTTTGCTATGACAACATAACTCAATATAATTATGGCAAATCTAAATGAAAGTATGTCCTGTCCACTCAAGGTGAAGTTGGGGTAGCATTTCAATGTATAAGATTCATGAAACAGTCACCATACAGAAATACCTGGCTATATTCTTTTACAATGTATGACTCCAATGCATGAAGCTAGTAACATTTCAAACCTTATTCAAGAAAATATGTGTAAAACAAAGAAGTAGCACATCAAAATGGAGGCTGTGGAGCGGTGACCCATGACGAGGACAAAGGAGCCACATCACAACACTTTTGGGTGACCGGATGTTCTCACCACACCTGAGGTATGCCCTCCCAAAGTCAGTATATTAAAGGGGGGTGCGAGGGGCAAAGCTCCCCACAAAAAAGGAATTTGTTCCAAGGCATTGCACTGTGGGATTTGTGCCCTCTTAACGGATCACCATTCCAAGTCACTGTTATGACATGGAACCTTCTAAAAAATAATGACTAAATCAAGCCAGTGCTCCATTTATTTGTGAGACTCACTGTTAATGCCGACTGGCAGACCCAACCCAGAAGTATCAGTGCATTTGATTTGACAATCATCTAAACTTCTTGGTCCATATTGACACTATCCATGAGAAGCTCCTGTCCAAGCAAGGTGTGCTATACACAAATGGTGCTTTTTATAGTACCAACAAGATATTTTCAGTACGTAAGCTTTCAGACTTACACAAAGCCCTTTGTAAGGTGTTGTCAGTTTCTACAGAAGTATTGCTTTATTATTTAATTGTCTGGGCAATAAAAATAATGGACTTAGTATAGACCTCTCATTCATTAATCATTACAAATTGTAACTGACAACTGGATTTTCTTTGGTTCAGGTGAATATGAATACCCTGTGGATAGATAGATAGATAGATAGATAGATAGATAGATAGATAGATAGATAGATAGATAGATAGATAGATAGACAGACAGACAGACAGAGAGACAGACAGATAGACAGATAGTAGATAGATAGAATATCTCACATTTATAATTTGTTTTATTTCTATTGTGCCTTATACGTTATCACAGTTTTATTAGTATGTTTTCATACCATTCTTATGTACATAGACTGTATTCTTAGGTGTATACAGTATATTGTATGTGTATACAGCATGTCTCTTTAGCATCCATCTATCTATCTATCTATCTATCTATCTATCTATCTATCTATCTATCTGTATCTATCTATCTATCTATCTATCTTTATTACCTCTCTACTTTCTCCTCGCCCCACAATTATGACTCATGTGACCTATGCTACATTCCAAAACAGTAGAGGCACTTATAACACCTCCTAACAGCCTTCTGCCAGTTAGTTATACAGCTCCTTCTTTTGCGTATGCTAATTGCTAGTACTGTGGTAGGTAGCACTATATATTGGAATAAAAGCAGTGACTTTTGTAGAAACTGCCACATCTGAAGGTGGGCTCTGTGAAAGCCTGAATGTTTGAGTACTGATAATATCTTGTTTGTCCAATAAAAAGTATCAAATTACCTACTTTGTTCACCTGTTTGTACAAGGACAAACACTGCTACAGACAATTCTTATTTACAGAAAAACAACAAAAACATCTAATTGTCACCTCAATTGTTCTTAGTTGCAGGATTTGCAATACCAAAGAAAGGAAGTGTGTCTGGGTGCAGTCAGGTCCAGCCATGTGAGCCTATCACTCAGTGGTTAGAGCACTAAGATGGTATTCAGGGTGCCTGGGTTCAATTCCCAGTAGGTCACATTTTTTCTTTCTCACTACAATTGGTGATATAAATTGCTTAGCAGTGGCTAGTATTGCACCAGAAACATCTAATTATTTACAGAAATGAAATTCATACACCAAAATAATCCATACTAACTGCACCTGAATAAAAACTAATGTAAAAGAAACATTTTTCAATTGTATTCTTTTTATGGAGAACATTCTGCCCATTTCTCTTCATAGAACCAATAATATGGAGTTTTTGCCAATGCCACATCATGTTTGTGTACAGAATGCTATATATGAGCTGTTAATCTATTAGAACCATGCTTAAAGTTCTGTACACAGACCATGACATAGTTAAAACTCCAGATCACTGGTTCCATGAACAGAACTTGAAACTAAATGCTGCTGCAAATCTAAAAACAATGAAAAATTTGTTTTTGCATCACTTTTTATTCAGGTACACTTAAACATGGATCATTTAGGGCAGGAATAACATTTCTGTAAAGAGGAGCATTATAAATAGCTGCCAACAGTAAATCTCATTTCCTGACCTCTTTAAGGCTCTTGGCATTAATCAGTACACACTTATAGATATAGTCTCCCTTTATATTGCATTTTCTGCCCTTTTAATATACTGTAAGGACTAGGGATAGAAGAGAGCAAGTGAGCGAGAGAGAGAGAGAGAGAGAGAGAGAGAGAAGTAAATAAGTAACACTTTTTGGTTATTGATTCAGAATGTTAAAGTAAACCCTCAGCAAGGACTTTCACTGTCCTTGGGATAATCAGATATCAGATTACAGCATACGGCGAGTGAACACAAATTTATAAATTCTTCTGAGAGGCAGACAGTAACCCAATCCCAAGGTAAAAGTGACAGAGAAAGTATTTACAAAGAGGCCATCAGATAAGATAAGTCTCTTTTCTCTGGTGAGCGTGTTTTTCTCAGATACCAGTCTAAACAAGTGCTCCAGGACAGAAGAATGACACTGTGAATGGTGCTTCCTATAATGACTGATAAAATTTGAAAGGAAATGCTGGACAATAGAGAAAAGAAAACCTCAAGTTATTTGCTTAACCCTGTTCCTTTGAATAGGTCACCTGGGATTGGGGAGATTGCCATTGCTAACTGTCCTGCAGCATGTGTTGTAAAAAATGAATGTTATTGTCCTATGAAAATTATTTTGTTTTGTCACTGGAACATAGCCAGATTTGCAGAACATAAATTATCACTAACTGTGCTCTCAAAAATATGCTGGGTAAATTATGCATTTGGGCAGTACTTGGAAAAATCAGATTCATTGTCAACTTACAACCAGCTTCGTAGTGACTTGTGACTTAACAAGAATACTGTAGTTTAACTAAACTATACAGTAGGTATGACTTGTCATCACAGTTCATTATCATTTAGAGTGGCAAGCTGACTTGTGGGCACAGGGATGAGGTGATCCACACATTTAGTGCAAAAAGAAAGAACTGCTTCAGGCACATGCAAAGGAATTTGGTGCAGTCCTGAGTGGCAGTGTCTCCCCCAAAAAAATGGTATGTACTCAAACCACATAAAGGGTTTTTGTTTTAAATAGCAGTGTCCCTTGAAGGAGTAGTACAGTCAGAATTTGCAAAAACATATATTGTGCAGAGTGTTTTGATTGGTGTGTGTAGTCCTAGTGTGCCCTTTCATTTGTCTGCTATTAGGAGTTGTCTTTTTTTTTTTTTTTTTGCTGGTTAGTTCTCTGGTCCCCTAATCCACCAATTACTCCCACTGTGCCTCCAGGCTTCCCCCTGGTCAGGGCCGCTGGGCAGGAGACCCCTCCACAGGAACATGGGTCACAAAGCTATGGCTTGCCCTCTAGTGCAGGGTCATGAGAAGGAGACCCCCTGGCAAATTATGGTCAGGTGAGGAGCAGCAGGGTGGGGGCCATCATTTAGTGGCTGGTATTTTGTATGCATTTTTCTCCACTGGGGGTGGGGATGTGCAATGATGCCAGCATTTGCCCCGTCCACGAAACATGAGGTGTTGGCTGCGAGGGATCCCCAGCCTCCTCCAGGGTTCCTCAATGTGCCAAACACTCTGTCCCCTTCTCCCCAGAGAAGGAGAGCAATCCATAGGATGCTCAATCCCTCTCTCCCCAGCTATCCCTCCAACTCCCAGGTCCATCTCTAAACCCAGGGTGTCAGTACTGCAGACAGACACCCTGCCGCTGCACCAGTGGGCCAGCCCAGGAGTTTTTTCCTAAATTAGCCTGCTAGTTTTATGATAGGTTTATCGCCCTTGGGGATCTCCATCTTAGCATGGTTTATTGCTCTTCTTCTTCCTACAGTGCTGCCTGTCCCATTTGACAGTAATGTATCTGGGACCATGGATTCAGCAAACACTGGTCTAGAGTCAATTTACAACAGCAGAGCTGTGATATTAAGTAATTTTTCTTAACTCAGTGAGCACTAATGGCTTCATTTACAGTTTGAAAAATACTCAAGGGCTAAATGAGTGGCTTGTTCTGTAAGAAAACAGCTAGAGTCTTTATTAATTATAGTATTGATGGTCTTGAGTTATTTGTGTGCTTTTTATGACTGTGTATGTATACCCTAGAGGAAAGGAGGGAGGGGGACATAATAGAAACATTCAAGTACCTCAAGGAAATCAACAAAGTCTGAGAGGGTAGCATCTTTCAGAAAAAGAGATGTTCAAGAACAATGGGGCACAATCTGAAGATAGAGGGAGATGGTGCAGGGGCAATGTGAATAAGTATTTTTTCACAGAGAAGGTGGTGGATGCATGGAACAGCCTTCCAGAGGAGGTAGTAGGGTCACAAACAGTGGGGGAATTCAAGAATGCATGGGACAGACAAGGTAATTCTAGTGGGGGGAGTAGGAGGAAGTAGGCTGATGGTTAACTAGGATCTGCAGCTTATCTGAAAGGTAGAGAAATGGGCAGACTGGGTGGGCCAAGCGGTCCTTATCTACTGTCAAAGTCTATGTTTCTATGTGTGTAGTTTGATGAAAGGAAAAGTTTTAAAAGCAAAACATTTATTCCTGCTGGCTTGACCTGACACACACATAGAAAACAAAAATATTGAATTAGAGCTATTTAATGGAGGTCAGAACATCAGGCTCTTATCTTTAGCATTTGCTGAATCAGTGGTCCTGGATGCATCACTGTCTCATGGGACAGGAGGCATTGTAGGAAAAAGGAAAACAATAAAATCTTGTTAAGATGGAGATCCCCAGGGACATAAAACTACCATATAACTAGCAGGCTTTTTTAGAAAAAAAGCTCTTAACCCTTGCAGGGCCGCATACATATATCAGTCCAAAATTCCCTCACTTTCTAATTCTGTTGGCAGACTAAGGGTTAATAGCAAACAAAGGGAAGGACATACCAGAACTACACATACTAGTCAAAACTTTTTTTTGACTGCACTGCTGCTTTAATTATGCTCTTGTGAGAAAAGTACTGTGACATTTGGAAGGCTGCTGTTGGTTAGCTGAAGGTGGCTTCTGTATTTTATCTGTACACATTTTGAAGAGTTAGATATAGTAGCACATAGACTGTGTTGTACTTTTGCACTATGCATGTTCATGTATGATCAATTTAGGCTTTATTATATTTGCTTATGCCTCTGCATAATCCCACAAAATTTTGCTAAGCTTATCTGGTTTTTGTTGTTCGCACATTCTTGGGCTGATACTCCATATTGGGAGAATAACTTCTGTAAGTCCCCCTCCCCCAAATTCTGGGACTTACCTTAAAGGGTTACTAAACCCCTTATTTGTTCTTAAAATAGTCAGAAAAGGCTTTATAGAGAGGTACAGGAAAGCATGTTAAAGCTGCATTTCTATAATAAACATAAATACAGTTTTTTAGCAACGACCTGCCCTTACAAAAATGCTTCTCTGTCTGCTCTACAAAATGGCCAGCAGATGTGAAATCTAATAGTGTCATAGGAGCAAGAGCTAGACTGCTCTCTACAGTGCTAATCATGATCCCTATGCCATTCAGTTCCATTGGAAGCTGCCAGTGTGTGCTGTGCCTATAAAGCTGTTTGTGATACTTTAACTTGTCTCTTTCTCTGGTTTTCTGCCCTCAGTAGAGGTGCCTGGAGAAAAGATTTGAGGCTAAAGGAAAAATTATAGCTAAGGAGCCACACCAGAGGTGAGTGCCAGAAATTCAGGAAGGAAGGAAGGGAGGGAGGAGGTACATGAAAACAATAGGCAGAGAACTGATGGATTGTGGGGATTTATGTAGTTGGGAAGGGAGGAGTCTGGCAGCCCCCAATGGACATCAGGATAAAACATTGAATTCAGTGCGAGGCCAGTAGTGTGCATTGTGCTGTGCAGCTGTTTGTGATACTTTGACTTGCCTCTTCCTTTGGTTTTTCATTTGTTTTTTTTCAACCTCAGTAGAGGTGCCAGTCTTAAGGCTAAAGGAAAAGTTATAACTAAGGAGCCAAAGGTACAAAGTGATACATAACGGAATCCTCCTCCTCCAAATCACAGAATGGACACAATAACGTGGAGGAGAGGAAGAACCCTCAGGTAGAGGAAACCTTTGGGGAACCAAGGTTACTGGGTTAGCCTTTCCCTAGACTTAGAATTAAGAGGCTAGCTGTTGGTAAGCTGTTAGATTTCTGAATTTGTTTCTCTGATACATGTTTCAAAGCAGAATGATGTCCAGCAACCCATGATTTTGATTATGTGAGCCAGGATGTTCTTTGAGGATGCTGAGGTGGCCAATCCAATTCTAAATGAATGGCCAGAGAAGGAAAAGGCTTTAAGACCCAGGCAAGAGAGTAGTATTCTGACATGGAGAATAAACCAGGAAGTAGTCATGATGGAGTGGGACTCTGTACAAAGTCAGAATGTCTGTCTGAGGATTGAAGCAAATTGAGAAACTGAATAGGACGCCAGGTTGAATTTGTTGCAAAATAAGAGACAACGACTCTTTTGTTGGTTCTGCCAGTTCTTGATTCTGGCAAAGCGAGAATGAAATGGTCCACAGATGCTTTCTGTTAACAGTTACTCATGAGATGGATGGATCAAGACAGTCTGAAGAAGATGATGTAAATTTTCCAGGTTGCAGAAATCCAAAGAAGGCCAAGAAGTCATAGCAGCTTGTAAATTAAGGTCAGCAATAGGTCTGAAATGATGCTGTTATTTAGAATACAAGTTGTAATCTAGGTGTTTCCTTGTTGGAGTTTTTGAAGGAGTTTCTTTTCTTTATACCTTGAAGGAAGGCTTTGATTACTGGATTTGATAGATAACAGACTGGTACATAAGGACGAGAAGACATCTATGTGAATTGGATACCAGAAATATACTGTTTGATTGTTGTGGCTGACAAGTGAAAGGTTTGAAAACAATATGACGCAGATGCCAGAATGAAAGAGACCAATCTTTGGAAAGGGTCCATATTTAGTATGGCACAGAAGGTAATGAATTTCTTCTAGGCTACTTTTCATGCAGCTTGAGTTGATGAAGTTAAGAAGTTCCAGATAGTAAGTGAGACATACTTGAGAAGCCAAGTTATATAATTTGCAGCTCCCAGAATGGAGGCAGGTAAGTTATCTCCTGATCAGGGTCTCACAGTATGCAAGTGAGGACTGTAGGATTCAAACCCAGGTCTCCAGGTTTACAGCTCAGAGCCTTAAACCAATGTGCTATACTGCCTCCAATTATTCCAAGGTACTGCTGAGCACCTGACTGCCTGCATGTCCACCCAACTGCTGGCCATCGCCATACTCTCAAGCCCAGTTTTGTAACACTCCTGTCCATGAAGATCCTGAGAGCAACTGTTAGTAAAAAAAGAAATGCTCACTACACAGTCTGAGTGTGTTCTGCACACTTGACTGAGCATGCTGAGATCCCTTTCTTCCCAACTGGCATTGGCAAATGACACAGACACATGTCATTTACCAGTGCTGGTCAGGAAGAAAGGGTGCTCAACATTCACTATCAAGCTTGCACAACATACCTGTATGCACTGATGAAGAAGCCTTTTTCTTGTTACTGAAAGTTGCTCACAGGATCTTCCTGGGAACAGGAGAGTTATAGGACTGGGACTGTGGTTATGCTGGCAGTCACAGCAACTAGTGGCCAGCAGCCAGCTGGTGGGTGGGTGAGGGGTCAGCAGTACCTTGAATAAATGCAAGACTTATATGAAACCAAGGGACTTATGAATTAATCACTCAATCAATCTTTATTTTACCAGGCAAAACACCATTGAGGAAGACTCATTTACAAGGTGGACCTGGACATGAAAAAAGAAGGATATGAAAAAAGAGCAATCCCACAGCCCCTGAACCACCAGGTAAATTACAACGCTGCACTGTACTACTGCCATTTGGCCCTGACAGCCATTGAAACTTTATTTACTTTTGGCACAAATTATGTAAATAAATTATCAAAGTCATTGCTTAACATGTGTATTGGTAAAAATAATACATGTTAAGACATGATTTTGATCAGTCTGGTAAAAATGTACTGCGAGTGAATGACATAGGGAACATGGTTAGCACTGTAGAGAGGAAAGCAGTGTTTCCAGTACTGCCTACCTCAGAAAAGTGTGTAAAATGAAGCTAATCAGTACTATATCCATGGCAGAGGTTTTAGTCCAAACATGGCTTAAAACACTACTAGATCTGGCCAAACGGGTTTTTTTTCAAAATAAAAAAAATATATATTTTTCTCCAGCAAAAACCGCATTTATATAATAAACAAAAATACCGTTTCATGGCATTTGAAAAATGTAAATAAAAGCTCTCCCCTTTCAAACATCTCCCCCCCCCCATCTGCTATACAAAAAATCTTAGCATTGGAAGTTGGTGACATCAATTGAAACAGAGGGTGTGAGAACATAAGGGTTATATTAGGAGGATGGAAGAATGCTCACCCATAGCTAGACATTACATGGAAGCAGGTCAACAACTCCCAACGCTAAGATTTTTTTGTTTAGAAAAAGTAGAAAAATGTAGAAGGGGAAGGAATTATAATAAAAGATTGTTAACAAGAGAAGTTTATTACATAAACTTACTTAACACAGTAAATCCAAAATATGGAATAAATGAGGAATTAGGTTGCCCACCTATTATCTAAAAAACATATAGGAAAGTAGAAATCCATCAAACCTTTTTTTATATAATCCCCTATGTTAACCCCCCAACATGTTGCCATTGACACTAAAGTTAAAGGCATGTATATATGTTAACCCCTCCCCCCACATGTGGCCATAGACACTAAAGTTAAAGGCATATATATATATATATATATATATATATATATATATATATAAATGCATTAGCAGTCAAAATGAAGTATCCTAGGGCTAATGAAGGTCAGGATTGGTAAATAATAAGATAGGCAATGGAGTCTGAAATATAATAAATGACAGGCTCTAAAATCACTTGTAACATCCTGAGTGTATTGGAGGATGAAGGATAGAAGAGTAGTGTTGGTTAATATAAACTGTCCCATAAAGAGAGTTTTAAAAACAGCTTATTTACATTGAGAAAAGCACATATAAAGAGAAAAAAGTGCTAAACAAATTCCTGGACACTGTTAGTTAGTGTTGCTTTAAAGTGGGTCCAGCAGCCAACAGAGTGTTAATACACTCTGCTATGTGCTTTGTAAGACCCTGTTATGTCACAGGGTGGGGCGGTGCCAGATTCTAGGCTTGTCCTTTTTGGTACAAAAGGAGTCAGTCTGAAGCACCCGAGGTGGCTTCAAGAAGTGCTGATGAGTGAAAGGACACCAGCTCACGGGTAATTAAACTTGGCAACAGTGTTTAAAACAGAAGAGTAAAGCGAAAAATTAGCAAGTTACATGTAAGGGACTAAGAGGTTTGTTCCTCTCTGGCAGGTGGATCTGTTTGAAATGATTTAAAAGCTGAAAAAAGAAAAAAAAGACAAACTGCTTAAACACATAAAGTAAATATAAAGCAGTCACAAAAAAGAAACACAAACAGATTAGCTAAAGATAAATGGTTTTAGATATTTTAAAATCTTTATTTTTTCATGGGTGGTATTGAGTTTTGTGAAGCATTTAGGAACAGAGAAAATAAAGAAAAACAACCCAAACAAAACAGCTGATTTGAAAGAAATGTTGATTCAGAATAGGAGTATTATGTGACTGATATTTTTTTTCACTTTATCTTTTTATTGAGATTTTATGTTGAAAACAAAGAACAGTCAATACAGTTGAACAACAACTTCCATATAGAATAAAGCTCACATACACTGTATTATTACAAATTAGTAGGCACAGAATTCAAGGCTAAACTAGGTACATTCTAGGACATGGACTTATAAGGATTCATGCCAACAAGAATGTATTATTGATGTGGCAATTGGCAAATAAATGGCAAGAGAAAAAATTGAAAGAGAGCAAGTTAACTTACTGATGTAAATGCCCTGATTATGTATAACCATATTACATACAGAGATGCAATTATTCTTTATTATTTAAAAAGATGTGAATAATGTACTGTATATTCCATATTAAACACAGTAAGAGAGAGAAAGATAGAAAAGTTAAGAAAAGCAAGGAGAAAGAGAGAGAGAGAGATATCTGTACAGTTGGAAACTGAGACACTGCATACATAATGAAAATAGGGGGAGTAATAGCTCCTATGTCACAATGTGAGGGTTACCAGAAATGTTAATATATTTAAAACAATCCTGCCTACATCTATCAAACAAAGTGAGTTGGTCAGAAGGAACATGGGACAGCCAGTCTAAAGAGGCATATTGAGTGAGATTTTGAAGAACATCTGAGAGAGTTGGAACAATACTTGACTTCCAATTCATGAGAATGAAACATTTAATGAGTAGAGATAATATATCCAACCACCTAAAATGAGCATGGGATAGAGTAGCATTATTTGGGGTGAGGATACCTAGCAAGAAGAGTTTAGGGTCAAAAATAATTTGTCGTCCAATCACTTTAGTGGCAAACAGATGAATTTTATACCAAAGCTTGTTAATAGGAGCGTAGGAACAAAGAATGTGAAGTAAATCACGACCAGGTGAATTGTAATGCCAACAGTTATTATTATTTATGAGTCCCTTACGTTGTAATACAGAGGGGGTTTTGTACCATAGGTGTAAGATTTTTATTTGGATTAAGGAACAGTGAACGTCTTAAAATATACTATGAGATAGGCACCAGCAAGTGTGCCATTGTGTCTGAGAGATATTATAATTAAGGAGGGTACTCCATTTGCATTTTGCAGATAAGGATTGATCTGGTGAATTGTCTCCAATGGCTTTATATACTGTACTATTTCATTTGGTTGACAGTTCAATCCAGTGCGGGATATGTTGATCACGTAAAGTGTGTTTGTTTATATAACAGAAAAGGGAGTTGTAGGCAGTTATAAGTTGCAGATATTTCCAAAAGTCTTGCTTTGGAATCCCCCAGTCTAACTGCAAGTTTGAAAAAGATTTTAGGTTTAAAGAATTCTGTTCAAGAATGTGACATATTTAAAAGCATAAGGGTTAGAATGTTTAAAAGTTGAAAATACAAAATTAACTGATGAAGTTATATGTACCCACAGCAGGAATGCAAAAGAAAAGAAACACCTGTGTAGCTCTGAGGCAAGGGGTTCAGTGATTTAAGGTAACTGAAGAACATTTAAAGAGACAGTAACATGTTTAAATGAAGTGGTTAGGGAACAGAAATATTGAAAAGTATATTATGTATTTATTGGGAAAGAATGATAGTAACTAAACGAAAGATAATGAAAAAAGAAAAAAGAATATGAAAGAGTTCTTAGATTACAAAAGTAAGTGAACTGACACACTCCCTTATTTTTAATTCTATGATTTATGATTGTATATTTTGTGAAATGATGTTAAAAAAGGAAAAATGTTGAAACTAATTTTATTTATAAATAGAATACCACACTCTCTGATTAAGGGGTTTTCCCAAAATGTAAGATTAAAATGAAGTCTGGAGAAAAATAAAAAAAGGGGGGGGGATGTGGCCCGAACAATATGACCACCTAATCCTTTAGCTCTGCCCCGGCCCAATAAATAATCTGCTCTCTAGCAGTGCTTCTGGTTTCACACATTTACACATAGCAATCTGCAACTTTACTTCAGCTGTGGCACATGTTATTATGACTCCTTCCTGCATTTTTTTGGTGTATTTGGGAGACTTGTGTCTCTTCTACTTTTCTTACTTCTGCCTCTAAGACTATGAGGCCTACTTAATCTTCATTATGGAACCTTCAGGGGCAGTCCTGATGACAAACTCAACATGGCAATGGCTTTCTTACCCACCCTTGTAGGAGTATATTTGCTTCCTTACTAGAGACTTCAGTGCTTGATATTTTCCAAACTCAAATCCCAGGTTGCTTCGACTGCCTCTGACATCCTTACTAGACCAGATGCATGCAGTCGAGCAATGGACCTCTGGCCTAGATGACTCCCATCTCATTATACTATGCTGCCTGGAGGACCATGAGTGGCATCTGGATCAGCTCTGGGAAAGGACCGAGGTGTTAGACAATCAAGGCTACCAGAATAATTGACAAATATTAGGTGTACTGAGGGGTGAAGGGACCACATTTAGAGAGACTCTTGTCTGAGTTCTTACCTCAGCAGGTAGCTCTGGAATGGAAAGGTTGATCAAAGTGAAAAGTGCTTTTCACCTTCATCAGTCCAGTACCTCGTAGTGCTCTTGGCACTGGCCCATAATCACCAGTCTTCTGAGATACTCCCTGCTGAGATTGGTGAGAGATAAAGATCCTCTCACTTGGTATGGCTCCCTAATCTTCCTTCATTCCTATTTCTCTGTGGAGGTTTCTCAAAAATGGTGACAATATAACCCTATAAGATTTGCCCTTCGGAAGTCTGGTATGCTATGGAGCCTGCTCAGATAGACTCTGGACACTGATTGTAGCTGCAGCCTGATAAACAGCTGAGCTTTCCCCTTAACTCTCGTGCAGCTATTCCTCCCTCTTTGATAGATGCATTGCCGGCTCTCTGCAGTGGACGACCTTTCACCTATTGGAGATCCAGTCATGGTATATCTTAGCCTCCTTAAAATGGCAGTTTAAATCAGACAAGACCCCTGAAAATAGGAAAACTCACATTTCGTCACTTTTTGGGACAAACCTGCTTTCTGTTGAAAATGAAGAGATTCTATTCACACTTGTGTTAACATTGTTATCATCATGTTTGAATCTTGATTGCAACAAATAACATATAGGGAAAATAAGCAGAGTATTCCCTTCAAATAGTGGTTCTAGGATAGATCTGGAATGCACTAGTGAGGAAATGTTTACACTCATGAAAAAGAATGCTCACAAATGGGACCATGCAGGAATTTTATTGGTGGATATGAAAAATACAGTGGATTAAATAAATAATGGTATAAATTGAGCTAGGGAAGATTGATCGGCTATTGAAAGCAACATAGATATTGAAGTGACCAAATTAACAACAGGGGAGGATATTGTACAAGCAAACGTAATCTCATGGAATATAGCAGGCCTGTCGGGAAAACTAAAGGATGCAGAATGGTTTGGTTTTGTCACTACTAAAGATGTAATATTGTTTCAGGAAATGTGGGCATGCAATTATATTTACATCAATGGCTATCATATAATAAGTTCACCAACAACTAAAAATGTGAAATGTGGGAGAAACAAAGCAGGGTTGGCAATATGTATCAAAATAAAAAAAGAAATTGTTCTCAAGGAAACAATATCAATCAATTAATCAATCAATCACTTTATTTAACCTGACATAAACACCATTGAGCAAGCTCATTTTCAAGGTGGTCCTGGGTATTAATACAATACAGTACACTTCATAAGATTACAATTATGGTGGACAATGGTGCAAAAAAAAAAAAGAAAGAAAAAGAAAAAACATTGTGAAGGTGCCGGTCAATACGGGCCTATACAAACCGGTCAACATAATTAACACGCAAAGGTGCATAATGATAAGCTTTACTGAAATGAGAAGAGACAACAATCCCATATAGTCACCACTAAGTAAGAGCTCATACCCAAATGATAAAAAATAAGGAGGTATTAAGGAATAGGGTAGAAATTGGGGTGAAAGAGTAAGCAGCCAAAAGGGAGGCCAGAATAGGTAAAAGGTAGAGAATAGGCAGGGCCATCTTGGATTAAGGGAACTAGGCTTGTAGGTCCTAAGTTTCTGTTGTTAGGAATGTGGGGTGGATGAGATACTTAGGCATAGGATTTGAGAGTGGCACCCAGGGCTTAGGGGTCATCGGCGTCCGAAACAGTTGCATGATTCCTTCAGATAATCCATTAATAGAGCTTTGAATGTGAAAATGCTTGGAAGTGAGGATAATTTTAATGAGTCTTGCATAGTGTTCTAAAGTGATGGAAGTGAGAAGTTGATTGCTGCTGAGCCAAGGGTAGTTTTCACTCTAGGAATCTGGAAGCAGATTAAGGAGAAGCGTCTCAGGCCATAGGAACCTTTAGCCCATTTGAAGATGTTCGAGATGTATGCAGGGAGGTTATCAGATAATGCTCTAAAAAACCAGAGGAGAGCATTCCTTTTTCTTCCAATTGAGGGTGAGGTCCGTCCCAAAACCTGGTATAGATGACAGTGATGTGTACTACAGGGTAGATTTAAGATAAATCTTAAAGCCCGGTGGTAAAGGGTGTCCAGTTTGTTTAACATCGTTGATGGGAAATGACTGTAAAGGAAGTCAGTGTAGTCCAGTATAGGTAGGAATGTAGTTTGTACTAGTCTCATTCTGGCTTCTAACGTGAGTAGGTGTTTAAGCCTAATCGCTGTCTTAGTTTCTTCGAGGTTTCATTTAAGTGGCACAGAAAGTTGAGCTTGTTATCCAGCCAAAACCCTAGGTATTTAAAGGTATCAACTACTTCAAGGGGTTCATCTAAGAGTGTTTGGATCTGTGTGATATGTGGACATCCGGAAGTAGACTCTGGTGAGAGAATCATTGCCTTAATCTTTTTGGCATTGAAGAGGAGCTTATGAGTGAGAAGGTTGTATTGGAGGGTGACAAAGTCTTTCTGTAAGTACTCATGGGCCAGATCCAAGGATGAATTTGTGGTACAGAGTACAGTATCATCTGCGAATAAGTGTACATTTGCTGTGCCCAGTTGAAAGTCCAGATTATTGATGTATATTGCAAAGAGGATAGGGCCCAAGATGGAGCCATGTGGGACTCCTCGTAACAAGGATTTTTGTGGGGACAGATTTCCTATGGCTTTGACTTGTTGTAACCTATTGGTTAGGTAGCTGGTGAACCATGTAATGGCAGAACTATCAAGTCCAATGTTACTAAGTGCAGTAAGCATGATGGTATGATCCACAGTGTCGAAGGCCTTACTTAGATCAAGGAAGAGGGCAAATACATGCTTCTTAGAGTCCAAGGCCATTTGCCAGTCTGTAGTTACTTTGGCAAGAGCCGATACTGTACCTGTGTTTGGCTCTGAAGCCGGACTGAGCCAGGTTTAGCAACTTTGTGACTCAAATGTTCTCTAAGTTGGATGTTGACAATTTTTAAAGTAATTTAGAGAGACGAATAGTATAGAAATAGGCGGTAATTGTTCAGATCACTCAGATCCCCAGTCTTGAATAATGGTAGGATGTGGGCAGTTTTCCACAAGACAGGTAGCTCACCTTGAATCAGAGAGGTGTTGAATAAGTGTGTAATGGAGTGCGGGTCAGATAGGTATGGCCAAGTTTTGGAAGTAAGGTTCATATATTCATCTGCACTCTTTTTGTATCCAGAGAAAGGAGGAGGTACTCCACTTGCTTGAACATAATTGTGAGGAAGCTGAAGGGGTGGGATGCGGTTGCTTATGGTTGTGATTATCAGTGAAGCCAACAGTGTAGTCTCTTGCCAGGCTAAGTTTGCTGATAGGTGAGGTGTCAAAGGCAAGCCCTGCAGTGGCAAAGTGATCATTAAGCTTCTCTAGTACATCAGCTTTGTCTGCATAGGTGGTACCATCAGACACAATTTTGGTTGGAAGGGGTGTTGCAGTGGACTGACCTTCAACTTCTTTGATGATGTTCAAAAATTTGGCAGAGTTGTTTTTATTGTCTTCTAGTTCTTTTTGGAAGTACCTAGCTTTTTCTGACCTAATTAGCTTGGTACAAGCATTCCTAGTGGTACGGAATGCTAAGCAATCAGCCTCCAGGTGGGATTTCCTCGCTTTTTCCACCAGTAGTCCCTATCCTAAGTGCTTTCTTCAGGATGGGAGAGAACCAGCCAGGAGTTTTATTTTTGATTTGATAAGTCTTAGTGGGGCATGTTTGTCTATAGCCCCAGTAAGAGGCTGTGAAAGATGTTAAATGCCTCGTTAAAGGTGGGGACTAGATAGAAATTCTGCCAAGAAATTTGCTTAGATCTTTCAGGAAAGTGTACTGGCAGAACTTTTTCAGGCATCTTTTCAGTTTGAATTTGGAGACCCTTCTTATTTGGGAAGGATGTCTGATGCAGGCAGTAGTGCAATGGTCATTTATATAATTGAAGAATACTCCAGTATGCGAGATAGTGTGAGGTTTGTTTACTAGCGTAAGGTCCAGGAGGGTGCTGCGCTCAGGGTTTTTTCTGTTAGGTCTGGTTATAGCAGTCGCCATTTGTAATAGACCATTAACATCGCATAGATCTTTCAATTTCTTAGAGCTGCCATCATTCCAATTTAGATTGAAATCCCCCATTAGAATACACTCAGTATTAGCAGAGTCAAGAAGGTTTTGAAGGTGTGGCAGAAGTGCCCAGCCACCAGACGGTGGTTGGTAGCATGCTGCCATTAGGAGTGATTTCTCGGAGGAAAGTGATAATTTTAGAGCAAGGCATTCAAATTCCTTAGCCTTTGAGGTACAGTCAAAGACTGTGACTGTGAATTTGTTTTTGACATATATTGCAACCCCTCCCCCTCTAGTCGGTCTATCACAGCGGTAGATGATATATCCGGGTACGTTGATAGATTTGTCCGCGGTCGAGGGTGTGAACCAGGATTCAGCTATCATGAAATCAGGAGATGCATGTAGAGCCCAGGTCTGTATAGAGTCAATCTTCTTTAGCAAACTACAGATATTGATATGGAGAAAGCCAATCCCTTTATATTGAGGGAGGACTGCAGGTGCGTCCAGAGAAATAGGTGGACCTGGGTTTAAATTCAACATTTCCCGAACAGACTAGGAGAAGCAGTAGTAGTTTTTTAAGGTGGTGTCTTAGCCTGCTAAATATTCTTTTGTTACTTCTTCTAGCGTACATTGGTTTAGCGGTGGCTGTGTTAAGGGCAGGATTGCTATTTGCTAGGGATAAAACATAGAGAACTGATAGAGCTGACACCATCCTTGGGAACTGCACGTGTTCTATAGTTATGGCCTGCTGGGAGGAGGGGCATGACCTTAGAGGAGACGTCCCTGATGTAGGATGCCATGGTCTAATGTGGGAGGCTATATCTTGGTAGATGATAGAAAAGGGAAACTGGCCTTTGTCTGAGTTGCAAACTGAAATTTTGGGTAGAGTATAACAAAGTAATAAAAGGCAACTATAGAGAAGAATAGGCACAGATGGCATTCTTAACGTGGAGATATTTTCTTTTACCAGTAATAAACACAGGATTTGCAACAGTCCCTTGAAAGGGCCAAGGAAATGAGTGAATCTTGTGGGAGGATGGGGTACCAATGAAAAATTAAGGCCTAGATAACTAATGAGGCATGGCTGGCAATAGCCAGTAGGAGTGAACTAGAAGGCCGAGGCGGGGTTTATGTGTATTTAATCAGGACCAGGGGGGTGGGTGGCTGGGCAAAAAAATTGGCAGCTAAGGCTCCCTTTCTGGAGGTAATCAGTCCCTGAGGGCAAGTCCGTACCTGCGTTTCTGTGAGGGACTGGTGGCTTCAGATCTGGACTGTGGGTGGCAGTCTGGCAGGTCGAGTTCATCAGAGAACCACGGCTGTGGCTCTCAGACTACCTGCGTTTCTATGAGGAGCTGGTAGATTCAGACCTGGACTGTGGGTGGCAGTCTGGCAGGTTGGGTTCGTCAGAGAACCACGGCTGTGGCTCTCAGACTACCTGCATGTCTGTGAGGGGCCGGTGGCTTCAGACCTGGACTTCGGGTGGCAGTCTGGCAGGTTGGGTTCATCAGAGAACCATGGCTGTGGCTCTCAGACTACCTGCCTTTCTGTGAGGGGCTAGTGGCTTCAGACCTGGACTCGGGTGGCAGTCTGGCAGGTCAGGTTCATCAGAGAACCACGGCTGTGGCTCTCAGACAATAAAAATAGAACCCAACCTTATTACTATATTACTCACCATACCATTCTGAAAGTACTACAGGGAGCCAACTTTGTCAGTAAGTTCTTATTAAACAACCCTATCACACATACCTTCCAAGGTTAAATATATGCAACAACAGTGGATAGTGACACAAATCTGAGGACTGGAGAATACGGCTAGAGCTTGTACTACGGATACACGTGATTAGCTACTATAAGATAGCACCATTCCAGAGTCAGAATCTAGGTTATTAACATGTACCTTAGTATTTTCAGTATAGAACACTGCATAATGAATATGGCAAAGGAGGCAGACCAATGGATCCAGTGCCTAGTATATGACATGTATACTAGAGGAACTGGTTGGCAGGACTTTACTTGTAAAAGATGTATATACTTGCAGAAGCTCAAGGAAGAGCTCAACCAGTTGAAAAAAATGTGACATCAATAGGGAGATCAGAGTACTTGAAAACTGTGTCCAGAGTAATAAACAATTATTGCAATTAGACACCAGTAACACAGCAGCAGTGGGTAAAACACTGGGCACAAATTAAGAAAGGAAAAAAAGAAAACAACCTTAGATAGAACCAAGCATAAACAATGAAGCAGAGGATGATGGTGAGGACTGCTTTGCAATTAAACATAAAACCCAGATTAAGAGAAGAAGAGATGCACTATTACCGACACCCACTACACATTTTTTGAACCAGTAGTAGAACTTACTCACAATATTGAAACAAATGATGCAAACAATGTACCAAACCAGGGCAGTATAAGGGGTACAACTGATGAAAGGAACCTAAGAACAACAGAAAGATGGGGCCTACTGACCAGGAAATTAGTTCACCATTGCCAGGTATTTCCACATGCAATCAGAAAATAATGACAGGGACACTGCATGAGATCATATCAGCTACAATAGGCAGAAAAAATGATGGTACAAGTTGTGAGGATAAAATATTACAGAATCAGGCCAATACCTCCTCAGAAAGCTTACAAACCAGGGAAGAATTACAACCTGCCCAACACAACAGAGATATAGTAGTAATAGGTGATTCAATATTAAAGTATACAGATACTGTAATATGCAGGGGTAGGAAAAGCACCACTAGTGTCTGCAATCTGTAAGAAGGGTAACCCATGTCATGTACAACTGCGATTGAGTGAACCTCAAAATGGTAACTCAATCATGGTGCATGTCATGGGGGCTACCGATGAGGTAGGGTGACCAGATGGGAGTGGGTTCATGCATATAGTGACAGGCTGTTGCTACATGTACACCCATGCAGGGGGTGGGAGTGAGCATGCTCAGTGAGGGGTGGGAGGGTTTTTGATGGGTGATACCATGGTGGGCTGCTGAGCTAGCACCATGGTGTGGTGGGTAGGTTCATGGCTTGGGTGAACAGGGTGATGAGTTCAGGTCTGGGCACAGGTATGTTTTTGTTGCACGTGGCCTGAATTTTTTTTTTATGTTTTGCACCACCCCCTCGACATGTATCCCCCTGGAATTGAGAATCCTTAAATAGGGGTGTGTGGGAGGAGTGCATGGTGAGCAGCTCCCCCACATAAAATGTTATAATTGTAAGCTCCCAGTGCCATTTTTCTATGCGCTGGGGAGTCACATCACTGGAATTGATTTTTGGTGATGTGACTTCGCCATAACAGCGATCGCCTTTCAGCGGTCACCGTTATGACATAGAACCATAAGGAGTAGGGGCAAGAGGTGCACTGAAGGGGCTAAAGGGTCATCTGAGTAATGCATCAGAATCTCTGGTGGTGCTGCACATAGGCACTAATGATATCAGAAAAGGGAACATTAGTGAGGTGACTAGTGCCTTTCAATAAATTGTCTCAGAGATAAAAAACAGGCTAGGGGAATTAATAATCTCTGGAATTTTACCAGTTCCAAGAGCCAGTGGGGCAAGGAATCATAATATAAGAAAACTAAATGAATGGTTGAGGGACTTGTGTCAAAATGAGGGTCACAACTATATGGACAATTCGGAGTCCTTTAATGGAAAGCAGCATTTGTACAGATTTGATGGGCTACACTTAAATAAAGCTGGAACAAGAATGCTGTTTCAAAAAATCAGTATTAGAATACTGAAAACTTTAAACTCCATAGAGTGGGGGAGGAGATTCAAAATGAAGACATGAATAGTAAGGTAATAACTGAACCAAGGGCATCCACTACACAAACAGATTATCCATTAAAAGCACTTCTATTAAACACACGTAGCTTAAGAAACAAAAAACACATTCTAGAACATATCTTGCATGACAAAGAGATAGACTTCTGTTGCATCAGTGAGATGTGGTGGGATGGTAAAGATTGGGATAGAAACTTCCAGGGCTTTCAACTTTTTTACAAAGATAGAGATACAAGAAAAGGGGAACCTTTTGCAAAATATATTAGGCTTGGAATAGAAGCAAGATTAATTGAAGATGATAGAATAGAACCTCATGAACTACTGTGGGTGGAGATCGCACCATGATAAACAAATACAATTATGGTAGGATTATAAGGCACACACAATGGCTATAGAAAATTGGATGAGTTTTCAAGATGTCCTATGATTTCAGTGTGAAAAGGGCTCTGTACTTCTGCCTAGGGACTTCAACCTACTGGGAAAAATCTGGGAAACCAAAACATCTGATATAAATATGGAAAAACACTTTTTAGACTAATTGAAGACCTAGGACTTACCAACCTTGTTACTGTAAAAACCAGGGCTAACAACATCTTGGACCTTGTGACAACACATTTGGATGAGGTAGTATGTAACTGTATAGTTAGAGAACCTCTGTTGGGGTCAGGTCACAACATGATACAATTCGAAATGAACTTTGGTAGGGCGATACAAGTAGGTGTAACTAAGGTAAAGTGCTATAATAAAGCCAACTACAGTAAAATCAGAGTACTTAAAGTCCTAGTACTGAATATAGAGGGATGTCAATAAGTAAAACATGGAAACAATTAAAAGAAATATTGCATAAATGCTTGCATGATTTTATTCCAACTAGAAGGAAATATAACAAAGGCAGGGTGCCTATCTGGTTTACAAAGAACATCAAAAAGGCTATCAAGCAAAATAAATGGTCATATCAAATAGCCAAGCAAAGGAAAACCACTACAGCAAGGGCCAGATATAAACTGAGAGTTAAGGAGTGTAAGAAATTAATTTGGAAAGCAAAAAGTAAGCAAGAATATAAATTAGCAACCAAGAAAAAAGAGAATAAGAAAGTCTATTTTAACTACATCGGGGGGCTAAGGAATGAAAAAGTGCAGGTGGGCCCAATCAAGGTGGGAAATTCCTTAATATCTGATAGCAGTGACATAGCCAATGAGCTGAATAAATATTTTATAGGGATCAACATACCAAGAGATGGTGACTACACTACAGAAAATTGACAAGTGGGGCCAAGTAGCATTAGGATATCAGTTAAGGACATCACTAATAGGCTTAAGTCTCTTGACCTCAACAAATCAGAAGGGCCAGATGAATTGCACCCTGAACTACTAAAGAACACTACAGAATTTATAGCACCTCCTATAGCTGATATTTTTCAAGACTCCCTTGATACTGGTGTAATAGCTGAGGATTGGAATAGGGTGCATGTGACACAATATCCCTTAGGAAACTGTTGAACACACTTTCAGAAATAGGCACAGACACCCACATACTTAGACGGGTAGCTTCCTGGTTGAAGAACAGAAAACAGAGGGTGGTAGTGTGAGGACATTTGTCAGATTAGGCTGGTGTGACAAGTGGGGTGCCCCAGGGGTCTGTATTGGGACCAATACGTTTTAACATATTTGTGTCATCATTAACATGCAGAAGCACTATATGGATCAGTGAATTTGCTGATGATGTAAAAATGGGGGCACTAGTATGTAATAACACGGATGCTCTTAATTTCCAGCATGAGAGTTAAGCAGTTGTTAATTGGACAAATAAGAAAGGGATAGTTTTTAATACTGAGAAATGCAAACTAATGCATTTTGGGAACAAGAACATATGAGCCACCTACTAAATGGAGACAGATGGGTTCTGTGGATGAGCAACGAGATTTGGGAGTTATTAAAACAAGTGACTTGAAATTTGAAAAACATTGTGGGGAGGTACTTAAGAGAGGGAATCGACTACTAGGATGTATTGGGAGGAATCTAAAAAGTAGAGATAAGAGGGTGATGATGCCCCTGTATAACTTTCTGATGAGGTCTCATGTTGAGTAATGTGTGCAGTTTTGGGCTCCCCAGGGTAAACTACTGGAGAACAGGTTGGAGATATTGCAGAGAAGGGCTACAGGAATGGTGAGAGGGACTGGTGGTCTGACAAACACCAATAGACTTGAGAAGCTTAATATGTATCCATTGGCATACAGGAGGTATAGGAGTGACCTCTGCCTTGTCTACAAGGCTCTACAGTGCCCCAATTTGTGATAATGTTTGTCACTTACTAACAGGGATGCTGCAAGGGTTACCAGGGGACACCATTATAGGCTGAAAGAGGAACAATTTAAGGGTAACAAGAGGAAGAAATGGTTCAGCCAGAGGGTAGTGGGGGAATGGAATAGGCTTCCCACTAATGTTATACAGAGCAACATTATCGACATATTTAAAAGATGACTTGACATTTATATGTCTGAACAAGGAAGGATTGAATATAGGGGATGTTAGGGTAATGGTGATATCCTAGTGGCCTCTCAAGGTTTTGAACTTGAAACTGTTCTATGATCCTATTATACAGAATGTAAATTGGAACTCAACACCTTTTACCATTTGTAACGTATATATATCCCACCGAAAAAACAAACACAAGTGAATCAGACCTTATGGACAAATTTAAACACTGATATTAATGACAGTTCAGAGAAATACCCCAATAACTTCATTTTAATTTCTGGTGATTTCAATGCAAGGATTGCAATGTTTGATCAAGTAGACTTCTTTTCATCATCATTGGTTACAGAGGATGTGAGGCTCAGAAATAGTCAAGATAAATTGGTAAATGAGCAGGGGAAGAAATTAATGGAACTGATCAAGGAAAACATGTTACTTATACTTAATGGTAGGATTACTGGAGACATAGAAGGGAATACAACATATTTCTCACAGAATGGGCAACATTTAATTGATTATATGCTATGTAATTTTGAAGCATTCAAACTATTTTCAAATCTTACCATGCAAATGAGACCAGAGAGTGATCATGCTCCTTTATGTTTAAGAGTTTTGTTTAATAATGAAACTAATAGTAATGAAGTAGAAATAAATCGCATGGCTGATCTGTCCAGTGTGGGGAGAAATAAACTTAGGAGAGGAAAAATTACAGATACTGGATTGATTGATACTCTTCAGAAATGGTAAGTGGGTAATGCAAATGTTATCAATACAAATCTATAGTCTCCACCTCAGATAGAGCAAAAGATAGAGCAATTAAATGAGGACATTAAAGAAATAATTTATGTAAAATCCAACTTAAATAAGTAACAACCAATAAACTGATTTGATGATGAATGTAAGAAGGCCAAAAAAAAAAAAAAAAACCAAATAAAATGGACCAAGAAACATCCTTCTAGACTTAATTTCTCAAACTTAAAAAAATATTGCAAACAATATAATACATGATTGGAGGGGGAAAAACTAGAATACTATCAAAACAATGGGCAGAAATGTATAAAGTTATTTTCGACAATGATAACCACTCATTCTGGAAGATGGTAGCAAGAGGAGTGAGAGAATTTCACCCTACATTAACAACACATATTCCAAAAGAAACATAGATAGATCACTTTAAGTCAATTTTCTCTAAAATAGAACTTGATAATGTAGACCAACCTTTAATTAGTAATCTTAGTCAATTGGCTAAAACTAATATTATATTTTCAGAAACAGAGGTAAGAGATGGTATTGTTAAACTTAAAAATAATAAGGCACCATGATTAGACTATATTCCTTCAGAAGTTTATAAAGAGCACAAGGATTTTTGGGCCCCTATGTTAACCTTTTATTTTAATTTATGTATAACACATAAGTACATCCCCTCATCATGGACAAAAAATATCATCGTCCCTCTACACAAAAAAGGATCAGTATAAGCCTATTAAACATTGTGCCAAAACTGTTTTCAAGACTCTTACTGAATAGAATAAATAAATGGATAGAGAAAAAGAAACTTATTTCTCCACTACAAGCCGGATTTAGAACAGGGTTCTCCACTACTGATAATATTTATGTACTTACACACTTAATAGAAAAATACATACACATGAGAAAAATGAGGCTCTTTGCACTCTGTTGACTTTTCATCAGAATTTGACTCAGTAAATAGACAAACATTATGGGCAATTATGTTAGATTTAGGCATTGATCACTCCTTGTTAATAATGATCTGCTTATAAAATTCTGGTACCTCTAAGACAGTAAGATAGGATAAAAAAGATAATTTGACAAACTATTTCTCAACCCATAAAGGAGTCAAACAGGGCTGCCTACTGGTACAGTGCCTTTGTTGTTTAATACAGATGTATGTGTATATATGTATATTTATAAACAAACTATTAACATATGGAGAAACAATTACTCTTGACTCCCCAAAAATAAATAGTAGGCCATTACACACATTGGCATATGCTGATGATATTGTCATCTTTGCTCTCTTTGAAGTGGGTCTTCAACATAAAATAGACATATTTCAAAAGAAATGTATACACCTGGAATTTAAAATAAATTTGGGAAAAATGGAAGTAATGATATTTGGGAAGACGAGGCCTCAGCTAAAACAACCAAAATTCTAATTGGGAAGCAATAAAATAAGTATAGTTAAAGAATATCAATATTTAGGAATAAAAGTCACATCTTCAACTAGTTGGGCATTCCTTCAAAAAGATCAAAATATAAAAGTAAAGCTTGCTGCTAAAGCATTACTAAAATTTAACTATAACTATGAGGGAAACACAATCATTCCGGCCTTAAAGGCAGGAGGTGCTAAAATAACCCCCACATTAACATATGGGGCTGAGGCATGGGGCTCTTATAACACAGATAACATCAAGAGAGTTATGTACTATTACTATAAAGCTCTATTTGGAGTGCCAAAATCAACTTCAAATGCAATGCTTACAGCAGAATTAGGAAGAATTCCCATAGACACAATAAAATAACTCAACGTGGTAACATATTGGTTAAAACTAATAAATAACACTAATAACAAGCTTCCCCACAATTGTCTAGAAGAAAAAAATAAATGGTCTAAGGAGGAATATAAATCAAAATGGTTAGCAACTTTGGAAAACATCCTGGCAAAAATAGAAATGACATATGTATGGATAGAATTCAAAAAGAAAATTAATATTTCAACACAATTTAGACCCATGATAAAAAGAAAACTGTGAAAAAGCTAAAGATCTCGATATTGAGATTATAAAAAACAAAAATGTTCTGAATGGTTTAAAAATAACAAACTTGACCACTCATTGGAAAAATATTTTACCCTCCCCATTTCAGTAAAAGACAGACAATGAATTACATGGCCCCATTTTGAACTTACTATTTAAAAATATACATATTACAATAATATAGTATTAAATGAAAGAAATATTCTTCACCCTCAATGTAGATGTAATAAAGGACATAGGGAAATCCTGGCACATATAGTCAATATTTGCCCATTATATACAAAATCAAGCAACCAGTTCCTGCTTAATTTTCAGAAAGTTTATGCTAACAGTACTTATGACACAATATTTAGAGTATTACACCCTAAATTCTCTGTAGATGCAATAATGATAGCTCAATTTATTGCCTCAGTAATCAAAATAAAGAGAAACAAACACTTCAAAATGCAAAATGCATTAAAATAAGTAATGGGTTTTTGTACTCTATCAGTTCCTAAATGTTATTCTAAAGCAAAATGTTAAGACTTATGATCACCATGAAATGTTAAAATTTAAATAGGGTATTGTTGCACCAACAATAGTCATTATTGTAATTCAAGATCGCTGTATGTGTGTAAAACATTGTATGTGTGGAAAACAGTTTAATTATGTACTGTATTGTGATTTTATCACTTTTTAACATACTATTTGTAATAACCTTGATACAACATCAAGGTTGACCAATACAACTTGAAACTTTGCTGTTTTTATTTGAAATTATTTTGGGGCTGCTGAAAATTTGAAACCTTGTTTAGTGTGCTTTTAGTGATGCTGTTATTTATTTGCTGTCTTTACTTGCTGCAAATCTTCTCTTGTCTGTCTTGCTCTGTAGTTTGTGGGAGGGGGGCTCATTGCCTGACCTCTGGCCTCAGCTACTTGATAACTGGAGGTGGGGCTAAGTCAGAGTTGAAGTAGCAGGTTGATTTTTGGTTTCTCAGAAGAGGCCAGAAGGGAAGGATCCAGATTAATTTCAGTGCAGTGCAGTAACTGCTCATTGCTCTTTTTATTTTAAACCTAGTTTGGTGCACTTTTATGGATGCTGTTATTTCTTTGCTGACTTTACTTGGAATTGTTTTGAGGCTGCTGAAAATTTGAAACCTAGTGTAGTGTGCTTTTAGTGGTGCTGTTATTTCTTTGCTGTTTTTACTTGCTGCAAAGTTTTTATTTTAAACCTAGTTTTGTGTGCTTTTAGTGGTGCTGTTATTTCTTTGCTGTCTTTACTTGGAATTGTTTTGGGGCTGCTGAAAATTTGAAACCTAGTTTAGTGTGCTTTTAGTGGTGCTGTTATTTCTTTACTGTCTTTACTTGCTGCCCACCCTGCCCCACTGTTATTTAAATGCCCTATTAAATCTGATTGACAGCAGCCAAGCACTGGGAACAGCAGTAGTTGTGGAGTTGGGGGGGAACAAGGGGGAGGAGCACAAGTGTTTTTACTCATTTTTTGTTGTTGTTTTCTTTCTTTCTTTAAGAAAAAAGTACATAGATGATCAGTGGAAGAATTTTCAGGATAGTAAATTAATAAAGAGGGAACTAGAAGCAGAGCTTCAGTAACAGACAACTACTGGAATAACAGTATAAGTGCAGTATAATGTGGGGAGTGGTGCAATACAGTGGATGCAGGCAACAGTATTCAGTCAGACCTCCTGGACACTTAGGTGCTGCCCTATCTGCAGGTATCTCTCTGGACTATGGGATGAGGTAGTCAGACTCAGAGCGGATGTAAACTGGGTCAGGAGTACCTTCACCCTTATCCAGAGACCACCCAATCCAATGCCACTGCCTCAAAGGATGCCAAGAATGAGGAGCACTTGGATGATGGTGGGCTTGGGGAGAGCTAAAATGGTCAAGCAGAGGCACATCCCAAATCCTATTCCACTCCAATAAACAGGGACAACCAAACAGAGGCACCTGGAGATGCTGAAGGGAAAGATATGGATTTCAACCAAGGAGGTGACCTCAGTGGGGAGAGCAGTAGACCCCAGCGGAGGAGGAGGAGGAAGCTAATCCTGGTGAGGGGCTCTATCATAAGAGGGATCTGACTAGGAACACATGAGGGGGAGGACAGGAAGGTGATGTGCCTACCAAGTGCCATGGCATGGAGGGATGGGAGAAGGATCCTGGGGATCACCGGGAAGGCAAGACCGGAGGGTGAGCTGGATGTCATTATCCACCTTAGTACTAATGACTTGGCAAATGGGGAGCTTATGGAGGTTCATGAAGAGTTTAGAAAATTGGGGAGAGGTCTCAAGCAAGTAGCTACATCTGTCACCTTCTCAGAAGTATTACCTGTGGGAGGCATGGGAGAGCATAGGGGCAAATGCACCAGGAACTTTAATATATGGTTGAAGAAACGGTGCTGCGAGGAAGGGGTTGGGTTCACTGGTGACCCAACTGGAGGGATGGTGGCCTGTTCAAGCCTTATGGCCTGCATCCAACCTAGGGTGAAATCCAAGCACTCAATGATAAGTTTAAATGCTACATGAACAAGCATTTAAACTAGCCAAGAGGGCAGCAGGCCAGCAAGGATGGTATCTAATTGTCCACTCCCCCATAGCTAGCAGTGGAACTAGTGAACAGGAGAAGGAGATAACGTTACAAAGAAATGTGTAAAATATGGAGATAGGCACCCAAAGGGTGGATAGGTAGAAAGGAGCAAAATACGACAGAAGGGCAGACAGCAGGGAGAACCAGGGATAAAGGACAACCAGGGAAGGGACTGGAGTAGAACAACTAAACAGTCCAAGGAGTTCACATCATGGAAAGCCATCTGTGCCAATGCCAGGAGCCTTAACAACAAGATGGAGGATCTGGAGGCTGCCATGGTGCAGTCAGGCCTGGACATTGTGGCCATCACAGAAACCTAATGCAATGATAACCATGACTGGAAGATGGCCATACCCGGTTACAATATATTCAGAAGATAAAGGGCAGGCAGAAAGAAAGGAGGAGTGGCACTTTATGTGAAAGATGGCATTAAGGCTACAGAGATCCAGGAGGAACAAAAGGGAGCGGAGATACTGTGGGTTAAACTGGAAAGGAAAATGGGGTCAGCCATTTGCACAGTGGTGGTGTACAGACCACCAGCCCAGGAGGAAATAACAGACAGGGAGTTAATGCTAGCAATCCAAAGGATGGTGGACATGGGGGAGGTGGTGCTGGTTGGAGACTTCAATATTCCAGATGTGGACTGGAGTCTCACAGCAGCAGCATCAACCAGGAGCAGATTTATCCTGGACTCCCTTCACGGTGCCTTCCTTAAGCAACTGGTCATGGAACCAACTTGGCAGAAGGCAATACTGGACCTCATGCTCATAAACAAGGACAGTGTGATAGCGGTAACTGTGAGGGAGCACCCGGGGAACAGTGACCACCGGTTACTGTGGTTTTAAATCACAGAAGGAGCAGAACCAAACCACACAAAAACATGTATCCTGGATTTTAGGAGAGCAGACTTTGGGAAAATGGGGACATGCTTGAAAGAGGCAGGGGTGGAGGAACAGTGGACACTATTTAAAACAGGGATTATAAGAACAACAGCATTGGGGAACCGAAACCTCAAGTTTGGAATTAAGGAAACTCTCCTAAAACAAATAGGGGCTACCACAGTTCTAAATTTTAGCAGTCAAACTTCCATAAAATGAAAGAAAACCATAAAAAATGGGACTGGGAAAATGAATTTGCCAGAAAGTCTCTCAATATTATATGGGACATTTTTGCAAACAAATAAACCAGGAAATTTACAAAAAATATTCTGAGGAAGGAAAAGTATACTAACAAGGGAACTACACTATGTTGGATGACCTCTAAAATAAAAAAGCTGATAAATAAAAAAAAATAAAATCTTTAAAAAAATTAAGAAAACCAAACAAGGAGAGGGACAGATAAGATATAAGGAGTAGCGAAAAAACTGAAGGTAAAAATCAAAAGGGCAAACGCTAGCTATCAGCTTCAATTGGCAAACAAATCAAAGGACAACTATAAAGCCTTTCTTCCCCACATTAACAATAAAAAGGGAGGTAGCAACTGTGTGGGCCCGCTAAAAAAATCATAGTGGAAAATTAATTTCAGATGTGAAGGACGTGGCTAACATTCAAAACTCATATTTCATCTCAGTATTTAACACCAAAACCAACTCAGGGTCATATAGTAAATCATTATACGGTAAGGAAAACAGCATTCTCATTGATGTCAAGGATGTGGAGACTAGGTTAAAAAACTTAAATCCCAATAAATGCCCAGGACCTGATGGGTTCAACCCTCGAGTTATTAAAGAACTTAATGAAGAAATTGCACCCCCCCAGCATATATATTTCAAACCTCGTTAGATAGGGGAGAAGTAGTAGATCACTGGAGGGTGGCATCAGTGATTCCCCTATTTAAACAAATTCTGGTCAGAGACAGTATGGCTGTGGAGAGCTTTTGGGATGCTTTTACCCATTATTTCTAATGAATTTGCACAGTGTAGATCTGCTGAGAGGCAGTTTCAATGTGGTCTTTCTTTTACACATTTTTACAATGTGTTTGCCTAGAATATGCCTGCTGATTGCTATACAGTATGTTTAGCCTGGACAGTTCACAGAATACATGGCATCTTATTTTCAGTGGGGCTCTGCATCTACACACTATTATGCTGCATTGTGTGAAATCAGAACACACTGAAAACAATATTTTACATCTGGGATAGGTTACCCTGAATAAATATATTATAAAAATGGTAAAATCATGACTCCACTGAAAACAAGATATTATATCGAATATGGGACATCCTGAGTAAATACAGTGCAAAAATGTGTAAAATGAAGATCACAGTGACAATATGTAGCACCTCCTCAACACTATCCAGGATACAAAATATAGGATAAGAAATATTTAAAGAGCTAGTGGAGCCAAAACAGCATACAGGATAATAATATAAATTTTAAGTAGTAGTCATTTGTATTTTTTTTTTATTTCTGAAGTATTTTTCTTTTTCCTTTTGCTCATCAGAAAGTATTCTATGTGATAATATTGTGCTGGATGTGTGGAACAGCTCTTAACCTGGCAGTTCACATAGCTTTTTCTACTGCCCCACACTGCATCATCAGCATTATGATCTCACTGAATGTGACATCGCAGGTGAACAACCTGGCAGTCACTTTCTTGCTGTTCCTAAGTAGCAGTGATGTCACAGTCATTGATGTCACAATGCTGATGATATAGTGTGAGGCAGTAGAGTAAGATATGTCAGCTGCCAGGCTAAGAGCCGTTCCACACATCACACCTACTAACATCAGGTAAACAATCTTCTAACTAAACAAAGGGAAAAGAAAAAGTACCTCAGATATAACAGATAAGGGTTAGCTGCTTTTAAAATCTAATATTAGTTTTAGGCAGTACACTAGCTCTTTAAAGGAACTTCACTGTGTTCACTGACATAAACAGACAGTTTCTTTATTGTTTTATAATATATTAGATTGCAGTATTTATTTTGAATGTTGTGGCCATGAGGATGGTGTGTACAGTGTGTACAGTGTGTGTGTGTGTGGTGTGTGTGTGTGTGTGTGTGTGTTTGCTGTAGCTCAATATAATTTTTCCCCCCAGAAAGCATAGTAAAAAATGCCCACTGATTGCTATATAACTATTGTAGCTTGGATAGTTCACACAATACCTGGCACATGTCTGAGACAAGTCTTATCAGATAGTGTCTTAAGAGGTTAAAACAACTATGTAAATCTTTGTACATTTGTTCCTGGGAAAAGGTGACATTTATGACGTATGAATCTTTCTTGAAAGACAATACTTCCCCTACTGAAGCTAGTAGCAATAAAATGTTTAAATGCTAAGTATTTAAATGTGTAAATTATTGCATTTTGAAGGGGGTAAACAAATCTCCAGTTTAATAGGCAAGCAATATTTAACAAGCTGTTTCAGTTTCCTAATGGCAATCTGATAAGCAGCTTTAGTGCTGTCTCCAAGATTCTAAACAGAAAGAACGGAGTATTTTATTTCATTCAGCATAGTAGTTATAGTTGTGGAAGGATACATTGAAATGTCAAAAAAAAGTGTTCCACATGCCTCCATGTATCCAGCTACAGACAGCAAGATGGCTGTAGGCTCCACCCACAACCATAAAAAGGTGCTAAGTCAGATCCACAAAATTATCGCCCAGTCAGCCTAACATCAATCACTTCTAAAATACTCAAAGGCATCCTGAAGGACAGCATAACTGCCTTCATAGAAACAGAAAACCTGAGGAATAAAACACAGCATGGGTTTATTAAAGGCAAATCATGACAGACAAACATGTTGCAGTTTTATGGTAAAGTAAGTATGCAACTAGATAAAGAGGATTCAGGGGATGTGATGTTCCCGGATTATTCAAAGGCATTTGACAAACTACCTCATCTTGAACTATTGTAAGTATTGAGGGAACTGGGAATACAAGATTCTATAGCTACATAGAAACATAGAATTTGACAGCAGATAAGATTCTGTAATAAATAAATAAATAAAAATAAAATAAAGATAGGACCGCTTGGCCCACCCAGTCTGCCCACTTCCCTACCTAATGGATAAGCTGCAGATCCTAGTTAACCAACAGCCTACTTCTTCCTACCCCCACCCCCTAGAATTGCCTTATGACTGTCCCACTCATTCTTGAATTCCAACACTGTTTTTGACTCCACAACCTCCTCAGGAAGGCTGTTCCATGCATCCACAACTCTCTCCGTGAAAAAATACTTCCTGATATTACCTCTGAGCTGTCCCCCCTCTATCTTCAAATTGTGCCTCCTTGTTCTTGCATACCTCTTTTTCTGAAAGATGCTACCCTCTTGGACTTTATTGATTCCCTTGAGGTACTTGAAAGTTTCTATCATGTCCCTCCTCTTCCTCCTTTCCTAAAGGCTATACACATTAAGCTCCTTAAGTCTTTCTTCATATGTCTTCTGGTGCAGACCCTGCACCATTTTGGTTGCCTTCCTCTGGACAGCCTCCACCCTGTCTATGTCTTTGCGGAGATTGGGTCTCCAGAACTGCACACAGTACTCCAGATGGGGTCTCACCAGCTGTCTGTACAGAGGGATAACAACTTCCTGTTTTCTACTGGTGATGCCTCTCCCTATGCATCACAGTATCCCCAGCCCTCCTTACTGCCCTCTCACATTTCTTGCCCACCTTTAGGTCATCTGATATGACTACCCCAGTTCCCTTTCCATTTTGTTGTTAGTATCTCACCCCCATTGTACTCTTCCCTGGGTTTTTGTTTCCCAGGTGCATTACTTTGCACTTCTTAGCATTGAATTTAAGCTGCCATACATTTGACCATTCCTCCAACCTTGCCAAGTCTCTTCTCATCCTTTCCACCCTACCTTGTGTATCAACTCTGTTGCAGATCTTTGTGTCATCTGCAAAGAGACATACTTTTCTTTCCAGTCCCTCTGCAATGTTGCTTATAAAGACATTAAAGAGGACTGGTCCTAGTACTGAACCCTGCAGTACCCTATTAGTAACCCACCTTTCTTCAGAGTGGACTCCGTTTACTATTACCCTCTGTGTCCTGTTCTCCAGCCAATTCTTTACCCAGGCTACCATCTTGGGACCCATTCCCAGGCTGGAATTTTGTATATTACTCTTTTGTGTAGGACTGTGTCAAATGCCTTGCTAAAGTCTAGGTAGGCCATGTCTACAGCCCCACCCTGATCTACTACTTTAGTCACCCAGTCAAAGAAATCTATTAGATTCATCTGGCATGTCCTTCCCACTGTGAATCCATGCTGCCTTGGGTCCTGTGCCCCTCTGATCTCTAGCTACTCAACAATTATTTCCTTCAGAAGTGATTCCATCAATTTCCCAATCACTAAGGTTAAACTGGCAGGTCTGTAGTTTCCTGCTTCTGCCTGCTCCCAGTTTTGTGAAGTGGAATAACATCTGCCCTCTGCCAGTCCTCAGGTACCATCCCATCCTCCCATGATTTGTTAAAGAGGGTAGTCAGTGGTGTCACTAGTTCTACCCTTAGTTCTTTTAGAATTCTGGGATGAATCTCATCAGGCCCCATTGCTTTGTCCACCTACAGTTTTAAGAGTTCTTTCAGAACCCTTTCTTCTGTGAATGGGCTGATATCAACCCCCATATCCAGAGTGTTTCTACTGTTTGTTTTAGGTACCTCTCCCTCTTCATTTGTGAATACTGAGCAAAAATATTTGTTTAGTATCTCTGCCTTATAACAGTCACCCTCTGCCCACCCCCTCCCCTTTATTAAGCCTCACTATCCCCTCCTTGGACTTCCTTCACTCCCAGATGTACCTATAAAAGGTTTTATCCCCCTTCTTAACTGAGTTGGCTATCTTTTCCTTGGTTTGGGCCTTTGCTGTTCTGACTGCCTTCCCTGCTTCATTTTGCTTTAACTGATACAATTCTCTGTCCTTCTCCTTCTGTGATTCCTTGTACTACCTGAATGCTTTCTTTTTCTCCCTAACCTTCCCTGTCACCTCCTTTGAGAACCATAGTGGTTTCTTACATCATTTTGTTTTGTTTATTTGCTTCACACAAAGGCGTGTTCTGTGATGGCAGTTTTGATTATTCCCCATTGTTCTTCCACCCCTCTTTTCAGCCCATTTTCTAGTGCATTTCTTAGGCACTCACCCATTTTGGCAAAGTCAGCCCTCCTGAAGTTCAGTACCTTTGTCTTTGTATGGCTTGACTCTACTGCTGTGTTTATCATGAACCATACTGTTCGATGGTCACTAGTTCCCAGATGGCTGCCCACTTCTAAATCTGTGATCCTCTCACCATCTCCATTTGAGAGTACCAGGTCTAAGATTGCTCCCTCTCAAGTGGGTTCCAATACTAGCTGTCTAAGGCTTGCCCCCTGTAGGGCATCTAGAATGATCCCACTCTTAGATGTGGCTGCTGCAAATGCACTCCAGTTAACATCTGGCATATTCAGATCCCCATCAGCAAATACCCCCCCTTTTCTGACATTCTAAGGATATTTTCTCTCATTTCCTTGTCCATTTCCTCCCCTGAGATGGGGATCTATATACAACCCCTGTACAGACTGTGGTGCCATTCCCTGTCTCCAAATTGGCAAACAGTCTTTCCTCTTCTCCCTGTTTACCCTTTTGTTCTGTTGCTTTGATTGCTTCCCTTATGTAGAGAGCTACCCCTCCTCCTCTTTTTACCCTCCCTGTCCCTCCTGTAGATAGTGTATCCTGGTATGTTTACGTCCCAATCATGGTTTTGCGTGTACCATGTTTCTGTGACTGCCACAATATCCAGACGTTCCTTCTGCATCAAGGTCACTAATTCATGAAGCTTGTTACCCAGACTATGGGCATTGATACTCATTGCTCTCCATTTTTTGATGGCTTTACCTCTTGTAGCACCATCCTGTCCTCATTGACTTTGCTTTCTCCATTTACCCCTGCCCTGCTCCCTATTGACCTTGGTCTTTACCTCATTCACTACCCTGTTTTGTAGGGGGAGGCTGGGAATTCCCTGCTGCTTATCAGTGCCTCCCCCCTTGACTAGTTTAAAAGCTTGCCAATGAAGCATTTAAACTGATCACCCAGAAGACTTATTCCCTTCCTGGACAGATGCAGACCATCCTGCCAGTATAGGCTGGTATCCCTCCAGGTGGAACCCCAGTCCCCAATGAAACCAAACCCCAGTGCTCTGCATCATTTGTTCAACCATTAATTGACTCACATGGTGTGAAGTAACCTCGCCTCACCCTTGCCAGAGACAGGTTGCACCTCTGAGAATGATACTGTGTGTGCTACTTGCCTTAAGAGGCATTGGAGGCGGGATCCAAGATGGCTGCATGCTAAGTGACTGTGAAGGAGTCACATAAGCAGGAGCAGAAAGAAGCTTAAAAAAGTTTTAGTAAAGGTATGCCACCATTGCCTTAGCAGGTTTTATACTCTCTGCCTTTTCCAGTTTGTCTTGTGCCATCTGATTTCTGTGTATTCCTTCTCTTTTGCTTGTTTCCCTCATAGTGGAGTTGGAGAGGAGTCGCAGTGGTGGAGAGGGTGCTCCGGCAGCTATGGAGGACAAGCCACCCAGCGGAGGGTTGCTGAGTTGAGGAAACACCCCAAATCACCCCATGGAAAACTTGGAAGCCTCCAGGAGTTTTTTTTATCCAAAAGATCTGACAGATTACATCAACTGCTGCATCACGGATATATCGGATCAGCTGAACTTCTAATTGGATTATCTTTGTTACTTTGTGGGCTACTACCCACATTTTTTAAGCACAGACTTTTAAATAATCAGTGTGCAATACACTGCTGCTCATTCATAAACTCTTGTTTATACAGAACTCTTCATCAGCTGAATTTTACACTGGAGTACTTGTGACTTTGTGTATCCTTTTAGTTTTTTCTTTTTTTTCCTTATGTATAGAGTCAAATTAATGTACAACATATCGCTGTTTATTTTATGAGATTCAGAGTGTATACTTACTGCTACAGGAGGTAGAAAGGCAGAGGACTGGGTTAAGACTGTATAAAAATCGGTGTGGATCTGGAGAGAGTAACTAATTAACTTTACATTTTAACATAAAAACTCTGTCTGTATCCTTTCGTGCAGTTTGGCATCACGTGGCATCACGTGCTTAGGCAGAATATAACTTGCATATGCACTTGAAGGGTAATGCTGTGCTGTTGGAACAAGGTCGGGCATTTGGAAGCTCATGTTGCGAGGCGGAGATCATTTGTAAATGAATCTCACCTGGTTATCCCAGTTCATTAGTACTGGTTCAGGTTCCACAGTTGTTTACAGATGTTTCCTGTTTTTTATTGTCTTATTGCTTTCTCGCCACTTTATTTTAATTGCCAAGTTAAATACCAAGTTAAGTTTGTTGATTTTAATTAGTCCTGGCTCCAGTTCATTTAGCTTAGCTCCTTTATTCCGTACCTGCACCTACGCTTGTATTTGGGCAGTTCTAAGCAAAGGCACTCTGATATTGGACAGCTGCTGATGAGGAGGATCAAGGAGGCCTTAGGCCTACTTGAGAATTTTTGAACCCACACATTAAATCCTGATTTTATCCTAACTATTGGTGGCACAAGTAAGCATCCTTTGTTTTTTCCGCTCTAATCTGTACTAATCTGTTGTTTGTCAGAGATAGCGTTAAATGAATATCTAAAGATGTTCTATCCTATTCCCATAAGTTGTTCTTATAATTCATCAACTATTAGTCTGACAAGATTTTGTTAAACAAATCTTATGTGGTGATTTAAGGATTTAAGAATATCCTGGCTTTATGTTTAGTGGTTAATTGTATTAGCCCGCATTAGTACACTGATTTTGTTGATGTTCTTGATATAGCGGCCGTTGTGCATATTTACGTATTTGCGATTTGTTTAATAGTTATTGATACTTAATGAGTTTTTCTTTATTGTCTTTCTTCTTTAGTGGAGTCCTCGTCCTATTACACATTGCTTGCTTGGTGCTATAATAATTTTTGCTCCTATCGAACAACTGAGAATTTGTCCTTTCAAATCACAAGTGGCTGGAGAGAGTGGAAAGAGCAGAAAAAAGGGAAAAGAGGACTGTTCAATTGCACTTGGTGGTTTCTCAGTCTCTTCTTTCTGGTTTTGGACATTTTGGGGAAAAGAGTTATCAAAGTTATCGAAGTTATCAAGGCACAGTATTTAGCACGAAACAATGAACATTTAATAATCATTGCCAAATAACCAATCTCTTTCTCTTTTGGGTGAATCATCGGACTGTGATATATTTATAGACTAAGGGCTGGATATTCAAACTGCGCTATTCTGTGGCACAAGCCCTTGCGCTGCACAAAATAGTTGCACAGGGGTGTGGCCGGGGCATTATTCTACGGAGTTGCACTATTGAGCAACTCCTTTGAATATCACCCCCCCGGCCACAGCCACTGTGCATGGTGCAGTGGAACTTGCACCACCGCAAGTGGTCAGAGTGGAACATTCAATTTGCGGTGGCACAAGTACCATTGTGCCATGCGCAAATTTCCCATATTCAAAAGGTGACATGCAAATGGGCCCATAATTCATGCAAGGCATGGGGGGGCCATTTGCATCTATTTATGGCCCCATTTGCATGCCATTAGCATGCAGGTGCGCCGATCCCCAAGGACTTGTGCCTGGCGCCCTGCCAGGCAACAGCAGTCAGGGACCGACGCCACTGCAGCCCAATTGCGGCATAAGTGTAAAAATCCCCTCCCCTACTGGCCCGATTGTGGGCATAAGTTTAAATAAACCCCCACCCCCACCAGCCTGATCACGGGCAAAAGTGTAAAATAAAACCACCCCACCAGCCCGATCGTGGGAAGCAAAGTCCAACTCCCCAAGAACATATCCCTGGTGGTCCAGTGGACCTTGAAGCCTGATCGTGGGATGCAAAGTGTTCAAACCCCCAAGAACATATCTCTGGTGGTCCAGTGGACCTCAAGCCTGATCACGGGCTGCAAAGTGTTCAAACCCCCCAAGGACCACCTACCCTGGTGATCTAGTGCCCCCACCCACCCATGAAGCCCCCCACCACCCGCTCCCCACCTGTCAGCCGGCAGGCGGCAGCATCCCACCTGCCTGCTGCTCCACCACCTGCTGACTGACTGCCCGGTAGGGCTGCACGCCCCACCGAGCAGGGTGGTGGGCTTTGTGGTGGGTGGGGTGGGAGCCACCAGATCACCAGGGTAGGTGGTCCTTGGGGGTTGAACACTTGCAGCCCGCAATGGGCTGGTGGGGGTGGGTTTTATTTACACTTTTGCCCGCGATTGGGCTGGGGGTTTATTTAAACTTACACCCGTGATCGGGCTGGTGGGGTGGGGGTTTATTTAAACTTATGCCGCCATCGGGCCAGTGTGGGAGAGGGGGATTTTACACTTTGCCCATGATCGGGCCAGTCGGGGAGGGGTTGCTATATGCTCTGATTGGACTGCAGGGAGGCACAGGGGTATGTTGAGGGCCACCCACAGGTGGCAGCTGCTGTGTTGTGCCCTGCAATGCGGCAGCTCACCTGTGGGTGGCCCTCGACTTACTCCTTTTTTTTTTTGGCTCAAAGTTGTGCAGGCGCAGGTTGGGGGTTGCGCCTGCACAACTCTGCACAGCCCGCTGAATACCGGGCTGTGCAGTTTATGCATGGTTCCTCCCCCTCCGGTTCAGCATGCCTTCATTAGCATTGCGCTGTTGCTCAGCTTGACTTGGGGGGTGCAACTGCCTCCTGCTGAATATGACAGAATGGAGCAATTTCGGACTTGTGCAGGTGCAACCCTATTACACATGGCGTAACCCTTTTGAATATCCAGCCCTAATTGTTTATCTTGCTTATTTTGTCTATCAGAATTAAGTATACTTTTTTCAACATGCCAGTCACAACTAGAAGCAAGATGCAAGGCCCTTTTAATATATCTGGCAGTATGGGCCAGAGCTGTCCTGACCTTAGCGAATTGAGTGGGGTTGGGGTTAAGTCTAAGAGGCCTTTTTACTTGAAATCAATGGTAATGAAACAACTGGGCAAGAACACAAAGAAACTGAACAAAGAGGGACATGATATGAAAAAGAACAGCAAACACTTAATAGATGAAATAGTCAATGGAAACAATGACATGCAGCTGGTATCTACCCCTAATTTGGTTTTTGAAAATGGAGGTGACATCCGAAAGTTTTTCTTTCCTCTTGCTCCCCAGTCAGCATTAAGCTCCCTTAAAAAGAATAATAACAAGTTAAAGGAAATTGCTGAAACTAAAGGAAAGAGCTCATTTAGCATAGACTTGACTGGCAGTCAAAAGATTAAAATAGCCGAGATGGATTTTTGTGAATTTAATGGATATGATGAAGGGGTCAGCAGGAATGCCAAAATAGATTTCTCTTAAATATTTCATAATCTTTCAGTGTTGGACATGGAAGTCCAGACTATGAGAGAATCCCAGCATATAGAGGAGACTAGCAGAGAGAATCTTGGATTTGGTGTAAAATTAACCCATAATATTCCAGAAAGACTCGAGTCTTATAAGGACACCTCCAGCTGTGATAGATCAATTCAGCCAAATTTATCTCAAACCCTTAATTATATAACTGGGGCTAACCATAACTTTGATAGAGGGGGTAATGATAGAGTGAGATCTGAGAATGACTCTCTGGAACAATCTTCCAGGGATTATAGTATGAATTCCTGGATGATGAGCCCTGAGGGCCAGGATAACTCAATTTTCATGTACATGGATGGCATCTCAAGGGAATTGTTAGTAGCATTAAGCGATCCAGTTAAAGCTAATGTCCTGCTATTTAAACAACTAATAGAACTTAAGCAGGATGCATCATTTATCAAAGGGGTGTGTCTAGAAAACAGGTTAAAACTGGACACAATTGATTACAAAAAAGTGATCAAGAAGTGCAGAACTGACTGGCTGAGCAAGGAACTAAATTCCCATTATATTTCCCTCAGCAAGTCTGGTCAGGATGCTAATAAGACAAAGGGCTCACCTGTCAATGGGGAGGAGTGTAAGATGAATTGTTTACCACAAACCAGGGCACATAAAGATGTATTCTCTGTGGACTCCTTAATGACAGATCATAATTTTGAAAGTATTGAACCTGAATGTATAATGCTTCCAGCAGTAAGAAATTAAGAAATACCAGCATCTGTAAGGAACTAGCACAAAGCTATGCACTTTTGTGGCAAAAGGGGATACTGCAGGAAGCATCTATCAGAAATGGTGGAATCACAAAAGAGATGAACACTCTTAAGAAGAAATTAGGAAGTAGTAAAAAAGATACTGTCTTGGATACCCTACATACCCTTATAAAAAAAAAGGATAGGAATAAGAAAACAGAGGAACAATTGATTAATGAAGTATCAGTGGATACGAGTGTGGAGATTATTACTACACAACCCAAAACTAAAAAAAGCCATAATGCCAATAATAGGAAGACATTAAGAAAAAAGGCTGAGAAGAGTAGCAAGTCTAAGAAAAACGAGTTTAAAAACGCAAAAAAATTTGGAAAACAAAAATCTGAGGAAGCTACGAAACTGGCAAATATAGAAAACCAGAAAGAGAGTAATGATGAGGACTTAGAGGGTTTAAGTAATGGACTTATTAGAACTGATTCAATAGTAGAGTTAGATTTAACTAAAAGTGATTGCTCTAAAAACAGAGAGAAACTTTCTAATTATAATGTCCATTTTGATTCTTTTTTACTAAAAACATTAGGCTCTGATTTTGTACTGCCTCTTTTTGGGGTAACTTGCATGCCGAATGAAACACAAGAAAGTTTAATGGATGCTTTATCTGCATTATTGTTTTCCATATTGAATGGTTGTATTATTCTAAAAGATTCAATCAGTATTATTGGACCCTTGAAGGAAACTGAGTTGGTTCTGGTAGTGACCGACCAATTTTATATCTTAAAAGCTATAGAACTTAAGGCAAAAAAATTGGATGATATGGGTATCAAGGCAGGTGAGGTCACTACACTAATGGATCTTTTCCAATCAAAATAGTCTGGGCATTAGCAAAAAGGCTTTTGTAATTTCTGTCTTTGGGCTGAAACAATTCCCAAAATAATCTAAAAATAACTTAAGGAGTAAACTGATGGACTTTCTAAATATCTGCCTTGATTTACATATAAGCAACCACAGTTTAGGGAAAACAATCAGACTGGAAGCTGGTGGTCAAATCCTATTTTATGTGAATCAAGGGTCTATAATCAAGGATCTAATGATGAAACAGAATACACTGGATCAACTCGGAATTCATTTTCATGTTGAAGATTAGGATGCTTATGCCTTGTTATAAAATGGTAAGAAAACATCTAGAAATCTCATTGGCCAAGAGACATCAGCTGACTGTACATTAAATCTCTATATATGCACAGTCATCCTGGTCCTAAACCACATCACACAATGAGCAAATCAGTCCTCATACAACCAGAACTATCTTCCATCAGTCCCCCTTCAACCAGAACTAATGTTCCATTATAAAAATGGCTGCTACCTTTACACTGTAAAAAAAAACTTCAGCTGGGCCCTAAAAATAAAACTACCTTAAATAAAAAAATAAAATAAATTCATTAAATGTTGTTTCCCTGATCACTACACTCCCCTTACACACATAAACAAATTAGACACATTAAGTGCTGTTTATAGTTTTCATCACAACTGTTAGTTTACATTCACAAATCTGGACTGTTTTCATCACAACTGTTAGTTTACATTCACAAATCTGGACTGTCATGTACGGTATGGGCTGCATGCCCATTTGCTCTTGCTCTGCACCAATGGGCGTGCAGCTCTACTGGGCAGTCAGTCGGCGGGCGGCGGGCAGCAGGCGGGTGGGATGCTGCCGCCGCCCGACTGCGGGGGAGCAGTGGTGGGGCTTCGTGGGTGGGGTGGGGGACACTAGCCCACCAGGGAGATGTTTGCGGGGTTCAATTTACATTCTGCCCGCGATCGGGCATTACGGTCCACTGGACCACCAGGGATATGTTCGGGGTGGGGGTCACTTTACTTACTGCCTGATCGGGCACAAAGGATATGTTCAGGGTTCAATTTATTTTTCTGCCAGCGATCGGGCACAAGGAGGAGTTTCAATTTACTTTCTGCCAGCGATCGGGCATTTCGGTCCACTGGACCACCACAGAGATGTACGGGAGGAGGTAGGGGAGCCACATTGCTGCCCGCGATCGGGCTGCAGGGTGCGCCGGTCCTAATGGCTGCTGCCTGGCAGGGCGCCAGGCACAAGTCCTCGGGATCGCGCACTTACATGCTAATGGCATGCAAATGGGGCTATAATCAGATGCAAATGGCCCCCCTCGCCTTGCATGAATTATGGCCCCATTTGCATGTCACCTTTTGAATATCGTGATTTGCGCAGGCGCGGCAATGTTGCGCCACGCCAAGTTGAATGCTCCACTCTGACAACTGCGGTGGCGCAAGTTCCACTGCGCCATGCACAGTGGCTGTGGCTGGGGTGATATTCAAGGGTTGCTCAATAGCGCAACTCCTTTGAATATCGTCCGGCTCACACCTGTGCAACTATTTTGCAGCAGCGCAAGGGCTTGCGCCTCAGAATGGCACAGTTTGAATATCCAGCCCTCTATGTCTTGAATGTGGGGAAAAACAGAAAACAAAAAAACAGGATGAAGAAAGTAGGCAATACAGTAATACTTTATAAACAAAAAGAAAAGGTGGGAAAACACAGTTAAATAGGCAGAGGCAGACTCAAAGTGCCCAAGTACATTGCTAATATTAATAAAAGCAATCTATAGAGGTAATCAGCCAGTGACACAGGCTATCAATTAACTCAAACATACAACGCGAGTGCAGAGAGGCATTGAAAAAAAAAAGCTAATAGCTTCCCGAGATGGAAGTGCGCGGTGCATGAAGATAGGCACCAAAAAGTTAAAGAAGTAGCGACCGCTACGATCATGGAGGGAATTTAATATTAAAGGAGGCAGCATACTATAGAGGTTGATTGGTCTATGCTGCAATTATGGAGACCTGGGTTTGAATCTCACATTTGCCAATGGGGGTCCCAATCCCCTGTCAGTTTCACTGCCCCTCCCCAAAATGTTCGTATGCCACGCTGGGAACCCACCCCAGCATGACAAAAAATTCCTTAGCTGACAGGGGTGCTCAATCCCCCGTCGACTTCATTGCCCCCCAAAGCCATGCTGGGAGCCCACCCCAGCGTGGCAAAGTCCCTTGTGTGTAAATAAATAAAAAAAAACCTGAAACAAAAAAACTTCCTCGTTGATTCTTTTGCCCCCCTCTCCCAACCGCACCCACCCTCGCGTACCCACCTCCCACACCCCACCTCAACCCCATACCTCTGGAGCCAGTCGACGATCTTCAGTGGACTGGGAACACGTTTGCACTCTTCAAAGCTGACCATGAACTGAAGAAATGCCCGGTAAGCTGTATAATGGCATAAATGGTTTTTCAGCGTTAATGAATATCTCCAGCCATTTCTGGGAATTTTTCACCAAATTTTCAACATGCGGTTTTGGGGTCACCTCATGAACTGTACCACTGTTATTTCGTTAATCAGTCCCAAAGGTGGTTCCGCGGTCACTGCATAGAACCACCTTTCTGGAATGATTAATGAAATGACAGTGTCACAGTTCATGAGGTAGGCTCCCAAAAACCCTATGTTGAAAATTTGGTGAAAATATTCCCCAAAATGACTGTTTTATGAGTGTGCATTTCACAGTTCCTACGTACGCTCGTAACTTTGAATATTTTTAATATTTTCACTCCGGATTTTCAGTATTGCCATTTTACCACACCTCCTTATGAACAGTACAACTGTCATTTTTCACATCTCACCCAAAATATGTTTTCACACATGTAGCGCACAATGGTGTGCGAAATCGATGTTCAGGACAGATTAAGAAAATCACAGTGAAATAAAGTACAATTCATAAACTATAACAAGTAGACTGTTGTTTACTAATGTTGTTAGTAATTGCTATTTTTCACCATTCAAAAAAGTTTACCAAGGGACTATTTTATCTCAATGTTTCAATTAATTCTCTATTCTGTATTTAAATAAATGTTACAAAGTTTTCAAAATATAAACACCTTGTCATTTTCTTTGTTTCCATAGTTATTTCCCATTTATAAGCATAATAAGACACTCCAGGGTGGTGGTTGTTATGTGATAACCGCACACCTAGGTGTGGAAGGACACTCGGCCTTCGGCCTCGTGTCTCACCACGCACCTAGGTGTGCAGTTATCACATAACAGCCACCACCTTGTCGTCTCTTATTGTTTACTTAGACAATGGCAGAACTTATATAAAAGCAAAGAAATGGGAATTCTTGGTTGAGGCATCAAACAAGTTTGAGATTCTAGCAAATGTGGTTCCATGACAGATTAAGCTGAACAGTTTACAGGGAAGACCATGGATTTATAGTGGGAATAGGATGGCTAAGAGGGAATGTTTCCCCATTGATGCCCATGCAGAAACATTATTTCTGGTCAATGAACCATTTAAAATTCTATCCTGGAATTCCTCAGGGTTGGGTATAAAAATTGGTGATCCAGAAATTTGTGATTATCTAAACCAGTTTCAGATAAATGGCATCCAGGAAACTTGGGCAACTTGGTTACACAGCTTACTGTAAAAAAGCAAATAAAAATAAAAATTATGGAAGGGGTATAGGAGGTTTGGCCACATTTATTAGGCTGAATAATAATAACATCATGACTGAAGAAATTCCATCACTTAGTTGCAGTATTTTAGCTGTGAAGTTAGTAGGGAAACAATCTAAACAAATATGGGTTTTGATAAATATTTATTCCCATCCATCAGGAAGTCAATATGGAGATCCTAACTTTTTAGGCCCATTGGAAGAACTAATCAATAATATCCTAACTGACTACCCAACTGCCAATATAGTGATATTTGGAGACTTCAGTGCAAGAATAAGTTCCTTGCAAGGATGTTCGGAAGACATTTCAGAAGCATTGTCAGTCCTCCTGTATACATACTTGAATATGAAAAGGAACACTAAAGATCGTCTTATCAACAAAAGGGGAGTAGTGTTACATAGGACAATGTGCAGGAATAACATGCTTCTTCTGAATGTTCGGACTCCTTCTGACCTTGAAGGAGAATATTCCTTTATATGTGGAAATGGATCATCTGTAATCAACTATATTTGGATCAATTCCAATCTGTTTAATAGGCATTTATCATTAAAATTATCATTCCGAGCAGAAAACCATCATAAGGCCCTTTAGAAACTGGGCAGGGGTATTTTATCACCGATAAAGGTAGTAGGGCCCCAATAGTGATAACAAAGAGAAGGGGCATTGAATGGAGTTCAATTGGGAGTGAAAATTCTGAGAACTTACTAGAGAGCAGAGGGATATTATCTAAATTAGTCGCATTATCTAATCAACCTATGGGTCCACATACTGTATGATCCTCGAATTTAATTCTATCATAAATATGATTGCTTATGTAATCAAAAAAGAGGTAGCCACCAAAGAACTAAAGGGTCAAAGATGGTTCAATAAGGATTGCCAAGCTGCAAGGAAAATATTAAACAAAAAGTTTAGAATTTTAAAAGCAGTATCCAAACAAAAGTAACAATAAATTAATAAATAAAGCCAGAAAAGAGTACAGGGAGATCTTGGCTAGGAATAAGTGCATTTATGCTAAGCAGTTATGGCTAAAATTACATAATGCAGTTGTTACAAAAGACAATAAAACATTCTGGGGGATTGTTAGTTCTGGAATTGGTCATCATACCAGAATCAACACTCATATTGAACCAGATATATGGGTATATCATTATAAGTGCCTATTCTATAGGGATGATCCTGACTATCTCACTGGAATGACAAGACATAAATATTTGGGAAGAAAACACTGTTCAGAAGACGAGATTACATTATCTGAATTAGAGGTAGCTTTAAACTCATTCAACAAAAGAAAAGCACCAGGGCCTGATGGGATCCCGTGAGATGCAATAATTAGAACAAAATTATTTTGGATCCCTTTTTTGCTTAACCTTTTTAACTATATATGGACCTCAGGGGATATCCCTAAAAGTTGGAAACTAAACATTATTGTTCCAGCTTATTTAAGAAAGGGGACAAGAAGGATCCCAGTTGTTATAGGCCTATCAGCCTTTTGGATACCCTGGGGATGGTATTTACTAGAATTTTGAACAATAGGCTGATGATATGGGCTGAGTCAATTGTATAATTGATGAAGCCCAGGCTGGATTCTGTAAAAATCATTCCACTATTGACCACATTTTTGTTCTGTCTCATTTGATCTATAAATACAGGATAGTTAAAAAACCAAAAATATTTTGCACTTTTTATTGATCTCAAAGCTGCTTTTGATTGGGTCAATAGGCCATTACTATGGAACAGACTTGGTGAATTAGGGATTGATCTCTCCTTATTAGAGATGATCAGACGTATGCACCAAGAAAATTATACTAGTATTGGGTATGGGGATTTTGGGGAACTAAGCTCTTGGTTTAAAAATAATGTTGTGGTCAAACAGGGATGCACTCAGGCCTCATTATTATTTAATCTATATTTTGGCACTGTCTTGAAAAAATTGTACAATTCTGATTACCATCTACCAAGAATTGGGTCAAGAGTGGTCCCATTTTTGACCTATGCAGATGACGTCATATTACTCTCCCTTAGCCATCTGGGAATGTGCAGGAGTATTGAAAAATTCCACCTTGAATGTAAAAATGCTGATCTGCAAGTCAAGTATGACAAAACTAAGGTACTTGTTCTTGGGGGCAATAAGAAGTGCCATAATTATTATATGGACGCCTCTAGCTCGAGGTGGTAAAATAATTCTGTTACTTAGGATTATGGTTGAGTCAAACTGTATCTTGGACAGCTCACATGAACAGTATTAAACATAAACTGGATAGTTTCCTCCTAGTCATTCAGGCATTTTCATATAACTATGGGGGAGGTCAGTTGAAGGAAATATAAGAGTTATTAGAGCAAAAATTAAAAGTCAGATCCTCTACGGAGCCGAAATATGGGGACGGGAATTTAAGGGATCTTTAGAACATGGTCTAAACACACATCTTAAAAAGATCCTGGTACTTCAAACCAGTGCCCCTTCCGTTATAGTTAGGGCCGAGATTGGGGAGCTACCGATAGGGTGTGCCTACGTGCAGAGGCAAATTAACTACTGGATTAGGATTTATAGGATGGCATCAGACAGATCCATACGTTCATGTTTAGAGGAAGCCATTCTTTATTCTCGCTCTAATATTATATTTCCTTGTATGAAGGTTCTGAGAAACTAATCAAACCATATGGATTGTTACACATAGTTACTGACTGTTTAAGGCTTCCCCCGACCTTATTAAAACAATAATAAACAACAAAACAAAGGATAATTTTATTCAAAAGACCTAGAGGCACGCTGACTATCTAAAGCTTGTAGCTGGCTGGCCAAAAATAAAAGGACATACAGGTTTGAAAGATATCTTTCTGTACTCCCCAATACTAAGCAGAGGATCCTTTTAGCCAGATTTCAATTTGAGGTCTATGAGAGTAATAGGGAAAGAGGACTATTTTTAGGGGAAAAAAATAAGGTTTATATGTGTAAGTGTGGTCTGGGCTAAGACAATTTGTTGCACTTAGTACTCCTGTGCCCTCTTTATGAAAAATATAGGACATCTCTGCTAGGAAACATATTAAGTCAACAAAATGACCAGCCCATGCAGCTATTGATATATTTATTCACGTCTGCTGATCCTATAATATTGAGATCCACGGTCTCCCTACTCAAAATAATTCAACAAAGAAGGCTGCACTTAATTGGACAGCCTCTGATGGATGGAGCAACTGACCTGCTTATTTAAATAAAGAGCCAGTTACAAATCCTGATCTGGTTTACAATTATTTTACTCCTTACATTGATATAATGTATTTATGGTAAGAACACCAATGTTTGTATGGTCCATATGTTTGACCAACAAGTGCATTTTTATTATGGGATACTGTATATCAAAATCAATCTTGCTAATATATTTACTTTATAGTCATACCAAAAATATGAAAGGGTCAAACCATTTTGTGAATTCAGCACCACATGTGTGGATGTTTGTGCAACTTAAATTAATCACATTATCATTTACTGTATAATAACTCTGTATTTACTTACTGTGCAATAAGCTCTATATAATGCTGTTTAAGGAATTTTTAACAGTGTTTATTATTTAATATTTTAATGTTCTTTTTATATTTGTAATGGCTATATTGTCGAACAATAAAACTAACTAACTAACTACTTACCTTAGGCCTCTCCCCAACTCCACAAACTCCTCCTGCACTGCTGTAATCTCATGTTGAACCAAGTTATTCATCCCTAGGTGGGCAATGACATCCAGTTCAGTCTCCCGTGCAGCTGTCCTTGTGATCCTGAGGATGCGCTTCCTGTCCCTCTAAGCCATGGCACCAGGCATGCACCTTACTACAGTTTTCCCTGCTCCCCCCAGTTCTATCACCCTAATAATGGAGTCCCCCACCAGGAGCTTCTTCCTTTCCCTGTGGTGTCCTCTGCCTCCTTCCTATGGGGCTCCCTTGCAACAGTTGTCTGCAACCTCATTAGTCTCCTCTGTGGGTGCATCCATAGGGGAACTATGCTCCATCAGAATAGTGTATGGATTGTGGAGTGGCACAATTGACTGGGTGTGCCTCTGTTCCACCACCCTCGCCCTCCCTGAGCCCACTGTGGTCTAACTGCTGCGCTTTCTTAGCAATCTCTGAGGTAGTGGTGGCGGTGCTGGTGCAGCCTGGGTGGGGGAGGTTCCCCCTTACTACTGTCCAGTGTGGCCTGATGACAGGCAACCTCTTCCCTCAGGGCAGAGAGTTCCCTGCAAATAGGGCAGCAACTCAGCCTCCAGAAAGACTCCCATTTACACTTTTTTGTGCATTCTTTGCTTGTGCCTACAGGTCGCACTCTTTCAGTGACCAGTCCAAAAACTTCAGGGAACATGCGACCGGGGTCCCCGATGTGTCTTTTGAAGATTTCGTGAAAAAATATTGAACGGTTCAAAAGCTATTCAAAAAACAAGTTTCCCATTATAGTCAATGGGAAAAGTTAACAAAAAGTATGACAGTGCAGCGAATGCAGATTTTAGTGTCGCAAATGACCTCAGTAGTGGCGCAAATCTGCCATTTTGTTTTCAGTTAGTGATCACAGAAATGCTTGGCATTTAAAACTGGGACCCTCTAGGCACACAATTCTTTTTTTGTTTACCTAGTCAGACCATGAGGATGCTAGGCATGTCTTTATTTTGGAGTTAAACACCCCAGAAATACTGTATGTTTTTTAAATTTTTGTGAAAAGTAGTGTTGCAAAGTAGTGTCGCACCTGCGACACTTTCGTGATTTTTTTTGCGAAACTGTCATGCTTTGCGACACTACTATTCTACACTATGGGAAAAATAACAGGAATTGTTTGCCACCTTGCTGCGAAATAACGGTTTGGTCTTTTGGGCTGAGATGTGGAGGAAAGACAGGCAACATGCCACAGATGTGCCTTTTGGTGGTATGGTGAAAAAATATTAGACAGCTGCAAACTTACATCACTCCAAAGTTGACTCTTTTTCCCATAGACTAACATTACGGCGTTTGACACATTACAGGAATTAGTTGCCATCCTGCTGCAAAATAATGGTTTGGTGTTTTGGGCTGAAATTTGGCCAGAAGAAAGTCAACATCCCACAGATTGGTGAAAAAATATTACAGGGCAGCAAAGTTACGGCACTCTGAAGTTCACATTTTTTCCCATAGGATAACATTACGGCATCCACCGCGCCTTTCGGGCCCGTATCTCGGAAATGGTGCAAGATATGGACTTTTCATTGGAAAAATGTGGGGGACTAAGTACAAAACTAGCCAGGAAAGTCATAATTCATACAAAATTTTAATTCTTTTCTATGTCGTACAGTTCCTGAGATATAAGCAATTTAGTATTCCAACTCCTCATTTTCTGCTCCGAGCCCCATTATCATGCATACATTCTTTGTACTCACTGTGTTTCTCTATGCAGCTGTTGGAGAAAACCAGGGTGTGTGCTTCCATTACTGTTACCGTTAGTGTTTCAACTTGCATTTCTGTACCTGTTTGCACTACCGTTCCTGTGTACTCCACCGTGTGCGTTACCCTTCGTTTACACTTGCATTTGCGTTACTGTTACTATTTGTGTTTCCACTTCTGTTTGCGTTTGCATTTACATTTGCGTCACTGTGCACATTTTCATTTGTGGCCACCCTTCCATTTATATTTGTGTTTGTCTTTCGTTTTGGTGTCATTGTTGCAGTTATTGTTAGCATTTTTCATTTCCAATTGCGTTACCGTCACCATGTGTGTTATGGTTTGTGTTTCCGTATGCGCTTGTATTTCCGTTTCTCTTTCCTTTGGCGTTATTGTTGCTGTTACCATTACTATTTGCATTTCCAATTGTGTTGCTGTGACCGTGCATGTTACGTTTTCCATTTCAGTATGCGCTTGCATTTGCGTTTCTGTTTCTGTTTCCTTTGGCATTATTCTTGCTGTTACCATTACCATTTGCATTTCCAATTGCGGTACCATGACCATGCCCATTACAGTTTGTATTTCCACATGCACTTCCATTTGCGCTTCCATTTTTGTTTGCTTTGCTGTTATTGTTGCTGTTACCATTAACATTTGCGAGTCCAATTGCGATACCATGACCATGCGCATTACCAGTTGTGTTGCCGCATGCACTTGCATTTGCATTTCCGTTTGCGTTACTTTTCGCTTTGGTGTCAGTTTGTGCTTGCGTTTCTATTACCGTTTGTGTTACCATTTACATTTGCATCACCATGTGCGTTACCATTTCTGATTGTGTTTGCATTGCAGTTAGCATTACTATGTGACAAAAAATCATGTGGTGGGAGCATGGGGTGCAAAGGGCCCAGGCTCCCACCACCACATTCCATTAACTATTTATATTCCTCATTCTCAAAAAGAAGGGAAAGAAGGGAAATTCATGGCAAAAACCTCTATTTAATGCATCAGTTAGGGTTGTTCCACAGTGACAAAAGTAAGGAAATTCAATGTTAGGGTTCAAAAAACCCCTTGCCCTTCCCACTCCACTCCCCCAACTGGCACTGTGGTGTGCGTTGAGGTCGTAGGTCCTAACTCTCACCCCATTCTCCTATACTTCACCACCTCAGCTTCTTTACACATGGGATGGGGTGAGAATTATAACTAATGACCCCAACGCATACCCCAATGTCGGTTGGGGGGGCGGAGTGGGGGCAAGAGGGTTTTTCAACCCTAACATCGAATTTCCTTACTTTTGTCTGTGGAACAACCTTAACTGATGCATTAAGTAGAATTTTGCCATGATATATATATATATATATATATATATATATATATATATATATATATATATATTACATAATGTGTACACTTATATTGTCAGTGCAGTGCTCTGGAAAGGATATGACAGTGGTATGCACCTTGCCCTCTTGCGGAAATGATGTCAGAACCCTTGTAGAAAGGAAATGGTATCAAGGGTGGGTGGGGTGAGGGAAGGGCAGGTTTGGGCCCAAACTTTTGCCCTCTCAAAACAATCAGCTAAAAGCTCTGACCCACCACTACGATGTGTGTTGACCTTCCTGTCAGCAAGACAACCTACACAACAATTAACAGAGAAAATACCCTGCTAAACAAACAGTGAAAAACCAAACAGGTGAGTCAAACACAGATAAACCTCCCCAGCCCCAATACAGCCTGGTGAGTTGTGCTCTGAAAGCAAACAGCCCCAAAACAAGTCTGCTGTGAACAAGGAAAGACACAGTAAACAGTATTTCAATCCCTCTGGGTTTAAACTCCTAATCTCCAAAGCAGTATTGCAAGCCCTTTCACTGAAAAGAACAATAACAATTGTAAAATGTAAACTAAGGTACACCTCCCTCGGCTGTGAGCAAGACTACCTTTCCTGCTGAGTCTAAGTTCAATATTTCAGCTTTCAGTTCCAGGTAGATTCCACCGGAAGAATATTAGCTTTTCTGGATACAGGCTTGGTTAACGCATAAAGGGTGTAGTCTCAGATTGGGCACAGGAGTGCCCCAGAGGTTGGTATTGGGCCCCTGCCTGTTTAATTTATTTGCAACATCACTACACTATGACAATTCTGAGATATGGCTAACCAAGTCTGCTGATGACTGCAGGCTGGGTGCAGTTGTTAAAAATAGAGAAGGATCCAGTTCCCTTCAGAATGCTCTTAATTATGACCAGGACTAGACAAGCCAGTCTAAACTCCACCTAAATCAGGAAAAGTGCACTGTGATGAACTTGGGGAGGAATAATCCCTCATACATTTACACCTTAAATAACACAAACTTGTGGGAAACCATGGAAGAAAAAAATTTGGGGGTTCTTGTATTTCAAGACTTGCAATTTACCTCTCACTGTAAGAATACAGTGCAAAAGGGTAATAGGGTGTTAAATTGCATATTTAGACACATTGCAAGCAGAGACAAGGAAGTAATTCTTCCCTTGTATACTTACTTGGCGAGGCCCATCTTGGAGTATGGGTTACAAGTCTGGTCTCCCATATAAGAAGGGTGCGATAGAAAGGATTCAGAAAAGGGCTACAAGAGGAATAAGGGATATGCATGGAAAAAACTATAACTCAAGACTTAGGGAACTGAATCTTTACCCCCTTGTTTACAGAAGAAAAAGAGGATACGTGTCTCATTCACAAAGCTTCATCTGATAATGACTTATGGGAGACCCTGTGGTTAGAAGCCAGAGAACAGGTATATAATAAACATGCTCATTCATTACAACTGAAAGATAGAAAACCTATGTTGGTTAGGAGCCAAAAATGGTTCAGTCAGAGGGTGGTGTATGATTGGAATAGACTCCCACTAGAAGTAGTGAGTAGTATAACCACCAATATGTTCAAGTCCAAACTGGACAACTACTACAGGGACTCAGGAAACCTGTTTATTTACTGAATTTCAGGAAGCAAGCATAACAGACGGAAGTCTAACCTAAGCTCTGTAATATCCTATGATGATACCTATGTATTAAGCAGGTTAGCAAAGGGAAAAGGAAGAGGAGGCCATTATGGTTTTCCAAGGAAGTAGCGGAGAAGGTTAAAGCCAAAAAGATCACGTTCGGGCAATACAAACAGACACAGGCAGAAGGGGAAAGGGAGAAGTACCAGGAGAAGCAAAGGGAGGCGGGGAGGTTAGTAAGGGAAGCCAAAGCTCAGACAGAAGTGTGCATCACAAAATCAGTGAGTAGAGGAGACAAAACCTTTTACAGATACATAAGTGAAAAAAAGAAGTGCAAAGGGATGGATAGTGAGACTGAAGGGGGAGGATGGGGGCAGCGTGGAGGATGACAACAGTAAAGTTGACATACTGAACAGATATTTCTGCTTAGTCTTTACTGAGAAAGGGGAAGGTAATGGGTCTGAAGGGAGTACAAGAGGTTGGAAGGGTGCAAAAATGAGCACAAGTCCCTGTGCACAGGAAAAGGATCCTAAAGGAACTGGAAGGAATAAGAGTTGATAAAGCAATGGGGCCAGATGGGGTGCACCCAAGGGTCCTAAAGGAACTAAAAGAGGTGGTGGCTGAACCTCTGGCAATCCTGTTTAGCTGATCACTGGAAACAGGGGAGATACTCAAAGACTGGAAGACAACAGATGTAGTGCCCTTATACAAAAGCAGGAACAAAGAGGAAGTGGGGAACTACAGATCTGTCAGCCTAACCTCGGTAGTGAGGAAGATCATGGAAGCACTACTGAAGGAGAAATTGGTGGGACAACTGGTTTCCAATGAACTACAGGACCCAAGGCAGCATGATTTCACTGGGTAAGGAAAAAGGTCCGGCTCCCCATACGATGCACAGGGAAAATGCCAGACCTCACCCAACAACTAACACACTGAAATCTGGCCAATGGAAAATCATGTACTCAAATGCTTGCAGTCTGGGAAACAAGATCCCAGACCTGCAAGCAATAATGACAGAGGCTAAACTGGACATAGTAGCAATTAGCGAGATGTGGTTTACCAGTGACCACACTTGGGAGACTTCAGTACCTGGCTATGTACTGTTCAGAAGAGACCGAGGTGCAAAAAGGGGAGGTAGAGTGGCCCTGTATGTCAATGAAAATATCAAAGCTACAGAAATTTAGAATACACATAAAGAGTCAGAAGAACTGTGCATCATCCTGGAAACAGAAATTGGGACAGCCATATGAACTGGAGTTGTCTACAGGCATCCAGATCAGGAGGAGAACATAGACAAATTACTGTTAGAAGATATACAAGACATGACAGCTAAAGGGGAGGTTCTGATAACGGGAGACTTCAAATGCCAGATACAGATTGGTCAATACCAGCAGGAACATCTGCCAGAACTAGACACATGGTGGATTCCCTGCAGGGGAAGACCCTCAAACAACTGGTACAACAACCCACAAGAGACAGGGTTATCCTAGATCTAGTACTGACTAACAGGGAAGGATCACAGATCTCCAGGTAGAAGGTTACCTGGGGGCCAGTGACCATCACATGGTATGGTTCAATTTGGCCACTAGAACTAAATCAACAAATTCCAAGGCAAAAATATGGGACTTCAGAGGAGCTGACTTTGATAAGATGGCCAACAGAGTTAAGCTAGCTCTGGCAAAAAAGAAATACAGGTGAGGGGGTACAGGCAAAGTGGGCAAGCATTAAGGATGCAATACTTGAAGCAACATCCCATTGTGTTACAGAGAAAAGGAAGTGCAAAAAAAGAAGGAAACCACTTTGGTTCTCAAAAACAGTAGCAGGAAAGGTCAGAGCCAAAAGGCTGGCCTTCAGGAAATATAAGAGAAACGCATGGGATGAAGACAGGGAGGCATACCAAACTTCCCTAAGGGAAGCAGGGAAGGCAGTAAGGCAGACAAAGGCCCAAACCGAGGAAACACTAGCACAGACAGTAAAAGAAGGTGACAAGACTTTCTATAGATACATTAGTGAAAGGAGAAAGTCCAGAGGGGGTATTGTTAAGATCAAAGGAGATAAGGGTGTATGTGAGGAGGAGGACCATGTAAAAGCATCTTTCCTAAATAGATACTTCTGCTCAGTATTTACTGAAGAGAAGGTTGGGCATGGCCCACAGCTCAGCACCATGGACACAGGGGGGAGGAAGGTGTGCACTAGTCTCTTCACAAAAGAAAGGGTCCTACAAGCGCTCGATAAGCTCAGGGTGGACAAGGTAATGGGACCTGATGACATGCATCCTAGGGTACCAAAGGAGCTATGGGTGGAATTAGCAGAGCCATTATCAGAACTGTTTAGTGAGTTTCTGAGCACAGGAGAGGTCCCAGAAGACTGGAGAAGGCTCATGTGATCCCGCTCCACAAGAGTGGTAGCAGGGAGGAGGTGGGGAACTACAGACCAGTCAGTCTTACCACAGTAGTGGGCAAGATTATGGAGGCACTCCTTAAGGAAAGGATAGTGCAACACCTGGAATCCATAGAAGCACAGGATCCAGGACAGCATGGGTTTACAAAAGGAAGGTCCTGTCAAACTAATCTCATGGATTTCTTTGACTGGGTAACCAGAGTGGTGGACCAAGGGGGAGCAGTTGATGTCGCCTACCTTGACTTCAGCAAAGCTTTGATACTGTTCCACATAGAAGATTGATTAATAAGCTGGGTAGACTCAGGGTGGGTCAGAAGTTGGTCAACTGGGTGGCAAACTGGTTGACGGGCTGAAAACAGAAAGTGGTGGTAAATGGTATACAGTCAGAAGAGATGCAAGTCACAAGTGGAGTACCTCAGGGATCAGTTCTGGGGCCAGTCCTCTTCAATATCTTCATCAGTGACATTGTAGATGGACTGAAGGGTAAGGTTTGTCTGTTTGCAGATGACACAAAGATCTGTAACAGAGTAGATGATCCAGATGGGGTGGGCAGAATAAGAAGAGATCTGGATAAACTGGCAAAATGGTCAGAAGACTGGCAACTGGGGTTTAATGCAAAGAAGTGCAAGATCATGCACATAGAGAAGAGAAACCATGAAGCCACCTATAGGCTGGGAGGGGAGTTGCTGGCAGTCACAAGGGAAGAAACAGACTTGGGCATCATCGTCACCGATGACCTGAAATCATCCAAGCAGACCACTAAAGCACTAGGTAAGGCTAGGGGGAAGTTGGGTGTATTAGTAGGGGTATCACAAGTCAGAAGAGAGAGGTAATAATCCCTCTTTACAAGACACTGGTTAGGCCCCATCTAGAGTACTGTGTGCAGTACTGGAGGCCACACCTTCACAAGGACATTAACCAAATTGAGGCAGTCTAGAGAAGGGCAACCAAAATGCTGCAAGAACTGCATCAGAAAACATGTAAGGACAGATTAACAGAACTCAATATATATACCCTAGAGCAAAGGAGGGAGAGAGGTGATATGATCGAAACATTCAAACACCTTAAAGGCATTAACATGGTGAAAGAGTCCAACATGTTTCAATATAAGAAAAATAGCAGGACAAGAGGATACAGCATGAGATTAGAGGGAGGCCGATTAAGGGGTAATGTGAGGAAGTTCTTTTTCACAGAAACGGTGGTGGATGCATGGAACAGCCTACCTCAGGAAGTGGTGGATATGAATATAGTGCAAGGCTTCAAACAAGCATGGGATAGACAAAAGGGGGCAATACAGATGAGCATGAATAGATAGGCCATTGAAAGAGCAAAGGCCGATGGCACATCTATAAGGCACAAAAATAAATGGGAAGACTGGATGGGCCTTGCGGTCCTTATCTGCCATTATCTTCTATGTTTCTATGCCAGACCAACTTCACTGAATGGGTGTCACCTCATTGGACTGGGTGACAAGGGAAGTAGATCGGGGGAGGGCAGTGGATGTGGCCTAGCTGGACTTCAGCAAGGCCTCTGACACTATGCCACATAGAAGGATATTAAATAAACTGGGGAATATGGGAGTCTGAAGGACAGTAGTGTGGTGGGTGTGTTATTGGCTAGGTGGCAGGACACAGAGGGTGGTGGTAAATGGCGTTCACTCCACAGACGGAAGAGTGACCAGTGGGGTACTGCAGGGATCAGTGCTGGGACTGGTCCTGTTCAACATCTTCATCAGTGACATTGCACAGGACCTAGAAGGCAGAATTTCCCTGTTTGCCGATGACAAGAAGCTCTGTAACAGAGTGGACATGCCAGAGGGTGTGGACAGAATGAGGAGGGGGCCTGCAGAAGCTTGAAGAATGGTCAAAGGTTTGGCAGTTGAAAATTCAATGCAAAGAAGTGCAAAATAATGCATATGGGCACAAAAAACCCTGAAACAACATACCAGTTGGGAGGGGAGGATATACCATGCACCAAGCAGGAAAGAGACCTTGGGGTTATCATCTCTGATGACCTCAAGGCAGGGAAACAGTGTGACAAGGCTGCAGGTAAAGCAAATAGAATGCTGGGATGCATAGGCAGGGAAATCACCGGCAGGAAAAGGGAGATCATAATTCCACTATACAAGACACTAGTGAGACCCCACCTGGAGTACAGTGTACCGTTCTGGAGGCCTTACCTATGTGAGGACATACTGTAGACAGGGTGGAGCGGGTTCAGAGGAAGGCAACAAATATGGTATAGGTATTGCATCACAAGACCTATGTGGACAGGCTGAAGGACTTGAATATGTACTCCCTGGATTAGAGGAGGGAAAGAGGGGATATGATAGAGACATACAACTACCTTACAGGGAGGAACAGAGTGTAGGAATACACTATTTTGCAGCAAAAATGAAGTTCTAGAACTGGAGGGCATGGGATGAAGTTGGATGGAAGGTAATTCGGAGGAAACATTAGGAAGAATGTCTTCACAGAAAGGGTGGTAGACAAGTGGAACACCTTGCCAGAGGAAGTGGTGTGGGCTGAAACAATCACGGGATATAAGAATGCATGGGATAGACATAAGAGAATCCTGGAGCTCAGGGATAAGGGGCAACAGACTTCTAGAAAAACATAAGGAGAACTTCCAAGCTCAAATGAGCAGACTGGGTGGGCCATTGGCCCTTATCTGCTGACAGTATCTATATATCTATGCTTAATTTGAAGTTCCATGCCCAATCTGCTCTATTACCGATGTTGGCCCTCGCAGTGGATTTCCGTAAGGCATTCAATTTTGTGAAATGGAGCTTCATGCATACAGTGTAAGAGTTGTACAGCTTTGCTCCTAGCTTCTGGGCTTGGGTTGGCAAGCTCTATAATGATCCTACAGTGGTAGTTTTTGCCAACCACACCCTTTCCTCACTGTTTATCTTAAAACAAGGGACACGGCAGGGTTGCCTTCTTTCTCCCTTGCTTTTTCTGTTGGCCCTTGATCTGCTTACATGCAAACTGTTGGCATTCCCGGCTATCCAAGGAACTCGAGTCAGTGCTTCTTCCTACCTAGTACACTCTTATGCAGATGATCTTCTTATGGTAGTCTCCTTCAACTTCCATCCCAGCTGCTCTCAGTGTTCTTAATTTATGGCCATCTCTGGCCTTGTGGTGAATCTTTCGAAGACAACCCTTTCCCCCCGAAACTCCCTTCGTGACCGTACCCAGTCAGAATAGTGCTACCAGAATAGTGCACATAAAGAAAGCACTAGTCTGAATAGTGCTGCCATGAACAGCAAGAGAGGATTGACAGTGCTTGCAGTAAGCACTCCCCAGGTTGCTGTCCATGGTACTGCCACAGGACAAGGGCATCAGAATTCTGGAGACTGGGCAAGCTGTTCCCATGGTGTGGAGGGCTGAGGCATAGAACAGCTTAGCTTGGTGGTAGTGGAGACCAGGGTTCTAATCCTGATCTACTTAGATTTTTTTCCCTTTATCATGACAAAAGTTTTTTTTACAGGTGGATGTGGAAACAGTATTCCACGGCCCTACAATTTTCTTCTTGCCCTGTGATCTACTCCCCCCCCAGAGTTAGGATCTATTAGTCCTGGGGGTGCAGGAGGCAGAATCTCCCACATCGGAAGGTGTGGGAAGTGGATCCCCCCGCAAAACATAAAGTGGCAGCATTTTGACCAGCACAGTTCTTGACCAAGCTGTTTCAGTGGCACTATTCTGACCTAGTGCCTTTGTGACAGCAGCAGTTGTTCTGGATTACAAATCAAATGGGTAGGAGATGGTTTTAGATAGTTAGGCATCCAAATTACAACCCAATGGGCCAAACTGATTCCTGACAACTTCTCACCTATACTGACCAAACTGGACAATGATATTTGTAGGTGGCTTACATTATCTCTTACTCTTTCTGGTAAAATAGTGGCCATTTATATGTTTGTTCTTCTCAAGTTGTCATATGTGTTCTCTTACCTCCCCCCTCAGAATTCCTTCATCTATCTTTCATAGAATCAAACATCTTCTCCAGTACTTCCTATGGGAAGGTATGTCCCCCCACCTCAACAAGGCTAAGTTACATGTCCATTGGTCCAAGTGTGACCATGGCCTTCCCTGGTTTGAGGGCTATGCTTTAGCTTTTCGCATGTTGCAAAACTATTTTTGATTTACTCTTCACTCTCTAGATGCCCCTCAGTGCGTAAGGTTGGAGGCTGATGTAGCCATGGTTCCCTGTCATAGTCTGTTGTTAGGGCAGAAAGTCCCCAAGCACCTCATAAACCATCTGATTTTATCTTTTATCTGGAATAGATACATGAATATCTTGGGCATTCCTAAGTCTTCTAGATTTCCTCCTAGGCCTCTGACTTACTTATGGCATAATTCAAATATCCTTATTGGGGGTAAATCCGTGTATTGGTCTGAGTGGGTTGAAAGGGACATCTTAATGATAGCTGATATTACTATGTCCCATACAGGCATTCTCCTTTCTTTTCAACAATTACAAGACAGGGCTGTGTGCTCCAGAACAGAATCCTGGCATTATATACAGCTTCACTCAGCCATTTAGGCCTTTGATAAGAATCTTCCTCAGCAGTGCCCATGGTCTTGGCTACAACAGCTCCCTTCTGCTGCTAGTACATGGGGTTGGTCAGGTAGGACCTACTCTACTCTAAGGGATTCCCTTCACCCTATCCTGGGCAGGAGTAAGAAACAAGGGAGCATGATCTAGGCAAACTTGTTCCACATAATCTTTGAACATCGGGGATCACAATTGCCTATAAAGCTCTGCGTGATACTAGGAGTCACCTAATCCACTTAAAGATCCTACACAAGTGGTATAGGACACCCCGGGTTCTGCATTCAATGGCACTGTCACTGGACTCGAGAAGTTAGAGGTGCTCTCAGCCATTGGCTGGACTCCTCCACATTCTTTGGAGTTGTCCCAATCTCATGAACTAGTGACAATATGCTCTATCTGACTGTTCATGGGTCTTAAGCACACCTATACCATCTAATCTGGATCTAGTGATACTGAGACTCTACTGATATCTCATTTTTGTCTTCTCCTCTACAATGTTGGTTGTTAGCAACATTAATGGAAGCTAAACACCTTCTGCTTATGACCTGGAAGAGCGGTTTTCCTCAATCCGATTCTACATTCTACCCTTTCAGAATTGTCCCTGTTGGAAAGTTTTTTTATGCTGACTTCTGGTAAGCTGCAATATTACAGTAGTAAGTGGGACCCCTTTTTATATTCACATTTATGCTCTGTGCCCCCGCCATGCCTGTGCAATCCCCCTATCACTTAAAGCAACAGTACTAGGTAACAACAAATTGTATCATTTGGTTGGCAATTAGGACAAACCAAAACATCAATATATGTAATTTTCTTGTTGCTGTATTTCATTCCTGAGGCAAGACAGAGGATTTTGAAGTTCTTAAAATTTATTGGCCCTTTGCCAGGTCCACCATCATAGATCTAAGCAGATCAGCGTGGTTTTGTGCTGCTGGTCATCAGAAACATGTTCTGACAACACCCTGACATATCTGGATCATAACTACAATGGGTGCAGTTAGTGTGTTATCTCTGAGAAGATTTTTGAAAGTTGCTTTTTGGCTGCCATCTTTACTGTAGATCTACACAAATTATAAAAGTTGAAATTATTAGTGTATATTTATTGTCTGTATTTTATTGTTGTGTATGTACTTGACACTTATGAAAAAGGGTTTTTCCCATTAAGATTTTCCAGTGTAATACATAAAATGAAATGAAACATTATCTTAAAATAGCTGACTGAATTTAAAATACCCAAATGAGGAATCTAAGATTATCATGAATACATTAGTGCTAAAAAAAGACTAACTAGTACTGCTGTCTTGACTTCCTGGAAGTTAGGTTTTCTCCTATTGGTATCCCTCCTCATCCCTTCTATGTAAGTGCTACTTATATGAGCTGTGCATTTACACTATTGGCTTTAAGTCATCTCTTCTATTGTAAAAGTACCTATCCTATCCTGTTATTATGTGGATGTTGGTTGCTTGCCCTGGTGTTTCTATTTTTATTTATGAGACCCCAGTGCCACACTTGTGGGTTGATTTGTTTCCTGTGTGATGATGTTGTATCATTGTGTTCTCTGTGTTTCTAGCAATTTGTCACCACAAAGTTTTATGACAAAAAAAGGGGATCTGCATGATTCTGATATGTTATATTGTTGCTTTTTAAATTTTTGGAGACCTGCAGAACTGTTGGTTCTTTAAGAAGGTGTTAAAACACCACTCTCTGCTGGGTGAGAGTTATGCCCATTTGGTAGCTAGGTAAATGACACTGGGGTGTGGTATGAAATAACCACCATCCCAATAGTTGCTTCTGCTACATATGGAACCCATTGACCGGGAACAAGCCACATGTCACTTCTGGAGTATGCATGATGTGGGTGTGAGTAAAATGAATAATCTTTTCCAGTGGGATGGACTGCTCTCCAGATGTCAGCTAATCCTAATTCAGAGATTAAGCCTGCTAGGGCTCGTGAAGTCGGGGTTTTGTGGCCACTGGGGGGATTACGCATATTAGTGAAATCACAAAGAACCATGTTGACATCCCCACCTAATATGAGACTGCCTTTCAATCAATCAATCAATCAATCAATTTTATTTTATACAGGAGAGTATGTGAGTAAAAGTGCCCATTTTTACAAATGTCTCATTCTATAGATATGTTAGATACATTTACAGTTGAAAACAGAGTACATAACTGAAGAGGGCTGCACATTATACAAGGAAGAATGGTATAAATGAAATGGAATATATATAGAGTCACATAATCCTAATGTACAACGGAAGGATAATACAGAAATGAAGTATTTACAATATAACATTTAACTATATACAATAGCTTACATTAAATGTGCAATTGGAGGATAATACAGAAATGAAGTATTTACAATATAACATTAAATCATATACAATAGCTTAAATTAAATTATTTTAAAGGCATTGAAGAATGTGGCATCTGATTGGTTAGGACCATAGACATTACACATTGTGATTTCCTGACTGCCCAGGGTATCATGGACAATAGCATAAAGGCTCTCAGTCAGAAATAACCATCCCAGGTGTGAAAAAGATATTCCTATGTATAAGAATGGCAACCCCTATGCTCTTTGAATTATAAGAACTCCCAAAAACCTGAGAGACCCATTCCATCCTAAGTTTGCTGGTTTCAGTTTGTGTGAGGTGGGTCTCTTGGATAAATGTGTTTCCAGCCTCCTCCCTGTGAAGATGGTCCAAGATTCCAAGACCTTTCTACACTTTAACAGGGTGTGAAGAAACATAGAAACATAGACTTTGATGGCAGATAAGGACCGCTAGGCCCATCTAGTCTGCCCATTTCCCTACCTACAGGATAGGCCGCAGATCCTAGTTAACCAACAGCTTATTTCTTCCTACCCCCCCACAAGAATTGCCTTATGTCTGTCCCATGCATTCTTGAATTCTCCCACAGTTTTAGACCCCACAACCTCCTCAGGAAGGCTGTTCCATGCATCCACTACCCTCTCTGTGAAATAATACTTCCTCACATTGCCCATGAACCGCCCTCCTTCTATCTTTAAATTGTGTCCCCTTGTTCTTGCAAGTCTCTTTTTCTGAAAGATGCTACCCTCTTGGACTTTGTTGATTCCACTGAGGTACTTAAAAGTTTCTATCATGTCCCCCTCTCCCTTCTTTCCTCAAGGGTATACATATTAAGCTCCTTTAGTCTCTCCTCCTACGGCTTCTCTTGTAGACCCTGCACCATTTTAGTTGCCCTCCTCTGGACTGCCTCTATCCTGTCTATGTCCTTGAGGAGATGGGGTCTCCAGAACTGGACACAGTGCTCCAGATGGGGTCTCACCAACTGTCTGTACAGAGGGATAACAACTTCCTGTTTTCTGCTGATGATGCCTCTCCCTATACATCCCAGTATACCCCAGCCCTCCCTACTGCCTTCTCACATTGCTTGCTAACCTTAAGGTCATCTGATATGATTACCCCAGGTCCCTTTCCTTTTTTGTTGTTGTTACTACCTCACCACCCATTGTGTATTCTTCCCCTGGGTTCTTGTTTCCCAGGTGCATTATTTTGCACTTCTTTGCATTGAATCCTAGCTGCCATACTTCTGACCATTTCTCCAACCTTGCCAAGTCCTTTTCATCCTTTCCATGCCTCCTTGTGTATCAACCCTGTTGCAGATCTTGTGTCATCTGCAAAAGGCATACTTTTCCTTCCAGTCCCTCTGCAATGTCACTGATGAAGACATTAAAAGGACTGGACCCAATGCTGAACCCTGTGGTATCCCCACTAGTAACCCTCCTTTCTTCAAGTGGACTCCATTTTACAATTACCTTCTGTGTCCTGTTGTCCAGCCAATGTTTTCCAGCACTACCCTGGGTCCCACTCACAGGCTGGTTAATTTGACTATTAATCTTTTGTGTGGGACTGTGTCAAATGTCTTGCTAAAGTCTAGGTAGGCCATGTCCAGCCCCCTCCCTGGTCTACTACTTTGGTCACCCAGTCAAAGAAATCTATTAGATTCGTCTGACATGACCTTCCCGCTGTGAACCCATGCTGCCTTGGGTCCTGTGCTCCACTGGCCTCTTGGTACTCGACTATTCTTTCCTTCAGAAGTGACTCCATCACTTTCCCTACCACAGAGGTCAGACTGACAGGTCTGTAGTTTTCTGCCTCTGTCTTGGACCCACTTTTGTGAAGGGGAATCACATCCGCCTTCCTCCAGTCCTCGGGTACCATACCATCCTCCCATGATTTATTAAAAGAGTAGCCAGTGGTTTTACTAGTTCCTCCTTAATTCTTTTAGAATTCTGGGGTGAATTCCATCAGGACCCATTGCTTTGTCCACCTTCAGTTTAGGGTTCTTGCAGACCCTTTCTTCTGTGAAAGGACTGGGATCGACCCCCTATCAAAGAGTGCTTTTGTTAATTGGATTAGGCACTTTCCCTCCTCTTTTGAATACTGAGCAGAAATATTCGTTCAGTATTCCTGCTTTCACTGTCCCCTCTGCCCACCCACCGTTCATTCTATTCAGCCTCACTATCCCTCCCTTTGTCTTTCTCGCTGCTGATGTACCTATAAAGGTTTTATCCCCTTCTTAACTGAGTTGGCTATCTTTCCTCAGTTTGGGCCTTTGCTATTCTGACTTCCCTCCCTGCTTCCTTCTGCCTTAACTGGTACAGCTCTCTGTCCTGCTCCTTCTGTGTTCCTTATACTTCCAGAATGCTATCTTTTCTTCTGACTTTCACAGCCACCTCTTTTGAGAACCATGTGGCTTTTCTTTCATTTTGATTTGTTTATTTGCTTCACACAAGGCTTGTTGCCTCTGTGATGGCAGTTTTGATAATTCCCCTTGTTGCTCCACACTCCTTCTAGCCTGTTTGCTAGTGCTTTTCTGAGGCACTCTCCCATCTTGCCAAAGTCAGCCCTCCTAAAGTCCAGTACCCTCACTTTTGTATGGCTTGACTCTGTAGCTGAGTTTAACGTGAACCACACTGTTTGATGGTCACTTGTCCCCAAATGACAACCCACTTCTAGATCTGAGATCCTCTCACTGCCCCCGTTTGAGAGTACGAGGTCTAAGATTGCTCCCTCACAAGTGGGTTCCAAAACTTGCTGTCTAATGCCTACCACCTGTAGGGCATCAAGAATGGCCCTGCTCTTGGATGTGGCTGCAGCAAATGTGCTCCAGTTAACATCTGGCATATTCAGGTCTCCCATCAACAGTATCTCCCCTTTCTTTGCCATTCTAAGAATGCCTTCTATCATATCCTTGTCCATTCCTTCCCCCTGACATGGGGGTCTGTACACAACCCCTTTGCGGATTGTGGTGCCCTTTCCAGTCTCCAAGGTGACCCACAGTGCCTCCTCTCCTCCCTGTTTACTCTTTTGTTCAGTTGCTTTTATCCCTTCCTTTACATAGAGAGCTACTCCTCCTAAAGATCTTTAACGTTATAGGATATCCACTTTATTGGTTGATGAGCCATTAGTACTGTATGCTAAAACAGCAGAGGGGTACCTTAACACAGCATATCTGAACCATATAGCCATAGATACACACATACATACCAAATACTCTGTTTTTGTCTTTCACCTGGAGGTGCAATGCAGGGGGCAGCCGTGAAGTGCAAGTATCAGGATTAAAGCAGGTATAAGTTAATAGTGTAAACTGAACTTTATACATTTGAATGTATTGAGCATTAAACAATAAACTCTGCAGAAAGATAAGAACAAACAACAACAACATCATCAGACTGAGACAAAAAGGGCAAGGTTCCCTAATCCCCAAGGGGGTGACGGGCCTTGCAAAATCTTTTACAGACAAAGGGCCTTGCAAAATCTTTTATGGACACTGGAGCAGAAGCCCCTGAAGCGGTTGCTCAGAACATCTATTGTGCACACCCATGCTGTGGTGTGATATGCCCAGCTGAAAAGCCGAAGGTAGTGCCACCCAGCAAGGTGTACACCTGTTCTTGGGCTATGGTATTGGGGTGCATGGGAGAGACTGTGTTCCAGAATGTGAAGGAGCCTTGACAATGTGGCCCATTCAGTAGTCAGATAATGTTGGAGCAGCGAGGGGGGGGAGGTCCCGTGGATGGCCCATTCAGGTTTAGTGAAACTATCCTGAAAGAAAATGAAAAAAGTAGAGTTCGTTCCTGCCTAGTGCAGGAAGCTCCTGCCTGTAACTGCACATGAAGGCCAATCAGGGGGTAAAGTGGCTGCTATTGATGAGATGGGATGAGCAGAAGTTGAGGGAGACCCAGAGAATTTGGGCAGGGGGTTACCATGTGGGAGAGGGGTAAAGGACTAAGCAGCTAGAAAGTGTGCAATGAGACAGGTCCATGTTTTCAGGGGATCATTGTAAAGGTGCTGCTCAGTTGGATTCATACTGAAAATCAGCACTATAAGGAGTTTTACTAACAACTCCCTCTCCCTCCTAAGAGCACCGTTGAGATAAACTGACAGCAAGGTACTTGAGCTCTTGTAGGGGAGGGTAGTACAATGAAAAGGGGGGGGTGCCCTGATTGTAGGACATGTTGTGAGCACAGGTTCAGAGATGCAGTAACTGCCGGGGAAGCTGTGTGTTCATGCTGAAACAAATCAGGGGAGCAGCAATAAGCCACAATTATCTGAATGGCAAGTTCTTGGTGTAGAGCAATGACTGTCCTCCCTTCGAGGGCTCTCACCTCTCTAGGTGTAACCCATTAGGACTGGTTGTATTTGATCTAGTTCCCATGGCATTACTGTGACCTCAGGGTGACTGCCGAGACTGCCAAGTCTCAAAGAGGCAGGGAGAATTTGACCTACTTTTCTGAGGACGGTCATATAGCAAGGGAAAATTTGGTTGTTCTGTCATACATAGGGAATCCAACAAAGTGCAGGTTATTTCTGCAGCTCCAATTCTCAACATCCTCAGACCTTGCCCATTATTGTGTCATGAGGTGTTCCAGTTCCTGAATCCATGCCTTATGGTGAGTATCTTTCTTATCAATGTAGGGGAGAAAGGTTTCAGTGTCCCTAGCTTTGCACTGTAATTCATGTACTTTCTGTTATAGAATCACCACAGAGCTTTTAAATGAGGAGATTTCCTGCAGAACCTGCTGCAGCATGCTCTTAATCTTGAGTATCAAGAATTAGTAGCCCTGCTGGTAGGTGCCATGCCATCAGCCATCTTCCCACTTCTCAGATAGCTGGCTGGCAACATTGTTTTATTATTTTTACCACTGGAACACCGACTTTCAAAGTAATGCTGCTAAGTTAATTAGAGGGGAATTTTAGTAACTCCAAGAGGTAACATAACCTACGGATTGAAATGTTTCCATGGGATTTAAACAAATTTGTTGCTGGATGGCACTGAACTATTTTATTTTATTTATTTTTTAATTTTTTATTTATTAATTACTAGGATTACAAATACCTTTGAACCAAAGGTTCTTTTACAAAGGTTCTGCATCAGCAATGGGTGCAAGCAAAACAGTGGTAAGAAACAATACATGATCAGGAGGTTAACATAGAAGCAAACAGTGGTAAGATACAATACAGGTCAGGAGATTAACTTACTAGCAAAAGGCAGTACATGGGTATAGACTAGCACAGTAGCAAACAGTCAGTGGCAATTAACAATATGGGTGTATATATAGCAAGACACAGATACAAATGAAAACCATCCTGGGGTGACATAAGTGGAGCAAGGCATGGGGGATAAGAGGGGGAGGGTGTGGGGTTAAGGGGAGAAGGCTGTCAAGGATTTGTTATTGTTGTAAGTGCAAAAACAGAAAGATAAGTGTTAGGGGGTCTGGGGTGGAGCAACAAGAGATAGGATGGTAGGAAGGGGAGACAGGAGGAGAGGAGCAGGAGAGAGGGTGGAATGGTGAAGCGAGGTGAGGGCGAAGGGTAGATGGGGGGGGGGGAGAGATGGGGAGTAGGGGGTGATGGAGGGGTGAGAGAGGTGGGAGGGTAGCAAGGAGGGAGGAGAGAAGGGAGGGAGAGGTGAAACAAAGGCAAGCCTAGGCAGAGCAGTCACAACTGTTAAGGCCAGTGAGGTGCTGGCAGAGTTTACTTTTGAATGGGCCAAGCTTGCTTTCAGCTGCAATTTCTGGGGGAAGGTTGTTTAGCAGCAGGGGAGCCCTGGTATGGAAAGCATGTTGAGCCTGGTTGGTACAGCAGACTGGAACGATAAATGTTGGTTTGAGGGAACAGTGCGTAAAATGTGCAGTGACTGCGGGCAACATTAAGGCATGAGCTGCAGGGGGCATGAGGTAAAGACAGATTTTCTTAGCCAGGAGCCAGGTCTGGAAGGCAAGTCTACCATTTAGATTGGGCCAGTTGGATTGCTTATAGAAAGCACAAGTATGCGTATGCTTTCCTGCGCCAGTGAGAAGTCTACAGCATTTGTTAAGGGCCATCCTGACCCATTTTAGGGTGTTATCAAAGGCAGCCCTGAAGAAGACAAGCCCGTAATCAATGATGGGTAGGAGTGAGGCAGTTATGGCTCCGCGCATAGCTTCACTGGTAAGACAGCTATGTTGGTGGTAGAGGACCCCAGTTCCTGAGTTGAGTGATTTTGAGATGTGTTGAACATGCATTCTGAAAGACATCGTGCAATCAAAGATAATACCAAGGTATTTAAACTCCTGCACTTGTTCAAGTGGCTGTTGAAGCTCATTATGCGTGGTGAAGTTTATGGATCTGTATTTGCTGTGAGTGCTATGGAATAGCATGGACTTTTTTTTTGTAATTCATCAACAGCTTACGTTGAAGAAGCCAGGTTTCAACTAGGCTGAAGTTCGTCTGTAGGACCTTGGAGAGCGAGATGGGGTCAGTATGGGAGGAAAAGAGGACTGCATCATCGTATAGAGTACTAAGTTATTATTGCAAGCTGTAGGAAGAGTATTGATGAAAAGGCTGAAAAGTAGAGGGCCAAGGATGTAACCCTGGGGTACACCAGAGCAGACAGGAAGGGCACTTGAGAAAGAGTCAACAATTTTGACTTTTTGGCTTCTTGCCGAGAGGTAGCTTTCAAACCATTTGCTTACATCATTAGATAGTCCAAGGGAGGAGACTGAGTGAAGCAGGAGCTGGTGGTTCACGATGTCAAAGGCCTTGGTCAAATCAATTAACACCGCACCCAGTAGGTGGCCAGTGTCAATCGCCTTATGAATATGGCTGGTGAAGTCAAGCAGGGTGGTGGTAGTACTATGGGCTTTTCTAAAGTCATGTTGTTTTGGGCAGAGTAAGTTATATTTGTTGAGGTGTTCAGACAATTGGTCAGCTACAATTCACGCCAATGCCTTGGAGAGTGGTGGGAGGATATAGATGGGGTGGTAGTTAGAGAGAAGAGACCTGTCACCACTTTTATGAATGGGTGTGACCACTGCTGATTTCCAGAGCTGGGGGAATTGTTTTTGAGAGAGTGAGAGATTCAGAAGTTTAGTGAGAGGTTGTAGGACAACATCAAGGGAGAGAAAGAGGAGTTTGAGGTCAAGGGTATCACTGCTGAAACTTGCTTTGTTTAGCACTTTGTTAAGGTATCTTTTAGCTTCAGACATGGATACCCTCTTAAAGTAGAATGGGGAGGTATTACTGTGGAGATCGATTTTATTATCTAGGCAGTGCTGGGCTGAGTTGTCAAAGAAGTTGGGGAAAAGGATGCTGCTAAGATCAGTGAAAGCAAGATTAAAGGAGTCTGCCATTTGTCTGGGATCCTGTAAAGTGGAGCCATTAACCTCAATCATAGTGGGGGAGGATTTGTTTCGGTTTACCTGTGAGGCTCTTGGTGTTCTCCCAGAAGGGTTTGCTATTTCTCCAGGAGTTAGTAAGTTCCTGGTTGTAGAAGGCTTGCTTGACTATGCATATAGCTATTGTGCACTGGTTCCTAGCTGCCTTACAGAGCTGCATATTGTGCGGTTTCCCTGAGTCCATTGTTCAGTGCCAGAGGTTATCTTGGTCTCACATCATGGAGATTAGTTCGGAGTTAATCCAGTGAGTAGTGGTGGATTGAGTTTTTCATTTATGTAGGTGGGAAAAACTGTTAGAAACTTTGTTAAACTGAGCAATGAAGAAGACAAGTGCTTGGTCAACACTGCTCAAGGAGTCAAGCGGTGTCCAGTCAACCATTGACTGTGCAGCAAGGAATTGTGGAAGCTTTCCTATTGTTAAGATTCTTTTATAGGAGAAAGAGGACTTAGGTTTAGGTGCCTTGTTTGACCAGTGGCAGATAACTGGGGAGTGATCACTGAGGGCATCTGGGAGAACCTCCGTATTAGTAATTCTGCTGGGATGAGAAGTGAGGATCAGGTCAAGTAAGTAGCTACTACCAAACTTATAATTAAACCTAGTGGGAGAGGCAACCATTTGAGTAATGCCTTGGGCAGCAATGGCATCCTTATATAGGTCAGCTTCTGGAGCTAGCCAGTTAACAGTTATGTCACCCATTACAGTTGTCTCACCACTAATTGCTCAAGCTGCCATCGCCTTTCATGACTCATGCATGCACCTGCCACAACCACTTTTATGCACCAAAGAAAAGGCACACAGGAGTGGTTTGATGGAAGATGCAGCACACCCCACTTACAGTGCCCTCAGGGAACCCATACGCCAAGGTGGACACCCCCTCCCACAGGTGCCATAGTGTATGACAGGTGTGTGCCAGACAGGGGTTAGGTGGCAAGAGGACTCCCCAGGCATGGAGGCTTGGGCACTGTGCCATTTGTGTATTAGCTGAAGTCCAGTGTGTACATAACAATGTCATTCTTCGGCAACATTTGCGGTCACATAAACCAATCACTTGACTCTCACAAACTGCCTTACTGTCACACCCCAGTATCATCAGGTACAGTGTCGGTGCCTCCAATGCATATCATGGACCTGCCTATAACACAGTTGCCATGTGTCCAAACTGTACACATTCTCCCTACAGCAGTTCACTGTAGATGGTTGGATCCAATGGGTACGTTCATTCTACCAATCTGCCCGAGGAAACTGGGAACATGCAGCGCTCACTATTACGGGGGGTGGCATGGGGGTAAGGGTTGGCTTGGGTAGTCCCAGTCATGTGGAAAGCCTGCCAAGGCCACTGGCATCAGCATGCCCTGGTGTGGTACCCGAAGGTGCCCCTGATAACCAGTGCATGAGCAGCCATGGTAGGGACACCATGGTAGCATGTGCCACAATGAGTGTCCCCCCCCCATATTTCAGTAGAGCACTGCTGTTCAGGTCTATCAACCATCCAGAGCACAGTGATAATGACCCCATGCCCTGGCTCTAGGTGTTCCCCGTGCTGCCTGTGCAAGGTATCTGTGGCCATCTGACTCGTGTGGTTAATGTCAGTCCTTCCTGATATTAGACCAGCTCAGGCTGTTCTATGTACAGGGTCTGGCCTGCTGGGTTCCATGGTCTTGATTATGGGGATGTGGCAGCATGCATCAGTCATGAGCCTCTCTCTGTCTCAGCATGGCCTCCAACTTGGTGCAAGCCTGGCGCAAGCCGGTCTGGTGTAGGCAGCCCCACAGAGGATGCAGCCTTGCTTAGAAAATTGGGACAGATGCAAGGTCTGGTGCACTGTTCCCATTTGCATCATTTTTTGGGGGATGCAAGTTCCTTGAGTCAGTTCTGGCTATTTGAGAATTGAGCCCTTGTGTACTGCTTGACACCCCAGAGTACCTGCTGCTGAACTTTCCTTTGCTGAGTAGTGGACCTTTTCTAGTGAATACTTCCACAAGTGTTACAAAACTATAAGTACCTCAGAGCTCAGACTCCAAGGCATTTTCTTGAACTTTCATTAAGCAAAAGAAACCCTGTGGACAGTGTTGTAATTCATCAAGTTGTTTGTAACAATTAGTCTTTCCATGCTAATGGCCCCCAACACTACTAGTCAATGATACCAGTTGGTGTGGCACCCATTGCATTTAAGGGGACAGCTCTCCCATAAAGGAATAGTCAGGTGTACCCACTCTGGGGAATCTTCAACTGGGGGTTGGATCCATGGACTTGTTATTTAGAGCATAGTTTTACTGCTTCTCTACTGCTTCCCATTTTACCTTATGTCCCCTTGTTCTTTCCTTTGCCTCCTTTCTAAATAAATTGTTATTTATTGCATTTAATATTGTGCAAATCAACTATTTCTTTATAGTGTCATTGTTGTTTGTGGGGCATACTGTTGTGTGGAAGGAGCTAACTATTTCTTGGTGGAGGGGATGTTCTTAAGTATGTCCCTTAGGTACCCCACATTCCCTCTTTGGTGGCAGCACTGTGCTGTTCACTTTATTAATTTCTGAGGGGTCTACAATCCAAGCTTGTCACCTCAGACATGTACAGGTAAAGGAGAGTTGGAACCCTCTGAGCATAGGTGCTGACTACAGGGGGGCTGAGGGTCTGAACCAGGAAATTTAAGGTGGAGGCTCTGCCCCCCCCCAGAATTGTGCAATGCAATTTGGGGCTAATTTGCATGCAGCCTGTATATTAGCCCCAAATTGTAAGGGTCAAAGTGAAGAGGAACACTCTGGCACCACAGTTACCACCTTTGCTCCTCTCCCTAACCCCCCCAAAAAAATCCCAAACTTTGAAAGGTAGTAGCTGCAGAAACTAAATGATCTATTTGGTGCCAGTGCCACCAATGCTAACAACCAATCGCTGTTTGCTACTACAACTTTTTGTGTGCTGCTATCAAGACATGACCCATGTGGCACAAATAGTTTACACTGCACAGTGGTCAAAGTTGGTCAGAGACTGTGTCGTGGTGCAATAGAGTCAAGAGGGGACCAGCCATGACCGAGACCATGGGTGGTTCCATGTGTCTTTCAGGGGTCAGGATTCAGAGTCTGCAGCCAGCCAGTCATCAGAAGAAGCAGAGTGGAGTTTGGGTCCTCGTCTCACCTAGTTGCCTGATCAGACTTGAACTCGGCCATATTAGGATCATATGGTGCATCATGGTATTGGTCAGGGGACACCCAGGTTGGAACAGACAAGGAAGGTTGACCTACTTGGTCTGACTGTGCATGCACAGTGATGGCATGGCAATTAGCAAACAGATGGACCAGAGCTGTGGCCTGTGGAGACGGGGTCAGAAGGTGAGACACACACATGGTAAATAGCATTAGCAGGGAGCAGACATGCCACAGTACTGTTTTTGAGTCTCCCTCCATAAGGAAGAGCTGCTAGTATTGTATTATGCATAGGAGATTACTTATTTTATGAGATGTTCTATTTTATTTTCTGTAGTTGCTGACTGTTTTCTGCCATTCTCTAATGTGCAGTCCCATTCCACATTTAGTGAGGAGGAGACTGGGGTTGGGGTCCAAGGGGTTCAGTTAAGATTATTCATTGCTGAGCCTGGTCCATTGGTTCAGAATTCAGGTGCTGGAATTCAGAGGTCAAGGTGCTGGTGGGATCCTAACTTTGTGACCCCCTCACACCAAGCTCAGATGTACCTTACTTGTAGTACTGTAGGTAGTAGAGATCAAAAACAAAATTATTTTTTAAAACTTATTATGTGAAATGGGGATTCACATTAGTGATGTGAAGCTGGAGTTGATTATAAGATTCTTATTCCAAAGATTTAGGAGAGCAATAATCCTTTGGGGCTTTGATTAATTATAATATGACATTTAGCCCCAATGTAGCTATTTACTGTAATCAGGTCCTTGACTATGCTGTTGTCCAAAGATAGATTTTGGGATTGATTGAACAATGCAGTGGCTATGTTTACATGAGCAAGCTATTTTGGCTTGACAAATATAGTGACCTTCTTTGCTGAGTGCTAACAAACTTCCTTTGACCCAAACTTTTTTCCTCATGAATGCACTTGAATTATCTCTTCCAGTGAAAAAAACATCACTGCATTTTTCTTATCTGCCAAATCACTCTCAGGAGGTAAAGTTGGGATTAGTCCACACATATCTAGTCAGGATAAAGTTTGGTGTTCCATGGGGGTCAAAAAGGGGGTTGCTGTTTTTTTTATTTATTTATTGTAAGGTTTGACCTATCTAATATTAGAAACAAATGTATAATTCAGCTAAATGTAGATAATACTGTGTTGTATTATTATTGTCATGCAAGAGGCAGTATAGTGTAGTGGTTAAGGGCACTAGGCTGCAAATGTGGAGATGTGGGATAGAATCCCACAGCCCACACCTGCATACTGTATGACCCTTAGCAAGTCAGTTAAACTTTCTTGTGCTCCCAGGTCATGCCTGAAAACAAGCTTCAGCTTAGTGTGCCTTTCTTAGTTAAACAATTTCACCTTTCCCTTTCATGCAATCATTGATTGAGTTGATGTTCTGTGTCAGCTAAATTTAAAATAGTGGGTTACTGGCTTCATAATAATCATGTTTTCTTAAATGTTGCTAACACTATCAATATAAATTTTTAGTAGAAAGGAGCCTGATTAAAAAACTCTTGCAGTTAGGTTGAGTGATAAGGTTATAAAGAAAACTGATGTGGTAAAGCAGCAGGGTGTAAATTGTTGCCATAACCGAAACCTGGTGAGGGGAACCTCACACTGGAATGTGAATATCCCAGGGTACAACGTCTGTTATAACAATAGGAAATCAAAGAAGGGGGAAGTATTGCCTTGTTCATTAAGAACATCACATATAAACCCATTAACGACCTGTCAGACGATGTGTCTAACAAAATGATATGGGTAAATATTCTAAGAGAGAAACAGCAGAAACTCTTAGTGGGACTTTGCTACAGACCGCCTGACACAAATCTGTTAGCACATCAATCAATACTGAATTGTATAAACCGTAAAGCAATGCATAAAGAAATTACAGTATCCTTCTGGGAGATTTCAATCTTCCAGGAATTAATTGGAAGGAGGGTACAGCTAGTAGCAGCTTAGAACATACATTCCTTGATGCATGTGCCATCAATGGCTTACACCAACTACTCACTGAACCAACAAGAAACAACAACATATTAGACCTAGTACTCACAGACATTTCTCACCAAATAAAAAATATAAAAACTCATGACCCCTTAATAAACAGTGACCACAAAATAATAACTTTCAACACCCAATTATCCCCTAGAAAAGAAACTGGTAAACAATGTTTAAAAATTATAATAAAGCAAACTTCGATAAACTAAAACTAAAACAAGAACTCAAAACATGGCAGTGGCATAATGGGTCCTTATCACCAGAAGAACTGTGGACAAGGATTAAAAATAAACTATTGGAATTAGAAATGAAATACATCCCCAACAAACTAACTTACAATAAAAGGGCAAAGATACCGATTTGGTTAACACCAAAAACTTCCAAATTAATTGCAAATAAAAGAAAAGCCCACAGAGCACTAACTAGAGACAATAGTGACTACAACAAATATAAATGTAAGACTATAGTAAGAGAATGTAAACAAAAGATAAAAGCAGAAAAGAAGAAAATTGAATTTAAACTGGCATATATAAAAGATGGGCGAAAAGTTTCTATTCCTATGTCAATAAGAAAAAACAAGTTACAAGTTCCATAGGCCCATTAACGACAGATAACAGAGGTATAACGGCCCCCAAAGAAATGGCTGAAGAATTAAATAGATATTTTTTGTTCAGTGTTTAATAAACTCAGCTCTAGTGGACAGAAGTCAACTATCAATAATAAAAACACTCATGATTATCTATCTGAAATCACTAAAAATGGCATACAGATTAAACTAGGGGGACTTAATATCAACAAAGCACCAGGACCTTACAAACTACACCCTAGACTAATTAAGGAACTATCTTCTTGGCTGGTTGCACCACTGTATAACATTTTCAACCTTTTCTTAACTTCTGGGAAAATACCCAATGATTGGAAAATAGCAACAGTTACCCCCATCTTTAAGAAGGGAAACTGGGGTGAAATGTCTAATTACAGACCTAACAGCCTAACTAGTATTTTGGGGAAGATTTTTGAATCGTTAATTAAAGAAAAATTAGAAAATTATATCTAAACACCTAAGAGATACCTCACAACATGGTTTTAAAAGTCAGAGGTCTTGCCTTACTAGTAACTTGGGGCCCGATTCCAGAATACATGTCGCAACTCGCTGGCGTATGCGAGTTGCAACATTCGCCGCTATGCCGGGGACCCTGCGCTGCATTCCAAGAGTGGCAGGGTGTGGTATAACATTTAATCATCTTTATATTTGTAATATTTCACATTTATAATATTTAGCTTTCACCTTTTATATTACAATATGTAAGTTCACAATATGTAAGGATTGAAGTGTAATATTTTTCTAGAGTGGAAAATTCCATGCACTATAGTATTTACTATCTGTTATGTATATTTCCATTAACTGTTTTGTAATCACCTTCTTTAAGAAGAAATATTAGAATGTTAGAAAGAATCTTTCTGAGGATGGTGTACATTTACAGCATGCTTGGACAAAGTATAAGATAACAACATGCTTGGGCAAAGTATAAGATAGGCACTGAAGGCAAGCTTTGAGTTGTCGTATGTTGCTATGGTGTGAGTGAAACTCATTGGTTCACCTAGGTCAGATTGACCCATTGGCATATGTATCAAGAAATATTGTGTAAGAAAATGAAGTAAGCTGTGGAAAAGTACACCACACCTTGGTATCAACTTGTTACTCTGTTTTATGATTGGTTTATACTGAAATTTTGGTATTTTTCAAGATAAGAATTGTAGAATTTAGCTTATAAAAACACTGTATGTAAGCTGAGTAGCTCAGCTCCAAACTGATGACCAGAATGAACATGCATGTTACTCTGAATGAACCACAATAAACACTTTGAAGAAATCTGAAGGCGTGAGTCAAATTCTTTAACAAACACAACGCAATGCTACACAGGGTCCCAGCACTTACGACATGTGGGTTGCGCCATGCGGAGACTAACACCACGGGCATGGCATAATAGCCCCACATGTCACAAGTCACAGCCCACTGTGGACAGCCCCCCAAAGCCCCCTGCCCTGGAACACCACAGCATGCAGCAGGGGGCATGGGGCAGTACAGGTGGCACAGGAGTCCAGAGGGGCACAAAGGAGAAAGGATCCTGGGGGTCCCCGACAGTCAAGGGGTTGGGGACATGGTTGTGATTGTGGGAGCATGGGGAGCACATCATCACCATTGCCACGGTGCTGTGGAGTGGGTATCCAATGTATAGCACTGTTGGATGCCCCTTAGAGCAGCTCCAAGCTCCCCCAAGTTCACTCTACCAGTGTGGCACATGGATTTGTGGCAGTGGGTTATGGCAGCTGCCCTCTTGGAATAGGACACAGTGGCTGCCGTAAACCACCCTTGCACCATGTCATTGCGGGCTGCGGTGTAGTGGGTGGCATAACCTATGGTTGGTGTAGCCTGCAGCTGACATGGCACAAGGCACATCTTGGAATTGGGGCTGGCATAATGCATGGTGCAAGTCACGGGTTATGGCAAGGGGTTTGGTGTATCTCGGCTTGTGCCAGCATATGCTGACTTGGAATCAGGCCCCTGGTCTTTTATGAAAAGTCAGTAAATTCCTAGAAGAAAAAACTCCTGTGGACATTATCCATTTGGATTTTTGTAAGGCATTCGACAAAGTCCCACATGCAGTATTGATCACAAAAATATATAATTTAGGCATAAACAGTCTACTAGTGCAATGGGTCAAAGAAAGGCTACAAAACCACACCCAGTCAGTGTGCAGCAGGGGACACTATTCTAGCCCAGGAACTGTTATGAGTGGTGCGCCACAGGGATCCGTCTTCGGACCAGTGCTTTTTTTCTATCTTTATATCAGACATGACTAGGCACTTAAGCAACTTTGCAATAAAATTTGCAGATGATATCAAAATAGCTGCCCATGTTAAAACCAATTTGGACGAACAAATTTTGGTAAAAGATTTTCAAATACTTGCAGAATGGGCATCAAAAAATGGTATGTCTTTTAACACTACCAAATGTGTTACTATTCATTTAGGTGATACAAATAAAAAACATCACTATTCCCTGAATTGCAGAACCCTGAATTCAGTTAGCACAGAAAAAAATCCTGGAATCATCATTACATTCAACTTATCATTCAGTGAACACTGTAATGAGGTCATCAATAAAAGTAACAAAATAAAAGGCTGTATTAAAAGATCCTATACATCAAGAGATAGGGGATGCATCCTGCCGCTGCACAAATTTGATGTGCGGCCATTTCTGGATTACTGTGCTTCATTTTGGAGCCCACACCTTAGAAGGGATGTGATGAAGTTGGAGGGAGGTCAGAGACGTGCTACTAAACTAATAGACAACATGCAGACCAAAAGCTACGACAAGACGTTGACGGAGTTAAATCTGTATCCCCTGGAGCTCGGGAGAATTAGGGGGGACCTACTCCTAATGCTCAAAATATCTAGAGACCCAGATTTAATGGTAGCCTTAGGTATGACATATATCATAAGGGAGTGTAACATAAGAAGTCATACCTACCAACTTGCTCTAACCTACCCAAAAAGAAATAACAGACATTTTTTCTATACACAAAGAACTATATCGATTTGGAACTCACTCCCTAAACACATAGTTGATACCAATAATTCTGAGACCTTCAAAAAAAATCTTGATAAATATCTACTGAACCTTGGGTATCCCAACTAAAGCTTGCTGGAGATGAACTTATATGGGCCTCGGCCTTCTGTACATGTAGCATTTCCTAGTATAACTCCTAGTAACTGTCTGCAGACCAAAATGTGACCTTTCAATGCCATGTGGGGAGCAAACTGTTAGCACAAACTCATTACATAGTTAGAATTGCTAACATTGTATTTCTCATGTATTGCATCGGTTTATTTCTCTTCATTTAACTTGCGGTATTGCTCTTGTGGGAGGGGCAGACTGCATGCTGCAGACATCTTATTGTGATTGAAAAATGCATCATTTGGGCTTCTGCTAGTTGTATAGGTAAAGTTACCAGAAACATCCCTATGATGTAATCGCAGAAAGAAAATATGGTCCAATTTGGGTACTGTACTTTGACTGCAATGAGTTTGTTTATACTGTGCTTTCTCTTCAGTAAAACCCTTAAAATTCACCACACAATGCTAAACACCTCAGAGCTTCTGGGGGCCTTGGTGGCCACCAGACACCCGGCCATTTTTTGAGCCCCCCCCCCAGCAAAAATATAAGTCAGCTCCTTTGCTTCTGAGGGCCTCAGGACTACACTTAAATTGGGGTGCAGCAGGTGAGCAGACAGCATTTTAGCACTCATGAATAAGGTACCTGCCTTTTGTACCATAGAATATACACTGGCTGGGTACTGCTGGGAGCAAACGTATAGCAACATTACAGCCACAACCTCTAACCACCAAACATTAAAAAAGAATGAGAAGATATTCTCTGGGTACAGACTTAAAAATGGAAGGCTAAGATACTGTATGGGTCAGAATGCTTCTTGCAGTTTTTGTTGCAGTGGAAAACCATTTAGTAGTTGTCACATGCAGCTGTATAGCAGGTCATTGTTCTGAATCATCATAAGAAACATAGTAATTAAAGTTCAAAAGGGACTGTGGGTTCATCATGTCCCCCGCAGCTGCTTCACAAGAAGGGATGAATAAATATGCTGCAAAAACATGCACTAATGTATAGGGATTTCTATACCCACTAAACTATCCAGTGTACCCTGTGATTCCCTAAGTAGAAATTTGTCAGTGCTTACCTGAATGGCCTTGTACTATCTTCATATTCACTGCCTCCACTGGTAGACTGTTTCATAGGTTCACCACCCTCTAGGAGAAGAAGTGGCCTCTAACGTTTCCCCCTGGATTTAATGCCTCTGAGCTTCAGAGTTGTCCCCTCATCCTACTGGAGGGCACCAGGTGAAACACCTCTGTCTGTTCGAGCTTGTTGATGCCCTTGAGTTTGCCAATGGCCATCAATCTCTCCTCTTGGCTTTCATCATCCAAACCCCTGATATCTTTGGTAACCCTAGCACTGCACCCTATCAACTGCTCCATGCTAATATTGTATTTAGGAGCCCAGAAATTAACACAGTACACCGGGCGGGATCCGACCAGGGCCTTGCAAAGTGGCAAGATTACTTCTCCTCTGCTTGTCATCTCCATTTTATGCCCCCAAGCATTTTTATGGCCCATCTGACAGCAATTGCACTGCTAGTGTCATGCTTCAGCCCCTCATTTACAGGAAGTACAGTATTGTCTCGAATTTGTTACAGATTCATTCAACAACTATGGTGAAATAGACTGAGGTGTCATTAAAGCAGAATCTGCCTGTTTTGGTCACAGACAGGTACAGTATTAATGAGGCTTCTTTTTGAGAGAGCATAGGTATAGTAAGATTTTTTTAAATTTATATTTTATTGACTTTTTTACAATAATTATAGTGCAGAATTTAGATTACATATATTCAAAAGAAGTAAAGGTTACATAATGGGTATTTACTCACCTGGTAAAGATGTTTGTGTTAGTTGTATCCATGACACTCCAGACATTACCTCATGGGTTCTCAACCCACCTGATAGGCTAGGGATGCACATGTGATCCAGATCAAATTTCGCAGCATACCTAGGTCCCAGGAGTCCCCATTTTCCAGAATTTTCCATAGCTGAAATGCAAATGCTTTAGGCCAAACCCCTGTTTCCGTGACTCCCACTTTTATCCCCCTTTCTGTATATAGATTAATAAAAGAACTTGTACAAGGTCTTAACCTCCACCTTTAGTTTATTTCCTATAGATACAATTTTAAATTCGGTTACCTAGTGATACCGATGATGATTACCAATGTATTCAGAGCACAATAGTAAGAATTCTTATTTATATATCAAGTCTATTTACACTGAATTCATCCAGCATGAGGATCTGTGCCGTAGTCGCCCTGAAGGGTGAGTCATGGAGTGTCATGGATATAACTTACACAATCACATTTACCAGGTGAGTAAACACCCATTGTGTTATGTTGTATCCATGACACTCCAGACATTACCTCATGGGTTACTTATAATAAGCAGTTCAACATTCATCAGGGTGGGCCAGGGCGATCTGGCGGATAGGTTGTATGACACGCTGAGGATAAAACTTTGGTTGCAAATTCATTTCTTTGTATAAAGTCTCAAGTCTACAGTATAATGTCTTGCGAAGGTGTGGACAGAAGTCCAGGTCACCGCTCAATATGTCTTCCATAGATATGCTAGCTCTTTCTGCCCAGAAGGTGGCCACTGCCCTTGTTGAATGGGCCTTTATTTCCTCTGGAGAAGTAAGGCCATTTGTTTTGTATGCCTCCTGTATCATCCTCTTTAGCCAGCTGGCGATGGTGGTTTTGGAAGCAGCCATGCCTTGTTTGTGACCTTGAGCTATTATAAAGAGTCTCTCGGACCTGCAGATCATCTGTGTCCGGGTAATGTATTGCGAGATGGTACTACCTACGTCCAGGGGGTAGCGTTGGGTTTCTGACTCCCCCTGTTGTGTCTGTGTGTGGAAAGTTGGTAACTCTAGTGTTTGCTGCTTATGGAATGTGGACTTGACTTTGGGTAGAAAGGCAGGTACTGTTTTCAAAAAGACCCCTTGTGCCATGAAAATGATGTAGGGCTCTTTGCATGACAGGCTTCCTAGTTCGCTAATTCTGTGGGTGGAGCAGATTGCCCCAGAAAATAGGTCTTTAAGCCTAAGCAGTCGAGTGGTGTCTGATGGCCGGGCTCGAACTGGGCTCTTCCCTAGGGCATTAAGCACCATGGTCAGGTCCCAAGGGGGCCAGTGGTGATCGGATGTGCGGCCGAATGTTCTGTGCCACTCTAAGGAACCTGACAGTGTCCTTGGGGGGTGCGGGGCTGTGAAAGGCTGACTCTCCCCATGGTCAATACTATGGCTGACAACTGTACCCGCAGGGAGGAGGTGGATAGTCCTTTGTCTGGACCCTGCTGTAAGTACAGTTGGATAACAGACATATCCACCCGCAATGGATCCATTTGTGCAGACCTGCACCAATTAGTGAAGATGTTCCACTGTCTGCTATAAGTGGCCATGGTGGATGGCTTCCTGGATTGTAGCATGGTCGATATGATGGACTCATGATACCAGGCCGTTAGCAGTCTCTGCCTCTCAGGAGCCAAGCCGACAGTTTTAGGGTGTGGGGGGCTGGGTAAATCATTGGTCCCTGGAACAGCATGTCCTTCCGATATGGGAGGGTCCATCTGTCTGGTGTCATGGATACTGCAGATGCAAACCATGCTCTCCATGGCCAGTAAGGCATGATCAGAATGATCTGAAGTTGGGACAGTCTGACCTTCGCCAGTACCTGTGGGATCAAGGGGATTGGAGGAAATATATATGATCGTTCTTGATTCCATGTCTGAGACAGGGCATCTATTCCCAGGGCCTGTTTCTCCCTGTACCTGGAGAAGTATGCTATGACCTATGCCTTCACCTTGGATGCCATCAGGACCATTGGAACCTGTCTCCACCTCCTTTGTGTCATGGTGAAAATGTCCGGGTGCAGTTGCCACTCCCCAGGATGCACCCACTGTCTGCTTAGCCAGTCTACTCTGATATTCAATTTTCCCACCAGATGTACAGCGTGGAGATGGGATAGGTTGGACTGGGCCCAGTTTAACACCTTGGCAGCCTCTCTGTGCATGGCTCTGCTGTGCGTTCTGCCCTGTTTTGCTATATATGCTACTGTGACCTGGTTGTTGGATTTCACCAATACTGTCTGACCGATGATGCTGTCTCTGAACACTCTCAGAGCATTGAACACCACCCTCATCTTCAGGACGTTGATGGACAGCCATGCCTCTGCTGACGTCCACTTGCCTTGTGCTGTGGAGTCGTGCATGCATGCTCCCCAACCAAATAGGTTGGCATCGGTCTCCATTGTCACCTCATAGGACAACTCCAGTGGGCAACCTCTCTGGAGGGTTTAGCGGTGTGTCCACCAATTCAGTGAGACCTTGACCACCTCTGGTAAGTGAACAACCTTGTTGAGGTCGTCTTCTGATGGGGAGCCTTGCTGTAGTATGCAGTTCTGCATGGGGTGCATATTCCACCTTGCCCAAGGTACCAGATGTATGCAGGATGCCACGCAACTGAGAACCTGTGCCACTTGACCCAGTGTTGGCTCGGCTGAGGACCTTAGTGTCCAGACTATCGACATCACTGAGTGGACCCGCTTCCTTGAAGGTCTTGCCAATCCCTCGGCCATGTTTATTTCTGCCCCGAGGTGCTCTATGCTCTGTGAGGGTCACAGGGAGTTCTTCTCCTGATTGACTACCCAGCCGTGCTGGGACAGAACCGACAGAACCAAGTCTGTGTCCCTTTGTGATTTGGTGCTGCTGCGCGCCCGTATCAGCCAGTCGTCCAAGTACGGGATGATGTCTACCCCCGTTCTCGCATTCAGGCCGCCAAGACAATGGGCACCTTTGTTAACATCCGGGGTGCCAAGGTGAGCCTGAATGGTAAGGCCTGATACTGTAAGTGTTGAACCAGTATGTGGAACTGGAGGAAGCGTTGATAGCTCGGTCTGATTGGGATGTGAGTGTCCACATCCTTCAGATCCACAGATGTGAGGTAGTCCCCCACTAGTATGTTCTTCAGTGTGGACCGGAGAGTCTCCATCTTGAACTGAGGTATTGATATGAACCTGTTCAGGAATTTTAGGTCCGGAATTGGCCTGAGATCTGTTTTTCTTTCGCACCGGGAAGAAAATGGAGTGGACCCCTGTGCTGACCTTGGAGTCTGGCACTGGTTGAATGGCCTTGTTTCGTAACAGGTCTCAGATAATCTCCTGTACCTGGTGGGTTGTGGCCCTCTTTTTTGAGATGGGGGACAGCACCACGCTGTCCCTGAAAGACTTGCTTGAAAACTCGATAGTGTAACCTTCGGAAATGATTTCCAGAACCCATCTGTCTGATGTTGTCTGCTGCCATTGCCAATGGGATGACATCAGTCTCTGTCCCACTGGTAGGTAGTCCCAGTGTGGGGCTGGAATTGTGGAGGTCATGGTGGAATAGCCAGTACTGCTTTGACTTTCCTCCTTTGCCTCTGCCTCCAAATTGTGGATTCCTTCCTCTGGGTGTTGAATAGGTACCTTGTGAGTGGTCTCTGAATTTATTGCTGTTGGTACCTCTCCCTCGAAAGGAACTATTTGTGTAATTCTGCCTTCTATTCTGCTTAAATCTATTATTCCCCTGAAACCTGAGCCAAGCAGAAGGCAAATAAGTGGTTCTCTGCTTGTCTTTTGCAAGGTCCTTGCCCTCTTCTTTTTGTTTTAAAAATTCCTTCAGACCTTCGGCGAACACGTTCCGTTTCAGGGGCAAGTTCTGTAAGAGCAATTTTGATTCATTGTCTGCTTCCCAGAGTTTGGGCTATAGGGCTTGCCTGGCTCTGTTTGTCAGGGCAGCGGATCTGGCTTCTAACTTTAGCGTATCTACTGCCATGTCTCCCAGATACTTAGCTGTGTTGAGGGTACACTCTAGTAGCTCTGCTTCCCTGGACTTTGGGTCTGCTTTTTCTAGCAGTTCTTCCAACCAGCGAATCTGTGCCCTGGCAGAATAAACCACTGTAACTGCAGTCCTAGCTGTCATGCCTGAAAATTCAAAGAGCTTCTTTAACATCTCTTCTACCTTCTTGTCAGTGGGGTTTTTAAGTGTGATAGTGCCACACGGCAGCACTGTCTTTTTGCTAAATGCTGCGATTTGAGGATCTATAGCTGGTACCGTATACCACAGCTTGACCTTGTCCTCTTGTACTGGGTACATTCTGTCTAGGTTTCAAAGTTGGAACTGGAGAATGGGGACTCCTGGGACCTAGGTATGCTGCAAAATTTGATCTGGGTCACATGTGCATCACTAGCCTATCAGGTGGGTTGAGAACCCATGAGGTAATGTCTGGAGTGCATGGATACAACATAACAAAATCTGTACATTTAGAGATCAAGTTCATGACATCAGGGGAGAGAGCATTCATTATACAAAATGGCATCTATATTCAATGACTGCTTTTGTAGAATCTATAATCAAAAGACAGGACACTTTGAAAAAAAAAACATGACTCACATATTGTACATGCATAACCACCACTACAACCAAGGAAATTGAAGTCAAAATAAATAAACTTAAACCTAATACTTCACCAGACCCTGATAAAATATCTGTACAAATAGTAACATTTATGTCTTATTTCCTTGTCATCCCTTTAAAATTATTATTTGATTAAACTTAAGATGGGGACAATTCCAGAGGACTGGAGGATGGCAGCAGTGATCCCAGTTTATAAGAAGGGTGGAAGGGGTCTGGTGGGCAAGAATAGACCCATTAGCCTTATATGTGCAGTTTATAAAATACTTGAAAGTATCATTAAAGACAGGCTATTGCCATATATAGAAGTCATTGATACTGAGCAGCATGGGTTCAAAAAAGGAAGGAGCTGTGCAGCTAATCTCCTGTGCTTTACGAAGAGATCAGTAGAACTCTAGATAACAATGTCCCTTGTAATATTACATATCTAGACTTCAGCAAGGTATTTGATATAACACCTCACTGGGGTATAATAAAAAAACTGAAATGTGACAAGGTTAACTGCAATATTATAAACTGGATTATTGACTGGTTTTCGGAGAGGCAGCAGAGGGTAGTTGTCAATGGACATGCCTCAGGGGTAGGCAGGATGACTAGTGGTGTCCTTCAGGAATCTGTCCTGGGCCCTGTTTTGTTTCAAATATTCATAGCTGACCTGACAAAGGATGTCACTTGCTGGGCCTCCAAAAACACAGACAACACCAAATTTTGTAGTCATTGTAATAACTTGTCTGAGGCTGACTACCTCCAAAACAACATTGACAGGATATCTCAGTGGATGTCAACATGGGAAATTAAGTTGAATAAAAATAAATGTAGGGTTATGCATCTAGGGTAAAATAATCCTATGTATACATATTTTCTGGACTGGGCCCGATAACAGTCTCTACTTGCGAAATAGATTTGGGTATTCAGGCGTCAAACAATCTGGGAACTTTAGTTCAATCAAAAGATACACTAGTAAAATCTAACTGTTATATGGTCCAGAAAAAGGGATGTTGCTTCACGTGATAAGAATGTCCTGTTACCTCTTTATAGATGGCATGTGAGACCGCATATGGAATATGTGTCCCAGCTATGCTATCCTGTAAGAAAAGGAGAAAGAGATAGACTGAACAAGGTTAAAAAAATGTACAAAGAACATAGATGGTTGGTTCACCAGGAAAGGAGTACTATGATTGACTAAATCTACTGGATTTAATGCCTTTAGAAGCCAGGCGAATCTCAGGGGATTTACTGTTTATATATTCAGTGTGATGCAAGATACCTTTTTATGAGCAGAATTAGGGCTATCGCTCAAACCAGGGATAGAGAGACAAGGGGCCACCAATTACAAATTATGAGAACTAGATTCAAAAATAACATAAGAAAGTACTTTTAAACCTCATGCATAATGAACCCTTTGAACTCTCTTCCAGTCTAAATAAGTATTAGTGAAACTAAAGAGGAATTTAAGAGCAAACTAGATACTGTAGATATATCCTGTCTGTAGGAGTCTTGAGTTACGGCTTACAGTAACCTGAGTTAGGGAGCATATATGGGCTTAATGCCTTCTAGCTCCTTTACTTCCTAAGTATGATCCTTAGTAACAAAAAAATTAATAAATAAAGATGCCTGTTTAGTGGACTACATAGCAGAAGTTAATAATTTCTGGGGGCGTGGTCTAGCTGCCAAGAAGATGGCAGCTTAATTCCCGAGCTCCATCCAGACCCCAGCCCAATCTGCACTCGGACATCGCGATCCTGTAAAGTCACCCTTCTAAACCGACGGCTTTATGCACAGGTAACATCCCACCTACCGGGCGGCGCGACTCGGTCAGCAGATTCCAAGTTAATTGATATTTCTCGAGTGCACCATGACCTGACCCTATCCTGACTGATCCATGCCCCACAGGCCGGATATTGGTCGCTACTCTAGAGGGGATCCTAGCGGGACACACACAGTTGGATCGGACTACTATCCCCCCTCTAGCCTGAGCTCTGCTATTAATTGAGGAAACTAAACACATTCCAGTGAGTACTGTTAAGCACCGTTTATCCAAATTGCAGCCTTTTCATTGCTAAGCACTGCTCTTTTAAAATGGATCCACAGGCGGATGTTGGAAAATCTTTGCAGCATATCACCAATCTACTCGAAACTTTAATAGCTAGGGTGGACAACATTAGCATGGCATTATCTGGTACAAAAAAGATGTCCAAAACTTACAGGACAGGATGAATGTGGTTGAGCAAAAATCTGAGGAGTATGAAGCACAGCAGGTTCAGGTCTGGCAGTGACTACAACAGCACGAGGAGCAGTCGGCAATGCTTTGGGACCATGCCAAAGATCATGAGAATTGAAATTGGTGTAATAATTTACGGATCATCGGGCCCCTGGAAGGGGCTGAAGGTCAGTCTATGAAGCAGTTCTTAAATGAGAACCTACCCCGTATACTAGGAGACTGATGGAGGGGACCAATTGAGGTTGAGAGAGCCCATAGGGTCTTGGCTCGCTTGATTAAATACGTTAACACACCCAGACCGATTGTGGCATATCTACTCAGGTATACCACCAAGGAGAGAGTTCTCCGAGCTGCAAGGGATCTGGGGGAATTGTCAAGGCAAGGCTCTACAATAGCAATTTACAGGGACTTTGTCCAGGAAACGGCCGCAAAGTGAAGAGCATTTTGGCCAGTTAAAAGATTTCTTTACCAGCAGAACTTTCATTTTAAGTTTAAAAGCCTTACTAAACTGCATGTCTTCAAGGATGGCCGGGAACTTCTGGCTGAACACTCTACAGACATCGAACGCTGGATTGCTCAGTTCTGGCCAGGCCTTCAATGCCCTACTACAAGTCCCAGAAGGCTTTGGGAGCTTCCCTCAGTGGCTCCTGTTGGTAGGAACCTTTCTCATAGCCTTGATACATCTGCTTCCACAGTGCTGGAGGGACAGGTCCTATGCCATAACAGTCCCCCGCCGCCATCGGGTGGTGCACAGCTCTCCCATAAGCAATCTCTCGTTCAGCGCCCCTCCAATATGATGTCCAAATCCCGTCAGTGCCCCAGGAGCGGTCCACAAGGCTCACCCTCCAAAACTACAGTGGCGCCACCTGCAAAGATTCCTAGAGATGAATTCCCTACTGCAGCTGCTCAGCCTCTTACTCAAGGCTCGAATATGGACACAGGGCAAACAATGGATTGGGTGGATTTGCCAGAACCTGCGCAGGTGAAATTAGTTGACACCATTTCTTCGGTGCGACCTGGCCTTTTGAGTTATGCAGCGGTGGCAGCAACAACTTCGGCAGATGTTGGATGTACCCCTCAGGGATCCCCCGAGATGGTCGAAGGCCAATCCATGGGACTTCAAGGAACTTGAGCTTGTGTTTGGCTCTAACTTGTACAATCCTTTTGTAGGGGGATTATCAACATTCTGCACCCCAATTACACTCGGGAGCTGGCAAGCCTTCATAGCAGAGGGAGGATATGCAGTAAAGTAGCTGTGGCATGGGTATCTCATGCACCCTCCCCCAGCAAAGGCTCGCACTGTAATTCCCATTAGCTCACTGTATTATGGTGGGGGATAAACCCCAGAAGTCTATCTATTCAGGGCTGTCTTCCCCCCTCCCACCTTATTCTTATTCTTATAGTAGAGCCTCCACTTAAAGTCCTCTCCTACAAACCAGGCGGTGCCCCTCCCCCTCTTTTTTTTTCTCTACATGTATTGGGGTCTTTCTTCCTGCCAGCTAACCAGTAGGTGGGTGTGCCCACCATAGCCCCTCCTTTCCCCATTTCATTCTTTCCTCTTCCCCTCTCCTTTCCCTCCCTCCTCTTCCCCTCTCCTCCTGCTCCCTCCACGGATCAAGTTCTCTGACCTTTGGTTTGGGCGGGTCTAGGATGAGTTGGATTAATACTTCATCCTTATAACACCCCCCACACTTGAGTGCAGGAGTTAGCATAGCTGTAGAGCTGATATATATATATATACATATATCACACTCTTTTGCTTAGATCTCCTGACTCAGAGTGTTGCTGTTAGAGTGTTTCTCTTTGATATTTGTGTATTTAAATTTGGGCCTTTGCCCACTTTGTTAAGATATAACGTGCTGTGTCTGTTTTCTTGTTCTTTAGACTTACTCTCTCAATGCCACTTAAGCTGAGATTTGCAGTTTCAACACCACAAACGATGCTCACTTCTTCCTTGATGCTTGCACAGACACTGATAGTGCTACTTTTGTTTAGGTATCTGGTGAACTTTGAACCTGTCATCCCCTCCCTTGATAATTCTGCTGGGAATTCTGTAAGTACCTTTTCTTGTCTACTTTGTGGAATTATGCCTGTTTCTCTCTCTACCTCCTAGGGATACCACTGGATATCCTGGAGTGTAAAGGGACGTAACCATCCGGTTAAGCGTACAAAAGTTCTTCAACATTTAAAATCTCTAAAAGTGGATATCGCCCTCCTTCAAGAGACCCATCTGTTGCCCAAATGCACCAATTGGTTAAAGAAAATGTGGGTTGGGGAAGTATTAGCTAGTTCCTCCAACTCTAAATCCCAAAGGAAGTAGCTATCCTTATCAAATGCTTTTGCCTCCCGTGGGTGGTAGAGATTAAGAAGGATGCTCAGGGCCGGTGGATCGTAGCGAGATTGGCCTCTCCCATGGGTAATATTTTGCTGGGGAATGTATATGCCCCTAATATAGATCATGTTGATTTTTTCCCAGCCTTAAGCCAAGCTCTGTCAGACTTGCAGAGGGATGGGCCGCTGCTCTTTATCATCCTAGGTGGTGATTTTAATATGGTAGGGGACATTTTCTTAGACAAATTTCACCCCATCCCACATGCCAGCCCCAAAGCTAGACCATCTCTACAGGCCATGATTGAAAAGTGGGCCCTCTCAGACATCTGGCACAGATACCATCCCACTGGCAGAGATTTCTTGTTTTGTTCTCTCCCCCATGACTCATATAGTCGGATAGACTTCTGGCTTGCTAATGAATTGGCAGCCAGATGCCTCTCTGAGCCTAGAATTGGGTCTATCCTAATTTCAGATCATGCCACAGTGTCACTTAGAGTCACACCCTTTGATTCATGCCCATCTGGAATCAGATGGCAATGCAACCCACTACTTTTCCAAGACCCTGATTTTCAGCACTTTTTAGGACAAGTGACCAAGGACTAGTTTGCCTTGAGCAATGACTGTGGTGTTGAGGGACATATTATTGCTTTCTTGGCAGCGTGGGGCCGTAAGCGTAAGGTGACCCTTAATCACTTGCAAACAGAACTAGAAGTTCTCAAGCGCCGCTTTAAGGCCACCCCCTGCACCTCCCGGGATGACGCCCTACAAAGACATATAGTAAGCCTTAAATATCAAATAAACACAATCTTACATCAAAAGGCAGAATGGTATCTTCTGAGATCGAAGCAGGCCTTTTGGGCTGGAGGGGAGCGTGCAGGGAAACTCCTTGCATACCGCCTCTATAAACAGCAGGCAGCCACAAGGATATCTGACCTTCGTACTCCATTGGGTTCCATAGCCTCTGACCCTAAGCAGATTAACGCTACTATGCAGGGTTTTTACCAAGCCCTTTATCAATCTCGTTCTCCTAATACCATCCAGGAACTGCTAACCCTCCTTACTAAATTTTGTCATCAAACCCCATTGCCGACCCTTACCTCAGAACAAGTAGCTCACTTGGAATCTCCAGTCCCCTGTGAGGAGCTTCAAACGGCGCTAGCCCGGATGGCTAGAGGAAAAGCCCCCAGCCCGGATGGTATGACCGTGCAGCTGTATCAGGCCCTAGGCCCTGACATTCTTCAGCCCCTACAGGGTGCTTTGCAAGCTGCTCATGTTGAAGGAGTCCTTCCCCTCACTATGAAGGAGGCACTAATCACTCTTCTACCTAAAAAACGACAGACCTGTTAGATTGTGCCAACTTTCGGCCAATATCCCTCCTATCTGTGGATATGAAAATATTAGCTAAGGCATTAGCATCCAGATTGTCAGCCATTCTTCCCTCAATTATACACCCCACCCAAACGGGATTCATGCAAGGTAAATCAGGGAGTCATAACACCAGACTTCTCCAGATTCTTAAATGGTTTGCTTTAAAATCTTCCCTTCCCTTAGCAGCATTAGTGATTGATTTTTTGAAAGCATTTGACTCTATCGAGTGGGAGTACCTCTATGAGGTGCTTGTTAGATATGGGTTTGGTGATTCCTTTATGCAATGGGTACGTACCCTTTATTGCTCCCCCACAGCTCATATACTTACCAACAGCGGCGCCAGGCAAGGCTGCCCGCTATCCCCTCTGTTATTTTTGATTGCTCTGGACCCCTAATCAGGACCTTTATTGTGTCCCCCCAAATCCAAGGTATCACAGTGGCTGACCACTCCTATTTGGTTGCAGCTTATGTGGATGACCTACTTGTAACTTTGGCCAATCCCCAGCAAACTCTCCCAGTGGTACTTCAAGTCCTAACTGACTTTGAGGTGATTTCTGGACTGTGTATTAACCATAAAAAATACTACCTTGGCTCCTTTAAACCACTACTGTACCAGAACTTGCATCCAAGGTACTAGTTTGTCTTGGGAAAGTCAGGGTTTTAATTATCTGGGTATTAGTATACCAGTATCTTGGTCCGCTCTTAAGTCAGTTAACTTCGCCACCCTATTAGTGCAACTAAGGGTGGAAATAGAAAGATGGCGTAAACTTCAACTTTTCTTGCCAGGTAAGGTTGCAGCTGTTCGCATGCTTCTGCTCCCCCTGTGTTATGTATATATTCAACAACCTTCCGGTACCCCTATCATCCAAACTTTTCAATTCATTAGAGGAATTAATGGCTAATTTTCTATGGGATGCCAAATGGCCCAGGTGGAGCAAGCGCAAGATGAGGGCACACTGGTCCCAAGGAGGCCTGAATGTGCCATGATTCTACGGTTATTACTTATCCTGTATAGCAGCCCAAGCCACTAAATGGTTTATATCCAGGACCGACCCCCCCCCCATTGTGGGTCCAATTGGAAGCCACCCTAGTAAGAACGGTACCCTTGTATGCACTACTTACCCCACACTCACTACTGTCGCACTCTCTCCCTCCTACGGTGACATGCTCTGCATGCTCTTGGAAATGCCTTATGGCAAAATCGCATCTGTCTATACAGAGTAGGGCCCATCCTATACAATATGCCCCTTTATGGCGTAACAATCAGATTCAAATAGACGGGAGAGCAATACATTGGCCCTCATGGGCCAAAGCAGGCATCCAAATCATTCAAGACCTTTCCCCTTCTGGCTCGTATCCCATACTCCTGTTCGCTCAGTTATAAAGGCAATTTTCACTACCTCAGAAGGACTTCTGGGAGATATTTACAAATCAGGAGTGCTTTGCAGCCTCTCCTTCCTAAGTCTCAGGACATCTCACAATGGTCTTGACTAAAAGGGTTGCATCGCTCAGCCTCTACCAGAGGAGTCATGGGTAGATTCTATACCTCTTGGAGAGAGAGAGTCACAATCTAATGCCACACTGTCATGTAAAAAGAATTGGGAAATTTTCATTGGTGCTCCCATTCCAGAGGATCAGTGGAACTCCTACATTAAAAGTATTCATTCTACCTACAGTGACACCAATAGCCAATTTTTGCAGTTAAAAATTCTTCTCTTATGACACCATACCCCCGCAGCTCTCTGTGCAAGGGGCCTACTTAGCCACAGCAACTGCTGGCACTGCACCCACACAGAGGTGCATATCTTGCACATTTTATGGTCCTGCCCTAACTTGGTCTCTTTCTGGGGAATGGTAGCCTCAGACATCAGTTTGGTGCTTAACCAGCCAGTGACACTTTCCGACATTAGGTTGTTCCTGGGGGATACCACATCCATGGGTTGCTTCCCCAAATCAATTAAAGAATGGATTATGGTTGCTATTTTGGAGGCTAAACACCTCCCTCTTACCCAGTGGTGGCAATCTGTTATTCCTAGCCATGCTGCATGGCATGCAGCCCTGGCTAAACTTTCCATATTTGAAAGGCTCTCACATCTGCATTGTGGAAACATGCGCTGTTACCACCAAAGATGGGATCCTTATCTCCACTCTTCTCTCTGTAAACTCCCAGCCTTGTCCACTAATTCTCCCACCACCTAAAGGGCTGTATACCCTTCCCTGTATTTCTTCCCTTCCTCAATTATTAATAATGACTATGCTAGTACTCTATGCAAGTGACTTTCGATGTGAGCATCGTCTAATTATTTTCCTTCTCTCTCCTTGGTATATCTTATTTGAAGATACCTGTATCAATGATCAATATAATTTTTTTAGGTTTAATGGTAATATGGTATGATAGAGAATCTGGTTTAAGAGGTTTAAGAATCTCAAGAATTATGTTATTAATTGGTGATGTATGAACAATGGTAGCTGACTGGCTGTGATGTATCTTATATCTGTATAAGAAAACTAAAAAACCTTTAATAAAATGTTATACAATACAAAAAGAAGTTAATAACTTCTTAATCAAGCCATAAGTTAAATATCTTACATGTAAATGATCACTTCTCCCCTTCTTCATGTTTCCCTATATTTAGGTTAGCTTAAATAATAGCTGAACAAGTAGTCAAAACACAGAAAGATCCTCAGGCTGATTCTATATCATTCAAGCTGTCTGTCAGGATGATTCTTTCAGTTAATTATTTAAGTCCCTCCAATACGTGTGCCATAGCTGACATCTCTTGTTCAGAGGAAGTAAGGGATTCTCCCTCATCATCTGATTATTTCTCATATTGGTCTCTTAAAAATGCAGCCAGTTGATCAGTCTCAAAAAATGTGTGTTTGTCCTTTATGCAGAATACATACCTTTGCTGATCCCAGCAGCTGAAACTGAGTACCCAACTCCAAAACATCTTGGCAACATTATAAGAATTTTCTGCCTCATTGTTGAGTACCATATGCAAAATTCGGGAATAAATCTATAGCCCTTATAAATCAGAGTGATTTTGATCCTTGAAGGCTTTAGGATGATACCTCTATCTGATTCAAAGCCCAGTGTTATGAAAATTGTCACATTGCATTCCAGATAGAAACACAGAAACATAGAAGTTAATGGCAGATAAGGACTGCAAGGCCCATCCAGTCTGCCCATTTCTTTTCTAACTTATAAATGTGCCATCGGCCTTTGCTCTGTCAATGGCCTATCTATTCATACTCATCTGTATTGCTCCTTTATGCCTATCCCATGCCTGTTTGAAGCCCTGCACTGTATTCATATCCACTACTTCCTGAGGTAGGCCATTCCATGCATCCACCACCCTTTCTGTGAAAAAGAACTTCCTCACATTACCCCTTAATCGGCCTTCCTCTAATCTCATGCTGTGTCCTCTTGTCCTGCTATTTTTCTTATATTGAAATATGTTAGACTCTTTCACCTTGTTAATGCCCTTAGGGTGCTTGAATGTTTCGATCATATCACCTCTCTCCCTCCTTTGCTCTAGGGTATAGATATTGAGCTCCATTAATCTGTCCTCATATGTTTTCTGATGTAGTCCCTGCTCCATTTTGGTTGCCATTCTCTGGAATGTCTCAATTTGGTTAATGTCCTTGTGAAGGTGTGACCTCCAGTACTGCACGCAGTACTCCAGATGGGGCCTAACAAGTGTCTTGCAAAGAGGGATTATTACCTCCCTCTTACAACTTGTGATACCCCTACTAATACACTCTAACATCCCCCCTAGCCTTACCTACTGCTTTAGTGGTCTGCTTGGATGATATCAGGTCATCGGTGATGATGATGATGCTCAAGTCTCTTTCTTCCCTTGTGACTGCCAGCAACTCTTCTTCCAGCCTATAGGTGGCTTCAGTGTTTCTCTTCCCTATGTGCATGATCTTGCACTTCTTTGCATTAAATCCCAGTTGCCACTCTTCCGACCATTTTGCTGGTTTATCCAGATCCCATCTCATTCTGCCCACCCCATCTGGATCATCTACTCTGTTGCAGATCTTGGTGTCATTTGCAAACAGACAAACCTTACCCTCCAGTCCATCTGCAATGTCACTGATGAAGATATTGAAGAGGACTGGCACCAGGACTGATCCCTGAGGTACCCCACTTGTGACTTGCATCTCTTCTGACTGTATACCATTATCATCACTGTCTGTTTTCTGCCCATCAACCAGTTTGCCGCCCAGTTGACCAACTTCTGGCCCACCCTGTGCCTACCCAGCTTATTAATCAATCTTCTATGTGGAACAGTATCGAAAGCTTTGCTGAAGTCAAGGTAGGTGACATCAGCTGCTCCCTCTTGGTCCACCACTCTGGTTACCCAGTCAAAGAAATCTATGAGATTAGTTTGACAAGACCTTCCTTTTGTAAATCCATGCTGTGTTGGATCATGTGCTCCTATGGATTCCACAGGTTGCCCCATCCTTTCTTTAAGGAGTGCCTCCATAATCTTGCCCACTACTGAGGTAAGACTGACTGGTCTGTAGTTCCCTGTCTCCTCCCTGCTACCACTCTTGTGGAGTGGGATCACATGAGCCTTTTCCAGTCTTCTGGGACCTCTCCTGTGCTCAGAGACTCACTAAACAGTTCTGATAATGGCTCTGCTAGTTCCACCCTCAGTTCCTTTAGTACCCTGGGATGTATGCCATCAGGTCCCATTGCCTTGTCCACTGTGAGCTTATCGAGCTCTTGTAGGACTCTTTCTTTTGTGAAGGGACTAGTGCTCACCTTCCTCCACCCGTGTCCATGGTGCTGAGCTGTGGGCCCTGCCCTACCTTCTCTTCAGTAAATACCGAGCAGAAGTATCTATTTAGGATAGATGATTTTACATGGTCCTCCTCCTCACATGCCCCCTTATCTCCCTTGATCATAGCAATACCCCTTCTGGACTTTTTCCTTTCACTAATGTATCTATAGAAAGGCTTGTCACCTTCTTTTACTGTTTGTGCTAGTGTTTCATTGGTTTGGGCCTTTTCCTTCTTTACTGCTTTCTCTGCTTCCCTTAGGGAAGTTTGGTATTCCTCTCTATCTTCATCCCGCTGTGTTCCCTTATATTTCCTGAAGGCCAGCCTTTTGGCTCTGACCTTTTCTGCTACTGTTTTTTGAGAACCAAAGTGGTTTCCTTCTTCTTTTGCAGTTCCTTTCCTCTCTAACACAATGGAATATTGCTTCAAGTATTGCATCCTTAATGCTTGCCCACTTTGCCTGTACCCCCTCACCTGTATTTCTTTTTGCCAGGGCTAGATTAACTCTGTTGGCCATCTTATCAAAGTCAGCTCCTCTGAAGTCCCATATTTTTTCCTTGGAATGGGATGATTTAGTTGTAGTGGCCAAACTGAACCATACCATGTGATGGTCACTGGCCCCCGCATGACCCTCTACGTGGAGATCGGTGATCCTTTCCCTGTTAGTCAGTACTAGCTCTAGGATAGCCCTGTCTCTTGTGGGTTGTTGTACCAGTTGTTTGAGGCCCTCCCCCTGCAGGGAATCCACCATGTGTCTAGTTCTGGCAGATGTTCCTGCTGGTATTGACCAATCTGTATCTGGCATGTTGAAGTCTCCCATTATCAGAACCTCCCCTTTAGCTGTCATGTTTTGTATATCTTCTAACAGTAATGTGCCTATGTCCTCCCCCCAGTCTGGGGGCTAGAGACAACCCCATTTCTTATGGCTGTCCCATTTCCTGTTTCCAGGGTGACCCACAGTTCTTCTGGCTCCTTATGTGTATTCTGAATTTCTATAGTTTTAATATTTTCATTGACATACAGGGCCACTCCACCCCCTTTTTGCACCTCGGTCTCTTCTGAACAGTACATAGCCAGGTACTGAAGTCTCCCAAATGTGGTTACTGTTAAACCACATCTTGATAATTGCTACTATGTCCTGTTTAGCCTCTGTCATTAGTGCCTGCAGGTCTGGGATCTTGTTTCCCAGACTGCGAGCATTTGTGTACATGATTTTCCATTGGCCATATTTCGGTGTGTTAGTTGTTGGGTGAGGTCTGGCCTTTCCCCTGTGTGTCATATGGGGAGCTGGACCTTTTTCCTTGCCTGGTGATGCAAATGAACTGCAAACATGCTGAACTCCTGTTTGACCACTAGCTGATGGGGGAGGGGTGTTCTTCCCATTTGAAGTATGGGGTGCTGCACCCCCTCCCCATTTGCTAGTTTAAATATTCTGCAAAGACAGCCAACTTCTGCCTCAATGCACTGACTCCCTCCTTAGTCAGATGCAGTCCATCAAATTTAAAGAACTTTCGCTCCCAAAACTGTTGCCAGTTCCCTACAAATTGGTGTCCTTTTTCCTGGCACCAGCCTTTGAGCCACATGTTTAGCTCCCCCTATCTCCCCTTCTCTGACTTTCCATCCATCTTCCCCCCTCTCCCAGACTGGCAGGATCTCAGAGAAGGAGATGCCAGACGAAATGGATGATAGTTTGTCACCCAGCCTGGTCAGGTGCTCCTTGGTCTCCACAACTGACCAACTGGCGAGATCGTTAGTCCCTATGTGTACCAGGATGTCACTGCTTTCCCCTGCTTCCAGAACAATTTTAGTAATGTGGTCAGTGTCTCTCCACGCTGATGTACCTGGGAGACATCTGACCATTACCTCTTGCTGGAGATAAGTATCAACTCCCCGAATCATGGAGTCTCCTATGATCAGAAGTTTTTTGGATTTAATTTTTGCTTTTTTTTGTTTTAGATCCTGTTTTGTGCAAGTTTTGTTGTGCTAGCTCCTATGCTGCAGTGTCCTCTGCCCCCTTGTTTGATTTCGGAGATAGAGGCAGATACCTGCTTGTATGGTTTGTGGAGGTAGTATGTTGGAGAGCACCGAGTGATGGTGCACCCGGTTTGCCCCTCCTAACCACCTGCCAGCCTCCCAGACCAACTACCCTATGTGGTCGAGGTGCTTCTGTTGGATGTTGGAGAAATTGTGGGTGGTTCTTGTAATACATTTCCTCTTGAATATGAAATTTGAGGTGCGCAGTCTCTGCAGATGCTGTCTGGAGCTGAGCCCTAAGATCTCCAATGGTCCAGTATGTAGGACAGTGTCCTAAATCCTGTAAAACTGCCCTTCTGAAAAGTGTTCCGCAGTACCTGCAGTTAATGATATCCATTCCAGATAAGTTGCTGGGTTTATAACCTGGTCAGAGTAATTAGAGGGAAGAAAATGAAAGCAAAAGTTCGATTTTGTGTTTTGTTTGTTTGTTTTTGTATAACTTGTTAAAACAAGTTAAATTACTAGTACCTCTGTAAATGAGGTCACCGTGTGGATACCCCACTGATCTGCCCCTTCCTGCTTTGCCACAGGAAATGTCACGACTGTGTTACCTTATAAAAGGAGTATAGTGTGGGGTGGTTGGAGATGGGGGTTGGTGTCTGGGCCCTTCCCCTGCCAAAAAAGAAGAACCGTGGAAGAAAGAAACAAGGAGGTAAGAGCAGAAACAATCAGTCAGCAACAAATGCATTAACCCTGAAAGCTTATCCTAATGATAGATAAAACTGTAAAACCTGTAAAGCACCACCTGTAATAATTTCACAGAAGATATACCCTGTAAGAAACACTTTGCTACCAAGAAAAATAATGCAGTAAAAGAACTTAAACCTTGCAAAAGACAATTTGAATCAGAAGATTACAGCAGTAATCTGTTAGCGCACACCTTGTAATAATGCAGCAGAAGGTATACCCAGCAGCAACAATTTGAATCAGAGAAAAATAAAGCAATAAAATGTTAGCAATAAACAGTAACAATCCCTGTGAGTACGAAAGAAAAATAACAACACACAGTAAACCTGCCTAGCCAAAAGAAGTCTTAATCCTTTCCCTTGCTCTGGTAAGGTTCTTTGCTCTGTCTTTTCAAGCAGCCTAGAAGGAAAGAGCTCAGGTGAAGCTAGGTGCCTTGGCCAGCAAACCTAGTCTTCCACCTCTCTGTTCCTGAGATTCTGACTATTTTAAGGCTTTTTTTTGAGCTCTAAAAGCATTTACTAGAAAAGGCAGAATGTCATGTGGTAGATCATAAACAGAAACAAATATATCTTTAACAAGATCACAAATAGAACAAAATTCAGTGTCCATTTTAAATGGCAGACCAACAATTCCTAAGTCCTTATACCTTATTTGGTTGACACACTCAACACCACCAATCACTCCAAAGGCTCATTGGCTAGGGCGGCTGGAGGGCAGGCTTACAAAACACAAAAGATGTAAGCCCCACACCTACAAGCATCCCATCAGGTTCACATCCCATTGTTTTAGTAGCACAGAGTAAGAATGGAGAGTCTGACCCAGGACCCTGCAATGTTTCTGCAGGAAGACTGCAGGACCAAAGGGGATCCAGAGAGAACATGTAACAAATACAGTATCTATCTGAGGGGGTACAAATGCAGGAGTTTAAGCACATCTAGTGTTGTGCGAAATTAGAAAATTTCACTATGCAAAATATTTTGTGTAATTTGCGCATTTCACAAAAATATTTGGCAGTGCGAAATGCAAAATTTCACCCCTTGAGTGAGTGACATTTTGCCCGCAAACTGGCAAAATTTGCCACTCGCAGGTGAAATTTCATCACCCGCAGCAAAAGTTTGCCACATGCGGGCGTAATCTCACCTCCTGCAGAGACATTTTGCCACCTGCTGGCATAATTTTGACTCCCTTGGGAAAATTTAAAGTGGCCATTGGCCAAAGTTCTCCCTGGTGTCTAGTGGTCCCCCCTGGCCAATCACCAGGTGTAATTGAATTATGCACCCATCCCCAGATATGCTGGCCCCTCATTTCCTTTTATTTAAAAAAAAAATTCAAACCCACTCCCTGGTGTCTAGTGGCCCCTCCAGCAGATCACCAGCTGTAACTGAATACAGCACCCCCAAATTTACCCCAGCCCCTTCATTTCTTTTTATTTAAAAACAAAATTCAACCCCCACTCCTTGGTATCTAGTGGACCCTCCACCCTGTCGTTATGAACTAGCAGCAGCCACCCCCCTCCACCCCCAGTACCCAGATTGAGCCACTGGCAGAGACCTCCACTCACCTCCACAGCCAGCAGCCTGACTGAGCATGGCTGAGCACTTGAATGAATGAGTGCATGCTTGTACTGGGGGAGAAGCGGGGTGTGTGCTGCTAGCTGACGATGACAGGGTGGGGGGTGGGAGGTCCACTAGACACCAGGGAGTGGGGGTTGAATTTTATTTTTAAATAAAAGGAAATGAGGGAGCCAGGCAACTTTTTTTTGGGGCAATGCTTATTTAATTCAATTATGGCCGGTGATCGGCCAGAGACCACTAGACACAAGGGAGTGGAGGTAGATTTTTTTTTAATTAAAGGAAATGAGGGGACCAGGGTAATGGGGGGGCTTAATTCAATTATGGCCGGTGATCAGCTGGGGGGACCAACAGACACCAGCATTTGCAGTGGCCAGCGGGTGAAATTTTGCCACAATTTCACGAAACATTTCAAGCAGTAAAACTGCTGATTTTGCCACAATTTTACCAGCGAAATTTTATTTCACTGCATCTCTAAGCACATCCCAGAGATATACCTCTCAACCTTTCATCACCCAAATGTATGACAAGATAAGTGACAGTTATATAATGTTTGTCAATAATATAGCATCTTATATTATTATAAATTTATGCTTAAAAGACTGGATGGTCAACATGGAGTGTCACCTTCTCAATGTGGAACAGAGGGTTTCTAAGAGAAATACTTAGTGACATATCTTGTAATGTGTGACAGTTGAGAGGTATGCCCAGAGACACCATATCTGGGGTAACCATATATTGTGTATTTATATTTGAAAACTGAGCAACTGAATCTTAGAGGCTCCCTAACTGAGATACTGTACCATCAGAGAAAAAAGTACAATACTTATGCCACTACAATATAGGCACAATGCAGAGAGGACACTTCAGTGGGATATGGGGGAGTGTAGGGTGTGTGGGACAGTAATGAACATCAGAGTATTCTGGGAGTTCAGCCACATTGCCACTGTGTAATCACTGTGTTACAGTTTGGCCTCTGTCTCAGCTGTAGGAGATTCCAGGCCATGAGAGTGGAGCTGGAACCTGAAAGGGCTGAAATATGCCGTTTGAGAGCTGAAGCCACTGGACCACATAGGGTACTGCTGCTACAGCCACCTTATAGGTCATCTTGTTATTGTTGTTTGTTTTTTACCAGGAGAGATGCTTGTGCTTATGCTCATGAAGGAGGCTGAGATATTTAATACATATTTTAGCAGCATATACGGTAGTAAATCAAATGTACCAAGGGCACACAAAAATATCTCAACAGAATATTTAACTATCACTGAAGAAGAAATGCTCATCAGGATAAATCGCATTAGGGATGACTGTTCTCCTGGCCCAAATCTAATTACAGGGAAAATGATCAAACTACAGTAATGTCTCAAAACCTCCTATACCCTCTCAAACTCTTATTTGAAAGCAGTGTGAATTCAGGGCATGTGCCTAATGGATGGTTGGCAGCTCATATAACACCACTGTTTAAAAAGGGGGACAAAAAACATGTAGAAAACTACAGGCCAACCAGCTTGACATCTATGGTCGATAAAATCTTAGAGGGGAATTATAAAGGAAAGGTTAGAATTACAAAGAGAACAGCATGAGGAAGGAGCTGCTGTTAGAACTTTACTACTCTATTGAACTAAAGAACTATATCTCTACTACTAGGAACTTCAATTTATGGTAAAAACAAACCAAAAAAAAAAACCAAAAAAGAGTCAGTGTGTTTGTCTGAGTTGGGTGAAGGAATTGTTATCTGTGCAGTTCGCTAGGTGAAGAAAGTAACTGTGAATTAAGGGGAGTGGCTTAAGCAGAAGGAAGCCAGGTGTTTGCATTTAAAACTGACCTAGATAGCTTTTGGCAGTGAACAGCAAGAGGAAGGAGCTGTTGCTAGAACTTTACTACTCTACTGGGACAATATTGCCATCCATCCATGTCTCTACTCCCCCCAACACCAACCTAGAAGGAAAAGAGTAGCCCCCCAGCTGCTGAAGGGCTCACTCTGAGCAAATAAGAAGGAGACTACTAAGGAATATAGGAACTTCCTGTCCGAGAATCGGAAGATCAGGAGCTTTAAGGGCATGGGTGCAGTAGAAAAGTAGGGAGAGAAAAAAAATTACATAAAAAATAAACAGAGAGAGGAAAGAGTAAGTATTCAAAACAACAGTTAAAGGGCGACAAATAAGACATGATGGGAGTGGTGCAGTGCAGTGGCTGTGGAGCAGCAGTCTTCCAGGAGACGTTCTGGAGGATGCAGTGTCATCCCATCTGCAGGCAACTCTCTGGGCTGAGAAAGGAGGTTGCTCATCTCCAGTCTGAGTTGTCCAAGAATTGAGGGACCTCCTTTCCCACCCAGGGACCACCAGGGCCACTACTGCTGCCTCAGAGGTTGCCAGGAAAGAGGAGGGGTTGGACCACAGTGGGCTCAGGGAGGGTGAGGGTGGTGGAACAGAGGTGCCTCCCTCCAGTTGTACCTCTCCACAATTCATATGCTGTTCTGGCAGAGTGTGGTTCCTCTATAGAGGCGCCAATAGTGGAGACCAAGGAGGATGCTGGGAAACCCCACAAAGGAGATCCACAGAAGGGTAGCATGGGACCCCACAGGAGAAGGAAACAACTCCTAGTGGGAACTCCACTGTTAGAAGAGTAGAACTTGGGAAGGGAGGTAAGGTGCCTGCCTGGCACCATGGCTTGGAGGGACAGGGAGTGAATCCTCAGGATTGCGGGAGCAGCTGCACAGAGATGGGAGCTGAATGTCATTAGAGTTGGTGGAGTTGGGGAAGGGCCTTAGACAAGTAGCACGCACGGTAACCTTGTCGGAGGTGCTGCTTGTCTATGGCATGGGTGAGGCTAGGGTGCTCTGCACCATGGGATTCAATCAGTGGTTGAAAGACTGGTGCAGAGCTCTGGGTTCTGGCTTCACTGGGGACTGGGGTCCACCTGGAGGGGTGCAGGCCTATACTGGCCCAAAGGTCTGCATCTGTCCAGGAGGGGAACCAGGATCCTAGAAGATAGGTTTAAATGCTTTGTTGGCAAGCATTTAAACTAGCTGGGGGGGACACTGAAAAGGAGACGGGAAATCCTAGCCCCCCCCCAAAAATCAGAGTAGTTAGTGAGGTAAACACCAAGATTGAGAAGTCAATAGGGAGAAGGGCAGGGGTAAATGGAGAAAAAGGCAAAGGCAGTAAAGACAGGGATGGGACAAAAATGGGTAAGGTCATCAAAAAATGGAGGGTAATGAGTACCAATGCCCATAGTCTAGGTAACAAGCTCCCTCAGCTGGTGGCCTTGATGGAAGAGGGATGCCTGGATATCATGGCAGTCACAGAAACATGGTACACAAAGAACCATGACTGGGATGTCAACATACCGGGATACACAATCTACAGGAGGGACAGAGAGGGTAGAAGAGGAGGAGGAGGAGTAGATCTCTATGTAGGGGACGGGATCAAAGCAATGGAACTAAAGGGTAAACAGGGAGGAGAGAAGGCACTGTGGGTCACCCTGGAGACTGGAAATGGCACCACAATCCACACAGGGGTGGTATACATACCCCCATCACAGTGGGGAGGAAATGGACAAGAAAATGATAGAAGGCATCCTTAGGATGGCAGAGAAAGGGGAAATATTGCTGATGGGGAACCTGACTATGCCAGATGTTAACTGGAGCACCTTTTCTGCAGCCATGTCCAAGAGCAAAGCCATTCTCAATGCCCTACAGGGGGGATGTCTCAGACAGCTAGTGTTGTAACCCACTCAGGAGGCAGCAATCTTAGATCTGGTACTCTCAAATGGGGAAGGAGAGAGGATCTCAGATCTAGAAGTGGGTAGCCATCTGGGAGCAAGTGACCACCAAACAGTGTAGTTCATGATAAACTCAGCTGTAGAGTCAAGCCATACAAAAGTGAAGGTACTGGACTTCAGGAGGGCCGATTTTTTCAAAATGTGAGAGTGCTTCAGAAAAGCACTAGCAAACAGGCAAGAAGGAGGGGTGGAGCAACAATGAGGAAACATCAAAACTGCCATCACAGAGGCAACACGCCTTTGTGTGAAGCAAATAAACAAATCAAAATGAAAGAAAAAAACTCTATGGTTCTCAAAAGAGGTGGCGGGGAAGGTTTGGGAGAAAAAAATAGCATTTAGGAAGTATAAGGAAACAAAGAAGGAGCAGGACAGTGAACTTTACCATTTAAGGCAGAAAGAAGCAGGGAAGGCAGCCAGAATATCAAAGGCCCAAACCAAGGAAAAGATAGCCGACTCAGTTAAGAAAGGGGATAAAACCTTTTGTAGGAACATTAGGGAGCAAAGACAGACAAAGGGAGGGACACTGAGGTTGAATAAAGAGGAGGATGGGTGGGCGGAGAGGGACAGTGAAAAAGCAGGGACACTGAACTAATGCTTCTGCTCAGTATTCACAAAAGAAAAGGAGAGGAGGTACCTAATCCAGTCAATAGAGGCACTCGGGATAAGAGGGTCGATATCAGTCCTTTCACACAAGAAAGGGTTCTATAAGAACTCCTAGAACTGAAGGTGGACAAAGCAATGGGGCCTGATGAGATTCACCCCAGAATTCTAAAAGAACTAAAGGGAGAACTAGTAACACCACAGAAAACCCTTTTTAACAAATCATGGGAGGATGGTGTGGTACCTGAGGACTGGAGGAGGGTGGATGTGATTCCCCTTCACAAAAGTGGGAGCAAGACAGAGGCAAGAAACTACAGACCTGTCAGTGTGACCTCAGTAGTAGGGGAAAATGATGGAATCACTTCTGAAGGAAAGAACTGCTGCTTAACTAGAGGACCCAAGGCAGCATGGATTCATAGCGGGAAGGTCATATCAGTCGAATCTAATCAAATTCTTTGACTGGGTGACCAAAGTAGTAGACCAGGGAGGGGCTGTGGACATGGCCTACCTAGACTTTAGCAAGGCATTTGACATAGTCCCACACAAAAGATTAATACACAAATTAGCCAGCCTGGGAGTGGGTCCCAGGATGGTAGCCTGGGTAGAACATTGGCTGGACAACAGGACGCAGAGGGTAATAGTAAATGGAGTCCACAGTGAAGAATGGGGGGTTACTAGTGGGGTACTGCAGGGTTCAGTACTGGGTCTGGTCCTTCTTAATATCTTTATAAGTGACTTTGCAGAGGGACTGGAAAGAATAGTATGTCTCTTTGCAGATGACACAAAGATCTGCAACAGGGTTGATACACAAGGTGGGGTAGAAAGGATGAGAAGGGACTTGGCAAGGTTGGAGAAATGATCAAATGTATGGCAGCTTAGATTTAATACAAAGAAGTGCAAAGTAATGCACCTGGGAAACAAAAACCCAAGGGAAGAGTACACAATGGGGGTGAGATACTGACAACAACAAAAATGGAAAGGGGGGGGAAGGTAGTTATATCAGATGACCTAAAGGTGTGCAAGCAATGTGAGAAGGCAGTAAGGAGGGCTGGGGGGATACTGGGATGCATAGGGAGAGGCGTCACCATTAGAAAACAGGAAGTTGTTATCCCTTTGTACAGACAGTTGGTGAGACCCCATCTGGAGTACTGTGTACAGTTCTGGAGACCCCATCACTGCAAAGACATAGACAGGGTAGAGGCTGTCCAGAGGAGGGCAACCAAAATGATGCAGGGTCTGCACCAGAAGACATACAAAGAGGGACTAAAGGAGCTTAGTATGTATACCCTCGAGGAAAGAATGGAGAGAGGGGTCATGATAGAAACTTTCAAGTACCTCAAGGGAATTAACAAAGTCCAAGAGGGTATCATCTTTCAGAAAAAGAGTTGTGCAAAAACAAGGGGGCACAATTTGAAGGTAGAGGGGGGACGGCTTAGAGGAAATGTGAGGATGTATTTTTTCATGAAGAGGGTTGTGGATGCTTGCAACAGCCTTCCTGAGGAGAGTGTGGAATCAAAAACAGTGGGGAGTTCAAGAATACATGGGACAGACATGAGGCAATTTTAGTGGGGGGTAGGAGGAAGTAGGCTGTTGGTTATCTAGGATCTGTAGCTTGTCTATTAGGTAGGGAAATGTGCAGACTAGGTGGGCCAAGCGATCCTTATCTGCCATCAAATTCTATGTTTCTATGTAAACAGGAAACACACTGTAGATAACGACCAGCTTGGATTCATTAAAAGAAGATCACATCTGACTAACCTGTTATGTTTTTATGAAAAAGTAAGAATCTAGATGAAAAAAATCCCTTGTGATGTCATTTTTATTGATTTTAGTAAAGCCTTCGACATAGTCCCTCATGATTCCATTATTACAAAATGAATGCAAAGAAGGGCACGTACAGAGCTTGTCAGTTGGACTTCTAGTTGATTGAATGAGAGAACACAGAGAGTAGTTCTGAATGGTGTTCATTTGGGGAGGGCAAGGTGACCAGTGGAGAACCGCAGGGCTCACTGTTGGGCCCTTACATCTTTCAAATGTTTGTTGCTGACATATCAGATGGAATATCTTATGAGTCCATTAAATTTTCAGATGCACTAAGGGGGAGTATGTAGTCTGCAAGAAAAGATTACAGCAATACAGAAAGATCTGGATATTATTACCAAGCGGGCCAATATGTGGCATTTGTGATTCAACACAGAGAAATGCAAGGTCATGCACCTGGGATTTAACAACACTAAACATCCTTATTACCTAGAAAAGAACAAATTATCTGAAACATCATTAGAGAAAGACCCTGAGGTATATATAATGGATATAATAAATTTCTCCAAGCAAACTAATGTCACTATAAGTAAAGCTAATAAAATCTTATGGACCAATAAAACAACATTAGGTCAAGAGTTGAAAAAGTTTTACTCACACTATACAGAGCCTATGTCAGATCACATATAGATCACTATTCCCAGTTGTAGTCCCCATATAAAAAGGATGACATCACACAGCTAGAGAGAATCCAAAGAAGATTCACTAAACAAATAAAAGACCTATGAGACTTGAATTATGAGAGTAGATTATGTTTACTGAATCTCATGTCTCTAAAAACAAGAAGATAAAGGGGAGATCTACTAATGTGTGATGTTGTGAATGACCCCTATTTGTTTACAGAGATGGAGATTGCCTTTAAACAGGATATGGTGGGAACTACAGGACACCCACTGCAACTACACTGCTTTAGGTACGAATGAGCAATAGAAAATTCTTTTATTCACAAAGAATGGTGAATGCATGGAACAGATTCCCCTTGATATAATTGTCAGAGAAAATAAATCAGTTTATACAGTAAATGTAGGCTGAATAATTGGATCTTGAAAAAGAAGGTATTTCTCTGATAACAGTCTTGATATAGGAACTGTTTATGGGTATCACATCTTTGGTTCATTATTTTGCCTCGGTATGAGCCTCAGCATGAACAGAAGTGGGGGGTGGGAAGAGAAGAAGAGGGGGTGAGAAGCCCAAGCCCTAGGAAGTGGGGTCGTGCACCAGCAACAGGTTAACCCTGTTGCAACAGAAGATCCCACAATCTCCCCTCCCAGTAGAGATGAGAAAGCTAGCATGCCCTGCAGGCAGGCTCTGACACAGACCAGATCGGGGGTCAAACCCCAAAGGGGGTGAAAGAAAGATATGCATAGAGGGGGACTCGATAAGGAGAGGCAGTGGAAATGAGCTAGGACACACCCTTGATGGTAAGGAGGTGGTCTGCTGTTATCCTGGGGTGACATCAGACACATTTATTGCGAGAGTGGTGGAACTCATGAGAGGGGGGCAATAATGCCAGACCTGATTGTGCATGTGGGCACAAATTATCGAGCAGGTGGAGCATGGAACAGGTGAAGGAAGACTTCTGTGCTCTGGGAAAGATAGTGAAGGAGCAAGCAGGAGCAGTAACCTTCTCTGAGGTAATACTGAGAACATACTTGAACCAAAACCATGGTGAAAGCATTGGTGCAAGGAGGAGGGATTTCAGTTCCTCGGAGACTGGGACCCAGCTTGGAGGGATTGAAGGCTGTTCCAAAGTGACAGCTTGAACCCCACACAGGAGGACAGGAGGGTGCTTGGAGAAATGTGGGCACCACACAACACATAGCTAGTTTAAACTAGTAAGGTGGGGAGTTAGAGTAGTAAGGCACACACAAAATGATAAAGACAAGGTGGGCCTTGCTGGCCTCCCCACTGAACTCAGCAAGATCAAGCAAACTTGGGGTAGGGCTAAAGGTGGGGTTGGGGTGGGGTGGGTGAAATACTCGAATTTTGCTTTTGTTAACTTCAGCAAAATTTCACAAATTTTGCGGAAGTTTTCGAACTTTCACCATTGACGAAAATGGGTTTTTCCACAGATTTTTGCCCATTTTCACTGACTTATACATCTAAACTGCAGAATTTATTCCATTCACAGATTAGATGTATATTTGAAAATGAAATTACCTTCCTCATGTCTAGTGCTGTGCCCCTCCATCTTCTGCCAATTGGGGGCCCAAAGTAAAGAAATCCCTGGTGGCTAGTGGTCCCACCCCCTGATCCCCCGCCTGCCAATTGTGAGTCTCATCAAAAAAAGTCCTGTTCCCTGGTGTCTAGCAGACCTCCTCCTCCCTATGATCCCACCCCTTAATACAATTAGTCCTCTGACTCCTCCCTCCCTCCATCCATTTGTCACCCTAATCGAAATTATTCGCTGGTGTCTAATGGACCCCCCTTCCTATCCCTATTCCCTGATCCCTGAAAAAACAGAAAAGTAATCTTCTTCATTTATTCCCCCAATCCCTGGTGTCTAGTGGACCACCCCCCCACCCTGATGGTTAGTGAAGACCATCTCCACTCTCCTTTCCCCCATCTTGACCCCACAAAGCAGGCCACCGTTGCAGCCCTCCTCTCTCCTCCATGGCCGGTGGCCCACTGAGCTGCTGTCAAAATGAATGAGTGCATGTTTGCTTGTACAAGCATACACTCATTCATTGCAGCTCCCAGTCATCTTTCACAAGTTTTCAGGGGTAGACGAGGTGAGGGGGTTGTTCCAGTTGCCTATGGGGTGGGTGTGATGCAGGGGAATAGTGTTGTGGACTCTGGAGGGGTCTACAATGCCATTCCCCCCCAATTCCACCACCCCCGCAGATGACTGGAACAGCCCCATCCTCTCCGACCTCTACCCCTGAAAACTTGCAAAGATGACTGAGTTGACGATGCATGTGCTTGCACAAGCAAGCACATGCTCATTCATATTGACAGCAGCTCAGTGGACACCGCAGTGGAGGAGAGAGGAGGGCCATGCTGGTTGCCTGCTTGGGGGTCAAGATGGGGGGAGAGGGGTGGTGGTGGTTTTCACTAACCACTGGTGTGGGAGGGCCCACCAGACACCAGAGATTGGGAGAATAAATGAAAAAGATTACTTCTCTTTTTTTTTCAGGGACTGTGGAATAGGGATAGGTAGGGGGGTCTACTAGGCATCAGGGAATAATTTCAATTAAGGTGATGAATGGATGGAGGGAGGAGTCAGAGGACTAATTATATTATGGGGTGGGATCATAGGGAGGAGGGTCTGCTAGACACCAGGCAGCGGGATGTTTTTTTTTTGATGAGACCCACAATCGGCAGCTGGTGGACCTGGGGGTGGGACCACTAGCCACCAGGGAGCATTTTTTGGGGAACCCGCAATCAATGTGTGCTGGTGGGGGGGGGGTATTAATGTTAATAAATGTAATTGACTTAATGTAAACTGCCGGTAAAAAATCCGCAGAACTGACCACTGACAGTGATCAGTTCTGCGTATTTTTTGCTGCAGTTTAACATGCAGTTGCCACATTTATTCCACCTGTTTTAAGGCAGAATTTCTGTGGAAGTTGCAGGAGTGATTTCTAAACTTTTGGGGAAGTGAAAGTAGCATTTTCATGGAAATTCCACTGGCAGATTTTTTTTTTCACACACCCCTAATTGGGGGAAATGTTAGAAAATTGTATGTGCCGACACTACAAGCTGAGCAACAAAATGCTGGAACTTCTGGTACTGGTCAAGGAGGAGGGTTATGACCTGATGGCAGTAAAAGAGACATGACTAACCTTGAGCTATGACTGAGACATAACCAAACAAGGCTAGCCATTATTTAGAAAGGATAGGACAAAAGGCAGAGGGAAGGGGTAGCACTGTACAGTATGTTAAGGATGGGGTAGAAGCAATAGAAATAAATAGTCTAAGGGGCCAGGTGAATTGGAAACCCAGTGTGTACTAGCAGCAATAGTATACCGGAAACAAATCTGGATTGGTGTAACAAAAGGCCACTGGTCCAGGATAGAGGGAAATACATGTAATTGGGAGAAACACTTAAGAAGGCAGCTAGTCTAGGGGAAGTGGTGCTAGCTGGGATTTCAACATACCAGACATGGACTAGAATGTTCCTATTGTGGCTAGTACTAGGAATCACACTCTGGTGGCTCCCTTCCAAGAGGCATTCTAAGAACAATTAGTTCAGTCCCCAACAAGGGAGGAGGCAGTGCTGGATCTGGTCCACACCTACAGTAAGAAGATTCAGGCCACTCTGTTCCAGTAACCACAGGACATCAACACTGAAGGTCCAAGACAGGATAGGCCAGGGGGCAACTGGAATAAGGGTATGGGACTTCAAAAAAGTGGAATTCAACAAAATGAGAGATACACTGGAGAGAAGCATAAAGGATACAGGGAAGGTAGGGATACAGAAAAAAGTGGGAAACATAATGGAAATGACAGATACTATACCTCAGTTCCAAAAGTATCCAAGGGAAAAAGGGCTAAGGCCCATTGTGATTCATAGCTCATATATGCGTGGCGGTAAGAAGCAAAAAGAGGGCATTTTCCATGTAAAAGGGAAGTAAAAGGAGGAAGACAGGGTGAAGAACTTGTAAGCAACAAGAGAAATCACCAGAAAATGGAGGGAGGCCAAAGCAGAGGCAGGGCATCAGTTAGCACTGAGGGTGAAGAATGGAGATGAGGCATTTTTCTCATACATCTAAGAGAAGCACAAGGTCAAAGTATGTATAGTGAGATTTAAAAGCAGAGAGGGGTTGGAATATGGGGACAAGGGAAAGGCAGAGATACGGAACAACTATTTTTGCATGGTATTTGTTAAGGAGAAAGATGGGCCACAGCCAGATTGTGAGGTTAGGAAGGGGAGGCAATGACACTGGGGGAAGGTCCAGATAAAAGAGACAAGGTTGCTAGAAAAGTTAGCAGGACTAAAAGTAGATAAATTGAATAGATCTGACAACTTGCACCTTGACGATCTTACATGAGGTAGCAGGAGTTATAGCAGGGCCACAAGCAGACATTTTCAATTGCTCTCTAAACACAGCAATGGTTCCTAGGGACAGGAGAAAAGTGGATATCAAACCAGTACACAAGAATTGAAAGAGGGATGAGCCAGGAAGCTGTAGAACAGTCAGCCTGATGTCTATAGTGGGGAAAATCGGGGACTGTCTACTGAGGGAGGACCTAATGGGCTTCCTAGAAGGGAACAGGATGCAGAAACCCAGACAGCAGGGATGCATGAAGGGGAGGTATTGCCAGACTAATCTGGTTGAGTTCTTCAGCTGGGTGTCCACAGCAGCAGAAAAGAGGCAAGCAACTGATATAGTATATCTTGTTCAGCAGGCCATTACCTCAGACCCCCACAAGATACTGGTCAAAAAGATTAGGAACATAGGGGTAGAGGATAGGCTAGCAAATAGTACTACTAGAAACTACAGTAGGATACCAACAGTTACTTCCCATTTGGCCAGATAGTCACTGTGGAAGGATAGCAGTACTATCTGACCAAGGATCCTACCCTCTGGGATCCAGTGCATGGATCCTGTGGATCCCAGCAGCAGATCCAGCTTGGATCCTAACTATTTGACCTAGGATCCCTGGATCTTAACTAGGATCCATTACTATCTGATCCCAGATCCTACCTATCTGACCTAGGATCTCTGGATCTGACCTATGATCAGTGGATCCTAACTAGGATCCATCACTATCTGAACCTGGATTCTACATTTGCCTTTGGTAGGATTTCTGGTACAGTGGCAGCCATGATAGTCAGATATTTCACAAAATATCTAAAGAGATTCTCTCTGGTGACCCATAGTGGTACTGCAGGAAGGCAAGAAATTTCCAGATATATATCATAGACTCAAATAACTCATTCTCAATCTCTCCCAAGTGAGATGTATGCCACTGCGGGGCAAATTTAGAAATCCAATTGTAGAAATGAAAGGAAAAGTGTGATGCTCACCGGGATTTGAACCCCAGAACCTCAGTAATCCATGCATTAGCTCTTAACCAACTGAGCTATGCAAGTTCAGCCAATTAAGGCCTCTGAGTTTTCCCATGCAAACTCTCATAGCTCAGTCGATAAGAGCTACAGCACGGATTGCTGATGTCTTGGGTTCAAATCACAGTAGGAGTCACACTTGTCCTTTCATTTCTACAATTGGATTTCTAAATTTGCCTTGCAGTGGCAAATACTGCTGTTGGGAGAAATTGAGGAAGAGTTATTTGAGTCTGTAAAAAGGCTTCCTGGTTGCTCATTGCAACACCAGAACGGAATGTATGTGTGATTCACATGGGAAAACTCAGGGGCCTTAATTGGCTGAACTCTTATAGCTCAGTTGGTTAAGAGTTAAAACATAGATTACTGAAATACTGGGTTCAAATCCCAGTGAGAGTCACACTTTTCCTTTCATTTCTACAATTGGTTTTCAGATATATCACAGACATTTCAGAAAATATCTGACCTTGTCTATGTCTACCACTGTAGGATCCTAGGTAGGATATCTGCACTATCTGACAGATAGTGGTAGGATCTACAAAAGCACTATCTGAGCAGCACTACTAGCAAATTGGGTAGAGAGCTGGTTGGGTGGATAGGACACAGAGGGTAGTAGCCGATGGGGACTTTTCAGAAGTAAGGGAAGTGGCCAGTGGTGTACCTCAGGGGCTAGTATTTGGATCAGTAGTCTTCAATATTTTCATCTATGACACCTGTGAAAGTATCAAAGTCTGCATCTTTACAGATAAAACAACAATCTGCACATGGTTAGATCAGAGGAAGGGAGAAGAGATGAGAGCTAAGGGAGGATCTAAGCAGGCTGGAGAACAGGTTCATGATTTGGAAGCTGATTTTTTTTTTATTCTTTGGTAACTGGGATAGGCCCACTAGGCACAAGTGTCTGTTTTAATGGTGACCCTGGATCACTGGGGAGGTTAAGTGACTTGCTCAGAGTCACAAATTATGCAAGTGGAGGTTGTGAGATTCAAACCAAGGTTTGGTAGATGTATCAGGTTTATTCACAGCTCATTGTTCTAACCTCTAGGCTATATGGGATCACTACAGAAACCCAAAACTTGTTTTCCCGACCCACTGTTGCCCAAGCCCAGAATCCCAAACCACAAAATCCCAACGGTGCCCCCCCCCGGAATTTGTTATAATAATTATGGGGGGGTGCGAGGGACAGAGCCCCTCAAAACATGAAAAACATGCAAAATTCCATTGTCTCAGGATTTTTTGTTTGGGATTCTGGACTCAGGCAACAGTGGGTTGGGAAACAAGTTTTGGGATTTTGTAGTAGACCTGCCTATACTGCCAGTCCCTTTAACTTTAATGCTAAAAAAAGTAAAGTAATGCAAATTGGGAAAAGGAACCCAAGGATGCAATACAAGATAGGGGTTGCTGTTTGATAGCACTCTGGAAGAAATGAATTAGGAGTCATTTATGAGTGATGATATTGGAGACCCTAAAAATGTCTGCATACTGCAGCAGGACAGTGAGTTAAGCAAACAAAATGCTGGGTTGCACAGGGATGGCAATAAGTTATAGCAAAGGAGAAAAGGTGATCTTGACACTGTACAGGTCACTAGTGCGGCCACACCTGGAATACAGTACAAGGTACCTGAGCCCACCAAAGGGGTGAAACTATTGTAATATACCAATACCTGCATAGGATAAAGAGGGTAGACAACAAGGAACTATTTTGCTTGAGTTCAAACAAAGGGACAAGAGGGAATCCACTGAAACTGGCTGGAGAAGATTCAAAAAGAAGATCTATAAGTACAGTACTTCGTCAAGAAAACAGTGGTGGATAAGTGGAATAAGCTACCTGAAGAAGTAGTACAGGCAAAATTGATCAGCAGCTTCAAGTAGGGATGGGAGATGTTGATTGATTTAATTAAAAAAAGGGGGACAGTAGGAAAGGTGAGAATTACCACAAGTGAAAGGCAGGATAATTAGGTAGGGTGGGAAGATTGGATGGCTAAGAGTCTTTTTCTGTCATCAACTTCTAGTGGTCTGTATATCTATGTGTATCCTTTTGGTGGGTGACTCAATGATTACAGGAGTGGAGAAGGTAGTGGGAAGCAGTGGGAACAAGAGTAGGGGTCAGATGCCTTCCAGATGCATCAGCCATCTAGGACATGGACACAACAGGACAGGGAGAATGACAGAATAAGGCATAGGGGAGCTTTAAGTACTGGTACACTTCAGTACCAATAATCTGGTGAACCAGCCAGTTGAGATGTTGAAGTGCAACAGTTGATGGCGAGGACAGATTGAAGATGCACTTGGCTTCCCTGGCCTTTTCTGAGGTTCCCCTTCAGTTTGGGAGTGGGGGCAGAAGAAAGGAAGAGTGAGGATGAGGCTGAAGAGTTTAGTGATTGGCTAAAGGGATGTTGTTAGGAGAAGGGGTGCCATTTTATAGAAGACTGGAGGAGTGGGGTCCTGGGTCAGGAGGCTCTTCAAGGATGATGGCCTTCACTTGACAAGAGAGGGGGGTAGTGCACTGGGACAGACTTTTGATGACTGTGTCGGTGGACTTTTACATTAAGTAAGGTGGGCGACTTACCTATGCCCATACTGGAAAAAAGAGTTCCCAGAACTATTAGACCCTCATATTAGAACTAGTATGTGGTGGAGTCTATATAAATATACCTACTGTATATAAAGGTATTAAAGTGGATAGCCTTAGACTCATGCAATATGACGTGGCTCACAATATATACTACACGCCTTTCCATACTGTACTAGATGCCACATTGAAACAGGTACGCTCAGAGATATTTTGTGGGACTGCATTAAAGCAAACCCCTTCTGGGATGAGATCCAGAAGTGTACCGATCTCCTCCTAGGCCTTGACTCTGCCTTCACTCCAGAAATACGTCTCTTGGTCTAAATCAAGATCACGTCATAGGGCAGAGATGGTACAAAATATCCTTAATAGTGAGCATTGCTAAAAGTAATTTTTTGTAAACATTGACTTAGTCATACAGTTCCTTCTTACTCAGGAATGCACAGTGCAATTTTGGAAGCCCTAAGAACCCCTCAAAACAGAAAAGATGATGGGCAACATGAACAATCAACCCACAGTGTATCACAGAAGAAGGGGGACCTTGGATGCTTTCCTAAATATCAATCAGTTGCTTCATTGCAGAGATTTTCTATTGTTCTTACTGCTTGTTACTGCTTGTTATGTTTCAAATGTGACTTTGTAATTGTATCTACCCTATTTTATCACATGCAGCCCCTACTCCCCTCTGTGCATTGATGACGGGACAGGTTAACTATGTAACCTGTTTGTTTATGATATGTACTGCTGTTTTTTTTTTTTAATTAAGTAAAGTACACTATTTACAAAACAACTGGTGGGGACCAAAGACTGGGAATACCATAGAGGGAGGAGGACATACAGTAATGGGAACATAGCTAGAATTCCTCCAGAAATTTGAATTGGAAGCAGAGGGGAAGTAGGCATCCACGCAGTGGTCCATAATAAAGTAAGAAAATAAGTCAGAGGCAGGGGCACACCAAACAAGAAACCAGCAGGAGATTAGGGAGGAAGTGGAGGAGAAGAGAAGATGTGCTAACACAAAGGGGAGGGTTATAGGCATATGCTGGAAGACAGTTTGTCTAAATGCCAGAAACCTCAGGAACAAAGTCAGATAGCTCCAAGTGATGGTGGTAGATGTGGGATTAGACCTCATAAATGTCACAGAAACATGGGCTACTTGGAATAATGACTGGGACTTAGTAATACCAGGATACATCATGTACAGTACAGACCAGATGGGGTGCAAGAAAAAAGGGTGGCGTAGCCCTTTATGTCAAGAAAGACATAGCGGCTGTTGAGGATGGGTTTATTAAGAGAGTGAAGGGGGGGACAGAATCACTCTGGTGCAATCCATGACAACATCAGGTAAGAAGCTGCACATGGGGGTAGTCTACATACAGCTGGGGCAAGGTGAAAAGGGAGATGGGGACAAGGAGCAGAGATTCAGAAGGGGCAGCAAAGGGGGAGTTAGTGGTTGGGAGGATCTCAATGTTCCAAATATAGATTGGGACCTTCCAGTAGCTAAAGGAATCAGGAATCAGGCCCTTCCCAATACGGTAACCTGTCAAAATGGCAACTGAAATTGAGCGACTCAGATATGAGTGACTCAGTTTCAGTGTTCATCATGTGAGCTACCCTGAAAGGGTAGTGAGGGGTGAACAACAAGGTGACTGGAAGAACAGGAGGGAGAATGGAATGGAACAAGACAGAAGGTACGTGGGAAGTAGTGTGGTGAGAGGCTGCTGAGCTGGCTGTGCGGTGTGGTGGTGAGGGTGGCTGGCTACAGTGTGGAGGGTGCAGGGTTTGGGGCTGGGGAGGCTCAGTATTTTGTGTTTTGCAGGTGGGAGTATTTTATTTTGTTCACAAGTTTCTCACCCTCCCCGACGTGCAGCCCCCTGGAGATGAGAATCTTCATTAAAGGTGTTGTGGGGGTGATACCCCCCAATGGGGGGTGCAGGGGGTGTAGTCCCCCACATAAAAAATCATTTGTTTTCACCAGGATGTCTTCACTGGGAGAGTACATTGCCACTTTGATTTTTTGGCAATGTACACTTGATGTAACAGCGGTCACTATTTGGTGATCGCCGTTATGACATGGAACTCCAAATACGTTGCAGGACTGCCTGCTGGTGCAGCTGGTTAGAAAACTCGCAAGACAAACTGCCTTTTTTGATATGATACTCACCAACTCAGGAATAGTAGGTAGGGGGAGGATGGGAGAGCCTTCCTGGATTTAGTGATCATAACACCATATGTTTCAAACTGGTCCTAGGTACCAATATATCTTCATTAAAGACTGTGGTTCTGAATTTCGGAAGAGCAGACTTTGACCAGATGAGGATACTTCTCAAGGGAAAACTGAGGGGACTGGATGAAATCAGGGGGGATGGAGTATTTAAAGGGTCTTTCTAGAAGCAGCTAAGTAATGCCTGACAATGGGTACCAAGAGTTCAGGCACTGGAGGCCAATCTGGTTCTCAAACAAGTTCAGGGAAGCAGTGAAGGCTTAAAAAAGGACATTCATTCAATAGAAAGAGAAACAGGTAGATGAGCAATGGGGTACATACCAGTTAAGGATGAGGGAGGCCAAGAAGGTGGTCAATAATGCAAAAGCAGACACAGAACTGCATATTGTGGAGGGGGTCAAGGAGAGTAAGCAGCTGTTTAGATACTGTAAGGGGAAAAAGGGAGATGAGAGTAGGAATTATTAGGCTGACAGAGGGGTGCAAGGTATTAAAGGAGGATGAGCAGAAGACAGCTGTTCTAAATGACTATTTTTGCTCTATGTTCACAGTAGGGGATAGAGGGCCCTTGCCTGAAAGTGCATATACAGTAGGCTGCTGCAAGAGGGATTCCAGAAATGGGGTAGGTGATGTTTTCTCATCTCCAGGGGGCTGCACTTCGGGGAAGGTAAGAATCTTGTGAACAAAAAAAAATACTCTCAATCACCTCAAACCAATACCTACCAGGACATGAAACCATTCGGCTTACCACCAGATTCTCACCTAATATTACCTTTGTTATCTCTATCCTCTTTACTCTACTCTCCCTAACACTATTCCTTTACTCATCTTATATTTTCTAACCCCTCCATCCTATTCCACTACTCCCTTCTGTTATCTTTACACCCTCCTTTTACACATCCACTCTCTCCTCCCACAGTACACTCCCTACCTGCTCAGCTCCCTACTATCCTACACTAATAATCCCTACCTATTCGGTTGCATTCCAGTGTCCAGTAATATATGAACCTTACTGTGCCTCAATCTGTCAAACTGTAATTTTATAAACCAATGTATAGCAATCCTATGTGTATATGTTTTTTTAAGATGCTTTGTATATGTTGTCTTCTTATGTTAAGCCACTTGGCTATTAGTATGAACTTGGACCTCCTTGTGAATGAACTTGCTCAACGGAGTTTTCCTGCAATAAACTTGAACTTGAACTTATGGGAGAAAAGAGCTAGCAGCCCTGGAAATCAACAAGTCTCCAGGGATGGATGGGATGTAGCCAAGGATGCTCAGTGAACTGGCATCAGAACTGGCTGCTTCTTGGCAGGACTATTCAATAGCTCCGTACAGTCAGGAATGGTTCCAAAAAATTGGAGGGTAGGTGAGATAATCCTTCTCCACAAGGGAGTAGACAAAGAGCAACCAGGAAACTACCAACCCATTAGCCTTAGCTCCCTAGCAGATAAACTACTAGAGTTGAGTAGGATCTAGTGGACTACCTGGAATGAAATGGGTTCCAGTATTGTAAGCAGCACTGGTTCACAGCAGGAATGTCTTTTCAACCCAACCTGATAGTATTCTTTGACTGGGTAACTAAGACAGTGGACAAGGGACGAACAGTGGATTTACTCTACTTTACCTTCAGCAAGGTATTTGACTCTGCCAAAGGAAGGTTGCTGAAGAAGTTAGATGATGTGGGAACAGCAAAGGATCTAGTTAGACGGATGGCAAGATGGCTGGGGAAAAGACAACAGAGGGTTGTGGTAAATGGTGTCAAGTCGAGAGAGAGGGGGGAGGTCATGATTGGGGTGACACAGGGTTCAGTCCTAGGGCTAGTCCTTTTCAATGTGTTCATCAATTACATTAGAGAAGTAATACAAGGCAAGATATGTATCTTTGCAGGTAGTACTAAGCTCTGTGGCAGGATACAAAGTAAGGAAGGGGTTAGCAAGCTGCAGAGGGACCTGCAAATAGTAACGAGGCGGTCCAAGGTTTGGCAGTTGAAGTGAAATGCTGAAAAAGGCAAGGCAATACAAATAGGGAACAAGAACCCCATGAAGGAATATTGAATATTAGGGGTTATGTTGGACACTGCCTATGAGAAAAGGGACCTGGGGAAATAAGTGACTGCCTAAAACAATCTAGTCAATGTAACAGAGCCTACAGCAAAGCTGGGAGGTGGTTTGACAGCAGGGGAAAGGAGGTAATACTGCCTTTCTATCACTCACTGGTGAGGCTGCATTGGGAATACTGTGCCCAGTTCTGGAAACCCCACCTAAGAAAAGACAAAGACAGGCTAGAGATGGTACACTGGAGGGTAACCAAAATGATTCAGACCCATTAGGGCAGATGCTATGAGGATCAGCATAAGGCTCTTAACATGCACTTGCTGGAGACCAGACGGGAGAGTGGAGATATGATGACAGAGACCTTCAAGTTCCTGAAAGGAATGAAGCAGATAGATTATGGAGAAATGTTCAGCATGACTGACAAAGAACACAGGGACATGAGTGGAAGCTGGAAAAGGGGAGATTCAGGAGGGATGTGAGAAAGTCTTATTTTGCAGAGAGAGTGGTTGAGACATTGAACAGCCTGCCAGCAGATGTGTTGGGTGCAAGAGCCATTAATGGTTTCAAATACAGCTTGAACTGAGTAAGAGGCTTTATAGTTACGCAGGGGGAAATCAGTAAGGCAGGGGGCAAGGGGGGTGGTGGTGAAGGCAATAGCCCTGACTAAACATTAGGTCCTTGAGTAGGATAGGGTAAAATAGGCAGGCTGGATGGCTCAGTGGTCTTTTTCTGCTGATATGTTCTATGGTTCTGCTTCTTTGTTCTAGCCTGCCTTGTATTTTCTTATTAATTCTGTATATTTGATCATCACGGAAACAGTGACTTAAATTCCTATGGCAATGTCAGTATGATTATTTTGCAAGATGCAAATTCCCTTTGTGTTCATGTTTAACAACATTCCTTATGCACTTTTATGTCTCCATCCAGTAAGTGAGGCATGGAGTACGCTAGTTCTACGGGATCATTGCTCTAAAGCAACAGAACTATGCCAGTTATCACAATTATAAAAAAAACATGAGCGCAAAGAGTATGGGGGTGGTGCACAACTATGGCAGACTATATAGCATGTGGCAGTGACATATTTGCTAGGCACTAAGATAAATAAGGAAATTGGTGTAGTTTTGTTAAAAGAATATACTTTCTTCCACCATATAAATCAGTTGTGCAGGGCAGTTAACAGCTTGGCAACACTTGATGACTTGCTGCATGTGATGCATCAAGTGTAAATAAGGTCATAAGAAATGCTACACTGTTTCTTAATTGATGCTGTTTGCAGGAGCAATAAGCAAAAGGGTGACTCTGTGGGTAACTAAAGATCTAGCTCCACAGTGCAGGCAAAACATCTTAGCACAGTCAAATTATTGCATGTACAGCACTCGTGAGTGCATGATTCTGTAACCCTGTTTGTAGCTGGCCCTCATCTTTCACAGGGCCACACTAGACAAGGCATGCTTCCCCACTGTGAAGCCCTGTGTATATATAAAGTTGTAATAAATAACTCTAATATAAATAAAACAGCAGCCAGATTATAATGATGATTTAATGCCTCCAAGAACATGTGCCATTTTAGGGAGCCAGAAAACAAAGGCCTGTTCAGTGATGAAGCAATGGAAATTAGAATAGGGCATGGATGTGATATATACAGACAAGTGTAACCATTGCGTCAATTTAAACTCAGACTAGAGCGTGAAAAGGCAACTCACTAGCGTCTGTAATTATGAGCAACTGAAACTCAAGCTAGGGAAGCCTTTTGCCATTCATGCTTGCTTCATTAGACAAATATAGCTTGCAAATGAGAACAATAAAACAAATAATATTTTAGGAACAGGGATTTTACTGCAGTCCCTGCCAATAATGTAATTAGGCAATTACTGCGGTTCTTAATCATATGTAAGCCTTCTTATTTTTGGCCCAGTAATCATGGGAATGGTTGGGTCTAATGCAGATTCCATCTGCCTTGCACCAGAAGTCTTTGTGGGACTTGGCATTGAAGAATGCAAGCCCCGACTACTGCCACAGCTGCTGGGACTGCTGCCAGGAGTAGCCACAGGATGTCTCAGCTTCTGCTTCCAAAATGTTTTTAAGCCTTTTCCATGATATGTCAATCACTTTTGCTAATTTTGTTAGTTTCATTAATGAAGGACTTTGGCAAACAATAAAGAAGTCGCAGTTGGCATCAGCAAAAGCTCAATTAGACAACATTCCCCCCTAAATTCAGTCATTTTGTTCTTAATTACGATGGACATTTACATTAAAACAGGGCCCCTTCACAACTGCAGTCAGTGGAGCAAACATATCATGTATTCAGGCTTCCTGCTGCACCACCACCAATTTTTACCTACAAAAAGGTTTGACTTAATTGCTGGAGGAAGGAGTTTCCTCTGTGACTGAATTGCAATACAAATGGGGCAGCCAGTTGTTAATGGGTGCCTTTGCATACACTAACATACTGATTAATAACATCCACAGAGGTCTAGCCATGGCATAAGGTCAGTTGTATGGTGTTTTGACAAGCAATGCCCAGAGCTCTAGGGAATCAGCGTTACTGCCAAAAGCTTCCTCTCACCCTCCACTTCATATTTTTAGGTTTGTTTCTGGGTCACCAATGATGCAATATATCCCTCCATCAGGGGATTATCCAAGTAATCCAGTGATGACTCTCCCGCCCACTCCCTTGTCCCTAAACAATCCCTCCTCTCATCCCATAGAAAAACCTCTCTTGCACTGTTCTCCTGCATGCCTACATGCCTTCAATTGTCCCATGATGATCTCCATCCCCCATTGACTATTCTATATGCCATAATACTGTAGGTTTTTGACACCTCTACCATCTGCCAGTCTGCAGGAAGAAGGTGCCAAAAAACTGCAATGGGATTAGCAAGGGTAACTGTGCTTTGGGAATCATCCTGTAAATCATTTCCATGGTGACCCCCACCCACTTCTCAGCATGATCAGAATATGTTTAATAACCATGCAGGGAAAGACTACAACCCCTGAGGTACAAGACAAGGGACTATTGTTAAGTGGTCATTAAGATCAGTATCTAGTTAACAACATTTACATGTGACTGTATCCAGGGCTGAGGGACTTCTTCCCTTAGAGTTCTGATATGGATGATTATTTACAAGCTGAGGTCATAATCTCCTGCTTGTGACATCATAATATGTTGCTATAGAAATACAGTAGAATCCCATTTATCTGAACCCCCTTTCTTCATAAATTCCACTTTAACAGAACCCATGCATATCCTTCAAGCTGACTTGCTGAAGTGTTACGCTTACAGTAGGCATTAAGTACAGGCGCTTAGTACTGTAATTTTCAAGTGACTTTTAATTAATTGCAGCTGATTGCTGCTGATTGTCATGGATGAAACTGTTCACCTTACAGTTCTTCTGCAGTCACTGTGTGGCCATTAGGTAGCACAGTATGTCAGCTTCATCTCAAGCATCTTCTCTACTTTCACTGAAAATATCCAAAGGAAAATGGACAGTTCTGATTATTGTTCAGAAGCTGCACATACTGAAGAGCTTAGAACATGGGCAAAAGACTGTCTTACTTGTGGATGGGTATGGTGTGGGGAAATCTACAGTTTTTTTGCATTGGGCTGCCAAAGAGAAACTTTGGGACTTTGCCTGCACCATGGAAACTGCAGGCAATACTGATGATTGAAAAAATATGCAAAAGTGCAAGGATGATGAAACAGACTTTGTCTTTTACATTTGGTTCCATCAGGAGAGAAAGAAGGGGACACCTATATCAGCATCATTTTCAAAACAAAAGACCCTACAATTTCTGCATAAACCTGAGAACAAGAGTGAATTCAGCACCAGTGACAGCTGGCTTGAGAGGTTCAAAAATCATAGGATAATGGTTCATTTATTGTAGAAAAGAAATATGTGTGAGAGGCCCTGCTGCATCCATAACTTAAATTTGTGGTCTACTCAGGATGGGTAGATGCTCAGGTCTAATGCCAGCTTTCTAGACCATTTACCCCCACCCTATTTGGCTTCTGCTGCATTAGGTAGTGCCAGGCTTCTAACAGCCCATTTGCGAGAGCTGTTGGGGGTTGTGGTAATGTGGAATCCTCTAGTGATCCAAAAGGGAGATATGTCAGATCTGTTGGGGTGATATCTTTTTCCAGCTCTATCTGGTGGGGTCCAGGGCAGTCTTTCTCCATGCCAGAATATGTTTCTAAGGGGCTGCCATTGCATATAGAGTCAGGTTTGGTAAAGCAAAGCCTCCCTTAGTTTGGGGGATTTGTATTTTTTTGAATGTGATCATTGGGCCCACTGCATAAAAATCTGAAGATAGAGCTGTCCCATTTCTGAAATTCCACTGCTGGGATAAGACAGGAATAGTTTGGAAAAAGTACAAGGATCTGGGTAAAACATTAACTCTAATAGAGTGTATTCTGTTGATAAAGGTGAGAGGAAAGGGTTGCCACATCGGACATCCTCCTGAATCCCCTACATCAGGCCAGTATACTGTAGTTAAATATGTTCATCATATTTGCACATAGTTTCACTCCAAGGTATTTAATAGTTGGTCTACCCCATTTATAAGGGAACTGGGTTTTTGTAAGTTGTTTATTGAGTGGTAGATAATTTGTAAAACTTCAGTTTTAGTTTTATTGATTCTATAGACTGCAAGGATGTCCATAGTCTGTAGGCTCTGTGTCAAGGCCTCCAAGGAGGTCTAAGGGTTTGTAAAATATGACAATGAATCATTTGCATAATATGTTACTGTATGGAAATGACTCTCCACCTGAAAAACGAATGGTTCCACATAGAGTGCAAATAGATACAGACAGTGGTAGCATCCTTGCCAGGTGCCCCTCATTAGGATGCAACAAGATTAGATGGTGCCATTGGCCTTAGCCATTACTTGGGGGTGTATATAGGCTTGCGAGTAAGGGAATGAATTCCTCTGGGAAAGAGAATTTCTCTAGGGCTTGATGGAGGAAGGCCCATGAGACCCTGTCAAATGCCTTTTGGGCATCAATGAGATCAGGAGTGGAAGGTGGTGTTTAGTGGCAAAGTCAATTAACAGGAGTGAGCATTTAATGTTGTCTGCGATCTGTCAGCTAAATATGAATCCTAACAGGTAGGGGTCTATAATGGATGGTAGTACATGATCTAAGCAGTGTGCTAATATACTAATGAAAAGTTTGTAGTCTAGATTTAAGACTCAAATAGGGTGATAGGATTTGCATTGCATGGTATCCTTTTGGGGTTTAAGTATGGCGGAGATGTTGGCATACTGATGAGTTGGAGCAGCGTGTTGATGAGTGAAACTCTCTGAGCATCTGAAAAAAGGGGTTTATGAATTAACTCTGGCATTGCTTTATGGAACTCTGCCCTTTATCCATCTAGGCCAAACCTCTTCCAATTCTTAAGCATCCTTATACTCATAAGTTCTTCAGAAGAATCTGGATTTAGAAGGGAAGTGCGCTGGTCCCCTGTCAAGGTAAGGAGGGTAATATTGTTGAAAAAAGCTCAGATGGACTCTGGGGAAGGGGTGGAACCCTGTGTGTATAGAGGGGTGTAATAGTCTTTAAGGTTTCTGAGAGTATCTCTCGAATGGCTATGCATCTCCCTGGGTGCTGGGTCTGTTAGTTTGTTAGAAAAGCACAAAAGAAGGGGCTTACAGGCTATGCTTGGGGATCAGCCTTTAAACTGGCAAAAGCAACTGCCAAAACACAAATTACCAGTGAAGCACCACAGAGATCTAGTAAGTTCAAAGCTTTATTGTGAGGTTGCAACAAACATTACTCCGGTGCTTTAAAGGATTAGTCCCACTTCATCGGGGGGGGGGCTCTGATAAAGAGGGACTGCTGCCTTAAAGCACCGGGGAAATGTTTGTTGTGACCTCACAATAAAGCTTTGAACTTACTCGGTCTCTGTGGTGCATCACTGGTAATTTGTATTTTGTTTGTTAGTTTGTTAACAGTTGCCATTCTGTGTTGCTGTCAGAGATGGTGGGCTAGCATTTTTGCTGCCCATGCCCCTCCCTCATAGTAAGTTTGGCATGACCATAGGAAAGCATGTTCTGTTTTATAATTTAAAATACCCTGTATTGTTGCCTGTGTTTGTTTAACCTGGGTTAAAAGGGAGTGCTCTCCCTGCATATATGTTGACTGCAGGCACTGCAGCTTCTCTTGTAACAGCTGCAGCTGTTCTTCCATCTGTCTTTTTTTGCAGGAGGCACATGCCATAATTTCTCCCCATACTGTAGCACCATCTTTACTATGTCTCATAAGAAGCCCATGGAAGTCTACAAAGTATCATTCTCCTGAATGATCCAGGAAATATGGTCCTCCAGCAGGCTTTTAAACTCTCAAATTAGGGAGAGATTAAAGCACCATTGGGTGTGCTCACGGTCATCAGGGATCATCAAATTAATTGAGTTCAGGGTGTGATCTAAGAGGACTAGGGTGTCAAAGTGCATTTCTACCATCTAATCTGTATGCTCACTACTAATAAAGAAATAATCCAGTCTCACGTACTTGTGGTGGGAGTTAGAGTAATAGATATATTTCCAGTGTCTGGGGTGTATAGAGTGCCATACATCTGTTAGTCCCAAACCCCTCACCAGTCTTCTCAGGTGTTCCTGACCTGAGGTGAAAGGGGCGGACCGAGTGTTGATAGTGTCTAATATGGAGTTTATTAAGAAACTGAAGTCTCCCTCACGCAATACAGTGTCACTCTGACATGTTAAAATAGCTTCCATTAGGTGTTGGGTCACAGAGGTGTCACTACCTTGAGGCACATATACACTTCCTATCATGAAAGGTTTGTCATGTAGAATACCCACAACCATTGACAATTTACTCTCCTTTTCTGTAAGGATGGCATTTAATTTGAAGAGGGAATTCCTGGAGATCAGAATAACTATGCTCCTGCAGTGTCTATTTTTAAAAGCTGACTCCACAATATGTTCAAAGCCAAATTTCAGGCACTTTTGATGTTCTAAACTACTGAGGTGGGTCTCCTTGAGAAGCATCAGGTGAAGGCATTGTTTCTTTAATGCCCTGACTATCTGTGAGCCCTTGACTGTACGGGACAGGCCATTCACATTATGTGATATTGTCTTAAACTTCATATTTATAGTATGCAGTTATGAAAGGAAAACATTTTACACTGTAGGCAGTCTGATTTCAGTCCTGTGTTATGGGGACGCCATGTAACCTGATGGTCTATAGTAATACAAAAAAATTCCTGGTCTCTATCGAACCACTGAGTGGTCATGTCCTTGTGTCCCTTGTGACCAAGAACATTGAGGGCCTTGTAAGAGGCACCTGATGACTGCTCTAAATCAGGGGTGGGAATGAACTGGGACTACTTAGCATTGTCAACTGGACTACAAGGCAGAAACAGTGGGAAACTAAGCCAGTAACTAGGTCTGTAAGGCCACCAGGACCTCAAGCAGATGTCCCGTAGGTTGCTGGAGTTATTGTGGTGGTTAGAAAAGGAGAAATGGTCTTCCAAGGTGGGACAATAATTAGATTGCTTCCCTGCTGTGAGTCTCATAGGTCCAAACCTTGAAGCATTCCAAAGGCTAGTGGACCTGGGGTATCCGGTTGCCACAAAGGCCTCCAAAATGTGGGGATTGGGAGCAATAAATAAATAAATAAATCATTAGGGAGAGGAGGCATAGGTAGGGTGATGCATGGATGTCATCTAACCTTCTGACTCACATGGTCCAGGTGGTTCCCTCTCACAGGCAGTTCTAAAATTAGAAATGGTGAACTCGACCTTCTCTGCAATATAGTGGTTGTATAGCAGGAGTACGTGAACTGATAAACTTAGTTGGCTTAAGGGACTCCATGGCTCATGCCATGGCTTTTAACATTCCTCCAGTGTTTGTAGACTGTGGATTATGGATTATTTGGACCAGAAGGTCTGGATGGCAGCTATACCATTGTGGAAGGTGCTGGTGATATAATGGCTGCACTGGTCTCAGAGTGGGAGGTAACAGAATGCATCAGATATCCCATATGTTGGGGTTGTGACTTCTGTGGTTCTTCATCCAGCCTCCCACGTTATCACTCTCTCATGGAAATTGAGATTAGAGCCAGCAAGAGCTCTTTTAGGTGGAAAAACACAACTACCCAATATTAAATAGCATGCATATGTAACATTAACTAACTAAATAATTGGTATCAATTCTCCTCAACTTTCAGTAAGGCAGACGACTACAGAGCAGTACAGGAGTCCTGTCTGGGAGTAGTGAGAGGGCATCTACATCTATCTATAGCATTGGCAGTCTCATTGGACCTGAACTGTTTATGCAAACTGTTCGCATAGGAAGAGAAAACAAAATCTAGCCAGAGTCAAGATGGCTGTTAAGAGCTTTTAGTAGTGGTAAGAGCGGTAAAAAGAATATGCGGTGCTCTCACTGCACCAAAGTCAGCCATAATACTGCAGGGTTACAGTACTGCACATGCATGATACTCCCACATGTGCAGTTTGCCCCGGAGTCAGCCTTGCACAACATGACAGTGCTGACATAACTACTTGTAACAAATCTCAAATCTCTCCTTGGCTCTAAAATGAATTGTACCTGCCTGCGCTAATGTGATAGTACCACGCCCCAGTTTTCCATTTACCTACCTCCCTCTACATCTTTCTGCTATATACCACTTTTTTTTTAACCCGCTCCCCTACCCCCAATTACCCGATGATGGCCTCACTTTGTTGAAAGCGCCATCTCTCTCCCACATCAGATGATGTCACCTCCAGCTGAACCCCCCAAACCTTATCTAATCAGTCTATCTGTTAATATATACTAATTTGATGTGTATAAATTCAAATTTTACTATTACTTACTGTGTATAAGCTTCAATGTTTTCTTTTTCTTTCTCTGTAAACCTTGTATTTTTGTAATGTTTGTTCAACACTGATGTGGAACCTTTGAAAATGAGTCCTTGACTAAAAGGTATTAATCCCAAACTGAAATAAATAAATATTACAACCCAGTCCCCTTGGGTTACTACTGTACAATCCCATTAGTACTAGCCTTAGGCAGGTAGGAAAAGGCAGCTGTTGGGGAACTCATTAGGGGCTTTCTACATAATTACATCATTGTTTACTTAGCTAGCGTGAGAGAAGGATGATTATGTCATTTAAAACTCTCACAGCAGCATAACCATTTTAGAGTCAGCTGCTCTTGGAGAGCTTAGAATGTTCTTCAGTAAGTTCAAATGTGGCAGTCAGAGTGGCATGAGGTCTGCCATTGGGGCTCTGTCAAAGGGAGCCCTGATATTTCTCACTCTAGTTTGGTAAAATCTTCATTTTGCCTGCAGGACTGTTTAGTTTCACTCCAGGGGGAGTAAGAGGGAATGCAATTCTTGTGGATCCAAAAGGCAGTCCCCTGAAGTTCTCAGCTGCCTTAAGGAAGAACCATGAGCAGAATCTGACAGCTACCAGAGAGAGAAAGAAAGGTGCCTTTTGTTCTTTCCATGACTGGGAGGAAGGATCAACTAATCTGTGAGTACAGGATTTGTGACTGTTCACTGAGGGAGTTGTCTGAGGTGTGTGTGCCCTAGATAAGGCTAGATCACACTGGTCAGGACCCCTTTCACCAAAACTGTGTTGAATTTAAAATTCGAGTTGGATGTCTTTAGCAAGTCATTGGGGATTGGAGATTCATTTGGTGTAGCCCTGAAGGAATGCCAGAGGCTGTTTGGGGAAAAGGGTGGGAGGAACGCCATCTGGAGTTTCAGGCAAGGCTAAGTGGTTCGTGGATGGGCACCACTGTTCTCTGGGCAAAGACCATGTACCAGGAGGATTTTAAAGTTTGTGGCACATTCCATAGATACACAGTTTGGAAATGGAAATGTGTGGAAAATGTTTAAAGTGTGTGGCACATCCCAGAAATATACACTTTGGAAGACAGATAGAGATGTTTTCATGGAAAACAGTACTGCCTAGCAAAGTGTCCTGCAAAAGAGAGTGTGCCTGTATTGCAATGACAAACCTTTGAGGGGACCACCCATGCTTTAAGTAGCATCTGTAAATAAAGCCATACTGCAAAATCCCAGTTACTGCTTTGGACATTCCACTTGTTGCTTTTAGTGTGAACGTTATTGGGGCCTCTCAATAGTTAGATGTAGCATATGCTTAGCATCCTCTGCCCTGGACCTGGTTGCAAATAAAAAGGTTCACTTTAGTATGTACCCCCCCGTCCTCTAGATAATGAGCCTGGTATACACTCCAATGCTAGGGGTGGTACCATGAATGTAGTTCTGCCAAAAGAAAATTGTATGCCATGTAGTTGGCAGTAGTTCTTTTAAGGGGGGTGCCAGCTAGCCAAAGGTGGTGTGGTGGATACATACGTATGCACGATACTCGTGCATGCACACTTTAAGTTAGCACCACCATGTTGCACATGGCAGCCATCACTTCTGCAGTTGCAGAAAGGAAAAGTAGTGCACCAGGAAGTGGGTATGTTTATGCGGCCTGCAGAGAGAGGAAGTGCTGCATAAACAGAAACACTGGAAACTATGCTGGAGCACTGTGGCAGAACATCACACAGTGGTCTAGTTACATGCATCCACAGTGCTCTCATGCAAATCTGATGATGGCATAACATCTGTGAAGCTTGGCCTACTCAGCCGTAAAAATCAGACTCAGGTGGAGACTATTAACAAACTAGAGATCTGATCTGGGATTTGCACGTCATCACAGTCACTTTCTCATTCTTTTCTAAGCAGTAATTTCTGATAAATGTGTCTTAACCATATTGATCTCAGTGCTGGTAGACTACTTCTGGTTTTCCCCTGATTGTATTAGGTGGGTGTAGTAGCAGTCTTGAAGTGGTAGCTGTCGGTGGTGGCATGCTCTGAAAAAAAGTGGTTCCCATGCTTGTCTGCTCATTTTAGATATGACCCCTTTCCTTGTGTTTGCTGCAAAAAAATGGACCCCTTTAACACAAAAACAAGGAACCAGTTATGGCCTCCACCCCCAACCCTTTTCGCTTCAAGTGAGGAACGTAATTATTAGTTTACATCAGAAGTACTGTGACAGCCATAGATGCATAATATTGTTAAATAGTAATCAACTGTATGTAAAAGGATTTTTTTTTTAATGTGTGCTTTCTTAATGTTGTCAATACCACTCCACCCATTTTGTACTCTGCCCCTGGATTTCTGTGCCCCAAGTACATTATTTTACATTCATTTATTTATTTATGACTTTGTTAACCGGGTAGGTGCACTGATCCCAACGACCATTTCAGGCACAGCCCAGGCCCCGTAAGGTGGCACAGAGAGGAAACATCAAAATAACAAGAACATAACAAGAGCAGGTAATACATAGTGAAAGGTTACAGTTGTTACATTTGACAATACATGGTGGCAGTTGTTGAGGGACACCAAATAACAAAGCAAAGTAAGGCTCATGGTTGTACAGTTTCAGTAAATAAGAGAACCTATTTGGCCCTACTCCTGGAACCTATGGGGGGGGGCTAGTCCTTAAAGTAGTGGCAGGTGGATGCCAACAGGAGCCAGTCTTTGAGGCAAGTCTTGAACTGGCGGTGAGTGTTTATGGTGTGCAGTTCAGTGGGCAGCTTGTTTGATAGTATTGGGGATGCTACAGACAGGGCTCTAGCACCCATATTCATGGCTACCCTGGGGATTTTCAGGGAAGGGGCACTGGAGGAGTGTAGGCTGCGGTGTGAGGTTTGGGCAGTGAGAAGGGGAGCAAGAGGGGATTTATGGCCAATACGGATGGCAGAATCAATAAAACTGTACAGTGCAAGGTCAAAGTGGACTTGTAGTGGGAGCCACCCCAGTGTAGTGTATAGTGTACAGTGTACAGTGGTGCATGGAGAAAAGGCCCAGCAGGGAGTAGTGGCAGGCACTGTTGTATGCTGCTGATAGTTTTGTCATGGTGGATGTGGAGGTTCTGGAGTAGATGTTAGAGCAGTAGTCCAGGATAGGTAGCAGATTTCCCTGGATGATGGCATGGTGGGCCTCAGGGGTGAGGTATTGTCAGTATCTGAAGGCAGCCCCTAGTTTTTGGTGAAATCTTAGAACCAGGGAGTTTATGTGCTCTGTAAAGGAAAGGGAGAGGTCAAGCACAACTCTTATATATTTGAAGTGTTTGACATACTCTAGGGCATGGCCTTCAGGGAATGTGATGATTAGGGGTGGGTTAGATTTGCATTTAGTTAGGAAGGACTTAGATCTGAACAACATTGTTTTTGTTTTTTTGGCATTGAACAGAAGGAGGCTGTCAGAGAACCAGCTGTGGGCTGCTGTGTAGTTTTGTGAGAGGGCTGCAGAGATGAGGATAGGAGACTTTCCACTGGATAAGAGCACGAGGTCATCAGCATAAAGGATTGAGTGACAGTTGAGACTATCTGCTAGAAGGGAATTAATGAATAAGGAGAAAAGGAGGGGTCCCAAGATAGTGCCTTGGGGGAACGCAGTAGAGACAGGCAGGGTGGGCGAGTGGGCTGGACCAATGCACACAAACTGGAAGCGCCCTGTAAGGTAGCATCCAAACCAGGTGGTGACCTCTGGAGAGCAGCCAAGGTAATGCAGTTTGAAGAAGAGGAGCAAGTGATTGACCAGGTCGAAGGCTTTGGAGAGGTCAATAAAGACTGTGCCAGTTGCATTTCCACAGTCCATGTTTGTGAGGATGTGGTCAGTTAGGAGTGTGAGGGCAGTGGTGGTGGAGTGATTCTTGTGGAAGCCATGTTGTGGGCTACATAGTAGGTCATATTTAGCTATGTAGTCAGCAAGTTGGTGGTGGATGGCTTTTTCAAGTAGCTTGCTTAGGCGAGGAAAGATGGAGATTGGGCAATAGTTGTCTGTGGATTGTGGGTCCCTGGCTTTATGAATGGGAATGACCTGCACAGTTCAGGACAAAAAAGCTTTTCAAATGAGGGTAGTCACTAATCTAAATTCTTTATAGCTTTTTTTTAAATTGCCATCAGAAATGTGAATTTTGCAAAAACAAAAATGGAAATACAGGTAATAAGAAGATCATATTTTACAAAATATAAGGAATTCAGATTAGTGACTACCCTAATTTGAAAGGTCTTTTTGTCCTGAACAACTTTCAGACTGGTTGTTTTTGTGCACCTGGAATAGTTTTAAAGATATTTAGATTTGTTTGGAATGTGTGCACATTTGGTAAGAATTCTGCAGAGTGCCTTAGAAAGACTGTCATTGAAAAGCAGTTTGGAGTTCTGTCCCCAACGTTCTAAACACACAATGGGTCTGAATGAGTTAAAGGGGATAAGAATTGTTTACTTATGTGTGGATGTTTGAAATGTCTCTATTTTCATAAATAATATTCATACCTCCAAAGGATCCCTATTTAACTGTGCCTGAATAAAAAACTGAAACTGTCAGTTGTGTTTTGTTTTTAGATTTATAGAACTGTTATTTAATACAACAGCAGATTATGTACATATGGACACATGTTGATACATGGACATATTAGAATAACAATATCTCAGCAAGTGTCTGTGTTAGGTTTGGGTTTTAATATACACACACACTCGTCACTTGTTACAGAATTGCAGATATATCATGTTTAAGACAATATACGTTTGACTATTCATGAGTAATATTGAGCTATTGTACACAGAGTTTAAGAAAAATGTATCTGAACAGTACACTGTATACAATTTGATTGACAGCACTGTTTGAAATAGCAGTGAATGCTTAATTACACTAGGGCAGGTTGTCTTCTAACCTATTCTTTACTTAACACATAGATATTTTCATATGTACAAGACTTTTAACATTATTTACTATGTATTGTTGAAAGAGCTACTGACACCTGAAAGAAAACTTTGAAAATCATAAGTAGGTAAAATTCTGCTTGTATTTCATACATATTCCAGATTTCTCCTCCCCATTATTTATTACTGAGGAAATGTGCATGAATACATGATTTGTATCCCTTACAGTTACTTTAAAGTTAATCTGCCTCTATAGCTTACTCCCTACTTCAAGTCATAATGCTCTGTAGTGACATCACAATCTGTTGCCATCAGTGTAACTGTGATGTCACAAGCAGTGCATTATGACCTCAGGTAGGGAGACAGCAACAGAAAAAGATGAACTCTTCAGGAGCAAAAATCCTGTTTTTATGCAATTGACCTCAGCAATAAATAATGGGAAGGAGGAATAAAGAACTAATGTGACATACAAGCTGAACTATATCTAAATATTATGTTTTGTTAAAGTTCTCCTGAAGTTGTCAGCTGCTCTTTAAGCTTATTATTCCTTGTGGTTTTTAATCACCTTTACCAGTGAATAAAATACCATTTGCCACCAGTGAGAGAAAGAGAGAAAGAAAAACACACATACACACATTATGGCCTCCACTCCCACCCCTTTTCACTTCAAGTGAGGAACATGATTATTGGTTTGCATCAGTTGTGCATTTACTAATGCTAGCATAGACACACACACAGAGGGTTTTAAAATGAAGCTTCAGTTGATGTATAGCTTTTCTCAGAGAGTGAACTTTCAAGTCAGTGTCATTTGACCTTTGGATAGATTTCTTTTGATGGAACTTTAGCTGTCTTTATATATGTATGTTGTTTTTTTGAATGCTGCTTTAACCAATTGGGTCCTTAACAACTTTTCATCTGTTTTATGTTTGCCACATGCGCTTGCATGCAGCAAGCAAACATCTTCCTATAATGGTGACTTTTGTTATGTTTGCCATGCGCATTTGAATGCAGCAAGCAAACATCTTCCTATGATAGTGACTTTTGAAGGGCATGATACTATCTCTCCAATGCAGAGCAGTGTTTATTGGGCAAGTCTATAGCAGACCAATTTTCAGCCAGTCAAATGTGAAACTTCATCTACTTTAAAACAAGAAGCTGACCCAATCATGGGTTTGTTGTCTCCTTTGATGCAGCTGCTCAGCATGCTGACCTCTCCTTATCAGACTGGCTTAGGTATTCCAAGCATCTACAGACACCAGCTGTTAAAAGTAATGTGTGTATGTGTGTTTTTCTTTCTCTCTTTCTCTGTCTCTCACTGGTAGCAAATGGTATTTACTCACTGGTAAAGGTGATTATCCCAGCAGCCTTTATGTTTTCACATGCCTCAGTAACATCCATGCTATACATTTATATTTGTAACAGCATTTATGCACTTCACGTTATAGCTAGTAGCAGCTCTGCATTTGCAATGATCTCATATCTCTCTTCCCCAGCTCTGACTGGTGCTGGAGTAAGTCAGTGTTGTTTTTTTTTTTTATTTTTTAATTTTACAGTGGAAGTTTAAAGTGGACTGCTCATATGTGCTTTTTTATCTTGAAACATATTGTGCTTTTATTGTAGAAAGTTTTTTATTGAGTTTTCTTTAAGACATTACACAGCAAAAAGTGCAGCCACATACATATGTAGGATCATATACAATTAAAGATAAACATATTACTATACCTGACATAAGTATTCAATAACTCTTAAGTACCACTGGAAAACAAAGTGGAGACACGTATATTTGTTTAACTAGTATATTCAAGGTAGAAGTAAAGTTAACTGTGAATGCGTACAACTTTACAGTAGTGCAGTAACAGAAAGAGGCACTGAACTGAGACAAAATGGCCTAACAGTTATCAAGGAGGATTTGTAGGTGGTGCTAGAAGTTTACAAAAGTCAGATTGTAGGTATGGACCCCATTTGCCATGGTAGTACTGCATGTTTTCCTTTGGAGGTAGGATAGTCTTTCAAAAAGAGAGAAGCGGGCTAAGGTTGCATGCCACACTTTCCGAGTGGGCAAGCAGGATTAGCACCAGAGCCTGAGAAGAAGGCATTTGGCTTCTAGGAGGGCTGACAAAGTCCAGTCTTGAAGAGGTTTAGGTAGGCTAGCCAATGATGTTGTGTCACCCAGGAGCAGTTTGGAGTCAGTGAGAGCAATCAGGGATTTCAGTACTTTAGAAAGGTCAGAGGTTACCATTTTCCAAAATGTGGCAAGGTGGGGGCATGACCAGAGTACATGCATGAGGTGTGCATCAGGTTGGGAACATCTCCAGCATTGGCTGTGACTAAGCAATCCTCGTGTGTAAAGGGCTGCAGGGGTGCGGTACCAAAACAACATAATTTTTTGCTGTAGAAAGTGACTGTTGGTGTCACTGTGTGTCCAGTAGGTACCTTTGAAATAAAAATTCCACTGGCCTTCAGAGATAGGGGGACCCAAATGCTCGGCCCATTTCAGCCTTCAAGGCAAAGTAGCATTTAGTTGTGAGTCCCTCCATGTGTTATAGAAGCAGCCCATAAAACCTTTGGATGTTGGAAGGGTATGCAGGCAGGTTAGCCATTGCCATGATGTAGCATCAACACAGCTGGTGAGGAGGGGTTGTAGGGCGTTGTGAATCTGCAGATATCACCAAAGGTCTTTATGTGGTAGGGAAAATTTAGTTTGCAATTGGGCAAAGGACAACAGGTGGTAGTGCCTGATGGGGAGAGATCCTGAATCATCTGGATACCACACTTTTGCCAAGAAGGCCAGTGTACTGGGGCTTCATCAATTCAAATAAGGTTATTGCTCCACAGTGTGGCATATTGTATCGGAGGGTACCAGGCTTGTTTAGACACATGGGATTTGGACATGAGAAGTTTCCAGGCATGGACTGTACCTATGACTGTGGGCAGGAGATGCTGGGGTAAGCGTACACATGGTGTGAGGAGGGCATAAAGGGCTGTAGTGGTCACCAGGTCTGATTCCAGCTGGACCCAAAGGGGGGTATCCATGGGGTTGGGTACAAACCATCTGGTCGCATGAGCTACGATACAGACCAGGTGATAGTCTAAAAACCAGGGCACAGTAAGGCCCTGACGGAACCAATGTGTTCTCAGTTTTTGCTTACTCCATCTAGGTGATTTCTAGTCCCAGAGGAAGTGAGAGGTTAGCTGTTCCAGAGAAGCAAACAGTTTGGGAGAGAGAGGAATGCGAAAATTATTAAAAAGGTACAGAGCACAGGGAAGGAGAAGCATAAAAACTGCCACCACTCTGCTGGGTAACGACAGTTGTAACTTGCACCACCTCTCCACTTCTGTGGACAATTGTGTCAGTAAGGGGAAGAAGTTGGAAAATTTGAGGGTGGACCACTTGGTTGGTAGTTGGACCCCAAAATAGACAAAACCTTGGGCAGCCCAGTAAAGGCTGGTGCCCTGGATACAAACTCTGGAGCAGTGAGCATTCAAGGGGGCCAGGATGGTCTTTTTCTGATTGATTTGCAAGCTGGATAAAGCCATAAAGCTGTCCAGAATCTGGAGCACCTCTGGTATGGCCTGCTGGGGGTTAGACAGGGTTAGAAGGAGATTGTCCACATATGCCATCACCAGGTAAGGGTGGTCAGCAACTACAATGCCCTGGATCAGTAGTGAAGCAATAAAGGCACGAATAAAGGGGTCTAAGGCAACTAAAAATAAAAGAAGGGAAAGGGGGCAGCCTTACCTGGTGCCCCTATGGAGAGGGAAGGAGGGGAGATGTCACTGTTAGTGAGGATATGGGCCATAGTGGAACAATAGAATGTGCGTACCCATTGCCTAAAATGTATCCCAAATCCATAAAGGTAGAGGACTTCATGTAGATAGTCCCAATCTAGAGAGTCGAACGCCTTATAAAAATCAATTGCTAAGGCAGCCATGGGGTGAGAAGCTTTAGAAGCAAACCATTTAAAGTTGAGCAAGAGTCTAGTGTTGTCTACCCCGGCCTTCCCCTGCATAAAACCTGCCTGAGCGGGGTGGATGATCAACGGGTGAACAGACATCATTTTGGTAGCCAGGACCTTGGCTAGGATCTTTGTATCAACAGATAATAGAGATATTGGCCTGAAATTGGCACAGTCTAATGGGTCTGTGGATTTTTTGGGAAGGAGGGTAATGAGTGTATCCTCATAGTAGGAGGGCGATAGATATCTTCATGAGAAGCCTGCAGGATGAGCTGGAGTGGACAAAAAATGTCAGGGCCGAGGGCCTGATACAATTCCACGGACATGCCATCGGGGCCCGGAGCTTTCCCTTGAGCCATTTTTGAGAGTGCTAGCTGGAGTTCCTCACATGAGATAGGAGCATCTAACTGAGCTACCTGCTTGGGGGTAAGTGCCGAGAGGGAGGCGTGTTTACAGAAACTTGGAACCCTTTGTTGTAACTCAAGGTCAGTATTGGTAGAATGAGATTGATAAAGGGATTCATAAAACTGACTCATGGTAGTATTAATATCTTTGGGATTAGAGTCTATGGACACCATTGGGGTACGAAGGGCATGGATCCACGTGGCCACTTGATGTTTGTGGAGGCAGAAGGCAAGAAGCTTGCCAGGTCTTTGTCCGCTAGCCCAAAAGGTCTGTTTCAATCTAAAAAGTATCCATTCGGCTGTCTTGTGGGTATTGTTTCTCCTGGGGCTTCCAGTCAGCCAATCTGTCCTCGCATCCCTTTCTCCAGCCACCATCTGACTCGTATCGGTTTCCATGGAGGGCGACCACCCAATTGCACCACGGCTTACCCCCCGTGGCGGGGAGGCAGGGGCAGCCAACTCCCTACCTAATATGGATCCACAGTTGGCGATCCCCTCCTGGAGCCAGCACAGGTGCTCACAGACGGCCATCAAGCTGCTGTGACTGGAATTCCCTTTTTCCGCTTTTCTCCCCTGTGGGCTGATGGCATGCAATTATGCCAGCGACTGGGTGCCCTTATGCTTCCATGCGTGCCCCAATCAAGCATCTGCCACCTTCCGCCCCCATGGAGCGCGGCTATGTGATACCGAGCCACAGCCTCCGCTAGAGGTCAGGTGAGCATTGGCCGCAGGAAACCCCCCCTCCCTGGAGATGGAGAGCAGTCCATTGGAAGCTCAGTGCATCTCCTCCCTGCCGACCCACGGCAGCCAGTGCTCGTTCCCGAACACGGGTCACCGGTGTGGTGCGAGGTGTGGCGTCCAGCACCTCAACCCTCAGCACGACGGGGCCGGCCACCATTCGGCTTTCTGGTGCAATATAACATTAATCTGGTACTTGAGGCCCACAATTTGGTGAAGCAGGGTACTATCAAGCCTGGTCCAGGGGGTGATCTTGAAACGTCATTCCAAGGCAGCGAGGTAAGCCTGCAATTTGGTCAAAGCCACCTTGCAGGCTTTGTTCCGAGCTGCAGAAAAGGCAATGATGAGGCCATGGAGAACCATTTTGAAGGCCTCCCAGACCATGCCGGGAGATACTCCGCAATCGGAGTTAAGAGAAAAGTAATCTCTGGTGGTCTGGGTTAGCATGAAGCGGAAGTCAGGATCCTTGAAAAGGAGCAGGTTGCAATGCCAACGGATTCCCAGGGGGCAGTGGCCAGGAGGGGTATATGTAAGGGATACAGGGGAATGGGCTGAGATCAGGATTGAGCCAATACAGGAGTCAGAGATACTCCTAGCTGCCAAATCATTGCCCAGCCAAAAGTCTATATGACTACGTGACTGGTGGGGCGTAGAGTAGGAAGTATGATCCCTATCAGTAGGGTGGTCTCTATGTCAAACATCAGTGAGGGCCCATTCATCCATCAAGTCCTGGAGGGACTGCCTGGCCTTAGGAGTAGAATGTGGGGTGGGATGATATTTATCAGGAAAATGTCACCTACCATATTAAAATCCCCACCCAGAACAATAGGGAGTGGCGGGCCATCCAACTGCAACTCCGACAATGCTTGACTGACCACAGGGGAAAAAATCCACATGCTCAGTATTGGGGGCATACATATTACCCAGCAATATAGAACCCTCCGGCGAGGATAATCTGACCACCAGCCATCTACTGTGGGTATCCTTCCTGAAGCCCTCGGCTTTCCAAGGGGAAGTGCATCGAAGAAGGATAGCCACCCCTTTGGATTTGGTGGTGGGCGGGCTAGCTAGGACTTCCCCCACCCAGGATGTCTTCAACCAAGCTGTTGATTTAGAGAAGAGATGTGTTTCTTGAAGAAGTGCACCATCAGCCCGTAAAGACCTTAGATGCTGTAGTACTTTTGTACATTTGATTGGGAGATTGAACCCTTTGATATTCTAGGATAGCCAGCTATAACCCAGGGGTGTGGGGGATCTGAAGCCATAATCCCACTCACCAAATAGAAAGAGGTACTTACTGTGGTTCTTGAGGAGGAAGGGGGTAAGGGAATGACTGTTCCTGAATTGATGAGGTATCTTAAGCAGACCAGTACTGCAAATCTGAACCTTAGAATTGCGGCGGGGGGTGTAAGCATTGCAAAAGGAGTCAAAGAACTTGTCCTTGATATGAAAGAAGGCTGCAAAAGGAATAGAAACAAAAACAAATTAACAAACAGATGCAAGGAACCACAATTACGGGCCAAATGGCCCAACAATTTAACAAGTAGATGTCAGAAAATGACACAATGGTGCAAAAAACCAATATGAGGAAGGAGGTCAAGGCAAACGAGGACAGCGAGCTACCCAACAGCTATGCTATCTCCAACGCTCAGTACTGGGGTATTATGTAGGTGATCAAGCAGGTAGAGTCATCCTAAACCAGAGGTCATCCGGTCAGGTGACCTGACCCTGTGGAGTGGGGAGGAGGGGAGGGGAGGAGAGAGAGGAGGAGGAGGGAGAGGAAGGTGAAGAAGGGAGGAAGGGAGGGAAAAGGATAAAGGAGAGGGAGAAAAGGAAAGGAGGGGCATAAGTGAGTGGGGGAGGGGAAGGGATGGCATGGGAGGAAGAGAAGGTGGGTGTATCCACCCACTGGTTAACAATCCAATGTCTTTAGGGCAGCAGGCCCTGTATTCAAAGGAAGAAGATCTATAACATCCTCTAGGTAGGGAAATGGGCAGACTAGGTGGGCCAAGCGGTCCTTATCTGCCATCAAAGTCTATGTTTCTATAACATGTACAGCTTGAATTTGACTCTGGAGGTTGAGTGCCCTGGTCCATCAATCGGGTTAGAAGGCAGAAGGGAGAGGGGAGCCAAAGATCTCTTAGGACAGGCTCTATGAAGCTGAGCTATGGGAAGGGGGGAGTTGGCTAGGCCAGGGGAGGCTGTCAAAATAAAAAATGTGACATGCCATTTACAGTTAAAAATGGAGGGGGGAGAGAGGGTGGAATGCCCAGCCCAACAATGGAGGGGGCATGACTAGCATGCAATCCACAAACAGCAAATAAGGGGGAACCCCGAGGGGGGTAGGGATATAGGGATATAGCGGTTATGGCTCTCCTTCATCCTTTATGGCAGTAGTGAGAACTGTAAGAAACAAAGAAAACAGGGAAAAGTTCATGTAGATTGGCCTTTGGCCAGTTCAGGACGGCCCCAAGGGGTATCTCCAGAGTCCACAGGTGCTCCCACTACAGTTGCTGCATAAGTAATAAGTCCAGGTTCAACAGGGGAGACAGCATCCACTGCTTCAAACAATGAGACATCCGGGAAGTCAGCCCAATCGGCTGGTTGTACGATGTCCATCGTCTGAGAATCAGGTAATTCAGAGTCCAAGGGATCCAGAACCGTGGAGAAGTCTTCTCTATAGATTTTTGCAGGTGGTGCTGTGGAATATTTGCTAGGTGAGTGCTGAGGTCCACTCCTAGTTCGCTGTCAGGCCTTGGAGAAGGAGTTATCAGGACGCTGGGGTAGAGAGGGCAAGTAATGTTGAAATGACTGGGATGCAGCAGTAGCCTGTGCTGGTAAGGGGCCATTAGTCGATGGGGGACTAGTTTGGCAGGGGACTGGCCCAGCTGTTAAAGGGTCCTTTGGAGATCTAGAGGTGGAAGAAAAGTTCCTGCTATGAGGCTCTGCCTGGGGAGGTTTGCACAGCCTCCTGGGATTTGTAGTTGGGAATTGGAGGCCTTGCCAATACCTTGCAAGCCAGTGCTTGAGCTCAACAGGGTAATCTACAGTGATTGCATGTCCCTTTTTGGAGATGCAGAGCCTGGTAAGATTTTTAAACCTGAATTTGAAATCATGTTGATATAAGAAGCGTTTAATGGGACCAAAGGCTCTTCTTTTTGCTACGGTCTCCTGGGCAAAGTCCCGATAGATAGATAATTGGACACCCTGCCATTTAAGCTCCCTGATGTCCCTGGCAGCATGAAGGATCCTCTCTTTGGTCGAGTAGCGAAGTAAATAGGCTACTACTCATCTGGGAGCATCGGCCTGCCTGTTGGGGCGAGTGGAAACCCTGTGAGCCCTCTCAATTTCTATTGGACCCCACCAGCATCCTCCCAGCATATGGGTGAGATTGTCATTTGGGAATTTCTCCATTGACTGCTCCTCCACCCCTTCTGGCAGCCCAATGAACTGCAAATTGTTGCGGCGGCTTCTATTTTCATGGTCCTCTGCTCTGCACCACAGGGCTTCAAGGTGCTCCTCATGTTGTTGTAGACGCTGCCAGACTTGCGCTTGTTGAGATTCATAGGCTTCTGCCCTCTGCTTGACAACGTTCATCCTATCCTGGAGTTGTCTGACCTCTGTGATAGTGCCCAACAGGGAGAGGCTGATGTCGTCAACTCTCGAGAGTAGAACCTCTAACAGTTTGGTGATGTGCTGTAAGGATTCCACCATGGCTACAGGCTGGTCTGTGCTCAGATTAATTGTAGGTACTGGAGGGTGGCCATCAGGGCGTTCATTGTGCAGATAGCCAGTTGAAACTGTGTCCCCGATCTGTTCGAACACCCGATATAGGAAGGGCACTGAAGGTGGTAGCAATCAAAACTGCTATGGGACGTGGGGCCTGCGCGGCCTACCTAGGCCAATAGTGCGATAAGACCCGGTGCTGCAAAACAGTACAAATTATGCTGGATTCTGACAAAAAGACACGCTAACCAGTAAGTAGGATTTCACCCACGCATGAAGTTGTAGAAGGGGGTAAAAACTCCACGGGATCGCGACATCTAAGCACGGATGGGCTTTGGTTAGGAGAGAGCTCTCGGATTAGGCTGCCATCTTCTCGGTGGCTAAATCACGCCCCCCCCAGGTATCATTCGTTTAGATTTTCTTTTGGGAAAGTCAAAAATATTTTTAAGTAGCCCTGAGGGCTTGTACCAGAAAAGGTAATATTTCAGTAAGTACATCAGCTGGCCAGCAGAAATATCTGTGAGGCTAATGGATTTTCCAAGTCACTAGCCCTGTTGGCTAGTGGTTGCAAAACTTAAAGAGCTAGTGGAGCCAAAGCAGATAGACAGGAAAATGATACACATTTTAAGAAGTAGATGGTTGTAACTTTTCATTTCTGAAGCATTTTTCTTTTTTTTTTTTTTTTTTTTTTTTGCTCATTAGAAAGTATTCTATGTGATAATATTGTGCTGGATATGTGGAACAGTTCTTAGCCTGTCAGCTGACTTATCTATCTGTATCACCCCCACTACATCATCAGCATGGTGATCTCACTGAAAGTGACATCACAAGTGAATGACCTGTCAGTCATTAAACGGCTGTTCCTAAGCAGCAGTGATGTCACAGTCAGTGAGGTAACAATGCTAATAATGTAGTGAGGGATGGCAGTAGAGCTAGATATGTCAACTGCCAGGCTAGGAGCTGTTCCACATATTACGCCTAATAACATCAGGATAATGATCTTCTAATTAAACAAAGGGAAAAGGAAAAGTACTTTAGATATAAAATGTAATGGCTGGTTGCTCTTAAAATTTAACATTAATTTTAGGCAGTACACTAGCTCTTTAATTTCAACCCCTGCATGGGTCAGCCTGAGATGAGATTTCTATTTTTTTATTCTATTTATTCTCCCCTAGCTGGCAGTTCTTTGCCACCTGGTCCCCAAATAAATCAACCCTCCACACCACTTGATGGGAGACAGCTTTAATCTGTACAGTGGGCCTCCTTATGGGGATCATGGCAGGTTATAGAGAGAGTATACATATGTATACAGAGAACAGTGTACTCCAAATCCCTGTCATGTTGGTTGTGCTGTCCATTTTGGTGCCATCATCTTGGTGACCACATGTTGTGATGCAGGAATCAGTATGACAAGTTGATGTTTTGTTGTTATCTGTTGTCAACAGGGTGCGTCAGGTATGCACATTGATGTGTGTTTGTTTTTGTTTTTTTGTTCCTGTTAATTTTCTTAATTCTGCTTTACCAGACAACTCTTACATACAATGGCACCTACCTGCCAGCCAGTGTTCACCATGGTTCCCCACCTCCATTGGAGCAGTCATGTTTCTCCAACTCCCATTGAGTATAACTAAACAGAAGCTTGTAGAATTAGGGTGAGACTGTAGTAAAACAAAATTGTGAAAACAGCAATTTCATTAGGACATGATAGATGCATGTCACTTTTGTTGCATCACTTTATACTTACTCTTTGTGGTTGTTTGTTTTGCTTCTGTGTGTACTTTAACAGCATGTTTACTTCTTTTCTATTACCTCTTCTTTTGTTTATATTGGGGCTCCTGCAATCATTATGCTATCATGGACACAGCACTAGAATGTTTATGCTGCAGTGAGATGAATGCTATATTGGCAGAATCTACATATGAACATATGAAACTGCCAGCAGAAAAAGGCCATAAAGGTCTATTGAGTCTGCTTGAGTGTGCAGCTCAGTTACTTCCTTGGAGCTGCCCCCTTGCTCAACTCCACCTGGAGTTATCTCTCACCTTCCCATTCCCCTCTCCTAACCCGTTACAAGTAGATCCTCCTTCAGGCCTAATCCTCTTCATCACTCTGTCCCACCCCTCCTTGAAACTGGCCACAGTATTTGCTGCCACCACCTCGTCCTGTAACTGATTCCACTGCTTCACCACCCTTTCAGTGAAAATGTGCCTCATTTCCTTCTTGAATCTACCCCCCACTAATTTAAGGTTATGATCCCTTGTTGTACCCTCCTTTCTTAAGTTAAGATGCCCTCTGTACCAACCCTGTTTATGCCCTTAAGGTACTTGAAGGTTCGATCACATCCCCTCTCTTCCTTCTTTCCTCCAGGGTGTACATGTTCAGTTACCTCAGCCTCTCCTCATATGTTTGCTTATGTACAAATCACCCTGGACCAAGGAAAGAAATTTACCAAGGGCTGTGTCTAAACCCCCCCCCCCATCCATCTCTCTCCCCCTCCCTTATTTCCTCTTGATCTAGCTCCCCCCGACTTGGTGTTTGTGGGGATTTCAATATCAGTTGGTTGGGATCAGGAGCTGGTACCACTCACACCTCTGTCTCTGAAGCCCACCTATCTCAATTAATAACTGAGCCCACTAGGCTCAATATTAAATCTGGCAATCATTCCCTGTTAGACTGGATCCTTAGCAATAGCCCAGCTAGGGGAGAAGAAATAGAATACAAAAAATCCTATCTCAGGCTGATCCATAAAGTGGTCAGATTAAGTTATGTAGCTACTAACCAGCAGGGTAGTGACTTGCAAAATCCACTAGCCCCACAGACCTTTCTACTGGCCCAGCTGATCTACTTACTGAAATATTACCTTTTCTAGTACAAGGCCTCTGGGCTACTAGAAAGATTGTTGACTATCCCAAAACAAAATCTAACAGCATTTGGCTACTGGACTGGTGCCAGTTTCAACCCTGTCCATGAACATAGAAACATAGAATTTGACAGCAGATAAGGACCGCTTGGCCCACCTAGTCTGACCATTTTCCTACCTAACAGATAAGCTGCAAATCCTAGTTAACCAACAGCTTATTTCCTCCTACCCCCCACTAGCACTGCCTTATGCCTGTCCCATGCATTCTTGAATTCCCCCACTGTTCTTGACTCCACGACCTCCTCAGGGAGGCTGTTCCATGCATCCACAACCCTCTCTGTGAAAAAACATCCACATGTTGTCACACAGTTGACAGTACAGGAATGGACAGACAGGACCACCCTCCAAGTACACACACACACACACACACACACACACACACACACACAATGGCAAACATCCGGCATTGACAATTGTTTGTTTTTGTATGATCTGGGTTTGAGAAAGTATGTTCTTCTAAAACAACTGCCAGTGTTTTCTAACAAATGATTATGTGTAATTCAAAAGCTAAAAACACCTGTGTTAGTTTGTAACAACTCTTTTGGTCCAATAAATGATATCAAATCATCTGTTTATGTGGATCTTGTGTTACAAGGACCAATACGGCAACAAGTTTTTCTGTGACTTCACGGTTTCAGAAATATTAGCAGGAACTTATCAGTACATGGCTCTAAAACCATGAAATGACATAGTCAAAACTCCAAATTATTGGTTCCATGAAAGGAACTGCACATAATGTTGTCTATACAAAGAAAACAATACAAAACACAACTGACAGCTTCAGCTCTTATTCAGGCACTTGGATCATTTAAAGGTATAAATGTAATTTATGAAAATAGAGACATTTCAAACAGCTGCACATAAGTAATCAATTCATGGCCACTTTAAATTAGGCATGACAAGAGATGAACAAGATGGTCTGGTTTAGAATTTCACTTAACTGGCATAGTAATTTGCAAAACTGAGGCTGTTTAGAAGTACAATTGCAGTTATGCTAAACAAATATAAATATTTCTAAAAGCTCACAAATCACAGATAAAACAAGCATTTGTCAATGCCGAATGTTGTCGCGCTGGCATTGGCAGTGGTGGAGGAGGAGAGGCATAGCGCTGTGAGTTTGTTAATGTGTCCCAAAAGGTGATTTTGCACAGCGAGTATGCCACTGTGCGGTAGAGCTAAGGAAACGCTTTTTGGGTAGGCTGTGGAAAATGGCAGCTGGACTGTTGATAATGAGGTTGGCACAAATGTCAGTGGTGAAAATGTGGCATGAAAATATTGCAGATTGACAAAGTTACAAGGGTGCGTGGAAACTGCGCAATGCACGCTTGCAACACAGTCATTGCTTGCAACACAGTCAAACTAATCTCATAGATTTCTTTGACTGGGTAACCAGAGTGGTGGACCAAGGGGGAGCAGTTTATGTCGACTACCTTGACTTCAGCAAAGCTTTTGACACTGTTCCACATAGAAGATTGATAAATAAGCTGGGTAGGCTCGGGTGGTCAGAAGTTGGTCAGCTGGGTGGCAAACTGGTTGACGGGCAGAAAACAGAGAGTGGTGGTAAATGGCATACAGTCAGAAGATACAAGTCACAAGTGGGGTACCTCAGGGATCAGTCCTGGGGCCAGTCCTCTTCAACATCTTCATTAGTGACCTTGCAGATGGACTAGAGGGTAAGGCTTGTCTGTTTGCAGATGACACCAAGATCTGCAACAGAGTAGATGATCCAGATGGGGTGGGCAGAATGAGAAGAGATCTGGATAAACTAGCAGAATGGTCAGAAGAGTGGCAACTGGGATTTAATGCAAGAAGTGCAAAATCATGCATAGGAAGAGAACCCTGAAGCCACCTATAGGCTGGGAGGAGTTGCTAGCAGTCACAAAGGAAGAAAGAGACTTGGGCATCATCATCACTGATGACCTAAAATCATCCAAGCAGACCTCTAAAGCAGTAGGTAAGGCTAGGAGGGTGTTAGGGTGTATTAGTAGGGTATCACAAGTCGTAAGAGGGAGTAATAATCCTCTGTACAAGACACTGGTTAGGCCCCATCTGGAGTACTGCGTGCAGTATTGGAGGCCACACCTTCACAAGGACATTAACCAAATTGAGGCAGTCCAGAGAAGGCAACCAAAATGGTGCAGGGACTGCATCAGAAGACATATGAGGACAGATTAGCAGACTCAATATGTATACCCTTGAGCAAAGGAGGGAGAGAGGTGATATGATCAAGGCATTCAAACACCTTAAGGGCATAAACAAGGTGAAAGAGTCTAACATGTTTAAATATAAGAAAAATAGCAGGACAAGAGGACACAGCATGAGATTAGAGGGAGGCCGATTGAGGGGGAATGTGAGGAAATTCTTTTTCACAGAAAGGGTGGTGGATGCATGAAATGGCTTACCACAAGAAGTGGTGGCTATGAATACAGTGCAGGGCTTCAAACAGGCATGGGATAGGCATAAGGGAGCAATACAAATGACTATGAATAGATAGGTCACTGACAGAGCAAAGGCCGATGGCACATTTATAAGGTAGAAAAAGGAATGGGCAGACTGGATGGGCCTTGCGGTCCTTATCTGCCGTCAACTTCTATGTTTCTATGTTTCTATTGTCAGGACTTTCGCCACCAAATTTTCAACATAGGCATTTTAGGACCTCTGCTGATGAATAGTGTCACCGTAATTTCCTGAAAGTGTCCCGAAAAGTGATTTGGCACAGTGATCATGCAATTCTGCACTGGACGTGCGAAAACACATTTCAGCCAGCTGTACTGTTCATAAGGAGGTATGGAAAATTGGCAATGATGAACAGCTGGAGTGAAAGTATTACAAATTCACAAAGTCACGAGCGTGCGTGCAAACTGCGCAAAGCGTGCTCCTAAACACTCATTGTATTGACTTTCGTCCCTAAATTTTCAACATAGGCTTTTTAGGACATCTGCTAATGAACAGTGTCACTGCCATTTTCATAATGTGTCTCGAACATGGGCTTTGCACAGTGACTGTGCTATTGTGCGCCGGAACTGCGAAAACAGATTTTGGTCAGGATGTGAAAAATGACAGCTGTACTGTTCATTAGGAGGTGTAGAACAATGGCACTGTTGAAAATGTGGAGTGAAATTATAAGTTTGCGAACTTAAGAGCATGCGTGCAAACTGCGCAATGCACGCTCGTAACACAGTCATTTGTGGAGTATTGTCAGCAAATTTTCAACACAGGCATGTTAGCACCTCTGCTCATGAACAGTTCATTGTCATTTTTGTAATGCGTCCCGAACACTGATTTCACACAGCGACAGCACTATTCTGCGCAGCAAGTGCGAAAACACATTTCAGGCAGGATGTGAAAAATGACAGCTGTACAGTTCACAAGAAGGTGTGGTAAAATGCCAATTTTGAGAATCTGGCATGAAAATAGTGTGAATGTGCTAACTTACGAGCATGCGTTGCGCAGTTGCTACGCACACTCGTAAAACAGTAATTTTTTTGATTTTTCCCACCAAACTTGCAACATAGGCTTTTTGAGAGCCCCTCTCATGAACAGTGGCACTGTCATTTCATTACTCAGTCTTGAAAGGTGATTTCATGCAGTGAAATCAACTTTCAGGACCAAATAACGCCATGACAGTGCAAGAATTCATGAGAAGGGGTCCCAAAACCCCCATGTTGAAAATTTGGGGCCAAAAGTCCCAAAAATGCCCAAGATATGCACTAAAGTTGAAAAAACCGTATTCATTCAATTATACAGCTTAACAGCATTTCTTCAACTCGCAGTCGGCTTTGAAGCATGCATACGTGTTCCCAGTCCACAGAAGATCGTCGTGCCAGAATCCGCAGTTAAGTATGGGGTGAGGGGGGTGCGGGGAGGCAGGGTGCGCAGTGAGTGGGTGCGGGTGTGGGGAAGGGGGCATCAAGACTACGAGGGACCATTTTCATTTTACAGGGGGAAAAAAAAACCCATTGGGGGACAGTTTTTGGTTTTGCAGGGGATTTGGCATGCTGGGGTGGGCTCCCTGCATGTCACCTAACTGTTTGGGGAGGTGTCTGTAGCCAATGGGGGATTGGGCACCCCTGTCAGCACAAAAAGAAAGTGGGGGCCGGAGCCGAGGGGATGGGCACCCCTCGGCATTCAACAATTGGGGGTTTATGCTGACAGGGAGTAGGCTCTCCGTCGGCACACAAAGGGGGTTAACGACAGGGGGATTGGGCACCCCCAAGGTTGGCATTAGTTAGGCGGCTGCCCGCACACCGACCATGCACATAATGGCGGCGAGCACGGCAAGAAAAGGACCGCTGCCTATGACGAGCTTTGCTCGGATTACAGCGGACCTTTTCTTAGATGTGTTCGCCACATTATGTATGCATGGTGTGGCACCGGCATGCAGGCTGATTGGGGAATGTGGGACGGACCTACTGGTGTGTGCCCTGCATTTGCCCAACTGCGACCCCGCCTTGAAAGCTGCATTGTCCCACGATGTTGGCTACACAAGCACGCCAACATAAAAACAATATGAAAACTGTTCAGGACTAAAAGACCTTTCAAATGAGCCTATTCAATAAGTTGCATGAATTATATTTTTATGTTTGCTTGCACACATGTGTAAGAAACATGTTGTGACAGCTTGCTGGAGAAGCAGATTGTGAAGGTGCAGTCGTGTTGTGTCCAATGCCACCATTGCTTTAGGGGGCTTGTCTCTGTGGCACCAATCAATGAGCACGCTGTCTATGACAGCAGCTCAGATGCGTGCCACCAAGTTGAAATGATTTTGCCACTGCAATGAGGGAGCATCCCCTCATTGCAGGGTGTGCCTTGCCTGGTATTACATTTCAATAAACATGGCGGTGTCTGTCACCATCCACCTCTCACAATCCCATAAAAGGCAACATGGGGGTACCCAATCCCCCTGTTGACATGCCCCCCTAGTTCATTTGCAGATGGGGGATCCCAATCCCCATCAGCATAATGTCCCCCAGAATTTGACTGCTGAGGGGGTGCCCAGTCCCCCTAGGCATCAAGCCCCCCAACACAGACCCTTTTTCTTTGTCGATGGGTGCCCAATCCCCATCTGCTCCAGTCCCCCTCCCCAAAAATACAGGTGGTATGCTGGGAGCCCACCCAGCACATCAAATGTACCTGTAAAACAAGGAAACCTTCCTGCAAAGTTTTTTTTTAAACCTGTAAACAAGAAAACGATCCCTCATTTTCTGCAGTCCCCCCTTCCCCAACTCGCACCCACCCTCTGTGCACCCACATCCCCACACTCCTCCTTCAACCCATACATACCTCCAGGGCCTGGCACAATGATCTTCGGTGTTGCGGGAACACGTCTGCACCCTTCAAAGCCAACCGTGAACAGAAGAAAAGCAGGTAAGCTGTATAATGGCATAAATGGGGGGTTTTCAACTTAGGTGGATATCACGGCCATTTTTGTGACTTTTAGCACCAAATTTTCAGCATGGGGTTCTTGGGACCCCATCTCATGAACTCATTCACTGTCATGTCGTTATTCGGTCCCAAAAGGTGATTTTGTGGTTACTGTGCAGAATAACCTTCTGGGACCAATTAACAAAACAACACAGTCACTGTTCATGAGGTGGGCTCCCAAAAAGCCTAAGTTGCAAATTTGGTGAAACAATTCCCCAAAATTACTGTGTTACAAGTGTGCATTGCGCAGTTCCCACACACGCTCGTAACTTTGAGAATTTTTAATATTTTCACTCCAGATTTTCAACATTGCCATTTTTCCATATCTTCTTATGAACAGTACAGCTCTCATTTTTTACATCTGGCCCCAAATGTGTTTTCACACATGTGGCACACAATGGCAAGGCTGCTGTGTGAAATCAATGTTTGGGACAGATTAAGAAAATCACATTGACTGTGTTCATCAGGAGAGATCCCAAAAACCCATGTTGCAAATCTGGTGAAAAAATTTCCCAAAATGACTGCGTTACCAGCGTGCATTGCACAGTTTCTACGCATGCTTGTAAATGACAATTTTTTATATTTTTACTCCAGATTTTGAGCATTGTCATTTTTGCACACTGCTTGATGAACAGTACAGCTGTCATTTTTCACATCCAGTCTGAAACATGTTTTCTCAACTGTAGCACACAATGTGCTGTGCGATATCAATGTTCTGGACAGATTAAGAAAATCTCAGTGCCACTGTTCATGAGCGGAGGTCCCAAAATGCCTATGTTGAAAATCTGGTGTAAAAAATTCCTTAAATAATTACATTATGGGTGTGCATAGTACAGTTTCTATGCACGTTGATGACTTCACCAATTTTGTTATAGTTTCACTCCAGATTTTTAACATTACCATTTTTGTACACCTCCTCATGAACAGTACAGCTGTCATTTTTCACATCTTGTTTGAAATGTGTTTTTGCACCTGTGATGCTAAATGGCACAGTCGCTGTGCAAAATCACCTTTCCGCTAACAAACTGACAGTGTCACTGTTCATGTGGTGGGGTCACAAAAAGCCCATGTTTATTTCTTTATTTGGTTGTTTAGAATTACAATCCTTTGAGTCAAAGGCTCCTTTATGAAGGCTCCACATCAATTACAGAGAAAACAATACATATAACAGACAATCGAATACAAGTGGTTAAGACAGGTACAGTTCATATACATAGTGAGCATACTGTGTTGCTTTATATACAACATAATGGTCTAGGATCATAGCATTAAAGGCATTGCTAGGTACAATCTTCAGTTCAAATAGAGAAAAAAAATGGGGGGAGGGATGACAGGGCTTAGGACAGGCCATGGGTAAGAGCCAAGATCAAGGACTGTATGGTGGCTCCGGGGGAACTAGGGATTGGGTAGTGAGAAAAGTAGAATGAGTGACACAGAAGGTCAGGAGAAAGTCAGAGGCTAGATGGAGTCGATTGTCAGAAAGATGGGCAAGAGAGAGAGAGAGCAGGGTGAAAGAAGGAGGGCTAAATGTTGAAATCTTGGAGTGAAAATACCAACAAAAACCCAGGGCATTAGGATTTCTGACCATAACGCCCTACTCTGTAGGGACTGACAGGCATCAGGGGTGTGACTTGGGATTGTTGGCTGTATTGCTCATGCCATTCCACCCCACCCCCACCCTGCAGTCAGTGACAGGCATTGAGGTGTTCCTTGAACTCTTCGGCCCCCAAAGTTCACCCCATTCTCCTATACTGCACCCATTTCAGCATATTTCCTTATGGAATGGGGTGAGTGTAAAGCTCAAACACCCCAAAGCACACCTCAACACTTGTTGGTGTCTGCAGGGTATGCTGAGATGAAATGGTGTAAGCATTATGGGTGACAAAACCAAAGACACACCCCACTGCCTGTCCATCTCTGCAGGGTGGGGGTGGGGTTGGCATCACTTCAGTACTTCACTGCCATTCTTATTCTGCATCTGTCTAACAACTGCACTTCCAATGCTAATGCCAGGAAGGAAACATCGGCATTGACAATTGCTTGTTTAAAAGATGGCCGTCTGATTACCTCAATTTTCATTTTTCATAAGAGTTATGCCAAACAAATGTAAATATCTCTACAAGTATACACATTACACATAAACCATCATATGAAACTTATTCAGGACAAAAATACCTTTCCAATGAGCCTATTCATTAAGCTGCACTAATTATATATTTTAAACTATGGCCATCTGATTACCTGAATTTTAAATTTTCTTCACAAATTTCACCTTTTGGATGGCTATATTTAAAAATGTATAATGAATTCAGATTACTGACTATGCTCATTTGAAAGGTCAGTTTATCCTGAACAACTTTCATTGTTGGTTGTATATTGGTATCTTGTATACTTTCTGAGATATTTACATTTGTTTGGCATGACTTCTACTGTGTTCACTCAGAGAGAAAAAAAATATGGTTGTTTGGAAGACCATATTTTACAAAATATAAAGAATTCAGATTAGTGATCACCCTCATGTGAAAGGTCTTTCTGCCTTGAACAAATTTCACACTGGTTATTTTTGTGCACCTTGAACAGTTTTAAAGATATTTAGATTTGTTTGGAAGGTGTGCACATTTGCTCTCAGAGAAAAGCAGCTTGGAGTTCTGTGAACATCACAGAAACATAAAAATGTAGAATTTGATGGCAGATAAGGACCACTCGGCTCACCTACTCTTCCCATTTCCCTACCTAATGGATAAGCTGCAGATCCTAGTTAACCAACAGCCTACTTCTTCCTACCCCCACTAGAATTGACTTACGTCTGTCCCATGCATTCTTGAATTCCCCCGCTATTTTTGATTCCACAACCTCCTCTGGAAGGCTGTTCCAAGCATCCCAACCCTCTCCATGAAAATATACTTCCTCACAATACCTCTGAGTCATTCCCTCCTCTATCTTTAAATTGTGCCCCCTTGTTCTTGCACATCTCTTTTTCTGAAAGATGCTACCCTCTTGGACTTCTCGAGGGTATACGTATTAAGCTCCTTTAGTCTCTCTTTGCATGTCTTCTGGTGCAGACCCTGTACCATTTTGGTTGCCCTCCTCTGGACAGCCTCTACCCTGTCTATGTCTTTGCAGAGATGGGGTCTCCAGAACTACATGCAGTACTCCAGATGGGGTCTCACCAACTGTCTGTTCAGAGGGATAACAACTTCTTGTTTTCTACTGGTGATACCTCTCCCTATGCATCCCAGTATCCCACAGCCCTCCTTACTGCCTTCTCACATTGTGTGCCCACCTTTAGGTCATCTGATATAACTACCCCCAGGTCCCTTTCCATTTTTGTTATTGTCAGTATCTCACCCCCCAGTATGTACTCTTCCCTGGGTTTTTGTTTCCCAGGTGCATTACTTTGCACTTCTTTGCATTGAATCTAAGCTGCCATACATTTGACCATTTCTCTAACCTTGCCAAGTCCCTTCTTATCCTTTCCACCCCACCTTGTGTATCAACCCTGTTGCAGATCTTTGTGTCATCTGCAAAGAGACATACTTTTCCTTCCAGTCCCTCTGCAATGTCACTTACAAAGACATTAAAAAAGACTGAGCCCAGTACTGAACCCTATGGTACCCCACTTGTAACCCCCCTTTCTTCACTGTGGACTTTGTTTATTATTACCCTCTGTGTACTGTTGTCCAGCCAATGTTTTACACAGGCTACCACCCTGGGACCCACCCCCAAGCTGGCTAATTTGTTTATTAATCTTTTGTGTGGGACTATTTCAAATGCCTTGCTAAAGTCTAGGTAGTCCATGTCCACAGCCCCTCCCTGATCTACTACTTTGGTCACCCAAGTCAAAAGAATGAAGGGAGTATGCTTTAACTGTCATAGGGAGTTGCAGTGTTATGGAAGGATACACTGAAAACTACTAAAAATGTGTTCCACGGAAACCCCTTTTCAAGCTAAAGCAATATGACTGTAGGATCCACCCACAGCCATAAAAATGAAGAGGTACTGTATTTCTCTCTTTTTTATGTCCCTGGTGTAGCTTAGGGTAAAGGTAGTGGCTCTCGAGCCACGGAGAACAGGACCCCTGCCTGACCTAGATGAGAAGCAATGAAGAAAAAATAACTCTCCCATGGTTTGGTCATGCCTGTCATAATTTTGATGGTTGTTTAAATTATATTTTCATATGTATCCTCTCACCCTTAGCCAGGACCCGACATCCCCCTGTCATCTGTGGGGATATACCTTACAGCACTCAGGTTGGACTATGTGCTATGCCTGGTTCCTTAAGATACTCAGGATATATAATTAGTATGTCTGGGAGTTCCATGACTGGCTGCAGGCCCGGCCGTGCTAATAATCATCCAGCCAGCCTGGAACCCCCATGGCTGTCATAGCAACAGAGGTGCAGGTAAAATCAAGTTTTCTAGGATGTGGGGTGCTGGACAAAGGGAAAGTGGTATGAGTAGAGCTGCTTTCAACCAGTCTACTAGGGTTGGAACCCACCAGGCAGCACCCCTGCTACTCACGGTTCAGTTACTGCACAAAGGCTAGAGACTGGAACATCAGATTCTGTGTTCTGTTACAGAGTAGAGGCAGGCTATGGTTTCCCTGATAGTGTCCTTGGCATGTTGCTGCTTCTGTGTTAAGGAGTCTATTCAGGGTTGAGATGGTGGTGCAGATCTGGTGCGTGGAGTCAATTATGTCTGCAGTGCAATCTCCTTGTCTACCTGATCTTGTACAGCTTCTTTGGTGGTGTGGTATTGTTTTTGCCTGTCTGGATACTGGACCACCAGGCTGGTAGGGTAGGGGGTTCTAAATTCAGCTTGTGGTGCTATTGTGTGTGGAATACTGGTATGTACTCCCATCACCTTTGTATGAGCATGGCAGATAAACTAATGTGGGCTGTTCCCAGGGTCGCAACCTCTCTAACCCAAAGGTCTTTTTTCTACAGAGCACCGTCTTGGTACAATGAACTCCCTCTGGCCATTACCTCGATCTCCAGACTATGCCCCTTCAAAATAGCCATCAAAGACCTCATCCTCTCCATCCATCACTGCCAATGCACCGGCTAAGCAAGGGATGCTGCCTAGCACCACCAATACCTGACCACTGGGCCTATACCAAACCTACCTGGTCCTGCCACAGTGATGGAGCAGGGATCATGATGCCAGCTGGTGCTTATAAACCTGCATCTTAACCTTCCTTATCACCTATACCACACAGAGAGAACTTGGGCTAAAGTTCTTTTATTCTACTTTTGTTAATGTAATGACTGTGTTATTGATAATGTCGGTATCCCGACTGCTCGCACCACTTGCAATTACAAGCACCTTAACTGGACCTGTCTAGCTACTTAACTGTATGAGCCTCACCATCCTATTGTTTATACTGCTCACTGACTATTACAAGCTCCTTTCCGGACTTGTATAACAATCCAATTGTATAGGCCTGACTGTACTGTTCATACCCTGTTTTCTTTCCTCGTTTCCTCATTGTAACATTGTATACTGCTTGTCACTGATCTGTATTGTACTCCGACGTGGAGCTTTTGTAAATGAGTCCCTGACTCAAAGGTTATAAATCTGATATCTTCAGTAAATAAATAAATAAAAAATGATGGTGGGCACACAGTCATTGTCTAAAAAGAATTTAGTTAAGCCGTACAAACATACGAATGTGCCAGCAGAAACAGACCACCTGGTCTATCTACATCTGCTCGAGTGTGCAGCTAGCACCCCTAGTTTGCAGCTGCCTCACCCCCCCTCCCTTTTGTCATCCCACCTCCCCCACCCTCACTCTCCTCTGCTCCCTGTTCCACACCCTTTTAAAGCTGTTCACAGATTTACATGATACCACCCATTCTGGTAGTGCATTCCATTTTGCTATCACCCTCTCCATCAAGTAGAGCCTCCTCATTTCCCTCCTAAATCTTCCCCCTCTGTTCTTAGCCCAAGCCCCCTGGTGTTCCTCCCCATCCTTAGCCTAAAATGCTTACTGCTGCTGCCATGCTATACATAGCACCATGCCCTTGTTGTGGTAGGTGTTAAATTGGATAAAGACTAGTGTCGGTCTGGTGGGGAGGAGTGAGTTTTGGGCCAAGTGCTTGATGTGAGCTCTCAATGACTAGCTCACATGAGGGATCCAGTGAGAGGGCTGTATGCAGCGGTGCATCCAGGAAGTCATTCATATTGTGGCTCTCAGAGTCCTTGGGCACATCATAGATTCTTACGTTCTTTCAGCATGGCTGATTTTCTGCATCCTCCTGTTGGTTTATGATTTCTGCCAGTGTTTCTTCTCATTGCAGCATCACCAATTCCAACTTTCCCAGGTGGGAGTCAGTGAAATCAGTGCCTTTTTTGGATTTTGTGACACAGTGTCCCAGGACAGCAACCTCATCTTTAACAGAGGACAGGGTTTCCCCTTCATTCATAAACTTCCCTCAAAATGCTTGAAGGTCTTGTAGGATCACATCAGGGTTCTTGTTCTTGCTTTTTAATTTTGGATAATTCGACTCTATTGTGGAAGGAGGAGCCATGCCAGAGGTATCAGATTGTGTGGAGTCAGATTATTCGGCCACATCAACTTCTCTCATCTGTGGGCAGAATGCTAAATTTATTCCTAGAAGGCTTCATACTCAGTGAGTGTACCTCTCCTCTGCTATCCTGGTGTTGAATTGCAAAACACACTGATTAAATGGGTTATTTTAGCCATTTGGAGTGAGTAATCGAGGATCCAGCAGCAGTTAGGTAGATGACATCCCAAGAAGTTCCCCTCTGAATGACATCACTGAAAGATGTAATCTACATGGTCACTGAAGCCTGGTAAAGTGTAAAAGTCAGAGACAATACAAAAAACATGGCAAAACGCCAGTATCTGATTTGTGAGAACAGAGACTGAGTGGCAGGCCTCCCAGTGGAAAATGTTGAGAACGTCAAGAATGGGAAGAACATAGCTGGCAGTGCAGCAAACTCAGAGCTCTGTGTGCTAGCAGCAGTATTACTAGGAGCACTGCTTACTGTCTCAGATGTGGAGTAATGGGTGTGCTAGGATGGCACTCAAGAGGGGCATGAACTGCAACAGTAAGTGAGGACTTGATGGTCAACCTTATTTGCAGCAGTTCAAACACCAACACCAGTTCTGATTCTGAGGATCATACCCCTCCCCCCCACCTCCACCTATACTAACATACTCAGAAGTTGAATTTTACTCTGAGGTACATGGAGTCTCAACCTTACCACAGTCCAGTAGACCTGGTGCGCATATTAAATCTACAGACATGGGCAAGTAAAAAGTGATCTGAGGGACTCAAACAAAAAAAAAAGTAATTTCTTTTTACAAAAAAAAAAGAAAATAGATTGTGTGCTGCATCAGCAGAATGTTTTTACAGATGTACAGAGGTAAAGTACCTTTAAATTTTTGTCTTAAATGAATGATGAAATAAAGAATAAAGGAGAACATTACTGAGCTCTGGTGATTTTTGATTGTCTGTGATCATGTTCATCCAGTGCAGCAATGGCAATTCTCATAATCTGAACTCCTGATTATCCAGACTTTTCGGATGTCCCTCAGGCGGTTTGAATAATTAGGAGTCTACTGTACATGCATACATACATAAACACATACATGCACATACAACTTTAAGGAGAAAAGGAAAGCATTAGTCAGTTGAGTTTCTTTCTCCCAACAACTCAGTAGGAATACCCTATCACCCCATTTGCAATGATTATGAAGACAGAAGTAAGAAATTTTGAACAAAGTTAGGGAATAATTGTCAAGAGCAGATGATCCCAAAAGGGTTACAAGATCTTTTTTTTTCAACTTTCTGTCTGTGTTCCTGAGACGGCAGTGGATGTACCCCCTCTCTGCACCTGAACCCCACACCCAGCATCTCCTATCAGGCCACCCCAGTCTGGGAAAGCCTGCAGTTTGCCATCTGCAGGAGGGCTCCTCCCACGGGTGAGGAGAGAGACTAAAATCCACCTGAGGCTCCAGCTGAGGCTACAACCTAGGGCATCATTTGGGCAGAAGTCCAGGGGCATCACAGTGCTAGGCCCAGAGGAGTTTTTCCCTTACTTGTCCCCGGAGGCGTGAACATGCAGAGATGTCATCACAGGGTGGGTATGCTCCTGCACCCACTCTGCAGACGTCCACTATCATCTCCCAACTACAGAGTGACCCTGGCGTGTATACCTAGCCTCCACCTGGTGTCACTAGATGCCAGGAAACCATGACCTCCCCCCCCAGAGGAGGGGAGCTGGCCATGGTATGCTCATCCTACCTCCCCCGGCCAACACTCTGACATTGTGTGCTCGCACCCGAAAAAGGGTCATCAGCACCGCAAGTGGCATCACTACAGCTGTGCTGGTGGGCAGCCTGAGGTTACAAGATCTTGATTAGGATTTTCAAACAGGATCAATATTTTCAAAGCAGAATTCCATCTACACTGCCAGACCATCTATTAGAGGGTCTAGCAGTTTGGATGGCCAATGTGGAGCTTGCATAAAAGAATGACACATGCATTATTTTATGACACATGCATTATTTTTAAGGCTGCTTGGCATAGCCATCATGTTTATCATGCACACACAAGAGTAGGTTTATAGGAAGGAAGCAGGAACATTACCTAGTAAATTGTGAACTTTTTGTGTGTGTGTCTCCACCTCACTCTGCCTGACCAAGGATATTACATACAAACTGCATATAAAGGCTTACATAGTATAATAAATTTCACATACCCCACTAATACAAAACATCATGTGCACTATATGCAAATCACTGTGCATTGACTGTACTTTCCATGATGCTTTGCATTAGCATGTGTGTGTAATTTGGTATTTCTGTGTCCTGTGCTGGTCCTTTTGTGTTCTGATAGTTGTCTGCTGGCCATTCCTTTTCCCTAGTTACATGCCTATGAAAACTAAGGACTGCCCAAAGCAGGAGTTAGAGGCATGGTTACAGTGGTCCTTGGGCACAGCCTTGCTGCAAGTTAACCTTATTTCAAAGACTGTTTTGTTCAGGTTTGACTCAACATTCTAAATTTAAAGGAGTCACGTGATGAGCTGATCGGGACAGACGTGTCCCGAGTCTCTCCGAGGCCTCGCACTATAAAAATTAAGCTTTCTTGCTCCAGAACTGGCAAAAAGTACTTTACCTTAGCTGTTAAGAGCTCCAGAGACTAACGAGAAGCTTACTTCCTGGCCAGACGCTTTAGAGCCGCTGGAGTTTTTAGGACCGGGCGATTCCAATAACTAATACGGGCGATTGGCAAGTTCAGGGCCGCGACCTTTGCTGAAAGATGGAAGCCGACCCTGGAGCCTCTGGCAGGGCGTAGCTCCAGCCACCAAGAGACCTAAGTCTCAGTCTCCTACCATACCAGCGCAAGGCGGGGAAGCAGGGAATGAAGGGGGCCTAAGCACTAATGCAGATGACATTCGGGAGATTAAAGCACTTTTACAAGGGCTGGTGCTGGATTTTGCTGAGGTCAAACCGGCGTTACACTCTCTGGCACAAAGAATGGGCGATGCTGAAGCCCAGATCTCATCGCAAGAGAGGAAGGTTTCTGTACTCGATCAGGAGGTGGGGATGATTCGGAGAAAGCTGAAGAAATTGGAGGAGAGGGTGGAAGACCAGCAATCAAGAAATCGTAGAAACAACTTGATTCTGGCGGGGCTACCAGAGAAGGCTGAAGGCTCTGACTGCATTTCTTTTATGCAGGAGCTCCTGTTAAATCTGCTAGGCCCTACACCATTTGGGGAGGGGTATAATCTGGAAAGAGCCCATCGGGCACTACGAGAGATGCCACCGCCTGGGGCGAGACCCCGAGTTATAATAATGCGATTCCTTAACTATAAAGAAAAATCTCATGTGCTGCTTGCTGCCAGACAAAAGAAGCCCCTGCAATGGAACGGTGCTTCATTATGGTTTTCAAGATCAGACGCCAGCGATTAGAGAAAAGCAGAAAAGTATGTTGATATCAAGAAGCTTTATCTTGCAGGGATAAGATTTCGGCTCCAATTTCCCGCTACCCTGGTGGTGCATCTTCAGACCGGGGAGAAGAAGTTCCTCACGGCAAAGGATGCGATGGATGGGCTACGGGTTGAGCTCCCAGATCTATTCAAACCCCTAACATGACTGTTTGAGGGCAAGGACCAGAGACCAACCCATATTGGGTAATCCTAATTTGGTTATAGGGGGTTGGGTACTTGGTCACCGGTGGTCTAATTATTTGGGTGGCTTAAGATTGATTGATACACAGCAGGGAGATAAAACAGTTTTACCACCACAATGCGAGGGATTGTCCTTTTTTCAAAGATTGCAGCTTAAACAAATGATAGCTGGGTTCCGAAGGGTTGGGGACTTTTCAGATAACTTCCTCGCATGGGGAATTTAAGGAAGTTCTTCCGGAAAGCTCTCACCACTCTCACAAGTTTATAAACTTCTCCCCTGGACTTCCTAATTCTAATACTTCTACACAAATTCCTTACTGGGACAAGGTGTTGGCTCCTAAAACCTTAGGTGGGAAAGCATTTGGAAGGCCACTAAATACAATGTGATTCCCAAATATAGAAACATGCAGATTTTTGTGGTTCACAACATATACTATACCCCTGTAAAGCTATATGGTAGAGGGTTGAGACAGACAGATCTGTGTTTCAGGTGAGTGAAGGAAGTGGGTGACCTGTTACATGTAATGTGGGGATGCAGTAAAATCTCTCCCTTATGGAGGGAGATTAAACATGATATGGATCCAATGCTAGACTATATGGCTTTTATAACTCCAGAAGTATGCATTTTGGGTGACTTTTCTCAGATTACAGGGACTGCACCCAAATTTCACCTTTCCTTAATGGTGTCGGTAGTCAAGGCGTTCTTAGTAAAGCACTGGAAGGACGATCAGGTTTGTGCATATGAACAAAGGGTGAAAGAAATGCTGGGGGTATTGGTCAAGATAAAAAGACACCTTTTCTCGGAGGGGAGACAGGAGCTGTACGCTAAAAGATGAGCAATATTGGATGCGATCTACTCCCAGCAAGTCACAAGCTCTGGAACACAGGTCTGTCTGTCAGACAAGGATTAGCAAAGGATTATATGCTGGAGTGTTTAATGCCTATATTGTTTTGTGCCTTTCGTACCTTGTTTACATTCTTTATTTTCCCCAATAATTTGGGTAATGTCAACGGGGTCAAGCTGAGTTTATTACTAAGGTTAAAGGGGATTGATTGTGGTCTGCAAGGGCTTAAGGGGTTGGGGACTCTCTCTCTTTCTAGGGGGACACACTGGGAAGTCAGTCCGGAGTATTTAGGCTTCATGCTGGGCTGCAGGTGACAACAACACCCCTGCAAGTGGGACTTATAAGGGAGGTTTGAGTTTCTGGGGCTTTCTTAACATTGGCCAGTGCACTATACTAAGGCACTATTGATTTTGGAATTTTGGCCATAATACGGGGCGGCTCCTCAGTGTGCTTGTACATAGGGGTTGTACATAGTTTGCACAGCCAGTTTTGGGTTGTGTCCCTGGCCTGGCCAGGTATGTGTAGTGTATGTGTGTCTGTTTGTCTGATTTTCTGAAAACGAATAAATGTGTTTTAAAAAAAAACATTCTAAATTTAAAAATGTATGTTTGTCTTAAAAGGATTTCAACCACTATGTATATTATGTTCTTATATGTTGTAAATGAAACCTAGCATTACCCTATGAATATGTAATAGGTTATAAGTTGACGAGGTGATCCCAGGGGTAGGATATAATCTCCCCATACACACACAGACACACCTGCAGTGCAATTTAGTAATTATTTTTTTTACCAGCTTGAAGTAATGTTTCCCACTAAGTTGCATTCAGACCTAGACTATCCTCAAAATATCAGCCATAACTAATTTAGTGGAACAAAGTAATGGATTAATATTCTGAAAGTCTACTTCAAACTTTGCTGAAATTTTATAACTGACATCAGCAATGACATCTAACAGTGCCTCTCCTACTACATAAATTGTATTGAGAATGAAAGAATGCTCTGCACTGGGGAACAAACCCAGGCTTGTGTAGGGCTGAAATCTACACAAAGATCTAAAGACCCTATCACTGACATCATCAATAACATTGTGCAGCCAAATCACTTAGAATGTAACCTTAAACTTGACTGAATGCAGAAAAGAACACACATGATGCTAAACGGTGCTTACTGTCTTATGCCAGTTTGCACCTTAAATGTGTCTTAAACATATATCCAACAATATCATGACTAATATATGACGTTTATAATATCACAAAAGTGTAGATGAAATGCATAAAATTTTCAAACCCACAGCAATCATATGCATATCTCTCTGATAATCACTACTGAACAAATTCTGTATCAGAAGGGTTTTGTTATTCCATAATCTCACTTTATTTTACCCATAGTGCAAATGAACACAACATAAACGAAGACCTGAGGCTCACAGGGTTTAGCAACCATTTGAGCCTCAGGTTCTTAGGGCCCAAAGGAACATTCATGAGTAGAATTTCCAGACTGTTTTTTTTTTCTTAACCAATTGTAATTTATACTGTAAAATATGTATGCAATAATATTAATCCCAGCAAATCCTCAACAGCTGTTTTTTTTCCAGATTCAGCCTTTTCAATTATCATAAAATAGTTTTTAGGATATGGACATGAAGCTATGTAACAGCAGGCTACTGTTCAACATTTTAATGAGCTTCTTGTCCAAATATCAATGTTTCATTTATTTATTTATGTATTTATTTATTTAAGTCTCGGAATTACAAAAAACTTTGAGCCAGAGGTTCATTTACAAAGGCTCCACGTCAAAAACATAAGTGACAACAGGACATACAAAAAGGTAAATAATTGTACAATGGTTGAAGGATGGTAAAGAGTACAAGAAACACAAAAGTATTCTACATTATAAGTGCAACAATAGCAACATGATTACAGGTACAAGGCATTTACAGTTTATTATGTAGTAGCAATCTGAGTAAGAGACCTTGTCAAAAAGTTATAGTCTGAGTGTTGAAGGGGGGCAGACAGAGGGAGAGTAGAGGGAGAGCTCATGGGGTGGGGAAGGAGGCTAGCAGAGGAGAACAGGGGGAAGGGGAGGGGAGGAGAGTCTGAGGGCAGTACACCGTACAGTATGGGGATGGCAGATGGTGGCTATGAATGGAGTAGGAAGGATAGGTGGAGTAAAGCAGATTAGGGAAATAGGTGGGGCATGAGAAAGAAAAGAATAAGAGGGGGAGGGAAGGAGTAAGACATGGCAGTCACAGCTGCAGAATTTCAGTGAGATGTTGCAATTTGTGTTTGAAAGACCCAATACTAGTGCTGGCTAGTAGATCAGGTGGGAGATTATTAAGACCATTGGGTGCTATGTACATAAAGGTCCACTGGGCCTGAACAGTATGAAAGAAAGGGACCTGGAAGTTAGGGTTTGTTGAGCTGTGGTGGCTTTGTGATCTGCTGATGACCTTCAGAAGCGAGGTGGGCAAAACCGAGGCTGCTCTTCAAGGCGAATAAATAGGTGTGATAGGAGATTCTGCCCGGGAGGTTTAGCCAGTTGACTATGGTGTATAGGTCACATGTGTGGGTGTAAGGGAGGGAGACCCCAGTAACTAGGTGGCAGGCTTTGTTTAGGGCAACACTTAGCCTCCAGAGGGTGGTGCTGATGGCAGAGCCATAGATTATAAGCCCGAAGTCTACAAATGAGAGGACAGAGCTAGTAATGATGAGATGGAGGGCTTCTTGCGTTATATAGTGTCTGTGTCTGTTAAGGACCCCTATCCTGGTGCTGACTACTTTGGACGTTATGTTAACATGTTCAGCATAGGTTAAGTTGCTCTCTAGAGTTATGCCTAAGTATTTTAAATGACGTACCTGTTCAAGGGGTGAGCTGAGGTTGTTAGTTAAGAATAGTTGGGTGTTTTTGTACCTGTTGTGAGTACTGCAAACAGCATGACTTTGGTTTTCTTATAATTCATGACTAATTTATGATCAATGAACCAGGTCTTAACAGCAGTGGAGCTATGCTGCAAGCTGCTAATGAGGGCAGTGGGACTGGACTGGCTGGTGAATAGTACTGCATCATCAACATACAGTAGCAGATTGGAGGGGCAAACTTGATGAAGGAAGTTCAGGTAGAAGTTAAATAGGAGTGACCCAGAATAAATCCCTGAGGTACCCCAGAGCACACAGGGACACAAGAGAGTGGGTATAAAGTATTTTTACTGTTTGCGTTCTGTCATTTAGATAGTTTTTAAACCAGGAGGTGACTTCCTATGAGAGACCAAAGGTGGGTAGACACTATAGTAACAGAGCGTGGTTGACGGTGTCAAACGCCTTCATTAGGTTGATATAGACAGCCCCCACTAGGTATCCATGATCCAGAAATTTATGGCTATGGTCAGTAAATTCAAGCAAGGCTGAAGTGGTGCTGTGCCCCTTATGAAAGTCGTGCTCTTGGGTGCATTGTAAGTTATAGGTGTTAAGATATTCAGTCAGCTGATCAGCAACAACCCACTGTAAGGCTTTGGAGAAGGGTGAAAGGATGGAGATTGGGTGGAAGTTAGAGTGGGTAGCCCTGTCACCAGACTTATGTACCGGGGTAACCACCACCACTTTCCAGGCCAAAGGGAGTTGGTTAAGGCAAAGGGATAAGTTGACAATTTTGGTGAGTGGAATCAACACTGGGTCTAAGGTAAGGTGGAGCATTTTAAGATCTAGGGCATCGCTGCTGAATCTAGAGTTACCTAGGGCCCGCAGCAGATATTTTTTCGCAGTTTTGGTGGTAACTGCTATGAAACAGAAGGGAGGAACAGGTGGGGATGGGTTAATGTTGTGCTCACAGGTGTGGGAGGGTGGGTTGTCAAACAAATTAGGAGGAAGTACCCCACTGAGGTCGGAGAAAACAGTATTGAATATGTCTGCCATTTCTTTTGGGTCCTGTGTTGTGGTGCAATTTACATTAAGCATACAGGGAGGTGATCTGCTGGGTTTACCAGTTAGATTCTTTATATTCTCTCCAATTTTTTTGCTATCCCCATTAGAGTTGGTGAACCGTTCTTTGAAATAGGTGGATTTTGCCCTGTGTACTGCCTGGGAACAGGCATTTCTAGCCTCTTTGCATTTTTGCCAGTCCCTGGGGTTATTGGTAACATAAGTCATGAGCCAGAGGTGGTTACAAGTAGCCTTAAGGTTTAGGAGGGGAGCAGTGAATGAGGAGTTGTTGTAATCTTTACATTTTTGCTCTCTGAGTGGAGCAAAGATGTCACAGGCATTATTGAAAAGGGAGATGAAGTACTCAAGGGCATGATCAACACTTGTGACTGTGTCAGTTAGTGACCAGTTACACAGCCATAGGTACTCCTGACATTTCAATAGTTGCCCACGTCTTAGAGTGCAGTGGTAAATAGGTTTGATGGTAGGTTTTGGGCATTGAACTGTCCAAATACAAGAGATTGGTGAGTGGTCACTGAGTGAGTCTGGTAAAACCTGAGTGTCTGATATTCATCCTTAGAAAGAGAGCAGCAATTTTTATCTTTTATTCTGGTCATATCATTTTGAGTACATACGCCTAACAATCTCTGTTTAGCTATAAAAGCAAACTGTTTTGTTAGTGCTAAGGATTGTGTTTCCATTATATCCGGCAATTCTATACTGGACTCAGTTGCTGAGGTATTCTTTATTTTTCCTTTCCAAAAATTAAACTTTATTCTAGAAGACATTTTTCTTGATAACCAACTCATTTAATCTTGCTGAAAATAGCATTTAGCCCTCTCTGAACCTCAATCAGAGTCTGAGATAACTACATTGTCATCATAGAGGAAAATTGGGATTTTGGTGACATCAGTTTTTGGAGTGTCCATTTCTAGAGAGGAAACCACTGAGATCGGACTGTTAACATATATATTAAGTTGGAGTCAAAGGCCCTCCTGTTTTAATACCAGATTGATCTGATTTTTTTTCCCATAACTGCTCAATATGTCCTGTTCTGACTCTAGATTTAACGCTGTTATGTAATAGTTTTACTATTTCTAATAATCTTAAATCAGTGCCCTTCTCCAGAAACATATTCAATAATAGGGAACAATTGAAAGAGTCAGATGCCACTTTAGTGTTTATGAAAGCTGTATATAGATTTATTTTTCCATGAATACAATATTTAATCACTAAATGATTTAAAATGAACAAAGTAAATTGTTGAAAGGCTTGACTTATAGCCTGCCTGAGTGACCTGTATTACATTGTGTGATGATACCCAAACCTAGAGTTTCTATAGAATATATCTTGATCAGACTGTCTCAGGTAAACATAATAACATAATTGTCCATTTATTTAAAAAAAAAGTTTTACCAGGAGAGACATACTGACCTGATAATAGTTTGTTTCCAGATGTGTCCTGGGCGAGGGAGGGGTAAGGAAGATGGTACAGAAGGAGAAAAATTAAAAATTAATTAGCAAATTATCTATTACAGGTCAACTATGATTTATTCCTTTTTAAAAAAAAATGTGCACTATAATTCCAACATTTGAATCTGTCAAAAGAATAAATAATGTATTAATATGTTTAGAAACAGCTGAAAGAATATTTGCCCACCAGTTTACATGTGTCTGAAAAATTTACATGGGAAAACCATCTTGGCCAGTAGCTTTGTTTTCTTTGAGTGACAGACATAGTAGTAATATCATTTAGAGAGATGAATTCCCATAGAGGAAGGGACTCTGGATTTATCTTTGTAAAAACTATGTACATAGAGATATCATATAGATTTATTTGGCCATGAACACAATATTCAATCACTACATGATTTAAAACACAAAGGTGGTCAGTAGCCGACCTGGTGGTGCTGAGGGTTGCGGCGCTGGATGCCACACCTCATGCCACATCAATGATCCGGGGTCGGGAGTAATGGTGGGCAAAGTGGCCGAAATTTGCTCCACAAAGTGATTCACGGAGTAACGCAGAATCTGTGAAGTACTCCGCAACTAGAGGCGGAGTACTTCGCGTCATAATGGGGAATGCAAAGTCCATTAAAAACAATGTGCTGGATTTTCAAGGCCCTGATGCAAGCTGCGACAATGGCAGCTTGCACCGAGTGTAGTACGACCGGTACCCTGCGCCTGAATTTCTAATTTACAAGTTCCTGGCACCTAAGTCCAGTGGCTTGCAGCAAAGGGGGTCCTGCACCTGACGTATGGTGCACCACCCAGAATGCCACAATGGCTGTGGGGTGTCCGCAGCACCCACAGACAGGGGCTGGCAATTGGTCAATGCCCCCCCAACATCACTGCACCACCGGCACCAGTGCCACCACACACCTGGCACTCTGGTGGGCTAGTGTCTTCTCTAGGGTTATTCAGACTTTCCTTCTCCATACCTCACTCCTAGCGATTGACTTACTTTCACATGCCACCAGTTGTTAACGAGTGTCTGTGTGTGTACTGTATACTGTATACAGTACACCCACTGACAGCTCATTTGGTGACTGGGCCATGGTGGCATGTGGAGGGCAGTGCTGGTCACTGGATCGGGGTATGGGAGGGGGGTGGGAGTGCTGAGATGGGTACCACCTGGGGGGGTTGGCAGGATGCACAGACATGGGTATTGTGAACTGTGGCAGGGGGTGAGCGGGGGACCGCCCAAATACCAGGGATTGCCCACCAGGGATTGATCGGGGCAGGCCACACAGTGGCACGCACAGCATGACCCCCCAGGAGCTGTCTAAGTCCCCTTATACCAGACCCTCACTGGTCTAAGGGTCCTTTGCACTTGGTTCTCGGGGGGGGGTCTTTCAAAATCTGGATCCAAGGGCAGCAGCAGTCTGGGTCTGCTGCAAGCCCCCAGGGCCATGCCGCAGCTGCTTTCATGGCACAAGGATGGTGCTAGCACATTTAGATGCAGGCAGCCTGATGGGTGGCACAGGCTGTCTTTCAAATTGCACTTGGTGAGAAGGCCCTTGGCGCAAAGGTGCCCACTGCGTCAGACCTGTTTGATAGAAGCTCATTCAGTCTAAGGCCATTGAAAATCCAGCCCAATGTCTTTGCATTATTCCGCCTTCTCCAAACCACTTCTTCACAATTTTAAGGCGAAGTACATTGAAATCAATGTACTTTGCCTCACTTTGCCTTGTTTTTGAGCTGTAAAGGTGAATTTTGCGGTGGTTCATGGGATTGCAGGTCACATGGGCTCTAGATTGTTCTGCACAGCCTCAGTTCTATGTAGTGTGTGTAGTGGAAGATGGAGACAGTTTTCTCTCAGAGCTCTGTGATTCAAATCTTCTAAAAGCTGTTAAAAAAGCCTTTTTGAGCTATTTTTTTTTTACTCACAATTTAGTACATCGGTTATAGAAAACCCTCCTGTGCTCATATCATTGAGTGTTTATTGTTTGTGTGTGGATTTTGAATGTTAATTTAGAACAGACTGTGTACTGTGAAGTGTGCTTTGGGGGGAAGGGCGTATCTGTGGTGTAGGTAGATTAACTGGGAGAAAAAGGCAGTCTTTCTGTTTTCATTATATAATTCACTTGTATAACTGTGTTAATGTACACACAGTAATATTTTCAGTAATTCTTGACATTTTTTTGCTGATTGTTATGCTGCAGCAGTGTATAATTTCAGTGTGTTTAAAACATTTGGTTATATTACTAAAGGTTTTCAGTTTGCTACGCATTACTTGTAGTGTGTGTGTGTGTGTGTGTGTGTGTGTGTGTGTGAGATGCATGCCTTTAAACCAGACACCTTTTATTGTGCCACAGAGTAATTGCAGCAGTGTGAACTTGCTATCCACCGCACCTGCATGAATTTTTTATACTGCTTTGCAGTATCTTTACTGGTAGTGGACTGTTACTGCCATGCACTATCCCAGCCCAACCAGCAAAAGGTGTTGTTTTCCATATTTGGATTTGTGACTTGTAAGCACTGGTTACTGTAGGTGTTGTTGTGCCGTTTGCATCTGCACTTCTTGAGTGTGCAGCGCAATTTTAATCTGTCTGTGCATTTGCAGTGCACCATTAATTCTGGGAGACTTTGCATTTCTTGTTATGCTCTCATTTCACTCTGTCAGCACTGGAGACTTTTCTGAACACAAGACAGTAGCATTTTGGGGATGCACATTAACTCTGGTGACTGTGTGGGATCACTGCACGCATGACAGAGTGCACCATTAATTCTGGGAGACTTCACATTTCTTGTTACACTCTCATTTAACTTCGTCAGCACTGGGGAATTTTCTGGGCACAAGTCAGTAGCATTTTGGGAATGCACATTAATTCTGGTGACTGTTTGTGACTACTGCATGCATGACGTCTGAGTGCGCATTAATTCTGGGAGACTTTGTATTTCTTGTGCTCTCATTTCACTTCATCAGAACTGGGGAGTTTTCTGGACACAAGACATGAGCATTTTGGGGATGCACATTAATTCTAGTGACTGTGTTCCTGTGCAGTTCTCCTGCGAAATTTAAATTTGCTGCATCTCTAGTTGGGAGTGATCTCGGATGTTGGAGGGTCAGCTGGGGGGAGGAGGATTGAGCATCCCAGGGACTGGTCTCCTCCTCCATAGAGGGAGGGGTGGGAATACCACTGCTGTGCTGGCTCCTGGTGGAGACTGGGGGTTGGTGCATGCAGGCAGTCCATTGAAGGGATGGCACAGATGGCGTCAGGCATGCAGTGCACAGATGTGCAAATGGCAGTGTCATTGATGTCTTGTACATCCGTGCCAAGGGATGGGATCTCTACAATTCAAGAAAAATCTTCTGATGTGCAGCATGACATCTGGTCCTTCGGCACTGCGGCACTCTGACTCAGGACAGCTCCTCCCAGATCCGGACCCTCGGCTTCCACGGTGGTGGGGTACGTACACACCATGAAGCAGCTGGTGAGAGGAAAGGAGGTGGGGGTCAAACTCAGCAACTGGGAGTGGCGTGGGGCTGCAGACCTGGACTAATAAGGGGGGGACCACATTTAACACCCCCCCCCAGCCTGAGGAGGCAATAAAAGAAACTAGCAAAAAAAAAAAAAAGACTAAAACCTGCCTGTGCTTCCCCTATCAGGTTCTGTGATGATATCCAGACCTGGAGTTTTTCTAGAATCTAGCTTGAGTATTTTCTCAGCAGACATAATAATATAATCCTCAAATTCTTTAATAAGTTCTACCAGTAAAGACATACTGCTCTGATTACAGTTTATTTCCAGATGTGTCCAGGGTGAGGGGTATGGAAGATCATACAAAAGGAGAAAAATTAAAAAATTAAATAGTCAACGATCTAAAACAGGTAGGTCTGATTTACTCCCCTTTTCAAAAATGTGCATTATTGTTCCAACATTTCAATCTTTCGAAATTATTGACTTATGTATTAATAGTAATAAAAACAGCTGAAAGAATAGTTACCCACTAGTTCATATTCGTATGAAAAATATTTATTGGTACACCATCAAGGCCAGTGGCCTTATTTTTTTCTTGAGCAACAGTTAGATAAAGGAATTATATAATTCAAAGATATATGGATTCCCATAGAGGAAGGAACTCTGGATTTATTTTTGGAAACTCTGTAATATAACTGGGTTAATAGCCTGCATTACTTTCACATCTGCTATGACTTTAAAGATTGACTCATAGGCCCCGATATTCAGAATTGCACCTGGCAATGGTGCATGTGGTGGTGCAGCACAACTGCGTTGCACTGGTGCAACTCAGGGATATATTTAAAAGAGATGAGCAATGGTGCATTTCCTCTGAATATATCAGGTAATGCACACTGTGCAAATACAATATGCTGGCGCATCCCCCCAGACAAGGCTGAATACCAGGAATGGGAACTGTGCCAGTGCAACAGAGTTATGCTGTGTGCAAATTCCTGATATTCAGCCAGCAGTATTCAAATGGGGCCATAATGCATGCATGGTGCAAATGGGGCCATTTGCATGTCATTATGGCCCCATTTGCATGAGTTGTGCAGGGCAGGCCAGCGAAATGCATATGGACCCTGCACAGCATGTGGTGCTGCCAGACGGTCCTAGAGGCACTCCCCTCCCTCCCTGTAGCTGTGATCGACGAACATAAGGGAGACATATATCCCTGGTAGTCTAATGGCACCCCCTCCCTTCCCATAGCAGCGATTGCTGAAAATAAAAGCTAAATATCCCTGGTAGTCTAGTGGTACCTCCCCATCCATCCTGATGCTCTGATTGATGTAAATAAAAGTAAAATATATCACTGGTAGTATAGTGGTACCCCCAACCCTCCTGATGCTCCAATCACTGAAACTGAATGACTTCCCCAGTCGTGGTGGTCTAGTGGTACCCCCCCATCCTGCCCATAACCCTGATTGCTGGTACACCCAACAAAAATAAACCCCTGGTGGTCCAGTGGCTTCCCCCACTCCCCACCCACACAAGACCCTCTTCCCACGTAGCTCTCCCCCCCCATCATCGGTGGGCAGCAGCAAATCCACCCACATACCACTGCGGCTTCCTGTCGAATGACAGCTTACAGTATCAGGTGTAAGCCTATTGGTCCACACTGTGGACCAAAGGGCTTGCAGTGCTTATTGTAATGGTCATTCACAAATATGTGAATGAATGACAGGCATGGCACTCAGGGCATAGCACTCAGGGATTGGGGAAGGGCCACTAGACTGCCAGGGAAACATTTTTTAAACTGTCAGGATGGTGATCAGAGAATGGGGAGGAGGAATGGACCACCAGTCTACCAGAGCAGTTTTTTTTTTATACAGGAATGGCGATCATGGATGGAGGGAGGCCACTAGACCACCAGTGACTATGGTTGTGTTGGGCAGGGGTTGTGGGGGGCAGCACTAGAATACCCACAGCCCATGTAAATGAGCCCATAATGAGCATGCAAATGACCAGCTTGCACCTTGCATGCCAACAGGTTCATTTGCATGGCTGCTTTTGTGAATATCAGCTAGCACTCCAGCACTATTCATTGCAGGGCCATTTCAGGGAATGCAGGTCAGGGCAGCACTAGTGGGACTAGAAGAAATGGCAATTGGGGTTACCGCTGCCTCTACCTACCCCTATTCACAGTTGGATAACGCCCTATGCTATCCATCTGTGAATAGCATTTTTTACCACATGGGCAATGGCAAAGTGCAACGTAAACTTTTGCGCAGCACTTTGCACTTTTTTGTGAATCCTGCCCCAGGTCACAGGTCCCATGAAGAGAACTGTAGCAGAATGTTGCCCATAAAAACCAAAATGCAAAATACAGTTTTTCATGTCACTTTTTATTCAGGTATAGCTAAATATGGCTAGTTTAGAGGAACAAATAACATTCCTGAAAATAAGAACTGTATACACAGCTGCCAGTTATAAATGATTTCCTGTCCTCTTTAAAGTTGAATTTCATGAACTTTTGTGAAATTGTGGAATGTTGTGATTCTTTTGTCAAAGCCATGCCCATGGAGTTTTTCCAGTCATGCACTTGATTTGGAATTGTAGAGGAAGGTAAAGTATGGGTAAAGTGGCAATGAGGTTGCATTCATAAGGGGCTCCATAGTAAAAGACATAGGTGAAAAGTGTCAGATCACTATCTTAACTGATGAACTGTGCAGAATAGTCATGGACATCCCTGTGCACTGGCATGAATTTTTGCAATATGCCAGATAACCACTAGAGCTCAACAACCCTGTAGATAACAATTTATATTTTTTCATTGTGAAAACAGTGGCACTAATTGATGCCAAACCTTACAACTAGTTGTGACTTAGGCCAGTGTGACAGAAGTATCTGGATATCTTTAGTCATTATGAAGCATGATGCTGGGTATCACTGTCACAGGAGTGTTGGAGGGTATAACAATGCCATGATGCTAGTGCAGGTAAAGTGGCAATAGTGGTGATAAGAACTTTTTTTTTAATTAAATTCCACAAGTGGAATTCTATTGGCATTATCAATTATGTGGACATGAAATATTGAGCAAATTTTGCCAGTTAATAATTTCTAAAATATCCAAAATAAGTGTTAACCTACTAAACCACATGTGTCCAGATTAATTAGATTCCAGGACATATTTACTTTGGTATGCATACCAAATGCTGAGTGTATACCTGCAATAGCAGTGGAGCTATAAACATCTGAATATTTTGAACAGTTTCACACAATTTAACAAATAATTAAATTGTGAAATTCTGAACTCCTGTAATTTACAATTTACAAAACCAATAACCTCTCTGTTGAACAGTTTCTAAGACTCTCTCAAGAAATATACTTTTTCAGTTATCTAACTCCAAATGTGGCCAAGCTGTAAGTATATAACTCTTTTCAAACATTTTCACATGATTAATAAATTGCTAGATTTTGAGCCCCTATTACTTCCACACCCCTCCTCCAAATGTCATAACACTTGGAATCCTTTTAGAGCTACATCCAAACAGTATGCATGACAATGTGCATATTTCTAGCTAAGACATAGACTGAGTTATGATCAATTAAAAATGCAGAAAAATTCCACAACATTTCACAATATTTTGTGGAATTTGGTAGAATTTCACAGAATTTTGCAACAATTCATCAAAATCAGAATTTTCTAATTTCACCCAGCCCAATTCCCCTTATATTGCTCATTTACATTACCCAAGTTTCTTGAAGCCCAATAATATCAAACTGTTTTATAAATGCTGCTCACACCCCATCACTTACTTCATTTGCCAGGATAGAACTTTTATCTGGCTAACATTATTATTATTTTTGACTTATTAATTACATGTCATAGAGAGATATCATGTTCCAGATAATTAACTTCATTGTTAATCATGGAACATGCACACATTCTCATTATTGTAAGAGTGGATTATATTACAGACAGATGTGTTTAAAAATCTGACAAAAGTATCAAACTATTATTTTATTCACCTCTGATTGTATGACCTTTAATTCATGTCTGCTAATAATAATTTTAAAAGAGAAATCCCTGGTTGTTTGATTCCCCGGCCCATAAGTTACATTATCTACTGAGTTTCTTTGGGGGATACCTGGAAGGTCATCAATCTCAATATCATTTGAATCATCTTCATATTTTTTACAGTTCTTACATTTGAATCTGTCACTAGAAGAACAGGTGCCAATCCAGTTGGCATAGAAAGATCAACACCTCTTTTTTAGTGTATTTCATACTGAGCCTGAATACAGTACAGAAGCTTTATTTGAGATGTACATATTAATGATTACCCTCCTTATATATTCCTTCAATTTTAGAATTACTGGAGGAAAGGGGGGGCTCCCATAATGAGATAGCTGACAGTAAAACTGGAAGAGAAAGCACCACAAATAACTTCTCACTTGATGGGTGACCAAACTGATCACTTCATTTCCCTACAATTTTGAATATTTGGAAACCACTAAATTCTGCCCTAAATTCCTCATTTACAGTACCCCTGTATCTTGAAGCACAATAATGTCAAACTGTTTTAGAGTATAAATGCTACCCACTCCCTATCACCTACTTTCATTTGCAAGGATATACTGTAACTTTCAGCTTACTGGCATTCTCATTATTTTTTGATTTATCAGTTACCTGTCATGGAGAGATACTGTATAATGTTCCAGATAATTAAATTCATTGTTTGTCACAGAACATGATCAAATCCCTATTTTATAGGATTGTACTATATCACAGACAGGTGTATTTGATGAATCTGACAAAAGTATCTATTATTAAGCTGTTCACCTCTGATTGTCTGACTTTTAATTCACACCACATTTGTTCACCTCTGAATTTCTGACTTTTAATTTATACCTCTGGCAGCCACAAGGATTGTGTGGAATACCACCAGGTCTCTGTTGGTGGTATTTTCTCCATGCAAGGGTACCCCGCAAATGGTCCTTTCATGGAGAATATCTTTGGTGAATGGGACTGCGCCCACATGTGCAGCATGTTGCCCATAAAAAGAAAACAATTGAAAACAAATATTTTTATCACTGTTCATTCAAGCTCAGTTAAATATGGATCATTTGGAGGTGTGAATTTCAATGTTGTTAACAGGAACATTATTAACTGCTGCCAATTAACATTCCTGTTCACCTTTCAAATTGAATCAAATTTCCATAGGTTTAGTATATTTAGTAATATGTTGTCATTTTTGGTTCTTGGCAATAATCACAGAACCACTCCTTTCTTTTGCTAGCACATTTCCCCCAAGTTCTGGTTTGGTAGAATCTCAGTTGCAATCCTTTCTCTAAGGTTTTCTTTGATCATGCATGGCTAGACCTTGATTCCTGATACCAAAATGTTTTACAACCCCACAAATCCAGTCATGATTGGGACTAGCTTGATACAGGTGGATCAATTTAAAATCATTCCAATAATATTTATCAACTAGCAGACATTACATAGTGTTATAATATGGCATGAAACAATCTAGAAATTTCCTTGGTTGAGAGACATCACCTTACCATGCATTAAATCTCTGTAAATGCATGGTCTGGTTCTGAATCTCATTTTCCACCTGGAAAAACTACTTAGAGCCATTTTATAAGTGAAATAAGCCCCTACAGGGTGACACACTTCCCAGCAGCATAAAGACACTCTGCCTTTGGTCTTGTGCCTTACTACACACCTGGGGTTGCACTAAAATTCTACAATGCACACCTTGTCATGGCTTATTACTTACTGATACACTAGTATACTATATTAGGTGTAGCTTTGTTCTTCTTTTTGACATCAGAGATGCCCTTAATATACTGTATATTGTTGATCATTTGAAATTATCCTTTATCTATTTGTTTTTTTATTTCTTTATTCATAAAGTACTTTTCAGCACACGTGCCCATCTCTATCTGTCATAGTGACTCTAGATGTGTAGAGGTATCTCTGTTATCTGTTGTTTTTTTGATAAATACATGTTTGTGAGGTTCCCTATTTCCTGGCATCTTACTGTGGTGTCTCAGAAATTAATATTTATGTCTGAGTACTACATGGGGTAGTTTAACGGATGGTTGGAGATAGTTAAGGTCCTGGTAGAATTTTTTTTAAGTTTGTTATTGCCTCATGTCAAAATTATAATCATTTTAATTATATAGTGTATCTAATGTGCACAAAAGTGTTTTGTTTAAAAAAAAAAATCTTCTCCCAGAAGTGTTTAGCATACTGCACAGCCATTTCAGTTCTGAATGCTGTTTTCATGGCTTAAACATAATATTCCCTCTTGAAACTGAAATTTTGGGTGAGACTGAATTCATATCGTTGGCATGTCTGTGTTCACATGGATCATATGGATCAGGGGAAGGCAGTGGACATGGCCTATCTATACTTCAGCCAGGTCTATGACACTGTGCCACATAGAAGACTATTAAACAAACTTGTGAATTTGGGAGTGGGTAGGACAATAGTGCAGTGGGTGGATAATTGGCTGGGCATCCAGACACAGAGGGTGGTGGTAAATGGCTGTCACGCCACAGAGGGAAGATTGGTCTGTGGGGTACCACAGGGATCAGTGCAGGAACTGGTCCTATTCAACATCTTCATCAGTGTCATTGCACAAGACCTAGAAGGCAGAATTTTCCTGTTTGCTGATGATACAAAGCTCTGTAACAGAGAGGACATGCCAGCGTGTGTAGATAGGATGAGGACGGACCTGAAGAAGCTTGAAGAATGGTTAAGAGTTTGGCAGTTGAAATTCAATGCAAAGAAGTGCAAGATAATGCATATGGGGCACAAAAACCCTGGAACAACATATCAGTTTGGAGTGAGGATATAGCTTTTGGTTTTTTTGTTTTTTTGGCATGGTAGCACCCAGTGTTTTTCATGAGCACTACCTTGCATTTTGTTGTTTTTCATGTATGATGTTTGACAGCGCTGTATTTAGCTTCATTGTTATAACCTAGTGCCCATGAGAAGTGTGTATCTGTGCTCAGTAACTTACTCATCCTATCCAATTCATGGTGAGTCTCACTTAAATGATGAAGACTCTGCAAGTAACATACATGATCATACCAAGCTGGTTGGTGATGATAATTTCAATGACTTAGTCTCCTCTGGAGGACTTGCTGCGGCGGTGTGCATCAGAGGAGTCCTTGTGCTGTTGCTGCTGCTGGAGTGGTGCCCTGGACAGTGGTGCCATTGGTAGAGACACACATCCCACCACTAGAAAGAATGGAGTGGAAATAGCAGTAGGGATCACTTGCTGTACATGAATGATTGGATGAATACTAAAAGTTGATCCATAGTAACTTGAGTTTAAGAAAGCCTAAGAAATCTACAGTCTCTGGATCTAGACTTGAGTGATCTGTGAGGCAATAATGCCACTTGAACTGAAACCTCTTTCAGAAGCAACCAATACTAGAGGAAATCCTAGAAATATTCAATTGTAGCAAAAAAACTGGGCTCTCAAATGCCACCACTTGTACAGTTTGCAGCCATAAATATGTTCAGATATTTCCAGATATTTTGTGACATATCTAACCAGATTCTCTGCTGGCTTATAGTGGTACTGCAGGCAGGCAGGCAAGCAGAAAATTTCTCAAGAGATATCACAGAAAGTTCAGGAAATATCTAACCATGTCTATGGCTGCCACTCTGGCCCAACACACACAGACATGTGTTGACATGCCAAACAAGTTATTTTATTGCAACAAATAAATAGGTAAAAATACCAGCAAACAACAAGGACAACAGACCCAATGTGCAATACATTTGTTGCAATAAAGCATGTTCTGTTGGCATGTCAACACGTATCTGTGTGAGTTGTGCTTCACTGCTGTGATGTTTGAGAGCCGGTGTAGTTTGCTACAATTAAATAACTTTTATGTATACCCAGAGCTCCTTCACATTCTCATAGCTGCCTCTTTTACACAGAATCCTAAGAAATACAAAACTGCTTTTGTCAGTGGAGACCAAATTACCCGTTTTTCTTGCCAGAACAGGATTGTATCAGTATTCTGCCACACAGTGGCACAGTAGATACATTTGTAGCATGAAATCTGGTGTCACTTCTGAGCCTTTTTTCAAAATGCTCAAGCAGCAACATAATTCTAAAAGTGCCCAAATACCCTTGGTTGTCTCAGTATCATCATTAAGCAAGTCTTCAATGTCACACTCACACCAGGCACTGGAATCATCAAAAGACAGTGGGAGTGGTTAGGCAGTACAGTTGCAGCCAATGACATAGTCTTTTTCCTGATATTTTTGTGATATCTACAGATAATTTCCCTGCATGCCTGCAGTACAACTAAGTGACTACCAGAGAGAATCTTTTTGGAAATATGAGGAAGTATCTGACCATGTCTTTGGCTGCAACTGTATGGCCAGGAGATTGTGTTTGCACATTCTTAGGGTTTCCTTCAAGATACGCTTGCTGCTCCATCATACCGCAGTCAGTCAAGAAGCAGCACAGCACCTTGCAGTACAGTTGCAGTCATTACCACAGTCATATGTATCTCTGGAGATATTCCTGTCTGACTGCAGTACCACATTAGAGCCACCAGAGAAAGCTCTTTAAAAATATTGCAAAATATGTTGAAACACATGACCATGTCAATGGCAGCAACTGTAGTTTTGCAGAGCGCTGCAGGTAAAAATGCAAGAGTGCTGCAGTATGCTGAAGATAATAGTGCAATTCAATGGCAATTAAGCTTTTTATCATGCAGGAATTTGTAAGATGTATTTTACTGCCCTGCATCCTGACTGACTCTGCTGTAAGTGCATGCAACAGTTTCTGTTTGTTACACTCCATGTGTCCAGGGGAGTTGAACACATCTTTATATCTGGGATCCAGTAGTGTTGCATTGCCAGATTGCATACCTGACATAATGCTGACAAACCTGTCTGCAAGTTATGTGAAGAAACATTTCTGGAAACAAACACAAAATTGGGAGCTGTGTCTGTGGGAATGGGTGGAGCAACAAAAGTGCAGCTGGAGCTTTGAACCATAGGACATCAAAAACCCTCAGCAGCGAGATCTGAACTATTCTGAACAGATGCCAAGGACCAAACAGCAAGGGGTAATGGGGTCACAGGGGGGTGCAATCCAGACATCCACCCCAATGGATGCTGCCTCACATGGAAACCCTGTACAGCAATCACAGTGTGGTACAGTTCCTGTAACTCTGCCCCGAGCCTTCTCCCTCCACTAGTTGGGAGCTGGGTCTGTGAGAGTGGTAGGAGTAACATTATTCCTCCAAATTTGGCTCTCTCCTAGCAGTCCTTTGTGCTTCTGTCTGGAGCACAAAGGGCATCACACTGTCAGCTTCATTATGTGGGCAGCAGTCAGTAGGAGACTATACCCCGATAACAGAACTGTTTACCACTCGGACCATCCCTCTATGGACAAACAGCACCTGTGCTGTTGCCTGAGCAGATTTGCTCACTATAGCTATAGAAATACTGTATAGCAGTTTATGTTCACTCCCTTTATATTTAGTGCTCCAAGCACACCCCCAAATATTTACTTCCTCTTATTTTCACTGGTGGAACACTAGTGCTGCTATGTATAGTGATCTACGTAATATTTACTGTCTTTTTATTTTCACACTAATATGGAATCAGTGAATATTGTGAAAATAAAATCACAGTGAATATTTCCTGCTATACAGCATATTATTTGCTTCACATTGCTCTGTAGATTAGGCTCTATTGTTATCAAATATGGGTTGTCATAGGCTACTTGAGTGTTCAGTTATCAGCTTGATAGTTACTTGCTTGCCTTGCAGTTTGCCTACTGATAGGTACTGGTATCTCAACATCCCTCACCATCCTCTAGCCCCTCAGCTATTCTCAAGCATACATTTAACACACCCTATCTGGGTGGTCCAGTATCTTGGACCCCAGTTGGTATTTGCACTAGGCCAACTGCATACCTTTTTGCTCTCTATCTGGGTGGTCCCAATATCCTGACCCCAGTTGGTTACTATACTAGGCCCACTGCATCCCTTTATGACTCCTGTTAGAGTAGTTCTGAAATCTTGGTCCTCAGTTGGTACTTACACTAGGTCCACTGCATACTTTTGTGACTCCCTATTGGGTGATCCTAATATCTTGGTCCCCAGTTGGTATCTGCACTAGGCCCAGTGCTTACCTTTGTGATACCCTATCTGGATGAGCCCAATATCTGGCTCCCCAGTTGGTATTTGTTACTGGGCCCATTGCATATCTTTGTGACTCCCTATCTGGGGGGGGCATATCCTGGTCTCTCTAGTGGGTATTTATACTAGGCCCACTGCACTCTGTAATACTTTTCTGGGTGGCCTCAATGTCTTGATTCCCTCTTAGTATACTACTGGGCCCCACCACACCCAGGTGACTCAAGACCTGTGTGGTCACAGTCCGTTCTTTTTGACAGGTCTCCACCCCATCACAGTGAACCTACTAGGAATCATGTCTCTGATGTGCTTCCTCCTAACAGGACTCTTTATGCTGTCAGAGTACTGTGTCTATGTGTTTTCACTTGATCCTGCTGTCCTATCACACTTTACAAGCAACCACATTGTGCCCCTGCCCCTTTCACTCAGGCATGACTCTTACACCTATCCTCTACTCCATCTTGCACACCTGTAAAAGAAACATGATCATCCCCTGGCTGCTTATAAATCCTCCCATAGCATTTGTAAATGCCCACTACCCCCAGTTGGTATCCTAAACTCCCTGATTCGTTATTGCTACTACCACTGACTGGGGACATCAAAAGCAATCCAGGACCAGTCTCCTCCCTCCTCTATCACAAAGCCCTCTTATGGACAAGCAGGCATGGGCTAAAGATTGTGCACTTAATGTCTGCTGTCTCCAGTCTAACGTCTCTGAGTTGGATGCTTGGATCTCACTCTACAACCCAGATGTTATCTAAGTCACTGAAGCATGGTTAAGGCCCTCCATCCTAGACTCCAGATGCCTCATTAGGGGCTTTAACATGATTAGGCAAAATAAATGGGTCAACAAAAAAGGAGGTGGAGTCCTATTATACTTTAGGGAAATACTAAATGCAACCCTAATTTCTAGCAGTACCACTAACAATACTATCTGTGAAGTGCTCATTCCCAAGTTTATTCCAGGTTTGACTAGGAAAGTATATTGTATAATGACTGCTCTTACAATCCACCTAAAGGCAGTCTATTTGGTTTTGCCCAGCTGATCCAGGCCATTGGTCACTGCCCCCCAGAAGGGAGCTTATTATGTTACGGGACTTCAACCTTAACTGGCTGTTAGGCATCAAGCTTTAGTGCACTGGACTGATGGAGCAATCACCTCTCTCTCTCTCTCTCTCTATCTCTCTCTCAACTTATGTCCACCCCAGCTCACCTCAACCATAAGCCTTCAAACCACTTCTTTCATAACTGAATCCTCACAAACTGGGAGAACAGGATCATGCAGCAGGAGTCCTGTCAGACTCCATCAGTAACCACTCAACAACTTTCTGCATCTAGTCCTGTAAGCATTCACACCCTCCTCCCAAAATGCTGTCCTTTAGAGACTTCTCTAAATGTGAAATAGCCCAACTGTTGTCAGATTTTAGTACTGTGGACTGGTAAGTCCATCACAATCTGTTCAATATGAACTCAGCCCTGGGCTTCTCACAGCTGCCCTATCCTCCATCCAGGACAAGCACTTTCCCATCACCACCTGGAGGGTATGAGCTGGGAGCTCTAGATGGCTATCCAAAGAGCTATATGGAAAAATGAAACAAAGGGATGACCTGTGGGCTGCATACAAATCCACCACATCACTCTCTTCCTGTAACAATTATCAAAGGCTGTGTATCCTTTGCAAACAGGAGATAAAAACCCTTAAGGCTGACTACCATAAAAACCTTCAGATCAAAAGCCTGGGCACCCCAAAAACGTTCTGGTCACTGGAGGATGCCCTCATCAGCCCAGATAAAAAAACAGAATATCATCGAGTTGTGTACTTAAGCTGGAACACTAACAGATCACCTGCAGGCTGCAGAGGCCTTGGCTCACATCACTGAGCATGTTAGTAATATCAAAAATGCCACACACACACAGGGGTGAGCACTTATACCATCTGACCCCCAAGACAACCTTCCTGAGGTCACACTCCAAGCTGCTCACTAAGATATATTAAAAAATAAAACTGCCTAAAAAATAATAACACACTCTGTATATGTGGAGCAGCCTACTCACAATTGATCTGGTGTACGGAGCTCTTTATAATAGTACTGCGTCAAGGAGTGGTAACTTTAGGGACTCACCCAAAACTACACATCCCAACATCCTCCCATAAACATCCTGTAGCCCTATTTGCTCAGCTGTCACACCTTCCTGGGCTTGCAGAACTGTGTTATTTCAGCAGTAGTTTTGTTAAAAGCACATAAAAGATAATGGCAAGCACAGCAGCTAACTGTTTCACTGTCCCACAGCTTTCTGCTGTCTCACAGCTGCTCACAGCATCAATGTCAGAAAATCATCAAGCTGTGTACTGAAGCTGAAACTCTTACAGACCACCTTCAAGTTGCAGAGGCCCTTAACACTAAATTTACTAACCTGTCTGACTACTTGCATAAGCTCCCACCCAAGGATTCTTCTTAGCTCACAACAGCTAAGATACTGATGACCTCATAATCCCTTCCTTCCACTTTAAGGCTACCTCACCCAGTGAGATTGTTATCTACTCCCCCCAACTAAAGTAGTGCTAGCAGTGATGATCTCTACTCATGGTTCCTTAAGTTAATGGTGAGCCTCATAGCTAAACTCCTTGCTACCTTCACATATTGCTGGCCTCCTCAGCTGTTCCAACATTATGAAAACAGGTAAGAGTAGTTTTTATGTTTAAATCAGGTGTGAGACCCTATCCTACTTGACAACTACTGACCAGTTTTCAATCTCTCCGACCTAAGCAAGACACAGTACTCAAAAAAATTGTCTTCCAACAAATTCCTGAACATGTGGTTAATGTAAGTATAGTCTGATCTCTCCCTGCCAGCATGGTTACAGAAAGGACCACGGTTCCACCACTAAAGATGCTGCAAAATAAAATTTCACTGATTAAACTGCGGCGAAATTGGCAATTTCGCCAGGCAAAATGTTTCACAAAATTGAGGCAAAATTTCACAATTTCGCCTGCAATTTCACTGCCGGCTAACACAGTCCATAAATTGAACCCCACACACACACAAGTTACCCTGCCCCTCATTTGTTTTATTAAAAAATCACCTTCACTCCCTGGTACTAGTGCCCCCTGGCCGATCACTGGCCGTGATTGCATTAAATAAGCACTCCCCTCCCCAAGTTACCCTGCACCATCCATTTGTTTTATTTATTGATGGGGTGAAGAGTCCACTAGACACCAGGGAGTGGAGGGTGAATTATTTTTTTTAACTAAAACAAATGGGGGATAGGGTAACTTGGGGGGGTGCTTATTTAATGCAATTTCGGCCTGTGATTTGCCAGGGGTGGGACCATTGGACACCAGGGAAAAAAATTTCAGTCAGTGAGCGGCTGGGGGGACCATTAGACACCAGGAGAACTTTGGCCAGTGGCCCTGACATTTCACCGTGGGAGGAAATTACTCCCACAGGTGGCAAAATTTTGCCCGCAACCGAAATTTCACCAGCTTGGGGGCAAAATTTTGCATGCAACAGCAGGTGAAATTTCACATTTCACCCAGTGAAATATTTCACGAAATGCACTAATTACTTGAAATATTTCACTTGGTGAAATTTTCCAGTTTTGCACATCTCTATCCACCACTGCCTTGGCTCACTTCACTAACCATGTTAGCAAGGGCATAGATAAAGGCATAGATAAAGGCATATTAACCAGTGCCTTTTTTGTGGGTCTATAAAAGGCCTTTAATCTAGTGGACCACAGCATCCTACTAGACAAATTGCATTTCTACAGGTTCCCACTACTACCACATCCTAGTTTTGCAACTACCTCAAAGTAGAACCCAGGTGATCTGCACGGGGAGGCACTTCTAACACTCTGGGTGTCAATAGTGGGGTCCCTCAATGAGCTATACTAGGACCAATGCTGTTCTCCCTGTTTGTGACTTCCCTCCCCATGGGGATTGCAATGGTTGCCACATACTTATATATGCAGATGATTTGATTAGCTATCACAGTGGCAAGACTCCACTGGAACTATCCACTACTCTCACAGAAGTGTTTAATGTTGCCCAGAAGTGGTTTATTTCAAATACACTACTAGTCAATGCCAAGAAAAGAAGGGCAATGATGTTCCGGTCTAAACCCACACTTGCCAACTGGCCAGTAGGCACTGGTCCCTCCAACCCTTGAACATCCAGACAGTGGATGTGAGCCCCCTGGAACAAGTAAGTACCTTTAAATACCTAGGGGTCTCACTTGAGCCCTGTCTGACTTTCTCTGATTACGCTGGGCTTACAGCAAAGCATGTGAATCACCAACTGGGCGTCTGTTTCAGCATAAAAAAAAACTTATGACCCCTGAAGTGCAGCTGGCCATAGCCTAAGGTACACTACTATCCCTTCTGGACTACTAATCCCCTATCTACACCTTACCCTCATCATCCAACCTATCTAGACTCAACACAACCTACAACAGCATCTGAAGGTTTGCACTGTTGGTTCCTTACGTCTTTCATTGCTGCTCCTTCTACCAGACTTGCAGCTGGCTTTCCCTACAAGCCCACTGTGAATACATACTAGGCAACCCTGTTGACAGATCACTTTGAGACAGAGTCTTCCCAACTATCAATCCTCCTCAAGCCCAAACTTGACTCCCATAGCCTCAGGTCCTCCTCATACCTTCTCCTAGAATGTCCCCAGGCAGCAACCTATATGGGCCAAAAAGTCATCTCAATTGCCACCCCTATGCTCTGGAATAGCTTGCTAATTTCTCTCCACTCTCTAGACACAGACTTCCTTTTCAAATCACACTTTAAAAGTGCCCTTATAGTTACGTCTGCCTGCAAGTGCACCCCTGACATGGGAATAAGGGTGTGTTTTGGCCCATCCTTTTAACGCTTGGCTGGACACTTGGTTGTATTTTCTGTTCACTGTTTGCATTGTTTTTATTTATTGTTGGGAGTCACTCTCCTATTCTGCTTTGTTAATTGTGTCTTGGAACAGGTACTCCTGTAATTAATTATTGATTGTAGTCTGGTATGTACCCCTCGCTGAGTAATTAAATATGTTGTTCCATGTTGTTCATCTCTTGTAAAGTATGTGTTTTACTGTTCACTGTTATGTGCTATCTTGATGGCCCATGTCAAACCTGAAATTGGTCCTTGGGGCTAGTGTAGTCACCTGGTTAATAAGTAAAAGAAAGCCACTGCATGCAGTCACTAAGTCCTTATGTAGATACAGTGAAATTGTCCTAATGAAAGTCAGAAGTACAACTCTGGATGCACCACTCTGAGCCAAAAAGCCCATAACATTGTATTCTCTAGTACTTGTTCTTTATATTGTATAACACGCCAATGTTTTGCCAAACATGGCATCTTTTGGGACACTGCAAAATTCATAAACATAATAAAGATACAAAATATGTAAACCAACTTCATATAAATATAAACATAAGCTCAGATAGCATTACTGTCACTGACACACACAAGTACTTATCTTTTTAATTCCCATCCATACAATAAGTTCTTTTTATTCCAATAATATAATAAAATGCATTTCTGAGTATTTACACTCAGACCTTAACTATGCTACTGCCATCACCACCAGTATGTGCACTGTATTTAGCAAGTGCCCAATAGGGCTACTACTCCAGTAACCCACTACTTTAAGTTGCTGCTGCCAGTGCCACCAGTGATATACCTCATGAATGTCTGCAAGACATAATTGTAGATTTATGCTTAGTTCTTACATGCTGACATTGTAATACAAACTTTTTGATGCCTCCTGTAGCTATGTGACTTGGTGAGCAATTGTAAAGTATAATATATTATGATCCAGGGTTTAAGTACACTATTTGCCTTACATATGCTGCATTATTTATTTGTAACTGTTCCCATGGATTGCACCTGGAAATAAGCCTTGGCTCAGTGTGCCTTTCCAAGTCATCAATTTTCAAATTAATACATTTCAGCTTCTGTACCTAATATTCAGGAAACAGACAAAAAATTTAATAAAACGCTCAGAGAGTGCATCTCAAAAATTGCATTGATCTAATTTAACAAAAATTGCATTTAAAGTGGGTTACATGCCAGTTTCAGATGATAAAATGATCGCCAATTGTCAACCATCATTTGAAATATATTTTGTATTGTTCTAGCCTTGAGACTGTAGCAAACAGAGCACCATATGTAATCACTTGCTCTGATAAATTTTAGCATACATTTCTCAAGCCTTAATGCTGGACGGTATAAAACATTTATTTTTCAGGCTCACCATTCAGGCTACAAGCGATAATCAATGTTACAATTTCAGCCAACATTTTCTTTTGTGCAGATCACAGTTTATCACAGTATTTCATTTACAACTTGCTATTACAATAAGTACATACTGTTGAGCACTCCCCTACTTGCTCTCTGGAAATGTTGGGGCTTACTGGCAGCAAGCAGTACTTGAGAGGCTATCCCTCTTGACCGGTTATGTGTTTCACGTGCTGACGATATGGACATTAGGAGGCATCACTGAGTGATGCAATTGCTAGGCAACTGTGGCCATGCCATGGGCACTTAGCAAAACTGGGGTGTCAGAACTACAAACAGCAGTATTGATCTGTACCATTTAACCCATATTGAAATTATTATTATTTGTGCAAGATTTTTGTTTTTATTCTTTTTGCCTCTTAGGAACAGCAGTCTCAATTCTGACACTTACCTTTATAGTGCCTTTGAAGTATACATGCTGATTATTCCTCCAGGACTTAATCTGTCCCCCTGATTAACACCAAGAGCACGTACTCGTAGCATTGCATACTACCCAATCTTTGTAACTCATGCTTGTTTGGAAAGTCTGAAATGCCAAATAAAGATGCCAAATTGCCATACTTTTTAATGTCTTTTTAACCCTACATATCCCATAATTCTAAGATGGTAAATGGCCCATCTCACTGAAGTAATACTGGCCAATGTATCTTCAGCAATCATAATGCCAGAACAATGGTGAGACTGCTGTACTCATAAATTACACAGATTAAAAGTGGCCAGCAACACAGTACTACTACATAAATCATACATACACTGTCAGGTTAGACATGAAAACTTGAGAGCCATTTTGGAGGCCACAAAGGGCCTTACACATAATTGTGAGGTAGACACCAAGATAGAGATGTCAATAGGGAGAAGGGCAGGGGTAAATGGAGAAAATAGCAAAGGCAATAAGGACACAGATGGGTCAAAAAGGGGTAAGGCCATTAAGAAATGGAGGGTAATGAGTACCAATGCCCATAGTCTGGGCAACAAGCTCCCTGAACTGGTGGCCTTGATGGAAGAGGGATGCCTGGATATTGTAGCAGTCACAGAAACATGGTATACAGAGAACCATGACTGGGATGTTAACATAACAGGGTGCACAACCTACAGGAGAGACAGAGAGGGGAGAAGAGGGGGAGGAGTAGCTCTCTATGTAAGGGAAGGAATAAAAGCAACAGAACAAAAGAGTAAACAAGGAAGAGAGGAGGCACTGTGGGTCACCTTAGAGACTGGAAATGGCACCACAATCCGCACAGTGGTTGTATACAGACCTCCATGTCAGGGGGAGGGAATGGACAAGGATATGATAGAAGGCTTCCTTAGGATGACAGAGAAAGGGGAGATACTGTTGATGGGGGACCTGAATATGCCAGATGTTAACTGGAGCACCTTTGCTACAGCCACATCCAAGAGTAGGGCCATTCTTGATGTCCTACAGGTGGCATGCCTCAGACGGCTAATTTTGGAACCAACTCATGAGGGAGCAATCTTAGACCTCATACTCTCAAATGGGGACAGTGAGAGGATCTCAGATCTAGAAGTGGGTAGCCATCTGGGAACAAGTGACCACCAAACAGTGTGGTTTACTATAAACTCAGCTACAGAGTCAAGCCATACAAAAGTGAGGGTATTGGACTTCAGGAGGGCTGACTTTGGCAAGATGGGAGAGTGCCTTAGAAAAGCACTAGCAAACAGGCTAGAAGGAGGGGAGGAGCAACAATGGGGAAACGTCAAAACTGCCATCACAGAGGCAACAAGCCTTTGTGTGAAGCAAATAAATAAATCAAAATGAAAGAAAAAGCCACTATGGTTCTTAAAAGAGGAGGCAGGGAAGGTAAGGGAGAAAAAGATAGCATTTAGGAAGTATTAGGAAACACAGAAGGAGTAGGACAGAGAACTGTACCAGTTAAGGCAGAAGGAAGCAGGGAGGGAAGTCAGAATAGCAAAGGCCCAAACTGAGGAAAAGATAGCCAACTCGGTTAAGAAGGGGGATAAAACCTTTTATAGGTACATAAGAGAGCGTAGAAATTACAAAGGGAGGGATAGTGAGGCTGAATAGAATGGATGATGGGTGGGCAGAGAGGGACAGTGAAAAAGCAGGGATACTGAATGAATACTTCTGCTCAGTATTCACAAAAAAGGAGGAGGGGGAGGTGCCTAATCCAATTAACAGAAGCACTCTGGATAGGGGGATCAATCCCAGTCCTTTCACAGAAGAAAGGGTTCTGAAAGAACTCGTAAAACTGAAGATGGACAAAGCAATGGGGCCTGATGGAATTCACCCCAGAATTCTAAAAGAATTAAGGGGAGAACTAGTGACACCAGTGACTACCCTTTTTAATAAATCATGGGAGGATGGTGTGGTACGTGAGGACCGGAGGAAGGCTGATGTTATTCCCCTTCACAAAAGTGGGAGCAAGACAGAGGCAGGAAACTACAGACCTGTCAATTTGACCTCTGTGGTAGGGGAAATGATGGAATCGCTTCTGAAAGAAACAATTGTTGAGTACCTAGAGGCCAGAGGGGCACAGAAACCAAGGCAGCATGGGTTCACAGTGGGTAGGTCATGTCAGAGGAATCTAATTGATTTCTTTGACTGGGTGACTGCTGGGAGTGGGTCCCAGGGTGGTAGCCTGGGTATAACATTGGCTGGACAACAGAACACAGAAGGTAATTGTAAATGGAGTCCACTCTGAAAAAAGAGGAGTTACTAATGGGGTACTGCAGGGTTCAGTACTGGGTCCAGTCCTTTTTAATGTCTTTATAAGTGACATTTCAGAGGGACTGGAAGGAAAAGTATGCCTCTTTGCAGATGACACAAAGATCTGCAACAGGGTTGATACACAAGGAGGTGTGGAAAGGATAAGAAGGGACTTGGCAAGGTTGGAGGAATGGTCAGAAGTATGACAGCTTGGATTCAATGCAAAGAAGTGCAAAATAATGCACCTGGTAAACAAAAACACAGGGGAAGATTACACAATGAGAGGGGAGGTAGTAACAACAACAAAAAAGGAAAAGGACCTGGGGGTAATCATATCAGATGACCTTAAAGTTAGCAAGCAATGTGAGAAGGCAGTAGAGAGGGCTGGGAGGATACTGGGATGTATAGGGAAAGGCATCACCAGCAGAAAACATGAAGTTGTTATCCCTCTGTACAGACAGTTAGTGAGACCCTATCTGGAGTACTGCATCCAGTTCTGGAGACCCCATCTCCGCAAGGACATAGACAGGATGGAGGCGGTCCAGAGGAGGACAACCAAAATGGTGCAGGGTCTGCAAGAGAAGCCATATGAGGAGACTAAAGGAGCTTAACCTTTAGGAGACTGTGGATGTATATATACGTCCAGAATCTGTATATGTTCACACATATTCAGTTCTCAAAGGGTTAATATGTATACCCTTAAGGAAAGAAGGGAGAGGGGGGACTTGATAGAAACTTTTAAGTTCCTCAGTGGAATCAACAAAGTCCAAGAGGGCAGCATCTTTCAGAAAAAGAGATGTGCAAGAACAAGGGGACACAATTTGAAGATAGAGGGGGGATGGCTCAGGGGCAATGTGAAGACGTATTTTTTCACAGAAAGGGTGGTGGATGCATGGAACTGCCTTCCTGAGGAGCTTGTGGAGTCTAAAACTGTGGAAGAATTAAGAATGCATGGGACAGACATAAGGCAATTCTTGTGGAGGGTAGAAAGAAATAGGCTGTTGGTTAACTATGATCTGCAGCGTATCCTGTAGGTAGGGAAATGGGCAGACTAGGTAGGCCAAGTGGTGCTTATCTGCCATCAAAGTCTATGTTTCTGTTTCTAATTGGAATGCTGGTGCTGTGCTGAGGTGCTCCTGCAAGATTTCCAGTCCTTCTGAATGGTTTTTTCTGATCAGTGGAATTTCCTGGCAGTGTGTGGGGGTGAAAACTATTCTACTGCCATGTTCTTTTGCCTCTGCCTTGACTCCAGTGTCCTTTCCCTAGGAATCTCATTAGCCCTTTTAATCACCCTAGTGAATGTAGAGTTTTTATACCCACTTTCTTTAAACATGTTCACCACTGTCTGTGTCTCTTGCCAGTAGCCTCTCTCAGTAGAACAATTGTGTTTAGCCCTAACCAGCTGCCAGTAAGGAATACTCTCTATCAAGCTTGTGGAATAAAAACTAGCCAAATGCAAAATAGTATTGTGGTCTATCTCCTTTTCATAAAGTGAGGTTGTGAGTTTCCCTCCCATTATAGCAATCTGTCCAGGAAGGCCACCTTTTCCTTGTGTCCAGGAAGGCCATCATTTCTTTGCTATGAGTTGCCAAAAATGTTAATTTAGGATTCCTGGTATTAAGGTAACCAATAAAGGATAGTAACCTCTCTTCATTGCCCCACCAGATGAAAAATAAGTCATCAATAAAATGCTTCCAAAAGTGTATATTGATAACAAATTCATTCTGTTTCTGATTGAACACAAACTGTTTCATATTGATGCATGTAAGCACTGACATAACCTGCGGCCATGGTGCTGCCCATTGTTGTCTCTTTAATTTGATCAAAAAACTGGTTCTCAAATTTAAAGTAACTTTTGTGGAGCACCAGGGCCACCATTTCCTGCAGTAGCATAGTTGGTAGTTTGGTTCCTTGTGGCTTAATATCCAGAATATTTCCAATTGCCTCTACCCCTGCCTCATGAGGCAAAGAGCTCCTTCGCATCAAGGGTCACCAATATACAGTCAGTTTAATATACTGTACTATGCTTTTTAGTTCTGCTATCACATTCAAAATATGTGTAGTGTCCTTGATGAAGATAGACATTTTCTCTCAGGAGCTGCGAGTGAAAGATAATAAATGATGACAGTGGTTCAAGAGCCAAATCACTCCCCAAAACTATGGGTCTACCTGGGGGCTTGGGCTGGTTCTTATGAATTCTGAGAATAGAGCTAAACAAGGGGATATGTGGGTGTGTTTTACATAGAGGAGACACTTCTCACTAGGATGAATTTTCAGCAAATCAGATTTTACTAAGAGCAAAGATATCAGCATTCATTCATTCCCATCAAGAGATACAGTAGACATTGAAGAGAACAAACATTCTGCACTGGGGGACCATTTTCTTTATTACAGGATGAGTTTCTGGGTGCTGGTAGAGGGGACCAGAGAGATGTTGGGTTGGGGACTGTGTGAGTGCTTGATATGATCACTCTTTGTGACTTACTTGGTAGGATTCAAGTGGGTGTAGTGTGTTTGGCATGCATCTAGGGATTTCATTTTGATCTGAATCTCTGTCTACTGCAGCTTGAAATTTGACAAGACAGTGGGGGTAGAAGGGGTGGGTGCCAGCAGGGATGGAAGAGGGATATAAATGACTATATCATTTATGTGTGTGGGGGGAGAGTGGCACGCAATTCACACTGGAATTCACCTGCAAAGTGGCCGTTCATGCTGAATCACCTTGCAAATGTGATCAATATGTCTGGCAAATTTCAGTGTGAATTGTAATCATCAGTTTCTTGAATTTTCTGAAATTTGCAGATTATTTCATGGAGTGAATTTCAGCAACTTTGCACACCACTACATGGCACTGGGCAAAAGGATCTGACAGCTTCTACTTTTATATAGAAGTAGGTATAAGTTTTTGTATATGGGGTAGGTATCTGTCTCAACATTTATTCATTTATTTTTTGTTTATTCAGACAGTACCATTGAGCACAAATGCTTGTTTACAAATGTTCCACATCAAGGTAAAAGAAATACATAAGTTACACATCATTTACAGAACAGCAGCTTTACACAGTTCCAGAGGAATACAGTCAAGGCAGATAGTTTTAGATTCAGAAAGGCAAATCTCAAGGCAGTTCTGGTGGAGTACTGGGAGTGATAAGTATTAGACAAAAAAGTCAATGTTAAAATGCAGGCTTGTGTCAACAATACAGGTAAGAGATCAGTTTAGTTATGAGCCTTTAAAGTGGCATTTTACAGATAATGATGCCTGTAGAGATCTTATTAACCGGGCAAAATTAGAGAGACTGAGTGGCAACCCAGGCAGTTTATTCAGCCAACCAGCATCCTGTACTGCAAAGGAGTGCTGCCTCAGTTTAGTTCCTGATGGGCAGTTCTAGGGCATTCCTTGACATGCTTCTAGTATTGTACTAGTTGTAAATGAGGTGGAAGTAGGTTTTAAGCCTGGGGGTGTGAAACCAAGCAGCACCTTTTGTGCTAGCAGCAGGTTTGGTATTTTATTCTGCTGGGGAGAGGTAGCCAGTCAGGGTGTACAGAAAGCAGCAGTATATGTTTGTCAGCCCCTCATATGACTCAACAGGCTTTGTTACTGATTATCTTATCTACTTAATACAGAGTCACTAGCTGCAGAGTAGACAGGTAGGCTGTAGTTGAGGAGAGACAGGACTGAGCTGGACACAATAAGGTGCCCGGTGTTGGCAGTGAGGTTGATGCAGTTTCTATATAAGGCTCTCAGTCTCCTGTTAACTCTGAGAACTAGGCTGTCCACATGAAGGGCAAAAGAAAATATATCATCAATAATTACCTCAAGGTATTTGAAGATTTCCACTTGATCAAGGTTTTGGCCCATGGCATTAATGATGTCAAGGAGGGAACCTTTTTTTTATGGGTGGGCTAGTGAAGAGCCGGATTTGTATTTTATACTGAATGACTAGTTTGTTAACAGTGAACCAATTTTCCATGGATTCAAAATGCTCCAAAGGTCAGAGGTGAGGCTACCGAGATCAGATGTTTTGGTGTAAATTACAGTATCATCAGCACACAAAGGTCATTGATTGCTTTTCAGGTACCTTGGAGGTGGTTGAGGAAAAGGCCAAATAGTAGGGGGAAATGTATGGAGCCCTGGGTCACTCGAATAGATCCATTCATATACTTGGATAGTGATCCCTCAGCCTTCAAGAACTGTGAACAGTTAGAGAGATAGCTTTGGAGCCAGGCTACTGTGTCATTTGACAAACCTAGACAGAGGAGCTTCCTGAGCAGTAGCTTGTGGTTTGCAAGGTTAAAGGCTTTTTCCAGGTTGATACAGATATCTCTGAATATATCTAAATTGTCAAGGTCCTTATGAGTGTGGCTAGTATATTATATTAGCTATAAATGTTTAGATGAATTGGCATGTATAATTTAACTGATATATATATATATATATATATATATATATATATAGCTATGGCAAACTGATCTTTGCAAGACTCAGTCTGACTGACAGCAACATTTGCAAACCCTTCCAATGCCTACAAGGGCACTCTGCAGCTGTCAACACTCAGGATAGACACTCTATCAGGGTATCCCTAGAACTGACTCTCTTCAGAGCCACTGCTCTCACAGTACAGCACTCATTCTCTAAAGGCAAATGACCTACCCCCTCTGTCACTGCTGAGAGCACCTTACTTTAGAAATAAAATATGGTAACAGTAGCCTTCTCTTCAGAGGTGGAAACACAGTTTTTTTCAGTTATAAATTTGTTAGCTGTACCTCAAAGGACTCAGTCACAGAAACATGAAGTATATAAAAAATAATACTATAATACTTCAAGATATTTACACAAACAATACAGGATACTACCCAAAAACTATGGGAAACATTAATTCTACAGAAAAAAAAAACATGTTTTGAATATTAAGTAACATACAGAACAAAAACTATCACACTCTTCTCTATTTAACAAAGTAGAATGGCTTACTACACAAGACACTTTGGTGAATCAGGGCAGACTTGAACCTTAAATATCAGCTGTTCAGAGTCGCAAACCTGACTTACTTGCTCTCCCAAAACTTCGGTTAGCAAGGTTCCCAAAAAACATTCTCCTCCCACTCTCGGCACACATTTCCTATAACAATCATTGCCAGGCCAGTTCTTTGTGTCTTGTGAGCTGGGTCCACTTGGGAAACTGGTTTGATCTAGTCTTTGAGCTTTTTATATACAAATACTGCTGCTTTTTGTCCTGATTTCTGTCCAGCCCAGCAGGGATGTTTGGTTAGCTAGCAACTTCCTGACAAGAAAATACACTTTTCCCTTTGAAGCTCTCCCATTAACTGCTCAGGGGGCATGATTTGATACAGGACAGCAGAGATAGTAATTGTCCTCAAAGGAAGTTAATCTGTCTCTGTTAAAAATCTTGACCATTCCCAGGAATATCAACTTTGTCGCTTCTTCTACTAAGTTCTCACTAATACTCAAACAGAAAGAATTAAATAGAAAAAATCAGTAACAGGTATACATACTGTAGCAAATTCAAACTGAAAAGTAAAGTGGCTAAGGGAATCCATGCCTGGAGCACACTCTTACATAAGAAACAGTGTGAGTACCAAGTAAAAAGTGGCTGACAGGCACTAGTGTGCCTACTGGCAGACAAAAGACCCCCATAGCTTGGCTGTTAGTTTTTGACTGACTGATTGATTCCTTTATTTAGAAAAAGTGCCTTTCTAAAATCAAGGCTTTTGTACATAAAAGTAAAATAAACATCTCAGTTTAAAACCATCATAACAAACAAATATTAAAATCCAAACTTCAAACAATAACTATAAAAGTAACCAAATCAAAAGCATTAAAATAAACTAAGTGTAATAATCAATTTCAACCAGATTCTGGATATGCTAAACTAAACAGATATTTTTTTAATGCTATTTTGAAACTCTGGATGGTCAGGCACGCTCATACAAGATGAGGCAGAGAATTCACCAGGGTCGGGGCCACAAAAGCAAAAGATCAGGCTCTCAATGATTTCAAACACACCCTGGGAATCTCTAGCAATCCCTCGTTGGTGGAACGGAGAGGACAGAGTGAGTGGTAGCAGTGAAGGAGATCTTGCAAGAAACAGGTTCCCTGATCACGTAGGGCTTTATAGGTCAGTAACCTGACCTTGAAGGTGAACTGCCACTGTACTCATAGCCAGTGCAGTCCACCAAGCACAGGTTTTATATGACTGGTCCTAGCGGCATCAGTCAATAACCTGTCTGCTGCATTCTGCACTAGCTGTAAGTGGTGGATATCAACCCCTGGTAGCCCTAAGTAAAGGGTATTACAGTAGTCGAGATGGGAAATTATGAAGGTGTGGACCAGTGTTGGAAGGTTGTTGGGGTGAACCAGATGCTTCACCCAGGTGATATTCCTCAGATGATAAAAAGAGGATTTGACAATGGCTGACACCTGTGATTTAAGGGTCAAACTGTCATCAAAAATAATGCCTAGGTTCCACACCCAATCTGAGGTAGTCAGCTGAACACCCCTAAGCCAAAACCCAGATGGTTGTCCTGCCAACAAACCTGCCTCCCGTCGAACTGGGTCCATGACCAGCACCTCAGTTTTAACCGGGTTCAACCACAGCCAGCTGGCACTCATCCAGTCCAGGATCTCAGATAGACAGTTATTAAATACTGAGAGGATCACATCCTGTCTAGGCACAAAGGACATGTACAGCTGAATGTCATCTGCATAGCAGTGAAAACTCAGACCGTAACGCCTAACGATCTCTCCCAATGGTAGCATATACACTGCGAACAACATGGGTGCCAAAATGGAACCCTATGATATCCCGCAGGATAGGGAGAGAGTGGCTGAGGAGTAAATCCCAGACACCACTGTCTGAGTCCTACCCTTGAGGGAAGATTGAAACCGTCTGAGAACCACACCAGAGAGTCCACATATGAACTGCAGGCACTCCAATAGCACACCATGGTCCACAGTATCAAATACTGCAGAGAGATCAAGGAAGACCAAGATAGAATGAGTCTTCCAATCTCTCACTATTAGGAGGTTATTTAGCACCAGAACAAGGGCTGTCTCGGTACTATGCCTTCTCCTATATCCTGACTGGAGAGAATCATAGACATCATGGCTGAACAAATGATCATCCAGCTGCAACGCAACCACCTTCTCAATAACCTTACCCACAAAGGGTAGGTTTGAGAAAGGTCTGTAGTTAGTCAAACAGTCCAGGTCAAGGGAGGGCTTTTTAAGGAGGGGTTGAACAACTGCCTCCTTGATGGGATCCAAAAATAACCCCCGTCTCCAAAGACGTCCAGACTATCTTGGTTAGGACTGGGCTAATTTCATCTATGCACCCTACAAGAAGGAGCATTGGGGCTGGGTCCAAATTATAGCTGGTTGGCCGCAAAGTCTGGATGACCCTCACAATGTCCATGATATCCAGCCGGCTGAAATCAGACCAGGTAAACTGGGCACCTGCCATCTCCTGCCAACCTCCACAATACCCAATAGAGGGGACTGGACAGATCCCAGACCTGATGGTGGCAACCTTATCTGGGAAGAACTGTGCAAACTCATCACACTTCTTTTGTGAAAAAGCTCTGCCTGACCGAAGACAAATTGGATTGCACAATCTGTCCACAATCCAGAAGAGCTGAGCTGGTCAGTTCTGCACAGCAGCAATCTCCCTGGACAGGAATTCTGCCTTCTTATGGGGTGATTGCCAATTGATAGGACATATAATGGTCTGTCAACCTAAGTCTGTCACACTCCAGGCCTGATTTCCACCAGCCCCTCTCTAGCCTTCATCCCATCTTCTCAACTCCTTCAGAGTCCCATCAAACCACGGGGACCTTGGGCAAAGAGTGAATGGGTGAACATGAACAGCAGCTATGGAATCCAGGGCCTCTGTCACTGCCCTATTATAGACAAGTACCAAGTTCCCTGGATCCATGCATTCCCTTGATATACCCGATCGATCCAGCACTGTCGTTAGACCTGGGGTCACAACCCTCAAAGGGCAGTACCAGACCATCTCCATAGGGGCAGGCCTACTGGGACAGGCACAAAACTGAACCCCATGGTGTGATGGTGAGACCATCAGACTGGCTCCACCACCAAGTCAGATACCCTATCCTCAGAAGGAACCCCAAGTCCAATGAATGTCCACCAAAAAGCTTAATTGCATAAAAAAACTCATCCCACCAGCGTCTGCCAACATTTTACTCACCTGAACATGGGATTTTTCAAGGCATCAAACCCCACAGTCAGGTGGGTGAAACATTGAAGGGTGCTAGTGGAGTGAGTTTGTGGATTTTACACAATAAAGCTTTTTAACTAAGAGCCAAGCTATGGGTTCTTTTGTCTGCCGGTATGCACACTAGTGCCTGATAGCCACTTTTTACTTGATACTCATACATAGCAAATTGTAACATCTCCCACCCCCAGAAAAAATGAAAAACAAATCCTTTAGCAGTACTAAATGATGACTGTTTTCTGTGTGAGCCAGTTTGACCCCACTGCTATGCCGTCAGTTCACTTTTTGTGTGAACCCCACATTAGTTTCTCCTAGCACCTCTCCTACTTAAAAAAAGGGCACTAACTATTGTCTGGACAGCCTGTCTGCATTGCCATGCTGTGACCAGCTGCAGTGCCTAATGTCCATATTATAGGACTACAGCACCAAGCCATTTTGAGTTCTGGCTGCTGGTCCTGTGCAACTATGCAAGGGAGTTGTGATCAGTAACCAAGCGGAACTCTCTTCCGTATAAATGAAGTTGCAGCTTCTGCAAAGCCCATACAATCCCTACACGCTCCTTCTCTAGTGTGGTGTTGGCCTCCTCTCTGGACAGCAGCTTTCTGCTCAGGTACATGACTGGGCGTTCCTGTCCTGAATGCATAACATGACTCAGAATCATGCCTAGCCCATGATCAGATGCATCTATGTGCACAATAAATCTAACAGAGTAGTCTAGCCTGCAATCACAGGTGCCAGACACAATGCCTCCTTCAACTGGTGGAATTCAGCATTACGGGTTTCTGTCCAATGAACCTTTTCTGACATTCTCTTGTGGTGAGACTGGACAGGGGTTTGGCCATGCTTCTGAAATTTGGAAAAAACATTCGGTGATATCCTGCCATTCCTAGGAAGCTCATACTTTTCTGTTGGTAATGGGCATAGTCCATCCCTGTATAGCCTCAATTTTCACTGGCTCAAGCCAGATATACCAACTCCCTATCCTATGCCCAAGGTGAGTCATTTCTGTCATTCCTATCTGGCACTTCTCTGTCTTGCTTGTCAGCCCAGCTTCCTGCAGCTGGTGGAACACCTCAATCATGTGCCTGATGTGGTCTTCACAGGTCTGGTTATAGATGGTGATGTCATCCTTGTATGCCAAATTGAAATCTCCTGCCCCATTCAGAATTTGATCCATGACTCATTGAAAGGTGGCTGGTGCATTCTTCATCTCAAATGGCATTACCCTGAGCTCGAATAATTCAAACTGGGAGATGAAGGCCAACCTCTCTCTAGCTTCAGAGGTCGGGGTAAATGCCAATAGCCCTTTGTCAGATCTCTGCTGGACAGATAAAGGGCTCTCCCTAACCTCTTTTGGACCACAATTCGTCCTGGGTATGGGTATGTGTCTATCTATGTGAAGTTCAGAGCTTGTTGTAGTCAACACAGAACCTTGTGGTCCTGTCCTTTTTGGGAATCAGCAGCACTGGAAGATTCATGGTCTACTGGACTCTGGGATCAAATGGAGATCCAGCATCTCCTTGATATCCCCCTCTATGTCCTGTCTTATTCCTTCTGGGACTCAGAAGGGTGGCTGTTTTGATGGGGCTTGGGACTATATCCATGTGGTGCTCTCCCAGCGTTATATACTCCTGGTTCCCCATGAACATTTTCCCAAATGTATGCAGCACCCCACACATTTTAATAGTTTGGGCTGGTGTCAGCCACTCCAAGAGGGTGTTAGCACCCACTGAAAATTCTTCCATAACCTCTCCCAGGAGTTCCAACAGGGGGTCTGCTTCTGCTCCCTCCTCCAGATAGCTGTATAGCCAGGACTGATTCCATGTCAAAAGAGCAAAAAAACAAACAAACCCAGCACCGACCATGTGACAGAACACAAATGAGCATGAGTAAATACAGCGAATATCAAAAACAGTGAATGTCAAAACAGTGACTTCAGTATAAAACAAGCATTTGTGAATGCAGAATGTTGTCTTGCTGACAATTGCATTGGTAGTGCAGGAGTTAGAGAGACACATAATAGGAATGGTAGTGAAGTATGGAAGTGACGCCTGGTGCCATGACTTGGAGGGACAAGAAGCGCATCCTTAGGATCACGAGAACAGTTGCATGGGAGTCTGAGCTGGATGTCATTGTCCACCTAGGGACAAATGACTTGGGTCATCATGAGATTAGAGCAGTGCAGAAGGACTTTGTATAGTTGGGGAGGGGCTTAAGACAAGTAGCGCACACAGTATCCTTCTCAGAGGTGCTGCCTGTCAGTGGCATGGGTGAGGCGAGGGTACTTTGCACCATGCAGTTTAATGAATGGTTGAAGAAATGGTGTGGAGCACAGGGGTTTGGCTTCATTGGGGACTGGGGTTCCACCTGGAGGGACACCAGCCTATACTGGCAGGATGGTCTGCATCTGTCCAGGAAGGGAACAAGTTTTTTGGGCAATCGGTTTAAATGTTTCATTGGCAAGCTTTTAAACTAGTCAAGGGGGGAGGCACTGATAAGCAGCAGGAAAATCCCAGCCTCCCCCTACAAAACAGGGTACTAAATGAGAAAAAGACCAAGGTAGAAAGGTTAGTGGAGGATGCTGCTACAGAAGGTAAAGCCATCAAAAAATGGAGAGCAATGAGTACCAATGCCCGTAGTCTGGGTAACAAGCTTCCTGAATTAGTGGCCTTGATGGAGGAGAAACATCTGGATATCATGGCAGTCACAGACACATGGTACACACAGAACCATGACTGGGATGTAAACATACCAGGATACACTATCTACAGAGAGACAGGGAGGGTAAGAGGAGGAGGAGTAGCTCTCTATAAGAGAAGGAATCAAAGCAACAGAGCAAAAGGGTAAACAGGAGGAGAAGAAGCACTGTGGGTCAATTTGAGGCAGGCAATGGCACCACAATCCGCACAGGGGTTGTATACAGACCCCCCTCTCAGGGGGAGGAAATGGATACGGAAATGATAGAAAGTATACTTAGAATGGCAGATAAAGGGGAGATATTGCTGATGGGTGATCTGGATATGCCAGATGTTAACTGGAGTGCAGTTGCAGCAGCCACTTCGAAGAGTGGGGTTATTTTAGATGACCTACAGAGGGCATGCCTTAGACAACTAGTATTGGAACCCACTCGAGAGGGAGCAATCTTAGACCTGGTCCTCTCAAATGGAGATGGAGAGAGGATCACAGATGTAGAAGTAGGTAGCCATCTGGGAACTAGCGACCATCGAACAGTATGGTTCACAATAAACACAGCAATAGAGTCAAGGCATACAAAGGCAAAAGTACTAGACTTCAGGAGGGCTGACTTTGCCAAAATGGGCGAGTGCCTAAGGAATGCACTAGCAAATGGGCAGGAAGGAGGGTGGAAGAACAATGGGGAATAATAAAACTGCCATCACAGAGGTAACAAGCTTTTGTGTGAAGCAAATAAACAAAACAAAACGATGTAAGAAACCACTTTGGTTCTCAAAGGAGGTGGCGGTGAAGGTTCAAGAGAAAAAGAAAGCATTCAGAAAGTACAAGGAATCACAGAAGGAGCAGGACAGAGAATTGTATCAGTTAGAGCAAAAGGAAGCTGGGAAGGCAGTCAGAACAGCAAAGGCCCAAACTGAGGCAAAGATAGTCAACTCAGTTAAGAAGGGGGATAAAACCTTTTTTAGGTACATAAGGGAGCAAAGGAAGACTAAGGGAGGGATAGTGAGGCTTAATAAAGGGGTGGGCAGAGGGTGACTGTGAAAAGGCAGAGATACTAAACAAATATTTTTGCTCAGTATTTACAAATGAAGAGGGAGAGGTACCTAAAACAAACAATAGAAACACACTGGATACAGAAGTTGATACCAGCCCATTTACAGAAGAAAGGGTTCTGAAAGAACTCTTAAAACTGAAGATGGACAAAGCAATGGGGCCTGATGGGATTCATCCCAGAATTCTAAAAGAACTAAGGGTAGAACTAGTGACACCACTGACTACCCTTTAACAAATCATGGGAGGATGGGTGGTACCTGAGGACTGGAGGAGGGCCGATGTGATTCCCTTCACAAAAGTGGGAGCAGGCAGAAGCGGAAACTACAGACCAGTTAGTTTAACCTCAGTGATAGGGAAAATGATGGAATCACTTCTGAAGGAAAGAATTGTCGAGTACCTAGAGGCCAGAGGGGCACAGAACCCAAGGCAGCATGGATTCACAGCAGGAAGGTCATGCCAGATGAATCTAATAGATTTATTTGACTGGGTGACCAAAGTAGTAGATCAGGGAAGGGCTGTGGACATGGCCTACCTAGACTTTAGCAAGGCATTTGACTCAGTCCCACACAAAAGGTTAATATACAAGTTAGCCAGCCTGGGAGTGGGTCCCAAGATGACAGCCTGGGTAAAGAATTGGCTGGAGAATAGGACACAGAGTAATAGTAAATGGAGTCCACTCTGAAGAAGGGGGGTTACTGGTGGGATGCCGCAGAGGTTCAGTATTAGGACGGTCCTCTTCAATGTCTTTATGGCGACATTGCAGAGGGACTGGAAGGAAAAATGTCTCTTTGCAGATGACACAAAGATCTGCAACAGAGTTGATGCACGAGTGGGGTGGAAAGGATGAGAAGGGACTTAGCAAGGTTAGAGGAATGGTCAAATGTATGGCAGCTTAGATTTAATGCTAAGTGCAAGGTAATGCACCTGGGAAACAAAAACCCAGGGGAAGAGTACACAATGGGGGGTGAGATACTAACAACAACAAAAATGAAAAGGGACCTGGGAGTAGTCATATCAGATGACTTAAAGGTGGGCAAGCAATGTGAGAGGGCAGTAAGGAGGGCTGGGGGGATACTGGGATGCATAGGGAGAGGCATCACCAGTAGAAAACAGGAAGTTGTTATCCCTCTGTACAGACAGCTGGTGAGACCCCATCTGGAGTACTGTGTGCAGTTCTGGAGACCCAATCTCCGCAAGACATAGACAAGATGGAAGCTGTCCAGAGGAGGGCAACTAAAATGGTGCAGGGTCTGCACCAGAAGACATATGAAGAGAGACTAAAGGAGCTTAATATGTATAGCCTCGAAGAAAGGAGGGAGAGGGGGACATGATAGAAACGTTTAAGTACCTCAAGGGAATCAACAAAGTCCAAGAGGGTAGCAGCTTTCAAAAAAGCAGTGTGCAAGAACAAAGGGCACAATTTGAAGATAGAGGAGAGCGGCTCAGAGGTAATGTAAGAGTATTTTTCTGAGAGGGTTGTGGGTGCATGGAACGCCTTCTGGAGGAGGTGTGAGTCAAAAACAGTGACTGAATTTAAGCATGCATGGGACAGACATAAGGCAATTCTAGGGGGTTGGGGTAGAAAGAAGTAGGCTGCTGGTTAACTAGGATCTGCAGCTTATCCATTAGGTAGGGAAATGGGCAGACTGGGTGGGCCAAGCGGTCCTTATCTGCCATCAAATTCTATGTTTCTATGTTTCTATGTTTCTGCAGAGACTGACAGGCATTGAGGTGTGCCTTTGGGTCAGTGGCCATGACACTCATGCAATTTCACCTCACCCTACCTTGCAGACTCTGACAAGTATTGTGTTGTGCCTTGGGGTGCTCAGGCCTTACACTCACCCCATTCCATAAGGAAATACATTGAGATGGGTGCAGTATAGGAGAATAGGGTGAACTTTGGGGTCGAAGAGTCCAAGGCACACCTTGATGGCCGTCAGAGGCTGAAGGGTGGGGGTGGGGGTGGAATGGCGTGAGCATTACAGCCGACAATCCAAAGACACACCCCTGATGCCAGTTAGTCTCTACAGGGTGCAATGTTATGATTCGAAACCCTAAAGCCCCGGACATTTGTTGGTATTGGCACTCCCAATTTTCAACATGGGCTTTTCATGACCTCACCTCTTGAAAGCATTTGGAACCTCTTCTCATGAACAGTGGCACTGTGATTTTGTTAATCTGTCCCAAACATTGATGTCCCACAGTGATTGCGCCATTCTATGCCAGATGTGCAAAACCATATTTTGGCTATGATGTGAAAAAGTACAGCTGTACTGCTCATAAGGCAGTCTGAAGAAATGACAATGTTGAAAATCCTGAGTGAAAATATAAAAAATTCATTTTGTGGCATTTTGTCACCAAATTTTCAACATAGGCATTTTGGGACCTCTGCTCATGAACAGTGTCACTGTGATTTTCTCAGTCTGTCCCAAACATTGACTTCCCACAGAGACCACGCCATCGTGTGCCACATGTGTGAAAACACATTTCGGCAGGATGTGAAAAATGACAGCTGCACTGTTCATAAGGAGATGTGAAAAAATACCAATGCTGAAAATCCATGGTGAAAATACAAAAAAAATTCTCAAAGTTACAAGCATGCATAGACATTGCGCAATGCATGCTTGTAACACAGTCATTTTTTGGAATTTTTTCACCAAATTTGCAGTATAGGCTTTTTCAGAACCCGCCTCATGAACACTGACACTGTTGTTTCATTAATTGGTCCCAAAAGGTGATTCTGCACAGGGAACACAATATCCTCTTTCGGGACTGAATGACGAAATGACAGTGACTGAGTTCATGAAGTGGGGTCCCAAGAATGCCATGTTGAAAATTTGGAGCCAAAAGTAGCAAAAATGGCTGATATATCCACCTAAGTTGACCCCCTCTATTTATGCCATTATACAACTTACCGACATTTCTTCAGTCCATAGTCAGCTTTGAAAAGTGCAGGTGTGTTTCCACTCCACCGAAGTTTGTCAAGCTGGGCTCTGGATGTAAGTATGGGGTGGGGGGGATGTAAGGAGGTGGGGTGCGCAGAGGGTGGGTGCAGGTTGGGGAGGGGACCCGATGGCGAGGGACTCTTTTCTTTGTTTTAGGTTACTAAAAAATTAAAAAATTATATTCATCATGTACCGTTTTCTTTTTTTTTTTTTTTCCATTTTCTATTTCTGCTCCTGTTGCCTCCTTCAGCCATCTGCTCCGGTCATGGACCCCTGATGCCCCCACCTCCGGATATGTAGCTGAATCCCCCAGTCATCCCTGGTTTACCCCCCAGAGAGCGGGTCCACAACTCCGACCCCCGAAATCGGGCCGTGGAACTGTGACTGGTTGGGGGATCAGCTTCTGGAGGCTGATCAGCTCCCAGGGCGGAGCGCCATTGAAACGGCAGGCACAGGATTTTTTATCCCCTGTCTCTTTAAACAGGATGGGGCGTGCAATGGCCAGCGACCTGCGTCCACCATCCTGACTTCCTGTTATGCGTAGCGTGGTGCAACCACCCAGCCCTCCGCTGGGGTCCGCTACCATGCTGAGTGCCACCTGCCTCCCCGGGAAGGAGAGCTGTCCGAGGGACGCCAATCCTTCCTGCCCCGCCGGTCCTCCAATCCATTCGTCCGCTCGAACCCGGATCACCGGGCGCCGCAAGCGAAATCCAATTGCCGCGCAGAAGGACTGGCCACCGCTTTTTTACCAAGTATTGAGTACACTGCGTGGGCTCCCAGTATGTCCGATTTGTTTGAGGTAGTCATGTTAGCCACACTGGGGTGGGCTCCCAGTGTGGCACACACTTTCGGTGGGTGCAGAAAAATGCCAACGTGATGGGGGTTAAACATGCCGACAGGGGGATCAGGCCTCCCGCCAGCAAGCTTGTCTGTGTTTGGGAGATGATGCCAATGGGGATTGGGCACTCCCTCAGCAGACAAAAACAGTAAAGAGGCACATATGCCGGCATGGGGATTGGGCACCCCAGAAGTCTGCTTCCTGGGGACTGTGACAGGTGGACGGTGACAGCTGCCGCCCGCCATGTTTATTGAAATTTTACACCAGGCAAGGCACTCCCTGCAATTATGGGTCTCTCCCTCACTGCAGCAGCAAAATTGTTTCAGGTTGGTGGCATGCTTTTCAGCTGCTGTCATAGCGTAAGATTTCATTTGTGCCACAGAGCCCAGCCTGAAAAAGCAGTGGCGCCACTGGATGCAACAGGACCGCACCTCCAAAATCTGCTATTCCAAGCTACCACAATATGTTGCTTGCACATGTGCAAGACAACATAAAAACATAGCAGTATCTTACACACTTATATAATGCTACACTATATTTTCTGCAGGGGGCTGCACCACCCATATACCCCATCATGGGGCTTTGCTCTCCAGTACCACCTTACTATTAATAACCATCTCTGAGACCACTCTTATGACTACTGATAATATCCAAAGCATTTCCCTGCAAGCTTTCTATTACTCTTTTCTGTTTCTCATCTTCAGATCACTTCCACTCATGAAGTATCTGAGTGACTTGACCCATTCAACTGTAGCGGTCGTCTTCCTCACTTGGGATGGGGACAGTACCTGAGAATGGGTGAAACCTTCAGTAAAAACTAATGTTGTAATGGGACACAGGAATGTCTACACATTTGTATACCACTGGTACCAGATTGGCAGAAGGCACCAGGGGCACCACACTTTCTTTTTGCAATAGGTCACTCACATCCTTGACAGTCTTCCCTGATGCACTGAGAACTGACTAAAATTGTACTTCAAACTCTGTAGGGACCATTGGGCCCTTGGACGAAGAATTTTGGGGTGTCACTGGACACCAATGCTTCAAACTCTTTCACTGTTTTGCTCCCGCTGGCAACAACATTTTGACTTTTTCCACCCACTCCTTTGGCTTCACTGGTAGGGGAGTGGTAATGGTCGGCACACGCCTCCTCCTGCCAAACAGGTGGCATACCTCCTCAGAACTTTCAGGTTTGATTGTGGCTGGCTGTTTGATCACATCAATTTCTGAATCAATCCCAATTAAAGCAGTCTTGCTCTGACTTGCACAATCTTACTTCAGAAAATATACCTTTAAATTGTCCAAACATTGCAAAGTGACAAAGGGCTCCAAAATGGCTGCTCTTTCAGCCCCCTCAGGAATCCCCCTGGCCAAGGTTGCCTTTTTGAGGTCCAGGTGCTCCCCTAGGCTCCAGTCTTTCACCTCCTGAAGTGCCATGACAACTTTCAAATATTTTGGGGGTGCACTAAAAATTATTTTTCTTCACAAAATCACAGTTTTTTGGGGGACATCTGTGGTGCATCTATTCCAGTGGTGCTGCCAGTATAAGCAGTCACTGTACCGGGATCTCGGGGTTCACCTCCCCACTCCTCCTGAGAAGGCTGTTTTCATGGTTTGGACCATCTGTTTTAAATGAGTTTGTAGGTTTGGTTATTGAAGCTAATGATGTAACTTACTTTAAATGTTTGTTACTTAAATCTTTTAGCTATGTCAGCATGTATCAATGCTTGTAAAAGGTGTTGTTATATGTTGATTGTTGTTGTAAATGTAAAAGTATTGTAATGTTTTGTGTCAGGTGTGGCTGAAAAAGGGCTGTGCCCAGACCATCTCCTGGTAAAAAAAGGTATATATGCTACACTGGCCTATCATGATGCAGTGCCTCCACCTGGGGTAGTAATAGGGAGTACCAGGAAACAATCCATAAACTGCCCTCACAGTTCTTGCCCCAAAACAAGTGTCACGTAAACAATGACAGTTCCCAGACCATACAATGCAAATTAAAACAAAAAATGTATTTAAAAGGGAAGGTATGGAAAGGACAATGGGTGGCAATGAAAACAATGGAGCAGTGGTGGTAGCAGCCTTTCTACACTCTATGCAATAAAAGGCAAGTGCTTTAAGCAGAAACATTTAAATACTTTGCCCCACAAATCCTGCCCACCCCGCAGCAGTCCTCAAACCCCAGTGCAGGTCCACCTGTCTTAATTCCCTGTAAAGGCCATGTTTGAGAGATCTCAAATAGTTTCTTGGGTACCACACTGGGGATGATGATGATGCTGGCAGGGTGGAGCTTGGTGGTGCACTTTAAATGGTTGCAGGTAAAATACTTTATAACACACTGTTAATAATAATTATTATTTTTTTATTGTGCGCCTTTCCAAAACCAAGGCGCATTACAAAACAGTTAAATAAACAGCAATACCATAAGTACAGTTACAAAATACAAATAAAATCAAACAGGTCATATAAGGTATGCTTGGTTCCATAAAAAAGCTTTTAGAGCCTGTTTAAATCCCTCCAGGGTCACGCGTTCCCATACCTGATGGGGTAGAGAATTCCAAAGGGTTGGGGCCATGTGCATAAATGCACGGGCCCCAGAAGATTTTAAACAAACCCTTGGTATCTCTAGCAACCCCTTGTCAGTTGAGCGGAGCCATCACCCAGGGCAGTAAGGAACCAGGAGCTCTTTCAGGTAATCCACGCCCAGTACGTGTAGGGTTTTATAAGTCAGAAGTCCGACTTTAAAGGTGATCCGCCACCATATCAGCAGCCATTGCAGTTCACGCAGCACCAGAGAAATATGACAGGACCGAGAAGTCCCCATCAATAACTGGGCTGCAGCGTTCTGCACCAGCTGCAAGTGGTGGATATGAACCCCAGGTAGCCCTAGGTACAGGAAGTTACAGTAATCCAGGCACAAGGACAGAAAGGCATGGACTAACAAGGGAAGATCACCCGACGGAACAAGGTGCTTAATTCTGGAGATGCTCCTCAGATGGTAAAAAGAGGATCTGGCGACTGCTGACACCTGCGATTGCAGTGTCAGCCCCTCATCAAAAATCACCCCCAGGTTCTGCACCTGTTCAGAGGAAGGGAGTGGGAGGCCCCCAAGAAAAAGTCCTGAAGGCTAACCCAACCCCAATCCTCCTATCTGGCACCCCGGGTCCACCACCAGCACCTCCGTCTTTTCCGAGTTCAACCTCAACCAGCTTGAATTCATCCAATCTTGGATTTCGGCAAGGCAGTTATTAAATATCGAGATAGCTCTATCATGGTCGGGTGCAAAAGAAAGGTATAGCTGGGTATCATTGGCATAGCAATGAAACCTCAGCCCATACCTTCTTATAATGTCTCCGAGGGGTAGCATGAACACTGCGAACAACATGGGGGACTACACCGAACCCTGAGGAACCCCACATGACAGAAGAACTGGGTCAGAGGAATAAACCCTGACACCACCATCTGAGATCTTCAGGTGAGGAAAGATATAAACCACCTGAGGACTGTACCTAACAGGCCATAGATGAATCTCAGGTGATCGAGAAGGACCCCATGGTCCACAGTGTCAGACGCTGATGAGAGATCAAGAAGAACCAAGATGGAATGTTTTTTCTGATCCCTAGCCATCAAGAGATCATTGAGCACCTGAACCAGTGCCGTCTCAGTACTATGCTTCTTTCAAAAACCAGATTGGAGAGGTTCATAAATGTCCTGGATGGTCAAATGGTTCTCCAGTTGTAGGGCCACTACTTTCTCAATCACTTTCCCTATAAAGGGAAGATTTCAGATTGGTCTGTAGTTAGCATGGCAATCTGGGTCCAAAGAAGCTTTCTTCAGGAGGGGTGTCACCACAGCCTCCTTCAGGGAGCTAGGAAACTCATCTGTTTCCAAGGAGCACCAGACTATCTGTGCTAGGACTGGGCCAATGATGTCACTACAGCCCATAATCAGGGCAGTTGGTCCTGGGTCCAAACTACAGTATGTAGGGAGCATACCCGGGACAATCTGCAGGACATCCATGAACTCCATCCGGTCGAAGATACTCCAGGAAAAATGAGGGTCCATGACCAAGCGCCAGTCAAAAGCAATGCCCACAGATTGTGCTGGTTGGAGCACCCCCCTGATGTTATCCACCTTAGCTGCAAGGAATCAAGAAAGCTCCTTGCACTCTATTTGCGAAAAGGCTCTTCAAATCTGCAGACAGGCTGGGTTGCACAGTCTGTCCACAGTTCGAAAGAGCTGAGCTGGTCGGTTTTGGGCAGCTTCAATCTCCCCGGACAGGAACTCTGCCTTCTTATGGGTGATTCTGGATTGATAGGCTTGATAATGGTCCATCAATCTAAGGCAGTCGGCATCCAGGGTGGATTTCCACCAGCAATTCTCTAACCTTCATCCTAGTCACTGGATCTCCCTCAAAGTCCTATCAAACTAAAGGGACCAAGGGTGAGGGGAGAGAGGACAAACATGGACTGGAGCAATGGCATCAAGGGCCACAGAGACGACCCTGTTAAAGGCCATCACTAAGGCCTCAGGGTCATTGTTTGCCACTGGAAATTCCGATCGGTCAAGCACCGCCGCCAAGCCTTCGGAGCTTACATCTCATAAAGGGTGGTACCTGACCATCTCCACATGGGTAGGCCTACACAGGGGGTGCAGAAACTGAACCCCATGGTGTAGTGATAAGACCATCCAACTGATTCTACCCCCACATCAGAAGCCTCAATCCCCAGGAGGAAACCAAGTCAAGGGAGTGATTGTGTTTGTGGGTAGCAGTGGTAACAATCTGTGTGAGGCCCAGAGATGTCATCAGCTGGAGAAAGTGCTGTCCAAATTGCGAGAGTTCATCATCGATCCAGGCGTTGAAGTCACCCAGGACCATCAGCCTGGGTGACTCAAATGCCATTTCAATCATGAAGTCCACCACTTCTCGAAGGAAATGCTTCCCATCCTCTGATGGATGGTAGATGAGGGCAATCCTATAGCCTACACCTGCTATTATGGTACACTCGAAAGACTCAGTCTCAACTGGTACACTCGTGAGGCCCAGTTCAGTTTTGAAACAGACTGCAACCCCCCACTGCGGTCCAATCTCGAGCGGTGTATCACCTAGTACCCAGCTAGAGTTGTGGCCTCCAACATAGGGCCAGAGTTCTCATCTAGCCAGGTCTCGGTGATGCATGCCAGGTCCACTGTCCCAACAAGATCTGCAATAATTGCAGTCTTGTTTTTAATGAACCTGGCATTGCTTAACATCGCTCGAGTTGGATGAACTTTTAGAGCCACCTGAACTGCCTGCCCACCAGTGTTGGAGGTGCCCTGGGGTATGAAAATCAGGCATGGCGAACCACGATCTGAGTTCCATTTCGTCCCAGGGTGTCTCCTGGATTTTACGACCCTGATGCGGTGGCTCCACTCATTCACCCTCCACTGTTCGCACCCCTCAAACCCCCTCCTTCCCCGCTGCACAATACCCAACGCTCAACAACACTGATAAGTTGTAAACTGCAGTGTGGGGGAGATAAAAGGGTGGAGGGTGCGAAGGGCAGAGGGCGAATAGTGCACGACCGTGGGGGGCAGGCCTCCTACACATTAAGTAACCTCAATAGTATAAACCAACTTACAAAAAACAAGAACTACCCCAACCAATTAATTCAGCTCAGATAGACTTAAAAGACAAAAATAAAATACAATGATTACATATACTCCCTCAACTCTTATTTGAAGGAGAAATAAACAAAATCAACAACCAAAAAGAAATTATTTTAAACGGAACCTTCAAAACAAAACAAAACTCAAACCTATCCAATACGACAGGTAAGTTAAAAGAAAAAATAAATAATTAAAATAGATAAAATGTCTCAGTCATTAACTCCAGGATGACAGTTTTAGGCGGGTCCAAGGAACAAGCATATGGAGCCAACAATCCTTCAATTTGTAACCAAAACGATGCTACAAAAATGTCACATACTAGGTGAAACTGAGTGAATTAAAAGTCTAGGAGATTTCCCCGACCCCCGAGCACTCTCACTGCAAGGGGACCTAATGTGACCCAAAATTTTACTGTCCCGAGCACACTCACTGCCCTGGGATTAGAAAAAGAGAGGCACCCTCACTGCCTTCTTAAATACAGTTTAAATGATAAAATGGAAAGTTCTGACTGTAGTTGAAGGAACAAGGAATGCCCAAATAATTCTTCCTCAATGATTAGTTGCTCTGAAGCTGGAACGGCTCCGATAATCCAACTGGGTGGCTAAACCGTGAGCCAACATTCACCGCTACGGGTCCCTGCCCAGGCCCACCTACCAGTAAGCCCCACAGAGAATCCCTAGGGAACACTGGTCCATAATGTCAGCTTCCCGACTGAGTAGGACACAGGAATCTCATGCAGCTAAATGCCCACAGTCACCCAATTCCGGGATCCATTCTGTAGTTTGCTGCTCCAAATCGAAGCTGGTTCCTCATAAGCCACCAACTGGATGAGCACAGTCCACAAACCAGACTACATCTGATCCCAGATAATGAAATTCACAGTCCATAATCCACAGTCTTTCTAATATGTTTCAAAAAGCCCCCTTCTCTGTAATTCCCCTCACAGCTTCTCAAAACTTTGTTGGCTACTTCTCAAATTAATCCTGGCCAGATGAACAATACTAACAGCAATCAACTGAGGTTCCACATCCAAGGGTCCAGTGGGAGGGCAACAATAAAATCTCAGAGTCTGACGGGCAGAAGACAGAAGGCAGCAGGCCCAGCGAACCGAGTACATGGGGCGGTAATGGAGCCGAATACAGACAGTCCCAGTACACACTACGAGGTGGTCCCATAAAACACCTGGTGTCACTCACAGAACTCGGAACACTCCACTACCAAATTACTCCCACAGAACTCAGGGACAAGAACAACAAAAAGGGGGGAGGATTCAGATAGCACACACAGATTGGTATAGTCATTGATAATAGAAAGGAAAAGTTAATAACTGCACAAAAATGAGCAATAAAATAAAACACTTGAAGCAGCCGATACGCCCAGCTCAGCAGCCATATTCCTTCCTAATAGTTACAGTGCAATTTCAAGTAGCCAGGAAAGGCACTGCACTGCTGCTGAACACAAATTTAAAGCTGGTACAACCAATGAAATTGGTCCTCCTATTTGTAATCCAAACTGGATCTGGTGGCAAGCTGGCTTCAACAGGTCATCTGCCTGGGCATCTTTCACTTGCACAGTCCTGCCCTGGACCTCTCCCTTAACTCCTGATACAGTAACTCTCTACCCAGTTGTAGGTTTGAATCATGTGTTTTACTCATGGTTCTGATGCCTCAAATGGTACAATACCTCAGGTACAGGTTGCTGGAATAGGCTGGCAGGATGTGGTGAACACTGGCTTCCCCAGGCTACTGGTGGCTTTTCTCCACTTCTCTTCTTTCTCTGCTTGTCTTGCTGAGGCTCAGCACTTGGAAGAAGGCAGGTGCCTTTTTCGACTGGACGCACTATAGGAGCTGATCACCCAGAGGGGAAAAGTCTGTGGAGGGCAGGAAAACCCTAGCTCCAACTTGCCTTTTAAATAAAAGTTTTGCTAAAAATGTCTTTTCTTCTTGCATACATTTTACTTTGGGAGCAAACTCTTGTAGTCTGCCAGGCAGGCCAGACCTGGACAGATAGTGGCACACCAGCTCATACCTGAACACACAGTCACTGTCCTTGAGGTCTGACTAAACTCCATTGAGCTTTGAAAGTCAGCTCCTTTTATCCAGGCTGAAACTCGATGGGTGATTGACCAATATCGTTCTCAGGCAAACTGTCTCTGGCTCATGATGCTTTTCTATTGGTCAAAATTTGTGGGCAAATTGGATCTGATGTGCAACCCCTTCCCCCAGTGCTCTGCAGCTCTGATCACTCATGGGGGCTACCATCATCATTTACATTATTGTCCCAACTTGGGCAGCTTGCTGCCTCTTTATTATTAGTTTCACAGTGATGTCCTTCACAAATCCTAGCCCTGTTGATTGTCCTGTGATCAGGGATGTGATTATTTTCCAGGGTACACAGTATGTTTGGCTGTTGGGTGCTGTGTTTTGGGAAGCAGCCCCTCACCACTCCCCAGCTATTGTGTGCATGTGCATATATATATTTTCCTTCCTGGCCCCGCTGCTTACCGGGAGCAGGAAACTCATCACTGAACATCTGATGGTGCAATTTGGCTTTGATCCCAGCTCTTATTTAATTCAGAGAGACAGGATCCACACATGGTGTGGGTGCAAAGTCCGCTTTTGTTCTTGGAACTCCAGCCCGTTTTGCACCCTTTTGTGCATATGCATCAGCCAGTCATGCTGCCATGCTCAATTCTCATTCCTGTTCCCCAACCCATTACAATCCTGGGCTCGGAGAACCAGAAACACATGCTGCTCCTTTTCTCTTCCACTTGCCTTAGCCACAGGGGCACTGGAGGGGCCTGAAGATAGAGAATGACAGGTAGCTACCACCACAGATTTCTCAAGTGGGTCCCTGGTGTACATCCCACAAGGGCTCCTGGTTAGAACTGTGCTAGTCCTTCTGGTCCCCACCTTTGCTGTCCTGAGGGTACCGGAGGGTGAAGACTGAATTACTGGCAACTACAGAGGCACTATGGTAAACCCCAGAAATGGGAGGGGGGGCTTGCGTGTCCAAGACTCATAAAAACCTTTTGCATCACACCTTTTGACATTACTTACTCCTGTGAAAAACTCTGTGAAAAAAAATCCTGAACATTAAGAAATGGATATGAAGAAAGTTAAACCTAACTTGTGTAGAGCGTTCTCTACCCATATTTATATTGAACCATAAAATCATGGGTACAACATATCTCCTGTCAACAGTTTTTTTTTTCCAAGTATTTCTACATTGCTCTGCCCATCTGCAACTAGCTGCTGCTACTGCATCTAATAACTACAGCACTTGGTCTCCCCCCGCTCGAATGCAGCCTTTCATCCTAAATGGCTGCTTGTATACAAACCCCCTTTTTGACTAGGCCACACTGGTGGCATCTTTCCTTCTCAGCTGCCACAGACATACCAGCTGTTCCTCCTGCCTGGACCAACCAGTCATCTCCTCTGGCAGTCACATACTCCAACAGCCACACTGCCACTGAGGCCCCAAAGTAAAATCACAACTTTTCTTCCCAGTCAGTTGCTACAAACTTCAGTACACTATACCCTCAGACAACAAACAGCACAAGACTGATTTTGCCAACATTCTTTTTGTCTATAGAGCTTTTTACCAGTCAGGCTGCAGCATGCAAGCTCTCTCAGCCCAGTCCCACCCCCTTGCCTGGCAACAACCTCCACAATCCACCAAGCCAGTAATCCCCCACAGATTACCCCCATGACAGTGTCAGGAAGGGGAGGGCAGTCCTCCCCCCTCCAGGTGACACACAATCCAGATGAGGCCAGGTGACCCAGTGATAGCATGGAGTGGAGACAGGTAGGCAAGGTTTCATGCAACTTGGACCAATCCCTTTTTTCCAGTTTCTACCACAGTCCCCTTTCTACAGTGACACATAAGCATGTGTATGTAGAGGCATTCACATGCTACAAACTGCCACCCCTGCCTTTCATGTCATTTGAGTTGCCAGCATTACCCAGGGCCTCCACTTGGGAGCAGCTAAGGGCCGAGTTAGCAAACCTCCCCACACTGGGAGAGGAGAGCTGTCTGTCAGACACTCAATCCTCTGTCTCCCCCCCAGGTGACCCTTGGAGACACACACTTGTTCCTGAACATGAGTCGCCAACATGGTGACAGGTAACCCGCATAGTGCCTCAGCCATCTACACTGCTTGGCCAGCTTATTATACCAACATTCTGGCGTGATAATAATGACAGGGATGGGAAGGGCAACAACAGAAAATACACCACAAGAAAACCAGAAAATCTATTAAAAACAGCCCCTTCTAGCGGCCATAATAAACCATGGTAGAGCTTATTTTTTAAACAGTATGCATACACATACAGGAAAATCTATATAAATCAGTTTTAAAGCTTCTTGTTTTTTTTTACTTTTTTAATACAAAAAAAGTATCCATTTCATAACTACAATAATGTGCTCCAGGGTGTGTTTTTTTCATGGGATATTGCCAGTTCTAAGGTACGTAAGCCACTCAGCTTCACTTTGCTCCTCATAAAGCACCTGAGGCATTATATACTGTATCCTGTGACAAAAAGCATGCCCTTTCATGTATTGTTGCTTAAAGGAGGCAGTATAGCGCAGTGGTCTAAGGCTCTGAGCTGCAAATCTGGTGACATCCAGCAGACCAGACCTGGGGGTTTGAATCCCACAGCTTCCACTTGCATACTGTGTGACCCTGAGCAAGTCACTTAACCTCCTTGTGCTCCCAGGTCGCTCCTGTAAAAAAGCTTTCAGCTTAGTGTGCTATACCTGGTTAAACAACTAAATAAAATAAAAAAAAAAAAAGGAGAAGTCCACCCAAAACTTGAAAAAAATATATGTTATGCAGAGTATTTTAATTTGTATGTGAAGTTCTAGTGTTTCCTTCCCTCTGACTGGTATTAGGAGTTTTTCCTAAATTAGTCTGCTAGCTTTAGGGTAGTTTCGACCCTGGAGATCTCCATATCAAACAGCTTAATTGTATTTCTTTGTCCTACAATGCACCTTGTTTCATGTGATGGTGATGCAGCAGAGCCCATAAATCCAGCAGAAAGCATTGCTTTACAATCAGTTCACAACAATAGAGATGGCTATATTTTAAAATCTGTAGAATTCAGCTTGGTGACCACCCTCATCGTAAATGTCTTACTGTCCTGCAAAACTTTGCTGCTGGTAATTTTTGTGCAGCTTGTAAAGCTTCCAAGATATTTAGTTTGTTTGGCATGTGTGTGTTGAATGCTGGGTCTCTCTTGTGTCACTGTCACATGAGACAAGATGCACTGTGGGAACAAGAAATACAATTAAGCTGTCAAGGATGAAGATCCCCAGGGGTCGTAAAACTAGTATAAAGCTAGCAGGCTAATTTAGGAAAAACTCCTAATACCAGTCAGAGGGAAGGAAACACTAGAACGTCACATACAAATTAAAACACTCTGCACAACATATATTTTTTCAAGTTTTGGGTGGACTTCTCCTTTAAAGCAGCAGGGCTTGCTGGTATCTGAGTGAGATTACTCACCTTGCTGAAGCTCCATTGATGTTGCTGCAGTCAGCATCACCCTCTTGTTCTGCAAGTCTGATTTTGTCACTTACTGACTCTGTGAAATTCTTAGCCGTGCACTCAACCTCTCTCGGGCCGCCATTAGCAACTCATAAACTGAAGCGCTATTTTGCAAACTCAATGCCAGTTTTTATCTAATTAGCATACCACACTCCTCTCAGTTTCATGCAAATTATCACTGAGTGCACATTCATGTATTGTGGAGGGAGATAAGTGAAAATGCAGTTGTCTTTTTCAGGCTCAGGCAGTTGAAACTCTGACTATGTGTGTGGCTAAGTTTTTTGATTGAAATGTAATTGCAACACATCAAAAAGCAGTGTAGAATTATGTTACGACTAATCATGACACCGTAGCATTTTTGGGGCTCTGGAGAAATGGATCATCACATAAATATCAATAGAAAGACGGTCATATCAGTGTGCACAATAATTAATTTGCTGTGCTTTAATAATCCTTGATATTTCTTACGTTTTGTGATGAAAATATCAGGGTGGGGTTTTCTCATGAAACAAAGCTTAAACACATATTGTGCTGTATCATTGTGTGTGGCTGCTGTTATTTGTGGGTGGGGTGGGCATGCTCTGGCAATGATCTGGTAACAGTTCTTAGCATCATTTCTGCCGGGCTTTGTATGATTGCCATGTCCTTAAAGGGACACTGTCAACCTGTTTTTCATCATATTATTTCTAGTTAAAAACCTACATTTTATGATTTCTTACCTTCTCCAAAATTCATTGATGTTGCAGTTTGTTTTGTCTGTCTCCTTGTTTAGTAGAACTGAAATGCATGCTAATGTATATTTATAAACAACCTTGTTTTGCTTATAATCCTGGATCTGTTCTTACTGCATGCTTCCTGAGCATTAGAAACACACTCAAACAGTGCAGTTACTCATGAGGCAGTGGCCTCTTAAACTCTCACTGCATCATGAGGGGCTAGACTGTGTTGTGGGTAGTCCCAAGTCCAGGAAAGATGCAGTTGGAGCTGATCAAGGAATGTAGACAAATCTGTGTTTGTGTGGTAACACCAGTATGGTGGGCAGTTTGTTTTTCACTTTTTAAAAGAAAAAAAGAGTCAGAATCAAACTACCAGCTTTATCAGCAATCTTTACAGAATGTTGGCAATCATAAAATGTGTTTTTTAAACTAGGGATACTTCAAGACCTAAGGGGGTTGACAGTGTCCCTTTAACCACTTATTTTCCATACTGAATGCAGTTTGCACAGTAATAGTACCCACAGACAATCTACTCATTTACAGTAATATTCTGCACAAGAATATGTTAATTATTCAATCCCAACCCCCGGCCCCTCAATTGTGTAATGTCCAAGAGTTGGGGCACCACAGTAAAACAATAAAGCTTAGGGGTAACAGGTGCCCAGGGTGCCTGCTGTAGGTGTGGGCTGCAGGATAAAGTCAAAAGGGTCCCCTTATTAGTAAATTTTCCCCTCCCTGAAAGTGGGAAATGCTGTAAATCATAGAGAAAAGTGCCCTGTGCACTTAAAACATGTCAAAAGGCAGCATTTTATGCAGCTGCAGCAACAATGGCCTGGATGGAATGTTGTGCTGAGCTGCTCATGCACAGCGTTCCACTCCAGCCATTCTAGAATTAGAGGGAGTTTAAGTTTTTAAATATTATTCAGTTGGGGGCAGTTCCTAGGCAGCTGTTGAGGACAGAGGATGCAGCAAGTCAAGGGCTTACCTTGGGTTGAAGCCATCCCACAGGACTTGCCTGCGTTCCTGGTCTGCCTCCGGTGCCCGAAGATCCTCCTTGTTGTTGTGAGGTGTGGTCGGTGGTGCCATTGGGGCACCACGAAAAAGTGAAGTTCCAGTTCGGTCCGTGGTGCCATTGGGCATCAGAAAAGTAAACAAAAGTCCTGCTGTGCAGTCGTTGGGTTGTGAGCCCCGCTCATTTTTATTTTTATTTAGTTGTAAAAGTTTCCCTGGTCCCACGTCAGAAGTTAGCAAGATCCGCATTGCCAAGTAACTGTCAGCCTTCCAGAGGCCCCTAGATGGCCACTGCATCACTTGTTCACTCTCCCACTGCCATAAAACCTCCCGCCTCCCGTTTGCCTCCTGATTCCGATTCAGCAATCAGCAGGGCGGTGAGTCGGCGGCAGCACACAATTCGTGCTGACCACCTGAACGAAAGTAAAGCCTTCCTTCTTTTATTTTATCTGTTAGGGCATAAGGTGCATGGTGGGCAGCTAAGTGCTGTGAGAGGGTTGGGGAGCCAGGACCTTAAATTAATTATTCAGGAGGGGCGGGAGTGAGTAACACCCATGGGAAGGGCTAGTGTAGTAAGGCCAAGCAGTAGGCCTAATGAATATTTAGGAGGGGGGCTGAGTTAAGGAGGGACCAAGACTCAGAGTGACAGCAGGCTCTCTATGAGCCAGATAATTAAAGGGGCCCACCAGTTTAAAAGGGGCAAGTCAGGCCCGTGATATTAAGAGGGCAACTAAGCCCATGGTATTGAGAGGGCTACCAGGCCCACAATATGAATTAGGGCTACCAGGCCTGAAGTGAAGTGGGCACTAGGCCTAGAGTAATATTGGGGCTTCCAGGCCCAAAGTGAAGAGGGCACCAGGCCCACAGTTAATGCAGGGCATCAGGCCCAGTAAAGGAAGGGCATCCAGGCCCAGGTTAAAGGAAGGGCACCAGGCCCAGTAAAGGAAGGGCACCAGGCCCGTAGTAGTAAAGGGCAGCCAGACCCAGTAAAAGAAGGGCACCAGGCCCGTAGTAGTAAAGGGCAGCCAGACCCAGTAAAAGAAGGGCACCAGGCCCGTAGTAGTAAAGGAAAAAAAAAAACACAGGAAGCAAGCACACGGACTGAAATCAATGCAGTTTGGGAGCAGGTAACCGCAGCACTACACCTCAAGGGCAGCCAGGACCAGTAAAGGACGGGTACCAGGCCCGTAGCAGTAAAGGGCAGACAGGCCCAGTAAAGGAAGGGCACCAGCCCCATGGTAGTAAAGGGCACCAGGCCCAGTAAAGGTAGGGCATCCCAGCCCATAGGGAAGAGGGCAGCAGGTATATGGGCAATTAGAATAACCAGGCTAAATAGCTGGGGCAATTACCTTAGAGTGTTCAGGGGTAGCCAGATCCTAACGAAGACAGACCCCATGAGGAAATGGTCCAACTAAGGGGTGTTTAAGCACACAACCTGTTACAAAGTGATTATCAGCTGTTGTACTGTTTATACAAACTGTTTTTTCTTCTTCCAGTATCTCAACTGTTGTGTTTATTGCATGACGCACTGAGACTGTATTGTACAATATTAGGATTGTGGTCATTTGCCCCTGACAGTGAATGATTGCCCTGGATTGTTGCAATTTGCCCCTGCTCCAGGCAAATTACACCGACAGTGAACAATTGCCCCAGATTATTGCAATTTACCCCTGCTCCAGGCAGTTTGCCTTTGCCAGTGAACAATTGCCCCAGATTGTTGCAATTTGCCCCTGCTCCCAACAAATTACCCTGAAAGTGAATATATCAGTATATCATGCTAACAGAAGTACCATTGTGCAGCATCAGGCCCTGATTCAATCTTCAGCCTCCATCAACTCTTCACCATAGTAATCTTCAGCCACCATCGACTCTTCACCATAGCAATCTTCAGCCAGCAGAAACCTTCAGCAACTTCTTGTCCTTTCATCCTCCGTAGTCGAAATCGATGTCCTTTGTGTAGTCACGGCCGCTAGTTCCTGATCAGCTTGGAAAAAAAGACGACTGAGAAGTGCCTCGTCCGTCCCCCCCAGACATGCGCCGGTAGACGAGTCCATTGTAGCCAAGTGTGGTCGTGGCCACCGTTTCTTATTTTGTTCTTCATCTTTGTGGAATCCTGATCTTCACCTTCTACACCTTCTTGCTTGTGTCATTCTGCATTGCCAGTACAATCCTCAGTGTAGCAGCTCGAGTTTGGTGGTCCTTCAAGTGTATCTGTCACCAAAAGCAACTCAGCAGTTCTTCTTCTTCATCCTTGGAAGTCCTCCTAGTGGATTCTTCACCAAGTCTGGTGTTTGTTTGGCAGCCCTAGTCGAGGGTAGGTACCAAGAAAACCCGCAGCAGTTCTTCGTCTTGATCATTGGCAACCCTGGTCGAGGGTCAGTGCTGAGGAGGAAGCAGCAGATTCCTTCTACGGTGGCAATCCTGCAGGTGGATTCCTTTCCACATTTTAGTTCTTCATCCTTGGCAGCCCAGTTCAAGGGGTTTTGTGCCAAGAAAGAGCATTCCCCAAGTTGGTCAGTTCACGCTCTTGTATTCCAGCAACCCTGGAAAGTGGGTTGGCTGATGCCTATGGTCTGTTTACCAATCTCTCCATTCCCTGTTTGCAACCTCTCATAGGTTTCCTGGTGAGCTTGGTGCCAAGCAAGGGTTCCCCTTTCTCTTGACCCCTATTGTTCAATTGTGCATGAAGATGATGGACATCTACATCTAATGGACTTTTGAGACTGTGAGACCATTTGCTGATTGTATATTGAATGCTTGTCACATGGTATCATAAAGTAATAAGGTACTCTTGGTGCATAGATCTCTGGGTAAGAAATTGTAAGAGTGATAGATAAGAATATTATAGAGTGGCCTTAGGCCGATGTACATATGGACTGATTAGAGTGGTAATTGTTAGTTATTACCTATAAGTAAGAGTTATTCCCTGACTTTCCCTTATGACTGTGTCTACCTTTCCCTGGTGTAAATAAAAGCCTGCTGGACATCAAACTTCAGATTGTCTCCTGCCTCTCCTTAAAGGGTGTTTCCTGGCACCCAACTTTATTCGAACCACAGGGTTGTCTCTTCAGTCCACCTGCTTCAGGCGATGCTGGGTGTGCAGCTGGGACAGGCGATCTTCTAGGATAGCACTCCAGTTGCTAAGATCACCACACCATAAAAAAAAAAACATTTTGGTGTAGTCATCAGGATTTAAATTTTAGGAGTCTAAAGCTGGAGCTTTTGAAATAATGATGCAAGCAGTACCCAGGTGTGGTAGTGCAATGTACGGAGGGGATAACTCAGCTATTGACAATGAAGATATAGGGATCGGGATGGAAGACAGAGAAAATATACCTTACTCACCCCTCACGATGCCATATTACTTCGGGGCACCATGGCTTCCCCAGTTCACGGGAGAGAAGGACAGAAATGGAGCAAGCAGTTTAGGGGAGTTCAGATCCAAAATGCAATCCATGTTCTGACTGTATCAGGTCCCAGAAAGACAGAAGATGGAGATACTAATCAGACAGTTAAAACGGGCCTCCCACAGAAAGGTACAATCATGACCTGCAGGTGCAAAGACCACAGCTGACCAAATTTTGCAGAGGTTGCAACAAATTTTTGATACCCGTACTGTGTCTAGTCTCAAGATGAATTTTTTCTCTAGAACGCAAAGGCCTCAGGAGACCCTTTGGGAGTATGCTCTAAGACTCCAGGGGTTGCTGAGAGCAATTGAAAGAGTGGACGCCCAAGAGATCACAGATCCAGATCGGGTACTAACAGAGAAATTTGTGGAAGTGGTGTATGGTGAAGCTCTCAGAAGGGAACTGAGAATGTTACAGCTCCAAGACTCAGATGCGGACTTCCTCAATTGCAAGGAAAAACCCATAAAGGTGCTAGGATCAAGTCGAGCGGGAGAGGATGTGGTGACCTACCCACAGATGGTGATGCCTCTGAGCACAGCATGGCCAGGGTATCTGATAGAGAGATCAGCACGAGAAGACCCATAGCACAGGCAGCCAGCAAGTGAGGAAGTGGTAGGCAAAGTGTGGCTGTACAGTCGAGAGTCCACCGGTGAGCACCCAGGTTATCTCGCAGATACCGGATCCTTGTGCGGGCAAATGGCACAGGCACCGATCCGTCCCATGGCTAACGCCTCTCATCAGAATCCGGATTTGTTGGAGCAAATAGCTACCTTGACACGAGCTATGGAAGAAGTGTGTCTGGAGGTCAAGGTGCTCAAAGAAGGCTGTAAAAGAGAATCTGCCCAGATGCAGGGTGAATGAGAAAGATGGCTGGACGAACTCCAGTACAGAAGAAGAGAAGAAGGAAGGCATCCTATGGATCAATTTGATGGTCAGGGCAGACCTATATGCCATAAATGTGGAGTCAGCAGTCATATTGCAAGTTGATGCCAGCAGCCTCCAGAACCAGTGGTGGCTTTAAACAGGGAATCTTCGGGGACAGGGACCAATCCTCGGAGGGTGTTCAATCAAGTCCAAACTCAATAATGAAACAATCACATTTCATTGGAAGGAGCCCAACTGTTCTGGTGTTGGTGGATGAAATTGAGTTAATGGCCCTTTTAGACACCAGATCTAGAGTTACAATCATGCAGGGGCAGTATTTTCACCGATATTGGAAGATGGAAGATCTTCAGCCACCGCCTACGTCATGGATAACATTAATTGCCAGTAACGGAGCTGAACTGCCTTACTTAAGATACTTAGAAGCAAGCATCCAGCTGGGGAACAATGTGCAAGAAGGTCAAGGCATCATTATCAGCGAGGCAGAAAGTGATAGCTTACCACCTCTTATCCTTGGGATGAATTTCCTTCAGCACTGCCTAGAAGACCTAGTACAGGTTTTATGAACCCAAGTGAAGAGGTCTCCATGTGTAGAGAAGGGAACTTTGCAACAAACCATACACCTGCTCCAGTGTCACCAATGATTCACGAGTAACTCTGGCAAAATTGGGAAAGTTAAAGTTTCCGACGCCTGGCCTGTCATTCTGAAGTCAGGTACTGAGGCTACCCTGTGGTGTAAGACCAAAGTAGAACCCCATGGCCAGGATTATGATGCCTTGGTTGAGCCATGCCCGATAGAAAAGGAAGAGCCCATATTGGTGGCTAGAAGTGTGGCTGCGGTTACCAACAGAAGGATCCCTGTGTGAGTCATAAACTATGGGAATCAAGATGTACAACTCCATAGAAACCAGCCAGTGACTCAGCTGCATACTGTATTGTTGCAAGATATTGTGGAACCAGAGGATGAAGTTCTGGAGAAGACCCAGGTACCAGACATCAGAGAAGAAGGAGAGACCCTGTGTGACTCCATACCCACGTGGATAAAAGAGATTAACCTGGGTAATCTCAAAACCATGGTGCAACAGAAAAAGGATGTGATCCAAGTCTTATTGAAGAATTCTGAAGCTTTCAGTCAGCATCCCTTGACTTTGGGTTGGCACAAGAAGTACAGTATCACATTCATACTCAACGATATCCACCCATCAGAGAGAGATTTCAACCAATTCCCCTGGCCATGTACCAGCCAGTAAAGGAAATGATTCGAGAGATGAAGGAGGCCAAGGTGATAAAAGAGGGTCATAGTCCTTGGGCTGCTCCCATCGTTCTAGTTAAGAAGAAGGACGGAAAGATCCAGTTTTGTGTTGATTATCGGAAGTTGAACAGCATAACACATAAAGATGCCTACCTGTTACCCAGAATAGAAGACTCTCTCACTGCCTTACAGTCAGCTGCAATTTTCTCCATCCTAGATCTAACAAGTGGTTATTGGCAGGTACCCATGGTCCCAGAAGACCAAAATAAAACTGCTTTTATTACGCCAATGGGTTTATTCGAATTCACCCGTATGCCCTTTGGGTTGTGCAATGCCCCAGAAACATTTCAGAGGCTGGTGGAACGCTGTTTAGAAAGTTGGAATTTTGACATTTTGCTGTTGTACCTTGATGACATCATCGTCTATTCTAAGACCCACCAACAACACCTGCAGCATTTAGATGAGGTCTTTACCCGACTGATCCAATACGGCTTAAAAGTAAAACCTTCCAAATGTAATTTTTTACAGTCCCAGGTGAACTATCTTGGTCACATTGTGTCTGTCAATGGAGTGTCACCCGATCCAGAGAAACTATCAGCAGTGAAAGATTGGCCAGTACCAATAACAGTACAAGACGTCAGAAGATTTTTGGGTTTTGTTGGGTACTACCGGAGATTTGTAAGGAACTTCTCCAAAATAGCATTACCCCTGAATGAACTCCTCAGAGGAACCAAGACAGCACAAGTACCCAAAAGGCAACCAGTCAAGTGGGCCAAAGAGCAACAAGAGGCTTTCGACCAACTAAAACAAATTCTTACACAAGCACCTGTATTGGCATACCCTGATTATTTCAAACTCTTCCAGCTGTACACAGATGCAAGTAATAAAGGGCTAGGTGCAGTGTTAGCATAGGAGCAAGAGGGTATCGAGCGAGTCATAGCGTATGCAAGCCATGTATTGAGAGGATCAGAGTGAAATGATGCTCAGCACAGTTAATTTAAACTGGAATTTTTAGCCTTGGTTTGGGCAGTGACAGAAAAGTTTAAGCACTACCTAGCAGTCACTCCTTTTACTGTGTTTACTGATAATAACTGGCGCATTTGAACACTGCAAGACTAGAAGCTCTAGAGCAGCGATGGGCTTCCAGTCTAGCCAATTACCAGTTTTCCCTAAAATATTGTTCAGGCAGATCTAATACTAATGCAGATGCACTATCTCAAATGCCTAATCTAACAGAGAATGAGATGGATGAGAAGCACCTAGAGAACACTGAAATGCCCCTTTTTCTTCAGGTACCATCAGGAATTGTTCAGGCCTGTTGTTACATCATTGCAAGAGAAGATGTAGAACCAGAACAAGAACCAGAGTGTACAGACCAGCTGGCAAAACAAAGTAACCTGTGGGTACAACTGCAAGACCAAGACCCAGTAATTAAGCAAGTCAAGTCGTATGTTGCAGCCAGACAAAATATACCCCTTCATGAACGAAAGAAGATGGATCTGGAAGCTATAAGGTTATGGAGACATAGGACTCGGTTGACCATAAAAGACTTTAAGCTTATTCGTCACACCCAAGACCCTAACACTCACTGTGAGATCTCCCAGACCATTGTTCCAAAGAAAAGTGCATCCGTAGTGCTTGAAGCATATCACGACCATTCTGGACACTTCGGTAATAAGAAAACAGAGGCCATAATCAGGAAAAGATTTTATCGGATTGGGATGAGAAGTGACATTATTAAATGGTGTGAAGAATGCCCAACCTGTAGTCTGAAACACCCCAATAGAAGCAACCAGCAAGCTCCTCTGCATCCCATAATTAGTAAAGCACCTCCTGAGTTAGTTGCTTTGGATCACCTCAAACTAGAACCAAGTGCCAATGGACAAACATATGTCTTAACCATGGTAGATCATTATTCTAAGTTTATGGTCATCAGTGCTGTAAAAGATTTGTCTGCCAGAGCCACAGCTGAGACATTTGTAATGCTTTTCATTCGTCCTTTTGGGTATCCGAACAAGATATTGACTGATCAAGGAACAGCATTTGAATCTCAGCTCTTCAGAGAACTCTGCACCCTATATGGCAGTAAGAAAATAAAAACCACTGCATATCACCCTAAGTGCAATGGACTGTGTGAGCAAACAAACCAAACACTACTAGGAATGTTAAGAGCTCTTCCAGAATATAAACGTCCATATTGGCCAGCCTTGCTTCCTGAACTTGCTTATTTGTATTACAATATGATCCACTGTTCTATTGGATATACACCACACTATTTAATGTTTGGTCACCATGGTAGACTTCCTAAGGATCTGGTACTTGAAGTTCAACCAAATGAATCACCTGTTACTGACTGGGTAAAAGAGCTTAGCAAGAGATTACAAGAAGCTGGGCAAGTTGTAAGTCAGCGCATGGAACAAGTATGACTTACACAAAAGGTGAACTATGATGCTAAAGCCAATGCAACCCCATTGCAGATGGGAGAGCAGGAATTGCTCAAAAGGACTCAGAAATGCTTAACTTAGCTACCAGATGGGAACCAGAACCTTTCCTCATTGTTAAAATCCCCTACCCTGACCTACCCGTGTACAAGATTGAAAAAGAAACTGGTAGTGGCACAAAAATAGTGCATAGAAATCTTAAACCTTGTACCTTCAGAGACAGTACTCTGATCGATACTACAAGAAAAGTTATATCAGAGGACAGGCAGGAGAACCCTACCTGCCAAGTAAAGGAGATGGATTTACCAACAAAATGGTGTATAGATCCTTGGGTTAGATATTCACATGTACGTTCAGATAATCGCCCTTTGGCAGAACCAATAGCAATGCCAGAACCTCCTTATTTACCCAAACCAGCAGTTAGTCCAGTAAGACCAGTAGCTTTTCAGCCACATAGATCTCAGAGATGTAATTTTGGTATATCTCCCAGGAGATACATTTTAGAAGCTCCTCAAATAGTACCTTCCTTCCAGGGATAGTTCTGTTCAAAGTGATTCCCCATGACAAGGTCACTTAGTTAAGTTAATAAGGAAGTTTTCTGAAAGTTATAGAAGCTTTAAGAATGTTTTAATTAAAGTATATAGAGGTTTAAGTTGAGTGTTAAAGTGGTAAGAGATATTCTAAGAAACCTATAGAAGTAATGTTTAAGAAGCGTTATATAAAATGTTTAAAGGGAATACATGGGGACATGTATTTTTAGGCAGGCCCGAACCTGTAATGCCCCAAAGTTGGAGCACCATAGTAAAGCAATAAAGCTTAGGGGTAACAGGTGCCCAGGGTGCCTGCTGTAGGTGTGGGCTGCAGGGTACAGTCAAAAGGGCCCCTTATTAGCAAAGTTTCCCCTCCCTGAAAGTGGGAAATGCTATAAATAATAGAGAAAAGTGCCCTGTGCCCTTAAAACATGTGGGACCCACAACGATAACGTCGTCAGAGTTGTAAACGCACGCATTGGAATTCTCTACCGCAACAAGCAACACATCACCCAGGCAGCATTAAAGATGGCTATTCAGAGCTCTGTGGTCTCCATCATTGACTATGGCCTCATAATCTATGGCTCTGCCTCTACTACCGCCCTCAGGCGTATAATGACCTCCCTTAAAAAGACCTGCTGACTGCTCACTGGAGCCCACCGACTCACACATACATGTGAACTCTACGTCCAATCAGGATGGCTTCAACTCACAAACCGAATTAAGTACCTAACCTGTCTGATGGTGAAAAAACTACCTTGGGCCTTACCCACCTAGTGTCCAAGCCCTCCTGCCCCCAATCTCTTATTCACGTAACACCAGAGGGTCTGAACAACAGCTCCTACAAGTTCCTTGATGCCGCACATCACTGGGTCAAAGATCATTTGCACACCATGCTCCCATCTGGATGAATGCCCTCAGCACTCATATCATCTCCACCTCTTCACTGGGCATCTTCAAATTAAGACTACATCTTCATCTCACTGCCTCCAGTTCCTGTGACTGCCTCTCCTAACTTCCTTCGTCCACCTGCGACCCACCACCCCTCTCCTTTGTTCCATGATAATACTGTGAATCTGCTCTAGCTTCTTTTTGGCTTCTGCCCCCCTCTTCCTCCAACCCTTCCTCCCCGATTCCTTATAGATCTCTGAACTTATCCCAACCTATGTGATTCATTACTTTATTACTGCGATGTAACACATGAACCAATGAATGTTGTTATTTGAACTCTTTTTTAATGTTATTTTCTTTTGCCTATGTAGAGGCCTAAGTAGCTTAGACTAATATGTTTGTACTCTCTTGACGTGGAACCTTTGTAAAATAGCCTTGGCTCAAAGGTATTTGTAATCCTAGACTACAATAAATAAATAAATAAATAAAATAAAAAATTAAAGGCAGAATTTTATGCAGCTGCAACAACAATGGCCTGGATGGAATGTTGTGCTGAGCTGCTCATGCACAGCATTCCACTCTAGCCATTCTAGAATTAGAGGGAGTTTAAGTTTTAAAATATTATTCAGTTGGGGGCAATTCCTGGGCAGCTGTTGAGGAGAGAGGATGCAACAAGTCAAGGGGACAGGTAAAGGGCTTACCTTGGGTTGAAGCCGTCCCACAGGACTTGCCTGCATGCCTGCTCTGCCTCACGTGTCCGAAGATCCTCCTTGTTGTTGTGTGGTGTGGTCGGTGGTGCCATCGGGGTACCACGAAGAAGTGAAGCTCTGATTCGGTCCACGGTGCCATCGGGCACCAGAAAAGTAAACGAAAGTCCCGCTGAGCAGTCATTGGGCTGTGAGCCCCACTTGTTTTTATTTTTATTTAGTTATAAAAGTTTCCCTGGTCCCACATCGGTGGCTAGCAAGAGCCGCATCGCCAAGTAACTGTCAGCCTTCCAGAGGCCCCTAGATGGCCACTGCATCACCTGTTCACTCTCCCACTGCCAGAAAACCCTCTGTTGCCCATTTGCCTCCCAATCCCGGTTCAGCAATCAGCAGGGCGGTGATTTGGTGGCAGCATACGATTCGTCCTGTCCGCCTGAATGAAAGTAAAGATTTCCTTCTTTTATTTCATCTGTTAGCGCATGAGGTGCTTGGTGGGGCGGCTGAGTGCTGCGAGAGGGTCGGGGAGCCATGACCTTAAATTAATTATTCTGGAGGGGCCGGAGTGAGTAACACCCACGGGAGGGGTTAGTGCAGTCAGGCCAAGCAGTAGGCCTAATGAATATTAAGGAGGGGGCTGAGTTAAGGAGGGACCAAGACTCAGAGTGACAGCAAGCTCTCTGTGAGCCAGATAATTAAAGGGGCCCACCAGTTTAAAAGGGGCAAGTCAGGCCTGTGATATTAAGAGGGCAACTAGGCCATTGGTATTGAGAGGTCTACCAGGCCCACGATATGAATTAGGGCTACCAGGCCCGAAGTGAAGTGGGCACTAGGCCCAGGGTAATATAGGGGCTTCCAGACCTGAAGGGAAGAGGCCACCAGGCCCACAGTTAAAGCAGGGCACCAGGCCCAGTAAAGGAAGGGCATCCAGGCCCAGGTTAAAGGGAGGGCACCAGGACCAGTAAAGGAATGGCACCAGGCCCATAGTAGTAAAGGGCACCAGACCCAGTAAAGTGAGGGCAGCCAGGCCCATATTAGTAAAGGGGCACCAGGCCCAGTAAAGGTAGGGCATCCCAGCCCATAGGAAAGAGGGCAGCAGGCATATGGACAATTAGTATAACCAGGCTAAATAGCTGGGGCAATTACTTTAGAGTGCTCAGGGGTAGCCAGATCCTAATGAAGACAGACCCCAAGAGGAAAAGGGTCCAACTAAGGGGTGTTTAAGCACACAACCTGTTACAAAGTGATCATCAGCTGTTGTACTGTTTATGCAAACTGTTTCTTCTTCCAGCATCTCAACTATTGTGTTTATTGCATGACGCACTGAGACTGCATTGTACAATATTAGGATTGTTGTCATTTGCCCCTGACAGTGAATGATTGCCCCGGATTGTTGAAATTTGCCCCTGCTCCAGGCAAATTGCCCCTGACACTGAACTGTTGCCCCGGATTGTTGCAATTTGCCCCTGCCTCAGGCAAGTTGGCCCTGCCAGTGAACAACTGCCCCAGATTGTTTCAATTTGCCCCTGCTCCCAACAAATTGCCCCTGAAAGTGAATATTTCAGTATATCATGCTAACAAAAGTACCATTGTGCAGCATCAGGCCCTGATTCAATCTTCAGCCTCCATCAGCTCTTTACCATAGCAATCTTCAGCCTCCATCGACTCTTCACTAAAGCAATTTTCAGCCTCCATCGTCTCTTCACCATAGCAATCTTCAGCCAGCAGAAACCTTCAGCAGCTTCTTGTCCTTTCGTCTGCCGTAGTCGAAATTGATGTCCTTTGTGTAGTCGTGGCCACCAGTTCCTGGTCAGCTTGGAAGAAAAGACACCTGAGAAGTGCTTTGTCCGTTCCTCCCAGATGCCCAATGGTAGACGAGTCCATCATAGCCAAGTGTGGTGGTGGCCACCGTTTCTTATTTTGTTCTTCATCTTTGTGGAATCCTGATCTTCACCTTCTACTCCTTCTTGCTTGTGTCGTCCTGCATCACCAGTGCAATCCTTAGGGTAGCAGCTCGGGTTTGGTGGTCCTTCAAGCGGATCTGTCGCCAAAAGCAGCTCAGCAGTTCTTTGTGTTTGTCCTTGGAAGTCCTCCTAGTGGATTCTTCACCAAGTGTTCGTTTGGCAGCCATAGTCGAGGGTAGGTGCCAGGAAAACCCCCCCGCAGTTCTTCTTCATCCTTGGCCACCCTGGTCGAGGGTCACTGCTGAGGAGAAAGCAGCAGATTCCTTCTACAGTGGCAATCCTGCAGGTGGATTCCTTGCCACATTTTAGTTCTTCATCCTTGGCAGCCCAGTTTTGTGCCAAGAAAGAGCATTCCCCAAGTTGGTCAGTTCACGCTCTTGTATTCCAGCAACCCTGGAGAGTGGGTTGGCAGATGCCTATGGTCTGTTTACCAATCTCTCCATTCCCTGTTTGCAACCTCTCATAGGTTTCCTGGTGAGCTTGGTGCCAAGCAAGGGTTTCCCTTTCTCTTGATCCCTATTCTTCAATTGTGCACGAAGATGATGGACATCGACATCTAATGGACTTTTGAGACTGTGAGACCATTTGCTGATTGTATAGTGAATGCTTGGCACATGGTATGATAAAGTAATAAGGTACTCTTGATGTATAGATCTCTGGGTAGGAAATTGTAAGAGTGATAGATAAGAATATTATAGAGTGGCCTTAGGCCAACGTACATATGGACTGATTAGAGTGGTAATTGTTAGTTATTACCTATAAGTAAGAGTTATTCCCTGACTTTCCCTTATGACTGTGTCTACCTTTCCCTGGTGTAAATAAAAGCCTGCTGGGCTTCAAACTTCTGATTGTCTCCTGCCTCTCCTTAAAGGGTATTTCCTGGCACCCAACTTTATTCGGACCACAGGGCTGTCTCACCAGTCCGCCTGCTTGAGGCGACGCTGGGTGTACAGCTGGGACAGGCGATCTTCTAGGATAGCACTCCAGTTGCTAAGATCACCACACCATAAAAAAGCTGGGACAGGTGATCTTCTAGGATAGCACCCCAGTTGATAAGATCACCACACCTGAATTAGCAAGTAGTTTACAAATATCAGTTATGAATCTGCATACATCAAGATAAGTGAACACAAATCACTGGTAAACTTGAGCAGAGTTGGTGACTCAGTGGGATAGCCATAGACTTTGGGTGTTGAAGGTTGTGGGTTTAATCCTTGGGGTGGAGTGTCATCATGCACCATAACATTTTATCATATAAAAATATATATATTTTTTTAATACTACAGTGTGCTTTTCCTAAAAGTGTCCATCTGTTTGTGAGGTGAATATCTCAAGAACACTACCCGATGCTGGCTGTCAATAAGTACAGCTAAACATCTGCAAAAACAACACACAAATTATTTGATATACTATTTTTTTACAAATAAACACTGCAACAGATGTCATCCTTCGTCTCCAAAAAAAAGATTCAGGAGAAAAAACAGATGCAGTCATATTACTTTGACTGTCAGGCTTCAGTGACTAATTAAAATTTTGAATGATAGACACAGTTTCTTGCTTGACATTGATGGGAGAGAGTGGTAAACTTAGCAGTCTAGTTATCTGATCTCATTAGCTGCCTACAGAATAAAAAAAATCATCAGTAAAGCTTAGTTTAGGATACACTACTGAGAGAACATGAACTACTGGAGTAGAATACATAAAATCGGCTGTCAGTTGCTAACTTAACTAGTGTATCTGTAATGAATTGTCACAACAGAAATGAAGTGCTACGATTGGCATGGAGATTTTAGGGGGTGCTGTAGGTTAGGGCAGCCAGCCCACACTCAAACAAAAGGTTAGGAAACCAGCCCTCGTAAGCCCGTAAGCAGATAATCCAGATCCAAATGAAAGTACAAAATGAAAATATTTTATTAACTGCTCCAACACAAAAGGATCTTCAGGCATACAAAAAACAGAACACTCACTAGCCAAACTCCCTATCCATCAGCTACTGGGGAGTGAGCGTAACATCAAGACACAAGATGCGAAGCTTCACTGCCGCAAGTATACTCGCTGTTGGGTTGAATTAGTGACTCGAGTCCTTAATTTGGAAAATCAAAAACTATAAAAAAAAAAATTTGGAGAGCAATAACAACATAGAGATGTGTAAATGGAGCATCAGAGAAACATGAGGAAGGTCATGGGAAACCAGGTTAGTGAATTTAAGCAACAGCGAGCACTGCTGCTTTAAATATACACTTAACATACTAACATACTATTTGCCAGCAGATTAGGCCTTACGGTCTATTGAGTCTGCTCGAACCTCAGATCCCTAGTTGGGTGCCGAGGCCCTCCCCCTTGTGTTCCAGAAACCCTATCATCCATCCCACCCCCCGGGACAGGCCATCATCAGATACATCCACTCCCTGTGTCTGTCCCACCCTCTCTTGAAGCCCTCCACTGTGAATCTCTGAACCGGCTCGCCAGGCAGTGCATTCCAAGGGTCCACCACCCTCTCAGTGAAAAACCTCCTCCTCTTTTCCCCCTTCACCCTTCCTCCTTCCAACTTCAAGCCATGCCCTCTGGTGATTCCTCCCTGCTTTAGTCTAAAGATACCCTCCATGTTTACTCTATTTATTCCCTTGAGGTACTTGAAGACCTCAATCATGTCCCCTCTGTCTCTCCTCTCCTCCAATGAAAACAGGCAGAGCTCCTCAAGTCTGTCATCATACGTCAAATCCCCTAGTCCTCATATCATCTTAGTTGCCCTCCTCTGTACCATCTCCAGGAGCTGTATGTCCCTCTTCAAGTGTGGTCTCCAGTACTGTACACAGTACTCAAGGTGTGGTCTAACCAGTCCATTGTACAGCGGCAGAATCACTTCCTTCCTCCTAGAGGTGATCCCCCTTATGATGCATCCCAACATCCTGTTTGCCTTGCTAGCCACTCTCTTGCACTGCTCAGAGTTATTCATACATGCATCCACCAAAACCCCTAGGTCTTTTTACCCTATTGAGGCCTCCAGCACCTCCCCTTCCAGGGTGTACCTGTGTTTAGGGTTTCCCCGCCCAAGATGTAACACCTTGCACTTGGTGATATTGAAATTTAATTTCCATGTGTGAGCCCAGCTTTCCAGGGTGTCCAGGTCCCCTTGCAGGGCCAACCTCCCCTCTTCTCCCTCAACTACTGCTCCCATCTTGGAGTCATCAGTGAAGAGACTCATTTTACACCCTATACCCCCCTGATGTCCGATATGTATGCATTAAACAGGATCGGACCCAGGACCGAGCCCTGAGGCACCCCACTACCAACCTCTCTAGGGTTCGAGAGCTCCCCACTGACCACTACTCTCTGGGTGCGTCCAGCTAGCCAGTTTTCAATCCATCTGACCATCAAAGGGCCTACTCCCAACCCCATCAGTTTTTCCACCAGACCATTGTGGGGGACAGAGTCAAATGCCTTGCTGAAGTCCAAGAATAATACATCCACAGGCTTTCCCCTGTCCAGTTCTGATGTTACCCATTCATAGAACTCCACAAGATTGGTTTGACATGATCTACCTGGCACAAACCCATGTTGCCGACTATCCAGACCTCCCACCTCCTCCAAGTACACCCCTAATCGTTCCTTTAGTATACTCTCCATTAATTTTCCCACCACCGAGGTCAAACTGATGGGTCTATAGTTACCTGGTACTTCCCTCGACCCCCCTTTATGGATTGGCACCACATGTGCCTCTCGCCAATCCCTAGGTACCCTCCCTGTCTCAAGTGACCTGTTGAAGAGCTCCATGAAGGTGCAGCCAGTATGTCCACCAATTCCCATAGTATCTCGGATGAATGCCATCCGGCCCAGGAGATGTGTCTTTCTTTAGGGCCTTGAGGACTAACCACACCCTTTTGGTGGAGATAGCATCATCCGTCCCCTCCACCTTACTGGCCTTTTTATTCTTATCCTGATGTGACACCCCTGGGGTACCTCTCCCTCCCTCTTGCTCCATTTCTGTTGCTCCCTTGATCCCACTCACTGTCGCTTCTATCCCCATCGTGCCTTGCTTTGTAGATATCCCATCCCCCTCCCTAGTGAACACAGAGGCAAAGTACTCGTTAAATACCTCTGCCTGGTCCCTCGCCTCTTCCATTCACCCTCCTTCTGATCTCAATCTGCTGAGATGGCCCTTAATTTTTCTCCACTCCTCAATGTACCGGAAGAATCCCTTTTCCCCTCCATGTATCCCCTGTGCCAGCCGCTGCTTTTTACTAGACTTTGCCCCCCTCACCATCTGGGTGACTTTTCTAGATGCAAGATGGTACATTTCCTTATCCCTATCCCCTCTTATTGTTTTATATTTTTTGTAGGCTGCCTTCTTTTCTCTGACTGCTACCTGAACCTCACTGGACCACCAGCATGGTTTATGTGACCTTGCTCCCTTACGCTTCCACCTTAGCGAGGTCCTGACTGCCTCATGAAGTCCCCGTTTTATGACCTCCCATCTCCTTTCCACATTTGTCATTGATGTAATCCCCTTCAAGTGATCCTTGAGATTATTTCCCATGCCCACAAAGTCTGCCACCCGAAGTCCACTGCCAATGTCCTAGATCTCCCCCCCTCCCCCATGCTTATTTGAAACCAGACAGTATTGTGGTCACTCCCATTCAGGGGATCCTCTACAACCAGGTCCCTTATCAGATCCCCATCTGCCAGAACCATGTCCAGGACATGACCCTCCCTTGTGGGCTCCATCACATGCTGTGTTAAGAACACATCCTGGAAGCCATCCAGCAGCATCTGCTCCTTGGCCACCTTAGAGGACATGGTTCTCCAGTTTGTACCTGGCATATTAAGGTTCCCCATCAACACCACTCCTTCCCCTTTTGGTCCACACTGGACAATGATGTTGTCCAGCAAACCATCCTCGAGAACATCACCCATCCTGGGGGGCCTATATACTACACCCAGCTTGACCTTATCTCCTGCTGGGGATCGTAAGGTGACCCAAAAGGCCTCCACGTTTCCCTCTGCCTCTTCTACCCTAGCAATTTCTATGCCATCTCTAATGAACATAGCCACTCCACCCCCTCTGCCCTCCTTTCTATCCTTCCTAAGCATAGTGTACCCCCACACGTTTAGGTCCCAGTCATGGTTTTTGTTGGCCCATGTCTCCATGACCGCCGCCACATCCACTCCCCCTGAACAGCATGGCCTGGAACTCTGGCAACTTGTTTCCCAAGCTCCTGGCATTTACTAACACCAACCCCCAACCCTTATCCCTGATCCCCTTTGTCGAACCCCACCCAGGTTCCTTATACTTCCATCCTCCCTCTGCTCCTCCTGAAACCTCCACCCCCAGTCTGTTTCCCCTCCCCTTGGGTTTGAAGGCTACTCCCCTCATCTCGAGGACAGGACTTCTGGTCAGCCCCTCCCTTATCCCTCCCTCCCCCACAAGTTTAAACCCCACCTTTCTTGAATGTAGTCAGCCATCCCCTGTTTAAGGACTTCCTTCCCTAATGGGGCAAGATGAAGCCTGTCCTTGGCATACAGTCCCTTATCCTTCCAAACTCCTTTCCAGTTCCCTAACACCCCCAAACCACTCTCTTCACCCCACTTCCTGAGCCAGTAATTAACCTCTGTGATCTTCAGTTTTTTCTCCACTGAGGCCTTTGGTACTGGCAATATCTCTGAAAAGGAAATGTTGCATCCATTATCCCAACAGACTCTGGCAAGTTCTTGGAACCTTGCTTGGATTTCCAAAACGCTATTTCTAGATCGTTAGTTCCCAAATGCACCAGGAAATCCGATTTCCTCCACAATCCTAACCAGTTCGTTACACCATGAACTTTGCTCTGTGCACTGTCAGCCCAGAGATACTCACTACCTTCACCTGGCTATGGCATCCACCCGATCAACCCACCAGATACCCCTAATCATGAGTCTCCCAATAACAGAACCTTGGCCACCGCCATCATCCTATGGTTACCTCCACTATGCACTCTCAGCCCCCATCCCCCTTATTCATGATCTCAATTCCATGAGAGTCTTCTTGCCTTATTAGAGACCCCCTTGTCACCCTTCCCTTTCTGCCTCCCTCGTTATTTTGCCCACTTAACTCAAACCCCTCTGAATAGGTGTCCCCTTTACCCTCTCTTATCCGAACCATTTATCCTGGTCCTGATGGTTTCCCCTTCCCCCACACCACCATCCTCCCCCCTTGTAATAGTACCCCTACCTCCAGAGGCTCTCTGTGGGTCCCTTTACCTTGGGCCCCATCCTTGGTACAGACCCCCCTGCTGAAGGGGACCCCTTCCCCACCTCCTTGTCTCCCAGTTTCTCTCCAGTCATGCTCTCCTCCCTGATGTCTGCAGTATGTTGCATCTCCCCCATCTGCTTAACATTTATGTTTCCCTTTCTCCCTCTGGAACTATTTCTATCCTTTTCATTGCCGGTCTGTGATGTCCTATGGGTATCCGACTCCCTCCCTCCCCCCGGCCTCTGTATCAGTTTCCTCATTTCCACCAACCCCTTCCTCCCCCTCTAGGTTGCTTAGCAGCTCAAATTTATTGTGACATTCTATGCCAGCCTCCATCAAGTAACCCGAGTTTCCCCTGACTGCACCTCTAAACTGCCCCTCTTCCTCCCCTCTTGCTCAGTTCTCCTTAGGAGCTCCCTTCCCACAGTCTGCTATTTTAGGCTTCCCCACAACAGCCCCTCCTGACTCTTCCCCCTCCACTCTCTTTGTATTTGGAATGTTCACCCTGTACGCTTTCCCCTTAGTGTCAACAACCCTATCTAAGGGTCCTCTGTCTCTTATATCCCCCTCCTGCTTGCTGTAACATAATGTCCTGTAATTTCAGAGTGTTGCCCCAGCCTTCCCTCAGCCCCACCCTTCTGCTGCCCATATCCACACCCCTTATCCTTGGACACACCCCCAACTCCCCCAGCTTACTCCTTAACCAATATACTTCACTCCTGATACAAGATAGCTGTCTACAAAGTGGACAGCCCCCCTCTCTCCAGGCCCAATTGAGAATTATTGCCATCCCACAGCCTGTGCAGCCTACAACCCTTCCGAAGATGCCTGCCATGGTGGAATATGGCCACCCTGTTTGTCCCCCTCAGTTTATAATGGCATACTCCCCTTTTCTGAGTCCCTTCCCCCTGGAATACAGTTTCTCTCTATACTGACTGCAGTTATTTACAAACCCAATTTCAACCCCACCAATAAAGTTCCCAAATCTCACAAACACATACAGTCCAGTGTGTGTCCAGTCCCACTAACAGTGTGTATATGCAGACATCAGGTACGGTATGATGTCACAGGCCCACCAGTTCCTGTTGCTTCAAATTTCAGTCACAAACAAAATTACACAGCCCTTCAATCCCAACCCCAGTGGCTTTTCAGGCATTTAAGAAAGCCTACAAAACAGGGGTGGGTGGGAGGCTCTACCAACACCAGGCAAACATCACATTTAAATTTCACTCTAATTATCATTGCCAAACAAGTGTTCCCAAGCCCCAAAAGTTACAATATCACAGCCCAAGTAACAGTTCCAACTCAAAGTAGTAATTTTTAACACACAGAACTAATTTCACGTACAAAACTGTTCAAATATTTCAGTTAAAACAGAATATAAACCCAAACCTCTGTCCTTAACAGCCTCCTGCTTATGTTTCCAAGTGAATCCCAAGTGAACCCCTTAAAGGGGACAGGAATTGATTACTTATATGAAGCTGTTTGAAATGTCTCTATTTTCATAGATTATATGAATACCTCTAAAGGATCCTTATTTAACTGTGCCTGAATAAAAGTTGAATCTGTTTGTATTGTTTTCTTTGTATGGACAACATTATGTGTAGTTCCTTTCATGGAACCAAGAATTTGAAGTTTTGACTGTGTCACTTCATGGTTCAGAAATGTGAGTATGTCCTTATTAGTACAGTGCCCAAGGTTCTGAAAACATGAAGAGACATAGTCAAAACTCTAAAATTCTTGGTTCCATGAAAGGAACCGTACGGAATGTTGTCCATACAAACAAAACAATACAAAACACAAATGACAGCTTCAGCTTTTATTTAGGCACAGTTAAACAGGGACCCTTTACAGGTATGAATATAATTTATGAAAATAGAGACATTTCAAACATCTGCAAATAAGTAAGCAATTTCTGTCTCCTTTAATAGAAGGCGATCAACTACAGAACATATCTGGAGAGAAAATAATGCCCTTAACCTGGCACAGCCATTTTACAACTCAGAAATTCAAAAGATCTTTGAAACAAAATATTCACACAAACCATCAACAGATTCCATCTTGGCTTGACTTCTGCACATCCATCATCTGTATATCAAATTCAGCTCCTGCCCAAAGTTAACAAGCAACAATCAACAACCATGGCATCTCTGCACACATTCTTTACTGCACAAATACTAAACAAGAAACCATCAGCACTCCCTTGACCAGCTTTATTTACAGTTACGCTGGAAAGTTTTTAATTCTGTAAAAAATTTTAAAATCAAGCCATTTTGGACTTATATAATGTTTTATATAAAATAAAAGCTAGGAAACCAGTAGCACACTTGTAAAATAATTGTATCTTGTGGACAAACAAGCTAATAGGATCACTCAGGCTTTGGCATCATGGTTTATTAGTTTGTTTGACCACTCCATGGAATTATTTTACTCGAGCACTACCATTTTGCTAGGATTTATTCTATATGTTGTAACTTTGCACAGAAATGGATGCTCCCAGCAGTATGTACATTCCTGTCCTGTTAATGGTTGAATGTGCAGTCATTTTCCCACTATAGAAAAATGAATTAGTGCACTTACAGTAGCTTTTCTTGAAGTTTCATCCATGGTTGCAAGAGATTTTTCCAAAGAGCTAAAGTCGTAGTTACCTAGGTGACAGATGCAGAAAAGGAAGTCACCCACGTTCACAGTACTTCTCAGAAGGGGCTTTTAATGTGAATGGCTAACTATCAAAATCAAATGGTGATGCAACTGCTCTTCTGTTCTGAAGTACCCTGTAAGAAATTGGTTGCAACTCACCATGTATCCAGTCCTCATGAATTTTAATAGAGCTTGCTTCTTTTTGAAAGAATATGCTGGGTAACGTTTCAATCTGTATTGCAAATCATACACAACACAGTAATAAGATTGCACATACAGTGGATTATTCTAGTTTCTCTCTAACATAATTACCACTTGCCATTTGTGTATTCTTTTTTTCAATTTAATTCTACATAGGTGAAATGAAACTTCATTAGGGGGTTGCTTAGATGAAAATGTGGAGGTAGCAAGAAAAATCACTAATGTAATATTGACAGATAATCACAATGAGCTTTCCAGTATATATTTACTTTGAGGCCTGAGACTGGAAAAGAATCGTGCTTGATATTCACCTAGAATAAATGATGAGTAAAAGCAATATGTTTAGAATTCCCAATAAAGTACAGCATTAAAAATGTGCTGGCAAAAGGTGGTCCAAAAGAAAACAAGGGTGAAAAAAGAACAATTTTTTTTTTGTGTGTGTGAATAATTTTTAAACAGCATCATAGTGAAGAAATACTAGATTATTTCATAACTTATGCAGTGTAGTGCAAATGGGGTCAGAACACAGAACTAACCAAGGATTCCAAGTATGAATCCCATCATGGGCAATACATTTTAGCATTTATATTGGACAAGAAAAAAATATTTAATAGTTTGCAACTGTTGCAAAGTTTTTATAAACATCAGTTAAATTCAGACCTCCAAATAAGCCTTATGAAATATGTCATGCAAACAAAAGTCTGAGCAAACAAATGCACAACACAGGAGTAAAAAGCACAATAACAGCACTAAACAAGCATTTGTCAATGCTGAATGTTGGCTTGCTGGCATTGGCATTGGTAGTGCAGGAGTTAGAGAGATGCATAATAGGAATGGCAGTGAAGTATTGAACTAATGCTAACCACCCCTGCTGCAGAGACTGAAAGGCATTGGGGTGTGCCTTTGGGTCATCAGCCATAATGCTGAAGACATTCCACCTTACCCCACCACGCAGACAGCAACAGGTGTCATGGTGTTTCTTGGGGTCTTCGGCCCTTATGCTCACCCCGTTCCATAAGGAAATAAGCTGAGATGGGTGCAGTATAGGTGAATGGGGTGAATGGTATAGCTGAAGACCCCAAGGCACATCTCAATGCCAGTCAATGGCTGTGGGGTAGGGATAGAATGCCGTGAGCATATGGTCAACAAACCCAAGTCACACCCCTGATGCCTGTTAGTCTCTAAAGGGTGGGGGTTATGATTGGAAACCTTAATGCCCCAGGTGTTTGCCAGTATTTTCACTCCAAATTTTCAAAATGGGCTTTTTGGGACCCCACCTCATGATCAGTGGCACTATCATTTCATTACTCAGCCCTGAAAGCACCATTCAGTGCCACAGGTGTGGAAGCACATTTTGGGCAGGATGTGAAAAATAACAGCTGTACTGTTCATGAGGAGGTTTGAAAAAATGGCGATGCTGAAAATCTGGGGTGAAAATATAAAACATTTGCAAAAACACACACCCGTAACGGAGTCATTTTTTGAAAATTTTTTACCAAATTTTTAACATGGGCTTTTTGGGACCTCCCCTCATAAAGCGTGAAACTGTGATTTTGTTAATCCATCCCAAAAGTTGATTTTGCACAGGACTGAGCCATTTTGCACAACAGGTATGAAAACAGATTTCAGACAGGATGTTCATTGACTTTGAATAGTGCAGATGCATCCCGATCCACAGAATATCACTGCTCCTGACCTCTGGAGGGTAAGTGTGGGTGAGGGTGCAGGAGGTGGGTTCGCAGTGGGAGGGTTGGGATGGGGAGGGGGACTGGGGAGATGAGGCTGGATAGTTTTCTTTTTTACAGTTTAGCAAACAAACAAAAAAAGACTCTGATGGACCGTTTTCTTTATTTATAGGTTAAACAAATTAATAAAAAAACTTTTGAGCACACGGGGGTGGGCTTCCAGTGTGCCACATGAGTTTGGGAGAGAACATGATGCAGACGGGAATTAGGCACCCCCATTGGCATGCTTGGGGGAAGGGAAACATGATGCCGATGAGGATTTGGCATCCCTGTTGGCAAAGAAATTGATTATGGGGAGTGGGGGGCATCCGACACCAGGAGTGGGCATCCTGGTGTTAGAAAAATAAAAAACAATGTCTCTGCACACTGGGGTGGGCTCCCAGTGTGCCACAATGTGGCTGGGGGAGTACATGCTGACACAGGGATTGGGTACCCCGATGTTGGCTTTGTAGGACTGTGTGGCCGGTGGCAGGAGCCACCATTGTGGGAAGCCATGCTGGCAACTGTTTCATTTATTTATTGAAATATTTCACTAGCAATGGCACACTGAGCAACTGCTCCTAACTTTCAGCCATGCACATTACTGTGCACTGTAATGTGCATGGTCAGAGTCTTGTCATCTGCCACTACAATGAGGAAACTGTAACTCATTGGAGTGGCAGATTTCTTTCAAGGTTTTGCTCTCTTTGAAATTTGCTGCCATCACCAGCATGTTTTCTGATTGGCGACTGAGGGACACATCCACTAAAGCATCCCCTGCATTGGCCACAACACTGACACACCTCTGAAATGTGCTACTACCACAAGATGTTGCTTGCGCATGCACAAGCCAATCTAATAAATGTATTAAATTGCATATAGCATAAGAGTATGATGTACTTGCAAGCAGCAGCAACACTTTAATGTGCCAATGTTTCATGCCTGATATGCTTTTTCAAGGCATGCACCTTAAAAAAACCACATGAGCAAGAAACATTGGCATGCTAGTAAGTTAGTAAGTAACTGTTTATTTTTTAAGCTCTCAATCCCAGAGGCTTTGGGTGCTTTACAAGAGAAGAGATACAAAACCATACACAATATAAGCAATAGCAGGAAAAAATGTCTTGATAAGTCAGTAAATTCAATAAATAAATATCAATAAAATAGCAGTATATCAATAATAGACAACCTATAGCTGACTTCTGAAAGTATATCTAAATAAATGAGCCTTCAGATCCCACTTGTAAGCCTTCATTGGTGGAGCTTCCCTCAAAGATCTTGACAATGAGTTCCACAGGGCCAGCCAGCCACCTCAAATGTGAAATCTTCCAAGGATTTTAGCCTGGCCCTGGGAACTGCCAGGAGGCCCTCAGTGGATGAGCAGAGTGAGCGCACAAGGCAGATAGAGGATAAGAGGTCACTCAGGTAACCTGGGCCTGAACCATATAGGGCCTTATAGGTGAGCAAGCCCACATTGCAGGCAAGTCTCCATCTCACTGGCACCCACTGCAGGTCACACAGCACCATGGTCACATGGCAGGACCTCAGAATGCCTGTCAGCAACCTGGTCACTGTGTTCTGCACCAGCTGCAGGGGACAGAGAATCCCCCCACTGACGCCAATGTACAGAGCATTACAGTAGTCTAGCCTTGACATAACAAAGGCATGCACCAGTGAGGACAAGTCACCAGGTGAAATTAAGGCTTTGATCTGGGCAACATTCCTTAAGTGATAAAAAACAGTCTGGATGATGGATGACACCTGTGCCTTAAGTATCAATCCCTCATCAAGGATGACACCCAGATTTTTCACCTTAGTGGAAGCTACCAACTGGTTGGGGACCAAAACCAGCATTGTTCCCAATTCGGTAGAAACCACATAATGCCGGTGACCAGGCTCAGTCATTAGTACCTCCATCTTGTCGGGGTTGAGTCTCAGTCAGTTAGAGGACATCTAGTCTTGGACTTGGCCAGACATTTGTTAAGCACCTTCGCAGCATCACTCGTTCCGGGAGCAAAGGACATATACAGCTGGGTACCATCTGCTTAGCAGTGAAAGCTCAAGCTATAACATCTAATAATCTTACCCAGGGGAAGCAAGTACACCATGAACAACATAGGCAGCAAGATGGAGTGCTGGAGAACTCAACAAAGCAGGAACTTCAGGCAGGAGGAGAAAATTCCACATCACTACCCAATGCATCCTGCCCATGAGGAAGGACTCAAACCAGTTGGTGACAATACTGATGAATACACAGAGCTCACTGAAGAGACCCAATAGCACTATGTGGTCCACTGTGTTGAATGCTGAGGAGAGAACAAGGAGAATGAGAACTGACCAGTCTCCTCTATCTCTCTCACCCTGATGAGATCATTTTGCTCTCTAATGCCATTTTGGTGCTATGTCTTGCCCAAAATCCAGACTGGAATATCTCATAGATGTCACAGGCCGCAAGGTGTGACTCAAGCTGTAGTGTTGCTGCTGCTTGTAAATATATATTTCTCTTATGCTATATGCAGTTTAATAAATTTAACATTGATATAGTGTTCTTGACTTTTGTTTGCATAGTTTAACTTTGTATGTGGCCCTGCCGTACTCAGAGCAGCTGATTTCTGCTTGTGCCATATGAAATATGCCTTAATAAAATTAATGTGCAAAACGTGTTTTCTGTTGCTGGGCACAGTTGATAATGTATTATGTTTTATGACTGTGTAATTTGCTTTAGAATTGTGGGACTGTAAATGAGTAACTGCATAATGGAAAATGTTACTGGAAGAAAAAAAAACACTACTATATACTTTTTGTGTAATTAATTTTATCAGACTGATATTGGCATAGTACATTGTTGTTCCAGTTCATGTTTTTAAGGCCATACAGGTCCCTTCAATGGGCTAAACAGTAGAGTATGTGTAAAAGTGACATTTCTCCACCCATGCCTATGTTCTGATAAGCTGAATAAATCTCTAACATAATTCCACACTTCACAGAGGTTTTAACATGCCAAAGATGTTCCAAAAAAATAAAAGATGCTCAAACAGGGCTTTTATGGCTCCATCTGTCCTCCGTTGGATGGTGCTGCTATCCAACCTCGGATCTGACCAAAGTCAGATTCTGGATCCACAGTCAGATACTTGTAGATCCGAGGTCAGAGCCATCAGATCCAGCCTTGAATAATTGGATCTAATAGTCATGTTGACTACATCCAACTTCTCTTAGTTGAATCCAATGGTCAGATCTATTGGGTGCAACCTCAGATAGTTGAATCTGATGGTCAGATACCTGGTCTGATGATTGGATCTACAGATACCTAGGATACCTACTGTGGATCCTAGGAGGTCAGATCTTTGGTCAGATGTCAATAGAGATGCATCGAATTTAAATTTCGCCGGTGAAGTGAAAGCAAAGTGGGTGCTTTGCATTGTCACTCTGCTTTGCGGAGTGGCCAGCATGAAATGCCCACTTCACCTTCTTATTATTACTTTGCATTGTCATTCCACCTTAACGTGAAATAAGGCGGAGTGACAACAATATTGGCAACTCCCCCCACACACACAGTCACTAGAATTAATGTGCATCCCCAAAATGCTACTGTCGTCTTGTCTCCAGAAAATTCCCTAGTGCTGATGAAGTGAAATGAAAGCGCAACAAGAAATGTAAAGTCTCCCAGAATTAATGGCACACTCAGTCATCTGGGCAGTGGTCAGACATAGTCACCAGAATTAATGTTCATCCACAAAATGCTAATGTCTTGTGTACAAAAAATTACCCAGTGCTGACGAAATGAAAGGGTAACAAAAAATGCAAAGAGTCCCAAAATTAATGGTGCACTTCATCATGTGTGCAGTAGTCACACACAGTCACCAGAATTAATGAGCATCCCAAAAATGCTACTGTCTTATGTCCAGAAAATTCCCCAGTGCTGACGTAGTGAAATGAGAGTGTAACAAGAAATGCAAAGTCTCCCAGAATTAATGGTGTACTACAAATGCACAGACAGATTAAGATTGTGCTGCATACTCAAGACGCATACACAAAGGCACAGCAACACCTAACCAGTGCTCATAAGTCACAAATCCATATCTGGAAAAGAATACCTTTTGCCGGTTTGGGGGGGTAGTGCACAGCAGTAACAGACAGTCCACTACCAGTAAACATACCACAAATCAGTACAAAGAATTCATGCAGGTACGGTGGATAGCAGGTTCACACTGCTGCAGTTACTCTGTGGCACAATAAAAGGTGTCTTATTTAATGGCACGCATCGCACACACACTCACACACACTACAAGTAATGCACAGCAAATTGAAAATCTTTAGTAACATAACCAAATGTTTTAAACAAACTGAAATTATACACTGCTGCATCACAACAATCAGAAAAAAAAATCAAGAATTACTGAAAATATTACTGTGCGTACATTAACACAGTTATACAAGAAAAATATTACCAAAACAGAAAGACTGCCTTTTTCTCCCAGTTAATCTAACTACACCACAGATACACCCCTCCCCCAAAGCACACTTCACAGTACACAGGCTGACTGTTCTAAATTAGCATTCAAAATCCACACACAAACAATAAACATTCGATAATATGAGCACATGAGGGTTTCCTATACTTGATGTAGTAAATTGTGAGCAAAAAAAATAGCTCAAAAATACTTTTTTAATAGCTTTTAGAGGATCTGAATTGCAGCGCTCTGAGAGGAAACTGTCTCCATCTTCCACTACACACACACTACACAGAACTGAGGCTGTGCAGACCAATCTAGAGCTCATGTGACCTGCAATCCCATAAAACACTGCAAAATTCTCCTTTGGAGCTCAAGAACAAGGTGAAGTGAGGTGAAGTACATTGATTTCAATGTACTATGCCTTAAAATTGGTAGAGAAGTGGCTTGGGGAAGGCGGAATAACATAAAGATCATTGTTTCCAAGGGACTTTGCCTTCCCCAATATATAGCATAAGTACTCCACTGGTTGTGGAGTACTTATGACCTCAGCTACTTCCTCAAATCACTTTGGCGCAGTGAAGTTTGGCCACTTCGCCACCACTAGATGTCAATGCCATCCAAGGCTATCCAATATCCAGCCAAAATGATAGTACTCAATGGTATCCAACTTGGGGGGATACTATCCAAGCAACACTACCAAAATATCTGAGAAAACCTCAGTGAGATGACTAAAAAGTCCTGCAACGTAGGCAAATATACATTCACAAATTGCAACAGTACAGTTCTGCAGGAAATCACTTTTCTAATGCTGATTCAGATTGGAGTTGGTCCCAGAGGCAGTCATTTAATCCAAATGAATAATGGGGGGCACTCTCTACTTGTGAAAAAGTCTTAAAAAATGCTTATAAGCACCATCTGTTTCATTTCAAGTATTGCCCCAACATTTTGCCTCTTTTGGCTTTCCCAGGGGACTTTCAAAATATGAATAACAGAGCACAAGACTGTAATTAGGAAACACAACAGCTCATCATTAGTTGCCAACTGGCATTTTAAAGAAAGGGTCCATGTTAGTGCATCACTCAGGTTTTAAGAGATAGAGGCAATTAGCCCTCCTTCCGTGGGCTGAAACTATAATGAGACAATGGAGATAATGTAAAGGGTGGACATGAACCAGATATTTAAATTACAGTGGGTACTCCATCAAAATAAGGAAATAAATGGCATATACAACTGGCAAGCATGCTTGTAATATAAGCCTGTGCAGTACAGTTACCATATGCGAAGCCGCTATAATGTAAGTAATAATAGTATCCTGTCATTATATTGATAAAGAATAATGTAATGTGACCCCATTTCCTCTTTTTATAAATTTTAGACTACTGGTATGACATAATGAGTGTGTATGTGATAGAATTATTTAATTGTTACTGCGCTTGTATAAGATCATTTTCAGATGCATCATGGGGGGATGGGGGAAGAAAAGAGAACAGTATAGAAAAGAACACTTAAGAATAAAATTGCCATACAGTAAAGTACTGTACACTAAATTGCGGATCTGGCAAAAGAATATTTAAATAGTGAGCAAAAACAAAAATGAGAAGCAGTGAATAGTAAATGGGGGAGAGGAACAGTGCTAGAGACACTGTGAGGTGGAAAGCAGGTGTCAGGAGTCCACTCCAGTATCATATGCAACTACTAAACTGAACAAAGAAATCACAGAGGAGAGATTTCAGAATGAGAAAGGAAGCCGCAGACCAAATAGAAGGTGGGAGAGAGCCTCAAAGTTAGGGAAGTGGAACGAGAAGGCAGCTTGGCTAGCAGTAGATTTCATTTCTGGAGGAGCAAGAGAACAACAGCAAGTTTTACAAAGGGATTAGGAGGTATAAGGGGGGAGAAAGGAGGAGAGAAGTAAGATAAGAAGGGAGGGAGCCAAAACAAAGTTTGGAAATAAAGGAAACACAATGGGTAATGCACTGATATCAAGAGAGGGGAGGCAGAGGGCAGTATACATTGAACAATGGTGAGTATGCAGGGGTTTGTCAAAGGTAAATCAACAGGAGGAGTGAAAGACATGGTCCAGTCTAGTTAAAGTGCACTTAGGAGCAGCACTCTCCATAGTCATAAATTGGGAGAATCATCTTACTGATGATTTCTCTGTGTGCCAGAAGTAGGATGCTTTTATTTCTCTAAAGGGCTCCATGTTTAGGGTAGAGCTTCATGTGAATAGCATCCACATGAACAGAAAAATCAAGGGGCGACCCAGCCAGACCCAGAGGTACTTGAAGGAGAAGGCATAGTCAATAGCAGAGAAAAATCAAGGTGGCTATGCATCCAGACCCCAAGGTACATGAAGGAGAAGACATCTTCAATAGCAGCACCATCAAGGGTAAGAAACGATGGAAGGGGGAAACTCTAGCAAGCCTCTGCATGGTGCCAAAAGTCATAGAGTCCATTTTCTTAGCATTGAGGAATAACTAATTTTCTTGGAACCAGAGTGGGATGTTGCTAAAATCCAGTTAGAGTCGGTTTGTGAGCTCAGGGGTAGAGGAGCCAGAAGTAAAGTGTACTGTATCATTTCTGTACATATGAATGGACACAAGGGAGCAGCCCTTGGGGACATCATATAAAAAAATGGAGACTAGAATTGGGCCCAGGACAGACCCTTGGGGAATGCCTGAGCTAAACGAGAGTTGGGGGTGGGGTGGGGGCGTAAGGAAGTTTTCAAAACAGACAGCTTGTGACCTGCCCTCAAACATCAACTTGAAGCTTATTTTTGCTTCATGGTTCTCTCACCAAAACTTCAAGTTCAGTGTCTCTTATTCCATAACAGTCACCCCTTGGTGGTCCTATTAACTTATAACCATGTACAGGTATATGTGATGCTGTTTCCTCTATTGCCTTGTTGCTTAGAATACAGTATCTGCATGATAGCCTATTATGTAATTAATAGCATGCTTATCTGGTGACCCAGTTGACCTTCCCCTCTCATGTACCTTATTTGGAGATTATCTTATATGATGAGCCACTTGCAGATCACTCTGAATTGGACTGACAATGTCACATCCTTCAAAAGGCACTCAGCTAAAAAAATGTTCACTGTGCGTGCATGCATGTTGAACATAAAAATGAGGAAGATGCAATTTGATTGGCTAAATAGTAGAAATCTATATAGACTACAGAGGAAGGCTAATGTAGCAAAGAATGACACACTGCTAATTTGTTGAATGATTTATTAAAAACATAGCCTAACAGTAAAAATATAATCTAAGTAAGCATGGTGTTTGAAATTCAATTTAGCATTCCAGTGCACTCCTTGGAATGAGAATACCTTTGGTGAATACATCCAATGGCTTCTGACTGAGACAACCTCCAAGTAAGAGTCAGTGAGGCACAGTAGTGTAGTGGACTGGATTGCATGCTAACCCACATGCATGTGGCCGATGATGTTACCACTAACATCATCACTTCCTGGTTTATTGTGGGTACAAGAGAGCTGGGCTGGCATTCGATCAGTGCTGCTAGTCACCACTTGTACAAATGAGGAGAGTCATAAAAGCAGGTATGTAAAGTTTCTTTAAACATTGTTTGGTATTAAAGAAACAAAAAAGGGACTGAAAGGACCCACGTAAGTTATAACTGCAAGCTAAGTTAGGTGAAAACTGAGTTATAGAACCCAATACAGAAAAGCATCTTGAACCTCCAGGTAAAATGAGAGATATAGTCTAGTTTGTATGAAGTGAGCCAAAAAATTTGCGAATCTAGTCCAACATGTCTGGTCTTTGATTAAGGTGTCCTTTTATTATACCAGGTGAAGTAGGCTGTCTTGGTGAGTTAGTGTGGAAGGCAGTTCTTTGCTATTTGGCTACACAATGGAAGTTTTTACTAAACTGGTGATGCAGGGTACACAACTCATGAAAAGGGGCTAGTTTATGAAGCAACAGAAATTAGAACAAGAGAAGAGGTGTGAAGAATAACAATTCTGGAGCACCAGCTTCACACTTTTGAATCACTAACATGTTAAAATCTTACTGTAACCTTAAATCACTTTATAAATATTGCTGTACACCACAATCACTCTATAAGTATTACTGAATGCCATAAATGTGCAGCTTTAAAATTTATACTATGTCACACCAGAGTCTATGTGGATCCGTTGGACACCATGGATGATTCAGTCAATAATATTGAAACAGTGACAAATTGCACATGTGCATTTTATTGGTTAACTTGTAGAGCTGAACTTCTGCCAAAAGCAAAGGATGTAAATCACTGATTGTCCTCAAAACCCAAGGTTGAAAACCACACAAAGATTTATATGCCATGAGTAGAGCATCAGGGCAGACACAAAGGACTCCAAGAAGAAACAGAACACTTGTAATTCCAAGGAACTTGGCAAAATGAAGAGCTTCCAGGATGTAATTATGGACCCAGGGAAAGACCTGAGAACCGAGTGTTGCAAAGTAAAGAACCTCTAGGTCATAACCGCTGACCTCTTGAAAGAACCTGGTGCACCTTAGAAAACTGTAGCATCTCTAGGCCGGAACCATGGGTCCCGAGAAAGAATACGAAGAGTTGGACCTGGATGAAGCTAAAGATCTAGAGCACCGCTGGACTGTTGACCTCAGGAGAATCACTGAAGAACTAAAAAAAAAAAAAACCCATTGGGTTCTGGATCCCTATCTGTGTACTAATGAACTTCCCTGCACTGCCCAAATTACTGTTATGAAGGGAATGGCCTGAAGAATCTGAAGAAAGCAGGTGACAAGGAGTTGCTTAGAGGACTATGCTATTCCAATTCTGATAGCCAGACCCAATCAGTCAGGATGCAGTTGGATGGAACTGTCTCTGGATGATGCAGGAAGAATTGTTGACATGCAATAGGAAGAAATAAAATTGAGTCTTCAAAGCTTACCATCCCTTTACTTGGGGGTTGCTGGTTTCAGCAGTGTTTACATCATGCAACCATTTACAGGGCAGTTCAAGAACATGCAGGGAAATGGAGCAAGTGCCACCAATTTGAAAGGGTTCAAAGCATGAAAGGGCAGTGTCTCAGTCTTGGAACATGCAATTACTATATATGGCAACAGAGTGCAATTTAAATGGTCTAGGAGCGAATCAAGGCTGCTTAACACAAACAGGGCAAATGTGATGCATGCAAGGCAGTCCCACAGTCTCAGAGAATGCAATTACATTGGGTGATGTCTGCTTGAATGAGCAGTCCTGGAAAGAAACAGTTTTTTGAAGTAATACATTCAAATGCAATTCAGCACTGTCACTTTAAATACAGTTGCACTTGCACTTTAAAATGTTCATTGAAGATTTAACATAGTCAGTTGAATAACAGTTGAATTTGCACTTTAAAATGTTTATTCTGTAACCAGGACACTATACCAGGGCAGACACTATGTAAGTGAAAGCCTGGATTAAATGTCTTGGATATACTTAACTAAAGCATGGACCACAGGCTGAGCCCTCCCTCGCACATGTATTCACTTAAGCTTTACTTTAAAATATCAGTCCTGCCCTCTTTGCTTACGGCTGATTACTGTGCCTAGGGTCTGTGTGCTAAGCATTCCATGCCCACTGTCCCTTCCTTGCTAGGGGATCTGGATACAGTAAAATATCTTTAAATCCTTTTAAAATATTAAATAACTCTTGGCTAGGGCTGTGGCAGCTATGCTACAGGGTGGCTTATTGGGGCCTGTCAGTTTCCTTGCTTCTGACTGGAGCTAGTGTGCACAGTCAATTTATTAATTTAATCATTAGCCCTCTTGCTGTGAGCTGTTCATGTTTCCCATTTGGGATATAAGGCTGATTCACTGCTGACTAAGCCCTGTGCTGACTGGGCATTCACTTTTTTTTTTTAAATGGGGCCTGGTCTGCCCCTGTGTACTAACCACTTGGCAATTATGTAACAGGACGGTCCTGTAAACAGGCCTATGCCTAGTGCCTCATCCTGATGAAATATAAGAATAAAACTGAAAATGAAACTGAACTGAACTGAACTGAAACAGTTCCTGAATTGGTCTTGTTCTGCCCTTTGCTGCCCCCTTTTAGGCCTTCCTTGAAATTGAACCTTGCCCAACTCCAGTGTGTATATGTGTGTGTGTGTATATATATATATATATATATATATATATATATATATGTTTTTTATTATAATGATCTGGCAGTCAGCACCTGTCCTGTGGTGCTGCTGCAAACTCAGAGCCACAACCAGATCACTGAAAAGAATGTGGGAGGCTGGCTGATGGATGTTGTTTGCTGTCTGGTGATACATGCTGCAATCAGGACCTCACTGGGTCTGAGTTGCTGCCACAGAGGTGGGTCTTCCAAGGTGGGTGATCTGCTGGTGCCCAACTGTTAGTTCCTCCTCCTGATGCTAACAGTCTCACTGCTACAGTCTTATTTACTGCTCCTCCCACTCAGCTTGTCTCTTACTGCAGCCTTGCTACTCAGTGATGCTGATGAGAAAGACTGAATTTACTTTAAATTTTAAATAAAAAAAATCAGGCCTGTACAGAATCCACACTGCGGCTGCCAGCTGACTCAACAGCTGCTCCATGACTGAACCACTACTGCTTGATGTCCTCCCCTGCTGCTCCTCTTCTGGCCAACCAGACTGCTGCTGCACTGCCTCTTGGACCCATGGACATAAAGGGGGACTGCTGGACTACCTGTCACCATGCTTGGGGAACAGAAAGAGAAAAACAGATGTCACTATTGCAGGTGAGTCCTCTTCCTTTGTTCATCAGGCCCAATGCTCTCTCTGTCCATCACAGGGCATTTGCCTTTGACCGCTGCACTTCAGTGTGCCTGAGAGAGCGCAACAAACTCTGTTGGACTCCCATTTTCTGCCACTGCACTGACCTTTTATACTCCCCAAACATTCAGGATGCCATATCTCTACCAATGTTTTGGGGGGGGGAGGCAGGCCAGTGAGAGTAGGTATAATTTGGAAAAACAAAACAAAAAAATGAGCTGGCACTTGGCTTGTGCCATGCTGGTGGTGAGTAACTGTCAGAGGAAAAGACTGTAGTGAAAAGGGAGAGAGGAAAAGAAGTGTTTTAAAATGAGTAGGTTGCTTTGTGTGGGGCCCCATTTTGCTGGGTAAGTTTTCCTTCTTAGGTGTTTCTACCTCATCCTGCCACACTACTCTTGGTTGAGGTCTGTTAGCAGCACCTGCACTTTACTGGAGACTCACTGGGGAGTATTGAGACTGGGTATTGTTAAAGCTTATTGTTTAATCAATCAACATACAATGACCATTACAATATTAAAATCTTATACAAAATGTAAAATCATATAAGATCATATATTGAAATATCAATGGGACTTCAAGACAATTAATTTATACAGTTATGCTTCATCATCTGGTTCCTAACTTGCTGTATAATAACAAGATACCTTACCAATCTCTTTATAATATAGCCATCTCCAGTGGTAAAAATAATACCTAACATAACATTATGATCAGCTTGGTATATAGATTTAATTATGGGGTTTATCCATTTAGTTCTGGCTTTTTGATAACAAGGGTATTTTAGTATCACATGAAGAAGATCTTTATCCTTCCCTTTGCAGAAACAATAACAATGTTGTGGATCAGATGAACCTCAAAATTTTCCAAATAACACACTGGAGTTAAAAAACTCCATTATGTATCTAGAAAATGTTTTACAACAATGTGGATCTTCTAGAACATCCAAATAGTATCTGTAGGGAAGTTTGCAGTCATTTACAGTGTACCATTTGGCATATCTGGGCATTCTTATATGTTCCAGATCCCTTTCTTTATAATAAGACACCACAATTTTCTTGATGTACTGTAAAGTTTGTATTGATCACTTATAACAATATTCCTATTACAATAGGCAAGAAAGTCATCTAATCCATAATGATTCATCAGTTTCCTTAGATATCCAAGCCACAGGGATTGTTCACATCCAATATATTTCCCTTTTCTTGGGACTGGGACGCTGTACTGCTGGCACCTGGGCACTGTCTTTGGAGTATTTCCAATAAACAGTGTGAAAAACATTATGGTGTATGTGGTACTATAACTTAAGAGTGCACTGGGTCTAAACCTATTGCAGATACAATGGTTAAATAGTTATCTTAAATGTTAAAATTAGTAATTTTGTATATAAATAAATTATACATGTTTTGCAGGCTGTCATTTTAGAATTCAGTTTAATTACAGAGCATCACCAACAATTGAAAACATTAAGCATAGACTCATAGGTAAGAATGAAGTCTGGTTTTATATTACTGAAACTATGTGACTGTGTGAAATAGTCTGTGACTGTTATATATGTCATGATATTTAATTTGAATTTTTTGCATTAAACCTTAGATAAAAGTTAACCTTGAGTGAAGCATAAAGAGGCTGAACATCAGGACAATACTTTAAAAGAGACTGTTGCTGCATATAAGCACCTCAGAAGCTTTTTTTCCACAAGCAGGGAGCCCCTGCCCCTCTCTTGTTCATGTAGATTAAAGAGTCCTTTGCACAATTTATATTCTTCTTCTAACAGATAATGGGAGAGGGGTTAAAGCTCATCTTACAGTACAAAGAGTCATTATGTGGTACAGCATGCTGACTTCTAACTTAGTTCTACCATGTCAATTTTGATTCAGCATGCCTCTTAAACAAATAGGTTGCATCTCTGACTGCAGTTTATTTGAAACAAAAACACCTGCAAAAATCCTACAAAACACCTAAATGCTGGACCTAGATGCTGCAGAATAATTTTTTGAACAGAATTTATCATTTTCTGTTCTGTTTGTGGAACTACTTTTCTGTTGAATATGTGGAATTGGAACTTCTGTTTTGGGAGGAAAGAAAGAGATTATAGGCCATGCATCCTGCTGTAGTATGACTGTCTGCTGAACATACAGTATAGCAGACTGCCAAATCTGTTACTTTTTGTTTATTATTTTAAATACAATGTTAATTATATTTGAAACAAGTTTCAAATTAGTGCTGTGCACAATTTCTTTACATTGTGCTTGTGTTGTGGAGCGTCTGTCAAATTTGTTTGTGTGTACTTCATTGTCTAGGCACACATGTTAAGTAAGCTCTGTGTGCATAGTGTTATTGATATGACATGGGTAGAAAGAATGCTGGCTTCTGACTGACCAAGAGGACTTTTAGCCAGGCTGCTATCCCAGCACAACAGCCTAGCTGACAATAGCTAAACAAAAATATGTTTTAAAAAATATATTCAATTTACTGAAAAGGACCCATTTCATTATCGCAATAAGGCACTGCATGGGTTGCATTACGGTGGGCTAATGGCCCTTCAAGTGTGGTGGAAGCACTTGACTTTGACTTGTGCTTCAACCCACCCTATCCGGGTCATTATTCTACCATAACACACCCCCTGTCATGCCTTATTGCTTAAGTATAGCAGCTATCATGGCAGTAGCAGAGTGTGCATTACGGTTCTTGCCTAAAATAGATTTGATTGGGGGGGGGGGGACTGGAGTTAGCCAGTGAGCAATATGCAGAATATCTGTGTATCCTGAGCAAGATTTCCAGTAATTTTGATACAACTTACATTTCTTATAGTGGAATCCATTTTATTTTAACATAGACTAGTTACAAATCAGTTCTTAATTATTTAAGCATTATAACATGGGTTGCATGATAGTGAACTGCTGATTGGTCAAACACCATCAGGTGACTGTGGAATACAATTTCTTTATAATCACCAGTTAGGTGACCTAGACTACTTCCAGCAAACCAGCTATTGTGATTATCCAAAAAAAAAAAAACATAACCCTACTCACACAGCTTCCTGGAGTGAATGAGTAGAGTCCTGTTTACTTATATTGTAATGAGCAAAATACTTTTTATTTTTAGTGTTCAAGACACAGGAAAGCAAAGTAACAGCTGCTTCCCTAGAGTAATCAATGAGTGTAGGAACATGTTAGAAAATATGTTTTACTTGCTTTTTATCATGTATGGGAACACATTACTTCCCTGAGTTTCAAGCACTGCATCTGCATAACCCATAGTATTTATATACCCATTATGCAGTGCTTGCAACTCATGGAATATATGTATTCTTATACATGGTAAAAAGCAAGTAAAACAGATGTTCTAACATACATTAGCACTCATTAATTACTTTAGGAAAGCAACTGTGGTACTTTGCTTTCCTGTATTTTAAAGAGTATAAAAAGCATTAAAGCAGTTTGGTCATTACAATATAAATAAGAAGGCTCTAAATGAACACACTTAGAATGTGTGACATAAGCAATAACCCACTACTGTATAACACATATTATTAACATATCCATAATGCAGCACTTGCAACTCATGAAAGTAATGTATTTTCATACATGGTAAAAAGCAAGTAAAGCAGATGTTCTAACCTGTTTTATTAATTACTTTAGGAAAGGGGCTGTGTTACTTTGCTGTCATGTGTCTGAACAGTAAAATGAAGTATTAATGTATTTACATCATTACAACACAAATAAACACTCTACTCATATACTCCAGGAAGCAAGTGAATATGTTAGGAAAAGTGTTACAGTTATCCTGCTATTGATTAAAAATAGTATACATTTCACACAGAATTGTGCAGTCCACAGCAAGCTTGCCAGTGCACAGTTCTATTTTCCACATGTTGTGTATCACTTAGTTTACATGTAATCATTAATACATATGACTATTAATTACAAAGAGATGTCACCAGATAACAACAGTTTTATCACTTTTTCATATGAGCTACTGTTGAGAAGTATGTTTCTCAGACAATGACAGTGCTGCTGCATAACTCATATTATTTACATACCCATAATGCTTCACTTGCAAGTCATGGAAGAAATGTGTTGTCATACATGGTAAAAAGCAAGTAAAACAGATGTTCTAACATGTATTGATTACTTTTGTAAAGGAGCTGTGTTACTTTGCTCTCCTGTGTTTTGAACACTAAAAAGAAGTATTAAAGTACTTCACTACAAAATGAATAAACAACACTATAATCATATACTCCAGGAAGTAAATTTACATGTGGAACTATTCTTTTTAGACGAAAGGATGCACAAAAAAAAAAAAAAGAGAGAGAGAAAAGTCTTTTCCAGCACTAATGTCACCCTTTTGGAGCATTTTTTCTGTTCTTCATGCAATCTATGTTATAAGCACAATAACCCACTCCAGGGGTTATAGGCATTTAAGCCACACCTAGGGTGCTGTGAGGATGCTCAGACTGTGGCCTTGTGCCTCACAACACACCCCAGACATGGATTAAATGCATATAACCCCACACCCTGTTGTGGGTTATTGCTAACTTAAACTTGTTTATTTAGTGAAGGAATCTGAGTAATGGGACAAAGTAATAGAATGGTAGTGGGAGGAGCAGGTGTCAAGCCCAAAAAGGGGAAGCCTGGCATGAGCAAGTAACTGAGTGTCTTGGCAGGTGAGAATGAAGCAAACCAGCTGTCTAGTACAGCTTTGATGTGAGAGATCCAGAGTCTTCATAAGAAAATGAAGGATTTTGCTACAAAACTGCAGAATTTGGGTAGTAAAGTTACCGGGGTTTTGCACAGAGCTCAGTACATGAGGAGGAGTGTTCACCCTATCATGTGCTAGAGGACAGCTACAGCTGAAACTGTATAGCCATGATAGTCCCTTGTGACTAGCATCCCACTACTCCAGGAATGAGACTTGGTATGCCCTCCAGCAAGTATGTACAGTGGTGCCAGTCAAGATGCATTGCAGTAATGCTGCAGTATATCACAAAATTCTGCAGTATGCTGCATGCAACAGTGTAATTCAATGGCACTTAAGCCATTTTTTTAATGCAGTATTTTGTAACATGTAATTTACTGCAAGTTACTATGTTGCATCATGCCTTGTTCTGCTGCATGGTCCCTTGATCCTGGGGTTGCAAGTCCTCTGGAATGGGGAAGAACAGAACCCATTGCTGGCAGCTATTTCTAGAGATTCCTCAGTCAGGCTTTTTATCATCAAGAGGCTAAATGAGCAGGTCCTCTCTTGAACAAGGCTGCCTGTGAGACTTCTTGCCATGGACCCAGTCAGTACTTTTCCAAGTCTGTCATCGCACCACATGGAGGAGAGTTGTATGGTGGGTTTTGAAAGTGACCTACATAAAAACCAAAAGAAAAGACAGAGGCAGTTAATTGCATACAATTTGTTGCTGCAGAAAAAAGACTATAAACAGAGACCAGAGTTCTCTGGGACTAATCCTGCCTGTTGCAGGTTGAAAGTTTTGCCTTGGTCCTACCTGAGAATAAAGGGGCAGCAAAACTAGTAAACTGAAATGCCAAAGTTTTTATTCAAAGGGCTGGAATAAAAAAATGCATCCTACTGTGCTTACTTTGCAGGCTATTGGGCTCAAATGATCATAACAGAAAGAGGTGTGTTCTACTGTAATACTAGTTTCAGTAACACAAAATGATAACTTAACTGTTGATTCTTTCTATGTATAGTGCATTTAGAAATACTAACACAATGTGGTTAATGAAAAGTGTACTTGTAATGTTTATGCTTTAAAATGTTTAGTAAGTCAAATATACAATGTAGTAAGAACAAGATGATTTGAGGCCAAGAGGGCAGATCCTATGGCATTGGCTAAAAGCACTAAACATGTATTCACTCCAAACCAGAAGTGAAAGTGAGGACATGACAGAGACCACCAAGTTTGTGGCAGATGGACTATGAGGGAGCTATTTATCAGAAACAGAGAAGATAGGACAAGGTGTCACAAGTGGAAGTTAATGAGGGAAGATCTGAAAAGGATGTGATAAAATGTTATTTTACAGAAAGAGTAGCTGACCCATGGAATAGTCTGCTGGCAGAGGTGGTGGGTGCCAAAACCATAAATGGCTTCCAACACAGCTGGGATACAGTCAATGGAGATATTACATAGTTATCAGAAGTGTGGCGGGGGTGGGGGTGGGTGGCATAAACATGGATAACAAAAGCAAGAATAGTGTAGGTGAAGACCCCAAAGAGGCAATAGACCCTGGTAGAAGATTGGGTAACTTGGGCAGACTAGATGGACCATTGGTCTTTTTCTGCCATTGTTGTCTATGTTTCTAAGTTTCTCCCTCAAAATTTTTATCCGGATTGTTCATCATTGTCCCACTTCAGATCCTGCAACATTGGAGATGAGCAGCTACTGTTTAGTTCTTAAGACTTGGTGGAGATTAATATGTACATGTGCTCAATCACAGCAATCTGGATTCCTGCTATATATGACATAGCCAAGATTGATGCAGAAAATTGAGGAGTAAAAGTTCAATAGAGATATGCTGGCCCATAGATTTGCCTGCCCAGTAAGCTGCAAGGGTGAAACTGTGTTCAGGAGGTAACCATCCAAGGTGTAAGGGACAAGTGAACCAAGAAGATACTGAGAGCTACCAAGTGCCATTGGTACCATGATTGGTACTCTGAGAAAAGAGAGGGGTTCATAATATTCAAAGTCCACCTGAGGAAGGAAAAAAACTGTGCAGTGTTTTAAAATCCATGCCAGTCAGGAGAGGGTCATGGAATGCCTAAATGATAACAGAAGACCACCCTAACTAAATATTTCTGTCACTGATGCAAGGGCTTGAGTAGACAGGAGCTCACTGAGTGCCTCATATTCAAAGCTCACCATGAACTTCTTGCATTTGCTACTAAAGCTGTGAGTCAAAGACCCTAATAGGTAGTAATGACCCTCTAAAGTCCACCATTCTTGAATCCTTTATGGTGACAGTGTACCCTGAATATCATCAATAAGTGTACTGTATACCATCATGTGAGAGACCAGATTTAAGGCTTTTGTATACTAACTCTGTATAAATTTGTTCTTTGTTCATTGCAACTGAAATTCTGTGTGCCTACTTTTGACTCTCCTGGTGAACACATTGATCTGTGTCCAATATTTGGCTCTTTGGCTATTAACCTAACTTGTGAGGAAGGAGGGGGGGACATGATAGAAACTTTCAAGTATCTGAAGGGAATTAACAAAGTACAAGAGGGTAGCATCTTTCAGAAGAAGAGATGTCCAAGAACAAGGGGGCACAATTTGAAAATAGAGGGGGGATGGCTCAGAGGTAATGGTAGAAAGTATTTTTTCACAGAGAGGGTTGTGGATGCATGGAACAGCCTTCCTGAGGAGGTTGTGGAGTCAGAAACAGTGGGTGAATTCAAGAATGCATGGGATAGGCATAAGGCAATTCTAGTGGGGGTAGGAGGAAGTAAGCTGTTGATTAACTAGAATCTGCAGCTTACCCATCAGGTAGCAAAATGGGCAGACTAGGTGGGCCAAGTGGTCCTTATCTGCCATCAAATTCTATGTTTCTATGTTTTTATGTTTGTGAATTTTTTTTTTCATTTTATTGAAATGTTTCACCAGGAAGGCACACTGAGCAACAAGTCACTCATCTCCCAGTGCACCTGGAGGGAAGGGGTACAACGGGAATGAGACATTAAACATTCAATTTACAAGATCAACAATAGCATACAGTTGTAAGGATGTTGTTACAAAAAGTGTTACAACAGTGTTGAGCATTCCATGTAGAAAGAGTGGACAATAATATGCACCAGGTTAATAAGTAAACAAGTGCTTATGTGAAAGAAAAGGGGGAAAGGGGAGGGAGGGGTGAGGTGGGGAGAGGGGGAAGAGTCATGTCCCAGGAGATCCCCTCAGGGTGTGAGGAACCCAGCAATGGGAATGGTTGGACCAGAGAGGAGGGGATAATGCAGTGTACCAGAGAGATCCCTTTAGGATGGTGGGGGAAGGTAGTAGATCAGAGATACAAGCCACTTGGGGTGGTAAGTGAAGGTAAGGGTAGAGAGGCAGGGTTTCTCCAGGACTTAGAGGATGGAATTAGATAGGGACATGGCAGGAGCAGCAAGGTGTAGGGTAATTATTAAGGAAAGAGCTGATGGAGTAGGCGGAGGATGAGTGCCAGATTTGAGGTGGGAGGGAATTCCAAATTTTGGGGAGGCGGTGTGAGAAACTGGATTGGCCGATTTGGGTGGATCTGTGGAGGACAACCAGGGTATGGGAATTGGATGATCTAAGGGAATGGGAGGGTGAAAGGGGTGTTATAAAGGAGAAGGTGAGGCAGGAAAGGAACTCACTCAACCAGTGCTTGGAGGCGAATTTAGCACAGTGGCAGAGTCGCCTATTTTTAAGAGATGGGAATATAGGGCATGATAAAGATCACAGTGATGGGTGCAAGGAGAGGCTTCCAGGGCAAAGAGGCAGAAGGAATTAAAGAGGGTGTCCAGTCTGGCCAGGGTGGACTTAGTGGCAGCTTCATAGACTGCATCACAGTAGACAAAAATGGGCAGTATCACCTTCTGAACAAGTTCATACCTAGCCGTAGGAGGGATGCAACTATGGTTCTTGAACAGGGCACCAAGCTTGGGTGTAGTTTTTTCTGGATGGCATCAATATGTCCAGAGAAGTTTAGGTGTTGATCCAACCAAACACCTAAGCACCTGAAGGAGGATGTGTCCTCAAGTAAAGTCCCATCAATGGTGTGGAAAATGAGTAGGGAGGGACGCCTAGAGAGTCTCTGCCTTGTGCCAAAGGTCATGAAAACAGTCTTCATGGCATTGAGAAAAAAAGATGGTTAGCAAACCAGAGCTGAACCTTGTCAAAGTCTTTCTGTAAGCTAGTTGTAACCTCATCAGGACAGGAGTCACATGCATACAGGACTGTATCATCAGCATACAAATGTATAGCAGAGGATGGGGAGCAAACAAAGGGAAGGTCATTTAAGAAGATGGAGAATAAAAGTGACCCTAATACCGAGCCCTGGGGGACTCCAGTGCTAATCGGGACAGGAGGGGAAGTGGCGTCCATGATCTTAACTGATTGGGTTCTGCCAATAAGGTAGGCCTTGTACCAGTTTGTGGTGGAGGGAGATAGGCCAGCTGCCATGAGTGAGTCAAGGAGAAGGGAGTGAGAGATGGAGTCGAAGGCCTTGGCCAGGTCGACAAAAACGTCAGAGGTAATTTGTCCATTGTCCATTCCAGTTAGGATGGAGTCTATGAGCCATAGGAGAGAGGTGGTGGTTGAGTGTTTTTTTCCTGAAACCAGGCTGGAAAGGGGTGAAAAAGGAGGTGCCAGAGAGAAAATAGGTGAGTTGGGAGAGAACAATGTGTTCTTAAAGCCTGGCAAGGGTAGGGAGGAGAGAAATGGGGTGATAGTTGCCAGGAGATAAGGGGTCACCCCTTTGGGTAGATGGGGGATCACAGCATGTTTCCAAGAAGAGGGGACCGAGGCAGTAAAGGACGAGAGATTTAAGATTACTGAGAGGGGATAGGCAATGACTGAAGTGGAGAGGGAGAGGAGTTTTGAATCAAGGCCATAAGGGGAGGCACCTTTAGAGGGGTTGATGGTAAGGGGGGTACTTAGGGCATCATTTGGGGTTACAGTAGCAAAAGAGAAGGAAGGTAGGAGGGTGTTGGAGGGGGCACACTGGTAGAGGGTGGGGAGAGGGAAGGGTAGGAGTCAAGGGATTTCAAAAGTTCAGTGGCGCAGGAGGTATAGTGGGAATTAAACTTGGCAGCTACAGCTGATGAGTCAGACACTAGTGAGCAATTTACTTCAGGTACCGGGGGTGATGGACAAGATGAGGGCGTAAATAGGGTGTGGACTACCTTCCAGAACTTTGAAAGGGAATTTATGTTGGTGATGAAGACAGATTTGAAATATTGAGACTTGGCTACCCTCATATCCCTGGTGCAAGCATTTCTGTGCATGCAGTAGTTTGTGAGGTCACTAGGATGCTGGGTAGCTTTATGATGCTTCCCAGCTCAATCTCTAGCCCTGAGGCAGGCCAGAAGTTCAGGGGTTATCCAAGGTAAGTGATTACCTCTGACTCTGGTTTGTTTGAGTGGGGCAAAGGCATTCCAGTTTGCAAGAAAGACTTCTTTGAAGTAGGCAAGGGCCTTATCAACTGAGGGGAAGAAGGTTAGGTTTTATATAGTTTCTTGTCTTACTGTACAATTGTATGTATTTGAACTTGCCTGTATGTATTGTGCTTGCTTTGACTACATTCCCCTGGAATGTGCTTATATGTATTGTTTCTGTTACTCTAACACTGACATGGAATCTTTGTAAATGAGCACTTGTGGTCAAGGGTACTCTCTGAAAATTTCAAGAAAGAAAGAAAGAAAGAGAGGAAGTGATGTGATGGTAATGAGAGATGCTATGAAGGCTGAATAGTAAATTGGAGAACTGTTGTTTGGCAATGTTTTGACACAGCAGCTACAAGCACAGTGAGTGCCTTGCCATAACCAAAGTCACAGACTTTAATCCAGAGGCCCACCCTCACTGGGATAGAAAGAGTCAAGTACAACCATACCAATAGTTAATTTCCTGAGGGACAGCACCTTGAAGTATGCCCAGGAATGAGTCATCTCTGGTGGAAGCACTGCACCATTGAAAACTATCTTTTACAACCACTTTTACAACAACGGCTCTTCCAGTAGACTTCAAACTGGAAGTGACTTGAGCTGTTGAAGTTCTCCCTCCCTCCCTTCCCATAGCTGGGTAGGAAGCTCCCTTCACACTCCTTGCCACATTCTTGGCCAAATGGCCAGACATCCAAGCTGGCCTAGGCTGGGGGAGGTAAGGGAAGAGCTGGCTGTGGCCAGCCAGAGGCAAGAGTGAGGGGGTGTTTATTTATGGGGCAAGGAAGCTAATCAGGAATAGGTACCAGGGCACACCTCCAGGTAAGAGGATGGCTTACAAGGAGTAGCCATTCCATCTGGGATCCTAAGAAACCTGAAACACCTGCCAAACCACTGTATAAATGGGGCAGTAAGGTAGTGAGGATCAGAAGGATAAGGGACAAGGGGTGTAGGGGAAGGGGAGGAACAGGGAGAATGACACAAACAGAGCCCTGCTCATGAGAAGATTGCTGCAGGGATCATGAAGGAATTGTTCCCAGGTTTTCTGTTCAACAGGTTTTCTTTTGTGTTTTTGCCCTCATTGGGGCTGGGTTCAGGGAAATCAGGTTAGCAGAGTAGGAGGTAGGAACCACTTACAGTCATTGTAAGTGGACGGTATATCTGGGTTGTAGGGCTGTCACATATTGAGCTGGAGTGCCCAAGCTGATGCCAGAAAGGGAGGGTATCACCTAGTAAGGCATTCTCCAGAACCATGGCAGAGGAGGGAGGGACATCATCATTATGTCTCACCAGGCACTGTGGACACAGTGGGCCATGACTGCTGTCTTATCCCAGAGGCTTCCGTGGTGGCTCTTGGCTCCACCTTCCCTACCAATGGTAGGAAGAAGCAACTGAGGGACTCCCACTAAGTTAGTCCCCATTGGAATGCCCAAGCTACATTGGGGGTTCCTACCAGACTCCCAGCTCTGCACAAAGCATGCATGTGTGCTATTCTTATGTCTTCAATAAACATGTGGCTGAGGCCATTTAACTAATTTGACTGTGTTGTTATTGTCTCTGGGGAAAATGGAAATGGGTTCTGTACTGGCTAATGAGCATAGGGCCATCTGCTCAAAGGACAGACTCTCTAAGTCCCTGAAAATGCCTATTAGGGCTTCACCAATCCTTGTGGATAGTGGTTACACATAATCTAAAATGTTGAAACAAGGATAAGTATCATACTATGCAGCACTAGGATCAATATGGTTTTAAGCACTCTTCATATGTTTTTCATAGGCACATTACACATGCCTCCATAAAACAACACATTGTGTGTAATATATGCTACCACCATGACGATTCTATGGCTGTCATTGCTTTATGTAGGAACATAAAATGCACTAGATCTCACAAACAATTCACAAAACCTGGGAACAGCAAACCAGAGATACACATCCCATCCTGTTTCATCTGTTTTATGTAATCAATGTCCCAGTCTTGCACAGGAAATTAATGAGGCAATGATGACAGTTTGAGGGTCATGGGGCATTACATTAGGGACATATAGGTATTGCTGTACTTCTATGAAATGTAGCAGTTCTGCTACATACAGTATATGCTTTTGTGTAACCTCTGCTCAACTGACTTCACTGCAGTACTTTCTTACTTTATGTGTGGTCTAAATATGCAGTATTATATTTGTGAAGTACCAAGTGTGAGCTTGAAGATGGGAACATTAAACTAAAGACATAGGCATGTCACATGACATCCATCTTTGATGTGCTTGAGATGTGATATTCAATGCTGTACATTCATTTCCACACACTTATCATACTCCACCATCAGTATACTGTGCATAGAGGGTCCCAGAGCCATTTTTCAAAACGAGATGCTAATAGTAATACAAATAAAGCCCAATTATAAAAGAAAAACAGCTTCGGGAAACTTGTCTTTGCAATTATTGTTTCTTGCACCCATGTTTCATGCAGATAAATAAGAGTTGGATTTATAATTCTAGCATTTTGCTTCTAAATGTAAGAAGAGCGTGAACAACAGTCACATGCAGTTAATGTAGTGCACTGCTCTCTTTTTGCATTACATGTGATGATGCTTTGACCCATCACTCAAATCTACCATTGTGAAGGTTTTCTTCACTCCTGGTGATGTGTTTTGAAAACTGAGAGTGAAAAAGAGAAAGAGAGTGAGAGAGAGAGAGAGACTGATTTTGAAAACAGAGTGAGAGAGAGAGAGAGAGAGAGAGAGAGAGAGAGAGAGAGAGAGAGAGCGAGAACAAGAAAAGCATACTAGCATGCAATAATTTGTGTTAACCAGGTAAGTGCACTAGACAATTAAATGCCTATTTACAGGCACAACCCGGCAGAGTACAATTGGAGGATGGAATACAATGAAGCATATGATATGCAAGCAACTACAAATGACAGGGCATGTGGTTATTAGGTAATTATGGCACTCCCCCTCACTCCTTGTGTTGGAGGCACTAGGCATTAACCAAGTGCCCTTTATCTACAGGGTGGAGGGACTGCGCTAACTATCCAATAACCACAAGCCCCTGTGTTACTGTATTTACAAACTGGCAACAAAATAATAAAAAAACACAAAGCTAAATAAATGTTTAAGAATAAATAAATCTCATCCTTGGTAAGTCAATGGGGGCAAAGTTGTCCATTTCTGCCTGAGTGGAACTTTCATTAAATGTGGCAACTTTTGCGGCAGTTTCTGAGCTGCCATCAGTGGCAGATTGGAAAACTACTGAAGGTTTGGGTGCCAAATTTTGCCCTGTTTTGCCCAGCCCAAGAACACCCCCTTCCCATGGCTAATGGATTCTCCCCTAACCCAATGTAATCCACCTGCAGCGGAGCCCCAACCCCCTCCCAATCACCCGGCACCTGACGTATGTAATTATCAACCACACCCTGGTGGCTAGTGCTTCCTACCCCCAACCAACCATCTGCCAGTGTCCCACCCAGTATTATAAGTCTGTTACCCCCCATACCATCCCCATCCCCTGTATATTATTTTTTTTTCCCCTGCTGGTCTAGTGGTAGTAAATTCCCCTCCCTCCCAGTCCCTAAATACTGATCCCCACTATTTTATTTAAGTTAGTTATTTATTTCCTGGTGGTCTAGTGGTGCCTCGTACCCCTCCTCACCCCAACAGATGGTGTCTCACCCCGCCCCCCCATCCTGAAATGGAGCGGGCCATCAGCACAGCCCTCTGCTCCCCTCCTTGGCTGGCAGCCCACTGAAATGTGAATGAATGAATGAATGAGTTCATGCACACACTCATTCATTTATTAGCATTTCAGTGGGCCACCAGCTGCAGGAGGAGAGTGAAGAGTTGTACTAATAGTCCGCTCCATTAGATGAGAGGTAAGAATAGGGGCACTACCTTTTAGGGTGGGGGAGAAATGAGGACCTGAACTACCAGAAAATAATTAACTAACAATATAAAATACTAGGGATCTGTGATCGAGAGACTGGGAGAACTACCTACCACTGACCCTGAAGAAAAAAGACATTATAACATGGTAGATGAGGATGGCACCGAGGGGGTAACAGACTAATAATAATACTGGCTGGGACACCGGTGGGTGGTTGGGTGGGGGTATGGACCACTAGCCACCAGGGTTTGATTGATAATTAAATACATTGGGTGCTGGGTGATTGAGTGGGGGTTGGAAGCACCGCTAGTCACCAGGGATTTCTTCATTTTTTCGATGGAGCGATGGAGGATAGCAGGCAGAATTTCTGCAAAAGATCAGTAATTGATTTCCAAACTTTCGCGGAAACGAAAGTCAGACTTTTGCTGACATTCCACCTGCAGAAGATGTTTTTCGCACACCCTTATAAGTCAGTTCTCACACCAAACAACTAGGTTTTCCACATCAAAGAGGTCAAATTGGCTGTCATGTATAGTAAGTCACTTATGTTTAGAGATGTTGTGAAGTTTTAATTCACCGGCAAAGATACTGACTCCACCTCCTTGGAGCAATCCACAAAGTTTTACAATTACCTTTAAAATTCGCAGTTCGTCGTTTTGTGACTTCAGCTGGTAACTTTGCTTGTTAAATTCGCTTTTGGGGTGTCAAAGGTGAAGTTTTTGAAAATGAGGCCTCTGGAGTGGTAAACAACTTATCTGAAGGTCACATGTTTCAGCTTCTGCACTCACATGGTACATACCTGTATAGTGACTCTGCCTTACTTTCACTTTTGCATTGTTAGTCAGAGAGAGTAGAAGGAGTTTATCCGCAACAGAGCACTTTATTAGAGATTCAGAGAATCACAGTGCATTTTTGGCATTTTTTTCTTTCTTGTTTTATTGATTTAATTCTTGTGAATAGTTTTGCTCTAGTTAATCTTTATTTAGAATATATTTTTGTAGTTTTTAGGCAGTCTCATTTTGCCCTTTTTTCTATAATTTTCCTATCTTTCTCTTTCAGTCTCTTTTTTCCTTTGGTGAGGTCATAGTGATACTGATTGATAGAGGATGGGTTTGCACCCATGGCAGCAGCACCATACAGCTGCATCACCCCTCCAACACTTCAGCATTCCCTCCAGCAGCAGCAGGAGCAGCAGGGTGCCTTAGAGGTGGGAAGGAGGAGTGAAAAGCCATTGATGAGGTAGAGTAAGAGGCCATAAACTAGTGTAGGGCTTTTGGGCAGACTGAATTGACCTGGCAGTCCTTTTCTGCTGAGAATTTCAATGAAATTTCTTTTTTTTTTTTTTTGGCGCTGCCTGTCCCACATTATCACCCCTGCCTCCCAGACCCACCAACCCCCCGTAACCGATCACTGATTCACCACTAGCTTACCCCCCCAAGACAGGGCCGCTGAGATGACCCCACCCCACAGAGACAGGTCCAGGTTAGCGGCAGCATCACTGTGACCAGCAGAGCTCCCTAGGCATACTCTCCCTGGTGGGGCCATGGGTGTGGGCCATCCAGTGGAACACGGTCTCGGTCAGGTACTTTGAGGGCCATGGTACCAGAAGGCGGTGTCATCCTTGGAACAGGCAGCATTATTTTTGTGGATGCTAATCTCCTCAGGAGGTGGGATGTGCAATGATGTCAATGGAATGAACCCAACATCTATCCTGCCTCCTCACATATCAGGTGCCAGTCTCATTGGATCCCCCCAGTCTCCTGAGGGTTCTGCACTTTTGCACCAGACACTTGATCACACAATCCTTCCCACCAGTGGAGGAGAGAAGTCCATGGGATGCTCAATCCTCCCTCCAGGCCAGCCCTTTGATGGCCCAAGTCCAGATTCAAACCCAGGTCACCGGCATCACAGGTGGAAATCTTACCCCTGCACCAATGGGCCAGCCTTTCTATGAAATTTTTATGTTTCAGGGGAGTGCTGGTCAGCTTGCCCGTGACCAGCAACAGCAGCAGCAACAGCAACCACGGTCCTAAGTTCCCCAGTCAGCAGCCAGAATGTCCTATGCCCCCCATGGAACCACCACTGCTGCCAGCCCCTCCAAGCAGATGAGCACCATGCAACATCATCTGCTCCTCTACCATCAGTTTGTCATGGCCAGTGCCATCACCCAGTCAGCTCTTCCCTTGTGTGGGAGTTCTTTGAAAGTGATGAAAGTGGCAACAGCATTGTCACATGTAAATTATGCAAGGCCAGGGTAAGGTGTGGGGTGGAAGCGACATATTTGGGCACAGATGGCCAAAGAATCCACCTGAAAAATTTGTCATGCTGAGTAGTGGGAGGCCCAACAGAAAGAGGTGGGAGTGGTGTTGGGGGAGGTGGTGCCCCTCCACTGTGCCTGCAGAGGTGCCACATAGCTGTTGTCGATGCCAAGCGAGACAGGGCCAGTGGTAAAACCCCATTCAGGGGTCTGCACTAAATGTTCTGCCACCAGCAGGAGAACCAGCAGCAGCACCCACAGAGACACCAGCCAGCATCAGTGTGGAGCTGGGTAGTTTATAGGAGGGAATGGGGGACCTCCTATGTAGGGTCACCGCTGTGGAGCAGAGGATTAGAAGAATCCTGGCCAACCAACAGCAGATGTTGGAAGGGATGGTGGAGCTGCACCAGGGCAGTGTGGGTGGTGGGGCTGGCACTTCTGGGGCTGGGGCTAGTGATGTTGTTTAAAAAACTCATGCTTTCCTTAACTTATATATAAATTCTTCTGTCCTTTTGGTGAGTCTGTGCTACACTGTCATACTCTTTTTCTTAAAAAAAATATAAAAAATGTTGAAACAAATTGAATGCACATTTCTTTACTGTTCCACTTGTCTGTATTTCTATACCATCTGCTTTGGTTCTATCTTTAATAAAAAAATGTTATTCCCACCCTATATTTTCTTTCATGATGCTCTGTCTTCAATTTCCATACATCACACATTTTCTTTCTATTCCTCACTATCTTTACTGAATTTTTTTCAACTACCAGAATAAATAAGTTAGGTGGCTACAGGTTAGTAGTACTGCCACTGACACATGTACTGTGCCATGTATCACTGCCCTCAACATTGTTCTTTATGCATTTTGTGTTCGTTGTACATTAATCACAATGCACATTGCTTCTGTTCTCCCACAATTTCTCTCGTGTCCAAATCTCAAGCATTTTCATACACACAACTGCTAAGCACAATATATACATTTCTCACTTCTGGAAATTCTCTCCCAAACCATAAATCAGTAATGCTGGTTATAAACTGCTGCTGTTGCTGCTGCTACTATGCTATTTAGGTCACCCTCTCAGACAGTCTGTCTTGTCAAGCGCTTTAGTATACACGACTGACAAGCACAAGATATATATATATATATATGTCTTACTTCTGGAAATGCTCTCCCAAACCAGAAATCAGTAATGCTTGTAATAAAGTGCTGCCACTACTGCTATGCTGTTTAAGTCACCCTCTCAGACAGTCTGTGTTGTCAAGCACTTTAGTACACACAAATGCCAAGCACAATATATCAATTTCTCACTTCTGGAAATTGTCTAAGACCTAAATAATGAAAAGGAGCTCCTGAAGGAATTACATCGCTTTGCTGTACCCATCTGGAGGATCTGTTTGAACCTGTTCACTGGTCCCTTCCACATTTACAGCTCCATTTATGCCAACATGATATACAGACTGGGAAGACATTAACAGGCCATTCCAGCACTTTGCATGGAAAAAGATGCAGTTTATTGTTCTCTTCAATAGCTTTGTGACCTACCAGAAGAGGTAAGCATTTTATTTTATTTCCTTTTTTGACCGGGGGGTGACCACTTTATTTCTGAACATTTTTTCTTACAGTTTTTCTATTTTCAGGTATTATTACTTGAGTGATAAAATCATGTTGCTGCATAGGTCCAGACTGCACCTTTCTTTGGAATTTAGAAGTCTTTCCAACCACAGAAGGTAAGTTTTTTTTGGGGGGGTGCATTTTTTAATTCTGAAAAGTTTTGCAGATGTCAGACTGTTTTCTGTTACTGTTGTTCTGATTTCAGGTAGTTTTCAGCAGGTGTCTTACAATGCTGTCTGGACAAAGAAGATGGTGATAGTTTGATTGCTAGAGCAGGAGACAGCAGCACAGGAGACCTGTGAAGACAATAAATTATTTAGACTCTGTTCAAGTACCCACTGTAGTGGTGGCCATATAGTACATCCATTATCAACTCCCCATCTTACTATGCCTTTTGAAGTATAAAGAGAAATTATTTTGCCACTGAAGTATTGAAATAACACCAACCTGCACCCTTAAGAGACTGACAGGTGTTGGGGATGTGCCTTTGGGTCATTGGTCATAACACTCATGCCACTCAAGGAGCAGCTGCTGAATAGAGAGCTAGCTACAATCTTGAGCAGCCTAGATAGACCAGGATGGCCTTTTGCTGCTGGTAGCTTTCATATGTTCATATTGCTGTACTCAGCCACTGTGGTGGCTACACAGTATAGTCATTTTTAACTCCCTGTATTACTATGCCTGTCACATGTGAAGAAAAAAGGGAAATTATTTTGCCTCACTTTGCCACTGTGGTGGCTGTCTGGTCACACAGTATAACTGTTGTCAACTCCCTGTCTTACTATACCTTTAACATGTGAATAACAAGCCTTTTTCAATGCCGAATGTTTGATTGCTGGTATTGGCATTGGTAGTGCAGGAGTTAGAGAGATTCATGTTAGGAATGGCAGTGAAGTATTGAAGTAACACCAACCCCCACCCTGCAGAGACTGACAGGCATTGGGGGATGTCTTTGAGTCATTGGCCATAATACTCATACCATTCCACCTCACCCCACCCTGCAAACACCAACAGGGGTTGCAGTGTGCTTTCAGGTCTTTGGCCCTTACACTCACCCCATTCCATAAGGAAATAAGCTGAGATGGGTGTAGTACAGGAGAACAGGGGTTAAGCGTTAGGGCCAAAGACCCCCAAGGTACACCTCCTATGCCTGTCAGCCTGTGCAGGGTGGGTATAATGGTTGGAAACCCTAGCATCCTGGGCATTTGTTGGTACTTTTGCTCCAAATTTTCAAAATGGGCTTTTTGGATCCCCACCTAATCATTTCATTACTCAAACCCAAAAGGTGATTTTACACAGTGAGTGAACCATTCAGCACCACAGGTGCTAAAACACATTTCAGGCAGGACGTGAAAAATGGCAACTGTACTGTTCATGAGGAGGTGTGAAGAAATGGCATTGCTGAAAATCTGGAGTGAAAATATGAAAAAGTGGCAAAGTTATTAGTGTGTGTAGAAACTTTGCAATGCACACTCATAACGCAGTCATTTTCTGTAATGTTTTCACTAAATTTTCAACATGGCCATTTTGGGACCTCCCCTAATGAACAGTGGCACTGGGATTTTGTTAATTTGTCTCAAAAGTTGACTTTGCACAGCGACCGTGCCATTCTGCGCCATAGGTGCAAAAACACCTTTCAGAAAGGATGCGAAAAATTACAACTATACCATTTATAAGGGCATGAAAAAATGGCAATGTTGGAAATTTGGAGTGAAAATAATTAAGAATTGTCGAAGTTACGAGCGTGTGTAGAAACTGCACAACAGACACTTGTGACACAGTCATTTTTTGGAGTTTTTTCACCAAATTTGCAACAAGGGCCCATGTTAAAAATTTGGGACCAAAACTTCAAAAATTGGATGAGATATTAGCCTAAATTGAAAACCACCCATTGACTGCCATTATTGGGCTTATTGTCTTTTCTTCAGTTCCTGGTTGGTCTTTGAAGAGTGATGATGTGTTCCCGATCCACAAAAGATTGCTGCTCTGACCTCTGGAGGCAAGTATGGGTGAGGGGAATGCAGGGAGGTGGGGTGCGCAATGCAGGTTGGGGAAGGGGGCCAGCGGGAATGACTAGGGACAGTTTTCTTTTTCAGGTTTAAAAAAAATATGTTGTGGGACTGTTTTCTTTTTTACAGGTGAAATATTACAAAATGGATTTTGGCATACTGGGGTGGGCTTCCAGTGGGCCAGAGTACAGGAGGGGGGGGATCAATGCTGATCCAGGGATTGGGCACCCTGAGTTTTGCTGAGAACATAGGGACGTGGAGGGCCTTGTATCTGACACTTGGAGTGGGCATCCTGGTGTCAGAAGCATCAAATAAATATTTAATGGCTCACTGGGGTGGGCACATTAATGGGGGAGATACATGCTGATACAGGGATTGAGCACCCCGATGTCAGCAAGGGACAGAGAACTGAGGATGCGGGGGGGCAGCGGTAGTGGGAGGGAGCTAATTTGCTGTCCTGCTGTGTGACTGGTTGGGAGGGAGGAGGGACTGCTGCTGAAATGATGAAACTGCCCCTGATTGCAGTGACTGATTTCACGGAGGGTGTGGGATGGGCAGCAGCAGTGGGAGGGAGCTAATGGTGCTCAATGGGTGAAAAACCAAGGCCATGCTGTTCAACCCTTAAAACTGGGTTCTGACAGGTTTAACTTGCTTGATCTCTCACTAGGTAATGGGTCTCAGATTAATGTAGTGGAGTCACTGAAGTACCTTGGGGTCACCCTTGACCAAGACTGCACCTTCACTGCTCATATTGCCCAGATCAACAAGACCGTGAACCAAAAACTCAGCATCCTATTTTGCCTCAGTCCATTTCTTATGCAAACTTCCAGACTTAGGATAGCACAGGACATCCTACTACCCATGTTACTATAGTTATATGGCTTCTCTGTGCTGATCTTGGTCAAATGCTCTGAACTGCAGAAAATAAGAGATGTATTCTAGGATAAGCAGGTTTGCAGCAAGGGTCCCACTAAGAGAACACCACTGCTGAGTTCTCCAAACCCTAGCTTGGCCCACCCTTGATAACAGGTTAAAATGCTCATCTGTGTGCCTAGCCTACAAGCTTAGGCTGCCAAGTGCCCCCCCAAGCCTCGCACACTTCTTAGTATCAGAACTGAGTGGCTGACCATTAAGGTCCTCTAGTAGAAAACTCTTAACAATACCTAAGCCCCCTTCCACCCTTGGGTCTAGGGCATTCTCCAACTTCATACCCACCCTCTGGAATGCACTCTCAGCCATCCTTCAGGACTATACCTCACTGGGAGGATTCAAAAAAGGCCTAAAGACACACTTGTTAGAACTCAACCAGTGCAACTGCTACTGCTGACTCCCCTTATAATCAGCGACCGATGTGCGCAATCACTGTGATCTAAAGAAGTGCCCCTCTGCCTTGTTATAAGGGCAACTGTCTCTTTGTCATACTTTCTGTATCTGCATCTTCCACTTATAAGTGCTCTTATTATGTTCCCCTAACCATGATGAAATATGTATAGAATGTTATATAAGGATAAGTGCCTGTTTGTCTTATTGTCTATTCTGGTATTCTAACATTTAATTGTAACCGATGTCTCTTGTACTTTGAAAACCCTCAATGTGTTTTATGCTGTATATTTCTGTTATCTGTAACTAATCCTGAGTCGCCCTGAAAAAGGGTCCTGCGTAGGACTCAGTGGGCCCACCCAATTAACAAACTTAAATAAATAAATAAATACATAAATAAATAAATTTGTTGTCCTGCTGTGTGACTGCTTGGGAGGGAGGGGGGACTGCCGCTGCAATAGCGAAACTGCCCCTGATTGCAGCAGCAGATTTCTTTCAAGTGCTGAGCTCATTCTAAAACAGCTTTCATTAGCAGCTTCAGCATTAATTGTTGGCCGACGGACAAGCCCATTAAAGAGTTCATTGGATTGACCACAACACTGCCACACCTCTGCAATGCTCTACTACCTCAATATGTTTCTTGTGCACTGCGCAAGCAAGAAAACATAAAAATTAGAAATTATTTAGCCTCTCTTTGATCACCATGGCACACTGTGTACCTGTAAGAAAGAGGAACAAAAAGAAAAAGGAAAAAAAGAAAATCATAATGATACTTAACAGTTACATTAGCATTGCTGGCCATGCTGTTTACTGGCTGGAGTATTCTTCTGAGATGGTGTAGGAAGATGTCACATAACTCCTCTCTGTTTCTTGAGGACTGTCTGGCTTTGTGACTGCCTTTGCCAGTCATCCCTGTGAATGGTGAACCTGCAGGGAGACAAAAGGAAAGAAAGAAAAACATTTTAAAGTCTTTCTGAGTAAGGAGGAAAGCCTTTTGTCCTCTGTGAAGCCAAGGACTGGAGCGACCTACCACCAGTGAGGATAAGGACTGTGAACAACAGTGAAAGTGACTTACCATCATAGCAGACAAAGACAGGCCTTGCTGGAGTTGAGGTCATGCTGCCTTGATGAGCTAGATGGTTGCAGTCTTGCTTGTGTTTGCACACTTGAATCAGGTGGAGACTTCTCCCTTTGACCAGGGGAGGTTTTCTTGGGTAATAGTAGCTTCCCAGTACTTGTAGGTAGACTGGAACTGGACTGCTGCAGTAGAGTTGTGATAGTACCATCCCAAGTATCAATTCCAGATTCTCTGTAAAGTGTTATTAGCTGATCCACATGATGTGGATTGTCAATTCCAAATCCAGTAGATATTATCTCAGAGTGAACATTGTATCCATTTATATGAGGCTTTACATCAGCGAGTTTTGTAACTCATGCCATATGGTCAAGCCAGACAGTATTCCCTAGAGTCATGAAACTTGTACACATCATTGCTTACTTTTAAAGCAGTCCAACAGCTTATCTCTCCAGAATAGGATATCACTAAAAGTAGGTATTTTCCTACTTAAAGTAATTACTGGAATCTTACCAATATCAGTATGTTTACTGTTTCCAAGATATTTTAAAAGGTACCTAAACAAATATTTTTTTTTTAAACTGCAAACTCCAAAATCTGGCTTCAAAGCAAGTTAAAGTAAAGGCTGCTGTTTACATTTATGCCAAAACTGCATTTATGTAAATAACACAAATGTAGTTTCATAGCTTTTGAAAAATGTAAACATCAGCCTTTCACTGTCAAAAAACAGCCTTACTTTCTCCCTAAGATGTCTGCCAAGTGTGTTAAGTGATGAGTCACGATAACATCACTGGAGCCAGAGGCAGAAACTCACATAGCTCACTATAGTGCTAACTAGTTCTTCTTTGCTTTGAATTGTTTCACCGGAATGATCAACACCATGTGTTAATACATGGATTATTGTGATCAGTACACATGCTAGGCTATGATTTTGTTCATTTTGTGTACTTTAAAGAGGACAGGAAATCATTTATGTATTGCAGCCCCTTGAGTAGTTTTATGCCATTATTTGTCAGACTTGATACAAATGTGTCCTTTCTCTAATAATTGTGATTTTTTTCATACTTCAAAATTTGTCAGCCAATATAAAAATTAAATATGGCAATTTATGTAAATGCTCATTTCATGTTCCGTGTTTTGATTCCTGGAAAGTGAGCATGGTTGTCAGAAGGGTGACGTTACCATTCATACATTCCAATGGATCACTGTGATAGGAGCGCACAAAACTGTCAGCAACCAAGAAGTGATTTACATATGCAACGTTGTATTTTCGTAAATAACAATTTGTTTTTTCTTCACTGACTAAGTAATTCATTTTGCCATGCCTGAATCCAATTTATATGTACTACATTATTACAATGAGATCCCCTTTGTTTTAATCTATCTGATTACATATACATTCAAGTTAAACCAAACAGAATTTGCAATCCCGTAGAACCGTAGCCACAATTATAGAAAAAAAAAGTTTTGTCTGACAAACTATCGATCCACACTAAACTTGTCTGCTGCAGCACATCATCTCTGACTATTCCACTCTTTTAGCCCCTTTCATTTCCCGCATTCACTTACAAAACTGTTTCTGTGCAATTTTCTCCTCCTTTACAATATCTCGCTGCCTAAGCTATCTAATTTTACTTCTACCATTTTCCTACCACATACTGTACTTGATATCTGTTTCCTTCCCCTGCCATGTTAATTACCCCTCCTGGTTTCACTCTCCTCTGGACTTTGCTACTAATTTCACTATCTCCCTTTGCATCCAGCCCTCCTCCCTTGTTTATCTCTGTTTACCCACACCCTCAGTCATTGCTTCAAAACCTTACCCTTATTTCCCTCAGTAAGCTTTCACATACCTACTCTTTCTCTATGCCTTTTTATTTGTCCTCGATGGTCTACCCCTTACTACCCTGTGTATATCTTGCTCTCCCTACTCCTCTGACTTCTCTGTGTAAAATCTATTAGCATTAACACCCTGTCCCATGATGTCTTAAGGTCCATGTATTCATGTATGTCAAGTTCCTAAGATACGCTCCCTGAATTACACTCGCTGCTCCCATTTTCTGAATGCACACAGATCATTTTTAATTTGTGTTTCTTCTTTCATTGTCTGTTCAATGGGAGGCCACGATTTTGATGGATATTGTTACAGATGGCAGCGCCATGGACACTAATGGTAGTCATGGACTGTAATGTAGTCTTAAATTGCAAATATGTGTTGGAATATAAACATTATGGTTTTAACAAATCTAAAAAAGCAGACGATGAAAAAAAAAATAAGTGCAATGGCCAGGAAAAAAAAATGACTCAAACCCTCTCCGGGAATTAAACCCCTAACCCTGTTTAATGAAAGGTTATTATCTAGCCATTTGAGCCACAACATCTTACTGGAAAGAGAGAGTTTTTTTTTTCTTGTACTTAGTTTTAACAGTACTGATTTCAATTGATACAATACTGTAAAGGCAGTCATAATGACATAATTGCTTTATCCAAATAAGGATAATTTATCTGGTGAATTTATGGCAGAGGGAAAGAAGGAGTTCATCAGTTTATTTTCTCATCCCTGCTTGCTGTTATCCTTATATTTTTTGGTAGCATGTATGACACATGGTCAATAGCACACTCACAGTGCTCTCACATTACACTGCCATATAATACCAGCCACAAATAATGATTATTATAAGTGATTGTATAAGTATGCTTTTTTTATTTTATTTGGTTTTGGCTGCCTGTCATACTTTTTTTAATAAATGTCTGATCGGCAAGAAGTGATATGTATACATATATACTGTCGGCATAGAAGAAACACATAAAACAAATGAACATAAAACATAAACGTTGGTGGCAGATAATGACCACTAGGCCCACCCAATAATGATGGAAAGAATATTATAACACATGTTTTCAAAAAAGTTGGGACCTTCTAGGCAAACACTGAATGTTGGGTTTACCTATTCATGTCCTAAGGATGCCAAACCTATTTTTCTGGGAGAGACAAGCAAGAACAAAAGAAAGAGGAAACCACTTTGGCTCTCAAAAACAGTAGCATAAAAAGTCTTAGCCAAAAGGTTGGCCTTCAGGAAATATAAGGGAACTCAGCATGATGAAGACAGGAAAGCATACCAAACATACCTAATGGAAGCAGGCAAGGCAGTAAGGCAGGTAAAGTCCCAAAATAAGGAAATGCTGGCACACACAGTAAAAGAAGAGGACAAGACATTCTATAGATACAGTAGTGAAAGGAGAAAGTCCAGAAGAGGGTATTGCTAAGGTCAAATGTTATAAGGGGGAGTGTGTGGAGGAGGACCAAGGAAAAGCATCTACCCTAATTAGGAGGAGAAGGTAGGGCAGGGCCCACAGCTCAGCAACATGGACATGGTGGGGAGAGGGGTGTACACCAGTCCCTTCACAACTGAGAAGCTGCATGGGATATACTATATTGGATTAGAAATCTGCAACTGATCTCTCTTACTTACATCTGAGGGAAGTTTTCCTTATTTTACAGTCTTACATTGGGATTGTTTTGTGTTTAATTTCATTTTTAAATCAGGAAGGGGGTTTTCAAAACTACTTATCTTGTGAGCAATTTCAGAAGGGTTGAAATAACTGCATATTTGATTTTTCTTTGTGGCTATCTGGACTGTCTGCTAGTATTCTGACAGTTTACATTAATATAGTTGGAAATAAAATAGTTGGACATAACTTACTGGTAGTAGCTGTGTACTTTGAATAGCAAAGGCTGCAGTTTGTAATTTGATGCCAGACACAGCCTCAGGTGATGGAAATTGTCTTCACTAGTCAGGGAGACCTTACATCATAGCCAATTGTGTTGGGCGGATGTAGCCTTACGTTTGTTACAATTCTTAAGATTCTCAGTGCAGGAAGAGTTTAAAGCACAGCTGACTTATTTTGGGGCTGACTGTTTTCAGAGCACAAACAACCAGGCTGTTTTGGGCCTGGGGAGGTTTACCTGTGTCTGACTTGGATGTCTGGATTTTTCTCTGTTCGATTAGCAGGGTATTTTCTCTGTCAAATTGTTGTGTAGGGCATCTTGCTGACAGGAAGACACTCATCGCAGTGGTGGGTCAGAGCTTTTAGCTGATTGTTTTGTGAGAGCACTGTTTAGGCTCGACCCCTTCCCACCCTCACCCCACCCACCCCTGGAAATAGTTCCTTTATACCTGGGGTTCTGACATCATTTCTTCAAGAGTGCAAGGTGCATATCACTGTCATATCCTCTCTAGCACACTGCACTGACAATATAAGCATACACATTGTATAATATATATATTTCTATAAAACACACCAATCACACACACAAACAGACTGTCACAGGGTGCTCCTGTAAAGGGTTTAGGGCCCCAATTTAAAATACATAAAAATGGGAGGGAACCTGAAATCCCTGTATTTATTTTTCTTTAGGTGCTGTCATGATGTTTATTGTTTCACAGTTAGGCTGTTCAGTTTGAGTGGGGGCTGTTTCAAAGTCCGTTAAGGTAAAAGGCAGCCGCTGCTTAATGATATTACTTTGAAGTATGGAATGAATACTATAGATAACAAATGAAAGGATAATTGTCTGATTAATGTTGAATATTTTGCATAGCAGTATTCCTGCATCCCCGTAGCTGTAGAATATGGCTTCCATAGACAAAGTTTAGATATAATATTTTCAGTTAATATTTAAATGTTTATTAATTATTTTCCACCATATCAGGGGCATAGTAAGCCCTTCGTTAAGTAAAATGGAAAGATGTTATGTTAAAATAGTACAAAGAAGCCTTGTCGTGCCCGTTGGTGTTTCAGTGGGTTTATTTTGGAAAAAGGCAGTGGGGAATCTTTTAGGCATCCTCTTGTTTATTTTGTGCCCTTCTCCTATTTTGAAAATGTCCTTTTGGAGTCATTTTTATTAATTTGACTCTGTGAAGATGAATACGCCTATATTGTGTTTTCTCTTTGTGGTAAACTGTGTAAGTAGGGCTCTTGCCTACTGTACTTCAGTTGTGCTGATTTTCTAAGTCCAGACGTCTGTCCCGAATTCCCTTCTCAATAGTGCGGATGTAAAAAGCTCTGTGAAGATACACAGAGTTGCAGCGGTTTCAAACTACCACTCATGAAGCTGTATTGTGGTCGTCTAAGTTTGTAATTCTATAGAGAGGAACATATTAGGATAGCGTATGCAAACATGAGCCACTCCTCCTGTGCTTTTTGGTGAAACCTTCCTAGGTAAATTAAAGATGAAAGTTTACTTGTTGTTATGAGTGAATCTGGGACGGTTGTTTTGGGTGCCTTTTCAGCAGTGAAACCATTTAAGTGTTTTCTCATGTCCTGATATGAGGTGTTCCCGGCTCTGTGTGGAATGTGGAACGTATGTTGGTTTTGTTGTGACCCCTAAGAAGGAGGAAAGTAAAGTAATGGTAATAAGAATCCTTTCTGATTCCTAAAAATCCCCTTTTTATTTGGCCTGGGTCTCGTGTACAGATTGTCTGTAGATTGGATGGATGCCCGGAGCCGATTGCCGGCTCCCCCCCTTTTTGTTGAAGCATCGGCTTGCATTTTTGTAGGGTAATGACATTCGGTTGATGGTGTTGCCTGGCACTGTTTTTGGATAGTTTTGCTCCCTCCTTATGTTTCGATAAAAATCCTTGGTTTCATTTTAACATTGCGGCTTTGTCTTTTAGAAATAAGCCGCTGTGTTACTTTTATCACAAAATCAATTATCGTTAGATTTAAGTTATAATGAACTCTAGCAGTTATATTATTTGTATTTGGAATTTGACTAACCTTCCGAGGGTGAAGTGAGGAGGTTTGGAGTTGAGTCTGGGACTTCTTTGGGACGAGAGTGTTTGTAGTGTTTTGAGGTTCTGAGTTCGGTTCCTTCCAGCATCTATTTTCTTTTAGGAGCTGGCCGGCCACAAATGCGAATTGCCAGAATATTTTGTCTGCAGTGCTATCTACTGTCTCAAATGGAAGACTTATTTGTTTTGATGTTTGCTGTCCGAATGGAAGTGTAAGATGAAAAAAGTACTGTGCCATGCTGAAATAATCTTTGTTTGAAAAGAAAATTAATTAAAATCGAAGGTCTTACAAAGAATGGAGATGCATTTGTTTATATGACAGCCCACATGTACCTGCACCCTATCACATTTGGTGTCAGATGTGGGATCATTGTGGCCTATGCAAAGGCCTGCTGGGCAAGTGCATCTAATGGGACATTACAACAGATTTGTCTGCTGCTGTTGAAAGGAGCAATTCTAGTGCATTTGATGGGACAATTACAACAGGTTTGTTCAGAAGAGCTGTTTCAGTGATGGAGTTCATGGAGGAAGAAATAGATGGTGTGGCCATGTCTGAACAAGCTAAGCAGAACTGTAATCATCTGAGGGTGTTGAGATGGTTATATGAGCAATGGATGGAGGTGGAGAAATGCTGCAGAGGTGCTGAATTATGATATCATAAACTTCTGGAACGTCTGATAGTATCTACTGAAGAGAGCACTGTTTTGCAACCTGTCGGAGAGGAGTTGGAGCCACTAATTCAAGAAGGTAATGAACTTCCTGATTTACCTGAGTTTGAGGGATTATACTGGTTAGAAGATGGAGGGCAAATCTTTAACAAGTCCCCTGGTGAGACTGTTCAGGACATTGGGGTGAAGGCAGAAAATTATTGTACTCCCTGTTTTGAATATTCTGAATTGCCTGTTGCAAGGGAAGAGTGTCTTACCAGTAAAATCCCAAACGAGACTGTTCAGGACTGTGGGGTGAAGTCAACAATTACATATGAAGAAACACAACCTATTGGAGAGACTGTTAATATATTTTGTCATGTACCCAAAGATGATTTATGTGCCGTTAACTGGGATGTATTACAGGCAGGGGATCCTGAAATTATACATCTCAGTAAATATGCCAAACCACAAAATGAAGATGTAGGTGTGGATGGGAGGAATGGGAAGTTATGGTGGTATGAGATGAAAAATGATATATTATATCACATGAAACCTAACCCCCGTACCAATCAGGTTGATTCCAGGGTGGTAATACCTTGTAAGTATAGGACATGGGTTCTTGAAGAAATTTGTAGAAAGAAAGGGTACTTAGATTGTGGAGAAGTATTAAAATGCCTGGTACCATATTTTCACTGGCCTGGTATGTATCGACAGGTGGCAGTGTTTTTATGGGAACATAGGAGACATGTGGGAATATATGGGAAGGATGTATCCCGAAGGGCTGATAAGCACAACAGGTGGCTGCCCTGGAGAAAAGGGAATTCTTCCTATAAGAATAAGGATGTTAGAGGTGTTAAGCGGTAGATTTTTAAAGAGGGTTGTACTGGGTTGGGGTGTCCTAATCTGAGTAGTACATGTTCTCTCTGTTGGGAATTAAAAAGGTTAAAGGGAGGTGGTCAGAGAATAGCCATGTGACGGAGTTCTGATAACTATAGAAGACAAGGTATTATTACTTCTTGGTTAAAGTAATTTTGTGGGGGGCTGTTTTGGGTTAGAATTGTCTACCCATTGACGGGGTATATTGACTGTCTCTAATTGTATTACTTCTGTGTATTTCCCATGTTGTTCACTGGATAGTATGTCATAGACTTGGAAGTAGTGACTCTGAAAAATGAAGCCCCAGGGTATGAATGTGTCAAAGTTTCAAACAGGTTAAGAGATCGAAGTAAAAAGGGACCCTGGGGTGGAGCTTTAGGTGTGGGTGGGCTAGAGCTCCACCAGTTTAAATATAGTTTATTTTCTCTATCAGGTGATGTTGATAGTGTAGGACAACCAAATTATTGGTTGCCCTCTTAGGCAGGGAGGAATGTCACAGGGTGCTCCTGTGAAGGGTTTAGGGCCCCAGGTTAATATACATAAAAATGGGAGGGAACCTGAAATCCCCGTATTTATTTTTCTTTAGGTGCTGTCATGATGTTTATTGTTTCACAGTTAGGCTGCTCGGTTTGAGTGGGGGCTGTTTCAAAGTCCATTAAGGTAAAAGGCAGCCGCTGCATAATGATATTACTTTGAAGTATGGAATGAATACTATAGATAAAAAAATGAAAGGATAATTGTCTGATTAATGTTGAATATTTTGCATAGCAGTATTCCTGCATTCCCCCCCGCCCGGTAGCTGTAGAATATGGCTTCCATAGACAAAGTTTAGATATAATATTTTCAGTTAATATTTAAATGTTTATTAATTATTTTCCACCATATCAGGGGCATAGTAAGCCCTCCGTTAAGTAAAATGGAAAGATGTTATGTTAAAATAGTACAAACAAGCCTTAAGTGCCGCTGGTGTTTCAGTGGGTTTATTTTGGAAAAAAGGCAGTGGGGAATCTTTAAGCATCCCTTGTTTATTTTGTGCCCTTCTCCTATTTTGAAAATGTCCTTTTGGAGTCATTTTTATTAATTTAACTCTGTGTAGATGAAGACGCCTATATTGCGTTTTCTCTTTGTGGTAAACTGTGTAAGTAAGGCTCTTGCCTACTGTACTTCAGTTGTGCTGATTTTCTAAGTCCAGACGTCTGTCCCGAATTCCCTTCTCGATAGTGCGAATGTAAAAAGCTCTGTGAAGATACACAGAGTTGCAGCGGTTTCAAACTACCACTCATGAAGCTGTATTGTGGTCATCTAAGTTTGTAATTCTATAGAGAGGAACATATTAGGATAGCGTATGCAAACATGAGCCAATCCTCCTGTGCTTTTTGGTGAAACCTTCCTAGGTAAATTAAAGATGAAAGTTTACTTGTTGTTATGAGTGACTCTGGGATGGTTGTTTTGGGTGCCTTTTCAGCAGTGAAACCATTTAAGTGTTTTCTCATGTCCTGATATGAGGTGTTCCTGGCTTTGTGTGGAATGTGGAACGTATGTCGGTTTTGTTGTGACCCCTAAGAAGGAAGAAAGTAAAGTAACAGTAATAAGAATCCTTTCTGATTCCGAAAAATCCCCTTTTTATTTGGCCTGGGTCTCGTGTACAGATTGTCTGTATGTAGATTGGATGGATGCCCGGAGCCGATTGCCGCCCCCCCTTTTGTTGAAGCGTCTGCTTGCATTTTTGTAGGATAATGACATTCGGTTGATGGTGTTGCCTGGTACTGTTTTTGGATAGTTTTGCTCCCTCCTTATGTTTCGATAAAAATCCTTGGTTTTGTTTTAACATTGTGGCTTTGTCTTTTAGAAATAAGCCGCTGTGTTACTTTTCGATAGTGCGAACATTCGCACTATCGCAAAGTCAATTATCGTTAGATTTAAGTTATAATGAACTCTAGCAGTTATATTATTTGTATTTGGAATTCGACTAACCTTCTGAGGGTGAAGTGAGGAGGTTTGGAGTTGAGTCAGGGACTTCTTTGGGACGAGAGTGTTTGTAGTGTTTTGAGGTTCTGAGTTCGGTTCCTTCCGGCGTCTATTTTCTTTTAGGAGCCGGCCGGCCACAAATGCGTTCCTTATATTAAGTATAGGAAGGGGAGGTGCTTTCAGTTGCTAGAAATAATGTTTAAAAAGCACCTAAAAAGAGTTTAATCTACTTGTATGCTTGTAAATATTTTTCTAACTTAATTAAAAGGGGCATTATGGTTATAAATACTTTGTAAATCAAGATTTAAAGTATATAATTATATGCTGGGGTGGAGTTAAATAATCACATGTTCCCTTTTGGGTATAAAAGCAGACTATTTGGGTTGAGAGGGAGATCATTCTGTTTGCTGTGGGTCTGGAGGTGTACTCTGGATGCTGCTGAAAAGTGCTCTGTGGAGTTTTGATGAACTGTGTTATTTACTGCTCCAAATTGAAAACTTAGAATTGCCAGAATATTTTGTCTGCGGTGCTATCTACTGTCTCAAATGGAAGACTTATTTGCTTTGATGTCTGCTGTCTGAATGGAAGTGTAAGATGAAAAAGTACTGTGCCATGCTGAAATAATCTTTGTTTGAAAAGAATATTAATTAAAATCGAAGGTCTTACAAAGAGTGGAGATGCATTTGTTTATATGACAGCCCACATGTACCTGCGCACTATCACACAGACACATACACAAAAAAAAAGTAGATAAACATGTGGGGAGTAGTGCAATGTAATGGCTGTGGGGCAGCAGTCTTCCAGGAGTCTTTCTGGAGGCTGAGATGCTGCCCTATTTGCAGACAACTCTCTGCCCTGAGGGAGGAAGTTGCCTGTCTTCAGACCACACTGGACAGTAGAAAGGGAACCTTTCCCCAGGCCACGCTGGATGGTAGGAAGGGAACCTCCCCATCCAGGGAGCACCAGAGCCACCACCACTACCTCAGAGGTTGCAAGAAAGCACAGCAGTTGGACCACAGTGGGCTCAGGGAGGGTGAGGATGGTGGAACAGAGGCACACCCAGTCAGTTGTTCCACTCCACAATCCATACACCATTCTGGGGGAGCATAGCTCCCCTATGGATGCACCCGCAGAGGAGACTAAGGAGGCTGAGGACAACTGTCACAAGGGAGGCCCACAGGAAGGAGGCAGAGGACACCACAGGAAAGGAAGCAGCTCCTGGTGGGGGACTCAATTATTAGGGGGATAGAACTGGGGGGAGCAGGGAAAACTGAAGTAAGGTGCCTGCCTGGTGCCATGGCTTGGAGGGACAGGAAGCGCATCCTCAGGATCATGAGAACAGCTGCACAGGAGTCTGAGCTGGATGTCATTGTCCACCTAGGGACAAATCACTTGGCTCATCATGAGATTAGAGCAGTGCAGAAGGACTTTGTAGAATTGGGGAGGGGCCTAAGAAAAGTAGCACACACAGTATCCTTCTCAGAGGTGCTGCCTGTCAATGGCATGAGTGAGGCTAGGGTACTTTGCACCATACAGTTTAATGAATGGTTGAAGAAATGGTGTGGAGCACAGGGGTTTGGCTTCATTGGGGACTGGGGTTCCACCTGGAGGGACACCAGCCTACACTGGCAGGATGGTCTGCATCTGTCCAGGAAGGAAACAAGTCTTTTGAGCAATCAGTTTAAATGCTTCATTGGCAAGCTTTTAAATTAGTCAAGGGGGGAGGCACTGATAAGCAGCAGGAAAATCCCAGCCTCTCCCTACAAAACAGGGTACTAAATGAGAAAAAGACCAAGGTAGAAAGGTCAGTGGAGGATGCTGCAACAGAAGGTAAAGCCATCAAGAAATGGAGAGCAATCAGTACCAATGCCCGTAGTCTAACTAACAAGCTTCCTGAATTAGTGGCCTTGATGGAGGAGGAACAACTGGATATCATGGCAGTCACAGAAACATGGTAGACACAAAACCATGACTGGGACGTAAACATACCAGGATACACTATCTACAGGAGAGACAGGGAGGGTAAAAGAGGAGGAGGAGTAGCTCTTTACATAAGGGAAGGAATCAAAGCAACAGAACAAAAGGGAAAACAGGGAGGAGAAGAAGCACTGTGGGTAAATTTGGAGACCGGCAATGGCACCACAATCCATACAGGGGTTGTATACAGACCCCCTTCTCAAGGGGAGGAAATGGACAAGAAAATGGTAGAAAGTATACTTAGAATGGCAGAAAAAGGGGAGATATTGCTGATGGGTGATCTGAATATGCCAGATGTTAACTGGAGTGCAGTTGCAGCAGCCACTTCGAAGAGTGGGGTTATTCTAGATGCCCTACAGGGTCATGCCTTAGACAACTAGCAATGAAGCCCACTCAAGAGGTAGCAATCTTAGACCTGGTTCTCTCAAATGGAGATGAAGAGAGGATCACAAATGTAGAAGTGGGTAGCCATCTGGGAACTAGCGACCATCAAACAGTATGGTTCACAATAAACACAGCAATAGAGTCAAGCCATACAAAGGCAAAAGTACTGGACTTTAGGAAGGCTGACTTTGCCAAAATGGGTGAGTGCCTAAGGAATGCACTAGCAAATGGGCAGGAAGGAGGGTGGAAGAACAATGGGAATAATAAAACTGCCATCACAGAGGTAACAAGCCTTTGTGTGAAGCAAATAAACAAAATGAAATGATGTAAGAAACCACTATGGTTCTCAAAGGAAGTGGCAGTGAAGGTTCAAGAGAAAAAAGCATTCTGGAAGTACAAGGAATCACAGAAGCAACAGGACAGAGAACTGTACCAGTTAAAGCAAAAGGAAGCTGGGAGGCAGTCAGAACAGCAAGAGCCCAAACCGAGGAAAGATAGCCAACTTAGTTAAGAAGAGGTTAAAACCTTTTATAGGTACATCAGGAGAGAAGGAAGACCAAGGGAGGGATAGTGAGGCTTAATAAGGGGAGGGAGGGTGGGCAGAGGGTGACAGTGAAAGGCAGAGATACTAAACAAATATTTTGCTCAGTATTTACAAAGGAAGAGGAGGAGGTACCTAAAACAAACAATAGAAACACTCTGAATACAGAAGTTGATACCAGCCCATTTACAGAAGAAAGGGTTCTGAAAGAACTCTTAAAACTGAAGGTGGACAAAGCAATGGGGCCTGATGGAATTCATCCCAGAATTCTAAAAGAACTAAAGGTAGAACTAGTGACACCACTGACTACCCTCTTTAACAAATCATGGGAGGATGGGGTGGTACCCAAGGACTGGAGGAGGGCAGATGTGATTCCCCTTCACAAAAGTGGGAGCAAGGCAGAAGCAGGAAACTACAGACCTGTTAGTTTAACCCTCAGTGGTAGGGAAAATGATGGAATCACTTCTGAAGGAAAGAATTGTCAGTATCTAGAGGCTAGAAGGGCACAGGACCCAAGTCAACATGGATTCACATCAGGAAGGTCATGCCAGACAAATCTGATAAATTTCTTTGACTGGGTGACCAAAGTAGTAGATCAGGGAGGGGCTGTGGACATGGTCTACCTAGACTTTAGCAAGGCATTTGACACAGTCCACACAAAGATTAATATACAGTTAGCCAGCCTGGGAGTGCATCCCAGGATGACAGCCTAGTAAAGAATTGGCTGGAGAATAAGACACAGAGAGTAATAGTAAATGGAGTCCACTCTGAAGAAAGGGGGTTACTAGTGGGGTAGCATGAGGTTCAGTATTAGGATCGGTCCCCTTCAATGTCTTTATAAGTGACATTGCAGAGGACTGGAAGGAAAATATGTCTCTTTGCAGATGACACAAAGATCTGCAACAGAGTTGATGCACAAGTGGAGTGGAAAGGATGAGAAGGGACTTGGCAAGGTTAGAGGAATGGTCAAATGCATGGCAGCTTAGATTCAATGCTAAGAAGTGCAAGGTAATGCACCTGGGAAACAAAACCCAGGGAAGAAGTACACAATGGGGGTGAGATACTAACAACAACAAAAATGAAAGGGACCTGGGGTAATCATATCAGATGACCTAAGGTGGGCAAGCAATGTGAGAGGGAAGCAAGGAGGGCTGGGGGATACTGGGATGCATAGGGAGGCATCACCAGTAGAAAACAGGAAGTTATTGTACCTCTGTACAGACAGCTGGTGAGACCCCATCTGAGCATCTCGTGCAGTTCTGGAGACCCAATCGCAAAGACATAGACAGGATGGAAGCTGTCCAAAGGAGGGCAACTAAATGGTGCAGGGTCTGCATGGGAAGACATATGAAGAGAGACTTAAGGAGCTTAATATGTAAAGCCTCGAGGAAAGGAGGGGGGACATGATAGAAACTTTCAAGTACCTCAAGGAATCAACAAAGTCCAAGAGGGTAGCATCTTTCAAAAAAAGTGGTGTGCAAGAACAAGAGGGCACAATTTGAAGATGGGGAGGGCGGCTCAGAGGTAATTTAAGGAAGTATTTTTTCACAGAGAGGGTTGTGGATGCATGGAACAGCCTTCCAGAGGAGCTTGTGGAGTCAAAAACAGTGGTGGAATTCAAGCATGCATGGGACAGTCATAAGGCAATTCTAGGGAGTGGGGGTAGGAAGAAGTAGGCTGCTGGTTAACTAAGATCTGCAGCTTATCCATTAGGTAGGAAAATGGGCAGACTGGGTGGGCCAAGCAGTCCTTATCTGCCATCAAATTCTATGTTTCTATGTTTCTATGAAAGGGTCCAACAAGAGATCGCTAAGATCAGGGTGGGCAAGGCAATTGAACCTGATGGCATACATCCCAGTGTACTAAATGAGCTAAGGGTGAAACTAGCAGAGCCTTTATCAGAACTGTTTACTGAGTCTCTATACACTGGAGAGGTCCCAGAAGACTGGAGAAGAGCTCGTGTGATCTCATTCCGCAAGAGTGGTAGCAGGGAGAAGCCTGGGAACTACAGACCAGTCAGTCTTACCTCAGTAGTGGACAAGATTATGGAATCCATAAAAGCACAGGAACCAAGACAGCATGGATTTCATTGTGAACCCTGATGTGACCGCCCTACTGGTTCTCATTTTTGGCTGTCATGGGAGTGGAGGGTGGAGAGATCTAAATTACAGGGACAAATAGGGATATATTTGGTTTTTTTTTAAATAAAATAGAGCAGACACTTTTGGTTTTTTTCTTGCAGGTGGCTTCAGGGCAAGATGTGTATACTCTTTGGGAGTTGCTGGTCAGCTCAGAGGTGATCTTGTTTGAAGACTGGGGGATCAGAATGATTTCAGAGGGTTTCATGATATGCAGGAAGTGGTGGATATGAATACAGTCCAGGGTTTCAAATAGGCATGGGATAGGCATAAGGGAGCAATACAGATGAGTATGAATAGATAGGCCATTGAGTACAGGCCTATGGCACATTCATAAGGTAGGAAAAATGGGCAGACTGGATGTGTCTTGCTGGCATTATCTGCTGTAAAATTCTATGTCTCTATGAACCGTAAAAGTAGCCTCCATCAACATGAGCAGAGTGTGTCAACTCCACTACGTGATTGGGCATCTGATGGTCCAGGTGGATAATACTGAAGGGTCCACACAAACTTCTTTCTCCAAGGTGTCAGTTTGAGTAAATGCTGCCAATGCACTTGGCTTGACTCAGCTTCATTTTTTTTTTAATTCTACAAATCACAATGTATTATGTCTATTCAACAAAGAGATGATGGAGCACCGCATGTGTTAATCTGTCTATTTTATGTACTATGTGTATCAGATAAATAAATGTATGTAAATTGTTAGTTATTTTACTGTGCACATGATAAATTATTTAATTGAAAATCATTTTGGCAGTCTAAATGATGAGTGGTAGTTGAATACAATCAGCATGCTTTTGACAATGGGTCACTCTCAAGTCCACAGATGTCAGGAGAGGAGACAAGCAGGAATTAAACTTCATTTAGAAGAAATAGGAATTAACTATTTTTTTCTGCGATAAATAAATCAATAAACAATGGCCTATTCTTATGAAACCTTTAGACAGAATAGCTATTTATACATCTTTTGTCATTTCAATCAGATATGATGCAGATAAATAGAAGAAAAACAGCCCTCTTGAACCCCTGCACCATTTCAGCTGCCACTACCTCCTCCGACAGCTTGTTCCAAGTCTCCACCACCCTCTCCATGAAAAACTGCCCCCCTGACATTACCTCTGCATTGCCCACCTTCCAGTTTGAGGTTATGTCCCCTCATGTTTGTTTCATTCTTCAACTTGAACAAGCTATCACCCTCCACCTTATTTATTCCCTTCATATACCTAAAGGTCTCAATTATGTCCCCCATCTCCCTCCTGGTCTCCAGAGGGTACAAATTTGAACCCTCTCAATCTTCCCTCATAGGCTACATCCTGCATCTCTTGTACCATTTAGGGTGCCCTTCTCTCTACCCTTTCCATCAACTCAACATCTCTTCGTAGGTGAGGCCTCCAGAACTGCACCCCATTCTCCAGATGCGGCCTGACCATGGTTCTGTGTAACAGCATTAGCACCTCCCTCTTCCTGCTATTAAAACTTTTGTGCATTAAACTTCAATTTCCAGGTGTCAGACCACCTCTCCAGCCTCTCCAGGTCCCACCTCATGGCTTGCACCCCACTAGGTGAATTCACCCTATTGCAGACCTTTGTATCATCTGTGAACAGGCACACCCATCCCTCCAGACCATCCGCTAGGTCACTAACATAGATGTTAAAAAGTATTGGTCCTAGCACTGACCCCTGTGGCACCCCACTGGTCACTTCCCATTTCCTGGAATGTATCTCATTTACCACCACTGTCTGACTCCTTCCCTTCAACCAGTTTTCCATCCAGCTGGTGATCCTGAGGTCCACCCCTAGCCTATCCAGCATTCAGTTCCTTTTCCTCCTCATTGCCCCACAACTGTACCACTCCCATCTGATAGCTCCTCCTCTGGTTCTTAGAAGGAAAGTCCTGTACCACCCACTTTCAATTATCTGCTACTCCAGGATCCTTGTAGTGGGAATCATAGTTAATGTTAAATCATGCGTACTACATAATTTATAATTATATTTATATAACTATTAATTTATTGCAAATATATATTGGTCATGTTTCTTAGTCATGTGGCTGTAAATGTAACATAACAGTATTATTAATTACATTTGTGTCATTGAATACAGGGATCAGGATATTCCAAAATGAATAACTATGAGAATATTTTCTGATGAATACAACAATCAAATTGAAAATGTGACTGGTTTGATTCGTAATTTTGGAGTCATAGGGTATGCTTACGAACCTGAAATTGCAGCTATTCCCACCTCTCAGCTCATGGATCACAAGCTGATGATGTACCCAATGTTGAAGAAATATTAGTTAATGAGACACCAGACAGATTGCTTGATCTCAATTGGTGCATTTGTGGGAATTGCATGCAAATGTCAACCGTTGTTGAAAGTGTATGTTGCACTGAGATTAAAGGCATACAACATAGGATGGATGGTATTAGCTGCATAATGATTAATCCACATGTGCATAATATATGTATTGATGTTGAAGCACTTGATGTAAGCCTAATGGCAAACATATATCTACGTGGATGATCTTTAGTCCATCCAGTTTCTAGCAGGTAGTAATTTGTATACCAACTATAAAATTGTTCAGTTGTGTCTGATTGCCAGCAGGTGGCACCAATACTAAGAGAAAGGGTGGATAGGCAGTAGCTTCAGCAGTTTGCTTGCTTAGCGAGACAGAAAGGGAAGCCCCCCCTCCATTCTGAGACAAGTAGTACTACAGTACATTTCATTTCATGTTAGCAGTAGAATACCATTCCATTACCTTTGAACTGTGGTACTACATCTTTTTGACATGGATGGACTTCTATACAGAACAACACTCCACTATACAGTATAAATGAGTAACATGATGTTAGAATGGTCAGCAACATAATGTTTTGAAGTTATTCTAAATCACACCATTCTTATTTTTTTTTAGGACATATCGACTTGCTGCATACCGACAGTTCAATCTGTGGACACGTGGTCATCTTGGAAAACATATAAGGCGTGTTATTCCAGCATGCTGTGTGAAGTTAATTAGGCAGAACTATCCTGATGTTGAATATGAAGGGTTTCATTTCGCCTTTATGTAAACATAAGAGTAAAAAAGCAGAACAAATAAATAGTTTCTTCTACAACTTCTATGGAAGTGTGAAATACGAGCTGAATAAATACATGTCCACGTTTCACCCTGAATTTTTTTTTCAGTTTTTATTCATTGCATAATAAATATAATTGTTACTACTGGCCGAGCATATACATACATATCTAGTAAGAGTGAAAGATGTTTTAACAGGCTGTATACCCCTTGTGTTTGGAGGTGAGGGGAATGGTGGCGTCATTGAAAAAAAAAGATCTATTAATACCAGTAGGGTGATTTAAAATGTGGCAGGTAAATTTCAATGACAGTCAATGTAAAGTGCGCTACTGGGGAGGTGGAATCCTGATTAAAAATACACATTATTGGGGTGGTGTCTTTATCTTTATCTTCTGGATGTAAAAAATCACCCAGGTAGTAGAAGGATCTATAAGATATAATCACCTTTCTTATTGACAGAGTAGTGGTAGAGTGGAAATACGCTACCAGCAGAGGTGTTAGCATTTTAAATAGTGGAATTCTTCAAGAGGTGCTTGGATACAGCCAGAAAGGGGATGGGCATGTGAGGGTGGTAAAATAATGAATAATCAATATTGTGACGTCCAATGTCTGCACATTGTGATGTTAAACAATTTTCCTTGCTCATTTAGTTCACAATCGTTAGATATCAGTTGAATTATTATTTGCTTTTAAACTTCTTTTTTGAGAATCGAGTATAGTGGGCCTTCACTGCCTCTTCCATGGGAAGCTTAAATGCCCCATGATGTTCACCAAGACATCTTTTTATAACATCTGCTGTTCTGCAATTACTCATGGTCATATTGTCACCTGCAATACAGAAAAAAAATTAGTTCCAACTGATGGATACAGCACCATGGAAAATAGGAAAACTATGCATGCATTAATGATAGTAATATCTTAAAAAATGTATGATGGACCAGTGATTTGCCTGTCACATACGCTTCTTATTATATTGTCTCTGAACTTGAATGTCTTATTGGATCTTTTGGTTTTAACAACATATCTCCCAGCATGTTTTGAAAATTGGTGCTTGAACTGCAATATACCACATTTGTTATAGGCCTGAGGGCATAGCACATTTTCATTGTGATCCAAAGCTGCAACATGGAGCCTATATGAATAGGCATCAAAATCGTACTTGATTGTCTTGGGAGCATATTTAAGATACAAGGAATGGACACTCTCCAGGTCACCAATGTGAATTCCCTCAGTCACCTTTGGTTAAAAAGATAGAAATAGAATCAGTAGCTGTAAATGCCAACAAAATGATCACTTGTATTGCAATCTGTAAGCCTTGAGAAGCGGGGGGTTCATTCTTCCATTGTACATATCACTAGTTAGACTACACCTGGGGTAATGCAGTCAGTACTGATGTCTGTATCTGAAGAGGGACATCAAGTTACTGGATGGGTTGCAGTGTATTGCGACAAAGACTATCAATGGTCTGAGTGATGTACCATATGAGAGGATGCTGAGGCCACACAGTGTCATGATACGAGACTGGAGTGAGGATGGTTCAAGAGGGAGATGAGGAGACATTTAGGATGGAGTGCGTAACCGGTAGAAGTGGTATACAGTAGAACAGTGGACAGGGCAAGCAGAGTGTCAATGGATGGGGAAGAATGGGAGGGAGGTGCAGATGAAGAATAAGAAATGCTAGACGCACAATCATGCAGACTTGATAGACCTCTATGTCAGGGACGATGCACACACTGTAGTGTCCTACTGCAATTATAATATGACTGTAAAAACATCTGACAAGACTTCAATGATTAAGCATTACATATATGAAACTGTGAAGATGTCACTGTACTTTCTTCCAGTTCTGCATCATGATATAAGCACTATGTTCTGAGCTACTCAGCCATTCAGGTAAATAGATTTTTTATAGCCATATTATTATTGTAAATATTATTCTGGTCATAATCATTGTTACTGGGGGAATACAACTTAGTTATTACCTTCTCTAAATCAGATAAAAAATTATTGTCCATCAGAATTTTCTGTAGTTCTTCATGAGCATCAAATTTGCTTGTTATCCATGACTTGCATAATTCAGTCTCTCTCTGTCATATGGTGGATGTTCACACCTGTGGAAGTTTTCATTTCCCATCCAGCTGTGTATATTTGCCATGTGGAACAGCACAGAAGTAAATCTCTCTTTTAATATATCATAATCTTTGTCGCAGGTATCAAATGTTTGACGGTAGGGAATTTCTCTCTGATAATCTTCTGGACTGAGACATGCCTATTGGTTGCCAATACTGACACATAGAGGCCGATATTCTGAAGTTTTGTCAAACTTCTGATCAACCCTTCTGGTTCTAACCAGAAACTGTTTTTGACCTCAGTAACCTTTACTGACTGTTGATCTATTATGTGACTTATTTCACAGTCAGTTATGGTGTACATCCCAAGTGTTGCACAGTGACCTGGGATGTCGCAACGTGCATCATCAGAAGCTATTAGCTCTTTGTTCACAATGTCCGGATGGATTTCAGTCATGTGAGTTCTCCATGCCCAACGAATTGTGGGCAGAATCAGTCTCCTTTGAATATTATTACAGTGTTTTACAGTTATGCATCCAATTCCAATAGTTGTTAGCACCTCAAAAGTCGTCGTATAGGAGCCACCACAAATAAATGTTGATGCAGGCATAAGAATGTTAACCTCTGGTACACCGTTCAGCTTCTCTTGTGAATCCCATGTCCACGTATGTCCATTCAGACATTCTGTTTTCACAGTTATTGCAATGCCTTTTTTAATAATACTTGGATGCTTGACTAGTGGGCTGTTACAGAGGGGAGCATCACAAGTTTTAAACAATAACCTAACTTTATGTTTTGAAATTATATAGAAGTGGTCCGAATCATTGCATGTCTCACTGTCAGATCTGGATTCACTGGATTCATCACTTACAGATGATTCTGGACTGTAGTCAGGGTCTTTAACATAGTCATCTAGCAAATCAGATTCACTGTCAGATTCATATTATTTAGTTATATCGCTTACAACACTAACTATATCCTCGAATTGAACCATGTTGCGGTCTTCATTTTGACTTCCCATGTAACATTCACTGACAAAGTGGGATTCATAGTTTGAACTTTCAATTATTCCAGTCCTGTCGAGATGCAGGCTATTTACTGCTGTGTATATGATCATTAATAAAACCATGTTTTGCTAGTAGGTCGTCCGTCATTGTGAAACTGGAATATTTTTTTATCTACTGTATCCCATTGACGACATTAGTTTGAGTTCCTTTATTCCTAGTTTTGATGCGTGGTAACACTGTATCTGGAATAGTCTGCATAAAAACTGAATGTTTTCTTATTGACCATAAAGGAGCAAGAAGACAATTGTGACATCTGCACATGCAGTCTTGTAAATTTACAGTGATTTACATTTCCATTATGCAGTTAATTTTCAGATTGTTCTCATTAAGATTTAATATGTATATACTTATTTTTATGTATTGTTTCAAGACTGTTCACCTATCGACCACGTTCTAAGTACAGTAATACCCAACAGGATGGATGGTATAGCCAACACAGTCAGGGATTCAGTATTTCGCAGACTCTGTTATCTCATACATGCCTGACTAATTTCAGCCAATCAGGATACAGAATTCCACATGCCCATGTTCCACTGGGACATCTAACAATATCAAGATGACATAGCTGGGTGTTGATAGTATTGAAAATACATGCACACACACAGACTAAAGGCAATCGGCTAGCAGCCTCGTGCCTCATTCTGCCCATGTGTGTGTGGGTATCGCAATACTACAAACACTCAGCCATGTCATATTGCTTACACAGGGCAGACAAACTAACTGCCTTACTGACTCTCTCAACATATCTGCCACTTGACTGATACTTCTACAATTGTTTATCCCTATCACAACACATTTCCATACTGTATCATATCGATGTAACATTGTCAGAAATATACATAGAGAGTTGTTTGGCCCAGTAGCAGTTTATTACTTATGCCTTCACAGTTATTGAATCTTGCAACACTGTGAGTGGTTAAGTTTTAGAAATGTGTACAGTGGGGTGTGGGTGCAAAGCCCCACCCCCATCATAACAGTAAACAAAATCCAAAGCAAGATAAGCAGAAGCAAATATAGTAGATCCTGCCAGTGGGAAATCTAACTCTTAACCAGTCAAGTAGAGAGAGCGGGCAAATGAGCAGTCTCAGTGGGCCAGAAATGTCATTTACATCCATCACATTACTATGAAGTTAGTAATCTTATTAATACCTCTTGAAATATTGGCATGCTGCTGAAATTAGATACAACATCTTCAGCCATTGAAGATGTGAATGTTCCATATTCGGTCTGTTTATCACCACCAAATGACCTAGGACATGCCTCAACATTTAATTTCAATATCTGACGTGTAGTATTGTGTGCTTGTATGTTATCCTTTGCAGAAAAATAATGCGATATATTAGTTAACAAATTTGACTGCTAATGCACTTACTCAGTTTGTCACATATAGAACAATGAAATAAATATGATATACCTGAGCATGTTCAATGCTTCTGGATGTGCCTTGGACCACCATATTTTCAGGTGTGACTTTTTTCATGGATGTGTTGCTAGATGAGTCTGGTTCATATAGATTTAAACTTGTTCCTGTAACACCAATGTCATGAGGCACAGCATTTTTTCTTAATTGATTGGTCTTAACTAATGAAAAAAGGCCATCACTAACAAAATGGCCTTTGGTAATATAATCAGTCTCACTAAAATGAAGGCTGCATATAAAGTGACACATACTTGAGTCATGGTTTCTCAATTGAAGTGAGCCCAGCCATTTATGATATAGCTCAACATTGTTAGATGGGATTTAATGGAAATTTAATAACGGAGTCCACGTGTATGTACTATCACACCCAGGAACAGTGCATGTTGGTACAGATGTTCTCCTTTTGATTAGGACATTTAGTGCCATAATTAATAGTTCTAGATGTCTGCTATTCTTGCAACAAAATTACCATTTCCTGTAGTTATGATATTAAAATCTGTAGAGTAAAACAGAGACATAAATTAAACAAAATAACATACAAATTATGCAGGAAAAAAAAATTTGATATCATGCCATCTTAATATTGTATTGCTCCCTTACTGGAAGATGTCTTAACCTTATGCACAGCTTATACAGTTGCTAAACACAACACCAGCTACACCAGCCGTCTGATATAAGGATGGCTAGTTCCACCCCAAGAATGACAATCAGAATAGCTGAAAAACCATCCAAATGCATGATAAGACATTGAGCATTGTTCAGCTTTCGGGGGCCTAGGTGGCCCCTGAACCCCTGGCCTATTGGTTAAGTCACAGGTGGCCCCACATCTCAAAATTGACCAGGGCACCACAGCTTGTTAATCCAGCCCTGAATGTCTGTTCAAAAGAAAGGAGATGAGGGTGAGAGACAATAGGGGCAATGACATGATACTGGAGGATGGTAAATTCAGAACAGAGGAGAGGAGGCACTTCTTTACAAAGAATGTGATAGTGAAGTGAAACACACTACCAGCAAAGGTAGAGGCATTCATTCAATGGTAGGCAGACATTGCTACAATGATGCATACCTGGGCCACTCAGTACCATGACTGAGATCTGGCAATCCCGAGGTACAGCATTCACTGGAAAGGCTGGAGAGTTGGGCGGGGGGTAGCACTCTATGTGAGACAGGGGAAAAATGCATGAAGGAGGAGGGTGAGGAAGGGAGAACAAAGACCCTTTGGGTGCAGATTCTGTACTCCAAAGGTACGAAGCTGATGCTGGGGATGGTGTATAGAACATCAACTCAGACTGGGGAACTGGACATAGAGTTTTAGCAGAACAAACAAGGAAGGTGTGTAGAAGTAGGAGTTTGCTAGTAGTGAGAAATTTCAACCAGCCAGGGGTTAATTGGAACAACCTGGACACCGTAACTGCATGAAAGAAAGAAGGAATACTGACTGGGTGGGGATGAGACTGAGGATCACAGAGGAAGAGAAGGATCTGAGGGTGTTACTGACAGGCAGTCTAAGATTGGAGGGGGAAATATTTAAGTGGGAGATGATGTGGAGATATTTCACTGAGAGAGTGGTGACTAAATGGAATGCTCTACCGGATGGGGTGATCTCGGAACACAGTTGGATGTTTCAAGCTGGGATGAGACAAAGCTGGGGGGGGGTATAACTGCCAAAGACAGAAGTAGTCAAGGGGGGAACAGAAGTGCATGAGATTTGGGCAGCTGCAGAATAGGGTGCTAGCTGCACACTGGAGCAGACATAGATATACCAGGTGGTCTGTTTCTGCTGGTAAATTTATATGTTCATATGTAAGACAATGGACTGCTTCAAGAAAAGGTGGGACAGTGAAAAGGGGAAGGTAAAGGGAAAGAGAGGTGGATCGACTGCAGAGAAGGTAGATAGCTGCAATCTCAAGCAGTCTAGATAGGCCAGGATTTTATTCTGCTGCACAAACACTCATACATACATATATTTAAAATAAAGACTTGGCCACAAACACAGAAAGAAAAGTAGGAAACAATAGGGAAGCCGTCATTGCTATCGGCTTCATGGAACTGCCTGTGGTTTATTTTTTATACTGCTACAGAAACTACTTTACAGCCAAACTGACTTTTCAGTGGTTTTTAATTTAGTTAATTATTTTTTTAATTTTTTTAACTATTAAATAAAAATGTTACTGATGGCACATTTTCTAAGTGCAATAATGCCCTCCAGGGTGGGTAGTATGGGCAATACTGGACCTTCCAGGGGCTATAAGACCCTCCACATGCAGCGTCAGGCCTCACTACACCCCTGGGCAGTCTGGTATTGCCCAATACTGCCCAATCTGTATGGTATTATTGCCTGCATACATACATACATATATATATATATATATATATATATATACTGATATATATATATATATATATATATATATATATATATATCTGCAGCATATTGCGGAATCACAATATTTGCTATTGAAGATGAATACAAAAAAAAAACTTTATTCACAGTGGGGGCCGATGGCATAGTGGGTTGGTCACTGGCTCTTGCTATAAATGATGAAGGGTTTCATCTTGTAGGGGATCACATTTTTTGGGGCTGTTAGTATGCTTTTCTTTTATTGTAACTTGAATTCTGCCATATCCACATACCCCTGACAGGGATTCCTTTGCCATATCCCCACAATCATATATATGCCATCCTGCAATACCATGTGTCCGGATGCATCGTAAAAGTAGCCTCTCCCAAACCAAAATTGATGGCACAGTATTGCATGGAACAAAAACAAACAAACAAAAAAAAACCAGCAAGAACAATCTGAAAAAAAGCAAAGCCACTATACCAATGATCAATAACTGGACCATCCAGAGTGCCCCATCATGTCTGCCAGTGGACATCACATTGTACAGTTCGTAATTCATAATCCCAATACTGACTGGCACTCCAAGAATGAGAAGTGTGAAAAAAAAAAAAAAACATGAGTGAGCTGCCCATCCTGGCAGGCAAAGCACCATATATGTCAGGTTTCAGACAACCTTTATTTATTTTTTCTGTTCTCTTCTCTATATATACAGTATATATAAAATCAGAAGCTTCACGTACAGAAACTACATTTTTTCTATTGAAAATAAGTATGAAGAAAAAGAGTATTGACAACAGTCAGAACAAATGGGGCAGTGGGTTGGGTGCTTGTGTTTTGTTGCAAAGATACAGGGTTTGATCCTCTAGAGACACCTTTTGATTCTTTGTTATTGGAGTGAATTTTTTTATTATTTTGTCATGACAACATTTTCACTGGATACACTGATATTCTTATCCAATAATTGTCTGCTGACCAATCACACACTCAGATGCACTCGCCTCTCCAACCACCACCAAGGATTTTATTGTTGACGATGACAGCATCTCACCTCAGGGGCTACAATTCATTTGAGCTCTAAATATTAGTTTGTGACATTGACCTTTACATGAAGGCTTGTAGGTGAGTGAATGTCTCTGATAACTTACCGCGGACAGTTGTTCTTTTGGTTTTTGGTGAGGGGGGTGGCGTTCTACAGTGAGATTACCCGTGAGGTAGGGCGGCAGTAGACTACCATTGAAAAGGGCTGAGAGAGGAGTTGACTTATGATATGGATCTAAAATAAAGCCCCTCTTAATATCAGCTCGACAATCATGAAAAATGAAATTAAAAAAAAACTGTTGGGTGATTGGAATCGAATAAGACAGCAGCTTTATCAGTCGGGCTAACTGGCACATGTTAGGGAAACCAATCTACAGAAACTGTACAGTTAATTTATTTTCAATGAATATGACATCGGGAGAAAATAAACTGGCACATGTACTGTTACAAGGTTTGTGCCAAAGTTCATTTTCAAGCACTTACACAGCCAATACAATGATACTGATTTAAAAAGAGAAACGATCATGGTCCTCAGATCATTTTTACATGTATGTGAGTGAGCACGTTCGGTTACAGGCAACAAAACACAAGGACTATGGACTAAAAATAACATTTTAATTAGATTACCCATTCAATCTCCTCCACGTTGTAACCGAATACCAATCACATGCAGATTGATCTATCAGTCGCGTCATGAAGTGACGTCTTTACAAACTCAGTGACTCGAGGAGCTATAGAACACATCTCACTGCTGATAGACATGATAGAAACTTTCAAGTACCTCAAGGGAATCAACAAAGTCCAAGAGGGTAGCATCTTTCAAAAAAAGAGGTGTGCAAGAACAAGGGGGCACAATTTGAAGATAGAAGGGGGGCGGCTCAGAGGTAACTTAAGGAAGTATTTTTCACAGAGAGGGTTGTGGATGCATGGAACGGCCTTCCGGAGGAGGTTGTGGAGTCGAAAACAGTGGTGGAATTCAAGCATGCATGGGACAGTCATAAGGCAATTTAGGGGTGGGGTAGGAAGAAGTAGGCTGCTGGTTAACTAAGATCTGTAGCTTATCCATTAGGTAGGGAAATGGGCAGACTGGGTGGGCCAAGCGGTCCTTATCTGCCGTCAAAATCTATGTTTCTATGTTTCTATGCTAGCCCACAATGAAAACTGAAAATTGATAAAATTTGTTTAAAAGTATACAATTAACACGAATAAACAGTTAAAACCCACCCATGTATGACCCACAACAGTTTATATTACTAAAAGATGTTAATGACACGTTCCTGTCCCCTTTAACTTACTGTAAATGTGCAATCCAGCTGACTCTCTTTGGCAAACCACAGTACAGTACAACACTTCAAATACCTGATAATCTAGTGGTTATGAGATGCCCCAAATTTCTTTTTAACCAGGACAGATACACTAAGCTAAAAGCTTGTTTACAGGAGTGGCCTGGGAGCACAAAGAAGTTAAGTGATTTGCTCAGGGTCACACAGTGAAGTACTGGTGTGGTCCAATTCCAAAGCTCATGCTTTCTTGTTAATCCACACGTAAGCTGTTCTTGTATTCTTTTTCCACATGAACCCCCTGCACCTAGCTTGCCTTCTGTTGAACACCCCACCATCCATACCCTGTCTTTAGCACTGCTTGGGGCTGCAAATGAGCTTGCAGTCTCCTGAAAAGAATTATCACACCTCAGAATGTAATCTTGTACCTCAGAGAGTTGTGCACACCTATACCGATACGCTTCATCTGCTGGCACTGTTAAAAAATGCTACCCAAATCCCTCTCCAGTCCACTCTCTCAAATCACTGTTTGGCTTCTGCTTCCACAGTAAACATTGAGTCGATCACCACCCTTCTGCACAGTAAAGGCAGTATGTACAGTTCCTCTGTTGTGTTCTTTTCCCGCCTCATTAACCAACAACTAGGTCTTCCCGGAGGGCCAAGAAATAAGCATCAGGAAACAGCAGAAAAACTGTTGTTCATGCCCTTATAAGGGCTGCACTTGCTATGGATAACATTATTATTAGCAAGACAGGCATACTAATGCCTTGAGCAAATCCACCCAACTTCCAGTGTCAGTCTACTTCTTTACCTGTGATCTGCAGAGCCTCGCAGGACAGTTCCCAGCAATTCTTCTCCAGTACTTTTCTTTGCTGTACTCCACAATGTGAGTTGGCTGGATACCACCCTTCCAAATCTTGAATGAGCTATACACAGCTCACTCAATACTGTCATAACAAATGTCAACATCCCCTTCTCCCCACCCGAGGGTAATCTTCCTACACTGAATTTAAGTAACAGTTTAGGTGCAGCTCTGCCACTCTGAGTATTTGTCTTCACTAGCTGCTCTCATCCACAGTCAGGTAGTGATCATGGTGCTGGTAGCCCCACATTTCAGATCTCACAATGATCTGCTCAACGTCCCCCTTCCTGCCTTCCCCTAACCTGAGTATAGCTGTACCCTGCTGAAATGGCCTCTTCAGTCCTTCTCTGGCATTCATTCTTCTCACCAGCTCCCCACATCACAAACTGGTGAGCTCACTACTCTTCTGCATCATGAATGTGGTTAGTACAGTCTCCTGTGTTATTTTTACATATTAATAATAAACATGATCTTCTGGTAAGCAAGGCTGATAGCAGCAGAGCACAAGGGGAAAAATGGGCTTTCCTACCCTTATGAGCTCTAAACCACCTATGATTAGACACTATTAAATGACGTGCATAATGATTTTTTTTAAACCAAGGATGGAAATGAGAAAGAAAAATGTGGGCACACCAGAATTTGAACTTTGGACCTCTGGCATGCCGTTCCAGCACTTTAACCATTAAGCTACAGGCCAAATGGTTACAGTGTCCAAAGAACATAATGATGTGCACACCCGTCATTTAATAGTGCCTAATGAAAGGCAACCTAGATCTTTTAAGGATAGGTAAGCACATCATTCTTCTTGTTTCCTGCAGCTATCAGCCTAACTTACTGGAATGACTTGTTTATTTTTGATATGTCAAACTGGGGACTGTACTACCTTCATTAATGATGCAGAAGGGTGATGAGGTCATCAGTTTTTCAAGTGAGGAGGAGTAGTGAAGAAATAATACCAGAAGTTGACTGAGAAGGCCACTCCTGCAAGGTACTGCTATATTCAGGGAAGGGGGAAGACAGAAGGGGAGAAATATGAACAGATCACTGTGAGAATTAAAATGTGGGGCTGCCAGCATCATGATCACTATCTGACCACATTGTCCTGATCAACATTCCCCTTCCCATAAAACCAGTTCATTTAATTGTCCAAGGCTGAGTGTGTGCATTAATGTGCGAAATGGCTGCCACTACATGTTCAGTCACTTCCCTACCAGTCTAGCATTGCGTGTATTGCACTTTCGAATATATTGTGTATGACAAGCACTATATAAATGCTGATTCTTCTTAATATTTCATATGGAAAAGAAGACAAGACAAGCACATTTTTTATTTCTGAGAAAGTATGAACTCTGGCATTGGACTACACAAGAACTTTGCTACAAACAAGTGGTAGATCTAGGGGGTGGCGAAGGGTGCAACGTACTTGCTTGCTGCTGCTGCATTTCACTTTGTTGACGATGTCTGATTTATTGAATTTATGAATGTTTACATTCAAAACTATGGATTATATTTGTAGGTTCTGTCAAAAAAGTACTAGAAAAGAACAATGCAGAAAATATAAATGTTTAATAAACATGTTAAAAAGTGAATACCAAGTATGCACACCACCCCAGTACCCCCCCCATTGTAGCATCCTGGATCTGTCATAACCACTAGACCACTAGGTTATTCAAGATTTGTACTGCACTGTGGTTTGCCAAATAGAAAGTCAGTTGGATTAAAACACAATTTCAGCATATTAAAGTAAAAAAAAAAATGAACAGAACCATAGCCTAACATGTGTATTGATCTTAATAATGCACATGGTTTGACAATTTTGGTGAAACAATTCTATACAAGGGGAAAAAAAGAACTAATTAGCACTATAGAGTACCATATAGCTCTCTGACTTTGGCTCCAATTATGTCATCCCTTAACACATTTGGCGGCCATTTTAGGAAGCAGATAAGCACTTTTTTTTTTAATTGGAAGGCTGATTCTATATTTTTCAAATGCTTTGGAACTGCATTTAGGTAAATTATATAAATGTAGTTTTAGCACTAATGACTACAGCAACCTTTCCTTTAGTTCTCTAAGAAGTCAGATTTTTCAATAGTTTGTTGTCAAAATGTTGTTTAGGTATCCTTTAATATTAAGGGCCAGATATTCAAAGCTTTGCACCGGGCAAAAACCGTTTGCGCAGGTTTAGCGCGGGATTAGCACGGGTCTGCTATATTCAAAAGGCCAAATAGCGCGGGCAAACTGCATTAGCGCCGGGCAAAATTATAATGTATGCAAGGGGCAAACTGACATGAATACAGGCGCAATGCTATATTCAGCGGCTAGCACCGCGCTAAGTGGTTTAGCGCGACCTAGCGCGACACTTAGCGCGGTGCACATTACCGCCCAGGAACAGCTCGTCTTAATCCTGGGCAAGCAGCCTTGCGTGACACTGTGGCTTTGCGCAGTGTTTGCGCGGGTTTAGCGTGACCCTAACAAATCAATATGACACATAGATAAAGTCAAACATAGAGGAAGCATGCTGCTAACTGATGGCATCACAATGATGCCATCATCTGCCACCAGTCCCAGCCATGCCAGGCAGTAAGTGGTGACCCTGCCACCAGTGCCAGCACGGCAGTGTGGCCATACAGCACACACCTGCGGACCGCACTGCCGTGGACACCAACAGATGCAAGCACACACATGCAGCACTGTGGGCATGGAGGATGTTGAGGGGGAGCATGTATGGGTGGCGAGGCTGTACTACAGACCAGGTGTGGCCACAAGGCTGGGACACATCATGCAGTGTACATGGCCAGTATTGGGAATACCCCAACACCAGTGTGCCTTTCGGATGATATATCCTCCCCCCGGCCACATTCCCTTACAGCTGTACAACTGCCATAGCACACAAAGCCAGGAATGTACATGTCACTGTGAGCATCCATGCCACAGGTGCAGCATCTGTGGGTCACACAACAGCGTAACACTAATGTCCACTGTCAGTAAACACCTGCAGGTTGGGCCTCTCACTGTGTATAGTGCAGTCATCATCACTGCCCTACACACCATAGGCATTGCTGTCTCCACACACTACTGGCCCCTTGCTACTGTAGTTTCTCGTGCACTGTGGCGTGACCTACAATGTGACAGTTGCATGCAGCACCACTACCATCTGTGCCTATGCTGTATTGTCAGTACAGCTGCGAGGCAGTGCATATGAAGTAGTGTTCAGAACTGTATAATATTCCCAAGCCGTTTGCGCAGCGCTAACATGTTTGTGCGTGGCTACGCAGGGCTGTAAACAGTTAGCCCGGTGCAAACTGCATGCAAATCAGGGCATAATGAGATGCTAATCTGGATGTTTGCCCACAGACTACCTAAGTAGGCTCATTTGCATGTCACTTTTGAATATGGCAAAGTTTAGCACCCGGGCAAACGGTTTGCACCGGCTAATGGTTTAGCCCCTGCGCTTAAACTCACAAGTAAAACGCAGCAGCTCTGGCGCTAACAGTTCGGGAATATTTTACAGTTTTGCACACTGTACTTTTTTACATGCTGCTGCCAGCAGCTGTACTGGGTCCACGCATTTGCTGGCACACACATTGGCCACATAGTTCATCTGTACCTACCTTCACATCACTGTGCACTGTGTTGCTGTTGTGGTTTGCACTTCCTGGTTGCCATATTCAGAGCTGTCTTATTCCAGGGCTAAGTTTGCCCTGCACTCCCTGCCCAGTTTGCCTGGCCTCATTCCCATGCTATATTCAGAAGCTGTTTGCCCCGGGCTATTCCTTTTGAATAAGGCTTGTTTTGTGCTACGGGCTAAGTTTGCCTGCCGGGCAGTGCTAATTTAGCCCCAGGGCAAAGTTTTGAATATCTGGCCCTAAGGGTATTAAAACTAAAGATAGATTTCCATTCAAACTTCCATTTTAAAAATAAAAAAAATGGTCAGGAGTCTCTCCTATATAGAGCCCCTCTCTTCTTTAATTCCCTCCCATCTGAATTCCTGAACTGTAATACAGCCTGGACTTTCAATACAAGACTAAAAAAAAGTACCTCCAACTCCAAAAGGAATATACGTGCTGATTTTGTATTGTTGAAATCGTATTTTTATTGAATATATGTATTTGCTGTTGTATTTAAGGTATCTGAAAGTGTTTGCATTATTTGTATTTATTTTTTACCGCTTGTCACCTATGAAAACAGGCAGTAATGCTCATCAGGCTTACAAGTATAAAAAATGAAAATGAAATGAAAAGACAATTTTTGCATCAGTGTGGAGGTGGTGTCCCATGCCAATTTTGGTTGAGTAGGGCCCAAGCAGGCCAGAGGAGGAAAAGGCTGGAGAAGGCATGTTTTGCCTAGCTGGTAATTGCATTTTATGCTGCATTAGTGTGGAGGCAGTAGCCCATGCAGTTTGTGGCTGTGCAGGACCCAAGCAGGCCAGAGAAGGAGGAGGAGGAGGAGGAGAAGGAGGAGGAGGAGGAGAAGGAGGAGGAAGAGGAGGCGGTGTTGTGTCTTGCTAGCTGGCGCAGGAATTGTCTCAAGACATCACACTCAGGTGGTGGAGGAAGGTAATTGATTAGGCGCAAGGAAAGAGCAGCACAACAGTTTATGATGGGGAACAGTAAAATGATTGAAAATAACAGAATTAATTAGTTAATTATAATGTAAAGGATTATACTGATGAGGTGAAACAAGGGAAACAAACACATCTTTTTTTATACTTCAACCTCATTGAGGAAGCAGCCCTCACAGTCTTCCAGACTGGAGTTGTCACCAGATGGGAATTCTCTCTCCATTACCGCTTCATCCACCTTGGTGGTGGAAGACAATTTGTTAATGCTGATAACACCTTGCTCTTCGTCTTCACCACCACCACCACCACCTTGATGTGGTAGGAACATGAACATGATTGTCTTGTGAAGAATGCACCCTCATTCATTTTAAATAAATGTTGGAAAGCCAACATTTTGTAGTAACAGACAGGTTCACCTGTCCTGCACAATGGTCCCAGCCAAACTAAATACATGCTCCACAATGACACTAGAGGGTGGTCAACTGAGGCATTCCATTGTAAGTGAGGTCAGTGCTGACCACTCAGTGTCCTTGTTGTTCCAATATAGCAAGGGCTCATTGGCGATGGTATGGGGTCTTATCTCCACCAAATATGCATCTGCCATGTGTTGTACTTTCCTGCTGCCTCATCGGCCTCCTCCTCCTCCCCTCTTCTTCCACGTCTTCAACTCCCACCTGACATAAAATATCCCAAACGGGATTTGGCATTTTCTCTTTTAACTTTTATGTTTCTCAGTCCATTTCCCATGTGAGGTGTTGGTAGCTACACCCGGTCTCTGTAGAGTTTCATTTTATGCCTTAGATAAATGTGTCTTTAGCATCTGTGTCCCCTCTTGTTAGAAGATTGGTTAACTTTTGGATTTGCTGACATCCACCTTCAATTATTGATGCCAGCCCACATTTACAGCATGGGCCCAGTACTGAGGCAATCCCCAAATCTTCAGACTGCAGAATGTCAGAAATATGTGTATTGCAGTCTAAGACATGGAGCATGTGTTCCATTAAGGCACAACTTCCACTGTCACAACCTGCCACCAGCACTTGCTTCACATTCACCAATGTCTGCCTCAGCACACATAGTTGTAGAATGGCTTGACTGTTACGGGCAGTGTCCCCACTCACTGTCTGTGCTGCATGTTCAAATGGCCTGAGAATCATGAACAAGCTATCCATCTAATGCCACTGCTCTGTTGTCAGAGACATGGATACTCCAGCACTGTCACAGCTTGTATGTAGCAGCAGATATTCAAATATGGCTTTATACTGCTCATACTACCCCTTGATCATATACAGTGTTGAGCTGCATCTGGTAACAACATCCAGCTTCATACGGTGCTGAGGTAGTTTGTTTTGTATCTGCAGATAACGGAACTGGTCATGGGCCTTTCCACAATGGGTAAAGTGTACATAGATGCAACAGGCCACAGTCAACATGGCCTTGATATCAGAATGGGTTAGAAACTGCTGCATAACAAAATTAAGACACCTACATCTCTTGGGCTATGAGCCCTCCACTGGTCCGGCCATGGATCAGCACTCTCGGCCAACCTGCTGCATGCCTCCTGACTGCCCTGACAATGAGAAAAGCTGGATTCCCCTACATCTCTTGGGCTATGAGCCCTCATCTGGCCCGGCCGCGGCTCAGCACTCTTGGACGACCTGCAGCACACCTCCTGGCCGCCTTGAAAATGAGGAAAGTCAGATTCCCCTACATCTCTTGGGCTACGAGCCCTCCGCTAGTCCAGCCGCAGCTCGGCACTCTTGGCCGACCTGCTGCATGCCTCCTGGCCACCCTGACAATGAGGAAAACTGGATTCCCCTACATCTCTTGGGCTACGAGCCCTGCGCTGGTCCGGTCAAGGCTTGGCACTCTCGGCCAACCTGCTGCACGCCTCCTGGCTGCCCTGACAATGAGGAAAGCTAGATTCCCCTATATCTCTTGGGCTATGAGCCCTCCACTGGTCCGGCCGTGCCTCGGCACTCTCAGCCGACCTGCTGCACGCCTTCTGGCAGCCCTGACAATGTGGAAAGCCGGGTAAGACTTTTGGACACACCGGGCGTGTTGAGGGCTGCTACCATTGGCTGCCGCCATCTGCAGTGTGCCCTGATTGGACCCTTTTGATTTCTCCTCACCAGACATTGGTCTGCTGGAGCCTTCCGATCTGGGGCTGCTGCGCCCATAGACTAATAGTGGTTGCGGCTGAAATTTTACGGCCAGCCATGAGCTGCTCTGCCTTGACCTTTTTGTCTTTCCTGTAATAATTTTACTGTATAACTGTTATTTTCTGATTCAGTTAAGTTGATTCTGAGGACTTGTTTTGCACTGTCAGTTTAAAATTATTAGGTTGCAGCTCTTTTTTCCTACTCAATACTGCTTTAAAGTTGTGTCAGCTTCTGATGTACTGTTAGCTAAATGACTTTTGCAGCCCTCCTATAAACTGGTTTTAATTCCCCCAGGACATCTCATCTGTTGTTTCCCTCTGCTCTGTTTCTCGGGGTCTGAAGCACCCCCTCTCACTACCTTTCAACTCCCTTTCAAGTCTACTTTCTACCTCAAAAGACTGCTTTTTTCTCCCTGTTAAGCTATAGTTTTTTCCCTGTGTCTATCTGCTAATTTCTCACCTCCCCCTGTGGCACCAGGTTAAGGCTTTGATTTTACTAAATAGCTGCCCCTGCTGCTGCAACCCCCCACCATCTCCTCTTTCTATGTGTGCCGTCTTCGGTGCCTAGATCTCCATCCCCCGATTTAGCTCTGTCATCACCTCCTTTTGTCCTTGCTGCCCTCCCACTGCTAATACCTGCATATTTCTCTCTCTCTCCTCCACATTTCCCTATATCTCTTGGGCTACGAGCCCTCTGCTGGTCTGGCCTCAGCTCGGCACTCTCGGCTGACCTGCTGCACACCTCCTAGCCGCCCTGACAATGAGGAAAGCTGAGTAAGACCTTTGGACACACCAGGGCTGTTGAGGGCTACTACCATTGGCTGCCGCTGTCTGCAGTTCACCCTGATTGGACCCTTTTGATTTCTTCTCACCAGACATTGGTCTGCTGGAGCCTTCTGACCTGGGGCTGCTGCACCCATAGACTTATAGTGGTTGTGGCTGAAATTTTACGCCCACCCCTCCCCCACCTCCAGCCTTAATTAAATTGGCCTTTTCCACGCCCCTTTTCCTTACCCATCCCCTTTACTCTTCTCCTATTAGGTGCCTATTTCTGGCCCTCCCCCTCCTCGTCCTCTCCTGCTACCAGCCCATTCTCTGTCCTGATACCTCAGTCCCACAGAATCTGTTTTTACCTCTGCAGCATACCTTGCATTCTTTCCCTATCACACTAATCACTCCTGCCCTTCCTTTTCGCCTTTCCCATCACCGTTCTATCTCTCCATCACCACCTTCACTGATAGTCTACCATGCTCCATGCACATACTCGGAGCTACCCTCTCCTCTTCCTTATTCTCCTCCTCCTTCCTCTTCTTCACCCTCTCGGTGCCTGCGTCACCTCCCTCCCAAACTACTACCTACTTGATCCTATGTACAAACATCTAGGTACCCTACCTCTTGAGTCTAGCCCTCTGCACTGGGATCAGACTTCCCACATGGAGCCATCCTCTACCACCTATGCTTGTTGGCTTCCCTCATTTTCCTGTCATACTGCTCTAACCCTTAACCTATCTGTAGTTTCCTACACAAACTCGATGCCCTTCAGACCTTTGCTAGCCAACACTGTCCAGACATTCTAGGTATTGTTGAAACCTGGCTCTCTCCATCTGTCCCTGACCATGCCATAGCCCTCCCTGGATACAATGTTTTTTGGCTTGACCGAACAACTAAAAGAGTTGGTGGATGCACAGTATACCTAAAGAATACCTATGTGGGTTACCACATTAGCACTGCTCCCCAAACCAGTGCTGCACAGATTCTACCTATAAAAATCCTCCTTGGTGCTCACAACAAAGCCCTTACAGTTATCAAAATCAACATTCCTCCAAAAGAACAAGGCTCTGGCCTGAATGCAGCCCTGGACTTTGTCAGGTCTCTCCCGCCAGACTCTGAGTCTATCCTTATTGGGGACTTTAATATAAATTGGCCTGCTACAGAGACTGCGGCCTACAGGGATTCTATAGCAGTGGCAAACCTCACCCAGATGGTTGACTCACCAACCAGGAAAAACTATAAAATGGGCACCAGCACCCTTCTGGAATGGATACTTACCAATGACCCCACCCAGATCTCCAACACCACTGTCCACCCTGACATAATCAGTGACCACTCCCCTGTCAGTTGCACCTGGACAAATAAATTCAGCAAGCCACCCCTGAGAACCATAACCAGCAGAGTCTTGCCTCATGGCCATCTCAATTATCTCTAAACCTACCTTCTTCAACTGAACTGGTCACCAATTTTTAATGCAACAGATGTAAACACCGCCCTTGACCACTTTATTAATACCTTTAATGGAGCCTGAAACAAATTTGCTCCACTCAAAAAGTGTAAAATAAATGCCATCTCTAACCCGTGGCTCACAGGAGACCTCCTAATGCACCTAAAAGAAAGGGATCAACTATGGGAACTAGCTAGAAACTCTGGGAGGCAAATTGACACTTATAACTATAAAAGTTCTTGAAATTACTGCACCAAAGCCATCCGGCAATTGAAATCTACCTATTTTAAGAGTGCTCTCACAAATTCCTGGGGAAATGGAAGAGATTTCTGGAACAACATTAAAGAAGTTACCGGGAAGCAGTTTACCCCTATCAATGCTCTGTATAGACGGGGTTACCACACTTGATCTGAAAATTATTGCACATACGTTCAAAACTGCTTTCACTGACCTTGGTTCTATACTTCCCCCCAATTTCTTTAGCAAAGAAGATACTCCAATGCACCCTATCTTCTGTGCCTCCTCAAACCACTCTCCTTTCTACTTTAAATTGGTCAAGATACACCAGGTCCGCAGCTATGTCACAAAAGCTATCGCCAAGTCTAGATCCAGCAGCGACTCTCTTGACCTCAAACTTCTATCCCTCACCCTTGAAGAAGTACTCAGACCATTGACCAAGATTTTCAACCTCTCCCTCAGCCTCAGCCAATTCCTGGACAAATGGAAGCTGGCCACTGTGACCCCATATTAAAAAATGGTGTAAAAACTGCCCAAGAAAATTTCCGCCCAATCTCCATCCTACATCCACTCTTTAAGGCCCTTGAACATATTGTGGCTGACCAGCTCACAGAATTCCTGGACATACACAACATCCTTTACAAGCAACAACACGGCTTTAGAAAGGGTCATAGCACTTCCACAGCATTACTCAAATTCACCAGAGCCATTCACCACTCATTGGATAATGGTAAACTAACAGGGGCTGTGTTCATCAATCTAACTAAGGCCTTTGGTACTGTCAACCACCATCTCCTACTTGTCCAACTATGGAAGGCAGGGCTGTCATCTGATTCAGTTGACTGGTTCAGTAGCTATCTAGGCAACTGGACCCAAAGAGTAAAAATAGCTGAAACACTCTCTGATGCCAGACCAGTCCTCTGTGATGTTCCACAAGGGTCTATCCTCGGCCCCCTACTCTTTAGCTTATTCCTGAACACACTTCCAGACAAATCCAGAACAAATCATACTCTATGCAGACGATGCAGTTATCCTTGCCTCCCATCATGATCCTGTAGAACTGCAAGGAAACCTCCAATGGGCTTTCACATCAATTGAAAACTGGCTCTTGCAACACAAGCTGTTATTAAATCAGAAAAAAAGTAAGACCATGCTCTTCAGCAACTCACAGGAAAAAAAAATGAACAGTACCACCTCACAGTCCACACCAAACTTGGAGCCACCATTGATCAAGTTGATACTTTCAATTATCTTGGCATCACCCTTGACTCCAAACTCTCCTATGCCACCCATATCAATAATGTCGCTAAGATGGCCAACACCAGACTGGGTGTACTGTACATCACCAAAAACACCTAATCTCTGAAGCATTATCTATTGCCGTTCAAAGCTCAGTTGTGAGTGTTATTGACTATGGACTCGTAGTCTATGGCTCTGCCACTGCCTTCACACTCAAATGAATTGCCACCTCCCTAAATAAAGCATGTCGTCTCACCATCGGAGCTCACCATCTCACCCGTACCAGCGATTTCTACTCCCAAACTGGGTGGTTTCAATTAAAAAAACAAATTCAGTCTCAAACCTGCATCATGGCCAAGAAAATAATGATGGGCATTGCCCCCACCCAGGAGTCTGCTCCCTTCTTAAAACCAGAGTAAACAACTGCAACACCAGGAGCTCAAAACCACAGCTACTGCAAATCCCTCATTGTCATACCACTTAAGTTCAAAGGTCTTTCTCTTATAGGGACCCCAGCTGGCTCAATAACATTGCCAGTGACATTAATGCCTTGCCAACTCTGGGCACCTTCAAAAAGAAGCTCCATAAATCTCTGGTAGCTTCTAGTACCTGTGACTGCCTTAGCTGACCACCATCATTTCGGCAGCTCCCCTACCCACTGTTGTGCATGCTAACCCTGCTCCTCACACTTCTTTATCCCCTACTCATTCCCTTGCTCAACCTTATACTCAAATACTCTGTCCTGACAAAGCCCTCTAGGCTGCTATACTCTAGTCCACCCCACTCTCTCCCTTTCCCCTATCTTATGTTGTAATACACCTCCTATTGTTATTGTAATATGTCGTGTTATTTGTACTTGAAATCAAGTTGTTATAACCACTTGGCATTATGACTCTGTTACTCTGTAATTTCATAAACTGTATTGTCCGTTCTTCTGACGTGGAACCTTTGTAAAAGAGCCTCGGCTCAAAGGTATTATGTAATCCTAGATTTAAATAAATAAATAAAAGACAGTGTACCAGGCATGGCACTCTGGCAAACCCCCTGTCACTGATGCATTTCACAAATTTCGAGCCATTATTGCTCGCGATGAACCCTGCTTTCAGTGAATGAGGATGAAGTCACTTATCAGATTCAGTAAGGAGCACTTCCAGCATTTTCTCACCCATGTGTGATCCTGGTATACTCTTCATTGTCAGTTTGGCATGCTGGTGAATACCCAGACTGTGTCTACCAGCACAAATGGGCTAAGGCAATTTTTCCTATGCCCAGAGTGAAATACTACCCCAGGTACCTGTGCCCAATGTGCTGTATTACACAAGTAGGAGCTACCAGCTGTTTGGCCACTGGTCCACATATCCATGCTCAGATGTATGTATGGGGATGCTGAATGTTTCACGGCATGGTTTACCATCTGTGACATTGTCCCATAGACTTCAAGAATTGCACATTTCAAAAAGCATGTTCTTGATGGAATCTGCCATTTGGGCAGGCATGGGCCAACAACCTCCAAAATCCAACATTCTTTACAAAAGGGAATGTCAGTATATCAATTGCCTGCATTTCAGCAGTTGCTGAATTTAGCTCGTATGCAGTAGCATGACTGGGAATGAATTTGGAGTGATGCTCAAACATGCTGTGCAGCGTAGGCCAGACCTTTCTTGGGGTTGGGCTACCAAACAGTTGGACTCATCATAGTGGCATTGTAGGGGTGGTATATGACTTCTAGGGATTTACATATGCTGCTTCTTGAGTGACACCAGTGATTTGGGTTTTTTTCTGCAATGGCTCTACTGTGCTTTTCTGACTCTAGGTGGTACTGCTTAACCCACCATTCCTGCTATGCCCACTACTAGATAGACCCACAGAATCTACCACCTCCTCTCAGTAGTCCTCCTCACTCACCCCTCTGTCTGCCTGATCCATTGCCCTGTCATTTCTGTTTGAGTTGCCTAACGATGAGGATGAGGGACAGGAGCCCCCTGCAATGACTTCCATCTGGTGCTGATGCCAGCATAACAAGTGCCTTTTCTTCAGCTGTGTGTGTTGCCCACTGGAGCCTAGGTGGCTGCCCATTTTCCTCTACTAATTTATGCTTGACATAGCTGACAGATAGCAACTGTGTCATCAGCTAGGTCAAGTATATAAAAATCCCAAACTAGGGTTTCATAACCCTTGGTTTACCATTAAGCCAGGAGTGGGACAGCTGAGGGGAAGGGGTGGAAATTTGTGTTTTTTGGGATGATTTTATAACTTCAATAATATTTGTGGGGGGGGACTTTTGCAGTTGGATAAGTGTAATCAATGTTCCCTGCATCATCTGCAGCACTGCCTTTATGCTTTTTCTCTTCAGGATTCCATAGTGGATCCAACAAATCATCATCAGCGCTGCCGCTGTTGTCCACCTCCTCCTCATCATTTCTGTCTCCAGGCTCTCTGACCCTCTCATCATCAGCAGTCTGAGTGTGATGCACATTTTCCAGATCTCCCACCTCAACCACTGACTCACGTTCCACACTATCAAGCTCAGCATCACCACCACCAGCAGTCACAGGATCACCAACAACCCCCTCCTCGACAACTGTTCCTTGTTTACTGTTGTTTCTCTTGTCACCTCCCACCACCACCACCAGCAGTCACAGGATCACCAACAGCCCCCTCCTCAAGAACTGTTCCTGTTGTTTACTGTTGCTTCTCTTGTCACCTCCCACATCCCCCACCAGCATGGCTGACACAGATGAGGCAGAGAACAATTTGGCTACACTAATGCCACCGCTGCCAAGTACTCCTTCATAACTACCAGCCCTGGAGCCCATAGAACACATTGCTGCAGACATAGTTTTCTTAACTGCTGCACTATTTTGCCCCATGGATTTTGAACACTTTTTTGTTGCCTCCCTGGCAATTCTCCATTTAGTAAAGTGCCTTTCCCCAGTCATCCTTATATGCTAATTGTAACATGATTTGGGATGAAAAATTAGAAAATGTGGAAAAAAGACTGCAGTACAAATAAGTACAGTACAAGTCACATTAAACTGTTCCTCCAACTCACTGGTTAGCATTTTTCAGTGAGTTGCTTAATGTGCGCAATTTTCACTGCAATGAATTACTAAAAGTTTCCTAATAGTTTGTTTCTAGCTGCTGTTCAGTTTCAGCTTACTTTTGTAGCTGTCCAGAAACTTATTAATGCAGTGCAACCCATTACAAATGCTGAACCATTGAGTTGTGAGCCCAGTTTCACTACTGCAGTGTCCCTGAATGACATGACATTCTAACCAATCCCAAGAGCTGGCAACCAATTCCAATCAATTGCAGTCCTGAATTCAGACTGAACACCCTGCTCCCACTACCATGTTTTTTCCTCACTTCTGAGGGATTCACTTGCACCTTACTACTCTCAGTTTCAAACAGTTACTGAGAGCTGGATAAAAGTCTGCCCTAAAATGTAAAACAGCAGTGAAATGAGAATAGGCAGACTTTTATCTAGCTCTCAGTAATTGTTTGAAACTGAGAGTAGTAAGGTGCAAATGAAGCCCTCAGAAGCAATCTTTCTGCTTCTTTATGTTCTGTAGTGCATCCCCCCCCAAAGTGCAGGGCTTACAGCACAGTACCTTGAATTTCCCTAAAAGTTGCCATCACCAGCCCGGGTCCTGGAGACCTCCTTGAACCTCCTACCAGCCCCCGCAATGTGTTCCCAGTGAAAGCAGGTCCGGAGGAGCAGAATACATGAACCACTGTGTGGCCGCATTGAATTGTGCGAGCCTGTGGGGTTTGTCCAAAAACATTGCATTACAGTGGGTAATCGGAGACTCCCCCTGTGATCGTGGACCTCTGAATAGCCTAATTGGGGTCTGGAGATATGAGGGGAAGCAAAAGGGGATCCAAGTACATTAAATAAAGCAAATAAAAGCAAATGCAAATTAGCCCAGCAGCTGAATCTTCTGGGAGATGTAGTTTACTGCAGCACAGTGAGGACTGTAAAAGGAGCTGAAAGTTCATTGCATGTGAGCTGCTTCTGAGCTATTGGATGGTTGAAACAGAGTCTGGATGTTAAGCATTTAGAGTTGCCACTGCATTTTCAGCATATAAAAACAATGCCAGAGCAGTGAATTGGAGGAACAATTTAATGTGACTTGTACTGTACCAGGAGCAGACAACACCTCCCTCTTAGGAATCAGTGATCAGCAATGTGATCTGGAAAAAAACACCACAGGGATTAACATGACACACACAACAGGGGTAAAAGGTTTAAACAAGTTAATAACTACCAGCAACAGACACCACCTTCCACTAGTGAATTAGGGATCAACAGTGTGGTCTGAAAAAAAAATACTATGCTAATAGTATGTAGTGAAACCAAAAAAATGATTTTTTTAACTCAACACAGGGATTCATAAACTAACACAACAGTACAAACAAGAAGCAGGAGCAGACAATACCACCCCTTAGGTAATGAGGGGTCAGCAGTGAGATCTAAAAAAACTACTACTAAAAACAATCATTTTTAAGTTAGAGCACTTGCGCAGCCAACATCTTGGGACAGTGCAGCTTTGGAGGTGCAGTCGCTTTTGGGCGAATGTAGGGCACGCATCAGTAGGTGCGTCCCTCATTTCCCAATCAGCCTGCATGTGGGCACCACACCATGCATACATAATGTGGTGAGCACATCTAAGAAAAGGTCCACTGCAATCCGAGCAAAGCTCATCAGATGCAGTGGACCTTTTCTTGCCGTGCTCGCCACCATTATGCACATGGCAGTACACCAGCTTCAAAACTGCCAACTTCGGAGGTGCCCAACCCCCTGTCAGTTACCCCTGCCCTGCCCGCTGTACTGCCTATGGGAAAGGCCACCCCCATCAGTATAAATAACCCCCCCATTTGTTATATGTCGAGGGGGTGGCCAATCCCCCTCGGCTCTAACCCCTCCTTTACTTGTGTGCCGACAGGGGAGCCCACACCCATCATCATAAAGAACCCCTCCCCCACTGTGAAATGCCAAGGGTGCCCAATCCCACTTGGCTCAGCCCCCCTTCTTTGTGTGCTGACAGAGGTTTCCAATCCCGTTGGCATAAATCCCAACCCCCCTGGTTGTGTGCCGATGAGGGTGCCCAATCCCACGTCCACTGTAGACCCCCCAAAAAAACAGTTAGGTGGCACGCTGGGAGTCCATTCCAGCATGCCAATCCCCCTGAAATACAAAAAAACTGTCCCGCAACTTTATTTTACCAGTAAACAGAAAACGGTCCCTCATAGTCTCCCTATCCACCACCTGCACCCACCCACTGTGCACTCTGCCTCCCCACACCCCCCTCACCCCATACTTACTTCCAGAGCTTGGCACGATTATCTTCGGTGAACTGGGAACATGTCTTCACTCTTCAAAGCCAACCGCGAACTGAGAAAATGCCGGTAAGCTGTATAATGGGATAGATAGGGTTTTTTCAACTTTGGTGCATATCTAGGGCATTTTTTGGTCTTTTTGCACCAAATTTTCAACATGGGGTTTTTGGGACCCCTCCTCATGAATTCTGTCACTGTTATGATGTTAATTGGTCCCAAAAGGTGATTTCACAGTCACTGTGTGGAATCACCTTTTGGGACTGATTAATTCAAGGACAGTGGCAGTGTTCATGAGGTGGGCTCTCAAAAAGCCTATGTTGCAAATTTGGTGAAAAAACTCCCAAAAATGGCTGCTTAATGAGCATGCATTGCGCAGTTGCTGTGCACACTTGTAACTTCACGAATTCACAATATTTTCACACCAGATTTTCAACATTGTTATTTTTCTACACCTCCTTGTGAATGGTACAGCTGTCATTTTTCACATCCTGGCCAAAATGTATTTCCGTACTTCCGGCCCACAATAGCATGGTCGCTATGGGAAATCAGTGTTTGAGGCAGATTATGAAAATGACAGGGACACTGTTCATGAGCAGAGAGCCTAAAATGCCTATGTTGAAAATTTGGTGACAATACTCCATAAAATGACTGCTTTCGATAGTGCTAAGAAGTTGCTATGCGCTTCAGAATTTGCTTAATTCACAGTATTTTCATGCCAGATTTTCAACATTGTCATTTTTCTTTACCTCCTTGTGAAAAGTACAGCTATCATTTGCCATATCCTGGCTGAAATGTGTTTCTGCACTTCTGGTGCACAATGGCGTGGTCGCTGTGGGAAACCAGTGTTTCAGGCAGATTACAAAAATGCAAGTCACACTGTTCATGAGCAGAGGTCCTAAAATGCTTATGTTGAAAATGTGGTGACAATATTCCATAAAATGACTGTGTTAAGAGTGTGCATTGCGCAGTTTGCACGCACGCTCGTAAGTTTGCAAACTTATATTTTTACTCCAGATTTTTAACAGTACCATTATTCTGCACCTCCTAATGAACAGTACAGCTGTCATTTTTCACATCCTGACCAAAATCTGCTTTCGCAGTTCCAGTGCAGAATAGTGCAGTTGCTGTGGAAAGTCTGTGTTCGAGACATATTATGAAAATGACAGTGATACTGTTCATTAGCAGATGTCCTAAATTGCTTATGTTGAAAATTTGGGGACTAAAGTCAATAAAATGAGTGTTTTATGAGCGTGCATTGCGCAGTTTGCATGCACGCTCGTAACTTTGTGAATTTGTAATAGTTTCACTCCAGCTGTTCATCACTGGCATTTTCCATGCCTCCTTATGAACAGTGCTGCTGGCTGAAATGTGTTTTCGCATGTCCAGCGCAGAATAGCACAGTTGCAGTGCAAAAACAGTTTTTGGGACAGTTCCAGGAAATGACGGTGACACTATTTATGAGCAGAGGTCCTAAAATGCCTCTGTTGAAAATCTGGTGGCAAAAATTCCTTAAAATGACTGTGTTGGGAGCGTGCATTGCGCAGTTTCCATGCACTCATGTGATTTTGTCAATCTGCAATATTTTCATGCCACATTTTCACCACTGGCATTTGTACACACCTCCTTATCAACAGTCCAGCTGACATTTTTCACATCCTGCCCAAAACATCTTTCCACAGCTGTGGCACACAGCTGTGCAAAATCACCTTGTGGGACACATTAAAAAAATCACATCACTATGAGTCTGTAGCTCTGCCGCTCCCACTGCCAATGCCAGTGCGACAACATTCGGCATTGACAAATGCTTGTTTTTAAATAGAACAGGGATTAAAACAACTAGGGTAACAGGGGTAATGTAATATTAAGTATAACAAAAAGTAACAGAACACCATCACTTTAAGAAAAATAAAACTAAAAATAACTAAAACTTCTACAGAAAGACAGTGACAAAATACTTTACTTAAATACAGAAGACTAAACCACAGAAATAAAAATGAGAAATTACTCTCTACAAATAAAAAATTCTGAACAAGGAAGGGTGAGAAAACCAAAATATAACACAACTCTCCTGCTTAGGCAAAAAAGCTCTGGATCTTTCTGGGCTGCCTTGCTTTACAGTACATCTACCCTTCCCCACACCACTTCTTAGACTGACAAACTGGAAACCATTACTTTAAAGTAAATAAGCAGTGAAAAAAACACACAACTCTCACAGCACATGGCACTCTAGAACAATCTGTGAGCAATATGGATTCAAAAAGCGTGGTTTTAAGATGTATTTTAAAAGTTTTTTTCTCAGACAAGTACACACAAACTTCTTTCCTACTCTTCAGAAGATTGTACTGAAGACCGCCTCCCCATGGCATACAGCTTGTTTCAGCAACATGTGACCACCAATCCCATAGTACATTGCAAACTTCTCTGTACCAAACTTTGCTGGTGAAGTTCCCAAGTTCACATTTTGCAAACTTCGCCTCTGTGCCAAACTCCACCAGTTAGGATGCCAACTTTGCATTTCACAGAGTTATCAGTCTACTGAGAATTTGAACTTCACAAGGTTGATTAATTTAGTGAAATGAGGCAAATTTATGAATTAATCCGCTGAGCAAAGTTTTCCAACTTCGCACATCCCTGATTAAGGTTGTTAGCTGAACCTTTTCTTTGTTTGTTTGTTTCTTTTTTCCATCTTTCTCAGTTACTGAGAATTCCAAAGCAGTGTACATCCAAGACTTGAAAAGCACTTGCCAGAACTTTGTGGTTATTGATCAGTTACAACATAGATCTGGATAGCTATTGATTTTTTTGCCCCATTTATTAGAAGAATTAACAAATAATAGCAGCCATACAATTAGTAGAAACATTAAAAAAGGTTATGAACATAAATGACAATATCAGCAATGTATACAATAACAAAAACATTGGATGGCAAAATGAGTTACACTAACAAATAACACAAGCAATAACTTACAATAACAACAATTGCGAAAATAAACATGATAAATAAGTGGATGCAGTAACAGAAAATTTCAAGCAGATTAGGTGTACAAAGATGCACTGACATTGGTGACAGTAAGAACCTGGACTTCGGTGGGTTGTCCATGACAAACTACAGTATATGTTACTCCTTGAGATTTGCCTCTTCTAATTTAAAAAAAAAAAGTGTTTTATTGTGAGTGCATGTATGAGTATTTTTTACAGTATTATTTGGTTGTGGGAAGATGATAGTGGAGTGTTTGGCTCTCATATTACCCCTTCCCTCCAGGAAAAATGTATACACAGTTTTTGTCATTACATCAAACACATTGCAGCCTATTAAAGGAAATAAAAATATAAAGGACAATTGCTGCTGCAAAACAAATACCGGCAGAATACGAGGAGCAAAGGACAGTTATGTAAGAATTTACTATGGTAGTAGTTCTTCCAGACAGTCTCCTCCATTGGGCCAAACCTTTGGAACTACAAGCTGTCAGCATCAGGACCACACGGAAACTCTTTGCTAGCTGGAGGCTGCCCACAACGACATGCAGCGATGACGCAATAATGTGGGCAGCCCCATTACTTCTCAGTTCCTTGCCAGAGATTAGTTTCAGAAGGCCTTCATTCATGAGGAATCAGGTGATGAGACCAGTACTAGGCATACAAGGAGAGGCATGGAGCTGGAGACAGCATGGATGGAGTAAGGTTATAGGCACAGCATCTGATAGAACCCTCATGGAAATCAAAAGGGGAGGGAGGGAGCGAGGGCACAGCATGGCCTAATGGAGGAGATTCTCTCAAAGACCTAGTGTTATGGTAAGTTCTTACATAACTCTTCTATATTCACCCTACGATATCTCCTTCACTAGGCCACACCATTGGAACAACTTCAAAGCAGTACAAAGTACCAGGAAGGATGGTACAGTCAAATACATAACTAGGGCTTTCAATATAACAAGTCCAAAACCAGCACAACTACGAGAGACAAGGTGCAAACTGTAATGTTTAGTGAAAGTGTGAACAAAGTTCCATGTGGCTGCAGAAAATATGTCGGCAGCAGGGACATTTGTGAAATAAGTGACCACGAAGAACACAAGGAAGTTCCTTACTGTACTGTTCACTTGATACCGACTTGTGTAATACCTGTTATCAATTACATGTACCCTGTATCCAATTGTATTTGTCTGACCACTATGTGACGTGGCACCTCTGGTGAATGCCTATTGATTTTTTGCAAATCTTTGCTATGTAACCGAAACGCAATGTATGTCTTTATGTGACGAAGTACCTTTGGAAACGAGCCTCTGGCTCAAAGGTTGTAAACTGATTCTTAAATAAATAAAAAATAAAATAAAACTTCCTATAAGAGAGTATAATAGAATGTGGCAGCTATTTCTACACGCATTGTTTAGACACCACAGAACCCCCTTTTTCCTAGGGGCAAATAAAACAAAAAGCTGAGAGGACTTTCTATAGTGCTTGGTACAATTAATATAATATATTAGTATTCTGTGAACTTCTGAATTATGCAGTAGCCCCTCATATTGGCATGCCAAGGATAATACATAGAAAGATGCATCATTTGACCAAGTGTACATTCTGATACCATCTTTGACAGAAATTTAGGATTTGTATGCAAAGAGACTCTGTCTTTGTGAAAAATTAAATAAGGATGCTCACACATTAAAGGCAGAAGCTCAGAAATCTTCCAAGCACAGGTCATTACAACTAAACCCCACTTTTTTTCAAGAAAGGGAACATAGGCCACAACTCACAGCAAGCTCAAAAAGAGCAAATGTCAATTTCTCCAGAATGAAATCCAATTCCCAAGGTGAGACTGCAGGCCATAGTCAGACTTGGAAGTCAAGGGTATGCCATCACTACAGTGACAAGTTTACTGTGACCAACACTAAAACGACAACAGTGCCAGGCCACTGTGGTGTTGGGATGGGACCCCAGCACTGCTTTCTGGGGGTCTTGCACCCCTCCCAGAATCAACTCCGACTTGAAGTTGATTAATTTAGTTATGGGAGTATGGGGGGGCAGAGCCTCTGCATTGGGGGTTCAGGGGGAAGCCCACCAAAGAAAAGACAGTCTGAAGTGACTGCCTTTATGCTGACCACAATTGCAGTCAACATAAAGGAGTCACTGTAATGTTGGTTGGCAACAAATTTGTTGACTGACTGTCATGGATCCAAAGGCAAGTAATTCAACACAGCAGTCACAGGACATGTAAAAGGGTCCATATTATAGGGAGTAGGCCACAGAGTGAAGTGCTTCCATTTGGGGGAGTAAGCATATCTGGTAGAAGGCTTCCTAGCCACAAACAGGACATCAGCAACCTTGACACATACCTCAAAGCAGGCAACAGCTATGTTTTCAGAAGTCATGAAAGCCAGTGCAGGGACTTCTGATCTGGATGGACTAGGGTTCCTTTGCCCTATGGCAACATACCCCAAGTTAAAGGGAGAGGAGTCTTCACTGCCAGATGTTGAAGGAGTGAAAACCATATCTGATGGATCCAGAATGGAACAATGAGGATGAGAGTGGCACTGTCCACCCACAGCTTAAGCAGAACCCTCTGTATTAGAGGAATGGGGAGAAATGCATATAGGATTTTCCTTTTCCAGTAGAGGGACAATGAATCTTGCCCAAAAAATCCAGGCCTTGAAGTGAGCAAGCAGAAATGTGCCAGTTTTGCATCATGTGAGGACACAAAAAGACCCAGCTCTGGATGACCCCATCTTGTGAAGAGGTCATTTACCATGGAGCTCATCAGCTCCCATTTGTGAATCATCAACTGGGATCTGTTAAACCTGCCTGTGAATACATTTTGGAGATCTGACAGAAACACAGCTGACAACTGAAGGCCATGAGACAGAGCCCATTATCATACTCTCATTGCGTCTGTGCATAGCAGATAGGAGTGAGTGACCCCTAGTTTGTTAATGTAATGCATCACACTGACATTGTCTGTCTGGATTAGCAGAGGACCTGGGCAAAGATGATTCTGAAAGACTTGGAGGCTGTACAAGACAGCCTGCATTTCCAAGACATTTATTTGCAGCTCGGCCTCCACCTTGGTCCACGACCCCTGTGTCTGGTAAGGACTGAGATGAGCACCCAAGGCAGAGCATGAGGCATCTGTGGTGAGTATCTGTACAGGAGCTGGTACAAGAAATTGAACTTCCTTTAGTAGGCAAGAACTATTTGGTTCAACTCATTGGTCAACTGATCCCACTTGACCCTGAGTATCCACTGAGGTATCTTCCTATGAAGACATGCCCATGGCACAGTCACTATGGCAGCAGTCATGAGTCCCAGAAGATGTAACATTGCTCATGCAGAGACACAGCAGCTCCTGTATACCAAGTGTGATTGAGCAATAAAAGTGTCTGTCCTGTCCTGTGACAGGAAAGCATATCTCTTCTCTGTGTCCAAGATCTCCCCAATGTACTGCTGTCTTTGGCATGGAATTAACCTAGACTTTGGCACATTTATAGTGTAACATAGCTGTTGAACAACTAATGTGTTTGAGACAAGATATGTAGCAGAGCTTCCCTGGAGCTGACCTTCAGGAACCAGTTATCCAGATAAGGAAAAGCATGCAGGACTTCCATGTGAAGGGCTGCTGCAACTATTGACAAGCATTGTATAAGGATGCATGGTGCAGAAGATGAGCCAAAGAATAATATCTTGAACTCATAGTGTTTGCCCTCTTGCATAAAGCAGAGATATTGTCTGTGGGATTTCTTGATCTTTATATGAAGGTGTGCGTCATTTATGTCCAATGAACAGAGCCAGTTCCCTGTTTGAAGTAGGGGAATCAAAGTCTGCGGATACCATTCAAAACTTTTTGTATTAGATTTGTTGGTTGAAATCCCTGAGCTCTAACACAGGACATAAATCACCTGCCAATTGCAGGACTAGGAAGTACCCAGAATAGAACACTGTTTCTCTCCTGAGGAGGAACTGAATCTATGGCACATTTCTGAAACAAAGTGTGAACTTCTTCCTTCAAAATGGGCAAATGACTCAGAGGATAAAAGGAAGGAGATGGCAAATGTTCTGGAGGCACTTGTAACAGATCCAAAGCATTCCCTCATGCAATTATCTACAGAACCCACTCATCTGTACTGATCTCCTGCCATTGTTTCAGATGTAGAGAGTTCCTTCCCCCCCACACTCACCCGTGAAGGTTCCTACAACCTAATCGGCATCCCACTGTACACCTTAGACACACCTTCATGTAACACATAATATGCATATGCTATACTGACATATAGGGCACAGACACTCACCGTGCAAGAGTAAGTGTCAGGATATATAATGATTGTAATCCACTTTACTTTCTGTATGCATGGAAACTGCACACAGTAAGCCAAGACATTCATGTCTTTGTAATCTTCTGATATTACGTAGTCTGCACTGCCATCTTTAGGATTTATGTATAGTTGCACCACATCCTGTGTTTCCCATGTACCATGTATACTCTCATTGTTCTAAGATGTAGCTGACTTAGCAAGTATTGTATACGACTAGATAACGCTGTGGAGCCACCTAACTTTTGGCCAATAGGGCTTACTGCATGTATATAATAATGTTTCATACTAAGGGTAATCATAGAGATTATCATATTATATAATGTAATGTATTATGCATTCCCCTCAGAGACCTTTTTCACTCCTTGGGGTATTGGGGAACATTAGGCTTGACTCCCAGTGCCTGAGGGTAAGAACTGCTTAGAGCAACTGTTATTTCCTTTTGGTGTAATAAACAAGTTTATTACTGATATGCAACTTATCTGTGACTTATTTGCATCTCTAATTATTGCCAAGAACCTGATCAGGGATCAACACCCTAACAAATTGGCGACCATGTGCAGGTGATTTCGATGGTGCAGTTTCACTCATTGCTTAAGAAAATTTCCCTTCCCATTGGGTACAGTAGGTGTGCACTCCTGCATCACCTCTTCCATTATTTTTACCTCCATAGCAACTTGTAAAGTCTGGCTGCTTACTGGGCACAGTCAATGCCGACACACTGCGCCCAATGGCAGTTTTGAATTGCAAGTCTATGTGAGCACAGTAGTCCACCCATCTGCTGGTTTTGCCTGTTGTGGATAGATCCATGACACAGCAACCTCTTACAGGTTCTGATTTTAAGTTTTCCCAATAACTGTTACTGGTACCACAATGGTCACAACATCAAACATATGCACAGACTTGTGACTAGACATCTCTGACCTCCTTGCTGCCCATGGAGGATGGACTGACTTTGCACTGGATGTGATTTAATCTGAAAACCCCATGCTGGGGATTTCAACCCAGTACTCTGAGACAAGACAAACAGTCAAAAGACTTGAGGCTAAAAGGCCGTTGGTCACAGCTCTCTATGCTTCTTTAGAAGCCTCTGAATTGAGGTTTCATTCCCTTGAGCTGCAGTTCTTGTCTCTTAAGAAAGAGATTGGCTTGCAGGCATCTGAAAGTTTGAGAAAAGATCAGACAACTGAAGACTGAAATTCAATCATTGCGATATGAGAAAGAGACTCTTTTGTATTGTTCTGGTGAAGGTGATAAGAGAGAAATTTGTATGTTGAGAGATGAATGTAAAGGTCTGAGACAGGATAAGAGATGTGTTTCAAATGAATGCTTTGTTAAGTAAAACTAACAATCAAATGCAAGAGGACATGGATGAACTCCAAGACAACCTAAAACAGGTAAGTGATAGGTACGTCAATACAAGTCTCAAGTGCATACACTGCTGGGTTCAATTTGGATGTTAGAGTACGCCCAGAGTAAGCAAACCAGTGATGAAGAGTTGGCAAAGTTATATAAATTACAAGCCCAATATGCTGATTTACTGGCACAGGGAGATGAGTTGTCACTGCATCATACTAAACTTAAGTACCTTGAATCCAGGGAGTGAGCAGGTAAGCTGCTAGTAATCCAAATACAACAGGCAGAAACCTCCCGGTATATCCAAGGTCTCTGTTTTTCCTGAGGTGGTCTGGTCAGTACTGATCCTAGAGGGATGGCTACCGTTCTTGGAATATTTTTCCAAAAGCTTTACTCGAAGGATTCCAATATATCCCCATCTCACGAAGACATAGCTCAATACATTGATGTGGTCAATTTTCCAAAGGCATCTGCCACAGAGGTGATCTCCCTGGGGGAACGTATTACCTCCAGAGAGATACAGCTGGCTATAAAACAGTTGCTCCCAGACAAATCCCCTGGACTGGATGGACTACCTAATAATTTGTATAAATCTTGCCAAACAATATTAGTACTGGTCCTGGAAAAGGTCTACATTATTGGTATGACACTGGCTTCTCAGAACAAAATTTTCTAGAAGCATTGATTACTCTCATTCTGAAGCCTGGTGGGAACTCCTTCTACCCTGAAAATTACTGCCCCATCTCTTTGCTTAATTTAGACCTTAGAATTCTGGCAAAGATTTTGGCTAATAGGCTTTCTCCCATTATGGGAGAGCTCATTAATAATGAGCAGGTGGTGTTTATGGCTGGGAGGTACTTGGGAGACCATATGCAGAAGTTGTTGAACCTTATCTTGGTGTCCAGGGACTCAAAAGTACTGGCAGCTTTGGTTTCCCTAGAAAATGAGAAGGCCTTTGACTGAGTCTCCTGGGACTTCCTTTTTGCAACTCTAACCCACTTTGGCCTTCCTGATGGATACCTTAAGTGGATCCAATTACTGTACACCTCTCCAATGGCCAGGGTCTGGTGCAATGGCATTTTCTCCAGTTCATATCCACTTTGTCATGGCACCAGACAGGGATGTCCATTGTCTCCTCTCTTATTTAATTTTTACCTGGAACACTTGATTCGTCAGCTATTGACTTCACAAGACATCAAAGGAATTAGAGTCGGGGAGAAGAGATATGTGTTCTTCGCCTATGCAGACAATTTACTTCTGCAAATAGAGGAGCCACAAGTTACCATCCTCAGTGTCTTAACATAAATTGAGGCTTTCTCTCTAAAGTATTATACTACAAATTGAACTGTTCCAAAACTAAAGTTTTCCCATTGAATAATTGGCTCACTCAGGCTCAAATGACATCCTATTATCTGTCTTGGGAAACTAAATCCCTCATGTATCTAGGTATCAAGGTGACAAGAGATATAACATCACTGGTTACAGAGAACCTAACTGACTTATTGAAAACACTGAAAGCAGATATGGATAGATGGGGGGTGCTCCCCCTTTCTTTGTGGTGATGAATTAGTATTGTTAAGATGAACGTGCTTCCTTGCCTCTTGTATCCCTTGGGAATGTTGGAATGTTTTCTCCCCAAGGTCTGGTTTACTAGGCAGCAAAAAGTCCTCAATGCCTTTATATAGAAGGGGGAAAGGGCTAAGGAGAGCCTACTTTAAACTTGCTGCCCCAAAAATACAGGCAGAACTGGCAGCTGTGGCCTGCGCCCTTGAGTTCATACAACATGGCACCAAGGACACCATCATTTTCGTAGACTCCAATTGGGTCTGCTGCTCCCTCACTGAATTCCTACCATTCTGGTAGAAGAACTCCTTTGCATCTTCTGATGGCACCCCAGTGAAATATAAAGCATTTGTGATTTAAATTCACAAACTGGCCCAACACTTCAAACACAAGCTTTTGGTCAAACAGGAGTTCAGCATGTTTATAGTTCATTTGCATCACCAGGTAAGGAAAAAGGTCTGGCTCCCCATACGATGCACAGGGGAAGTGCCAGACCTCACCCAACAACTAACACACCAAAATCTGGCAAATGGAAAATCATGCGCACAAATGCTCACAGTCTGGGAAGCAAGATCCCAGACCTGTAGGCAATAATGACAATGGCTAAACTGGACATAGTAGCCATTAACAAGACATGGTTTACCAGTAACCACACTTGGGAAACTTCAGTATCTGGCTATGTACTGTTCAGAAGAGACCAGGGTGCAAAAAGGGGGGTGGAGCGGCCCTTCATGTCAATGAAAATATCAAAGCTACAGACATTCATAATACACATAAGGAGCCAGAAGAACTCTGGGTCACCCTGGAAACAGGAAATGGGACAGCCATATGAACTGGGGTTGTCTATAGGCCTCCAGACCAGGGGGAAGATATAGACACATTACTGTTAGAAGATATACAAAATATGACAGCTAAAGGGGAGTTTCTGATAATGGGAGACTTCAACAGGTCAGATACAGATTGGGCAATACCAGCAGGACCATCTGCCAGAACTAGACATATAGTGGATTCCCTGCAGGGGGAGGGCCTCAAACAGCTGGTACAACAGCCCACAAGAGACAGAACTATCCTAGATCTAGTACTGACTAACAGGGAAAGGATCACAGATCTCCAGGTAGAAGGTCACCTGGGGGCCATTGACCATCACATGGTATGGTACAATTTGGCCACTAGAACTAAATGATCAAATTCCAAGGCAAAAATATGGGACTTCAGAGGAGCTGAATTAGACAAGATGACCAACAGAGTTAAGCTAGCCCTGGCAAGAAGAAATACAGGTGAGGGGGTACAGGCAAAGTGAGCAAGCATTAAGGATGCAATACTGGAAGCAACATCCCATTGTGTTAGAGAGAAAAGTAAGTGCAAAAGAAGAAGGAAGCCGCTTTGTTTTCTCAAAAACAGTAGCAGAAAATGTCAGAGCCAAAAGGCTGGCTTTCAGAAAATGTAAGGGAACACAGAGTGATGAAGATAGGGAGGCATACCAAACTCCCCTAAGGGAAGCAGGGAAGGCAGTAAGGCAGGCAAAGGCCCAAACCGAGGAAATGCTAACACAAACAGTAAAAGAAGGTGACAAGACTTTCTATAGATACATTAGTGAAAGGAGAAAGTCCAGAGGGGGTATTGCTAACATCAAAGGGGATAAGGGGGCATGTGAGGAGGAGGACCATGTAAAAGCATCTATCCTAAATAGATACTTCTGCTCAGTATTTATTGAAAAGAAGGTAGGGCAGGGACCACAGCTCAGCACTATGGACACATGGGGAGGGAAGTGTGCACTAGTTCTGTCACAAAAGAAAGGGTCCTATAAGAGCTTGATAAGCTCAGGGTGGACAAGGCAATGGGACCTGATGGTATACATCCCAGGGTAATGAAGGAGCTAAGCGTGGAAATAGCAGAGCCATTATCGGAACTGTTTAGTGAGTCTCTGAGCACAGGAAATGTCCCAGAAGGCTGGAGAGGGGGCTCATGTGATCCCACTCCACAAAAGCAGTAGCAGGGAGGAGGCAGGGAACTAGAGACCAGTCAGTCTTACCTCAGTAGTGGGCAAGATTGTGGAGGCCCTCCTTAAGGAAAGGATAGTGCAACACCTGGAGTCCATAGGAGTACAGGATCCAAGACAGCATGGGTTTACAAAAGGAAGGTCCTGTCAAACTAATCTCATAGATTTCTTTGACTGGGTAACCAGAGTGGTGGACCAAGGGGGGAGCAGTTGATGTCACCTACCTTGACTTCAGCAAAGCTTTCAATATTGTTCCACATAGAAGATTGATTAATAAGCTGGGTAGGCTTGGGGTGGGTCAGAAGTTGGTCAACTGGGTGGCAAACTGGTTGACAGGCAGAAAACAGAGAGTGGTGGTAAAGAGTATACAGTCAGAAGAAATGCAAGTCACAAATGGGGTACCTCAGGGATCAGTCCTGGGGCCAGTCCTCTTCAATATCTTCATCAGTTACATTGCAGATGGACTGGAGGGTAAGGTTTGTCCATTTGCAGATGGACTGGAGGGTAAGGTTTGTCCATTTGCAGATGACACCAAGATCTGCAACAGAGTAGATGATCCAGATGGGGTGGGGTGGGCAGAATGAGAAGAGATCTGGATAAACTGGCAAAATGGTCGGAAGAGTGGCAACTGGGGTTTAATGCAAAGGAGTGCAAAATCATGCACATAGGGAAGAGAAACCCTGAAGCCACCTATAGGCTGGGAGGGGAGTTGCTGGCAGTCACAAGGGAAGAAAGAGACTTGGGCATCATCATCACAGGTGACCTGAAATCATCCAAGCAGACCACTAAAGCAGTAGGTAAGGCTAAGGGATGTTGGGGTGTACTAGTAGGGGTATCACAAGTCAAAAGAGGGAGGTAATAATCTCTCTTTACAAGACACTGGTAAGGCCCCATCTGGAGTACTGCATGCAGTACTGGAGGCCACACCTTCACAAGGGCATTAACCAAATTGAGGCAGTCCACAGAAGGTGGGTCTGAAAGGGAGGATGAGTCTCTTTGTGGATTACGCAAAAGTTGGAAACTGAGTGGATACACAAGAGGGTGTGCACATGATGCGTAGGGACCTGAAGAACCTGCAGGAATGGTCCAAATAGTGGAAACTGTCATTCTGTACAATTAAGTGTAATATTATGCATTTCAGCAAAAAGAATGGGAGAGCAGTGTATTCACTGGGAGGTAGATTCCTGCAAGTAACAGAAGAAGACAAGGACTTAGGCATCATCATTTCACAAGAACTGAAGATGGGGAAGCAGTGTGATGGGGCAGTGGCAAGAGCAAGTTGCATAGGGAGAGTGATCTGGAACAGAGGAGGGAGAGGGGAGATATGATTGAGACTTTTAAATACTTCAAGGGTATCAATAAGGTGCCAGTGGAGAACCTTTTCCAGTTGTAAGAGAGGTCGAGGGTGAGGGGTCATGATTTTCAGATCAAGGGAGGGAAATTTAGGTGTAATTTTAGGAAGTTTTTCTTCATGGAGAGGGTGGTGGACAACTGGAATAGACTGCCTAAGATAGTGGTGGGGGAGAAGAATGTAGGGGGGTTCAAAAGGGCTTGGGATAAACACAAGGGGTTGTTGGAATGGGGGGGGGATCACATAAGAAGCCTAGTCAAATTCTAGGCACACTGGGCAGACTGGGTGGGCCTGGCAGTCCTTTTCTGCCATCACATTTCTATGTATTCCTATGTATGTACACTATCCGAATGTCTGTTGTTTGACCTGAACACCACCTCTGCAGACAGCTTGTCTGTTTACAATATGTGGCCAAACTCAAAGAAGACATTGTAAAGACCCATTTGTACACTGCACATCACACGGGCAAGGCCCAGCAACAATCCAAAATCCAGTTTGACAAACATGCACAAGAAGTGGATTGGCAAGTCAGAGATCAGGTAATGGTACTCAGATTTGTTCACCCTACACGTGCCTTCTCCAATAAATGGGAAGGACCTGACCCCATTGTCAACAAACTCAGTTCCCCAGCCTATCAAGTTAGACTTCTCCAAAACAAGAAACTTACTAACAAATGGTTGCATGCTAACCAACTAAAACTTTACAAAGGAGTATAATTACTTTTCCTAACCCCATTGGGTGGAATTGTACCAAATGACATTTTCTTTTTCCTTACAGGTATCCCTGCAAGATGGCTTTCTTGCATATGATCCTGCTCATCTTAGGTGCTTTCCCCTGCATCCAAGGCATGGTAGAGCACATCCTTCCACATCTATATCATCCTCCTGTTACCACCCCAGAAGGAGTTTAAATTACAGTCCGAAACAAACTGATTACAGTACAGGAAGGTAAAGACACCTACCTCACTGCCTTGATTGTAGTCCCTGACAAATCTACCCTACAAATTGAAAGGCAAACAGATTTCAATGGGCAAACTCTCCCTGTGGCCCGCTTGTCCAAAGGAACCTTCCATGGTTGGCCAAACACCAAAATTGCCCCAAATGGTAGTCTATCTATTCAACAAACCAATTATCGACATTGAGGTTTCTATAATCTTACTGCTCTAATTGACCCTGCCTATTGCAAGAGATTCTCCAAAGACTCCACAAGAGAATACTGTGCACTCAATTCTATGGCCTCAGCTGTCATGTTTTTGGCTGTTATTCCTCCAACAGAAGCAGAACTCCTTGAATGTCCCCCACAGGAACCTGGCCCAAATAGTAGTCTAACTGCAAATTCAGTACCAGGTACTCTTATCAACTGTTTGCAATATATGCATGTTCCTATAATTTTCAATCTCACACATTCGAATATGGCAGAATTTGGTATGTGTTTCACTACTAACACATCAAAGTTTTTCAGTACTATGTTATTAGATAGTCTGGCAGCATACCCGACATGTACACAAGACTCAGTAGCTGGTGTAAACTCTGTAGAACATCTGGGTTTATTTAGATCTAGACCACATTCTTCCATAAAGAAATCCCATTCTTCCAAGAAGAAGTGTGACACAGCTGATGTCACTGGTGCAACAGGCACCCTAACCAGACTCTTTGGCTCCAGCATGTTCATTTGGAACAGGGCAGAGATTGGAGATTGTTGTCATCAGAGATCACTCACAAAATTTCCAGCAGGGTGTAATCAATAAGATAATACCCCCATTGTTACATGGTGTGGATGGACTTAGTCAAGAAGACAGATTCACTATTTACAACATACAAGGCATTGCTAAAAGCTTTACTGACACCAAGGATATGTTAAATCAGCTCACTGCACAAAATAATAAGGAGGCAGACAAGCAATATGTTGCCAGGGAACTCCTGTGTTCTGCTTATGGCTCTAATGTCATAACCACCGTAAATAACCTTTTCCATGATCTAGAATCTAAACGTATTCCAGATATCATTCATGATAGAAAAATTTCAAAATGGTATTGCCCACATTGTAAATCCACTGCATGCATTACAATGTGTATGTCTCAGTCTATTTCCATACCCATATCTACTGCTAGAAACTTAGGCTTTGTAACCAGGCATACCAACAAAGGAATCTGCTTCACTGCTAAATGATGTACTATTCTAGAAACTATGTTTGTGACCTTTACTCTCTTATTACCACACTTTCATCCAAATACATCTTTATTTAATAAAATGGCTACAGATCACTCCATTGGGCACCTTGACGAGGATATCTACAGAGAACGCATCAAATTGCCACCTCTTCTTGTCTTTCATCCAACCCTGGATGCATGGCTTTCACCTCATACGGATTGCTGTGCCTGAAAGGGCTATCATTATTTGTGTCATTGTGATGTTTTTGACATCATCAAACCAGTCTGTGGCTACTCGCCTGACAGCATTGATTGGTCCTTCACATTGGACCAGGACATTACTGCTAATGACACAGATACCCCTGGAGCACGATCAGCACCACCACCACTGGCAAATAGTGAACAACTCTATAAGGCTTATATTGAAGAGGTTCATTGGCTGACTACAAGGCTAACGAATCAATCTTTCACCTGCCTAGTACAACTACAAAAATGGAGGTTGCCAACTGTTAAAATGATTTATAATTCTGATGGACAGTACTGTATTGTCACTAGCCATAAAATGTTCTCCTATTGTCAACGTTTGTGAAATACCACATCCTAACATTTGTTTTGTTCCTCATCAGACCACTGTTATAGGACACACAGTGATTACTCCTGTTCCCATCGTGGAACCTGATATTATTGATGGTGACCCTGAATATTTGCTTGCTCTGTCTCAATATTTACTAATATTTAATGTTCACATTGACCCATTGACATTAAAATCTCTTCTAGAGAAGAAAGATACACATTTCCTACACATCAGTAACAACATCTCTGATGCTGGAGATGCCCTTAATGCTTTTATCAATGATGGTGATTTGAATAATGCACTTTCTAATACCTGGTTAGAAATTACTTTTAAAGGTTTTATTATCATTCAAGCATTTTTGATCTTCTTTTTAATACTAACACTTTGCTGCCTAAGGCATATGCGAAGACAACATCAAGAACAGCTGGACTTCCTTACAAAGCTCATACATTGGGTCTATAAATGGCAGTTGTTCCCACTTCTTTCCCATAGTGTTGTTGTCTTTCCAGTAAGGCAACAGGGGGTGGGGGGAATATTATGTGATGTCTCTGCAACCTAATTGTTATCCCACTGTACACCTTAGACAAACCTTTATGTTACACATAATATGCATATTCTATACTACCATATAGGGCACAGACACTCATCGTACAAGAGTTAGTCTCAGGATATATAATGATTGTAAACCACTTTACTTTCTCTATGCATGGAAACTGCACATAGTAAGCCAAGGTATTCATGTCTTTGCAGTCTTCTGATATTATTTAGTCTGCACTGCCATCTTTTGGATTTATGTATAATCGCACCACATACTTTGTTTTCCATGTACCAGGTATACTCTCATTGTATGTAGCTGACTTAGCACATATTGTATAGGACTAGATAATGCTGTGGAGCCACCTAACTTTTGGCTGATAGGGCTTACTGCATGTATCTAATAATGTTTCATACTAAGGGTAACCATAATGATTATCATAGTATATAATGTAATGTATTACGCATTCCCCTCAGAAACCTTCTTCACTCCTTGTGGTATTGGGGAATGCTAGGTTTGGCTCCCAGTGTTTTTTTTTTAACTTTATTTATCTCCAACCCTGGAAAACTCCTTCAAGCAATCTCTGGAGCTCCCAGCCTCTACCTCCCTCCCTCTGTGACCACTCCTCTCCCCTCGTGTCACCAAGCACCACATCCGGGTCTGAACCCTCTGGAGGTAGGGCCATCCTATCCATCCTGGGCACTCTATCTTATAGGGCAAAGTGGCCAGCACACAAGTCTGGCAAAGAAGAGGAGATAGCCCGGAATTGGGAGTGTGGGCTATGGAAGGTCACAATGCCTTCATCTATCTCCAGGATTGGGGTTTTGATCTCTTTTTCATCCCCCCCCATGGATCCCAGTCAGTAAGGCAGTGTAGTGCCATAGCTCCACCCACCCATGGCATACACCATGCTTGCTCAGTCGGTGATCCTCCAGCCATTGCCAGAGGTCACTCCATGAGCGAGCGCATCCCCCACCCTCCCCCAGGAAGAGAGAGCGCAGTTCTCCAGATGTTTGCTCTCTTCCCCCCGTGGCTCATTCCTGAACTGGGTCACCAGCATGGCATGAGGTGTGGCATCCAGAGCCTCAACCCTCAGTGCCACTGGGCCAGTGGTTCCCAGTGTTTGTTGGTAAGAACTGCTTAGGGCAACTGTGACTTTTTTTTGGTGTAATAAACAAGTTAATTACTGACATAAAACTAGTCTGTGACTCATTTGCATCTCTAATTATCGCCAAGATCCTGATCAGGGCTAGACACCCTAACAAGGAAAAGATGAGGAGAAGGAGGGAGAGACTGAAGAGTCAGGGTAGAACCAGGGGCAGCAGAGCCACTGTAACTGATTATTTTGAGTGCTTTTTGTTTGGACACCAGGGGGAGGAGACCCAGAAGGGGACCACCTCCTCTATCACAACCTTATAGATGGTAGGCACAACTATCTTGGGCAGCAGGCTGCTGACAGGATCCCTGACCATGTCCTCTACCAGAAGTGGGATACAGAGTCTTCACAGACCTTAGAGTCATTTTAAAAATCTGAAGGCTACATAGAGCTTCAACATCATAGCAAAATAATTTTGATCCTTTAAAGGGAGCATTCATAATTGCCTGCTGCACATCATAGGCAAAGCCAGCAACTCTGAGCTAATAATATCTTCTCATGCAAATTCTAGAAGCTGCAACCCCTGGCAGAAGCATGAGAGACATCATAAGCTGACTGCAGAAAATGTTTCCAACCTCAGCACCGGAAGACATTATTTTAAGCAAATCTATATTGGCAGAGCCATCCGGAAAAGCCTGGGCTGCAGTAGGAGCAGCTTTCCACATGCTATTATGATATATGATCATGTGGGCCTGGTAGTTTGCAGTCATAAGTGCCAGTGATGCAGAGGCATACGTATGCTTGCCCATCACATCCAGCCTCCTAGAGTCATAATCAGGAGATAAAGTACCCATATGTCTAGGATCTATAGAACTATCATGAGCAGCCATGATGATGACAGAGTCAGTTTCAGGATGTTTAGCACAGTAAGGCTTAGCAGATGATGCAGGATACTGCTTATCAGCCTCTCTAGGGACTACAGGTAGTGACTTTGGGCTCTACCATGCAGCAAAAGTAGCATCCTCTAATACAGGGTATATGGGTGGAATGATAATGGAAGGGGAACAGGGCACCTCCAAATATTCCATGAGATTCCTTTTAGTGGACCTTTCCTGTTCCACATCAGTGCCCATGGCAGACTGCAACTGCTGTATCATGGTTTGGAAAGATGGTTCCTCAGGAGGAGACCATGGGATATAAACCAAAGAGTCCTTACTATAGGATGAGAAGGTACAATTAAAGTGAGTAGGACACAAACTGTTCTTCACCCTCATATTCCTCCCCTAAATCCATCTCTAAATCCATGAGGTCAAGATTATATTCCATTTCATCATTGTCAGCATGAGCGATGATGGGATTCACCAGAGGGACCAGTGACACTGGTAGCAGCTGAAAGGCAGGAATCTGTGGTTTGCTAATGGAATCTGTTGATGAGGGGGTGGTGCAAGAACCAGAAAACTCTGTCAATGAAACAACTGCCTGCAATGGCAATCCCAGCAGAACATGTTGAATCACTTCAGAGTTCAGCGAACAATGCTAGAACAGCCTGGGAGTCAACAGCACCCTGAAAAGGAGCTGAGACTACTTGTATTGAGGAGCCTTAGCCCAATAATGATGGCATCAAATGACCCATAGTAGTTAGGGTAGCACCTAAGCCAAGCCCCTACATTCTTGTCTCAATGATGGTGGGGAGGCTGTAGTTGACAACTGCCAGAGCATGCATTGATGTGGATGTGTCTTTTTTTAATGGTGGCCAGGACCTTGCCGGTGAAGCAGAACTGTCCTTGTGACTGTATTTGTACTTATGGTCAGATGATGGTGTAGCCTGAGAAAACAACCATTTCTTGTCCTTATTCTTAGACTTTGATGACTGTTTTTCAGCCAGCCATGAGACAGAATTGAAATTATTTAGTAGTTATACTTACCTACCACTACTGTGCACTTCTGATGGAATATACTGTACAATGACTCTTCCTGTTGTTTGCACTATGCTGCATTTGTAACTCTTTTTTGGTATTTCGTGTACTGTTTTTGTACTCGAATTTATCCTTGTGCCATCTTCATGACCTGGGTCGTGCCTGAAAATGGTCCATTGGATCAGTGTGCCTACCCAGTCAACAAACACAAATAAATAAATAAATAGAAACAGATTGTGCGCCCTTTTCCTTCTCCATGGCTTTCAATACCATTAATGTTAGGACATTTTCTAAAGCCTTTCACAGCATCTCCTTGTAGTCAGGTTGAAGCTCTGACAAATCTCACAAGTTCTTCTGTTGTGAGACCTGCCCAGACAGCACACACAAACCACAAGTGTGTCTTCCTTGTACATTTTATATCTGCACTCACAGTATCGAAACAGAGGCTCTTTCAACTTCAGCAGCACACAGAAATGAGGACAGTACGCTAAATAACAAATAGCTTGTTTGATGGTATTTTCTTCAGCAGGTCTGATGAGAATGATCAATGGCAGGAGAAAGAACCGAGGAGTTATGGGGCCACCCACTTTATATACACGTCAATTGTTGCATGTCACTGTGGGCAGCCCCCAGCTAGCAAAATGTTTCCCAGTGGTCCTTACACTGATGGAGTATACCGTAGTTCCAAAAGTGTGGCCTCATTGAGGAAATATTGTCGATAAAGATGTTTTTTTTTTTTTTTTAAACATTTGTTTACTGGGTAAGTACAATGAGCCAAAGGCCCGTTTTCATGTATGACCCGGAGACCATACATATACAGTCAAGATGTTTACAATTAACAGACTCACATCACAATACAAACAACATACATACATTCAAATAAAATAAATAAATTCAAAACAATTACCTAAAACAACAACAATGCAATTTAGCAAGAAAATAGTTTCTTAACCTAATTTTAAAAGTCTGATGACAAACATTTTCATATAAAACAATAGGAAGCTCATTCCAATTTTTAGCAGCAGAGTAAGTAAACGAACCATTCCCCATTTTTGTCTTAGTTTTTGGAACCTTTAGCTTAATTTGTTGACCAGAACGAAGTACCAGTGAATTTATTTTAATGTGTAAAAGTGTATATAATGGAGAATCTGTACCTTGATGAAGAACTGTATCAGTTAATAAACATAAAATGTACAGACAACCCAACCCGGGAGGAAGCCAGGAAGATAGTCTATACAGATCACAATGATGTGTAGAATAGGACAACTTAAAAGTAAATCTACAAATACCATGAAACACATTAGTAAGGAGAGATAATTCTCTGTTAGACAGATTAGTAAAAAGAAATGCATTATAATTCAACTGTGGTAATAAAACACCCTCAGCTATTGTACGTCTTGCTGATAAAGTTAACAGGGATTGAAACTTAAATAATACACCAAGTCTCTGATTAATCTGATGGGAAATAAATTTTACATGATCAGAAAATTTTAGATGTTGATCCAAAAAAACTCCAAGATATTTTAATTGTTTTACTTGCTCCAACCCATTACCCAACAAATCAAAAATGGACAAATTCTGAGATTTATTTAATCTAATCCTAGATCCAAACAACATACATTTTGATTTAGAATAGTTTAATGCCAAACAATTCCCTTTTAACCACGCACATAGGATAGCAAAGTATTTATTTAAGGAATTATTCATAAGTTCAACAGAAACTGAACTTTTATACAAAATAATATCATCTGCATAAATCATGCAATGTGAATCCTTCAATAAAGATGGAACAACATCTACAAATACCGTAAACAACAGAGAGCCCAAAATGGACCCCTGAGGCACCCCCTGTGACAAAATTTTACTAGTTGAAAAAACTCCATTTAGTCCTACTTTAAGTGGACGATCAGACAAATAACTATGAAACCAATCAACAGCAGTCTCAGATAATTTTATTTATTTTTTTGTCTTAAACACATATTACCTTCTGTTTACCTACAGGTCCATTCTGAAACATCATGCTACAAACTGAATATTTGAGTGGGTTAGAATTAATAGGAGTCAGACAAGGTCACGTGATTGCAGCCTGAGCAGAAGCAGCGTTTCCTCATTGCTCCGTCTCCCATCTATCGATATTTTGCTTATGACAACTGATGGAATTTAAAACATTGCTCTTTCTGAAAACGGCTGGTGATATAACAGATTAGAGCAGCTGGATATTGATTTAGCATGCAGGTTTACATGAAAAAGGCTCCTCCTAGGCACTCACCGCCTCTCACGTCAGAAAAGAACAAGGCCGCTAAGTGGGCCAAACAGCAGGCCTCTAGCTCCCCGAAGATATCCTCTGTTCCAATAGCTCTCTCGGAAGAGAGATTTTTGGAAATCATGCAGCCATTACAAGCCGATGTAGCTACGATCTCTGAGGATCTGCAGATGATTAAAAATTCAGTGATGCGAGTAGGGGATTCTGAAGCCAGGGTTGTCTCCCTTGAAAAAAAGCAGGAGAAGTCCGGCCAGGAGAACTTGAGCTTCTCACAAAGGCATAAGAAGTTGGAAGACAAACTAGAGAACTTGGAGCGGCGCAGTAAGCGCAACAACCTGCTTATAATTGGAATTCCAGATCGGGAAGAAGGCAGTGCCCTGATTCTGTTTTTGCAAAAGCTATGTCTAAAAATAGCAGGTCCATCCCCTAATGGTGGGGATTATGTAATCGAAAGGGCTCACCGTGCCCTGCACCCCATGCCACCATGTGGAAGGAACTAGGTGGTACACAGAAGAACTTCAACACAGGCTGTAATCTTCAGCGATTTTTAAGAATTTATTTGTAGAACTCCCAAAATAAAGCAAAATGAACTTAGTCCGACAAATTAAATAACAAGACATAACAAACATAAAGGCACAAACCACGAATAGCAGTCTTCACGTCTTTAACTAGGGCACTTGTTCCAGATGCATTCACTTCACCATCCTGACTGCTACTGATGTTCCATTCGAACTGCTGGCTATATATACGCTATACTAATCACCCATTGGATGAAAGATCCATCAATCATCTGTACTGGACCATTTCTTGAATAAAACAATTATTCTTACATTTTAATCATAAGGAAATGCAATATAACACACTCTAATTGCAAATATGTATAATGGAAGTATTAGTATTTTGTTTAGAAGTCTTTACATTATGTTTGCACAGTAAGTCCTTCCCTCCTAAGCATAAGAGTACCAGCAGTATGGCCGGCCGGCTCCTAGAGAGAAGGAACACAATACAGCCATTCACAAGCTGTTGCACCTTCTGCTAGGTATTACATTTTCTTGGCTCTCCTTCACATTACTGTTGTAAAGAACCATGGAAGCTGTTGTAGCCTAATTTTTAGAGGGTAGAGCACCACAGGAAATGCTTACAAAAGTAAAGAGGGGTTTAGAAAGACAGCTCTCAGTTGCTGATACTGAAAAGGGTTTATAAAGACAACACTCCATATTGGCTGTTTCAGCTCTCAGTTGCTGATACTGAAAAGGGGTTAAAATTATATGTATTTCACCTAGACAGAGAGATAATATATTATTACTGCAGGGAACAGTGCTAATGCCTCTCTAGTGAGTATCAGAGGCTAAAACAGATTTTCTAAGTGTTCACAGCATTTGCGAGCTGCTCAAAGGTGCGCACGTTCATGCAGCTCGTAACAAACCGTCGTGAAGGAGTGCTTTACTCAGCGCAAGCTCCTGGGGTACAAAAACGTAAGGAAAATACTTTTTTAGTAAGAAAACAATAAAAACATGTAGAAAAACTCTTGTTTTGAGCAAAGAAACGAGGTTTTGAGGTGACCTGCCTCATTATGGCCATTTAAAGGGGCCCATACATATTTAAGATACAATTTTGCTTTGTAGTTTGGCAAATATTATTTTAGTCAGCCAGAAATACACAATAGACAGAGACAATGAATAACAGCTAATTGCATAGGTGGCCAGTCTATGCATAAAAACAAAAGAAACCATAAAGACAAGGACGATATAAGGACGATGGGAAGGGGGTTCTGGCTAACAGCATCAATATCTGTCCATTACAAAGCATAAAACCTACAACACTAGATCACCCTTTGACAGTCTCCTCCCACCTCAAAATAACAAAAGATACTGATTGTCAGTGTCATTTGTTTATATTGTTAGAACAGATCTCTTACTATAAGAGATGGAGCCGAAGCCCACCCACTCCTCAGGCTCCACCTCGAGGTCCCAGTTTTGTTTTTATTCATATAGTAACAAATGTTATTTGCTGCTATATAAACAAAAATGCCAATCGCATAACTAACATTATTTTATATCTACTTTACCCCGAGGTCTGTAGTAGTATGGTCATAGCCATACCTTGACATAAAATCCGCATTTTTATGTTCATTGCCTTTCTGATGTTTTATTTTGAAACAATATGGCTGTAATGCTAGGTACCATCTCTTTATTCAGGGGTTAAGGTCCTTCATAACATTAAGCCAACATAAAGGGTTATGGTCTGTCCATAACTCAAACTCAGCTCCCCATAAGTAAAATCTTAATGTCTCTATGGCCCAGCGTACTGCCAAACATTCTTTCTTAATGGTGGAATACTTGACTTCTCTCTCATGCAGCTTTCTACTAATATAGATGATAGGATGTTCTTCCCCATCTATAATTTGAGATAATACAGCTCCTATACCAGAATTTGATGCATCTGTTTGTAATATGAAAGGCACTGTAAAGTCTGGTGAACGTAGAACTGGGAATGAACATAATATTGCTTTGATTGTTGTGAAGGCTTCTTCACAATCTGGTGTCCACGTCACCTTTTCGGGCAGACGTTTCTTTGTTAACTCGGTGAGATGGTTAGCAATCATAGAAAAACTGGGGACGAAACGCCTATAACAACTGGCAGTCCTAAGAAAGACCTTACATCTTTTTTAGTTACTGGCCTTGGGCTATTTGCTACAGCCTCAATTTTAGATTTTATGGGTTTTACCAGGCCCCCACCTATTTGAAAGCCTGGATACTCAGTTTCTTTCATGGCCAGTGAACACTTGTTTGGGTTGACTGTTAAGCCAGCAGAGGTAATGACTTTCAGTACTGTCGCTAGGTGAAGTAGATGGTCTGACCATGTGTTGCTAAAAATCACCACATCATCCATGTAAGCAGTGCTATATGCAGAATGTGGTAAAAGGAGTTTGTCCATGAGCCGTTGAAAAGTTGCTGGGGCCCCATGGAGTCCAAATGGCATGACAGTAAATTGGTATAGGCCAAGTGGGGTACTAAAAGCTGTTTTCTCCTTGTCCTTCGGACTTAAAGGAATTTTCCAATATCCCTTGGTGAGGTCAAGGGTTGAAATATATTGTGCTTTTCCTAAATGGTCAAGAATTTCATCAACGCGGGGCATCGGATAACTATCAAATTTGGATATATCATTTAGTTTTCTAAAATTTAGACAGATCCGAACCCCACCCTCCTTTTTGCTTACAATGACCATGGGGAAATTCCAATCACTGTGAGAAGACTCAATAATACCTAATTGCTGCATTTTCTTCAGTTCCTTTTCCACTTCAGGTCTTAGCCTCTCTGGAATTCTGTAAGGCCTTACTCTTATAGGTTCTTTCTGGGTTGTTTCTATATTGTGATGAACATTTACCACCCTACCAGGTATTCCTGTAAAATAACTAGCAAAGGGTTGCAGCATAGTATATAATTCTGCCTTTTGCTGACTAGCCAGTTCAGGGTTCATATTAAGTTCATTGATGCCACCCTTCACTTCTAGGCATTGGTGCACTATGTCCAATTCACTGATAGGAGTTTCAGGACGGATAAAACACACAGGGAGATCTTTCCTTTCTACCCATTTCTTTAGTAGGTTGACATGGAATATATTAAATCTTTTTGTTTTATCTGGCAATTTGATCTGGTAGGTAATAGGGCCTGTTCATCTAACCACTGTATACGGGCCTTGCCACTTCATATATAACTTGTTATCTGATGATGGAAGTAATAGTAGTACTTTTTCACCTTCTTGGAATTCTTTAAGTTTTGTACCTTTGTCATAATATAGCTTTTGTATTCCTTGTTGTTTGCTATAAACCTGATGAGCAAGTTCTATATATCTAGATAACTTCCTTATAAGGTGAGATATATAATCACTAGGATCTTGGCCCTGCGAAGTTTGCCCATCTTCCCACTGTTCTTTTATCAGGTCTAGTGGACCTAGAGGGTTACGGCCATAGAGTAACTCGAAAGGAGAAAACCCTGTGGAGGCTTGTGGTACTTCCCTATATGCAAACATTAAATAGGGGAGTAATGCATCCCATTTGCAGCCTTCCTCCTGACAAAATTTTTGCAACATTTTCTTAAGTGTCTGGTTGAAACATTCCACTAGACCATCTGTTTGTGGGTGATATGGGGTGGTGTGAATGGTAGAGATACCTAAGATGTTATATAATCTTTTTAGTAGGAGAGAGCAAAGGTTACTGCCCCTGTCAGTTAAAATCTCTTTTGGTATGCCTGTTCTACTAAAAAGTTTGCCTAGTTCCTCTGCTATTCTTGGAGCAGTGATAGTGCGTAAAGAAATAGCCTCTGGGTATTTAGTAGTGTGATCACACACTACTAGTATGTATTGATTACCCTTTGAACTTTTGAAGTGGACCAACTATGTCCATGGCTATTCGCTCAAAAGGGTAGTTATTAGTGTAATGGTAACAGGGTACTTATCACTTTTATTTAACCTAGCCACCTTTGGACATTCTGTGCAACTTTACAGAAATCCGCCACCTGCTCATGAATACCAGGCCAGAAAAAACGATATAATAATCGATTTAATGTGCGGTGTCTACCTAAATGTCCAGCTAAGGGTATATCATGGGCTAATTCTAATAATTGTTGTCTGTATTTGCTGGGCACCACTAACTGGTCTATTATTTCCCCAGTTTTTGGGTTTACACATCTACGATACAACAAACCATTATGCATTTTATATTTGTCTTCTTTACCATCACTCAATTGTGAAAAATAGTCCTTTAAACTAGGATCTTGTTGTTGTGCAGTCTTAAAGTCACTTGTTGATACCATGGAATCAGTGTTCATATTAGGCTTCTTGTTGTGTTCTTGATTCCACTGCTTCTTGTCTTTCCGTTTCTGTGCCTTTGACTTCTTGGTCTTCTTGGTGTCCCCATAAATATCAGAAGAGAAAGGAAATATCTGTTCCAGGTCTTCTTTCGTCTGAGATCTGGTTACCATGGCAACTAGGTTGTTAGATATTAAAGTCTGGAAGTAAGGATAATCATGCCCAATCAATACAGGGACTGGTAAGTTAGGAACAGCACCCACCTGGATGTTATGTGTATGTCCCTGTACCATTATGTCTAGATTATAAAGAGGGTAATAATGAGTGTCCCCGTGTATACATGTCACTCTAGTTGTTTGAGGCTTATCTTTAGAAGTTGTTTTTAATAAGGTGCTTTGTAGAAGAGTCTGTCTGCTCCCTGAATCAAGAAGGCCATATACAGTACTTTGCCTGATTTGAACTGGTAACATATAGTGCCCCCAGTTGGCTAAAGCTAAGTGTGTGGATTCAGATTTTCTTTTAGGACAAAATCGTGCTACGTGTCCCTTACCACCACATTCATGACAGATGATGTCTGGATTATATCCTCTTTGCACCCTGGGGTATGCCTTTGTCACTATTGGTTGATTTGTCAGAGAAGAAGAAGAAGAAGATACAGTCTGTCTGGGTACAGTGGGAGGATGGCTATGTGGTAAAGTCCCCTTTGGTCATGAAGATCTGGCAGCAATAAAGTCTTCTGCAAGACGGATCGCAGCATCAGAGGTCTCTGGTCGATGTTCTTTCACCCACAGTTGAACATCTTGTGGGAGAATCTTGATGAATTGTTCCAACACAATGGTCTCCAGGATCTGGTCAAGTGTCCAGGTAGTTGGCTGGAGCCACTTAAGGCATAAGTCCTTTAATCATACATAGGTGTCCTGAGGGTTGTCTGCATTCAGATATTTAAAGGTTCAAAACCATTGGTGGTAAGTCTCAGTGTTTATATCATAACGTTTCAAGATAGCAGCTTTTATTTGATCATAATTATTTGTGTGTGCCACCTCCACATGACTGTATGCAAGTTGAGCTTTTCTGGTTAAGTAAAGGGCCAGACGAATCACCCACTGATCTCTGGGTCATATACATGCTGTAGCAACTCTTTTGAAAGTCATAATGTAAGCTTCGATATCATCAGAGTCTGTTAATTTTACTAGTTTAATATCTTTATGTCCAACCGCTGGTTGATCTGACAGTCTATTGACACCCAGAGCTTGTATTGCCCTCAGGGTATCAGCCCGTCTGGCCTCATACTCTTTCTTATCCAGTTCCCTTTGTTTTGCCATTTCCATCTGGTGCATACATAACCACCTTACCAGTTCATGTGTCTCCGGGGGAGAATCTCCTCTCCTGTTCCACCTCCACTTGCCTGTACCTCAGATTCTTCTTCTACCTGAGAAATCGGTTTCCCTTCCTTCTTTCTCACAACTGGCTCCATGCCAGGAATCAAAGGTAAATGAAAGGCTGCAGAAACTGAGCGAGTAACAATCTTAGGAAAAGTACCAGAATCCATCTGTTCCTTCTGCATACAGAGTCCACAAGAGTCTTGTACAGACTCACCAATTAATTATAACCAGCATCCCACTGCTGACACCATGTGGAAGGAACTAGGTGGTACACAGAAGAACTTCAACACAGGCTGTAATCTTCAGCAATTTTTAGGAATTTATTTGTAGAACTCCAAAATAAAGCAAAACAAACTTAGTCCGACAAATTAAATAACAAGGCATAACAAACATAAAGGCACAAACCACGAATAGCAGTCTTCATGTCTTTAACTAAGGCACTAGTTCCAGATGCATTCACTTCACCATCCTGACTGCTACTGATGTTCCATTTGAACTGCTGGCTATATATACTCTATACTAATCACCCATTGGATGAAAGATCCATCAATCATCTGTACTGGACCATTTCTTGAATAAAACAATTATTCTTACATTTTAATCATAAAGAAATGCATTATAACACACTCTAATTGCAAATATGTATAATGGAAGTATTAGTATTTTGTTTAGAAGTCTTTACATTATGTTTGCACAGTAAGTCCCTCCCTCCTAAGCATAAGAGTACCAGCAGTATGGCCGGCAGGCTCCTAGAGAGAAGGAACACAATACAGCCATTAACAAGCTGCTGCAACTTCTGCCAGGTATTACATTTTCTTGGCTCTCCTTCACATTACTGTTGTAAAGAACCATGGAAGCTGTTGTAGCCTAATTTTTAGAAGGTAGAGCACCACAGGAAATGCTTACAAAAGTAAAGAGGGGTTTAGAAAGACAGCTCTCAGTTGCTGATACTGAAAAGGGTTTATAAAGACAACACTCCATATTGGCTGTTTCAGCTCTCAGTTGCTGATACTGAAAAGGGGTTAAAATTATATGTATTTCACCTAGACAGAGAGATAACATATTATTACTGCAGGGAACAGTGCTAATGCCTCTCTAGTGAGTTTCAGAGGCTAAAACGGCTTTCCTAAGCATTCGCGGCATTTGCGAGCTCTACGAAGGTGCGCACGTTCGTGCAGCTCATAACAAGCCATCGCGAAGGAGTGCTTTACTCAGCGCAAGCTCCTGGGATATGAAAATGTAAGGAAAAAGCCTTTTTTAGGAAGAAAACAATAAAAGCATGTAGAAAAACTCTTGTTTTGAGCAAAGAAAGGGGGTTTTGAGGTGACCTGCCTCATTATGGCCATTTAAAGGGGCCATACATATCTAAGATACAATTTTGCTTTGTAGTTTGGCAAATATTATTTTAGTCAGCCAGAAATACACAATAGACAGAGACAACGAATAACAGCTAATTGCATAGGTGGCCAGTCTATGCATAAACACAAAACAAAAGAAACCATAAAGACAAGGACGATATAAGGACAATGGGGGGTTTCTGGCTAACAGAATCAATATCTGTCCATTACAAAGCATAAAACCTACAACACTAGATCACCTTTTGACACACCGGCAAGTCTGCCTCACAGACCGATTATTTTTAAATTACTAAACTTCCTCGACAAGCAACATATCCTCGCGAAAGTTAGGGAGACTCGAGAGGTGACCTGGGAGGATCGGAAGATCCATATCACACAAGATCTCCAGCATTCTGTATGACTGAGGCAATAGGGATTACACCCGCTGGTGTCAAAATTGATGGCAGCTGGTAAACCTTTTAGAGTTAAATACCCGGCGATCCTTCTAGTCAAGCATGACGATAAGTGACTCTCTTTCGATACTCCTGATCAGGCAATGCAAGGTTTAAAAGAACTGTTTCCCGATCTATACAAGTGACCAGGGGAATGGCGTGATAAGGTGGCTGTGATCAGATGAGGGATGAGACTGTAGTTTAATTAATGTGCTCTGTCCTCCCATGACAGCTCTATATAGGAGAGTTGAGTAGTGTGGATTTGATCCCTTGTCCCAGAGGCCTGGATTCCTAAAATGGGGATGGAGCAATGATGTATGTCTTTAACTGCCCTCCAGGAGTTTCACGATATGTGGAAGATGTGTTCCAAATTTTCGTTTCTGCATTCCGTTTGTTTTATTTACTTGGGGCACTAAGTGGTTAATTGCACTTCGTTTCTTTAATGCGGCTTTGTTTGTGATGAAAGCAAGCATTGACTGAAGGACAATGGGGGTTTTGTATCTCCCGAGTGAAGAAAGGAATTTTCTTGAGGTCAGATTGTCTCACTGCATCCGGAGCACTGGTGGCGTACTCCCTTGTTTCTTAAGTTCATGCAGACGTTATATCTTGAGCAGCAAGTGGTCCTCCTGTCATTCAATTGAGAGACTTTTGTCTGGACATTTGGGCTGAATGACACTACACGGCTAGTGCATCGGGGTTTGTTCCTTTCCTTCCTTTAATGGAGTTATAATGTTTTTGAGTTATCGAAGGGACATATCCTTTAGATGGGATTTGGTCCTGGAGGTTTTCTATATTCATTATTAGTAAGACATAATCATCTTCTAAATATGGGAATGCTGGTCTATTTTGTCTTATTTAAGGAAGCAGATTAAATAGGGAGAAGGGGATTATCTTCACCTGTTACCAGCGTAAATAAATAGTTATGAGGGTAACGTAGCTGATTAGGGTAGTTTAACACTGGTTTCTAATTATGTACTAACTTTTGTTGGTTGCTGATATTGAATTGCAATGTTAGTGGAAACTATAGAATAATTTTTCATAGATACCAATTCAGTATCAGGGTACTGAGCAATCTTTTTTTTTTTCTTTTGTTAATTTTTTTTTCTTTATGTTTTAAGTTAATATACTACATGTTCGATAGTAGGGTACAATGTTACTGTTAATATAGATAAATACAGGGCGGGGACTATATTATATTAGAAATAGTATCATTAGCAGGCATTCTTACTGTTTCAGATTCAGAATGATTGGTATTGAAGACATAGTGGGGGGGCATACGGGGACTGGAATGTTTCTTTTAGGCTTGCACTGTAACATCATGTGGCAGCTATACAGTGGTAGTGCAGTTAGTTCGAACTGGAGGTGGTTCTTAGTGTTTTGAGATTATTGCTTTAAGAGTTTTATTTTTTGGGGGTAGTGTTGTTTTGTGGGGAGGTATATATCTGATACTAGGGAGTGGGTATTGTATTGGTAATGGGGGGATGACCAAATACTGCCTTGCTTTGTTCTTAATGACTATTAAGGTTGTTCTGCTGGGATTTATTTCTGTTAGAATCTGAGTAGTCAATATAGTTTTGTAAGTTGGAATATTAAAGAGGCTAAAGATAGGGGTAAAAGACAAATGATACTGAAACATCTGTTTCATCTTCGAGTAGGAATAGCTTGTCTCCAAGAAACTCATTTGAGGCGGAGGACAGCTCCCTTTTCAAAAAGCAGTGGGCGGGACAAGCTTTTGGATCAGGGATATCAACCAATAAAGGTGGGGGTAGTGATTCTAGTAGCAAAAAATGTCCCATTTAGATTAACCCAAGAGATCTGGGATCCAGGGGGCCGTTACATTTTGATACCTGGTATACTGGAATCTCAACCAGTTTTGTTTGGTGCAATCTACGGCCCAAACATTGACTCCCCTTCATTTTTTGTACAATTACTGAACCTTGTGGTGACCAACCCCCCGGAGTTAACGATACTAGGTGGGGACTGGAACCTTGTCACCCAAAGAGAATTGGATAGGTCAGACCACAAGAAGTGTGGCCTATCCCCAGCTCAAAGGGCTCTGAATGATTTGATTAGAGGACCTGGCTTGATTGATGCATGGAGAGTCCTAAATCCTACAGAGAGGCAATATACCTTTTTTCCCCCTCCCCATGGTACCTATTCCCAAATTGTTTATTTCCTTATAAGCTCTTCAGCCCTGCCTGGTGTGCTAGATGTGGGGATTCATGCTAGAGTCCTGTCAGACCATGCACCCATTAGCATTAATTACTTGTTAGGGTCAGGAGTTAAACAATCCTTCCAGTGGTGGCTGAATACTCAGTTGCTTCATAACACGGTGTCACTGAGTCACATTAAGGAGTTTATTACATTTTTTATCAATTATAATAAGGGATCAGTTGACAAGTATGATTTGATGTGGGCAGCTTTAAAATGCTCCTTAAGGGGAGAATTTATTCGAATGGCGACAATAAGAGTTTGTCAACAAAGGGCTCAGATGGATGCTCTCCTTACTTCGATCAAAAGCCTGGAACATACCCTTTCTTGACATTACTCGGCCGATGACTGGGCTAGATTGCATCAGTTGCAGGCTCAGTAAGTAGGTCTGATCTTGCAGAAGGTGGAGCTGTCTCTCCATCAAACTAAGTTAAAGTATCTAGAGACAGGAGAAAGAGCAGGGAAACTACTTGCACTTCATATTCAGCAATTGGAAACTTCACAGTTTATTCCCAGAATTTGTTTTGCACAAGATGGACAAGTGTCTACTGATCCTATTGAGATAGCGGAGGGTTTTAGACAGTACTTCCAAGAACTTTATGAGGTTGATCCTTTCTTATGCCCCTCTAGGGCTGATATAAATCAATATCTTAATTCAATAACATTGCCTAAAATATCTAATGCAGAGGCAACCTCATTGAGTGCCTGTATCTCCACCGCAAAAATCCAACTGGCCATAGAACAATTGCCTGTTGATAAACCTCCAGGCCCTGATAGTTTACCAAATAATCTATACAAGGCATGTCACATCTGTTTTAATTCCAATGCTGAGTGAGGTATTTAATTATTGTTATGATAAGGGTATATCAGACCTTAGCTTTCAGGAGGCTGTGATAACCTTAATTTTAAAACCACGGAAGGACCCTTTAAGTCTTAGAATTTACCGCCCTATATTTTTGCTCAACTCCGATGTCAAAATACTGGCAAAAATTCTGGCCAATAGACTCTTGAAGGTAATGGGCAATCTTATAGGCCATGAGCAGGTTGAGTTTATGGCAGGGAGATCATCTGTGGATCATATGTGGAAACTCTTACACCTTATTTCCGCGTCCAGGGATTCCAACATGCCAATGGCATTGGTGTCTTTAGACGCAGAAAAAGCATTTGACAGGGTCTCCTGGGATTTCCTCTTCACTACCCTAACCCGCTTTAGATTGCCTGAAGCTTTTCTTAAGTGGGTACAGCTTTTGTATATTTCCCCATCAGCTAGAATTAGATGTAATGGTGTACTCTCTGTTCCCTTCCAACTTTTCCGGGGTACAAGGCAGGGATGCCCCTTGTCCCCTTTACTTTTTAACTTTTATTTAGAACCCCTGATCAGAAGGTTGTCAGCTAATCCAATAATTACAGGTATTCAGGTAGGTAGCACAAGATATACGCTCTCAGCATATGCAGATGATATATTACTGCATGTTGAGAACCCTCAACTGACTATCCCGGTTTTACTCTCTGTTATCGAGGAATTTTCAAAGATATCATTTTATAAATTGAATTGGTCTAAAACTAAAGTTTTTCCTTTAAATGGCAGAGTAATGAAGGCGGAACTAGCTTCTTATTGCCTCTCAAGGGAAGCAAAGTCCCTAACATATTTGGGTATTAGAGTCTCTAGGGATATAGGATTAATGATTAAGGATAACCTTTCCAACTTACTTAAAACTTTATCCGCAGACATGGAGAGATGGAGATTACTTCCTCTTTCCTTGTGGGGAAGACTAAACACTATTAAAATGAATGTATTACCGAGGATTTTATATCCAACTGGGATGTTGGGATGCTTTCTTCCCAAAGTGTGGTTTGCCAGGCTTCAAAGAATGGTTAGTGGCTTTATATGGAGAGAGAAAGGAGTTTGTGGGCTTATTTTAAACTAATGGCTCCTAAGCATCATGGAGGCCTTGTGGCCCCCTCTTTCTTCTTATATTATACTGCTTATCATCTCAGTAAGTTAGCACTTCGGACCAAAATTATGGGCAGCTAGAATATTCCCCCCGTGGTTGAGTATAGAGAAACATTTGGCAGCTAAATGCAACTGTTCGTTATCTGCACTTTTGTATGTTACTCCTTCTTATATACCCAGATCCCTTAATAATACTCCCATAGGATGGTCCTTTAAGGCCCTCCATCAACTCCAGAAGAATCTTGGAGTAAGATGGTACCAGTCATTTGAGCAGCCTATCATATGTAATCCGCATTTTAAGATTGGAAATAACCCAATACCTTCTACCTTTTGGCTTCAGATTAACAACTATAGGGTCTCTGACCTATTTTTGAATGGGAGACCGATCCCTTTTGACCACCTTCAAAGGAATATTAGAGTTCAAGATACTTATGCATTTAAGTATGCACAAGTTAGTAAGGCTCTTGCTTCCTTTTTTTACAGTATTCCCAAGATAGATTCAACTGTTGAGGATGTGTCTGTAATCCTCCAAGTAGCTAACCAGCCCCATCCCATTTCCAATACTTATAAGATACATAGATACATAGATACATAGACAGTGTCAGCAGATAAGGGCCTGTGACCCACCCAGTCTGCCCATTTGAGCTTGTAAGTTCAGTTTGTTTTCCTAGAAGTCTGTTGCCCCTTACCCCTGACCTCCAGAATTCCTTTATGTCTATCCCATGCATTCTTAAATCCCATGATTGTTTCAGCCCCCACCACTTCCTCTGGCAGGGTGTTCCACTTGTCCACCACCGTTCTGTGAAGAAATTCTTCTCATGTTTCCTCTGAATCGTCCTCCCTCCAACTTTATCCCATGCCCTCTAGTCCTGGAACATCTTTTTCGCTTAAAAATAGTGTTTTCCTGCACCCTGTTCCTCCCTGTAAGATACTTGTATGTCTCTATCATATCCCCTCTCTCCCTCCTCTCCTCCAGGGAGTACATGTTCAGTTCCTTCAAGGACTTGTGATGCAATCCATGCACCATCTTTGTTGCCCTCCTCTGAACCTTCTCTACCCTGTCTATGTCCTTACGTAGGTATGGTCTCCAGAACTGTACACTGTACTCCAGGTGGGGCCTCACTAGTGTCTTGTATAGCGGAATTATGACCTCCCTTTTCCTGCTGGTGATGCCCCTGCCTATACATCCCAGCATCCTATTTGCTTTACCTGCTGCCTTGTCACACTGTTTCCTACCTTGAGGTCATCAGAGATAACAACCCCAAGATCCCTTTCCTGCTTGGTGCATGCTATATCCTCACCCCCAACTGATATATTGTGCCAGGGTTTTGTGCCCCATATGCATTATCTTGCACTTCTTTGCATTGAATTTCAACTGCCAAACCCTGACCATTCTTCAAGTTTCTGCAGGTCTTTCTCATTCTGTCTACACCCTCTGGTGTGTCTACTCTGTTACAGAGCTTTGTGTCATCAGCGAACAGTGAAATTCTGCCTTCTAGGTCTTGTGCAATGTCACTGATGAAGATGTTGAATAGGATCGGTCCCAGCACTGATCCCTCTGGTACCTCACTGGTCACTCTTCCCTCTGTGGAGTGACAGCCATTTACCACCACCCTCTGTGTCCTGCCACCCAGCCAGTTACCTACCCATCACACTACTGTCCTGCCCACAACCATATTCCCCAGTTTGTGTAATAGTCTTCTATGTGGCACAGTGTCAAAGGCCTTGCTGAAGTCCAGATAGGCCATGTCCACTGCCCTCCCCTGATCCACCTCCCTAGTCACCCAGTCAAAAAATTCAATGAGGTTGGTCTGACATGACCTCCCCCTGGTGAAACCATGCTGCCTTGGGTTCTGTAGTCCATTGACAACTAGATGTTCCACCAATCTCTCCTTCAGTAGTGCTTCCATGATCTTCCCCACTACCAAGGTGAGGCTGACTGGTCTGTAGTTCCCTGCTTCCTCTTTGTTCCCACTTTTGTATAGGGGACTACATCTGCTGTCCTCCAGTCTTGGGTACCTCCCCTGTATCCAGTGATCGGCTAAACAGGATAGCCAGAGGTTCAGCCACCACCTCTCTTAGTTCTTTAAGGACCCTGGGGTGCACCCCATCTCGCCCCATTGCTTTATCAACTCTTATTACTTCCGGTTCCTTCAGGACCCTTTCTCATGTAAAGGGACTTGTGTCCATTTCTGCACCATTCTCACCCCTTGTACTCCCTTCAGACCCATTACCCTCCTCTTCCTCAGTAAAGACTGAGCAGAAATACCTGTTCAATATGTCAGCTTTACTGTTGTCATCCTCCACTTTGCCCCATCCTCCCCTTCAGTCTCACTATCCCTCCCTTTGTCTTTCTTTTTTCACTTATGTACCTGTAAAAGGTTTTGTCCCCTCTACCCACTGATTTTGCAATGTGTTCTTCTGTCTGAGCTTTGGCTTCCCTTACTGACCTTCCTGCCTCCCTTTGCTTCTCCTGGTACTTCTCCCTATCCCTTCTGCCTGTGTCTTTTGTATTGCCTGAATGCAATCTTTTTGGCTTTCACTTTCTTTTGCTACCTCTTTGGAAACCATAATGGTCTCTCTTCCTTTTCCTCTTGCTAACCTGCTTAATGACATAATTCTGTTGTTCTTGTAATCCCCATTTTAAATACTGCCCACTGTTCCTCAACCCCTGATTCCTTTCCCATTCCCCTTAATTCCTCTTTCAAGTATCTCCCCATTTTCCCAAAGTCTGTCCCTAAAATCCAGGATACGTGTTTTTGTGTGGTTTGGTTCTGCTCTTTCTGTGATTTCAAACCACAATGACTGGTGGTCACTGTTTCCCAGGTGCTCCCCCACTGTTACCGCCATCACACTGTCCCTGTTTGTGAGCACAAGGTCCAGTATTGCCTTCTGCCAAGTTGGTTCCATGACCAGTTGCTTGAGGAAGGCACTCTGAAGGGAGTCCAGGATAAATCTGCTCCTAGTTGATGCTGCTGCTGGGATGCTCCAGTCCACATCTGGAATATTGAAGTCTCCAACCAGTACTACCTCACCTTGTCTGCCATCCTTTGGATGGCTAGCATCAACTCATCTGTTTCTTCCTCCTGGGCTGGTGGTCTATAGACCACACCTGTGTGGATGGCTGTCCCATTTTCCTTTCCAGCTTAACCCACAGTATCTCTCCCCCATTTTGTTCCTCCTGGATCTCTGTGGCCCTTATGTCATTTTTCACATACAATGCCACTCCTTCTCCCTTCCTGCCTGCTCTGTCTCTTCTGAATATGTTGTAGCCAGGTATGGCCATCTCCCAGTCGTGGATATCATTACACCAGGTTTCAGTGATGTCCACAATGTCCAGGTCTGACTGTACCATGACAGCCTCCAGATCTTCCATCTTGTTGCTAAGGCTCCTGGCATTTGCACACATGGCTTTCCATGATTTGACCTCCCTAGACTGTTTCACTGTTCTGCTCCAGCCCCTTCCTTGGTTGTCATTTATCCCTGGTTCTCCTTGCTGTCTGCCCTTCTCCTGAATTTTGCCCCTCTTCTGCTTATCCACCTCTTGGGCACTAATCTCCATCTTTTGCACACTGCTTTGCAGAGATAGCCACTCCTCTGGTTCACTGGTTCCACTGCTAGCTGTGGGGGGTGAGCAAGTAGGTACCCTCCTTGCTGGCCTGCCACCCCCTTTGCTAGTTTAAATGCTTGTCAATAGCATTTAACTTATCATTGAGTGCTTGATTCTCTCCAGGATGGATGCAGGCCGTCAGGCTTGAACAAACCTACATCCCTCCAGGTGGGTCCCCAGTCACCAATGAATCCAAACCCTTCCTCACAGCACCAGTTCTTCAACCATGAGTTAAAGTTCCTTGCATGCACTTTATGTTCTCCCTTGCCTCTCACAGGTAGTACTTCTGAGAAAGTGACAGAAGTAGCTACTTGCTTGAGACCCTCCCCAGTTTCCTAAACTCTTCCTGAACTTCCTTTGGCTCCCCATTTGCCAGGTCATTAGTACCTAGGTGGATAATGACATCCAGCTCACCCTCCTGTCTTGCCTTCCCAGTGATCCCCAGGATCTTCCTTCCATCCCTCCATGCCGTGGCACCTGGTAGGCACCTCACCTCCCTGTCCTCCCACTCCTGTGTTCCTAGCTGGATCCCTCTTATGATGGAGTTCCCCACCAGGATTTGCTTCCTCCTCCTCTGGGGTCCACTGCTTTCCCCGCTGAGGTCACCTCCTTGCCTAACCTCCACATCCTTTCCTTCCACTTCTCTGGGTACCTCTATTTGGTTGTCCTCATTTACCAGTGTGGCATATGAGTTCTTGAGTGGAATAGGATCTGGGATGTGCCTCTGCCTGATTGCTCTAACCCTCCCTGAGCCCACTGTCATCCAAGTGCTCCTCATTCTCGGCATCCTTTGAGGCAGTTGCATTGGACTGGGTGGTCCCTGGATAGGGTGATGGTACTCCTGACCCACTTTACTTCTGCTCTGAGTCTGGCTACCTCATCCCACAGTCCAGAGAGATGCATGCAGATAGGGCAGCACCTCAGTGTCCAGAAGGTCTGCTCTGAATATGGTTGCCCTGCAGCCACTGCATTGCACCACTCCCCACATTATACTGCAATTCCACTACTTGTCTGCTACTGAAGCTCTCCTAGTTCCCTTTTTATTAATTTACTGTACTAAAAATCCTGCCACTGATCCTCAGATAATTTTTTTTAAAGAAAAAGAAACCAATAAATAAATAAATGAGTCAAAACACTTGTCGTGCTGAGGGTGGGCTTCTTCCCCCTTATGCCCCTCCTACTTCACACCCCTTACTATACCCTGTGTTTAGCTCCTGTCAATCAGATTTAACAGGGCATATAATTAAGAGTTGGGGAAAGGGAGAGAGGGGGAAAATTTGCAGCAATTAAAGACAGCACAGAATTACACCACCACTATGTTTTAAATTTTCAACAGCCCAAAAACAATTATAAGTAAAGACAACAAAGAAAGTATAATGTCACTAAAAGCCCACAATCTAAGTTTAAAAGAAAAATAGCAATTACCAGTTACTCTAAAGCACTGAATTGAATATGTTTCCTTCCTTCCCCTTCTGGCTTCTTCTGAGAAAAAAAAAATCTTAAGACCCTCCAAGTATTGGACTCTAAATTACCAACTGGGATTTGTTACTATTGGACACAGGAACTGGGAATCCCTGTGGATACTGATTTATGGGAAAACTCTGGCAGACATCTTATAAATGTATAAAACAGGATAAACTCCATTTAGTCCACTTTAACATTATGCATAACCTCTATCTTACACCAATAAGGATTTTTAAAATGGGCAAATTGATTTCGCCGGATTGTGGTCGATGCAAGAGTGATATTGGTTCCCTTTACCATATGGTATGGAGTTGTCCCAAAGTGCAGGGCTTTTGGCAATCTATTCGTAGAACCTTGGACCCTCTTCTGGGTTTAGAGACTTTGTTTACCCCTGAAGTCTGTCTGCTAAATTACTACCCCCCTGGTACCCCAAAAGTCAGAAGGCCGCATATGGCACTTATTGCTGCAACGGCTAACCTGGTTATCATGAGACATTGGACAGAAGATATACTTCCTGCTGTAGTGGAATAGTATAGGGAGGCTTTATTAGCATTGCAGTTGGAAAGGCATATTGCCTCCATGCAAGATAGGCTGAAAGCCTTTCTGACAACTTCGTGAGCCTTGGAGACCCTTCTTGCTCTATGGAAACCTTAATGGTCTTGTATATATTTTGATGTGATAGACTGTATGGTCTAATTTTAGCTTGGCAGTATTTGGTATAAGGGATGAGGGGGTTGGGGGTTCTTTACTGTGTTTCATGTATTTGGGGGTGTTTTTTGGTTTTAGTATTTTATTTTATGTATGTTTTAATATGATCCACTTGGTTTTTGTCTGATATGATATATTTGCTTGTTGGATCATTGAAAATCAATAAAGCATACTTAATAAAAAAAAAGAATTAATAGGAGTCAAAACAGAATGTATTGATATCAGTTCCCTTGTGAATTTATTCATCTCTTTACTGCGACTGATAAAGAAATTAAAGATGCATTTTATAAAAAAAAAACTGCAGCTTACTTTTAAATGCTGCAAATGTGTGAAAGCAAACTAAAGCTACATCAAATGCTTTTATAGTCTAATACTTGGAGGGATAAGGATAATGGCATATTTTAAAAATAATGCAAATGCATTTTTACACCAACACTGCTTGGGACAAGGGAAAGAAAAAAAAAACATCTGCAACCTTTGGAGCTTCTTAGTGTAGTGCCAAAGCAGTTTACAGCTACTGTAATTATTGTAATTGCTAGGATCTTTGTGCAACTAGCATGTCAAAAATGTTTGTTTCCACTAATATTCTGTATTGGCATGTCTTTTCAGATGTAAAATATATAATTCTAACTGCTTTGACAACCAAGTGGTAGTATATGCATTGAGGTTAAAAATCATTTTTCATTTCTGGTAGGCTTATTTCAGGAAAAAAGAAAAAAAAAACAAGAAGCATAATTAATTTTCTTAGCATGCCATCCAAACAAACACCATGTTCCGATGTGTCCTCTCTTAACCCTGAAAGAGTAATGGAACAGAGGGAGGACATTGTTTGTCCTGAGGACCAGTAAATACTGTATATAATGGCTGATGAAAGAAGACTCTCTCACCAATAGATTTTTGTTTTTTACCAAAAAGCTTTAACTATTCATTAAATCAGTATTTCACATCCAAGTTCATTCTGACTTCCCCCAATCCCAAGCAACATTTTGTGAGCAAGATCCCTTCATCAGGATGAGTCAGAGCATAAACTGCTCTTACAGGTTCTGGAATTACAGGAAACTCTCCACTTTGCTCTTAGCTTTGGAAATCTTATCTGACCTTGAAAGAACAATAGGAATTAATAGCAGTTCATCCTCTACCTCCTCTACCCACCCTGATAAAGGGGCCTCGCCATGAAATATTAGTGCAGAAAGTCGGGACAGGTCTGGATGTGAACTCTTAATTACCATATATACTTGTGTATGAGCTGAGATTTTTTGACCAGTTCTTGAATTCTGTATCATGGTTCTCAGCTTATACATGGGTCACTATGTGTCCGTCAATAAATCAATTCAGCAGCTCACCCTTAACTGTTCCTAGTCACAGCCCAATAATGCCCTATAAAGCTGCACCCAGTCCTGTCTCTTAATCCATGTCAGAATGGGCTGTAACTGTACTGGTAAAAAAAAAAAAAAAACAGAGCTCTTACGATGCACCTTTAAGCTGCATGTTGAGGAGTATGCAGAGTCCTCTAACAACTCTGCTGTGCAAACAGAAAGAGGTATTGAGTGAAATGCCAAAAACTAAAAGAGCACGTTGTGGCTACTGACCCATCTTCAGTCTGCTGGAGTCATACCTATCATCCTGGGGCAGCTGCCCTATGGTTTGGTGTTATCAGCAATAAAGTGCAGCACTTTGCTGACACACTGAAGTAATAACTCTTTCAGAGCTATAAGAGGTCCTGAGCTTTCAGCTACATTATAATCCGCTTCATCATCTGTTTGAGGATGAGGAGGTTACCAAACTGAAGTCACTACAGGTGCCGGGTTCCGATATTTAGCCCATACTACATTTTATGGATTTGAACAGAGGTTACTGTATATATGTTCTGATGCAGTGCTTTTCAATTTGTCTCTAGATTTATAACTATAACTTCTCTACTGTTTATCTTGTTTATGTTGTGCTGAAATTTCATTAAAGTCAATGTCGACTTATACGGGGGTCACTGTGTTTTATGCAATCATGTCAGGCTGTTTGAGGGGTCGGCTTATACACTGATCTACTTATCTGTGAGTACATATGGTAAATAAAGAGCTAATGTTTTGATACAAATTCTTTTGGTGACTGAGTCACCTTCCTTAAGCTATTAGTCATTTTTTCTGCATCCACCTGCTGTAGATTGTAAAACCAAAATTAGACTGATCCCATTTTATAAAACATATTATAGAATAGGATATGACCAACTCTGGCTCCTTATTGTTTGAAACCAGGTGACACAGGGCTATGATCATTAAGCAATAATGCACAACAGGGTGTGTTTCATTGTGTAACAACATTACACAATGGGTGGGTTGCAGCACAAGGCCAGAAGGGGAGTGCATTCAACACCAAGGAAATGATGTTATTATACAACACACACCCTGGAGTGCATTATTGCTATTGTGCAGTGGCTTGATTTTATGTAGAATAAAAAAATAACCAATTCATTTTTAGAACAGTTTTTTACTAGTTTTTAGTATGCAGATATTATGTAAATCTGTGCCGCTCCAGCTCTCCTTACTCTGTGCTGTGTCCATCTGCCTAACTTCCCCCTGAAAAGCCTCCTTCTTCTGTTTTCCATTCAGGTATTCATCTCTTGCTGTTCCCTGTATGTTTGATTAAGTACTGTGGGTGTTGAGCATTAGTTTCAGTTTACTTTTTTTGACACTGCACTTATGAGCCAGAGCAGGACCAGGAGGCAAGTGCAGCTTCAAGTGGGAGTGAGACTAGGAGAAAAGGGGCTGACTTCTAGTACCATGGGTGTCTAGCAGACTGGAGAAAAGGTATGTGCAGGACAAGGACTGGTGGATGTGTTGTCAGGTGTTTGTGGTTGCAGCATGCTCCTCAATGTTATAAGCACGTATGTGGCCTGTGGCACCATGTGAACCTGTTCAGTGCAGCGGTTTGATTTGTGCAATTTTTCAAGCTATAGATTGAGGTACTGAGGCAGGAGCAATATAAAGCTGTGAGAGCGTTGGCGTTTAAAAGTGGTTTTGGCTAATGGGCAACTAAGCAGGGGAATGTGAAGCTGTGACGGCTTCGGAGTAATCACAGAAGGTTTTATCATTTGGTCTTGTGTTTGCCTGCCCTAGATAAAGTGATGTTATTGCCATATAACTAAATTGTTTCTGGGGCATGACAGCCAAACAAAATGCTAGGATTATTCTTGACATTGTATCATGGATAATAAAGCATGGCTGGAGGGCTATGCTGACCCAAACCAATAACTATAAATCCCACCTACCTCACACATTGCAAAAACTCATTATGGAAATCTGATCCTCTCCATCCACTGCCATACATCCCACTGGCTGCCCTGCAAACAAACCAAACTTCCTTACACCTTCACTAAAACATAAAATAATCAAACAGTATACTCTGCATCACAGAATGTCTAAATCTGACTATAAACCAACCTTAAGGCTCTCAGCAACTGTTAAGATAGCAAGCACAGCCTCCATCTGCCCTGCAAAGAAAACAAACTTCATTACTCTGTCACAAAAATCATAAAAAAAAGTATTGTGCATAAAGCACAGAAAGCCTTGTTAAAAGCATTCAGGTTCCGTGAAACTAACCTGGTTACCAAAGAAATAAAGTAGATAGCAACAGTTACCTAGAAAGCAAAGGCAGCCCCCAAAATAAAAATAGCTAAACTTATAAACACCTCCAGGACATGCAAATATGGCTTTTGCAAACCCCTAAACAACTCTGTCAAACACATAACAGAAAAACAACGAAAGACTAAGATGTACCTGCTGCAGCTCCTCCATTCTTTCCTACATTGGTGGAATCTAAGCTTGAAAGTGGGTAGGCAGGAAATCACCTGACAGAAGTAAGCTTTGATTAATTATTATTAATTTTCTTACTTATTATTTACTCACAGAACTGATCTTCTAATGTTTATTCATTTTGTAAGCAAAAGTAGCTCTTCTATTATAAGGCAGCTTATGAAACACACTGCAAAAGTAATTGAAACACAAGCATAGTCATTTCTACATTGCAGAACTCCTGTAAGTATAATACCACACTCAGTATGACATGCTACAGGGCTAGGAGCAGGTGTCAGAACCACAGACAAGATGGTTTTAGCAGTGGGAAGTCATGCCAGATGAACGTGATTAACATTTTGATTGGGGGGACAGGAGCAGTGGGAAAGGATCTGGTTGGTGTTGACATACTATACCTGGGTTTAATAAAACCTTCAACTCTGTGCCTCATAGAAGGATGTTGAGAAAACTGGGTGATTTGGGAAAGGGATAAGTAGGATGAGGGAAGGACTCTGAGGGTAATACTGAATGAAGAACATCATGGATTGGAGAAGTCACAGGTAGGGGGGCCCAAACATTAGTCTTGGTGCCAGTTCTCTTCAGTTTGTTTGTCTGGCACATAGGGCAGGTGGTTCAAGAGAAAATGTGCCTCTTCGCTGATGGCATCAGAATCTGCAGAAGTGTTGGCTCTGAGGAGGGGGTAAGGGCCATGAAGTAGGATCTAGAGAAGATGAGGGGGTGGTCTAAAGTATGGTAGCTGAAATTTACCACAAAAACATGCAAATTATTAATATGGGCCTTGATATTCAAAGGAAATGTGCCCGGTGCAACTGAGTAGTGCCAAGGCAACACAGAAATGCACCGCTGGGCATTATTCAGTAGGAAGGGATACACAGCGCAAATCCGGATGCACTGTAGCACAAATATAATGTAAGCAGCACATCTGGAGAAGATGTTCCCATGAATTTTCTGCACAGCCCCATGTTCAGCCCAGACATGCGATGCATCTGCAGCACAACCCCCAAGATTTGCAACACAAAGTTAAGTATAAAAGGAAGTGGCCTAAGTGCAGGACACCTACAGACAGCCAGCAGAAGTAACAGGAGCAAGATGGATGGGACTGTGTTTCTTATGGCTGAGGTAATAAGGGGTGTGAGGAGGCAGGTGGAACAGCAACTTAGACATGGAAGGGCCTGTGGGCAGTATGCCCAGAGATAGTACCATGCCTGTGTCACCTTTGAACAGCATAGTGACACTTTGATAGTGGGCTGGTACAGACTCAACAGGGCCATTCTGAGGCAGCTGTGTGAGCTGTGCCATAATGGCCTGTAGGCACCCACCAGAAGGGGTCATGCCATGTCGGTGGAAACCAAGATGATGGTTGCAATGTGGTAGCCCACCATGGGCACCTTCCAGAAATCAGTGGGTGACACCACTGGTATCACACAGTTGGCCAGGTCCTGCCTCCTCACATAGTTCCTCAGTGCTCTTGTTGCCCCATGCTTCAGAGTTCATCACATTCCCAAGCAAACAAGCAGAGCGTACAGAAAACATGCGGAAATTCCACAGGGTGGCATGCATGCCAGACATGATAAGGGCCATTGACTGCACTCATGTGGCAATCCAAGCACCACCTGATCCAGATGGTATCACATACATGAACAGGAAGGGTACAGTTCCATCAACTGCCAGGTGGTGTGCAGTGCCTCAGTGCACATCAACAACTGCACCACACACCCTGGAAGTACACACAATGCATTCATCTGGCACCAGTCTATAGTACAGCAGATTCGAGGGTGGGGCCATCCCTTCAGGGCACCTACTGGGTGAGTTGTGCAGGAGGCCATGCCTACATCATGAACACTGTGGCACAGCACACAGCCACTTGTAGTGTATTGGGGGGGGAGAAGTGACAGGGATAGTACAATGGCCAAATGCCATGCAGAACTGTGGAACCAGAAGATGTACTGGACAGGTACACACAGATACAGAGATACTGGTGTGGAGGGCTACAGGGCAATCATGGCATGGGTGCAGCACAGCAGCCACATGCTGCACTGCAAGGAGCGACAGATGCTCACAAGTACCACCATTGTACACGTGATCAACGAGCACAGTGGATGGACAAGGCAGAGGCATATTGCCCATGCAAGCAGAGATGGGGCCCAGAGGCCTTGGGAGGTGTTGGATAGGCCATTACCAGCCAGGCTGCAGGCAGGACACAGTTGATGAGTCCCACAATAGAGGAGCAGGGCCTGCTCAAATGGGGTGGAGGAAATGGCATCCAGGCAGACAGGTAGTGGCAGTACAGACAGTCAAGGTGTGGTGGGGGTTGGAAATGGCCATGCTCACACAAGAGTTCAACTAACACTTGTGTCTGCCCCCCCCCAGGTGACAGTGCGAATCCTCTCCGACTGTGACTGCTCACCCCCATAATGCAGCCCAGCAGTGGGGCCAAGGAGAGATACAATGAGGCACACACCGCAACTTGCAAGATTATTGAGCATGTGTTTGGTATGCTAAAGATACGTTTCCATTGCCTAAATATGTTCAGTGGTACCCTACAATACAGCCCTGAAAAAGCTAGTGGCATATTCCTGACCTGCTGCATGCTACACAACATGGCCATTGACTGTGGAACACCTGTTCAGGTAGAGCAGGGTGATAATTCAGATGAGGAGGAACCCCAGGAATGTAGTGGGCTGCCGCACATGGAAAGGAGGGACCCAAGGCTGGCAGCCCGATCCAGGAGGCACTGGGGCACCATTGTGGAGGAGCATTTTAGACAACACAGGTGAGTAACCTAGAATGAATGATTCGTGCAGCAATGGAACACTCACACACACACAGGCACACACACACACACACACACACACACACACATACACACACATACACACACATACACACAGGCAGACACTGCAGAACAGATGCAGGCTGCACTGCAAAGCACACACAACCATGCACATGCATCCATAACAAGGACAGGGAGAGGCACCATGGCATTACAGAGACTGGCATGGATCAGAGGGTATGTGCCAGAATGCAAGCATGCCAGACACAGTGCTGCACTCACTGTGCCCATGCCACACAGCACAACACCACTGCCCCCACACATGGCCTGTACAGCAGACAGACAGCACAGGCAGGGGTGACACCAGGGTGCACGTGTGCCACACCATGCAACCCTGGCCTCAGTTGACCAGATGCGCCATGGACAATGGCAGCAGGGTATATAAACCTGTCAACTGAACCCAGCAGGACTCACCATGTGCCAGTATAGCTGCAATGGCCACATTGGCAGCCATGCCCCTGACTAGGAGGCAGCCACTGGCAGCTCACCAACCACAGGGAGTGTTGACACCTCAGAATGTGACCGGGTCCTCATGGGTGTGTTCATCAAGGAAAACATTAAAAACTGTGTACTGATAAGTAAATATCAAAACTCAAAAAGAATTCCTATTTGGCGGAACTCCAAAATAAAAAAAATAATAAGAAAGAAACTAAAATATTATAGTAAAAACAAATTTTTACCCATGGATTCAAACTGGATGAAGTTTAAGCAATTAGCCAAGGAAACTAAAAGCATCATTAAAAAATCTAAAACTAAACTTGAAAGAAAGTTAGTTGAACAAGTAAAAGATAATACAAAAATTATTTTCATATGTAGGTTCACTAAAAGGAAAGCAAACATCTATAGGCCCCCCTTACATACACCAAGCAGAATTATCACTAATGAAACAGAGATGGCAAACGCCTTGAATGATTATTTCATTAGTGTATATAACACAAAGGATAGTGTGCCAATTCAGATCCCTGAATCTACAACACCTCCTGTATTTTTTGACACAAAAGAAGTTATAGATTCTATCCGTAATTTAAAGACGTTAAGTGCCCCAGGGCCGGATGGTATAACAAATCTATTTTTAAAAAAGTTAGTTTAAGAACTTGCTGGGCCTCTTACCTTACCATTCAATACATATCTATGCAAAGGCAAAATGTTAGAAGATTGGAGAACAGCTTTTGTGACTCCAATATTCAAAAAAGGGAAACAGGGCCCATGTAGTCAACTACAGACCAATCAGCCTAACATTGGCACTGGGTAAAATTATGGAGAGACTATTAGTTAAACAATTAATAGCACATATAGAAAGTACAGGAACCACGGATATTACACAACATGGCTTTGTCTCTAGACGGTCCTGTTTAACCAACCTCCTTCACTTTTTTGAACCTGTAAGTGTAGCATTGGACACCAGCTTATCAGTGGATGTAATGTTCTTCGATTACGCTAAGGCATTTGACAAAGTCTCATATGCAATACTATTGGAACAATTGTGTAACTTGAACGTACACACAAAAATAATTCAATGGATTGAGTCCTGGCTGACAAACAGAACTCAGAGAGTGTCACTTAAGGGACACTACTCTAGACTTGGCCAGGTTACTAGTGGAGTCCCTCAGGGCTCAGTTTTGGGCCAAGTCCTTTTTAACATTGTGATATCTACCCTGCCACCTACAGATAACATTTGAATCTGAAATTATGCAGTCGATTGTAAGGTAGGAAGTTTTGTATCATCCTTAAATGACGCTAAGATGTTTAAAAAAAAACATCTATAACTTAGTTATATGGGCAAAAACAAAACAAAATGGATTTCAACATCTTTAAGTGCAAGGTTACGCATTTTGGGAAGAGAAACCCTATGTATACATCCACAATTGATAATATTAAACTAACAGAGGTTGAAGAAGAGAAAGATCTTGGAGTGTTAACCACTAATGACCTGTCCATCACTAGACATAATGAGTAAGTTGTAAAGAAATGTCAAAAGCTTACAGGATGTATATTAGGAAATATTAAGAGCAGAGATAAAAGCATAATACTTCCACTTTACACCACTCCGGTACGCTCACATCTGGACTATTGTGCCCAATTTTGCACTCTACAGGATGTTAAATCTAAGAAACTGCTGGAAAAAGTCCAGAGAAGACTTGCAAAAAAAATCAGGCATCATTCACACCTTGATTATGGTACAAGACTGGAAATGCTAAATCTGTACTCAAACCATTACAGAGGCATAAGGGGTGATATGTGCTTGATTTTCAAGTACGTAAATAACTTACATGAATTAAGTAATATTGGCCTAACTAGGCATAATGGTACAGAGCATACCAGATCACATGGATTGAAATTACTAGGTGATCGCTTTGCTAAAAAAAGAAGTAAATTCTTTACACAGAAAGTTATTAATTGATGGAATACCCTACCAAAAGACATAGTCAATAGTAACACCATGGATATTAAAAAAAACAATTAGATAGGTTTATGGGGATCCAAAAATACTTCTTCCACCACTAATGTGGTGGCGAGTTCATTAAAGGACCCCGGTTCACTGAACTCGTACCCAATCTATGAATCTATGAATCCTGGGGTGTCGGGGATGGCACTGTCAGGGGGGCAGCATCAGCCCGAATGGTGTCACCCGACACTGTCCCCTGGGGGTGCTTATGGTATTGCATGGTGTGCAGTTGGAGCCACTGTGATCACAGCACACTGGGGATGCAAAGCCCAATGCACTGGGCTCTTCAATGCAATCCAGCAATGCAGTCGTGGCCTTCCACAGTTGGCATAACTCGCCAAGCAGCTGGGCACATCCCATGGCCTCTTGCTCCACCAGTCACCCAACCTGCACACACAATCCATGGAGCTCCTTTCTGAGCATTGCCTGGCCCACCACAGTTTACCACATGAGACAGGTGTGCTCCTTGAACCTGCCAGTGGGTAGCGTTTCTAGGGCTGGTTAATGTCAGACAGGGTGTGTCCTGGCCTACTATGCCACATTCCCCATCCTTGAATGCTGCACAGGAGGCTGCTGTTCGGTGGGGACTGGGCACAGGCATACACAGCAGGCCCAGCAGTGGGCTGGACAGTGTCCTCTGCCAGTTGTTGTGGCATCACAGCACCCTACTGGATTGTGCTGGCAGTCCCATGCCCCACAGCAGTACCCTGTCCACCACCAGCTGCTGCAGCAGCAGGTGGCAGGAGGGTGCACAGGGGGAGTGTGTGTATGGGCACAGAACTGCCACACAGAACTGGCAGCATTTCCTGTTGCCGCCTGTGTGTGTACAAGATGAGTGGGAGGCTGTGGGCTGCCTGTACATCCCTCAGTGAGGGTCATGTTAGCATCAATGTCATCATCATCCTCCACCGAGGCTGGTGCAAGCATGATGAGTTCCTCCTGCATGATAATACAGGACAAGGGGTCATCAGCAACCAATCCCAATAGTATGTCCAACAGTTCATTTGCAGGGCAAAGGCCACATGCACCAACCATGTCACCAAAGGACATGGATGGCACTGCATCATCCTCTGCCGGTGCCATGGGGCCTGCCCCAGCTGGTGAGCTCCCCCTGAGGTGTGATGAAGCTGAAAGACAGAAAAGAAACATGGTTTATGACACACCTCTGTATGGCAGGTAGACAACTAGATGGGAGGATTTGTGCATGTGGACCACCAGTGTACCTGTGACACGACATATGCCTGGGACTACCATTGTAGCCTTTGACCCTCTGGCACATTGGTGGTTTGAGACACACATGTGTGCAGGTGTGTGCACACATGATGGTGTGTGGCATGGGGCAACAATGCACAGGCTGTGGCCAGGCCACCCCCCCACAACAGCCCTGCCATAGTACCATCAGTCCTATTGTTGCACACCTGCCCACAGTGTCTGGACGGTGCATGGGCCCTCTGTGGATGGCCATGTAGCACCACAACCAACATGGTGTCCCCTGAGGGCATGCATGGTCACTGTTGTCTTGTATTGTTTTGCCACACCACCCTGTATCCTTCACCATGCCACTGTTGAAGAACAATAGCACACATGGAGGCATGTGTTCCCACAGTGCAGCTGTGCATTCACAGCAGCTCAGCATGGTGCTCCTTGGAAACGGTACAGGCCACTGTGTGACATACCAGGTACACCTGTGGCATGCACTCACCACCCCAACCGGTGTTTCATCATGCTTACTCCCAGTGCTGTGCTGGGCTGCCCCCAGTCTGGAACCCCCCTCGGGATACCCACAAAGGATGCCTGGTTGAGGGTGGGCATGAGCAGCTCCTCTGTTGGCATGAAGACTAGTGCTATGGAGGGGCCACCACCAGTGTGTAACATGGATTCCCGAATGGTGGCCACCTTCTCCTTGGCCTTCCACCTATCGGTGTTCATCTTTTTCATGCACTCCTTGGAAATGTAGTTGAAGCACCCATGGGCATTTACATATGTTGAGTCCTCCTCCTAGACCTTTGCCCTCTCCTGCAGGGTCACTATGGCCCCTGAGAGCAGTGCCTCCCTCTCTATGTAGGCATCTACCAGGTGATGACTCTCATCTCCAGTGATGTTTGGAATACATCATTTTGTTGGCTCTGCCTCTGTCTCGCTATCAGCTGTTCTGTCACCTGTGGATATGAATGGGAAAGCATGGGCACATGGGCAGAATGCCATGGAGGTGTGCAATGTAATAATGCAGCACATACAAAGTTGTAGTAAAAGGAATGCAAACAAACTTACCTTCTGCAGCTCCTGTCAGTGAACTGTGGTGTGGTGGGGCACTTTTATGGCTCAAATCACGCAAATAAGATCTGGAGCATCCAGTAATGAGCTGCTAATGAGTTGATTTGATCCTGAATTGCTCAATGAGGTGATTAGCCTATCCTGGCTGAATATTGCAGAATTGCTCCTGGCCCATCTCAAATTGTGCCACATATCTGAGATGTGTAGAGCAGCTCTGCATGGTGCAGTATCTGCACATGCATGATGTGCAGTACTGCAGTTGACATGCGTGGTGGAGCATGCTGTGTTTTGCACATCCCCTGTGTTGTGCCATTGGCCGACATGGCACATGTTTGAGGATTTTTGCAATGCACATGGTTGCAAGTGTGGCTGTGCCACCCTCAAGATAGTGCTTACGTATGTATGAACGGGTCACTGTGGCATGACCCCATTCTCCCAGCAGGCCTTTTGGTACTGTGCATGTGCAGTGATGCACAGTATTTTTCACTAGCGCATGCCTATCACACATGAGCGTGGTATGCGCCTGATTGCATGGTGGCCCTATTGTGCAACAGGCATGGCCCAGCCACACATTTCCCAGAGTGCCTGCTGTACAGTGCAACACACTGCTAGGCTCTTTGGTGACAGCATGGCATGTGTGAGTGGAGGGAGGCCCAGGGCTCTCAACTGGTCTGATGTGGAGTTGGCAAACATGGTGACACTTGTTGCCCCCCTCGAGGGACAGTTGTTTGGGCCTGAAGAGCTCCAGGTGTCATGGTCCCAGGTGTGGGCACATGTTGCCAGGATGTTGTGGAGGTAGACCAGCATGCCCAGGACAGGGGAGTAGTGCAGGCATCAGTATGGTGACCTGAGGAGGAGGGATCCTGATAGGTTCCAGATGCTGCAGGACCAGGCCTTCAGAGGATGGTTCCCCACCCACGTATATACATGCTGTATGCATGCACTCGGGACAATCAAGCAACTGAAGCAACACAAGCAGCTCACCTGAGTAGCTGAGGAAGCCAAATCTCCAGCCTGATAACTTTCGAGGCAGATCCCCCCCCCCAAGCTAGGCACTCGGGACAATCAAGCAACTGAAGCAACACAAGCAGCTCACCTGAGTAGCTGAGGAAGCCGAATCTCCAGCCTGATAACTTTCGAGGCAGCTCCCCCCCCAAAGCTAGGCACTCGGGACAATCAAGCAACTGAAGCAACACAAGCAGCTCACCTGAGTAGCTGGGGAAGCCGAATCTCCAGCCTGATAACTTTCGAGGTAAAGAGAGCCTCTTCTCTTTGTCTGGACACCTGCAGAGGGGTGCTACCTGATGAATACTTATATTTTATGAACTTTGTTCCCTGTTCACCACTGGGTGGGCTTGTTATTTGCTTCTCTTTGTGCTACTAAGGCTGAAGTGTAAAGCTAGGACTCACTGGTTTCCTAGAGTTGCCTTGCTGATTACACCTTAAAGCCAGATATACCAACCAGCTAATATAGATCAGACTTGTTTAATATGGTGGTATTTGGAGCTAATTGCTGATTACACCTTAAAGCCAGATATACCAAGCAGCTAATATAGATCAGACTTGTTTAATATGGTGGTATTTGGAGCTAATTGCTGATTACACCTTAAAGCCAGATATACCTAGCAGCTAATATAGAGCAGACTTGTTTAATATGGTGGTATTGGAGCTAATTGTGCTTGTAACTGAAGGCATTAGGTTAGCTGGGTCCTAGTGTGACCTCATTTTGGAATAGCCCTGTTTGCTTAGAGTGGCGCTCCTTTGTTTAAGTCACAACATAGTCTCCCACTGCATAGTAATGAGAGGCTGTGTTTTCTCCACTACATAGGCAGCTCCCCCAAGCTAGGCACTCGGGACAATCAAGCAACTGAAGCAACACAAGCAGCTCACCTGAGTAGCTGAGGAAGCTGAATCTCCAGCCTGATAACTTTCGAGGTAAAGAGAGCCTCTTCTCTTCGTCTGGGCGCCTGCAGAGGGTGCTAGCCCGATGGCGCTTCACGCCGTCTGCCCACCCGCCAACCACCCTCCCACCCAGGGTGGCTGTCAATTCAGGGATCCACCCGTGACATCACATCCGGTGACATCACGTCCTGTTGCCCAGAACCTATCGCCTACTTTCCCATTTGCAGGTTATACCTGCTGGCCACCAGAGGGACCTATGCTCCTCACTGCTTCCTACTCTTACCTGTACAGCACTACTTCCTGGGATCTTGCTCACCACAATGTATTGGCCCTGCCTCATGCTCTGCCTGTGCCTATCCCCACTAGCAGTGCACTTGCCCACTTACCCATCTGCTAGTCCGCACTGTGCCCTGGCACCCTCCCTCCCTTGCTCCTGAACCTGCTCTCCTGCCCTTGGGACCTCTGTGTGTCCCCATCCTCCCTGCCCTCCCCCTAGCTTTCTCTTCACCTCAGGCACATCTGGGTGTCTTCTTATTCTTGCTTTCCCTTCCTGTACCTCCCTGCCCACTCCCTGCTCCCTTAACCTCCCTCCCCCTCATGTCAATCGTAGGAAAACCTCTCACCATCTCCCAGCCAGGGTGTTAGTCATGCTACTACTCCTGTCGGGGAACATTCATCCAAACCCTGGCCCGGTTCCCAGGAGCTCCCCAACTCACACCACAGGCCTATGCATGGTCTCCATGAATATCTGTAGCCTCCTAAAAAAGTTTGACTCACTACAATGCCTGGTCACATCAATTAACCCTGATGTCATCACCCTGGTTGAGACTTGGCTGTCGAAATCCTCCCCTGACTCCCTAGTCTCCCTTCCTGGTTTCACCCTTTTCGGTCGACCGTGTTGGGAGGCAGGGCAGCCTGCATGTTATGTCAGGAATCTCTCCCATTACTAGCCCTGCCCGGCTCCCATCCTTGACTCCAGGGCCCAGGCGCTTACGCTGAAACTAACCCCTGACCCTTTAAAGGGACCCCTTTATCTGACTACTGCATACGTGCCCCCCAGGGACCAAATGCAGGCCATTGCCTCTCTTACAGAATACCTTACCTCTCTACCTCCTTCAGCTGATCAAATTCTGGTGGGTGACTTAAATGTCAACTGGCTCAGCCCCTCCTCCTCCTCTACCTGAGACTCCTTTTCTGCAATAGACCTAACGCAACTAGTTACCCACCCTACCAGGACTAACCCCAAGAGAGGCTCCAGTACCCGCCTTGATGTGGTACTCACCAACTGCCCTAATCGGATCCCCAATGTACAAGTCCTCCCAGACTCTCTCAGTGATCACTCCCCCATTCTATTCCACTGGTCATCCTCAGTCCCAAGCCCATAGCACAGTCCACATGCCGGCGTGCCTAATACCTGGTGGACTGATAAAACTTAAGGAACTCTGTCCCAAATTGACTGGTCTCCTATACAGGCAACTCCTGACATCGACACAGCTCTCTCTTCTTTACCCAAACTTTTATAATGCCTGTGATATCTTTGCCCCAATGTTGACCCGCCGTCTCTAAAAGGCCCCTGGTAACTCCAGCTTTGATCCACCAGCTCAAACATAGGGACAACCTATGGCACTGTGCCATTGAGACTGGCGGCCCAATGACAGGTCAGTTATATGCTGCCGCTCAAACAAGTGCACTCAGGCCATCAGAAAGGCCAAGTCTGAGCATTATCGGTCCTCACCACGGCCTCATGGGGAACCCCAGAACCTTCTGGGATAACATTAAACAGTTAAATGGGAGTGCACACTCCCCCCACCCACCCAGATCAACATTAATGGTGTGATCTCCTCAGACCCAGCCCTCATAGCCAACCACCTCAACACCTCATTCACTGACCTTAGCCCTATCCTCCCTACAAATTTTTTTGACCCTCCTCCCCCAGCACCTGCCGTAAATCTTTCTCGCCCTTATTTTCTCCTCCGCCGTGTTTCTGCCCAAGAACTTAGGCCGCACCTTGTCACTGCCCTCAAGAGTAATAGTACAGGCAGTGACACCCTGGATCCGTGTATCCTACGGCTGGTCTTAGACACAGTCCTTAACCCGATCACATGCCTCATCAACCACTCTCTTTGCCTGGGGAAGGTTCCAACTGCCTGGAAAGTCACCACTGTCACCCCTATCTTTAAAGGTGGTGATAGGACTGTGGCTGGAAACTATCGACCGATCTCCATTCTCTCTCTCCTCTCTCCAAGGCCTTGGAAAAAGTGGTGGCCTCTCAAATCTCTGACTACCTCTCCACCTACAATGTCCTATGTCCTGAGCAGCATGGCTTCTGAGCGGGCCACAGTACCAACACAGCCCTCCTAGAGTTATCCAACTTTCTCCACTCCTTCTTAGACACTGGTTCTCTGGCTGGTGCTGTCTTCATTGACCTCTCGAAAGCTTTCGACACTGTCTCCCACCCCTCCTTCTTGATGCCCTTAGTCTCTCTGGTTTTGCTGCTGGGCCTATCTGCTGGTGCACCAGTTATCTATCTGACCACTCACAGTGTGTAAAAATTAATGGGATCTACTCAAACATCTGTCCCATCTTTTCTGGGGTTCCCCAGGGCTCCATTCTGGGCCCCTTACTATTCTCCCTTTACCTTAACACCCTTCCATGCTCTTGCTCAGGGAACATTCTATTGTACGCTGATGATGCAGTCATCTTTGCCTCAAGTCGTAACCCTATTGCCCTCCAGGACTCGCTGCAGAAGTCCTTCACTGAAGCGAGGGCTGGTTCAAGGAACATAGATTGGTGATAAATCTTAAAAAAACCAAAACCATGTTCTTCACTCATCCTCAAAACAAGTCCTGCAACTTCAAACTCCTCATTCACTCTGGGTCCTCTTTCCCACTCGAACAAGTTTGCTCCTATAAATACCTAGGATCCATTTTGACCCCTCCTCTCCTTCCATGGACACATCGCTGCCCTAGCCACTGCCACTAATATCCGATTGGGCATCTTACACCGTATAAACACTGCCTCCCCCGAGGCTCTTTGACTCGCAGTCACCTCCTCTATCCTGTCCCTAGTGGACTATGGACTGCCGGTGTATGGTGCTGCTGGATCAGACCGCACTCCATAAACCGCATTACTCTGAATAAGGCCTGCAGGTTAATTACTGGAGCACCTAGGCTGACACACACCTGTCTACTGTACGCTAAAGCTCTGGTACTTGATCTTGACGAGAGCCTCAAATATCTGACCCGTACCCTTACAAAAATGACCCTCCTTGGGCTATCCCCACCAGGACTGACCACCACCATACACCGCTCTGTCCCACTAGTTCATACTCGGACCTCTGGGAAAACCTCTCTTGTTATCCCTAGAGCTAGGACCTCTCACAGCCAAAGAGCCTTCAGCTTTAGGGCCCCCTCCTGGTTCAACACACTGCCCCCCTCCATCTCCGAAGCTCCAACTATATCCGCTTCAAAACTTCATTACGTAACCACCTTATTAACACCGATGCTGTAATTGCCACTAGTCAAAGCGTACTAATACTTATGACAAAGCTTATTACTAAGCTGCTAAGGACAACATAACTCTGGTATTGTTTGCATCAATCCTACCTGTACCAGCTTGTTTGTATCTATGTCTTAAGTTACTGTTATACTTATGTGTTGTACTGTTATACTGTGTATTTTCATTTGTCTTACTGTGACAAGGTACCTTTGTAAATGAGCCTATGGCTCAAAGGTTTTCCAAACTGCTGTTTAAATAAAATAAATAAATAAAAAATAAAAAAAAAAAAATGCTCTCTTTGCATGCTTTGGAGTGGTTTGGGGTGTGTGGCAGGTGCATTTTTCCCTGCCCATGGAGTCAGAATGATGAATATCTTATAGAAATTTACGGTGTGGAAGTTTTGTATGAGGAAGCTCAACTGACATTAACTAACTGGCTAAATCAATTATTGCATTTACCCAGACATGGTTTAGGAGGTCATTATGTTATGAGACCTAATACTCAAAATTGTTCAGATTATGTTTTACTTTATTGTGAATCAATGAGTTTGGCTAAAGAAATATGGATGGAAGAAAATGATTTAGTTAGTAAAGGAATATATATTCGTCCAGCATACTGGGTGCCAGTAGTGGACCTAATAGAGAAGAGTGACACAGAGAAAAGTGCAATTTTGGATTTTGAAAGTGTTGTTAAAGAGAAATGGGAGAATAGAGTCTTATCTCTTTTTGGATGGGAAAAAGATCCAAACCAATCTATGTCAGGGTTAAAAGTGGAACTGGGGACATTTTTATCTTGTGCCTTGAATTTAAACCTTTTTAGAAATGTTATTGAAAGAGCTAATGCATATACAGATTCCTCACAGATAGACTTAATATTCAGGACAACAAGAATAGCAGAGCTTATATTAAAAAATGCATCAACATTAGATATATATGGACTATGTTTGATAAATTATAGATTATTAAAAAGAAATGGTCAAATCAAGAGGTCCAAAACTATTCAGACAAACCCAAACAAAGAGGAAATAAATAGATCTTTAAACTGACAAAATATAGAAGTAGCCAGGAATAAGAATTTCAGAAAAGATGAATTATCCATTCTCTCCTGGAATATAGAAGGATTAACCACTAAATTGGTTGACTTAGAGTTTAAGAAATTTTTGGTGACAATGGATATAATAGCGCTACAGAAAACTTGGATACAGGATGTTATCCCTCCTCTTTTACCGGACTATATAGGATATTCTGTTCTGGCTCTTAAATATAAGATGCTTGGTGGGGCTAGTGCAGGACTCATAATTTATGTTAAAACAGCTCTAACTTTCATTGTACAACAGGTAGATATTATTAAAGGTATACAGATAATACAGTTGAAAGGGAAAAATATGGAATTATTACTGATTAATGTATATTTTACACCAGGGAAAAAATTGGGAATGAATAAAACCTGGACTCTATTTACAAATATGGTACCTAAATTATTAGAATTATTTGAAAACACTCCTATTACATTTTTAGGGGATTATAATGTAAGGGTTGGAAATTTACATACAACTAATATTCAGTGGATGAATGTAGTTAACTTAAGGATTATATATGAAAAGAAAACAAAAGATAAAGTAACAACACATAGAGGGACTTTATTTCATATAATGGATGAGAATCATTTTTGTCTGTTAAATGGACGTACAAAAGGAGATCAGGAAGGTGAATTTACCTATTTAGGAACAAATGGCTCCTCAGTGATTGACCTAGTTTGGGTTAATCTAGGAGTGGCTAAAACAATAAGGGCCAGATATTCAAAACTTTGCACTGGGCAAAAACCATTTGCGCAGGTTTAGCGCGGGATTAGCATGGGTCTGCCATATTCAAAAGGCCAAATAGCGCGGGCAAACTGCATTAGCGCCGGGCAAAATTATAATGTATGCAAGGGGCAAACTGACATGAATACAGGCGCAATGCTATATTCAGCGACTAGCGCCGTGCTAAGTGGTTTTGCATGACTTAGCGCGACACTTAGCGTGGTGCACATTACCACCAGGGAAAAGCTGGTCTTAATCCTGGGCAATCAGCTTTGCGCCATTATATGGCTTTATGCCGCTTATGCTATAGGTTTAGCGCAGGTTTTATGTGACCCTAACAAATAAATATGACACATAGATAAAGCCAAACATAGAGGAAGCATTCTGCTAACTGATGGCATCACAATGATGCCATTATCTGCCACCAGTCCCAGTCATGCCAGGCAGTAAGTGGTGACCCTGCCACCAGTGGACAGCATGGCAGTGTGGCCATCCAACACACACCTGTGGACCATACTGCCGTGGACACCAACAGATGCCAGCACACACATGCAGCACTGTGGGCATGGAGGATGTTGAGGGGAGCATGTATGGGTGACGAGGCTGTGCTACAGACCAGGTGTGGCCACAAGGCTGGGACACATCATGCAGTGTACAGGGGCCAGTATTGGGAATACCCCAACACCAGTGTGCCTTTCGGATAATATATTCCCCCAGCCACATACCTCACAGCTGTACAACTGCCACAGCACACAAAGCCAGGAATGTACATGTCACTGTGAGCATCCATGCCACAGGTGCAGCATCTGTGGGTCACACAACAGTGTAACAGTAATGTCCAGTGTCAGTAAACATCCGCAGGTTGGGCCTTCTCACTGAGTATAGTGCAGTCATCATCACTGCCCCACACACCATAGGCATTGCTGTGTCCACACACTACTGGCCCCCCTTGCTACTGTAGTTGCTGCTGTGCACTGTAGCATGCCCTACAGTGTGACAGTTGCATGCAGCACCACCACCACCTGTGCCTATGCTGTCTTGTCCCCTGGGGTACAATATGCTATGCTATGCTGTACTGTTTACATATAGTCTGTAGCTATCATCATGCACTGCCAGACTGACCTACAGGTGGAGCTGCGGTTGGACCTGGTCTGCCCCTGTACTTCCAGACTGACCTACAGGTGGCTCTGTGGGATCCTGCAGTAACGCTGGGCAAACTGCATGCAAATCAGGGGTATAATGAGATGCTAATCTGGTTGTTTGCCCAGAGACTACCTAAGTAGGCTCATTTGCATGGCACTTTTGAATATGGCACATTTTAGCTCCGGGCAAACGTGTTTGCTCCGGGCTAACTGCTTAGCTCCGCGCTAATGCCGCGCTAATGTGTTAGCGCGGCGCTAACGGTACGGGGAATATTATACAGTTTTGATCACTGTTCTTTCTCATCTGCTGCTTCCTGCAACTGTACTGAGTCCATGCATTTGCTAGCACACACATTGGCCACGTAGTTCGTCTGTACCTGCCCTCACGTTGCTGTGTACTGTGTTGTTGTTGTGGGTTGCACTTCCTGGTTGCTTTATTCAGTGCTGTCTTATTCCAGGGCAATATTTGCCCTGCACTCCCAGCCCAGTTTGCATGGCCTCATTACCATGCTATATTCAGAAGCTGTTTGCCCTGGGCTATTCCGTTTGAACATAGCTTGCTCTGTGCTCCGGGCTCAGTTTGCCCGCCGGGGCAGTGCTAATTTTGCCCCGGGGCAAAGTTTTGAATATCTGGCCCTAAATGATTTGCATGTTTTGTCTCATTCAGAATCATCGCATATGCTAGTTATTATAAGTTTGGCTTCTAAAGGTACTGTATATCAGATAGACTGATTTGTAATGAACAACCTCAAATGGAAATAATAAATTCAAGGCGTATAAAATGGGATGGTCATGCAATGAATACATTTGATGAAATACTGGTTGGAGAGTATCTCATTGAGATAAAGTCCAGATTAATAAATACATCTGAGAAAGATGCTAAATTAGAAATATGGAAAGATATGATGACCTATCTTGCCCTGTTTTTCTTAAATAATTTTATTAGAAAGAAGAACAAAATCACATGGTTTAATAAAACCTGTAAATTAGCCAAGAAAAATCTTAATAAATTAATATGTAGTTATAGGAGGAAACCAAGTATTATTAATAAAAATATTCTAAATAAGGGTAGCTCAAATTACAAATTGTTATTAGAAATAGAAAAAAGAAAGTATCAAAGTAAGTTGTGGGAAAGTTTGAGGGAGACAATTAATAAAACAGATATAAAAAAAATGCTGGCTTCTTGTCTTGCAGGGTTTTAGTCAGTATTCAAATAAAGTTATTGTTGCAATTACTCTGAATCAATGGATAGATCATTTTACTCAATTGTATTATTCATCTGAGGAAGTGGAAGATAGAACTTCAATGGGTCAGTTGAAAATTATTGGACCTAGACAGTTCTTCATTACTAAAAATGAAATTATGGAAGCTATTAGGAAAAGTTCATCAAATAAAGCACCAGGCCCAGACAATATACTCCTGGATATGTTTAGATCATTTAATAATTGGTGGATACCCTTATTGCACCATCTATACAATATGGGTTGTCAGTTTGATACATATCCAGAATCTTGAGTTGGAAGTATTATTTGCCCGATTTTTAAAAAAGGGGATGTTAATAACCCACTTATGTATAGGCCAATCAGCCTCTTGGATTCATCACAGAAAATTTTACAAGAATAATATTAGAACGTTTAGAGATTTGGGTAGAAGATAAGTTGTTAACAGTATTACAAAATGGATTTAGAAAAGGTCGCTCAACAATTCAACATTGTTATGTCTTGAAGCATCCACTTTGGAAATATGTTACAGTAAAAAAAGCAAAGCTGTATTGCTGTTTTGTTGATCTTCATTCAGCCTCTGATTTAATAAACCAAATTCTACTATGGGAGAAGTTACAATCTTATGGAATTGATCCAACTCTGTTGAAAATAATTAGAAGTTTACATCAGAATACATGGTTAAAAGTGAGATATGATCAGGCAGGGAATTTAACAAATAAAATTAAGACAAATTTTGAAGTGAGACAGGGTTGTCTTTTGGCCCCCCTTTTGTTTAATTTATATGTTAATTCCACAATTTCAGTATTGGATAATTTAGAATTTCATACACCAACTATACTAGATAAGAACATTTCTTATCTGGCTTACGCTGATGATATAGTTCTATTATCAACATCAAAACTGGGTTTGCAATGTAAGCTGAATTATTTTTCAGAATTGTGCAAAATGGATAAGTTACAGATTAATAAAGGAATCACAAATTTAGTGGTTTTTGGCCTTAAAAGTAAACATAGGCCAACTATCTATTTAGATGGTGAAAGATAGATACAGTAAGCCACTATTAATATAATGACAGTCCAGATTGCCCACTCCCTGTCACCCCCCCCCACCAAGTCAGGTCTGGGGTCTCTCAAGGCTCTGTCCTTGGCCCACTTCTCTTCTCCCTATACCTCAACACCCTGCCCAATGCCTGCTCTGGGAAAATGCTATTGTACACAGATGATGTAGTCCTCTGCAACTCTCACACTGATCCCACAGCCTTCACTCTGCACTGCAGAAATCCTTCTCTGAAACTGAATCCTGGTTCATTCAGCATAGGTTAGTACTAAAATCCTGGTTCATTCAGCATAGGTTAGTACTAAATTACAAAAAAACTAAATCCATGATGTTTGCACCCGCCCCCCCAAATAAGAACCTAGGACAATCCTTGCACATTCTGAACTCACTAAATGACCCCCTTGAATAGGTTAACACTTTCAAATACTTTGGCATCACCCTAGACACAGGTCTCACTTTTCATGACCATATCCAATTACTAAGCACCACCGTCAATGTATGTATCGGTCTCCTTCACTGCTATAAACACTGCCTGCCTCCCGAATCTCTCCGCCTAGCCATCTCTACATCTATTCTATCTCTAATTGACTATGGTATCATCATCTATGGTGCAGCTGACACCAACCACCTACACAAGATTAGACTGGCCCTCAATAAGGCCTGCAGACTTGCTGCAGGCTGTACTAGACTCACTTATACATGCACCCTCTCTGCCTCAGCAAACTTGCTCAATTTTGATGGAAGGCTAAAGTACCAGGCCTGCCTCTTCACAAAGAAAATCACCTCAGGATTACTCCCTCCAGCCCTCTCCCCACTACTTCAGGCCCCACTGTCCAGCTGCCTCACACGGCAGTCAGCAACTTCCCACTTTAGGGTACCTTGCTGCAAAACCACCTCTGGTCAAATAACATTTTGATATCTGGCCCCCAACCTGGCTCAGCTCACTCCCAAACTCTCTTCTCACTGAACCCAAACTTGGTTGGTTCAAGTACCAACTAAGGGACCCTATTACCCAAGGAGCAGTATGTGATTGCCCCTAAACCTGACCACCTCCCATCTCCCCATGTCTACAGACCTAACTCTGGTCTGCCACCCCAGAGTGTGCCTATACCATGACAATGGACATCACCATGACAATGGACATCTCTGTCCAGCCTTGGCCAATGAATAACTCATGGGCATGGCTTGTGCCATTGCCCTGAAATGCTATGCATATACCTGCAACCTTTATTCCCAGCTGCAATTTTTTTTTGTATTTTCTGTAATCATCTGCAACCATTCTGTAACCACTGTGTTTAACTACTATGTTACTTGTTACCCTACACATTGTTGCATCTTCTTATGTATGATGTGGAACCTTTGTAAAAGAGTCTTTGACTCAAAGGTGTTATCCGATATTTATCAATAAACAATATCTAGGAGTTATTTTTGCACAAAGCACTTGGTGGAATTTGCATATAGATAAACAAATAAAGAATCTTAAAATTACAACTAATGCATTTAAAAGATTCAATATAAACTATGGTCAAGCTTCAGTGGAAGGCTTATTAAAAATTGTGAATGCCAAGATTAAGACTTCTGTACTTTATGCTTCTGAAATTTGGTCTGAGACAAATACTAATTCTACAGAAGTTATAATAAACCAACTTTATAGATATTTACTAAGGTTACTGCAATCAGTGCCAGCTGAGATTTTGAGATATGATTAGGACAGAAATCCTTTGAAATACAGGCACTGGAACGAAAACTGATATTTATATTAGGTTTATTTCTTCTTCCAATATCATGTCTGCCACATATGTGTTTGGAAGAGGAGTTAGACTATAATCATAGGGAGTTTATGTCGAAATCTATTTCAATAATAAAAAAGTCACTTTTTTTAATAGGCTTGGGTCAATTACATTATGAGATATTTTTAATTCCATTTGACCAGATAAAGTCACAAATTAAATTAAGACTTTGGAGTATTGAACAAACAGAAGATCATGTTAGAATAATGCAGCTAGTAAACTTTAGATTGTATAAAATATTGAAAACATCAAGTGGATTGAAGAAATATTTAACATCTTTATCAGACTGGAATGAAAGAAGAGTGATTACATGATTTAGAATGGAGTTATAGCCAGCAAACTATATAATGCTAAGACAGAGAAGAAATTAAATTAAGACCTCATACTGTGTGTGCAATAATATTGTAGAGGATGATTTGAAACATATTGTATTACACTGTCCACAATTTAATAATCAAAGGAAATATTGGCTTGGTCCTCTCTTGGCAACCCTCGGTCTTCCCCCGATAGACTTCTTATTTATTTATTTAACTCTAAAGATATTGCAGTACTCAAAAATTTGAGTCATTTTTTGATATCTACTAAATTATGATAAATTGTATCTGATGAAGCTTTGGGTGTCTAGAAAGGAAACTGATTAATCTGATAAATCAAATATGATTGTGGATTTATAAAAAAGTTTTTGTTGTATTTTAAATATGTGTGTAAATGTTTTTAATGTTTCTCTATTGTAATGACAATTGTCAAACAATAAAACTTTTCTACCTACCTACCTTCCTACCTTGCCCACGTTGTGGCCTGGGCATGGGTTGCAGGGTCAGGATGTCAGTACCATGCATGCCATGGTTGCACCTGTATGGACCAGTGTGTGTGTGAGTGTGTGTGTGTGTGTGTGTTCCTCACATTACAGTTGTTCCCGTCACCTGTTGTTGTGCATGGTTGACCAACCACCTCTTCCATACCACTGTCCATATGTGTCTGTGCTGTGTACCATCACCACCTTGTTGTACTACACTCTGTTTGATGTGTTCTCCCCTGTCCAGCTATGGGATGTCCATCATTACTGCTCACATTGTCATGTGCACATAGCCCCAATTACAGTGCTGTGCATGCCTCTGCTGTTTTTCTGGTCCACTCTTCTGCTGTGGACGTGTGCCACATGTGTGGCATGCTGGCACCCACCTGTGTACCAGTCTGCCTCTGGACCACTGTGCCTGTGCTGTGGCTACTGAGACCATCCTGCTGGGTTCCTCTGCACTGTCATCATGGTGCATGGCTGGTCTATACTGTCCTTTGGTCCTCTAGTGCTGGTGTGTTCTGTCCCTGCACTCCTCTGTGCCATGCATGGTGTGCCCCTTGGTCTCCTATGTTGATGGTGTCTGCATGGTGTCTCATTCTGTGCCCATGAAGTCTGGATCTGGATCCATTGTGCACTTTATCAGTGCCTCCCTCCACGCCTTTGGTCTTGGGTTGCTACCCTTTCTAATGTGGCTGTTGTACCTATCTCATATGTCATTGCACATCCTTCCCTGTTCTTTCAGTTTCCCAGGCCAGGTTGCTCCTTTTGCTATCTTCAGTCCTGCTCAGTTGCTCTGGTACATTTCAGGATGTGCAGGTGCATGTCTGGTTGCGCTTTCACAAATTGTTACGATATTCAGCCCATGTTGCGCTGGAACATGTCTCCAGCGTATCTTCTGAATATATCAGTTTTGCACTCCGGCGCATCTTAATTGTGCTGAGCATCCACTTGCACCCTTTCTGGATGCAGTTTCAATATCTAGGCCATGGGATTAATAGCCCAAACTCAGAATACAGAATAGGTGGGTGCACTGTAGAGGAAAAAGATCTGTGGGTAATGATCATGGATCCTTGGAAAGCATCAGCATACTGCAATAAAGTAGAGAAATGCAAACTGGATACTGGGATGCATAGTTAGGGTGTCACTAGCAGAAGGAGGGAGCTGATAATGCTCCTGTACAGATCACTGGTCTGATTCCATGTGAAGTGCTGTAAACAAAGAAAGATAGGAACTGACAGGAGGAAACACAGATAAGGGCTACCAACATGATCCAGGGGGAATACGGGAGGACTTATGAGGAACGCTTTGAGGATCTGAACAGGTATACACTGGAGGACAGGAGGAAACAAGTGGACATGACTGAGACATTTAAGTTCAAACACAGACTCAATAGGGTATACACTAGGGACTTGCTCACAGTAAGTAGCTATAGTTCCACAAAAGGTAATTCCAGAATCTGGCAGTGTGTTAGGGAAAAAGAGATGTCAGAAAGTACTTTTTTATCTGCAGAGTGGTGGCAAGTGGAAAAAAAAACTTCCAGAAGAGGTTATTCATGCTCAGACAGTGGGAGGATTTAAGAGGGGATGGGACAGGCATATGGGAGCAGTGTGGTTGGTTACAGTGGGGAAGGCAGGGTTGAACATGGGGAATGAAGGGACTCAGTCCTTTAAATAGGCAGACTAAATGGGCTGCTGACCTTTATCTGCTAACATTTTGTATGTGTCTACTGTATGTTATACCCTTCAACATGCTGCGTGGTGAGGACTAAATTCACCACTTGTGATGTCATGGGATATAACACATCCTCCTTTATGTCCTATTACTTATGTAATCCCCTGCCTGGTCTAGGGGATCTCAAGGATTATGTTGGCTCTTGGGTAGGGTGCTTACCATGAACATTTGTATTTGCAACTTTAAACCAGGTCTGAGGGAACTGGGAGCATACAGCACAGCAGGAGTCAGACCTTTGGGACACCTGATAACACATACAGACCCAAGCACCAATGTCCACCAGTAATGCAATGTTAACCATCTGGCCTTTATTTAACGTGTGCAACAACAGTAGTGTACTTTCATCTGGCAGATCCAGTTGCGGCTGCAGGGTGTAAATTCTTAATTTTTCTTCCTTTCTTTCACATTCATTACTATGGTTATGAAAAGGGTCACTGATTTTTTCAATTTAGATTTTTCTGATAGCTACTTTCAGATGGTAAATTCCTTTTTTGACACCAAGGTTTGTGCCAGGCACTGGAGGAGACCTTCACTTAACAGGAATCCCCAAGGGAGCATTTTTTATTAGTAGATTATTGCCCTACTGCTGGCCTGGCCCTAATTCAGATCTACTCCCAGGCCTATCAGTCAGCTTCCCTGGGTTTTACCTTATTGTTTTGCCCTTCGTCCTCAGTCAGAGGATGTTGGGAGACCCCAATCACTAGTGTGGCTCCTGCAAGGGATTGATCAGCCATCCTACCAGGGTCAGGAATTTATCACCTGGTATTTTGTCCCTGGGCTTGCACCAAGTACAATAATGCATTGTCCACATTCCACATCTATGGAGGTGGGCCCTGGTGTCCCAATGGGCAAGACACCCTGTCTGATGTTGTGCTGCACTGCCACCTAGAACCACAAGGAGGCAACTGCTGAGTGAGCCATCCTGTGCCCATTCCCTATGGGAGGAGAGCTGTCCTTGGGATGCCCAATCCTATTTCCCTGGCCTGCCCTTGAGCAACCTGTGTCCATTTCTGAACCTGGTTTGCTGGTGTAGCAGGAGGTGAGGTGCCCAGCACATTTGCCCTCCATGACATCAAGCCAACTAGTGGAGAAGTTTAACCCTGAATTAAAGGATCTTCTGAAGGTGTTAATCCATCCAACTTCCCACTTCCACATATGGGGAGCGGGATATATTACTCGGTGTACTCAGTTTGGTATAGACATAAGCAGGTAGTTGCCCATCAAGAATGTCTCCCATACAGTGTGGGTGAATTATCCCATGTCTAGTGTCCAGCTGAGATAACTATCCAATCTTGATTTGAAGATGTCAAAGTTGTTTAAATCTCTCACGTGTTGTTGGAGTATATTTCAGGTTTTGGTGACCCTAACTGTGAAGTATTCATCTCTTTTACTTGTGATTGCCTTTGGTACTATTAACTGCATATTATGAGATCTTAAACAAGGAATGTGTTGGTTATATCTAAAAGAACATTGGGCTGAGGGCTCAAGATGCCTCCTTAAACTGTACCAATAAAAACACTGCTGGGTTTCCCCTTTCTAGTCTCACTCTTTGAGGAATACATACTCCCTCCAAAATATGAGTACTTCGACTGTATCTGTTGTCCATACTTTCACCAGGAGGTAATTAGTTGTTCAAATTTAATCATGTGAGGTATAGTCACTAAGGGAATCTCAGAAATGAGACAGCCATTGTTTACTAGTGTAAGGGTCCTGAAATGGCTGGCTGCCCTTAAGATAGATAAGGCCCCAGGACCAGATGGGTTGCATCTAAGAATACTCAGGGATACTCACAGAATTTACAACAGAGCTGGCTGAACCACTGGTATTCCTGTTCAACAGCTCACTTAAGTCTGGGGAAGTTCCAAGGACTGACTGGAAGGTGGCAGACATTGTACTGCTTCATAAAAGGGGGGGGAGGTGCAACCTGGTAACTACAGGCCTGTCAGTCTAATCTCTATAGTAGGGAACTTGATGGAGTCACTTATCAAATAGGACCTCATAGACTACCTGGAGTGCAACAGGCTCTAGGATAGTAAACTGCATGCTTTCATGGCAGGAAGAACTTTTCAGACTAACCAGATAGTTTTCTTTGACTGGGTGACAAAGGAATTAGACAAGGGCCATGCTGTGGATATACTCTACTTTGACTTTAGCAAGGCTTTTGACTTCGTACCTCACAAATGATTGCCGAAGAAGATGGAAGACTTGGGTGCAGCTAAACCCATTGTGAACTGGGTGGGTAACTGACTAGAGGGGAGGCAGCAGAGGGCAGTGGTCAATGGGGTTACATCAGAGGAGAGGGAGGTTATGAGTGGGGTTCCACGGGGATCAGTCCTGAGTCCAGTCTTCTTCAACATGTTCATTAGTGACATTGAAGAAGGAATCCAGAGCAGGTTGTGTCTCTTTACAGATGACACAAAACTATGTGGGAGGGTGGATAGTGACAAGAGAACAAGTGAAATGCAGAGTGACCTACAAAGGCTAGAGGAATGGTCAAAGTTCTGGCAGTTAAAATTTAATGCTAGAAAGTGCAGTGTAATGCACCTAGGGAAAAAGAACCCAAGACAGAGTACTGGATGGGAGGAGAGAGACTTAGCACTACAGCTGAGGAATGGGATCTCGGAGTTATGATTAACAACTCACTTAAGCAACCGAGTCACTGCAACAAGGCCTATAGCAAGGCTAACAGGATGCTGGGATGTATCGGGAGGGTTATTGATAGCAGAAGAAAAGAGGTAATACAGACCCTCTACAGATCCCTGGTGAGGGCTCACCTAGAGTACTGTGCTCAGTTCTGGAGTCCTCATTTCAGAAAGGATAAAGGTAGGTTGGAGACAGTGCAGTGCAGAGTAACAAAAATGATTCAGAGACAGCAGGGCAGATCCTATGCAGAGCCCCTCAAGGCACTAAATATGTACTCACTGGTGACCAGAAGGGAGAAGGGAGATATGATAGAGACCTCAAGTTTTTTCAAGGAATTAACAAAGTAAACTATGGGGAATTGTTTAGCCTGAATACCAACTTGCGGTCACGTGGACATAAATGGGAATTAACAGAAGGCAGGTTCCGAGAGATGTGAGGAAGTACTACTTCATGGAAAGGGTGGTAGATCCTTGGAAAAGTCTGCCAGCTGAAGTGGTGGGTGTGAAAACAGTCACAGGATTCAAGCAGAGCTGAGACATAATGAAGGGAACAGTGGTTACAGGTGCGACTGGACCAAGGAGAAGAGTAGAGAGAGAATGGGGAAGGTTAGTACTCTGGAGGAACAGTAGGTTCCAGGGATTATAGGGAACTTGGGCAGACTGGATGGACCTCTGGTCTTTTTCTGCCATCATTGTCTATTTTTCTATGTTTCTATACCTCAGTGCTGACTCAGTTCAGACTCTCTTTCAACTATCTCCCCTTCCTCACATATCCCAGGTACTGCTGTCTTTGGACTTCATCCTCAGTTGAAGAATTATTACAGGAAATGGCATTCACCTATTCACTCTCAGGCTGGATGTCTTTATTCATTCAGAAAACCAGGATTACAGAGCAGATTGAGATGCAGGCTCTTCACTCTCTCTGAGGTTCTCACCAGCACATAACTAAGTGGAACACTCCAGCACAGCATATGTGCTTGTTGCAGACAGTCACTCCCACCTGGTCTTTGATTGCCAGAGGAGCCAGACATTAAGGGATTTAACCCTTAGTTACCACAGCAACCTATTGACTTATTTATGGGTGCCTATGGGAACCCTGGGTTACACTTATGTAACATAGTATTTTGTTGATGGATGGAATGTTGGGTCCATCTTTTTCACTATTCCTGCTGCATGGCAATAACTACAGTATTTCCAATTTGAGTATTGGATACACATTAAGCTTACAAAAAAATAGGAAAATGCTACCTCTGAATATACTTTGTAACCCTAAATGCTATTTTCCCTAAGGAATCTGTCTTATTTGATCTTTGCTTATAGCTCTTGCCTCCTAAATTACTATCATCTTGGAGGCCATGGGCCCGATTCTCAAAACCCTGAATCTGATGTATGGTGCCTGCATCAAACAGAATTGATGCAAGGGGCACCTTGTGTCAAAAATTGCAAAATTCCCAATTCCAAAAGCCTGGTTGCAGCAACCCAGGCACCCTTTGTGCCCAACTGTCCATGTGCCAGGCCTGTAGCAAGGACAGCAGAGCACCATGGAACTAGGGGGCCTGCAGCAGTTGTAAGCTACACCCTTCCCATAAACATGATGCCAGAAGCTGAACAGACCTGCTAGGGCTTAGACCAGCAACAAACTGGTCTAACAGCCCTTGTGCCCCTCCTGTAGATGCTGCGCGGCAGGATCACAGGCATGTCCGGTGTCTGGTGTAGTGGGCAAAGGTGGCACATGTAAGGGCCAAGGGCAAAGTGCACATACCATTACACAAACTTCACTTCTGTGTCCAGTCACATGACCTGGGTGTGCTGTACCAATGAATGCTTCTATAGCCTCCAAGCTGCTTTCCTGACATCCCTCAGTGTTATTGGTGGTAGTAGCAGTCACTTTGCTCTGTCAATTGCCAGGCATTTAACATGTTAAAAGGTCAGTCCCTCTTACTGCAACTAGATGTCTGCATGCAGCACCCTTCACCAAACGCTTCCTGTGTGCCATTTGTGTGGTGCAAGGGAGCAGCTGCCACAACCTGTGGGAATTTGGCACCAGGACCACTCCCGTACTGGAATCAGGTGCAGGGCCCCTGGTGCACCAGTGATTGGCACAAGCTGCCATCTTATCTTTGAGAATCAGGCCCCATGTGCCTGTAGTAAAGGTGAGGGAAGTTGGCCATTGGAAATGCAGTTCATTTTGGTTTGCCCCTTCCCTGACTTTGGTTTGGCTTTGATATTTTGGTTAAAACACTTCAAAACCTTGATATTTGAGTCTAGCATACTACAGGTAGGGGTATCTGACTCCCGACCATCACCCATTCCACACCCAAGTTACTTCCTACCGCCCACCACGCCGCCATTCCACCAGATTGTTTTTTGTGGGAAAAAAATAAACAATTTCATCTCCTGGCTGGTACATAGTTAGGTGATGGCATTTTGCATATACAAAAATCAATCAAGCGTAATGGGGAAGGAAATGGAGGGTGGTAAGTGACTGGGGTAGGCAAAGGGTGGCCATGGGACTAGCCCTGACCACCTACTAAGGACTAAAGTTTTTTGATCAGTTTGCCAGAGTGTCAAAGTGTCTCAAACTGACCCAAAGTTTCAACAGACCCAAATTAAGTGAAAGTGCTGGATTTCAGTCCTTTCACTGAATGCAAATTTGATGACTGCTCACTCTTAGCTGTTACCTGTCAATCTCTTCAATGTTATTTCTCTAGTGCAATAACAAAATCTGGATGCAGTAGTCCAGATACAATCTAACCAAGGAGTGGTACAGGGGACAATTACCTCCCTTAACCTGTTTCTTGCCTCTTCCTATTGCATCTCAGCGGCACTTTATATATAAACTTTTGTATTCAGCAATATATTGCCTCCCTGACTTTAACTTATCATTCAACATTCCCGGATCTAGTTCCTTTGCTGTGTTGTCCACTGTTGCACCACACAGGGTTAATGTGGAAACCAGATTCCTTGCCTGTAGCTGAAGTACCTTGCACTTCCTATACTAAGCCTAAGCTCCCCTGTTCTCAACTCAAATATCCAATCTGTCCTGTCACCCCTCTCCCAGGTCATCCTTCTGTGCAGTTTCTCCTCTAGCCAATTTAATGTCATTACTCAACCTCAGCTACCAGCTTATACCTTCAGCCTCCAATTCAATAATAAATATGTTGAAGAGCAAAAGTCCAGCACTGACCATAGAAACCTAGACTTTGACAGCAGATAAGGACTGCTTGGCCCACCTCGTCTGCCCATTTCCCTACCAACAGGATAAGCCGTAGATCCTAGTTAACCAACAGCCTATTTCTTCCTACCCCCCACAAGAATTGCCTTATGTCTGTCCCATGTATTCTTGAATTCCCCCACAGTTTTAGGCCCCACAACCTCCTCTGGAAGGCTGTTCCATGCATCCACTACCCTCTCTGTGAAAAAATACTTCCTCACATTGCCCCTGACCCACCCACCCCCACCCCCATCTTTAAATTGTGTCCCCTTGTTCTTGCATGTTTCTTTTTCTGAAGGATGCTACCCTCTTGGACCCCTGTGGTACTCTACTCAGAACATACCTTCACTTTGAATTGTGCCCCTAAACCACTTCTGTCCGCTTCCTACCTGTCAGTCAATTTTCTTTGCAGTTCCTGTACAACTGGTGAACTCTAGATTGTGCTAATTTGTCCAAGTGTTTTTCATGTGGTACAGTGCTGGAGAGCTAGCTGAAGTACAGATAGACTATATTGGCTGTATGGCCCCTGTTTACATCCTTAAAAAAGATAATGAGGTTGGTTTGGTAGGATCTTCCTTTTGTGAAGCTATGTTATGTCTAGAGACCTTCTCATAACCTTGCTTATCCTTAGTCCTTACATCTCTTGTGATTGACTCAAACACCTTACTGAGCAGCATGATAAGGCTTACATGTCTGTAATTACATGGAAACATAGAAACATAGAATATGTCAACAGAAAAGGACCACTTGGCCCACACAATCTGCCCATATGGTCCCTAATCCACTATGTGTATCCCACACATGCATGAAGTCCCCTACTGTTTTACCTCATCCACCTTTTGCTGGCAGCCTGTTTCAGGCATCTACTACTCTTTCAGTGAAGTAGTACTTCCCTCACATCCCTTTTAAGCCCCCCCCCCATTTCATCACATGCCTTCTGCTTCTGGTTTTCTTTCTCAATTGAGATTCCCTTCCTGCACCGTGTTCACACCTGTGAGGTACTTGTAGGTCCCTGTCATGTTCCCTTTCACTCTCCTCTCTTCTATGGCATGCATGTTAAGATCCCTCAGTCTCTCCTCGTACAGCTTTTGATTGAATCACTGCATCATTTTAGTTGCCCTCTTCTCTGAACTGCTTCCACCCCTTTTGCTATAGGGGATGATGACACTAGTGCTTTTTCAGTCTTCTGGCACTATCCCTGTCTATAAGGGGTCCTAAAAGGAATGAGCAATTAGGACAGCAAGAGCTCCATTTGAATCCACTATAACCCTTGGGTGAATAATAACTGAGTGAAATAGGCTTCTGGCCTCAACTAAGAGCAATGATGATAAAAACAACATGCAGTAGTACTGCACTAAATAAACTGTGCCACATGGCAAATTTGTAAATTACACAGACGAACTGCATATTACTGCTGTGAACATACTGCAGTTACGTAATACATACAGGGTGCTTGCTCTGTCTTTTGCCCTTTTCTGTTGAAGATCTGCTGATAGATTTTATTGAGCTACAAAAACATTTAAAAAATAGCAGTAGCTATCATAGCTTTAAAAAGTTTCTTATAAATTTCTGTTTCAGAACAATGGCAGTGGTGCTGGTATACTGTAGTTCTGAAATTATCCAAACTTGTTTCTCCAATCCCTAATTTTTTTCCAGTTCAAAACATATCTGTTTCTACATGCTGTACATTGTGCGTCCTAAATCTGTTTCTTGGTTACCTCCTACTCCTCAATGAAGGCAATAAGGTCAGTCTGGTAGGATCTGCCTTTTGTGAAGTCTTTTTCTGTGGTACAGAATAGCCTGTTTTGTTCCATGTTCTGAGCTACATCCTTTATGTGTGACTCAGAAACGTTGTCGAGCACAGAGGCAAAGCACATGCACTGTATAGTAGTTAGATGAGCCTGAAGTGAGTCTGACCTTACCCCTGCTTAACAGGCAAATGCCATTGGCTGTTTCTATTATTCAGGCTCTGATCCTCTCCCTCAGGTGTCCTGGAAGGTGTAGCAAGGGGCTTTGCCAGAACCCCTTTTAACTTCACTATTATTACCCTCTGGTAAATATAATCTGGACCATGGGATTTTCTCAGTTTAACACCTGCTAGATACTTACCAGCCAGTTCTGGCATGGAAGCACTGCTTCCTGCTTGGCATGCACCTGTTCCATACCTTTTACCTCCTTCTGACCATGCCTCATGAAGTATTTATCCAGTGCCCCAGTATCTTTCCATTCTGCAATGGTCCACCTCTCTGCAGTGATCAAGGGCATCACTTAAACCCTCCTTTTGTTCTCTGTGGACAAGTAATAGTTTATTATTCCCCTTGTTGGCCCATGCAATCCATGCCTTTCAGACCTTCATTGGCCTGCACAACTACAATCTGGCATTTCTTCTGTAATGCTCTATATTCATCTTTCCTGGTTCTGTCCCCAGAATCCTTAGACCCTCTTTTCTCCCTCAGCTTCCCCCGGAGATTCCCGAGTAACCACAAATTGCTCTGTCTAGCCTTCACAAATGACTCTGTCTAGCCTTCTTTTCATTTTTGTCTGAAGGGATATGTCTATTTACTGATTCTATTATATTCTGATGACTGACAGACCACTCACCAATTGTTGAGAAGAAGATATGAGGGACAGAAAAAATTCTAGTGTTGTAATAAGGGAGAGTATTGAGTGGAGAATAGGCAATGGTGAGATCAGAGAAAAAGGGAGAAGGAATGCCAAGAAGAGTTCTGAAAACATGTAGAGCAATATTACAGTGGATGTGGTAATTGATAGTGATGTTCGTGGGGGTTATGAAGAATGGGTATAATGTGATCCCATTTCTGAGAGTGGGTAAGCAGTCAAGCAGCTGTATTTTGAGTAGTCTGAAGTTGTTCTCTTCTGTGACTTATGCTGCCTGCCTCTACCAAGCTACCACCCAGCCCCATCTACTACATTGTCTTGTCACTTACCTGGTCTCCAGATGGGTCTGTGCAGGGTCTGTGGAGGGTCCATGCTCCTTGGTGGATTCATTTGAGAGCATTGCCAGCAATGATGACCTCCACTGGGTCTGTCTAATGTATGAGAAGCCAGTGGGCAGTCAGAACTGGCAGAGCTTGAGAATGACAGCATCTTAATTCTGATTATCATGGCTTTCCACTTATTTTCACCTTGCCATTGAGATGCAGCTGACATGGGCTCCATGGTGCATATGCACACCAAGTTCCATGTCCTCCATCTCCCAAGAGCATCTCCTCCATGACCACTTGTGACCTCCCTTGATCCTATGTCACAGAGAAAGAGAGTACTCCCCTCCCTCCCAGAAGCAATACTCTTCATCATGGCCAGCCCTCAATGTCCCATGCTTGATCTCATGCCTTGATTGCCAGTACTGCAGGCAACACTGCTGCTGCTTTGCTGATGGGCTAGCTTCAGTCGGAAGTTTTGAGATGAAGGACTGCTCATGGATGGATGGTCATTAAAGAAAAGGGAATTTAGTAGTCAAGGTAAGAAGTGGTAAAAACATGAACAAGGATTTCAGGGGAGGAGGAACAGATACAGACATTTTTGTGGGATGATAGTAGGTGGATTTGCTGACCTTTGCGATATGGGGAAAAAAGATGAGTTCTGGTTAAAGCAGGGCTCCCAGATTTCTAAAAGCAAGGGATGGTAGACGGGAGTTCAAGGAGAGTGATAGAAGAAGTTGAATATAAGGAGATGGAGCTTCTGGTGAGGAAAATCTGAATTCAGTATATTTTCAAGTAAACTCTCTCCAGAATCCTGAATATGTGACCTGAGGACCATTAGTCCAGATTTGTTTCCATCATTCAGCAGTATGTTGTTTATTCAATTCTGTTTGCCATTTTCATTAAATACCTATTCATTCAGGGTTGAGTAACTTATTGAGGGAGTTCTAGATTCTGAGGACTAGCTGCCTTGTGGATTACTGTTCCTCAAATTATTTAGATGGCTAAGTTAAAAAAAAAATCCTTTGTTTTCTTTTCTGTCAGTTGCTGATACATCTGAAAGCATGTATGGCTATCTCTCCAGTCTAAATTATGTGTTTTACCAGGTTTTTCCAAGTTTCAGTATTCCTTTCTTTACAAGCAGGAAAATATATATGTCTTTACTTTTTCGACTTTAAGAATATTTGTCAGTTCTGCTAAAGCCACAGTCTGGACTCCAAATTATAGGCTGGATCCAAACAATGTTAACTCCCAACTGAAACAGTTGCAGTTCTTTACTTCACTCTCAGCTGTTAGCATATTATTGATCTCAGAAGGTAAATGCACCACTATTAGCTGTACTGCTGCTTTTCCATCACTTTTAAGGCCCTGTAGAAGGCTGCTTACCCGTGACCAGGGCTCTGTCTCCCACTCTGACACCACCACCATCATACCTCCTCTGGTTGCTAGTCCATCTGCCACTCCCACTAACATCACTGCATCTGCCAATCCCCAGTCACAGTAGTGCATTTCTTCATTCACAGTTATCCAGCACAGGAGGGGTCCTTGGAGAAGGATACAACTAATGGATTGTATGCCATAGAATAGCCAATTGTTCATACCTCCTTTTAGCTAGATGTCTGTCTGCAAAACTTCTGAAAAAAAAACTGCCACACCTGTATCAAAGCAGTGCATAAAGTATTAGATGAACCCGAAACAAGAGCAGTCTTTTTCCAATTCAGTTGACCTTAACGTGGGTACCACCTGCAGGCAGGATTTCTGAATAAATGTTTTCAATAAAAATGCCCTCGTTCAGCAAGACAATGTACTTTTTTTTTCTGACTATTCCAGACTCAATATGCAGTGCAAGACAGTGAGATATTTATTTTTTATTCCATTACCCTCACCCACTCATTTCCAATTTCCATATCCATAGCCTGCATTTCTCCTCAAGCGAGTCCCAAATCTGCTGAAGTTCTGTGACATGTGTGAAAAGCACAGCAGGCTCTCCAGGTCATATTTCACTTATGACCTATTTCACACTTCAAACAGGAATATTTTAAGCTGCTTGCACACTGGTTTCATTTCTACAAAAATAAGGCAATTCATTCTCAACAGCCTTTTTAACCCACTGCAGTACCGAGTATACAGTACCTACTATATCCTTTGTACAGAATAACTATGCCAGATACGAATGCAGATTTTGTTGTTTGACTGAAGTGAGGGTTTTGTTCATGTCAGAAGTACTTGTCTATACATTTTGTATAGGTACATGTAAAAAATACCTTCAAAAAGTGGAACTGATGTTGTGTTTATATGAATGGATATTCATAGCTGTGTGGGCCCTTGAATGACTTAGACAGTATGATACCTTTGATGGGAACAAAATAGATCTGATTTATTCAAATATATTTATTTTAAATTATTATTTAAATTTATTGCAAGGGAAAAGCACCCTGAAACACAGTTCCTTTGTAGGGGTCACCCTGTGTTGAGGAGGTTGTTACAACAGTGCAAACAATTAAGTATCAAATATGAGGTACATGCTGTATGCAAAAAGATTAACTGAACAACATATATATTTATAAAAGTTACAAAAGTAACTTTTAGTTAATAAGTTAGTATAGAGTTGTAGTAGTAAGGCACAGGATACAGTGGTGTACCAGGATACCAACAGGGACAGGGGTGAGAAGGCAACAGGATCCAGGGTGATGAGGATGAAACTAGCTATAGGTACATAGTTATTAACATAAATGTTACATGATAAGCTATGTTGCCCCTTTTGAAGGGGTCTTTGTGCTTCACAAATTCCACTGCATGATCAGTCATGTTCAGTTTCTATAGTGGCTAAATAAACTTGATAACATTGGTAGGTCATGCAGAGGTTCCTGAATGGGTGACTCAGTGTTTTTACCCAATTATGTACCACAGTAAAACTGATTGGTAAAAACAAGTTCTGCCACCAAAGACACATGACATTACCACAACAGATCCCTGTGCCCCCAAAATTCCATATCTTAAAGGGACAGTAAACATTACAGGGATTGCTCAAACTGTGAAAGTCCATGTAAAGTTATACTGAACGAGGTATTTGGCTCCCTTGTAGGTGTCAAAAGCCCCACAATATGAATATTTAAATCATCTGTAAATCAAAACAAGGTAGAAGCCATTTCATGCAATCTTACAACAGAAAGTGATGTCACTAAGGGACAAGCTGTAATTAACAACATAGAGCTAGCCACTCAGTGACATCACTTTCTGTTTTTAAGACTGCATGAAATGGCTGTTGCTATGAGTTGATTTACACACTACTTAGCTATTCATATTTGAAGACTCCTGCCCCCTGCAGGTAAACCCAATACCTCATTTGAAAGATCTTTTCATGGGCTTCCACAATTTGAGTAACCCCTGTAATGTTTAGTGTCCCTTTAACATTTAACTGGCTGCCATTCTTTTAAGCACAAAAAGAAGTTACTATATCCCTGTCACTACCAAAACTTCACCCCATAAACATTTCTTTCAGGTTTTAATCCTTTTCTGTGTATTTAAACTTTGTTAATATTTTCACAAAAACTGTTTATTTCATTATCTGTTAATCCAGATTCTGGTCTGCCCCCATCCTGGTAGCACCTGCTAGCCCTTTAATAACCATTTTAAGGCTTGCTGTTCACAGCTGTGGACAGGACCACAGTTGAGGTAAGTGGCCTACCCTGTCAGTCATCTGAGATCCTGCAGGAGGTGCCAACTTTGACCTCGGCAGACCAGAGATTTTTTCTCCTTCTGGTTTTCTCCCCTGAGGGTATAAGCATGCAATGCCATGGTGCACATGCATGAGGAGACACACATGCATTCCAATGGTTGAGAGCTGCCCCTCTCCCCTTTCTGTATGTACTTGATGCACTGCCCCTGGTCTCCCAGGGGGCAGTCAATGAGCACAGCCTGTATCACTGTTAATGGCTCAGTTGGTAGCATGCTCACTTCTGGGGCCTGAAGATCAGAAGGTTATGCAGTACAAGGTGGGTGCAATACTCTTGAGGTACCATCTTTCAGATAAGACATTAAGGTGAAGTCCCTCCTGCCCATCTCTGGTCACTGTCCAGGAGGAAGTAAATGATCTATGGCACTTTCTGATGAAGAGTAGGGGAATTTTTTTATTAATAGTCACAAAACAAATCTTAATAATGACATGTTAATGTCACATCCAAAATGATAAAAACTTGAACAGAATAATGCAAAATACTCAAATAACCATTAGAGCATACCCCTTTTCATCCTTCATTTTTCCTAGACACATGAACAACACTATATCTAGTGGTTATAAATCAAAAGTAAACAATCTGATCTAAATATAATGAACATAGCAAGTTTTTCTTCACAGCCAACTTAAAAAGCAGCAAAAACAATAAAAAAACCTAAGCAATATTACTTCATACAGTCTACCCTATACAGTTGTCTTTCAAACATAAATAACTAAGATCAAAATTACCATCCGTATTTTTGAAAAAAAAAATAAAACCTCTCCACCATAACTGTACTTTTGCTCTAGGATGCAATTTTAAATCATTCTGATATACTTCTTTTGTTGCTGTTTCACATAGATTACTAAATGAAATATATGACATCCAGTGTCTTTGAAAAATCCACTGGTATCAAGCCTGCCATAAGTAAAATTTCAAAATAGCCAATACCACTATCACAGTATTATCCACCCCACTGTGCATAATGGTGGTACAGTTTCCCAAAGCAAAATTCTCATAAGTGAACGATGTCAGTCATGGCAATCTCCATCTTCTAGCTAAAAAAATCCATAACTGTCATACATACGGGCAGTGTAATAAAAAATATTCCATTGTTTCTATCTGTATATGACAATCAGGATATAAACAATAACGTTCTTCAATTACTTTATGTTTGTTACTCCCCTTAACACCCAAGCACATAGCCAGACAATATCCCTCCTTCTGTATGGAATCCTTTTATTCATAAGCTGATTTATCACCAGATCTGTTTTAGTAGCTAAACATCCTTTAAATTCAGGTTCAGATGGCCCCAAAGTATCAATTGCAGTACTTGACTATGTGATGTCTTCCTAGTTTTTTGAGATATCAGAGATCTAGTCACCCCCCCCCCCAATTTGGCCAGCTTCTGTATCAAAGGTTTATAGAAACCAGGGATACCTAATGTAGGATGTAATTTTACTGGCATGTCTATCCATTCATTTAAAAAGAAAGTCAAATTATTCTTTATCCATGTTTTGACTAAAGAGTCTCCAGGTTGAACTGCAATTTGCATCAATCCCACCCAAAAAAATGGTATAAAAACAACACAATGGGGCTCAACATATTCAACCCTCCCTTATTTTTAGGCAAATATGTAATTTCCCTTTTTATTGGATTTAACTGAGACCCCCATAACATCTGAAAAAAAAATCCTTAAAACAGTAGTTTTGTAGTTCAAAGGCAATGGGGAAACTGAACTCACATATAACAAACAGGGAAATAGAAATTGTTTAATTATGTGTACTCATTTGTTTTTAGATAATTTCCAATTTTTCCAAATAGATACTTTACCTTCACATATCTTTAAACTATGTTCCCAATTTTTATGTTCCATGTCGCCATTTCCAAAGTATACCTCCAATATTTTTATACGTTCTTGTGAAATAGCAACTCCGGCCACCTGTGTAGTCCTCAATCCCTGTGCCCCTACCTGGATTCCCACACTTTTTTCCATATTCAGACTCACCCTTGAAACCTTTGCATATCGGTCCATTTCCTGTAGCATATGAATAATACTTTCTTTATTTCTTAAAAAAAGGCAGAGATCATCTGCATAAGCTACAAATTTAATCTCTTTTGGTTCTGAAATCCCCATAATACCCAGTATTCTGCTATTATTTAAAATATGTCTTATTAAAGCATCTAATACAAAAACATAGAGTAACAGACTTAAGGGACATCCCTGCCGAACTCCAGTTAATACTGGGATCCAACATCCTTCCTTACCAGCAATCAAAGGGGTTATTATAGCCTGATTATAAATCATTTTTAACCAACAAATGAATATTGAAGGAATTCCATAATGGGATAGAACCTGAAATAAAAAACTATGACTGACTTTGTCAAAAGCTTTGTGTTGATCTAATGAAAGTACATAACCTTCCTGTCCCTGTCCATGATTCAGGGAGTTGATACCTACCTCCAGCCGGGGGTAATGGTCAGATGTCTCCCAGGTACATCAGCATGGAGAGACAATGACAGCATTGCTAAAATCATGCAGGAGGTAGCATCGATGTCCTGGAACACACAGGGATTAACGATCTCTCCAGCCAGTCAGTTGTGGAGACCAAGGAACACCTGACCAGGCTGGGAGACAAACTCTCATCCATTTCATCTGGCATCTCCTTCTCTGAGATCCTGCCAGTCTGGGAGAGGGGAGCAGATGGGCAGAAGGTCAGAGAAGGGGAGATAAGGGAGCTAAACATGTGGCTCAAGGACTGGTGCCAGGAAAATGGACACAAATTTGTAGGTAACTGGCAAAAGTTTTGGGAGCAAAAGTTCTTTCAGTTTGATGGACTGCATCTGACTAAGGAGGGAGTCAGTGCATTGGGGCAGAAATTTGATGTCTTTGCAGAATATTTAAACTAGCCAATGGGGAGAGGGGTGCACCACCTGATACATCGAACGGGAAGAACACCCCTCCCCCTCAGCTAGTGATCAAACAGAAGTTCAGCATGTTTGTAGTTCATTTACATCACCAGGTAAGGAAAAAGGTCCGGCTCCCCATACGACATGCAGGAGAAATGCTGGACCTCACCCAACAACTAACGCACTGAAATCTGGTCAATGGAAAATCATGTACACAAATGCCCACAGTCTGTGAAACAAGATCCCAGACCTGCAGGCAACAATGACAGAGGCTAAATTTGACATAGTAGCCATTAGCGAGACATGGTTTACCAGTAACCTCACTTAGGAGACTTAAGTACCCAGCTATGTACTATTCAGAAGAGACCAAGGTGCAAAAGGGGGAGGAGTAGCCCTTTATGTCAATGAAAATATCAAAGCTACAGAAATTCAAAATACACAAAAAAGAGCCAGAAGAACTGTGGGTCACCCTGGAATCAGGAAATGGGACAGCCATACAAACTGGGCTTGACTACAGGCCTCCAGACCAGGGAGAGGATGTAGACACATTACTGTTAGAAGATATACAGAACAGGACAGCTAAAGGGGAGGATCTGATAATGGGAGACTTCAACATGCCAGATGCAGATTGGTCAATACCAGTAGGAACATCCTCCAGAACTAGACACATAGTGGATTCCCTGCAGGGGGAGGGCCTCAAACAACTGGTACAACAACTCACAAGAGACAGGGCTATCCTAGATCTAGTAATGACTAACAAGGAAAGGATCACAGAACTCCAGGTAGAAGGTCACCTGGGGGCCAGTGACCATCACATGGTATGGTTCAATTTGGTCCCTAGAACTAAATCATCCCATTCCAATGCAAAAATATGGGATTTCAGAGGAGCTGACTTTGATAAGATGGCCAACAGATTTAAGCTAGCCCTGGCAAGAAGAAAGGGGGTACAGACAAAGTGGGAAAGCGTTAAAGATGCAATACTTGAAGGAACATCCTATTGTGTTGGAGAGAAAAGCAAGAGCAAAAGAAGGAGGAAACCACTTTGGTTCTCAAAAACAGTAGCAGAAAAGGTCACAGCCAAAAGACTGGCCTTCAGGAAATACAAGGGAACGCAACGAGATGAAGATAGGGAGGCATTTGTCTATTTGTCTGATTGTGGCTATGTGACAAGTGGGCTGCCGCAGGGGTCAGTTTTGGGTCCGATTTTGTTTAATGTTTTTATCAGCGATATGGTAATTCAGTCTACAAACCTACTGATTAAATTTGCTGATGACACTAAACTTGGTGGAGCAGTAGATAATGTCAAGAACAGACAAACACTAGCCAATGACCTTTCAAATATTGAGCAGTGGGCGCGCACAAATAAAATGGAGTTCAATACATCCAAATGTGCCGTCTTGCACTTTGGTAAAAATAACCCCCAACAAGAATATTCGTTGAATAACTGTATTATTAATACCTCTTGTCTTGAAAAAGACTTGGGGATCTTAGTAAATAACAAGTTGACTCAAGTTTCTCACTGTAATAAAATTGCAAATCAGGCAAATTCACTTTTTCGTAGAATAAAAAATACCTTCATTTCTAGAACTGAGCAATGTATCATCCCACTTTACAGATCACACATTAGACCATATATGGATTATGGTTCTCCATTTTGGAGCCCATATCTTCATGGTGATGTTGATAGGTTGGAGAAGATTCAAAGAAAAGTCACAAAAACTATTCCGCACTTAGTTCACGAAGACTATGATACGAGGCTTCATAAAACAGGTCTGCACTCGCTAAATTAAGAAGAGCAGTGACTTACTTCAACTCTTCAAGATTATCCAAAACCCTACCTTACTGAAACAATGTGGTATTTCATTTACAAATAGGAAAATTGGTCCCTGACTTAATAGTAAACAACTTAATATTGCCAAATGTAAAACCAGTAATAGACAATTTTTTTTTTCAATAAGAACCCCGAGATTATGGAACACTCTTCCCCAGGACATAGTAGTTTCTCCCTCATTTTCGATTTTCAAATCTAAACTTGATAAATGGCTGATCGAACAGGGCCATCTACAATAATCCACCTATGTGGAGGACAATATTTATAGGCAACTGCCTTCTTTTGTCCCACTAACCAAGTAAACCAACCATGTAAACCAAGTAAGTAAACCATTCCAAACTTCCCTAAGGGAGGCAGGGAAGACAGTAAGGCAGGCAAAGACCCAAACTGAGGAAACACTAGCAAACAGTAAAAGAAGGGACAAGACTTTCTATAGATACATTAGCGAAAGGAGAAAGTCCAGAGGAGGTATTGCTAAGATCAAAGGGGATAAGGGGGAGTGTGTGGAGGAGGACCAAGGAAAAGCATCTCTCCTAAATAGATACTTCTGCTCAGTAATTACTGAGGAGTAGGTAGGGCAGGGCCCACAGCTCAGCACCATGGACACAGGGGGGAGGGAGGTCCTGCAAGAGCTCACTAAGCTCAGGGTGGACAAGGTAATGGGACCAGATGACATACATCCCAGGGTACTAAAGGAGCTAAGGGTGGCATTAGCAGAGCCATTATCAGAACTGTTTAGTGAGTCTCTGAGCACAGGAGAGGTCCCAGAAGACTGGCAAAGGGCTCATGTGATCCCGCTCCACAAGAGTGGTAGCAGGGAGGAGGCATGGAACTACAGACCAGTCAGTCTTACCTCAGTAGTGGGCAACATTATGGAGGCACTCCTTAAAGAAAGGATGGGGCAACACGTGGAATCTATAGGAGCACATGATCCAACTCCTGTCAAACTAATCTCATACATTTCTTTGACTGGGTAATCAGAGTGGTGGACCAAGGGGGTGCAGTTGATGTTACCTAACTTAACTTCAGCAAAGCTTTCAATACTGTTCCACATAGAAGATTGATTAATAAGCTGGTTAGGCTTTGGGTGGGTCAGAAGTTGGTCAACTGGGTCGCAAACTGGTTGATGGGCTGAAAACAGAGAGTGGTGGTAAATGGTATACAGTCAGAAGAGATGAAAGTCACAAGTGGGGTACCTCTGGGATCAATCCTGGGGCCAGTCCTCGTCAATATCTTCATCAGTGACATTGCAGATGGACTGGAGGGTAAGGTTTGCCTGTTTGCAGATGACACCAAGATCTGCAACAGAGTAGATGATCCAGATGGGGTGGGCAGAATGAGAAGCAATCTGGATAAACTGGCAAAATGGTCGGAAGAGTGGCAACTGGGGTTTAATGCAAAGAAGGGCAAGATCATGCACATAGGGAAGAGAAACACTGTAGCCACCTATAGGCTGTGAGGGGAGTTGCTGGCAGTCACAAGGGAAGAAAGAGACTTGGGCATCACCATCACAGATGACCTGAAATCATCCAACCAGACCACTAGAGCAGTAGGTAAGGCTAGGGAGATGTTGGGGTGTATTAGTTGGGGTATCACAAGTCATAAAAAGAAAGTAATAATTCCTCTTTACAAGACACTGGGTAGGTCCCATCTGGAGTACTGCATGCAGTACTGAGGGCCACACCTTCACAAGGATATTAACCAAATTGAGGTAGTCCAGAGAAGGTCAACCAAAATGGTGCAGGGACTGCAGCAGAAAACATATGAGGACAGATAAATGGAGCTCAATATGTATACCCTAGAGCAAAGGAGGGAGGGAGGTGATATGATCGAAACATTTAAACACCTTTAGGGCATTAACAAGGTGAAAGAGTCTAACATGTTTCAATATAACAATTATAGCAGGACAAGAGGACACAGCATGAGATTAGAGGGAGGCTGATTAAGGGGTAATGTGAGGATTTTTTTTTCACAGAAAGGGTGGCGGATGCATAGAACGTCCTACCTCAGGAAGTGGTGGATATGAATACAGTGCAGGGCTTCAAACAGGCATGGGATATGCATAAGGGAGCAATACAGATGAGTATGAATAGATCGGCCATTGACAGAGCAAAGTCCGATGGTAGAAAAAGAAATAGGCAGGCTGGATGGGCCTTGCAGTCCTTATCTGCAGTCAACTTCTATGTTTATCCATACAGTTCTAGGGGTTTTGCATTGAAAACACCGGGGCTTCTGGATTTAACATATTGATAGCCTCTGGTGGCTCAAGATATCCTGTATTTACTTCAATATCAAGTGCAGTATTTTGGTCACTCAAAGTGTGGTCAGCAACCATGACATTTGAGGTTGGTAACGTTTTTATAGTATGTCCATTCATATTCTGGTCAGTTAGGAGCTCTGAGACTGGGACAGTGTCTTGGATGTCTGTTTCTAATTCTGGGGTTGTTTGTGATCTGGACTGGGCCTCAGAATCTGTACATTCCAGCTGTTTTAAGTGTTCAGACACTTTATGCTGTACTGCAGCTTCCTCAATGCCCTGTGCGCAAGGATTATCATTTTTCCCCGGAGCCTGGAACTGAGAAGAAATTACTACTGGGGAATCAGACTGCCTCCTGTCCCAAGTCCCCTCCATAGCTCTTTTACTCGGTGCACTATTTTCACCTCTGCTCTGTTCCTTTTCAACTAAATTACTGTTCCTTTGAGAATCATCCCAATCAACATCTGGCAGTGAGACTCCCCGACTGCCCACAAATTTATATTATTTATTTAGTTTATATGGGAAAGTTTATTTTATTTTTTTTATTCCGTGCAGTGAGAGTGCTCAGGGGGGCTGAGCATGCAAGCAGTGGGAGTACTTGTTTGCCTAACCAATTTATACTGCTTTGACTATTTTTGGGGGGATATTTTATTTTTTATTTATTTGCGATTTTATTTATTTTGGTTTTAGAAATAGGAATACCTGATTTGAGGAGATATCCCTATTTCTACTCCTCATTTATAGTTTTTGTTTCTTCTGTCTTCCTGAAAGCAGGTTCAAATGATGAATTGCAATTAATTTGAGTTAATTGGATCTGAGTTTATTGATTCTTGGTTTATTTATTTTTTTGTTTAGTTTCTGTTTGAGATATTTTAATTATTTGGATTGGGATTTGATTTTTTTATTAATTATTGCTGTGAGAGTAGAAGTTTATTGTTTTTGCTCCATGTTAGAGGATTGGGATATATATCACTATCCCAGCCCCCAGGTCATGCGCTATTCATCCTCCGCTCTTCATGCCCTCGGCCCCTTTTTTCCCCCACCGTTGCTTTTCTCCATCTATTAATGCTGCCAGGCTTTGGGAATTGCCCGCAGGAGGCTGGGGAGGGGCAGGGGGTATGAACAGCGGAGGATGGACGAGGGGGGCCCTCGCATCAGTGTGATTAAGCCTAGAAGACGCCCTGGGGCGAAATGCAGTGCAGAACGCGGGCCTTCTTGTCTGGTCTCCATACCCAAGGGCACCGCCACTTTAAATGGTGGGCAGGTGGCTGGGGCATCCCAGGAGTTCAGTCCAACTCTGGTGGTGTTATGCAATGCCAGGTCTGTTGTGAACAAGACTGCTATTGTTGCAAACTTGGTGGGTACAGCGGACCTGGCTTGCATCACCAAAACCTGGCTGGATGGAAATGCTGGCCCCGTACTCGAGGTAGCAGTTCTGGACGGGTATTTAGCGATACACCATCCAAGATTGGATCTCAGGGTTGGGGGGGTGCGGTCTGGTTTAAGACCAAATTGGATCTCACTAGTGTCCCAGTTGAGGAGACCAGATCATTTGAATGTGTCGTAGTGGCAGGTGGCGGCTATAGGATGGCTCTCATCTATCGTCCACCCGGAGACGAAAAGCTATTCCTTAAGGAAGTGGCAGACTTCGTCGTCGACCTGGTGTTTGAGTCGCCCAGGTTGATGGTGCTGGGTGACTTTAATGCCTGGATCAACGATGAACTCTTGCAATTTGGACAGCACTTCCTCCAATTGATGAACTCATTGGGCCTCTCACAGGTGGTTACCTCTGCCACTCATAAACATGGCCATTCCCTTGACCTGGTCTTCCTCCTGGGGATGGAAGCCTCTGACGAGGGGTGGAACCTGTCGGATGGTCTGACCATTACACTGTGAGATTCAATTTCTGCACCCCTCTGCGTAGGCCAACCCCTGTGGAGATGGTCAAGTACCGCCCTTTACGGGATGTGACTCCCGATGGCCTAACTGCAGTGCTTGATCTATCAGAATTTCCTGTGATGAGCTTGGATCCAGAGGTTTTGATTCTGGCTTATAATAAGGCCATTATCTCTGCACTGGCTTCCATTGCTCCGCCCTCGGTCTCCATGGTTTGATGGGGACTTGAGGGAGATGCGGCGACTAGGACGCAGGTTAGAGAGGTGCCGGCGGAAATCCGGCTTAGATGCCGACCATCTTAGACTCCTAGAGCATTATCAACTCTATCAGTCAGCAATTACTCATAAGAAGGCAGTATTCCTGTCTGGGGAAATTGCTGCTGCTCAGTACCGACCGGCCCAGCTCTTTCGAACTGTAGACAGGCTGTGCAACCCAGCCTGTCTACAGGTTCGTAGAGCCTTTTCACAATTGCAGTGTGAGGAGCTTGCTCGGTTCTTTGCAGATAAGGTGGATGACATCAGGGTGGAGACCCGCGCAGCACTCTTTATGGGAGTTGCCGTAGACCAGCTCCCAGTTGCAGTCCCTCTGTTTTACTGGAGTTCTTTCGAAAGGCCGGAAATCAAGGATGTTATGAGGATTGTCCAGGGTATGTGCACTACATGCAGTAGCTTAGACCTGGGTCCTACAGCCCTGATTATGGGCTGTGGGGAGGTTATCATCCAGGTTCTGGCTAGGATAATCTGGTGCTCCTTAGACTCTGGTGAATACCCCCACTCCCTGAAGGAGGTGGTGGTGACACCTGTGTTGAAGAAGGCTTCTTTGGACCCAGACTCTCTCACTAACTATAGGCCTATCTCAAACCTTCCCTTCGTGGGGAAGGTAATTGAGAAAGTAGAGGCTGCCCAGTTGGACAACCATTCGACCATCCATAACATCTACAACCCTCTTCAATCGGGTTTTCAAAAGAGGCACAGAACCGAGACAGCGCTGGTTCGGGTGCTCAATGATCTCCTGATGGCAAGAGACCAGGAAAAAACAGTCCATTTTGGTCCAGTTGGATCTGTCAGCAGCATTGGACACCGTAGACCATGGGGTGTTGCTTGAGCACCTGAGATGCATCTGTGGGCTTTCAGGTTTGGTTCACAGATGGTTTACTTCTTTCCTCACTGGTAGAACTCAGAGGGTGGTGTCAGGGGTGTTTTCCTCCAATCCTACCTCTCTGTCTTGTGGGGTGCCTCAGGGCTCAGTGCTGTCTCCCATGTTTTTTGCAGTGTACATGCTTCCCCTCAGAGACATTGTAAGATGATATAGGCTGGAGTTTCATTGCTACACCGTTAATACCCAGCTCTATCTGTCTTTTGCACCTGACCAGAATGGAGCGCTCTCAGTGTTTAATAACTGCCTTGGCAAGATCCAAGGTTGGATGAGGTCCAGTTGGCCGAAGTTGAACTCTTGGAAGACGGAGGTGATGGTCGTGGATCCTGGTCACCGGATAGGGGGGTGGGGAGCAAATCATCCCACAGGTTTATTCCTGGGGGATGTTAAGCTCCCAATCTCTGGACAGGTGCGTGACCTAGGGGTGATTCTTGACAACCAGCTGACATTACGTGTTCAGTTGTCAGCTGTCATTAAGTTATCCTTTTACCATCTGAGGAACATCGCTAGGATCAAGCACCTTGTTCCGTCTGGGGACCTGCCTACATTGATCCACGCCTTTGTGACCTCGCGGTTGGATTATTGCAACTCCCTCTACTTTGGGCTTCCAGGGGTTGATATCTGCTGCTTGCAGCTGGTGCAGAACTCAGCAGCCCGGTTGTTAATGGGGATTCCTCGTTCTTCCCACATTACACCGGCACTGCTGGAACTGCACTGGCTGCCGGTTCAGTGGTGGATCACCTTTAAAGTCAGTTTACTGACATATAAAGCCCTACACGGTTTGGGCCCTGACTACCTGAAAGAGCTTCTGGTTCCTTACCTCTCAGAGCGACTGCTCCGCTCAGCCAATGAGGGGTTTCTGGAGATTCCGAGGGTAGCTTTAAAATCTTCTGGCACCCGAGCTTTTATGTTTGTGGCGCCGACACTCTGGAATTCTCTACCCTGTTGGATTAGAGAGTGCATGACTGTGGGGGTTTTTAAACAAGCATTGAAGTCTTTCCTATGGAAGAAGGCATATGGGGATGGTGCCGACATGGATTGATGCTATTGATTTTAGTGATTTTTATGATGTTTTATTGTGATGTTATTTTAAATATGTACTGCGCCTTGATTTTTGAAAGGTGCTCTATAAATAAAGATTATTATTATTATTATTATCCATTGCCCACTATCGGCTTGTTTCCAACCAGCCCCTGTCAGTGCTGTATCTGGAGACAAATCTCCACTTGTGCCAGGTATGTCATACACCCCAACATTTACATAGAAACATAGACTTTGACGGCAGATAAGGACCGCTTGGCCCACCTAGTCTGCCCATTTCCCTACCTACAGGATAGGCTGCAGATCCTAGTTAACCAACAGCCTATTTCTTCCTACCCCCCACAAGAATTGCCTTATGTCGGTCCCATGCATTCTTGAATTCTCCCACAGTTTTAGACCCCACAACCTCCTCAGGAAGGATGTTCCATGCATCCACTACCCTCTCTGTGAAAAATACTTCCTCACATTGCCCTAGAACCACCCCCCTCTATCTTTAAATTGTGTCCCCTTGTTCTTGCATATCTCTTTTTCTGAAAGATGCTACCATCTTGGACTTTGTTGATTCCACTGAGGTACTTAAAAGTTTCTATCATGTCCCCCTCCCTTCTTTCCTCAAGGGTATACATATTAAGCTCCTTTAGTCTCTCCTCGTACGGCTTCTCTTGCAGACCCTGCACCATTTTAGTTGCCCTCCTCTGGACTGCCTCTATCCTGTCTATGTTCTTGTGGAGATGGTGTCTCCATAACTGGATGCAGTACTCCAGATAGGGTCTCACCACTGTCTGTACAGAGGTATAACAACTTCCTGTTTTCTGCTGGTGATGCCTCTCCCTATGCATCCCAGTATACCCCTAGCCCTCCCTGTTGCCTTGTCACATTGCTTGCTAACCTTAAGGTCATCTGATATGATTACCCCCAGGTCCCTTTCCTTTTTTGTTGTTGTTACTACCCCCACTGTGTAATCTTCCCCTGGATTCTTGTTTCCCAGGTGCATTATTTTGCACTTCTTTGCATTGAATCCTAGCTGCCATACTTCTGACCATTCCTCCAACCTTGCCAAGTCCCTTCTCATCCTTTCCATGCCTCCTTGTGTATCAACCCTGTTGCAGATCTTTGTGTCTTCTGCAAAGAGGCATACTTTTCCTTCCAGTCCCTCTGCAATGTCACTTATAATGACATTAAAAAGGACTGGGCCCTATACTGAACCCTGCGGTACCCCACTAGTAACCTCTCTTTCTTCAGAGTGGACTCCATTTACAATTACCTTCTGTGTCCTGTTGTTCAGCCAATGTTTTACAGGCTACCACCCTGGGACCCACTCCCAGGCTGATTAATTTGACTATTAATATTTGTGTGAGACTGTGTCAAATGCCTTGCTAAAGTCTAGGTAGGCCATGTCCACAGCCCTCCCTGGTCTATTACTTTGGTCACCCAGTCAAGAAATCGATTGAATTCATCTGACATAACCTTCCACTGTGATCCCATGCTGCTTGGGTCCTGCCCCCACTGGCCTCAAGGTACTCAACAATTATTTCCTTCAGAAGTGACTCCATCACTTTCCCTACCACAGAGGTCAAACTGACAGGTCTGTAGTTTCCTGCCTCTGTCTTGGTCCCACTTTTGTGAAGGGGAATCACATCCACCTTCTTCCAGTCCTCGGGTACCACACCATCCTCCCATGATTTATTAAAAAGACTAGTTAGTGGTTTCACTAGTTCCCCCCTTAATTCTTTTAGAATTCTGGGGTGAATTCCATCAGGACCCATTGCTTTGTCCACCTTCAGTTTTAGGAGTTCTTGCAGAACCATTTCTTCTGTGAAAGGGCTGGAATCGACCCCCCTATCAAGAGTGCTTCTGTTAATTGAATTAGGCACGTCCCCCTCCTCTTTTGTGAATACTGAGCAGAAATATTCGTTCAGTATCCCTGCTTTTTCACTGTCCCCCTCTGCTCACCCACCATTCATTCTATTCAGCCTCACTATCCCTCTCTTTGTCTTTCTATGCTCTCTGATGTACCTATAAAAGGTTTTATCCCCCTTCTTAACTGAGTGGCTATCTTTTCCTCAGTTTGGGCCTTTGCTATTCTGACTTCTCTCCCTGCTTCCTAATGCCTTAACTGGTACAGCTGTCTGTCCTGCTCCTTCTGTGTTTTCTTATACTTCCTGAATGCTATCTTTTTCTGCCTGACTTTCCCAGCCACCTCTTTTGAAAACCATAGTGGCTTTTTCTTTCATTTTGATTTGTTTATTTGCTTTACACAAAGGCTTGATGCCTCTGTGATGGCAGTTTTGATGATTCCCCATTATTGCTCCACCCCTCCTTCTAGCCTGTTTGCTAGTGCTTTTCTGAGGCACTCTCCTATCTTGCCAAAGTAAGCCCTCCTGAAGTCCAGTACCCTCACTTTTGTATGGCTTGACTCTGTAGCTGAGTTTAACATGAACCACACTGTTTGATGGTCACTTGTTCCCAGATGGCAACCCACTTCTAGATCTGAAATCCTTTCACTGCCCCCATTTGAGAGTATGAGGTCTAAGATTGCTCTCTCACGAGTGGGTTCTGAAACTAGCTGTCTGAGGTCTGCCACCTGTAGGGCATTGAGAATGGCCCTGCTCTTGGATGTGGCTGCAGCAAATGTGTTTCAGTTAACATCTGGCATATTCAGGTCTCCCATCAACAGTATCTCCCCTCTCTCTGCCATCCTAAGAATGCCTTCTATCATATCCTTGTCCATTCCTTCCCCCTAACCTGGGGGTCTGTACATAACCCCTGTGCGGATTGTGGTGCCCTTTCCAGTCTCCAAGGTGACCCACAGTGCCTCCTCTCCTCACTATTTACTTTTTTGTTAATTTGCTTTTATCCCTTCCTTTACATAGAAAGCTACTCCTCCCCCTATTCTCTCCTGCCTGTCTTTCCTGTAGGTTATGTACCCTGCTATGTTAACATCCCAGTCATGGTTCTCTGTGTATCATGTTTCTGTGACTGCTACGATATCCAGGCATCCCTCTTCCATCAAGGCCACCAGCTCAGTGAGCTTGTTGCCAAGACTGCGGGCATTGGTACTTATTACCCTCCATTTCTTGATGGCCTTACTCCTTTTTGCCCCATCCCTGTCCTTCTTGCCTTTGTCACTTTCCCCATTTACCCCTGCCCTTCTCCCTATCGACACCTCTATGTTGGTGTTTACCTCACTTAATACCGTAATTTTTGGGGGAGGCTAGGATTTCCCTGCTCCTTTCCAGTGCCTCCCCCCTTGGCTAGTTTAAATGCTTGCCAATGAAGCCTTTAAACCTATCACCTAGGATCCTGGTTCCCCTCCTGGACAGATGCAGCACATCATGCCAGTATAGGCCTGCATCACTCCAGGTGGACCCCCAGTCCCCAATGAAGCCAAATCCCTGAGGTCTGCACCAGTTTTTCAACCACTGATTGAATTCCATGGTGCAGAACACCCTAGCCTCTCCTACGCCATAGATGGGCAGCACCTCCGAGAAGGTTACCCTGCGTGCTACTTGTCTAAGGCCCCTCCCCAATTCCACAAACTCTTTCTGCACTGCTCTCATCCCTTTCTTAGCCAGGTCATTTGTCCCTAGGTGGACAATGACATCCAGCTCCCTCCCCTGTGCAGCTGCTCTGGCAATCCTGAGGATTCGCTCCTTGTCCCTTCAAGCCATGGTGCCAGGCAGGCACCTCCCTCTCCCCTTCCTCCCCCAGTTCTACCTTCCTAACAATGGAGTCCCCCACCAGGAGTTGTTTTCTTCCCCTGTGGGGTCCCATGCCACCCTCCTGTGGGTCTCCTTTGTGGAGGTTACCAGCATCCTCCGTGGTCTCCACTGCAGGTGCCTCCATAGAGGAACCACACTTTGCCAGAATGGCATAGGATTGTGGAGAGGCACAACTGGAGGGATGCACCTCTGTTCCACCACCCTCACTCTCCTTAAGCCCACTGTGGTCCAACCGCTCCTCTTTGTTTTATGTAGTCTCTATCAGTTAGCATTTTCTCTACAGTTTGTTTAGCTTTAGACATGTTTTGAGCATTAGAATAATCTGACCTGGTATCCATAGAATGTGTCTACTGTTTTGCTCTGATTTTCAATGCTGTTTTGCATTTTTCATACCGCTCTGCATCATCAGCCAACATAGTCAGGATTACAGTTCTCCTTTCCTCTATTTCTTTCTCCAGTTGTGCTGCTGCAGCTATAATATCAGTATTCTCTGTAGTAGCTGTGCTGTCATCCACTAATATTGGAGTAGCAAAGGCTTCATTTTCATCCATTGATTCCTCACTGTTTCCATCCTTCTGGCAAACAATGGCAGGGTAGGAGGACACCTCTCCAGCCTGCAACAGCATACCCTCCTCTGCTGTCTCTGGGTCCTCCATCTTGGGACACAGGAAGTTGTGGAGCCCCCTACCCAAGAGTAGGGGAATTTCCCTGGTGTCATGACAAACATTCCCCCATCAATAACACAGGTCCATGCAACCCACCCCCCAGGGTACACCTGAAAGGAAACTGTCATGGCGTAGTATGCCTTTCCAAAGAGAAAGAAAGAAAGAAAGAAAGAAAGAAAGAAAGAAAGAAAGAAAGAAAGAAAGAAAGAAATCCTCCTTCTCTGATAGTAGAGACTGGTCCTTGGGACTCTTGATTCACCAACCCCTAGCTGACCACTAAGGATCTTAAGTCCATTCCAAAACCAAGTTCACCACTGAAGCAAGTGGGACTGCTACCACTGTTTTACTGGACCAGTGCTACAAATGTCTTTTTTACAGTCAAGGCCTGCAACATGTTGTAGTCTGCCATAATCTTTAAATGGTGCAAGAGAGAAACTGCACAAGGGAAAAGCTGTGCCACAGTCAAATTAAACATGGACAGCACTCTTATGGGACCAGCACCTGCTAGACTCGACTGTCATATAAAAATGAAACAAGAAGCCATACTTTATATGTGCAAATCATTTATTGATAGCTGCTCATGTACAAACCAATATCACATGCAGAATGGCTTCTAATAATCCAAAATAAGGTTTCAGATATAGAGCGTATTTCACAGTAATGGCCCTTATGGCTATGGATGCCAAAAGTATGAAACCCCCTTCTCCTGTTGGCAGCACCGCCTAATGCGTTTCATCCTAGGACATGTTCTCAAAGGCTAATGGACACATTACACTATTCCACATAAATCTAAAAGTCCTTAAAGACACAGTACAGAATCAATAAAGAGACCTATAAGTGAAAGAGATTCAATACATATAACACGACAGGACAAATAACCAGAGTTAAAAACAGTAAAAGAAACATTTAAACTGCTATCCCTGATCATTTTAATGTAATGACCTACATTCAGGGTTTCAGTTAACTCCATTTTGGGAGTACCTGACTCCCAAAAATAAGGCAAAACCTTCCAAAATAATGGAGGATGAAGTCATTGACTGCCAAATGTAAAAATCAAAATTGTATCACTTCCAAAACTGGAGTCACAGAAGCTATGAAAATGAAATTATGGATTTTTCCAAACAAAATTGTATTTTACAATTAATGTCCCCTATACACTAATGGGTGCAAGTTATGCACCAAAAGCGCGTAACCCACCCGCGCAACTCCGCACATGCAGACAGGTGCACACTGGCTGTTATTCACAAGCAGCCACCACCTGTCCACAGCTCCAACCGCTGGCACACAGTGTAACACAGGGCTGCTGCGGGTGGAGTCACGGACCCTGCCAGGCATCCAATCGGATGCCTAGCATGAGTCCCGCAGTGGATCTCTTGCACTACAATGTGGTCTGTGTGTGTAAATGCCCACTGCAGGCACCTGGATCTGCATGGAATGGCCCCGACATCCAGTGGACCACCCCACCAGCCCTAACTGCAAGCTGCCCTCCCAGCACACAGATGGACCCTGGCTGTGGTACCCTGCCCCCATCCCACAGGCCACCCCCAGCACAGATGTGCCCAGACTCCACTCCTTCACACACCCTGAGACCCTGACTCTATACTCAGCACCCCTGAGCCCCAAAGACGGTCCATTTAACTGCCCCCATGCACACAGAAGCCCCTTTGCTGCCAGGCCACGGGCCGCTCCCAGTACCCCCGCATTGTTGGGCAGTGTAGCCCCCCTGACCAGCTGCAGCACCAACAACCTGCCCCCTACCCCATCCCATCAGTGCCATTGCCAGGAACAGCCAGTGGTACAGCCCTCCCCATGCCTCCTCAGCCACCAGCCATCCAAGTGCTGCAGGGAGAGCACCCTTATAAATAAGCAGCGCACTCATGGCAGCACTCGGATGGCTGGCAGCTGAGGTGGTGTATGGAGGGCTGCATCACTGGCCATTCCTGGCTGCAGTGCTGACTGAACGGGGGCAGGGGGACGTTGTCGGTGCAATGGCAGGTGGGGGTTCACTGCCCAACAATGCGGGGACAGAGGTAACAGGGGTGGCCCATTGCCTGGTAGCAAGGGGGCATCTGAACACGGTGGGGGGGAGAGCAGTCCTGCTGACCTGGGCTCTGCTGGTGGGACCGCCCGCAATACCGAGTCCGGTGGGGGATGCCATGGGTTGGGAAAGGGGACACTGGACCATACGGTGGTGGGGATAGTTGAAGGGTCAGGGACTGGGTGGATGGGAGCACCACCTGTGTGCGGAACTGGGTTGGCGGACCACATGTTCTGTGTTTTCAGGAACTCACCCAATCAGCTGCCCCAGCCATTCCCATCTGCCTTGTGGGCTGGGGTGGCACAGAGGATTGCTTCCCAGCCTGCCACATTCAGTGGGTGCATTCTATGGGAGTGCACAGTGGGTTACAGCAGGATCCAGGCTGCTGTAACCTGCTCTGCACTATGCCCCCCTGTGGACAGCACTATGTGGCTTTGTGACTAGTGACTGCCGTGTAGTGCCAGCCCGCCACCAGTACACACCCTGCCTGCCTTCAGCATGTTGCTGTCTCTGCAGATGGGGGATCAGGTGCATTACTGCCATGCATCCCTTCTGTGAATGCCGTGCAGGGTCCATGGGACCCCGCTCTGTGGTATTCAGTTGTAGCTATGCCAAAGTGCCCAATTTACTTTGTGCATTGGCGTTGTGCATAGGGCCCATTATTTGTATGAACATCCATAAATTGATCCTTCTTAGAATACTGGCTTTCAAATTGGTGAATCTGAGAAGTATTTTGACTTCCAAAAAATTGGAATGACTTCCAGATTTTGACACATGGAAGTATTTGACTTCCACAAAAAATAAATTAACTGCACTCAAGAAGCAAGTTTCCAACCCTAACACCCCATCCCCAACCCACCCTGAATACACTGGCAGGCATTGGGGGTGTGCCTTGGGGTCATCAGCTGTAACACTTATACCATTCCACCCCCCAATCCCACCCTGCAGACACTAACAGACATTGGGGTCATCAGCCCTAATGTTCACCCCATTCCATAAGTAAATAAGTGGAGAAGGGTACATTATAGGAGAATGGGGTGAGCAGTAGGGTAGATAACCCAAAGGCACACCCCACACCTGTCAGTGTCTGCAGAGTGGAAGTGGGGTGTTAGGGTTTGAAGCCCTAACACCACATTTCCCTGCTTTTGTCACTTTAGTAAGCACCCTACCTGATGCATTAACAAAGCTTTTTTGCAGTGAATTTCCTTACTTTTTGAGATAGTATAATAGTATCCCCATTTCATTGTGGGAACACAGGGTCCTTTGGACCTATCACTCCAGTCCTGCCATAGATGTGCATATATATGTAAGTGTGGAAATGCAGTGCCCTCCAGGCCCTGTGCTTCACTTCCAAGTGTACAACAGTGACCAAAGTGTAAGCATAGCTATCTTATTACCCCACTTCATGTCCAGAGAAATTCTGAAACACAAGCTAAAATGTAATTATGTGCAACTTCAACCCCATTCTGTGCCACAGGTGCAAAAACATATTTGTGGGCAGGATTTGAAAAATAACAGCTGTGAGACACATGAGGTGGGGTAATAAGAAGGCTATGTTGTAAATCTGAGGTCAAAATACTGACAATTTTCTTAGTTATGATCGTGCGTAGCGAAATTGCAATGAATGGTCATAACTGTCATTTTTTGACATTTTAACCCCAAATTTTCTTGTCACACCTCCTCATTAACCCCATAGGTGAAAATTTCTTGAACCTTGGCGAAATGCCAGTCCATGCCACATGTCTGGAAACATGTTTTGGGCAGGATGTGAGAAATGTCAGCTGTACTATTCATGAGGTGGTGTGAAAAAATGGCAATGTTGAAAATTTGGAATGAAAATATAAAAAAATTGGCAAAGTTACATGTGTGTGTAGGAAAATGTCAACAAATGCACATAACTTGGATTTTCTGGGGTATTTTTGCTCCAGATTTCAACATGGACTTCATGGGACCCCACCTCATGAACACTGGCACTGTAATTTTGTTACTTAATCCCTAAAGGTGACTTCATGTGGCAACTGTACCATTCATTCAGGTTAGAAATTGCTGTAGGTTTGATCTGGGGTCACTTCATGAGGATCTGAGGATCACTGACAGGTCAGAAGTGCTTAGTACCCATGATCCCTCTACAGCTGTATTCCAGTTTCTCACTGTTTTTGGCACCCTGCAGGACAAGCATGCCCCCCTTATTAGGTGGAGAGTAAGGGGGTCTGCCACAAAATGGCTGCACGGGAACCTCTTAGCCCTCATGCATGCAAGGGACAAGTATTGGGCTCACTTCAATAGCACATTGGATCAGTCCATCTTCCAACAGTATAGGAAGCTCAGAAGTGAGTGCAAAAAAGCCATCAGCATGGCAAAAAGCAATTACTGTAAATCTGCCCTGCTTAGCTCTGCTAAGGACCCACGTAGGTTCTGGAGGAACATAAAAAACTCCAACTCTGCGGTATCTGAAATGATCATTGGTGGGTCGAGTTGTAATAATCCACTTACGATTGCTAATGCTTTAAATTCCCACTTTTCTGACTTGTCTGCACTTGCCTCCCTTTTCCCTGCTGCTAAGAACAACGGTGGCCCTTCTGCCTCTGTCCCTTAGGAGGATCACTCCCCTCGCCCATTATTTTATCTCAGGGCTGTGTCTGTCATGGAGATGCAGAGACTCATCTCTGGTCTCTCTCCACATTCCAGTGCTGGCCATGATAACATGGAGCCCAAGCTTCTGAACCTGGGTGCCCCTTACATTGCCATCCCACTGGCACATATCTTCAAACTGTCCCTTGCCACTGGTGTTATCCCTAACATTTGGAAAAAGTGAGGATTGTCCCCATTCCAAAGCAAGGGAACCCCAAAGTCCTGGACAACTATTGTCCAATTGCTATCCTATTGGCCATTAGTAAACTCTAAGAGAAAGTGGTGACTGAGCAGCTCACAGAGTGCATCCAAGCTCATAAGTTGCTGTCCCCTGCACAGCATGGTTATCAAAAAGGGTATGGCACATCCACGGCCCTGGTCTCAGTCTCTACTAGCATCAGGGTGGCCATGGACCATGGCGAACTCTCTGGGGCCATATTTATAGACTTATCTAAGGCCTTTGACCTCATGAACCATGCATTACTCTGCTCACAGATGCAGTCCCTTGGTCTGTCCCCTCCTGCCTTGAATTGGCTTAGAAACTACCTCCAAGGCAGAATACAGCAAACCAAATTCAACAAGGTCCTCTCTGACCCCACTACAGTGACATCTGGCATCCCACAGGGATCAGTTTTGAGGCCTCTTCTTTTTTCTGCATTTGTTAACAACCTTCCTGCTGCTGCTTCCAACTGTAGTGACACCTTTTATGCTGATGATCTTGTCATCCTTGCACACTCCTGGGACATTGGGGTTCTCAACCTTCAGCTGAGTGAGACCTTTAAGAATATTCAATCCTGGATAATGACTTATAAGTTGGTCCTCAACCTAAGGAAAACTCAGGCCATGCTTTTTGGGGGCAGTCACCAAAATCAAGGCCTACCCTGTTCCTCTATGTGTCAGTGGTGCTGACGGCTCTTCCCTCTTAACCACGGTCTCAATAAAATACCTTGGAGTGACACTTGACCCCCAACTTGACATGGTGTGTCACATCCTAAATATTTGCAGAAATGTAAACTGCAAACTGGGTCTTGCCTACAGGGCAAAGTAAAATTTGACATCTGCAGCTCACCCGGCACTGGCCAGAAGTGTGCTGCTCCCTTCACTTAGTTATGGCCTTCTCCTGTTCGCTAACACCTCCAAGGTCCACCTTGCTCAATGGAACATGACCTACAACATCTGTCACTTTGCTCTGGCAGCCCCACATCTCACCCATCATTGTAAATCATACGACAAACTGGGCTGACTTTCCCCGGCCAATCACTTGAATATGGGTTGGGCTGCTTTGTAGGAAAGGTGTTCAGAACCAGAACCCCTCCAGGGCTTGCGCAACTCCTCAAGCCTGCTGACTCTTCCTCCTACTCCCTCAGGTCTCAATGTCCCGGGGTGCTCAAAGTTCCTCATACTCAAACCCTAATGGGTGAAAGGGACTTTGCAATGTGCACTCTGAGGCTATGGAACTCCCTTCCAGATCATGTTGCACCTCCCCCTCCCACCGGAGCCTCCATAATTCCCTGTGGGAGCACTTGAAACTGTTCTCTGTGTGTGGGTGCCCTAAATCACCTTAATCAGGACTCCAAATTGGTCTCATCCAATCCACTGCCCACTGTCCTTTAACTCTGGAAGCATGTGATTGCTTGCAATCTGCTTATGAATTATGTGGCCCTGGTAAAAAGGGTCACTCATGCAATGTAATTGCCATTGAATGTCTTAGTCTAGTTATTCTGTATGTATATTATATGTATAGTTGACCTATTTACTGCTCACTGTAGACTATCTGTTCATCTTGCTCTCCTGTAACTATCTACATTGCCCTCTTGTCATTTTGTACCTTGTTTGAACCTGTATTTTTCACTGTCCTCTCCGGGGTTGTACCTGAAAATAGGCATACAGCTTGTCTAGTGTACCTACCTGGTCAACAAAAGCTAAATAAATAATAAATAAATAAATTCCATGCCACAGGTGAGAAAACACGTTTCGGGCAGGATGTGAGAAATGATAGCTGTATTGTTCATGAGGTGGTGGGAAAAAATGTGTACATTAAAAATTTGGAATAAAAATTTTCAACGTTAAGCGTGTGCGTTGGAAAATTTCAATGATCAAGCACAACTTAGTTATTTTTTGGAATTTTTTCACCAAATTTTCAACATGAGCTTTTTGGGACCCTGCCTCATGAACACTGGCACTGTCAATTAATTGACTGATCCCAAAAGGTGATTTCACACAGTGACCATGAAATACCTTCCAGACCTGATTAATAAAATGACAGTGACAGTGTTAGTGAGGTGGGGTCACAAAAAGCCTATTTTGAAAATTTGGTGAAAAAATACCAAAAAATGACTGAGATAGCAACATAAAATCAAAACATCATTGACAGACATTATACAGCACTTACCTTGATTCTTCAATTCGCGGATCGGCTTTGAAGAGTGCAGATGTGTCCCAGTCCACAGAAGATGACAGCGGACAACCTCCTGTGGTAAGTATAGGGTAAGGGTGTGGGGTGGTGGGTGCTCAGTGGGAGGATCTGGATGGGGTAGGATGATGGCAGGGACGACAAGGGACTGCTTTCTTTTTTCAGGCTGTGTAAAAAATATGGCAGGAAGATGATTTTTCTTTACAGTGAAAACATGGGTATTTGAGGGACACTAGGAGTGGGCTTCCAGGGTGTCCCAAGGAGGTGCCTGAGGGAGTGATATTGCCAGCATGGGGATTGGGGACCCTGATGCCAGAAACAAAAAATAAATAAATGGACTGCATTGGGCGGAATCTGACACTGAGAGTGGGCATTCTGGTATCAGATTATATATTTGGGGACACTGGGAGTGGGCTCTCCAGTGTCCCAAGGTGCTGGAGGGGTGGACATCCATTACTGGCATGGGGATCAGGCCTCCCGATGTGAGTAATAATAAAAACAAACAGGGAATGTGAGGCTATGACACTGGGAGTGGGCATCCCGGTGTCACATTATATTTAAATTATAAAATTCTAAAATGCTGACAATTGGAGGTTGGGGGTGCCATTAGATACCAAGTCAACATAATGGGGGTGCACTAGACACAGTGAGTACAGGGAAATGGACTGGGGGTGCCACTAGACACCAAGGAAAATGGGTGGCTCAATGCTGACTCTGCATTCAGCGGCATGAGTTCCAGTTTCAGCGGTGGCTGCAAAAGTCAAGAAATCCTGGTGATCTCTTACAGAGAATGGGGAAAGAAGTGTTTGTCACTAAGCTTGACACCCAAGATTTCAGGTAACCAACAAAGGTTTTCAGGGGCACGGTATATAAAAAAATCATCAGAATCTAGCTAAACGGGTCCTGTTTAGCTAAGTTCTGACATTTATTTTTTATATAACATCTATTTTTACTTGTTTTGTCTCTTGCTATTGAGAAAACAAGATGGTGGACACAATAGAGCTCTGCAAAAGTAAAGCAGGGTCTGTGTGACCATACATGCAAAAGGAAAGCAATTTTTGCAAAAGAAATGCCTGACTATGACCCTCCATGCAAACTCTGTGGGGAAAAAAACACTATGTGTGCAAAAAAACAGAAATTTGCATAAAATAAATATTTTGTGCTGGACATCTAAATTTTCCCATAGAAAATAATGGGGAAATAAAAAATTAGATAACTTTTAAACAGCGTAATATTTTTTCACCAAACCTTCAAAAGGCGCATATGTGACCCAAAGGCTTTCTATCCTGAAAATTTCAGACCAGACCATCAAGCTGTTTCTGAGATACCGGTGGGCAAAGAAATGTCAACAAACAAGTAAATTTAGTATTTCTTGATGCTCTGTATCTTACAAACCACAAAACAGATTCACTAGACATTTGGCATAACAAGAGACCTACACCCAGAGAGTAAGCATGCCAAATATCATGCACATCTGTTGACCAGTTCCAAAGTTATAAACGTTCATAAATTTGCGTTCAACATACAAGTCTGTACTGACCCTGATTATACTGGTGCTGCCTCACCAGTATAACAGATTGTCACCATCTTTTAGAAAAAGGCACACAGTACAAGATTAAGGGAAACAGAGAAACAAAGGCTCAAAAACAGAATTGCTATTTAGAAAAGTCCATCCTTATGGTTGATCTGAAGTGCATTTCCCACATTAGCAAAGGTAACTTGTTAAGTCATTCTTTGCATGTCTTGTAAACAGAGATTACAGAATGTAAAAATAATTTAAAATATGACCAAATCAAGGCCTATGACATTATGGTATACATCCTAATTAACACTACAGGGAACTTCTACTCAAATGCCCAGGTATTGGGCAGGGGAAACAATGATGCTGAGAACTAAAGGTATACTGACATTTCAAGTCTATCATTAAGACCTGGTTTCTTTGCAGCCTCCATTGAAAAAATCCAATATTGTTTCCATTTCAATAACACATTATCATAATTGCCTCCCCTCCTACTCCTAAACAGTTTTCCTATGCCTGTGAATGAGAATTAATGTTCATTTTTATTTCTGGAATCATTAATATGTACAGCCAGTTAATTCCCCTCTCTAACCCCTTTCAATGACAACTGACTAATATCTCTCTCCCCTTGGACTGCCTAAAAGCAAACACTAATGTTACTGTAGACATATTGTAATGAAACTGTACTCACCAACTCCGTCTAAATGTACCCTACTGACTGTGAATGTACTCTGTAACTATGATACTGTATCCTCACCTAATGTAAAGTGGTTGGTGTACCCAACCCCGGGTCGCCTCTAAAAAAGGGATCTCTGGTCTCAGAGTGCTTACCTGGTCAACAAAATCTAAATAAATAAATTCTTGGCGTCATAATTATTCCTTTACTCATACTTCAAACCTCGGTCCAAATGAACCAAATGCCAATACAACTCCCAATCCAAAGAAATGTGGTACATTTTTTTAAAACATTGACATCTGGTTCATTTGGATAAAAGTTTGACAGGGAGGTAATTAAAAAAGGTAAAAATATAAATGATTTTGTTGTGCACTCAGTTCAGTGCCTTATAGAGAGGCTATGTGAGCAGTTCACCTGGAACTGCACACTGGACTGGGGCTGCAGTTTGATCTTTTTTCTTTTACTGTTGGACTTTTCGGCTAGGGACACTTGCAGCGATGGAGGAGCGCTTGGGCACCAAATATACTTAAATCTGATGCACCGCGCCTGATTGGCTAATGACGATCACCCAAAAATGCTCAAATACTGGCCACTGAGCCTCGTGGCTCACCAGTTAAGCTGCTGCTGGAGGAAGCGAGGGGGTTTTGCGAACGAGGGTTCCCCCTCCCTACTTGGACTGCAGAGAGGTCCCTGGGGTTGAGGTGCCGGCTCGTTTCTTATGTCTGGTGGGCGGGCGGACCTCCCCTGGGGACTGAAACAGGCACAGAGCCTGGAAATGAGCAGTTCGCCTGGAACTGCACACTGAACTGGGGCTGCAGTTTGATCTTTTTTCCTTTACTGTTGGACTTTTCGGCTGGAGAACCTTGCGGTGACAGAGGAGCATTTGGGGTGCCAAATATACTTAAATCTGCTGCACCGCGCCTGATTGGCTAACGACGATCGCCCAAAAACGCTCAAATACTGGCCACTGAGCCTCGTGGCTCGCTAGTTAAGCTGCTGCTGGAGGAAGTGAGGGTTTTTGGCCCACCGCCCACCCTGTTCCCTCCTCCTTCCTCCCATTAAATGCTCGCTAGCTACACCCACAAGACCTGGTAGCCTACTCCCAAGTTGGAGAATCAGCCAGTCTACTGCCTAGGTCTCCCCTTATGTTGTTGCAACACCCAGACAGCTGGAACTTCAATAACACCCTCACTGTCTATAATGCTGTTGCCCTTACCCTGTCATCACTAAGTCTGACAGTAGCAAATCACTGAGCGTTCATATACCAGTCTTATTGTTTATTTTTGTTACCTGGCCACGACAGTAAAGTACAACTGTAGGATTTTTAATTTTTGTGTACCATTAATAGCAAGCCAGCATGTTGATATAACTACCTAGCATCACTCAGTTTTAACTTGGTAACTAAACTGAATTAGCATAAACTTGTGACATCCAACTATCCTGCTATAATAATAGTTAGATTTAACTGTGAGTGAGACAGGCAAAATCACTGCATGCTTGACAAGTCTTGAAACAAGTAAAATTTCCTGTACTGAAGTAACATAACTTAGAGGCAAGTAACCTCTGTGGTCTGGAGTGGCAGCCCCTGAAGCCTGTAGCAACACATAGCCTACTTCTTGCGTCACTCGGTACTGGGGCTACCCAGCCAGTGATAACTGCCATTGCATACAGGAACACAACTGCCTCACTTTCCACAGAGGGAGCCTGCACCTGCCAGATAACCCAGAAGTGATCTACACAAGGGGAGTACACTGCTACGCCCCTGTGACTTGCGATCTCACCAGACAAACCCAGGACTAACCCCCCCCATGGTGGCTTGAGAGGATGCCTCCACTGAGAGGATGTCCTAGCTGCATGGACTGGCAGGGGCCCCTGTTCAAATTATAGGTTCGATGAACGCTAGACCCTTCCCGAAACCACCCTCCTCCTGGTGATCAGCCAAAGGTTTGAGGCTTGTGCACTTAAACATATGCAGCCTTCTACCAAACCTTACTGAGCTATCAGCTTGGGTGGCCCACTATAATCCAGACATTATGGGGATCACTGAGACATGGCTTAAGCCACATATACCTGACTCAGCTTGTGACCTTCTGGGCTACAACCTCATTAGGTTGGACAGGACCCAGAACAAGAGGGGCGGTGGAGTACTCATATACTACAAGACGCACTTAAACGTCTCAGTCATAGGACACTCGCAATCTGCATTGCAGCACTGTGAGTTCCTACATGTCCTCCTCCTGTTAGGGAACACCAAAAAGGTGCACGTGATATGTGCCTACAACCCTCCTAAGGGTGGTGTGTCCGGGCTCTCCTACCTGCTAGACAGTCTTAGCACAAAAGTTGGCTCGAACGAGTTACTAGTCCTTGGGGACTTCATCCTTAACTGGGCAGGTCATAGCGCTCAGCAATACGAACCACTGTTGGCTGGGCTGGCCCGAAGCCAGCTCATCTCTGAACCCACTAGGCCCTCTCTCAGAGGTGACAAGGGCTCCGTCATCGACTGGGTACTAAGCAACAGAACGGAGAAAATTATCTCCTGTGGAGTTCTACCTGATGCTATATCGGGTCATTCTCCCACCTTCTGCGTATGGGGCAACACCCCTCCCAAAATCTCTCACAAGGTGATTCAAATGTGGGATTATTCCAAACTTAATGCTGCAGACTTCCTTGCAGACCTGAGTCATACTGACTGGTCTCAGGTCATGGCCACCAATGACCCCTCAATGGCCCTTGACAACTTTCTAAAAGCATTCACCCCACTTCAAAACAAGCATGCCCCCCTCACAAGAAGGAGAGTGAGGGGCACTGCAACTAAATGGCTCCATGGAGGTCTGTATACTCTCATGAGGCAAAGGGATAAATGCTGGGTGAGGTATAAGTGCTCACTGTCCAGCATGGATCTCCAGGATTACAGGCAGCTGAGGAACTCATGCAAGAGAGCCATTCACTCAGCAAAAAGTGAGTACTGTCAGTCCATCCTGCTCTCCACAGCCAATAATCTGAGGACTTTCTGGTGGAGCATTAAGAAAGTGGTGGGTGGGGCCACGAGAGAGCAGGTCACTGACATGCTCATTGACAGGGTTAACTGCAACAACCCCCTCACTATTGCCAATGCCTTCAACATTCAGGTCACAGACTTGCTTGCTTTACCCAAACTGCCGCACTACCCTACTGGCAGGGCCTCCTCACCCAGAGGGACAACCCCCCTACTTCCCTTTTACCTCAAGGCAGTAACAGACATGGAGGCCCAGAAGCTTCTTGCTGGCCTATCCCCACACATGGGAGCTGGGCATGACTGGCTGGAGCCCAAGCTGCTGAGGCTAGGGGCATCAGTACTAGCCCGGCCCATAGCCCATGTCTTCAATACATCGCTCACCTCAGGCATAGTCCCGGACATCTAGAAGATGGCTAAGGTGATACCTGTACCCAAGCAAGGGGACACAAAAGACCTTAAGAACTACCACCCCACAGCAATCCTATCAGCGATCAGCAAGCTTCTGGAAAAGGTAGTCGCCTCTCAGGTCACCCACTACCTACAGACCCACAATCTTCTCTCCCCTGCGCAACATGGGTTTAGAAAGGGGCATAGCACCTCCACGGCCCTAGCAATTGTTACCTCGGAGATCAGGTCTGCTGCTGACCGAGGTGAACTGACCGGGGCCATCTTTGTTGATCTCTCAAAAGCCTTTGATCGGGTAGACCACACATTAATGTGCTACTCTCTCCTATCACTTGGCTTCTCCTCCCCAGCTCTTGCCTGGATCAGTAATTACCTCACAGGTAGGCATCAGTACACCAAATTCAACAAAGTCCTGTCTGAGCCTGCCCAGGTAAACTGCGGAGTCCCCCAATGCTCTGTCCTGGGGCCTCTCCTGTTCTCTCTCTTCGTAAATGAGCTACCCTTGGCTCCAGCTCTAGGGACCTCAGTGCTGTACGCAGATGACCTAGTCATCATGGCCAGATCCCAGGACATCGCCACCATTAACACCAAACTAAACTTGGACTTCGATCACATCCAAACTTGGTTGCAGGACCATAAACTTGTTAACCTACAGAAGACACAGGCCATGCTATTTGGCTCAACAGCCAAGTTAAAAGCCACCCCTGATTCACTACAGATCTCTGGGGCCGATGGGTCATCGCTGATTGTCGCAGGCTCGGTCAAGTATTTGGGCACCCTTGACCAAGTAGCTGATGATATGAACCTGCACACAAGGAAATTCACACGGCCTCAAACTGCAAGTTGGTCAGGCTTACAAAGCAAAAAGTTGTCTAACTCCAGCTGTCCGTCTTGCTCTAGCCAGGGGAGTCCTCCTACCCATGCTTTGCTATGGACTAATCACCTTTGCCGACATTGCAAAAACTAGTCTAGTAAAGTGGGACTCAGCGTACAACAACATATGCCATTTTGCGCTCTCAGCCCCCCGCCTCACTCACTGCTGTGAGCTTTATACCCGGCTTGAGTGGTTCCCACCGGAAACTCACTGCTCTTATGTCGTGAGCAACTTCATTGACAATATTGTCAGAACTGCCACTCCTCAAAACCTTGCTGAGACCCTTGTTCTAGCTATACCCTCCTTCAACCTGCGATCCAGCTGCTCCCATGCCCTCCTGGCACCTAGAACCCGCACACAAATGAGTGACCGAGCCTTCGTTGCGTATGCACCCAGGGTTTGGAACTCTCTTCCTACTAGCACTCGCTCCTCTCCCTCACATCAGAGCTTTAAAGCCTCCTTCTGGGACTTTCTCAAAATGGCTGCCATCTGTCTCTGCACTAGACAAACCTTCTCAGCCTGTGATGCCCCAACAAACTGAGACACTACCTAAACATTACGACTTGGGTAGAGCACATCTGTACTCATTCTCCTCCTGTTCTCACAGCAACTATAAAAATTGACCACTTAGGCCCACTAGCAAAACAGGGTGAGCACTATAACTGTGCACTCCCTTATCTCGCACTGGGCCCACTCTATCCCAGCTGTGACTCCTCCTTGTTCTAACTGCAAGCCTTACAACTTGCTGCCTGGAGCGATGAATTCACACTGTACTTCAGCCTACTGACTGCAATGTTAATACTGTAATGTAATACCTGTTTTTGGTACTGTTGTTTTGCAATGTGCCTGTGTTCTAGTCACTTTATAGTAATTCTTCACTATTATTTGCCTGATGAAATCTGATGCTTGTAAAGTTCCTGTGTGCTAATTCTATGTAATGTAATCCTCCACTTATATTTGCCTGATGTTCATGTATGTACCTTGTAATGTACCTTGTAATCTCCTGGGTCGCACCTGAAAATAGGCACTTAGCTGTCTAGTTTGCTTACCTGGTTAACAAAAGCAAATAAATAAACTAAATTTTTTGTAGGCTCACAGAGACTAGAAGTCCCTTTTACGGGGTGATCGGGGGGGTACATATGGTAACCAACTGAAATTGAACCAGATTAAGTTATTGGTGGTATTTATTTTAGTGAATGGTGGAAAGTTGGCCAGGACACTGGAATTTCCCCTACTCCTGCCAGTAGGGGGAATCATTGTCATCCTGGCACTTTGCTAAGATGGCCTATCCTGTTCTTGATGGAGAGAGGATGGAGATTCTGGAGGTAGGGGAGTGGGTCTCCTTCTCTGCCTCAGCATTGCTAGAGGCCCCTGAATTCAAAGTTTTAATGCAGTTTGACACAGAGAAATCTGATTCAGAAATTCAGTTTCATGGAGTGCAATATGGACTGACAGAATTGATAGTGGATATAGATGAAGAAATTGGTACCAGAGAATTGATGGAACATCAGCAGCAACTCACAATACCTGCAGACCATAAGTCTGACACTGATTCTGATGAAGCTTTGGAAAAACTACAACAATTATAAGCTGAAGAAGAACGTTTCCTACATAGAAAGCAAGCACTTACTGCCCAAGTAGTGCAACTGCAGTTGGCATCTTCCACTGATTCTGCTCAACTGACTGTCAACAAAGAAGTAACATAAAAGATGCCACCAAGAAGTGGAACGGCAACTGTACTGAGCATACCAGAGATACCTGCATCAACTACTGATGAACAGAATGCGTCTTCTGTGCTGCCAGATACTGTGAACTGTGCAAAGACAATTAGGACAGGGGAATCATCAGAATTGGCAAATACTCACCATACTTGGCCCAGCAGCCTAAGACACCCCATTGTCACAGAAACCGCTGATGCACTTACGGAAACTTGGTATGTGGACAAAGTCCTGAGAGCTGTAGGCTGTGAAAGAGACACTAGATCAGGGGCTTGGATTTCTGGCTCATCTCTGATCCATATACCTGGGGCAGTAGATGTTTTACAACCAGGTATGGAAGAACATTTTCAAAATGTACATTCAAATAGCTCTGTTCTAGATTTATCACTTGAACTAGCATTGACTCAAAACCCTCAGCTACATTTTAATGTTCCAACTGTGGGGACTGTATAGTCTAATATTGTGCAGGACACTTTTGAAAATCAGGACAGTAACTGAGGCCTTGGAACAGAACATAAGCAGCAGACAGTTACCACAGCAACTACCCCATGGAGCAACTAGTAAATCCACTGCTAGGCCTTATGCCTTCTTGTTTAAAATGCCTATTCAACCTGCCAAAAGACATAATGCAGTCAGGTTAAGATACATAGGGGGTATGAAGGGAGCCCCATACCACATTTTTGTTGGAAGAACTCTCTTAAAAGATTCAGTGAAGTTTTTTGCCAATTAAGTTTATTCCCTCATTCGTGTATCCAGTGAAACAACTTTTGATATCAGCTTTAAAACCTTGAGTGGCTTGGAATATTTCTGGATAAAATATAATAGACATAAAAATACACCACTGTAGACTCCGTTTGTAGCAATTCCATTAACCAAGCAACTCAGAAAACAATAACGATTCTTCTCTGCAATGAAGGAGTCAGTATGAATGATCTGGTCCACGATGCACTGTGTTGAGTGATCCTGAAGCCATATTTGACTCTGAACATAGTTGGACTGGGGAGGGTGGAGGGTAAAAGTACAGTAATGTTTAAAATCACAAATACTGGAGTCATGCATTTATCAAACAGTTTTCTTTTGGGGAGAGATAGAGGGGTGTTATCTTATCCAGGCCAACCAAAGGCCTGTTATAAATGTGGTTCAGTTGCTCATTTGAGCAATATTTGTGATAAGATCAAATGTTCTGTTTGTGGTGAACTGAGGCATTCTGGGGTTCAATGTACAAATAAGGAGAAATATAATCTCTGTGAAGAAGTGGGTCATACTTTTCAAAGCTGCCACAGGGCAGCTCACAATTAACCTGACCTAGCTGATGGTGCTGAACAAAGACTATACTTAACCTTGGCACAAAGAAACAAAATAATAACAAGGACTCCTGCAATAACAGAGGATGCTGTTCCAGGACAGTCCACTGGCACTCCCAGGCAAGAATGGATTGCACCTGATGATAACCCCCCCAACAGACTGACTCCCTCCACAGACTGACATCCCCTCCCATTCCATCTCAGTTGATAGACCCTCCTTCTAATGCTAAGTCAATATCTTCCACCCTGTCCTGCCAACACAAGAAACTATCCTCGCTCATTCATTACAGTATGCGATCAGTCATGACTCAGTCGGTGGCTGGCCGTGGAGGTGAGAAGAGGGTTGAGCAAGTCACCAGCTCAGTTCGGGGATGTTTGGGGGGAGGGGGTCATCGCAGGGAGTGGAGGGCCACTAGACTACCAGGGAATGAAGTGCTTTGTGGTAGGGGATCGTGTTGGGGGTGGGGGACCACTTGGAAAAAGCTGCTTTACTAAACTGAACAGGAGTCAGGGATCTTGCTGGGGGGTGGGGAACCACTTGGAAAAAATTACTTTTTTAAACTGAACAGGAGTCAGGAATCATGCTTGGGGGGGGCATTAGACTACCAGGAGTGTAACAGGCACACATGGGAACAGGGACCATGATGGCAGAGAAGGACTGCCTAGCCCTGCCAGTCTGCCCAGTTCCTTATATAATGGATATGCTGCATATCCTAGTTAGCCTACAGTCTATGTCTTCCCATTCCCCACCAGGTTTGCCTTATGCCTGTCCCAAGCATTCTTGAGTCCCTCCACTGTGTTCCACCCACACCTGCTGTGGGGTGCCTATGCTGGTATGGGGGGCATCTTCCAGGGCACATATGACCACAGAAAGTGTGTGTGTGTGTGTATCTATCTATCTATATATCTATATCTATCTATATATATCTATCTATATCTATCTATCTATATATATATATATATATATATATATATATATGCTATGTACTGCTTGCAGTGATGCATGGGTGAGTTGTATGCACTACATGTGCCTGCCAACACACATTTCCTGTAGCTTCCAGCAGGTACTTCCATTCCGGCCAAGAGGTGGAGCTGTGTGCTCCATGCAGTAGCACCAGGCAAACTGCATGGAAATTTATGGTAAGCAGCACATAATGAGATGCAAATGTGACTGTTTGCCCATGGATTACCTAAGTAGGCTTATTTGCCTGGGAGCTTTGAATATAGCACACTTTTGCCCTGGGCTAACCTGTTTGCGCTGGGATAATATGTTTGCACTGTGCAGTCAGGTTAGCTCTGGGCAATCCTCTCATCAGCATAGCACAGTTCTGCAGTGTGTGGCTTGCATTGTCGTTTGCAGTTGATGTGAAACATCTCTTTGCAATCACACACAATCTCCTCCATCTGCAACTCTGGCTTGCTCCATCACTGTGTCTACTGAGTTGCTGTTGCAGTTTGCACTTCCTTGTTGCTATATTCAAAGCTGTCCTATTCTCAGGTTATTTTAGAACTGCATTCCCAGCCCAGTTTGCCTGGCTTCCTTAGCACACTATATTCAGCAAGATTAGCACCGGGGCTAATCCTTTTGAATATGGCAGGCTATTTGTTCCAGGCTAATTTAGCACACCGGGCAGTGCTAAATTAGCACCAAGGCAAAGTTTTGAATATCTGGCCCAATATTTACAAAAAAGACAACATATACAAAAACTTTTAACATTATCTTATGATACTAAACCAGATTATACTAAACAAATCAGTGCTATAAAAAAAGGGCCTTATGACTTATCATACGCACAAATCTAAAACTTTATTTCATCAACAAAAATTGGTACTTTGGATACAGTATGTCCATATGAAAGTTGTCACAACAGAATTATAAAGAAAGAAATGGATGCAATCTATGATGCATAGAACCAATTACATAATACAAATTCAGGGATATTAAAATGTGTTTCTGACTATACACAGTACATGTATGGCCCTTTACAATCTAACATAGAATATGCTGGCCATTTTTTGTGGCTTAATTTGCCAGATATTATTACAGATGTTGCAAATGCTGTTTCCAAGGACATATAATGTCTTGAAGTTCAAGAACTCATATCTTTTTTAAAAAAATGGCTCTGCCCTGGGTCTTGATGGACTTCTGAAAGAAATATATGCAATAATTGGCCCAGAACTAGATACTGAATTAACTCAGATATATATTTATATTTTAGAAAACAATTCTATACCATTGGATGTGAAAATGGGTGCCTTAATTTAGTTACATAAAAAGGGAGTTAAGAAATACATACAAAAGTGGAGATCTGTAAGTCTTCTTAACACTGATTTCAAGATTTTAACAACATTTTGGCTAAAAGATTAATAAAAATAGCACAGATAAAGATATCAGAAGCACAATCTTGTTCAGTATCAGAAAGTAATATCTCTAATCATTTATTACTATTATGGAAAGTAACTGAAAAGGGAAATAATGGCCAATTGCCTGGATTGTTGATCTCTCTGGATCAGAAATAGAACTTTGAGTCTCTAAACCATGAATTTATTTGGTTGACTTTAGCAAAATATCAGCTTTCAGGAAATATGATTGCATGGCTTAAAAGCTTTTTTAATACAGCTACAGTAGTCCCAGTCATAAATGGTTGGAAGGTTCCATTAATCAGTGTTAAAAAAGGTGTATGACAGGGGTGTTCGTTAAGCCCCATTCATTATATTTTCTTCCTAGATCCTCTTCTTAGGATGATAAACATGGCACTATCCCTTATAATGTATTATCTTACACAGATGACATGATTCTGTTGGTCTCAGATGAAAATTCTGTAAAAGAAGCTATAAAAATATACAAAGAATTTGGGACACTAACAGTGGCATCTCTGAATTTGACATGAGTCTGTTGGTCTCAGATGAAAATTCTGTAAAAGAAGCTATAAAACTATGTGAAGAATTTGGGACACTAACAGTGGCATCTCTGAATTTGACAAAGAGTGTTGAGAGGCAACTCAGACAGAGTACACATACCACTACTAATATCAGTGGTATAACTATACAAACTGAACCGGTACAAATATTGGGGATACAACTTGGTACAGGACAACTAGACATCATGAACTTGGATCCAAAGATTATGCAAAGGAAAAATAAAGTAGCCCAATGGAATAAATAGAAATTAGGGAAAAAGAAAATCATTTATTTAATTAAAACATATCTCTTACCATTATTTTTCCATTATTTTTATATATTAGTTATGTTTTCCCAACCCCTAAAAGTTTAGAAACTAGTATTTTTAGCATTTTTTCCAAGCATTATGGGGCAGTTGCCAAAATCCAATTAAAAGGAATATCACCTACCTTCCAATAAAAACATGTGGCTTAAATAAAGGAATAATGTCCAACAGGGTGGGTGTTATGCTGAGATAACATCCTGCCCCAGGTGGTTGGGCCTGAGGCCACTGGCCGAGGGTGTCCAACACCCGAGAAGGGATGTTATCCCATCACAACACCAACCCTGGAGGGCATTATTCCTATTATATAATGGCTTGTTGTTTTATACAGAATAAAAAATAAATAATTTTAAAGAGTGTTTTCATTAGTGTGTAAAAATATTTTTGTTTCTTAAGAGAAAATGCAAGAGATGGGGAGTAACAAGTTTATTTATTGATAGAATCAGAATTACAATCCTTTGAGTCATAGACTTTTTTGCAAAGGCTCCAAGTCAAGCAAAAGTAAAAAGTACAAAGAAAACACTGAAATAAAGATATGCATTCAATAATAATGAAATAATAATGAAAATACACATTCAATAATAATGAGATAATACATGGTCATACAGTCCTGGCTTAAGCTTTGTTTGTGGGTTACATCAGCGGAGAGCATAAGAAAGGTCCTGGGTCAGAGATTAGACAGGATACACTTTCATAGGATCATGAGGGACCCAGAGTCATAGAATCTAGCCAGGGGGATTGAGAATGAAGGGGAGACATAGATTAGGCTCCTGGGTATGATAAGTCCCAGTAAGAGGTCCAGAGAGGGTGGGATGAATGTGTGCAGGGATTTAATTACTATCACAGGTTGTTGAGTCTAGAAGTATGGAGGATGGGAGGCAGTTTAGCCACAGTGGGGCACGATAGCGGAAGGATCTATGTCCAAGAGATGTTCTACAGTGTGTGACTAGAAAAGTGGGGTTAGTTGAGTGCCTTTGTGTCCTCCTATGGGGGTGCTGTGAGAATAAGCAGGTGGAGGCTGATTGGGGCTTGCTTAAGTTGTATCTTTTTGGCTAGGAGGTAGGTATAGTACTTAAGCCTGCCTTGGAAATTTAGCCAGTCAGTAAGTTTATAAAGCTTGCATGTGTGAGTTAACATGTCACATCCAAGTGAATAGTCCGCAAGCTTTGTTGAGGGCGAAGTTGATGCTGTGTAGGGCAGTTTGGTCAGTTGACCCATAAATAACTATTCTGTAGTCCACCAAGTGGCACCAAGGACAGGATAGATGAGGACACAGCGAGATGCATGGCCTGGGGGGGTAGGCAGTGCTTATGCCTGTAAAAGATCCCCAATCTAGTGTTAATAGAGGAGGAGACATTATGTATGTGAGAGTGGTAGGAGAGGGAGGTGTCTAAGGTGACTCCAAGGTATTTGAAGCATGAGACCTGCTCCAGAGTTGAGCCATGGGTGTCCATAACAACTAGTGGAGTGTGACAATGGGGGCTTTGGCAGTGGACAAAGATCATGGACTTAGTTTTCTTGTAGTTGATTATAAGACAGTGTTCAGAAAACCAGGCTTCTATCTCCCTAAAGAAGCCCTGCAGAGCAGTTTGAAGAGAATTTGGATGAGGGTGTTTCCAAAAGACTACCGCATCATCAGCATAAAACAGCATCTGACCGCTGCAGACTTTTGGAAGGGAGTTCAGGAAAAGGGTGAAGAGTAAGGGGTCAAGTATTGACACTTTAGAACCAGTTTGCTAGTGGAGATAGTTGTATTTATTTTGACTTGTTGTGTCTGACCCGAGAGATAATCTTTGAACCAGGCGGTGACCTCAGAGGCAAAATTAAGGGCTGGGAAGGTATGGACTAGTAGCTCATGGCTAACGGTATCAATCACCTTGGTCAGAGCCACATGGAGAGCCCTAGCCAATGAGCCTTGTTCTAGTGCCTCATGAATGAAAGTAGTGAGTTCAATGAGGGCGGTGGAGGTGCTGTGGCCCTTCCGGAAACCAAGTTGCTCATGGAAGAGCAGGTCGTGTTTGCATAGGTAGTCAGTTAGTTGATCAGATACTATTTTTTTGAGGGCCTCAGAGAGGGGAGGCAGGATAGATATAGGTCTATAATTGCCTGTGGAGGTGGGGTCACCATTCTTCAGGATAGGGGTTATTATTGCTCTTTTCCAAGCTGTGGGGAATTGGCTAAGGCATAAGAACGGGTTGATGATTTTGGTGCCATGAGGTAGTGTCACATCCATAGTAAGCCGAATGAGTTTGAGGTCCAAGGAGTCACTGCTATAACAAGAGTTTGCCAGCGCTTTGGTGAGATAGCATTTTGCCTCTTTACAAGAGAGTGCAAGTGCAATGCAAAAAAATCAGCAGGGATGTATGCCAGGATAACATCCCTGCTGTGATGGCCAACTAACCAATCAAAAACCAGGATTCTTTTTTGCCATTGTGTAAATATGACTAATCCATTGTTTTTTTTTTTTTTATAAAAGTATGTTTTTTTGTAGCAATTTTAAAACCATTACTTATTAATACAGGCAAAGGTTGGGGATCATGACTGTAGCAATAGGAGGCTAACACTTTCAGGATTGCTAAAAATATTCCTTCTGCCCTCTGGTATTGAAAGGATATCTTTAGCAAACTTAAACAATGGCAGATTACAAGCCATATGATTATTACTTTACACAGGAAATCCATATATGGTTATCTACTGCACCATATTTGTAAAGTCCTGGTAGTGTTTGAAAAATGCCTTATTATTCAAGTTCAAGTTTATTTGTAGGACAACTCCATTGAGCTCACTCATTTACAAGGAAGTCCTGGTACTGTAGGACAACTTGGTACACAATATACAATATAATATAGTACAATTGTGACACATCCAAATTCAAACAGTGTTGAGACAGGTAAACAATGCACAGTAATACAATATAATATAACACAATTGCAAAACAATGTACAGTAGGAGGGGAGTTATGGATAACATATACATTTCAGGAACTAAGCTAACATGAAGGAAGGAGAAAATGGGTAGACATAAAAGAAGTTTACATTTAAATGCTTTATGAGACTATAATGGTTTCTCCTCTAGGGGGCTAATAGGCTATTGGTCATAGATCAACTCGTTTGCTACTTCTACAAAATCCTCGGATACCCCCACACATGTGGGATTTACAATGGCTCAGTTGCCATTAAAAAATTAATGTAAAATCCAACCATAAACACAAACAAATGTCAGAGAGACTGTGTAGTAGACCCCATTGCTTACAGCAAATAGAAACAATGAAACATGTATTATTTCAGTGTTACTTTATAAAAGATTTTTGGAAATTTGTAGCACACACTTGGTCCTAACCAGTATTTTCTACTGTTTCATATATAAATATGATATATGGGGAATTCTCTGCATCCTGGGGATGATGGCATAATGGCATGTTATGTATTATATTTACAGTTTTTAAGTGGCATATCTGAACAGCTAGATGCCTATTCACATTGCAACAAAAACATGGCTCTTACCAGGAAGTTATAGGGACAATTATCAAAGATTTAAGGCAAATTTATTTTTTTGAAATGAAAACTGTACATAGAGATGAGGGGCAAAAATATGGGACTTCAGAGGAGCTGACTTTGATAAGATGGCCAACATAGTAAAGCTAGCCCTGGCAAAAAGAAATACAGGTGAGGGGGCACAGGCAAACTGGGCAAGCATTAAAGTTGCAATACTTGAAGCAACATCCCATTGTGTTAGTGAGAAAAGGAAGTGCAAAAGAAGAAGGAAACCACTTTGATTCTCAAAAACAGTAGCTGAAAAGGTCAGAGCCAAAAGGATGGCTTTCAGGAAATATAAGGGAATGCAGCAGGATGAAGATAGAGAGGCATAACAAACTTTCCTAAGGGAAGCAGGGAAGGCAGTAAGGCAGGTAAAGGCCCAAACTGAGGAAACACTAGCACGAACAGTAAAAGAAGGTGACGAGACTTTCTATAGATACATTAGTGAAAGAAAAAAGTCCAGAGGGGGTATTGCTAAGATCAAAGGGGATAAGGGTGTGTGTGAGGAGGAGGACCATGTAAAAGCATTCATCCTAAATAGATACTTCTGCTCAGTATTTACTGAAGAGAAGGTAGGGCAGGGTCCACAGCTCTGCGCCATGGACACAGGGGGGAGGGAGGTGTGCACAAGTCCCTTCACAAAAGAAAGGGTTCTACAAGAGCTCAATAAGCTCAGGGTGGACAAGGCAATGGGATCTGATGGCATACATCCCAGGGTATTGAAGGAGTTAAGGGTGGAACTAGCAGAGCCATTATCAGAACTGCTTAGAAAGTCTCTGAGCACAGGAGATGTCCCAGAAGACTGGAGAAGGGCTCATGTGATCCCACTCTACAAGAGTGGTAGCAGGAAGGAGGCACGGAACTACAGTCCAGTCAGTCTTAGCTCAGTAGTGGGCAAGATTATGGAGACACTCCTTAAGGAAAGAACAGTGCAACACCTGGAATCCATGGGAGCACAGGATCCAAGATAGCATGGGTTTACAAAAAAAAAGGTCCTGTCAAACTAATCTCATAGATTTCTTTGACTGGATAACCAGAGTGGTGGACCAAGGGGGAGCAGTTGATGTTGCCTACCTTGACTTCAGCAAAACTTTTAATACTGTTCCACAAAGAAGATTGATTAATAAGCTGGATAGGCTCGGGGTGGGTCAGTCGTTGGTCAACTGGGTGGCAAACTGGTTGACGGGCAGAAAACAGAGAGTGGTGGTAAATGGTATACAGTCAGAAGAGATGCAAGTCACTAGTGGGGTACCTCAGGGATCAGTCCTGGGGCCAGTCCTCTTCAATATCTTCATCAGTGACATTGCAGATGGACTGGAGGGTAAGGATTGTCTGTTTGCAGATGAAACCAAGATCTGCAACAGAGTAGATGATCCAGATGGTGTGGGCAGAATGAGAAGAGATCTGGATAAACTAGCAAAATGGTTGGAAGAGTGGCAACTGGGGTTTAACGCAAAGAAGTGCAAGCTCTTGCACATAAGGAAGAGAAACCCTGAAGCCACCTATAGGCTGGGAAGGGAGTTGCTGGCAGTCACAAGGGAAGAAAGAGACGTGGGCATCATCATCACTGATGACCTGAAATCATCCAAGCAGACCTCTAAAGCAGTAGGTAAGGCTAGAGGGATGTTGGGGTGTATTAGTAGGGGTATCACAAGTCGGAAGAGGGAGGTAATAATCCCTTTTTACAAGATACTGGTTAGGCCCCATCTGGAGTACTGCGTGCAGTACTGGAGGCCACACCTTCACAAGGACATTAACCAAATTGAGGCAGTCCAGAGAAGGGCAACCAAAATGGTGCAAAGACTGCATCAGAAAACATATGTGGACAGATTAACTGAACTCAATATGTATACCCTAGAGCAAATAAGGGAAAAAGGTGATACAATTGAAACATTTAAACACCTTCTGGCAGATGTTCCTACTGGTATTGAGCAATCTGTATCTGGAATGTTGAAGTTTCCCATTAGCAGAACCTCCCCTTTAGCTGTCATGTTTTGTATATCTTCAAACAGTAATGTGTCTATGTCCTCCCCCTGGTCTGGAGCAATGTAGACAACCCCAGTTCATATGGCTGTCCCATTTCCTGTTTCCGGGGTGATCCACAGTTCTTCTGGCTCCTTAACTTTGATATTTTCATTGAACTAAAGGGCCACTCCACCCCCCCTTTTTGCACCTTGGTCTCTTCTGAACATTACATAGCCAGGTACTGAAGTCTCCCAAGTGTGGTTACTGGTAAACCATGTCTAGCTAATGGCTACTATGTCCAGTTTAGCCTCTGCCATTATTGCCTGCACGTCTGGGATCTTGTTTCCCAGACTGCGAGCATTTGAGTACATGATTTTCCATTGGCCAGATTTCATTGTATTAGTCATTGGGTGAGGTCTGGCATTTCCCCTGTGCATCGTATGGGGAGCCAAACCTTTTTTTCCTTACCTGGAGATGCAAATGAATTACAAACATGCTGAGCTCCTGTTTGACCACTAGCTGAGGGGGGAAGGGTGTTTTTCACATTCAACATATCGGGTGCTGCACCCCTCTCCCCATTTGCTAGTTTAAATATTTTGAAAAGACATCAATCTTCTGCCCCAATGCACTGACTCCCTCCTTAGTCAGATGCAGTCCATCAAATTTAAAGAACTTTCACACCCAAAACTGTTGCCAGTTACCTACAAATGTGTGCCCTTTTTCCTGGCACCAGCCCTTGAGCCACATGCTTGGCTCCCCTTCTCTGACCTTTCATCCATCTGCACCCCCCTCCCAGACTGGCAGAATCTTAGAGAAGGAGATGCCAGACAAAATGGATGATAGTTTGTCACCCAGCCTGGTCAGGTGTTCCTTGGTCTCCACAACTGACTGGCTGGCGAGATCATTAGTCTCTATGTGTAGTAGGACATCAATGTTTTCTCCTGCTTCCTGTACAATTTTAGCAATGCGGTCAGTGTCTGTCCATGCTGATGTACCTGGGAGACATCTGACCATTACCCCTGGCTGGAGATAGGTATCAACTCCTTGAATCATGGAGTCTCCTATGATCAGAAGTTTTTTGAATTTCCTTTTTGCTTTTTTTGTTTTGGTTCCTGTTTTGGGTGAGTTTTGTTATGCTACCTCCTGTGCTGCAGTGTCCTGCTCTGCCGTGTCCTCTGCCCCATTGTTTGATTTTGGAGATAGAGGCAGATACCTGTTTGCAGTTTTTATATGGTTTATGGAGATGATATGTTGGAGAGCAACGAGTGATGGGGCACCCGATTTGCCCCTCCTTACCACCTGCCAACCTCCCAGACCAACGACCCTCTGCAGTAGAGGAGCTTCTGTTGGATGTTGGGGAAATAGCAGGTGGTTCTTATAATATAATTCCTCCTGAATATGCAATTTGAGATGTACAATCTCTGCCCATGCTGCCTGCAGCTGAGCCCTTAGATCTCCAATGGCCCAGCATGTACGACAGTGTCCTAAATTCTGTAAAACTGCCCTTCTGAAAAAGTGTCCCACAATACCGGCAGTTAATAATATCCATTACAGATAAATTGCTGGGTTTATAACCTGGTCAGAGTAATTAGGAGGAAAATGAAAGCAAAAGTTTGATTTTGTGTTTTGTTTGTTATTGTATAACTTGTTATAACAAGTAAAATTACTTGTACCCCTGTAAATGACATCACTGTGTGGATACCCCTCTGATCCTCCCTTTCCTGCTTTGCCACAGGAAATGTCACAACTGTGCTACCCTATAAAAGGAGTGTAGAGTGGGGTGGTTGGGAATGGGGTTGATGGCTGGGCCCTTCCCCTGCCAAAAAAGAAGAACCACGGATGAAAGAAACAAGAAGGTAAGAGCAGAAACAATAAGCCAGCAACAAATGCGGTAGCCCTGAAAGCTTATCCTAATGACAGATAAAACTGTAAAACCTGTAAAGCACCACCTGTAGTAATTTCACAGAAGACATACCCTGTAAGAAACACTTTGCTACAGAAAAAAGTAAAGCAGTAACAGAAGATATACCTTGCAAAACACAATTTGAATCAGAAGATTACAGCAGTAATCTGTAAGCGCACACCTGTAGGCACACCCTGTAATAATGCAGCATAAGGTATACCCAGCAACAACAATTCGAATCGGTGAAAAATAAAGCAATAAAATTTCAGCAACAAACGGTAACAATCCCTGTGAGTACAAAAGAAAATAACAACACACAGTAAATCTGCCTAGTTGAAAGAAGCCTTAATCCTTTTTCTTGCTCCAGTAAGGTTCTTTGTTTTGTCCTTTCAAGCAACCTAGAAAAAAAGAGCTCAGGTGAAACTAGGTGCCTTTGCCAGTAAACCTAGTCTTCCACCATCTGACCACCTTCTGTTGTGCTTCTTCCAGTGACAAAGACCAATTAACCAATCCTAAATCCCCAAAATTGAAATATGCTCCTAAAATTTTGCAGTGTGCTTCTGATACCTGAATAGCAAGCATTACCTCAGTCTCCTTGATGTGAGTCCCAATTGGTAAACACTTACTTTTCTCCCTGTTGATCCTGTACTCTGGGTGATGTTATCCAGCACCACTTCCAGCACTTCACCTGAGGGCAGGTCTGCTAATATCAAACACAAATCATCAGCATATGCCACTGTTTTAATTTCTCTATCTGCACAAGAACTAGGCAGACCCCTAATATTATCATGATGCCGGATTTTTCATAACAAAGGTTCTAAGGTTAAAATATATAAAAGAGGGCTTAAGGGGCACACCTGTCTCACATCCCTTGCAATCTAGCAATATTGTCCTATCCACCCATTAATAAAAGGTGCTGCCTGGGCTGATGTATAACATAGTTGAATCCATTTGATGAAAACTGGTGGAAAATGAAACTGTTGTAAGTATTTCCAGAGATATTTATGTGATACCCTATTGAAAGCTTTGGCTTGATCTAAGCTAACCACAAACCCTATTAGTTCTTCTGTCTTACCTTTCTCAAAAATCTCTCTAAGTAAAATTACACCATCTGTAATATGACATCCAGGGACTGAACAAAATTGTGTGGGATGAATTATGTCATTAAGCACTATTCCTAGTCTATTACTGAGAATTTTTGTCAACATTTTTATATCTGTATTTAAAAGTGTAATGGGTCTCCAGTGGTTTAGTTAATCTCTTTCCACAGCCTTATATAGTAAAATTAATAATACATGATTAATATTTGTTAGTAATTGATCTTGAGTAAGACAGACATTATACATAGTAGTTAATTCACCTAGAAGTGTACAAGCAATATGTAAATATAGATCATTTGGTAGACCATCTGAGCCTGGTGCTTTTCCAGTATGTAAATGTGAAATAACTGACCAAAGTTTTAATTGTGAGATGGGTGCTGTGAGAGAGAGTAAATATTGTTCTGGAAGAATGGGAAAACTACTATCTTGCAACCAGGACATAATATGCTCATCTGTTACTTCAGGATCATCAGAAAAAATATCTGCAACATATGATTCAATTTCCCACAAAATATCTTTCCCATTAGTTAATAAGATCACGTCTTGTGTTTTTATCTGTCTCATTTCCTTTGTAGTCCTATGATGGGTGCAACGGCCAAAAGGAATAGTAAAGGCTTGTTTCCCAGGTGTTGCAAATTTTTGTTCTGTTTCAAGTTATTTCATTCTGTCATATTGTATTTGTGACATTTCTTCTTTTATAACTGATATTTCTTCAGTTGAAACAGAAACTCCAGAATTTCATAATGACTGCAGAAGAAACATTTTTTGTCTTAAGTCCCAAAATCAATTTTCATATATCTCCCTATTTTCCCCATTTTTTGAAAACATTCTCTCAGACCTTGTTTGCTGTCTTCCCACCAAAGTTGCTGTGAATCATAAAAAAAGGCAACTGATGTCTAGCTTCCAAAATATACTAAAGGCATCATAAAGCTAATGGTCCTCTAATAAAGATAAATTCAACCTCCATGATCCTGGACCTTTGGTGATTTGTTGAAAATTAGAGATAGTTAAAGATAATAATCCATGATCTGATGTTACCACAATTTTTACTATTGGGTTCTGAAAAAGTAAAGTTTAGGTAAGAAAAAATAATCTATTCTAGTTACTTTAGGGCCTTGCAAAAAAGTAGATGAAGCTTCTATATTCAAAAAAAAACAACCGTAAGCCCAGTCTTTGTTATGAGAGTATTTAAAAATCCAGTATCACAAAAAATCTTAGCCATAGTTAAACCCCTATCTTCCGGAACCTACTAATATCGAAGTCTCCTCCAAAAATCAAATTTTTACTAGTGAACAGATATGATTAGATAAGTTTTAATAGGTCAATCCTAAGGACCTTCCCTTGTGGGGCATATATGTTTATGAGACGAACTTCTACCCTCTGAATTATTACATCCAATAGCAGTGCTCTACCCGGTAATATATCTACTATATGGATAACTATAAAATCCAAAAATGTAAAGCCTATTCCCAACCCACTACACAAATCAGACCCTCTCAACCAATAGCAAGAACTGCAGAGCCATGCTGCTGATACAGCTTCAAAATCTGTCATATCATACAACCAAATATCTTGCAAGAAAATAGTATCATAATCTTTAGTTGAAAGCTAGGCAAAAGTAGCTAAGCATTTATGAACATATGTGATATTGTTTACATTCAAACTTGCCTGTCTGAGATCATATTTGAGGTAGGTGGCAGACAGAGTATTAAGTAACCATAATTTTTTTTTCTAGAACTTTTCCTTAAACTGATTCTAGGGCCCATTCTCTTTTTCTTAGAAGGAGCAGTGATTGTGTCCTTACAAGTCTCATGCTCTGACATCACTTCCATCTGAGAGGATGTATGGGAGAGTGTCTCAGAATCTAGTTCCTTATCTGAAGGATTTGGCAATAAGGCTTCAAATGTATTTGATGTTGGTATTCCTCCTGTTGTTATGTCTGTAGCTAAAGGAGTAGATAATTTCCCTCCTTTTGGAAAAATGTTCAAATTATAAGATGCTGGCATTGGGGGTGGTGGCAATGAAGTAGAAGGGTGAGGAGAAATAGCAGGATCAGTCTGCTGTTGATGAGAGGAGTCTTCAGATTGTGCTATAGGCATATCTGTCCCAAAGTCAGCCTCTGCTGATGTCTCCTCCAAAGGGGGTGTCATATGTTTAGTTGCCTCTGCATAAATCCTAGTAGATGGATGTGGTCATTGGGGTTGGGGCACATGTGTGGGCCAGTTTGAAAACCCACTAGCAGCCTCTCTGTATGCTTTAGATAAATAAAAATCCTGTATACCAAAATCTTCTCCCTCTGTATTGGGTGCCGCCTTGGAGTAGTCAGTGAAAATATGGCCTGTATCTCCACAAAGGGAACAGACTGGGGATTTGTCACAGTGGTATCTAGAATGACCTAATTCACCACAATTTGTACACTGAACAGCATCGCAAGAATTGCTAATGTATCTAGCAGACCCACACTTACAGCATCTTCGGGGTTGTCCAGGGCAAAAGATAAAACCTTTGTCTTTACCTATGAAGAAGCAATTTGACAGTTGTGTAAAATCATACCCCTCCTAAAAAAGTTTGATTTTCAATTTCCAGCCCCCAGTCCAGAAGCCTTCACAATCTAAAATAGGTTCAGGTAGGCCTTCATTATCACATTTTTGTTCCAGCCAGTAAAGGATGTCTACAATATTCACCCCTTCACTACAAGACAATGTGGTGATAAATCTAAATGCCTGTTTCGTTAGAGGAATGACTTGAAAGGGTGTGAACAAAAGACTGGTTTTAAGCAACATGTGCTTTGCCCAGAAACGTTCTAGCAATTCTGGGGTTCAAAAACTAACATTGAAAGAGTGCTTCCCAGAAATATGGACTAGCATAGACATCTTTGGGAGTGAAACCCAGTGATTGTTTAATCAGCATCTGGCCCACATAATATTTGTCTGGAGGCTCCTCTATGCCTCCCCAGGTATCTTAGCCATATAACATTTCTTCTTTTTGCTAGTTCCAAAGGCTTTCTAAGATGACTAGCATAGCCCCGGTTAGTTTGTTCCTTATCAGGCTTTTCTTGCTGTGTAGGATTCTCCCCGGTCCAGGAATTCTCTGATTCTTTTTGTAAAACATCTTCATTTTCCTGCCCAGCCACCCCAGTTGAGCATCAAAGAATATGTCTTGTTGGGACCCCAATGGAGAAAAAGAAATGCTACCTGAGGCATCCGGGGCAACAGAAGTTTGAGAAACAGTGTTAGGCTTCTAGGGATGATGTAGTAATGTCTGGATACCTCATGAAACATCTAAGAGAGGCTGGGAAGTAACTTTATCTGACAAAGTTGCATCTGTACTCATGGAAACTTGCTGTGCACTCCATTCACCCATTCCCATGCGGGTCCATCCTGCTCTCTCTCTAGCACTTGTTATGGCTACCAATCTGTGATGTCACCAATGCGACTTCGTAGTCCAGTAGTCTCAGAAGAATGAGTTGCAGGTGCAGCACTCAAAATGGATTTCTGCCCAAAGACAAAACATTTCAAAGAGTGTTGTGAAGAAGGACTTGGTGACAATTCAGTGAATCTTTTCCACTTACCCAGTTCATCTGGTGAAAAGTGCTCCATTTGGATTTGTAATTCAATTTTCCTTAATTCCATCTGTAGAATTTATTTTTTCTCTCATAGAGAAAGAGCAGTAGTGTTATCAGGAATCTTCTCATTCGGAGCGATATTGTTGGTAGTGCTGTGGTCAACCACCTCCATGGTAGAAACTGGGGAATCTGTGGTGTTGACAGCACCCAGTGCATCAGACTCATGTCTCGCTCCTTTATTCTCCAGATCCATACTGGAGTCCTCCATCATGCAGCAGAGCTACAGCACCCCCTGCCGATGAGTAGGGGAATTTCCCTGGAGCCTGGCCAAATTTCCCCCCATTCACTAAAAATACCACCAACAGCTTAATCTGGTTCAATGTCAGTTGGCATTCATTTGTATCCTCCTCCCCCCAGGTCGTGCCTGAAAACAGGCAAGAATTTGTCTAGTGCACTTACCTGGTCAACAAAAACAAAAAAAAGACTAAAAAATAATGCGCCATGGATACACGGTGCGTAGCCACTCCACACATTCATGCATCAGGCCCATTGCCCGCTGGGCAACACCATCAGGGTTTTCCTAAACTCTGAAACAAATAGAGAAGTACGAGTAAGGGGTTTTACCACATGTAGTACTGAAGGGGTCATCTATTTAACAAGCTGCACATGTGGTTGTTTTTATGTGGGAAAAACTCATAGGGCTATGAAAGTCTGAATTGGTGAGCATATGTGAACAACTGAGAATTATGGCACCAGGAATGCTCTGGCTGTACATATCAATGGTTTCAGGAATAACAAGCATTTGTCAATGCTGAATGTTTGCTTGCTGGCATTGGCAGTGGTAGTGTAGAAGTTACAGACCTGCATAATAGGAATGGCAGTGAAGTATTGAACTGAAGCCAACCCCACCACCACCTTGCAGAGAGTGACAGGCATTGGGGTATGCCTTTGGGTTGTCAGGCATAATGGCCACACCATTTCACCACACCCCACCCTGCAGACACTGACAAGTGTCACGGTGTGCCTTGGAGTCTTTGGCCCTTATGTGCACCCCATTCCATCAGAAAATACAGTGAGATGGGTGCGGTATAGGAGAATGGGGTGAACTTTGGGGCCGAAGAGTCCAAGGCATACCTCAATGCCTCTCACTGGCTGCAGGATGTGGAATGGTACGAGCATTACAGGCAAGAATCCCAAGTCACACCCCTGATGCCTGTCATTCTCTGCAGGGTGGGGCGTTATGGTTGGAAACCCTAATACCTCAGGCATTCGTTGGTATTTTCACTCCAAATTTTCAACATGTTTTTTTTGTGACCCCACCTCATGAACAATGGCAATATCAGTTTGTTAGCCAAAAGCTGCTTATGCACAGCGACTATGGCATTTAGCACCTCAGGTGCAAAAACATTCCGAACAGGATGTGAAAAATGTCAGCTGTACTGTTCATGGGGAGGTGTAAAAATGTCAATGTTGCAAATCTGCAGTAAAAATAATAAAAAACTGGTGAAGTCACGAGCGTGCATAGAAACTGTGCAACGCACACCCGTAATGTAATTAGTTTGGGGATTTTTTACAGCAGATTGTCAACACAGGCATTTTGGGACCTCCGATCATGAACAGTGTCACTGTGATTTTCTTTATCTGTCCTGAACAATGATTTCCCACAGCGACCACGCATCTCTGCGCTGAAAGTGTGAAAACACATTTCGGCCATGTTGTGAAAAATGACAGCTGTACCGTTCATAAGGAAGTGTGGAAAAATGCCACTGGTGAAAATCTGGACTGAAAATATTACAAAGTCATGAACTTACAAGGGTGCGTGGAAACTGCGTAATGCTCACTCATAACACAGTCATTTTATGGACTTTTGTCACTAAACTGTCAGTATAACCATTTTAAGACCTCTGCTCATGAACAGTGTAACTGTGATTTTCTTAATCTGTCCCAAACATTGCTTTCGTACACCAACTTCACCATTGTGCACTACATATGCAGAAACACATTTTGGGTGACGTGAAAAATGGCAGCTGTACTGTTCATAAGGAAGTGTAATAAAATGGCAATGTTGAAAATCTGGATTGAAAATATTGAAAATTCTCAAACTTACGAGCGTTCATAGGAACTGCACAGTGCACGCTCGTAAAACAGTCATTTTTAGGAATTTTTTCACCAAATTTTCAACATAGCCATTTTACGACCTCTGCTCATGAACAGTGTCACTGTGATTTTCTTAATGTGTCCCATACATTGATTTCGCACACCGACTGCGCCATTGTGCGCTACATGGGCGGAAACATGTTTTGGGCAAGATGTGAAAAATGACAGCTGTACTGCTCATAAGGAGGTGTGGTTAAATGGCAATGTTGAAAATCTGGAGTGAAAATATTGAGAATTCTCGAACTTCACGAGCATCTTGTGAACTACTAGCATAGCTCATAAAACGTGATCATTTTTGAATTATTCCACCAAATTTTCAACATAGGCTTTTGAGAGCCCACCTTATGAACAGTGGCAGTGTCATTTCATTACTTGGCCCCGAAAGGTGATTTCGTGCAGTGACTGTGAAATCACCATTCAGGCCTGATTAATGCCATGACAGTGAGAGCATTCATGAGAAGGGGTCCCAAAACCCCATGTTGAAAATTTGCAAAATTCCAAAAATGCCTGAGATATGCAGCAAAGTTGAAAAACCCTATCTATCCCATTATACAGCTTACCAGCATTTCCTCAGTTCAGGTGCACAGTGGGTGGGCGCGGTGGGGACAGAGACACCAAGGGACCATTTTTCAATTTCAGGTTTGTTTTTTTTTTAAAACAAAGGACAGATGACTTGGACATTTGCCACACTGGGGTGGGCTCCAGCGTGGCACAAGAATGACTTTTGGGGTGGAGCTGACGGGGATTGGGGCACCCCTGCTGGTGACAGTATCTGTTGCCACGCTGGGGTGGGCTCCTGCATGGCACCCCTGTACTCTGGGGAGAGACAGTGGAGCCGATGGGATTGGGCACCCCGTCAGTATACATGTGTAGCCACGCTGGGGTGGGCACCCAGCATGGCATGTGGAACGCTTTTGGGAGCGAGCACAGCCGACGGGGATTGGGCACCTCACGCTATACAGTGTGCATGGGGGCAGCACGCAGGCGTATGCAAGCGGTGTGTGTGTGTGTGTGTGTGGTGTGTGGGGAGCGCATACGAGCAGGCGATATCTTATCGCTGCTCACTGAAGCGTAGCTGCCCCTATCAACTGTACGCCACTGCATTTTGGACTGCTGTCATAGACAGCACCAGCAGGCATTGGAGAACTGCGACCATGCCTGCAAACACACTGACTGAATTGGAAGAGGGCTGCCACACCTCCAAAAACTCCGATGATGGCACTATGTTTCTTGCACATGCGTGCAAGCAAACATAAAAATGAACAACAGTTCTCTTTTGTAGGCATAGAAAAACTGTTTAGGAGAAGGAGGCAAGGCAATTATGTATGAATGTGCTATTGAAATGAGAACAATATTGGATGTTTTCATTGGGAGTAGAAAGAAACTGGGTCTTAATGATAGACTTGAAGTATCACCATGCCTTTAGTTCTCAGCACCACTGCATCTCCCACCCTGTACCTGGGCATTTGGATAGAAGATATCTGTAGTGTTATTTAGGATATATACCATAATGTCTTAGGCCTTGATATGGTCATATTTTAAATTATGTTAACGTCCTATATTCTCTCCGTTTACAGGTCATGCAAAGGTCGACTTAACAAGTTATCCTTGCTAATGAGGGAAGTGCTCTTCAGATTAACCACAAGGATGGCATTTTCTAAATGGCAATTCTGTTTTGAGCCTTTGTTTCCCTATGTCCTTTAATCTTGTACTGTTTGCCTTTTTCAAATAGATGGTGACACATATTATATGGATGATTACTTCTTGAGTGCAGATCATTACAAAAATATGACCTGGGATAGCATTTAAATGTCTTTATTTTTGTTTTTAACTCTGATTATTTTATTCTGTTGTGTTATATGTATTGAGTCAGTTGCACTTACAGGTCACTTTACTAATTCTATACTGTGCCTCTAAGACTTCTAGATTTAAGGGAAATGGTGCAATGAGTCCATTAGCCTTTGAGAAAGCACCCTAATGTGAAACACGTTAGGTGGTGATGCAAGCAGGAGGAGGGGGTTTCCTTACATGGGTGTCCATAGTCAAATGGGCAATTACTGTGGAAAACGCTCTATATATGAAACTGTATTTTGGATTATTAGAAGCCCTTCTGCCTGCGAAATTGGTTTGCACATGAGCACTTATCAATAAAGGATTCGTGCAAATAATTTATGGCTTCTGGTTTAATTTTTTTATACGGCAGCTGAGTCTAGCAGGTGCTGGTCCCTAAAATTGCTGTCCATAATCTTAAATTGCAGACAGTTAAATCTGTGTTGCACCCACCCTGGTTGCTGCCATGTCACTGCCGCACCACCACAGCTAGTTTTGTTTCAAATTGTTTTCAGGTTTTTTTGATAGTTACCTTTTTTCCCCACAGATGGTATTTTGTGCAGTTGTTATTGCATAGGTGTAGGCCATCCCATTGGTGCAATGGTAGTGCTACCACTCGTGATGCAGTAACCCTGGTTCAGAAGTGAGCCTGGGTTGTCCAGAACCAGCTCAGTGAGTGGAAGGATTGAGCATCCCAGAGGTTATTCTCCTCTCCTTCTCCGGGGAGGGAAGGTCCTGTCTGTCGATGCCACACTGTTTACTGGATGTAGGTGATGGCTGGGCTTGTTGAGATAAGGGATGGGAGGAGTCATGCTGGCTGTGTGTGACACCACTGGGTGATGTGCACACTTGCAGCCCACATCCACATGACTCCTGTGGGCTTGGAGACAGAACACTGGAAAAAGGAGTCACCCTGCCCAGAAGATGACAGTCTTCTGACCACCAGCTTGATCCCCTACCTGCCAGCCAAGCCCAACAAAACATAGAAAGCTTATGGGTAAGGCCCTCACATCATCCCCACCTTGTTAAGCCAAGGCTTAATGGGGATACTGCACCTTGGGAGTCACAGGTAAGGGGGATGGCTGTGTGGTCTTGTGGGGACTTGAAAGAGTCCAAGTAGAGTGAGAAGGAGGCATAAATAAAAATAACAAAAAATAAACGTGATTGCACATGTCATCTATTACTTGAAGTTGTGTATTTGAGTATGACCTGCCAGTGAAGGTGCATTCATAATGTGTGTTTTGTGTCCCCATACTGTGAATTATAGCCAGTACAGCACTGTGCTGTATCCCTGAGTTAATTTATCCCCTCCATACTACTAAAGTTTGTTGAACATTACTGTATATAGTCTGTTCTCCCCAAACTGTGAAAGTTTATTGTGGAGTTATTAACTGCCTAAGCAGAGAATGGTGGCATGGCTACACAGCAAACAAAAGCCTCCAGAGGCAAAATTATAAGTGTCAGAGTTTAATTTCCAGATCTGTAGCATATAAAACATTGCATGATGCTTCAATGCTTCACCTCACTTTGAGACTTTATCAGGGCGTGGAGTTAGGAACAGTCTGTGGTCCATTTAGACACCTTTTAGATACCTCGTTTAATGAAACAGCATGACAATTTTTAGCTTCTTCCTTAAAAATTATAATAACAAAAGAAACATAATTAACACTGCTGATTAGTAGTGTTGTGTGGAATTTTCAAATTCCGGCAGAACAAAATTTCACTGAATTTTCAAAATTCCACCAATTTCACTGGAAATTTCACATGGAATGGCAGAATTCTGTGCCAGAAAAATGTGGAATGAGTTTTTCAGCAACATTTCTGTAAAATTTTATTCTGTGGATCTCAATATTTTCCATGGAAATAGTTATGGAATAATTTTCCATGGAAACAATGCTGTTCCACGAAATATTCTGTGAATCACAGTGGGTGGAATTCTGCAGAAGAACCAGCAAAATTCCAGCTGAAATTCTGCTGGCAGAATAGTCATTCTGAACTAATTTCACTGGCATAATTCCACTTCCTCACAGCACTACTGAGTAGATTTTTTTTACTACAATATTGTAATTTTTTAAACCAGGTTACCATGTCAATAATCATCTAAACACATAGACCATAGTCAGCTATGTGATTAGTTTTTATTTTGTTCAAGTTGTTGCTGTGACACTGACTATTTCTGTACCTCATTCAGTATTAATCACTCTAGATTTTATTGAGTAATTCACAGTTAGTCAATACTATATAAATCCTGAAACATATTTTGTCAGTTTCTACAGTAGTTAAAAAATAATAAAGCCTGTCGAACAACTGCTGAATGTGCACTGTCTATTATCTACCTGCTTTGGCACAAGAAATAAATAACTAGACAACCAAGTTGCCTAATAATGTTCTAGTAAAAAAAATATATATATTTTGATAATATGATTATTGTTTTTAATTGGCATTGTAGGTACAGACATTTTTTTTTGTTTTGCTTCAGTCCCCTGGTACGTACAAACATTCTTATAATCACATTAAATCATACCCATATCATTTCACTACATCATACAATAGTCTTCAATGCTTGGCACCCTTGTTTTACTCTGGCTGCAAGCTTTTTTGTTTATTTGAATGTTATCTAACTGTTTAAATGTATTTCACCAGTTTTATCAGCTTGTTTTCAGGAATCGTAATCAAGTTTTTTGTAACCTTTACACCTCAGCATGTATATGACAGATTAACAAGTGAGGGATCCCACTGATAGTCACCACAGTGACTATCAGCAGGTGATCACACTGATAAAGACATAGTTCCTGTCACACGTGATTCCTGATGGGAAAAATAGACCAATTCAACTCTTCAATACTGTAGACAGATTAACTCCTCCCTGTCTGCTGTCAGGTTGACCTTTTTCAGCAGAGAAATGCAATGAGTTTAATTAAGTTTTCCTGCACAAGGAGTCCTCTATCAGAGTTGGTATCCCCTCAGGTGGCCTGTCACTGTCATTGTCTGACTGCACTAATGGAGACAGTGACTGTTCCTGTTGGTTTTGACCTAGTCAAGGATGAGGAGGTCTCCTAAGTGGTCCTGGTGCTGTGCCCTACCCATTGTATGCTAGACCCAGGGCCTAACAGCATCCATTCTGGTTGCTAGCCAACCTTGGTTCCAGTCCTCACCAAGATCCTCAGGTGTTCACTTTATGAAGGTGTTTTCCCCACTGAACTGAAGAGGGCAGTAGGGAAGCCTCTTTAGAAGAAGTCATCTTCGGACCCTGATGATCTGGAAAAGGACAGGCCTATCTCCAACATCCCATTTTTAGGGATGGTAATAGAGAAGATTGTAGAGGTGCAGTTGCCAGACCACTTAAAATGTTTTAAGATCCTTGAGCCATTCAAGTCAGGGCTCAGGCCTTTGTACAGCACGGAAACCATTCTGGTCAAGTTCAATGATCTTCTCCTGGCAAGAGACAACAGTCAGTGTTCTGTCTTGGTATTTCTGGATTTCTCCTTGGCTTTTGACATGGTGAATCATGAGGTGCTGTTTGTTATCTTGAGGCACAATGTGGGACTCACTGGCATAGTACTGCACTGGTCTGAATCTTACATGGCTGGCAAAGTGCAGCAGGTGGCATTGGGTGATAACATCTTGAGGACTGCTGCACTCTGCTGTGGGTTGCCTCAGGGCTCATTTCTAATCCTTGTTATTTGCAGTACATGTGCTGATATTGGCAGAGATCATTAGTATGGTCTGGGTTTTCACTGATATGCAGATGACACCTATATCTACCTGTCATGTGGACCTGATCGGGTCAACTTGGTAGCAGAGATGCAGTGAAGTTTTAATATGCCCACATAGACAACGTGAAGTGCTCAACTTTGCATCTGTGTATCATTATGTGACATTTCCATTCAAAGGTCAAAATTTGCCTTTAATGGATTTCGCTTTCCAAACTTTGCGATAACGTCAGGTTACATTGTGAGAAAGCAAAGTTTGTGAGAAAGGCCACAGATCACATGTCTGACAGTCTGCAGGTCACAGGATGCAGGTAGGAAGTGAATCAGGCAAGAAGTCTGTGAACTAGTTTCACTTTGACTTTCACTTTGCTAGAGAAGGAGCTGTGGAGCTTATTGTCTAGTGTGTGCTAGTCAAAACTATAAAAAGAAAGTTTTGTGCTTTTGATCCTTTTTTTCCATAATCCTGAGTTTATTTTAAACCACTTTCATCACTAGTCAACCTTTTTTTTGCTATCTGATTGTGTTTCTGTGTTTTTCCTGTTTGTTTAGTTGTTAATACTTCTAGTAATTTTTGTTTAAAAATGGAGCGAGGTGGAAAAAGTTAGGTTCCTCATAGCCCAAGGATGTGTGGGGGTTTTGGGTGAACTATTCAACTCAACCATGGCAATGTTTTGCAGTCCAGTGCCCTCCCCCTGCAAAATGTTGTTTCCACTGACAGTACAATGTGGTGCCAGAAGCAGCAGCAAGTACTGCTTTGGATGTTAGTGGTGCCAACTCTGTAGCACCGGTGGCTACAGATCCCCCACAGCAGGCCAAGGAACAGCAGCAGGAACAACAACAGTAGCAGCAGGAACAACAACAACAGGAGCAGCAGCTTGTTGCCCTCCACCAACTGCAGAGCAGCCTACTACATCTGGGGACCCCCCCACTGCCTGTGCCTGGTTCTCCCCATAGCTTACCAGTGTGGCACTTTTTCACCACTCTGCCAAGTGACCCAGCTGTTGTAAGATGTAACATCTGCAGCATGATGGTGCATCATGGTCACAAGGGATGCCACTTGGGTATGGGTGACCAAAGAACCCACCTGTTAGTGCGCCACCATGCCTAGTGGGAGGTCAAGGTGCAGGAACTAGAAACCGCTCCTGCAGTGGAGGGTACAGTGGAAGGGGGGGCAGTACAGTGACACCCTGTGTGGCATCCAAACCGCAGCAGAAGGGAGAGGGCTGAACAAGTGACAGCTCCCTCAGCTGTAGCCAACCCAGCAGAAATACCAGCCACACAGGTGGACCTGGCTGTTCTGTGGAATGAAATTGACCACCTATGTAACATTGTTGACCAAACTCGCCAGCAGTTGGACCTAATGGAGGCTCAGCAATTACAAATCATTAGTATGCTAAGCATACTAATTGGTCAGCACCAGACTCAGCAGCCTTGTATAATTGTATTTGTTTCCTGTTTTAACAAGTAGTATGTGTTCTGTATTTCTTTTTCCTCACTGTCCTCCCGCCCCCTATAAAAAACAAAATATGAAAAACACATCAAAAATATTATAAATGGTAAAAAAAATCCTGCCCACCATTTTTCCTTAATTTTCTACTTAATAATCTTTTTTCATACAGAATAAGTATGTAATTCTTTTTCCATTAATGTTTTCTTCCTGTTGTGTGGCAAAGCCGAATCTGATAGATTTCTTTGACTGGGTGATCAAAGTAGTAGATCAGGGAGGGGCTGTGGACATGGCCTACCTAGACTTTAGCAAGGCATTTGACACAGTTCCACACAAAAGATTAATATACCAGTTAGCCAGCCTGGGAGTGGGTCCCAAGATGACAGCCTGGGTAAAGTATTGGCTGGAGAATAGGACACAGAGAGTAATAGTAAATGGAATCCACTCTGAAGAAAGGGGGATTACTAGTGGGGTACCACAGGGTTCAGTATTAGGATCGGTCCTCTTCAATGTCTTTATAAGCGACATTGCAGAAGGACTGGAAGGAAAGGTATGTCTCTTTGCAGATGACACAAAGATCTGCAACAGAGTTGATGCACAAGGTGGGGTGGAAAGGATGAGAAGGGACTTGGCAAGGTCAGAGGAATGGTCAAATGTATGGCAGCTTAGATTCAATGCTAAGAAGTGCAAGGTAATGCACCTGGGAATCAAAAACCCAGGGGAAGAGTACACAATGGGGGGTGAGATACTGACAACAACAAAAATGGAAAGGGACCTGGGGGTAGTCATATCAGATGACATAAATATGGGCAAGCAATGTGAGAGGGCAGCAAGGAGGGTTGGGGGGATACTGGGATGCATAGGGAGAGGCCTCACCAGTTGAAAACAGGAAGTTATTATCCCTCTGTACAGACAGCTGGTGAGACCCCATCTGGAGTACTGCGTGCAGTTCTGGAGACCCAATCTCCGCAAAGACATAGACAGGATGGGAGCTGTCCAGATGAGGGCAACTAAAATGGTGCAGGGTCTGCACCAGAAGACATATGAAGAGAGACTTAAGGAGCTTAATATGTACAGCCTCGAGGAAAGGAGGGAGAGGGGGGACATGATAGAAACTTTCAAGTACCTCAAGGGAATCAACAAAGTCCAAGAAGGTAGCATCTTTCAAAAAAAGAGGTGTGCAAGAACAAGGGGACACAATTTGAAGATAGAAGGGGTGGCTCAGAGGTAATTTAAGGAAGTATTTTTTCACAGAGAGGGTTGTGGATGCATGGAACAGCCTTCCAGAGGAGCTTGTGGAGTCAAAAACAGTGGTGGAATTCAAGCATGCATGGGACAGTCATAAGGCAATTCTAGGGGGTTGGGGTAGGAAGAAGTAGGCTGCTGGTTAACTAGGATCTGCAGCTTATCCATTAGGTAGGGAAATGGCAGACTGGGTGGGCCAAGCAATCCTTATCTGCCATCAAATTCTATAAAGCAGCAGTTCAATAATCCAGTAACAATCTTGACCTATACTGCTGTATTCTATTTTCATTTGACCCTTATCTACTGACTTGTATGGTACCCTTCGTTCCACAATTTTTTTGATTCTGCATTACTCCCCTTTTTTTACATCGGAAATAATAAAAGTAGTGCTCCTTTTAATATTGCTCAGACCTGGGTTTTGTCAGTATTCCCAGCTGTTTTTGAATAGCATGACTGAAACATGCTGCCTGATATGTGCATATTCATACCATCAATGGTAAGTTATTGTACGTGTCACTGCCATGTTTGTTGAGACACACTGCTGTTTAATTTGTATTGAATCTTGTTGTTTGTTGTAAGCAGTCTGTCTTATTGTTCCTTTGCAGGGAATCATCATCAAACATATTGAATGTGTCCCCTTCACAGGTGTGTTGGCCATGATCACTTTCACAAGGCGTACATATGTGCTGCCATCTAATGTGGTACTGTAAAATTTTATTTTTTGAGGGGGTGGTTGTTACTGTTGTGAGTAAATGAATTATAACCATTTCTTATTACTGTTCTTTAGTTTTACATTTTCAGGTTGTAGCACCCAGATTCACCACCATATTGATGAAACCCTGCTGCCACCACAGATGGGTTCTACATGTGTCTGATTGTTGACTTCGGAAGTACTACAGTTGCAAGCCATGAAAGGTAAGTATTTTTTGGAGGGGGAAGGGTCTCCTTCTTTGGAAAACAATTTTCTTTAATATTTTTGTCTTCTTTCCAGGTCTTTAGTGTATCTGAAATGTTGTCCATCCTGAGACTGGAACATACTGCAGGTCCACAGCACCTCGATGTTACCTGCAAACAGATGAAGCAGAAATTATTCAGAGTTCATTCCAGTACCCCATTCAGTACCCAGCAGTGCTCTCCCTGCATTTTGTTATGTCCAGCTTCAAATACACACCTGTGAATAAACTAATCAAGTTTAGTGACACACACACTGGACAAGTGTCTTACAGTCCAGACCAGGAATGCACGTTGTAGACTCCTTACATACTGAAGTACGCCTGCCTCATCTGTATGGAAAAAGAGATATTATCTGGCATGTATTTTACAGACACTGAATACTTCACCCCTGCAAAAAACAAGAAAAAAAAGAAAGGAAAACTAAATTAAAGAGGAAATCAGACTCATACTTACCTGTACATAACGTAATTTACAGTACTTGGCCGCATTGCAATGGCATTGTTGGTTCACTTACAGTACTTTGTATCATTTTTGTCCTATGGCTGTATGATGTCAAGTTAAAACAGTCACCTGTGAAGAACAATTTAAAATAACTAGCCTGTATCCGGCCATAGTGACATAGTGTGTACCTGTATAAGAAGTGAAAAAAGATTAACACAATTCAAGTCAAAAACACGGTGAAGTTCTTGACGACTGTAATGTTAACTATGTGATGTGCTTTGCTGGCTGCAGCCAGGCTTGCAGTGCAAAACCTTCAGGGAAATAACCACAGATGACAACCAACAATAACAATTCTTGCTCAGTGTGGCACAAGTATTTTGATGTTACTTGTTCTCATATCATTTTGTACTGATCATGCGGATACATTTGGAAAAAAATAATATAACACAACGCATTTTTTTATAAAGAATATTCCATCACTACTGAATGGTGGAATCCCTGTTAATTCACAATAAATTATTTAGAATTACCAAACTTAAAACAATGGTGCTAAATCTGAAGAGTCGATTTAAGGAACATGTGGATATTCCTGCTAATAATGATGATGATGACATTATAAACCAAATTTCTGGAAAAAAGACTAAACTAGTGAAGTGGAACAATAAGAAATATATTAATGCATATTTATAGGAAATGAACTCACCGTGGCATCACAAAATGAGTCATATCTTGGCAGCCAGTACTGTATGTGGCTTTAGCTGGACAAGCCAGCTGGTACTTTCTTGATGGGTGCCACTTGTTGCATGTGCAGTTGGTGTCTGATCATGCTGGCTGGCTGCTGGTTCTTATATTGGGCTAAGGCACAAGGTCTGTCTGTCTCTCTCTCTCAAGAAACAGGGTGGCTGGGGTGTCTTATGTAGTTCAGTGTCAGGATCTCTTGTAATTCAGTCAATATTTTTCAGTGGACACTGCCTAAAAGTTGACATGTATTTAGATGACTGCAGGTAATAATGATTGCATACATTCTGGGGAATGTACTGACAAAAGCAAGGATGGCGAAGGCAAACTCTAATGACATGTCATTATGAAACTTAGAACAGGGAGAAGTACTTTAATGCCAATTTCTTCTTTATGCACTTCCACCAACATCCTCATCCTCATCAGTGAGGAAGCAGCCCTTGTAATCCTCAATGCAGAAGTTGTCCCAACATGGAAATTCTTTTTTCATGAGTGCATCATCAACCTCAATGGAACACCGTTTGATGCTGCCACCAGGATCGTCTGCTTCACCCTCATCAGCACCACCATAATCAACTGGGTACAAACATAGATGTGCTTGTCCTACTTGGAATGTGACCTTCATTCATTCATTTTGATAAATGTCAGCATGCCAACATTTGTAGAAGATGGGTTAGTATGATGGTCATACACCAGGGAGGGGCTGTGGACATGGCCTACCTAGACTTTAGCAAGGCATTTGACACAGTCCTGCACAAAAGATTAATAAACAAATTAGCCAGCCTGGGAGTGGGTCCTAGGGTATTAGCCTGGATAAAACACTGGTTGGACAACAGGACACAGGGTAATAGTAAATGGAGTCCACAGTGAAGAAAGGAGGGTTACTAGTGGGGTACCGCAGGGTTCAGTACTGGGGCTGGTCCTTTTTAATGTCTTTATAAGTGATATTGCAGAGGGACTGGAAGAGAAAGTATGTCTCTTTGCGGATGACACAAAGATCTGCAACAGGGTTGATACACAAGGTGGGGTGGAAAGGATGAAAAGGGAATTGGCAAGGTTGGAGGAATGGTCAAATGTATGGCAGCTTAGATTTAATGCAAAGAAGTGCAAAGTAATGCACCTGGGAAACAAGAACCCAGGGGAAGAGTACACAATGGGGGTTGAGATACTGACAACAACAAAAATGGAAAGGGACCCGGGGGTAGTCATATTAGATGACCTAAAGGTGGGCCAGCAATGTGATAAGGCAGTAAGGAGGGATGGGGGGATGCTGGGATGCATAGGGAGAGGCATCACCAGTAGAAAACAGGAAGTTGTTGGCACTCTGTACAGACAGTTGGTAAGACCACATCTGGAGTACTGTGTACAGTTCTGGAGACCCCATCTTCGCAAAGACATAGACAGGGTGGAGGCTGTCCAGAGGAGGGCAACCAAAATGATGCAGGGTCTGCATCAGAAGACATATGAAGAAAGACTAAGAGAACTAAAGATGTATAGCCTTGAGGAAAGGAGGAAGAGGGGGGACATGATATAAACTTTCAAATACCTCAAGGGAATCAACAAAGTCCAAGAGGGTAGCATCTTTCAGAAAAAAGATGTGCAAAAACAAGGGGGCACAATTTGAAGATAGAGGGGGGATGGCTCACAGGTAATGTGAGGAAGTATTTCTTCACAGAGAGGGTTGTGGATACATGGAACAGCCTTCCTGAGGAGGTCATAGAGTCAAAAACAGTGGGGGAATTCAAGAATGCATGGGACAGACATGAGGCAATTCTAGTGGTGGGTAGGAGGAAGTAGGCTGTTGGTTAAGAAGGATCTGCAGTTTATCGGTTAGGTAGGGAAATGTGCAGACTAGGTGGGCCAAGCGGTCCTTATCTGCCATCAAATTCTATGTTTCTATGGCCCCCGCAGAACTAAATACCCACTCCACACTTACACTAGAGGGCAGACAGGTTAGGTACTTTGGTGCAATTGATGTCAACACTGGCCATTCTTTGACATTGACACTCCAGTACATCAGTACACCAGAGGATCATCCAATATTGTCAAATGCCTGTTTTGTGCCAAGGGACAAGGTACCCCAAAGTGGGATAATAGGGAACTGTGCAGCTGACACCAGCCCATGCTCTGCAGCCACCTTAAAGGAGGCACTGTGGCCACAATGACCTTCAGCCGAGCTCTGGGTTGCAGAACTTTGCACGTGACATCTGTGCCCCATGAACCAATCTAACCAGCTGTCCAGTGAGATTTTGAACCTGATCATGCCTGCCTTCCAGTACTGATGCAATGTAATGTTTGTAGCGTGGGTCCAGCATTGTGGCTATTCCAGATTCTGGAGATTGCTGAATGGTGACAATGCACCTATTTCTGTTGAACATTGTAATCCTGTGTTTGAGTAAAGGACAGTTTTACCTATCTCTGGCCACAATAAGGCAATGCTTCAGATTCAGCAATGTCTGCCTCAGCATCCATAGCAGTGGAATGGCTTGACTAATGGATGCAGTGTCACTGCTCACTGCCTGTGTGGCATGTTCAAACAGCCTCAAAATTGGTATTACTGATTCCATGAGTTGCCATTGTTCATTTGTCAGAGACTTTGATGCCCCAGAACTTTCACGGCTAGTGTGCATCACAAGGTACTCTGAGATTGCTTTGTACTGCTCATACAAGCGCTCTGCCATGTAAAATGTGTAGTTCCATCTCATGATAAGTTCAAGGTTGAGGTGGTGCTGAGGTAGGCTGTTTTGGATCTACAGCTGCATAAGTTGGTCACGGGCCTTTCCAGAGCATGCAAAGTGGGTACAGATGTGGAGTGCAACTGTCGGCATTTTCTTAATTTCAGGGTACTGCAGAAACTCCTCTATCACAAGATTTAAACAGTGGGCCATGCAAGGAACCCTCACAAACCCACCATTGCTGATACACTTAACAACATTTGACCCATTATCACTTGCAATGAAGCCAGCTTTTTTGGACAGGGGGTGCATCCACTCATCTATTTCTGTCAGTAGCAAGCCTAGCATGTTTTTGCCTGTATGTGATCCTGCTACATCATGCACTGCAGGCGAGGCATGCTGTCTAATACCAAGAAGGTTGCTGTCACCACAGTCTGACTTATTACAGTGCTTTGCTATCACACTATCACAGACAAGTTCAACCCCAGGTAGCTGTGCCCAATGTGCAGTAATATACAGATAAGAATTGCCCACCGTTTTGCCACTTGTCTACATAGCCATACTTAAGTGAATGTATGGTGATGCAGAATGCTGAAGGGCACGTCTTACAGACTCTGTCACAGTCCGATATAACTCAGGGACAACACGGGTGGCAAAATATATCCTGGATGGGATCTTCCATTTGGGACATGCGTGTGCCACAAAGTGTCAGAATCCCACACTCTCCACAAAGGAGAATGGCAACAGGTCAATTGCATGCCTTTCCTCTATGGCAGCACTGAGTTCCTGTGCAGCAGCATGATTTAGTGGGTATTTACTGTGCCACACAAAAGGCTGTGCTACGTGGGTTGCATTGTTCGAGGTTTTGCTTGAAGCATGCCAAACATCTCTGCTCTGTGAACTGTCATGGATGGGGTGACTTTGACACGGGACAGTGGGTGCACAGGTGGCAAACCAATAAAAGCTGTTATTTTACTTATTTTAAGCACAGGGGTTGATGTAGTAGAATGACTACATGGACCACCACTGCTACTCTGAACTTTACTTGAACATTCAGAGTCATCCTCCTCATTAGTAATCCTCCAGTGTTAATTCACAACTTTTACCTACATGACTACTTACATTGACTTGGGAAGGGGATATCTTGCTTACTAAGGTTGGCGAGGATGAATGTCTTTCTACAGCATCAGCTCCCCTCTGATGCCATGTCCACAGTGCCATGTGCCTGCACTTGAGATGAGTATACTGGGCCCCAGTGCGAAGGTGGCTACCCTTTTTCCCATGTCTCACACACGCTTGGCAAAGCTAGCAGATTGCACTGTTTTATCTTTTTCATCTTGTATGAAAAAAATCCCAACCTAAGGATTTGGCTGCCCTACATTTCACACGACACTGCTGCTGCTGTATATGGGACTGTAATTTTTTGGGAGGTGAAATGGGGGGTGCTGCATTTCTGTTGTGTTGCAAACGGACTTTTGACTGAACATCTTCACAATTAGTATAACTTCAGGGTCATCCACAGACACAGCTCCATCAGAAGAACTTTTTTTGGGGGAGGATTTACTAACAAACTGTTAACCTACAGCCACCTTAACTTTCTTTTTGTTCGGTTCCCATATAGGGTCACTAGCATCATCATTGTCATCATCCACAAATTCACTTTGGATGCTATCCTGTGGAGATATTACAACCTCAGCCTCACTATGATCATCCACATTTTTTTGTCACCATGATCTGACTCTTTGGATGGCCTAACATGAGGATCCGTGCAAACATGAGACTGTGACTCATGATGATCAGAGTCATGCTCAACTACTGTGGGGAGTGGGGTAGCAACTACCCTCAAGTCTTTTGAACCTACAACAGTTTTCCGGCCTGATAACTTTTCCTTGTTTGTAGCAACACTCATGCTGTTATCCACAATGCCATCACTTGCTTTACCACCAGTGCCACCAGTATCTCCAACCAGAACTGATGCCATTGATTTGGCCGAATAAAACCGAGTCACAGAAATCCCTCTTCTTGCAGCAACTACTACCTTTATCTTCTGCTGCGTAGTATCACGTCCAAAACCACACTTAACATTGCTAGCCCCTGCTGAACCTGCCTCATCATCACAACAACTTCCACCGCTAGCATTTAGAGGCACACAAGCAATAGTCTTGTTGGCAGCAGCGCCACTGACAGAAACAGCTTTGCATGACTGTGTCTTTGCGGGCCTTTTTTTAGATTTCGCAGACAATCACCAAGAAAAGAAACACATGCACTTCAAAAAGTGATTCTTCCAATTTTGTGGGTTCCCTTACAGAAATATAAGTGTGCTGTGTACATGTAGAATGCATTGCTTAATTGTGCAATGTTTGCATGCGGTTTGCATACACAAAGTGAACCTAAGCGAATCAGGTCTAAAAAACACATCAGGTTCAAATGCTGTACATCAGGTTTGCATGCTGCAAATTTAAATGTGTGAATCAGGTAAGCTGGTGCAAACATCTTCTAAAAATCATTTCAGGTTCGCATGTTGCATGCTTGACATAAGTGTAGCAGTTAAGCTGGTGTGAACATCATTTAAAAATCACATCAGGTTCACATGTTGCATGCTTGCCATGTGTGCAGCAACTGAGCTGGTGCAAATCTCATCTAAAACACATCAGTTTCTATTTCCAATACTATTGCTAGCAATTAGAGCCATTAAAATAAATTTTCATAGATTTCCTATTAAAATTAGGTAAACTCATTAATTCTGATCCTTTTGCAAGATGTTAAATACAGTAGTTTTTGATTTTTGTTATTAAATTGTCATTTAATTGTGAAGTATTGTTTGCTTACTGCATTAAATGCCTAGGATATCGTCAGCCAACATCCCCCATTCCAGATCTGTGAAGAGGGGCCTCTGTGTTGTGATGCCTCATCTTTTTGTTTTGGGCCATTCAAATTCCCTTATGCATATTTAGTGCTACAAATGTTTTTTTATGACTGTTACAGCTCCCTTACTTTCCCTTTGTCATTCTTAATGGAGCATATACACAATGGCCATGCTCAACACTCTTAGTGCTGAGTAAGGTCTTGGAATCATGCACCATACCTCACATTTTGTCACTGAAATGAGGGACATGGATACTCACAAAAAGGAAAAATGAGGGACACTAACCCTCATAATGATCAGGACACATCCTGAAACATGGAGTTATAGTACCTCAGAACACAGTGAAAACCATTGTATTTACTTCTACCGATATTAGCACCTGAGAATGAATTTCTACCATAAAGTAGGGGGGCCATTTAGGTAGGGCAGAGAGAAGCAGTTGCCCTCCCCCCACATTTTGCTTAGGTTGTTGTTATGGTGTGGCAATAATGGCATTCAATTTGGATTTAATCTTTTGCACAATAAGTGCCCCCCTGGCTTGTGTATGCTCATGCTGCAGGTGCACATCTGACTTGACTGTGTCTGTATTGTGTTGTCCACTCTCTCCTTCTATTAGCTGCAGCACCATCACAAGTGATGTGGAGGAGTTCCAGCAAAGCAAGAGCCCGAGTCACTCAAGTGCGATGCTGTCTTTCCTGCCACAGAGTAGACAAGCTGCATACTACAGCTTGGAGGAGTCAATGAGCACTGAACTGTCAATAGCAGTGTTGTGACAGCATATTTTTGTTGGTCTACTCATAGCGAGTCTCCATCTCCCTTGGTGACAGAAGGGGTAGGGGGTGAGCTAGAAGCTAAGTTAAGACTAGGCTACCTACCTACCTACCTACTGTACAAGGCTCACCATGCAACAAAAACAGCATGCCCCCCCCCATGGCAACAAGCAAGGCCTAACAGCAACAGTGACATCAGCGTGGTGGGCCTGCATAGTCCTTGATCAGTGCAGTGCAGCAGCAGCCATGACAGCTGCCAAGCAAGAAGCAAGTAACACAGTTGGGTAGGTTCAAGTGGTGAGGTGACTAGGTCGCAGACCACGTTGAGGATGTGGGATGGTTGGTTCTAGCATCCAGCTTCTGGCAGATAGACAGAGGAGGAAGAGTGGACTGAAAATTAGGCTGGTGGCACACTGGGCCAGGCTGCAGGTTCCGGCCAGGTGACCGGGCAAGTAAAAGCAAATATATTTTTACAGGGGGATTGGGAATGGAGGAAAGATTGAAATATTTATGTTTTTCATATTTCTGCACCTTTGGACAGTTTCACGACCCATATGGGATGGGTTTTGTATGGAATGGAGTTGGGGAGAGAAATTGGGACAAGCGCTTTTTTTGGGGGAGAAGTTCAGATCTTTAGCCAGGAAAAAAAAATTGGTTAGCAACTGGGTGCATTTAAGCCCAAATCTGATGCACTACTCCTGAGTATAGACAGATGAATCTTATACATTGGAGTTTTTCTTGATCTGCATATCACTTTTCAGTGAAAGCAAATAAGTGTTACCTTTTAGAGATGTTCCAGACATTTCAGAGCTTGCTGCCTAGGGGCTTACTAGCACCTGGCCTCAACTGGTTGTTGTCTACCCCTGCTGAAATCTGAAATGGCACCCCGCCATAAAATCTAAATTTACACGATATCCTCAGTGTGAGCATCATGTTTTCCATGAGGGATGGGTGAGGGGCAGACATGTTTCATGGGCAAAATGAGGGCTGCCCCTTGCATTCAGTGACAGTTGCGAGGTATGGTATTCACATACTACTGGAGCCCCACTATAGTCAGGCTAATGTCCCCCCATGAAGCTGACCTCCACATCCCCACGCTAATGCACAATATGACATATAGCAAGGGAGAGTGCAAGTGTATGCCCCATTGAAATTAATGGGGTTATTTTTTATTACTATATTATACATCATTGATGGAGAGCTGGAGATTAATGAAGGCCACCGCTCAACCAACAAGGGCCTTGTTAGTAAGACAGTGGTCTTTATTATTCTCCAACTCACCATCATAATGTATAAAATAGTAATAAAAAATAACTCCATTAGTTTCAAGGGGGTACGCCACAGCACTCTGACCCATGGACATCATCTCTTAAAGACTCCTGCATCTGGCTCCCTAGAACTTGGGTAAGAGACTCTCAACTTATATTTATACTTGGTGGGTTGTCTGTAGCACTGTGACTGCACCTGCTGCAGTGTATGTGCATGGAGGGGGACTGGCTGGGTTGGTAGGTTTCGAGTTTTTGCTACTTTAGTGTTTGCCTGTTAAAGTCTGTTTGCATGGAAGCATTCAAAACTATGGAGAGATAATAGTAGGAGTATGCAGGTCAGACTGAAGTAATTAAGTAATTTTGTAGGTAAGTGTGTGTAGTGGGGGTGGGAAGAACCACATGTGTTTTCTTTGGTATGTGTGCTACGGTTCAGCTGTGCAGCTGAGATGGGGGGGCAAGAAAACTAAAAATCAGTGGCTGCAAGCATGCCATATGTGTGCAGATGTATGCAGATTTATTTTGAAGTACAAGTGAGCCATATGTATGCAGGCATTATAGCTTAGTGGTTAAAGGCACTGAACTGAAAACCTGGAGATGTAGAGACCTGAAAATCTTGGTTTGAATCTCATCAGCCCCCACTTGTATACCATGTGATCCAGAGCAAGTAACTGAACTTTCATGTATGCAGTTATCAGTGACCACTTGGTTTTTGCAAGCATGCCACATGCATGCAGTCTGTTCCAATTTAACGTGAAAACCATGATTTCTACACTTGCTTGCTGCATACATGCCACATGCATACAATGAGTTCCAGTTTAACATTTAAATCATGCTTCAGCACACATATCACATGGGTAGTTTTATATGTGCAGCATGAAAACATTTCATATAATTATTTCTATAAGGATTGCTGTAACAAATTCAAAAGAATTCACAAGACAGTACAATGCCAACAATACAGCAATAGGTACTTTTTATATTGGTGCACTTGTGCAGCCAACATATTGAGATAGTGCAGCTTTGGAAGCGCGGTCACTGTTGAGTGAATGCGGGGCATGCACCAGTAGGTACGTCCCTCATTCCCCAATCAGCCTGCATGCCTGCACCACACCATGCATACATAATGTGGTGAGCACATCTAAGAAAAGGTCTGCTGCAATCCGAGCAAAGCTCGTCAGATGCAGCAGACCTTCCCTTGAAGTGCTCACCGACATTATGAACATGGTGGCACACTGGCCTCCAAACTGCTGACTTCGGGGGTACCCAATCCCCCTGTCAGTTTACCCTGCCCCCTATGTATGTGCCGATGGGAGAGCCTACTCCCCATCGGCATAAAGCATCCCCCATTTGTTATTTGCCGAGGGGGGTGGCCAATCACCCTCGGCTCTTACCCTCCCACTTTCCTTGTGTGCTGACGGGGGAGCCCAATCCCCGACGGCATAAATTCCTCCCCCCCTTGTGTTGTGTGCTGACAAGGGTGTCCAATCCCCCATTGGCTACAGAACCCCCCCAAACAGTTAGGTGGCACACTGGGAGCCCACTCCAGCATGCCAAATCCCCTAAAAAAAAAACTGTCCAGTGATGTTTAACTTTTTTTTACCTGTAAAATGAAAACTGTCCCTCATTGTCTTCCTGCCCCCATCTGCACCCAGCCTCTGTAAACCCTGCCTCCCCACACCCCTCCTCACCCCATACTTACCTCCGGAGTCCAGCACAACGATCTTCAGTGGACCGGGAGCACGTCTGCGCTCTTCAAAGCCGACCGCGAACTGAAGAAATGCCCGTAAGCTGTATAATGGAATAAATAGGGTTTTTTCAACTTTGATGCATATCTCAGGCATTTTGGGGAATTTTGCCACCAAATTTTTAACATGGGGTTTTTGGGACCTCTCCTCATGAATTCTGTCACTGTCATGGCATTATTCGGTCCCAAAAGGTGATTTTGCAGTCACTGTGTGGAATCACCTTTTGGGACTGATTAATGAAATGACGGTGCCACTGTTCATGAAGGGGGCGCTCAAAAACCCTATGTTGCAAACTTGCTGGGAAAATCCAAAAAAATGACTGTTTTACTAGTGTGCGTTGCGCAGTTTGCACGCACGCTCATAAGTTTGTGAACTTACAATATTTTAACTCCAGATTTTCAACAGTGCCATTGTTCTGCACCTCCTAATGAACAATACAGCTGTCATTTTTCACATCCTGACCAAAATCTGTTTTTGCAGTTCCGGCGCAGAATAACACGGTCTCTGTGGAAAGTCCGAGTTCAAGAAACATGATTAAAGTGACAGTGACACTGTTCATTGGCAGATGTCCTAAAATGCCTATGCTGAAATTTTGGGGACAAAAGTCAATAAAATGAGTGTTTTACGAGTGTGCATTGTGCAGTTTGCACTCATGCTCATGACTTTGTGAATTTTTAATAGCTTTACTGCAGCTGTTTATCATTGGCATTTTTCTACACCTCCTTATGAACAGTACAGCTGGCTGAAATGTGTTTTAAGCATCGGTATGAAATTGCAGTCGCGGTCGAAATCAGTTTTCGAGACAAGTTTGAGGAAATGATGGTGACACTGTTTATGAGCAGAGGTCCTAAAATGCCTATGTTGAAAATTTGGTGCCGAAAGTCCATAAAATGACTGTGTTGTAAGCCTGCGTTGCACAGTTTCCACACACCCTTGTAACTTCGTAAATCTGCAATATTTTCATGCCACATTTTCATCACTGGCATTTGTGCACACCTCCTTGTCAACAGTCCAGCTGCCATTTTTCATAGCCTGCCCAAAATGCGTTTCTGCAGCTGTGGCACACAATGGTGTGCTCGCTGTGGAAAATCACCTTTTGGGACACATTAACAAAATCATAGTGCTATGTGTCTCTAGCTCCGCCACTGCCACTGCCAATCCCAGCACAATAACATTTGGCATTGACAAATGCTTGTTTTATAATGTATGTTTTCATTTGTTTAAATGCTATAATATGCACTGGAGAGAAAGTGTTCACGGTACTATGGGGATACACACAATAGTGGTACAGTGACAACAATTTCAACAAACTGAACAGAGACAATTAACAGCAAGGTTATATTTCTTCAGTTTTGAGTGGATGAGAAGTCACAGAACAACAATAGAGACTTCGAGATGGAAAACGTCATAATAAAGAGATGTAGCAGCAACAGTCACCAAGAAAAGAAACACGTGCACCACAAAAAGTGATTTTTATGGTTTTGTGGGTTGCTGTAACAAATACAGGAGAACTCACAAGACAGTACAATGCCAAAGATACAGCAATAGGTACTTTTTATATGTCTGTTTTCGTTCGTTTAAAAGCTATAATATGCACTGGAGAGAGAGTGTTTACGGTACTATGGGGAAACACAATAGTGAAACAGTGCAAACAAGTTCAACAGACTGAACAGAGACAACAACAAGGTTATAGTTGTTTGGTTTTGATTGCTGGGAAGCCAAAAAACAACAATAGTGACGTTGAGATGGTATTTTGGCAATAAAGAGATATAACCACATAAGAACAGCAGGACCTTAACCACACTCTTCACAAATTCAAAAATGGAACAACAATACCTTCTTTTTGGTGGGGGAGAACATTTACAGCAGTTGCGCAATAGAAGCAGGAAAAAATGCTACAGTGCTCAACCACCTCTCAAAGAAATGAAACTCATTCTATTTTTTTGTAAATTTTATTTACATTGTAGAGCATTTTATGATACAACATATGATACATCGTTTTTGATAAGTACATTCCAGGATGTTATTACTTACACAGTTTTCCTTATAAAACTTTTTCAAGACTTGCCTGGAAGCAATTTTAATTGTAACACAAAGGTCAGCTTCACAATTCAATTAAAAGAGTGGGAACCAAGTCTGTTGTATTGCACTCTCAAGGGGATCCCACATCCTTTGATATTTATCCTTCTACCCCCGAAAAAAGTATTGTGCTCTCTCTAGCTTCATACATCCATGAGGGAGTTAATCTATTCTGCAATGGGTGGGATATCAGATAATCTCCAGTATATGGCCAAGGCTCTAAGAGCCAGTACATTGCCTAACCTCCATAAGCCCCTCGTAGAGCTGGGCATTTTATCACTCCCTCCTAATGGGAGGCCCAGTAAAATTTCAGAAGGGTCTAATCTAGGGGGAATCTGCAGCACATCAGATAAGAGTTGTTGGACCCCTATCCAAAATCTTTGCACCTGTGGGCATGTCCAAATTAAATGAAAAAAGGAGCCCTCATGAATCTTGCATTTGGGGCACAAAGGAGAGGTAGTGGGATCAATTGTGAGCCAATCTGGGTGTAAAATAAGTCTGAAAAAGAACTTTATATTGTATTGTGTGCAGTCTGTTGTTAACTGAGCACCTAATGGAATTTTTCAGAATATTCAGCCAATCTCCACCTGTCAGACCATCTGGTAGTATGTCTATCTCCCACTGAGTTTTAATTCTTTCAAGAGGGTCTGGCAAAGCACCGAGCAGCATTCCGTAGCATCTTCTAAGTGGTTTGAAGGACCTATCTGCCGATTGGCCCACAAAAAGTTCTTCCAATGGTGAACGCTGATCATAAAGACCATCGTCTCTTAAATTGCCTAACCGTGACACAGCCTCTTTAATGCGGAGATATAGAAAAAAGTGTGAAGCATTAACACCATAGGTCTTGACCAGATAGGCAAAAGGGGGGATCCTTCCATCTTTCAGAAAATGGTCTACTAGAAATAACCCCTTTCTGTACCACACTTCTAATAGTTTTACATCACTGGGTATGAGTCTACCTTTTTTTTAATATTGTTAGTAGTGGGGTATCTGGGGAGGTCCCTTCCTCATGTCCAATAATATTATGAGCTAACTCCCACACCCTCCACATTGTTCTGGTACATGGGTTTTCTATTTTCAGGCTGGTCGTCCTTCCCCCTTGTCCTATCATTATTGAGTAGTATAAGGATATAAATGAGAGGAACTCCAGTTCCACCCAAGCTGGTTTATCTTTCTCTTCTCTCAGTAAGTCCCTTACATGGGAGTGCTGGGCAGAGATATAGTAATGTTTCACACTAGGAAGACTCAGGCCACCTTTCCTGAGAGGTAGTATCAAAATTTCTCTTTTAATCCTGGGTTTCTTGTTTTGCCAAAGGAGTTGAATAATGGCCCCCTTCAAAGCCTTAACATATCTATTAGGAATCCAAAGTGGGACAGTTTGAAAAAGTAAAGAAATTGAGGGACCACAAACATTTTAACTATATTAACTCTGCCAATTAGGGACAAAGGCAGGGCCCTTCAGGCAAGGCAGTCCTCCTTGACCCCTTTCATTATATTTTTCATATTAGTCTTAACTAGATTCAATGACTTGGCAGGAATGGTAATACCTAAATATTTAATCTGGCTAAAAGGGGCAATCGTGGTGCCTGCTACTAAGATTGAATTTTTTTCTTTCCCCATAGGTAGCCATTCACTTTTCCCCCAATTAATTTTATGCCCTGATAGGGTACCATAAAGATCAAAAACATTAGACAAATCGGGTAGGGACTTTTCAGGGGATTGGCTATATAGTAAAACATCAGCAGCAAACAATGAGATTTGATGTTCTTTTCCTTTCCACATAAAACCTTTTATATCACTGTGCGCTTTAATACCCTGGGCCAATGCCTCTATGGTTAGAACATATAATAGAAGGGATAGGGGGCAGTCCTGCCTGGTACCCCTTGTTAATGGAAAGGGAGGAGAGATAAAATCATTTGTTAATATTTGAGCTTTAGGGGACTGATATAGGGTTCGTATCCAACTCAACAGTCGGGGACCCAGTCCAAATTTCTTTAAGACTGCCAGCATAAAGGGCCACTCGACCAGATCGAACACTTTTTCAGCATCAAGACCAACAGGCCACCCTTCCCACCCTTAGACCAATTATGCATAATATCGATGGTTCTTCTAATACTGTATTTAGCCTGCCTGCCCTTCACAAAACCATACTGGTCTGGATGTATCAATCAGGGGAGAAATGTTTCTAGTCTAGTAGAAATAATTTTGGCTATAATTTTGTAGTCCAAATTTAAAAGTGATATCGGTCGGTAAGAAGAACACTTTAAGGGATCCTTGCCTTGTTTAGGGAGAACTGTTATGGTGGCCAAATATTGAGAAGTGGGCAGCTTACCATTCTACAGGGCTTCAGTCACAACTCGGAGCATCAATGGGCCTATAACATCCCAAAGCTCCTTATAAAGTTCTGCTGGGTTCCCATCTGGTCCTGGTGCCTTTCCCTTCTTAGCACCCCATACTGCTTCCCTTAACTCCTCCAATGTCATTAGGTTATCTAATCTACTGCTATCTTTTATAGTTAAAGAAGGCAGTTCAATGGTGTCTAGGTAAGACAGAGGGTCAGCCCCAGTGGGGAACTCCAAAGTGTAGAGATTTGAATAGAACGTCTTGAAGGAGTCATTAATTTGTATTTGATCATAGACTACTCCACCCATCGAATCATCCACCCCAATAATAGTACGCTCAGATTTTTTCTTTTTAACCAATCCAGCCAACCACTTACCCGATTTGTCAACATCAAAGAACATATTAGATTTGGTTATAATTAAATCTCATTCTAATTTCCTGGTCGAAATATTACTTAAGCTACCCTTCAGAGTTCTGAGCTCAGATGCTTTCCCTGGAGACAAGGAACCCATATTGGCTATTTCTAAGTTTTTAATCTGACGCTCAAGTTGCTCTTCCTGATGAGAGCACTTTCTTTTGACATAAGAAGAATAGGAAATTGCCTCACCTCTAACAAAAGCTTTTAAGGTGTCCCATAGTACATCTGCTCTGGTGGTTTCCGTATCATTGATAGCTATGAATTCTTGAAGGTACCGTTTGAGTTGTCAAATAAACTGTGGGTCTAGTGTTAGGGAAGGGTCCATTCTCCATCGTGTTGGGGCAGGAGTTCTTTCCTCCAAACCAACAACTATTCATAAAGGAGCATGGTCCGAAATAATCAAGGGTCCAAATTCAGCCTCTTATAGGCACCCTATTATGGATGGGGGAAGAAATATGTAATCAAGTCTGGTATATATATTGTGGGTGTGGGGAAAAAAGGAGTATTCCCTTGTTGTTGGATGGCAAAATTGCCAGGCATCCATCAAGGCTCTTCCCTCCACCAGGCACTGAAGCGCTATACTGCTACGCATGGGGGGAGCACATTTCAGACAGAGTGGTCAAGCATAGGGTCCCAATATGTGTTCAAATCACCTCCTACAATTATTTTTTTTTTCTGTTAAAAGTTTTTATTGTTTTTTGTTAAAACATGACAAAAAAACAAAAACCACAAAAACAGCAGTAACATTAAATTTCGGCTATATACAGTACAGCAGCATATAATTGACGTATGAAGGTATACCTAAATTGAATTACATCACAGTTCTGAAGGGAGAGTTACAGGGAACCTGTTAAAACAAGAGGCACCTACCTTGACTGTTGCCACAAATCCGAAACCACGAAGAGGTACTACTGCAGAATAAGTCAAGGCTTCATGCATTATGGTAGCCATACCTTCCTATGGCCGAATCTGAGGGAACATCTGAAAAATAGGTGAATATGGTGCCACAAAGTAACTAAGGGTGATTAAAATAATTCCTGGAGAGGCAGGGTGCTAATATAAATCTCCAAACCATACCTTCTATAGATAAAACACAGAATGTAGAAAAAACATACAAATAGCCTAACAATGACAGTAAATGACAACAATAATAACTATTTAAAAAAAAATGTCCTCCTACGTTGGATAAAAGATAGACAGCGCATGCTTAATGATGATAAAAAAAACTAAATTCAATGATCTGATTATGCAGTACATCATATTAGGAAGTAGAAAATTATAAGGCAACTATAAACCAAGTCAACTGACACCTGCTCTGGAGGCCAGGTAAGCCATGTATGGAGCCCAGCAACAATGGTAAAGAGGCATTCACCCTGTCATCAGGTGAGAATGTCTATCTAATTCAGATATGTATGTAAGAGCAGATAAGATCTCTGTTATATTAGGTATATTAGAAGATCTCCAGTTTTTGAGGATAGAGCATTTCACCTGCATGCTTAGGAGCATCAGCCATCTAAATGCGTGAGGACTGAGATTTGGGACTTCAGATTTAAGACCTAGCAGCATAAGGGGAGCACTAAGAGGGATATTACATTGTAGGATTAGGTTTGCTGCACTATGGGCAGACTTCCAAACATCTGCGATCACAGGGCAGAGCCATAAAATATGATAAAGATCTCCTCCGTGTGCATGGCATCTCCAACATTTATCATGAGAGAGCACTTGCATTTTCTTTAGCATTACAGGAGTTCTATAACCAAGAGTGCATTATTTTATTTTGGATAAGTCTGCTCCTAGCATCCGTAAACACTTTATGTCCTACCTGCCAGCACTGATTCTACTGGGTTTCAGTCAATGGCATTTTTAAGGCCTTTTCCCACTTGTACCTTGAAGATTGGTTAGGGGTAGGCAAGGTATCTCTAATTAAGGCGTAAATTGCACCTGCCGTCCCCTTCTGTAGGGCAAGCCATGAGTGTACTGGGGGTGAAAGGTCCTTAGATGTGTTTGCCTGTTGCAACCTTTGTTGCAAGGCATCTCTGATATGCAAATACTTCCAGAAGTCAGAGCTGTGTAGTTTCCATTTACTTTGTAGTTGTTGAAATGTATCTACCACTATAGATCCCTTGACCAGTAGATCCTTTACCAATAAGATGCCTTTTCCCTGCCAAGTGGACCAAGACACAGGCAGACCACCTATGGTGACATTGGGGTTATTCCACAAGGGAGTGTATAGTAAAGGAAGGGCTGATATATTTAATTTTTTGTGGAGGATTCACCAGTACTGAACTGAGGGACCTATGGTGGGGTGCAACATAAGCTCCTTAGAGGCCCCAGGCCACAACAGTGTAGCTGTAACAGGGGATCCACAAAGGCCTTGTTCTATTATTAACCATTGGGGCGACTCTTCAGACTGTGGGTTGAACCATTTCGAGGTCTGTGAGCATTGATATGCTATTTTGTAGCCCTCTATCCATGGGAGACCCCATCCTCCATGTTTCCAGTGTGCTCTAAGTATATTTTTGCCAAAGCGGGGTTCAGCTTTACACCATAAAAAATTACCAATAGTTTTTTCGATTTTTTTAATCCTTACCGTGGGACGAGATAAGGGGATGTGAGATATTAAATAGAAGATTCTAGGTGCAATTGACATTTTATAAGCTGATATTTTTCCAGCTAGTGTAAGGTTAAGATGAGACCAGCGGTCTAGATCAGATCTGCAACTAGATAGTAGCGGGCCTAAGTTGTTGTCCCATTTCCCAGTATTAGCACCCACTTTGATTCCCAGATATGTAATGGTGTGTTGTGACCATTTAAGGCCAAAGTGGGACATGGTGTGGGGGAGACATTTAGAATTAAGTGGGAGGATCTCTGTTTTTGTCTGATTAATTCTGAGTCCAAAGATATGAGAGAAATGTTCTAATAGGGTAAGAAGAGGTTGAATGGCATTAGGAACATCACCCAAAATTTTCATCCCGATTACTACATCAGTCGGAAAGGAGAGCAGACGGCTGGGCATTTGTTTGAATTACTGTGGCAGAGCTGCATCTACAAGTACTGTTTGCCTTTTCATCTTTGTCTACCTGCCTGCATTGACATTGTATTCTATGACTTTAACTGTTTGCCTCTGTGCCTGCACTTTAATAATTTGGGCTAAAATAAATCAGCTGGCGTGAGGGCTTGAAGGTGGGCTAGCTGCTGCACGTCACCTCTGAGGGAGGAGCTGGCGCTAACTTTAAATTCTGTATCACTTACAAGCACGAGCAGATTTTCATCCCAATTACTACATCAGTCGGAAAGGAGAGCAGTCGGCTGGGCATTTGTTTGAATTACTGTGGCAGAGCTGCATCTACAAGTACTGTTTGCCTTTTCATCTTTGTCTACCTGCCTGCATTGACATTGTACTCTATGACTTTACCTGTTTGCCTCTGTGCCTGCACTTTAATAATTTGGGCTAAAATAAATCAGCTGGTGTGAGGGCTTGGTGGTGGGCTAGCTGCTGCACGTCACCTCTGAGGGAGGAGCTGGCGCTAACTTTAAATTCTGTATCACTTACAAGCATGAGCAGATTTTCATCCCGATTACTACATCAGTCAGAAAGGAGAGCAGACGGCTGGGCGTTTGTTTGAATTACTGTGGCAGAGCTGCATCTACAAGTACTGTTTGCCTTTCATCTTTGTCTACCTGCCTGTATTGACATTGTACTCTATGACTTTAACTGTTTGCCTCTGTGCCTGCACTTTAATAATTTGGGCTAAGATAAATCAGCTGGCCTGAGGGCTTGGAGGTGGGCTAGCTGCTGCACGTTACCTCTGAGGGAGGAGCTGGCGCTAATTTTAAATTCTGTATTGCTTACAAGCGTGAGCGCGCGTAGCGAGAGTGTGAGTGGCACGAGAGAAATTTGAGAAGGGCTATTGATCCCATTTAGTAGTGTAGTATATATAGGGGTTGGTTTCTTTAGGCACTGTATGTAGAAAGGAGTATAATAATTGTGCTTTGCTTAATTATCTGGGCATTGAAGCTCTCTGGAAAAGCTGCAAGTATTGCTTGACTGTTTTCCTGGTTGCTGTTTGCTTGTTGGTTATTGCAAAGCCTTGTAATTCAAAAATAAAAAGAAATAAAATGAAAGGGTCCCCTAAAATGATTGTTTTATATATTTTATTATGTTTGTTATAAATGTGTTTAGTGTGTTTCAATTTGCACTTAGTTATACAGGAACATTGACTGATCTTCAGTATCATCCTCCTATTGAAATAGGGGATTTGAATACTTCTCAGAATATTTTTATCTCATCTGAAATCTTATCTAATGGATGCTTTAATTCACTATTTAGAAAGTATCTGGTGAAAACTACTTCACAGTCTTTGTTTCTTTTGGGGTATAGACCTCATAAAGGACTGTACCACAAAGGAATACGAAAAACAAACTTAGGGAATGTTTTTATCAAACTTGTGGTGTGTTGTTTGTTAAATTGTGGTGATGTACATCCAAACCCAGGCCCCTTAAACGTGTTATACGATGAAAATGTAATTAATATGAAACAAGGATTTATGATTATTACTCATTTGAATGTTAGGAGTTTGAGAAACAAGTTTGATGAAATTAGAGACTGGGTAAAAGAAGTCAAGCCAGGGGTTCTGGTATTAACAGAAACTTGGCTTGATAATAGGATTCAGAATTCAGCTATTGACTTAGAAAGCTTCCAAATGTTTAGAAGAGATAGGACAAGAAAAGGGGGAGGAATTATTATCTATATAGATTATAATCTAACTGTCCATGAGGTTATTTATCCCTTCTCCAATAACGGACTGGAATTGTTGATTTTGGAAATAGAGATACCTTTTCGCAAATCTTTATTGTTAATAGGGCTATACAAACCATCTAAGGTTACTATACAAGTTTTTCAGGATTTGCATGAGTTTCTGTTTGGTTTCAGGGACTCTCATGAACTATTCATAACTGGAGATTTTAATGTGGATTGGTTGAATGTTGATGTGAACCATGAATTGGTTGATTTCTAGACTGGTTTGGAACTGACCCAACTAATTCTGGAACCAACCAGAATTAATCATAGAGACCCCAAGAGATCTACAATTCTGGATATGATGTTTACAAATTCTCCCCTTTTGTTCTCTAAAGCAGGTGTCCTTCCAGAATCTTTTTCCGACCATCAAGTTATTTATTCAATCAGAAATAGCGTGGTCAAACCTGTTGCTGAGTCCAGAATATTTTGGAGATGTTTTAGGAGGTTTGACTATATTGATTTCATGACTGATGTAGAAAATGTTAACTGGAATAGATTGGAATTGATCCCTACAACATCACTTGCTTGGGAATTCTTTTTAAGTGAATTTTTGTGCATCTGTAATAAACATGCACCTTTGAAATCAAGATTGTTAAAAAAGGAAGGAAATGCTTGGTTTACTCCTGAGCTACATAAAATTAGAAAGGACAGGAATAAAAAATGGAAGAAAGCAAAAAAGACAATGTTAAATCAAGATTGGGTTTCCTATAAGCAGGCTCAAAATTTATACACTACTAAAATTAAGGTATCAAAACAACAGTTAGTCCATTCTAAATTGGAGGCCAACCATAAAAAAGACTCAAGGAGATTCTGGGGAATTATTTCAAATTGAATGGGGAAAAATTAAAAAATTTGTATAAATAAAATAGAGAAGGATGATATTGTGTTACCACCGGGAAAAGGAATGGTTGATGCTTTTAATGATTATTTCTCAAGAGTGGCTTCACTAAGTCCCTTAGATGGGACTTATTGGGAACAAAATGAGACTTTGAAGCTTAATCCTACAGACATTAATATAGAAGACAGAGATATAGGTGGTTTTGATTTTTCCCATATTTCTCCAGAAGAGGTATGTTCTGAACTTCTGAAGTTAGATATATGTAAAGCAAAGGAATCAGATGAAATTCCCCAAGACTGTTGAAATATGCAGCTCCTTGTGTGGCATATCCCTTGGCTTATATTTTTAATCTATCTATTCAAAGTGGGGAATTTTCTGATGGATGGAAGATTGCAAAGGTTAGACCTATATTTAAATCTGGTAGAAGAAGCAAGTTAGGCAATTACCGGCCTATATCGCTCTTGTCCCAAATTTCTAAAATATTTGAGAAGATAGTGTCTAGCCAATTGAGAAGCTTTCTTGAAGATAATAATAAATTGATATCTTTTCAATCAGGTTTTAGGACTTGCCATAGTACACAAACAGCCTTGACAAGGGTTGTAAGTGATATCCAGCTGAGTCTGGACAGGAGGTTAATGATTGGAGCCCTATTTATAGATCTTTCTAAGGCATTTGATACCCTTAACCATCGGGTTCTCCTGTCCAGACTCATTGGGATTGGCTTATCCCCTCAAACTGTAAAGTGGTTCTCTTCCTACTTGATGGGCCGTAGCCAATTTGTAGAAGTGGGTCCTTATAAATCTAGGGTATTAGAGGTGAAAAATGGTGTACCACAGGGTTCGATATTGGGGCCTCTGTTATTTAACATTTATATGAATGAACTTAAAATTACATCAACGGTCACCCGGTGCCGTATGTACACAGATGACACCATATTATATGTAGAGGGAGATACTTTAGAATTGATTAATGTGAGGCTACAATTGGCTTTTGATGAAGTACAGGAATTCTTAAAGTTGAACCATCTTATCCTAAATGCTAATAAAACACAGTCACTCTTGTTTAAAAATAATAAAAAACAAAATCTACATTTAGAAATTAATACCAAGGAAGGTATAGCTATTAAGCAGGTGGACTCATATAAGTACTTGGGAGTTTGGTTAGATCCATGTTTGAGTTGGGATATTTATATTGACTCCCTTATAAAAAACATAAATAGGAGATTGGGTGCCCTTTATAAGTATAAAAAGTTTATGACTAGAGAGATTTGTCTGAATGTGGTAAATTCTCTTTTACTCCCGGTGATTGACTATGGCGATCTGCTCTATGGAGGGGCTATTGGAAAGTATACAGATAAAGTGGATTTAGCCTTTTGTAGGCTGGCTCGTTTTATACTGGATGCCCCTTATAGAACCCATAGGTGCACACTTTTTAAGGAATTAAATTGGCATAAACCTGCTGTGAGAAGAGACTTACACTTGTTACAATTCATGATTAAGGTTTAGTATGGGGAAGTACCTAAATATGTAGCTGACCTCTTTGAAGTTAGGAAAACAAAAGAATGTCTGAGAGCCTCTAATGGAATTCAGTTTGTTTCAACTAAATATAACCTGAGTATTGGAAGATCTTCCGTACCTGTTAGAGGAATAAGATTATGGAATAATTCTCCCCTAGAATTGAGAAAAAATAGAACTAGATATAATAAAAGTGAACTGAGGAATTGGTGTATTACTGTATTACATAATAATACTAGGTGCACTAATTGTTAGTGTTTTATGTATGTTATTGTGCAATGTGATTGTCTTTTATATTAATTTTTATTTATTGGTATATTGTGATTGTTGTTAATTATATGTGGTTTTAGTGAATTGATGTTATGTCCTTTTGATGTGGAACCTTATTTTAATTTATTTGTGACATGGAACTTCATTGAAAATGAGCTCTGCTCAATTGAATATATCCTTTTATTCATTGTGAATAAAAAATGATTTACTACTACTACTACTAACCAGCAGGTCATCAGCGTACATAAGGGTGATGGGTTGTGGATGACCTTTAGTAATATCAGCTATAAGGGGATGTTGACGGATTGCAGCAGCCATGGGTTCCACTGCTAGGAGAAACAGCAAAGGAGACAGGGGGCAACCCTGTATGGTACCTCTGTGAAGCTGGAATGAGTCAGATAATACAGAGTTGGTGAGTACTCTGGCAAGGGGGGATGTATAAAGAGCTGTTATAGTAGCTCAGAAGTGAGGGCCGAATCCGATATGCTGAAGAACGGTGTGAAGGTAGTCCCATTCCACAGAGTCGAACACCTTCTCAAAGTCAATAGCCAATGCAGCCACAGGTGTCGGAGTGGATTTAGCTATGCAAATGAGATTGAAAAGAGTCCGCAAGTGGTCTGAGCTATACCTACCTTTCACAAATCCTGCTTGGGATGGGTGTATCAAAGAGGGAAGTATAGGGTTAAGCCTATTTGCCAGCACCCTAGCATATACCTTGCTATCGGCGTTAATCAAGGAAATAGGGAGGTAGCTAGAGGGGTCTTCAGGGGCTTTCCCCTTTTTAGGAAGGACAGTTATAGTGGCCTCTCTTAAGGTTTGAGGTAAGATGCCCTTATCTTCAGCCTCCGTAAAAACCTGACATAACAGAGGGGAGCTCATGGGGGATATTAGCTGAAGGAACTCTACAGGGTACCCATCACCTCCGGGTGCCTTCCCTGATTTGAGAGCCATCAGAGTAGAACTGACTTCTTGTGGTGTGAGAGGGGCTTCAAGGGCATCAATGTGGGATGGGGAAAGCTTCGGTAGCTTAATAGATTGAAGAAATGCTTGGGTTGCAGAGTTATTTTTAGGTCTGGAGGAAGTATAAAGTTGCGAGTAAAAAGACGCCATAATTCCGTTCACACTTTGAGGGCTAGTTTGAACCTTACCGGTTTTAGGGTTTTTCAAACCCGCTATGTATCATTGAGATTGTTGCTTGCGGAGTTGGTGTGCTAAAACTTTCCCATTTTTATCTCCCCCTTCCCAGTATGTATGACGAATCCTGAGGAGGGCTAGATCCGCTTTCCTGGATAACAATTTGTTAAGTTTAATACGCAATTGTAAAACTTTCCTTCCAGATTCTGAGTGGGGCGATGGGTAGGATAAAGCTTTGTGCTCACGTTCAGCCTTAGCAAGCTCACTTTCAAGGTGGGTAAGTTCCTTTTCTTTGCACCTCCTTCTATGGGAGGCATATCCAATGATTTTGCCTCGCATAGTAGTTTTGTATGCTTCCCATGTGTTGGAGGCAGAAGTCTCTGACACAGGGTTTTCTTGCAGGAATAGCTGAGTTTGTAATTTGGCCCATTTGATAAATTTTTGGACATGCATAAGGAGGGGGTTCAGTCTCCAGGATGTAGACCGCGGTGTAGGTGGTCCCCATAATAGTGTCAGCTGCACCGGCACGTGGTCTGAAATAACTGTGGACAAGATATTGGTACTTAAAACAAATTGCGTCAGAGACTGGGAGATTAACCAAAAATCAAGTCTACTAGAGGAGCCATGCACTTCAGATTGGAAAGTATAGACCCTGTCTGAGGGATTGACTAGACGCCAAATATCCACCAATTGGTATTCGGAACTAAGACTAAGTACGGCCTATGCTCCTCGAGTATGATACTCTCTCCCATGACCACTTCTATCTAGTGCAGGGACAAGAGTTAAATTGAAATCCCCCACACTAGGATTGGTATATCTGGTTTCAGCATTGTCCCTAATTTAGAGTTGAGTTCCAGAAAAAAGGATGGGCTGTCCTCATTTGGTGCATATATATTAGCAATTATTAACTGACCATGTGGGGTATCCACTAAAGCTATCACCCACCTGCCCTGAGGATCAGCTTTACTCTGTAAGATAGACCAAGGGAGTGATTTGTGCAATAAGATAACTACGCCTCTCTTTTTTGTGGCGGCGCTGGCATGAATTTCTTATCCCACCCAGTCCTTCACCAGATATCTGTGATCCTGCTTGGTTAATTTGGTCTCTTGTAATAGAGCAACCTGGGTTTTAAGTCTCTTTAAATGGGTTAGAACTTGTTTTCATTTTGAAGGAGAATTCAAACCCCTGACATTCCATGTTATAAGGGTTGTTTCATCTATGGTCAGACCAAAAGTGAAACATGGTAGCTAAGATGCCAATATATAAAGAGGTGTTGTCAGGGGAGTGATACTGTGATGAATCAAACATTGTTCTTGGTCTCATACTACGAAAGGTGACGGTTGGCCAGTCAGACATAGGTAGACATACATTTTGCAGCATGCATTTTAAGATTAGTAATTGAAGATACAGGAGTGACAGTAATATTGTACAAAAGCACAATATGCCTGAACTATATACATATATCATGCAGTGTTGCATGGCAATACGAGTGGACATTAAGGGCCAAAGGTCTCAGTAACCTTAATAGCCCACCCACTTACCAGACAGAGGGGGAATAGACTATAGTCCCAGCCACAAGGCTAGCCCAGAGCAATAAAAGAAAAAAAAAAAAGCATTCCCCCAGGAGTAATATGGGCACGGAAGTCACTTGCCTAACAGGATTCCATGTCCTTATACAGTAAAGCCTGGGAAGTATAATAGAAACAAAATTAGCCAAGGGGTTACTGTATATTTCAAATAAGAAATAGAGAAACTATTGCCCAGGAGGAATCGCAGGCTTTGCTGGATAATCCAACCTGGCACATTAAATTCTTGAAATACCCCCTCTAAACACAAAAAAGAACAACTAGATGTATACAAAAAAACCAAGAGATCAATTCAGGCCTACTGTTTCATGTATCAGGACAGTAAAACATTAATACAATACCCCCTAAATTAAATCTGAGTACAGCGACTATGCATTACAGCCCTTATCATTTTCCCCTTTTGATCCAGTTTTACTTCTTTAGCATATACAGCCTTGGCAGGGGATGAGTTGCGTGGTCTGTGATGCTAACAGGAAGAAAGAACATCATTAAACCAGCAGCTAGCCCAAGCTCTGCTTTTAACCGCAAACCACCCTCTCAAGATCGATGCCAGGCTGTGTGCGCTGAGTGAGGGAAGAGAATATAGGAGAGAAAAGAACCAGGACACTTATCTAAGTCCAAGTACATTGATCTGCCATCTGCAGGAGCTCTAAATCTGAGGGGGCTTGCTGAGACCATTCTTCGGCAGGAGTTGCAGTTGACTGAGCTGGAAGGGGCAATATCACATCCGTCATGGCTGGGGTCTTAATTATAGATGAAGCTGCAATCGTAGCCTGGATTAGGGCCTCAGTCCTAGCGGTTTCTTGAGCCATTTCTTCCTCTGGATAAGTGGGGAAGTCAACTGCATTCTCACCCAAGTCCACAGGAGTTAAAACCTCAAATCGGTTTGGCGGAGAGAAACGCGTTACAATATCATCAGGATGGTTTAATGGAGACCGGGATACCTCTTCACTTCTGTCATGCGGGTGTTCTCATCTCGGGTGGCTTCCAGATTGTTGCCGCTTATGAGTTCTGGCTGGGAGAGCTGGTCAGCTGCCATGGAATTGGAAGTTAGGAGGAGGGGAAGCCGAGGTGGTTCGGCGAGTAGTAGCCGTTATGTTCAGCCGACCTTGTTCTATTTTTATCTGACGCTATTAATCCGTTCTGGAGCAGTTGAGAAGGCCAATTAGACTGTAGGTACTGCATTAGGCTGTCTGGTGTAGCGAAGGTTATATGAGAGCCATTTACCTCTAGATGCATAATTGCTGGGTATCACAGTGAGAACTTAATCTTGAGTGAGTGCATCAGTTTCCTAGCCTCTGTATATACTTTCTGTCTGGAGGTCAGCTCCCGAGAGTAGTCCTGAAAAATTAGAATTTTATGGCCTTGCCAAGACAGACCCCCAAGCTCTCGTGCTCTTACAGTGATCCACTCTTTATCTGCGAAGTTTAGGATACGGGCCATGATAGCCCTGGGTCTTTCACCATTCTTCGGAGTTGGGCTAAGCGTTCTATGGGCCCTTTCTATTGTAAGCCCAGGAGGGATCTCGCATTTTAACAGCTCAGGCATAATATCATATAGAAAATCTAAAGAGTTGCCACGTTCCACACCCTCAGGAAAGCCAAGGAATCGGAGGTTATTCCGACGGCTCCTGTTCTCCATATCATCCATTTTGCTTTGCAGCAATTGAATTGTTCTGCCTTGGTCCCTAATTATGGCTGCAAGCTTCTCTATTTCAGCTGAGTTTTGATCTGCTTTGTGTTCAGTACGGGTGATACGAGCCTCAAGCTGTTGAATAGCGCTCGTAGTTTTATTGGAAGCAAGTGTAACCTCGGCCATTTGATTAAGTAGAGCCGTAAACATTTCGGTAGTTTGCAGCGAGGTCGACTCTGCAGAGGCCTCTGGATTTTTATACTGCGCCATGACGTTGTGCAAGTACACCAACCTGGAGAGCAACTGCTGGCGATCAGGATAAATACTTTTGTTCCCGGTAGGTTTAACAATGTTTCCCCGGCTATACTGATTCATTTGGCTGATTTTTAGGCAGTGTAAAACTCGGAGGGAGCCCGGGGTAGTAGCGAGCGTTCGTTTTAGGCAGCCATTGCGTCCGGAGCTAACATCACCTCCTACAATTAAATTATCTGGGAATGGAGCAAGAGTAGTCACTAAATGGGTATAGAAATCAGGGGAATCATAGTTTGGGCTGTAGGTAAACACGCAGGTTAAGGTTAGGCCCCTTACTACTACCACTGCTATAACATAGCGCCCCTGGCGGTCTGCCATAAAGGACAAAACCTGGTGAGGTAGGCCAGGCCTAACCCAGATGGTGACCCCTCAAGCTTTGGAAGTGAATGGAGCCGCTATAAATGATCCCTCCCAAGACTGGCCTAATCTATCAGCTTCCTCTTTCATAGAGTGGATTTCCTGGAAAAGGATAATGTCACCTCTCATCTTTTTAATTTGGTTCCAGATGTGTTTACGTTTCACCACACTGTGAAGACCATTGATGTTCCATGAAATAATATTAAGTTCATCCATTACTGTCAGGAGTTCTAGATATTCCCGACTTGATCAACTGTGCAAGTTGTCTAGAAAAGTAATGAGGTCTGCATAGACTTTGTAAGACTCAACTGGGATCTCTCCACCACCCTCCCCCTCCCTTTTAAACCCCATAAAACAGGAAAACAGCTTAACCTAGTTAACATTTCAACAATCTCCCCATACCCCACCCCCTCCAATTCACAGTTTGCCACAAAAACATTAAAGATAGGTGCTGTAAAACAGTAAAGATCTCCCACCCTCCTGTTCCCCAACAAAAAAATCTCCACATCCTCTACTTGTCGTGGAGTTAGAGATCATCCCCTGCAATAATAAACAAATTCCATTCAGTAGATTGCTAGTGATAAAACTATTACCCTCATCCATTTCCCGCATTGTGGAAGGAAGGGAATGGGGAATCATCATATTCACTATGAAGCACCACAGAGCGAAGCACCTCCACTGGAGCTCCCCCCAAGGAAAACCTGTCTCCTCTGAAATGGCAAGAATAGGCAACTCCCTGAATCAAATGAGTAAAATAGCATTATCATTTGTAGCTCACATGTCCCAATCGAGAACCAAAAAGGAAGCAATCTGTGAGGCCCTCCCTCCATCTTGAGGAACGTCCCCTAAACTCCTCCTCCAGCGACAATAAATCTACTGTAACATTTTTTCCTTATTTTCTCCTAAAAGCACTTTAACTTATTTAAATGATCTATAATCATTATATTTAATTTAATGAGACCCAGAAAAAATGCTTGGTCCAATTTTTATACTTGGTACTGTGAGAAACGCCATTTAAAATAAATCAAAATTAGCACAGAATTCAGTTATGGTCCAACTTTCAACTCCAGTTCTCTTCATTCAGTTAAGTGTCCAAGCAGAGTCCAAAAGAGGTAATCTAACTTAATCAAGTAATCTATAATCATTATATTTAATAGGTCTAAAAAAAAACAAAAAAACGTCAGGACCAATATTTATATTTGCTACTGAGAGGAACATCATTTAAAATAAATTGAACTGCGTACAGTATTCTGTTATGGTCCAACTTTCAACTTGAGTTCTCTTCACTCATTTAAGTGACCGGATTAAGTCTAAAAGAAGTAACTCAAAGTTCCAATCCTGAGGTATTTTGAAAACCAATAAATCAGAAATAGTGGCCAAGATGTCTCTTCAGCCTGAGGCCTGCGCCCCTTAGCAAACATTATACACGCATAGGCACTGAAGATTCAAATAAGATTCGAAAAGTAGGTGAAAGCGAGAGGGACCCGTCCCTGCCATAATAGGCCTCCATCGGAGTTGTGGGGTGAGGCGTTATGTTCCCCCTCATCCTCTCACCATAGAAAAACAACACAGTACCTGAAATCAATTATTGCTTCAGCCAGTTTAGCGATCGGCAAGGCCCTCTTGTCGTTTTCGTTCCAGATCTCTAACGAACTCCGATGCAGCTGATGGGCATGTAAAAGCTCTCTGATTTGAGCACACAGGATGCAAAATTAATCAGGCCTGGTACGTTAGAGTAAAGGTGCAATTAAGGGAATGGAGAAGCTCCTTCACTTCTGCAAACGATTGCCTTTGGAGCTGGAGCTGGCGGGAGTAATCTGGGAAGATGCTAACTCTATTTGTTGAATTGAGATGACCCCCTTTTTGCGAGCCGCCTCCAAGATCAGTTGGCGATCCTGATAACATAGGAACTTTATTATTACGTGCCTTGGTTTCTGGTCTTTAGTAGGTTTAGGGCCAGGGGACCGATGTGCTTTTTATATCTCATGGGTGGTTGTTGTAGGCAGCTCTAAGTTCACTTTCAGCCAGGATTGCATATATTCGGGGCAGTCCCTTCCCTCCAGGCCTTCTGGCATAGCAATTATTTGCAAGTTGCAGCTGTGCTCATGATTTTCGTGGTCGTCGATACTCTGTTTAAGGGTCTCAGTCTCTCGGAGGGCTCTTCTTAGGTCATCGCTGCACTGCCTTTGCCTATCCTCTTGGTCCCCCACCCTGGTTTCTGGTTCTCTTAGCCTAGAATCATGACTTTCCACCTTTTCTGACACATTGTTAACCACTTGCTGGAGATGTTGAATCTGGGCCATTACGTTATCGAACTCTGCCTCCATACGCATCCCCAGATCATATTTTAAATGTTTTAAAAGCTGTTCTAGGGTGAGATAAGGTTCTGTCATGGTTGATTCAGTGTTGGAATGTAAAATCGGACACGAGATGGAAGGGTTCTGCAGTCTCTCTGTTTCCACACTGTCTGATAAAGAGTTTAGTTGAGCACCAGGCTTAGATAGGCCAGATACCTCACCACAACTTCTGGTCAATTTATATGGGAGTTTGCCTTGTTTCTTACTTGATTTCACAGCCGCAGACATCGGGAGTTTTAAAGCTATCCAAAAATGTAAGTTAAATCACTATTAGGAGATGTTAAAGGATTGCAGGGGATGAACAGTGGAGCTCCTCTTCTAAGCGTCCACTCCTCTCCACCGCTAGGCCACGCCCCCAATGAAACTCATTCTGTAAGTGAAAAATCAAATGCCCATTATTTAATCCACCACTATACAAAATAATATCATTTATATAAAGTAAAATTTTTGAAACAGAAGTAATCAAGGGTAAATAATTTACAAAAATATTAAATAAAAGGGGACCCAGAATTGATAGCTGTGGGACTTTACTATTGATCCTAACAAATCAAGACATTACACTGTCTAATAGAAATCAGCGTTTCTTATTATTCAAATAACTATTAAACCAAACCAAAAAAACTCCATCAGTAAACCCAATATGCCTGAATTTAGACAGCAGGTGACTATGGTGAACCAGATGAACAGCTTTTGATGTCTAAAACGACAGCAGCTGCTGTCTCATCCCTGTCCAAAGCCCCATGGAGACAGGTAGTTAAGTCTACCAATGCTGTGTCACTGTGTCCTGTGCTAGTGCTATGTACAGTATATGAATTCCTTGTACCCATCCCCATTTCACACCTGGAAATAAGCCTTGGCTTAGCGTGCCTTTCCCTATCACCAATTTTCAAATAAATAAATAAAAATAAACCTGTGCCAATGTGGTGATGAGATACTGTTCTGATCCTGTTAAACCATAACTTGATTAGAGATTACCTTCTCCAAGACCTTGGACAGGGGGAGCAGTAAAGGGACAGAGATAAGGCAGTGCACTCTGGATGAGGACAGTCAGTGCACAGAAGGGTAGCAAGCCCAAAAACAATCACAAAGAAGATGGGATGTGTGCACTCACAGGTAGAAAAAGGTCCATGAAGCCTTTTTTAAAATTGAAAATTCAAGCTTTTTATTCTCCACAAGTAGTAGAAGCTACAATAGCAACCCCAGCACTTTGACCGCAAGGTCTTCCTCAGGGGGTATGTCACAAAGAGGGGAAAACCCCTATTTATACTGGTATAGCATCACATGTCATCATGACATCACAGATAATTCATTATTCCAAATAACTTAATTAAAAGAAAAAGTAATAAAAATAATGAACAAAGACATCATGGGCTGGATATTCAGAAATGCGCCAAAGGCATGCGCAACCCCGGCGCAGCACAAGTCAACTGCGCAATAGTGCAGTGACTACGATATTCAATGGTTGCACACTGCAACACGCGCCAGTGTAACATGGCTGAATATCACAGTAACTGTGCCATGGCATGGCGAGAGGTGCACCAGGGAGCAACCAGAAATGCACCAAAGTGCAACCAGGGATGCACAAGGGACAGAGGAAGATGCACCAAGGCACAACAGGAACAGCCACAGGCACAGCAGGGAGCCAGGCATTGGGGAAGGTGGGGGGACAGCGTGGGGAGGTGGGGGAACCAGGTCAGGAACACTGGCAGGGACACACAGCTGGCACACAGGTGACCACTGTCCATGGAGCACAGGCAAGCAGCTGGCCCCCCAGGGTGGTGGATGCATGGTACAGGCAGCACCAATGTCCAAGGGTGAGCTCCCACTGGCCACCACCCGCCATATGGCACGCACCTGCCCCGGACAACAGTAATCCACACCCTGGCACAAAGCACCCAACACACATGCTACACAGCCTGTACAGCCAGCCCATGGCCACTCCAAGGCACAGCCACTGACTGAGGGGCATAACACCACCATGCACAGTCCACACATCAACACAGGTGCACCACACGGCCACCCACCACACCTCTGCAGCATGGACCCACTCACCAGCTTCAAAGCAGACACAGACACAGATGGGTAAACAAGTAAATATAATCCAATTATAACAACAATAATTAAACATAACAGTCAGGAACAAGGGGGAGAGTAGATGAGGGAGGGAATGGGAAGGGTCTGTACAGTTGGATGCGGGAAGGTAGGGGAAAGGAGGAGAGAGGCGGGAAGGCAGCTGCAGTCCATCAAGGCTGGCCAAGATCTGCCGTCACCTGGTGCCTCACCCTGCACCGGTCCTGGAGCAAGATCCTCCTGGTCTGATCCGCTAGCTCCATGGTATGGGATGTTATAAGTATGATCTGACACAGGAGTTGACAATATAGTCGCAGGTGGGAACCCCTCTGGACACCTATGGCAGAAGAAGGGACAGGTGATCAGTGCATGTCCATAGCACCCTAGCCCTCCACTGTGAGCAGTGGACAGTTGGAACACACACCCCTGGAGTGGCAACCTGGCCACTCGCAGTGGGTGGGCCTATGCCTGCCACCAACCCAGCAAGCCACCGCAGTGCACAGCACTGGACACCACTGCCCAAGGGCCACCCGACAGCACAGTGGCAGGCAGGTGGCATGGTGCTGCAGCAGAACCACAACGGCACTGGTGGCAGCCGGATGCACACCCAGTCCACTAACAGCTGCCACACAAGTGCAATGGCCACCCCATGGCGCCACACACACTGCACCATGTGCTGCACACAGCTGCCATGGCACAAGGCACAGGAAGCCAAGGCTGTACCCCCACCCCTGCCAACCACACTGCACAACAATGTGGGAATGTACAGTGCCTACCTGCCTGTCATTGTGCTGCATACACTGGTCCCACTGCTGCACCTCTGCTTGGTCCTGCACACCCAGCCAAAGGGCCTGCAGCAGCCTGCTGCAACCCACCAGGTACTCCTACTGACCTGGTATGTCTCTGGTCCTAGGACAGGAACACAGATAGGCACACATCAGAACACAGCCACAGCACGAGCCCACCACCTCCACCCCCAAGCACAGTATACGCCACGGCCGGGCAAGGCCACAGGGCAGTGGCACAGTGCACCCAGTGACTGGCAATGCCATGCCACAGGGCACACAATGACAGGCCCCCCTCCCCGGCATGGCATGCAGCCCTGCCAACCCCATGGAACAGTGGTCATGCACAGACCCAGTATGAGCCCACTTACCTGGCTGTGACATGGACGAGCACCTGCAGCACCCTCAGCCACTCCTGGTCCCTCTTGACTAGGTCACTATACTGGTGGTGGCACTGCTCCCTGGTGTGCTGCACCCTAGTGGCCTGGACCAGTCCATCGGTGATGTCCTGCCACACCTCTATCCTTGGCCGCTGTACGGGCTGCTGCCCGAACAGGCTGGCAGCATGGGACTCCACCTGGGCCACCAGGTTAACAAGTTTCACCTGGCTCCAGTTCCATGAGTGTGGGACAGCATGGCGTGCCATGGTGCTATAGCAAAGCAACAGGTCAAAATGGCACCCAGTAGTGCACGTGCACAATGTCCATGAGATGCACACCTCGCAAGAAGTTGCTCTGTCTCTGGCAATTGCACATCTCCGGAGATGCACGGTGTGAGTGTGGCCACACCGACACATGGAGCAGGGGTCCCAAGAGGGCATAGGGCAGGGCAGGGGTCAGAGGTCAGCACATGCAATGTGCACGTGGGCGCCATAGGGCCCGTGATGCATGGTGCGCAATAGGGCCATGAAGGCACCATGCCCCATGGGCCCAATAGTGCCTGAGTACCATAGGCCCAATAGCGCCTGAGCGCCATAGGCCCAATAGCGCCCCCTGCACCATAGGCCCAATAGCGCCCCAGAACCATAGGCCCAATAGCACCCCAGCACCATAGGGTCCATGGCGCATAGGGTACAATGGCACCCATGGTGCTCCTAGCACACGTTGCACAATAGGTTGTAGCACATGCTGTGGCACATGTGTGTTGTCGAGGGCACACTGCACATGTCCCGGCATTGTGCCATGACATGCACCAGAGCAAGTCCATTGCACAATGTGCAAAAGCGCGATATTCAGCCGTCGTATGCAGATTAGCTCATCAGCCTATCCGCAGCACAATGGGGACATTTGCATGTCATTACCATTGCACATCAGCCCATTTGCATGCTATGTGCTAGGAAGGCGCTGCACAATAGCACAGGCCATGGACCAGTATTGCAACCATCAGAGGTAAGTTGTGCCTGCTGCTGAGGGGATGGCCAGCACAACGGGCTGGATGGCTGGGGTGGGCCGCTGCAGCCACTAACCACATGTCCATGTTCACAGGTAGCATCATGACTGAGCACATGGAGGGTGAGAAGTGTGGACTTGCCCGTAAGCGCAGGCCCAACTTTACTAGAGCAGAGGCAGATGCCCTGTTCGAGGCATACCTTGACAGGGAGCCCTTGCTGAGTGGCACCACTGGCACACTCCAAGCTAGGGCTGCAGCCAGGGAGGAGGTTGCAGAGTCCTTGAACCAGCAGGGCAGCCACCAGCAGTCTGCACAGGAGTGAAAGAAAAAAAAGGGATCAAGGAGAAGGTTGCAGCCATATGGGCTGCCAGGTCGGCCACAAGTGAGGGCCAGGCCAGTGTGCCACAGCTCATGATGTAGGAGGAGCTGGTGACGGCCACCATGTAGCACAGCACAGTCAAGGGTGTGCCGGGTGGTGGCTTCCAGACTGGAGGGAGCCCATCACTGCATGGTAGGTATGGCAGCCCTGGGGGGGGGCCGGGGCCCGAGGCCAGTGGAACTGGCAGCACTAACACATCTGTGTTCCCTTACAGCACCAGCTCGGCAGCATGCGGTGGCAGGGGTGCCTGTTGCTGCCATGGGAGCATGCCCAGCCCCGGAGGATCAGTCATCCACCTCCATGGGCATCCGGGGGGGCCGGATCGGCTGCAGCATGCCACCACCGTCCAGCCGGATGTCCCAGGCATGGTGGCGGATGAGGCCCTGGCTGTGTTCCAGCAGGATGCCAGCAATGGAGTGATCTGTGCGGAGACACAGATCGGAGTGGGGTCCGACACTGCTGATGAGATGGCCATAGTCCTGGAGGGCAAGGGTCTTGTCATGGTGGAGACACCCATACCATCCACCATCACTGGAAGTGCGGCCAGTGGCCTGTTGGAGGTAGAACAGCTGCCTGCCACTGCCCCTGCTACCACTGTGTGTGCAGGCACAGCAGTCCAGGGTGGCGGTGCAACCACACAGGCACTGGCCAGCGCACAGGGACCGGAAGTGCGGCAGCAGCAGACAGCTGGAGACATTGGACAGCTGGGCTCAGCATCCGCCGCCGGAGCACCTGTCATTGCCCAACCCCATGAGGACCCCACTGTGCAGCACCCACCTGAGCAGGGGGCCATGCAGCATAGTCGTATACCACCGGTGAGTCGGCACCATGCCCATGCACCCCTGTGCACCAAATCCTTGGCCGAGCACACCCGATTACTGTGTGCCTCCGTAGAGCAACAGGTGCCACTTCATGCAGAGGTGCACCAGACAGCTGAGCAGCATGACAGGGGCACCACGCAAGTCATGGAGCACATACAGCGCCTGCAGGAGGACACAACCGCAGCCCTGGACTGAATTGCTAATGCAATCTCAGTTGGCCTTGTCCCACTGGCTGCCACAGGGTGTGGCTGACTGCCACAGACACCGTGGAGTGCAATGTCCACCCCATATCCCCAGCATCGGGTGACCCCATCAGTGTCAATGCCGGGCTCTGCTGTGGGCATTCTAGGCACGCCTGGTGTGGGCCTGTTTGGGAGCCTGCAGACGCCTGTGAGGACCCGGTCACAGTCTCGCAGTCCCACACCTGGAGGGCAGTCGCAGACCCCCCTATGGCTGTTGTGCAGCCTGAGTCTGCTGGGTGGCCGTGATGCGGCCATCCCCATGTCTGTGGTGGCCGTGTGTCTGCGCGGTGGACCTGATGTGCACGCCACCCTGTCTGCAGTCTGCAGCCACCGCCCTGTGTGCACATGGGCATTGTGTGTGTGTGCGTGACATGGTCATGGTAGCCATGTGTTGTGCCACATGCTGCCCAATTGCATACCTGCCTGGCCGCTGGCCTGTGTGGTGTGTGCGTGATGATGCCATCACTACACCACCTGCGCATGTGCACCAGCACCCTGCATCTGATCCACACCACATGCTAGCACCTGGGCATAGGCCTGCGGGTGCCAGTGTGTGGGAGGGTGGGTGTGTGTGTGTTGGTCGCTGTGCAGTGCTGCGTGGTGTTGCATGTTGTCATGTGGCACTGCCCCCCAACCCTGCCCTATGCTTGTGTGTGCATGCCCATGGCCATGCCCACACATGGTTGTGTGCCTTGCCACTGTGTCGGTTCTGTGCATGGGTGTTTGTCCACCTACAGTACAAGTCACATTAAACTGTTCCTCCAGTGAGTTGTTTTAGCATTTCTAACTGAGTTGCATAAGTGTTGCTAGATCCAGCACAAAGCCCTGCACAGACGGTTTCTTAAGAGTTAAAACTCAGTTTTGTATTGCATTGTGACTGGACCGCTGATGCAATCCAAATAAGTTGCAAAAACATTTTACAAATATTGCTATTGAGCTGGTTAAGCATTGAAAAACAATGTAATATGAGTTGCCAATGCATTGCCGGCTGTAAAAAACAATGCTAAACTAACTCATTGGTGGAACAGTTTAATGCAACTTGTACTGTACCTGTGTGCACCATAGTGCTCTTGTGCTATTGTGTCCCGAAGTTCTCGTGCCATCCTCATGAGCTGGGGATCCCTCCGCCTGGGGGGGCAGCCCACCACCACCTGGCCCATTGCCTGTGTCGTCCCCACTGCTGTTCTCCTCTTCTGCCTTGACAGCTATCCCACAGTCAATGGCCATGTTGTGCAGCATGCAGCAGGCCAGGAATAGGCCACAGGCCTTCAAGGGGCTGTACTGTAGGGCACCACCGGACCTGTCCAGGCAATGGAACTGTGCCTTCAGCATCCTGAACACACGCTCAATGATGTTCCATGTGCTGGCATGTGCCTCATTGTACTGCTTCTCCACTGGGGATGATGGGTGACGGTAGGGGGGTGAGCAGCCAGGTCCTGAGTGGGTAGCCACTGTCACCTGTGTAGAAAGGGAGAGATGGTTAGCCTGGTGACCCTGTCACTGTGCCCCATGCCCTTTCCTGGTGCATTCGGCAGCCCCCCCTACCCTGGCCACCCCCCCGTCCATGTCCTGCTGTACCCAGATGCCTGTGGTCTCGCCATACTCACCCACTAGGTGACCTGTAGGGATGTCCCCACTCTTGAACCTGTGGCACAATTCTGAGCTGTGCCAGATGAAGGCATCATGTGCTCCCACAGGGTGTGTGCCACAGACATTGGTTATGTGCCCCCTGGCATCACACACTGCCTTGCAGTGGATACTGGGGCAGCCCTTTCTGTTGATGTAGGCTACCCCCTCCATGCCAGGTGGCATACGGATGCTGACATGGGTGCAGTTAATGTCCCCTAGCACACCAGGCATATGTGCTACCCTGTGGAATTCCTGCATGGTTGCTGTATGCTCAGCCTGTATGTTGGGGAAGTGGATGTATTCCACAGCATGTGGCAGCAGGGCATCGAGGAACAGTGTGAGGAGCTGTGACGTGGCTGACTGGGTTATGCCTGTGGTGTCCCCTGTTTTTCTCTGGAAGGTGCCCGTACAAGCAAGCACATGACAGCTATCACCTTTGTCTCCACTGTCAGGGCGTGGCTCTGTCTGGTGGGTGCCTGCATCTCCTCACTGCACAGCTCACACAGCCGCCTCAGAATCACCAGGTTCAGGTGATACCAGCCCATGATCTCTGTGTCAGCATGGGTCTCAAAGCTGATGCAGGGACGGTACCACCTGTTCCGGGCGTACCACTGATGGGCCCTTCCATGGCCACATTGCTCTGCCAACTGCCTCTTCACAACCCTCATTATGGCCTCCATCTGGAATGCCTCACTGGCTATGGCCCCTGTTGTCCTGTCACCCCCTTGGCATCTGGCTCCACTGGCCTTCCGGCTCTGTGGGGCAGTGCCTATCGCTTGGATGGGCCCCCTCCTGTGTATCCTGCCCCTGGCTGGCTATTGCCTGCAGGATCTGTCAACCACCCCTGTGGGAGCCTGTGTCACTCCTCTTGGGTCTGGTGGCTCTATATGGCACCCACTCCCTCTCACTCCCTCCGTCGGCCTCCCTATCTGTCTCACTCTCTCTCTCTCTCTCTCTCTCTCGCCCTCCCTCCCTCTCCCTCTCCTCCTGGTCTTTCTCTCTCTCTCTCTCTTTATTTCTCTCTCCCTGTCTCCTTCTTCCTCTCTCAGACAGCCTGTCTGTCTCCCTCTGTCCTGCTCCCCTCTGGTGCAAGTGCCCTCCTCCTACTTGCTCCCTGTTTTTAAAGGCTCAAGTCTGCTCTGCGCAACTGGCAGTTGCTCCTCATTTGTGCCATTGATCAGGGGTTGAATATCGCACTGTGCCACAAATTCATGGGTACGCCCCCTGCCTACTTGCGCTGCGCAGTTGCTCTCAATGAATATCACTCTATGGCTTATCTCCGCAGTTGCATATGTGCAACCCAAATCAGTCTATTTTATGAACCAAAACATACAAATTCTCAAGTAACAATAGGTAAACAGGGAATCTGCCAAGTCCAAACAACTAGTTTTGTTTATATATTTAAAGTTGTAATGTCAGAAAGCTATGTTTTTCTTATTGAGGCACAGTCCTGAAACACAGAAAAATAAAATAAACCAGATATATCTTACTTAACTATATCACATCTATTCTGGCTTTCAAATTATCTTCAAAAAATGTGTTATTATTATCTGTACCAAAGATATTATCCTATTGTAATATATGGATTGTTAAAATAATACCCCCAAAAAGCATATAAAAAAATCCCTGTAATACACTGCTTCCTTTCTCATAATACTACCCTTCCTCAAGTGATAATAGTATCGTTCACTGCTGATAATACTATTGTTACAGCTTCAAACGATAGTATTATCACTGAAATCCCACAGTGCATGCGCGAGTCTCCCTGCCACACAAACACGGTTGCCATGGTGCCACGTTCCAGTCTGTGCACCCAATGTAACAATGTGCAATGCCATTGGCAGACTTTCTCAGTAGGTGGGCAAACCAACTGCAAAAACATGGCGGACGTTTACTCCTGCTTGCGAGACCAACGCAAGTTACTGCCAGTTTATTTCTTCGCTTTTATTTCCTCAGCAAAAGGAAAAGCGGATTACCTGCCAAACGAAGAAAGAAAGTAAATGGTAGGACTACCAAATTAAAATAAAAGCTTTCGTCACAAACCTGGGTCGGGCACGACTTCAATACTCTGGGTGGTCGGCCGAGAGTGAGCACATCCTCAGTGCAACAGGCGGCCAGCCCAGTTCACAGAATTTAAAAAAGCTGCACATTTTCCAAATCGGATCCATATATTACAAAAAATTAAAAATAGGTTGCAGCAAATTTCTGAAGGAATTTATCTGAGATTTCTGGGGACAGGAAACCTCTTGAGCTTCGCTCTTGAGGTTATCTATGTCCCCAGAACCTCTCGATGGAATTACAGCATTGTAATTCACTGTAACCTATCTATTATTCTATTTCTCCAGCATGATCTTTAACTTATTATTTCAAGAATCTTTCAGAAATAGGCTAAGGTCTATTTCTTCATTCATACCCTGTGGATTTAGGGCTCCTAGAGTGAAAATCCACTTGCTTTATTTTTTCTTTAGCTGATTTAATTGATCACCTCCTCTGAAGGAGTGGGGCACTTGCTCTAATTCTGTAAATTTTAAACCTGTTGTGCTAGAACGGTGGGCCACTGCGTAGTGAGACCCAATAGCACGTTCTAAATTTTTGTTTATAATAGTACTAATATGCTCTTGAATTCCCACTTTAAGCATACGGGTGGTAAGACCCACATATTGTAGTCCACAGGTGCACCAAACCACATACACAACATAAGTGATTCTACAGGTGATGAATTGCTGAATTTGGTTGATTTTTAGAGCTGCATGGGCAGAGCCTACTGTCCTTTTACAAGCAAAGAGTGAGGACTCTGCATATTTTCCTTAATTAAAAAAACCCGGATTCTCTCTGCCCATCACAACCCTGCCCCTCTCTGGTGCCCGTGCTCTTTTACTGGAGCTCCTCCCCACCAATCTCTCAAAACCCTCCCACTACTGCCCACTGTGCATTGTACCACCCCCACTCCTCTGTTCCCATCCTCTTCACCGTAGCAGCAGCTAACTCTCCCTCTACCACCCACTGTAACGCCCTCATGCCTCTGTTCCCATCCCCTTTCCCCTAACCTTAGCCATAGCAGTTCAAGGTTATGTACTGTCCCGTGAAAAATCATGTTTCAGTAAGAAATGTCCCACTTTGGGCTTCTTAAAAGGTAGTAACCCTAGGTCATGCTGGTGTAGGCACTTGCAGATCTCCACCTCTCAAGTGCGGATCTCAGCCCCGCAGGGAGAGCAAGTTAGAAAACTAGAGACCGTCAAGAAGGGGAGGAGGATCACCATGGCATGTCTTGCCCGATTCTATCATCCGTTGATGGGTCAGTGATGTCTGCTCTTTTTCTGGATCCAGCCGAGAAGCACAGAGACGAGCCGAAGCCACAGGGCGAGTGGGAAGAAAAGTCCCATCCATCCCCCTTCATTGTCCTGCTGCCTCCCTCTCCTTTCATCATATCTGCCCCCTGAGTTAAAGGGAAGGGGGCTGTTCCCTTCCTGTGCATCTTTCTGATCCAGTTTTGCAGCTGCACTGCTACCATCACCAGACAACTCGCAGCCTCTTTGTGCATATGTCATCAAATCCTCATTTACAGTCAGCTCAGACCTGCTGGAATGCAAGCAGGTCTGTGAGGAGTTCTTCATGGCAGCAGATCATTCTGTCCAGGCATCCATCTCAGGAACCAAGCTGCCAGTTGCTCGATTGTCACTGTGTGGGCTTCTTGGCTCGATCCGCTGGCTTGGCCCACTTTCAGCAGTGGCGGGGGTTTGTTTTAGCTAAGCCCTTTCTCTGCATGAATTTACCTGCCGGGAACCAGGGGTTGTGTCAGCAGCAGCATTTACACACTCAGTCCTGAACTTCTGAACCACAAGAACTTCAGCGTTTGTGTCATTTATGCTGTAGCCATTGCCAATAAATAAACTGCATGCTGGCTGGGTTGGGGTGGATTTAATAACCCTGTCATATTACTACTGCAGTACTAGTTCACCACATCAATGACTGCTTTCCTGTTTTTGTTACTTTAAAAAAATTAATTGGTGTGCATATTTCAAAAGGTGATCGCCTTATGGGCTGTTAGCTGCTTATCCCGTAGGCATTGTGTTCCTGCTGTTACAAGTGGCTGTCTGAGATAAGTATTTTTTTTTTAAATCCAAGGTTTTGTTAGTTTTGGATGGGCTGTAGACCTTGTAGACCACAGATACGAGAGGAAATTCAATTCTGTTCATTATGTCAGTTCTGTCATTAGTGTGTGTTCCCATGAACTGGGGTTAGTTAGTATGAGGTGTTCTGCTTAGGATACACTCCTAACACTCACATTTTGGTCTCTCAGTATTAACAGTATCTCCCACCTCTGGACAGCTCCATCAAAAGAGGTAAATCTGTGTTCTCCTAGCTTGGGGGGTCCAGTGTGAGTGTTTTCTAGTGGGCCGATTAAGTAAAGCAACTCTGAACTTGCAGCAGGACCTTTATCTCTTTTTTATTTATTTATTTTATTTATTTAGCTTTTGTTGACCGGGTAAGTGCACTAGACAAATCCTGCCTATTTTCAGGCACGACCTGGGGGAGGGGGATACAGATGAATGCCAACTGACCTTGAACCAGATTAAGCTGTTGGTGGTATTTTTAGTGAATGAGGGAAATTTGGCCAGGACACCGGGGAAATTCCCCTACTCTTTTCGATAAGTGCCATGGGATCTTTAACATCCACCTGAACTACCACCAATCCAGGCAGATGGAACCTCGGTTTAACGTCTCATCCAAAAGATGGTTTGTTATGCAGACTACCAGTAAATGGTACAGTCCCTGAGGATGCTCTTTTTCCGGGACTGGACAGGGAGGCTCTTGCATGATATCCCACCATTCCCACCCATTCAGACAGTGGTCATAATGCTCAGGAGAGAGCCAGACACAATGATCCAGATCATCCCAGAATGGGCCACGCAGACATGGTACTCAGTGCTCCTGAACCTGTCCAGCAGGATTCTAATCAGCCTACCATTGAAGTACAAGCTATTGACTCTGTATTATGACCAATTCCCCCAGTGTTATGATCAGGGTGCTGATGATTTTATTTTATAATTATACATACCCTCCCCACCCAATCCTCCCTAACCCCCACTCCCACCCCAACCCCCATCCCCAACACATGCAGCCCTTTCAGCTCTGGCCAGAACTTGTATTATTCTGTAGTGGATGTGCATATGCATTACCTGTAGATGCATATTTACAAATGTTGCAAAACCCACAATGATAGAAACCAAGAGGCCTCTATGGGATCCAGTTCCTGGGTACTTCTGTTTTAATGTAGTGACTTTTAGTCAAAATATCCACCAGGCTCCTGTCTTTCCTAAAGGTAACCCTCGGGCTTTGTCCAGTGACTAGTTCCAGTGCTGGATCGCTTGCACATACCGGCCTGAATTTGTGTACAATATTACCAATTGCTCCAGCTACTGGGCTAAAGTCAAGGGACAGTGTACATGGATTTACTTCCTCCAGATTCCTATGTTTCAGGGTTAGTAAACCTTCCCTGTCCTGTAATCTTGCTTTATCTAAGGCTTTATTTAAATTAGACAGCTGGTAACCTCTATTTAAAAGTAATTTTGTCAAATCAGTTTGCCTGTGATTCAAATTCTGTTATTACACTGCAGTTTATATGCAGTCTAAGATGTTGTGCATAATGGATGGAGTCCACCAAGGAATGTGGGTGAGAACTATTGTTGTGTAATGTACTATTTGCAGGTGTAGTTTTTCTAAATCCCTTGCTTTGGATCTCATTATCTGAATTGGCGCATAGAGTAACACCCAAAAAATTGAGCATGTTATCATTTATCTCATATGTGAAGCTGAGTTCAAAATCATTATTATTAATATAGTTTATGAACTCCTCAAATTCCTTGGTAGTCCCATCCCATATGCACAATACATCATCAACAAAGCAATACCAACAGATAATCTGATCAAAAAACGTGTTTCTTCTTACCTCATAGATCTGCTCCTCCTTCCATTGGCCCATATAAATGTTGGCATAGGAAGGGGAAAAAGCTGCCCCCATGGCCGTACCACATTCTTGTATGTAAAAATCTCTATCAAGAGTAAAGAAATTCTGGTTTAGGGCAAATCTTAAACCTTTAAGGATAAATGGAACCAGAAGTCCCCCTTCTCGCTGTAGAGTGTTCTCGACCATTTGGATCCCTTTGTCATGTGGGATACAGGTATAAAGGCTAGCAACATCAATACTAGCCCATTTATACCTGGTCTTCCACCTGGCATTTCTGATTTTATTCGGGAGATCCATTGTATCGCGTATATGGGATTTCTGGCCAGAAGCACATGGCTGCAAGAAATGATCCAAAAACAATTTAAGATTTTGTGTTAGGGACCCAACTCCCAAGACTATTGGTCTACTGGGAGGGTTGTAAATATTTTTATGGACCTTGGGGAGAGCGTAAAGTGTTGCTACTATGGGATGTTCATTCTTCAGAAATCTAGCTTCTTTCAATGTGATAAATTCCTGTTCTAATCCAATGTCAACAAAAGCAAATAATTCATTTTGAAAAGTAGCCAATGGATGTGTCTTAAGCCTCTTATAATGGACTTCATTATTTAATAAGTCCCTCACCATATTCACATACATAGATTCCTTTAAAAGCATGATGTTGCCCCCCCTTATCGGATGACTTGAGTATAAATCCCTTAATTTCCTGTAGTTCCTTCAATGCATCCTGCTCCATGGCTAACAGATTAGTATTAAACCTTATCCATTGATTACTGACAACCTTTTCAAGTTCCTGATTAACCAACTTCTCAAACCTTGTCAGGGTGTTATTAATCACATTTGGGTAGAAAACTTATTTAGGTTTAAATCGCGTCTGTGTAGGTAAGCTGAAAGATTCAAAACTCCCATCAGGGTCCCCCAACAGTTCTGCATCCACTTCATCCAATAGATTAAACTCTAACATATGATCTGGTTCATAAGTCATCTCAGGAAAAGGAGTATCCGGACTAGTAGATGTTTCATCTAAATTACTCTGATCAATGGCTACAAGTAGGAAATCCAAAGCCTCTGGACTACTACTTTGATTAAAGCTTTCAAGCAGGTCAGAATTTAACTGCACAATGTTGTCACTCAAAATGTCAAAATCACCACCCATATTGGAATCAATCTTATCCTTAAAGAACAGTCTCAGCTTTAATTTACTAATACATTTGTAAATGTTAATTTTGATCTGAAACACATCCAATTTAGGCACAGGTACAACGGAGACTCCCTTTTTCAGTAATTTTATTTGATTCTCAGTCACGATGTGTTCCGATAAATTTATTATATTTATTTCCTCTTTGGGTAGCACGAGGCAGGAAGATTGTCAATCAATCAATCAATCAAAATCTTTATTTATCCAGGCAGGCACCATTGAGCAAGGCTCATTTGCAAGGTGGACCTGGTCATGAATACATCAAAGTACAGTACAGAAGCAGGTATACAAAAAGTAATAATATACAAGGAAGAAAAAGTATATACAGTACAGTACAAGGCTGAAATAAATAAAGAAAAAGCAACATTATTTTACAATTGAAGAAATCAGCAGATGTACAATCAACCATAGGCATACAAGGGTTATAAGCAGAGATCTTTTGAGTGAGGTAGCCGGCAACTACACATATAGGGGAAAGAGACCATGTATGGGGTGGCAGGCTAGAGAGGTAAAGAAGAGGAGGGATATATTACCGATAACTGGGAGAAAAATTGAGCTAAAACCATAGAAAGTGATGATGGCTGTCGTGTACTTGTTTATTATGATAATGACAGAGGAGGGGTACATAATTGGGACACTACTATGGATGCGTTGGGACTTTAGCCAGGCTGGACAGGGAAGGGTGGGTGCAGTAGGAAGAGTTAATAGGGAAAGAGTGACAGCCAGGAGTAGAAACATGGTGAGCGTCAGGATGGAAAGGGGGAGTTGCGGAATTAGTGGGCTAGAGGTGAGGAAAACATTTGCAAGGTGCAAGATGTAGTAATCATAGACTGCCTTGAAGATATTCAGGCTAACAGGGCAGCTCAGCTTCAAGTTCCTTGTCTGCCCCTACCCCTCCTCCCCTCCTTGCTTTTGTCCTGTGCTTTTGGTATTGTCTCTGTCCCCATTTTTTGACTGTCCTCCCTTCTGTGTAGTATTCTTTGATGTTTTATTTACTAGTTTTGAAACTTCTGTATTCTGTGGTAATGATGGGGGTGGGGTGGGGGTAGGGGCTCTTCATCTCTATCTACTTCAGACCGTTCAGAATCTCCAGATGAAACAGTATTTCTCCGTTTCAGATCTAATCACAGTCTGTTTACTTTGTGTGTAATTTGTTCTTCTTCTCGACTGACTTCATTTTCTCCCTTTGTTTCCGTTTTGGCTAAATGTGTGCATTTTTCTTTCCCATATAAAGACCTCTTTTCTTCAAAGTCTCTAGCATCCCTTGCTAGTTTTATCTTTTTCCATTGAAAGAGCTCCTTTTCATGTTTGGTAATTTTTGTTGCTAAATTAGTTTAATATTTTAAACTCAGAGTCTTGTTGAAATGAGCAAAGAATATTTCTTAGTATTTCAATTTCTGAATTTAAGCTCTCTTCATGCAATTTATCTCTCTTAATTAGAGCTCTGATCAATCGTAAAGTGCACTCAGTTAGTGCTACCTCCCATTCTTCCCTAAATTCTGCTTCCTCATCCATAAAACCGCAAGTGGGTTCTTTATCGATCCTCAGACCCCTAGGTGATCTGCAGAAGTCTAGGTATTTTTCCAACATAATTCAATTGTAAAAGTGATTGAACTCAGAAAGTCATTGTCACTCAAAATTTCTAAGCAGGTCTGCGAGCTCATTGGAACCTGTTAAGTCTGTTGGCACATCAGAAAACAGAGCCTCTCTGGCTAGCTCTCTCCTGCAACACACAGCTGCAGCATCTTCCAAACAACGTAACTCCCCGAACTCTTCTGTGTTATTTCTTGCCCCTTAAACAGGTAACTTACTCATATTATGGCTAAGACAATGTGAAGATACAGGAAATGGTAGTGTTGGGATGTTTTTAACAGGAAAATAAATATAACATAGCAGTCCATATGTTGAAATAAGTAGACTGTTTCTACCTTACTGTTTCTAAATGCTGGTTTGTGTGTCCAGCTGCTCCTGAAGGCTTAATAGGTACAGAGGTAAGGCAGTGCACTCTGGACGAGGACAGTCAGTGCACACAAGGGTAGCAAGCCCAAAAACAATCACAAAGAAGATAGGGTGTATGCAATCGCATGTAGAAAAAAGTCCATGAAGCCTTTTTCAAATTGAAAATTCAAGTTTTTTATTCTCCACAAATAGTAAACATAGAAACATAGAAACATAGATTTTGACGGCATCTGTGTTTCTATGTTTCTATGTTTCTATTGTAGACGCTACAATAGCAACTCCAGCACTTCAACTGCAAGGTCTTCCTCAGGGCACGTGTCACAAAGAGTGGAAACCCCCTATTTATATTGGTATAGCATCACATGTCACCATGACATCCCAAATAATTCATTATTTCAAATAACTTAATTGAAAGAAAAAATAATGAACAAAGACAACATGTGTATAGTATATACCAACAATATGTTGTAACCTACACCAACATAATCATACTATTAAATAAATAAACAAATATCTTTAAATCACTATATATGTATAAACAAATAAGTGAAAAAGAGCATATATGGCATGCATAATTTCATTTATATCAAAGTTAATTATATTTTAAAAAATATTTATTTTTAAAGATATTACTTCAGAAATATCTTTAAATGACACTGTCTACTATAAATAGTATTATTTGATCCAGAATATTAAGATTATTTCTTTAAGATCAAAAAAAGGGTAATTTATGCAAGTAACAATAGTAGTCAGAAAAAAATAATTAAATTATGGTTCCTAATGTCTCGACCATAAAATGGTGGTGATGATATTAATAAAATTATTGCTCCAAATAACTTAGCCATCAGTGAACTGGAACATTAAAGTTGAAAAATAGTCAAACAGGAAGCATGCATCAAATCCTATTTAGGTCATAGGAATAAAGCATCTTGTCTATTTAAATACAATTTATGATTCTTCTCAGACAGTCCCTGTTCATAGAGTTTGAGCTATCTATTCAAATCAATCTGAACTGAAATTCACCACATAGAATATACTATACACGTGATGTCTTTGTTCATTATTTTTACTTTTTCTTTCAAAGAAGTTATTTGGAATAATGAATTATCTGTGATGTCATAATGACATGTGATGTTATATCAGTATAAATAGGGGTTTCTCCTCTTTATGACACACCCTCTGAGGAAGACCTTGCGGTCCAAGCACTGGGGTTGCTATTGTAGCATCTACTACTTGTGGAGAAGAAAAAGCTTGAATTTTCAATTTGAAAAAGGCTTCATGGACTTTTTTCTACCTGTGAGTGCACACACCCTATCTTCTTTGGAGCAGCAAAGGGATAGATCAAACATTTTTAAATAAAGACCTGTCACCACTCTTATAGATGGGCACCTTGGTCTCCCACCTCCAAAGCTCTGCGATCTCTCAAACACTTAATTCAGTTGCTGTTTCTAATGTCATATATATCTCACCATTCATAGTAGACAAGGAATCAGTCTTAGTAGTTTCTGTTTTTCCCATCAACTCACTTAAGTATTTTGCAGTTTTCCCTAATTCCATTTCCACCATTAAACTGTTTACTTAAATAAAAAACAGCTCTGGTCTTCCAAACAAATATTAAAAACACACTTTTAATGTGTCTCTAACACACTAGGCCCTGTTGGCAAGATACTAAGATAAGAGAGACTTTTAAAACAGTCAAATAGTGATCCTTGTGATAACAGCCCTGTAGGACCTAATAATGACACTCAGGACCCCCTACAATTACCTCTTGACCCTTGAACTATCTAAAAGAAGCCATGGGAGAGGATAAAGAAGTGATAGATACTTATTTTCTTTACATTTTTAGAAATAGTACAAAGATGATGTGTTGTGCAACAAAGAACAGCCCCAGCCTATATTTCTAACAACAGTATTGCTCCCAGTAGTGGCCCCTGCTTGCCCAAGTACCAGACATACAGCCCCAAATTGGAAAAGGGACTCTGCTCAACTTCCAGTTCCATGGACCTCTCAAAACTGTTTATTCATTAAAATACCCTAGACCTTACTGGTGAGATAATAAGATAAGACCGACTGTTAAAAGAGTCAAATAAGCATCCTTATAACAGCAGCTTGTGATACCTAGTACTGACTGTCAAAACCCCTATGATTACCTCCTGCCTCTTTAAGTAAGCAATAGCACATGATGGGCTGTGGGTTAGTCTGGATAAATGCAAACCTAGGGGCATAGTAAGGCACGAGGTGCAGCTGAGTGCCTTACTTCCCCTAGAAGTGCATTTATCCAGCCTAAGCACACTCCAGAGTGTTATTGTGCTTATAAAATGGATATTTATTGAGAAACTGTAATATTATAAAAAAATACTAAAATAAAAAAAAATTGGCCTTGATGTAAAATAGTCCCTCTGCTTTCCTTAGGTTGTTAGGGACACTGTTATATGAAGTGCTGTCACTAGGGGCGCTCACAGCAGACACTGAGGCACTATGTCAGGCCACAGGCAAAACCATGATTTTGCTTCTGGTCTTGCCCACAGCATGCTACCATCTGCAGTAGCAAGTTTCATAAAAGTTCCACAGGTCTCCCTCTGCTTGTGGCTTTCGAGGGACTGTGGAGGTTTCAGATACCTACAGGTGAGGATGAGAAGGGAGCAGGTTGGTATGAAGAGTGACACAATTTGTAAACACAAACAACATTTTTTAAATGTTGTAACACTTTTGATTTTATGTTTTGTGGGTTCATATTTTACTTGATAAAACCAAGCCATTCAATGAGGAATCAAGATGACTTTTGGGGTGCTTCTCATTTTGGGGACTTGTTTTTAACTATAGTTTATTTGAAATTAAAGACATAGTTGGCAAGTGGTGCCAGTCAATCAGCTTTCTTTACTGTCTCAGCATCATAAGAGGAACGCTGTTTAAAGACTGACTGCAGCAATATGCTCCAGTGGTTAGGGAGTAGCCACTGGAAGCAGGGTCATACTGCTCATATTAATTATTGAACAGGTATGCTATCAGTGCCAGAATGTGTGTGACCTTTCTGGACTAGCTTTTTGCTCTCTTGGTCCACTTGATTCTGCCTGCTTGTTTTTTCCCACCTGCCTAGGAGGAGAGCCACAGAGGTGGTGGCCTGCAGGCAGGAGCTAGGAGAGACGGAGACGCCAGTCAGAACAGCTTGGAAAACAAGAGAGCAGAGCAAGTTTCAAGAAAAGAGTGTTTTGTTTTACAGTGTTCTAGCAAGATGTCTTCCCCTAAGAGAAGTTGGAAGGAGATGGAAGGAGAAGGAGAAGGAGAAAAAGATCAAAGAGAAGAAAGAGAGAAATAAACATGTGCCTCTTGCTTTCCCTCATTTTGTTTGTTTGTTTGTTCCCCTGCTACATATATTACAATTGTAAGTGCAAATTACAAATCGTAACTATAAAAGATTACACAGTGTTTGGAAAGTATAAACTTTATGTTACTGGAGCTGTGATAGTTAGGTACTTTACCAGATTTATTAGATTTTCTGATTTCTGTTCAGCTTGTGGTTAGGCTGACATGGATAGTGCTCATTCCCTCCTCTTCCATATTTTACATGAGTGCCAAGTTTTTGATACTATAAGTTTTAAATGTTCTTTTTGAGTTTTGATAGTATTAATAGTTTGATAGCCTTTTGAATTAAAATGGACGTTTCAGATTTTCTCTCCATTCAGCTAGCAGTGACGTCACATTTTGTGACACCCAGCCTCTTGAAAAAGTCATGGTAACACGATTTTATAAGGTTTTTGGGAGCAGACACAAACTTCAAATTAAAACTTTTCTCTTAGCTGCCTTGGTGGAATAGTCATTTCGACAAAATAACCGTAGAAGTTTAATAAAACATGCCTAATAGCCTCAATACTGCAGTAACTTTAGCAGCTTTTGGGAAGTGCAGTGCGTACTACAAGCTTGTGGTCTGCACCCAAGCAAAGAAAAGTAGAGGCCATAGAAACAAGATCTAAAGAGGACTGGCATGTTTGGAAAACACTTTTGAAGCACCAAGCTTAGAAATATCCTCATCATTTTTTACTACATAGAGAAGCAAGTAAGTTCTTACATATTTCCTCAGCTGGAATCAATTTACCTTGTTCTTTGTACACATACTATAGATAAAACAAGCTAGCTACAGACACAATAGCCAAGAGCCTTATGTTTTGTGTGCGTGGTAAAGCACTTAAACACTCAAACACTCAAGCATGCAGCACTTAAGCATTCCAAGCTTTTTCAAGAAATGGTTAAGCTCTTTTAATGAATTTTTCAAAGAAAAAGTTGAATAGTAAAATGAGCCAAATAAGCCTAGGTTTTATAGTTGCCAAGCCTAATTATAACATTGTATTTCTATACTTTTTATCATTATTTTATTGTCTTTTCCTTAGTGGATAAACAAAAATGAACCGATTGTGGTGCAATACATGCTATACTATATGTTTGGAAGTGCTTGGAAGAGTAGAACTTTTTAAAATCAAGTCATCCAGAATGTTTTTTACTGAGAGAAAATCAAAGGTTCTCACAGCAACAAACAATGAATAAATAAAGGACAGAAATATAAAGACTTTCGATACGTGGAACTGCGAGTAGTAAACAAGTGAAGAAGGGGGAATAAGCAAGTACAATTAAAAATGAGTACATGTGCAAAGACCTTTAAATTTTGCATTTACTGCCACTGCTGGTACACTGGGACATTTACTTTGAGACTTATTTATATTGCTTCCCTATAAATATTATGTTAACTTTTTCAACTTCTGCTAGTTTAAGATAAAACAGTAGCAATTAGTAACAACTAGCATTCAGCAACTAGCAATTAATTGCTATTTTTGCTGTGTTTAAGTATGTAAGCTGTCTCATATTTGGGTCAAACAGGACTGAAAGTAGGTCTATTGAGTGTGTTAAGTGCAATATTACTAGGATTAAATATAATTTCATCACTTTTATTTTCTGTGTATACAGAGTGATCACTGGATATTAGAATCTAGTTATTAGACTGAAAGAAGTGCAATTAACCAATCAATTAATTAACAATTAATAATCGAGTCAGCCTGGTGGCACTGAGAGCTGAGGCACTGTATGCCTTATCTCACATCATACCGGTGACTCCTGTTCGGAAATGAGCATGGTTTGCCGGGGGTCAGCAAGGGAGGAGAAGGATACAGCATCCGATGGACTGCTCTCCTTGTCATGGGAGGGGGTCGCTAGTGATCAGCATTTGACTGGCCCCTAGTGGAGGCTGGGGGACAGTGCACCAACACTGCAGAAAAGGGGAGGAGATGGGGCAGACGCTTGGAGGAATATGTGCGGATGCATGTGCATGCTCTCTGTGGGCATCACTGCATGCCTCACCTCCTAGGGAGAAGAATGTAAATGGATGCCATGGCAGATGAAGGAGGGAACCTCACAGGCTCTGCTCCCGGCTAGCCATGGCACTGGCCACACTGGATCTGGTCTCCAGTGGGGGTTGGGGAACCCTGCAGGCCCCACTGGGGGGCAAGCCCTGAGGGTGTGGGTCAGTGCCAGATGGTGGATGCTGGGGATGGGGCTGTGGTCTCCCTCTGGAGGTAGACTGCAGCACAGAGGAGTATAAAGAAAATAGCAAAAAAAAAAATTAATAATCAAGATATTTGGGAAAGTATTAAGAACATGATCCACTTTTAAATAAAAAGTAAAAAGAGTGCAATAATAACCAAATAAGCATGCCAGTGCATACCAGAAGCAAATCTGTGCCCTCATAGTTAAATTTGACATCATCTCCCCGTAAAAAAATAAGGGGGCAAAGGCACCAGAAAAGGTAAAAAGAATAGAGTAGTAGATGAAAAGAAGGAGGAGTTAACTATTAAATTGACCTCAGTCAATAAAGCAAAAAACCAAAAATATTGAGCTCTGGCAAACAAATTAAACATGCCCAGATTCCAACATATTTCAACCATAAGAGTACTCTTAGCAAGACTAGTAATTTATTTATGTTTTATTTTATTTTTATTTTTTATTTATTTCTTTTTTTTTTATTTTAGATTAGTTGACCCGGTAAGCACCACTGGGCCTTTAACCAGAACCTCTACACCTACAATAAGAATGAAGGCATTAATCAGTACATAAATGGAACACATCCATCTATGACTCCTTATCCCCTTGTTGAAAGTGAATTAATAGACAACAGGCAGAATTTAAATATTAAGAAAAAACCCAAAGAACATCAAAGAGAATACATAGATAACTTGAATACAGGTTCAAAGGAAAACAACAACAGTACAAGGAAGCTGAATGACTCATTAAAACAAGAATTTAGAGAGAAAGAACTCGGTCAAGTTATTGTACAATTACAAAGCATCATTTCAGGACTGAAAGGGCTAGTCAAGGAAAATACAGATAGCAAACAAGACATGGGTGAAGAAGAGGAGGAAGAGAAAAAAGTAGGGGAAAGAAATGGTTCACAAAAGGGTGGAGATGTACAGGAGGAAGAAGATTGTTAGGGAAGAAAGAGACCATGGACCCTTTAAGAATGAGCCCTTTATATGAATCCCAACACTTGATATAGACTCCTGATCATAATTCTTATTCTTCATAACAAATGTATGACACAGAATTAATTTCAAAAGTTCTAGTCAGATAATTGAAAAAAACAATATTTGGTAAATATCCTGATTTTTGAACAATTAACCTTAATAAAGAAGGATTTAAATTTCTTAAAGGAAATTTGTATAAAAAACAAAACCATCAAGGAGGAAGCTAGAGACCTATCTAGACAGAAAAAATCAGTGATATATGATCCCAGTGAATTTGAGGATGACACTATCCCAAGTAGCTCAGAATTAATGATGCTGCCTACACCTGGAAAAAGATAGGACAGCATAAGCCACGAACTAAGAAAGGCCAGCTCTGAAGTATGGGCAAATGGAGAGGCCCAAGAGCAAAAGGGTAAGGGGGAAAAATAAAAAAAAGATAAAAATCTAACTATGACCCCTAGTTACATTAAAGAAGTCCACCCCTCAAACATCGAAGAGAAAGCAACATCCCCAAAGGAAAACAAAGTGGGAATATAACAGACAAGGGGCCAGATATTCAAAACTTTGCCCCAGGGCTAAATTAGCACTGCCCGGTTGGCAAACATTGGAGCAAAAAGCAAGCTATATTCAAAAGGAATAGCCCGGTGCTAATCTTGCTGAATATTTTCATTTTCATTTTTCATTTATTGTTTGGTAACCAGGTAAAGGAACTGGACCAAAGGACTCTTTTCAGGCCAGGCCCGGACAAAAAAAAAAAATACAAGAATACGCAAATACAAACAACAACAATGCAATACCAAAAAATACAAATTACAAATTACAGTTACAAGCAGATTTATGTAATAAATAACTTTTTAATCTTTGTTTGAAAGTTAAAACAGAGGAAGCAATCCTAACATCAAGTGGAAATGAATTCCAATACAAGGGTGCTGCTATTGAAAAAGCTCTAGAACTTATTCTAAGCTGAGACCTGGGGACCAAATACAGGGGGCTGTCAGCCGACCTCAGGCTGGGAAGCAATTCTCTCATTACAACAAGATCAGAAAGAGGAAAAAGGGAGCCAAAGTAAAAACATTTTTACATCAGACAGCCAACAAAATATTCTATTCTGCAACTAGGAGAAAACCACCCCAACCGAGAATAAGGATTACACCGATGTGTCCTATTGGGGGCTCCTAAAATAGATCTACAAATATTATTATAGGCCACAGTTAGTGCCTGCATTTCTTTTGCACCTATGTTATAATATAAACAAGAACTGTAATCAAAATATGGAAGAAGAGAACCAATAGCACTAGCTAATCTAGTTGCTTATGAGAAGAATGACTTGAATTTATATAACACCCCTATTCTTTGATTTACTTTCTTAACCATAGACTGAATCTGAGGTGAAAAGGTCAAACTGGGATCCAATAGTGTGCCCAAATACTTAAATTGAGACACTTGTTCAAGCAGACCACCACGAAAATCAGATATCCTCAGTTCCGGAGTGTCCACCCACATAAATCGCGTACCAAATAACATAACTTTTGTTTTAGCTGAGTTCAAAACCATAGCATTTAAAGTAAGCCAAGAACAGACGGCACCAAAATTCTTTTCTAGGGAACAAGAAAGTTCAGACACAGAATTTGACTGAGCACAGATTACAAGATCATCTGCATAAAGCAGTGATTCACTGAACTTACAAACTCCAGGAAGCTGATTAATAAAAACAGAAAATAACAGGGATCTCAAAATGGACCCCTGAGGCACACCACAACTAATTGACAAGACATCAGAAACCACAGAACCTACTTGAACAAATTGACACCTGTTACTCAGATAATCATAGAACCAAGAAACAGCAACATCAGAAAACCCCAGATCTTTCAATTTGTTGCAAGCCAAACAGTGATCAATCAAATTAAAAGCCTTGGTTATGTCCATGAACACTGCTCTAGTCATCAAACCCTTCTCAAATCCACGTTGGACGGTGTTTATGAACCCAACCAAGGCCATGCCCGTACCAAAATGCTTATGGAACCCATGCTGTTGCCTTGACAACAAATTATGGGTAACCAAATAGGCATCAATTTGCTTAGCCACTAAATGCTCAAGTAGTTTGCTAAGGGGATTCAGTATTGATATTGGCCTATAATCATCCATGGAAGTAGCACAGCTTTTTTTTGGAATTGGAACCACCTTAGCTTTCTTCCAGGACAGGGGAAAAACACCTGTAGCCAATGACATATTAAAAATATAACAAAGGGGATCCATAACAAAGGGGATAGTCAATTTTAAGAAGTGGGCATCCAACCCTTCCCCGCAGTCGGTCTCTTTATTTGGGAGAGACGGCAGAAGATGAAAAACTTCATTTGATGTTACTTCCTTAAACAAAAACCTGGTTCCATCTACCAAAGGAACAGAGGAAAAGGATTTAGTATTACCAGCCTGAGGGAAAAAAGATCTAAACTTAGAAAGATCTGACAATTTAGAATTTAACAATTTAACAATTTCAGGCAAGTCACCAATTTCTTTGTTGTCAACATTTAATTTCTGGATGTCAGATTTTGATTTAGGAGAAAATAAAGAATTTACGTTATTCCAAAACTTCTTTGGATCTGCCCGGCTATCTTCAAAGCGATCCCTGAAAAAAAGCTTTTTTAGCATTTCTAACAGTTTGAGAGACTAAATTCTGAAGTCCATGGTAGAGATTCATTGAAACTCTACTGAGAAATAATTTAAATTTAGTCCAAGCACTATCCCGCTCCTTAATTAATTTCTTAATGCTGGGACCAAACCATCCAGTAGGAGAACCTCTACATTGAATGGTCTGCAAAGGGAAAAGGAATTCCTGAATGGGAAGAAGTTGGCTGCAAAAAAAATCTAGTGCTGTATCCACATCTGGAATACATTCAAGAAATGACCAATCAATTAACCTCAAAGAAGAATGTAACAGAGAATAATCTATCCTTTTAAATGATCTAATCTGAAACACAGAAGGAGGGGGTTTAAGACAGCAAAAATCTAGGACACAAAAGGTGGCCATGTGGTCACTTACGGAATCTGCCAAGACACCAATGGCCCCTACCCTCCCCACTCTATTAGTCAAAACCCAATCCAACAAAGAATGATTCTGTGAGATGGGATTGAGACCGGTAGGCACATGTATACACTGAGTCAGTCCGTAGGAGAGAAGAAGAGATTTGAGCACCATGGTGTCATTAGCCCTCCAATTCAAATTCATATCTCCAACAACAACAGAATCATTCTGCTTTAAATAAACTTCACAAACATCCAAGAAATGTTTAAGCCCTTGAAGACCACATTTAGGGGGATTATACAAGCAGCCCACATTTAAATTTTTCTTTCCTCCGAGAACAAATTGCAAAACCAACCAATCAGTATCACAATCCAAATCCTCACTAGACCTTAAAAAAATAATTTCTAAATGATCCCTATAATAAATCAAGACCCTACCACCCTTTTTTCGACCTTTACGGTCTACCCTAAAAATTTTATAACCCCCAGTATGACATACATTATCGGGCACCCCCGGCTTCAACCACATTTCTGATAAAGCAACAATATCAGGCAGATAAAGAACAATAAGCTGTTCTATTTCAGCAATCTTAGGGATTAAACTACGAACATTCAAATCGATAATTTTAAATCCATGACAGGATTTCAAACAATTATTCAAAGATGATGCTTGAGAGGAAGACATAGAATCCAAAGAACAAGACCCTGGATTCAGTTCAACATCACCAGAAACTAACAACAGAAAGGTGGTTGAAACACAGTTGCCCAATTTAGAACAAAGTAACATGCCATAGTGCAAACAAGTAAAGTAACCTCTATTCCCACATTGTCTTATGGGTGTAGGGCTACTCAACAACAATTGCCATGAATCAGTAACAACAACATCAACAACTAAGCAATTTGAAAAGCAAAAATCACTTGTCTCATATGAGGAAATGTTCCCGGCGCCAAACCTATATAATTCAATATGATCCACATATATCAACCCCCCCCCCAAAGAATACACACCCAAAGAGGTAAACATTTAGCGTCCCACATTATTAACAAAACATACTTACAACACCAACAGTATTACAATCAAGCATACCCACTCTCCTACCTCGCTTGGACTCCCTTAGACTCCCCTAAACTTATTGAACTTGTTGCACCTGCACTGCACAAACGCCACCATGTTTGGCAAGTGAGATCTTTAAACAACTTAACCCCACAGACTGGGCTGCCACCACCAATCAGGGGGAGGGGGTGCAGCTAGCAACAGGTAGAAGAAGCTAGTAAGTATCTAGCAACAGGGCTATGGGCAGGGTACTAAGGAAGCCAGCCAAACCGGTCCGGGAGTGCAGGGCAAAAATAGCCTGGGAATAAGACAGCACTGAACATAGCAACAGGGAAGTGCAAACTGCAACTGCAGCTCATTAGACCCTGGAGAAAGCCAGTGTTGCAGGTGGAGAACATTGTGTGTGACTGCACAAAGATGTCTCACATCTAAAGCAAACAACAGTGTAAGCCACACACTGCAGAACTGTGCTATGCCGATGTGAGGTTTGCCCAGGGCTAACCTGATTGCACAGAGCTAACACATTATCTTGGTGCAAACTGGTTAGCCTGGGGTAAATGGGAGCTATATTCAAAGCTCCCATGCAAATGAGCCTACTTAGGTAATCTGTGGGCAAACAGGCACATTTGCGTCTCATTATATGCTGCTTAGCATACATTACCATGCAGTTTGCCCGGTGCTAATGCATGGTGCACACAGCTCCACCTGTTGGTCAGAATGGCAATACATGCTGGATGCTGCAGGCCAAGGCATGCCCACAGCATCCCCTGTTGGTCAGAATGAAAGCACAGGCAGGAAGCAGCAGGAACTGTATGCTGGCAGATACAAGCATTGCATACAACATACCTATGCAGCACTGCAAGCAGTACATAATGATATATATATGTAGATCTGTAGTGATCTATAAATATAGATAGATACAGAGACACATGCATATATATATATATATATATATATATACACACACACTACCTGTGGCCACACATGCCCTGGATGATGCCCCCACCCCACACCAAAAGAGGTGGCCCACAGCAGGTGTGGGTGGAACACAGTGGGGGGACACAAGTATGCATGGGGCTGGCATGAGGCAAACCTGCTGGGGGTGGGAGTCATGTTAGCTGTAGGGTCACTGGGCTGTGCAGTGCAGCCATCCAATATATAGGGACCTGGGCAGACAGGCTGGGCCAGGCAGTTCTTCTCAGCCATCATGGTCCCTGTTCCCACATGTGTTGGTTCCACTCCCTGGTAGTCCAGTGGTCACCCACCCCCCTCCAGCTTGAATCCTGACCCCCAGTACACTTAAAACACCTATTGTCCCTGGTAGTCGAGTGGTCCCTCCCCCCCAGCATGAATTATGACCCCATACATGTAAATCACGTAAATTACCCTGGTAGTCTAGTGGTCCCCCACCTCCCAGCATGAATCCTGACCCCAGTACATGTGAATCACATCAGTTTCTGGTAGTCTAGTGAACCCCCACCCTTCCCAGCACAAATCCCAACCCCTGTACATGTAAACTACGTAATTGCCCTGTAGTCTAGTGGCCCCCCACGGCATTAATCCCAACCCCAGTACATATAAATCACCTCAGTTTCCCTGAGTAGTCTAGTGGACCCCCACCCGGCAGTGACGAAGCACCCTTGCTCATCTCTATCGACGTATGTTACAAAGAGAGCTGGTGACTGGTTTTGTTCTTCCCTCACCACCACAGCTGGCCACCAACTGCGGTATGCATGAGCACTATGGAAATTAATCAGCTGATTCATTTCTGTATCACTTATACATACTGCAGTCAGTGGTCGGCCGTGGTGGTGAAAGGAGAGCAGAGCCAGTCACCATCTCTCTTTGTGGCATGCATTGGGATGAGTGAGGTCGCCGTGTCACTGCTGGGTGGGGAGACCACAAGACTACCAGGGAAACCAATGTGTTTTACAAGTACCGGGGGTCGGGATTCGTGCTGGGGGGTCCACTAGACTACCAGGTAAGCTGACATGTTTTACATGTACTGGGGGTCAGGATTCATGCTTGAGGGTGGGGGGACCACTAGACTACCAGGAAGATTTGTGATATACCTTGGCTATGGGGTGCACTGTGGGGGCGGCATTACCACCAGCTTTTTTTCGGCAGTATATATTAGGTTGCACTAATGCCTGTAGCGTGGCACTATACCTTTGAATATGCCATGCTGCTGGCATTCATGGGTGCTCCCCTATCCCCACCCCTGAATACTATTATCTATTAGCATTGGTGGTACCACACAGAACCGGCGCTAATAGGGCTTTTGAATATTGCAGCATCGCACAAATCCAGTGCTATGGTTTTGCACTAGGCACAATGGTTTGAATATTTGGCCCAAGGGAAATCAAATATGTACTGATACGTGACCTTAAAGCTACAACTGAATAGGAGATAGATCCAAAGATAAAGAATAAACAAAAGCAAAAGAAATGGAAAGGGAGTAAAAAGAGCAGTAAAATGAACAAAAAGAATAGAATAGCAGGTGAGAGCAGAAAAGGAAGTAATAGAAGATCCCACCATGTAGTAATTGTACTAGAAGAAACAACAACTAATACCAGCACAGATGAGGAATTAGGGAAAAACCAACCTACAAATAAAAACAGTGTAAACATAGGAACCATACCTCGGGTCCAGGAAGGGGGGGAGATAGAAAAAGAAAATTATAGTGAGAAAAAGGAGAGGAACCTATTTGTTCCCGACTTGAAGAGATTTATGGAAAAAACAAAGGACACAAACTATGCCCTTTCAGTATATAAGGTGGATGTAACTCTTAGTGACTCTGAAGGCTCACTGAATAAAGACCTTAAAATTCTACTAAATGCAATTTTGAGAAGAAGAACAAAACATGTTTTTTTCCTAAGTATTATTAGACCAGTTAATCAAGAAAAATGGGTCCTGATGGTAACTGAACATTATCACATCCTTAAAGCTATAGAATATAATCAAGAGAAATTAGCAAAGATGTGACTAAACTGCAGAGAAAAAAGTACTGTAGGTAAATTATTCCCAGATTTCCTTAAGAAGGGAAATAATCATAAAAGATACCAGATGCAATTATGCATATTTGGACTTAATAAAGTCTATAATGAAACAACAAAGAACCAAATGTTTAAACTGGGAGACCTAATTGAATCAACATTAAAAATCCCATCTATTGATAAACAAATAAAATAAGCAATTAGATAGGAGACAAATGACCAGATGTCATTCTGGATAGAGGGAGAGGTCTGGTATAGGACATTATTAAATAAACAAGGTGAGCTAGATACACTTGGAATTTTTATCCTCAGTACAGCAGAACAGAACATTGAGAAAGGACATAGAGAAGTGAAACCAGAATGGGTAAAGATGTTTGAGACTGCAAATGAAAGTGTAGTGCTAGAGGAACAACCATCAAATTGACAATTATAGGGAGAATTAAAAAAGAAAGGGTGCACAGATTTTAGTCCCAATGTATTATCATGGATTGTCCCAGGAACAAAAATAAACTAGGAGATGCTGACTTTTTCCAATATATTAAGCAATTTGATGTCAATTTCCAAGTAACATTGACAAAAGAAGTAATCCACTTTGATGGATATAAAACATACAATAAACATACTCAGATAAAGAAAAGATTTGGCAGACTTGCAAGAGGTCTGTGAATATTGGGAAAGAATAGTACAACATTTACCACTGACGAGATTCCAATTAGTGACAATAATATACTGGCTATTGAAATCTGCACCCAGAATGGATCAAATGAGCTGGTAATGCTCAACATATATTTACCACTGAATGGGAAAAGTGAAATTGGATCTAAGACCTTAGGAGTCCTGTAAAAATTCCTGGAAGAAGAATTAACTGTATACCAGAATAGAGAATTATCATACTGGGAGACTTTAGTGTAAGAATGGGTCACTGTACCACACTGTGTAATGATGCTGTACGTGTGTTAGCAAGTAACACATGTAACAATTTGTTGTATGAAAGAAATATGTTGGATAAAAAGTGTAATGACAGGAAAATGTATAAGTGATGTGATGCTTAATAAAAACTTCACACAACTTAATGGTAGGACAAATAGTGATAAGAAGGGGGCATACACATACTTATGCAAAACTGGAAATTCAGTCATTGATCTAACCTGGTTGAGTTTGAATATTATTGACAGTTATGTTGGTCTAAGAATTGGTAACAGGGGAGAAAGCAACCACCTACCACTGGAGCTGGAAGTAACCCTATTATATAAACCTAAAGATACACAGTAAATTTCTAATATAAATCATAAGAACTTAACTAAATACAAAATAGGCATAGGATGGGATATAATAGACAGAGCATAATTTGGGGGAAGTATTAAGCTATAGGGGGTGTTAAAGATAAAATGGATAATTATATTGAATTGACCAGAGGAGATGATCATATAGTAGCATTTGACATCTTAATAAAAAAGGTATCGGATATAGTAAAGAAAGAAGTAAAAATCTATAATAGAAAACAGGGTGCACCTTGGTATAACAATGAATGTCAGATAGCTAAGATGAAGCTAAATAGTCAGGCAAAAATAACAAGGAAGGATCCAACAAAGGAAAATTAAATTAAATTACAAGAAGCTAGGCAGTCATATGCTAGAATCTTGACAACATTTCAAGAAGAATACAGATAAAAGGCCTGGCATGAGTTAGAAAAAACAATTTACACCAAGAACAGTAGAAAACTTTGGCAAATTGTTAGTAAAGGCTCAACCTATCAAAATAACATTGAAAATGGTATAGAACCCTCTCAATGGGCTAAACATTTTGAAAGTATATTCTTTGAGAAAAGATCCATCACATCCTGTAACTCAAATAATCTAGAATGGGTAAAATTTGAAGACCAAATAGATCACGCCAAGATTGAAACAGCTGCTATGGCTTTTACAAGACATAAGGCACCAGAACCCAATGGGATCCCAATTAATGCTGTCATATACACTTGGGATAAGTGGGGCTTAATTCTAAAAAAAAAACTAATTATATCAATGAAACATGCTATATCCCTGATTCTTGGAGAAAGGCAACAATTGTCCCCTTATTTAAAAAAGGAGATAGATCAGACACTTTATGCTATAGACCAATAAGTTTAATTGATATAACACAAAAAACTTTTACACGGGTCTTACATAATAGAACTGTACAATAGGTGCAAAAAAAAAAAAAAAGGCAGCTGTTTGATGAAGCCCAGGCTGGATTCTTACCACAACACTCCACAATAGAGCAATGTTTCATTCTTGTTCACTTAATGTACAAAGATTATAAAACAGAAATTATTTTGCATATTTATTGATCTAAAATCAGCCTTCTATAGTATCAATAGACATCTGTTAAGGCAAGTATTGGATATTATTGGAATAGATAAGGCCATGCTTGGCCATCTGATTTTGTTGTATAACAATAATACATCAAGGATTAGATACAGTAATCATGGTGATATGACTGAGGAGATCCAAAATAATAGAGGTGTAAGACAAGGTTGTGTATTGTCCCCAATGCTATTTAATTTATTTATCAATTCAATTCTAGTCCAAATGTATAGAGAAGAATATCATATGCCACAAACTGGAAAAAGAGTGGTGCCCTATTTAGCTTTTGGTGATGACATCATACTGATGTCTACCAGTGTGGTTGGAATCAAAAGGCTAATATATGGATTCCAAAGTAAATGTAAAGATGCTGACTTAAAAATAAACTATGATAAGACATAATTGTTAATCTTTGGTCAGAATAACATCAAAAAGAAACAACATATAAAGATGCATAAGGAAACAATAGAACAGGTACTGTATCAGAATTTAAGTATGTAGGCATAACAGTGAACAGCAATCTAACATGGAAGACCCATACCAGGGATATTGAAATAAAATTAAAAAAAACTTCATCCCAGCAATAATTGGCTTTGCCTATAAACATGGAGGAGTTCAATAGAAAGCTGCATCCCAGTAATTAATGCAAAAATCAGGGCCCAGATACTATATGGGTGTGAAATTTGGGGATCAGACAGTATATTTAATATAGAAAAATGCATTGACACCTGCTATAAAAGGATAATGGGCTTACCCTAGGAGGTGCCAACAGTATTGGTGTGAGCAGAATTGGGACAACTACCATTAAACAGTGTAATAGAACAAAGGGTGGTCACATACTGGATCAAAGTGTACTCAATGGGACCTGAGAGACTGCCCTGAATGTGTCTGGATGAAGCTTTAGACTACCAGACCCATAATATAATTTTGCCTATAATAAAAATAGCTAAAAATATAATAAAACCTTATGGCGTATTACATTGTATAACAGATGCCCTAATTAAACCTTTTGAGAAGATTAAATATTATATTAAAAATAGGATTAACGATATAGCACAACAAAGGGATCTAGAACTTTGCTCTAAGTATAAAATAAGTAAGTGGCTAGCTCAAAAATAAAAAGGTATTTTGGGTGTAGGAATACTTAAAGTTAATTAAACACTCAAAGAGAAAGTGAATACTATCAAAATTTCACTTTGAATATTATAAGAGTGAATGTATGGAAAATATAATTAAGGATGAAAAAGGCTCCAGTGGTAGGTGTCGCTGTAATCACATATTGCTTGTACGTCATTTGTACGAGATCACTATGAGGAAGATATTGGGAGAAATAGTGGGACAATTATATATGCCCAAGGATGAAATAGTGACATTTTTATTAAATTCACAATCTGTACAAATACTTGAGAAAGTGATATCATTTTTAAAAATGGTGAAAAACACAAATTGCACATAAAAACTTAAAAGTTTTAACAAGAGTGTATGAAGTATGTTTACTAAAAATGTGCATGATAAATGATGTGAAATGAATATCAGTGTATTGCCATGTTTCTATTATGTAATCTTGAGTGCATTATTCATATGCTTTCTTCTTTGAATTCACATTCTGTACAAATACCTGAGAAAGTGACATTATTTATAAAAGTGGTGGAAAGTCAAAAATTGCACATAAGAACTTAAAAGTTTTAACAAGAGTGTATAAAGCATGTTTACTAAACAAAATGCAAGATAAATGATATGAAATGAATATTAGTGTATTACTATGTTTTCACCATGCAATCTTGAATGTATTTATGTGTTTCTGTTTTTGTAATGACATAACTTTTCAACAATAAAATGTACCTACCTACCTGTCTCAACCCATTTTATAAATACCTATAAAAGCCATGGAAGAGGATGAAGAAGTGACAGATATTGATTTTCTTTATATTTTTAGAAATAGCACACAGATGGCACTTTGTGCACCAAAAAAATCATTTATTAGTTGACAATTTGTCATTTCAACATAAGTACAGAAAGTTAAAGAACAGTTTAATAACACAGGGAAAAACAGTTAAACAACATCACATGAAACACCATTTTTACAAATGATGTCACAGGCAAAGAAATGTTAAATACAATTGTTTGTATATACAACAGGTAGGTTCAAGATGTCAGTTCTACTTGAGTTGAGCATAAGTAATTATTAAATAAGGACTAATTTGCTCAAACAACATGTATAGAACCAGATTTATTGTCCATATCTGTTTGAATTGTCAGTATATTTTAGTGACTATGAAACAGTGTCAGTAAAATTTCTTTAGCTAATTTCAAACTAAATTATGGAATGTAAATGAGGCATTGAAGGGTTTCAGCCCATATACTACATTCCCTCAACAATGTTTTGTAGCTCATGATCACTATTTCCTATAAGGGAAAAAAGCTATAAATCTATAAAAAGAGTGTTTCATTAAGGCTCACCTAAGCTTATGGATTATAAATAGTTGGGGGTAAATATCTTTATAAATTAAAGATGACACACTACTCCCTTAAGTAGAATCACACTGAATATACAGTGCACACAATTCACACTCATAGCTCTCACACTGACAATTTCTTCTGCAGAAAAAAAAAACTACTGCTTGGCATTAAAATTGACAGAGTTTTACAGGTTTTCTCAACTTTTCCTCTCACAGCCTCTCTCAGTTCTACTTCAGGTCTTGGACCCACACTTCTTTCTTCTTGGTCCAGTTCCCCTTATGCTATACTGCTTGCAGCATGTTTCAGGTGTCACTAGGGCTCACCAATGCACACCTCTGCGATTTGTGAGTGTAACAACCCCAGCTCTGGTTCCTATGGTTCCTACAGCCTCTTCTACAACTGCAAGCTCTTCAGCACATGCTACACACTGCTCCCCTGCAAGATAATCAGAGAGAAAAACCCAAGTGCAATAACACAAATATAAACTATACACCAGAAGAAAAACTTTCTTGAGCCAGTTTACATATTAGACTATTGTCCTCTGATCAACCCTCCCCCATAAAAACACACCGTACACGTTTGCTTGGTGCTCAGTTGGTTTTGTAGTTTTATTGTACAGATCATCCATTTCCCATTTTAATCATCATTCCATTTTACTTGTGATATCCAATCATAACATATATCATTGTCACATACATTTTTCCATGACTTAACATACATTGGCAATACTTTTCAATTCTCTTTGGCCTAGGTGCATACCTAGGCCCCCCCCATAATCTGCCATTATGGGCTGGATATAAATCCCAGCCCTTCCTTTTGTCTTTTTCCAGATCTGAACACATGTGTAAACAGCGTGCCCTCTTCAGAAGCCTCCAGGTGTACCCCGAGGCCCCCTCCTACTGTCTCCCAACCCAGGTATAAACCCTAGGTCCTCCCCCCAATGCCCCCATTCATCTTCCAACCATGACGTTCGCCTCCAGCAGGTCCTACCCAGTCCCAGTTGACCGGCCTTCAATGCAACTTCTCTTTGCATGCTCTTTTGCCCCCCTTTTACTACGTGTGGGTGGGAGGGCAGGAAAAAGCATCCAGCAAATGTAAAAACCAGCAAGAAAAAAGGGCTTACTGAGGCTGGGTGACTCTTTTTATTGCCCTCACTTGCTCACCCTCTCTCTTTCTCTTTGGCCAATCCCAGGCCCAGTCTACCATGTGGGTCTGCCCCTACCCCACCTGCCTGGCACATGCTCTGCCCCCTGCCCCCTCAGGTTACTCTGACTGCCTGACTGCCAGCACCATGGGAGGGCTGCCAGGGGCAAATCACCTTGCCTGTTAAGGGGGCAAGACCCCTTGTCCTCTGATCAACCCCTCCTCCATAAAAACACACTGTACACATTTGCTTGGTGCTCAGTTGGCTTTGTAGTTTTATTGTACAGATCATCCATTTCCCATTTTAGTCATCCTTCCATTTTACTTGTGATATCCAATCATAACATACATCATCATCTCATACATCTTTCCATAACTTAACATACATTGACAATACTTTTCAATTCTCTTTGGCCCTAGATGTACACCTAGGTCCCCCCCAATCCGCCATTATGGGCCAGATGTAAATCCCAGCCCTTCATTTTGTCTTTTACCCATTCTGAGCATGTGTGCAAACAGCGTGCCCTCTTCAGGATCCTTTGGGTGTACTCCTGAGGCCCACCCCTACTCTCTCCAGGCCCTGGTGTAAACCCTAGGCCAGGTTCTCCCCCTTTTATGCCTACTAGACCACCTCCAGCTCGCATTGTATGGTGGTCTCCCTCCCTTTACTCCCTCCCCCATCCCCATAAGCTGTCTTTGTTACTCCCTGCCCCCACTGCCCATCTCCACGCATCTATCATAAGGCTGATTTCTGTGTTAAACAAATCCAGTCCCATGCTGGAGAGGTGTACCAAATCCAACCTACAGTATTCCACCTCAGCTTCTTTTATGCTCTCATGCCTTATACTTTCTCCTCCCCTTGGTGGTAAAGAAACCCGCTACCCTATGATTCATTCTCTTCTGGCTTTGTCCAGGGCCTTATGGTCTTGGGCCTGCCTACACACTCTCCTAGGAAGCATCTCAGACCACACCAAAGTGGATTCTGGCCACCACTCTTTTATGGTTTCAATGTCCTGTTTTATCTGTAAATAAATATCCAGCCAAGGCCAGGAGCCAAGATCATTACCCCTAGGTCGATAATTAGCAAAACCGGTGCAGGCCTTGTCCTCTGCATCTCTTGCAGCAATGGTAACAGCTGCCCCCATCACATTCCTCTTATGCCGTTCCATTGCAGTCGCACCTTGTTCTAGTCATGATACAGCTGGTGACCCCCTGCTCTCACTGACACTCTCGGCTCAGCCCAGTAAATAAATGAGTGGCCACAGATCCATACTTCTAACTTGCCGTCCTTGCCTAGGCAACAAAGAGGGAGGAGACAGAGTGTGTGTGAGATACATACATTGGATCTACTCCCATCTTGAGAAAAAAAAAAAAAGACCTCCCCCAGCCCTCCCTTTGTCATTTTTTTTTTTTTTGAGAATTCCACCATCCCTGCTTTTGGAAAAAGAAACCAGTCAGTCCACCTGCAGGGGAATATGGAACAGCATTAGTGTCAGCCAGACATTTGCCTAATATATGTTTTATAGCATCCAGACTTCCACCTGTCTAACTTCCTGATGCCATCCCCTAGCACCCCCTGGGCTGGGGTCTGCAAGGCTGCTCCTATTCTAAATGAGTGCAAAGAGTACCAGGAAGGGTTCTCCCCTAAGAAAAGCAGGCACTTCAAAAATACTACTGCTGTTTGGGCACTGGTGAGTCGTGACCCATCCCATGCAGAAACAAAGAGCCACTGCTGACCGGGCGAACCACTGCATATGTCCACAATGCTCTAACCGGGCATACCTGAGGATGCTCCTGCCTGTCCAGTTTCACTGTTTCCCCCCTACCCACCTGGTCTGTCTTCTACCATCTGACCTTCAGGCTCACTGCATCTTTCAACCACCAGAGATCATCCCAGTGAAATCCCCCTTCCCTGCCCCTCCCATGCCCTATTATCTCATTTACCCTAAAGGCTCCATGGTACATGGTGGTGAAAATTGCAGCAAACTCTACCACCTCCAGCGAGGAATGGCATACCCTTGGCAGGGCCTTAATCAGACACCCCAACAGGGCCTCTGATATCAGACGCCTCCTGTCGGACTCTTCTCCCTTGACCCGTTGACATCCCAGCATCATTCTTCTGACTAGGTTGCTTTTCCCCAGGTCCCCCAACCTTTTAGGGTGCAAATGGTGCCTATTGCCAATAGATGAACCCCCATGGTTGAGGAGGCCATCTCTTACCTCCAGCTGTCAACAATAAACCTTGCCAGCTGTCCTCAGTTACAGGCCTACTTACCTCGATTCCTAAACTTTCTTGAAAAGCCTGAAAGGCCTTCCAGGATGCCTCATTCACCTTCAAGGTCCTTGGCGCCTAAGAGCTTCGAAATAGGACCTCAGCTCCCTCCAACCAATTTCCACACAAGTTGTGGAACTAATGTTTTTTGCTGTTCTGCATCTGGGGTGATGGCCTAGAAGCATTCCATCTGTAGGTGGAAAAGGCTATCAGCTATGGTGTTCCTTGTCCCTTCAATGTGCCTAGCCCTAAAAGATGGGTTTAGCCTTAATCCCTGTAGTACCAACTGCCACATCACCCTCATTACCATCTCTGACCTCGCTGCCTTCCTGTTCATCACTTCCACTACCGCCTGATTATCACACCAAAAGGTGATTTTTTGGTTTCGCAATACATCCTCCCACACCAGGGTAGCCACCCAAATTGGAAATATTTCTAAAAATGTGATATCCTTCCTCAGCCCCTAGTGAAGCCATCATTCAGGCCAGGGTTCCGACATCCATTTTCCTTTGAAATATGCCCCCATCCCTAATACCCTGCCACGTCAGTGTAGAGTTCCAGGTCCATGTTGAAGACCCAGTCCTCTTGCCAGAAAGTGATACCACTGTACGGGTCCAAGAAATGCTCCCACAACCACAAATCATCCTGCATTCCCTTTTTGATATCCATCCAATGATGTGGCTGGAAGAGCCCCTAGTGGCTTGTGCTAGACAACATGTAAATGCCCATCCCAGAGCTATGGCCCAGCATGCAAATTTCAAGTGTCCCAGCAGCTGCTGCACCATGTGTACAGGTACCCTCCTGCATCCTCTGATGACCGATAACAGCTCCTTCAGCTGCAGGAGTTTGTCTTGTGGTAACCAGAACACCCAGGCAGTTGTGTCGATTTCAACCCTGAGGAACTCAATGTGTTGACTAGGCCCCTCTGTCTTATCAGGTGCCAGAGGCACCCCTAAGGTCTGACACATGAAGCTGAATTGCTCCAACATCTGCTGTATGCCGTGGTGTCCCTCCCCGATCAGCAGAAAATCATCCAAATAATGCAGGACTGACCCATGACCAAATTTGGTCTAGAATACCCATTGCAGCCAGGTGCTGAAGGTTTCAAAGGCTGCACATGCCACTGAGCAACCCATTGGCATGGCTTTATCAAAATAGTATTCATTCCCTATCTAGAAGCCTAGTAAGTCCCAGTCCTCTGGCCATACAGGGAGCAAGCGGAAAGCCACCTCACTGTCTGTCTTTGCCAGCCAGGGTGCCCCCAGTGCCCTGATCAACCTCACTGCCTCATCCAGGGTTGCATATGACACTGTGCTATCCTCCTCACTGATGTAGTCATTAACTGACTCACCCGCTGGGTAGGACAAATGGTAAATCACCCTGAATACTCCTGGCTGTTTCTTGGGAACCAGGCCCAGTGGACAGATCCTGAGGTTGTGCAATGGTGGTTCTGGGAAAGGGCCTGTGACTCGCCCTGCCGCTATCTCCTTGCCAATCTTTTGGCAGAGGAGTTCCTCCCACCTCTTTACCGACTTCAGGTTCTTGGCCCGTGTTGCTACTCATTGTCCCTTATTACAGAGGCTGAACCCTTTCCAGAAGCCCTTTTCAAGTGTCCCTGTTGCCCACTTGTTTGGATACCCCACTAGCCATGCCGACAGGACCTCCCACCTTACCGGGGGTCCTAGCCAAAGTAACATTTCCCCCAACCCCTGTCCCTCTCCCCCTCTCCCTTCCATTCCCCTAGCTAATGGCCTGACCCCACCCTCATTCCCCATGGAATCCCTGTCCCCTGCCAGCCATCCCCCATGCCCCTCACAGACCCAAATGACCTGCCTGAAAGGGCTGGTGGTTGTATGTTGGGTGCCCGGCATTCACTGGATAGTTCCTGCACCTAGATGCTGGGTGACTCCTGCTACATTTTGAGCATGCATGACGAAAATGGCAGTTGGGCCAAGAGCAGTAAGCCCTGTTGAAACCCCAACAGCATTTTTGGGATAGGACGGCTGTCCTGTCCCAATCCCCCTCTACGCCCGCAGGCATGGTCATGGTCTCAAACCAGATATCCGACTGCTGTGTATCCCAATGACTGTCCCCATCCGTCACCATATACGTTCAGAACATCTCATTGTGCTGGATCCAGTTCATGCCTCCCTCATCTTGTAGGTACTGTGAACAATCAGAAAATAGGACAGCAGTGGCCTTGCTAACTCTGTCCTCTTTTCCTGTACTATCACGCTGTAGTGGGTAAAACCCACCATCCATGCATCCCATGTTTTCCCTTTTGTGGCCTTGTCTCCTTCTTTCTTACCCAGAAGCATGACAGCCACAGCCATGTCCTTCTCCCTGACACTCTCCCTTTCTTCATGCCTTTTTAAGCTCTCTTTGGTCGCTAAAGAAAACATGTTGATGAATTTCCCCCTCCAGATCTTCTCTTTTGTTGCCAGAGGGGCATGGTTTCTCAGGTGTACCCCTGAGGTGCCTATGTCCAACCTACTCTGTCCAGGGGCTTCCTGGGCAGTTGGTACAACCTGCCCTACCCCCCTTTCCCTTTCTTGATTTCCCTGAGTACTTTCTCTAGCTGTGCAACCCCATTATCCCCCATGCCCACCAGCATCTGCTCTACATATTCTCTTATGCTCCCTTCAATGTTTTTTTCTGATGTACCTGCTTGGGAGAGGTCTGGAGCCTCAGGCATGGGTGCGGTCACTGTCAAGGGCTGGTTGGGTGGAGGAGTGGGCTGAAGAGGGGCACCCAAATCCCTCTCTGGTGCTGAAGGCAGGGTTGAGGCAGGAGCCGGGATCATCAGTTCGAGGGGCCTATTGAATGAGGGTGCAGCCGGAGGAGGGACCAGGCCCAGAGAGGGAGCAGATCACGGGTCACATGGGATTTCTGGAGCAGACTCCCCGAGTGCCAGCTGCTTACCCCCCCAAGCACCTTTTCCTGGCCCGGCCACACCCCTCTCCTTTCTCTTTCTCCCCCACTTCCCGGATTCTGGCTCTCCCTGCCCATCTTCCATGGCATCCATGATCTTCTTAGCCTGCACCTTCATTTGAGCCCACTGCCTCATGGCTTCCTCTTTGACAGCTTCTTTTGAGGAGCCATCGCTGTGTCTCTGTAAAAACAAAATGCTGTGGGAACACGAAGAACCTGTTAGTTAAATGAGCAGAGAGAAACAGGTGGGGTTGATACAGTTGATCGCCCCTGTGTCTGCCTCCTCATCCCCCAGAGAGTGAGTTTGCTATGCATATCGCTTTGCTAATATTCAATCAGCCAATCATTGCATAGCCTCATTGGGTCAGAATGGTGGAATAGCATAGGAGAACCCCCGCCTAATGAAAAGACTGGTCTTGAACATGATGGGGATGCCTTCCTTAGTAGCCAGCAGGGACAGAACACTGCCCACACATCCCCTGGTTCTGTGAAATAATAGCCCCAACGCCTCTGCCCCTTAATTTCCACTGGCACAAGATACTCAGTACTGGTTGGCTTAAATATAGAACTCTTCATCATTTTTTGTTGGGTTTTTTTCATATTTACTATGTGTGTGTGTGTGTATATATATATATATATATATATATATTTTTTTTTTTTTTGCTTCACCAAACTAGACCATAGTCTGTGTGCATTTTAAATCCAGTCCAAAAATGGTACATGGCTTAATTGCATCTTATACCATGCTGAATGCAGTTCCCCTCAGTCGAGCCCTAAGCCTGTTCCTCCTAATGTGGCAAACTGATAGCTTGTTGTGTATGAATTATCCCACTAAGGCTGTTGCCTCTATGACCTATGGAGTGATGCGGTCTATGGTTCAGTGGATTGGGCCTTAGTCCTTTCCTGTAAATAGGAACAATAAAGTCAGTCTCCTACTATTCTGTTCATTATTTCCAGTTGCACAGACTCTGCACCATGAAGTAAAAGATAATACCAACACAAATGGGCTAAACCTAGCAGTAATCTTGTCCCTGCCTAACATTCGCTATTGGTAGGGAAGGGTGCAGTAGCCAAAAACAATGAAACTCTTCCTGCATAAATCGCCACACAATGACACCAAAAATTCACAAAGGGAACCACACTTGCATCCCCAAAGTTAGAAAAGCACCCGCTTCATTTTTCAAAACCAGCCCTGCCTAACTAGCTAGTCCGTCTGCTCAAAATGGCCACCGCCATGTGGCGCTCACAAAACGGCACCATGTCAGGCTCCAGCCTGACGCAACTCTCAGACCTCCACCTTAAATTGCGCTTTCTGTTCCCTTTGCTTGTTTGTTCTTAGCTAGTACCCACTGAACCAACAAGCAACAGCCTCTCCTATCTTCAACCCCTCCCACTTGTGAAAAAGTTTAAAACTGCTGTTGCTGTATATCTGGGCTCACCAAGAGTGGTTTGGATTAATGCTGCAACTCTACAAAGTAAAGGCGGTGAAAATACCATTTCCTAATAGCTAGAATGGAAAGGAAAACAAACTAACAAACTCCTTGTGTAGCTTTTTAAAACTATCTACACCCACTTCAATGAGGGCATTCCTCACTTCCCTTGTCGTCTACCACCCAGGTCTTTCTAGCTTAGCGGCCTTCCTCCTTACCTGCCACAATTGGAGATGCCTCCTCATCTCTCTGTTACTCGCAGACTCCTGGTCATCCCACGATCAGAAAGGACACGTACTGCAAAAAGCACCAAAGAACCCTGCAGACCCAGGACCACGTGGGTGAGCTCTCCACCAAAAAGGGGAAATAATTCTACTCTCCTCGCAGCAAGTGAAGAACTGTACTGAAGACATGCTACCATTGTGCAGGGTGCACCAGAGATCGTGCTAATGCACACTATTTTTAAAAAGTGGAGTGTAGACTGAATGTGATTGTACAAGGGGCTGGAGCTTCAAGCATGGGCTCAAAAAGCATCCAGCAAATGTAAAAACCAGCAAAAAAAGGGTTTACTGAGGTTGGGTGCCTCTTTTTATTGCCCTCACTCACTCACTCTCTCTCTCTTTCTCTTGGCCAATCCCAGGGCCAATCTACCTTGTGGGTCCACACCTAACCCACTTGTCTGTCACTTGCTCCACCCACTCCCCCTTCCCCCTCCCCTCAGGTTGCCCTGAATGCCTGATTGCCAGCACAATGGGAGGGCTGCCAGGGACAAATCATCTTGCCCTGTTAAGGGGCAAGACCCCTTAGAACAGTCTAGTGGAAATGTTTTCTTCTAGGTCAGCTCCTCCTCATCTAAGTCTGCATCAGTAGCAGTAATCAAAATGAATATTAGTATTTGACAAAGTGAAGGTAAATTATTACAGACAAATCTGCCATAATTAGATCATTCATAAATCTGCCATAATTAGCCCATGTGTAAGAATCAAAATGAACTTACTATTAATATTGAACTAGAATGTTAATCATGAAAAATTATTCCACTGATGAGCATCTAATCTATGATATTATTGCTTCTTCTAGGTAATCAAAAAACTTTACAGATAATAGTCATAAAAATGCAGTATTTCACTATATGTTGAGGAATACATTCTACACTCTATGCAAGAAACATAAATCAGATTTTAGAGTAGCTCTTAAAATTTTCCATCTTCTCCAGAATGTGGAACACATCTTGCATATATTTTCATTTTCCATTGAAAACAACATGTACAATTGTGCACTATTTCTATGATACTCAGATAAAATTGTTCACCCATAAGTCTGTCTCCTTAACAAACCTGGGGCAAATGAATATTATATGTAACAGATCATTTTGTTCCCCCATACCACATTTACAAAAAGAGGATTGGACTCCCTGGCATTTTTTGTATAATTGGTAAGGATTAAACAGTTCAATTTATACTGCATAATAAGAAGTCTTTCCCTTTATCGTATATTTTATAGAGACATCTTTCCTTCCCCAAAACATTTTAATATCTTTGTATGCAACATGGATTTTGGAAATATGGATCTTAATGATATCTTGTTGGGCAGCGATATATTTGCACCTTTGCCTTACATATTCTACAATATAAATATGAAGATATCTGTTATTTCAGTCAAAACAAAATCAAGACCCATAAAGAGGTTTTTATGAATTCCATATATGTCAGAGAAAAGCCCTGCAATGAGTAGGCAACTTGTTCCTCAAAACACTGGGAAAGCGCTCCTTGCAAAGTGTTTGTAAATCCATTATATAAATAATAATCTTGGCTAGTATAAATGATTCCATAGAACACTGGCCAATTTCACATCTCAAGACATGTGAAAAGATTAGGGATGGGCTGAATATTCTATTCATATTTGCTTCATATATGAATAGTGATCCCCCCACTGTATTCGTATTCAGTCGAATAGTATCTTTTTTTTAAATACGAATACCTAACAGTAATTATGCTGCTGTGGTTGCTGTATCTTTAAAAATCACAAAACTTGCCTTGCATGTCAGCATGAATGCTGATTGGTCTGTCTGCCTCATAGAAGGCTGCATTGTGTTGTTGCATGGTATGGCATCCTGTAACTTCTCTTGTGGTGTTCTGAACTCTGAGCCCCAGTTACAAGAAAATGAGCGAGAAAAAGAGAAGCCTAGTTTGGGAATTTTTTATTGTCAGCAAAGACAACACTGCAAAAGCTGAGTGTCTCATCTGCAAAACTAGTATTTCTCAAGGCAACCAAACATCAGGTTTCACCACCACTGCAATGATGAACCATGTGCAGGTGAATTGTGCCGAAGTGTATAAAGAAAAAAGAGAGCATCTTGATGCTGGACAGGTGGAAAAGTTCAGTGTATTAGTGGTGGTAAAACAAAGCAGCCCACACTTGAGGATTGTATTGCTAGAAAGTTACTTTGGACCAACGAGACACCCGAGGTTATCAGAATACCTTACTCAGTTGCAGAAATGCTCACCCTGGATATGCAACCCTTCTCTATCATGGAGGACACCGGATTCATCAATCTGGTTAAAGTTTTGGAGCCACGATACAAACTGCCATCACATGAGCACCTATCACAAACTATCATTCCTGATATGTATGACTGTGTGTGTAAATTTCAGCTTTATTGTTGAACACTGAGACTGAGCCCATGTCATTTACAGAAGACATGTGGACACAGGAAAATACAACGGAGCCATTTGGTCTCAGGGAAAGCATACAGCAACAGCTACTGCATTGATGAAAATGTTTGAGAACTGGGGCATAAAAAAGAAACCTGCCTTGTATGCTTAGGGATAGTGGAGCAATCATGAAAAATGTTTTTTCTGAACTTTGTATATATAGTCTTGGGTGTTTTGCTCGCACTCTGCAGCTGTGTCTCCATGATGCCTTGTTGAGCCAATGCTCTGTAGCTGATCTGATAACAAACAGCATAAAACTAGTTGGACATTTCAGACACTCAGCATCTGCTGTTTGTAAGCTTCACAGTATTCAGAAAGAACTGGGACTGCCTAGCGCACAGTTAACACAAGACTTTATAATATAACTGGGGGTATAACTGGGTATAGTCATATCAGATGACCTAAAGGTGGGTAAGCAATGTGAAAAGTCGGTAAGGAGAGCCAAGGGGATACTGGGATGCATAGGAAGGGGCATCACAAGTAGAAAAAGGGAAGTTGTTATCCCTCTGTACAGACAGTTGGTGAGACCCCATCTGGAGTACTGCGTGCAGTTTTGGAGACCTCATCTACGCAAGGACATAGACAGGATGGAAGCAGTCCAGAGGAGGGCAACTAAAATGGTGCAGGGTCTGCAGCAGAAGCCATATGAAGAGAGACTGAGAGAGCTTAATATGTATACTCTTGATGAAAGGAGGGACAGGGGGGACATGATAGAAACGTTCAAGTACCTCAAGGGAATCAACAAAGTCCAGGAGGGTAGCATCTTTCAGAAAAAGAGATGTGTAAGAACAAGGGGGCACAATTTAAAGATAGAGGGGGGATGGCTCAGGGGTAATGTGAGGAAATTTTTTTTCATGAGAGAGTGGTGGATACGTGGAACAGCCTTCCTGAGGAGGTCGTTGGGTCTAAAACAGTGGGGGAATTCAAACATGCATGGGACAGACACAAGGCAATTATAGTTGGAGGTTGCAGGAAGTAGGCTGTTGGTTAACTAGAATCTGCAGCTTAACCAGTAGGTAGGGAAATGGGCAGACTGGGTGGGCCAAGTGGTCTTTATCTGCCGTCAAAGTCTATGTTTCTGTTTCTATGTAACAAGGTGGAACTCCATGTATTATGTGTTATGCCATCTGATAGAGCAGAAACAGGCTTTGAATGTCTATTGTGCTGAGGAATCCACTGTGGCCTTGCTTACACCTATGCAGTGGTCTATAGCAGAAATTGTTATTACCATCCTTGAACCATTTGAATAGCTAACAAGAGAGAGATTAGCACAGACACTGCTTGCATTTCAGTTGTGCTTCCTGCAGTGAGGGCTCTCAAAATGTACCTGACCACAGGAACGAGTGGCAAGGGTATAAAAACTATGAAAGCACAAATTCTTGAATCCCTGTCATCACAATTCAGCCATGTGGAGAGAGAGCAAGGGTATGCTGTTTCCTGTGTGCTGGATCCACGTTTTAAACTGTACCCTTTCAGTTCAGATGCCAATCATTGTGACGCCAAAGCTTCCACACAAAGCATTGCTGAACAAAACATGCTAAAAAAAGCTATAACTGATGTTAAGGTGGAGAAAACAAAATCAGACATCTTAGAGCCACCATTAAAAAAATGGACACAGGAACTTTGTGGAGTTGTTGGGACAAAATTGTTGAGGACTCACAATCCACAGCAGCATCAACAGCAATGGATACTGAACTGACCTTACACCTATCACAGCCTTGCATTTCATGAGAAAATAACCTTGTGGAGTGGTGGAAGCAAAACTGTGTCCATTTGCCAAATCTTGCAGCTACAGCCAACATTCTTTCTTTCACCACCACCAAGCAGTGTCCCATCAGAAAGACTCTGTAGCATAGCAGGGGACATATATACAGATCCCAGATGCAGGCTACTGCCATAGAATGTTGAGAGACTTATTTTCCTGAAATGTAATTTGTCAATGATGGGGCATAAGTATTAACTACATGTTGCTGATTTAGAAAATGCCTCTTTGCACAGTACTATGATTAATGTTTTCCTTATGTACATGGGGTCATAAGGTCACAAGATATTACAGCACAGCAATATACTGCACTGCCAATACAGTGCGCTATATTGCCAACTTGAGTACTGCATGTCTTGCAGGGGCCTGCACCCCCGCACCAGGGAACTGCGCCCCCCCCAACCCTCCCAACTTTAATAACCAACTCTGGGAGGGGTCAACACTTAAAATCTCACAAAGTGTGAAAAATAAAAAGAATTCATGCATCTTGGACCAGGAGTCGAAACCCTATCCACAGACACACTGCCTCCCTTGCAGCCTGTGGCTCATCCTGTCGAGCCATGGCAGCTGCTCCCTGGCCCCTCCTCCCAGCAGAGGTCTTATCCTCTGCCTTGGAACAGTGAGAGGGTGTATTACCATGCATGCACCCTTTTGTGGGTTTGTACCTGCTCACTCTTACCGACCGCGCTGTTTGTGTTGCACAGTTTTGAGCTACGTGGCAGAGGGTGCGAGATAATGACCCAGTAGGTTTCTTGTGCTGCTATGAAACTGCCATTTGCATTTGCACTTTATGTTCTGTAAGCTGCTCTGGTGCTGCTCCAAAAATGCCTATTTTGCACAGTACTGCTATTTATTGTCCCTTTACTGTCCATGATGGTACTGCTACATATAATGTGGTTCTTATAATGCACAGTATGACCTAATTTTGTTTTTAAGACCCAGATGAAATAAAGGAAAACTGAAAATGAAAAAAAGATAAAAATGTAAACAATAAACATAAAACATTTAATAATATATTTGGTCTCAGTGTGGTTGATTGTTATTGTTACTATATTCACTATTTGTATTCGTATTCATATTCATTATTCATCGAATACCATTTTGTACTATTCACTATTCAACTGAATAATAAAAAATGGTATTCGTCCCATCCATAGAAAAGATACAGTTCAGGACACCTAATAAATAACAATATAATTTCTTACTGTAATATGATTTTTGAGTGGGGGTAGTCATATCAGATGTCCTAAAGGTAGGCAAGCAATGTGAGAAGACAGTAAGGAGGGCTGAGGGATAATGGGATGCATAGGGAGAGGCATCACCAGTGAAAAACAGGAAGTTGTTATCCCTCTGTACAGACAGTTGGTGAGACCCCATCTGGAGTACAGCACGCAGTTCTGGAGACCCCATCTCTGCAAGGACATAGACAGGATGGAGGCAGTCCAGAGTTTTCCCCTCCCTCTAGGTACATGTAACTAAACCCAGGTCACCCCTGAAAAAGGGACCACAAGGTTCCAGTGGGCCTACCCAGTTACCAAAATTTAAATAAATAAATAAATAAATAACTAGAATGGTGCAGGGTCTGCACCAGAAGCCATACCAAGAGAGACTAAAGGAGCTTAGTATGTATGCCTTCGAGGAAAGGAGGAAGGGGGGGACGTGACAGAAACTTTCAAGTACCTCAAGGGAATCAACAGAATCCAACAGGGTAGCATCTTTCGGAAAAACAGATGTGCAGGAACAAGGGGGATACAATTTAAAGATGGGGGGGATGGCTCAGGGGCAATGTTAGGAAGTATTTTTTTACAGAGAGGGTGGTGGACACATTGCACAGCCTTCCTATGGAGGTAGCGGGGTCTGCTCCTCCAGGCTGGAGAGCGGCTCTGACCAAGCCGTCGCTCATGCTCCCACCACCCAAATCTACACCTCTGTAAGCAGAGCCCTGACCTTGGGTGCTCCCTCCTTTGCCACAGGACCCAAGGCTCCTCCAGGCCGGTGACTGGCTCTGATCAAGCCATCACTCACACTCTCACCAGCTGAAGAAATACCGCTGTAAGAGGAGCTCTGACCTCAGCCGCTTTCTCCTTGCTCCAGGACCCAACGCTTCTCCAGGCTGGTGAGCAGCTCCAACCAAGCTGCCACTCATGCTCCCAACAGTCAAAGCTACACCACTGTAAGTCGAGCCCCAACAACGGGCACTCCCTCCTCTCCCCAGGACCCACTGCTCCTCCAGGCCAGCAAGAGGCTCTGACCAAGACATCGCTCATGCCCCCACCAGCCGAAGCTACACCGCTGTAAGGTACGCTGAAAAACAACCAATCATAATCTGGCGCTTTTCTCCTGCACCCTCCTGATTAGCTACCCTCATCTTTGAACCTTTTCCTTGCACAGTCTGGACTGAAGCTTTGGCTGCTCCTTAAGCTGCGTTTTTATGCTCAGCTTCTAATTTAAAACTGCTTCTGCTAATTTTGTGGCTAATTGCTTCTTTGAAATTTGGGGCTAACCCACTGGCTTTCACTGTGCAGTGTTTAATTATTTCTGCACAGGAGAGCCGGTGGTCTGCTGGTACAGTGCTCACTTTAAACAGCAAACAATTGTACAACACTGTTTACCTCCCACCGGCACTTTGCACCAGCTCCCCACCCTCCCCCACCTCACCCACCCTGGGTGGACCCTTACTTTTATAGCCACTGTTAGATCAGATGACAAAGTGCCCACTTTCCCATTGGTCCCTTATCTTCAATTACCACTAGAGGCGCTTGCTCCTTGCAGACATGGTCTACTCAGTAACCTCTCTGCCACACTAGTTGGAGCTCTCTTCTGGAGACACCTAAAGGCAAGACCGCAATTCTCTGTCCTGATTTACCTCTGCTGACTCTTATCTGGGCTTCAAAATGACAGGAGGAGCTACCTGTCCTATGAACCATCCTAAATACCTTGTTATCTTGACTATCTTAACTCTCCTTCTCTACTTAGGTGAAAATAAAATATACAATGCTGACCCGATGTGCCACTACACCCTGCCATCTTTGGATGACTTTCACTTCTCTAATCTCTTACTCCTCCAAGAACCTACCTCTCGACTCAACATCTCTTCTAAAAATCAAGTGCATAACTTACCATAGAATGTATGCTCTGAGATAATTTTTTACTCTGTTGCGTCGCACTTTCACCTTTCTACCACTGGAAACAATGGTTCTTTCTACTACTGGTTATCTTACGGTCCGGCGAAATTGAAACAAATCCTGGCCCTACCATCCATGTCTCACACTTGGATATGATACAAAATAATGCCAAAGTTCTCCTTATCGCCCACCACAGCATTAGAAGTCTTGAGCTCAACATTGACAAACTAAAGGCATGGGTCTCCTACAAAACTAATATATTGTGCCTGTTTGAAACATGGCTAAAACCCACTATCCCTGATGCACGTTGTTCCATTCCCTCCGACAACCTCCTCAAGAGAGATAGAAATACTACTAAGAGAAGAGGTGGCAATGTTATCTATTACAAGAATTACTTGCACCTCATAGTCCTAAATGCTGGTCCCTCTGTGCAATGCCAGTCTCTTCATACCTTCCTTACCCGTGGAGATAAAAAAATTGCATGTCATATGTGCTTACAATCCCCCAAACAGTGGTTCTGCTGGTCTTGACGAGCTACTATTCCACACGTCACTGCTCTTGGGTTAAAATGAAATACTCATATGCTGGCCAGGTGGCACTGAGGGCTGAAGCACCGATTGTCTTACCTTGCACTACACCGGTGACCCGTGTTTGGGACCGAGCACAGGTCACTGGAGGTTGGTAAGGGCGGAGAGGGATCAAGTATCCAATGGACTGCTCTCCCTCTCCGGGGAGGGGGGATTCCAGCTGTCAGTGTCAGACACTGATGCTGCAAGCAAGCAACTGAGTGGGGCATATGCCTCGAGGAGCACATGTGGACATGTGCACACTCCCTCCCCGATGTCATTGCACACCCTACTGTCAGGGAGAAAATGAGAAAATACAGTCCCAGGTCAGCTTGATGAGGCAGCCACCCACCGAAGGCCCCAACCCTGAATGGTGCTCCCTGAACTGGATCTTGTTTGAGGTGAGTAGAGCTTGGGAAGGCTCCTCACTGCCCAGTCACATGGGGTAAGCCATGAGGAAGAGGGGTAGCAGCCTTATGTCAGGGTACAGGGCTGGATGGGTGGCTGGGATGGATGCCAACCTGGGACCCAGGGGGAAGAAAGACAGTAAAAAAAAAATTAAATACTCATATTGGGGGACATAAACATCAACTGGCAGGGGAAATACCAGACCACCTCACTCTACAAAATCCAGAGTTATAACATGCATCAAATGATTACTGAACCCACTAGGTTCATGTCCCGTTCTGACTCCTGCACCCTTATTGATTGTGTGCTAACGAACCGCACTGAACATATCCTATCTGCCTTCGTCTTGCTGATGCTATTACTGACCACCACTCTACCTTCTGCACCTGGGGTTTAGTGCACCTCCCCAGCTAAAAAGCCACATTTTATCACCATTTGCAACTTTGCCAATCTGAATCATGAATGCTTTCTTCAGAACATGGACAATATTGACTGGTCCAGACTATATGAGGCACAGGACGTGAAAACTGCTCTGGATATCGTCATTGCAAATTTTACAGCACTACAAGATCTACACTCCCCTCAGATAACAAGCCGAGTTAAAGGGACTCCTACCAGATGGCTAAAAAAACAGCTGGTGACTAAAATAAAAGAGAGAGACAAAGCTGGAGTCCTATCAAGTCCTCTGGTCTGTAGAAGGACTGCAATACCTATAGAATGATAAGAAATACCTGCAAAAAGTACATTAGGGCTGCTAAAAGCCACTATTGCAAAAATCTGCTCACCAATGCATCAGGTGACCCAAAAAGTTTCTGGTCCCACTTAAAGTTTTTCCTGGGATCCTCCCATTCCCCTACACCTAATGACATGGTACTTAATGGAGCCCACTGCAACAATCAGCAAACCATCGCCATTTTCTTTAATAATCAATTTACTGATCTAGCAAGATACACATCCTCCTTCACTGCCACTAATACAATGGACCCATTAGCTCCACTTGGTTGTGGACTGATCATCCCCCCCCCACACTTTCACTTTAAGGCTATCACTCAAAAATAGATAATTAAACTTCTTAGAATGATCTCAGATAGCACTGCCACTGGATCAGATGGCATTGAACCCAGGCTGCCAAGAATTGCTGCCCCTATTATTGCCACTCCAATTGCAAGAATCTTTACACTCTCTCTGAGGCAGAGCATGATCCCTGACACATGGAAAATAGCGCAAGTCACCCTGTCTTTAAAAAAAGCTACCCCAAAGACCCCTCCAACTACAGGCCCATAGCCATCCTGTCAGTACTTAGCAAATTATTACAGAAACCAATTGCCATACAAACCATCAAATTCCTCCTAAAGCTCAACCTCTTAACAGCTGCTCAGCACGGCATTCACAAAGGTCACAGCACCCCAACAGCTCTAAAAGTTACTACAGACACCCTCACTGCTATGGACTCTGGTCAACTAACGGAGGTGGTTTTCATAAACATGACAAAAGCTTTTGACATGGTAAACCACTCACTACTCCTTGACACCCTCCACACTATGGGCTTTGCAACAAATGTAGTAAAATGGTTCATCAGTTGCTTGTCAAACAGGATCCAAACTGTCAAATTCAGTAATACCTTATCCTATCACCAGTCAGTGAATGTTGGAATTCCACATGGCTCCATCATTGGGCCACTTCTCTTCTCCGTTTTTATAAATAGCATTGCTTCCAGTCTCCTGGATACCTCCTCTCTATGCAGATGACATAGTCCTATATGCAACTATGAAAAATGTAGCTGGTATCAACCTAAGGCTCTCCTATGACTTCCAGCGCACACAATTCTGGCTTTGTGACCATAAACTGGTACTTAATGAAGGAAAAACACAGGCCAGGCTTTTTGATACCGTCCCTAAACTTAAAACATGCAAAGAAAAGTTTAAGGTCTCCGGCTTAGATGGGTCACAATTAATCTCAGTAACTATGTTTAAATACCTAGGGGTTACCCTCGACCAATCCTTAAACTTTGATCTTCACATACAAAATGCTTACAAATCAGTCAACTCCAAGCTAGGCTTAGCATACCAAACTAGCTATGCACTCAGCCCCACAGCAAGAGTGGCCATAGCACAGGGCATACTCCTGCCTACCCTGACTTATGGAGTGGCTATGTATGCTTCCCTACCTAAGTCAGATCTCCACAGGTGGAATGCCACCTATAACAACACATGCTGATTTGCCTCAACCTCCCACAGGATGAAACACCACTGTCTTCTCTACTCTTATCTGAAGTGGTTATCCCCTTATGCTACCAGGCTATACTTCCTTAGCTCTACCATCGAGAGCATTCTGAGGTCTCATACGCCCTTGATCCTGGCTGAGCTTCTAACCTTCTAGTCTTCCAGTTACAGTCTGTGCTCAGCAGACAAATTCCTTCTATGTGTCCCAAAATGCAACACCAGTAAAGGGTCTAGAGCATTCACTCACTATGCCCCCCAGCAATGGAACCTACTCCCCCTAGACATATGGCTAGCTCCCACACACACTGGTTTCAAAAAAGTGCTCCATCTGCACCTTAGTTCTTCCAACCAGTGCATCTGCCTTAAACCTCTCTAATACCTGGTTCCCCTGTCAGCATTCAACTACCTGACTGGTGCTGATCACCATTCCCTGCCATGCTCTTACCTCCTACCCCTTAGATCATGCCAATCTTTTCCCTGTGCCAGCTCTTATCCCTCCCTACCCCTACAGTCCTCTCCCTCCTATTCCCTGCATCCTATCCTTCCTGCACTTATCACTTATTGTCCCCGCTTCCTGCCTGGATTTGCTTATCTGTACTCCATCTGATGAATTTTGTTTTCCCACTTCCTGGTCTAATGCTTCTGGTATGCCTCCAAGATAGTTGATTGATCATTTGCTGTGCTGAGCCATAACGTTCAGTCCTGATATTGAAAATGCAAATGCTCCTATGTCCTTGTTCCAAACACCATGTGTTTTCCACAGTTCCTCACAATGATGTAACCCTTCTTGTCTTGTACCTTGATACAGTTAATAATGTTGTTACTCAAGCAGTGCTGTTAAAGTCATCCTATTAGTCTCCTGATGTTACCTGCTGTTTGTTATACTGTCTGAAATTTTAGTAATTCATGCCTTGTTTTTTTTAAAATCACCTTATTAATGTATCCTGATGTTACCTGCTGTTTGTCATACCTGAATCATTTTTCTTAACCTGTAACCTCCCAGGTCGTGCCTGAAAATAGTCATCTCTATGGCTAATGCACCTACCTGGTCAACAAAAACTAAATAAAATAAAAAATTGTGGGGAAATTCAAGTATGCATGGGATAGACACAAGGCAATTCTAGTGGGGGTAGGAGGAAGTAGGCTATTGGTTAACTAGGATCTGCAGTTTATCCAATAGGTAGGGAAATGGGCAGACTGGGTGGGTCAAGCAGTCCTTATCTGCCATCAGAGTCTATGTTTCTATGTTTCCATTGCTGAGCTATTTAAAAGACCCCATATTTAAGTTGTGTATAAGATCACAGTAGCAATTTTTGCATTCATGACTGTTAAAGAGCCCTATACTGAACACCCACCATAGTTTCCAATAAAGCTCTTCACGCCTATTATGGAAGGTAGTAATTTAAGTTTAATATGTGTGTTCCAAGTTGTCTTTGTCATAAATCACATTCCTAGATAATTATAAGTAACTGTATTGAGTCTAGATTGTTTTAACTATACAGTATGTTTCTTGAAAGGAGATGAGTAAAAAACTACCATCTGTGTCTTTTCTAAGATGTTAACTACCATTTAATTCTTCAAAATGATTTAATTTCCTCTGTAAGCCCAGGAATTGAATTGAAATTAATATGTTATCATCTGCATAAGCAAGAAGTGAAATGGATTTATAAAACAACTTCGGAGAATGGTAATCTTGAATGTACAACTGTTCAGTTATACTATTTATGTATATGTTGAAAAGGAGTTGAGCCACAATACAGCCCTGACTCCAAGATTAGTTCTAATTGGGGTCATGAGTTCACCCTTTGGATTACATTGGACCATGCACCAGGTATTTCCATGAAGTCTGATCAAAAGGGCCAATAAATACTTATATGTGTGCTATTCTGCTAGGATAGTCCCTAAAGCTCTTTGACTTATGCTGTCAAATGTCACCTTAAAATCTATAAAACAGCAAAAAAAGTCTACCTTTTTTGATTGAGACATATTTAGTAATGAGACGATGAAGATCCTGCAGTGCTGTATTGTGGAATTACCCATCTGAACCTATTTTGTACCTCATTTAGGATTTTATTTCCTTCTGTCCATAATTGCATTCCAGTTAGTATTGTTAAGACAAATATTTTTTTGTGTTTCATCAATAAGATTTATTGGACGATACACCTGTGGATCATTCAGTCATCCATTTCTATGAATAGGGTAAACGAGATTTCCTTTCCAAGAGTGAGAAAAAATGTTATATTGTATCATGAAGTTATACACATACTGTAAAAGCGAGATCCACTAGTCTGGGAAATGTTTGAGTACATCACTCAATATTCTATCTGGACTTCATGCTTTGTCAGATTTTGTAACTGCTAATGCATACAATACCTCATCTTTAGTGATAATGAGGGGGTTATGCCATGTTTAGATGCCTGGGCATTAGATAAATTTTCTTTCATAGAAGGACATAATTCCTCTTCCATACTGTAATGTACTTTAACAAAATGATCCTACCACTGCTTAGGTTTGATATAAGAACTACTGAAACTGGATATATATTAGTGCCCTTTGCCACTAAACGCTGAAATTTGTTTGAATTTTTTGCTATAACAGCATTCTTCAACTGAAGCCAAAGTATAGACTGAAATGTTATTTTTTCTTCTCTTAGAATGTTGTTATACACTTTCCTGTGCTTATTTAATACAGCTAAATTAGAATTTATTTTAGATCTTTTTTTTTAGTCAGTCTGACATATTTATTTAAGGTTTTTTTTCCCTTCTTATATCTTGAATTAAACCACTCTTCACATTATGAATTAAGGGGGTGGTTCACATAAGACATTGGGGCAAGGAAAGCAATCAGTTTATCTAATGGCGTTGAAATTCAGCTGTGGTTGTGGAATTAGTTGATGTGTCCCAAAATAAGTTATGGTCAGAGAACCAAGGTTTTTATTCCATATCTTTCAGGTTGTCAAAAGTCTATTTTATTTTCTTTAAATTGATTATACTAAAGGAAATTGAATTATATTGAATTATATGTTAAACTTTCTGATACTGAGGACTTGTAATCCAACACAATTTTTATTGGAAAATGTGAAGATTCTGGCCATACTAGCACTTCTGAGTCTATGATTTTATCAACTGCACTAATATTAGATACACACAAGTCTACTTGAGAAGTCCCTTTTAAGAAAACAAATGCATAGTGACTTTCACTATCACCGTTTGCATCATTATGTATTACAACAAGGTTTAAGGTAGCTCTGCTAGTAATGTATCAAGCAATGCTTCATTTTGTTTAAGATCAAAGTATTTCCTTTCTTTAGTGTGTAATGGGTTATAAGTACCTATTTCAGTTGCCAACGAATTCATGATTTCACCAGAATTTCACTGGTGAAATTTAATTTTGTGGCATCTCTAAGTTAGATACAGATCTGCATCAGAGACAGTATCCATAATTTAATTTAAAGTTTTAGAGAAATGTGTCCAAATTTCAGTATAATTTTTCTGTGAGTTTATTGGTGGCAGATATACATTTATAAGTATTACCTTATAGCTGTTGCATTTTAATCTAATTGGTAAAATATAGTCTGAGACATAACTCAGTTGTTCAATCTCTACATTTTGTTGTAACATAACTGCAGTCCATAGCCCCATTTGTTATCTACTGCTCTTTGGATTCCTTAACAATCTATTTATGCAAATATTATATCGTTGGAGAGCTGGTGTTTCTTTGGACCACCAAGGCACCTGGAGCATGACTACATCAAAAGTTTGCATAAAAGGTATACACTGATTGTCCATGATTTTATTATGAAGACCACCAATATTCCATGACAGAATTTTCAAATTATGAGAATTAAGAAGCACATTTTTTTATCAGATGGTACATCTGATGGTCATCTGTTCAGACAGGATCCCAGCATTTGATAGCAATTAGCAGTAGGTAACACATAATTTGGCAATGGCGTCTCATTCAAATGGGGGTCCTGAGTGGTTTCTTGTGATGTGTATAGAATATTTTTATGGTCAGTAATACTTTATCAAGATCAACCAAGTTTAATCCCTTCCTATCCAATAAGTCCACTTTCTCTACTATTTTAAGAGCAAGATCCACATCTCTAAAAAGGTTAGTAGTCAGAGGGAATTATTATAAGATGGAGCAAGTTGAACTCTTTGCACTTCATTCATATTCACTTCCAGCTGTAAAACTCAAGTTAAAACTTGCAGATCACAGTTTTGGATTTTCCTGACTACTCAGGTTGAGGAACATGCCAGCCAAGAAGTGTTAATGTTTTCTATTGTTGATTAGGGCTATAATTCTCTGATTGATGCTTATTTTTTGGTAGGTACAGGAATGTTCTGTGAATAAATGGTAGGCCCCTGTACAACACCGTATTAACTACATGATTTTGTATTTTAAAGTGATGCATCTTCATCAGGAATATAGAGGGAATTAATTTTGTATCTCTGAGAGAATAAATAAGCACTCTTTTCCCAGAATGTAAGGCCATTACCTTCTAATTTGACAGACAATTAAATATTAGATATTTGGTTAGTCTTTGCCTATGCTAGCCTGTTTACACAAAAAAAAATAGCATAGAAGTATCTAATCATAACAGGTATTTCACCTTTCTTTGAAGTGTAGTTTCAGATTCATGAGCACTCCATGTGATTGCATGCACTAAAAAGGAGACATTTGTAAGATGTAGTCTCAGTGACTGTTGGTAACAACTGACATAAGTCTTTCAGTATTATGGGATAGTCAAGAATGATGTCTGATCAAGCCATCAGTGGTGAAGAGCACTGAGGCACCATGGGTGCCATACCTTATCACATGCTGGTGACCCAAGTTTGGGAATGGAAGTAGGTTGCTCAGGGGTTGGCCATTAGAGGGAGGATTGAACATCCTTAGGACTGCTCTCCTCCCTCTGGCAGGGAGGATTTCATGACTCACCACTTGACTGCCACCTGCAGGAACTCAGGTGATGGTGCATGTGAGTGATCATGTGGGAAGAACCCACGTTCAGACCACCAGGGGCATTTCCACAGAGCTGGACCTCGCACAACATGCTCATTGCATGTCCATGGTATCAAGGGAGAAAAGCAGGAGAAAAACATGGAGGAAAGGCTCCATGAAGCCCTGCTCTTCATGCTGTTGGCCTGCTCAGTCTCTCTGGGTCTGGGGACAGTCTGGATCTGTGTCTGAGGCAGAGGACAGTCCTCCCTCCCTTGGCCCTCTGTGGGAGGCAATCCATGGGAGATAAGGTCCTCTGACTCTCAAGGAGACTGGAGTCTATGGTGACTGAAAGGCAGAGGGCTACATAAGCCACCCATCACTGCAAAGGAGCATAAACACATCTATAGAAAAAGAATGATGCCCAATCCATTTAAAGAATCCTGCAGATTCCAAAGACCCATATCATATTGTAAGGACTGTGTGAAAATCAAAACATGTTGTTTTTCTTTTGTTCTAAGCACTTTCAAAATAATATTATTATTGTCATGTAGTTTGAATAGAGAAATGACCTTTTTAGCAACATGTCTGGCCTTGTTTTCCATTTCTTTCATTCCTTGTAGAATAAATAAAGCTAGCTGCTCTAAAGGGTTAAAAGAGTCTGGCAATGGTATTTGAACTGCAAAAATATCTATTTGATTGTTGAGTTTGTATTTCTGTACCATCCAAAAAGTTTTCAGTTTCCTTTTTGTAATCTATCCTGAAGTGGTCAAACTGGAGTTTTCTACTCTCTGCCTCTATGTTAGATACAGTCACTTTCTGGGAATGTTGATTTTGATTTCTTTTTTATTATTTGTTTCTCCTTTGCTCATTTTATTCTTTGAGATTTTTTTTTTTGCTCTTCTTTCCCCCCTCTCTTATATATCTCGTTCTCATCCTGAGTTACAGTAAGGTGAATTACTTCCTGGGCTGGCAGTATAGCCTAGAGGTAAGAGGAACAAGGTGTGAACGAGCTTGATACATCCAGCAGACCAGACCTGAGTTTGATTCTCACAACCTCCACTTGCAGCCTGTGTGACTGAGCAAGTCACTTAACCACCCGTGCTCCCAGGTCACCCCTGAAAACAAGCACTTGTGCCTAGTGGACCTTACCCAGTTACCAAAGACTAAAATAAAATTAAAATAAAATAAATTCCTCCCAGTGGGGGGGGGTCACTTAAACACTTTTATTAGCTTTCTTAGTTCCCAATGCTATTTCGTTTATATGAATGAACCCTTTTCATCCTCTATGTAATTTATCCTAAAATTATTCTGTAACAAGTGCTTACTCATAAATACAGGTTACTCACCTGTAACAGGAGTTCTAGGAATGGTATATGTTGTTCATCCACACTGTCTGGCAGGTATCCATGCCGCTTTAAATCTTGCCGGACGGTCTTCAAGCTGGCTCCTCCCACCCACCCGGTGGTAAAACTCTCGGCTCCACCCCATGACGCCAGATCTGGCCCACTGGCTTTTCCGCAGGTGAGCGGTCAAGACGGGAGGTCGGTTGGTCGCGGTGGATGAACAACATATACCATTCCTAGAACTCCTGTTACAGGTGAGCAACCTGTATTTCTAGGGACATGGATATGTTGTTCATCCACACTGTCTGGCAGACTCTAGCAGTTCTCTGGGAGGAGGAGGCAAGGCACACACCCCCGATACTTACTTGGGAAAGAGAGACTGGAGAACCGAGGCCCCAAAACCAGCATCCCGGCGTGACTCAAGGTCGATGTGGTAATGGGTGATGAAGGTGTGTGCTGACTTCCAGGTAGAAGCCCTGCATATTTCCTGAATAGGGACATCCCTGGAAGCAGCCACCAATGCAGCAGTATGGCGGGTAGAATGAGCTCTTATCCCTCTGGGAGGCTCCATGCCCGCCAACTTATAGCAGAGATCTATGCAGGAGGTGACCCACCTGCCTATCATCCGCTTGGCTGCAGGTCTGCCAGATGCGGCTTCAGCGTAGGTGACAAACAGCTGGCGAACCTCTCCCAATTTCCAGCCATGCGCTCCTTATAGTAAGCGAGCGCCCTTCTAGGGTTCAAAGTATGGAGCCTATATTCGGCCTCCGAGGTGTGATTGGGGTAGAACACCGGCAGAGTCAACTCCTGGTTAAGATGAAACTCCGACACCACCTTTGGAAGGAATTTCGGGTGGGGGCGCAGGACAACCTTGTCCCTGTGGAAGACCGGGTAAGGAGACTTGATGCAGAGCGCCTGGAGCTCTCCCATCCTTCTGGCTGACGTGATAGCCACCAAGAAGGCAGTCTTCCATGACAGGTGAGAGAGTTCACACCTGTGCATTGGTTCGAATGGCTTGCCCATGAGCTTTGCCAGTACCAGCAGTAGATCCCACGGAGCTGAGGTTCTCTTAACGGAGGGAAATGTGATCAAGGCCTTGAAAAGCACCAGACCACCTTCTCCTGCACCACCGACTGCTTCCCAGCCCGCGCCCGGTAAGCAGAGATGGCTGCCAGGTGCACCTTAAGGGTCGTCGACCTAAGCCCTTGCTGAGAAAGGGACCACAGGTAGTCCAATATGCTCACCAAGGAACAGGAGGAAGGGTCCAGGCCCTTGCCCTGACACCAAATGGAAAACCTTTTCCATTTGAAGGCATAGCATTTTCTGGTCAACTCCTTACGGGATGCCTCAACTACGTTGAGGACCTCATTGGAAAGACCCAAGGCCTGGAACTCTAGTCACTCAGAAACCAGGCCGTCAGGTGCAGAGATTGAAGGTCCGGATGGAATACCTTCCCCTGATTGACTGAGAGCAGGTCCGGGTGAGCTGGAAGCTGCCTCGGAAGCCTGGAGCTGAGGCTGAGGAGATCTGGGTACCAGTACTGGCGGGGCCAGTTTGGGGCTATCAGAATCACCTGTGCCTTGTCCCTCCTTGCTTTGAGCAGCACCTTGTGCATCAAGGGAATGGGGAAAGGCGTAGAAGAGGCCCGGGGTCCACGGCCTCGAGAAGGCATCCCCCTGCAGAGATCCCTGCTGAGGGGGGTGGGCATGGAACAGCCTCAACTTCGCATTCTCCCTGGAGGCAAACAGGTCCACCTGAGGTGTGCCCCAATGGGAGAATAGATCTTGTACTACCTCCGGCAGGAGAGACCACTCGTGGGACGCAGCCCCTATCCGGCTTAGGGCATCGGCCAGGGTGTTGGAGGCTCCTGCCACATGAATGGCTAGGAGATCAGCCTCCAGGCTGCGCATGAGTGACCAGATGCAGAGAGCTTCCTTGCATAGGAGCATGGAGTGCGTCCTGCCCTAGCGGTTTAGATAGTACATGGTCGTGGTATTGTCCGTCTGGACCCGGACCACTTGACCCCGAAGAAATGGAGCAAAGGCGGTGAGAGCTAGGTGGACCGCTTGGAGCTCCAGCAGGTTGATCTGGCATCGGGACTCCCGTGGGGACCAGAGGCCATGCGCTCGGTGTTCCCCCAGATGGGCACCCCAACCCATCAGAGAGGCATCGGTTGATAGAGAGACCATCGGCTCGAGGCGGACAAATGGGATGCCCTCATGCAGATGAACTGGAATGGTCCACCACTGGAGAGAGTTCCACATCCCCTGGGTCACTGTCACTAGCTGGTCCAATGGATTGCAGCATTGGGACCACTGGCTGGCCAGCCCCCACTGAAGGGGGTGCATGTTCCAGCAGGCCCAACGGACCATGCTGGTACAGGCTGCCATGAGACCCAGGAGGCACAGGAAGTCCCGGGCAGGGTGCAATTGCCCAACCAGAAATGATTGGGCAAAGGAGGAAAGAACCTCGGCCCTGTCCGCCAGGAGCCGTGCTCTGGCTCGAAGAGAGTTGAGCTCTGCCCTGATGAAAAGAATCACCTGCTTCAGCTCGAGTTCCGACTTGGCCTCATTGATGAGGAGGCCAACCTGAGAGCAAACCTGGAGGGCCAGATCTCTGGACCGCTCCACCTCCTGTCTGGAGGGGGCTGCTATCAGCCAATCATCCAGGTAAGGGTAAACCCGGACCCCTCAGCACGGCAGGAATGCTGTCACCACTGCCATGCATTTGGTGAAGACCCTGGGAGCTGGAGATAAGCCGAAGGGCATGGCTTGGAACTCGAAAAGGGAACCTTCCGCTCGAAAGTGAAGGAACCTTTGATGGGACGGACGGATAGGGACATGAAAGAATGCGTCCTGTAGGTCCAGAGAGCAGAACCACATGCCGTGTTCCAAGGATGGGATTATCTGGAGCCAGAGTGACCATCCTGAAGTTTCGAGACCTTAGGAACTTGTTCAGGTCGCGTAGGTCGAGAATGGGGCGCCAGCCCCCCGTCCGTTTTGGAACCAGGAAGTACCTGGACATGAACCCTGGGTTTGAGGGAGGGTCCACCACCTCTCTTATCACCTCCTTCTCGAGGAGGATAGAGATGTCAGCTTGGTGAGCTGACAGCGAGGCTTCAGACCCCGAGGCCCCCCGAGGTGCGACGGCTCTGAAGGGTGGGGCCTGCTCGAACTCCAGAGGCAGGCCCTTTCCTACCACCTCCAACACCCACCTGTCTGTGGTAATAGCAGACCAGGCAGAAAGGAAGTACCAGAGCCGTCCCCCCACGGGGGGAACCTGGGGTGAGGTGACAAGGTTGGGGCGACACCCCTCAACCCATCACTGTGCAGGTTTGGAGGAGGGACCGGCCGAGGGACCACCTGGGCCTTTACCTCACTGCTTCCTGGAGGAGGAAGCTGCAGGCTTGGGTTTGGGATGCCAAGCACGAGCCTGCTGGCCCTGGTGTTGCTGGGCCGGGCGTGCCGGGGGCACAGATGGATGAAAGGGCTTGGGTTGAGGTCTGTGGCCCTTGTCCCTCTGAGCGGATGAGACCAAGTCCAAGGTGGCATTGGACTTTTCGATCCTCTGGAGGTGGCCTTCCACTCCAGGGCCGAAGAGGTTGGTCCCCAGGAAGGGGACATCTGCCAATTTGTGCGGGGTATCCGCTGTGAAGGTGGATATCCTAAGCCATGCCCGACGGTGCATAGCCACTGCAGCCGCTACTGACCTGGCGCATGAATCACCAATGTCCAAAGCAGTCTGAAGTTGCTGCTTGGCCACTGCCCTGTCCTGGTCCCTCACCTGCTTAACCGTGGTCATTGCAGGTCAGCTGGGAGATGAGGGACCACCTCATCCAGGGAGCCCAACAGGGTGTGAGAAAAATGTGCCATCAGTACGGCCGAGCTGGCCTGACGAAGACCAAGGGAGGATGCAGTGTAGACTTTTCACCCGGCATAGTCCAATTTCATGGACTCCTTGTCGGAAGGTTTGTCCACATCTCTAGCGTTTCCGGCACGCCGGAAAACACTGTCTGTAACTAACCCCTCGGCCGAGGGATGTTCCGAGAAACCGGACAGGGAACCGCTAGGGACCGCATACTTCCTGGCCATCCTGGCCGAAGGCACAGGGCAGGAAGCAGGGTGCTGCCAGAGCTCCAAGGCCAGGCCCACAATGGCCTCAGCCACAGGGAAGGCCTCCATAGGGGAATCCCCTCTGTCCAATATCTCCATGAGGGGATACTTGGCCCGCTTGGATATGGGCTCGAGCTGCATCCCGGTGGAGTCCAAGATGAGTCTGAGCAACCCCAGGAAGGACGAAGGGCTGTCATCCAGCAACTGACCTCCTGAGGACTTCAAGTCCACTCGCTTGGAGAAAAAGGAGGAATCATCGTCGAACACAGAAGAGTCCGCAAAGAGCTGCCTCGGGCCTGAGCCACCTTCCACCTGCCGAGGGCGATCGGGAGTGAGGGTGACCGACAGTCTATGGGGCAGACCCTGAGCTGACCGAGAATTCTTGGCCGGAGCCCCAAACCATGGCTGTGGAGGCGGAGGTTCCACCGGAATCGGTGGAGCAGTTGGTTTTGGCCGAACAACCGGCCTGACAACAGGCTCCTCGGGTAAAACGGGGGGTTGTTTCGGCCGCCGGTGACAGCCACTTAATGGCCGGGGAAGGCAATGGTGTCGGCTTGTTCCCGGTCAGAAGGAGCTGTTGCCACATGAGGTCCTCGTATCGTAGATGCAACTTGCGTCGAAGCCTCCCCTCATCTGAGGAGGAGGAAGGGGACGAGCGGCGGTGCCACATACCGCAGTGCCGAGACTGAGACTGCCTATGATGGTGGGATCGGCTGGACCACGAAGAAGTCCGAGACCGAGACCGAGAACCTCGGCTTTTCCGAGGACGGTGCGGGGAGGTGACGGGTGGAACCGGCCCCTCCCTCGGCTCAGAGGGAACACCCAAGGGCTCTGGAACTGGAGGCACTGGCAAGCCCACGGGATCCTCAACTCCCACCGGGGGAACCGGGGAGAGGGGATTTTCGGCTTCGCCGGTTGACAACCCGTCCAACGGGTCGAGAAAGATCTCGACTGCGTGGACGGGAGTCTCGGTCAACTGACCTGACGGGGACACCGTGAGACCAGTGGCCAAAGCCGAACGATCGACCGAAGTCGATGGCTGACAACTCGGGGAGAGGGACCTTTCCCGCTCCCAAGAGCGTCGATGAAGAGACTTACCCTTGTCTTTCTTCTTGGACCAAGAAGAAGAAGGTCCGGCAGACGTTGGTCCCTCTCCCCTAGTGGAGAGGGACAAACAAAGCTCCTTAAAGGAATCTGTGTAAGAGGAACCCAGGGAAAGCGGAATAAATGCAGCGGTCGAGGAAGATGCGGCCCGCGCCGCCTCCTCTTCGAGGGCGATCATCTGCTCTAGCTGATCCGACGAGCCCGCCGCCCTGCGAAACCGCCGGACCGGCCTCTTTGACTTAAACCAGAGGAAAACGTCCGGGGCGCCCTAGTTGTAAAACAGGTGGCACGGCCTCATGGACTTAGGCTGAGAAGGAAGAGCACAGGTCGCAAGCCTGCGGGTCGTGCTCAAGGCCTAAACAGTACACACACGTGGAGTGCAGATCCGTCTGAGACATCTTCTGCCCGCAAGGGCACCACCAAAACGGGAGTCAATTTGTCCATCACAGCCGCGAGGGATAGAAGACCGAAGTCTTTTAAGCAAAAAACTTTTAAATTCGGAAAACCGAAGAATTAGGAACCAGTCTTATAAGAAGAGCGTTAAGGAGGGAACCTGAGCTTCCAAGCGGTAAGGAAGATCTGGCATCATGGGGTGGAGCCGAGAGTTTTACCACCCAGGTGGGTGGGAGGAGCTAGCTTGAAGACCTTCTGGCAAGATTTAAAGCGGCAAGGATACCTGCCAGACAGTGTGGATGAACAACATATCCATGTCCCTAGAAATTAGTTTTTCATGACATTTGCTCTGATTCCCATTATTTCTTCTTTCAAGTTCTGGATTGTTCCAAATTGACTATATTAGCAAGTAAAGAGTTTTTAATATATTCTAACAATTCCTTTGAAAGAGGTGTTGCTACTGGACAGCTAGCTCCTTATATTGGGGGCTGGGAGTCCTGTGCATTATAAGTTGAATTTGTTTTTTGAGTCACTGGTTCCATGAGAATGTAAGGGAAGACAAATATCTAATTTTGAAGAAAGCTGAAATGTCATCATGGTCCAGTGCTACTGCATCAGACTGAAGTACTTGTGGAAACTAAGCTAAAGCGTGCTTGTCTTTATTCAGCAATTATTTTAAATCATTAGTGGTTGTTACTAAATCACTGAACACATGTGCTAGTTGGGAGGGTTCCAATTGTTGATTCTCCAATTCAATAGGACCATTTTGGGCAAATTTTCTTCAGGTTCTGAAGTCTCATTAAGTTCCATATATCTACCTCTTGCCTGAGTGAGAGCTTTAGGGACTGATGTGCACATTAGCTCTGTTTCCTCCTTTTATTGTTTTTGTTTCAGTGCTAGACTATTATTTCAGGAATGTTGTGTACTTTCTCCTTCATTGAGGTGGAGGCTGATTTATTCATTAAGTTAGACTTTTTAAGTTACATTATTTCACCCCCTCCTTGTATGTTTTTGACACTCTTTTATCTTTCCCTTATCAGGTGGTTCAAAATGTGCCGACAGTAAATTAGTTTGCTCCTCTGATTGGAGTCTCCTAATTTTAGTGCTATGAGCCATTTTGTCTAATTCATTAGGGGTTATTAATATATGACATGACTCTGAATTTCTAGTTCTCATTTTAAACTATAGATTGACAAACTAAAATGTAGAAATACCTCAGATTCTATATATGTCAAAATAAATAAATAGTCAGAATTATCACATTAAAAAGTTAACACATTATTTAAGTTATTTGGCTTATATTTAAAAATAGATGATAGCAACACTTGTTTTCTTATTTTTAGCTTCTTCCTATCTTCAATTTCTTCCTCCGAAATGTTCCTTGTTTTTGTTGTTTCCACACTGTTCCTGGCTATCTCTTCTCTTGAGCTTCTTTTCGACTTTGAGACTTTTTCCTTTGTTCTTTTTTTCCTGTTGTTACCCCTCTTTTTTAAATTCAGTTTCCAGGGTCAAGTTTGAGAAGGACCAGTACTTCTTTTGTGATAAAACCCAGGCAGGAAAACACTAGAATGATTAACACATTCAAAACTAGAATACTAACATCATGTCCAAACATACACTGTGCACCTTTCCCTCACCCATAATTGTCCACCATTTCTCTGCTGTATAAAATGCTGTAATTATACAATGCTAGTTTATTTACTGATGTCTCTGTAATTTTCTGACTGTATTCATATCTTGTAATGCAAGTTGTAACTGAATTTTGTTTTGTAAGTTGTTTCTCCTTACATCCCCTTCCCTGGGTCATACCTGGAAATGAGTCTCAGCTCAGTGTGCCTTTTCTGTTTACCAACTTTTAAATAAATACAATAAATATATTTAATTGATTTTAATTACATTAAATTGATAAACAATGAACAGTGATTTTATTTTTAAATCAAAGATCAACTCCTTAGCAAAACTAGCTTTAAATAATAATATTAAAACTGCACTAGTGTCCTAATGTCTAAGTTGTAATATCACATGTAATCTTATCTTTGACTGAGCTATATACTGTCATATCTCCCAAATAATTTGATCCAATAACAGTTCCTGGCAGGGGAAAACCATGTAATTAAGGCAGTAAACTAATTTAGTGGGTACATCAGTTAAATACACCTGTTATTCACATTTGCTTTATTTACTCCATGAATAATTTACAGACTATCATAAGGCGCTTTTACACACAGGTTTGTAAAACGAAATAAATGTTTCCTGTGCGGCGCCGATGTACTCTGTTGAGTTCGGGTTTCCTTTTACACCCCTGCGAGTATTCTGGCTAATCCCACCTCCATTTGTTTCAGCTCCCCCAGAGTTTGCTGCTCTAATGGCAGTTTCTGCAGTGGTACCAGAATGGCTGTTTTACACAGCCAAATCAAATGAAACAGGTTCGTGCAAACCACAAGAAGCAGAGATTGCGGTTTGGATGAACATTCACCGAGGGAATGAAACAAATGCTTTTTACACACAAGGGACGTAACGGAATACCGTTTCCATAACAGTTATTCCATTACATAGATCTGTGTGTAAAAGCTCCTATAGGGTAAACAATAAAACCTTGAGATACATATAGGTTAGTTTTATTATTTATTACTTGCTTTTATAAAATTCATACAATTTTCTGCAGGTGCATGGTCTGTGCTTGTGCCCAGATCCAGGGAGTACAGCACCTCACCACCACAGTGTCTATCTTTTTAAATCTAATGAGGTTTACTCTACCTGGGGTACACCAAGAATGTGATCAGGGACTCTACTTGGGAAAGCAGCCAAGAAAAAAAAGGAGAAGGAAAAAGGTTCTAGCCCAAAACATATCTGTTTGCCTAAGCCTTTGTTGTTTTATGTGAAAGCTGTCATACAGCCATTCTTAGTTTCAGTCAAGGCCACTGCTTCATCCATTACAATATGCTTGCTCAGTAATGCGTGAACTACCATGAACTGATGTCCCCTATCTGGCCACCTATTTGGTACTAGCTGAGCAAGGTGGAAGATTTATAGTGAATAGCCCTGTAAATTAGTAGTGATGTCAGAGCTAAACCTGTGACTCCATGAAACAGATCACCATGAGCTTAACAAACTTACTCAGGTTCAAGGTTTATCTTATATGGAAGATGCCAAGTGCTTATACATATGCAAATTCCACAAAAAAAGATCAGAAGCAAATGGTTTGATACCTTTTATTGGACCACCATGGATGTTCCAAAATGAAAACATCTATGTTGATCCAATAAAAGGTATCAAACCATTTGCTTCTGATCTTTTCTTACAAGGATCAATATGGCAACTAATCTATTTCTGTATATCATCACAAAAAACTTAGTAAGAGAAAAAAATATTGTATATTAATCCATTGTCAGTGTTTATAAGATATGCCTTAGTCTTTCATTGGGAACATTGCAAATAAACGCCCAAGCCTGCTATAAAAAAGATATAGATATTTTCACTGATCTTGCTACAACTGGACAGGTGGACTTGATTGTATGAAACGTTAAAATGTATTTCTAATAGAAAGCAAAGCAGAAATACATAGTTTTACTTTCATTCCTGATTTCCTGGATGATTACTTTTCCTGAGAAGAATTCGACTCATTCAGGGAATGGCATGGTCATGGGAGAACAATGAGCTCAAGTGGGTCGGTAAGCCCAGCCTCTACCAAAGAAGGCAAACAGCAGATGATACTGCGACCTGTGATCCTCAGCCTGCACAGCCCAAAATCCCAGTAACTGGCCTGCCATTTCAGAGCTGTATAGCCCACACACTGAACCCTTCTACCCAACACAAATCCTTCTCTAATTTTCCCTTTACTTTACACTAATAAACCACATACTTTACAAGCCATTAAATATATAAAAACAGTAAAGAAAACAAATCAGATAAGACAGATTTCAATGAAATAATAGAGCATACAAGCCACATGTTAGAAACCATGTCAGTTCACTGCCAGCCACTTGACAAATTAGGAACATTTGCAGTCAGAGTTGTGCATGTCATAAGCATATTTAGGAGTTTCCTTTGTGCAACAAAGAACAGTCTCAGATTATATTTCTGACAACAGTATTGCTCCCAGTAGTGTCCCCTGCTTGCACAAACACCAGATATACAGTGTAGCCCCAAAACTGGAAGTGGATCTCTGCTTAACCTCCACTTTCACATACCTCTCAAACCAGTTTTATTCTTTAAAAACATAATGAATCTTAATTATTAATCATGCTTTTGACAACCAAAAATAGGCCACATTATACAATACTTACAACTGAATATGAAAACATGAGCAACAAAGTAACTCATTATTTTCCCTTCCTGAACCAGAGCCAATTTGTCCTGAGAAATCTGCATAGTCTTCTTAGTATTTCACCATTCTTTGAACTGAACAGCCAATGAACTAAGGACACTGGAGAAAGATAAACTTCAGACAGAGCTGACCCCAAAATTTTCAGTCTTTCAATCTCAAATCATTTTAATGCAAATAAGTGCAGGGTTATGCACTTCGGGGCGAAGAACCCCATGAGGGAATATTGGTTAGGTGGGGTATGGTTAGGTGTCACTGAGGAGGAGAAGGATCCAGGGGTCACAGTAATGGGGAGCGTAAACAACTCTGCTCAGTGCAGGAAGGCTGTTGCTAAGGCCAATAGGATGCTGGGGTGCATTGCATGGGGGTTATTGTCCAGACACAAGGATGTGATCCTGCCTCTGTACAGGTCCTTGGTCGGGCTGTATTTGGAGTACTGCATGCAGTACTGGTGTCCATATCTGATGAAGGATATCAGGCTACTGTAGGCAGTGCAATGTAGGGTGACAAAAATAATACAAGGGATGGAAGGCAGATCCTATGAAGAAAGGCTGAGACACTTGAGTTTGTACACCTTGGAGGAGAGAAGGGATCAGGAGGGATATGACTGACACTTTCAAATACTTGAGGGGGATCAACACATTTGGCAGAGAGGGGTTGTTTAAGCTGAGGAAGAGAAGGGACATGAGGGGGGCATGGGCTAAGACTGGAGGGTGGCAGATTCAGGAGGGAGATGAGGAGGCATTGTTTCATTGAGAGGGTGGTGACAAAATGGAATGCTGTACCAGAGGAGGTGGTGGCATGCAGGATGGTGGTCAATTTCAAAACAGCATGAGACAGGGCAAGGGGGGGGACATGGTAAACAATGTTGAGCAGTTTCCCAGGGTAAGACAGGGATGGGGTGGGGCAGCTGCAGTATAGGGGTACTAGCTGTGCATTCATGCAGACGTAATAGACTGTGAGGTCTGTTTCTGATGGCAAGTTTCGTATGTTAGTATGGCTGTAATGGACAAACAGAATAACATATACTAGGTCATCAGGATTACCAATTAGACAGATACAGTTCAGTGATGATACATTTTGTGTGTTTGTTTAAACAAAATAGTGTTTCTTTTAAAGAGTTACAATCTAAACAATGTAAAACAGGTATGATCTTCTGGATTCCTGAGAAATTCTAGATAATAGTCTCTCTTATTAAAAACTTGAACAGTAGAGGCCGGCCCACCAGCACAGTGGTAGTGCTACTGCTCACGACACCAATGAGCTGGGTTTGGAAATGGGCCTGGGCCTTCGGAGGGTCAGCTGAGGGTGAGGAGGACTGAGTGTCTTAGAGAACGCTGTCTTCCTCTGGGGAATATCCTATCTTATTGCTTTAATACTACCTGGGTGACCACAGGTGATGTTGCAGTGGAACAGCAATTGAGACTGTGGCTGTTGTAGCATGCCTGCATATTAGTTGCATAAGGCCTCAACAGCAACCAATCACACTGCACATTACTGGTGTGTGGGCAGGAGAACAGGAGATTACAGTATGAACTGTATCAGGTGGATCCATTGTAATCATGTGGTGAAAACCGGCACAGTGATAAAGCACGCTGCACAGACACCACAAAAGTGTATGTTCAAAAAATGCACTAATATAAATAAACCATCTCCAAAACCAATCACACTTTTATGCCCACGTGGTTTTGACTGCACCATTTTTCACCATGCAATTTGGACCAGATGCAGCACTAGGCAGATGATGTGACCCACTCCTATACCAGATCTGAGCTGTGGCACTTCAGGGAGAAATCTACACACCTTCTTCTCCACCTTGAGTGGCTAGTTGTATGCAAGGAAGAAATGCTGAAGGAGCTGAAGTGTACCCAGCCCCAGGGGTAAGCTGGGGGGGCAGCACAGAGGTGTGTCATGGGTGGGTGCAGAGAATTGAGAGTGCCACTGCAGGACCTTGGTAGGAAGGGTAGCTTAAAGCCGTGACTGCAGAAGGAGGTCCTAGTCTGTGGCCAAGAGGAGGATAAACAAAGTCAAGAAAATAAAAAAAACTTTAACTGTAATCCAGGGATGAAATTTCAGGCTTTTAACTTGGACCAAATCTGTAGTACTTGCTATGTTTCTAAAATGCTGCTTTAATTGGAATTTTATTATTTGCCAAGGATCACAAAAAAACATCAGCAAATAGATTGATTAAACCAGATGGCTGTATTACCTTCATAATGAATTTTATAAAACCTGAATGATATCCTAGAGAAGAGGGACTGACATGTTCTTCAAAAGCAAGTCTAGATAGTCTTGTTTAGGGGAGCGTGTAAACATATAAACATCTCCTTTCACTAACCAAGGTATCCAGTGGGGCAATGCTATATACAATCTACAGGTTTTGTAACTATATGCATAAATTTACATTTTCATCCAAGATTCCTTAGTTTGTAGAGGTACACACAGAGTAGAAAAAGAGTTGTTGAGGAAGGGTTGTTAGTTGGGTTTCAGGGGGATACAAGAGTATAGGACATAGAGGAGAGAGCATGGAGCTGCAGGTGGTGTAGGTGATATAGTGAAGTGAGGCTGGCTTAGTGAAAATATGACTGTTTTCAGAGGGCCTATTTGAAGCATACATAGAAACATAGAATTTGCGGCAGATAGGACCGCTTGGCCCACCCAGTCTGCCCATTTTCCTACCTAATGGATAAGCTGCAGATCCTAGTTAACCAACAGCCTACTTCTTCCTACCTCCATCCCTTAGAATTGCCTTATGACTGTCCCATGCATGCTTGAATTTCACCACTGTTTTTGACTCCACAACCTCCTCTGGAAGGTCATTCCATGCATCCACAACTCTCTCTGTGAAAAAATACTTCCTTACTTTGCCTTTGGGCCGCTCCCCTATCTTCAGACTGTGCCCCCTTGTTCTTTCACACCTCTTTTTCTGAAAGATGCTACCCTCCTGGACTTTGTTGATTCCCTTGAGGTACTTGAAAGTTTCTATCTAAACTAATTGGGGAAGCAGCAGTCATTGTTTTTTAACTTGTGGTTTCGAAAGTTCTGGGAATATGCAGTAAATCTCTGACCTAAGACGGTAGATCAGCACTGTTTTATTAAGGGGATTGCCCAGGTGGTTAGGGTGGAAATTATAAACTAGTGCTGCTCACTGGGTAACCAACTAAATACAATACTGTTGAATACCACTGATTTTCTCAGATACCAGATGGCATTGGATACCGTTGGTATCTGACTACTGGCTCCTGTTACCTAGGATCCATTCAGATACCAGCTATCTGATGTGACTATCCAGGTTCCAAAGCAGACATCCAACCTCAGATCCTGCAGTCTCACCAAGGATCCCACTATCTGACCTTGGCTCTGAAATCTAAGGAGAGTCAGGCAGGATCTTGGATCTAGGATCAGATAGATGCACTATCCATCGAATCCCACTAGGATACTCAAAATCACTTTCCAAGTAACACTAATTTTAACACAGCTGTAAAGCTGAACAGCCCATTTAGGTTCAAGATGAGTGTCCAGGGATAGTTGTCTAAGGCTGAAATATAGTTAACAATGATGAGTGCTCCTGACATAGCCTAGGTGAAATCTGCACATACTGTTGAAAGCCACAGTAATTTTCTGCAGGGATGTACAATTGGCCATTCTATATACTTCATTCATATACGAACTAGCTGAACCTCTGCAAGCCTATTCAATAACTCACTTTGAACGGGGGTCATCCCGGGGGACTGGAGGCTGGCCGGCATGGTTCTGCTCCATAAAGTGGGGGCAAGGATCAAGCAGGAAACTACAGACCTGTCAGTCTTATCTCTATTGTAGGGAAGCTAATGGAGTTGCTGATCAAAGCAGACCTTCTGGACTATCTGGAGAGTAATGGGCTCCAGGATACTAAACAGCACAGCTCTGTGACAGGGTGGTCCAGTCAGACAAACCTAATAGTCTTCATCAACTGGGTAAAAAAGGAATTTGATAAAGCCATGCTGTAGATCTATTTGACTTTGACTTTACAACCCTGTGCCTCACAGATGCCTGCTGAAGAAGTTGGAGAACCTAGGGGTGGCTAGGGATGTAATTAGATGGATGTAAAACTGGGTAAAAGGGAGACAGCAGTGAGTAGTGCTTAATCGAGTTAAATCAGAGGAGAGGAAAGTCACAAGTGGGGTACCAAAGATATCTGTCCTGGGCCAGGTCCTTTTCAACATGTTCATTAGTGACATTGGAGAAGGGATCCAGGGTAGGTTAACTCTCATTGCAGGTGACACTAAGCTCTCTGGAAGGGTGGATAGTTGCAAGGGATTTAGAGAACTACATACTGATCTACGAAGGCTGGAGAGGTGGTCAAATATCTGGTAGTTAAAATTCAATGCCAAAAGTAAACGATAATGCATGTAGGAAAAAAGAATCCCAAGACAGAATACTGGATGGGTGGAATAAATCTCAGTACCACAGCTGAGGAACATGACCTGGGAGTCATCATTAGTGACACTCTTAAGCAGGCTAGCCAATATGGCAAGTCTTGTAGTAAGGCAAACAGGGTGCTGGGGTGTATCAGGAGCAGTATTGATAGTAGGAAAACAGTGATACTCCCCTCTATAGATCCTTGGTGAGGCCACATCTGGAGTATTGTGTCAAGTTTTGGAGCTCACCTTAGAAAGGACATGGATAGGCTGGAGGTGGTACAGCACAGGGTGACAAAGATGATTCAGAGCCAACAAGGAAAGTCCTATGAGGAATGCCTTAGGGCACTGCACATGTATTTGTTAGAGACCAGAAGGGAGAGGGGGAATATGATAGAAACATTCAAATTCTTGAAAGGAATAAACAAAGTGAGTTAAAAGGAATTATGTAGCAGGAACACCAGCTTGTTGAAACGTGGGCATGACTGAAAGCTGACAGGAAGGAGGTTCAGAAGGGATGTGAGGAAATATTACTTTACTGAAAGTGAGATGGAATTGTGCAACTGCTGCCAGCTGAAGTGGTGGCATTTGAAACGGTGAAGGGATTCAAGTGAGCTTGGGACAGAATAAAAGGGATAGTGATTACTGGTAGTGACAAGGAAGGGGATGGTTAAAGCTCTGTATCTATGTTAGGTTGCAGGTTTCTCTAGAGATCTAGGGGCAGACTGGATGTACCTTTGATCTTTTTTCTGCCATCACTGTCTATGTTTCTATGTTTCTAGGTCAGGTTTGGGAGTAGAGATTTCCTAATTAGTAGTTTCCTCATGCTAGCGAAAGCAGCCACACTGATGGAATAGCAGGCCACGTTTGAGCACTAAACTGTTCTAGTTATTGATTCTGTGTATGACAGTCTGGGGTCCAACCAGAAACCAAGATATTTGAAGTCCTGTACGTTATGCAGGGGGAGCAATTCCATAGTGGGATTTTTAGTGGTTGTGGGGGGGCTGATATGATTTCCTAGAGATTAGCATGCCTTTTGTCTTGGAGCTATTCTGCAGGAGGCCATTAGCTGCCATCCAGTTCTGCACCTTGTTGATGGAGGCTTGCAGTGTTTAACCTTTAGACTGCCAGAAGATTTAGAATGTATAGGTTTTTAGGATGTGCATACACTCTGGCAGCACAGCAAGGGTTAAATTAATTGAATAGTGGTTCTGGATTTTGCTTATATACTGGTATGGTATCATCGGCATAGAGATGAGTGCTGGTGTTTTGATTGCCACAGGTTATGGGGAGGTTGTTAGCGATAGGCCAATTATGATTATGACATCATGTGTGGACAGCCAGCAGGAGCAGATGAAGTTTAAAGATCAAGGATCCCATTTTCAAGAAACTGTCCTAAATAATGAAGACAGATTAAAACAAAAATACAGCAAATATATAAGCAGCATTGTGTACAAATATTCTTTCAAGTTTTTTCATCCAGTGACATACATCAAATATATTTTTATGTTTTTATTTAGTGATATCACAAGCTGAAACCCTCATCAGCTACATAAGCCCACTGCTGTGAGGAAGAGGCTACCACAGCTACTGCACCTGAGTTAGTTAAATTGGTTGCTTTCATGTCTTACAAGATCTATTTAAATTAATAACAGTATATGGAGCAGAAGGCTTGAGATGGAATTACTTTTTATTTTTATCTGGGAAGATAGATCAAGCTTATGAAAATTACAGAGGCTGCTTGAATATGAAAGAATCCCATACTGAGAGACACAAAGAGAAATAGAATAAGGAAAGGAAAATAATTTGGGTTTTTTTGTGCCAGCTTTTGATATGCACTGTATCCCAAGGTGTGCAAGGCAGAGACAAAGTAATTTTGTTTTGTAGGTGAGGTGATTCACTGACGCAAGGGATACATGATGTACTGCCAGCTGAAAGACAGTTCAGATGGAACTCCAACTACTGAATATTTGTGTCTTGGAAGTTGATACATTATGAAAGGTGGTACTCTTAAGTCTTAGCAAGATATTACAGGTAATGATATACAGAGAGAAAAGCATATCTGAAGATTATAAAATGATTTACTGCTTTGGGCCCACAACATGACATCAAGTTGCCACTATTAACTGTCTGCCCCCCCCCAATACTGCAATGAAACTATTACTATATAACACTCATGAGTCATAAAAATGACAAAGCAAATACTTGGGGTTCGCTGCTTTAGTATCGGTATATTGTTAATGAGTCATTATAAAATGGTTAGAAAGAATGCTGGCTCCTAATTGGCCAAGAGGTACTTTCAGAGGAGCCGTTATCCCAGCACAGCAGCCCAGCTAAAAGTAGCTTGACAAAAATATGTTTAAAACAATACAGCCAATTTACTAAAAAGGATGTGTTTCCTAATCACAATAAGTCACTCAAGAAGTGAGTTATGGCGGATTAAAAGCCTTTCTTGGTTAGAAGCACTCAGCTTTGCCTCATGCTTCAACCTACCCGGAGTTGGCTATTACCATAGCACACCCCCTTTCATGCCTTATTGCTGAAGTGTAACACATTAGAGTCCAGTTCCTAGCCCACTTAGCCTAAATTCCTTCAGACTAATTTGCATGTATTACCAGGATGCATTGCACATTAAAGTGCACCACGCATAATGGAACTGCATAATCCAATTCAGTACAACAAAAGCAAGATGGGGCAAGATAATTGTGTTTACAGGTGCCCCCCCACCCAGGTCCCAGGACATCATAAAAAAGCAAAATAAACAAAAGGATAAATACAAAATACAGTAAAATAGAAAAATAAGATAATTCAGAAGTAAATATGTAGCTCCAAAGAGCAAAAATATTACTACTTGCTGCAGTTCAGTAAATTACATAACATCAATAAAGTTAGATCAACCCAGGCAGCAAGCTAACTCAAACAAGTGGAATTTCAGGGGCCTATAAAGGTCTCCACCTTGCTGGTGGAGTGGATGTTGAGAAGTAGGGAGTTCTACAACATGAGTGTAGACACCCCAGATGTAGTGTCTCCAAATATCATCAGCATTAAACTGAGTGCAGAGAGCAGACCAACATTAGTGGAGCAGAGAGAGTGGGCAGAGGTGAATGGGACCAGGAGATCTTTCAGGACCCATACCATGCAGAGCCTTGTATACCAACAAGCATATCTTAAAGTTATTGCACCACTGGATCTGCAACCAGTGCAGTTCATGCAGCACAGATGTGATATGATCTCTACAAGATGTCCCGGAGATCAAATGTGCTGCTGTGTTCTGGACCAGCTCTAGGCAGCACATTACACTCCCAGAAAACCCTAGGTAGAGAGCATTACAGTTTTTTTTATTTTTTATTTTTTTAGTCTTTGGTAACCGGGTAAGGCCCACAAGTCACAAGTGCCTGGTTTCAGGGCTGACCTGGGAGCACTGGGCGGTTAAGTGACTTGCTCAGAGTCACACAGTATGCAAGTGGAGGTTGAGAGAATCAAACCAAGGTCTGGTCTGCTGGATGTACCAAGCTTGTTCACAGTTCATTACTCTTACCTCTAGGCTATACTGCCAGTCCAATAATGCAAACTAGATGTGATGAAGGCATGGACTATCAACATCAGGTCACTGGGTTCTATAGAAAGATATTTTATTTATAAAGTGCCCAATTCCATAGAATCTGGGCACTGTACAGTTCAAAATCATCAACAATAATACATAGCAGCAGCAGTTAATCATAAACAAACTTTAAATTCTATCCATCCCATTAAAACCAGTGTATCAATAAACTGTTTAATTCAGGTGATATTGCAAAGGTGGGAAAAAGCCACTATGGATAACTGCTGATATTCAATGCTCTAGGGTCAGCCTGCAATCCAAAGTGACTAGCATATTTTTACCCATGTCCACAGCTCCAAGGGAGGACATGAGATCCCCAAGGAACACCCTACCCCTGATTCACCAAGACTGATGACAGTGAAAACCATAATATTTTTTCCTCTTGTTGCTTTGGGGTTGGGTTGGGGAGTTGGAAACCCTAATGCCACATTCCCCCTCTTCTGTTGCTTTAATTGGAACCCTAACTGGTGCATTAACACAGTTTTTTTTTTTTTTTGCAAAGAATGTTCATATATTTGTTACTAATTATTATTCCTTGGTCACAATACACCCATAGGTAATAACACCCAGATACCTGCAACTCTATGTGATCTCTGTAATGGGAGTGCTCATTCTAAATGCCAGTGCTGCTGAGAACACAATCCACTTTTGAAAGTACAAATTCAGAGCACATGGTTAGGCCAGGCAAGTGCTACAAAACAGTATTTATTTCTCCAAGATAACAAAGAGCATGGCAGCACAGGTCCCCAGTATTTTGATTCACAACACTGAGGTTTCATAGTGGGTGGGGTGATACCTCAATAGTACAAGTGTTCAAAGCTCACTTTTAAAAGTACAGTACCTAATAGCCTATTTGAATTAATGCAGTACAATTACTGAAACATTAACTATTTAAAACCATGACCTGGATAAAGAGGCTGAGCTGGTGACATACTGTACAAAGAAAGAGGCTGAGCTGGAGATATACTGTACAAAATGAAAACATCCTGCACTCACCATCCAAAATTCACAAAGCTGCTCACAACGTTGTCCAAAAAGTGTAAGTTTATTATGCTATTGTCAGTAAAAATATACACATCACCTGATGCGTTTTGGAATAAAATTCTTTTTCAAAGGATCCTTTGAAAAGATTTTATCCAGAAATATGTCAGGTGATGTTTATTTTACTGGCATAATAACTTACGCACTATTAGGCAACACTGTGAGCAGCTTTGTGAATTTTGGATGATGAGAGCAGGATTTTTTTCATTCTGAATGCTGTATCTTAAACCATGCACCCCACCACAGTGCAGCGTCTCTTCTTTTTTCTATATACTGTACAAAGCCTAAATAAGTTAATCAAGGGCTGAGAGCATAAAATATAAAGCAGTGGTGCACTGTACATCCCAAATAATATCTCTAAGGCAAAAAACTAAATAAATAAAGCACTCTGCAAATAAGAAGTGAACCCATCACTGAAACATGCACATTACCAAGAAGCAGACAGGATCAGAAAAAGTCAAAGCAAGCATAAGTGTGAGGGAGGGGAAGATGAGAAGGAAAAGAGAGAATGGGGAGGGTGGGAGCAGGGGAGAGAATGAAAAGGGCAAAACAAAGAGAGAAGTGAGGTAGGTAAAGTGGAAAGGGGGGGGAGACAAGGTATGATGAGACAGAAGTATGTGATCATCAAGGAGGAAGAGCCCTAAAATAATTTGATACTCAACCAGCAAAAATATTAGGGAAATCTTGGTTGAAGAGAAGTGTGGTGACAATGGTGATACAAAGTAATCCACATGGAATCTGAGGCATCAATCTAAAAGAACATATATGAAAAGAAAACAAAAATTAGAATGATGGAAGTATCAAATAACATACATTTAAAAGACAGTGTTTTACTGATACAATTTTTTGTTCATTTTTCTTTTCACAAAAATGGAATGATATCCAACTGATCATTCAGACCATCGGGTCTGACTTTTTTCAATGAGAAAATCCAGTTGGCTTCCCTTTGGAGCAGCACTTTCTGTCTGTCAACCCCCCCCCATCTCAGGGGCTTCACATGATCAATTCCTACAAAGTTCATATATGCTGGATCACTGTGGTAAAACCTCTGAAAGTAGTAACTAAGGTGGGGGGGGATGTTTGGGGTTGCCCAAATGACTGACCTCACGTGCTCCTGTATTCAATCTTTTAATGGATGTATCGTCCTTCCTACATACAGCATGGGGCAAGTGCACTGAACCATGCATACCAGAAATGCAGTACTGCAATTAATAAATGGAGTGGCATGCCTGATGGATGTGTGTATTTGATTGGATACAATACCAGAACAAGTTGCACCTACCGCGTTCCTGGTGACCTAGTGGCAACAGAGGTAACCAGGAGGCCTGTGGAGTTAGTATAAAATAACAAACAGACTTTTTGTCATTTTATCTTTTAAATTTTTTCCTCTTCAATATATGACATGAGGTCAGAATCCCACTCTATCCATTAAATCCCTGTCACCTTGTAACAGCCCCCAATGTTTTGCAATTATTCCTGTTATTCTGGTTGCCAAGGTGTTTCACGTCATCATGTGCAGATAAGTGACCATGTGGGATATTACTGGCATTTGAGGATGCTTGTTCTGGAAGAGTTCAAGACTATCCTTGTTACAGAACCCTTTCAGTCAGGAGGCAGTATAGCACAGTGGTTAAGCGCACCAAGCTGCAAACCTTTAGACCTGGGTTTAAATCCCATCAGCCCTCACTTGCATACTGTGTGACCTTGAACAAGTAACTTAACTTCTTTGTGCTCCCATGTTGCACCTAGAAGCAAACTCTGGCTTAGTGTGCCTTTCCTGGTTAAACAGTTTTCCCTTTCCCTTCTTTTGCTTGAGCATCATAAGTCACCAGATCAGTGCAATTTCATCTAAGATGTATTCTTTGACCATATAGGATTGCCTTTATAGGATGTGGGAGGTGTGCTCTTGACTTGAAGCAAAGTCTATCTGGTCATAGGCTTCCCATACGTAGATACAGTCACCTCACCTTCCTGTGATACAGAAAGATGAATATCAAAAAAGTCAGTTTGACAAGGGTCTGTAGAATGAGTGAACTGAAACTGAGGTTGATAGAATTCAGATATTTGATGAACTCATTGGCCAGTGCTTCAGATCTCTGCCAAATCACAAATATGTCATCTATGTAATGATCCCAAAATGCTATGTGCTGAACAAACACGATGCCATTGGCATTGAAAACAGCCCTCACCTCCCACCAACCCATGAACAGGTTGCATAGTAGAGGGCCATCACTGTCCCCATTGCTGTACCCTAGACCTGCACTCTCCATGCTCTCTTGGGAGTCTGTAGTCTTATTTTCAATAAACTACCTGCTTGATTGGCACTAAGGGGGTGCCTATGATGTGGGGCAGGAACAGGTAGTGTCCTGCAGTGTCACTCAGGCAGTGTTACCTTAGCACCTTGGTTCAACCCCCTAAAGAGATCTGCACCAGCTGGGTGTGAGTGAACAGCAATGCACCATTTGAGGTGTTTGTGAGAACACTGATGTGACTGTTTCAGTCTGGTAAGATTCTGCTGCATTTGTTTTTCAATACTAAAAGTAATTATAAGAGTAACCATTGGTGTGAAAATTTATTACTGACATGAGCCTATATTTATTTGATCACTAGGACCAGTGTCCCTTGAAAAAGTCTAAGGGCATAGGCAAAAAAATTTAGGATGTTTTAAAAGTAGCCAAAGCAAGTTGCTAATAATGTATGTATTTATTTATTTACTTTGTTTACCAGGTAAGTACACTGAGCCAATACCCTTTTTCAAGAATGACCTGAAGCCACATATAAAAAGCAGCTACTAGATGTTACAAACATAATAAATTCAGATGGTTACAATACAAGTAAAGCATCATGCAGTATGCAGGAATAATACTTAAGTACAACACCAATAGATGTGTTCATTTAAAGCAAACACAATCCAACTGTTTTAACAAGTAACACATTAACTGATTTTTAAAAACAGCATGCCTTTTAGTATTGTGAAGAAAATCCGGCAAGTTATTCCTACATTCAGCAGCATAAACAGAAAATGCATGATCACCCATCACAGAGGAAGAAGTTGGGATGGATGTCAAATATTTGCCAGTTGATTTAAGGTTATTATATTCTTCTTTAAAGTGTAGAAGGGTGAATAATGGAGAATAAGATGGTGTTCACAATATTTTACCAACAACACAGCATAAATCATATATGCTACTAAGTTTTGGAGGTTGACAGACAGTATTATTTATTGTAAAAAACAAAAACAAGGTGCTGCGTCAGCATGTGGTCTAAAAACAAAACAAAATGGTTATATTAAATGCATGCTAAAAATAGAAAATAGAGTTAAAAATCTATGTTTCAACCTTAGGTCTTCTTCAGGAAATATCTTAAAGAAAAAAAACAAGTTAGCGTAGAGGGAGGTAAAATGAGGGATATATATATATATATATATATATATATATATATAGGAAAGAAAAGGGAGGCAAAGGAGAAGAAGTGATAAATGGCAAGATGAAGAGAGAATCTGAGAAACGAAAAGGTGATGATGGGAAAGATAAAGCATAATAGGCGTGAAAGAGTTAGGGAAGTCCCCAGATGGGGACTAATTAACAGGGTCTAGTAAGAAGGCTGAAAGGTGACAAATGTGTGGGAAGGAGACAGAGACGGAGGCTTATGGTAGAAATGAAAAAGAAATTAAATGAGTACAAATACAAATAGACTTTAGGAAAAATAAGGGGTGGCTGAAAGATGTTAGTGGAAAATAAATCTATCATTTAAACCAGAGGGCTGCTGGGAGCCAAGGCGGATGATCAGCTTGGCTTCCATGTGTTTTCTAAGGTATGAGTCCCAGAAGCCCTGCTGAAGGACACAAACAGAAAGGTAATTGACACTGTGGACCCTGGAAATAAAGTGGGATACAATGGGTTTAGCAGTGTCACCATTCCTGACTGCTCTATAATGTTCCCTAAAACAGTCAGCAAGGAGCCTACCAGTCTCTGTGATGTAAATAGCTGTACACTTCCTGCAAAGTTTTATTTATTATTTATTTATTGAATTTTTCCGAGTACACTTTTGAGCTGACAGCTCATTTGCAAAGGTAGAGTAGAGTCATCTGAAGGAGGAGGAGGCAGTTTGAGCAGCCAGGGACATGGAGACATCAGGCAGAGGGAGAGGAAAGTGCTGGCCTATTTAAGTCATATATTGCATGTGCACATGTGTTTAGAGGAGAGAAATTTTTTTAGATGGGTTTTGAATTGTTCCAGGTTTTTAATGCAGGCCAAGGATGTTCTTCAATAAGGCACCATGACAATTAGTCTTGTGGTGCTCCTGGTGCCATATGGACTAGTGGTCGACAAAAGTAGTTCCATCAAGCAAGGTGGGGATACCCAAGGAGAGCATGTTTGGCTAGTATGCAAGTGAAGTGTTAAGCTGTACTCTGGCTTGTAGTGGCAACCATTCAGTCATATTGTACAGATCATAGGTGTGGGTGATCCTGGCTTCATTTAACACAAATCTGCATGCCTTGTTTAAAGCGTGGTGTACTCAGCTTAGTGCAGTCTCACTAACTACTCCACAGACTACAATGCCATAGTCAGTGACTGGGAAGCACTGAACTTAACACTATGGCCCATTTGTCTCAGGAGTGAAGTTAATTTTGTTCCTGCAGAGGGCCCCTAGCCATCTGTTTACAGCCTGGGTGACATTCTCAACATGGGTGATAACTGATAGGGTGTAGTCTATTGTAACATCCAGATATTTAAACACATTCACTTGCTTAAGAGGAGTTCCAGTTCTGTCTGTGATGACTGGGGGGGGGATCTTATTTCTCGAGTAAGGAGATGAGAAGAACATTGTTTTGTTTTGTTTTTTTGCTGTTTAGTACCAACTTGTTTTGTCCGAACCACTTTCCATGCTTTGGAAGTTCAGTTGCAGGTCTCTGGTAAGTGTGTCTTTGCAGGTGTTGCAGGTAAAGAGGACAGTATCATTGGCATACATGAGTACTCTGACAGTAGGACATGCCTCCAGCAATGTATCGATAAGCTGAAAAGTAAGTGGCCCAGTATGGAGCCCTGCGGTACCCCCACTGTTACATTTTGCGAGTCATACCAGACATTGCTTATCCTAACCTGCTGCAAGCACCCTAAAAGGTAGAAGCAGAATAATTTTACTGTGTCTGTAGACAGGTTGATAACAAGGAGCTTTTGAGGAAGTAATTGGTAATTCACCAAACTGAGTGTCTTGGTGAGGTTGATATATATTGAGCCCACATAGTGACCAGAGTCGAGGGCCTCATGTAGAAAGTGGCTATATTCCAGAAGGGCAGTAGTGGTGCTGTGGGCCTTCCTGAACCCATGCTGCTGGGCACATTGCAAACTATGCTTGTTGAGGTAATCAGTGAGTTGGTCCACAACTTTAATTTCAAGTGCCTTGGATGGGTGGTAGTATGGAGATGGATCTATAATTTGACACTGCTCTCCTTTCCCCATTTTTGTAGACAGGTGTTACTATGGCTGCCTTCCACTTGGTTGGGAACTGCAAAAGGCATAGTGACAGGTTAAAAATCTTAGATAGTGGCAGGGTGATCTCATTTAGGGCCACCGCTGTAAGTTTCATATCTATATCATCACTGTTTATTTATGTTTTACCTATTACTCTTTTCAGATATTTGATGGTCTTGTTTACAGTTACATTTTTTAAATAGAAGGTCGGATGGGATGCTGCATTGTGGGTTTCGCTGGTGGGAGTATTTGAGTGTGTAGAGTGTGGGCCATGCTTATTATCAGCAGTTAATATTGCCCCAAGTTCAGTGAAGGCCACATTGAAGGTATCGGCAGTCACTAAAGGGTCAGTGGAGAGATTGCCATCCACATGGAGCATGGTGGGAGATGCCCTATCCTTATTGTCTAGGAGTTCCTTGATGGACTCCCAGAATCTTCTACCATTACTCCAATACTGTACCTGCTGATTCTTAAAGTAATTGACTTTGGACTGCCTGATCTCTCTTGTGCATTAGTTATGGGCTGCTTTGTAATTTTGTGTATGTACTGGTGCACCAGTGGCCCACATATGGGCCTAGAGGATATCTCTGTCCCTCATTTGTTGAATGAATGATGGTGTGACCCATGTAGCAGTTGAGCGGTATATTTTCTGTTTCTTATAGGGGCGAACATGTCCGCCACTTTATTGAAATAGGTTATGAAAAGATCTAGTGCTTGGTCCACATTAGTGTGCAGCACACAATGATGTGTACTGTACAACATGTTTAGTGTGAAATGACAAATCCCACTAAAAGTCCTAGTTAATAAAACTAATAAAACTAAGTCAGTAGACAATAAATTACCAAATGCAAAAGAGTTATAATTCAATATAGGTAACAATATACTTTTAGCAGTAATGTGTCTGGTATCGAATGTTATTTTATTAAGTCTGAATAAGGTTCACAGTTTTTGGTTAACTTTTCTACTAATAGCTGTTATATGAGTTGAAAAGGTTAAATTAGAATCCAGATGCACTCCTAGGTATTTAAAGTTAAAAACTTGGGGGGGACATATTCAGAGCTGGCCAGTTGCATGCGCATAATAGTGTGTTGCAAAAAACAGATGCACTAGCCAGCTCTGTTGCCATATTCACCCAGAATGCACACTTGGCACAGATCATGCAATCTGTGTGAATATGAAACCCTTGATGCATGGCACAAAGTGGTTGGCCACCGTGTGTGGGCAGCGCATCCATGGATTGAGGCTGAAGACCACCAAGGAGAGATGCGTGGCACATACCTGGATGAACTGTATCCCCCATTGGTGATATTCAGCCTGAATATGCTAATGAGCTCATTGGGCATGCATGGCACAATGGGGCCTCATGGAATGGAGAAAGTGGAAGTTGTTTAACCAGGAAAGGCACACTAAGCCAAAGTGTGTTTCCAGGTGCTACCTGGAATACAAGGAAGTCAACTGTCTTGCTCAGGGTCACACAGTATGCACGTGGGGGCTGTGGGATTCAAACCCAGATCTCCAGGTTTGCAGCTCAGAGCCCACTGTGCTACACTGTCTGTAATGAACATGTACTGTACGTAGTACGCTCTCACTGGTTCAACCAATGAGCGTTTGCTAAGTACAGTACATGTTAATTCACAGTTCAATCGGTGGCTGGTGGTGGTGGTGGTGGTGTGCAGAGGGCTGAGCCAGTTGCTGGGTCCAGTTGGGTTGGGTTGGGGGAGCAGGGTGAGGGTTCTCATCCAGCCAGGGTGGGGGGCCACTACACTATGGAAATACTCAGGATCTGTTCTTTTATTCATGACATTGGGGATCAGGCATGGGAGGGGGGGCTCTACACTATAGGAACAGGTTTGGGGTGGGACTGTGGTGCAGTCAGGGATTTGGCATAGGTGGGGGGTCCACTACACTATGGAACCTGCTTGAAGCATATTTCTGCATTGATCAGGGATTGGAAATGGGTGGGTGAGCCCTCTGCACTACAGACATGGGTTCAGGGGGATGGCAGTTTGAACGGGGATCAGGGCTAGGAGGGGGGTACACTACACTATTGAAATACAAGGGGGAATCAGTTTATTTTGGACAGTGGGCATCAGAGATGGGAGGGGGACCTTACACTATGGAGACGGTGGGGCTATTCTTTCATGTATACATTGGGGATCGGGATGCGGGGTTATCCCTAGACTACTGGGGCTGGCAGGCTACTGTGCATGTCTGCACATCCACATACTGCATGTGGGTGGCTGGCAGATGTGGGTCTGCTTTTTCTGGCCTATCTTTGCATGGCACAGTTCTGGCCCTTGTGGGGTGCATTTCTAGTGAATATGCCCATGCATGGCACATTCATGGGAACACCCCCTCTTCCTGCACTACATTCATTATCTGTGGGCCATGGCCAAATCTTCTTCAGGTAGCGCATTACCGCCCTTTGAATATCATGCTGCCATGCGTTGTTTGTGATGTGCAGCACATCTCTATTTTCTGTCAGGATGTGCTGTGCATCTCCTTTGAAAATGGGGGTCTTGTTCTGGAAGAGTGAAATTAGGGTTAAAAATCAGCATGGGTGAACATTTTGATAACTTGGGTTTAGTTCCAAAGAGCATGCATTTAGCTTTCTTACTGTTTCAGGAAAGACAATGTTGCAACAATCATAAATTTAACCTAGAAAAAGCTATATTCAATACTTTATTAATTTTTTCAATGGAAGAAGGACTAAAATAAATAAAAACATCATCTGTATAAAGAACAGATTTAGAAGAAGCCAGTGTGGAAGGAATTAGATCACTAAATATAGAAAACAATAGAGGCTTCAAGATGGAATCTTGGGGCACTCCTTGTTCTAAAATCTGAGTACTACAATGAAATCCATAAAAATTCCCTTTTAGAGGATGAGCACTAAGGTAATTTTGAAATCTAAGCATGTTGTGAGTCTGACAGGCCCATGCTCCTCAGTTTACTGAGCAGCAATGAGTGATCAACAAGATTAAAGGCCTTGGACAGGACCACAAAAACACACCAATGAGCATACCATTGTCCATAGCCCTAGTGACATGGTCGGTGAACCTGGCCAAGGCCATGCCAGTTCTATGATGTTTGCAAAAACCATGCTGCCTGGAAGACTGGAGACCAGGGACCTGAAGGCATTCAACCAGCTCATTGTTAACAAGTGTTTTTCCATCATCTTACTTAATGATGATAATATGGATATTGCGCAATAGTTATCCAAACTAGTTAAAGATCCTAATTTGGGAATAGATTTTATTATAGTATTTTTCCACAACTGGGGAACTTAACCAGTAATCAAAGACAAGTTGAAAATGACAGTTAAAGGGAGATATATAGCGGTAGATGCAAGTTTTTAGAAATGTTGGTTTCATTCCATCCTGACCTGCAGTTTTATTTACTGGCATTTGTTTCAACATTTTAAAAACCTACTCTGGCTTAATTCCATGAAAGTAGAATAAAGGAATATTTTCAGATGTAGGTACCGAGGCACACATATTTGTCATTTCAGTGTCAGCAGCATTATTCTTGTATATTGTTAAATCTAGGAATTTACCCATAAAAGTGTCACATATTTCAGAAGACTGAAACTATTTAACACCATTATTATAATTAACATCAATTGACCCTCTACTTATAGGATCTACTGTATATGGGATTTGATGGAAGATCAACATTTTTAGGGTTCCCTAAAGACTCACATTGTTTATTATGGAAGAAATCAGATTTATACTGTCAAATTTTGGACTTACATAGGTTTCTCAACTGTCAATATTTATTCAATTCTGATAAACTATTAGTAGTTTTAAAAATTCTCCAACTTTTATTCCTCTGTTTCATTAAGGAAAACAGCTCCGGGGTACTCCAGTTAATAACAGTCCCGCTTATCAGTCTAGATTTTACTGAAAATAATTAGTCCGGAATCTCGATCAAGGTAGTGGTAAAATAATCAACAGCAGCATCAATATCAGGAATAACATCCAAAAATGAACAGTCAACCAAATTCAAATAATTCATTAGATTATCCATAAATATATTAGTAAATTTTCTGTAAGCTATGTACTTAGGTGGTATTTTAGGTCTTTTATTTTTCCAAGTACAATAAATTGGTAAGTGGTCACTGACAGCATCTGCAAAAGTACCTGTACTGCTAATTTTAGTTAGGTTGTTAGGGAGTATCCAATCTAATAGTGTATGCTTATTACTAATTAAGTTCATATGCATATAAGTAGTAATCAATCGAGAGAGACCTGAGTTAGATAGTAATAGTTCTATCTTATGCTCTGACTCTGGATCCCAGTGTAAGTTGAAATCTCCCATAATTTGTACATTCTTACCCAAATTGGCCAATCCGATCAATTCAATAAAATCCTTCAACCCTTTAATTGCTGTCTTAGGTGTATAATAGACTGTACAAAATGTAATCTTACAGCATCCACCTAAAGTTATAGTAGTTCCAACAAAAAACATTCGTATTCAGTACAGGGATAATAATCAACAATTAATTCTGAAAGTTCTAGGTAATCCTTAAAATATACCATAACCCCACCCCCTTTATTTACCCCATCTATCCTTTCTCAATAATTTACAGCCATCAACTCAGCATTGTTTATCATTAACAGAAGGTTTCAACCAAGTCTCAATTTAACTTAATATGTCTGGTTGATACAGAGAAACCCACGCCTCAACTTCTGATTTTTTAGATAATAAACTATGCACATTTATGCATGCAACTGTCAACCCATCAGATTGCCAAACCATATTTTGTGAAGCAGAAGAAACAAAAGTTGGGCCAGGGTTAAGCTCTATATCACATCACATTACATCACATCACATCACATCACATCATAGCAATGAAACAGAGACAACCAGAAAATTGTGATATTGTTAATACAAAAACAGGATACAATATACAACTAAATTTATCTAACACTGATCTAAATAACCATTCCAAATCATATAAAGACTGTCCCTTCAAGTAGTCAAACCATACAATGCATTCTAAAAAAGGGAAAGACTGTTGGGATAGCAAGTTAAAAAAATACAGATTTATCTAGTGATTTCATGGACCCAGTGTCTCTAATATATGATGGGGATAGTAAAATAAACTGTAGTCCAGTTGGAGAAATCTGGAGACCAAACAAACAGATAAAATGAATTATTTAATCATTTTGTTAAGAATAAAAGTGCAAAATAAAATTACAAGAACATTTCATTTAAAAGAATCTCCTGGTTAACCTCTCACTGTTGGACTCGCTTAAACAGATGTCATATAAAACTGGTTTAGGTTGTAAAAGCCCCACCCACTTCTTACAGTAATCAACCTCCTGGTGAAGCTCTGTGATCCCTGGTAAGCTAACTAGTGTAGAAAGGTAGTTAAAAGATCCAATAAATGAGAATAACATGTTCTACTACAACTAAAAATAAAGAAACAGAGGTCTCAGTCATGAGCAATTGAAACGTAAGTGATGCGAACCATAGCTATTCACTCACTATAAAACATAATGCCCAAGGTTAAAATAAGATACAAAAGCAGTACCATAACTCACAAAATCTTAAATTCAAACAAACTAGAATTCCCAGTCCCAGCTTCCAACTTCCCTTGCTGACTACGGCAGACTCCTCCATACTCTGTTGGAGTACTCAGCTGGAGGATCGAAACTGCTGCCGCTTTAAAGACGCTGCCGTGTCTTTAGGACTATTGATTAAATATGCTCAGTTGTCTATCCACAGCTGCCATGCCACTGCTGCTGATTAGTGAGATATGAGTGCAGGCAGCAAATTCAAAGCCCCAGGTGGGATCTGTAATCAGGGCATTCACAGAGTTCAGTCAGTATAAAGTACAAGAGGTTGATATGCATGAAAAGAATGCATGTGTCCATTAATCAGTCACACAAAATACAACGTCAACAGTTCAAGCACTGAAAATACAGCTGTCCAATAATCAGTCACACAAAACACCGCAGCAGCAGTTCATGCACAGAATGACATTTGCTAATTCTCAAAAGCAAAGCAGCAATACAGACCCCCTAAAAATTCAGACACAGCAGTGTCTCTAATTCATATTGACAAAAAAGGAGTCCAAAAACAATCTCCCAACAGTAGTAGATTTGGTCTCAATGCTAAGGTGGCCGTAAAGACTCCCAGAATATTCAGACACAGTACAGACTCTGCTTTTTGATAATACAGTTCCGATTACAATTCAGTGCCAACTCACAGATCAATGTTGTGATTGGAAGCTCGGTCTGATCACTATCTGGTCACAGCTGAAAAGTGGGATCTGGTACTCCAGGCAGTTTATACCTGGTGGGGCCTGCCACTCACCCACCATGCTGTCTGCTGGAATACTCAGCCAGAGGATTAGACCTGCTGCTACATTAAAGACATTGAAGATATTGAATATGGTAATTCTGTCTGTTGATTTGATGCTACACAACAGACATTTTGGGTTGAATTACAACTGCCCAACCTTTAACTACCCCTCTAGCTTTCATACGTCACTCTGCATTTCTCTGATTTTCTTGTCACTATCTACCTCCCCACAGAGCTTAGTGTCATTTGCAAAGAGACACAGCCAGTCCCAGATACCCTCGCCACTGTTGCTAGTGAACATATTGAAGAGGACCAGTCCCAGAACAGATCACTGTTGTACTCCACTCATGACCTCAATCTGTGCTGATTTGAGCAAGTTGACCACAGCCCTCTGTTGCCTCCCCTTTAGCCAGTTACCTACCCAGATGACCTTAGTTGTACCCAGATCCTCCATCTTCTGCAGCAGACATCTGTCAGACACCGAGTCAAAAGTCCAGCTGAATTCGGAGTAGAGCAAATCCACAGCATGGACCCTATCCAATTCCTTCATCACCCAGTCAAAGAAAACTATCAGTTAGTTTGACAAGACCTCCCTACCATGAATCTGTGCTGTTTATTATCCTGGAACTTGTTGCTCTCCAAGTAGTCCAGAAGGTCCTCTTTGACCATTGACTCTATCGGCTTCCCTACAACAGAGGTAAGATTGACAGGTCCATAGTTCTCCACATGCCCCCCCATGGAGCAGAACTATGTCTACCACCCTCCAGTCCTTTGGAACTACCCCTGTCCTTAGAGAGCTGTTGAATGAATCTACCAGGGGTTCAACCAGTTCTACTGCTAGCTCCCTGAGTAACAATGGATCCAACCCATCTGGTCCCAGGGCCTTATCTATTTTAAGTGCTGCCTGCCCTTTCTGGATCCTTTCGCTTGTAAATATTGGCTGCTTCCTTTCCGGGACCCTCTTAGTGGCCACTTTTATACCACTTTGGCAAGGGTCCGCCATTCACCTTAGTAAGAACTGAGCTAAAGTAATCATTAAGGACAGCAGCCTTTTACCCTCCTCCTCTATCACCCTACTCACTTCTGCTAAGCTTACAATTCCCTTTCCTTTTTTCCTTTTTCCCTAATATATCATAAGAACTTGACCTGCTCTGTAATACGAAGTTCTGTGTATACTTTTGCCTCCCTAACCATTCTCTTTGCCTCTTTGTTTTTCAGTATGTATTCTCCCCTTTCTTCCTCCCCATACTTTTCTTTTTACTTGAATGACTTTTTCTTTGCCCTCACCACTTTCTAGACTCTTGCAAAAACCATAGCTGTTCATTTCTATATTTTTTCTCATTTAGAGGAAGTAGAACTGAAACTAGCAGTACTTTAGAGGGAGAAGAAAACTTCAAAATGTTTCATTATTGCACAGGGTGGTGTCCTCATCATCAGATGCATTGGAAAACCTGACAGTTTAAAAAGGAGGAGTGGAAGTGGAAGTGGAATGAGTGGACTTCTGTGGAATGAGAGGACTTCGGTGGACTATAGCACCTGTTTTGTTTTGGCCATACTATCATGCACCCAACCACATGACTCTCAATCCTATCCTGTCATGACCATCTCCATCAGCACCAGCTGCACAAGTTGTACTTGTAACTGACATGGTGGGACCATTGTCTGCATCTTTCCTGTCCATCTGTCTCTTTCTCTTCCTGTTTTTTCATGATTTGTTCTGCACGACAGATGATACTACAAGGTAACCAGCAGGATACAATGCAAACTACAATGACAATAATGTGTATGTCAAACATTAGACAACAACATGGTGGCCATGTTACATGACTCACACAGTGCAAAAGGAAGACAATGAGCAAGATTGAGACCAAACCCCTACTCCACTGACAGACCCATTGAGAGACAATGACTAGAGGGACCTAATACACTCACAGGTTTCTCATACCATAGAAACATAAAGGTTGATGGCAGATAAGGCCCACTTAGTCTGCCCATTTCACCTACCTATTGCAAACTGCAGATCCTAGTTGATATACAGCTCACCCTTTCTTTCCTGTTGCTAAGGTACACTTATGTCTATTCCATGCATTCCTAAATTCTGTTTTTGCCCTAGCATCTCCTTTGGGAGGCCATTCCAAGCATCCACCACTCTTTCAGTGAAAAAGTACTTCCTCATGTTATGCTTGAATATCTCCCCCTCAAACTTCATTTCTTGAATCCTTGTTCTTGCACATCTTCTTTTTGAAAGATGCTACCCTCCTGTGCCTTGTTTATACTTCTGAGGTACTTGAAGGTTTCTGTCATGTCCCCCCTCTTTCTCCACTTCTCCAGGGAATACATATTGAGTTCCCCAAGCCTTTCCTTGTAGGGCTTTTCATGCAGACCTGTACCATTTTTGTAGCCCTCCTCTGGACCACCTCTAGTTTGTGTATGTCCTTCCAGAGATGTGGTCTTCAGAACTGGACACAGTACTCTGCCTGAGGTCTCACCAGTGATCTGTACAGTGGCATAGCCATCTCCTTCTTTCTGCTGGTCATACCTTTCCCTATGAACCCCAGCATCCCACTGTCTTTCCCCGCAGTCTTCTCATATTGTTTGGTTGCCTTAAGGTAATCCGATATGAGTACCCCCAGGTCCCGTCCCTGCTTGCTGACTGGCAGTACCCCCCCATCCTGTACACTTCCCTTGAATTTCTGCTCCCCAACTGCATGACTGCACTTTTTTGCATTGAATCTTAGCTGCCACACGTCTGACCACTCCTCCAATCTGCTTAGGTCTTTTCTCATTTTTTCTATCCCCTCTGGAGTGTCAACCCTATTGCAGATCTTAGTGTCATCTGCAAAAAGACATACTTTCCCCTCCAGCCCCTCTACAATGTCACTTATGAAGACATTGAAGAGGACTGGTCCCAGGATTGATCACTGTGGCACCTAACTGGTCACCTCCTTCTCGTCTGATTGAACACCATTCACCAGCACTCTCAGTGTCCTGCCCCTCAACCAATGTCTGACCAGTTTACCACCTTGGGACCCACCCCCATGCTACCTAACTTGCTTGACAACCCTCTATGTTGGACTGTATCAAAGGCTTTGCTGAAATCTAAGTAGGCCACATTCACTGCCCTTCCCTGATCTACCTCACTGGTAATCCAGTCAAAGAAATCTATTAGATTTGTTCAACATGACCTTTCTGCTGTGAATCCATGCTGCCTTAGATACTGTGCTCCACTTGATTCAAGGAATGACGCAATCCCCTCCTTTAGCAGTGCCTCCATTAATTTCCCTGCAACCGAGGTCTGGCTGACTGGTCTGTAGTTGTCCGCCTTTTCTTGGCTCCAACTTTTCAGGCAAGGGACCACAACAGCCCTTCTCCATTCTTCTGGGACTGCCACCCTCTCCAGTGATCTGTTGAATATGTTGGTCAGCATGGCCAACTGCAGCTCTCTGAGCTCTTTAAATATTCTGGGGTGAATTCAGACCCATTGCCTTATCTATTTCCAGTTTCCTGAGTTCCTCTAGGACTCTCTCTACTGTGAATGGAGTGGTGTCTACATCCCTTCCTTGATAGCTTTTTTTATTTATTTTTTTGCTGAGTTGTGTACCTTCATCTTCCCCTTCCTACGTGAATGCTGAACAAAAGTATTGGTTCAATATTGCTGCTTTTTCTATGTCCTCCTCTACACACCCTTCTCCCTCCTTCTTTATTCTGACAATCCCACTCCTGGTCTTCTTCCTCTCTCTGATGTATCTGAAGAAGGTCTTGTCACCTTTTGTTATAGCCTGTGCTATATGTTCTTCCACTCTCGCCTTTGCACTCCTGCCTGCCTTCCCTGCCTCCCTCTGCTTCTCTAGATACTGTTCCCTGTCCTCTTCCCTTTAACATAGAAACATAGACTTTGATGACAGATAAGGACTGCTTGGCCCACCCAGTCTCCTCATTTCCCTACCTCTCAGATAAGCTGCAGATCCTAGTTAACCAACAGCCTGCTCCTTCCTACCTCCCACCCACCAGAACTGCCTTACGTCTGTCCCATGCATTCTTGAATTCCCCCACTGTTTTTGACCCCATGACCTTCTCAGGAAGACCATTCCATGTGTCCACCATCCTGTCCATGAAAAAATACTTCCTCACGTTGCTCTTGAGCCATCCCATCTCTATCTTCAAATTGTGTCCCCTTGTAATTGCACATCGATTTTTCTGAAAGATGCTACCCTCCTGGACTTTGTTGATTCCTTTGAAGTACTTGAAAGTTTCTATCATGCCCCCCCCCATCCTCCTTGCCTCAAGGGTATACATATTAAGCTTCTTTAGTCTCTCTTCATATATGGCTCCTGGTGCAGACCCTGCACCATTTTAGTTGCCCTCGTCTGGACTGCCTCCATCCTGTCTACAGTACGTCCTTGCAGAGATGGAGTCTCCAGAACTGCACACAGTACTCCAGATGGGGTCTCACCAACTGTCTGTACAGAGAGATAACAACTTCCTGTTTTCTACTGATGATGCCTCTTCCTATACATCCCAGTATCCCCCCAGCCCTCCTTGCTGCCTTCTCACTATTGTTTGCTTTCCTTTGGGTCATCTGATATGACTACCTCAGTTCCCTTTCCATTTTTGTTGTTGTTAGTACCTCCCCCCAACTGTGTACTCTTTCCCTGGGTTTTTGTCTCCCAGGTGCATTGCTTTGCACTTCTTTGTATTGACTCTAAGCTGCCATACTTTTGACCATTCCCCCAACCTTGCCAAGTCCCTTTTAATTTTTCCCACCCTTTCCTTGTTTATCAACCCTGTTGCAGATCTTTGTGTCATCTGCAAAGAGGCATACTTTTCCTTCCAGTTCCTCCAAAATGTCACTTATAAAGACATTAAAAAGGATCGGACCCAGTACTGAACCCTGCGATGCCCGCTAGTAGCCCCCCTTTCTTTGGAGTGGACTCCGTTTACTATTACCCTCTGTGTCTTGTTGTCCAGCCAATTTTTTACCCAGGCTACCACTATGACACCCACTCCAAGGCTGGCTAATTTGTTTATTAATCTTTTGTGTGAGACTGAATCAAATGCCTTGTTAAAGTCTAGGTAGACCTTGTTCACAGACCCTCTCTGGTCTACTACTTTGGTCACCCAGTCAAGGAAATCTATTATATTCATCTGACATGACCTTCCCACTGTGAACCCATGCTGCCTTGGGTCCTGTGCCCCGCTGGCCTCTAGGTACTCAACAATTCTTTCTTTCAGAAGTAATTCCATCATTTTCCCTACCACTGAGGTCAAACTAACAGGTCTGTAGTTTCCTGCCTCTGCTTTACTCCAACTTTTGTGAAGAAGAATCACATCCATCCTCCTCCAGTCCTTATGTAACTACTCAGTCCCCTGGAGTTACAATAATCCTATCAGTTTTATTGTTAGGAAGGTAGCAGTCATCTGGTAGGGAGCTCATTAGGGGCTCTTTACATAATAACATCATTGTTTACTTGGCTAGCCTGAGAGAAGAATGATTAGGTCATTCAGAACTCTTGCAGCAGCATAAGCCACACTATGTGGACAGCTCCTCTAGGGAGCTTAGAATACTCAGTTGTGAGTCAGAGTTTGTTATAGTGAGTTGTTGAGTGAGGAGGTGAGAGTGGCAGAAGGATTGCCAGTGGGCTTTGAGGAGAGGGCCCAGGATTTCTCATCCTAGTGGAGTGTCATTTCCAGCTTCCAGTGAAGTGGTGGAGATCAGTGCTTCAGCAGGATTTCCTGAATTCTACTCCCGGTGAAGTGGAAGGAACTGCTTGTTCTCAGTGACTCAAGGGGCAATCCCCTGAAGGTTCTGTGTGTGTTTCAGCTGCCTTGGATAGGAACTGAAAGAGACTGTTTGATTGGCTACCCAGGAGAGTGCCTTTCTTTTCCTTTTTGTTGTCCCATGCCCAGTGGATGGGACAACCAGTTGTGAGTACTGTTCTAGGAGACCAGCTCTCCATATCTTTTAGAGGAAGCTATAGTCTGGGGTGTGTGTGCCCATAGATAAGGCTGGATGGCACCTGCCAGTGCCTCTAGTTTCACCCAAGTGAGTGAAGTACTGTTAAACTGTTCATCCAAGTAAGTGCAATTTTGTTCTTTGGTCACCCCATTGTGTGACAAAGTTAAAGGGTGGGACCTCTAGCATTTCAGTGGGGAATTGAGGTTTCAATGGTGTAACCCTGAAGAATGGTAGAGACTGTCATTTGGGGCCAAGGGTGGGAGGAACTCCATCTAGGTGCTTACAAGGCAGGGCTTCCTGATTCATAAAGGGCACCAGTTATTCCTGAGCAAGGGCCAAGCTGCAGATTAAGGTGTGCGACTGAGTTTCACTTGTGTGCACCTACTTTCGAAGAAGAGTTCTGAGTGTGTGGCTTAGATTCACTAATGACACTCATGGGAGGAAAATGTTCATGTGCGTGGCCAGGTGTCCACTGTATGCACCAGTTTGGGAATTTGGGAAGAAGATGTTTCTGTTGTGTGTTCATGAACTGTACTGCATGCAAGGAGAGTTTGTGAAATGTAACTGTCCACACTAGACCAACCCTTGGGGATCCACTTCTGCTTTAATTTTCCATCTGTTGAATAAAGACATACTGCACAATCCCAGTTACTGCTATGGCCATTCCAATTATTGCTTCTGTTTGTGTGGAATTACTGGGGCCCCCTCAGCAGGTTAGATTTAGCGTATGCCTAGCTGCTTCCACCCAGGACCTGGGTTGTGTTATTTACACAAGGTTCACGTTGTTTCATTTCTGTATCCCCACCCCTCTCTTCCTGTAGACATTGAGCCAGATATACAGCCTAACACCAAGGGTGGTACCTACCTTTTGTAAAGTAAAATAGTATGCCAGTATGTGGGTGCCAGTGTTCCAGATTTTAATGGGGGGTGTGCTAACTGGTTAAAAAGTGGCCTGGGGTTTACAGAAAATGGGGGGTCATCTTGGGATATTTAATTTGGAGTGAGAGGCATGCTGAGGGTATGTCTAGGATATTCCTGTCTGGTGGTGGTGCACCCAACCAGAAGATCATTTTACCAGAAAGCAAAGTTGTGCCAAGTAAAATGCCACCTGAAAGTCTTTTGCTGCCCGAGTTTCTATGGAAAAGAAAGAGGAAGAATTTGCTGCTCATGTGTTTACTTTGAAATTGTGGACTGAGAAATCATTGCCCTTTCCTTGTGGTAAAAGTGCTTAAAAAACTGTTTAAAAGTTGCAGATTTTCAGAGAAAATATTTATGGACTTAAACGACAGTGTTTTCTAAGTGCTCAGAAAGTTTCAAGTATGTACAGTGAAATTTGGAGGAGTTGCTAAGGAAAATGCACCAAGTGCTGAGTGAAAATGCCTTAAAATGCTTGGCCCACTGAAATTTCAAGCCGAGAAAAAAAGAGACGGTTAGCAGTTTAAATTTTGTCTTCTTGACAATCGCCTTGCAGGAGTGCAGCAGAGAGAGAGAGAGAGAGAGAGCTCATTTGCATGATGTTGTGTGATTGGTCCCAGTGCACCTAAGCCCCGCCCTTGACAGTCTCAGCTTGTGGAACATTCATGGAAGAGCAGCCTGCAGTGTGCGAGCAGCGTGTAGTTTGTGTGGCAGGAAGGAGAAGGAATTGCTTACAGCAGAAGCGGTTCTGTAGCAGCAGTTTTATGAACTTTTTTGCATATAACCTGGGCTCAACCCATATTCCAACCGACTGGAGAGTGATCTAGGTGATCGTAGTGATGATCAGCAGGACCGCCAGCCCATTTCACCCCAGAGGCCTTCCTCTAGTTGGCAGCAGGCTGTATTCCATCGACAATGAAAAACAGCTACTGCCTGTAAGTACCCTGTGCAAAAGTAAATGACTGTGGTGCTAAGGTCAGAAAACTGTGTAAGAACTTGAGCAAATGAAGCAAAAGTACTGAAAGAAAGAGTTTTGTGAACTGTTAACTCTTAGACATTGTGTGCGAAAGTGCTGTTTCAAAGAAAGTAAACTTTAAGGCAAACGATCCCTCTGGTCCAAGTGCTTGTAAAGTAATTGATTGTGAATAAGTAAAGTGAACTTTTGCTTGAGAATATCAGTTGAAATGCAAAAGAGTCAGACAGAATCCTAGCAAATTTTTAACTGAGTGTGATGCAAAGTTACAGTTGCCATGTTGGGGCATAGCCAGCAATGTAAACAAAGCAGTGCCATTTTAGAACAGTATTTCAAATCAAAACAAAGTTTAAAATGGTTTATTGCTAAGTTGTGAAATACATTTGCAGCAGCCAGGCAGCCTTTTAATGAACTTTTTCCAGTGTGTTAAAACCAAATCTCAGAGTGCATGCAAAAATAGTAATTTTGGGACTTGTGTGTTTTAATTTACAGAACATGGGTGGCGCAGCAACCCCCTCACTACCTGCTCAATGCCAGGGTGTGGATAGTCCAACAAGAACAAGAACTAGCCCATTCTGAGCAAAATTATATGACTGTTCATCATCAGCACCCGCTGAGGTGGCTTTGCCGATCTATTCGGTTAATATGTGCATAGTATGCCTAAAGCCAGGGAGCAATGTTCTGCCAATTCCACATTGCACAGACTGTAGAACGCAATTTGGGATGAGCATGTCAGGTGGCACAAGGGTAAACAAAGTGAAACGTATCCATCTAGCTCCAGCTTGAACACAGACAGGGGACCTTGTGGAATCGGAACAACAGCGACAGGCTGGGTGCAGTGAAAGAGACCCCATAGAGTCTGTAAAGGAGTTTCTGGACATTGTCTGCACCAATGCTTTGCAAGGCCCAGTGTAAACTAAGTGTTCCACGCCCCAGAGGGTGGAGTTGGACGCTTCCAGTGCAGGTTCAGTAGATCCGTGAGTGGAAGGCCCAAGTCCAAGCCTCATGGGAGAGTCCGAGGTGGAGGAAGCATGTCACTGGGAGGGCAGTGCCTCTGAGGACAGTGGAGAGTGGACAGTTTCAGGGGTTGGCATGATCTCCAGCTCCTGAGCAAAATGTGTAGAAGAGGAAGAAGCAGCAATGGCTTCAGTGTGACCCCTTGAGTCGTCATTGGCCTTAGCTTCTGTGGAGCCTCCCAATGTCTGTGTGGAGGAAGACTCAAGAAATATGCCCTTGAGTGCAGAGGTGGACTGCTTTTACTCTGCACTAAGAGTTCATGACTGGCTAAACAAGGACTGACCACCCCAAGCCTTGCTTCTGGACTGGAGTTAGTTAAAAGCAGCAAGGAGGAGAGAATTGTGTGTAGATGAACTGAGTCCAAGTATGGACAATCATACCCTTTCTACCCTCAGAAGATATGGGAAGAAATTGAGAAAGACAGACATGCCTGGTTGTGGAAGGAAGCTTGTGCCAACCTGCACCCTAGAGTAAACAAGTGGGTCTGAATTAAAGTGTGTAATGAGAGACTGCAATTCTGGAGGCATGGCAGGACCTTGTTAATCAGCTCTGTGAGAGTAGTGGACAAAGCTGGCCAAGAGACATTCTACAATGTTCCCATGATTTGTCCACATGGGGTGACAGTTTATGCTCCAGATCTGGAATAGTACTACCCCAGAAATTGGTGCCATTCTTGAAATTGTGCCTGCTTCCCAAAAGTGAATGCAGACAGTGCCAGCTCAGCCGTCTGCCACCGAAGAGGCAGCAGTCCAGGATGGAGGTGCCTTGCTTCTGGTGATTCAGGTTCATCTGCAGTAGCATCATCCAGGTTTGGCTCCAGCAGCATCCAGGTTCATCTGTGGTAACATCCAGGTTCATCAGCCCAGCATTTCAGAGAGGATTTCCTGTCCAGGTCCAGTAGGAGGTTGTGGAAGCATCTGATCCGAAGATTTTGTCTACCTATCAGCCGAAGATCATCAGGCCACAGATCCAGAGAGGTGATGTTGACATCCTTTTGTCACTCAGAACTAGTAAGAGACTTTTTTCATTTTTAGTTTGACTATTTCCTGCAAGTTTGAAGATTCCTTAGAAATATAATCTCATAGAAACATAGAATCTGTTGGCAGATAAGGACCATACAGCCCACCTAGTCTGCATATTTCACTACTTGGTTTGGCAATCCCTACTTTTATCTGGACTGCCATTCCCCCACTCTGCTGTACAACAGGGTGCCTTTATGCTTATCCAATACACTTTTGAATCCCTGTATTGTTTTCACTTCCATCACACCTGCTGGTAGGCTGTTCCATGGATCCACCACCTCTCTGTGAAAAAATACTTACTAGCATTCCCCCTAAACCTCCCTCCCTCCCTCCAGCCTCATGTTATGTCCCCTTCTCCTTGTGCACTTTCTTCTCTGAAATATCCTCCCCTTCTGTACCCTGATTATTCCTCTAAGGTATTTGAAAGTCTCTATCATATCCCCTCTCTCCCTTCTCTCTTCCAGTGAATAGATTTTTAGTTCCTTGAGTTTTTCCTCATAAGGCTTGTGGTGCAGTCCATGTATCATCTCCAATAGACTTTCTATTTAGACTGCAGTACTTGCAGGCCTTGTGCCTGTTCTAAAACTGTGCTTCAGCAGGTTCTGGCCTAGGAGAGAGACTTGTTGTAGTTCTTCGGCACTCTGGACTCCTCCTTAGTTTGAGACAATCCCCCCCCCCAAAAAAAATGTTTTGCAAATGTTTTTATGTTTTTTATTTTTGTACTTTTGTAGCAAATTCTTTTAAAAAATGCTTTTTGGGCTTGTGCAGTATCTAGTGGGAGAGTTTTGGTCACTGTTTTTGGATTTACAGGTTGTAGTTGTGTGCAGAAATGTGTTTTTGTAGTGTTTCTTTTGCAGGTGTTCCTGGAAAAAAGACAAGAAGACCTGAAGAAGATTTTTTGGGACTCAGCGGAGTCCTCCTTTGTGTAGAGTTGTTAGGCTTGTGTAACTGTGTAGTACAATGTCTAACCTGTTTTCATTTTACAGGTGTGTGTGGTGTAAAATGTTTTTTTTTGGGTTAGGCACCTGTAGGTAGTATAGGTCAGATAGATTTTCCCTAAAGGGCTAGGGGGGAAGACAGTTTGGTGGTCCTGACTCTGGATATAGGGATCACCAACACTGTCTGATAGGACATGTTTCAGGCAGTTTCTTGGAGCCACTGAGAATCCATAGATAGTACAGTAGTAAGATAGGAACTGAAGTTTCTTCAGTAGGCCTCTATCCTTTGGTGTTACCTGCCTGTGCCTGGCACATGGTAGGGGAGAACTTAATCAACTCTCCCTGTAAGGACCATCAGAGGTAGGACGGCCTGGTGCCGGGTGGAGGTATGACTGTGGACAGTCATTTGCCTGGCAAGGGTGAGTGTAACCACCCAGTCCCCTGTGGTTCCTAGAATCCTATCAGTATTATTGTTAGGAAAGTAGAAGGCAGCTGGTAAAGAGCTCATTAGGGACTCTTTACATAATGACATCATTGTTTACTTAGCTAGTCTGAGAGAAGAATGATTAGGCCATTCAGAACTCTCATGGCAGCATAAGCCAGACTGTGTGTACAGCTGCTCTGAGGAGCTTAGAATGCTCAGTTGTGAGTCAGAGTTCAGTGTAGTGAGTTGTTGAGTGAGGAGGTGAAAGTGGCAGAATGATTGCCAGTGGGCTGTGAGGAGAGGGCCCAGGATTTCTCACCCTAGTGGAGTGCCATTTCCAGCTTCCAGTGAAGTGGTGGAGATCAGTGCTACAGCAGAATTTCCTGATTTCTACTCCCAGTGATGTGGAAGATACTGCTTGTTCTCAGTGGACTCAAGGAGCAATCCCCTGAAGGTTCTGAGTGTGTTTCAGCTGCCTTGGATAGGAACTGAGAGAGACTGTCTGACTGGCTGCCCAGGAGAGTGCCTTTCTTTTCTTTGGTTTTTTGGAAAGCGCTTAAAAAATAAATTTTACTTACTTACTTTCTTTTCCTTTTTGTTGTCCCATGCCCAGTGGATGGGACAACCTGTCATGAGTACTGTTCTAGGAGACCAGATCTCCACATCTTTTAGGGGAACTGATTGTCTGGGGTGTGTGTGCCCATAGATAAGGCTGGATGGCACCGGCCAGTGTCCCTAGTTTCACCCAAGTGAGTGAAGTACTGTTAAACTGCTCACCCAAGTGAGTGCAGTTTTGTTCTTTTGTCACCCCAGTGTGCGATGAAGTTAAAATGTGGGACCTCTAGCATTTCAATGAGGAATGGGGGTTTCAATGGTGTAACTCTGAAGAATAGCAGCCACTGCTGGTTGGGGCCAAGGGTGGGAGAAATGCCATCTAAGTGCTTACAAGGCAGGACTTCCTGGTTCGTAAATGGCACCAGTTATACCTGAGCAAGTGCCAAGCTGCAGGTTAAGGTGTGTGACTGAGTTTCACTTGTGTGCACCTTTGTTCGAAGAAGAGTTCTGAGTGTGTGGCTTAAATTCACTAATGACACTCATGGAAGGAAAATGTTCATGTGCGTGGCCAGGTGTCCACTATATGCACCAGTCTGGGAATTTGGAAAGAAGATGTTTCTGTTGTATGTTCATGAACTGTACTGCATGCAAGGAGAGTTCATGAAATGTACCTGTCCAGCCTACATCAACCCTTGGGGGTCCACTTCTACCTTTTGTAAAGTAAAATGGTATGCCAGTATGTGGGTACCAGTGTTCCAGATTTTAATGGGGAGGGGTTGCTATCTAGTTAAAAAGTGGCCTAGGGGTTACACTCAGGTACTGTACCAGAACACTGGAGGACCCCAACAACCAGGAACAGAAGGGAGCAGGTACTGCTGGATGCCTTCCAGGACAGCTTCATGCTGCAAATGGTCAGTGAACCAACCAGGTTAGGGAATACCCTAGACATTGTGCTGGCAAATGGGAACTTTGTGAGAGAACTTACAGTGGAGGAACCGCTGTCAGGGAGTGACCACCACCCAGTATGGCTCACATTGGATATGGGCAGGAAGGGTGGAATCTGGCACAAGAGTGCTGGACTTCAGGAGGCTGACTTTGGCAGGATGGAGGAGTGATAAAGGGTACCTGGCCAGAATTCAATCTAGTATGGATACTAACCAGAGGTGGGAGCTCAAAAGCTGGGGATAGTGGAGCAGCCAAAACCTGCTGCAAACCCAGAGCAAGAAGGCTGGGGCTAAGAAACCAAGCTGGTTGAGCAAGGAGGTCATGGAAAGGTAAGAAGAAAGAGCTGCCTTTAGGAAGTACAAAGAAAACAGGGAGGGAGGACAGAGAGGAGTACTTGATAGAATCGAAGCAGGTGACAAGGGCAGTAAGGGAGCCAAAGCATCTACTGGAACTCAGGCTGGCACAAGGCATTAGAAGGAGAGAAGGACTTCTTTAAGTACATCAGAGAAAAGGACTGTAAGGACCACATAGTAAGGATTAGGAAGGAGGGGAGTTGGGTGGAAGCAGGGTACGATAAGGCAGAAGCACTAAATGAGTACTTCTGCTCAGTATTTACTAAAGAGAAGAGTGGGGTGACACCCAAGGTGGGAGAAATGGCAGAAGCAGGGGGTCAAGTGGTGACAGATGGGGAAATCATGGAGGGCAGAGTTCGAGAGGGTTTGAAGGCACTGAGGGTGGACAAGGCACCAGGCTCAGATGGCATCCACCCCAGGGTACTGAAGGAGCTGGCAGAGGTCCTTGCAGGACCTTTGGCAGACCTATTTAATGCCTCACTACATTTGGGGTGTGTACCTCAGGACTGGAGGATGGCTCATGTGGTGCCCCTCCACAAGAATGACCCCAAGGATGAACCGGGAAACTACAGACCAGTGAGCCTCACATCCATCGTGGGTAAGCTAATGGAGACTATCCTGAAGGAGAGACTGGTGGCCCTCCTAGAGGCCAAAGGACTACAGGACAGCAGACAGCATGGCTTCATACGTGGCAGATCCTGCCAAACCAACCTGGTACAGTTCTATGACTGGGTAACTAGGCAACTGGACAGGGGCCATGCAGTGGATGTCCTGTATCTGGACTTGATAAGGCATTCGACTCGGTGCCACATGGAAGGCTGGGAAGGAAGTTAGTAGGCACAGGGGCGGGTGCAAAGCTGGTGAGATGGGTAGGAAACTAGCTGCAGGGAAGGCAACAGAGGGTGGTGGTGGGTGGGAGCTCTCACACCCAAGGGCAGTGATGAGCGGTGTCCCACAGGGCTCGGTGTTGAGACCAGTGTTGTTCGGGATATTCATTGCAGACATATCATGGGACATCAAGAGCAAGATCAGTCTGTTTGCTGATGATACCAAGGTTGGCGCGGTGGTGGATGACCTAGGGGGATGGCAGGGGTTTCAGGATGATCTGGCAAAGCTTGAAACCTGGTCAGACACCTGGCAACTGCAACTGAGGGTCTAATGCCAAAAGTGCAAGGTGCTGCATTTTGGGATGAAGAACCCAGGAGGAGTTACCAGCTAGGGGAGTGCAGCTAGCCCAGACAGAGGAGAAGGATCTGGGTGTGCTCATTACAGGGTCAATGAACAACTCGGCACAATGTAGGAAGGCAGCTGCAAGGCCAACAAAATGCTGGGTTGTATTGCAAGGGTATATCCTCGAGGAGGAGGAAGTGATTCTGCCACTGTATAGGTCATTAGTTAGACCACACCTGGAGTACTGCGTGCAGTACTGGCGTCCGTATCTGAAGAGGGACATTAAGTTACTGGAGGAGGTGCAGCGCAGGGCGACAAAGATGATCAAGGGGCTGGGGGACTTATCATACGAGAGGAGGTTGAAGGAGTTGAACATGTACTCACTGGAGGAGGAGAGACGAGGGTGACATGATTGAAACCTTTAAATACATGAAAGGAATAAACAAGACGGGTATAGAGGGGCTGTTCAAAGTAAGGAGGGAGGGCCACCAGGGCCATGATATGAGACTGGAGCGAGGAAGGTTCAGGAGGAGATGAGGAGACACTTTTTACAGAGAGGTGGTGGCTGGGTGGAATCGTTACGGCAGAAGTAGTATGCAGTAGAACAGTGGACTGCTTCAAGCGAGGATGGGACAGGACAAGGGGAGGGTTAATGAAGGGAAGGGTGGAAGAGGGCAGCTGCAGAGATAAGAGTGCTAGCTGCACATTGAAACGAACTTGATAGACCTCTAGGCCTTTATCTGCTGGCAAATTTCGTATGTTCGTAACATCCTCCCATGATTTGTTAAAAAGGGTAGTCAGTGGTGTCTCTAGTTCTCCCCTTAGTTCTTTTAGAATTCTGGGATGAATCCTGTCAGGCCCCATTGCTTTGTCCACTTTCAGTTTTAGTTCTTTCAGAACCGTTTTCTTCTGTGACTAGACTGGTATTGACCGCCCTTTCAAGAGTGCTTCTATTGATTGGATTAGATACCTCCCCCCCCTTCTTTTGTCAATACTGAGCAGAAGTATTCACTCAGTATCCCTTCTTTTTCACTGTCACCCTCTGCCCACCCATTCTTCCCTTTATTAAGCCTCACTATCCCTCCCTTGATCTTTCTTCACTCCCTAATGTGCCTAGGAAAGGATTTATTCCCCTTAACTGAGTTGACTATCTTTTCCTCATCTTGGGCCTTTGCTATTCTGGCTGCCTTCTCTTCTTCCTTCTGCTTTAACTGGCACAGTTCTCTGTCCTGCTTCTTCTGTGTTCCTTATACTTCCTGAATGCTATCTATTTCTCCCTAACCTTCCCCGCCACCTCTTTTGAGAACCAAAGTGCTTTTGTCCTTTGTTTTGATTTGTTTATTTGCTTCACACAAAGGCTTGTTGCCTCTGTCATGGCCGTTTTGATGTTTCCCCATTGTTCCTCCACCCCTCCTTCTTGCCCATTTGCTAGTGCTTTTCTGAGACACACTCCCATTTTGACAAAAGTCTGCCCTCCAAAAGTCCAGTACCCTCACTTATGTATGGCTGGACTCTACAGCTGTGTTTATCGTGAACCACACTGTTTGGTGGTCACTTTTTCCCAGATGGCTACCCACTTCTAAATTTGAAATCCTCTCTCCATCACCATTTGAGAGTACCAGGTCTATGACTGCTCCCTTTCAAGTGGGTTCAAACATAAGCTGTCCAAGGCATGCCCCTTGCAGGACATTGAAAATGACCCTACTCTTGGATATGGCTGCAGCAAAGGTACTCCAGTTAACTTCTGGCATATTCAGATCCCCCATTAGCAATATCTCCCCTTTTTCTACCATCCTAAGGATGCCTTCTATCATTTCCTTGTCCATTTCCTCCCCCTGAAATGGGGGTATGTATACAACACCCATGCGGATTGTGGTTCCATTTCCTGTCTCGAGGGTGCCCTACAGTGCCTCCTCTCATCCCTGTTTACCCTTTAGTTCCATTGCTTTGATCCCTTCCCTTATGTAGAGAGCTATTCCTCCTCCTCCTCTTCTGCCCTCCCTGTCCCTCCTGTAGACTGTGTAACCTGGTATGCTGATATCCTAGTCATGGTTCTCTGTGTAACATGTTTCTGTGACTGCCACAATAGCCAGGTGTCTCTCTTCCATCAAGGCCACTAGTTCAGGAAGCTTGTTACCCATCCTACAGGCATTGTTACTCATTGCCTTCCAGTTTTTTGATGGCCTTAACCCTTTTAGCCTGATCCCTGCCAGGGCTCCCCTGTGTTTCATTGTATTTCCTGAAGGCCCCTCATTTTTCTCTCACTTTCCTGGCCACTTCCCTTGAGAACCAAAGTAGTAGTTTATTTCTCTTCCTTTTGTTTTCCACTTTAACGCAGAGGTTCATTACCTCTGCTATGGCCCCCTTGAGAACAGACCACTGCTTCTCTACTTACTCCCTTGTCCTTTTCTGCCAGGGCTCCCCTGAGATATTTCACCATTTTGTCAAACTTGTCCCTTCTGAAATCCAGGACCTTTACTTTTGTGGGGTTAACCTCTTCTGTTGCGGTTAAACTGAACCATACCATCCTGCAGTCACTGGTTCCAATGTGGCTGCCAACCTTAACATCCTTGACTCTGTCCACATTGATGAGCACCAGGTCTAGTATAGCCCTCTTGTGGGTGGGTTCAGCTAAAATCTGTATCAGGCATATCCCCTGCAGTGAGGTCAGGATATTTCTGCTTTTGGCTGTACTCACAGTCTGGGTGCTCCAGTCTACATCTGACAGACTGAAGTCCCCTAGTAGTAGTAGTTGTTCTCCTTTGGTTGTCATTTTGTGAATGGCTTCCACTAGTGTTTTGTTTGTCTTTTCCCCCTGCACCAGAGATCTGTAGATCACTCCTGTCCTAATGCTGGTACCTTTTTATGTCTCTAGGTTGACCCACAGTGTCTCAGCTCCCTCCTGCAGCCCCTGAACCTCAGTTGCTTTGATTCCCTCCCTCACATACATGGCCACCCCTCCTCCCTTTCTTCCTTCCCTGTCTTTCCTGAAAAGTGTGTATCCTGATATGGCTATATCCCAGTCATGGTTTTCTGTGTACCAAGTTTCTGTAACAGTCACTATGTCCAGGTCTGCTTCCACCATCAATGCCACCAGGTCTGGAATTTTGTTTCCCAGGCTGTGGGCATTTGTACATATTGCTCTGCACATTCAATTTCCTCCCCCCCTAACACCCCTGTCTCCCTTCCATCCCCTTTTTCCATTTTGTCCTGTTTTTTGTTTTCTCCCCCACATTACTTATGTAGGATTTCTGTTTTATTGGTGATCCTTTGACCCTAGTATCCTCTTTTATGCCTGTCTCTTCCTGTGGGGGGGGAGCAATATGATATTCCCTGCTTGTCTGCCTCCCCTCTCAGCTAGTTTTAATGGTTGCAGAGGAAACATTTAAACTTTTCACCAAGGATCTTGGTGCCCCCTCTGGATGGATGCTGGCCCTCTGGCTTGTACAGTCCTTTATCACCCCAGGTGGGGCCCCAGTCCCCAATGAAGTCAAAACCCTCCTCTCCACAACAGTCCTTCAACCATTCATTGAATTCCCTGGTACAGCTGTCCCCACCTTCCCCCTTGCCATAGACAGGCAGGACCTCTGAGAATTCTGCAGAGTGTGCTACTTGCTTAATGTCCACCACTTTCCCACTAGGTCATTTGTCCCTATGTGGACAATGACATCCAGCTCCTTCCTCCCTGCTACTGCCCTGACAATCCTTAGGACCACCCCCCCTCTGCCAAACTGTGCCTCCAGGTAGGCACCTTACCTCCCTATCCACCCCACTGTTTGCACCCAACTCTATTCCTCTCACATTGGAGTCCCCAAACAGGATTTATTTCCTCCCCCTCTGGTGCCTCCTGCTGCCCACCCTTGGGATTCCATCAGGAAGTACATACTCATCCTGCCTGGTGACTATGTTGGGATGCTCTGTGGGACCTTCCTGCTCCACCAGGAGAGAATATGAGTTTAGTAGTTTCACCAGTTGGGGAATTCACCAGTGTCCCCCTTCCTCATCCTTCCTGAGCCCACTGTAGTCCATCCATTCTTGCTATGAGGCAACCATTGAGGAAGTGGAATCTGACTAGGTGACCTCTGAGTGGGGGCATAGGCCTCCATCATCCTAGCCAGCTCAGCCCAGAGACTGTTGACCTCTGTCCTCAACCCAGAGAGGAGCCTGCATATGAGACAGCACTACAATGTCCAGAAGGTCCTCCTGAACACTGCTGCTCCACATCCACTGCACTGCACCACGTCCATCATTGTCCCTCTTCCTTTATTGTCTTAACTCTTAACTGTAAAACCTGCCATTGCCCCTTGATTTTTCATGTCCTCTTTCCCCTGATTTACTGTGGTTCACTAACCCCTTGTACTCTTCTGTCTTTGCTTATCGCTTTGTGAATCAAGCTAGGCTGTGTTCAGAGTATTTTTTTTATGTGTGTGTGTGTACTATATGGCTGTTCCTACCTCTTCCTGCTTACAGCCATGCAGTGACAACATGCTTTTTCTGTTCCCCCACCTATAAAAGGAGATGATCCCAAGGTGGGTAGGATGCGGAGGGAGGGTGGGTGTAAGCAGTGCCTTCCCCTCAGTCAAAAAAACAATTAGCCCAGTTGCTTAGCTGGTCTCTGTGTGCTGGGTGTGTTGCAGGAAACAATCAGTAGACTGAGTAAAAGTACCACAGCAACTAAAGGCAGATGAAAAAGCACACAGCAATTTAAATTCAAATACCTGAAATCTGATTCCCCCTGAAGTTACAAACAAAGAAACACAGAAACTTCCAGAATTCTAGCAGCAAAAGCAGGCCCCAAAGAAGACTGAGCAAAAGAACCACAGCAACTGAAGGCTGGTGAAAGAGCACACAGAAATTTAAACTTAATTACCCGAAATCTGATTCCCACTGAAGTCACAAACAAAAAACACAGAAACTTCCTGAATTCTAGGGGAAGATTCTCCCAAGAGTAACGTGGCTGTACCTACCTCTCTAGAGCTCCGCTGTGTTAAACACTTTCCTGCTCCTATTTTCCTTTTTTCAGAAGATGTCTCGAAATTCTAAATATAAGAAAGAGATAGGGAAGAGTTCGGAGTATATCGAAAAGTATTTTTCTCCAAAAATGGCTTTGGGGAAGCAAATGTCTCAGTGTGGGACTGATGGAGTGCAGCCCATACCATAAGGAATGGCCTCCGCAGTAACAATGCACTCTGAAATATGCGCGAAGGTGAAAGAAGCCTACAATGGCTTCACTTCAGCTATTTCTCATGGATTTTCAAGCTGACACTAAGTCTACACTTACGGAAATAAAATCTTCACTTTCTGAAATTAGTACCAGATGTGAAAACATTGAGGCAAAAATGACTGTGGTAGAGGAACGGAGTACTACTGCTGAGAGAACTACTGAAAAACTTTCTGCAAGAGTTTTGACTTTGGAAGGAGCAGTGAATACTGCTCTGTATAAACAAGTCAATACTACGGGTAAGATTGAAAAAATAGAAAATACCTTGCTCTTAAAGAATTTATATTTGATTGGATTTACAACTGCAGTGCTGGCTACAGAGTTAAAACTGGAAGTGGAAAAAATGCTTACTTTGACTCTTTCTCCTAAACTGCCAATATTATTGGAGTCTGCTTTTCGACCTAAACAACAAGCAGCTGCTGGCCTAGAGACAAGGGCAAGATGTGTGATTTGCACTTTCCCCACGTTGTCTCAAAGGAATAAGTTATTGCAGTTAGCGAGAGCTAAAAAAGGAATTATGTATGAGGGGCTGAGAATACATCTGTATCTAGACGTTTGTGTTGCAACTCAACATCATAGGAAGCATTTTTTGATGCTGAGAAATGAATTTATCCAAGCAGGAGTTCAAGCAGTTCTCCAGTCTCCTGTTAAGCTTAAGGTGTCTTTTCAGAATAAAGACTATTTCTTTTTTGTTGTAGATAAAGCAAAGGAGTTTTTTGGAAAAAATGTTTCATTACCAACAGAATTGGAGTCGGATTCTGATCAAGAAGTGGAAGATCTCGGAGAAAACACTCAGTATATTCCAATGATGGATGGATGAAAATTAAATTTAAAGACAGCTAGAATTTATTCCATGGTTGATCAGATTTGGGACTACACCTTAAAGGAACTGTTGAATGTTTTTAATTTTTAGTGGGATGGATTAAAGCTTGGGTCTAAAGTGAGGTGGAGGTGGTTCTTTGTGTTTGAATCTTTTTACCACCCTTAAAATCAAAGAAAAATGTTTTATACTTTTTGTATTGACTATGGGGTAAAAAAATTGTTCGAGAAGAAGATATCAATTTGAACTCTTTGGTTGATTTATTATTTTTTTCTCTGAATAATAAAAAAGAAAGTATAAAAAAAAGAAAGAAACTTCCTGAATTCTAGAAGCAAAAGCAGGCCCCAAAGTAGACTTAGCAAAAGAACTACAGCAACTAAAGGCAGGTTAAAGAGCACACATCAGTTAAAATTGAATTACCTGAAATCTGATTCCCTCTGAAGTTACAAACAAACACAGAAACTTCCAGAATTCAAGCAGCAGAAGCAGGACCCAAGCCTACTTCCACTCTCTGTTCACTTCAATGACTGACTGGCTCACACACAAAGAAAAGATTTTAAAAAACTGGATTCTGCACCTTCCACCACTAGCAGTTAGTATAATAAATTTTAAATGCCAAATAAAATGTGCAGAAAATCCCCCTGCCCTGTCCCCTACTGGGCTGATCTGAAGCCCTACCCAGTTAGTATAGCGCTGCGAGAATAGCACTGTTTAGAATAGCAAAGTGAGAATAGCGAATGTGATAACAACTACAGGGTTAGTGTAACGAAAGTCAATTACTGCTACCCCTGTAGCTGTTGTCAGATCTGAAGTAGGACAAAAGAGTAAGCTGCCAAGTACCTCACTGAGCTGCTCCTGTGGTGAAGGGGGCTGAGCACAGGAGCAGTTTTGGCAGTGGGACATCCTGGAGACCAGGGTTCTGTTCCTGGTCTCCTGACTGTAGTGTTTTTCTTTTCACTCCCCAGCATGTATTTTTTTTCCTTGTTCTCCCCCCACCCTGCACTGTAGCAATCCCCCAAAGTTCCTTCTCATCTCCGAGCTTCACCCCTCTCGAAGTTGGTTATAAATAGGTCGGGGGCAAATGCCCCCACTAACATACATTTCAGTTGGTATTTAAGTTTGGGCAAGGTAGCGCTTGCTGTTTTTACTGAGTGCTATCCTTGCTTTCGCTGTTTTGAAATGCACAGTTTATAACCGCACTAATTTTGATTCAGCATTTTGACCTGGAGCCATCTGAAGCCCCTACCGTAGCTGAAGAAAGCATACACTAACAGCACACACTGTGTGCTTGTTCCTCTGAAGCAGCATGCAAATTAATACTAGCCTGCCCTGCACAGAAACTACAATTAAATATATAACTTTAATGATAATAAACAATTCTCTGTTGATTTCAAAGTCCTTTTCCAACAACAACAACAACTGTTTTTCAAGAATGTTGAAAAACTGTGCCTCTCAATGCACTCACATGTCCTTCATCACTGAGAGAGAGAGCTGGGAATCACATTGAGACCTATGCAATGTGAAGAGATCACAATTTTCAGCATTGCTGATTGGCTACTGTAGGACACGTGGCTTGCGCATTCTCAGTGGCGGCTCCATTGACTTGGAACTCTGCTTTTTAAACTTAAGAATTCTCCATCAGTGGAGATCTTTAAAAAGGGTCTGAAAAGCTATTTATTTACTTTAGCCTTGAACTAAGCTCTGGCAGTGTTCTTCTGGTTCTGTATTATTTTATTTATGTATTGCTATTACTATGTAAAAGTTATTACTGTGAGAGGGTGTTCTCACAGTAGCATTGAATGGCTAAAAACTAACTTTTTTTTATGTCTGTTCAAATTTCCTGTTACAATAAAACTGTAGCAGGGTTGGGATTTCAGGATACAATAACCAGGCAGACAACAGCTATACTGCATAAAAAATGCCAGGTGGCATTTATCATTTTATTTTTCCTCTCATAAAAAGATTAGCTGTTGAACAGAATTTAAGAAATTAATGGTTAGTACAGCAAATTTCAACAAAGAACACTTCTGTGCCCAGCACACATTCAGCTTAGTCTAGTGTGTAGGCACACACGCTTGCATCTGAAGTCTTACGCCTCTCTCTGTCAGCTCTCCACTGACACCCTATCTCCTTAACACCCCTGGTGGTAGGCTTTGATACTATTGTATGGGTGACATCACATACATGGGATCCACCCATATTATACAATTAATTCCAAATGGTCTCTAAACGTTCGTAACTCAGACTATACAAAATAAAAATAAGATTACTTCTAAGCCTTGGTTATAGTGAAATTATTTTCTTCAAACACAACACAGATATTACAGCCCTGGCCAGTTTATCTATAGGTATAAACATAATGACCCTCATTAATGTTAGCTCCTCCCACTGGCCAGTCTTTATCGTAGAATATGCCAGTTTATATATATGCCATTAGAGGCTGCCGTCCCTCTACAGGACTTAGTCTAGAGGAGTTACCCTGCAGGTCAGTCAGCAATTTATTATCAACCATTTATTTCTTGGACTATTTCTTAATATATCTTCTTATGTTTTTGAACCCCTAAACCATTTATAGGGTTCCTTATAGGTGCTCAGAATATTCATTGAGACATACTAACACACGAAAAAGCCAGGAGAGTAGGCCTAATGGTCTTTTGTGTCTGCTCATTTAGTCAGCCCCCAACCTTGGAGCTGACCCTGCAGTCCCCCCACCCCACCCCCTCGGATTTTCTATTTCCAGCCCAGGATGTTCCCCTTATATTGGGATCTGCCAGCACAACCCTTCCCCTATACTGGTCCCAACCCCTCTTGAACCCCTCCATAATCCGCATCTCCACTAGTCCTCTGGGCAGTGCATGCCATGGTTTCACCACCCTCTCAATGAAGTAGCACTGCCTCCTTTCCCCCCTGAGCCTCCGCCCCTCCAGCTTCCACCCATGCCCTCTAGTTGCCCCATCCTTCTTCTTTTGGAATTCTCTGACTGAGCCTTCCCTATTTATCCCCTTCATGTACTTGAAGACCTCTATCATGTCCCCCCGTCCCTTCTCTCCTCCAATGTATACATACTGAGTTCCTTGAGCCTCTCCACAAAGATCCTTTCCCCTAGGCCTGAGATCATTTTGGTTGCCCTCCTCTGGACCCTTTCCAGGAGTGCAATGTCCCTTTCTAAGTGTGGCATCCAAAACTGCACACAGTGCTCGAGGTGCAGCCTAACCATGCAGGTATACAGAGGGAGTATCACTTCCCTCCTTCTGGAGGTAATCCCCATAGCGATGCAACCCAGCATCCTGTCAGCTTTGGACGCTGCTGTCCTACAAGTCTCAGAGTTGTTCATCTTGACATCCACCACCACCCCCAGACCCCTCTCAGTCATCAAGACTTGTAGCATTTCCCCAGCAGGGTATATGCCTGGCCTGGGTTTCTGGCACCCAGGTGCTGGATCCTGCAATTTCCTGCATTGAACCTCAGTCCCCACTTCCTTGACCACTTCTCCAGAGCATCTAGGTCACCCTGCATGGCCACCCTTCCCTCCTCCACATCCACCATCACTCCCAGCTTTGAGTCATCTGCAAAGAGACTTATTTCACTCCTGATGCCCTCTCTTATGTCTGAGACATAGGCATTGAACAGGAGAGGTCCTAGGACTGATCTCTGAGGGACCCCACTAATGACCCCCCTTGGGGTTGAGTCTAACCCCCCAACTACTGCCCTCTGGATATGTTCTGAGAGCCAATTTCCTATCCATCTGATCATTTGTTTCCCCACCCCCATTTCCCCCAGCTTATACAGCAGGCCTCCGGGAGGAACTGAGTCAAACGCCTTGCTGAAGTCAAGAAAGAGGACGTCCACTGGCTTACCCTGGTCCAGGGCACTTGTCACCCAATCATAGAACTCCACAAGGTTTGTCTGACATGATTTCCCTGGGACAAAGCCATGCTGTCTATTGTCCAGGTACCCTGACTTCTCCAGTACCCCCTAGTCTTTTCTTGATAATACCCTCCATCACCTTGCCCACCACCGATGTCAGGCTGATGAGCCTGTAGTTTCCCACCTCCTCCCTTGATCCTCCCTTGTGGACAGGCACAATATGTGCCACCCTCAAATCCTGGGGGACCCACCCCGTCCTCCGTGAGATGTTGAAAAACTCCGCCAGGGGTTTCGCCAGTACATCCGCCAGCTCCCTCAGTACCCTGGGATGCAATTGATTCGGCCCTGGTGCTTTCTTCATCCTAAGGATCCTGAGGGCTTCCCTCACTCTCTCTCTACCATGATTTCCTCCTCCTCTTCCTTCCCCTTGCCCCCTGTTCAGCCTTCCCCTCCTATCTATGATGCCCCCCATTCCCACCCGGCTCCTCGATCATGGTCCTCCCTTCCTCAATTACACAGTCCCACTCCTGCATGATGTAGCCCCCATTCTCCCTCACAAAGACTGACACAAAGTACTCATTTAATAACTTGGCCTGCTCCCCCAGGTCCTGTGCCTATCCCTTCCCATTCTAATCCTTCTAATCTGCCCCTTCACCCTCCTTTTTTCCCAATGTATCTAAAGAACACCTTCCCCCCAATTCCCTTGGCCAGGTTCTGTTTCTTCCTTGCCTTAGTAGACCTCACCACCCTAGTGACCCTTCTCGCTGTCAGCCCATACTCCCCTCAATCCCTTTCACTCCTTGAGCATTTGAAGAGCCTGTAAGCAGCCTTCTTTTCCCTGACCACCCCCTGAACCTCCCAGGTCCACCAACAGGGTTTTTGGGCATTATCACACTTGCACCTCAGTCTTGCATAGGTCTTGGTATCCTCCTGCACCCCCCTCCTAATGATTCCCCACCGACTGTCGGCGATCATGTCTGGCCTTATCCCATCTAAATGTTCCTTGAGGATCCCTCCCATCCTCTTGAAGCCCACCTTCCTGAAGTCAGTTACCACTGTCAATGTGCATCCTTCTTCCCCCTAGGTCCAGGCAGAACCAGACTGTGGCATGATCACTCCCTGCCAACAGGTCCCTCACTTCACGACCCCTTATCTGGTCCCTGTCCACCAGGACTACATCCAGTATCCTGTCCTCCCTAGTTGGCTCCCCTACCTGCTGGGTTAGGAACACATCCTGGAAGGCAGCCAGCAACCTCTGTTCCCTGGCCACTGAGGACGTCATAGTCCCCCAGTCCATCCCTGGCATGTTTAGATCACCCAGCACCACCACCATTCCCTTGCCCAGTCTACAGTGTCTCATAACATTTGCCACCAGTCTCTCTTCCAGTTCCTCTGCTAATGCAGGGGGTCTGTACACCACTCCTATTTTCACTCTCCTTGCTTCCTTCATTATCAGGGTGACCCAAATCGCCTCCACTGTCCCCTCCTCCTCCTCCACCCCTCCTATACCAATGCCATCTCTGACTATCTGTGTCTCTTTATTCATTAAGCAGCAGAGCAGCAGTTTGTACAAGAATTAATCTGCTGCTTTGTTTTGGGCTTAGAAGTATTCTAGTAAGCCCCTGTCTCACTTTCTTAAACCCCAGAAATACTACTGTCCCTTCCACAGATGTGTCCACAACAGAGCGTTAGGCACGGTGGCTGAAATTTATTATACAAAAGTGTCAGCCACATGCTCCCTTCTCTGTTGCATCAGAGCAGTCATCACTTAAAGGAGACAGGAAACAAAAATGCTTAAAATATGTTTAAATTACATTGACCGTGGCACTGTCCCCTTTAATGTGTTTTGTCAAAAAAGTCTCTTTTTAATAATTTATGCACTTTGTTATTATGCCATCACGTTCCTTCCCTTGCCAGTTTCTGATCTTGTCAGCACATGCTTGCCAACTAACATTGACGCTGGAGTCTCCAATTTCTTATTGTGTTTCGTCCATGGTAATACACTTGGAAGATTCTTTACCTGATGAACAGCAGATCAAAGAAGAGGGGCTTACTTCACATAACAAAGCAATCTAAACAAATTTATCTGACTGCACTGTCTGTTGCCTGCATCTCACTACTGCTGCCTTCTGTCTCTGCACCATCTGACTTAAGTTCAGTCACTTGTTCCAGCTCTCTGTATGCTACAGAGACAAACACACATGGAGAGAGAGAAATTTCAGCTGCAGCACATCTCTGACTCTCTCTCTCAGTGCACAGCAAAACTTTTGCTTTGCAATAAACTTCTTGCATGATGCCGCTTTACTTCTACAGTGGCTCTCCCATTCCCTCATGTCAGATGCATGACAGAGACAGTGGAAAGATTACCTCATAGGAAGTACATCGGAGGGCAAACAGAACTGCTGGTTACTTTTTTGTTTACTGCACCAACACAGAGAGACACTGACACACTGAGAGAGAGGACATTGCAGCACCTCTCTCTCTCTCTTTTAAATGGTGGCACACTGCTATACTTAAATTCTCCCATGATCGCTGTGACAGCCATGATGCTCTATTGTCTGTGTCACACAAGACAAAGAAAATGTACTGATCGCAGTTCTCTCCATTGTTGACTATCTCACTGTCTCCCTCTTACTGCCACAGGATGACTACAGCTCACCAAGGGAACAAGAGCCACACTTTCAAGCTGAACTGTGCACCTCACACCTACTGCTGTGCTCCTGGGTCTGTTGGCACACATGTTTAGATACCACAGCCACAGTGACTGTCATGCCTCACCCTTGCAGCTGCCTGCTGCTGAGCATCCTGATTGGCACAAAATTTCAGAACCTGCCAGAAGCACCAGCTAACCTGCATCATAGGTGCTGACATGAGTGGTTGGGGGCAGGCGACCATGACAGGTTCGGTCATCTTTCGATGTATATGTAGCATTTGCTGCAAACTTCTGTGTGCGACTGTCCTCTGTTGGAGTGGTACTGCAATGGGGATGGACAAAGCCAGAGACCAGAATTTGTGTAATGCAGCTTTTTGCACTACTACTGTCAGATTCAATTATCAGTAACCATGCACTGTCTGCTGAACATGCCCTGCTTCACACTCTTGCCACTCTGTTTGGGGGGGGGTAGACAGGACGAGGATCACAGACTTGGTAGAACGCTTAGAGACACAGATAGACATACACATAACTGCACACAGACAGGACTTTTCAGGGTTTCTACATACTTTTGCATATGTAAACTAAATGTCTCTTTATTGTTTCACAGAGCTTGTGGATCAGTTGACTGTGTATCAGCCGAGGGTGCAGAGTTCAAAATCCATGCATGGAACTTTTTTATTTCCTGTTTTCTAATTTCATTTTTTTTAACCATGTCTGCAATTCATAAACATGCAATTCATCAAGGCAAAAACCACAGAAATCTACATAGTAGAACAGTTAACTTAAAAGTCCCTACTTAACTGATGATACAGCACAATGTCAAATTTGTTTTCCAATATGTGGCACATCACATGAGAATGTTGCTCATTATTTGAATGTAACAGTTCACTTCAATAGTACTTATGGTTGCTCTATCAGAATCTTGAACAACTTTCAAGATGAGGAAGCAGCCTGGGAAGCCAAAGTTAGTGGCACACCAGGAGGGCTACTGGGGCACGTTAGAAACTTCATCATCTTAGAGAGAAGCACATGGTGAATAGACTATTGTATTCAGTGCTATGGTTTGTCGTGGATCTAGGTAAATTCGTCCAAAGGTGCAATGCTTGAGAGAAACTCAAGCCACCCTTTTCTGACAGTTAGAATGTGTCTGATTCATAAAAGCATGTGTAAAGGAGAAGGGCAACAGGGGAATTTATGCCGAAATCAAGGTTTCAAATCACAGACTAAAATGCAGTCACACATCCCCAAACTCTCCCACCCCATATCCACAACCAACACACACTGCAGATCTGTGTATGTGTCCAGCTGACCAACTGTAATTATACTAACATACTAAAATGCCAGCAGAATAGACCTAACGGTCTTTCGAGTCTGCTCGATTGCATGAGTGTCCCATAGAAACAGTTTGTTACAAATAAAAAAAGAGTTAGCCGTCGGCCAGAAAAAGAGAATAATTTAAATATATTTGTTTCTTTTTTTTTTTTTTCCTCCTCTCCCCTGCAGTCCCCTCTCTTCGGAGACACTCTCGACCTTTTCAGCCCTGTCACCTGCCTGTAGACCAGAGCAGTCCATCCCCACAGACCTTGGTTTACCCCAGGTGGAGAATGCAGGTGGGGCCCTACACCCCGAGACTTACTGGAATTTCGTCGGGATGCTGTCTCTGGGCAGGCAGGGGCTTTGAGGGTCAGGGCCTAGTGCTCCGTCTACCGGGGGACCGCAAGGTGCTTTTTCCGGTGTTCTTACTAGCGACGTGCCGTGTCCCCTGACATCAAGGCACTGAGCGCCGACGCCTGGCACGTCACCCCCCCTTCTTCCTGCCATCGGCCTTGCTGCGCCTCAGGTCTCCACCTGGGACAGTCAAGCGCCCGGGCTCTGAATCCCCCCTCCCCGGAAGGGGCGAGCAGTCCCTGGGGCGCTCAAGCCCTCTCTCCCGGCGGCCCCTCCAGCTTCCGGGCTCGTTCCAGAACCCGGGTCACTGGCGTCGCAAGCGGAAATCCAACTGCTGAGCCGGCTGGCCGGCAATATATTTGTCTCTAACACTGCTGTGATGGTCATTCTGTGCTAGAGTCACATTACACCAATTCACAGCATGCAGAAAACATGTTTCTACTTTATCAGAAGTTCGTGACAAACAGGTAACCAGAGGGTATAACGTTATCTGAAGTACAAACCAATACTGTACAGTAAACTAAAATAATTTAAATATGTATGTCTAATCTAGAGCACAAATCGTACATGCTGATCACCGAAAATGGAAAGGCAGCCTGACAACACTGTATTCAGAAGTCTGATGAATAGCTTGGCAGAAGACACCAGGAGAAAGGACTGCTGTGTGACTGGACTTATCTGCTGGGACTAAAGTAGAAGAACTTTTGTACTTGGACCTTTAATTTAGGGTGAAAAAAACTAACATACAAAACAAAAAAAAAAGTGTGTGTTTGTCTGGGTTAACTGAACTGAATGGGTATCTGAAGAGTTATCTAGGTGTAAATCTCAGGTGATTGAAAGGACTTAACTGCTGTGAGGTTTAAATTACTTGCAGAAAGATCTAATAAGTAGGGGAAGTGGCTTAGCTAGAAGGAAGCTACATTTAAAGACTGCCTTAGAAAGATTCTGCTAATAGCTTGGCAGAAGACACCAGGAGAAAGGACTGCTGTGTGACTGAACTTCTCTGCTGGGACTATATTGCCCTCCTTCCCTCCACCCAAAGCTAGTTCTATTTTTATAGGCACAGGATTTGACTGACAACAGGAACTTCCTGTTTGGGGGCAGGAAGTGAGTGATCACAGAACCACCAAGGACCCACTATCCTAGAAGGGCAAGAGTAGCTCTTCGGCCCCCTCTAGCTGCTGGAGGTCTGCCTCTGAGCAAGTAAGTGGTCTACTGAGAAATATAGGATATTCTTGTCTCAGAACAGGACAATCAGGAGCTTAAAGGGCACACAGGCAGAAAGTAAGGAGAGAGAGAAAAAAAAGAGGAAAGAGTAAGGATTGCAAACAGTTAAGGGGCCAGAAATAAGACATGATTGGAGTGGTGCAGTGCAGTGGCTGGTGCAGCAGTCTTCCGGGAGATGTTCTGGAGGATGCAGGGTTGTCCCATCTGCAGGCACCTCTCTGGGCTGAGGAAGGAGGTTGCTCATCTCCAGGCTGAGTTGGCCAGGATTTGTGGGACCTCATCTTCCATCCAGGGACCACCAGTGCCACTGCTGTTGCCTCAGAGGTTGCCAAGAAAGAGGAGCGGTTGAACCACAGTGGGCTCAGGGAGGGTGAGGGTGGTGGAACAGAGGCACATCCCTCCAGTTGTACCTCTCCGCAATTCCTATGCCATTCTGGCAAAGTGTGGTTCCTCTATGGAGGCACCCGCAGTGGAGACCAAGGAGGATTCTGGGAACCTCCACAAAGGAGATCCACAGGAGGGTGGCAGGGGACCCTGTAGGGGAAGAAAACAACTTCTGGTGGGGGACTCCATTGTTAGGAAGGTAGAACTGGGGGAGGAAGGGGGAGAGGGAGATAAGGTGCCTGCCTGGCACTATGGCTTGGAGGGACAGGGAGCGAATCCTCAGGATTGCCAGAGCAGCTGCACTGGGGAGGGAGCTGGATGTCATTGTCCACCTAGGGACAAATGACCTGGCTAAGAAAGGGATTAGAGAAGTCCAGGAAGAGTTTGTGGAATTGGGGAGGGGCCTTAGTCAAGTAGCATGCACGGTAACCTTCTCGGAGGTGCTAACCATCTATGGCACAGGAGAGGCTAGGGTGTTCCGCACCATGGGATTCAATCAGTGGTAGAAAAACTGGTGTGGAGCTCAGGGATTTGGCTTCATTGGGGACTGGGGGTTCACCTGGAGTGATGCAAGCCTATACTGGCATGATGGGCTGCATCTGTCCGGGAGGGGAACCAGGATCCTAGGTGATAGGTTTAAATGCTTCATTGGCAAGCTTTTAAACTAGCCAAGGGAGGCACTGGAAAGGAGCAGGAAAATCCTAGCCCCCAAATAATCACGGTAGTAAGTGCGACAAACACCAACATAGAGGTGTCGATAGGGAGAAAAGCAGGGGTAAATGGAGAAATTGACAAAGGCAAGAAGGACAGGGATGGGGCAAAAGGGAGTAAGGCCATCAGGAAATGGAGGGTAATGAGTACCAATGCCCGTAGTCTGGGCAACAAGCTCCCTGAGCTGGTGGCCTTGATGGAAGAAGGATGCCTGGATATCGTAGCAGTCACAAAACATGGTACACAGAGAACCATGACTGGGATGTTAACATACCAGGGTACATAACCTACAGGAGAGACAGGCAGGGGAGAAGAGGGGAGAAGTAGCTCTCTATGTAAAGGAAGGGATAAAAGCAACTGAACAAAAGAGTAAACAGGGAGGAGAGAGGCACTGTGGGTCACCTTGAGTCTGGAAAGGCACCACAATCCGCACAGGGGTTGTGTACAGACCCCATGTCAGGGAAGGAATGGACAAGGATATGATAGAAGGCATTCTTAGAATGGCAGAGAAAGTGGAGATACTGTTGATGGGAGACCTGAATATGCCAGATGTTAACTGGAGCACATTTGCTGCAGCCACATCCAAGACAGGGCCATTCTTGATGCCCTACAGGTGGCAGGCATTAGACAGCTGGTTGAACCCACTCGTGAAGGCAGCATTCTTAGACCACGTACTCTCAGCAGGGGACAGTGAGAGGATCTCAGATCTAGAAGTGGGTTGCCATCTGGGACAAGTGACCATCAAACAGTGTGGTTCACATTAAACTCAGCTACAGAGTCAAGCCATACAAAGTGAGGGTACTGGACTTTAGGAGGGCTGACTTTGGCAAGATGGGAGGGCGCCTGAAAGCACTAACAAACAGGCTAGAAGGAGGTGTGGAGCAACAATGGGAATTATCAAAACTGCCATCACAGAGGCAACAAGCCTTTGTGTGAAGCAAATAAACAAATCAAAATGAAAGAAAAAGCCACTATGGTTCTCAAAAGAGGTGGCTGTGAAAGTCAGGAAGAAAAGATAGCATTCCAGAAGTATAAGGAAACACAGAAGGAGCAGGACAGAGGCTGTACCAGTTAAGGCAGAAGGAAGCAGGGAGGAAGCCAGAATAGCAAAGGCCCAAACTGAGGAAATGATAGCCAACCTAGTTAAGAAGGGGATAAAACCTTTTATAGGTACATCAGCTTAGTGAGAAAGACAAAGGAGGGAAGTGAGGCTGAACAGAATGAACGGTGGGTGGGCAGAGGGGACAGTGAAAAAGCAGAAATACTGAAAGAATATTTCTGCTCAGTATTCACAAAGAGGAGGAAGTGCCTAATCCAATTAACAGAAGCACTCTTGATAGGGGGTCGATCCCAGTCCTTTCACAGAAGAAAGGTTCTGCAAGAACTCCTAAAACTGAAGGTGGACAAAGCAATGGGTCCTGACGAATTCACCCCAAATTCTAAAAGAATTAAGGAGGAACTAGTGAAACCACTGGCTATTCTTTTCAATAAATCATGGGAGGATGGTGTGTACCGAGGACTGGAGGAAGGCGGATGTGATTCCCCTTCACAAAAGTGGGACCAAGACAGAGGCAGGAAACTACAGACCTGTCAGTCTGTCGACCTCTGTAGGGGAAAGTGATGAGTCACTTCTGAAGGAAAGAATAGTTGAGTACCTAGAGGTCAATGGAGCACAGGACCCAAGGCAGCATGGGTTCACAGCGGAAGGTCATGTCAGACAAATCTAATAGATTTCTTTGACTGGGTGACCAAAGTAGTAGATCAGGGAGGGGCTGTGGACATGGCCTACCTAGACTTTAGCAAGGCATTTGACACAGTCCCACACAAAAGATTAATAGTCAAATTAACCAGCCTGGGGTGGGTCCCAGGGTGGTAGCCTGGGTAAAACATTGGCTGCACAACCGGGACACAGAAGGTAGTGTAAATGGAGTCCACTCTGAAGAAAGTGGGGTTACTAGTGGGGTACAGCAGGGTTCAGTATTGGGTCCAGTCCTTTTAATGTCTTCATCAGTGACATTATTGAGGGACTGGAAGGAAAATATGCCTTTGCAGATGACACAAAGATCTGCAACAGGGTTGATACACAAGGAGGCGTGGAAAGGATGAAAGGACTTGGCAAGGTTGGAGGAATGGTCAGAAGTATGGCAGCTAGGATTCAATGCAAAGAAGTGCAAAATAATGCACCTGGGAAACAAGAACCCAGGGGAAGAATACACAATGGGTGGGAGGTAGTAACAACAACAAAAAAGGAAAGGAACCTGGGGGTAATCATATCAGATGACCTTAAGGTTAGCAAGCAATGTGAGAAGGCAGTAGGGAGGGCTGAGGGTATACTGGGATGTGTAGGGAGAGGCATCAGCAGCAGAAAACAGGAAGTTGTTATCCCTCTGTACAGACAGTTGGTGAGACCCCATCTGGAGTACTGTGTCCAGTTCTGGAGACCCCATCTCCGCAAGGACATAGACAGGATAGAGGTAGTCCAGAGGAGGGCAACTAAAATGGTGCAGGGTCTGTAAGAGAAGCTGTATGAGGAGAGACTAAAGGAGCTTAATATGTATACCATTGAGGAAAGAAGGGAGAGGGGGGACATGATAGAAACTTTTAAGTACCTCAGTGGAATCAACAAAGTCCAAGAGGGTAGCATCTTTCAGAAAAAGAGACTTGTAAGAACAAGGGGACACAATTTAAAAATAGAAGGAGGGCGGTTCAGGGGCAATGTGAGGAAGTATTATTTCACAGACAGGGTAGTGGATGCATGGAACAGCCTTCCTGAGGAGGTTATGGGGTCTAAAACTGTGGGAGAATTCAAGAATGCATGGGACAGACATAAGGCAATTCTTGTGGGGGGTTGGAAGAAATAGGCTGTTGGTTAACTAGGATCTGCGGCCTATCCTGTAATTAGGGAAATGGGCAGACTAGATGGGCCTAGCGGTCCTTATCTGCCATCAAAGTCTATGTTTCTATGTTTCTATGATGCATCATGACAGAACTGTTAGCATGAGGAGGTTACATTCAAGAGAAAAAAGTCGGCTATGGCTTCTGAGAAAATAGTTAAGTATGGGCTTTACTCGAAGCTGAGCCAAACACTGTAACATTAGCCAAAATATATAAAAAAATACCACTCACAAGCCAAACAAGGTTTGCTGTCTTTATTAAAAACTGAAATACATGCAGAAAATCGTTTCCCATCACCTTTAAAAGGAATTAATTTGTTCCTATTTATTTATGATAGCCAGTCTACCCTTTTTAAGTCAAAGCGCCTTTTCTTTTCACTGCTCGGTTCACTTGCAGCGTGAACTGAGCAAAGAAAAATCACTTTCATTTTTTATGTTGCTTGTACGCATGTGCAAGAAATATAGTGCCATCATCCGAGTTTTCGGAGGTGTGTCAGCCCATCTTCCAATGCAGTCAGTGTGTTTGCAGGCACGGCCCCAGTTCCCCAATCACTGCTGCAGCTGTCTATGACAAGCTGAAAATGCAGTGGCATACAGTTGAAAGGGAGAGCACTGCTTGAGTGAGCAGAGCTCTCCACACACACACACACACACACACACACGCACACGCACACTGCGTGCTCATGCGCCTTCCCCCTCACTGTAAGGCCGACGGGGGTGCCCAATCCCCCGTCGGCTCCACGCCCCCAAAGCATCCAGGTGCCACGCTGGGAGCCCACCCCAGTGTGGCAAAATCATGTTATGGCCGACAGGGGTGCCCAATCCCCCATCGTCTCCACTGTCTCCCCAATGCTGTCAGCTGACAGGGGTGCCCAATCCCCGTCAGCTCCACTGTCTCCCCCATACAGGGTGCCACGCTGGAGCCCACCCCAGCATGGCAATAGATGCCATGGCCACGGGGTGCCCCAATCCCCGCCAGCTCCACGCCCCCTCAGCCATCCTTCTGCCATGCTGGGAGCCCACCCCAGTGTGGCAAATGTCCCGTCATCGTTTAAAAAAAACAAACCTGTAAAGAAAAACGGTCCCACACAGTCTCCCTGCCCTCCCACAACCTGCACCCACCCACTGCACACCCTTGCCTCCCACTACCCCTCACCCCATACTTACCTCCGAGTCGCGCAAGGATCTTCGTGGACCGGAACACGCCTGCACTCTTCAAAGCCAACCGCGAACTGAGGAAATGCCAGTAAGCTGTATAATGGGATAGATAGGGTTTTTTCAACTTTGTTGCATATCTCAGGCATTTTTTGGAATTTTTGTACCAAATTTTCAGCATGGGGTTTTTGGGACCCTTTCTCATGAATTCTTGCACTGTCATGGCGTTACTCGGGCCCGAAGGGTGATTTTGCAGACCACTGCACAGAAATCACCTTTCTGAAATGATTAACAAAACGACACTGCCAGTGTTCATAAGGTGGGCTCTCAAAAAGCCTATTTTGAAAATTTGGTGGAAAAATTCCTAAAAATGACTGTTTTACGAGCGTGCGTTGCGCAGTTCCTACGCACGCTCGTAAGTTCGCGAATTTTCAATATTTTCACTCCAGATTTTCAACATTGCCATTTTACCACACCTTCTTATGAGCAGTATAGCTGTCATTTTTCACATCTCACCCAAAATGTGTTTCCACCCATGTGGCGCACAATGGCGGTTGGTGTAGCGAAATCAATGTATGGGACACATTAAAAAATCACAGTGACACTGTTCATGAGCAGAGGATCTTAAAATGGCTATGTTGAAAATTTGGTGAAAATTCCAAAAATGACTGTTTTGTTTAGCCGCAGCATTGCGCAGTCTTACGTACGCTCGTAAGTTCGCGAATTTTCAATATTTGCACTCCAATGACTTCCAAATTCCTAAATAGCACATAGAAGCAAGCAACATTCGGCATTGACAAATGCTTGTTTTTCTTCTCAGGCTGGTGGCTGCAATTTACAATTGCTGCCTTACCCTGAGAGGTATTGCTGCAGTTAGAACCTTCCCTTTATTAAGGAAAAGTGCCATTTTCCTTTTAACATGCTCGGTTCACATGCAGTGTGAGCCAAGAGAACTGTGCAAGAAAAATACTTTCACTTCTGTCTTGGGCGGGCAGCTGAAATTTACTAATGATGCCTCTCTCCGAGAACAGGTGAACCAGAAAAGTTCTCAGAGGGGGAAAGAGCCCACAGGGAGCAGGACAGCTCCAATTCCTTTATTACTTCTCTGCCACTTTCTCCCTCTTTATCTCGGGATCCTGGTCTTTGGGGTTCTTTGAACCACAAGCGGTACACATAACTCGGTGCTGAGGCTGGCATTTACAGTTACATTCTAACATTAATTCATCTTCAGCCTTCAGCTCTGTTATTATGCTCCATTACAGCAGTTTAGAGGGGAAAGTTCCACTGGACCATATGCGCTCCTGTAACATATGTCACACTCCCCTCTTATGGATATTTTGAGCATAATAATCAATTCAATTAAACATTAAAAACAGACTGTACTTCAGGGATATAGCAGGCAGCTTTTTGGCACCATGCCAAAAGAACTCTGTCCTGCTCACAAAACAAATAACAGTCCTAGGAATCACAACAGAACAAAACAGCCTGTTCATTCTTTAGCCACCTAGCTAGTGTTTTTTTTTTCTCTTTAGTCCCTTTATGAATAGCTAGCTAAAACCATACAGAAAACATCCATGAGGAACCTGACCAGAAAACTACACATACCACATTGCATTATATTCAGAACTTCTGGTATGATGTGGATTGTGCATGAGCAGTCATACATAACAAGGATATTCTTGTATTGAGCAGTTTCCTTTGTAACAGATGACCTCGAGAGCGCAGCTCGAGAGGTACTCTGTTACCCAGGGAACCTCAAGATACAAGAATTTCCTTGTTTGTGTATGACTGCTCATACACAATCTTTTATAGTGTATGTGCAGTCACAGCATAGAAAATCACACAAAACCAGCTGGAGAAGACAACAGAGAATAGAAATTTTAACATTTTCTTTTTTTTTTTTACTGACAGTGTGCTGCAGATGTTTCTGCAAGTTCAAGTTTAAAAAAAACCCAGCAACTTCCAGCTTAACTGGATTGAGGAAAGCAACTATGTGGCAGAATTCCAAGTTGTTATGCTGCAGTAGTGACATAGCTAGTGCAGCATAACATCTGTGATGACATAGCAACTGCAGCATAACAACTCCATTCTAGTTATGGATTTCTAGGATTGAGGCAGTATAGTGCAGTGAGTTAAGGCTCTGAGCTACAGATCTAGAGACCTGGGTTTGAATCCCACAGCCGCCTAGGTGCTTACTGTGTGATCCTGAGTAAGTCACTTAACTTCCTTGTGCTCCCAGGTCACATCTGGAAACAAGCTTTGGTTTAGTGTGCTACTCCTGGTTAAACAATGTTCCCTTTCCCTAGCCATAACAACATTCTACCATACACTATAACAAGGTACAGAATGTTGGTGTATTGTGATAATACTTAATTTTTACCAAAGGGTACTTTGTGCGGGGGGCGTGGTTTGGCCACCAATAAGATGGGAGCCTAATCTCTGAGCTCGCTCTGGGTTCGGTATCTTTGGAGCTCTGGCATCAAGACTCACAGGTCGGTCCGGTCTACAGTTGCTGCTTTCAAAAGGGTAACCCACCCTTGCCTACCGGTGCTTGCTAGAAGTTAAATAGATGCGGTTCTTTTTGGCTGTAACTAGCATTGATTCTGAGTAGTGTAACGGGCACTAGGCCGTGCAGACCTCACCAACACTGAGACGGAACAACATTCAGCAGACCGCGCGGGTAAACAGGGTTTGTTCTCCTCACCCCCTACATTTATCAGCTGGAGCTATCAGGTACTTGCCTTCCCTCACCAATCTGCCTGACCTCCCCATGGCTTCTTTAGGCGACAACAGCCAGTTGGACCCACTATCCCAGCCACCTCCAAAGGAGCCCTCAGTTAACGAATCCTTGCAGTACATTACATGCATGCTGGAGACCATATTAAACAAAGTTGAGGATATCAACATTACACTATCAGGCATGGTGACTGAGGTTTGAAACCTACAAGACCACATGAATGTCTCTGAACAGCGGTTGGAGTTATGTGAACAGCAACAATCCAATCTACTACTCCGTTTGCAGTTACAAGAAGAAAAACGGCAATGCTATGGGATAGATTGGAGGACCAAGAGAACAGAGCCAGATGCAATAACTTCCGTATTATTGGTCTTCCAGAGGGGGCTGAAGGGCAGAACATGGAGAGGTTCCTAAATGAGTCCCTGCCTGTAATGCTGGGTGAGAGATGGAGGGGACAGATGGACATGGAGAGGGCACACAGGATAACAACCAGGAGGGACAAGAACTCTTCTTTGCCAAGGCCTGTCATCGCGTATTTTCTTCGTTATACTACTAAGGAAAAAAATTTAAGGGCTGCAAGAGACCTAGGGGAAGTACAGTGGCAGGGGACCCCAGTTTATTTCTATAGATACTTTGCTCATGAGACAGCAAACAAGCAAAGGGCTTTCACACCACTCAAGAAATTTCTATACAACTTCAACTTCCACTTCAAATTCAAAGGGCTCACTAGATTGCTTGTGACTAAGGATGGCAGAGAACTTCTAGCCAATCATCCGTCAGCTGTAGAAAAGTGGGTTGCGAAATTCTGGCCAGATCTACCTCTCCCTAGTACATACCCCAGGAGGCTCTGGGAACCCAGCATGCCAAAAGGGAACTATGTAGACAGGCGCAGGCAGCCAGAGTGCAGTAATGAGGATGGACTTGCAGCACTACAAAATGTTCCCCCAGCAAGCAGTGGCCCTCCTGACTGTTCTACGCTGTGACCAGGCATGGTTCCACTCTCCTCAGCTAAAGATAACCCCATATTGCCTCCACGGGTGTCGACGCCCTACATTAGACAGCGACAGAGAGCTAGAAGTGGGAATCGCCTGCTCCAGGATGCTTCTATGACAGCTTCTCCAGCAAAAATGTCTTGAGAAGACAGAACCTCCCCTCCTTGCAGTGCTCAGTCTGCCGCTACTAATTCCGTTGACATGGACACTGCTACAGGCACGGACTGGGCTGATATTTCGGAAGCTTCACTTGTGGAAGCAGTGGACATTTTGACTCCTGTCAGGCAGGGGCTGATCTCGTATGCTGCTGCGGTGATTAAGGATATTGCTGAGACTGTGCCCTCTCCCTCCTTGAGAGCTGAACAAGCTGAAAATGTTCCCGGCTAAATTTTAACTGTTTGCTGGTTTGGGTCATGGTTGCTAGATGTTGTAACTAAGCTATGGGGTTGACTTAATCAGACCCTCTGCTGCGCCCATACCCAGAAGGACATCTGGGTGGCAGTTTTCTAAAGTCATGGTTACCCCAACTTACGTAGCATAACTAGCTATGTCCTCCTTTTAGCTCCCACACTTCTCCAGGTTGCTGGTTTAACCTTTATCAGCAGCTGCAAAAAAGTCAGCGTACATGGGGCATGACAGGGAAGCACCTATATCCCATGATGCATGGTAGCAGTGTTGGTATGGGACCTCTGCCTTGTAGGCAAGGTAGTTACCCTCCCTTCCCCTTTTTCTAAACCCCTTCCCATATCCCCTTGGTTCCCCTCTAGGGTCCTCCCCACCCTTTTTTTTCCCCCTTTCCTTTCCTGTGGGTCGGACGCCTGACCTCAAGCATGCTAGAACCTCAGAGGACTCGAATCCACTTGGTTCCAATCCCTCCTAAATAGTAGGGTCTGAGAGCTTTTGAAGCTGAGGCTAAAATTTTAAGCTAGCCCCTTTCACCAGCAGCCTCAGTCCGATAGCGCTGTTGTGTAGTGTTATATTATAATTGGTTAAAACTGCTTAGAAGCTAGGTTTTGTAGTTAGCTGTAAAATCTTTTCACTTCTGTTTCCCAGCTAATTATTAATGTCTACATTGTTTGTATTTGGTCGCAACCTCTTTTGTGTGTTTGTTCCACTGCAGCTGCTCCTGCGAGGTGTGTATCTCCCTCTACTCTCTGAGCCTTTCCTCCTTCTCATCTGGCAGCCTAGGCTAACACAGGGACTCCCAGGATGGTCAGTGTGGTGAGTTATATCCCAGCTGTAATCCTCGCACCTTCAGTAAGTACACGCCTTCTATTGTCACATTTTCCATGTGCCCCATTACAACTTCGGCTAGCCACACGAGTTTCCCAACCATGGTGGTATCCTGGAATGTTAATGGGTTGAATCACCCCATCAAACGAACTAAGGTGCTCCAACACCTCCTTTCACTGCATACAGATATCGCCTTACTTCAAGAAACCCATCTTTTGAAGAAGGCGGTTCCATGGCTAAAGAAATCTTGGGTGGGTACCATCTGTGCCAGCTCGGCTACCTCCAAGACAACAAGAGTAGCCATTATCATCCGGCATGCCTCGAGTTGGACCATGGAGGAATCCAAACATGATCCACAAGGTAGATGGGTCATTGCTAAACTTTCTTCCTCTGGGGGGAGATTGATTATCTGCAACCTGTATGCCCCCAACACAGACCATATAGAATTTTTTCCATCAATTAGCCAGGCTATTTCTTCTGTGTCCAGTGCTGATGGCGCCCTTCCTCTAATAGTGGGTGGAGACCATAATATGGTATTAGAGGTATTTTTGGATAAGTTGAAGCCTACCCCTCAGGCTAGGTCTAAGGCCAGCTTGGCTCTTCACGAACGATGAGAGGAATGGGGCTTAATGGACCTCTGGTGTAGAGATAATCCCTCTGGACAGGATTATACCTTTTATTCCCAGTTACACTCCACATATAGTCACATAGACCTCTTCCTTGCCAACTCAGCAGCTGCCCAAAATGTTCTTAGAACCACAATTGGGAACATTCTTATCTATGACCATGCCCCAGTGATTACCTCCTATACACTAGGGGGACAATCCAAAACAGGAACTCAGTGGAGATGCAACCCTTTGTTATTAAAGGACCCAGAGTTTCACAAAACAATTTCTCAAACCACCAAGGAGTATTTTGCTATCAATGCAAACTGTGGCGTCCCCACGGGTACGCTCTGGGAAGCGTTTAAAGCAGTCCTTAGAGGCCGCATAATCACGTTCTCAGCTGCCAAAAATAAGGCACGCAAAGCTAAATTAGTTCAATGGCAAACAGAACTGGAAGGACTAGAGTCCCATTTCAAAGCTTCTCATGTCTCTCAGCGGGACAACTCCCTTATTCGGCGCATTGTGGGCGTTAAATACCAAATTAATGCCATGCTGAATCAAAAGTCCGAGTGGCTTCTACTGCAATCAAAGCATGCATACTGAGATGGGGGTGAAAAGATTGGCAGATTATTGGCATTTCGACTTCAGAAACAACAAGCGGCCACTCGCATTCATGCTCTCCGTAACACATCTGGTAAGATTGTGCATACCCCTCAAGACATCAACGACACTATGAAGGAATTTTATCAGACCTTATATAAGTCGCAGTCTGACCTTTCCCCATCATCCTTAGAACAGGAATTGGATACATTTTGCCAGTGATTTGACCTACCAGGGCTCACCCCATTACAGGTGTCCACATTAGATGCCCCCCTAGCTCCAATAGATCTACATCAAACTCTGTCCCAAATGGCTAAAGGAAAGGCTCCCGGACTGGATGGCATGATGGTTGAGCTATATCAAACACTGTTACAAGATATATCTCAGCCGCTACTCCTTGCACTTCAGGAGGCGCACACAAACGGTATATTTTCCCCCAACTATGAGAGAGGGCCTCATTACCCTTCTACCAAAAAAGTCTAACGATCCTCTGGATTGTGCAAATTTCTGGCCAATCTCGTTACTCTTAGTAGATACAAAGATCTTGGCCAAGATCCTAGCCACCAGGATGCTGGAGGTGCTCCCAACTATCATTCATCCCGCCCAGGTTGGCTTCATGAAGGGCAAATCGGGGGCAGACAACACTAGGCTCCTTCTTAATTTAAAATGGATAGCCTCCCATTCCTCAGTCCCAATGGCTGCCCTGGCAATAGACTTTACTAAAGCCTTTGACTCTGTCGAGTGACAGTACTTTCACCAAGTCTTAAAAAGATATGGCTTTGGACTGGTATTTTGTCAGTGGGTGTCAACACTCTACGGCTCTCCGATGGCTAGGATCTTGACCAACACGACCATTTCCATGCCCTTTCCACTGCACAGGGGCAGCCCACAGGGATGCTCCCAATCCCATCTTCTTTTTTTGGTAGCACTGGACCCCCTTATTCGGTCTCTTATCACGTCGAAAGATATTACTGGCATCGAGGTTGCTGGGAAATGTTACTTGGTGGTGGCTTATGCCGATGATTTGTTGCTAACTCTTTCTCATCCAGAGCAGGCAATACAGCATATTTTGCCCTTACTACAGACATTTTCAACCTTATCGGGACTTTGTGCTAACCAGAGAAAAAACACTCTTGGCCCTGCTGAACTCAGCCTGTACTAAAAGTTGCTTACAGGGAACTGAGCTTCTCTGGGCAATGAAGGGTTTTTCTTACCTCGGCATAACCATTCCTTTCAAATGGTCTGACCTAGAGCCAGCCAGTGTCTCGCCATTTCTATCTCAAATGTCTGCAGAGATAGAGAGAGAGAGATGGAAAAGGCTTCAGTTATAACTGCCTGGAAAGGTGGCAGTGGTCCGTATGCTCTTACTGCCACGAATCATGTACATCTTTAAAAATCTCCCAATACATCTTTCACCTAAACTCTTTGCTTCATTTGAAACTCAAGTGTCTCGGTACTTGTGGGAAGGGAAATCTCCCAGATGGAACAAGGGTATACTGAGAGCACATTGGTCCAAAGGGGGGGGGCTGGGTTCTCCTTGGTTTCAAGAATATCATCTGTCATGTACCGCCACCATGGCTACTAGGTGGTTTATTCCCAGTCCAATACCCCTCCCGCTTTGGGTTCAACTGGAATCCGATCTAGTGGTGGATACAAACCTGCACTTGCTACTACACCCCCGGAGTTGGAACCGGAGCACGCTCCCCCTCTTAACAGCCGAAACCAAACGGGCTTGGCACTCGCTTATGACTTTAGCTCATACACCTCGGGATGCCCAAGCACCTCCATGGCTCTATACCCTTTTGTGGCATAATCAGGCCTTGACAATTGGTGGCACTCCCATACATTGGCCCACGTGGGAAGCCTAGGGCATCTGTCACATACAGGACCTTTTGCCTTCCTGGCTCCTCGGTACTGATGTCCTTTGAACAAGTCCGACATAAATTTCATCTCCCATGCAATGACCTTTGGAAATTTCTTCAATTACGCAGTGCTATACTAGCCAATAGAGCCCGTATGTGTTCAGATCCCAAATGGAACTGGCTAGCTCACAGGCACAAATCCCCCTCATCTGGGGGCCTTATTGGAAGATTATATAAGACCTGGAGAGATGCCCAGGTAGACCCTTCAGCTGCATGCCGTCTGAAATGGATGACTATCCTGAATACCCATATATCTGAGGACTCTTGGAATCATTACTTCCGTGATTGTCATTATACCTATATGGACACCCAGAGCCATTTTTTTGCAGCTCAAGATACTGCTGCTTTGGTACCATACACCTTCATCTCTATATTCCCATGGTCTTTTACAAAATTCTAACTGTTGGTGCTGTCAGCAGCCTGGGGCACATCTACTTCATATTTTGTGGACATGCCCTTTGCTTTCACACTTCTGGGCATTTATAACTCAGGACTGCACTACAATACTGGGCCTCCAGGTTAGCCTTTCTGATCCTAAACTCCTTTTAGGAGACACTACCTCCCTAGTTGCTTTAACCCAACCTCAGAAGCATTGGGTTGTACTTGTACTTATGGAGGCTAAACGACTTGTACATATGTATTGGCATAAACCTACTCCTCTGACTCGCCTCCAATGGCATGAGGTGCTAGCTAGATTAGCCACACTAGAATGCCTATCTTGTACTCACCTAGGTCGTATGGACCAAATCGCTGCCAGATGGGAATCTCTTTGTAAAACTCCTAACCTCGGCTGTAACTCTTCCTCTTTGACTACATGATATTTCATTACTATGTACCATTATTCTGGTTCCTATTTGTCTCTAACACCTGACTTTAGTGGAACTCTACCCTAGTACATTGGGTAGTCTCTCCTTTGTTAAGTTGCATCCTAGGTGGGTTCATATGAAAATATATTAAAGCTTGTGTTTTTGTGAACATGCTTACACACTACTATGGCAATGTAATAGTTACTGGTTGAATGTAGCTACATATGGAAGATGTTACCTACCTATGAATATGTATGTATGTGACATCATACTTATGTATGGACCCAAAACAGAATAAAAATCATTCTATGATTAAAAAAAAGGGTACTTTGCACTTTATGTTATTGTATAGTGTCAATGATTGTTTTAAATAATGTTGGCGCTTTTCCATTAGCACCAGCGTACTTTATGTAGGGGAGGGGCAAGGGACCATTGTCTTCCTACCAGGGCACCCACACCTGACAGGGGTCACCCTGTCACAGTTACTGTAGGACACATGGCTTGCACATTCTTAATGGCGGCTCCATCAATTTGGAACTCTGCCTTTTAAACTTAAGAATTCCCCATCAGTGGAGATCTTTAAAAAAGAGTCTGAAAAGTGATTTATTTATTTTAGCCTTGAACTAAGCTCTGGCACTGTTCTTCTTGTTTTGTATTGTTTTATTTATGTATTGTTCATCACTTGCATGTTATGAATATCATATGCTTCCTGAAGTTTTGTGAACTACTTCAGGCCTTTATTGGATGGGGAGCTGTATAAAATTAAGCACCTTAGCCATCCCACTGGCACAGAGGCACAATTGCCATCTGCAGCACCGATGACCCAGGTTCAGGAACAAATCCAGGAGTCGGAAGGCTGGCCGGGGGGAGTAGGAATGAGCATCCGGTTGACTGCTCTCCTACAATGGGAGGGAGGTGGGGTTGAGTGTCCAGTGCATGATGGATCCCTGGTGGAAGCCAAGAGTTCCACTACAGTTGGCACATATATGTTCAGGAGCAGGGTGGATGCGAGTTGTCATTGCATGTCCCTGCCCCCTTACAGCATACAAAAAAATACCGGCCCTCGCTAATGAGCCGGCTCCATTGCCATCCCCTCTGGCCACCAGAGTTCACCTATCGGCAGCCCCACTTGGGGGGGGTAAGCCTGAGTATGAGGGGGCAGCTGCCAGAGCCTGGTGAGCCCTCACAGGGGCTTGGGTGCCAGCCCCCCCTCCAAAAAAATTAAGCTCCTTACCTAGCTAAGTAAGAGATCCCTGAAAACAAAACATTTACACCATGATGTCAAAGAACAGAAGAGCCATCAGGAAGACATGAAATGTCTAAATGTCTGCCCCCCTTACTTGAGTAGAATGTGTGTTTTTTCAGGAGGTCCACAGAACTCCACTTTTGCATTGTATCACTCTTAATAATGACCTTTTAAATGTGGTACCCATGATTTTAATTTCCACTTGTATATCTCTATCCTGTTAATATCAAGTCAATGATATTTGTCTTCACTCAGGTTTCCCACCCCATCCTTTAAATACTGGGATCATTGGCCCCCTATAGTCATCAGTGGTCTTTTGTGCCATGCAAAACATAGCATCATGCAAAATGGAGCATGGCAAGTGGAGGGAGGAAAGGGTGGGACTGTAACAGATGCAACAGGAGTGGGAACATTCAAAGGGGAGTCTTTAAGGAATAGATTTTATCCACTGGAAGTGAAGAGGAGGAGCAGAAGGTAGGAAGAGTGGTCAGTTTAAGACACTGAGGTTGGGGGGAGTAGGGCAGGAAAAGAGCAGTATGACAGTACAAAGTAGTCACAGTGGGGGGAAGAGAGAACACTACAAGTGGAGTAGGAGGTGAGGTAAAGGGAAGGGGGAAGGTGGAAGGAGGGGGGAAGGAGAGGGTGTGTGGATGGCCTGAAAAAAGACATGGAGGGGATGAGAAGACAGACAGAGGGGTAAGCAGAGTTTGTGGGGGTGTCAGTCAAGCAGTTATATGTGGGAGTAGCTCATAAGGCAATCAAAGAAGGAAAAGAGGGAATCAGAAATGAGGGTGTGAAAGGGTAGAAATCCTAGGGGACTCCATAATTAAGGGTGTTCACTGGGGAAAGAAGGGTGGCACAAATATGGGCAGGAAGGTGGTTTGCATGCCAGGGTTGACAGGGGAGAGGTTGTGCCCAAAAACTGGAGTGGTATTGAGGGGAGTTGGGGATAACCACTCACAGTTACACACCTAGGTACCAACAATCTAGCTGGGGAGGAGGTGGTGCTAGTACAGAAAAGATTCAGACTGGTAGGGAGGACTTCCAGAGAGGAAGTGAGATTGCCTGCAATATCAGAGGTGTTACCAGTACTGAAAGCCAGCATGGTCAGGAAGAAAAGGATAGAGGAGTTCAATGAGTGAATGAGGGAGTGGTGCAAGGAGGAAGAGTATGACTGTATTGGGGGGCTGAGGGGAGACCTGGTCAGATAAAACTCTTTTTGTACCAGACAGATTGCACCTCAGTAATGGGAGGTCGAGTTTACTCAGGGATAAGCTGAAGGGGGTACATAAACCAAAAACTTAATTTAAACTACTTCGGGGCTAGTAGGCCTGCAGGCCCTGAGTCTCGAGGAGAAGGTCAGCAGACCTCCCCCACATACCAGTAGGGGGGACTGGAGGGTGGAGGTGCAGAGGGTGCAAAAGGGTTAGCGGTGGGGTGGGGACACAGGTAATATGGACAAATAAGAAAGACAGATGTGAGGGCAGGGAAGGGAAGGATGCTCAGACTCTAGGTGGGAGGGTAGTGTCCCTAAATGCACAAAGTCTTGGAAACAAGATGGATGACCTGCAGACATTATTAGCTGAAAGGAGTGTGGACACCATGGTGGTCACTCGGATATGGGCCACACCTAACCAGGACTGGGACTCTTGATCCCTGGGTTTAAATTATACAGGAGGGACAGGGAGATAGGAAAAGGGGGAAACGTGGCAGTTTGCATCAGGAAGAGCATAACTTGTGTGAGGGAGGAGTTGGAAGAGGTGAAGGTGGAAGCAATGTGGATTCAGTTACTGTCTAACAGATGGAGGAAGGTGAGGTTGGGCAGTGTTTACAGACCACCCAACCAGGAGTAGGATGAAAGAGACTGGGAATTGAATGTAAAAATATTGACTGCTGCAGGGAAGGGAGAGGTGGTAATAGTAGGAGACTTCAACCTGCCCAAGGTGAACTGAAGGGTGCTGGCAACAACCTGTGGCAAGTGATTCTAGATGCACTGCAAAGTGGGTTCCTGAGACAGGGCATCACAGAACTCACCAGGGTGGGGGGCAATCCTTGATCTGGTGCTGACGAATGGGGACCATGTCCGGGAGATAAAGGCTGTGGTGCCCCTGAGTGTGAGTGACCATAGCACAGTGTGGTTCCAGTTGGACATTGGCAGGGAAAAGGCCCCCACTAAGTCTAAAATCCTGGATTTTAGAAAGGTGGACTTCAGAAAGATGGAAGAGCTGCTAGGGAGTTACCTGGCAAGCATCTGAGTGGACATGGGGTAGACCAAAGGTGGTCCATCATCAAGAAAGGAGTCATGGTTGCCACAAGAGGGTGCATTAATCTCAAAGGTTAGAAACTGAGGGCCAAACCACCTCACTGGTTTAGCACTTATGTTGCCCAGGCAGTAAGGGATAAGAAGTTAGCCTACAAGAAATACAGGAGGACCCAGAGGGAGGAAGACAGGGAGGACTACTTGAAGATGGCTAGCTTAACAGCCAAGATATTTCAGTGGATTAAAGCTCAGAATGAACTGCATCTAGCTAAAGGGATAGAAAAGGGGAAAAGGCCTTTTTCATCTATATTAGTGTAACCCGTAGGCGATACTATTCCAAGGGCTTCTATCCCTGCCTGTCCTTCTAAAACCAGGCTTAGGGGCCTGGGTTCTAAGTTAACAATTACTGGGGTTCCCCTACCCTCAGTAAACACAATGATTTGGTGCCTTCACCCAGAGTAAGGTATGTAGGGGTGTCTATCCAACCTTGTATAGCCCTCTGGGAAGCTAATACCACCCACCAGTCGACCTAGTGACCAAGTATCTTTGAAATAGACACAGCCCCTTTCAGCAGTTAAAACACAATTAGCAATAAACATTAATAATATGCTCACACCCCTTGCACTTACCACCAGGGTCTGGTCTTTGGGTGAACCCCTGCAACCCCCAGTAAAACAATATCCAAAACAGGCATGCACTTTGAAATGCTTTTCCCCCAGCCACATTAACTGTAAATCAGGCAATTATATATTTGTGAGTCAGTTCAACAGTGAAACAACAAATCTGATTTTATTATTATTTAGTTGTTTAACCAGGAGTAGCACACTAAGCCGAAAGCTTTTTTACAGGAGCGACCTGGGAGCACAGGGAAGTTAAGTGACTTGCTCAGGGTCACATAGTATGCAAGTGGAAGCTGTGGGATTCAAACCCAGGTCTGGTCTGCTGTATGTCACCAGATTTGCAGCACAGAGCCTTAAACCACTGCGTTATACTGCCTCCCAAAGGCATGGGGATGTGAACAAGGGAGGGGTGCAAATCTAGATGAATGGTTACTATACTGGATTTAGTCAGGATACTTTGCATGCTTGCTTTCAGCCCCTCTGTAACAGTCTCGTAACTGCTGGATACCCAGAGTGTGTTGGTAGCTAGCCAGAACAGTGCCCTGGGTTGCAGCTGTTGGTGGTGTCCTTGATGGGAAGGAAAGATGATTAAGCATGCACAAAGACCTTGACTAATTGTATCCACAGCCAGTTGGCCTAGTCCACTTAAACCCTGCAAAACATGCTGACTGAAATCAGATGATACCACAGAAATGTTTAAGAGCTTGCTGCAGTGAGCTATCCTAAGTTTACTCACAACACTAGTAGGTAGAAGAAAGCCTGGTGAAATGAAGACCTGTTGCAGAGCACTGAAGAGCATGGGGAAGCTGGACCAACATGACTCGCCTTCACTTCACGGCCTTTCCCTCCAGGTGGCAATAACCTGTGATACCTTGATGCATAGGGGCTGGATCCCCAGGCTGGTCTCTCGCTGAGAAAACTGTAACTGGTGCAGGAATAGATGGCTTGGGCTGGGTTTGGCATGAGCCCAAGGTCAGATAAAACGCTTCTGGCAAAGTTCAGTTCTTTTGCTGTTGAAAGCCTCCAGCTGACTAACAACTTGGTCCAACAAGGCAACTGACTCCAGGTGGCAAACAGACATCCCTGGTTAGTAGGCCTCAGCCCACCTTGAGCATTCAGCACATTAGATGGAAACAGCATCCAGTTCTCCATTCAGCTTCAGGCTGGTTTGCAATTACAGTCACTCTGCTGCACAAACCTTTTAACCTGTGGAAGACAATCTCTGGTGACTGATTCCCAAACTCAGGACCACAGACACACGCTGGAGGAAACTAGGTCTTTCCTGGGCCAGAACTCGGCAAGCTTGAACAGGCTCCTAGCTCCACGGAGTCTTGGGATGAACTCTCCACTAAAACTCCTCTCAATTCAAGAGCTTGAGTTGCACTTCTCCTGTTTGAAATTAGTTCTCGGACTATTACATTTTTCCCTGTAATCCAACTGGTCGGGGGAGCTGTCAATAACAATCCTGTGCTCCCATTGATTCCTTTAGGAGCCAAACCTTAGAGTTCACAGTTTCTCCCACAAGGCACCTGAACTAAGGACCCCTCGATGTCCCCTATGTCCCAATTGGTTCAATTCCTGGAAGTCCCAGATCAAACTTGGTGACTCCCATTTGGATGCATAAGCTGCAAGAAGGCAGGTTAAAATGAGCACTGTAATTTAAATACAACAACAAATTAGAAGTAAATATTTACAATACCAGAGAGGGCTCCTTCTGCTCTAGCAGTGGCAGCAGAGTGGAGCAAAATGGGGTGATGCCTGGCTGGTCACAAGCTCTGAAGTACTCGAACCCCTAGCTCAGGCCATTCACAACACACTGGCAATGTGTTAAAGGGACAGGTGCGGAGGTACATCATGGCACTGTCACACAGATTAATAGAGTCACCAAATAACTATAGATTTATCATTTCCAGTGGACATCTGCCTGGCAGTGGGCATTGCTAGAGCCCTGGGAGACACTTAAGGTAAGTCACAAATTGGTGGGGGGCTACATTAGTGAGAAAAGGGACAAGAAATATTGGATTGTTAGGTTCAGAAAAGTGGATGGGTGGGTGGAGGAGAATGAGGGCAGAGCAGTGCTACTGAACAAGTACTTCTGTTCTGTCTTCATTAGGGAGATAGACAGACCAGTGCCACTAGGGGGAAGGATAGGTGAGAGAGGAGAGGGTACATGGATGTTTAGATAGGGTTGATGAGGATGGGGTTGGTAGCACTGAGGGTAGCTAAATCCCCAGGCCCAAACAGCATACACCTAAGGGTGCTGAGGGAGCTGGCAGAGAAGCTTGCAGATCCTTTGGCTGAACTCTTCAGTAGTTCACTGGAGTCAGGTGTGGTACCACAGGACTGGAGAGTGGTACATGTAGTGTCCCACCATAACAATGGTTGTAAGGATGACCTAGGGAACTACAAACCAGTCAGTCTGACTTCAATCATGGGCAAGCTCATGGAGAACATACTTAAGGAAAGGTTAGTACAGTATCTGGATGAGAACGGTCTCCAGAATGAGAAGCAACAAGGGTCTATGGGAGGGAGGTCAAGTCAAGCAAATCTAATTGCCTTCTTTGACTGGGTCACTAAAACAGTGGATGGGGGCCAAGCAGTGGACATCCTTTACCTGGACTTCAGCAGGTTCCTTGAATTAGTACCCCACAAGAGGTTGATCAGGAAGTTGGCAGATCTAGAAGTTGCTGAGAAGCGGAGCGGATGACTGGGAAACTAGTTGAAGGACAGGACCCAGAGCATGGTGGTTGGAGGTGAGCTCTACAGAACAAGTGAGGTCACCAGTGGGTTCCCATTGGGCTCCGTGCTTGGACAGGTGCTGTTCAATGTGAATAAAAATAAAATTTTCTTCAATTTTTTGCTAATTATAAAAATCTAAGAGGTACAGTATCTATACATGAAACACCTCTCATTTTGTAGTTATTTTTGTGCTGAACAACTTTTGTGCTCAAAGTACCATGCTATCATTTTTCATTTTAAAGTTATTTGCATTTGTTTGTCAAAAAAGTGCAAATAAATTGAATTTTCTGCTGTTTTTGCTAAATTATAAAAAAAATTGAAAGGTATCTATAAATGAAATATCACTCATTTTGTAGATATTTTCTTGCTGGACAAACTTCATGCTCAGAGTACCATTTTAGAATATTCCATTTTAAAGTTATTCACATTCGTCTGTCGAAAAAATTAAAACAAAAAATTTTATTTTTTTTTGCTAATTATCAAAAAATCTAAAAGATATCTATAAATGAAACACTTCTTATTTAGTAGATATGTGTGTGCTGAACAACTTTAATGCTCACAGAACCAAGCTATCATTTTTCATTTTAAAGTTATTCACATTTGAATAAGGTTAGTACTACTGTGTTTGTAAAAGCTAGAAGTACCAGCTGGGTGGGGGTTGGAGTTGATTGAGAGGTTTCATTTATCACACATATGTGTGATAAATTTGGGGTTCTAAAATTTATCACACATATGTGGGAAATAAATGGATTTGTCACATGTTTTTTGAGTCCACACCTATTGCATAAGAAGTAATATTGCCCTTGTACAGGTCATTAGTGAGGCCGCATCTGGAGTACAGTGTACAGTACTGGAGCCCATACCTTAAGAAGGTCATAAACCTGCTGGAGTCAGTCCAAAGGAGAACAGCTAAGGTGATCATGGGCCACGGGGTAGGACGTACGACAAGAGGTTGGAGGCCATTAACATGTACTCCCTGTAGGAAAGGAGAGAGAAGGGGGACATGATTGAGACCTTAAAGTACAGTACAAGTCGCATTAAACTGTTTCACCAATGAGTTGGTTTAGCATTGTTTTTAACAGTTGGAAGTGCATTGGCAAACTAATATTACAATGTTTTTCAGTGCTTAACCAGCTCAATAGCAAATTTTGTTAAATGCTTTTGCAGCTTAGTTGGAATGCATCTGTAGTCCAGTCACAATGCAATGCAAAACTGAGTTTTAACTCTTAAGAAACAGTTTGTGCAAAGCTTTGTGCTGGATCCAGCAACTCTTATGCAACTCAGTCAGAAATGCTAATACAACTTATTGGAGAAACAGTTTAATGTGACATGTACTGTACTTGAAAGGAAGTGGCTGGCCCAGTGGCACAGAGGGCTGAGGCACTAAAGGCATCTTACCTTACCTTAACAACTGCCTGGCTGAAATCAATGACTAGATGTCCTCCAATTGGTTGTGACTGAACCCCGACAAGACAGAGGTCTTAGTGATTGAGCAATGTAGCAGGCATGATGGGATTGCCTCCAAAGTGGTGACAGGACTGGTCCTGGGGCCCACTCCATTGATAGCTTCTCCTAGGGTTAGAGATCTTGGAGTTATCCTGGATGACACACTGACACTTGATGCTCAGGTGTCATCTGTTGTCCAAAGTGGTTTTTGCCACTTAAGGAATATCACCAGGATTAAACCCCAAGTTCCGCCCAAGGACCTGTCATCACTGGTACATGCCTTTGTTATGCCCAGGCTTGATTACTGTAATACTCTATACTTCAGGGTCAGTGGAGGGACCCTCCGCCAGCTATAGCTGGTGCAGAATGCAGTGGCCAGGTTACTGATGGGCCTTTCTAGGTCTAGTCATGTGACCCTGGTCCTGCAAGCTCTGCACTGGCTGCCTGTTAGGTGGAGGATCATCTTCAAGGTAGGCTTGCTCACCTACAAGGCCCTATATGGACTTGGCCCTAGCTACTTGGCTCATCTTCTGCCACCTGCCACCTCAGTCCACTCCCTCAGCTTCTCCACCAGAAGCCTCCTTGTGGTTCCAAGGGCCAGATTAAAAACTTCAGTCGACTGAGCTTTTGAAGTTACTGGACAGGCTCTTTGGAATTCATTTCCTATCTCTATCAGGGAGGTCCCAACAGTGGAGGCGTTTAAAAGGGGTCTAAAGACTCATCTATTTTTGCTTGGCTTTTCTAGACTAATCAGAGTTCATATATATTATTAATATATTTTTAAGACTATATTTATTGTTTTAATGCTGCATTATATGTTATATGTGGTATTTGTCTGCACTTTCTTTTATTGCATTAACCCTGCCTGTTTTCTTTTATGTAAGGTGCCCAGAGCCTCCTGGATTGGGTGCCATATAAATAAATGCACCTTGCCTTGCCCTACCTCTCCCACACCAGCAACCTGAGTTTGGGAATGAGCTTGGATGGCCGGGGGTGAGGTCTGGGAGAGGATTGAGCAGCTGCTTGGCAGATCTCCTCTCCCAAAATGGAGAGGTAAGTCTTCCCAGCTCATGGCTGCCACCAAGTGGAGGCTTGGTGATAATGTTGAGCAAATAGGGGGCTGGTGCTAGGCTGGGTAGGTGGAGCGGGGGTGCAGGTTCAGGTGTGCATGCATGCCTCTGTGCGCATGCACAACCATATTTACCTGAATTTGCCACAAGAGGGGCAAAAAGATTTGTTTTTTGGAAACAACATAGGTGGGGTAACTTGTGATGAAACTTGGTTGAATTAGTGCATTTTTTATTGAGTGAAGGGTAACATTGAGACCAGCCAGAGAATCAAACATTTGAGGGCATTATTTTAAGAATAGTGTCTAGCCCTATAGTTTGCAGGAGGGGTGCTAATTGTGTGACTTGGGGCCTCGGCTACTTGATAACTGACATCACCCAACCAACAGCCTTGCATGCATGCACATGGAAACAGAACCTAGTAAAGTTAGGTTAGAGATTGGCTGCAAAATTTACATCCCTGGCCTTCTCTGAGGTCTCCTGGTTTTGGGTAAAGGAGGGAGCATGAGCAAAATAAGACAAGAAGAGATTCAAGAATTCAATGGCTGGCTGAAACAATGGTGCACAGAAAAGGGATTTCTTTATGTGGGGGATAGGGGGACTTCTGGGACAGAAGGCTTTTCAGATACGATGGGCTGCACTTAACAAAGGAAGGAGTGAGGGCGCTTGGGGCAAAAGTTTGATGTCCAGATTGCTTATTTCAACTATGGATATCAACTTAGCTGACACTCACCGTCAAATAAAGATCGAAAGCGATGAGTCTCAGACAAACCTGGCTAACCTACAGTGAAAGTCAAGGGCAATGGGGAAGAAAATTGGTTGTTAAACAACATACAGGTTAAATGGACAGGGAAGACAGAGTACAGCCAGGTTCATGGAAGGCAGTTTGTCTCAACACAAGGAAAGGAGCCTAGGGAATAAGATAAGCAACCTGCAAGCATTGGTTGCTGACACCAAAGGTTGACCTGGTTGCCATCACTTAGACATAGGCCACAGAGTGCAATGAATGGGACCTTTCAGTCCCAGGATATGAACTCTACAGAAAGGATAGGAAGGCAACCAAGGAGGGGAGTAACGCACTATATTAGGGAGGGCATTGGGGCCACAGTTAACAAGAATGACAGTTACATAGATGTCGAATCCTTGTGGATTCAACTGATCTCAACATCAGGGAAGAAATTGCACTTGGAGGTGATATACAGACCTCCAAGTCAGAGGGAAGAGAGGGACAGAGAGCTCACACAGGAAATCAAAAAGGTTTTGGGGAAGGTTAACTACAGTGGTGGTCAGAGACCTGAACTTACCTGACATCAACTGGAATGTTCTGGTGGCAAAATCCACCAGAAGTCAGGTCTTCCTGGACTCCCTACACGACAGCATGTTCATGCAGTTGGTAAAGGATCCAACCAGGAGGGGGCAATCCTGGATGTAGTGCTTACTAACACTGAGGCAGTAGAAGCAGTTTGGGTCGGGAAACCAGTAGTCAATAGTGACCATAACATGCTATGGTTTGAGATTTCCTCTTGGAAGTCCTGAACTTCAAGGAAGCAAACTTTGAAAGGTTAAAACAGACAGTAAGCAACAATCTGGCTAATATCACAGAAAAAACAGAAGCCAGACATCTGGGGGGCCATAAAGGAATCACCACTGGTAGCAACAAAACTCTTTATCAGAGCAGTCAAGAAAAGAAACAAGTACAAGAAACCCATTTGGTTCACAAACAAGGACGAAAGAGCAATCAAAAACAAGAGGGAGGCCATACACAAGTTCAAAAAGAACCAAGGGATAGGTGAATGTTGAACAAGGACATCAAGCTATTGGAGGGGGTACAGAGCTGGGCAACGAAAATTATCCTAGGGTTGAGAGATAAACCTTATGAGGAGAGACTGAGAGAGCTCAATATGTATTCCCTGGAGAAAAGAAGGGATAGAGGGGATATGACTGAGACCTTCAAGTATCTGAAGGGTATGAACAGAGTAAGCACCGGAAGTATTTTCAAATGAAAAGGCGGAAGGGAAACCAGGGGGCACAGTCTAAAGTTGGAAGGAGGCAGATTCAGGAGGGAAATGAGGAGGCACTATTTCACTGAAAGGGTGGTGGCAAGGTGGAACATGCTGCTGAAGGAGGTGATATCACTGTGGACAGTGGGCAGCTTCAAAAGGGGGTGGGACAGGTTCAGAGGGAGGGTTCAAATCATTGGGGGCAGGGGGTGGGAGTGAAGAATACATGGGCAAAATCAATGGGGGGAGGCAAGGGGAAGGGGGCAGCTGCAGTCTGAAAGATAAGTGCTGCACACTTGAGCAGACTAGATGGACCAATAAGCCTGTATCTGCTGGCAGTTTCGTATGTATGTTCATATGTATTGCTCTGAAAAAATAAGGAAGCAAAGAGGGCAGTAAGGGAGGCAAAGGCAGAAACCAAGCTCTGGATTGTAGAAGGGATAAAATCAGGAGAAAAACCCCTTTTTGATACAGTCAAGAAAAAAGGAAAAAAGAGTGAGGAATCGCAAAATTGTTGGATGGAGATAGACTGGTAGAGGAGGATGACCAAAAAGGCTGAGGCCCCGAACAGTTTTTTCTGCTCTGTATTTACCAAGGAGAAAAATGGACTGATGCCAGAAAGTGGAATAAGGGTAGCCAATAGAGGGATCAAGATAATAGAATCACCAACATTTACCATAGATAAGGTCAGGGAGGGACTGGCAGCCCTCAGGCAAGACAAAGCACAGGGGCCAGATGAAATGCACCCAAGGCTACTGAAAGAACTGGCAGACGAGTTACCTGAACCCCTAGCCACCTATTCAACAGCTCACTGGGAACAGGAGTGGTACAGGGATACTGGAAGAGGGCTGACATAGTGCCATTCCACAAGGGAGGGGGTAGAGAGGAGTAGAGAATTACAGACCAGTAGCCTCATTTCTGTTTTGGGAAAGGTTATAGAGTCCTTAATCAAACAAGACCTCGTGCAATACCTAGAAGAAAATGGGCTCCAGGACAACAATTAATATGGACTCATGGCAGGGAGGTTGTGCCAGACAAATGCTATTACTTTTTTTGATTGGGTGATAAGGGAACTAGATAGGGGGCATGCAGTTCACCTCTACTTCGATTTCAGCAAGGAATTTGACTAGGTGCCACACAGATGACTGCTGAAAAAGTTGGAGGATATAGGGGCTGTGAACGACATTGCCAGATGGGTGGATAACTGGCTCACTGACATACAAATGGTAGTGATAAATGGGGTGAGATCAAATGAAGGTGAGGTCACAAGTGGAATTCTTCAGGGTTCGTTGTTGGGATATGTCCTGATCAACATATACATTGACAACATCGGTGACAGTATGCAGGGCAAGCTTGCCCTGTTCGCAGATGACACCAAGCTGGGAGGGTAGGTAAACAGCCAGGAAGGGGTTAGAGACCTACAAAAGAACATCCAAAAATTAGAACGATGGTATTATCTGTGGCAGCTGAAGTTCAATGCAAAGAAGTGCAAAATTATGCATCTGAGAAAAGAGAACCCTAAGAGGGAATATTGGCTGAATGGGGGTTAGACTGAGTACCTCCGAGGAAGAGAGGGACCTGGGGGTCATCATTGCTGACACCATGAAACAAACAAGCCAATGCAATAAAGCATACAGCAAGGTGACAGAATACTGAGATGCATAGGCACAGGGATCGATAGCAGGAATAGAGAAGTGATAATTCCCCTCTATAGATCTCTGGTAAGACTGCACCTGGAGTACTGTGTTCAATTTTTTGAGGCCACACCTGAAAAAGTATAGGGATAGATTGTATGCAATGCATAGGAGAGCAACAAAGATGATCCGTGGCCTACAGGGACTCACCTATGAGGATTGGCTGGCATCATTAAATAAGTACTCACTGGAAACAAGGAGGGATAGAGGAGATATGGCGGAGACATTTACGTTCCTGAAAGGCATAAACAAGGTGCCGGACATAGAGGAGCTATTCCATAGGGTCACCAGCTCAAAAACTAGGGGACACAAGTGGAAACTGAGAAGGGGGAGTGTCTGGACAGATATAAGAACACTTCTTCACTTAATGAGTGGTGGAGCCATGGAACAGTCTGCAGGTGGAGGTGGTGGGAGCAGGGACCATGATGACTTTTAAGCATGGGTGTATAGATATAGAGCCCAATTAAGGGGCATTATAGTAGGTACAAGCAAGGTAATCCAAGTGAGGGGTAGCTCTCAGGATCACTAACAGGTCCTGGGTATCTCATGGGCAAACACAATGGACCCTCAGTCTCCTTCTACCATTGTTTTCTATGTATATATGTATCTAACAGTGCGCCATCAGGAAGGGAGCAGGTTCTGCATAAAAGCAGCCACTGTCAATGTTTACCATATCTTCATGTCCAGCGAGTGAGTGGAACAGTGAAGGAGTGAAACAGGTGACTGGTATCATAGGCATCAGCAGAAGGAAGTGGAGTGTTGGGGGACTCTACCGGTCGACTAGGGCAAGGCACCTGTTCACTATTGTGTTACAGTCACTGCTGAGATGGGTGGAAGGTCAAAGGTAGGTCAAAACTCATTTTAAGAGCAACACCCTATCTAAGGTAGGAGTACATAAAGAATTAAACAAGGCACTGGATAGCACAAATAGAAATAAACAAAAAAGGGGAAACAAGAAACAACCTACCAGGGGTTAGGGTACAAAAGTATCTCCAGATAACACAGGAAGAATAGAGGTTGAGAATACTGGGAGTGGTGCAAGTGGATGTGGGATGGCAGTTTTCAGAGACCTTCTGGAGACAGTGGTGCTTTCCCATCTGCACACACCTTTCTGGGTTGAGGGAGGAGGTTGCCAGACTCCAGGCTAAGTTGGCTAGGATTCAGGGGACCTTTCCCTACCACCCAGAGGCCACCAAGTCTGCCACCATTACCTCCGATGATGCCAGGGAGGAGGAAGGGCTGGACTATGGTGGGCTCTGGAAGGGTATGTGTGGTGGCACAGAGGCATATTCCTCAACTGGTACCACTACAAAATTCTTACACTGCTCTGGCAGGGTGGGACTGCAAGAAGGAAGCACCCATGGTAGTGACCAAGGGGAATGTGGGGGCCCTCCAAAGTAGAGACCCCAAGGAGGGTGGTAGAGAACCACAGAGGAGGAGGAGGAGGAGGAGGAGGAAGCAATTTCTGCTGGGGGATAGATTAGGGATTAGGAAAGGGGGAAAGAGACAGACTGGGTGCCTACCCAGTGTCACGGCCCAGAAAGATGGGAAGTGGATCCTCAGGATTGCTAGGGCAGCAGGACTGGAGGGAGAGTAAGTAAGTAAGTTTGTTTATTGATCAGCCATTATGGCTATTATAATTTTACAACAGAAAGAAAGACAATTAAAATATACAGTAGAAATAAAAAGTACAATGGAAACAGTCCATATCAAAAGGCACATTAATAAATATCAACAGCAGCTGTATAATATATCTCCCAGACTAGACTATTCATGTTAAATTAATAAGTGTCAAACTATAGTCCATTTAATATGTCATGAATTGAATGCTAGTTAATTTCCCTTAGAGTACCACTAGCTAATACACAATTTGCGTTTGATGTTCCCATATTGGACCCGCATTCAATTACTGTAGGCCAAAATCTATTGGCCCACAGTGAATTTGGGCACTTTAAGTATTTATTTGATATTCCATGAGACCCTCACAGAGGTGAAGGGGTCAAGTCCTAGGCCATAGCACAGAACCTAGGAATGGGATTTCTGCATTGACTACTATCTCTCAAGGGACTTAATAAACCTCGGCTGGTGAGAGTGATCCAACTTGTGCCACCAGATAGAGTTCGCCATTAGGGGTTTAAAGGAGCACCCTATAGCACTTGTTATTCCATGATCCACTGCATAACCCCAGTTATAGGCATTAACTCTCATCTGTTTTGCAACCTAGGATCAAATATTGGTCCCTATCACCAGGTCCAAATCCTCCCATCAGGTATTTACATCCTATGCAAATCCCAACTTCGGTATCAGCTAAAGGCTTTGTCTTTGAACCGCACTCTGCCCCAGGTCTGGGCCACCAGGGCCACTTTTGTAAGAATGCCACAATAATGAATATTAGCATCCAAAGTGCTTCATTCAGCAAGTATTAAAACTGAAGCACAGCTGCCAGGAGTTAATTTCACTTGGCCTCAGTATCCTCAATACTTAAATATTGAGTTACCGTTTAAAGGCACTCTACAGGCTGTGATTAAACTGTCTTAAATAAAAATTGACAATCCTAACCCCTCTATCCTAAATGAGCTATTGGTAATGGCTCCAAATATTTAAAAAATACACAAAATAAAAGATTTGCAGAAAAACATTTGCACATAAAACTGCATTTTGAGCCAATCACACATTTTTTTACATGAGGTATTGAGACTAAAATTCTAGTGAACAAAGCAGTTGCTCCATTATATATTTGTTTTGAAACAAACATTCAAAGCTCCATTCATTGGGGAGTCCATATATTCATTTATAAATTAAAAGCTCTAGCTGTTTCAGGAGTCCAGCAAATTACGAAAAAAGAAAAATGCAGGCAAAAACACCATTCAAGTAACCTCACAAGGTCACCAACTCAGCATCCCTAAATACATTTATAGGAGGGGGTTTCCTGTACACTGCAAGAGACCACAAGTTGCATAATGCTCTGTACCTAGTAAAATCACAGCATAGGCCCCAATAAGGGTTCTAAGAGCATATTTTATTTTGTTAGAAGTCCCACAGTAATGTTTGAGGCAGTTACTGAGCATAGATTATGAATTTTAAATCAAAGCAGCTGTCCTTGTGTTCCAAACACAACTAAGAGTCCATTCATTCCCTTCAGCAGCTCATGTCTTATGTTACAGAGTCCTACTTAGAAGTAAAACAGTGCTTGAAAATTAAGAAATAAATTCCATCCTAGGAGGTAATGTACACACATTGGGTATTTCAAACTCCCAAAAGGGAGAAAGCACCACCTTGGAAGGTTTATTCCTAAATCAGTCTCCTCAAGTCACTAAAATAGTGTCTTTATATGAACATCAGGGAGTCCGACAAGGAAAATCACTACTGAGAGATCATTTAACCAGATTCTCGAATAAAGACACATTGAATAACAGAAGTTTTAGGTCCACACCTGTGTCATTAAAACAATGCCAAAACATTCAAAGCCTGATACTGTTGGTTCGTTTGTCAGTCTAGATCACCAAAAGGGAGAAAAGAACAGTACCTGTTTGGGGAATAACCCATTTCCAGACTCCAACTGTCGCTAGAACAGCATCCTTAAAGTTCATTGAGCTCCCCATCTCCCATTCCAAATTTCCACAGTTTCCTGCATCCCACTCTCCAATGCATAGTACTACACTTCTGTCCTCAGCTCTGGGCTCCTGTATTCCTGAAGTCCACCGATTCCATTTTACTTCCTCCAGTCTGAGACCAACAACATTAGCAGGAACACCTGTTAGACAGAAGAAGAGAGACACTCCTATGAGCATAGTAATTCTAAACTTGTCATGGTTTATTTACTTGAAACCTCCCTTCCGCAGGCAACCATGGCATACCTTGTAAAGGGAAAAGATGGGAAAATTAGCACAGTTAGTGCATCCAAAATCCTCCACTGTCATCCCTGTTCAGGAACTGAAGTCTTCACCTACCATGGACAATGCCTTGCAGCTCCAACAAATTTCTCAGAAGATGCTACTCAACTCTAGGTTTCAAACTCCGAACAATAGTGGCAAGACAATTAAAATCTTCATCCTCTTGCCCTACATTTTAAATATCACACATTGGGTCAAAAAAAATCTCCTTCCATACGCCATGACCGGTGGTCAGCCTGCTGACTAATCAGGAGAGAAAAAACACTACCTAGCTTGTTATTAGTTAAGCCAAAAGCACTTATTCAGAGACAATGAATTAAAACAATGTAAGTTTCATTCACTAGTTTGGCTGAGATTTTCTAAAAAAAAAAAAAAACAGCCGGCAAGCAGCAAACAATAATCAGGATGCAGTGTAGTGGGGAGCGAAGCAGCACCACGGCCATCTTGATGCTCCGCCCCGCCAGGAAGTGAGGGAGAGCTGCATGTCATTGTCCACCTGGTCACAAATGACCTGGCTAGGGACAGGGCTGGAATAGTGCAGGGGGAGTTTAGGGAGCTGGCAAGGGGTCTTAGGCAGGTAGCTTGCTTAGTGGCTTCTGTTGAGGTGCTGCCAGTCTATGACATGGGATAGGAGAAGGAACTCCACACCAGGAGTTTCAATTCATGGCTAAAGGAATGGTGCAGAGAGGAGGAGTTCAGCTACACTGGGGACTGGGGACCCACCTGGGAGGATAAGGGCCTATACAGGGGTAAGGGCCTGCATCCATCCGAGAAGGGAACCACACTTCTCAGTGGATGGTTTAAATGTTACTTCAATGAACATTTAAACTAGCCAAGGAGGATAGCAGAAGGAATCAGGGAGTCAAAAACTGCCCCCTTCCCCACAGGCTGAAGTAGAGAGTAAGGAGAACCTGAGAGGAGAGGAATCCCCCAAGGTGCAAATTAAAGCAGCAGAGTGGTAGAGATGAAGGGGGGAAGCAGCGGGATCATTAAAAAGAGAGGTGGGAAGGAGGGAGGGAGAACAAAAAGGAAAAAAGAGGAGCAACCAGCAGGGTGGAAACAAAATCTGGAATGCCATGTTTGCGAATGGTAGAAATCTAGGAAGTAAGATTCTCGACCTAGAGACCATCATGGCAGAGACTGACCTGGATACTGTGGCCATTACATAGTCATGGCACACTGAAAACCATGAGTGGAGCCAGCCCGGTGGTGCTGAGGGTTTAGGCTCTGGGTGCCACACCTCGCACCATGCCGATGACCCAGGGTCAGGAGAGACCTTGGTTGCCGGGAGCAGCAGGGGAGGGAGAGGATTGAATGTCTGATGGACTGCTCTCCTCTCCCGGGGAGGATTGTCATCCCGCTCCTTGTCTGTTCCCTAGTGGAGGCTAGAGGGCAGTGCCAGTGACAGGGAGGCACAGGAGCGTGGGTACGTGGCATGCATGTGCCTCCCACGTGCACTCTCATGCCATGAGGGGGGGGCAGGGAAAAAAAAGGAAAATGGAGCTGGCAGGCTCCATGATGGCCTGGCCATATCTCTGCTTCTGGCTCAATCTGTATTCTAGATTGTGCTCTGCGTGGGGGGGGGCTGGCACTCCTTCCTCTAGCTCCACCACGGGGGTTAATTTGTGGGGAAACTGCTGGGGAAGAGCTGGATCGGGGGAACCAGGCTATGGAGATGACCCCTCTGTAAGGAGGCTACAGCCACCTGCCAGTTTTGAGGGAGGCGGAAAAATACAATAATACAAAAAAAAAAAAAAAACATGAGTCTGGAATGGCCATACTGGACTATACACTATTCAAGAAGGACTGGGTGGGAAGGAAAGGAGGAGATGTGATGCTTTATGTGAGGGGAAGCATAAAAGCCACGGAGATACAGGGAATACAGGGGGTGGCAGAGGTACTGTTGGTCATGCTGAAGACTGGGAATGGAGCCACTATTCAAGCTACTATTCACACTGAAGTGATTTACAGACTTCCAGCACAAGGGGAGGAATTAGCTAAGGTACTTTTGTTGGCCACTGGCAAGATGGCAGAAAAGAGGGAGGTACTGCTGGTGGGGGACTACAACCTGCCAGATGTGGATTGGAGCCTCCCAGCAGGAGCTTTATTTAGAAGCAGGGGCATCCTGGATTCTCTGTACGGGGGCATTCCTCAGGCAACTAATCAGTGAACTCACTAGTGATTGGGAAATACTGGACCTGATATTCACTGAAAGGGACAGTGCTGCAGATGTCAAGGTGAGAGACCACTTGGAGACCACTGATCACCATACACTGTGGTTCAATTTATGGACGGCTACAGAATCAAACCATACAAGGGTGATGGTCCTGAACTTTGAAGGGCAGATTTCAAAAAGAGGGGTGAATGCCCAAGGGATGACATAGCAGGGGCGGCTGACCTGGGTGTGGTGAAGGAACAGTGGGTGAAGATAAAAGGGAACAAAGTAAAGGCAACAAACCTCTGTGTCAATCAAGTGAGCAAAAGAGAGGAAAAAGAGACAACTATGGTTCTTAAAAGAGGTGGCTAAAAAGGTAAAAGCTAAAAGGGAAGCTTCCAGAAGATATAAGGAGATGCAAAGGGAGGAGGACAGGGAGGTGTATCAAGGGAAATGGAGGGAAGCAGGGAAAGCAGTAAGGAGGGCCAAGGCACTAACTGAAGAGAGAATAGCCCAGGAGGTAACGAAAGGGGACAATACATTTTTATGTTGCTTGCACGCATGTGCAAGAAACATAGTGCCATCATCGGAGTTTTCGGAGGCGTGGCAGCCCTCTTCCAATTCAGTCACCGTGTTTCCAGGCACGGCCGCAGTTCTACAATCAAGGCTGCAGCTGTGTATGACAACAGCTCAGAATGCAGTGGCATACAGTTGAAAGGGGGAGCTACGCTTCAGTGAGCAGCGATAAGATCGCTGCTCATGCGTGCTCCCCCTCTCAACACTCACACACACACACACACACACACACACACACAGACAGCTCGGCATATAGATGGTATCCCCACCCTGTAAAATGATGGTTAAAGTGTCCCCGAGCAGCTGTTAGCATTGGTGATACACTTGTGAAGTTCGCTAATGTGGAATCTGCTACAGGCAGGATTTTGAATATTGCACTGCAGACAGCCCGAGGTCGTCCGAGGGACCCTTTCAAGTTTTAATCAGCTGTTGGACTCATAGATGCATTTAAACAGATGAGGCATTACAGAGAAGAAAGAGTCTGTAAAGCACAGTCTGAATCTGTACATCTATTCAACATTAAACATGGTAACAAAATGACATGAAGGCTGATCATTAAACGAAAAAGACAATTTGGGAAAAAAAGGAGATAAAAGGTGACAGAGGGATACCTATATACACACACACACACACACACACATAAGTGAGACCGAATGCCCCTAATAATTGCTCATTAATTTGAGAAGAGGAGATGTCATTACTGCCGAAGAGTGCTCTGGAGACTGATCTGATTAGGGGGTTGGCAGGCAGGCGCCTCTCAGCAGCCACTCTTTTTACATATACTACAAGAGATTGCAGTGTTTTAAAACCCTGACTGAGATTACTGATTATATCAAAGAATTCTGCTAACACCTATCAATTGAAGTCATTCCCTGTCATCTTTGGTCTGTCTTTAAAACATCTAGAGCATTTTTGATTCCACTTGCTGTTTCTTCTTATTGAGTTCTCCATGTCTCTCTGAAACTTGTCACAGCTTGTAATAAAATGCCCTTTTTGTCAGGAGTTAAAGTCCAGAGGAGTGGACATTAGATCTATTTCCAACTGAAAGAAGAGAAAAGCAGGGTAACGTTCTGTGGCTTTCTTTTGTCTGCGTCCAGGTTTTAACTGTTTCAGCTCCGCGAGGCCATTTGAGGCACTGCAATATGCTACGTGTAATACGACCATTCTTTCAAGGTGGGAGATTTTTAGTTATGACTAAGCAATATTGATTTTCAAAAGTGCAAAGCAAAATGATAATGTGTTACTAATATGTACTTGTGCAGTAATAATGCAGAATTGTACACAGTAACCATGGACACCTAATATTTGATCCTGTAACTTTTCTGATGGGTCTTTGTCACAGCCTTGATGGGGAACTGCACATAGACCACACCAGTTGTTGAACCTGACAGTGTGCATTGCTAGTTCATTTTTTATTGCCTTGCCAAAGTTTCCAGGCATTAGAGTAATCTCTGGTGATTCTTTTCCTCGAAAGTCGCACATTTTGAGATAATAGTTATTCCTTTTACCTCTTTGTCTACAGTAGTCACATATACAGTGTCACAATTAATAATGATTGTTCATTTATTTTCTTGGAAGGGAACATCATTCCTTTACTAGTCTCAATGTTGATACACTAGTATGAAGCATTTTTTAAGGAGGGCTGTTTGCATTTAAAAGAACCTATATGTAACCATATATTAAAACGGTGGCCACTACTGCCTGTCTTTAAATAGATTTTCATCTTTATCTTCCCTGCCCTCCCTCCCTTGTATCAACCACCTTTGTGCCAGCACTCACTGGGATGTTCATCATCATCAGGTCTACAGTACTTCTGTGAACTTTTCTGCAAAAGCCACACTGCACAAGGCTTCAACAACAGGAGCCAGGTGAACATTAGCCATATTCTCCTCCCTCTCATCATTTCACCTCCCTACCGGGGGAATCCGCTGAAGGAACAACTCTCAGGGCTAGATTAACAATAGGACAGAAGGGGCAGTTGCCCTGGGCCTCCATGTTTTGAGGGGCCACCTGAGTCCCCCCCATTTTGTTTCTCATTTTTTCCCCTGACTTCTTATACCTTTTAACTATTCTGGGGGGGTACACACAGCTGTTCGGTCCGCCACCATCTGTGACTCTGTTTTGCTTTGCTGCATAACGCATTCCTTTTTTGTTATTCCCATCTGGCTCCCAAATCTGAACAACAACAAGCACCAGTTTCTAGCAAGCAAAGCCAATATTTCAGGGCTGTGCTCTGCCTCAGGTCCAAGCATGTGTTCACATCATGATGAGAAGTTGACTCCAACAGTCTCTTGTGCCACCAGTCCACGCGGAGTATTTCCTCTCTCGAGGCTGCTGCCGAATCTATATTGCAGTCAATGAGGAAAGAGACAGTCTGTAGCCAGCCTCAGTCCCACTGGTCAATATTGAGAAATTGGGTCCAATTCCTGCCACCAGAGCAGTGTGGCAGTCATCTGTGAAAATCTTTAAAAAAAAACATAAAGTCTAAGGCATTAAAGCAGGCAAGGTTAGGCTGCCCTGCTACTGACTGCAGTTCATGTGCAGAGAGAGACTGTGCATATGGGTTGCAGCTGAAGATCGAGCTTGATTTGTAAAATATAAATAATTAAATTTTACACAGCCATTCTGACACTGTCTCCTCATCTGTCGGTGTCAGCAATTGTCACGGTGTCTTGTAGGAGAAGTGTGGATAGAGCAGCAGCCCAGCAGCAACTGTCCAGTCCAGACCACCGCAATGCCTTTTTTCTTGCCTTCAGGTAAAAAAAAAAAAAATGAACAAAATCCTGAGACCAAAATGCCGTAATTGCTAAATCCCCGATTGATTCAAATCCCGATTCATAATTTCCTGCCTCCCGTTACTTCCCCGCATGCCAGTGTAAATGACAGACAACCATGTACAGTCCTGCTTAACACCACTGCTCCACACATCAGGGAACTTATTGTTAAACTGCTAAGCAAAAGGGACAACTGCACCTCGCAAATTTACCCTTTCCCCGATTTAAGTTTTGTAACAAGACCAAGGTAAAAAAATATATATATCATGATTTCCTGCCTCCCGTTACTTCCCCGTATTCCAGCGTAAATGACAGACAACCATAAAAGAGTTTCACTACGTGAAAGAACAGAGGATCCAACCTACATCCTCTATCCCACAGGCTTACCAGATCACCTTGCACCACAAGCCTGCCAATGCTGCTGCTGCTGAACATAGTTCTAAAGTCCTGCTTAACACCACTGCCCCACTCATCAGGGAACTTATTTTAAAAGGACAATTGCACCTCACAAATTTACCCTTTCCCGATTTAAGTTTTGTAACAAGACCGAGGTAAAAAAAAAAAAACTTAAAGCTGAACTAGGCATTTTATTTTCTGACATTTTAAGACATTGAGTGGCAAATGCATTCGTGCATTCTGAATTCTGTCAGAAATTTCACTATCGGAATATTGGCGTTCGGCAGTGCTGTTTTTGGGAATTAGAGGGGATTTCAAACCTCGGAAAATAGTCGGTGGAATTAGTGCCTAAATCGACTACATCAGAGCCAGAGGTGAACTCAGTTAAGTGATTACTTTACTTTACTTGATGTTATTTAAAATAAACAATATACAAATGTATATCACAGAGTAGCCCATAAGACCACCACAGTGCCTTGCTCTTGTTGCTTTCTTGACTTCATTTCAGGTTAAAAAAAATGAGACTACTACAGCAGAGCCAGAGGTGAACAACTCAGTGATTACTGTCTGTTACTTTACAGAATGATGTTATTTAAAAATAAAAAAATAAAATGAATCATGATCATTCATGTGAGAAGATAAGTTTTAGCCTTTACTATTTGTGTACATTAATTACCACTGTATATACACTTGTATATAGTTACTATTTATCGATAAATATATATTATGGTAGCACGGTAGTGCTACCATAGTTAGGGTTCAGGAGCCATTTCCATGTTAAACCCAAAATTTTGCACCTTAATAACTTTGAAACTGTTTGATGGATTTGTCTGAAATTTGGAATGTATGATCAAGACCCATAGTCCTTGGGATCTGACAAGTTTTGTACTGATCGGATATATGGTTGTGGAGTTATTAAGCATGATCTGTCTTGAGCGTTTACACTGCAATTCTGTAATTGGCAGCGTACAGATAGGCATGACGGTTTGGCGTGACTGGCCCAAAATCTTCAGGAACATGGTGCAGTGGGTCCCCGATGCCTTTCAAGATTTGCGAAAAATATTAAACGGTTCAAAAGTTATTCAAAAAAGTTTCCCATTATAAGTCAATGGGAAAGTTAAAAGTTCGACAGTGTCGCAAATGCATTTTACTTTCGGAAATGGGCCTGTTACTCGAAACCTGCCATTTTGTTTTCAGTTGGTGATCAGAAAAATGGTTGGCATTTGAATTTGAGACCCTCTAGCAACGTAATTTTTTTGTATTTAGCTATTCGGCCCTGAGGATGCTTGCCATGTCTTTATTTTGTGGTAAAACACCCCAGAAATATGTTTTTCAAATTTCTGAAAAAGTATTGCCAAATTACTTCTGTGCTCACGAAAGTGTCGAACTTTACTATAAAGCTGCAAATTGGATAGTAATTTCTAGCCTGTGGGGAAATGACAGCAATTCTTTGGCACTGTACTGCAAACAACCGTTGGGAGTTGTGGGCTGCAGAATTTGGAGGGACCACAGCCGACATCTCACAGATGTGCCTTTCAGTGTTGTATTGAAAAATATTACATGGCGGCAAAGTTATGGCACTCCAAAGTTGACAGTTTTCCCATAGGATAACATTCGGCGCGAAGCATTACAGGAATCCTTTGGCACCCTGCTGCAAAATAACGGTTTGGTCTTTTTCCTGAAATTGGAGGGAAGACAGCACAACAGTACACAGATGTGCCTTTTCAGTAGTTTGGTGAAAAAAATATCACATGGCGCAAAGTTACGGCACTCAAAATTGACAGTTTTCCCATAGGATAACATTACGGCCTGACATAACAGAAATCATTTGGAGCCCTGCTGCAAAATAGCAGTTTAGTCTTTTTTCCTGAAATTTGGAGGAGAGACAGCCAACAGCCCCAGATGTGCCTTTCAGTAGTTTGGTGAAAAAAAATTACAAGGAGGCAAAGTTATGGTGCTCGAACTTTTTTTTTTTTCCCATAGGATAAACATTACGGCGTCACAACGCCAGGGCCCGTGATTCTCGAAACGGAGCAGATAAGGAGTTTTTGTTGAAAATTTCTTAGCCTCCTGATGGGGCTATAGATTCAAATTAGCTAGGACAGTTGTAAATAATATGACTTTTAAATTTTTTTCTACATCGGTCGGTTCCTGAGATATAATGTATTTAGTATTCCAAGATCTCATTTTCTACTTGATACTCATTATTTTGCATACATTATTTGTACTCACTGTCTTTCTCAATGCAGGTTTTGGGAAAACCAGCCCACCAATAAACACATTACTAGTTACCATTGCCCTTTCCGGCTGCTTGAATCCGTACACATTTCACTTACCATTGGCGTCTGCGCCACCATATGAGTTATCATTTAGCGTTTTCATTTGCGCTTGTGTTTTTGTTATTTTTGCCATTTTTGTCTACAGTACTGTTTATCTTACTGTTTCACTTTACATCACCATGCCAATGACATTTCTGTTTGCAGGCACCATGTTACTATGTGACAACACATCCGCATGGCAGACCATTCCGTCTTTATGCCAGCATGTCGACCTTTCTGTTCCTCATTCAGGCTTGTGTTACCATGCCACCACTGTTAGCATTTCTGTTTGGCGCTGATTGTCCCTGTTAGTATGCCACAACAACACATCATGTAGCGGAGCGCTGGGGCCCAAAGTCATGCATCATTGATGTCTGGCCACCATGCGTATCCTTTGTGCTCCTGCCACTGCATAACATTCACTATTTCTTGTTATCATTCTAAAAAGAAGGGAAATTAGAGGCAAAAAAAACTGTGTTTAATGCATTAGTTAGAGTTGTTCCACAGCAACAAAAGTGAGGAAATTTGCTGTTAGGGTTAGAAACCCCCTTGGCCCTGCCCATCCCTCAAACCGGCAGTGGGAGTGCGCATTAGGATTGTGGGTCCCACTCTCACCGCATTGTCCTATACTTCTGCTATTTTACACATGTCATGGGGTAAGAGTTAAGCTGATGATCCCAATGCAGACTCAATCACCACCATATAGCCATTGTTTGCTGCTTTTCTTTTTGTTTGCATTTCTGTTACTTTTTTAGCCATTTGTGTATACTGTACTGTCTTGCTTTTCTGTTTCACTTGTGTCACTCATGCCCATTGACATTTCAATTTACAGGCACCACATTGCTTTGTGACAAGGCATCACATGGCACAGCATTCCTGTGCATCCCACTGTATGCATTTGCCTTTCTGTTCTCATTCATGGTTGTGAGTAGCTGGGCCCAAGGGCCCTGATCCCTGCTGCTACATTACATTTATATTTCTTGTTATCTTTCTTAAAAAGAAGGAAATTAGAGGCAAAAAAAAAGTCAGTTAAATACATTAGTTAAGGTTCTTCCCACAGCAACAAAAAGTGAGAATTCGCTGTTGAGGGTGAACACCCACTTGTACCCTACTGCCCACTCTCAAAGTGGCACTTTTAGCGACTGATAATGTTTGTGGTGCTGTCTGTTTTATTGTACCATAACACACATCATATGGCCCAGTGGGCGCATAGGCTGTACTACCCTGCCCACCCCCAACTAGCATTAGGGTGTGCATTGGGATTGTGGGTCCCAACTCTCACCTCACTCCTATACTTCTGCTGCTTTACACATGTCATGGGGTGAGACTTAGGGGTGACAGATCCGTCTATGCCACCATGTGTAGCTACCCCTGTATTGCTGTATTTTGACTGTATGTCATACAGAGTAGCAAAAAAATAGATGGAGTTATAGTTGCTAGCAGTAGTAAACATTGATTGTATACTTAAGTAATAGACACTTATTTTCATTTTCAGTATGGTATTTAAAGTAATGAGTCGACACAGGTGGTTATGGTTTTAAAAATGTATTGCCAATTTGTCAAATGGAGAAAAGGTCGAGATAAGAAAGTTAAATTTTGTTAATGAGAAGCAGTCTCACAATACAATCTTTGTATGTGTGCAATCATTACTTATAAAAATTTGTAAATGTGTAAGAATTATAATAAGTGTATGATGTGGATTGGACTAAATGTATGATATTATATGAAACTAATCAGATGGTGTGTGTTTTAGTTGTGCTTCAGTACTCACTTCTGTTTATATGTGTGGAAGTATTTTCTAGCATTTGACTTGCTAATTTTAATAGTTAAGTGAAGATATTGCTATTGAACTTGAATGTAGTTTTATAAAAATGTAACTTTTAAAAAATGGTTGTATGTTGTAACTATGTACAGTGCATTACTTGTCTGCTATGTTAATAAGGAATGTCAGTTGTTTGTGAAGTGTGATTAGACACAGGATAGACAAGTGTTTTGTTGTAATTGTGTGACTGCTAACTGGATGTTCCTGGGGTGGGCGAAAAACCATATGCTGATTGTCTAAGTAGTACAGTTTACACAATTGTAAGTTTAGTGACATTTGATTCTTACTATTAAATAATATGTCACTGACTAGGTGCAAATGGAAAATTCCCACCCGACCCCTCAATTGAGGCGATCATAAATATTGTCAGGAACAGGTATGCAGTTTGTTGTGATCAGCAACAGTGCCTGATTTACAATTGTCAATATTTTGTACATACGGTACAGTTAGTTATGTGACAAGTACAAAACAAAAAATACATGTTTTACATGAACAAAAAAATGTTATCAATTTTACATTGGCTTCTATGTAAATTCTTAATCTGTAAATACTAAAACTGTTATGGAATGCATTTTTCACAAACTTATGCTTAGTTACATGTTGTTAGTATACTGCAGAGTAATATGTAAGACATTCACTTATACCAGTGCTACACTGCTATTTTAGTTCAATTATTAAATAAGTTATTAACAATGTACGACCTTGAAAAACAAATGTTTCTATTACAGAAGTAATTTTAAACAGTTGTAAGAGTCACTGAATTAAATTCAAGAATTGGTTATTATTAACAGTTGTGTAAGTCAGCTTCTTGCATTATCAATACGTAGTAAGTTACTTTTTACATATGTACAATACTAGTACTACATCTGAAAGCGTGATAGTTCTACACTGTTGCATGGTGATCTAATGATGTTCTCTATATGTGAAGAGTCACCAGAAGTGTTAAAAGACTACTTCTGACACAGTGGAATGTTTGTTGAGTGTTATAAGGGTAGAATCTTCACAGACATGTAATCATAGGTTTCTCTAAGTGACTGTAAATATTGTTGGCGCTCGATTGAAGCCACTACAACAATTTTCATGTAGCCACTCGATCTACACAAGATGACATGTCACAGTCTATGTAATATCTATATTTGAATTCAATTTAGTTGAAATTGTATTGTTAATTTACAGTTGTAAATTGGTTCAACATTGTAACGAGTTATGACATTTTTGAGGACAAAGTACTCATGTTAAAATGGTACATGTTTTTTCCTATTCTTCTGAAATATGAAGGTTGTCATAATCTTCAATATTAGAAGATATGCATTTTTCAGGTGACGTGGCAGTCTCTATTTAAAAGTTGTTGTAGAGTCGTCACACTCTAACCATCCAGCTGTACACCTTAGTAACGAGGTGTAATGTCCAGAATGCATGGATTGACCATGGTGATAGATAATGCTGTTCTCTGCCTGCTCGAGCTGTTCTTTCTCAGCTTTTAGTCTTTGTATGTATGTTTGTGAGTAGTCAGTTGGAAATTCTCATAAGTGAGATTGAACTGTTCTTTGAGATATGTCAGAGAGTCACCTTTTAATTCAGACTCACTCCTCCAGGGTCTAAATAGGAATAGAGAGCAAGGTAGTAATGTTCTGTGCTCTCTGACAAGTGTGCCTAGATGCAGTTGCAGTGATCTATAAGCCATGGCAACTTCCTCTTCACAAGACAGCCATCTAGTCCATTGACCTTGTAAATGTGACGTGTTGAGTCTGTGCTGCACCTGTCTTGTAGTCCATACCACTTAGCCACCTCAAACAGACACATATCATTCATCTTGTTGTGTCTACATGGGTGATATGTGTCTATCAGGTTATTCTTCAAGATATGTTTTGAAGAAGGTGTGGTGACAACCAAGCTCCTCAATTTCGGCATGAGGAATCAGTACACGCTTCGTTTCTCTTTGTAGTTTACTGAGGAAGCGTGCAGCGTCGAACTTCCATTACAGATGTGTACCCATTAAGCGGTCACTGGCCGTAAGCTCCACATTCTCTGTGAAGAGTCTTCAAACCCAATGACCACAGCTGAGATGTCGAGCTTTGATAGACCGCAATATCTTCCCAAAGATCTTGCAAGCTAGTCTGTTCGTGTTTGGTTATGTACGACAGTTACATAGCGAACCAAAGGCTAGTGAGTTGTCAGCCACAAACTGAACATCTATGTTTGCTTGCCACATTAGGAGAAAGAGTTGGGTTGTAGTCATTGATATACACCTCTTTTCATCTCTGGGTAACTCATATACCCTCTTGGTTGATTTTGACTTCAAGTGGTGTCATTGCTGAGAAAAGGTCATTCATGGCACCATTCGACAAAACTCTTCTAGAAATCAAAAGCAATGACAGTGTACCAATTAGATTTGTTCTTTACTGCTCACGGCAATATTTTGCAACAAATATAAACCTGGAACTTTCGAACCAACTTCCATAGTGTAGGACTGTCATACTTGTCTGGAATGTGACAAGTGATATATTTTTTATGAATGACAGCACTTCTGCTGCCATCATGTTCACCAATTCGCAGCATCATGATCCATAACAACATATGGATATGAGGGCACCTCGTGTGATATTCTGTCCTCAAAAGTAGTGTTCTACAATGCCTAGAGGAGGATTGTCCTTTGATAAGATGAAATTGAGAATGTCATGGAGCGCTTGTAGAAAGTGTCTTTGTGACAGACACAGGATCAAGTGAACACATTTCTCCGATAGTCATTGATGAGATGCCTTTGACATGAAGTTGCCCACTTCGAAGTTCAATGAGTTAGTCCCAGTCATATTCTGCACAACTAAGTGTGACAAACCATGTGGCTGCGCCATGCTCACGTAACATTGTCATCACTTCGAGTGTCTGCGATACCAATATTCTTTGGTGCCACGTAAGCGAAAGTATGGAAGACAGATTCACTTGCACATTTTTAGTCTTTCTGTTTTCAATTTCTCCAGAAATTGAGCAACTGTAATTCCATCTAGTGAGTTATTGCTTCGAATGGTATGCTATAAAGGCATGACAGAATGCTAGCTCACTTTCCCAGAGACAGATGGAACAGGTACTGTATGCTACGTCTGAATTTGCCATCTTTGCTCAGGATACGGCTGGTGCGATACTCAGCACCCTGTACCCAGTACTTTCTCTTTCATCTAGGCGTCCACCTGACCCTTTTGGAAATAGGTCTGGGAAGCAGCGTGCTGCTAGTGTTGCCTCCCAAATGCTGACAGGCTCACCTTGCACCTGCTTCATCTGATGAGATCAATATTTGTCTCTAATGGATCTCTACCATGTAATGCAGGTGAATTGTGTACTGTTCATACACATTGTCACTTGTCTGTGTAGTGACTTTCAATGATTGACACTTTTTCTAATAGATCATGTTGCACGAGAGGCTGGCCATTTGATCTATGTCAAGGTCTATATAAAGGGAATTGTTCTTCTTTAAATAAGCCAGAAAGCTTTACCTTTTGCAGGTTGACAACATCTTGCCAGATGACCTTGGCCTTTAGCAGGCACACCATTTACTAAGAATGACAAGCTATTTTGTGTTGAGATAGCTTGAACATTTCCTGTAGAGGAAGTGGTAGATACATCACAGAACCCTTTAGAGATCTAACTAAGCTCTTTCTGTGGAATCTTCAAATAACTTTGTGTTCAGGCGATAGAATCGTTGGAATGGTTTCATTGTCTGAATTAGAATATGTTCAAACATATTCAATGTTGAAATCTCAGTTAAGTGTAACATCTGTTTCCATGTTGTTTAGCTTTTGACCTTCCTGGCAAAGTGTTGCACTTCAGTTTTTGAAAACAGTGTTTGCATAGTACAATGGTGTCTTGTGGATGAAAGTCAGATTTCAGAAGCAAGAATGCTGTACGCTAACCACATGTCATTGTATGATGACCAGGTTTGTGGGTTGACTGTGACGGTTGGCACTGCGTAGCACAAGCGGTCGCATGACACACATACAGAATCAAACTTCTGATACTTTGCAATCTCAAACTTAGCAATTTCCTTTCCATACTGTTTCAGAATGCAGTTTCTAACACAAACAGCTTTTCTAGATGAAGTGTGACACTGGGAAATTTTCTGCTTCTGGCTCCAGAAGGAATGTGTTGACACTTTTTCATGAAAGTGATGGCAACAGTGCATGTCACCTGACTGCAATAAGTCATTTAAAGAAAGTGTACTGATGCACAGCTCGCTGTACTTCATATACTCTGTAGACAAAGGTTAACATGCCTGTCTGATGCACTAGAGCATCCGCATGTTGTGAAAAAACTATCACAAACACCAGTATCAGAACTGCAAGTGGTGACCCATGAGGTCCAGTATATGGCCGTATTTCACAATGGTCAATTTCAGTAAATAGCTTATGTCTCTCTTTGCAGATCTGTTATTATGAATAGGTTAACAAACTGTTCTACTTTTTGAAATGATGATTGCCTCGGTTGCAGGTAGCATCACATGACCATGTAAGGCAGTGTAGTTTATTCGAGACTATGGTTGGACCACAGTCATCATCAGTATCTAATTGATTGTCATCAGAATACAGAAACATTTGTAAGTTTGCGGACTCATAGATGAGCAGCGTCTGTTGTTTAAGTAAAGTCATGATAAGACTCTTCCAGAAATATGCTTCTGAGTGCTGTGTGCATCCACTGTCCTGTGAACGACATGGCAGAAGTTGTCAACAGTCAAACAAGGATACTGTTGGAAACACTTTTGATGCTATATACAAGTTTTCCTAAGATTGTTCAAGGACATGAGACATCTTCATACAATCTTTTGTAGTACAAACAGTGCTCTGTTGACAAATGTTTGTACTTTCAGACGTCAAATTCATCAGAGAATGGTGACTCTTGATCTGTTTGCAGCTGTGCGTAGCACTTAGCAGTAATAAATCTTCGATCTAGCTTTACTTGCTAGTGATGGAGCAATACTTTCTTTTTCTGGGTTGTAAGTCACAATTTTTCATTTCGTTTGTTGATTTGAGCGTCTGTTGATGGTTACCTCAAGATAGTTGTATTTAGTCTTACAGATCGGACAACATTGCTGTTTATACATTTTGGGTTTTTTTAGGGATTTTGTTTCTGTGTGCAGTATGACTTGATGTAGGGGTCACTGTTGCAGTAATAGTCTGTCGATGTTCATTTTTTGGGTAACTTTACTTTTTGTTTGTTGCTTATATACAATGAATGTAGTACTATTATACGCTCTAATTTCGAGATACTCTTCGTCTGTATTTAGTTGGCATTTTCAGGTATTATAGTTCACAGTGACAGTAAAAGCAATCTTACAGAAGTATCAGGCACCTGTATGAGAAAAGAAAAAAAGTTTTAGAATATACTTCAGTACATTTCTTATAGTAATGTTATTACTAGAATAACATGTTAAGAATGTTAACAATTTGGTGAAAAAGACAAGCAAATGATAGCTATTATGAATGTACATTGCACAGCTGCTATGTAATATCAGAAATTTTTCATTCTCAATATTTCTGTGTGGACATTTGAATGTTTTTTCTTCATGTGTGTTCTTACGATTATGTGATGACAGTTATTTTTTATCTGTGTATGAACATATGTTTTATGCTGTGTTGCGTGTTATGTGATAGTCAGTTCGATGATTAAGTATATGGTAGACCAACAAATTCAGAGTGACAGTGTGCATTAGTAAATGTATAACAATTAGTATATTTACAATTACGTGGAGGATATGCCACTATTACTGTTTGTGTGAGTGTGTGTGTGTGTGGCACAGTTGGTAGATATGGTTGCATGTTAGCGAAATTTCAATGTTGATGCTGCATTGTAGTAACATACTGTCTTTTGTGCTGGTGTGTATTGTAATTCGAGCTGTGACCTCTTCACAACATGGCAAAGAATGTTTTTTCTCTACATGTAGTGTGCAATGATGAAGTTCCTTTCAGAAATAACTGTGTGGAACACAGTCTAAAAACTACTATGGCAACATTTCTGGACAGATAAATTCAATCTGTTCAAAAATGTGTGTAAACTTCTAAATATTTCTGATTTACAAGCTTGTGCATTGCAGTTCATAGGTAGACTAGTAAGTTAGGTGTTGTGTCATACTTTTCAGTTCAGACTTTACTATTTTGCTTTTGAAAATGGGTCTGAAAATCCTACCCTTCTGATTGGCTATGATACCAATCTCAATTGGGTGATATTTCTGAATAGATACCGCAAAAACAGAAGTTACTATGAGAGTACGTACTTGTGTATTTGTAGCCAACCTGAGTCTTCAAGCTTTTCACCTGCCATTTTGTACCACTTGGTAAGCAAATGAATGAACAAGACCATGATGTCCCCAGCACACACACACACAGACAGACAACCTAACAGAAGCACAGTACTCATACAAAAACTTCAAAACAATGACATCTACCAGCAAATAGCTAAAAAATGCACGTGTATCATGGTCTGTCAAAGACTGGGCAATCCATTACATAGCGAGCTTACAGCATGTCTCCATTCACAGCCACTTTAAGTTAGGAAAGTGCTGTGACTGTTGCCTAGCCCTATTCGAAAATCTAAAAACAAATGCCACAAGTCCCTCTACTGTATTTACTAATCTCAAACATGTCCCAAACTACTGGCAGGTACAAGTACCTTACAAAAAAAAAATCTTCAATGACGGTCACCCACTATCTTGATTGCAGATTCAGAGCCCTCCGTGTCTGGTGCTTCAGTCACAAAGTGCATGCCAACAAAGTGCCCTGTCACATAATGGAGTCCCCAATAGTATAGAAATCAAAACAGCCAGAGGATTACTTAATCATAAAGTTGTTTTGAAGCTCATTTGTATTTTATATCTATTTTTAATACTTTTCCTCCATTTTTTCCTTTACAGTGCACATTTCTAAGTGCAATAATACCCTCAGGGTGGCTGATATAGGAAATAGTGTTACTTCCAGATCCTATAAGCACTTCCTCCTGTGTTGTTTGGGTCTCATTCGCCTCTGGTTGGTTTGCTTTTCCTACACTACCTACTCTGGAGGGTGTTTGACTAACTTCAGATGACAATGTTCTGAATAGTGTAGATTTTATTTTAGCCAACCTCCAGATGATACTGTGTTTTTGTTTATGTGCTGCGTTTTACATGAGTCAATGTGAGAAATGACTATTCTTTGAAATTTTACATATAGAGTGTAATATAATGAGCAGAAGTGCGTGCAATGGATATATGAGGGCGTTTGAGTGTAAAACATACAACAAATAAGTGTTTTGCAAGTGTGCACTACTGACAGTTTGAAGAGTAGCATTAAGCATTAATAAATCTTAAATATCTGCACTACGCTGAGATTGAGGCAGTTATACGGCAGATTATGTGTTTACAATTGATAATTAAGTCATTTTTCCATAAAATGTTAAACTGTGTCAATATATGGCCAATTCTTGAAAAATACTTTTCGTGAGCACGAAGTGTCGAAAAAACTACTTTCGTGCATTAAAGTGTAATAAGTGTACTTTAAATGCGTTCGACACTATGGCCAAAGTACTGTTCCAGTTCGACACTTGTAAATTTTACTTTCGTGCTATCGAAAGTAGCATAAATGTACTTTTGTGCATTGAAATAAGTTAATGTAATACTGGGAGTGGCTGAAACATTCATTATCGAATCATTAAATAGTCTGTTTGGTGACAGATAGCTCTACCAATGAAAGTAAAAGATTTGTCAGACCACTTCTGAGAACCAATCAGTGACGGACAACACTAGAAGAAGAAAACAAGATCCATTTTGAAAATTGCAGAGAGATAACCAGTTCAAACTGTTAAGTACAGTCTATCTTCACATCATATTTTCTAGTATTTAAGAACTTATTAGAACATGTACATATTATTAATCAAAACATTTTTTGGTGTTTAATCTGATGATGTTAATAGTTAATACGGCATGTTATATTCTTAAGAAGAAAATAGTTTAAAGTAAGAAAGAAGTTTAGTACTCACTTGTACAGATACAGCTGCAAATGGAGGAGATAGGAGGGTGCACGTGGAGTTGTTTGATGTAAAGCATAACAATCAGACTTCTTTCTGATATTGTAATTGTTTAAAGTGCCTATGAAAGCATGCATTTTGTTTAGTTCTCAGTGGTTTTAGATTTTTGCAGGGACATAGTCTAATAATACTAGATGCATGAGTTACATTGGTTCATGAAGCCAGAGCAGGAGGAATGTTTTTTTTAATGTGTGTGTTTGACTGAATGCGAGTGAACTAGTTTGAAATAAGGAGGAAAATATCAGTTTGATTTTCAGTGCTGTCTAGGTTACTGCAGGGTGAACAGTCCTTTCTTAGTAGCTTTCTGTGCAGTTCTGGGTAAAAAAACTTAGAATGGCAGAAAATAGGAAAGGAGTTTTGTGGATATTGGAAGCAGTTACATAAGGCGAGCAGCTGAGTTTGCAGTTCATAGTGATTTTGGAAAGGACCTGCAGCCCCGATGCTATGTTAAATGGTTTTAGTCGTGGTGGAATGAGATGAGACATCTTATGCCAACCATGCAGAACTTTGAACTCACTCTCCTCCTGACATACTGCTAATCCATCTTGGAGGCAATGATTTGGGTTTAAAATGATGGGTAGATTTAATGCAAGGAAGCAAATTGGACCTTGCTTCTATTATGTCTATATTTGCCTGCCTGTATCATATTTTCAGATATTACAGAGGCGTGGAGAGTCTGGCAAGCAGGCATCATATGTATCTGATTGACAGAGCTCTCAGAAAAGTAAATGTACAGATTACTGCTTTTTTACGCGTACATGGAATGCATACTATCACGTCACGAAATTAAATTCTGTAATGATTGGCTATTCCTACCAGATGGTGTGCATTTCTCGCATGCTGGCAATTGCCATTTTCTGGGAGACCTTCAACATGGAATCCTGAAAGTCCTTTAAGATTGTGAGACTGTTTGAGGAAATATGATGGTATACACAAAGGTTCTTTTCAGAATCATATTAATGTGGTCAAAAAATAGATTTCATGATATGCAGTAGTCTAGCTGCCATGGTGAAGTGAGTGTCGCCAATTTCTCTGCATGCTTGCTGTACTAATGCTGAGTGTTTTTCACAGTTTGGCAGGTTATGCAGAGAATATATCCTTATCTGGTTTACTGTTGAAGGATGTTTGACAGTGATAACTGTTTGATAATACCTGTAACCTGTCACAGTATGATTCCTTTCACGGAATGTTAAAGTGCATATGTGAATAAATGTAATTTTCATTCTGAGAAAACAATCATGATGTGGCAGAGGCTACAAATATTAATACAAATGAACTGTGGTAAACATCCTTGAACACTATAGAGCATGAAGGATATATTTGAATCACACCCTGTAGCATTTTGTGTTTGCTAACAACCCCTCATGAAGTTTCATCTGTAGGGTTTTGGCTTTCCAGAAGCATGTAAAATATTTTATACCCCTTTCAGGTCCTGCTTGATGGATTGACTCACCCACATTACATTTTGGCTACCGTGTCTAATTTATTTACTCATGGGACAGACACATGAGGAGCTACTAGGTGCCCTTAAGTTGCTGCCTTTTAAAGCGGCAGGTGGCAATTACTAAAACTGAAGTGCATTTTAGTGGTCAGTACCACTTATTTCGACTCCTGTGGTGCATTTTCATATCATGAGGTCCTGACATCCTTTTTTCTATAGAGTGCTGTGGTTGGGGCCTAGCAGCCCTAATATGGCAGAAGTTATAAATCAGAACTGCCTGTCAAGGGACAGGCCAAGAAAAATAAATGCCTGTCCCAATGAAAAAGCAGGTGTCCGAGCTGGGTGGAGAGTATGTTATTTCAAGGCCTGTGTACTAGTAATGTATGTTTATCGAGTTCAATAAAACACAGTTCTGTGATGTAGTTCATCTGTGTTTGATATCACATTACAATGTTGTGCGAATATTTCACTATGGTACAGATTGATATGTCATAGGTATCCCAAATTTGATGTTTGATACAGTTACTCAGCATGAGACTAGGCATAGCATGTTAGTGTACTAGCAGTTGTTTTTTACTCAAGGTGGCTGTATCCTTTATTTTTGTTCTATTATGGTACTGATCTGTGTTTCTGCTATCTTGAAGGACAGGTGGTCTTTAATGTAATTAAATTAGTGATAGTAAATTTCTTTAAGAAATGATGAATATTGTTACATTATACTAATGTGCATATTTTTGGTTTGTATTTCAGAGCTACTAACACTCATCTGGTGACATGAGGCAGTGGACCTTGTGAGAGGTGTGTGCACTGCTTGAGCAGTCAGGCCGGGGGAATGCTCGTGTGCTCGCAGGGAGTACAAACCGGAAGCTGGATGCAATGTGGAGGCGCGTTAATAGTTATTTATATTTGCACTCAAAGTTAAGAATAAGAGTGTAGTGCAATTAAAAAGTGGAAGCTGTTGCGTAGCGATTCTATATACTGAAGGAGCGGGAGGTGATACCCAGACAACAACACGTGCTGGTACTACCTAGCTCATGAATTATGGGAGGCTGCTGGGAAGCCAAGTGCGGGAAAATCTTAGTCACCCGTAAATAAATCAGCACAACTTTTAATTATAGTTGTCAATGTTTTTAGAGTTAGTGAAAAATGTCTTATAGTGTGGACCACATATTGAAAAGGGTTCCTCCATGTGCAACAGGGTTGTGCATGTGCAAGTCAACTTTTGACTATTGCGATATTTACCAGGAGGCAGTTATGTCAGTGACAACAGATTGTCAAAGATCAATGGAAATGAATGCATGGTTAACAGGCCGGGGAGGAACAATGCATAAGTTGCCCAACACAATATTCAGTGGGGTTGTAGATAGTTTGTGCATGCAACCCAACATCTGGCTGCACAACTTTGAGCCCCACAAAAATGGCGTTGATGACCACCCACAGGTGAGCTGCTGTATTGCAGGGTGCAACACAGCATGCCACTCCTAGCTGTGGTTGCCTAGTTGGTTCTTGTTCCCCACCAGCCCATCAATGTGCATATAGTAACATACCCCCCCCCACGCATCTCTTGGCCTGACTGCAGGAATAAAGTTACATGCCCCCTACAGATCTCCCACAGTGTGATCCAAGGGCAATAAACTAATGACCTCCCAGCTCACACATCTCCAAAGCCCAATCACATCCAGAATGTGTATCTCCTCCCAAGTGCATGATCATGGGCAGAATGTGAAGCCCTTCTCAACCAAAATATCTCTGGTGGTCCACTGGATTATAATGTCTGTGTGGGCAGAATGTCAAGTAACTACCACCTCAAAAATCAGCCTGGTGCCTAGTGCCCACCCAGTCCTGTATGAAGCCCCTCTAGGCTGCTCCCCCCTTTGCAGGTGGTGGGCGGCAGCATCCCACCCGCATGCTGCCCCGCTGCCTGCCGAATTACTGCCTGGTATGACTGCATGCCCATTGATGCTGAACTATAGCCAATGGACGTGCAGCCCATAATGTACATGACACTCCACATTTATGAATGATGTTACTGTATTGCCAGTGATGGGGCATCGGTAGATGTGTGGGTGGGGGGGTCATGTTACTTTATTGGCTGTGATTGGGCTTCAGGATCTGTCTGGGGAAGGTAAATGTAGACAGAGAGATAGTGTGTGTCATTGGGCTGCAGGGTGCATCGGTCTCAATGGCTGCTGCCCTAGTAAAGTGACCAGTGCAAATCCTTGTGGATCATGCACCCTATATGGTAATGGAATACAAATGGGGCCATAAATAGATGTAAATGATCCCACCTCGTCTTAGTATAAAGTGTTATCTCATTTGCATGCTCAGCTTTTGAATATCTAGGAATTTGTGCATCAGCAGCCAATGGGTACTTATGCCACTGCAGAAATTAATGCTCAACTCTAGCAAGTTGTGGTGGTGCAAGTTGCAGTGCGACATGTCCAGTGGCTGTGGCTGGGGATGATAGTCAAAGAAGTTGATCCATAGCGCAATTTGATTGAATATTACCCTGGACACACCTGTGCGAAATTATTTTGAGCAGCGGAGGGCTGGCGATTGAGAATGGTGCAGTTTCCATATCTGTGCATGCATAAATAAGCAATGACACATCAGGAGTGATTATTCAATGTTGTGTAAATGTGTGCTTACTAGTGTAATGTGGGATGAGGCACAGCCGAGTACTACACCAGTCACACAGTGATTAAGTAACCATTGATATATACAGTCAGAGTGCCTTATTTGTATTATCATAGCAATATTTTGAAAATAGTATTGAACATTGTTTTGTATGTGCCTAGTTTCTACATATATATCAATAAAGCAATAATGCCCAACAGAGTGTGTTATTTGCTGCGATAATGTCGCTATGGAGGGTTGCTAACCGAGGCCGCAGTCCGAGTGTGTCCAACAACTGAGGCGTGACGTTATCCCAAATGACACACACCCTGGAGGGCATTATTGCTATTATGCAATGTTTCATTGTTATACAGAAAAAAAAAATTATTTTAAAGATGTTCTTGTGTGGAAAAATATTTTTTTTTAAGAGCAGATGAAACAATCAAGCAAATGATCAGCGTGCTCATGGTGATCAGCAGGTTCACAGTAAGGCTGAGACTAGACCCGTGATGTTGTACTGATTTACATCACACCTGTGATGTTGTACTGATTAACATGACGGGTCCAGCCCAAGACTGACCAATCAGAGTCCAGGATTTTTTCTTGCCATTGTATAATCAAAGATTGAATACAGTAATAACGTTGTGATAGAAATTAGAAAGTAGTATTTTTTACAACTGTTGTTCTCAGTGTTAAAAAAATGTACTCTGATTTACATCTAACATTCAAATGTTTTTGTTTTGTATTTATTGTAGAACATCGGAGGCGTTCCCCAGCTGCGAGCGAGGTAGTGCCAGCAGCAAGCGAACCTGTGGAGGGTGGCCAGTCAGACACTGACAGTGTCATTATGATTGAGTCTGACAGTAAGACTTTATTATTACAAAGTTCTTAGGTTGTTTTCAAATAAGAAATGAGGGTTTCTCATGACACAAGTGTGTGATATTGAAATTGTGGCATTGATAGACGCAAGGTATTGTGTTGTGCAAATTAGCTGGACAGCTGTATCTCTGGGGCAATATTTGAAATGTGACATGAAATGTGGTATTATCATCATTGCAAGATGCAGTGTGGGCACATTTGCATGTTGTTATGCTGTGATTTGCATGCTATTACCATGCAGGTCTGTTGGTCCATCAAAAATTGTGTGTGGTGCCCTGACAGGCTGCAGGCATGGGGGAACAATACTGCAGTGCAGCTTTATAATAGAGGAAGGAATGCAACATATCCTGCAACACCAGTCCACCAGCCTATCTTCAGAGGGGTATTACGCTAACTACCAACAAATAAACATTTCCGTTAGTAGAACAGGGACGGATATGTTCAGGACAAGGCTGAGTTGTTTTACTTACTGGCTGCAATTGGGCATTTTGCTGCTCTTGACCTGAAGGGATACATTTTGTAGGTTACGTAACATGATACAATGGCAAGAAAATATCCTGGACTGTGATTGGTCAGTCTTGGGTTGGACTCGTGATGTTAATCAGTACAACATCACGGGTCTAGTCTCAGCCTTACTGTGAACCTGCTGATCAGCATGAGCATGGTGATCATTTGCTTGATTGTTTCGTCTGCTGTTAAAAAACAAAAATATTTTTCCACACAAAAACATCTTTAAAATTATTTTTTCTTCTGTATAACAATTAGCCATCCAGGGTGTGTGTCTTTTGGGATAACGTCATGCCTCAGTTGTTGAACGCACTCGGCGTGCAGCCTTGTACCCAACCACCTGAGGCGTGATGTTATCCTAGGATGACACACACCCTGTCAGGCATTATTGCTTAATTGTGGATGTGATCGGGCATTTCAGGGCATTGTAGCATCAGGTATCCGTTTGGTGGGAGTCACAGTGGTGCACGGCGTGCACGTCCTGGTAGGACGAAACACGTGTCTATGTCTTCTGTTAGCACCCTTTGCAAACTGTGTGAGAGGCCTTTCGGCACCATGCAATTCTGCTTAAAGTTGGACCAGCATAACATTCTGTGGTGATTTGCATATGCAGCCCATGATGCTTTGCATTGTGGGGGCATGTGTGATTTTGTATTTTCTTGAAACTTGGCTTCCCAGCCAAATGCCCTTTGGGGTAACCCTTGCCTCAGTGTTTGCGCACAGAGGTTCTTTGTCTTATACTTTAAACTATAATCATTACTTTAAAATGAATGCATTTCTGATATTGTATTAGATAAGAAATATTTGAAGTGAAATATTTTACAGTTGTAATTGTTGAATTTGTGTTATATATTCATCATAACTGTTTTTTTTTATCTTTGTAGGGCGCCGGCAACTGCGAAGATGCACAGGCCATTGCCGCTGCTACAGCCGGCTCACTCGCGAGGTTCTCAGTCTGCGGAAGGAGAATGCTGTCATCCTTGAGAGGCTGGACAAAATCCAGTCTCTCTTGGATGCACAGCAGCAGACTGTGAACCTCGTCCTTGAGCCGGTCGTAGCAGTGGGTGATGGTGCTGTTGCACATAGCAGTGCTTCACCTCCACGGCTACCATCTGTTCCTGCAGCTTCCCTGGGTGAGACTGGCCACCTTCATGAGAGGTCGGTATCATCTCCTGGGCGCAACAGTTTCCACTTCTTTGCGCCTCCACATTGAATCCAGCTTCCAGCCTGGATTGCCTGATCTGATGCACACACCTCTCGCAAGTCTTTGACTGAAGTAAAAGAACATTAACAATATTTTTATATGTTTTATTAATATTTCACAAAAGATTTTTATTTAATTTATATGTTGTGTATGATGTAATACACACTATTTTTTTCATTGTATGTATATATTCTTTATAAAATCTATTTTGCATGTATAAAAAAAATATTTTTGTTTGTCATTTTTATATTGAAAATATTTTTATAGTAAAATAAGTTAAAATATACTCTCTTGTGTTTGGTGTCTTATTCATATTCAAGAGATAAAGTGTGACATTCAAGCCTAACATTTTTGGGCAATTGTCATAACCATATCATTTTAACATTGGGTATATGTGGCAGTATTATTATCCCTAATATAAAGATAGTTAATAGAAAGGTTCATACAAATTTTCAAGGGAGTGGAGGAGGCCAGACAGTAAAGAATAGGCCATAGCTGTTCCCAGCCAATATCTCTTATGTAGTCATGTTAGCTTCCTTCATAAAAATTTCTATACAGCTGAGTTTTAAAAAGCATCTTTGATTTAGGACAAATAAGTGACAAGGGGACCTCATTCCAAGGGGCCACCAGTCTCTGTGTGACAAATGCCTTCCTTCTATTAGTATTATACTTTATGGGCCAGATATTCAAAGGGTTGCGACATGTGTAAAGGGTAGTGCCTCGCAAGTCAAGACTTGCTCCATTCTGCGATATTCAGCAGGAGGCAGTTCCACCACAGAAAACATGCTGAGTAACAGTGCAATGCAAATGAATGCATGATGAACTGCAGGGGACCAACCATGCATTAACTGCACAGCCTGACATTCAGCAAGGCTGTGTAGAGATTGAGGCGCAACCTGCAACCTGTGCCGCTCAACTTTCAGGCCAAAAATGCTCAAGTCAACAATCACGCACAGGTAAACTGCTGAATTGCATGGCACGACACAGCAGCTGACAGCTGTGGCTGGACCTCAACCCACTCTATGTCCGTCGTGCAGCCTAATCGTGGTCAAAGAGTGACAATTCCAACACCACCCCACCACTGGGCCTATTGTGCAGCAGAAAATGTTCCTCCCCCACAAGCCTAACTACGGGCTGCTCTAGTTTAAAAACAGCCCTCCTGTGAATACATCCCTGGTGGTCCAGTGTACTGAGAAGCTGATTTCAGGGTGTATCAGTGTGAAACACAACCCCTCCTCCTGCCGAACATAGCCCTGGTGGTGTAGTGGACTGAAAGTCCCATTTATGGGATGTAAACAGTAAAGCTGACCCCCGAACATAGCCCTGGTGGTCTAGTGGACCAAAACTCCCGTTCGCGGGATGTAAGCAGTAAACCCCCTCTGAACATACCCTGGTGGTCCAGTGCACCGAAAGTCCCGTTCTTGGGATGTAAGCAGTAAACCCCACCCGAACATAGCCCTGGTGGTCCAGTATATGTATTCAGTACAACAAACCTCTTCCACCTCTGTTCACATGATTGATGATATGACCTCAGTTGGTGGTGGAAGCACTCTATGAAATCTCAAGTTACTATAGTAGCATATCCATTTGTTCAGTACATGAACTAATAGTGTCCATGTGATGTCATATTGTCTTTAGTTATGCACATTTTTAAGTTACATATGTGCTCACAAACAAAATTATTAAGACACTTTAACATTAAAACTACTACATGGAACGAGAATGACAAATCACAATTAATAAAGTAATTAAGACAATGACAGTAAATGCAACCACAACAGTTGAAATATTTCTGACACTGGAACATTGTTTTATATGTATGTGCACTATTCTTAGGAATATTAATCATGTAGCATGCTGAGTGATACTTCTGAAAAAGACAGGATATTCATGGCAAAAAACTCCATTTAATGCATCAGTTAGGGTTGTTCCACAGTGACAAAAGTGAGGAAATTCGCTGTTAGGGTTCAAAACCCTAACTCCGAATTCACCCCCAGCACCACACACACACAGACACACACACACATTCAAGTATGGGGGAGGACCAAGTCAACACAACCAATGACAGACATCCAGCAGCAGGTGACAGAAATAACAAACAATTGTCTAAATGTACTACGAGACATCCCCACCCACCTGACCAGGTACTGCATTCTCAGTGGAGATCAACAGCAAAACTGAGGCCATGTATACCAAACGTACACATCCCTGATTGCAGCTGCACACAACGTACCACACTTAGCAGTTGCATGGCCTTACCTACCGATGCCCCACACCACACCACACCACTTGTGGTGGGCCACCTGAGCAACAGAGTTAAGCAAAACCAAGGAGTTGTACAGGTATAATATCTCTGATTATAACAAGGGTTTGAGAAATGCAGCTTTCTAATTGACTGTAAACATTGTAACAGCCTTATGTTTAGTTTTTATTAACATACATGTAAAGCCTAACCATATGATGAACATGGTTTAATGTTGTTTAAAAAACAGTTTTATTATAATAGCAATAAGCCACTCCCAGGTATTATGTTAATGGTCAGTTTATCACTGTCTAGCGACATGTGGCACTCAGATATGCCTCATTCAACATTAAACCCCTACAGGGTGATTAACAGACCATTTAACATAACTGTTGGTCATGCCTTATTGCTTAATTGTCTTTATGAGTAGATACTCTCCCTCTGCTAGGCACTGCAGCAGCTTTGCAACACAGTGTCCCACCCAGTTACACCATACACTGTCTAGTTGCTGGAGAATGGCTGTGAATATGAACTCATGAAGATGAACAGTGTAACTTGATCATTACAGTCATCGAAACTCTAGTGTGATTATAACTGACAGACTCAGTGATAGAGGATAACCCTGCTGTCCTAGTACATTTACCCCATTATGAGTTAAATCAATACTAAAAGACATTCTGTTTATATCTACACCATACCTACTTGATTCCTGTTGTAGCAGAATTAACATAGTTATCACTTTGATAGCATCAGTGACAGAAGTGTGGCAAACCCAAACAGTAGGCATACAGCCTGAGTATGAAACAACTGTTAAAAATCACACTGTGTCCATAAGTGGCATAGATCACTCATTGCAACAATAGCAAATGTATTACTATTTGAATAAGTTAGTCATCACAGATGCAATGAGATTGTCTTTATCAGTGTACAACATACTCAGTAAGTGCCTACAGGAAAATCTATCCTATATACATGTCCGATACAGGTACATCATTGTTGGCTCAGTAGTGCTATGATATTTAGAAGTTGCTTGGCCTGATCCATGCAATTACAATCTTTCTTACAAAGAATACTTACTGCCTCTTTAATATTGAAACACACTTAAGGTCTATGTATGTACATCAGCAGTACACCTTCATCAGTAAGAATGCATGTGATACTGGCAGTACCAATTTCACAGCGTTGAACAGGCAATGCTTTTCCATACGTTTACATCAGCCTCTCTATGTTGAGTAAACCATTGCAGTAAATGTACTACTATGTAAATCACCTACTAAATGTATCACTACTTTTATCTTGAGCATGCTAGTGTCTTGTAGTTAATTTATGTGCTTCTCTTAATTAATGTATACTCAGTAGTGTTTAAACCTTTCTACAACTGTCATCATGCACCTTCAGCATTTATATTGAATAACGGCACAGTACCAGTTGTGGTGTGGTGTGGGGCATCGGTAGGTAAGGCCATGCAACTACTAAGTGTGGTACGTTGTGTGCAGCTGCAATCAGGGATGTGTCGTTTGGTGTACATGGCCTCAGTTTTGCTGTTGATCTCCACTGAGCATGCAGTACCTGGTCAGGTGGGTGGGGATGTCTCGTAGTACATTTAGACAATTGTTTGTTATTTCTGTCACCTGCTGCTGGATGTCTGTCATTGGTTGTGTTGACTTGGTCCTCCCCCATACTTGAATGTGTGTGTGTGTCTGTGTGTGTGTGGTGCTGGGGGGGGTGAATTTGGAGTTAGGGTTTTGAACCCTAACAGCGAATTTCCTCACTTTTGTCACTGTGGAACAACCCTAACTGATGCATTAAACAGAGTTTTTTGCCATGAATATATATATATATATATACACACATACACACACACACACACACACATATATAAAAGTATATATGCAGTAGTATTACCCACAGCAGGCCACCACAGTGCCTTGCTTGCCTTTTACCTTCTTGACTTTGACTTCACAAAAAAAGGAGACTACAGCAGAGCCAGAGGTGAACAACTGAGTGATTACTGCTACTGAATGTTATGTAAGGAATAAGACATGATGACGAGGTGTGGTTTATGGGCTGATAAGAGCATACCCCAGGTGCGTAATAAGGCAAGAGACACTTGAGCTGAGTGTGTTTAACACCTGGGAAGTGCTCTTATCAGCCCATAAACCACACCTCATAGTGTCCTATTCCATTTATAAATGGGTCCCAAGGTACCAAAAAAAAAGTAGTCAAAATTAAATATAAGAAACATTAGAAATGTTAAAAGAAATTAAAAAACACTTGGAAAATGAGAAAAGTAGTCCTTCTGTTCCTTATGATTTTGCTGTGGAATGGCAGTGTATAAGTGGTTCCCCCCCACCTCCCCACCCACTCGGGACCCCATCTCATTCCACACCCATGATCATCAGAGCAGCACAACCCACCCACAATCCTCCGAGCATGCCCACTGAATGACAGGTACAGTAACACTAGCAATCCCATTGGTTGACAGTATTGACCAATGGGTTTGCAGTGTGTACTGTCCCATTCAGTCACAACTTTGGGAGGGGCAGTGGATATGGCCTATCTGAACTTCAGCAAGGCCTTCGACATTGTACCCCATAGGAAGTTGGTGACCAAGATGAAATGCATAGGATTGGGTAAGAAAATAATGAGCTGGGTGGAGGCCTGGCTAATGGGAAGAACTAAGAGGGTGGTGCCAAACAGGTTGCACTCCAGGACACCAAGAGTGAAGAGTGAAGTGCAACAGGGGTCAGTTTTGAGTCTGTTGCTGTCCAACATCTACATCAGTGATTTTGCGGAGTGTCTAAGGGGAGGTTGTGCCTATTTGCCAATGGTACACCACCCATCCAACTTCAAACAATAGCCTTCTAATTCTACTCCAAGAATGGCATTCAGTATAGCTGGAAACCCTCAAAATGCATTTTAAAGCATCAAAAATCATACAGCTTTTGTGGTCTATGTAGCCCCTGAACCCCCAGCTTATTGGTTAAGTTACAGGGGGATCCACAATTCAAGATTGCCCAGGGCACCACAAGTTGTTAATCTGGCCCTGACAACTCTCCTGCCTGTCTTGTTGAAATCTAGAAACTGCTTCTGTAATTCTGACTTGTGGCCCAAACCCATGGCAAAGGGGCTTGAACTAACAGCATCTGACTGCAGTATCAACACATTTAACACACTAGTGGTCTTGGTCACAGTGCCAGTGGATATTGGTTGGTGTGTGAATGTACCTCTGGAACTCCAGTTATACCTGTAGGGGTTCAATTTAGTTGATAGCATCTCATTTAAGCTTGAAACTCCAACCATTGTCTAATTAGTATCTTTTACCAACCTGCCAGCACATAAAGGGTTATGTAGAGGTGACTAATACCCAAGGAGATGGGATATGGTTTGTTTAACCTGATTTGGGATTATAACAAAAATATTGTGCTATGTATTTAGAAGGGTCAACATCTCCAGAGGACTGAAGTTCAAGGTGTTGTGCACCGATTAAGAATTTATAAGAAATAGATCTCTGCATAACATTTACACTGCTTTCTTTAATGTGTTCCTTCTATCCCAATCGGCAGGCAAGCCATTACACACAAACATACTTCTGTGATGATATCAAAAAGGTTTTTTGGTCAGGTCAAAGGGAGGTCATTCTAATAATGCCCAAGGTCAATGGTGGGAGCCAGTGAGTCTCCAAGTCATTTTTCATTTGCTTGCAGCAGTTAATGGCAGTTACTGGGGACAGGAACTTGGAGCTGGTGGCCATGTGATGCCACACACACATGCCAGTAGATTATAAGGGCAGTCAGGGGATGGAGCTGTGAGTTGAAATGGGAAAAAGGGTTATTAACTGCTTCATTGCAGAACTACAAAAGCAATCCTTTTTAACTTCATGCATTCTGTTTAATAATTTTGTGCGCTTACAAGCTCCTTTCTTTTAATTTGTCATTAAAATGAGAGGTTTATTTTGGGGATTACACACTTGCTTACATTGCCAGGCAGCATGAGCAAAACACTGTAAAGCATCTTTATCCAGATTTACCAAGGTTTGTTTGCAGCTGCTAAATGACAGCAATCTCAATTCTCTGAAAGGAAAACATTCAGCAACATTACATCTCTGCTGCCCCATAGTATTTGTGAGGTACCTCATTTTAATGTGAGGAAGTAACTGTCCCAAAAGGAAGAGGATTCTATCGTGTGTGTGTGTGTGGGGGGTGGGGGTGGTAAAAATCAAAACTTTATATTGAAGAAGAAATATTTAGAACCATCGGTTTGTCCAACTTCAATTTAGTGAGCTCCTGCAGTACTCTTTTGCCTTTGAATGGACTATTGGCCACCTCTTCACCCCCCTTGGCAACTGCTGTACTGCTGTGGCCCTTGCCCCTCCCACTCTTCTATGAATACTGAATGAAAAGAAACAGTACATGTCTTGGGAGGAAGGCATGGAACTATCACTTCCAAATACATAAACAGCACATACAAGCAAGCAACATTCGGCATTGACAAATGTTTGTTTAGATACGTAAGTGAAAAGAGAAAGACCAGGGGTGGGATTGTAAGGTTCAAGTTCAAATTTATTTGTTCAACTTTAAGTCATTACAAAGTTCCAACAGAAATACAATACAGTACAATAACTATAAACAGCAACATTGTGTAGTGCAAACAGCCAGCCTTCAATATTATAGCAGATTCTGTGATTTTCCCCAGATTAAACAAATAGTCAAAAGTTGTTAAATGGGTCCACCTCTTTGAAGATTTCCCCAGGAAATTAATAAATGACACAAAGTAATAAAAATAAATCCCAACCAAGCCAGAGTTAAGAGGCCCCATCTGAACACATTAGTCCATCATGTTATTTAACCATAATTATATGTTTTTTATGGATCTGTACCCTGCAAGTGCTGCTAAGGTGCCTTGCCTGTTCATTTAATTTTAAAGTCACTTAGAGTGAAATAAAAGCTAAGTAAATCAGTAAAATTCGTGACTGCTTCACAGTGTTAAGTGCTAGACATGAGGACCATAAAAAGTAACTGTTTTTTTTTTTTTTTATACTTGCACTCCAGGAGTTAGTTACAGTAACTTGATTACGACTCAGTTGCCTCAAGTTTCTTTTTCCTTTGATAAGTAGGGTGAAAATATAAAAGACAGTACCTCCGTATAAGGAGACTCTCAACAAACATTCATCTTGAGTCACTCTACAGTAGTCCAAAATGCAGATCAGTGGTCAAAGCAATCTAGAAAAATCAAATAGTATTCATAACACCATAGATAGATTGAAAGTATGCTCTCGGTTGAAATTTTATATGCATATTTTTATGTATGATTTTACTAATTGTACTGTTATTGTTTTGTACAGCACCCAGAGTCTCTGGAGATGGGTGTTTTATAAATAAAATTATCTATCTAGCTATCTATCTATCTATCTATCTATCTATCTATCTATCTATCTATCTATTTTCTCCTTTACTATGAGTCTTTTTAGGGCTTTTTTAGAATCTATTGTGTGGCTATTAATAACCCATATATGTAAAGCTGTCAATATACCCCACTATAGATCTTAGATTTCCTTGAGTCACTAAAGCAGCATTTATATAGAATTAGCAGAGAGAGATCTTAGCTGTTTCACTCAGTCTTCACCACCTTCTCTTATGCTGGGAGTCCATTAGTTTCCTGCCATAACTTTCAAGGTTTCCAAAACATGCAGAGAGCTGTCAAAAACTATGGAGGATATTCTGGCAGTGTTCTTTTGGTAGAGAAAGTCTCGACACTGCCTACCCCCAAATATCTTTGGCAATTACCTTCAACACATTTCTTATTACTCACCCCTTCTTATCAGCCTCCTGGTTTCTCTCCAGCACAGGTTCCTCAGCTTCCATACTCCATACTATGTCCTTCATGTCAAGTAAGTTCATCTGGGGAGTCAAATGGACATTCAGGCTGGGTTTATCTGAGGTATCTGAAATATAAAAACAGAAAAGATGCTCCTCTGAGCATAGTATTTTCTTTTCTTATAAAATGAATATCAGAATCCCTAACCGGGGGCAACGTTGGCATACCTTATTTTCTATTTAAGCATGCCTTTCAGTACTTATAGTACTACCCTCTCTTCTTTGCAGCCAACATAGAGTTCCCATCTCCACATCTCATGGCAGCAACCCTAGTGAAATCTCTCAGGGTTCCCACAGCACAGGACCCATGTCTGGCCATATTCTTTTTAAGTAAAAAGCAGACATTTCAGTGTTGGGCACACCATCCTCTCCACTGATATTCTCCTGGCTCCTGTTAACAAGGAGCTGACACCGACAGTTACTCCCATTGCAACAAACCAAACCAAAGGCAGGCTGCCCACACAAAAGTTGACCTAGAGGAAAAATAATAAAAACTACAGAACCTCCAGGTTTAGGGTATGGAACACTACATTAGTTAGTGTAATGCCCCAGCAAGCAGCAGAACATTTCACTGTTATAACTCATCTGTGCTTTTCGACCAATGCTACAAAACAACAAAAAAATAAAAGCCTCAGTGGATGAAAAAATGCAGTAAAACACTTAAGTACACATTGCATGGTGGGGAGTGGAGCAGTATCACAGCCATCTTGCTGTGCCCCCCCCACTTTGCCATTCCCTGTATGTTTAAACTCCTAGCATCTTTCAGAAAAATAGATTGTAAGGTTAAAAAGGGAAGGGGAGACTGTGCAGAGGGGGACCAGGAAAAGGCAGACATGCTGAACAAATACTTTTGTTCAGTGTTTACAGAGGAAGGACATGGGGAGGGGCCACAAAAAAGTAACAAAAGCTTTGAAGGGAGGTGGGCACTATTCCTTTCTTGGAGGTGAGAGTTCAGAGGGGACTTGCTAATCTAAAGACAGACAAAGCAATGGGGCCAAATGGAGTGCAACCTAGGGTATTGAGGGAGCTAAAGGAAATACTGGCTGCACCTCTGACAGTTCTATTTAACAGTTTACTGGAAACAGGAGTGGTTCTTGAGGACTGGAGGAGGGCAGATGTAGTCCCACTACACAAAAGTGGTAGCAGGGAGAAGGCTGGCAATTATAAGCCAGTCCACCTGACATCAGTGGTGGGAAAGTTAATGGAATCACTGCTGATGGAAAAGATTGTGGAATATTTTGAATCTAATTGGTTACAAGACACAGGGCAGCATGGTTCACAGAGGGGAGGTCATGTCAAATGACTCTAAAAGATTTATTTGGGTGACCATGGAACTAGATCAGGGTGGAGTGATGGACAAAGCCTACCTAGAGTTCAGTAAGGCATTCAAGACCATTCCAAATAGTAGACTAGCAAGCAAGACATTCCTCATCCAAACACTCCCTATCCTCTGCCCTTACTAACTTCCTTGCACCAAATTGCAACTGCCTCTGACCTCCCCCCCTTTTTTGATCTCTTCTCTTCCCCCATCGCCCCTTAGCACCTGACCAGCGGCTTGGCCATTGCCTAATTGCCTGGCTTATATGCTGCCCCACGCACTTACACCCTCACTCTTCCACTATTCTTCTCCAATATCTCCCTTCTCTACCTCCCTCCCAACTAACCTATGGTCTTTAACCTTACGCACAGCCACTAACTCCACTTCCTTCCCCCCACCTCACCTATACCTCCCCCCCACACCTAAAGTTACTTATCCACTCCTCCTCTACCCCATCTCTGCTCTCCAACTCCAACTGTCAACTTGGTGCATTTCGCAGCAGCTCAAGCTCTGCTACCGGCACTCAAGTTCTGCTACTGGCACTCTATTTCTGTTACTGGCACTTATGTAATTCATGTATTGCCTCGATGTGTACCCATGATATGTATACCCTGTCCTTGTAGATCATGTTCTGAACTGTTCTTGCCTCAATGTGTACCCATGATATGTATACCTTGTCCTTGATGATCATGTTCTGTACTGTTCTTGCCTCAATGTGTACCCATGAGATATATACCCTGTCCTTGCTGACCATGTTCTGTACTGCTCTCCTTATGAATCAAGTTCAAATGTACTGCTCTACTGCTAAATTCACTACTGTATGTATACCTCCCTCCTCTGTGACCCCTTCCCCCAGGTTGCACCATGAGATGAGCATCTTTTTGCTCAGTGTGCCTTTCCTGGTGAAACATTTTCAATAAATTAATAAACAATAAATAAATAAGCTGGGTAGCTTAGGAGTGGGTGCAAAGGTGGTAAATTGGATAAGAAAATGGGGAGGGGAAAAGTGACAGAGGGTGGTGGTAAACAGAGTTCACTCCAAGGAAGAGAGCATGACTAGAGGGGTGCTTCAGGCATCAGTGCTGGGACCAGTCCACTTTAATGTCTCTATTAGTGACATTGCAAAAAAGCTGGAAGGGAAGGTTTGCCTCTCTGCAGATGACACCAAAATCTGCAAAAGGGTGGACACTCTATGGGGTGGAAAGAATGAGCAGGGACCTCAGAAAACTAGAGGAGTGGTCAAGGGTATAGCAGCTGGGATTCAATATGAAAAATGCAAAATAATGCACTTAGGGCACAGAAACCCAGGGACAGAGTACAACATTGATATATTGGTATTGACGACCACCAAGCAGGAAAAAGATCTGGGGTAATCATATCAGGTGACCTAAAGGTGGCCAGACAGTGTGACAAGGCAGTAAGGAGGGTTATTGGGATGCTGGGATGCATAGGGAGGGGTATGACCAGCAAAAAGAGGGAGTTGGTGTTGCTTCTGTATAGTTTTCAGATAAGACCCCATCTAGAGTACTGTGTCTAGTTCTGGAGACCACATCTCCAGAATGATGTAGACAGAGTAGAGGTGGTCCAGAGGAGGGTAACTAAAATAATGCAGGGTCTGCATCAAAAGCCCTATGAGGAGAGACTAAATAACCTTAGTGTATACACCCTGGGATAGATAAGGGAGAGGGGAGATATGATAGAGACTTTTAAATACCTCACAGGGGTAAATAAGGTACAGGAGGGAAGTATTTTCAGAAAAAAAAATGGTCAAGAACAAGGGGACATGCTATGAAGCTGGAGTGGGGTAGATTCAGGAGAAATATGAGAAAGTACTTCTTCATGGATAGAGTGGTGAATTCCTGTGGTGGGGTGAAAATAGTGGTGAGGTTCAAGAATGCATGGGTTAAGCACAAGGGACTCACAGTGGAAAAGAACAGGGGAAGGGAGAAACAACTGTAGATATGGCATGGTCTGAGGTGATAGTGTAACTATGCAGAAATGGGCAGACTGGATGAGCCAAGTAGTCCTTATCTGTCATCAAATTCTATGTTTCTGTTTCTGCCATGGCTCTGGGGAGTAAGGAAAGAAAATTGGGAAAAACACAGTGTCCCCCATCACCATATATACCAGCCCTCAGCACGCTTGTGTCCCAAACTGTGTAGGTACCTGCCAGATAAGATGGCAGTGGACGCGGCAAACGTGACTGGGGTCCCAAGAATGAGCCTGATGAAAGACGCAAGGTGGCATTGGAGGGTAAAAAGCTACACAAAAAAAGTACTTGAAAGTAATGAATAGGGTTAACAAGGATGATTTCTTCAAACTTTGTGGGAATCAAAACACGAGGGGACACATCTCAAGTTAGGGAAAAGGAGGTTCAAGAGAGAGGCTAGGAGGCACTTCTTCATGGAGAGGATGCTGATGGATTGGAATGGGCTTCCTGAGAAGGTGGTTTTAATGAAAATGGTAGGCAGCTTCAAGAGAGGCTAGGATAGATTTAAGGGGAGAATAAGGGTCAAGAGAGGGGTAGACATAGTGGGTGGCTGGGATTGGGAGGGAGGGTAAGGCCAGTAACTGTTGCTGATGACTCTGAAATATGAACAGACTCGATAGACCTAATGGTCTTATTCTGCTGGCTTTGTCATACATTCTGTATTCATATGATGTCAAGAAGGCATATTTATAGAGGTAGCACAAGCACATCCTGTCCAGTGCACTGCCTGTAAGAATATCGAGCTGTGATAGTATGATGCAAAGTGTATATAATCAGCACATCACAGCCACCTACTAGAAACATACAAAGAGCAAAGGGAATTCTGCATCCCAAATGGGAAAACACCTTAGCTCCTGGGTGCCATATTCAGAGGCTGACATGCTAATGATCACATATGGCATGCAAAGCATTAAGGGTCTATTTGCAGGACATTATGTGACCATAAGCGTCTCTCCCCCATGCCTCTGCATATTACAATACATAAAGGCATTTTGCAGAGCTTGGACATTTCTACCACCCCCATCTGATCCCAGTTCAATAAGTATTTTTTTGGGTAGTCAGTGCTGCATAGGGGGTGGTGGGTCCCTAGTGGGTAGGCAGGGGAGGGGGATGGAGTGAATGAAATTGTAAAACAGAAACTAGCTGGGGGGGTACCATTAAATGACAGGGGAATGTTTCACTATTTTAATGGGTTTCAGGTTGGGGGACACTAAAGTACCAGGTAATTTTCTACTATTGTAATGGGGATCAGGGTGGGATGGGGTACAACAAGATTTGTAAGAAATTTCGAAACGTTGTCATGGGGAGCAGGGTGAGAGGGGAAGATTGTCACTGACACCAGTGCTGCTGAGGTGCGCACACCATTATGTGTGATGGTAAGAGTAAGGTTTTGGACATGGTAAAGAGCAATGCCTCAGTAGCTTTGTATTGCTTTCAAAACAATCTTAATATGCCACTGCACCCACTATACAAGAGGGTTCCTTTATTTGCATGAGCACAGTGGTGTATTTGGCAAGCTTGTGCTACCCATTGAGTGTTGTGCTATTGGCCCTTTGAATGTGGCCCAACCCGTTTGGATGTGCTGTTTGTTTAGTGAAGTGCTAGTCATGTCATAACTGTGCTGCCTTCTGAATATGGGATTCCCTCATGTACTACTGTGCTCATAGAAACAAAATTTTGAGAACAGTAATAGGCCATTGAATCCTTCTTGCCTATGCTAAAGTTAGCCACCTCTTGGGTTGTTTTAATATGAACCCTATTTTCCTGCTTCCTACCAACACTGTATTATTATTTTTTTCGTAGTGTATTTAATTTAAAGGGAATATGAGCCATGGCTTTCCCTTTTTTTAATGTAATTGGAAAGTTGGATATATGTGTAGTCTCCTCAATCTGCCTGCTGTAAATTTTCTTTAGTTCCCATTAAATATTTTTTTTTTCTTTTTACGTTTTATGGTATCTTGCTGACGCGGCCTTTTCTTCTGCCTGTTTTCATTTTTAAGATAATTTGTCAGTTCCAGAACCCAGTTGATCAAAAACTCACAGTACCAATTTCACCACAGGGCCTCCACTCAGCTGTTGCCACTGGGTCCTGGAACACATCAGAAACTGTAAAAATAAATAGCAGGAGAATAAAGGCCATAGGAATAAGTACCTTAAAAAAGGAAAACACAAGATTATTTCACAGTGAACAAATAAAAATGTACTGTAGGGAGATAAAGAGACTACTCACATGCCCACATTTCTAATCATAAGACAGAAAACGTCAGGGTTTATATTCTCTTTATTAACAAATAAATACAAAAGATGTCTCACCTCTTCAAGTGCAGATTGAGTCCCAAATGCATACTAACATATAAAAATGCAATGCAAACAATAAAATACCCAAACAACATGAGAAGAAATAAAGGACTGCAACTTTATCTCACAAAGTAAGTGAGACAAGGATTTGGTGATTATCCACAGGGTGTACATATCTCTCACTCTACAGTACAAGTTCTAAAGTTATATAGTAGTTAGTGTAGATTTTACTCCCTTGAAGGAGCTGGGAAAATTATTTGATAATTTCCCAACAATAATGTGCTTATCAAGTTCCCTGCTTACCATTACCTCACTTGAAACACAGTTTCAGTACCTTTACCAAAGATCCCTTGTACCACTTGACAACATCTATGTAACAGAGACACTAAAGACCAACATAAATTAAACTTTCTGAAAGTGATGTGTTCTGCCAGAAAAGAATAATATTCTTCTTCAATTGAAAGAATAATCAGCAAGAAATGTACATCATTTGGACAAACTGTGGGATATGTAACACTGGCAGAAAAACAGAAAATTCTCTAAATAATCCAGGGGCACCTCTTACTCTGGGCATAAGGATAGCTGCACCTCTCCATTTGTCCACGCCACAGCAGCATTCAGGTATTCACAAAATACTCTTGTTTGTGCAAGATTCCTTTATAGTGCTGTGAGAACAAGTCAATAGTGCAAACAAGCAATTAAAGCAAGTGCTGGGCAGCATTGTAGCAGTCTGGTGCAACACTTCCACCCGATTCCTGATGAGTTTCACATACAGATGTGTGGTTTCTCAAATGATGCTGGAGCTAACCTGTGCTGCGGCCCTTTATGTGCAATCATTTAAAGATACAGCTCTAAATAAGTGCAACATTGATCCCCATACATTGAAAATAAATATTAGACACAATGAAAGCAAGTGCCAGACTGTCAGTGAAATATACTGCATGATTGATCTCAATAATTAGCATATACCAACATATAAAATCCTGTAAACCTCTTTGTTGGTAGTTTCCAAACTTCTGTAGCTTTAGAGTATCTCATTCTGTGGAGGGGGTAAGAAGGGTAGCCTTTAATGAAGCACCTTTATAGTAGTAGTAGTAGTAGTAGTAGCATTTTATTTATAAGGCACCATTCCCCAGAGGCTCAGGGTACAATATCATTTAAAACAATTATAAAAATGCAGCATACAGAGGAAGATATTTTAAATACAGATAAATAATATCAGCACCGTGGAATACATTAACATAAAATGGCATTGGCGGGTACACGAATCAAATACATAAATACACAAGCTGAGTGGGGGTTAAAAAATACCTTTATTTTTCTTGTGAAGCAGAAGTGCAAACATTCATGGTGGGGCATTGGAAAATGCCCAGTTCTTTATGCATGTGATGTGCTTTGATAAAGAGCATGTCACATGGGCAAAATGTTGGGCATTTTCTGCTGCCAGCATAATGCTTGTGCCAGGTTTGTTGTTTTCCAGCGTTCAGAAGTTTACCATGTGCACCATTGTTGGAACACTGAGTGGTCCATTTTGTCTTTTGCTGTTATATGAATTATTATGTCTAATTAATTATTCATGACGTATAGTAGCACATTGATTGGCTGCCATGCTGGTCTGAAATTCTCTGGAAGTGCCCTGCAAGTCAGCCACACATTTGTTCACCCTCTCTGTCTTCTCACTGCAGCAGTCATACCAATCATTCAAACAGCGGTGTAGAAGTAGCAATAAAAATGAAAATAAACTGCAGCATAAGGAAGCACAAATGGAAATACCTATCATTAGGTTTGACCTGTTGTGGAATGCAGATGTCTGAAAGATATAGCTCTTCAGTCCTCTCCTGTTCCCATCATTGCATTCATTGTGGCAGCATTTCTGTCAGCGTCGAAGGATTTACCTCTAACAACTTCTTAAATCAAACACAGTTTGTCAGCATTTGTACCACCAAATATTTAAGAAAACTGATACTATACACACCCACAAGATACCTCCCCAAACTGAAATACTGTAAGATGCACCATGCAGCAGCCAGCCATAAACAAACAGAAGACATGCAGCACTGTCACCAGCCACAATAAAACAAAAATACACACACAAAAAACTTTCAAAAATATCATTACTGCGACTAGACTTATAATCACAATAATGACCTCAGAGCCAGTCATTTCCTGTCAATTAATGACCGGCTAGGTTTCTCCAGGCCAATCGTTAATCTCTAGGGAATGACTGTCTCTTCGGTCATTATTGCTTAACCTGTGCATAACCGTGGACTGATATATCAGTCCAAATTCCTATACATTGTAATTCTGTCAGCAGCCTAACAGTTAATTCAATGCCCTTAGGTATAATAGGTTATCATTAAGCATGTATAATTTTTTTGATTCTCTGAAACTGACAATACTGAAGATGTCAAATAACCAATGTTTTGATCTACATACAGGTGAATAACCTGCTTTTATACACAATTCTCTGCATGTGATATAATTAATGCTGGCAATAGGTATCTGGTCAAAGCTGTGATGGAGGAAATGTGTGGTTAAAAACCATGCTGACATTACAACATGCATGGTTTTGGAGTTGGTTTATTTATATTACTGCAGTTATTGACCGTGCCCATGTTCTGGTGTCTGCGCAGCATGTATTTTGTCTGTGCCACTCTTCCTTCATAGTTTTGACCTTGATCCCTGGCAATATAGCCTAGAGGTTAGAGTACTGAGCTGAAAATGATCTTGGTACATCTAGCAAACCTGTATTTGATTCCCACAATCTCCACTTGCACACTGTGTGACCCTGAGCAAATCACTTAACCTACCAACTGATCCTGCATCACCCCTAAAAACAGGCCTTGTGTCTAGTGGTACTTAAAAATACAAAGGACGGATGCACTCACTGAGACTGGCAAGAACAACACATTTTATTTACCACACCTGATGAAACCTGTTTGTGGGCAAATGGGCATGGGGTTTTTGCAGGTGCGTGGTAAATAAAATGTGTTTTTCTTGACAGTCTCAGTATGTGCATCCATCCTTCATACTTTTGTTTCAGTACTTTATGGACAACACCACATTTATTTTGTGCCTAGTGGGACTTACCTGATTACCAAAGAATACAAAAAAAAAAGAAAAACAAATGCAGATATGGTTAGGCTGAGAAGGACTTGTTTGATCATGAGACATTGCATAGAGTTCAACTGTTATACAGTTGCTTGAATGACAGAGATCAGTCACCTACTGAATATCCTGGTATTGCTAACATGACAATGTGTTGATGTTCTCAAAATTAGACAGATACCAGTGTCAGTGGCTAGCAATACCTGACATTATTATTTTGTTCTCCTATTGCCTCATGTGTGCAATTGCTGAAACTGAAGCCTTGAATGTGTTTTTAAATATGTTCTGCTCTTATCCCCTTCCCTAGAATAACATGCTAGGAAACATAGAAACATAGACTTTGATGGCAGATAAGGATCGTTTGGCCCACCTAGTCTGCCCATTTTCCTACCTATTGAATAAGTTGCAGATCCTAGTTAACCAACAGCCTACTTCCTCCTACCCCCCCACTATAATTGCCTTATGTCTGCCCCATGCATTCTTGAAATTTTCATCATAACCTGGTCATGACCCTGCCTCAAAAAGAAGGTCAGAGAAAATGTTCATCTCCTGGCCTAAAGGTAATTTTGCACTGGGACTGAAAAATCACCTTTTGGGACAGAAAAACACATTTTGATCAGGAGTTAAAAAATGGCAGCTGTCACATTCTCAAGGAAGCTGGGTATCCTGGAGATGCATTTGTGCTCCTCATGGATGATGAAAAAACATTTGATAAAGTTAAATGTGAGTATCTCTTCAAAGTTTTGGAATGGTTTGTAATATATGAAGATTACATCAGATGAGTCAAATTACTGTAGGTATACTGCATGATGAAGGCAGTAGTAAAACAAACTCTGGCCCGAGCTGATAGGGCTGCAGTTGAGGAATTTGGGGTAAAATATTGAAAATTAGCAAAGGTACGAGCCTGCATTTGCAAAATGTAATGTAGGCTCATACATTCATTTTTCTCTTTAAATATTTTTACACCAAATTTTCAACATAGCCTTGTTATGACCCTGCCTCAAGAAGAAGGTCAGAGAAAATTTTCATCTCTTGGCCTAAAGGTGATTTTACACTGGGACTGAAAAAAATCACCTTTTGGGACAGGAAAACACATTTTGGGCAGGAGTTGAACAATGACAGCTCTCACATTCATGAGGTACTGTAAAGAAATGGCTAAGTTGGAAATTTCAGGTCAAAATATTAACTATTACCAAACTTATAAGCCTGCGTTTGCAAAACTCAACATAGCCTCATAACTTTTTTTTTATATTTGTACACCAGATTTATGACATAGCCTTTTTATGACTCCGCCTCATGAACAATTAAAATGTTCAACTCTTGTCTGAAAGATGACTTTGTGTAGGGACCATGAAATCACCTTTTGGGATTTAAAAAAAAATAAATAAATGTTGGCCAGGATTGGAAAAATGACAGCTGTCACATTCATGCAGTGCAGTAATGAGATGATTATGTTGTGAATCTGGGGTAAAAATATTGAAAATTACTAAAGTTATGAGCCTGCATTCACAAAATTCAATGTAGGCTCATAACTTTGTTGTTTTCTAATATTTCTATACCAAATTTTCAACATGGTCTTCTTATGACCCCACCTCATGAACAAGGGCAGACAACATTTTCACCTCCTGCCTAAAAGATGATTTTATGCAGGGACCATGAAATCACCTTTCAGGACAGATTTGCTTAATGTCAGTGCAATTGTTTATGAGGCAGGGTCACAAAAAAGACATCGTGAAAATTTTGACTAATAATATACAAATATGGCTAGGTTATGCCACTAAGTGCAAAACACCACTGAAATACATTGAACCACATACCTGTTACTTCAGTCCATGGTCTAGCTTTAAAGAGTGAAGATGTGTTTATGGTCTAGAGAGGATTGAGGTGTTGGAACCCAATGGGTAGGTAAGGACTTGGGGTGGTGCAGGGTGGTGGGTGCTGACTAGAAGAGTTGGGTGGGTGGACTGTAATGGCTGCAAAAGACATCGATGGACACTTTTCTTTTTTCAGGGTTAAATACTGACCAAGGATTCCTGATTGCGACACTGTAGAATTAGGCACCCCCAGTGTCACTGTTTCGGGAGTGGGGGTTGGGGTGGTGGATGCTAAGAGGGAGGACTGGGTGGGAGGAAAAATATATATATTAAAAAAACAAAACACAACAACAGTCTCATCCGCGGTCTTGCTAGCAGAGGTAACTGCAGAATATTGCTCAGTCAAGCATGTCCAAGATAGCCACTGAACTGTATTGTGTATTCGCAAGTAGTGACGCATGCACAATACAGTTTGGTGACCATCTTGGACACAGCAGACTGTACCATGTTCTGCTATGACTGCCAACTGAAAAAAAATAGTGCTCGTGGATGTGCAGGTGACTGTGAGGTAACTTTACACTGTTGTCAGTCAGAACAGTCTCCTTTTTCAATCGCAGGAGGTCTGCAGCCCTAAAAAGTGATCTTAAAGAACAACTCTTTATTATAATAAAAAGCTTAAAAACACTAGATTTACACTAGTTATGTGTTAATTTAATTATTGTATAGTTATTTGTTATTTTCTTTACTTTCCCCTGCTGTTGGCCTACTAAATATTGTTGATAGTGCTGCAGTTTTTTTTACTGAGTCTTTCAAAATGTATCTGACTCGCCCTTGCTCACCACACAATTGTGGTTTGTGGCATCACAATCTGCTGTCATGGTGAGCACTATGCTGTCATAAAACCAAGACACTGTGAAGTTAACAGGGGAGGGGCACATGTTTTCAAATGTTTAATATAGACATTTTAGTTGGACTAGTAAGATGTGCTATAAATCTTGGAAAGGAACACTGAAAATGAAAAAAATGGTTCTCTAGTAAATTGTAACAGTTGAAACATCTTATTTATGAAAGCACATGCTGAAGTGCAGAGTTGCTCTTTAAGGAGTTTTACACTGCACAGGGGAACATGAATTGTTTGCCTACTCTCCCCACATTTATTCTCCTTTGCAATACAGCCCCAAGCAACACATATCAGAGAATGTCGGAAGATTTTTGGAATACGATTGGGTGGAGTCCATCCCCACAAAATCAGCCTCTATGTTGATGACATCTTCCAATATCTGACTGGTCTAGGAAATACTCTACCAGAAATGATTAAGGTGGTTTCTGAGTTCTCAGTTGTTTTCGGGGTACTACTGGGTTAATCTGGACAAATTCAAATTGATGTCAAGTGCTTTGATGGCTGTCGTTCTCTTGCACTCCCCTCAAGGAACTCCTTCACTAGCCAGGCTGCTTTCTGCTACCGCTTCCCCAAACTATGGAAGTCTCTTCCCTAACCATCTGCTCTGCCTCTTCCCAACACTCACTCTCCTCTCTTCTCTGCACTTCTCACTCCTGCAGTTGCTCTTGATACCTGTCTCTGGTCGGCTACTCGCAACCCATTACCCCTTCAAATCGTCACTGCATAGTTCACTTTTCCTCATCCTTACATAAATTGCCTATGTATGATGCTTAGTTATGATTCTTAGTTCCTATTCTACCTATTATGTAATTTTTGTTCTTGATTTCTTCATTGTCCCCTTCCCCCTTCCCACAGGACACATCTGGAAATGAGATGTTATCAGCTCAGTACGTCTTTCCTGGAGAGAGAGAAAGAAAGAAAGAAAGAAAGAAAGAAAGAAAGAAAGAAAGAAAGAATCATCTGTACAGGTCAGATCCCTTATAATTAGGTATGGGATAACACCACATATCTAGGAATGAAGGTGGGCATATGACTGTCAGCATTATATTTTATTTATTTATTTTTATTTATTCTTTGATAACTGGCTAAGGCCCACTAGGAACAAGCACCTGTTTTCAGGGCCAACCTGGCAGCATTGGGGAGGTTTAGTGACTTGCTCAGAGTCACACAGCAGACAAGTAGAGGTTCTGGGACTCAAACCCAGGTCTGCTGGATGTACCAAGCTCACTCACACCTTGTTACGCTAGCCTCTAGGCCAGTCTTGTCATCATTATATAATCTGAACCATAGACTAAGATTATCATTATATGATCTTAACCACAGACCAAGAATGTCATCACTATATGATCTTAACCATAGACCAAGACTGTCATCATTGTATGATCTTAACCATAGATAGATGACAAAAAAGTTGGAGCAGATCTGAAAAGATGAATTTCACTTCCAATATCCTTGCTGGGCAGAGCTGATTTAGTTAAAATGATACCCCCCTGCATTCTGTACCTATTTTAGAGGACCCCATTTGGACTGGTAATAAGGACTTGATGGCGGTAGTAATCACTTACTCTCAGTTTATCTGGCAGGGGTGTAGGCCAAGAGTGAGCCTGAATAGGCTGAAAGGATCACCAAATCAAGAAGGGATGTGCTTCAGACTTGCAAGCTTATTTCACTGCAATTTAGGTCAGGTATATATAGGAATAGATTAAATAGGACACAAAGGCACCATGGGTATTGCTTGAAAATGGGGCCTAGGGACTTTCCCCAGAGATTTATCTGGCCAAAGGGGTTCTGAAAGCATATGTGTGATGGGGGAAATTTATCAAAAAGGATGAAAGGTGTATATGAAGACCCCTTGCTCACACATATTTGTGCTAATCCCAAATTTTGGGGCTTGTATATAGAGGATTCATGGAGAAGATATCTCAGGGGGAGCAGTGCTTTTGAGACCTGATGGCTAACAAGATCATATGTTATTTTACTGACATAGTATGTTCATTAAACCTACCCCCACCCTTCTTTACAAATCCTTTCAGGTCTGAGGCTGCCTCAGAAAAGCTGGGAGGCTGAAAATTGAAGTCTCTCCATAGAACCCATAGAACACTTGGTACTGGACATCAGATGACAGCACAAGAGTGCCATCTCTAAGGCTTATGTAATTATTAGGTGAATATTAGGTGATTCTGAATTGATCCTCAAAAGTTAAGAGAAAGTGGGCGATGGATTTGGGTTGTCTATATCCAACAACTACTGGTCTTTGTGGAACACATATGGGTCTCTCTTTTTGCAGCAACTTGAAAGAAGTACAGTTTATATTTATCAATATAAAGTATCTCCCCCCAGTATCACAAAAAATTTTAATAAGGAAATATTTACAATTTGTAGGCATTGTTTGAAGGTTAAAGGCACTTATATAATATAGGCTCTATTTTTGGGCATGCCCCACACTACACAGGTTTTGGGATAATGTTGCCCTAGACCTTTTAAAAACCTTCACATCCCCATAGCAGAAACCACAGCCTCTCTAATACTCAGGTTGAAAGACATCAGTGGTAACCCCCTGGGGCTCGATTTTCAAATGGGCATTAGAGCAAAGGAAAAAGTGCCTAACAACTGCTTGTGGCAAAGCCCGGTGTGCCAGAGACCCTACACTGGATTTTGGTACAAGCAGGGTCACTGTACCAAAGTTTCCAAAGCTGCTGCAAGCAGGCCCCTGCATCAAACAGATGGTGCTAAGGAAGGGGTTGATGGAAGCTGTTGGCATCCCCTGGCCTGTACCACTCCAGCCACCCTCAGCATTCCAACCTAGTCTTCTACAACCAATAGTCTGGCACATATAGTGCTATCACAAGGTGTACTCATAGCAGACGGCAGCGTGGCTTCACCATCCCTGTTGGACTCTTTTGAAGAAAGCCATGATGCAAGCAGGATAAAAATCCAATATCTTTATTGTGAATGCCAGCACCAAGATACAAGTGCCTCTCCCCACAAAGTCAGCCAAATGTTTTTACGTGACTACTGCACTTTCTCAAGGCTGAGGTGATAATAGGTATTGCACCTTTTAAGGTGTATAATTACGCAACAGTGCAAATAAACTAAAGACACGTGTGCACAATATGTATAAAATGCTCAAGTGCAAAATTCTCATAAAAAACACCAAATCTCTAAAAAAGCAGGCATCAGACAATACACAATGCATAATAAATAAGTATTATGGTCACTAATATTTACAGTGTAGCCTAATGTATGTACCTTTTCCCTCTTTATGGCAGCTTGCACCAATGGTGTGGTGCAAGCCCCATAAAAAGGGTACTCTCACAGACACAAAGTTAGACCAAGGGGGAGCTGGTCTAACTTTATTGTGTCTGGTACATGCAACAGCTGGCTTCCTGGAATCAAAAATTCCTCCCTGTTTGGCGAAAGTTGCCACTTGCCTCAAACACCCTGCAGCAAGTCCCTTGCAGTGATCACAATCCCTTCTGGAATCTGGCTCTTTGTTTCAAAATGAAAAATAATATACATTACCTGACTGTGCAGGGGCATGTGCAAAGTACAGCTGTGTGGAATATAAAATTCTGCACACAGAATGACCATTCCGATTCTGTAACATTTCTTGGAATTTACGTAAACATTCCATGGAATTTTGCCACATTTTAAATGTCAGTTATTTTTCTCATTTTAAATGCGTACATCCAACTGATATCCTGGAAGCTATGTAGACATATCACAATGGCTTACATGTTCCAAATGTCAAAGTAGTAGGTTAAAAGGGGGTATAGTTATGGGTGGACAAACATTTAATAACATTTTCAGTTATTTCTATCTAATTTTAAAAACTTCTGATTGATATTTCTTCACAGTTTCAGGATTTGGAGAAAGATACAGAATTGGGTATTTGCACCATATTTTAAGTCTCAAGCTTCAAAGGGGGAGAAGTTATAGGTAGCCAAACATTTTGCCAAAATTAAGATTTATTTTAGTATAATTTTGAGAGTATTCTTTGAAATGGTAGGTATACAAGGTATAACTTCATTTATATATGTACATAGTTTCATATTTCTAATTTCAAATGGGACTGAGTTATAGCCTGCCAAACATGTTGCCAAAATTTTAATTTAAATTTTCCTATATATTTAAAACAACATATCCAAATGTAACCAGATTTAAAATATTTAAACTACAATACCACATGATTATTTCTGACAATGATCATATTTACAGCTTTAAATGGGACTGAATTACAAGCAGTCAAACTTTTACATTTCAAAATTAAATTTTGCAAGAATGTAAACTGCAAATGTATAAGCCCCTCGCATTTTAAACTGGAGAATGTAATGCCATTAAATCTGACAGGTTCTTAGACCTTAAAAAGAGACTATGTGTGTCTATTTTGTTAATTGATTGCCACCAGAAATTGTAAAATAACATCTGTACTTAAAGTCAAATTCCACGAGTCTTTGTGAAAATTGTGGAATTTCATGAAAATTCCATGAAATCAGATTTTGCTAGTTTTACTCAGCCTTATCTGGGGGATTCTAATTAAAGGATAGGGATATAATGAATGTAGGGCATGGGGTCACCAGGCTCAGGAGTTAGATACGTAGTTTCACCAAGAAATGGACAGCTAAGCTTGGTAGCACACCACTGGTAGACCCCCCTTGGAGCAAGGAAGCACAGAGTATCAACAATTCCAACCTCAATGCAGGATATATAAGGATCACACCCAGTAAATGGATGATACAGGGAGCATGATGTACGTGCAAGTTTGGGACTTAGAGGTACTCAAAAAGATGTAATGGGGAAGACAATGTTTGGGGCACTAGGAAGGAATAATTCTGGCTATTCCAACAGGATAGGTTGATAGGTAAAGAGTAGGTGACATGTTTTAATGGATTTGGTCACTGTAAATAACAAAGAGGATATCAGTGGGATCAGTAGTTCTACTGAGTCAATCTGGCTATGCCAAGAGAGAAGGGGTGGGGGCCAAAAATAGTCACCCAGAGACAAACAGCATGACAGAAAGAAGCTCTGCCCAGCTTATCAAATGAAGTAGTAATGCATGCATTGTGAATCTTACATTCCACAAAAAAATGCTGGATGCTTCATCTATATGCTACCATACATATTTGAGAAACTGTTAGGGATAATTTTTTCCACTGCAAATTTAAAACTGCTTAAGCCAATTTATCCAGTTTTGTTAGACATCAGGATACACTGACATTGGATATACATGTCAAATATTAAGTCTATACCTACAGGAGCAGAGAAGTTGCAAATATCCACATTTTTGAGAGTTTTCCCAAAGTTTTGCAAATATTTACAAAGTAAAATTTTGAACTTAAAAGTCTCTAGTCCAATTCTCTACATATTCATAAGATTCTATAACCATTAAAAAAATATTATTCATGCTAATTTATACATGTCTTGCTCCAAAGGTGCTGGAGTTATATGCAGATAACATTTTTCATGACATTTCTCTTAAAAAATAAAATGACAGACTTTGAGCTCATATCATTTTTAGGCGATGCATCACAATGTCATGAAATCTGGCATATTACCAGAATGCATATCTTCAAGTATGCATGCCAAATTTAAGATCTCTGGCCCAATGATGGCTGAGGTATATGCCGATAAAAAATTCATGAAATTTCCCCCAAAAAATAAAAGGACAGACTTTGAGCACCTATAATTTTGAGATGAGCCATCTTAATTTCATGATATTCAGCACATCATTGGAACTCCTCCCCAAGAGTAAGCATGCCAACAGTTAGAGCTCTATCACAAAAGATAGTCGAGATATGAGCAAATTAATGCATTTTAAGAATTCAGCAACATTCTGATGAAATTCTGTGAAATTTCATGGAATGTTACGAAATTTCATTGAAACTTCATGAATTTGGAATTTTTTCATTCCACACAACTCTAGTGCAAAACAAGTTACAGGTTTTGGGCAATGTGTGTCATGATGCAGCTGTTTGATGAGTAGCCTGAAAGCCCACTCACTAAGTCCACTACAGGACTGGAATCATGTGTGTGTATTGATCCAGCTGTCACAGAGCCACTCACAAAGATTGGTATGGGTCTGGCGCAGTATGTGTGATAGTTTAGCTGGTTCATGAGTGGCATTTATGAGTCACTATTTTACTGTGTCTGAAAAGACAGTGCTGATACCGGGGTAACTCTAACACTCTTCCACAGTTGTTCAAATTCTGAGGAACACCACACCACAGATTCCCAAAGCTGTTGATACTATAAACTATGTTTCATTATTCTACCTTTTTCACTTGGTGCTTTAACCCTAATAGATGGCTTAAGTAAGCAATAAGACATGACAAAGTGGTAGTTGCCATCAGTTAATGCACACCCAGGTGTGTAGTGAGTGCCTTAACCCATGATAACCACCACCCTGGAGTGTCCTATACTGCTTATAAAATGTGTCCCATGTTAAAATATTTGATTTCCATCCCAACTAAATAAAAAGGCCCCTCCAAAAGATGCTATTTATACTGCTTTCAATTAAAAAAAAACTAGTCCCTATTGTTCTTTCTGCCACTACTGTATGTGGTGCTGTTGTAAATGTCATATTCATTTCACAATAAAAAAATCATTGGGTATAAAGATGGTGTTAGTGCCTTATTTACGGTAGAAGTCACATTAAACTGTTCCTTCAATGAGTCAGTTTAACATTGTTTTTTTGAGGTGGCAATGCACTGCCATCTCATATTGCATTATTTTTCCATGCTTAACCAGTTGAAGAGCACTGTTTGTAGAATGTTTTTGCAACTCAGTTGGAATGCATCTGCAGTCCAGTCACAGTGCAATGCAAAGCTGCATTTTAACTCTTAAGAAACAGTTTGTGCAAGGCTTTATGTTGGATCCAGCAACACATACGCAACTCAGTCAGAAAAGCTACAGCAGCTCATTGGATGAACAGTTTAATGTGACTTGTACCGTAGTCATGCCTGTGTTTTTTATTTTTGTTTTGCTGAAAGCCTTGATGAAAGTGAATGAGAAATATAGTGACTAAGCAAAGCAGAGGCACTGTGTGCTGTCATGATAACAGCACAAGACAGACATTTTAGGTTGTCTCACACCAGTCACAAGGAGCACCTGCAAGTATTTAAACAAATTTCTCATCTGACAGAAACTATCTTGCTCCCCAGCACTGTACATGTCCTTCTCCAATGTGTGATTTGCATCTGACATGAACTGCAAAGAATATGAGAGCTGGCCAGCTTCAACACCTTCATGAACATGTGAATGTGGATGAAGTCTCACATTCGCACATTAGTGAAGGTGCTGAAGCTAGCCAGCTCTCACATTCATGTAACTTATCTTGGCAAGCAAATAGCACATTCATGAATGATGTGTGCAGTGGTGGCAGCGGCAGGGCAGAATAGGAATGAAGGCAAACCGCATCTGAATTTTCAGTCAGGTGGGCAGCTGGTCAGTCATTTCAAAGTACTGCAATCACAGTACAGATTGTAGAGTGGGCAGGCACTCATTCAGCTTGGGTGGGTGAGGAACAAACTGGAAAGGGGAACTACTGACACAGTGGGAACCAATGACCTGCAATTCTGAATATGTAATAACATGGAGAAAAGGTCAGTAAACACCAGAAAACTGTATTTCATCAGACTGTGGCACTTTCTGTTTACTGCTGTGGTTCTGAGTGATTGAAATACATTTATTTTTCAGACTTACAGCAGTTTAGGGCATATGCCTGTTTTTACACTACAAAAATGTTTACCTGAAATTCTTCTGGTAGGCACTGACACATACCTGTAGGTGTACTGCATCGTGATTGTCAGAAGGGTTCCCTCCCTGGTGGTTGTCACTCCTTAATGCACTGGGTTCTGAACCCTCTCATCCAATCAGAATGCAAAAAATTCTTGTCCCTGGATCCCCACCCAGAAATAACTCTAGCTACTGCTTTGTCACTTTTGGATGCTCGCTGGCAATATTTATTTAAAGGCACAAATATATATTTACATAATTTACATCCCAATTCATTTCTAACTATCAATATTCACAATTCGGACATAACAGTCCCATATCACATTCTAGGACATAACAGTCCTGTCTTCCCTCTTGTGGTTCTTCGTTCTTGTTCTCTTCCTCTTTCGACATTGCTTCTCGGGGTCCAGACATCGTGATCCAGCCCCCCTTTCAATCACCATAACCGGGTCACCACACTTAGCCGGACCACTCCCCCCCACTAGCTGTGGACACAGTGATCCACCCCAGCTCTGTATCCTCCTCTCCCGTTACTCCCACACCTGGGTTCCTTTGTTCTCAGCCCATGGTACCTACCCCCTTCCCTCTACCTCCCCTTGTTTCTCCTTGCTCTTAACCCTTTCCCTCCTTGTATTATCATCTCCCTTCTGGCTGATACCCACCGTGGGTGCCACCTAGCCCCCGGAACCGACTGCCCATTGTGAGCCCCACCTGGCCATGCCGGGCCCCATTAGAGGTCATGTCCTTCCTTGTGCCTCTCCATATCTAGTGCCTATTCCATGTTCCCTACTCTTTCTTGCAGGGAGGGTGGTGAGAACTTACTGCAAGAAAGAGGGCTTACTGAGGGTTACAGGTCCTTAAGAAGCCCAAAAGACCCCTGATCAGGACCCCATCTGCCCCTCCCAGCCAATAGCCAGCAAGCTATGAGCTTGGTCAAATGACACCACCCATGAAGTCATAGCTCTCCCTTTTCCCTTGTAGTCCCCCTTCCCTGCCCCCTCCCCTTCCTTTTATTAATTCCTGGCTGGGTCCCAGGACAACCTGGCCTGCCTTTTATTGGCAAGCTTAATTGTCCATGGAACCCCACCCTGAAATAACTCAGACTACTGCTTTGTCACATTTGGATGCTTGCTGGCAATATTTATTTAAAGGCACAAATATATATTTACATAATTTACAACCCAATTCATTTCTAACTATCAATATTCACAATTTGGACATAACAGTCCCATATCACATTCTAGGACATAGCGGTCCTGTCTTCCCTCTTGTGGTTCTTTGTTCTTGTTCTGTTCCTCTTTTGACATTGCTTCTCAGGGTCTGGACACCGTGATCTGGCCCTCCTCTTTCAATCACCATAACCGGGTCACCATACTGACCCGGACCACTCCCCCCCCACTAGATGTGGACACAGTGATCCACCCCCTAGCTTTATATCCTTCCCCCCTCCCTGTTATTCCCACGCCTGGGTTCCTTTGTCCCCAGCCTGTGGCACTCTACCTCTACCTGCCCCCTTGTTTCCCTTGCTCCCAGCCCTTTCCACTGACCCATATCCAGCTTGCAATGGAAGATGGGGCTCCCCCCTTGTGGGTTAAAAACTTCTGGCCTTTCTATTGCTTTCCCATATTAGCTCCCCAAAAGGCCACAGGAACAGGCACATGCCAAACTCCATCAGGCATACCCCAACCACCTAGTACCCTCCTCCTGCTCATAGGAAATAACCTTATGCTGAATGTGTACCCTCCCCCATCTCGATCACTGCCCTGGCCACTTTCCTGTTCAGGTGCTTCCACACCACCTCTACAGTCTTAGGCCCTTTCATCCCCCTCCGCACCCTCTGGCATGTGATCTTGGACCAGCTGAGCACTACCACTAGCGACCAGCTCTTCACCTTCCCCAGGTCCTAGCTAATGTCCCTCATCAGGGACCCTCAAGACAATACCCCTAGGTTGTTACCCCCAAGATGGACAATGATACCGTCCAGCCTGGCCCGGTGCACCCGAAGCTCCTCCAGCAGGGGAAGCAGCTGCAACCACCTCCTGCCTCTCATCCCTCTCCACTGCACCTTGGTGTGCTGTGCTTCTCAACGCAACTGCGTCCTTATCCTTGCGGTGGCTGCAAACCTCTCCATACAGTAGATGAGAAAGTGCCTCATGATCTACCCTGTCTCTTGGAGCCTGCTGCAGGGAGAAAAAATGAACACAATTTAGCCATGTCAACACCTCGCCTATCTCTGGTCCCAGTTGGATGTCCATCTCCCCACCCGCTTGACCTCAGTCTCCCCTGCTCCTTCAGTGTCCGCTTCTGACACTGCACCAGTCTTGGAAGAGTGTGGGGGAAAATTGCTGGGGTTCTCCCCCATGAATGCCATTGCTTTCTTCAGTACCTCTCTCCTCTGAAAACCCCGTCACTGGGGATCCGTCCCCATGCAAGAAGAAGGCCCCTTTCGTGCTGTCTCTAACCCTACCATAGTCCATCATGGCCTGGCTGTGCATACTCCTACCCCAGCCTGCCTGTTCATCACCACTGTTGTGCCCTTACCCTACTGGTCCATTTTGGACCTCTGCAGCCAGATTACTACCTTACCTTCCTTCACTCTCACATTCCCTTCCTGTAAGCCTGCCTCCTCTCTGGGTGCTACCCTCTCTCCAACCCTGCAAGTCCCCCTTGCCCTCATGGCAAATATAGCCCAGAAGAAACAGGCTTTGTTCACCAAACTGCAAACGTGGTCCAACGTTCCCACCACCTTCATGAGTAGGGGCCCCTTTATGGGCCTTCTCCCCTCTTGTCTCATGCCCTGACCCCTCTGCTAGCCCGTGAACATCTGCTTGATGGCCTGGCTGCCCACAGCACCCATCTACCACTGGTCCTTGCACCATACTGCTGATACCTGCCCACTGGACCAGCCTGGTGGTATGAGCCACCCCTTCCTCCCATTTCTCCACGACATACTGCATGACTTGCTCTTCCAGGACTGGCTCTTCTGTCTCCCAGCCCATCCTGGCCAGAATGCCTGGAAACCTGCCCAAGCCCCCTTGCCAGCTTTCAGGGTGTCAGTTAACCATGACCCTCTATACAGTGCCCTCGCTTTTCCTTCCCTCCCTTCTCCCACAGCCAATCCTGGGCTTGGTCTGGGCAGGTGTGGCATGTGGTGCCAACCCCCAGAACTGCTCCATCTGAAACAAGAAAGGCAGTCAGATGCCTCATTTTGCATCCTTTCAATGTACCATGCCCTGAAAAACAGGTTCAATACAAACCCAATAACACCATGCACCTTAGGACCAACCCCACCAACCCCATAATGGCCACTCTGTCTGCAGATCACCTCCACTACGCCCTTGTTGTCACAACAAATTAAGATGTGTCACCATGCCATCCAGTCACTCCATATTTCCCAAGCCACCCATATTGGGAAGATCTCAAGGAAGAGTGATGACCTTGGTCCACACCCATTCCTGCCATTGTGCTGGCCAACTCCTCCAAAGTCCACCCCCCTTGGAAGTAGATCCCCTATCCCAACAACCCCAGCCGCATCTGTGTACAGCTCCATGTCTGTATTATAAGCCCACTCCTCCTGTCAGAACATCACCCCATTGTATAACTTCCAAAAAACCTCCCATACCCGAAGACCTTCCCTCACACCTTTATTGATGTCCACCAAGTGATGGGGTTGTTTCACTCTTCCCGTGACCCTCCCCATCTCCTCATAACTGCCCTTCCCAGGCTTATGGCCTTGCAGGTGAAATTTAAGGTGCCCCAGTGGCTGTTGGACTTGTACCAGTGGCACCCTCCTCCTCCCGCTCACTAGCATTAGCAGCCCTCTTAGTTGCATTACCTTGTCCCCTGGCAGCCGAAAACACTCTTCCTCAGTGTCCACCTCAATTCCTAGGAACTCCAGCTTGTGGGCCAGGTCCCTGCCTTTTCTGCTGCCAGGGGTAATTCACATGGCACTGAACATGTCCCAGAAGTCAGTCAACATCCCTTGGTTCTCCGCCTGGTTGGCCCCTATCAACAGGAAGTCATTCAGGTAATGGACTACCCTCTTGTGCCCATACCGGTACCCAAATACCCACTGGCCCCATGAACTGAATGCTTCAAACATTAAGCCTGCCACTGAGCAGCTCATGGCCATAGCCTTGTCAAAATACAAACCACCCTCAAACTGGAAACCGAGCAGGTCACATTCCACCGGGTGGACTGGCAACAAACGGAATGCGGACTTAATGTCCGACTTTGCCAGCTAGGCCCCATTCACTGCCTGAATCAACTCCAACACCTGGTCTAGCAAAGCATAAGAGATCATGCTCAGAGACTCCAGGCTCCCTCCCCTTCCTGATCTCCCATCAGGGTTGGACAAGTGATGTATGCCGGAACTCCCACGCTTGTTTCTTGGGAACCACCCCTAGGGGTGACACCCAGCACTGCTTGCAAGGGGGGCTCCTGCAGAGGCCCCACTACCCTACCCACCCTGATGTCCTACTGAATCTTTACCCATACTATGCCTTCTTTCCTTCTTATGGAACCCAAGTTCTTGGCCCACATCCCTACCTGAGCACCCTCGCTGCCCGGTGGAAAGCCTCCCTTAAACCCTGATCTCATCAGCTCAGTTCCTCTCTTATCAGGGTAGCCTTCTGTCCAGACCTCAACCCCCATAGCTTGATGGGGGTGCGGGCCAGGCCATAGCCCCATCTGCCACCCCTTGGTCCATCCTAATGCCGACTGTAGCTGGAATTATATCCCCCACTCCCAGTCCTCCCCGGCCCTTCCCAGAGCCCCTTCTGCCTCAAATGGGCTGTCTCTGGAGCTGCCCCCCTGCTTGTCAGGCTTTTTGTGCCCCCTTGCCTATAGACCGTCACTGTGTGATCCCCTGCACCCAGAGCAGACATGCCTAAACTTGCAGCTAGGCCACATGCACAGTGCCCTGTCACAGGCCCAGCAGGCCTTGGTGCTCTGGGCAGGTGCTACTCCTTTCCCGTTTCACTACCTGCCCCACCGCTGGTCCCGAGAGGGTCCTTACCCACAACTCCACATGGGTGCAATCCCACCTCAAGTCACCCTTGACTGCCATTCTCCTACAAAATGCCTCATCGTATTTTAACCACCTGAAACTCAGCTTCACCTTATCTGCATCCCTGATGGTCACCAAATGAGTCAACAGCAGGATCTCCAGGTCTGGTTGCTACCATTTCTGACTTTCCTACTGACTCCTTTGGCTCATATTTTCTGGCTGTTTCTTCATCCACCAATCCGAACATATCCACATCCTCTCCCTTCCATATTTTGTTCTTTATCGAGGCCAGCACATGGTCACACAGCATGAAACCTGGCGGTCCCTCATACAGCTTCCGTGTTCTCCCTGTGGTGGCAGCCCCCTGCCTTGCCCTTACTACGCCCATACTTAATGGCCTATAAGGCCCAGTACTTTTTTGTGACTCCTTCCTCCCCCCATCCCGCAACAAACCCTCAACATACTCCTTCAAATCCTCTTCATTGTTCATATCCACATTGTCCGTACTACTATCCGGCTGTGGCCCTGCTGGGACCAGGATTGACTTGACTCCTGCCCCAGGTGCCACCAGTGGGGCTGGTCCCACACTCTTCGGACTCCTGTTCACCTTCTGAGGGGGCCTACCCCCACCCGATCCACCCCCATGCTGTGGTGGCTTCCTTGTGTCTATTTTCTAGACCCCTTTGTCCTATGCCCCACAGGGGGAGCCTGCTCTGCTACCCAGCCCCCCATTCCCCCACCGTGGCATCACCAGTCAACTGCCCTATCTCATTCAGTGCTACCCAGGCAGCCACCTGTGTCTGTGTCTGTATCCCCCGGTCTCCCCTTTGGCCCACCCAGGCCTGGCCCCCGTGGCATCCTCCTGCCCTTTCTGGGCTCCTTATTGCCATCCAGCCCCTACCAGTGCCCTGCAGTAACCCTTCTTCACTAAGACCGCCCCCTTGTGCCCCTCCCAGCACCCTGGCATGTGGTTCAAGCTTTTTGATACCTCGGATTGGCCCAATGCAGTGCCATTCTCTCTGGCTCCTCAACCTCCAACATGGCTGTCACGCCGCATGGCTAGGCCTCAGCAGGCCTCCTTCCTTCACAGGCCCATTGGCCCACCCAATGCCTGTGGGGTGGGGTGACAGAGCCAGATCATGGCAACTGTGCCTCCATTGTGGCCAGAAGGCACAAAACCCCTCTTTGCTGGAATGGCACAATCTGTCCCCTTCCCAAATCGCTGCTGGCTAGCCCCCCATCCTCAAAATGGTGGTCACATCATGTGGCTAGGCCTCTGGCCTCCCATTCGACCCTCTGGCCTGCTGGTCCATGTCCCTCTTCTGCCACCGCCTTGTGAGACGGGTAGCCGTGATCATTACCATTGGCCTCGGTGGCCACAACAAAATCTCCTGTATTCCATGAGCCTTCTCTACTTGACAAACAAAGTGGTGAATAATTGAAACACTACAGTATGCTAAGGAAATAATGTGAAACACCACCATTTGCAAGCCATACAACAGAATGCAAAAAACACTTCTACTAAGAGGGAGCTAATGGGACAAAAACTGCTTAGTTACCAAGTTTTTTTTTTTTTTTTTTTACCAGTGACAAAAAAACTCCATGAAATCCCTTATTTATTAAATGTAAGCACTGAGGACAAACTCAGATTGGGCACTTCCAGCAAACTGCCCCCCTGGAGACACCCCACCCCCATGGCCCTTGCCATCCCATTTTCAGGTCCAACTGCTGCCTCGGGGCAGTCCCGCGGCCCCAAAATGTTGGCCGTGCCACATGGCTGGGCCTTCTGTGAACCCTGGCCTCACTACAGGCCACCAGACCCCTGCTTCAGTGTAGCTGCCACCTCATGCAGCAAGTAGCATGCATGCCTCTCTCTATGGCCTTTAATGGCCCCACAAAGCTCGCGCTCCTTCTCGAACACCCCTAGGCCAACCACACTGGCTGTCCCATACCTCATGGTGCTGTGACCCATGCCCCACACCTCAAGCCCCAAATCAGAACCGGTACACAGCGCTGTAGCTAGCCTCCATCAGCTGCCCCATCCCTTCTTGTTGGCCATTCGCATTGGTTGCACTGTGCCCCCAACATTTTAAAGATGCGCTGTGTGGTGCTGCCCCACACTGTCCTGCCCTAGCTTCCCCTGCCAAAGCCAGTGTTTCTACAAAGAAGCCAACCTCCTGGCCTGGTCTCAAACCACTGTCTCTCTAGCAACTATGGCCCCTTGCCAAGCCTCCTGCTTTTACCCAGTAACTGCAGCTAAATACAATGCGACCCTGTTTCAAAGTAGCTGCAAAACTTTATTTTTCTTTTTTAAGAGAACCCAAGACATTTCAGAGCCACCTTCCCAACACAACGTTGCTTTCATAATGTCCTGCTGCCTGTAAGGCAGTGTGCCATACTTTAACATCAACTACAATCCATTCTTCTATATGGATATCACCCTAAAACCTGCTATCAAGATTGTGCAACTCTTTGCTATAAACTGCAATACCCAGACAGCATTGCTCAATCTCTAACAAATCTTGTCTTTTTTCTTCTTCATCCAAGCAGCAAACCACAACCAGTAAGTACTAACTTGAAACAAACCCACACCTCATGCCTAAGTGCCTTACCTCAGATTGCCAATGATGTGCTGTAGTTCAAGCTCTGAACTTTACAGCAAGAAAGAGGGCTTACTGAGGGTTGCAGGCCCTTAAGAAGCCTGAAAGACCCCTGATTAGGACCCCATCTGGCCCCTCCCCCTGGCCAATAGCCACCAAGCTCCGAGTTGGTCAAATGACACCACCTATGAAGTCATAACTCCTCCCCTTTTCCCTTGTAGTCCCCCCCTTCCTTTTGTATTCATTCCTGGCTGGGTCCTAGGACAACCTGGCATGCCTTTTATTGGCAAGCTTAATTTACCCATTTTATAACATAGATTTTGCTATTTATTTCCTTACTTATTGAAAAAAGATATACAGAACAATTGACAGCTTTACCTTATGTCTTTCTTACTCCTCATGAAGAACATTAAATAGTGACATTCACTGCAATAAATCCATAGTAGCTTGCCTTGTGATTGGCCCTGAGGAACACTCATGACATAGCTGCTTAGTGATGTGTAGCATTCCAGACCTTTAGCTTGCTTCCCAGGTGGCTATGCATGGCACTGATGAATCAGCTACATCATCACATGTACAGCACCCCACCTGCAGTGAACTTAATGAGTGGGAATGCTGGCTAATCAAAAAGCAGTTACATCATCATAGGCATTGCTCCAGATTTACAGCTTGCTTTGCACATGGCACTGCAAAACCATTTAAATACTATGACATGAAAGCAGTATCTGTATCTTATGAAAGCTGGTTTGTGAGTCATGGAAAGAGCCAATTTTGTGACATGGAACAATGTAATTTCCTAATAATTTAAAACTTATTTTCCCCAGAAAAGAACACTTAAAGAATCAATCTTATTCCCCTTTCTGTAGACCTTATAAGCTAAGTGTTTGTTTTGTGTTTTTAATTACCAAAGTTTTCACTTGTTTTATCCAATTACGTGATCAGCCAACATTCATGAAATTGGGGTTGACAGTTATTAAAACAAGTGTTTGTGTTAGAGTCATAAACACTGGCCCTGTTTTCTAACCTGCAACAGACTAATTTCTTTGACAATTTGAAAACTATTTAAAAAAAAAAATTGAAGAATAAACCTACAGTACAACCCCACTCTGTTAGCAACACAAGTTTCACACAACAGCTCCAAGTGCTTGCAATGTTTTTCCTCCTTTTACCCACTTTCATGACCACTAAGACTCATGAAAATTAAAGTCTTATCTCAAGAAAATAGTTTTTGCCTCATAAAAATCTAAACTACCATTGCAGTGAAAGACAGCTTATGAAAAAAATTAACTGCACACACATGGAAATTGGACTTTAATTTCCTTGTTAATTTAAAGACTGCGAAGTTCTCAGTAAAGTCACCTTTGAAAGAATTATCCTTGGGACAAACTGACTTGAAAATTTCAGGTTTCGACTCAAAGCCATTTTTGTTCTTTTAGTCAGCAAAAAAAAGTCATATTATAAAAATGTTTTCATGTTTTCAGCCTTTTAAACTTTTAGACTGCAGAACTGATCTGTAAGAAATGTTCAGGGTTCAGAGGTCCTAGCAATAAGCACATGCATACCAAATATCAGGTTATTGTGTCCAGGGATAGCTCTGTGTGTAAGGTGCAAAAGGAGTTTAACACAGGACATTATTTGTAACCCTAACAACAGGAGTTCTACTGTGCCCCTACAGTATAATATATAACAGGAGTGGTAGTAAAAATTACATAATAAAAGTGATATACTGAATGACTAGAACAGTAACAGCAAGTTATAAAAAAGATGTTGCTGTACAGTGTGGTGTCATAATCAAGCAACCAGTCAATCATACTTTATTTATAAAAGCACAATTCCATTAAAGATCAAAGTGCTGTACATAATAAAAATCCATAAAAACAATGCATAAAAATAAATATCATCTGTGGTTAAAACTTAATCATTCTAAAATAAGAACAGTATGCTAACATGCATCAAAATCCAGGAATGCCATGCCAAAGAGATATGTTTTAAGAGCAGAATTAAAGCTCTCGATGTTCAGGCACTCTCTGATCCAACAAGGTAGAGAATTCCACAGGGTAAGGGCCACAAAAGCAAAAAAGTGGGCCTTAGAGGTCTTAAGTCGGACCCTGGGAATCTCTAGAAATCCATCATCAGAGGAACGAGTGAGCAGAGGGGGCATTGGGGCACAGAAGATCTTGCAAGTAGCATGGTTCCTGTCAGTATAGGGCATTATAGGTCAGTAACCCGACCTTGCAGGTGATCCACCAATGAACAGGCAGCCAATGCAGGCTGCTGAGCACAGGCATGATGTGACAAGATCTTGCTAAGTCAGTCAACAGCCTGGCCACCACATTCTGCACAAGTGTAAGTGGAAGATATCAACCCCCGGTAAATCTAGGTAAAGGGCATTGCAGTAGTCAAGGCGAGAGGTCACAAAGGCATGGACCAAAGTTGGAAGGTTGCCAGGTGGGATTAAGTACTTGATCTGGGCAATGTTCCTCAGATGGTAAAAAGAAGACTTTATGACACCTGACACCTGAGATTTTAATGTCAGGCTGGTACTAAACACAGTGCCCAGATTTCATGCCCTGTCTGACGTAGGCAGCTGGGTCCCTCCTAGCCAAAGCCCAGAGGGTTGACCAGTCGACAGCCCCATACCCTGGTGACCTGGGTGCACCACCAACACCTCAGTTTTGTCCGGGTTCAACCTCAGCCAGTTGGCACTCATCCACCCCTGAATCTCAGAGAGGCAGCTATTAAAAACTGAGACCGCTCCACCCTACTCGGGCACAAAGGACATGTACAGTATAGCTGAGTATCATCTGCATAGCAGTAAAAACTCAGCACATACTGCCTTATAATGTCTCCTAACGGCAGCATATACACTGCAAACAACATGGGCAACAGTGCGGAGCCCCACAGAACCCCACAGGACAGGGGGAGAGGGGCCAAGAAATAAATCCCCAACACCACTCTCTGAGCTCTGCCCATGTGGAAAGACTGAAACCATCTGTGGACTGTACCTGACAATCCACAGAGTGTCCTTAGGTGCTCCAACAACACACCATGGTCCACAGAGTCAAACGCTGCAGAGAAATCCAGGAGAACCAAGATGGAATGGCTTCCTCTATCCCTTACTATCAGGAGATCATTAAGTACCCGAAAAAGCACAGTCTGGGTACTATGACTCTTCCTAAATCTGGACTGAAGAGGATCATAGACATCACGGGTAGCTAAGTGATCATCCAACTGCACCACAACCACCTTCTCAATAACTTTGTCCACAAAGGGCAGGTTAGAGACAGGTCTGTAGTTTACTAAGCAGTCAGGGTTGAGGGTGGATTTCTTTAGGATGGGTAGCACTACCACCTCCTTCAGGGGGTCAGGAAGCTCCCCTGTCTCCAATGAACACCAGACTATTTCAGCAAGGACCTGGCCAGTGACCTCAACACACCCCACTAGGAGGTGTGTTGGGCCCAGGTCCAAACTACAGTAGGTTGGGTGTATACCCTGGATGATCCACACAATGTCTATGATTGCCAGCTGGCCAAAGTCAGACCAGACCAGCCGGGCACTTGCAACCTCCTGCTGACCTCTACAATACCCACTTGAGGGCACTGAATGGATCACTGACCTGATGGTGGCAACCTTATCAGCAAAGAACCAAGCAAACTCATCACACTTAATCTGTGAAAACACTTCCCGATGCTGAAGACAGATTGGATTGCACAATCTGTTGACAGTCCGGAAGAACTGAGCTGGTCGATTCTGCACCGTGGCAATCTCTCTGGACAGGAACTCTGTCTTCTTATGGGAGACTGCCAATTGATAGTCTTTAGAATGGGCCATCAATCTAAGTCTGTCAGCAACCAGGCCAGATTTCCACCAGCACCACTCCAATCTTCAACACCCTCGCCTCACCTCCTTCAAAGTCCCATCAAACCAAGGGGACTTAGGGTGAAGAGTGAGGAAGCAAACATGGACAGGAGCTAGGGAGTCAAGGGCCACTGTCTCTGCCTTATTGTAAGCTAGCACCAGATCCCCTGGCTCACCTCTTAAACTTGGCACACTGGATAGGTCCAGTACCACCATAAGACCGTCTGGAGTCAAACCCCTTAAAGGGCGGTACTGGACCATCTCCATAGAAGCAGGTCTATGGGGGAAGCCTCATAACTGAACCTTTTAGCATGATGGTCCGACCATCCAACTGGTTCCACCACCAAATCAGAGATCTCCATCCCCAGTAGGAAGACCAGGTTCAAAGAGTGACCATGGCTATGGATAGCAGAGGTAATTACCTGTGTAAGGTCCAATAAGTTCATAAGTTGGAGGAAGTCCTGACCAAATTGCAGGAGTTCATCATTGATCCAGCCATTGAAATCCCCCAGAATTAACCATCTGGGGGATTCCAACACCATATCGACGATGAAGTCTGCGACTTCCTGCAGGAATTCATTCTCACCCCTGGGTGAGCGGTAGATGAGAAGTATCCTGCAACCTACACCTGCTCCCATGATACACACAAAGGATCTAGTCCCTCCCACTGGGGTGTCTACAAGGCCAGTTCTGACTTAAAACAGATGGCTACTTCCCAGTCCCTATGATTCTCCCTTGGGCAGTATATCACCGAGTACCTGACCGAAACTGCTGATTCCAATACTGGGCCAGCATTCTTATCCAGCCAGGTCTCGGTGATGCAAGCCAGATCAGCTGTACCAACAAGATCAGCAGTAATAGCCGTCTTGTTTTTTATTGACCTGGCATTGCATAACACTGCCCGAATAGGATAGGTAGATGAGGTAGACCGAGCAACTTGCACACTGAAAGTGGAACCCTTGGGTATGGGAACCAGACAGGGAGGACCCCTTTCCTGGGCCCATTCTGCCTCAGGGCATCTTCTAGTCACCACCACCACCCCAATCCCCCAACCCCGCTACACAACCCCACCAGGCCCAGTCCCCTTACCACTTCTTTCTCCTCCTAGCTATCCCCAGTGCACCACAATGCCCATACACCTCAGCAGGCAAAGGGGGGCAGCTAAAAGGGTGGAGGTCCCTGAGCTTGTTGGGAGGGTAGTACCTGACCGTCTGTAACTTCTGCCAGCACATAACTAAAAGCTAACCAAACAGCAAGCAAATACAGAGTTAAATAAAATCTATATGCACACACACGCACACTTACACCCACTAAGTCCACAACAAAAACTCTTACTCTCAATTATATAATTAACTCAGACCCCCTCACACCCAAACTTATTAAATTAAAACAACTGTAACAAAGAAAATCAGGAATAGTATTGCAATTACTGCATGAAGTAGTCCTTTCACAGTTCAGTTTCCTGAAATATGCCAGTCTTTCCACAGTTCAGTTCTCTGAGATACACCAGGTCTCAGAAGGTGTTTTAATAGCCGGCTAAGTGGAGCTCTCACCTCCCCTAGCCCAAGAGCATGCCAAAATGCGATACTCTCACTCTCGCAAATTTAGTTCTTAAGTAGATTTTTTAAATGTATAATAAAGAAGCTCAGCACTCTCACTGCCTTATAGAACCATCAACTCAGTCAAACTCAAACCTGCCAGAGTCCAGATCAGTTGAAATAATGTCCTTCCCAGTGCTTGAAGTAGAAAGAAGCTTTTCTTGCTCCTCCAGCAGCTTCTCCTATAGGATCCTGCTTCACACACAGATGGAACACACCCACCATCCTATGTGGCTCTCCACGTACTGTAAATGGATAATAAATTCCCCTCTCAGGCTCTTGGAAGAATGGTACAAAAGGAAGAGACAACAGATAAGTGGTACTCATGTAATAAATGAAATTTATTACAGATAGATAATACAGACTTACTACCAATACATTGCAAACACTGGCAGAATACCAATTTCCCTTACCTAGGAAATGCAGACAGTTTCTCTCTAAGAGCTACTTGTTACAAGGGGTCTTATACCCTGATAATAACTATAGCAATGGCTAAGGAAGATACATAAAATGAATATACTTGGACAAAAACAGGTGGTTTAAGTAACTGTCCTAACTAGTGTGAAAAGTCGCATAGCTTGCACTGATAACAGCACAATGGGGCAACTCTTCCCCAAGGTTATTTGCAATAGTGCACAAATACTAAAGGTGACAGTTGCCTTACATATAAGAATACAGTAAAAATAGAGCAAAAAACATTTTTTTATAGCCGAACATCAGTGAAGCTTAACAGAACACAGATCCTGACACTTATGCTTATACGATAAGTGTCCTCGCCCTAGGGTTAGTACATGTACCTACATATAAGTTGCTGTCCATAAGGTGGGGGCAGTAGGAGCAGTGCTGGACCATGGATAACAATCCCCCCTTGTTGCCTTCAAAAGAAAAGGCAACAACCACAGGAAAGTAGTGGGATGTAGCTACATAAGCCATCGTTTACAAGCCTGAGGCATGAGCCTTGTAAAGGAATTCAAGTTGTTCATAATGTTGTTTTAGAGTACATCGCAGAAAGCAAAGGGTTAGTATCAGAAAAACATTCAAAAATGCTTGGATAATAACAAAAGATTTAAAAGTTAATTCTAACCAAGTATTGGAAAGAGCAGTGCTTAAATCACCATCATAAATATGAGTATTAAGAACATCACCGGCTGTAGAAATATTATTGCTTATATAGTTAAGATGTGAATCCTTTCTAGTTAAAAGGGATTTTAAAGAAAGTGTCAAAAGGTCCATGTGTACACTGAAGATTGGGAAATATTGAGACAAGGCAAGCAAGTATTGTGGATCAAGTATCAGTAATATCTGGTTCACGGATGGGAACAGGAGTAATAACTGTATGACCAATGACAGTTTTCTGCTGTGGAGTAAAACTGAAGTTAGAAAAATTAATAGCACAAGTTTTGGCACCATAAGCAAATGAATCATGATTTGTCACTACACAGTACTGCTCATCGGAATTGTAGGTAACTCTTATAGTCGGCACTTTCCATTGTTGTAGACGTATAGGACAAGTAAAGGATTGGCTGGTGAGCCGTATCATGAAGCAATGTACCTCCTCCATGTAGCTTCAGGACGTAGCTGTTTCAGCATCTGGTGCTTAAGATGCAGCTTGCAAAGACTGTTCAGTCAGGGTGGATGGCAGATTATTACCCAAGGAAAATGACCAATCCAAGTGTTTTGGTGAATAACCGCATACTGGTTTAACAATGTCAAACACATCACAGCGGCATAGGTAATAATATCTCTTCTTGGCACAGCAGTTGGTATGTGGTGCGACCCAAGCTAGCAGAACAGAATGTGAAACAAGCAAAGAAGGCAAGTCAGTTCTTTCTCAGTAAATGTTCTCAGCAAGATGTACAATGGAATTAATGACAGCCAGTTTGTCAAAGATAGAAGTTTGTGGATCAAGGTGAGGTAGTGACACAGTGAAAGTAATAAACAGGTTGTCAAGAACTGTACAGCGTTTGGTGAAACAGCAAGGTGTTTGGTTTGGGGAATGTGAAATGTACCCAAGATTTCTAGCAGTAGACATAGAAATATTGACAGAATTTGACATACACAATGTAATACATGCAGTAGATTTGAAGGGAGGACAATACCATTTAGACATTCTCCTGTCATGAATAATATCTGGAATACATCCTGTTTCCAAATCCCTGAAGAGATTGTTAATAGTGGCAATTAAATAAGAACCATAAGTGGAGTATAGGAGTTCACGGGCAGTATATTGCTTGTCTGTCTCCTTGTTATTTTGAAAAATCAATTCATTAATTTTGTTTCTCCTGTCATTGAACCCTTTTGCAGTTTCTTGCAGGTTATAGACTGTAAACCATTCTTCCTTACTTAAACCATCTACACTATGTAACAGTGGTGGTAACACATCATTTTTAACAGCTTGTTGAAATTTAAGTGTTTGTGCTTTAATAGCAGCTATATCTGCTCTATTCCAGATTGACATCCCTGAACCAAAAAGGCCACAGACGGTGCCTGCTGCACCGGTAACATCTGCTGTATCGTGCCTAGTGCATGGTTTACTCTTAGTATTAGGTGCAGGTCTAAAATCTAAGTGTTCAGTGGCATGAGGTCCACTAATTGGATCATTTGTGTGAGTTTGGTAAGCAGCTACAGTATCGAGAAGCATCATACTGAAAAATTTGGAAGTGTTGGTTGTGTGACAGAAACCAAGCTCAGCCATATTCTAATGTGTAAGATTAAAAATAACTGGACATGCATAAACTGTACATTGTTAATCGATGCTCATGAAGGGAAGTGGCAGTCAGACTACTAGGAGGACCAGGCTCCTGAGGAGGACCTTCAGTCAGTTTTTCTTCAGTGGGTGGGACTACAGAAAGGAACATAGCTTCAGTAGCCATATAGTTGTGAAGACAAAAAGCTTGTAACTCTTCAGAGGTGAGGTGGTCACAAAAGGTAGGGTCTACCAAAACAGTTAAGTTGTAGAGACCAGTGTGTCTAGAGCTGGCTTGTCGAATGGAGAGTGTACCATTTGGTGCAATCCCTGTGTTGGGCCATCCGTGAAAAGTTCCTTTACATAAATGTGCTACCGGAAGTGTGTAACCATTATAATCAGTTTCCCATTGTATCTGCAATGTAGATTTATCTCAGGCTACCACCATGGCATTAAGATAGGCATCTGAGCCTTCCTTAACAGTAATCAATTTGTTTGGGACATCTGTATGGACTCCCTGGGGGCTGGACATGGGTACATCTCTAGCTGTGTGTTCAATATTCTCTGGTCAATCATAAGAAGTTTGTCTTGAAAGTAAGTCAAAGAAAGTAGTCCCATCCCAGGATAAGGAGGTGCAATATAGCCATCTTGCCATTATATCTGAAAGAAACAGAAAGTGAGGGGTACTATTCTGTCCCAATAGGGTTGAGAAAAGTAATTAGTCACCTTTGTACAACTTGAGCTGATTAAGTTGGAACCACTTGTGAGTGGTCTGTTTCTGATACTGAACTCTCACCTGATAAACAGCAGGGCTGAGTTTGTTGACAATGGGGAATGAGCCTTCCTATTTGCTGGTAAATGAGTGAGCCAGTGGTCTGTAATGGAGAATCATAACTTGATCTACAACTTGCCAGTCGACCTCTTTGACATGCTTATCAAAATGGGCTTTTGCTTGTTGCTGGGCTTTATCCATATGATTTGCAGTGAACAAATGTGTTTTCATGATGTCATCCCAAAGTTTTTCAACATATTTATCCACAGATACCCTATCTGCTGTAGGAGTGTGGAGGTCAATCAACAGGTGCTCAGGTAATCTTATGGCTCTACCAGTGATAACCTCGTATGGTGTGCACTGAGTAGTTGCTGCTGGGGTGCTCCTGATTGCCATTAGTAGTAGTGGCAAGATGGAATCCCAATCCTTAGAATTGTTATTGATGAATTTGCATAACATCTGTTTTATTCTTCCATTTGCTCTTTCTACCTGGCCTGAGGGTTGAGGATTGTATGGGATATGGAATTTCTGATCTACTCCAAGCATTTGGAGTGTCTCCTTCATCAGCTCAACTGTAAAACTGGTTCCCTGGTCTGAGTCTACCTTAAGGGTTAGGCCCCACCTGGAGAACAATTGATCCACCAGGATCTTGGCAGTTGTCTTTGCCATGTTATTCCGAGTTGGGAACATCTCAACCCACTTGGAAAACAAATCTGTGACAACAAGTTCATACTTGTTCTTGCTGGAGTTAGTCAGTGGGCCAATTAAATGAATTTGTATCACATTCCATGGTCCAGATTGCCTTTGTGGCAGTAATGTGGCATTTCTTTTCACTGAAATGGGATTGTTCTGGGCACACACTATGTAATTGTCTACTTAGTGCTCCACGTCCTTGATCATGCCAGGCCACCAGACGATGGTTTTGAGTGTCTGGATGATGTTATCAGCCCCCTGGTGTCCACCAATGGGAGTATCATGAACCACATGGATGAATTCGGTTAGTAAGGATTGGGTACAACTTACAATTTGTGACCTGTGTCATTCTTCCTATACCAGATCAGTTTCTGATCATGGGATAGGTGTATGTTGTCAGAATGTCTTTTGTATGGACTACCAGTAGGTAGTTCCTGTTCAAGTCCTTTGTCTTGGTATTTGAACACATCTTTTAGTTCTGGTCAGATTTCTGTGCAGCAGATAGGTCCAGTGGGGGTTCTGGTTGCAGTTTCTGCCTGGTGTTAGCAACTAAGAAGATGGCTGCCACAGCTATTGGGCGAGTCATCGACCATGTCCCCCCCCCCCCGAGCACCTGCTTTGGAAAGTGAATTCACTCGGTCACTGAATTCATGGTAAAGGTCAGTTTTGCAGTGAGCCTTTACCTTGTGAATGTACAGTTTATGAGTAAACTGTTGTGTCAGTGTGTGTGTGTATACACAAACAGATCCCTGTAGTTGACAGGTGTACCATCAGAGGATGTAAAATTATTCTTCTCCCAGAATGGTAGAAACTCGGTAAGGGAGGAGCAGACCCAGTTGGAGTCTGCAAAGATGATAGCATCCTTAGCACCATGGGGCATAACCTCTAGAGTACAGGCCACAGCTGCCAATTCTGCACACTGTGAGGAAACGACGGTAAATTTCCTAGCAATGAGCATGAAGTCACCATCTGGATAGACCATGAACACACCAAATCCTGCTACCTGTTTCCACTCCACATAGGAGGTGGAGCCGTCTGTGAAGATGCAATACATGTTGGGATCCTCTAAGGTGTCTGGTGTAGCTGGTAGGAATGGTCCTGGCTCAGGTATGTCAGGAGGCTGGAGTGCACAGTCATGGGGATTACCTGTGTAGAATAGGCCATGAGCTAGGATGGATGGCATTTTTGGAGGTAGTTCTTTAATGTCCCTGTCCTGCAAAAGCAAAGACCAGTGAGTAAGTCTAGTATTGGAGACTGAACCATCTTTTACTTTGTCTTAAAGTAAGAAGTTGGTTGGTGTGTGGCAGGTATGCAAGACAATAGGTGCATACTCAATGATGTACATGAAATGCTTTAAAGCCCAATAAATGGCTAAGATTGTTCTTTCACAGAGACAAAACTTTTACTCTACTGGGGATAGCATTTAAGAAGCATAAGGGATGGGTCTAAAGTATCCATTGTATTTTTGTGCCAGCACTGCAGACATGGCCACATCAGATGTAGCAATTTCAAGATGGAACGGGCAATTTGGGTTAGGATTGATCAGTGCTGGAGCTGAGGCTAAGGCCTGCTTGAGCTGTGCTACAGCCTCAGTATGAGAAGGGCTCCATGACCATGGGACATCCTTCTTCAGAAGTTCATACAAGGGAGCAGCCTTCAAGGCAAAGTCAGGAATGAATCCCTGGAATAGTTTACCATTCCTAGGAAGCGTCTGAGTGTTGTCACGCTATTAGGAAGTGGCAGATCTTGCAAGCCCTGGATCTTTTTGATAGCTGGGCTTCTGCCTTGGTCTGTAATATGTAGGCCAATAAAGATGACCTCTTTCTCACATAGTTGTGCCTTGGAGGGATTGCACTTGAGGTCTGCTCTCGAGGAGAAACAGAAGTTCATCTAGAAGGGCCAAATTATCTTCTTTCATGGTGGCTGCCAGAAGCAAGTCAACCATGTACTGTAGGAGATGCTGGGGTGTAGAGAACCTCTGCAGAGTGTCCATCATGTGGAGATGGAAGAGGGAGGGGCTATTGTGAAACCCTTGGGGGAGGCACGTCCAGGTGTATTGACGTCCAACGGTGAAAGCAAATTTGTATTGGCTTTCCTGTGCTAATGAGAGTGACCAAAACCCATTAGAAATGTCAAGAGCTGGGAATCACTTTTTGTCAGGTGTCAACAGCTTGAGGACATCAGTTGCTGATGCTGCTGTTGGTGCGCAGCTAGAAGTAACCTGACTGTGTTTTCTGTAGTCAGTTTTAAGTCTCCAGGCCCCATAAGGTTTCTTAATGGGCCAAATAGGTGAATTGACAGTAGAGACACAGGTCCTAATCACTCCTTGTTGAAGCAGTGATGGGATGGTTTCCCTTAGGGATGGCAGAGCTTCACCAGGAAATAAATACCGCTTCTGCCTCACAGGGTCAGGCCCTGTGATTTCAATGGTAGTGTGCATTCTACCACAGTCATGTTTATTGGTGGCAAACACATCAATGCATTTTTGCATCAAGGGTGCAAGCTCAGAAAACAAGTCATGGCTTCTGAACAAGGCCATGATGTCATACTCTTTGTTGTTATGGGTGATAGCTGCCACCATGTGTGAGTCTGGGATGGTAATAGCATGACATTGTCCTTTGATCTGGATAAGTACCCTGTTGGCTAGACCCACTACACAGCTGCGTAATGCTAAGAAGTCAATTCCCAGAATGCTGGGGTGATGACACAGAACCATGAGGTCAAAAGCGAAATGAGTCCTGAGGAGGCCTACCAGCATAGGTAAAGAAATAGATCAGTAGGTGTTTAGCTGGGTACCATCTACACCCTGTGCACTGGTCTTCCAGCCAGTAGACCAGTCAGATGAGACTGGGTCCTCATGGAGGACTGACATGGCTGCTTCATTGTCCAGAAGCATGGTAAATTGGTGGCCCTCGACTGTGGCCTTTACACAAGGCCATCCGTTTGTATCAACAATCAGGTTACTCACAATCCGGACCAGGGCCTGTAACAGTCAATCCAATTCTCCAGAATCGGCATCGTCTTCCTGTTCTTGAAATTGAAAGCCTGCAGGATCTTTTAAGGCCTCCTGTATGTCTTGCACTGGGTACAAGTGTACTTGTGACGTCATAGGTGCATCGACGGCCTGCACTGATGGTTTTGCCTTGGATGTCGCATCCGCCTGGCCAGCAACCGAGGCAAACTCCCCTCGGCTGCTCGATGACTCGACAGTGAGGCTAGTGCAGCTATAGTTCTTTTAGCTGTGGTTCCCCTTTCTACATGAATTTCCTCCAAAAGCTTGTGAATGGTTTCGTTATCTTCTCTGATTTGTCGGTAGCTAGGACCATTTCAGTATGTATTCTGGCTATTCTGTTGGGCGTTTGGATTTTTCAAACTGACTTTGTCATCCCTATTCCTGTTGTTCCCCTTGTATGACTGTTTGTCATCAGAAGGGGTAAAAGTTTTCTGGTTATTTCCCTCCACCACATAGTGGGAGGGGCATCTGAGGTAGGCTGAACTGCAGCTACCTTGTTGAATTTGCCAGAAGAAATGGTATGGAGATAGACCTGATAGGCCCATTCCATCTCAGTGAGGATAGCAGTAAACTTGGTGTCTGGGAAAACATTGAGCTCAACTTTTTCCCACAAGGCCGGATACATGTTCTGGATGTACAAATCCTTGCACTCAATCTGGCCCATATCGAAGTCCTCATCTGTGAGGGCCTTTCCAGCTCTGTATGCAAGCCACAGCCATTGATGGTAAGCGGCTGGGCTTTCCTTTGTGCCTTGCTCGACTTTGTAGGCCAAGTGTGTTCCCATAATTCCTGGGGAATTTGCACAGATGAATGCAGCAGCAATCTCATTAAAGGTCGAATTACCATCGTTTTACACTGTATATGATGGCTTGGGCCAGAGGGTTGGTTTGATTGTCTGTTGCAAGACTTGAACCTGGTACTGGGGTTGGAGACAGAGCCTCTCACAAAGGGAGTGCACTTTCTCCAAGTGGCAACTGAGATTGTCAGTTGGGTCCATCTGGCCGATACTCTGTGCAATTTGCTGGACAGAATGATTGACTTGCAGTGGGATGGAAGTATGCGTAGTTGCACCCAGCTCAGTCCATTGCATGGCCCCTCAGAGTGCAGCCTCTGCTGCCACATCAGCGGTGGCTCTGTATGTGTAATCCTGATTGATTGACTCTTTAAGCATTTAGTCAATTTGATCCCGGATGGCCTTCTTTTTGATCCCAGGAAAGTGAGCCTACTGATCGCATCACTGATCATGCTGCAAATCTCCAACTCATCATTCCTAGTGATGGGAGCGAGAGGAGGTGCATTACAGATTACAGGCCCTCTCCTTGTGTCATGGGGGCCGCAATCTTGGCATTGTACGTGGCATCTGCCATGTTTGCATAAACATGGTGATGCAGTGTGCATGCTGACGTCAGCGCCATCTTGTGAATGGCAAACGGAAGTTGCTCCATTATGGGGGTTGGACTTACATGTGACATGGCATGCCTCATCATCAAAATCAGAGTCGTCATTGCTGGATGACACAATCTTAATGGGTGTATACTGAAACCCGTTCATGGCATTAACATGGCTGGCAAGATCCTCCCTTTGATGGTGCAACTTCACCATCTTTTGTCTACACTTTTAGTGATAGACTTTTGCAGTGCCCTGCTCAATACTTCTCTCAACCTCTCTCTGTAGCATTCTATATGTGGCACTCAATTCAACGTTTTCCCTAAGCTCTTTATCCAACTCATAACTCCCATGCTTGTAATCCTATTTCAGCTCTGCATTCTCATCTCTCAAACTCTCATTCATATCACTCAAAATATCACTCAAATGCACTAACTGTTTCTTATCACATTTCAACCTTTGGCAACCATCTCTTAACAAACATAAGTCTCACTCAGTGTCTTGAGCAGTACAGTGCAGCAGCCTGGAATTAGCATCACAGAGTGACTGTGTCTCCTCCACTAGTTTCCTTTCCTTTTTTTTGTAACTCCAATGCCAGCTAGCCCATCTCTTTTTTTAGAGATGCATTTTGCAGTTCAAGAGAGGCACACCTCGCTGTGAGACTCTCAACAACAGTATGTAGAGCTGCAACCAAAAGACCTTTGAGGCTGTATTTCTTGGTTGTTTGTTTGGACTCTAAATAATGGTCAGATATTAGCAGCAATGTTTTTTCTGCAGATTTTACATCCAGCGCGAAATCTGTCCATCCACCATGGGACGTGAGGTAGTTTGAGATATCGAGTCTCAGTTCTGTGCACAGATCAGGCATAACAAATAAGTGGTAGACAAACAAATACGCAGTTTGGAAACTTGGTGAAATACCCTGGCGCCATCACCTACCGCTTTCCGGTCCACCGCGGCTGATTGGTTGTGCCAGCGGGGGTATGCGGTCACTCGCAAAGGGAGTGTAAAGGGTCTGATGTGGGTCTGTGATGCCTGAGATCAGGATGGTGTGGGTCTGCCACAACCACTACCACTGTAAGCATAAGTAGGTCCAAGTAGGCAAAAACCATACTACACTACTCAACATTCAAAATAAATTGAATGTGAATCTTCCCTTGTACATTCCACATACACGTGGTCACCAAATGTAAATAGGTAATAAATTCCCCTGCCAGGTTCATGGTGGAATGGCACAAAAGGAAGAGACAACAGATAGGGTTACCACCTTTTAAGAAGCCCAAAGTGGGACATTTCTTACTGAAACTGGATTTTTCGCAGGACAGTATGTCATCTCGACCAATGCAACAGACATATTTCCTCTAAATAATCAGAATTAAGAGTAAGTGTTGTTTTTAGTTGTTTCTTGTTTTTTTTTTATTATTTTAAGGTATTTTAGTTAAGGTATTATAGTTTTTTGCAACATTTAGAGGAAAATCAGAAACTATTTTTTCTACTATAATGTCAGGACATTTAGTATTTTTCATGTTTTTCTGCAGGACACAGCTGCCCAAATCAGGACTGTCCTGCGAAAATAGGGACAGGTGGTAACCCTAACAACAGTTAAGTGGTACTTATGTAATAAATGAAACTTATTACAGATAGATAATACAGGCTTACTACCAATACAGTGTAAACACTGGGAGAATACCAGTTTTCCTTACCTAGGCAATGCAGACAGTTTCTCATTAAGAGCTACATGTTACAAGGGGTCTTGTACCCTGATAACAACTAGCAATGGATAAGGAAGCTACATAAAATGAATATAATTGGACAAAAACAGGTGGTCTGAGTAACTGTCCTAACTAGTGTGAAAAGTTGCATTGCTTGCATAGATAACAGCACAATGGGGCTACTCTTCCCCAAGGTCAGTTGCAGTAGTGAGCAAATACTAAAGGTGGCACTGTTGCCTTACATATAAGAATACAGTAAAAATAGAGCAAAAAGCATTTCTTACAGCTGAACATCAGTGAAGCATAACAGAACACAGCTCCTGACACTTATGCTTATACAGTAAGTGTCCTCACCCTAAGGTTAGTACATATAACCACATACAAGTTTCTGTCCATGAGGTGGGGGCACCATGAGGGGTGCTGGACCATGGATAACAGTATCTTGAAGGTTAGTATCATAATTTGGAAATGCACAAGTTGATCATGCACAGCTACAGCCCAGTGCTCCCACAAATGAAATCCAAGAAAGTACACAAGGTTTCACATACTGGAATCAAGTAAGTGGTTAAATAAATACTTCAAACTCCAAAAGCATATCACAAAAAGGTGAATATGTAATAATAAATAACCACATGTAGGCCCAAGAAAAGGAGGACACAGAGGGCCAGATTCACAAAAGCCCAAGAATGCTGCAAGCCCTGGGTGCACTGAACATACAGCGCACGGGGCGTGTGACATTGACCTGGCTCGAGTGGGATTCTTGATCCCGTGTGCTGACTGTCACAAGTTAGACCAGCTTTTTCTGGTATAGCTTGTGGCAATCTCAGGTACCCATTTTACTGGACTCATGCCAACTATTTGGTGCAAGCTGCCATCAATCGGGAAAACTGCCATAAATGTGCCTGGTCTTCTTGAATTGGGCACAGCCTGTGGCAAAGTTTTTGGCACAGCTTTGCCAGCCAAAGGGTTTGACACAGGGCTTGATGCAAGTCCTGCGTTGCCCTTTGTGAATCCAGGCAAGAGTGTTTAACCCTATGCCCTTCTTTTCTTGGGTCTACCTGTGGTTATTAATTATTGAAGAAGTCATCAATATTCATGTACAATTTCACATGATTTACAGTACATTGATGAATGTTCATGAGCTGTTTGTATGAATGATTCATGAAAAAAATCATGATTTGTTTGTATTCATTTTGACTGTGTGTCAGTAGACATTGTCAGCATGGCAGACATTAAGTATGCCTATGAAAACATTCCAGGATACAACAGCCTTCATTTGGCCAAAACTCTTGGGACAGAGGAGTCCTTCCAATAGCAGAGGAATAACTGAAATAATAAAAGATAAATGTTCAACTCCTGGAATAGCGTAATTGTTTTCATTTTATTACTTCCACCACCATACCAATGTTTTGTGGCATTCTCCACTTCCTCAGGAACGGTGGTAATTCAAAAAATTTGACTTATCAGTAACTGGAAAGGCCATTTCCAGCTTGTTCTTAAACAGTTACACAGCTTACTAGACCTCCCTGGTAAAGCTCAGCAGCTCAGACATAACTCCCACCTAACAGCAGTCAGTCAGCATGTCCCAGGGAGCATCTGCATGCTACTGATAAGCACAAAAAGGTGGCAGTTAAGTCTGAGGTGCTGTGATTTACCAGGGTGGTCTTGTATTCTGGACAGTCTATGATGATGAATAGTTTCCAAAGGCCCCCCCCCCTCTATAGCCCCATTATTGCAAGGAGAAGCAGTGGTATGGGGCACCATACAGTATAGGTGAAAGAATATGAGACAGCAGCAAAAGTGATAATGGTCAGTAGCTGCAGCAACAATGATACCAGAGGACCCAGCCTATTATAGCAAGTAGTGACAGGTCAGCGTGGCACTTCCGGGTGGAGATTTTGCAACGTTTTCCTTTGCTGAACTTCAGCCTTTCAGATCTCATATAGTGACCCAACGTAATCAAATTTGGGGGTAATGCACTTCGCAAAATGATGTAATGTGCTTCACCAGTGAAGTCAGCTTTACTTCATAAAGGGTGACTAGCTGGACAGGTCACATGGTGTGTAATACGCTATTTACATGGTTACATTGCTGTGGGAAGTACAGGGATTTAACCATATAGAAAGGCTGCCAGCCAGTCACAGCAGCTGGCTGTTTGCCTGTGGTCCCCCTCCTTGGACCAGGCAGAGATCGAGAGGGCCTCCTCTGGGGGAATATTGGGCCTGGCAATGCCCAGGAGTAGGTCCCCAGATTACCACCCTTAGGGAAGGATGGCATTGCTGAAGGGAGGACAGAGGGGAGGCTTTTTAAGATGTCTTCTGGCACATCACCCCCTTTCTCTTCCTTCCAGTGGATCCAGGTGGACAGATCTCTTCCCAACAATCACTACAGGTAAGGGCCTAGCTGGCCTTTTGATCAGGAGGAGAGGTGGCGGCTCTCGGCACTCCCGCAAGTGGAGCTTGCCCTCCTGGAATTTTTTTTGACTGTATTCTGTCTTTTTCCTGTTAGTGGCTACCTGTGGCAGCCTAGCTCATCAGAGCTCCGCTTTCGGGTGGGGCTGTTCTGGCTCCCAGCTGGGAGAGGTGCCTGGGTTTTTCAGTCCTCCCCTCATGTCCCGGTCCCTCTTCCTCAACCCATTGGTCTCCCTGGTGCCTCTGCCCCTCTGTGGGGCTAGCAGTGGTTGCCACATCCCTATGAGTAGGGCTCCCTGCCTCCCATGCTCCTCGGTTGTCTTCCATTAACCTGGCTTCCTGGTAGTGGAGACAACCGTATGTGGGCAGACTTCTTGGGTGATGAGACTGGTCTTGTGGATTCTGGGTGGGTGATCCTCTGTCTGTGCTGCAGCAGTCCTCTGTGGCTTTGAGGGAGGTCCTGGCAGCTATACAGTTGCTCTTGGGACACCACCATTGGCGGTTTGGGGGCTAAAACTGTTGCTCACTATGTAGGGGAGAGCAGCACATTTTTCTATGCACTTCCCCCACATTCCTTTGCTTTCTCATGAGACTCGCATGCTCTCAGAGGATTCAGGATTCCTGTCAGCCATCTTGGGAATGGCAGATGGCTGACAGACCCACATCCATCTCCAGCATTGCAACACAGTGCCGCTAGCCTTTCCCGTGGCTGCAGAGGTGCCATTTGCTGTTGGGAGCCCATGATCAGTGTGGGTGGCTTTGTTGGGTATGGTGCCCCCCTTCCTTCTCTTCCCACCTGAGGGGTCATCCTTCCAGATATGGCTCTGTTGCCTGGGAGGGTCAGGCTGGTGCCTGTGCCCTGAAATGTCCCTGGAACACCTCTACATACAAAAACAAAACAAAAAAAAATAAATAAAAATAAAAAATAAAATCTCCCCTTTTCTCTGTCATAGCTGTCATCTAGCATCAGAACTCCTGACCTAGGGGTTCCTCCCTTCTCTCATGTACTGGCAGCACAACCTAGAGGTGGCAGTATTGAACTGCATGAGCAGGATACATCCAGCGGACAGAACTGGGTTTGATTCCCTCATTCTTCACTTGCATCTACATGACTGTGAGCACCTCACCCTTGGCCCAGTGGGCCTGTCTGTCTACCTAGAATTTAAAAAAATAAAACTATAAGTCAGGAAGCTACTCTATGGCTATTCTCTCCTCCCAGGCCAGGCTTCAGAGGGCCTGCAGCTGTGTCTCCTTCCTCTCCACTCCCCCCCGTGCATCCTTGGGGTGGCCCTGCCTTTCAGTCTGGCCTGTCACTTCCCATCCTGGGCTCCTTGGGCACCACCCCCCCCAAAAAAAAAACAAGTTATTCAGCTTTATGCAGTGTGTGGCATTTACAGTATGTTATTAATGTGGTGTGGGGTTTAGGGGTGGAATTGGTTGTCATTTCAGTACCATGGCTTCTCGTCAGAAGATGCCTGTGGCTAAGAGGCAGGCAGTTATCAAGGAACAGGTGCAGTAGCTATATAAGAAGAAAGGGGCGGCTTGGCTGGAAGCATGCTTGGATGGACTGGAAGGCCCATCATTATCGAGAGACCCAACTTCGCAGAAGAGGACTGCGACTGGAGAGGGTGCAGCAAAGAAGGATACCATGCCTCCTGAGAAGATTCCTAGAGTGGCAGGTAAGGAAAGACCAGGGCCTCAGATAAGGGCCAATCGGTCTGGGGGGTGTTGGAGGACATTTGCAGGGAAAGCTCCGATAGCGAAGGGGAGGCCAGTGACTGGGAGGGCAGTCCCCTCGAGTAGCTGAGGCCCCAGTGGGGCCTCAGTTGATGATGGAATTGGGAGGGCCATTGAGACACTGGGACTTGTGCGACAGTCTGATAAAGCTGGTGGATGCGATAGCCGCACTGGTGGCTAAGGTGAATTCCCCACCACTGGTGGCCCCAGTGCCCACCGTTGAGCCCTCGAGGCCATCAGCCAGCCCCTTCGTGGGTCTAGACCTGCCAGTTGGGATGCACCTCTCCCTGAAAAAGTCAGGCAACAGATTCAGTGCCGGGAGTACATTGACATGTTCACCCTGTTGAATCAAGAAGTGGAGCAGGAGGAAGGTAAGAAGGATAAGAGAGATAACATTAAGGTCCCCCGTATGTTTGATAATTGCATTGCGGCATTCCTGGTTTTCACCACGGTGGTTCTTCAAGGGGATCTGTCTCATGGGTTTGAGCTGTTCAATTACATGCATCGGATTACTATGATTCACCATCGGAAAGGGGAGTTGGCTTGGCTGGAATACGACAAGGAATTTTGGCGTCGGCAGCAGGTGGACTCCTACTGGGGGTGGGGGTCGCCTTGACATGCCCCTGCTAGTGGATGTCATGCAGGGAGGCGGGGTGTTTCATATGGACAGTGGTCTAGCCCTGCTGGTGTCCCTTTCTCAGTGGGCTGAGGGTGGGCATGGGCAGCTGTGTTATGCATTCAATCAAGGGAGTTGTTCTAGGGCACCATGCCGCTTTTGCCATTCATGCATGGCATGTGGCTGGCTGCACCCATTTGTGCAGTGTTCTGGCTCCCGGACCCTCCCTTGGAGGATTCTGGGCAGGAAGGGACAGGACCCCCAAGCCCCAGGGAGACAAGTCTGCCCACCCAGCCTTGGCTAGACCAGTACCCAGATAGACCAGCCGCCACACTGCTTGAAGAGGGCTTCAGACTCTGCTACTCTGGTCCCCATTGGGGTTATTTGGCCAAAACCTGAAGTCCGCATGTGACCGCCCTCAGGTGATCTGGGAGAAACTGGAAAAAGAAAGGCAGCTGGGGGGGTCAGCGTCCAGTTTCTTTCCCCCTCCTTGGCCCAATTTGAGAGTGTCTCCCATAGGTCTGGTACCTAAGAAAGTACCAAGATCTCATGATCAGTTACCTTTCTTATCCAGACAGGGATTCCATGAACTCAGACATTGATTCCATCTATACATTGGTGCATTATGCTTCCTTTGATGGTGCCATTGATGTGGTCAAGACTGCAGGTCTGGAGGCCCTTTTGGCTAAGGCAGATATCGAATTGGCTTTTAGGCTGCTGCCGGTGCACCCTGATGACAGAGTTCTGTTAGGCATGAAATTTGAGGGGGATTATTATGTTGACAACTGCATGCCAATGGGGTGCGCGGTGGCTTGCATGGTATTCAAGCAATTCAGTACCTTTTTGCATTGGGTGACCATGCGCAGAGCTGGGAATGAGGCGGTTGTGCATTACCTTGGTGATTTCTTTTTCATGGGACCAGCTGGGACTAGACAGTGTGAGACAACCCTAGAGGTTTTTGTTTGCACCTGCAGATATTTTGGGGTTCCCTTGGCCCCAGGGAAGGTCGAGCAGCCACCACAGTCATCATGTTTCTCAGCACAGAGATTGATACAGAGCTTCAGCAGTGCCCTTGTATAAACTGAAGTCCCTCAAGGGGTTGCTTCGGACTTTTGAGGTGGCCAAGAAGGTTACGCTGCAGGACTTACAGCAGCTGGTGGGGCATCTTAACTTTGCATATAGGGTTATTCCTGTGGGGAGGTCCTTCATGCAGCACTTGGTGAACCAAGGCCAAGGATGCAGAAAACAAAATCATTGGATTTGGGTGATGGCGGAATTCCGGGAGGACATCCAAGTTTGGAGAACCTTCCTGGGTCACTTCAATGGTGTAGCCCTGTGGTAGGAGCCAGTGGATGAGGTGTCTTTCTGGTGGTGGTGGCTCTGTGCATTCAGGGCCCTAGGTTAAGGGACAAGAAAATCCATTTTCAATCAGATAACATGGGGTGGTGTACACCATTAATAGACAGCTGGGTCCAAAAGGACCTATGGGGGATCTCATGCGGGTTTCTGTGTTAAAATGCTTACTATTCAACATTCAGTTCCAGGCCGTGCATGTTCCCGGGGTGGATAACGGCATTGTGGATGCTTTATCTCATTCACAGTTGCAAAGGTTTCGGAAGCTGGTCCCAATGGCAGAGATTCAGCCACAAAAGGTTCTGTCCTTCCTCTGGGAGGTGGTCATCACAAAGCTTGGCAATGGATAGATAAATCCATTACACCTGGGACAAAGGTGGCTTACTGCAAAGGAGTATAACACTATCTGCAGGTACAAGAGGTGGCTGGTTGACCGGATGCCTGGCCTATTCCAGTGGATCAGCTCTGTGGCTATATTGTGAAGGCTAAGGAACAGGGTTCGTCTCCGGGTTCAGTGGGGTGACATCTGGCAGGGCTCTCATGGCTGGCCAGGGTCATGGACGTGGCTGACAACACTAGGGCCTTTAAGGTGCGTAAAGTACTGGAAGGGTGGAGAAGGTCACTGGGGACCAGGTCTGATGACTGGCACACCATCACCCCAGCGATCATGGTTCAGATTTAGGAGGCGCTGCCATTAGCATGTTGGAAAGCCTATGAAGCTACACAGTTTGAAACCATGTTTTTGGTGGCATATTGTGGGGCCTTCAGAGTACTGGGAATTGACGCAGCCAGTGCAGGCTCGAGGATCGCCAGGTTTTCTGGCAGGGAATGTGATAGCAGTGTCAGATGGGGTCTTTTTCCATCTTTGGAGGTCCAAGATGGAGCAGACTGGTTCTGGCCACTGGTTCAGGTTGTTGTCTCCCCCTAGAGTGTTGTGGCCGGTGAAAGATAAGGTTCGGGCATACATTTGAGCTTGCCTAGCATAGGGGAGGCTTTCTTCTGTCATGAGGATGGCAGGCCTGTGTCTGATTATCAATTCCGATATGATCTGAGGAGAGCAGTGCAGAACATTGGTCTGGAGTCACAGAACTTTAGTACTCATTCCTTTTGGATTAGAGCAGCAACTAATGTTCAGGGCCAAGGGTTATCAGATCAAGAAATCCAAGCGCTGGGGTGCTGGAGGTCCCGGGCATTCTTGTGTTACATTAAGCCTCACTTGCAATAATCTCCCTTTTCTCTTTGTTGCAGGTCCCATGGAAGGTCCCAGGGTCATATGGGTGTGTGGGCATTCCTTCGTCTATTGGGCAGTAAACAGAGGGCCCGGCCAACCAGGGAGGGAAAAAAATCTAGGCATTTCACGGAAAACAGTGCAGATGATTTGGCTTGGCAAGGAATGGTTGTGCTGGGAGGAGGGTTGCCCCCATTGTTGTGAGAAGAGGTTGTCTGGTGGGGCATCCCCGACATCCTGCTGATTCACATGGGAGGAGAAGACTTGGGTCTTCGCAATACTGCGAACCTCCTGATGGTGATGAGGGAAGATCTGCGTACCATTAGAGCCTGGTGGCGCTGGCACATTGGTTGGATTTCCGCCTGTGATGCCAATGACCCAGGTTTGGGAATGGACTTGGGTTGCTAGAGGGCCGGCCGGGGGAGAAGGAAATGAGCATCCGATGATGGCTCGCCTTCTCAGGGGGAAGGGGGGATACACGGCTTGGTGCCTGCTGACCCCTGGTGGAGGCTGGGAGTACAGCAGGACGTTGGCCCCAACACACTGGTGAAGTGATGGATGTTTGCATATGCCTTGACATCAGTGGCATGTCGCTCCTCAGGAGCTCCATATGCTGTCCCAGCAGCACCCCAAGATCATTGGTTGGCCACCAGGGCCCTTCTCCTATCAAGGTAAGAGACCCTGGCCGGCTGCGATGTGGGATAGCAGGGGTCGGGAGTAGCCACAGTGGGGCAGTTCATGTGGGGACCTGAAAGGAGAGACTAGACAGACACAGAGAAGGAGTCAAAAAAAAAAAAAGGAGCCTGGTGGCCTCATATGGTTCTCATCTGGTCCCACGTTCTGCAAAGATCACGCTGGAAGCATGCCAGGCAGTTGGATGCTCTTAATCGAGCATGCATTACAGTTAACAGGGGAATCAGAGCTGTCATGGATTCCATGGGGGGAGTGGTTTTGAGATACAGGGACATTTATGCCTCCTGTCAGCCCATTTCAGTTGGAGAGGATGGGCAAGTTCAGGCAGGGGACCTGGATAGGATGATTGTAGCAATGAAGCAAGTCTTGGAGGATCATCTTGAGCGATAGGCTTGGGGGATCGGACAGGGTCTGGCCTGTGGTGGCTTGGGAAAGAGTGCAGGCGCGAGGTATCAAGGGAACTTGGGGGACGAGGCCAATTCTCATGAAAGGACTCTTTGTCCCCTATCAGTATGAGGACTGGGGACCACCAGATTTTGACACAGTGGGGGTCACGGTTCTGCCTCATCAGGTTTCCACAAGGATGACAGGTGGCACAGGATGGGGGGGCACCCACCAGTGCCTTGGCCATACAACCTTTTCCCAGGGATCAGGGGCACGTCCTCCCAGCAGCACCTATGCTCAGGATGATGTGTTGTATTCCGATAAACATGGCTGCAGCCATTTCCTCCAAGATTTGGTATATCTGTTTTTCTTTGGGAAAGGGAGAAATGGGGAGGGCACCAGGCAATAACGTGTATGCTGTAGTCCTAGCCTGTTAAACGAAGTAGTACTAAAAGGCTATGCCTACATTGGGCTATGAAGAACATCAGGCACAAATAGAAACGTTGCTTGATTTACTGCAGGAATTCCTTGATAGTTTAAATTTAGAGTGTTCCTCGGTGTGATTGGAAGATAGATGAAAGTGAAATGTATTTAAAAACGAAGCATGTTATGATACCAATAATATTTGTGCAGCTATACTGTGTTTGTTCTTAATGCTCCCAGCTGTGTTTGAAAGTGACCTGGGTTTCAAAAGTCATTTAGCACAGATATATCTGCAAATTCTAACTGCACACTGAGTGCTTGTAGCTGCGATTAGTATTAAACTGAAAGGAGTAGAGTTTGGTGGGAGCTCCAAAGCTTGGTATCAGGATGATGTAGGCACATACAAAAGCCCATGGGTGTAGGCCACCATTGTTTCCACAAATTATGCCTTTTTGACATGTAAAAGCACTGACCAAGTAGCAATATATTTTGCTGGCAGAAAAGCAGGTACAGCAGCCCACAGGGTAGGCTGTCTGTCCATGTTTGTGGACCTTTTATATTTAAGAAGTCATTCTAGCCACCAGCAAATCTCAGTTGGCACCAGTAGAACTCCTTCATTTAAGTATAACTGTTACTTTTCCTGTCCTAATAATTGATTGTTGCAACTGTGTGATTTTTATGACCTTCTACCCTCCAGGACCCTATGGGATGCTACATCTCATAAGTCTAGCATGCTAAAACAATCTTCAATAAAAAAATACAGCTTACCAAAAATAAATAATCAATGAAATTCCATTTTGTATTAATAATGATATGTAGTTGAATATAGGCACTTTTTTTCTCTAGGATTTGCCTACTTCTGGTGCTTATGGCGTTGCTGAGATCATAGCGTTCCGCTTTTGACATGACAATCATTTCCATAGCAATAGATGTTTATATCATGATGACCTCCCCAAGCACTTTTCCTCCTCCCAGTGAAGAATGGTCTATTTCTCAACCATCATGTGTCATGTAATTGCACAACATGGGCCCTATGCAGGAAAAAGTCCTGCAAATGCATGATTTGCATATTCCTGGCCCACAGTGCACTGCTTAGTATTACCACATAGCGTGCATTACACATTGATGGCATGTACAATTTCTCACCACCCTGATATCCTCATGTGGAGCAGTGCAATGGGGAAGAGGTGGCCAGGCAGGAGGGGCTCTGGTGGTTACTGAGCTTCCAACTGAAAGACCAGTCCAGCCACTCTTTGGACCTCCTGCTTTGCACTTGCATAGGATTCTAGGTTGCGGCAGCTCATGGAGGAGACTGCCATATCCTCTATGGGACAGTGATGTCCTGTGCTAGGAAATGTACACTGGCATGCATTCATTGCTGGCCCATGCCCTAAATCCCATGAAGAAGGGGGTGGTTTGGCATGGGCCAGTTACATCTAACTGTTGTTATCCATTTCCATGAGAAGAGGCAGTGTGGGGGGGGAAGAGGCATTAACAGAGAGTTTCACCTAGTGTAAGTTGTGCAGCCCTCTTGCCATCCTCAGTGACATGTAGGTGGCATGAGTGCTGTATTGTGTGACCACTACCCTCTGCCTTGCCCGCATCCTGGCCATGTGCATTCCTATACACAACTGCCAGGATCAGATGCACATGAGATCAGTTGGGGAAGGCATTGTGCTTGCTGCAAGGGTCCGTTTGCCTACCCGGTTAAAATAGCAATTCCTGAACAGCGCCATCTAAATAGCACTGTCTGGACCGCATAATACCTGAATAGTGACAGGGGTAGAATAGCATATATAGCAACTACCATTACCACTATAGCTATTCAAGCATGCATTGTTGAGGGTGTGCAAGTAAAGGAAAAGTACACAGGCTGGCTGAACTCCTGTAGTGGAGAAGAGTAAGACAGCAGCAGCTTGGGCAGCACAGATAGAGAGACCAGAGATTGGTTCTCGCTCTCCCACTGCATGCAGGTACACTTTTTCCCCTGCCTGAAGTGTATCTGTTTTACATCAGCCTTGGAAGAACCCCCCCCCAACAAGTCCCTCCTTTTCCCCCCTGAGGTATGCACCCCCTTCAGAGTTGGTTATATAAAGTAGAGGGTGCGGGGGGCATAGCCCCTCACAAAACAAAAGTGATCACCCAAAGTGTATTTTTTATCAGCCATGCAAGAAAAATCCCCCCAAAGTCTCTAGTTTTTCCCCAAGGTTCGCCCCCCCCCTTGGAGTTGGTTATATAAAGTAAGGGGGTTGCATTGGGCAGAGTTACCCACATCAGGGAGTGTGGGGGGCAGAGTCCCCACAAAACAAAAGTTACTAGTGTGAGTTTTAGCAATGGTAGCAGTCATCAGCATGGCTGGATTAACCTGTATGCAAATTACGCCATGGCGTATGGCCCCGAGGTTCAGGAGGGCCCCCACTGCTAGCTTATTTACAGTTACTTTCTTTAATTCCAGCTGTACTGGGTGACCGCCGACTGGCCGAATTGCCCAAAAAGCAGCCCTCTCCTTGGAGTCAGTCAGCCACCCTGACCCACTGAGTCAGCCTGGTGAGTGATGACCCCCCTCTGCAGCTGCTCTGAGCAAGCGAGCCTCTGAGTTTCTTCGACAGTTGCTCCAGCTTCACCCATGATCCACCCTGACCCCACCACACACAACCAATCATGTCCATCAGAGGTCCTCTGGAAGTGTGGCTACTGGGGAGCTGGAATCAGTGCATGTGTGTGCATGGCATCAGCACGTGTGGTCGGGCAGTGGTGAGGAGTAGAGGAGGAGAACGAGAGAGAGCTGTGGCAGTCAGTCATCGGTGCCGGTGGTTGGTCTCATCTATCAAAGAAGAAGAGTCTCTGTCTAAAGACACAAAAGTAGAGACAGAGAGTCTGACCAGGCCACAGGGGGTCACCCAGAGTCAGATTTGACTTCAGTGTAGTGTCACGTGCTGCTGGTGTTTTCAGTGTAGCCATTAGCTAGGGTCAGTCAGTGCTGCTGCTAGTTGGGCCTTTGGTGCTGCTGTGACTGTGAGGAGTCCTCACATGCTGGGCAGCGCTGCAAGGCTGAGTCATGTCACCGCCACCTGTGTGATCTTGAGGAAACAATCAAGAGGACAGACTGGACTCATCACATTCACATCAGTCAGGCCACATCAGGTATGTTATGTTGATTAGTCGTCTGCGTGCTGCAGTGTCCAAGCCATTTGTGCTGCAAAAATAACTAGTTTTATTGCATTGGAGAAACAAACTAAGCTGTGGTTGCCTCTGGTCATGGTCTGCCTGTGAGTGTTCAGTAACCTGAGTAGACTACTGATGAGTCTTTAATAAGATTTGAGTTTGGCACTGAGTGGACCATGGGGTGCTAATAAGTCACCTGAGGGGAACTAACTTGTGGGACTTGCTCTTGCTGGCACAGTTTTGGCTTGGTTTGATTTGAGTCATATACATTACTGGGAAGTTGCAGCAGGTTGCTTTAGGAAACTAAATCTCTGAAGTGACTGCAGTCAACACCTGCAGGTCCAGCAGGGTTCTTAAGGCTCAGTCTTTTTGGCACAACTCTGTTTAGCTGCGTTGGCATCAGTGACTTGTAGTAGGGGCAAGGATGTGGCAACTCGGCATTGGCAGCAAAGCAACGTTTAAGTTGACAACAAAACTATAAATGACAATGGAGACAGAGGAGAGAAGACAGTGGGAGAACAGATAGAATTGAGGACAGATAGCTGCACAGAGGGTGATTGTGGCAGATGCATTGTGGAGGCAAGGAGCTTGAGCATGTCTCAGGCTTGGAGCTTGAAGGAGACTTGAGCAGGGAAATAATGGGAGGGAGCTGTGAGCCCCACTAACTGCTTCAATACATGCTTTGGTTTTTTGATTTTGGCAGAGAATAGGTATTCAAGGAGGCATGTGCATGGAGATCGTGGCAGCTACAATCCCAATTTTTATTAATCTATTCATGTGGAATTTGAATTTGATATCTGGGAAGGCAGGGCACATTAATTGAAGTCTAATGTCCAGGTGTGTCTCAGGAGAGGGAAGAAAAGAGGATCCATAATTAATTCATAATTATTAATAACAAAAATAGTTACAAGGTACAGTAGTGACAAGGGAAAAACAAGATGAGTTATAGGTAACTAAAAAGTGGAAATTTACAAAATGTTAATATTGTACTGATAAAATGTTTCTTTGTGCAGTAATTTGTCATTCTGAATTGTGTTGTTTATAAATCAAGGGCTTGTGACCTGTCAAGTCTTGTGGCATAACACATAGTATTATAAACCACACCCTGCTTGAGTACCCTGGTTGTTACCGCGTTTCCGGCCTGGCACTGCAGAAGAGTGAGATGTTGGCATTTAGGGGCCCCCCAGGCCACAAAATATGACTTGGAGTAGGGCCCCCATATCCATTAATCTGGCCATGGTCATCAGTGTGGTTTACAACCGCTACCATTGGTCCTGTTTTATATGTCGGCATTTTTACTTGGCACTGTTCTTGACAGTACTCTTTCCAGTCCACTGTTATTAACAGCGCTGTTGTTGTAGGCGCTGTTTGAACCTAGTGCCATCAATTTGAACTTTTGTTGCATGGCAATTGCATGTAGTACTGCTTTTGCACTTTGCGTAGCAGCATGAAGCAGCAGTGCACAAAGGCCAATATGTATTACTTCTCCGGATCTGCCCACTGGTACTGCTGAACTTTAAATGCCTGTAATTGCCTTGATATCTTATTGCAAATTTGCCATTTCATCAACTATTCCATCACTGTCGACTTTGAATTACCTTCTAACTGACTTGACATTCTCTGCAGAACTGACATGCAGCTTGATGTGCTATCTCTGTTCTAAATCTGTATTCAGTTTATTTCTGTACTGTTTGTCCTGTCTAGGACCTCCTCATAAATGAGCATTGCTCCATGGAGCTTTCTCCTGGTAACACAAATAAAATGCAAATAAAAATAATTAAAAGAATATTTCCACAGTCAGGAAATAAACATTAGGGAACAGACAAAAAAAATCATGTTTTCTTGAAAATGGCCTCAGTAATTAAAGTAAAGGAATGGTGCGGGGTGTAATGTAATGTTTTGTAGAATGAGGTGTGTTTGAGTTCAGCAAGTGCTAACTGAAATGTCATTTGCTGCTTATCAGAGTTCTTCCTTAATTACCATTGCTCAGAGCCTGCTGCATCATGTTATGTATGAGAAAAAGGAAGTGATCACATGCTGTCAACCCTGAATGCCACTTGTAAACAATTTAAGTCATATTGTGTCATAATATCATGGGGACATTCAAAACCTATGGACACTCTCAAGTAATATGTAGTTTCTTATCATCTGACATGCAGGAGCAGACAGAAGATGAAATACTCTAGCAAAATAAAAAGGGAGCCAGGAGATAGTTTAAGCACTACTAGAAAAATATTGGGTTATAAATAGTAACCCTAGCACAGAGAAACAGAAGATAAGAAGAGGGAGGATACAAAATGTAGTCAAATTGCGAGTCTTTTTCTGACTAAAACCACATTTTAACACAGAACTCTTGCAACTTTCTTCGCCATAACAGCCCCTTTATACACTCTACTTCCATTTAGTAGTATGTTTATCAAATTCTAACTTTTTTTTAAATAAAATATGCTTTATTTATTTATTGTAGTCATGAGTACATAGGTATAGAAGGCATAGAAATATTGTTACATGCATATGAATACAAAGTGCAGATGACACAAACATCTGCAACAGGGTTGATACACAAGGAGGCGTGGAAAAGATGAAAAGGGACTTGGCAAGGTTGGAGGAATGGTCAGACGTATGGCAGCTAGGATTCAATGCAAAAAAGTGCAAAATAATGCACCTGGGAAACAAGAACCCAGGGGAAGAATACACAATGGGTGGGGAGGTAGTAACAACAACAAAACAGGAAAGGGACCTGGGGTAATCATATCAGATGACCTTAAGGTTAGCAAGCAATGTGAGAAGGCAGTAGGGGGGGGTATACTGGGATGTATAGCGAGAGGCATCAGCAGCAGAAAACAGGAAGTTGTTATCCCTCTGTACAGACAGTTGGTGAGACCCCATCTGAATACTGTGTCCAGTTCTGGAGACCATCTCCGCAAGGACATAGAAGGATAGAGCGCAGTCCAGAGGAGGGCAACTAAAATGGTGCAGGGTCTGCAAGAGAAGCCGTATGAGGAGAGACTAAAGGAGCTTAATATGTATACCCTTGAGGAAAGAAGGAGAGGGGGACATGATAGAAACTTTCAAGTACCTCAAGGGAATCAACAAAGTCCAAGAGAGGAGCATCTTTCAGAAAAGAGACTTGCAAGAACAAGGGGACACAATTTAAAGATAGAAGGAGGGCGGTTCAGGGGCAATGTGAGGAAGTATTATTTCACAGAAAGGGTAGTGGATATTAGAACAGCCCCTTCCTGAGGAAGTGTGTGGGGTCTAAAACTGTGGGAAAATTCAAGAATGCATGGACAGACATAAGGCAATTCTTGTGGGGGCAGGAAGATATGGGCTGTTGGTTAACTAGGATCTGCGGCCTATCCTGTAGGTAGGGAAATGGGCAGACTAGATGGGCCTAGCGGTCCTTATCTGCCGTCAAAGTCTATGTTTCTAAGTATGGCCTTGAGGTTACATTGGCCTACAAATAACAACTACTATAATTACAACTAAAGTTTAAAAAAAAAAAACTAATCACTATCCTAATGTACCCTCCCTCCTCCATCCCACCCTTTGGTACTTAGATACAATACTACCAGGCTCCTTCCACATGAATGACCTTTACCTACCTAATAGTTATACCCAACCAGACTGTATTTGGTAATTGAGGTCAACGTAAACACTTTGTTCCATTTCTTTAACTTTTTTATATCAACTGTCATTAATGCTTTTTTCTCCAGGATTGGTTTAACAGCCAATTTGATTATTATGATCTACCATTTTATTTCTGGAGAAACTTGGTATGAATTGAGGTTAAGAAAGGGACTAAAATGGAATAGATGGTTTGGTAGTATAAGAATGATAGTACCCCATGACCCAAAGTATCAAATGACACAGAAGTGCATGCAGTAGTTTCATATTATGTGCCACTGCCTACTGATAACAGCATGATGGCCACCAAATTCATTTTAAGTAGGCCGTGTAGTTGGTCTAATGGTTAAAGTGTAGAAGAGTACTGTAAATTCCAACATCACCATATAAGGTACTCATTGCAAGGTCTAATGCGGGTTATACAAGCACTTGTGGTTCATCTTTACTCTCCCACTCTCCCTCACACTCTCTCTCTCTCTCTTCTTAAAGTCACTGTAACATAAAGCATCAGATCAAGTTATAGTGAAAATTGTGTACTTATACCTCACTATTCCATTATAAATCACTTCTGTGATTTCAGATAATCAGCGTACAGAGCCATTGTACCTCTTACCCTGTATACTGTGGTCTTTGGTGCAGGAATGTTAGGAGTGGAGCATCTACTTCACAGGTAGGGGGAAGGCAGATTAATATAACTTTAGAGATTAAAACAAAAAATGCTCAAAACATATTATAAAATCACTCAAGCTAGCTCAAGTGATTAATAATATCTTAATACAGTAATGTCTCCACAGGGTGTCTCTAAATGGTATAAGACACTCCTATTGTGAGGTTTGGGCAGCAACAATTGTTCAACTTTGCTTTGCAGTCCTCACCCAAACCTCACACTCGGAGTCTTATATGCAATAAGACACCCCTATAGAGCCCCTGTAAAGCTACATTTTACATTATGCTTTTTCTCTTGTCTTGTAAGGTACTCGTTCCTCATTTTGAACCTGGTTTAACATTTTTTAAAGATCTGAAATTATGGAGAGAGTTGTGGTCTGGATTAGAGCTGATGTTCCCAATGACCCATAATATCAGGGAGCTGTGTCTGTCACATGCTAGTTCATCACACTCACAAGAAGAGTGATATTTTTTTTAGTGCCTCCTCCAGTGCCTATTTATTGAGAAATCGGAATTACACCCTTTGAGTCACAGACTCTTTTGCAAAGGCTCCTCGCCAGTTAACATACTATACAAACAATAACACAATGGAGTTAAATAACGGTGCATCACAATCAATCAATCAATATGTTACATAAGGAGTACTGGAAGAAAAGTAGCATAACAGAATAATATTCCATACAGAGGTCAGAGACAGCCCAGAGTCGAGTGCAAAACAGAAAAATACAGAAATAAGGCAAGTGTTCCACCATAGTAATTATTACAATGCAGAGAATAATACAGTTGGTAGATTAACAGATATAGTGTGCATAATAAAATAATCCAAGTAATATAACATAACATGAATTAGAAAGTGGGGAAGGAGATGGCAGGGGCTGATTTAGTGGAGGGAAACTAGAGGCAGTCACAAGTTGAGTTCTTAGCAAGAAATTCCTTGAGTGAGGTTTTGAAAGGGCCCATCTTAGTGCCGGTAGAAAGAGCAACAGGTAGGCCATTTAACCAGTAAGGGGCCCTGTGATAAAAGGCTCTTTGACCCATGGATGTCCTGCAGTGGGGAACCAGTAGGGGGACACTGGAGGTACTCCTGGAGACTCTTTGTGGGAGGGAAGGCTGGCTGAGATGATGCAGGCTAGGTGGGGTGAGTTTCCACTGAATTTTCCTAGCCAGGAGGCAAGTGCGATATTTAAGGCGGCATTCAAATTTAGCCAGTTTGAGTGACTGTAGAGGTCACATGAGTGGGTCATTTTATCGCAACCTGTCACCAGGTGACAGGCTTTGTTTAGAGCTGTCTTTATGTGACAGAGAGTAGTGTTATCTGCTGAACTGTAGAACACAATTCCATAGTTCAGCACAGAGAGGACCGAGGATGACACAGCAAGGCGTAGTGCTTCAGTGGGCAGACAGTGTTTGAGTCGATAAAGGAAGCCAATTCTGGAGCTGATGGTGGTACAGAGGAGGTGGATATGTGCATTATAGGTATGGGAGGAGTCAAGGGTCATGCCCAGGTATTTGAAGGAATTGACCTGCTCAAGCGTGGAGCCTTGGGAGTTGTGGACAAGTAATGAAGAGTCATTGTAGGGGATCTGGTGGTGAGTAAAAATCATTGTCTTAGTTTTTTTTATAGTTTAATACTAGCCTGTGCTCTGTAACCCAAGCTTCAGCTTCAGCGAAAGACTTCTGGAGAGCTTCCTGCAAGGGTAGAGGCTGAGGATTGCCCCAGAAAATGACTGAATCATCGGCATAAAGTAGTAACTGACCAGAACAGTCACTGGGCAGGGTATTTAAGAAAAGGCTAAATAGAAGGGGGTCCAGGATGGAGCCTTGAGGGACCCCAGAGCGAACTTGGAGGCAGGAGGAGACAGTAGAGTCAATTTTGACCTTTTGTGTCCTGTTAGTTAGATAGCTTTCAAACCAGGTCATAGTATCAGGAGTCAGCCCCACGGAGGTCAGGGATTTAAGGAGAAGGGTATGATGGACAGTATCAAATGCTTCTGTTAGGTCGATGTAGACCAGCCCAACTAAGTGTCCCTGATCTAGGGCCTTGTGGATGTAGGAGGTATATTCAAGTAGGGCTGTGGTGGTGCTGTGGCCCCTAAGGAACCCATGCTGCTTGGGACATAGGAGGTTATATTTTGATAAGTGTTCGATGAGTTGGTCAGCTGCTATTTTTTTTGAGGACCTTGGAGAGAGGGGGCAGAATGGAGATGGGCTGGTAGTTAGTAGGGGAGGTGCGTTCACTGCCTTTTAGAAGCGGGGTGATGACAGCCCATTTTCAAGGGGTGAGGAACTCCCTCAAACAGAGGAAGCAGTTAAGGATTTTAGTGAGGGGGACTAGGAAAGCATCAAGAGACACATGGAGGAGTTTTAAATCCAGGGCGTCTCCACTGTGGCAGCTCTTACCCAGGACACCAGAGATGTAAGTCTTAGCCTCTCTAAGTGATATTAATCGAAACTTGAAAGGCGGGGAAGTAGCGAGGAAGGGGGTAACATACGAGGAAGAGAGACATGTAGGGGGTGGGGGGTCAAAAAAGTTTGGGGGGAGCATACTGCTGAAGTCAGAGAATGAGGAGTTTAAGGCATTGGCAATTTTCAGCGGGTCCTAGGTTATGGTCCCATTTACTGAGAGTTGGGAGGACGGGAGGGATAAAGTTTTACCATTTAGTTCTTTATTAGCATCCCAGAATTTATGACTAAAACCCCCCTGCAGAGATGAAGGGCATTCTGATAATAAGTGGCCTTAGCCTGTCACAGGGCACAGGTACATTTGCTCCTTGCTTCCCAGTACCGCAGTGGTTCCTTGCTTCCCTGTAAACAATGAGTGTACAACAAATTGCTCAGAACACTGCTGAAGCTATGAGGGCCCCATATTTAAAGTGACTTCCTTTCATTATATTGAAATCTGAAAAAATATGAACAGTGACCGAAGAGGGGAAAATAAGGTATCATACAAGACAATAAGCAATCTAAAGTGGAATAATAAAGTATAGTGTAAGCCCCCTCTCATTCTGAGAGAGGCTTAGGCTCCCTTTAGTGACCCTTCCCTTTCAGTCTCTCCCAGGGTTTAGGGATTTTAGTGCCCTGGGGGTGCAGTTTCTGTTAGCCACCACTTCGTGGTAGCAGAGAGTATGGTTTTAGGGATATAAATAGGCAGGAACAGGAAGTCTACGGGGAGTTCCCCAGAGAGAGACAGAGAGAGAGAGAGTCTGATGGGCACTACAGGGCAGTGCGGGGTTGGGACTGCCCCCCCATTTTAGGCAGGCCGGCTTCTATAGTGGTGATGCGTCGTGTCCCGAGTGAGCATCCGTGGGAGGGCTCCAAGAGACAGGTAGCTGCAACTATTTATTGTGGGTCCCTGGGCACTGAGAAGTGGTAGGAAGACTAATGGAGGTGCAGGATAGGTAGGCTCCAAGATCTGGATTAAGCCCCGGTAGATTGGAAGTCGTCGTGGGTTGTCGGAGCAGCAGTTGGTTGTGGCAGGACCAGTGCAGCTTGGGTGGCAAGGCAGCCCAGGGACACTGGTGAGGAGGCCAAGGGGGAACCTCTAACCCCAGATAGTGCCTGTTTGGAGGAACAGGCCTAGGGGCTGTCGGTCTTTAGCCAAGTGGTCCGCAGAGTGCCCTGGAGGTATCCCCTGGGTGCTGGTTTGCACATATCAGGCAGCAAGTGGATGTTGAAGAAGGGACGGTTTGGCAGCTGTTCATCTTAGGACCAGGTGTACAGAAGAGCTGGGATGCTGTCAGGGGAGGTAGGAGATATTGGGAGACTGGGTATACCAGGAGAGCGGCCTGGGTGAGAGAACATTGGGGTATGGTGTGTTGGGTTATGCTGGTATCGCACCATCTGTGTCCCTTGTAAGGCTGGAAGAAATGGCCAGAGAATGGGTAAGGGAGAAGCTATATGCTTTCCCATGAAGAAGAAATAAAGAAAAAAAAAAGGATAAAGCCCCAGCTAGCTTGATCAGTGAAGCGTTAGGTACTTGCCAGTGTCATAGGGATCTTTGAAGCTTCACGTTCCAGGTTAAATAGGTCGCTAGGTTCCTGGTGGAAAAAATCGAATCTGCTGTATGTGTGAGCTGTACAAGATCTTGCTATGCCTTAATGCCTGCCATCCCTATTTGTATAAAAGTTTAGACCCATGGAGCTGAAGTCTGATTTCAAGTTATAAGCATACCCCTGCAGCCCTACTAAATCTTTTGGGGCTCAGGAGAAATAGTGATTTGTTTCAGCAAAGCATCAGTAGTTGATCTCAGTTTGTGAAGGAGGATTGTAATGAAATGCAAATCCTTAAAGATTTTTAACCTCCCAAATGAGTTTCATTTCAGGGGGCCTAATTCAAAATCCTGCACCTCTGTGGTTTTGTGCTTAAAGGGGGGGGCCTTGCGGCTGGAGAAGAAAGGAGCCTGGAAGCCATGGACCACTGCATTGGAGTTGGGGTGCCCAGTGTGTTTTCATGGCCACTATCCTTGAAGTTTTCCCAACTGTTTCGAAGATGTCTTCAAGCAGGCCCAATTGTTTTCCAAGTTTTTGAACCCGTGGGATTATGTCTGGAGAGATTTCTGTGTGTTTGGGCTGCTCACCCTATGCCGAGGAAGATCGTGTTTTGTTTGCCCCTAGATGTAGGGAAGGGGAGTGGGGGGCCACAATAGGAAGTGTTCACTATAACTTGAAATATTGCTTTCACCTTCCTCATTCTTATGTTCTACCTGAGGGCACACAGTGGCTACTAAAACTGATTATAAAGTGCTTTCAGATATACTGTATATGAAAGTCATTTAGCTGTCTGGCGATGTACATTATTTATATATTTTGGAAACATAGACTGAATCAGTTTTATGTTGAACATACTTTTGAAAAATATTCCCTAACGGAAGTTCAAGATATTTCATTTTGGTATTTTAGTCACCCTATTAAAAATTATATACACAGTGTTTTTGGCATTTCAATGTATTTAATCAGAAATCCCATACCTTTTGAGAAAATTTACTGGGCCTGGGAAGGCATGCCTTAACAGTCTGGGTGTCTTTCTTTCTCTCTGAATTATCCTGCAAGGTCATATCTCATTTTGTATTCAGTGGACAATTTCAAACTGGGGTGGGACAGACACATGGCCTTAGTAAAAGGTGACAGGCCAAGGACAGTCACTAGGACCTAAGCAGTGTAGTCAGGTATGATGGGCAGACTAGATGGACTGCTTGGTCTTCATCAGCCATCACTTTCCATGGTTTGTGACAGACCAAGAAGCAACTGCAGTAAATTTCATATTGGCAGTACATAGAAAGCGAGAATTTGTCAGCAGAAAAGGACAGCTTGGCTTACCCAGTCTGCCCAGATAATCCCTGCCTAGTCTGTCTCTGCAGACTCTAACTGGTCTCTGGCAACCCTCCCCACCCCAGCCAGTTTATTAATGTTTCCCTATGTCTATTCCATGCACGCTTGAAGTCCCCCACTGCTTTCGCCTCCACCGTCTCTGCTGGTAGTCTGTTCCAGGTGTCCACCACTCTTTCAGTGAAGTAGTATTTCATCACATCTTCCTAACCCTGTGTCTGTCTGAACTGTGAGGACTTCTGGTTTCCTTGCCTGAGCTGTGAGACAGATCTGGCACCCTGTCTGAAACTGCAGTCTGATATAGAAACTGACTTTTATAATTTGTGGAGGTGGTGAGAGGACCTTCAAAACTGTTTGCTTACTTTAAAAATCTGGTTGACTGCTGGAGGGAGAGTCCTGCATGACAGAACACTAGAAATTGTTGGCTGGCTGGGGGTGAGAACCCCAGCTAGCCTACATCTTATATTGACTGCCTGTGGAATATTGTTCTAGCCATCATTTTCAAATTGGATTGGAGGTGGTTTAATTTTGAGTATTTGAGTAGTTGGGGTGGGATCTGAGTCTTATTAATTGGGATTTTGAGATACTGGGGGGGTTATTATTTATTTTTATTTTATTACTTTATTTTATTTTACTTTGCTTTGTTTGGAATGTGTTGGCAGGTGGCTCGCCCGGTCAGGTTCTACTCTGCCTCCAAGCTCCGGGGCCTCTGCCCCTTTAACTGTCCGCCACTGCCTGGCGAGGTCTATGGACGTTGCTGGTCTCTGGGGATAGTGGGTAGGAGGTGTGGGGGGTGCCCTGGACTTGGGGGGTGGGGGAGTGCAGTGGCAGGATTGGGGCAGTGGAGACCAGGGGATGCCCTGGGGCGAAATGGGTCCCAGAGAGCGGTCCGCCGTGCCTGGTACCCATACCCAAGGCTTCACATTTAGTGGGTCGGTAGCTTGGCCAACCTCGGTGTCTCATCCTACTCGGGTGGTGCTATGCCAGGTCCATTAAAAACAAGACAGCTATTATTGCTGACCTTGTTTGGTCAGCAGACCTGGCATACATCACCGAGACCTAGCTGGATGGAAATTCTGTCCCCATGCTGGAGTCAGCTATACCAGTCGAATTCTCAGTGATACACCACCCGAGGTTGGATCACAGGGCCGGGGGTGTAGAAGTCTGTTTTAGAATGGAATTGGGTCTTGTAGCTATACCAGTTGGGATGACCTGATCCTCTGAGTGTACTGTTTTTTTTTTGTATAATCTCTTTATTAAAAGGTTTCATGTTTACATCCACAGACAAAAACAACTACAACAGTAAAAAACAAATACAAATCTATTTCCTTATTACTTCATCTACATGTGCACTTTCCCTTGAATCATTAAGCTGACATCACTTAGACAGTAAGAATTGATACCTGGTTGTAAATTTAGTTATAGAATTAATCCTTTTCTTTCCATATCCACTGGCAGAATGGGAATCCAAATGGATTCCTGCTGGCATCTTCCATTCCACTTGCATCTGGCTCCCTGTATCCATTACACTTCTACATGCACAAGTGGGGAGGGGCAAGAGAGGCAATATTTTATGGCACACAAAAAGATGTTTGCCTAGCTTCTTTAAGTAAGCAATAATACCTGACAGGGTGGGTGGTATTGAGCTATACCGGACCACCCAGGGGTGTAATGAGGCCCGATGCCACAGGTAGAGTTTTTAAGTTTTAAACATTTAAGTTATTTATTTAACTTTTTATTACATTTTTTGAGAGCTTTGAGATAAAGTAGTCCCTTTTTTAAAGTGGGTGGGTTAAACTGAAAAAACACTGAATTGAGCACTGTGCTACATTACTGCCGAAAAAAAACAACAAATGACAGTAACCACTACTTGTTTGTGGAGATAAAGTTAATTGGGGCATTGAAGGTGTAATTCACGGGGTTGAAGTTAGTGGTTGTGGTGCTGGATGTTGTTGGTTCATGTACCTGGAGTTGATTGCTGGTTCCTACAAGTGGCATACTTGCCGCTTGCTGCTGTTGTGCCTGCTGGTTGGATCCTCCTAGGATTGTACTCCAATTTCGCCTGTTGTCTACGGATGCTGACCAGTAGTGCTGCAGACTGGCTTCACATCTGTGGCCAGTCACGCTGGTGATTTCACGAGCTGAAAGTCCTGCTTGAGTTAAAAGCTGCACAGCTGTTAAACATATGCTGTGATTGGTGTATCTTGTGGATAACTGTGCTTCTTTGCTAAGTCTTGACATCATATTTCCGAGGAAATTCCTGCCCATTGGTTCATTCGTGTACCAGCAGTCCTCGGTGTCAAGGTGAGTCTGAGGTAGCTTCCTGGGATGAAGGTAGAATGCAGGGGCATCCTCTGACAATTTTGAGAGATACTTGCAGAAGGATAGGACAGGGCAGATAGGGTTGCCACGATCCTCAAACATAAAACCACATGAGTTTTCTTTGTTGATCTCTAGTGGATTCTTGTGATTTTTTGAGGCAGGATTATGGGAAAGTGTCACATACTTTTGCCCATGTTCGTTCCCTCTTGACTGTGAATGAATCTGGACGCAGTTCTCGCAATCCTTCTCTTCCACGCCGGGCCATGTGGAGCTGGAGGTCAAACCAAACCTTGCGAACCAATCCCTGTGCTGTATCTGGTGACATGGCTGATTATCGTCTTAGCTTGTCAATGTCTGTTTCAGTAATTGACGGGTGGTGGGCAGCAACATCCTTCTGTTCCTTACGAAGTTTCTTTAGTATGGACGTCACTATATTGTTGCTGGAACGAAATGCTGGTTCTGAGATTATACTGGTGTGATGACCTACTTCTGGGGAATACAGGTGGCGGTTGATGGCTGCACAAAGAGCGCAGTACCCAGACACTGAGTACTGCTCACCTGTTCCAGTTCGGGCTTCTGCATAGAATTTACGCAGATGGCTATTTAAAATGTCAAAACTATCATTTAACCAGTCTATTTCTATTCTTTCTTTTCTAGCCCACTCTGCAAATACTGCCAGTGCCCACTGTGTATTTTTCTTTGTGTTTATTTCTTCTCTGACTCTCAATGCTATTGAGTTCTGATGGACTCACACTAATAAAATGCGAGGTTCCTTTAAATTTCTTGCTGGTGGGTTCTGGTGTCTGCTCAACTTTGTTGTCAGCTTCTGGGAACAAGCGATTTACTGTCTCTTCAGGAGGCATGTGGAATGTGCTTCTCAGGAGATCTGACATTTTTTATTCCTTTTGTGTGGTTTCTGTTACTTTTTGCTTTGCTGTGGCGGTTTTCATTACTTTTGAAAATACAGATTAATGTGAGCGTGTGCGTGACGTGCCTGCTCGTGCTGCTTCAGGTCTGATTTTCGCCTGTGGAGGTGAGAAATGCATTTTTTTCTTAATTTTCATTTATTTTACTTATCTTTGGGCTCTTACTACAGCTACAAGCACTAATTTTTACAATCGCTGGAGAGATAATGCTTGCTTGCGTTGCTTCTTGCCTTTCTGCCGTTTCACAGGAGGATTGTGTGTTGTTTTTGAGAGTGTCAGTATTTCCTATTTCTACCATGCCGCATGTGCACTTCCAACTGTGGTAGGGAGATGTACAGAAATACTGATGCTCTCATGCACGGTTTTATGCTGACAGGGTAGTTACAGGGGCAGGTTGCAACAACGGCTGCTTTGTGCGTCGGAAGGCATTTTTCAGTTTCTATGTGTGTGCTAGCTATTGATTTTATCTCTACACTTGTTGTTTTTTTGAACTTGGGAGATGACGGCCTGGGCGCTGAGCACTGAAATCACTTGCCGAACAAGAAAAGATGGCTTCTGGAGTTTGTTAACATTCGGGGTGCTCAGTGTTTAGACTGGTTATGGGGCACAGCGAGTAGGCTCTTGTTTTCATGCAGGCTCTATAGGAAAAAAATTAATCTCTATCTCAATGCTTTGACCAATGAGATTCATTTATTTTCTTATGACATTTTCTAACTCCCAAAATAAAAGTCTCTATCAATAAAAATAAACTTATCTTTGCTGACATTCGACCAGTTTGAAGAAGATTACACCAAATGGAGGGTCCAGATCTTTTGCTGTGCAGAACCACCTAAAATGAAAAAATAATTATTGAAGTTACATAGGCATGTTACTTTATGACTAAAATGAGTGATAAATAAACTTAAACATTAAAACACAGTTGCATACTACATTTTTTTTATGTTCATTAGAAGAAAACTGCAATAAATGTACACTTTTTCTAAATTCAATCTAAATCATGCTTCTAGGCCTAACAATATTTGAGTACATTTAATGTTACATGTCTGCACTTACACCTTAAAGCCGACAATTATAATGCTCTCCACCCACTACAGTTACAGATCAGTAAGCAAGTTATTACTGGATACACACAGATACAAAGATGTCATTGGCAAATAAGGGCCTTGTGGCCCATCCAGTCTGCCCTATCCCTCTTTCTAATGCTTAAGGTTCCCTACATGCTACAAGGCCCCCCCCTCAGCCTAGCTTGATAATTCCCATGTGTTCATCACACGCATTCTTGAATCCCTGAACCATGGCCACTCTCACCACTTCCTGTACAAGACTGTTCCATCTCTCCACCACCCTTTCAGTGAAGTAGAATTTCCTCAAGTTCCCTCTTGGTTTTCCCCCTTTAGTCTCATGCTGTGCCCCCTTGTTCTGCTATTTCTCTTCATGTGAATAATGCTCCCCTCTGGTATCCTGTTGATCTACTTTAGATATTTGAAAGTCTGCCCGCCCCCCAACTGCCCAAACAGGCCTGTAATGGAGGAGTTTTCAATCTCTCATATCCCAAATAGGGGCTCTTAGTTATCAAACTGATATTGGTCACAACCAGGAGCCCCTCTAAAAATAATTAAACTGATAAAGCCAGGGTTGAGCAGATCACATACTGAATTGATATTTGAAAGTCTCTATCATGTCTCCCCTCTGGTAACCTGTTGATCCCCTTTAAATATTTGAAAGTGTCTATCATGCCCATCTCTTTCTTTTCCTCCAGGGAGTACATACTTACAGATCTGAGTCTCTCCTCATACGACTTATGACACATCCTCAACACCATTTTTGTTGCCCTCCTCTGTATAGTCTCCATCCTGTCTGTCTTTTTGGAGATGGGGCCTCCAGAACTGAACACAGTACTCCAGATGAAGACTTACTAGGGAGTAGTACAACGGTACCACCACTTCCCTCCTTCTACTTGTTATACATAGAAACATAGACTTTGATGGCAGATAAGGACCGCTTGGCCCACCTAGTCTGCCCATTTTCCTACCTACAGATTCTAGTTAACCAACAGCCTATTTCTTCCTACCCCACACAAGAATTGCCTTATGTCTGTCCCATGCATTCTTGAATTCTTCCACAGTTTTAGACCCCACAACCTCCTCAGGAAGGTTATTCCATGCATCCACCACCCTCTCTGTGAAAAAATACTTCCTCACATTGCCCCTGAGCCGTCACCCCTCTATCTTCAAATTGTGTCCCCTTGTTCTTGCACATCTCTTTTTCTGAAAGATGCTACCATCTTGGACTTTGCTGATTCCACTGAGGTACTTAGAAGTTTCTATCATGCCCCCCCTTTCCCTCAAGGGTATATATATAAAGCTCATTTAGTCTCTACTCATATGGCTTCTCTTGCAGACCCTGCACCGTTTTAGTTGCCCTCCTCTGGACTGCCTCCATCCTGTCTATGTCCTGGCGGAGATGGGGTCTCCAGAACTGAATGCAGTACTCCAGATGGAGTCTCACCAACTGTTTGTACAGAGGGATAACAACTTCCTGTTTTCTGCTGGTGATGCCTCTCCCTATACATCCCAGTATCCCCCCCAGCCCTCCGTACTGCCTTCTCACATTGCTTGCTAACCTTAAGGTCATCTGATATGATTACACCCAGGTCCCTTTCTTTTTTTGTTGTTGTTACTACCTCCACCCACTGTGTAATCTTCCCCTGGGTTTTTGTTTCCCAGGTGCATTATTTTGCACTTCTTTGGATTGAATCCAAGCTGCCATACTTCTGACCATTCCTCTAACCTTGCCAAGTCCCTTCTCATCCTTTCCACGCCTCCTGTGTATCAACTCTGCTGCAGATCTTTGCATCATCTGCAAAGAGGCATACTTTTTTCCTTCCAGTCCCTCTGCAATGTCAATAATAAAGACATTAAAAAGGACTGGACCCAGTACTAAACCCTGCAGTACCACACTAATAACCCCTCTTTCTTCAGAGTGGACTCCATTTACAATTACCTTCTGTGTCCTGTTGTTCAGCCAATGTTTTACCCAGGCTACCACCCTGGGACCCACTCCCAGGCTGGTTAATTTGATTGTTAATCTTTTATGTGGGACTGTATCAAATGCCTTGCTAAAGTCTAGGTAGGCCATGTCCACAGCCCCTCCCTGGTCTACTACTTTGGTCACCCAGTCAAAGAAATCAAATAGAGTTGTCTGACATGACCTTTCTGCTGTGAACCCATGCTGCCTTGGGTCCTGTGCCCCACTTTCCTCTAGGTACTCAACAATTCTTTCCTTCAGAAGCGATTCCATCACTTTCCCTACCACAGAGGTTAAACTGACAGGTCTGTAGTTTCCTGCCTCTGTCTTGCTCCCACTTTTGTGAAGGGGAATCACATCCACTTTCTTCTGGTCCTCAGGTACCACACCATCCTCCCATGATTTGTTAAAAAAGGTAGTCAGTGGTGTCACTAGTTCTCCCCTCAATTCTTTTAGAATTCTGGGGTGAATTCCATCAGGCACCATTGCTTTGTCCACCTTCAGCTTTAGGAGTTCTTTCAGAACCCTTTCTTCTGTGAAAGGAGTGGGATTGACCCCCCTATCAGAGTGTTTCTGTTAATTATATTAGGCACCTCCCCCTCCTCCTGTTTTGTGAATACTGAGCAGAAGTATTCGTTCAGTATCCCTGCTTTTTCACTGTCCCTCTCTGCCCACTCAGCGTCCTTTCTATTCAGCCTCACTATCCCTCCCTTTGTTTTTCTACACTCCCTGATGTACCTATGAAAGGTTTTATCCCCCTTCTTAACCGAGTTGGCTATCTTTTCCTCAGTTTGGGCCTTTGCTATTCTGACTTCCCTCCCTGCTTCATTCTGCCTTAACTGGTACAATTATCTGTCCTGCTCCTTCTGTGTTTCCTTATACTTCATAAATTCTATCTTTTTCTCCCTAACCTTCCCAGCCACCGCTTTTGAAAACCATAGTGGCTTTTTCTTTCGTTTTGATTTGTTTATTTGCTTCACACAAAGGCTTGTTGCCTCTGTGATGGCAGTTTTGATGTTTTCCCATTGTTGCTCCACCCCTCGTTCTAGCCTGTTTGCTAATGCTTTTCTAAGGCACTCTCTCATCTTGCCAAAATCAGCTCTCCTGAAATCCAGTACCCTCACTTTTGTATGGCTTGACTCTGTAGCTGAGTTTATCATGAACCACACTGTTTGGTGGTCACTTGTTCCCAGATGGCTACCCACTTCTAGATCTGAGATTCTCTCGCTGTCCCCATTTGAGAGTACGAGGTCTAAGATTGCTCCCTCACGAGTGGGTTCCAAAACTAGCTGTCTGAGGCATACCACCTGTAGGGCATCGAGAATGGCCCTGTTCTTGGATGTGGCTGCAGCAAAGGTGCTCCAGTTAACATCTGGCATATTTAGGTCCCCCATCAACAGTATATACAGGTTACTCACCTGTAACAGGAGTTCTAGGAATGGTATATGTTGTTCATCCACACTGTCTGGCAGGTATCCTTGCCGCTTTAAATCTTGCCGGAAGGTCTTCAAGCTGGCTCCTCCCACCCACCCGGGTGGTAAAACTCTCGGCTCCGCCCCATGACGCCAGATCTGGCCCGCTGGAAGCTCAGGTTGTGCGTCGAAGCCGGGGAGGTCCGGTGGGTCGTGTGGATGAACAACATATACCATTCCTAGAACTCCTGTTACAGGTGAGTAACCTGTATTTCTAGGGACATGGATATGTTGTTCATCCACACTGTCTGGCAGACTCCTAGCAGTTCTCCGGGAGGAGGGAGGCAAGGCGCACACCCCCTACTTAGGGAATAAAGACTGGAGAACCGAGGCCCCAAAACCAGCATCCCGGCGTGACTCAAGGTCGATGTGGTAATGGGTGATGAAGGTGTGTGCTGACTTCCAGGTAGCAGCCCTGCAGATTTCCTGGATAGGGACGTCCCTGGAAGCAGCCACCGATGCAGCAGTATGGCGGGTAGAATGAGCTCTTATCCCTCTGGGAGGCTCCATGCCCACCAACTTAGCAGAGATCTATGCAGGGAGGTGACCCACCTGCTTATCGTCCGCTTGGCTGCAGGTCTGCCAGGTGCGGCTTCAGTGTAGGTGACAAACAGCTGGCAAACCTCTCCCAATTTCAACCCGTGCGCTCCTTATAATAAGCGAGCGCCCTTCTAGGGTCCAAAGTATGGAGCCTGTATTCGGCCTCCGAGGTGTGATTGGGGTAGAACAGCGGCAGAGTCAACACCTGGTTAAGGTGAAACTCCGACACCACCTTCAGAAGGAATTTCGGGTGGGGGCGCAGGACAACCTTGTCCCTGTGGAAGACCAGGTAAGGAGACTCAATGCAGAGTGCCTGGAGTTCTCCCATCCTTCTGGCTGACGTGATAGCCACCAAGAAGGCGGTCTTCCACGACAGGTGAGAGAGTTCACACCTGTGCATTGGTTCGAATGGCTTGCCCATGAGCTTTGCCAGTACCAGCAGTAAATCCCACGGAGGTGGAGGTTCTCGCACCGGAGGGGAAATGTGATCAAGGCCTTTGAAAAAGCGCCAGACCACCTTCTCCTGCGCCACCGACTGCTCCCCGGCCCGCGCCCGGTAAGCAGAGATGGCTGCCAGGTGCACCTTTAGGGTCGTCGACCTAAGCCCTTGACTAGAAAGGGACCATAAATAGTCCAAAATGCTTGCCAAAGAACAGGAGGAAGGGTCCAAGCCCTTGCCCTGACACCAAATGGAAAATCTCTTCCATTTGAAGGCATAGCATTTCCTGGTCGACTCCTTACGGGACGCCTCAACAACATTGAGGACCTCGTCGGAAAGACCCAAGGCCTGGAACTCTAGCCAGCTCAGGAACCAGGCCATCAGGTGCAGGGATTGAAGGTCCGGATGGAACACCTTCCCTGATTGACTGAGAGCAGGTCCGGGCGAGCTGGAAGCTGCCTCGGGAGCCTGGAGCTGAGGCTGAGGAGATCTGGGTACCAGAACTGGCGGGGCCAGTCTGGGGCTATCAGAATCACCTGCGCCTTGTCCCTCCTTGCCTTGAGAAGCACCTTGTGAATCAAGGGAAATGGGGGAAAGGCGTAAAGAGGCCCGGGGTCCACAGCCTCGAGAAGGCATCCCCTGCAGCGAGCCCTGCTGAGGCGGGCATGGAACAGTCTCAGCTTCGCATTCTCCCTGGAGGCAAACAGGTCCACCTGAGGTGTGCCCCAGTGGGAGAACAGATCTTGTACTACCTCCGGCAGGAGAGACCACTCATGAGATGCAGCCCCTATCCAGCTCAGGGCATCGGCCAGGGTGTTGGAGGCTCCTGCCACATGAATGGCTAGGATATCCGCCTCCAGGCTGCGCACGAGTGACCAAATGCGGAGAGTTTCCTTGCATAGAAGCATGGAGCGTGTCCCGCCCTGGCGGTTCAGGTAGTACATGGTCGTGGTATTGTCCGTCTGGACTCGGACCACTTGACCCCGGAGAAACGGAGCAAAGGCGGTGAGAGCTAGGCGGACCGCTGGGAGCTCCAGCAGGTTGATGTGGCATCGGGACTCCCACGGGGACCAGAGGCCGTGCACTCGGTGTTCCCCCAGATGGGCAACCCAACCCATCAGAGAGGCATCAGTCGATAGAGGGACCGTCGGCTCGAGGCGGACAAACGGGATGCCCTCCTGCAGATGAGATGGAACGGTCCACCACTGGAGAGCATTCCACATCTCCTGGGTCACCATCACTAGCTGGTCCAATGGATCGCAGCGCTGTGACCACTGGCTGGCCAGTCCCCACTGAAGGGGGCGCATGTGCCAGCGTGCCCAACAGACCACGCTGGTACAGGCCGCCATGAGACCCAGGAGGCGCAGGATGTCCCGGGCAGGGCGCGATTGCCCAACCAGAAATGATTGGGCAAAGGAGGTAAGAACCTCGGCCCTGTCCACCGGGAGCCGTGCTCTGGCTCGAAGAGAGTCGAGCTCTGCCCCGATAAACAGAATCACCTGCTTTGGCTCGAGTTCCGACTTGGCCTCGTTGATGAGAAGGCCGACTTGAGAGCAAACCTGGAGGGCCAGATCTCTGGACCGCTCCACTCCTGTCTGGAGGGGGCTGCTATCAGCCAATCGTCCAGGTAAGGGTACACCCGGACCCCTCGGCGCCGCAGGAAAGCTGTCACCACTGCAATGCATTTGGTGAAGACCCTGGGAGCTGGAGACAGGTCAAGGGCATGGCTCGAATCAGAGGATCCTCCGCTCGAAAGCGAAGGAATCTCCGATGTGACGGACGGATAGGGACGTGAAAGAACGCGTCCTGCAGGTCCAGAGAGCAGAACCACATGCCGTGTTCCAGAAATGGTATTATCTGCGCCAGAGTGACCATCCTGAAGGTTCGAGACCTTAGGAACTTGTTCAGGTCATGTAGGTTGAGAATGGGGCGCCAGCCCCCCGTCCGTTTCGGAACCAGGAAGTACCTGGACATGAACCCCGGGTCTGAAGGGGGGTCCTCTACCTCCCTGATCACCTCCTTTTGGAGGAGGAGAGCGATGTCGGCTCGACGAGCTGACAGTGAGGCTTCGGACCCCGAGGTGCGACGGCTCTGAAGGGCGGGGCCTGCTTGAATTCTAGAGGCAGGCCCTTTCCCACCACCTTCAGTACCCACCTGTCCGTGGTAATAGCAGACCAGGCAGAAAGGAAGTGTCGGAGCCGTCCCTCCACGGGGGGGAACCAGGGGTGAGGTGACGGGGATGGGGGCGACACCCCTCAGCCCGTCACTGGGCAGGCTTGGAGGAGCGACCTCCTGGGCCTTTACCTCCCTGCTTCCTGTTGGAGGAAGCCGACGGCTTGGGTTTGGGATGCCAAGCCCGAGCCTGCTAGCCCTGACATTGCTGGGCAGACGCCATGTGAAGGCAGAAGGACGAAAGGGCTTAGGCTGAGGCTTGCGGCCTTTGTCCTTCTGAGCGGAAGAGACCGAGTCCAAGGTAGCATTGGACTTCTCGATCCTCTGCAGGTGACCTTCTACCCCAGGGCCGAAGAGGTCAGTCCCCAAAAAGGGAACATCCACCAACTTGTGCTGGGTATCCGAGGTAAAGTGGATATCCTCAGCCAAGCCAGACGACGCATGGCCACTGTGGCCGCCACAGACCTGGCACATGAGTCCCCAATGTCTAAAGCAGTCTGGAGCTGCTGTTTGGCCACTGCCCTGCCCTGGTCCCGCACCTGCCTGACCGTAGTCTGCAGATCCGCGGGAAGATGAGGGACGACCTCATCCAGGGAGCCCAACAGGGCATGAGAAAAATGTGCCATGAGGACGGCCGAACTGGCCTGGACGAAGCCGAGAGCAGCATAGACTTTTCGCCGGCATAATCCAATTTCTTGGATTCCTTGTCGGGAGGTTTGTCCACATCCCTGGCATTCCCAGCGCCGAAAACGCTGTCGGTAACCAACCCCTCAGCAGAGGGGTGTTCCGAAAAACCGGACAGGGAACCGGTAGGGACCGCATACTTCCTGGCCATCCTGGCCGAAGGCGCAGGGCAGGAAGCAGGGCGCTGCCAAAGCTCCAAGGCCGGACCCACTATGGCCTCGGCCACCGGAAAGGCCTCCGTAGGGAATCCCCTCGGTCCAGAATCTCCATGAGGGGATACCTGGCCTGTTTAGAAACGGGTTCGAGCTTCATCCCGGTGGACTCCGAGATGAGCCGAAGCAACCCTAGGAAGGACGAAGGGCTATCGTCCACTGACTGTCCTCCTGAGGACTCCAAGTCTCATTCGCTTGGAGAAAAGGGAGGAACCATCCTCAGACTCGGAAGAGTCCTCAAAGAGCTGCCTCGGGCCTGAGCCACCCTCCACCTGCCGAGGTCTATCGGGAGTGAGGGTGACAGACAGCCTATGGGCAAACCCCGAGCTGACCAAGAACTTTTGGTCGGAGCCCCAGCTAATGGATGTGGAGGCGGAGGTTCCACCAAAATCGGTGGGGCAGCTGGAATTGGCCGAACAACCGGCCTGGGAACAGGCTCCTCGGCTACGATGAGGGGTTGTTTCGGCCGCTCCGGTGACAGCCACTTAATGGCTGGGGAAGACGACTGGGTCGGCTTATTCCCGGTGAGAAGGAGCTGTTGCCACATGAGTTCCTCATACCTCCGACGCAACTTGCGCCGAAGCCTCCCCTCGTCCGAGGAGGAGGAAGAGCAGCGGCACCGGAGACCGCCAATGACGACGGGACCGGCGGGACCGCGAAGATGTCCGAGACCAAGACCGAGAATCTCGGCTAGGTCGAGGACGGTGCGGGGAGGTGTCGGGAATCGGCACTCCCCTCGGTTCGGACAATTCGACCGAAGGCTCCGGAACTGGAGGCACAGACGAGCCGACGGGATCCTCAACTCCCACCGGGGAACTGGGAGGGGATTCTCAGCTTCTCCAGCCGACAACCCGTCTAACGGGTCGAGAAAAATCTCGACCGCATCGGCGGAGTCTCAGTCAACTGGCCTGACGGGACGTCAGAGCCAGTGGCAAGCTGATGGGTCACCGTGCCGACTGTCGACCAGGGAAGGGGGATCTTTCCCACTCCCAAGAGCGTCGACGGTGAGACTTACCTTTGCTCTTTTTGGACCGAGAAAAAGGTCCAGAAGAAGTTGGACCCTTACCTTTCGTCGAGAGGGTCAGACAGAGCTCCTTAAAAGAAGCCGAATACGAGGCACCGAGAGAGAGCGGGACAAATGCCGCAGCTGAGGTAGAAGCGGCCCGCGCCACCTCCTCTTCGAGGGCGATCATCTGCTCGAGCTGATCCGCCGAGCCCGCCACCGCGGACACCGCCAACCGGGCCTCTTTAGATTTAACCGGAGGAAATCTTTTCTCGGGACGCCCCAGCTGTAAATGGGCAGCACGGGCTTCGAGGACATAGGCCGAAAAAGAAGAGCACAGGTAGCAAGCCTGCAGGTCGTGCTCAAGGCCCAAGCAGTAAACGCACGTGGAGTGCGGATCCATCTGAGACATCTTCTGCCCGCAAGGGCATCTCAGAAACCAGGAGTCGATTTGTCCATCGCAGCCACGAGGGAGAGAAGACCCAAGTCTTTTTAGCAAAAGAACTTTGATTTCGAAAATTCAAAGAATTAGGAACCAGGCTTATACGCAGAGCGTTAAGGAGGGAACCTGAGCTTCCAAGCGGTAAGGAAGATCTGACATCATGGGGCGGAGCTGAGAGTTTTACCACCCGGATGGGTGGGAGGAGCCAGCTTGAAGACCTTCCGGCAAGATTTAAAGCGGCAAGGATACCTGCCAGACAGTGTGGATGAACAACATATCCATGTCCCTAGAACTCCCCTTTCTCTGCCATCCTAAGGATGCCTTCTATCATATCCTTGTCCATTCTCTCTTCCTGACATGGAGGTCTGTATACAGCCCCTGTGCGGATTGTGGTGCCATTTCCAGTCTCTAAGGTGACCCACAGTGCCTCCTCTCCTCCCTGTTTACTTTTTTGTTCCATTACTTTTATCCCTTCCCTTACATAGAGAGCTATTCCTCCAACTCTTCTACCCTCCCAGTCTCTCCTATAGGTTGTGTACCCTGGTATGTTAACATCCCAGTCATGGTTCTCTGTGTACCATGTTTCTGTGACTGCTACAATATCCAGGCATCCCTCTTCCATCAAGGCCACAAGTTCAGGGAGCTTGCTGCCCAGACTATGGGCATTGGTACTCATTATCCTCTATTAATAGAGTCCATTCTGAAGAAAGGGGGGTTACTAGTGGAGTGCCGCAGGGTTCAGTATTAGGACCGGTCCTCTTCAATGTCTTTGTAAGCGACATTGCAGAGGGACTGGAAGGAAAAGTATGTCTCTTTGCAGATGACACAAAGATCTGCAACAGAGCTGATGCACAAGGTGGGGTGGAAAGGATGAGAAGGGACTTGGCAAGGTTAGAGGAATGGTCAAATGTATGGCAGCTTAGATTTAATGCTAGAAGTGCAAGGTAATGCACCTGGGAAACAAAACCCAGGGAAGAGTACACAATGGGGGGTGAGATACTAACAACAACAAAATGGAAAGGGACCTGGGGTAGTCATATCAGATGACATAAAGGTGGGCAAGCAATGTGAGAGGGCAGTAAGGAGGGCTGAGGGGATACTGGGATGCATAGGGAGAGGCATCACCAGTAGAAAACAGGAAGTTGTTATCCCTCTGTACAGACAGCTGGTGAGACCCCATCTGGAGTACTGTGTGCAATTCTGGAGACCCAATCTCCACAAGGACATAGACAAGATGGAAGCTGTCCAGAGGAGGGCAACTAAAATGGTGCAGGGTCTGCACCTTAAGACATATGAAGAGAGACTAAAGGAGCTTAATATGTATAGCCTCGAGGAAAGGAGGGAGAGGGGGGACATGATATAAACTTTCAAGTATCTAAAGGGAATCAACAAAGTCCAAGATGGTAGCATCTTTCAAAAAAAGAGGTGTGCAAGAACAAGGGGGCACAATTTGAAGATGGGGGTGGCTCAGAGGTAATGTAAGGAAGCATTTTTTAACAGAGAGGGTTGTGGATGCATGGTATGGCCTTCCGGAGGAGGCTGTGGAGTCAAAAACAGTGGTTGAATTCAAGCATGCATGGGACAGCCATAAGGCAATTCTAGGGGTTGGGGGTAGAAAGAAGTAGGCTGCTGGTTAACTAGGATCTGCAGCTTATCCATTAGGTAGTGAAATGGGCAGACTGGGTGGGCCAAGCTGTCCTTATCTGCCGTCAAACTCTATGTTTCTATTTTTTGATGACCTTGCCCCTTTTTGCCCCATCCGTGTCCTTACTGCCTTTGTCATTTTTTCCATTTACCACTGCTCTTCTCCCTATTGACATCTCTATCTTGATGTTTACTTCACTTACCACCTTGGCTAGTCTAAATGCTTGCCAATGAAGCATTTAAACCTATCACCTAGGATCCTGGTTCCCCTCCTAGACAGATGCAGACCATCACGCCAGTATAGGCCTGCATCAGTCCAAGTGGACCCCTAGTCCCCAGTGAAGCCAAATCACTGAGCTCTGCACCAGTTTTTCAACCACTGATTGAATCCCATGGTGAGGAGCACCCTAGCCTCAGCCATGCCACAAACAGGTAGCACCTCCGAGAAGGTTACCGTGCGTGCTACTTGTCTAAGGCCCCTTCCCAATGCCATACTCTTCCTGCACTGCTTTGATCCCTTTCTTAGCCAGATCATTTGTCCCTAGGTGGACAATGACATCCAGCTCCCTCCCCTGTGCAGCTGCTCCAGATCCTGAGGATTCTCTCCCTGTCCCTTCAAGTCATGGTGCGAGGCAAGCACCTTACCTCCCTCTCCCCTTCCTCCCCCAGTTCTACCCCCCTAACAATGGAGTCCCCCACCAGGAGTTGTTTCCTTTCCCTGTGGGGTCCCATGCCAGCCTCCTGTGGGTCTCCTTTGTGGAGGTTTCCAGCATCCTCCTTGGTCTCCACTGTGGGTGCCTCCATGGGGGACCACACTTTGCCAGAACGGCATATGAATTGTGGAGAGGTACAACTGGATGGATGCACCTCTGTTCCACCACCCTCACCCTCCCTGAGCCCACTGTGGTCCAAACACTCCTCTTTCTTGGCAACCTCTGAGGCAACGGCAGTGGCCCTGGTGGTCCCTGGCTGGGAGAAGAGGTCCCCCAAATTCTGACCAACTCAGTCTGGAGATGAGCAACCTCCTCCCTCAGCCCACAGAGGTGCCTGCAGATGGGACAGCACCGCATCCTCCAGAACATCTCCCGGAATACTGCTGCTCCACAGCCACTGCACTGCACCACTCCCTTCATATCTTATTTCTGGACCTTTAACTGTAGTTTGGAATATTTACTCTATCCTCCATTTTTTTCTCCCTACTTACTTACTGCCTCTGTGCCCTTTAAGCTCCTGATCTTCCTGTTCTGAGACAAGAAGTTCTTATATTTCTCAGTAGTCTCCTTACTTGCTCAGAGTCAGACCTCCAGCAGCTTGGGGGGGGGGCAGAGAGCTACTCTTTTCCTTCTATGATAGTGAGTCTTTTATGGCTCTGTGATCACTCACTTCCTGCTCCCAAACAGGAAAATCCTGTCGTCAGTCAAATCCTTTGCCTAAAAAAGTAGAAGTAGCTTGGGGGTGGTGGTGGAGGGAAGGAGGGCAATATAGTCCCGTTAGAGAAGTATAATAACAACAACTCCTCCTTCTTGGTGTTCTCTGCCTGTTCTCTGGCAGAAGCTATCTAGGGCAGTGTTTAAATCTGGCTTTAACCTGGTTTCCTTCTAGCTAAGCCACTTCCCCCTACTTCACAGCTCTTTCTACACTTAGTAATTGTGCAGATAACAATTCCCTTCAGCCACCTGAGACAAACACCTAGATACCTGCACAGATAGCACTTCACTTCATTCAACTCATACAAACACACTTTTTTTGTTTTGTTTTTACCCTAAATTGAAGGTCCCAGTTATAGAGTTCTAGTTCTTTAGTCCCAGTAGAGAAGTATAGTTATAATAGCAGCTCCTTCTTCTTGGTGTTCTCTGCCTGTTCTCTGGTAGAAGTTATCTAGGGCAGTGTTTAAAGAGGACAGGAAATTAGTTATTATAAGTGAACTCCCTGGTAGTGAGCAGTGCGTTTAATTATGTTAGGTATGCTTGTCAGTCTTCTATTCAATAGAATAACCATGTTTTTTTTATTATGGTTAATGTAATCAACAAACCTGAATGTGAAAAATGGCTGTTAATGAAGCTGTCAGTTTCACATTTCCTGTTTTCTCCGTGTTCAAGAGAGCGTGGCTGTAAAATGATGACGTTGTCTTTCATCAATTCCATGATGTAAGTCACACTCATGTGCTGTGGGTTACAGTCATGAGAAGCTGTCAGAAACTGACAGCGACCAGGAAGTGAACTAGGTATTTTTTTTCAATCATGTAGATGTTCCTCTATTTTAAGTAAGATATTGTTACATTTTTTAACCAATGATTTCCTGACCCGTTTCTTACCAAGTTGTATGGTTATATGTGCTCATTGGGAGCGTAGTCAGAGGACAAAGAAGATGATAGTAGTCACTATTTACATCTTATTTTCTATGCTGTAGGTTTGTTCTTCTGATAACTACCTTTTAGTTTGTTTACTTTGGTCGAGATTCAGGACGGAAAATTAATAACCCATAACACACACACAAGAACGCTCACTCATTTAACCAATAAAGCTAATTATAGTGGCATGGAAGAACAATTGCAGCATAACAGAAATTGAAACTTGAATTTGCCTACATGACGGGGATTTTTTTTGGGGGGGATCATCTGATGAGATTGCCGCAATGAGTGCGATCACAGATTATTTTCATACATCTGTTTTGTACTCTGTGAATTCATACTATCTGAGTATTTTCCTTGAAATTTGTTAAATCCGATCATGGCCCAATAAATTGTTTGTTTTTTCATTTAAAAAAAAAAACACACAACATGGAATATCCCCTCGAGGAGCCTTAGAGGTTTTATTCTCTCTCTGCAAATAAACAGAATCACACTGGATATTGTTACGTCGTGGTGGAGTTACTTTACATACAAGGCATAGCAATTTAAGTTTATTGTATCTAGTGCCAGCGTAGCTCAGATTAATTATTAAGACTGTGTATAACCACTTGATCGCAGTGTTGTTGCGAATCAAAAATGGTGGGGGGATGGAGGGGCGTGTACTCTGGCTGTACTACATTATATGGAAATAGGTAAACGTGAGCACAATACCCTCAACTATATTACACAGCCTTTCTAATTAATTTGATCTACACTCTGGACTTAACTTTTAATTTCAAGTTTTAGAAGACTGTGACCCCCAAAAATAAGGTAATAAAGTTCTAAAGAGAATTGTCACCTCGATAAGAGGTGTTCGTGCGGGCTGATCAGCGATTTGTGCCATTGATCTTTTCAGTAAAGGAGCTGCAGCTAAAAGGAAAGCTGCTGAACAAGGTCTTGGACAGACTGTTTTCCCCTTTGGGGAAGCTGAAGGAACCGGCGCTGTTACCGGTTAATTTCAATATTAAAAACACACACACCTACAAAAAATGGGGCATTTTTAAAACAGGGGGGAAGGGGTCACTGCTTTATTATGATTTACAGTATTCTGGCCAGTGCCCCGAGTTTACACCTGTCTACTAATTCCTGACAGAGTTACCGCAACAAGAATTTACATTTCTTCCAATGCGGTAGAGGAGTTTTCATGTGGAGAAGTCCAGACATTAATCGATCTTTTCCACATGTTTAACATTGAGATTTTTTCCCCACTGGAAAACAAATAGGATCATGGCTGTTTTGTGCCTGTGAGCAGATAAACTTTAAGCAGTGCTTATAGAAACATTATACATAGCTGGGAATAACCCGATTGGTGTGAATGGACAATGACTCATGACTCAATAGTTAATCAGCTCAGTTCCCCAGTAGTCTCTCCATCCCATGGCCATCAGGAACAAACAGTGTGTCACTTTCATAATTAAAACAACTGACCTGTCAGAAACTGCGAACATTGGACCAACCAGACTCGTTCTCCCTAGCCTTCCTCCGACTCCTGGACCATGTTGTTTGCCTTGATACAGCACTTACTTGACTAAGAGATGGAGAGGCACCACTTAAACATTGTTGTTCCTAGATGGCAGGTTAATGTACATGGATTCTTATTGTGCTGCTGGGTGGGGGGAATGGAGGTGCGGTTCAGCTGCTGCTATCACCTGTAGTCCGTTATACACTCTGCGGCCACTGTGGATCAGTTCATAGTGCTGTTGGGTGGTGGTGGTGGTGGAGGAAATGTGTGGCAGGATTGGCAGCATGAAACAGTCCTATTGCAGTCTGATACATATACTACTCCACCGCTCTTACTTCTGCCCTGGGGTAGGGGGCCGTGGATGCTGTAAAATGGAGTGAAGACACAGGAGCGGATACTTTGTCAGCTGTGCTTCTGTTGGGAATGGGTCAGCAGCAGTGATGTGTGCTGGGCTGCATGGTTTACAAGCACCCTCCCAGCCGGCTCGTCCCTACAGGTTAATTTGTAAGGTTTTTTTTTTAAACAAAACACATTTCTCCATTGACTGTTGGGACACAAACCATTCAGTGGCTTGGGAAGCACTGGCACCAGCTGCACAAACTGTGCTTGTTTAAAATTGAATTTACACTACTCTATTTGTCTACTGACTACAGGTACTTCTCTCCTCTAAAGACTGCGTGTATATATCTAAGATAAGCTGCAGGCATCTAAAAAAAACAGAAATGGTTGGTAGTGGTGGTGTAGATTGGGAGGGACACGACAGGACCGGGCTGGGAACTTTATCTGCCGGGACTCGGGCGGTGGACAAGGTGAACAAAACAATAACAAAAGTACGGTAACAGAAATGAAATAAGTTTCCAATCATTTATTAGACAGATTTCTGTTATGCTCATTTCATGTTAGACTTTACACTGCTCAGCACGTCTATCGCATAACATAATGGTAGCTCTACATTCTAACTATGGAATTTGTGAAAAAAAATAACTAGTCCCATGCAGATTAATGCTCTTGCAATTTGGCTGGACAAGTACATTAATAACGACATTAACATAAGGCTCTCAGAATGCTGACAACCAATCAGATTTCAGCAGTCCTGAGACTCTTATAATAAGGAGTGTCAATTGCACTTGTTTTTAGTGCACTATATTGACCTGTAGTGCAGCCTATATATATATATATATATATATATATTACAGTTGGATCTCTATTGAATCCTCTCACAAGCAACTCTGTTATTGTAGATGTACTTATACAGCTGAACATGGAGTATGACAGACAGGGTTCCTGGCTGCTGTGTGCCTCCTTGGCTGGATCTTGGGTAGCTTTGATGTCTATATCGCTGATTGGGCTTCGACCACATACGCCTGCCCATAATAGCGACAGCTGTTTTATGATTGCTATTATGGCCTGAAGCCATATGAAATTATTGCCACTGTTGAGTTTTTTTTTTTTTAATATTATTACTGTTATTGCAATATATATGGCATGTGGGTGAATGAATTCACAACCTGCTGAACTTCTGACCCAAACTGTGTCATGCTTTTCCTTTTCAATATACATCTTAACAGCAACACAAGATATCATCATGAATAGTCCAGACAGAAGTAATGCAGTCAGCAGGCATCACATTGATAATGTAACAGGACTTATACGTAACTTCAGAGTTCAAGGATATGCATTTGAACCAGTTATCAATAATGTGACAAACCAGCAAGGAGTGTATGATCATAGTAATGGAATGGTGGGAGAAGAAATACGGTCTGAAGTAACTCCAGATAGACTTATGAATCTCAATTGTTTATGTGGTAACTGCTTGCTCATGCCAACAGAAGAGGAGAGCATATACTGCACAGAAATTAATGGGATTCAACATAGAATGGATGGACTCTCATGTATAACTAGCAATCCACATATGCACAACATCTGCATAGACACTGAAGCACTTGATGTTAGTCTGATGGCCATCAAGTATCTTCGTGGCGGGTCACTAGTACGCCCAGTTGCAAGCAGGTAAATTATATATTAACATAGAAATATATAATTTGATGGCAGATAAGGAAGTCACTGCCCAACTGGTCTGCAAATTTCCATAACTAATGGTTACCCTGTAAATCCTAGTAAACCAACAGCCTATTTCTTTCTAGCCCCACAACCATCACACTAGAATTGCCTTATATCTGTCCCATGCATTCTCACATTCCCCTACTGTTTTTTGACACCACAACCTCCTCATGAAATCCATTACATGCGTCCATCACACTGTGTAAGGAAAGTGCATCTTCACATTGTCCCTGAGCCTCCCCCTCATCTCATCTTCAAAGTGTGTTCACTTGTTCATGCACATTCCTTTACCTTAAAAATATTACCCTTTTTGACTTTGTCGATTCCCTTGAGGTTTGTGAAAGTTTTCATCATGTAACACCTGTCCCTCTTTTCCTTAAGAGTATACATATTACTCTGAGTCTCTCTTAACATGTCTTTGTTTGCAAAGAGGCATAGTTTTACTTCCAGTGCCTATTTCTCTAATTCAGAACCCTTGCTTATGTGATAGGACTGGTATTGCATCACCCCACCCCCTACCCCATCTAGAGTTATTCTATTGATTGGATTAGCTCTCTCTCACTTTCCTTTTGCGAATATTGAGTATAAGCATTCATTCAGTATCCCTACTTTTTCACTGTGCCTATTTGTGCCCCCACTCTCACTTTTGGTTAGCCTCATTACCCCTCACATGGTGGATCCTCAGTCCTCAATTAAGACAAAAAAAATTAGATCTGTACAATGTTTATTGAATCACATGGTGTGGAACACCCTAGCCTCACCCACGACGTATACATACAGCACATCCGAGAATGTCACCCTTCGTGTTACATGTCTTTCTTGCCTTGTGTGTTCTTACTATTGATTACGTTTTATTTACACCCACAGAACATACCGTCTTGCTGCCTATCGTCAATTCACCTTGTGGACTCATGGACACCTTGGAAAACACATTCGGTGGGGGATTCCAGCATGCTGTGTAAAGCTAATTAGACAAAACTATCCAGACATTGAATACGAAGGATTTCATTCAGTATTCATGTGACATATCATCTTTTTGGAAGCAACAAGAAGGTTATACACTTTATCAGTTGAAAATGTTTGCACTCAATAATCGTTTAGACTTTCCGACAATTGATAGTTATATAAACTTAATTTATTTTCCTTTTAGTATAACAAGTTGAATATCCACAAACAGATGAATGGTATATATAAATACCAGTCGCATATTAGAGTAAGTTATTAGCTGTCAAGAAACATTAGAGTTTAAATAACAGTACCAACATGAAAATTAAACTACTCCAAACACTAGAAATTCAGTATAGCAGTGTTGTATATATATAGAAATTGTAGTATTAACTAGTGATTAATGATATGATTTATTTTGACTTCACCAATGCATAGTTGGATTTATTAATTAGCAATACTTAAAAAGAAATAAAACACTACATGTGATGCTAACTCAACATTGTTTGTTTTCCCTTTTAATTTTTCTGACTGTGTACATGTTCAAATCAAATTTGTGTGCTTTTAAGTCTCTTATATGAGAATCTTGTGTGGTGCGAATTCATTGCTTCTTCCAACGTTGGTTTAGATGCCCCATGGTGTTCTCCTAGACGTCGCTTTACTACATCATTGGTGAACGATTGGATTGCTAATCCATGTACATCTGAAATAGGAAAAAACAGGTTAAATGATCCAGATGGGGCTGGCAGAAGGAAAAGAGAACTGGATAATCTAGCAGAATGGTTGAAAGAGTGGCAAACGGGGGTTAACACAAAGAAGCTCAAGAGCATGCACATAGTTGTAAGAGCTTCACATGTTTCAATATAAGACAAATAGCAGGACAAGAGGACACAGCATGAGATTAGATGGAGGCCGATTAAGGGGTAATGTAAGGAAGCACTTTGTCACATAAAGGATGGTGGAAGCATAGGACGATCTATCTCAGGAAGTGGTGGATATGAATACAGTACACGGTTTTAAACAAGCATGGGGGTATGCATAATGGAGCAGTACAGTTGCGTATAGATAGACCATTGATAGAGCAAAGGCCGATGGAACATTCATAACCTTCAACGTCTATGTTTATACATTTCTATACAAGGGTTCAAATACCTGTAGTTTGTATATCAGAAATGCATCTCAATATCTTTTCTCTATAACAGTGGGTCTTTTCTGACTTCCTTGTCTTAACCACATATCTTCCCGCAGGCTTTGAAAATTGATGTTTGTATTGTAATTGACCCTTTTTATTTGATGATTGTGGACGGAAAACATTCTCATTATGGTCCATGGCTGCAATATGTAGTCGGCAAGAATATGCGTCGTAGTCATATTTTGTTCTTTTTGGTACATACTTAAGGTATAAGGAATGTACACTCTTTAGATCCCCTGTGTGGATTCCTTCAGTTACCTTGGTATCAATGGAAACAGACAAGAAAATTATAACCTCCAAAAGTACCATAACTTTGTATAAATAAAATTAAGCTAAGAAAAGCATAACTGTAACTAATAATCCATCAACTGCATCATCTGTAATTGATTCATACCTTTTCTAAATCTGATAGTAACCTACAGTCCATAATGATTTTCTCTAGTTCTTCATGTGCAGCAGATTGGCTACTGATCCAAGGTTTCTGTGCTTCTATTTCTGCATTATATGGCTGATGTTCACACCCGTGAAAGTTATTATCAGAAAACCAGCTGTGTATATTTGATATATTGTACAATACTGATGTAAATCTGTCCTTCAGTTCATTGAAGTCCTTATTGCATGTGTCTACTGCCCACCAAAGATGATTTATAATCGAATTAACCCAAGGCAAAATTTTGGCACAATTTCACTTCTTGCATGCAGCAAACATTTTTTTCTTTAATCCCTTTGCGATGTGCCAAAGATCAAACTCATGTCTAATGTAAGGGAACTTGTCCCGGATGATCTTCTGGACTGTGACATGCCGATCAGTTGCTAACATAGATACGGTAAGATGTTTATTATTCAAGTTTGTCAGACTCCTGACTAATCCCTCTGGCTCCATCCAAAAACTATTCTTTACTTCCGTCACCTTTACAGACTGCTGGTCTATTATTAGTCTGCTATCGCAGTCAATTAACGTGTAGGTACCTAGAGTAGCACAGTGTCCTGGACTGTCACATCGTGCATCACCAGATAAGATCAGTGGTTTATTTGATAGACTATGATATATTTCATTAACTTGATCTTCCCACACAGAGCGAACTGCTGGCAGAATCACACTTCTTTGTATGTTGTTACAATGCCTAACAGCTATTGTGCTTATCCTGACTGTAAAATTTCTGTAATATTCGTGTATGATCCTCCACAAATAAAGGTTGCTGCTGGCATCAAAATGTTGACCTCTGGCACACCGTTTAGCTTCTCCTGAGAGTCCCATGTCATTGTGTGTCCATCTAGGCATTCTGTTTTGACAGTTACTGAGCTACCCTTTTTGATAATATCTGGATGTTTAGCTAATGGACTGCAGCAGAAAGGTGAAATACATTTTTTAAATAAGATCAGTAACTGTTTTTTTGAGATAATGAAAAATCTGTCTAATTCATCCAGACTATCGTTGTCTGACTCTGATGAGACTGGAATGTAGTCAGGATCATTAAAATAATCATCTTGAAAGTCATCTTCATTGTCGGAATTGATCTGGTGGAAATCGTGTGCATCCAGAATTTCATTTCCTTCATGTTGTGTCGTGTCGCTGCTTATACCCAATAACTCGGAACTAACATCTGAGGGATTAATATTGTTTGAATCTGGACTGTCTATGTCAGCAATTTTGTTAATGTACCATTCTTTCTCAGTATAACTGTGATCATTCATCATACCATATTTTGCAATTAGGTAGCCTGTCATTGTATAGGTTGAGGTTTTACTGATCTTCTGACTATCTGCAGACAAATCTGTTTGACAGGCCCTGTTCTTTACTTTACTAAGTGGTAAAACTTTTACAGGATAACTTTGTGTACTGATAGTATGATGCTTAATAGTCCATAATGGGGCAAGTAGACAGTTATGACATTTACACGTGCAGACCTGGGATAAAATAAAACAGAGTATACATATTGTTAAGGAGAGGTCTATCAAGTCTGCTCAAATGTGCTGCTAGAATTGCGACTTATGACCTCCAATTCAAGTAGTGTATCAATTCACTCTGAGCAAGCATTGTTTATACATTTAAAAACATAATAAATTTGACAGCAGATAAATGCCTGGAGACACCCCTTATTCTACAGCTGCCCCTCCCTTCCACCCTTCCCCTCCATTGATCCTCCCCCTTGACCTGTCCCATCCCCTTTTGAAGCAGTACACTGTTGTAATGGCTGGAGAACAGGACACAAAGGGTGTTAGTAAATGGAGTCCACAGTAAACAAAGGATGGTAACTAGCAGGGTACCGCAGGATTCGGTACTGGGACTGGTCCTCTTAAATGTCTTTATAAGCGACATTGGAGAGCATCTGGAAGGAAAGGTATGTCTCTTTTCAGATGACACAAAGATCTGCAACACAGTTGATACACAAGGTGGGGTGGAAAGAATGAAAAGGGACTTGGCAAGGTTGGAGGAATGGTCAAATATGTTGAAACTTAGATTCAATGCAAAGAAGTGCAAGGTAATGCATCTGATTCACAAAAACCCAGGGGAAGAGTACACAATGGGGGATGAGATAATAACAACAACAAAAATCGAAAGATACCTGGGAGTAATTATATCAGATGACCTAAAGGTGGGCAAGCAATGTGAGAAGGCAGTAAGGAGGGCTGGGGGTATACTGGGATGCTCCTTTACTCTGAACAGCCCCTCTGTACCTGACTCGGCAGGCAATGCGCCCCAATGCCTGATCGCAGACATATAATAGACAAATCATTGGTGGTCAAGTGGACCGTGCCACAGCGCCCAATCGCGGGCATAACATAATTGAAACCCAGGTGGACCACTCTACAGACTGCATTGCTGAACACTGTTTAGTATTCAATATAAAACTAGTGTACCTCCTGCACTGGTGGTAGCAAACTGCTTCTATAACGAGAGTCAGCTGCTTTGTCCTCGTTCAGTTCTCCTGTATTTTGACAAGCGTCCTTGCCGGACACATTCTGATCAATGGTACTGCCTGAGACACTCATCATGATGGCTGTTGCACTACTCGCATTCATAACTGAATTCTCAATTTCACAAGGCATAGAATTTTTCTTAAGACGGTTGGTTTTAACCAAAGAAAATATTCCATCATTGCCGAAGTGTCCTTTAGTAATGTAATCCTCATCACTAAAATGTTGACTACAGACAAAACTACGTACACTTGCATCATGATGCTGGATCTTAAGAGCATGTAGCCATCTGTTATAAAGTTCCATATTGCCAGTTGGCATTTGATGAAAGTGTATACTTGGCATGCGAGAACAGGAACTCATACATCCATGAACAAGACAAGATGGACCAGTAATTCTTCTATTATTAACGTAAGCGTTCGTCATTATTGGTGTCTATATGAAATGAGATTATGCTGCTCCTTAGATTAATCAATGTCACGAATATAGCAGTTTGATCATCCATGCAGTAAATCTGTTAGGAAATATACAAATAAGTAAGTAATGTATCACAGCATTAACAATGAATACTTACAGTAGCACAAATTGATCAGGATCCACAAAGTACATGCTAACCTGCTGGCATCCTAGTATGTTAATATGTTAGTCTGTTAGCTGATATCAATACATCCATGGCATGTGGGTGGGTGTTGCACTGTATGTGAGGGAAGAAATTAAATGAATAAGGGATGAGGGATAAAAGGAGAGGCAAACTGGGAGATGGTGAGCGAGGTAAGGATGGAGGACCCACTAGAAGGTAGTGACCACTGAATGTTTCAAGATGGAAATGAGGAGGCATAACTTCTCCGAGATGGGGGTGTCTATTTGGAATGTGTTGCCAGTGGGGGGTGGTGACCTGTATGACAGACAACAGCTATAAGGAGGAGTTGGATAAAGCAAAGCAGGGGGATGAGGTAGCGGAGGTGGAAATCATGGCAGAGAGTGAGGGAAGCCCTCAGGTCCCTTAAGACGGAGAATGCACAAGGGCCAGATAAAAACACCAGGCCCAAGAAGGAATTCACCATATGACACTTACTGAAATTGCTGACATACAGGCAGAACCACTGGCTAACCTTTTCAATACCTTCTATTACACAGGATGCATGACTCTGGAGAGAGTGGTTGACAATTGGAATAATTACCCTGAGGAGGTAGAAGCCCACAGCATGGTAGATGGCTTTAAAAGGGGATGGGACTTACCCTCAACATGACTGTGTGCATAGGGATAAAACAGGTTGGATGAATAGATCACTGACTTCTGGGACTCAATAATCAAGATCAGGACATGGGAGAGAGATAGAGAGGGATTAAAATGGAGGACCTAGATAAATATTACAGTCACAGATATCTATTAAAGAAAGATTTATTTTCTGTTTTATTTCAGTGGCATGATTGTGCTTATCTGTTAAAGACAATGGCCAGCTGGTAACATAAATATTTGCCTTATGCCAAAACGGGGGAGAGAGAGAGAGAGATGTAGTGGATATACAGATACATGGCGGAGAGATCAAAAGATAATATTGAGTGGCTCAGGTGAAAATGTCACACCAAGGAAAATCACACACACAAAAAAATAGAAAAAAAATCTGCAATTGTTTTCCGTGTGTGTGTTGTGTGTGTGTGAAGGAACTAGAAGGGGGACAGGATCAGACCTACAGTACAATAGCTTCTTGTTGTTTTTTACATTGTTTTTTGTGGATTCTACTTGGTAGAAGGTTATTTCTTTTATTTCTTACTACTAAGGGGCTAGCAGGGTATTGTTTGGGACTGTTGGAATTTTGAAACCTGTTTTGGTAGCTATAAGTGGGCTCATTTGTTTGATTCACTGTGTGGCAGGCTGCATTTGTAGAGGCCTATTTCTTCTGTTTTAAAACATATTGTGTATTTAACTGGGTCTGTTTCTTTGAATTGGAGACCTATATCTTCTAATTCAAGCCTATTTTGATGTGTTGTTGGTGAAGCTGTTTGAATTGAGTCCTGTTTCTTTGGGTAGTAAACCTATTTTGGGGGCTTTGAGTAGCATTGTGATTCATTGTTGCTGGCTTCACTAGCTGCAAAGTTTTACTGCAGAGTGGGGGAAGGGTGCTAATGGTCTGACCAGAGGTCTCAGCTACCTGATTGTTTCTGGAAGACTTGGGCTGGTCCCACCCACCCAAACCCCTCACCCCACCCACCCCTGGTCCATTATTTCCTTTATACCAGGGGTTCTGACATCACTTCCTCAAACAGGCAAAGGATATGCACCTGTCATAGCAGAACCAGACATCCAGGAAAGAAACAGCAGCAAGTGAAGAGGTGACTGCTATCTCAGTGGAAGGAAGTAAATGCAAATCTAGGAGCTTTCATTTTACTTATTCACATCGATATTGCAGTGAGAAAGGAGGAGTAGGAGTTTGAAGAAGGTTGTGCAATGGCTACTTAAAGTCTCTTTTTGAGTGTGGATAGGAAGGATAGGAATATAAAAAGCAGTTGCTCAATATATCTAAACGTGTGCAACAAAGGAGGTAAGGGAAATAAAGAAAATGTTTTGCACTGATAGAGGGGGGAGAGGGGAGACTTGGGGGAGTGTTTGGTATCCTGCATCTGGAAGGGTGGGGGGTCACTGGTGGGCAACAACAGCAATGGGTAGGGTGGTAGGCTGCAACAACTGCGGTGCACCAATCTTTCTAAAAATTGCCTGGAGTGTGGGAGGATGTTTAGTGTGCAACCACATAGAAAAACTTAGAAAGGAGATTGAGGGTCTGCAGGAGGAACTAAGACAGGCAAGGCAGATTGGGGTGGGTTTAGCCCAATACTGGAGGGAGGAAGAAGGGGAGATGAGGGAGGGCAATTTAAGCTAACAGTGGTGAGGAGAGGGTCAGAAGAAGGGAAGCAGAGACAAGGGGCCCAGGCCAGGAAGAACGATTGCTGGGAAACCAGGTCAGGAGACAAAGACAAATGGAAGGAGGAGATAGGGACTTGTGAGGGGAGGCGAAGAAGTGGCAAAAGTCATGGAGTGGAAAGGAGAGAACAGGTTACTATGAAGAGAGAGGGAGCAGGCATTTGTGAAGGGTCTTCAGAAAATAGTTTTGCACTACTAGAGAGGAAGAAGGTGGAGGAGGGAAATGATGAAATTAGAGGAGTAATTGATAAATGCCTGGACCAAACTGGAGTGGGGGAAGTTCTGCTGGGAGAATTGCAACAGGGGTAAAGGGAAATAATGTGCAGGAGGAAGAAGAGAGCGGAAAGAGGGAGGTGAATGGAAGCAAGCAGGGAGTAAGAGGGTGGAATCTTAGTTCTGGGGACTCAATACTAAGAGGAGTCAGGTGGGGTAGCAAGGGGAGAGGCATAGTCGCATTTGGGTGGAGGCCATGCCAGGAATGACAGCGGAAAGGGTGGGACAATCTGTTCTGAAATATGCTAGAAGGGTAGGGACAAGCCTCATTTAATTATACATCTTGGGACAAACGACCTGGCTGACAAGACAGTAGATATAGTCCAGAGGAGGTTTGAGGAACTAGCACAATTATGTGAGGGGCAGGAAGATCAGTAACTTTTCAGAGATACTTCAGTGCCAAAGGCAAGCACAACAAGAAAGCTGAGAATAGAGGAATTTAATGGATGGCTAAGAACCTGGTGTTGTGCTAAAGGGTAATGGGCTGTTGGGGGTGGGGAGGGACCTGGGAGGACAGTAGTCTCTATGCCAAGGACAGACTACACTTGAGTGAGGAGGAAAAAGTGTTGAAACAGAGGATGGAGGACTATAGAGAAGTTGGAATTTAAACTAGGAGTGGGGGTGGCAGTTGGGAAGAGATATGCAGAGACCACAGGTTGGGAAACCATATGAGCTACACCCCATAACAGTGACAAAGGACAAATGGCAAGTACTATTGGTGATGCTAGGAAAGGAGGGCAGGATGGGAGGAGGGAAAAGGGTGGAAGGTGGTTACCCTTAATGCTAGGAGCCTTGGGAGGAAAACTGCAGAGTTACAGGTTCTCATGGCAGAGGGAGAGGTGGACACTGCAGCCATCACAGAAACATGGGCCACCCAATACAATGACTGGGACCTGTCTGTACCAGGGTACAGGTTATTTCATAGGGACAGGGTGATTGGGAAAGGAGGGGTGGCACTATATGTGAAGGAAGGACTGAAGTGTGTAAGGGAGGAAGGGGAGGAGGGTAGTACAGAGTCACTTTGGGTTGCAAATCCAGGATTCCAAGAATAGGATTCTTAGAATGGGAGTGGTGTACAGGCCACCATCTCAGCGGAGGAGTTAGACAGGGAACTAGCGGGACAGATCAGGAGGACCTGCGAGAAGGGTATGTGGTGATTGTGGGGACTTCAACATGCCAGGAGTGGACTGGAGCACACCAACAACCAGGAACAGAAGGGCAGGTACTGCTGGATGCCTTCAGGACAGCTTCCTGCTAAAATGGTCAGTGAACCAACCAGGTTAGGGAATACCCTTGACCTTGTGCTGGCAAATGGTGACTTTGTGAGAGAACTTACAGTGGAGGAACCGCTGTCAGGGAGTGACCACCACTCAGTATGGCTCACACTGGATATGGGCAAGGAAGGAGTGGAATCTGGCACAAGAGTGCTGGACTTCAGGAGGGCCGACTTTGGGAGGATGGGGGAAGTGGTAAAAGGGTACCTGGCCAGAATTCAATCTAGTATGGACACTAACCAGAGGTGGGAGCTCATAAAGCTGGGGATAGTGGAGGCAACCAAAACCTGTTGCAAAGCCCAGAGCAAGAAGGCTAGGGCTAAGAAACCGAGCTGGTTGAGCAAGGAGGTCATGGAAAAGGTAAGGAGGAAAAGAGCTGCCTTTAGGAAGTACAAGAAAACAGGGAGGGGGAGGACAGGAGGAGTACTTGACAGAATCGAAGGAGGTGACAAGGGCAGTAAGGGAGCCAAAGCATCTACTGAACTCAGGCTGGCAGGAGGCATTAAGAAGGGGGAGAAGGACTTCTTTAAGTACATCAGGGAGAAAAGGAGCTGTAAGGACCACATAGTAAGGATTAGAAGGAGGGGTTGGGTGGAAGCAGGGTGCGATAAGGCAGAAGCACTAAATGAGTACTTCTGCTCAGTATTTACTAAAGAGAAGAGGGGTGACACCCAAGGAGAAATGGCAGAAGCAGGGGGGAAGTGGTGACAGATGGGAAATCATGGAGGGCAGAGTTCGAGAGGGTTTGAAGGCACTGAGGGTGGACAAGGCGCCAGGCCCAGATGGCATCCACCCCAGGGTACTGAAGGAGCTGGCAGGGTCCTTGCAGGACCTTTTGGAGACCTATTTAATACCTCACTACATTCGGTGTGTACCTCAGACTGGAGGATGGCTCATGTGTGCCCCCACAAGAGTGGCCCCAAGGATGAACCGGAGACTACAGACCAGTGAGCCTCACATCCATTGTGGGTAAGCTAATGGAGACTATCCTGAAGGAGGCTGGTGGCCCTCCTAGAGGCCAAGGACTACTAGGACAGCAGACAGCATGGCTTCATACATGGCAGATCCTGCCAAACCAACCTGGTCGAGTTCTATGACTGGGTAACTAGGCAACTGGACAGGGGCCATGCAGTTGATGTCCTGTATCTGGACTTCAGTAAGGCATTTGACTTGGTGCCACATGGAAGGCTGGGAAGGAAGTTAGTAGGTACAGGGGCGGGTGCAAAGCTGGTGAGCTGGGTAGGGAACTGGCTTCAGGAAGGCAACAGAGAGGGTGGTGGTGGGTGGGAGCTCACACCCAAGGGCAGTGACGGCGGTGTTCCACAGGGCTCGTGTTGGGACCAGTGTTGTTTGGGATATTCATTGCAGACATATCATGGGACATCAAGAGCAAGATCAGTCTGTTTGCTGATGATACCAAGGTAGAGCGGTGGTGGATGACCTAGGGGATGGCAGGGGTTGCAGGATGATCTGGCAAAGCTTGAAACCTGGTCAGACACCTGGCAACTGGGTTTAATGCCAAAAAGTGCAAGGTGCTGCATTTTGGGATGAAGAACCCAGGAGGAGTTACCAGCTGGGGGAGTGCAGCTAGCCCAGACAGAGAGGAGAAGGATCTGGGTGTGCTCATTACAGGGTCAATGAACAACTCAGCACAATGTAGGAAGGCAGCTGCAAAGGCCAACAAAATGCTGGGTTGTATTGCAAGGGTATATCCTCGAGGAGGGAGGAGGTGATTCTGCCACTGTATAGGTCATTGGTTAGACACACCTGGAGTACTGCGTGCAGTACTGGCGTCCGTATCTGAAGAGGGACATTAGTTACTGAGGGGGGCACAGCGCAGGGCGACAAAGATGATCAAGGGCTGGGGACTTATCATACGAGGGAGGTTGAAGGAGTTGAACATGTACTCACTGGAGGAGAGGAGGGACAGAGGTGACATGATTGAAACCTTTAAATACATGAAAGGAATAAACAAGACGGTACAGAGGGCTGTTCAAAGTAAGGAAGGAGGGCCACCAGGGGCATGATATGAGACTGGAGGAGGAAGGTTCAGGAGGAGATGAGGAGACACTTTTTTACAGAGAGGGTGGTGGCTGGGTGGAATGCGTTACCTGCAGAAATGGTATGCAGTAGAACAGTGGACTGCTTCAAAAGGGGATGGGACAGGACAAGCGGGAGGGTTAATGAAGGGGAAGGGTGGAAGGGAGCAGCTGCAGAATAAGGGGTGCTAGCTGCACATTCGAGCAGACTTGATAGACCTCCAGGCCTTTATCTGCTGGCAAATTTCGTATGTTCGTATGTCTGCACTCAAAAACATAATCTAGTCGATTCTAGACATAGATACAGAGTCTATATTTCTTTGTGTGTGTGTGTGTGTGTGTGTGTGTGGGGGACTACTCAATGGAGATGACAAATAATTTCCAAAACATAGGTATGGATGTATATACAGCGCATAAGTAAGGACAGACACATAGATGAAAAGATAAATGAGCTAGATCCAGCCAGAATAAGGTGAATGAGAGAGGAATACAGACAAAGAAAGAACATTGAGTGATTGTAGTAATAGGGAATGAAACAAAAAATGCATTTAGTTTTTAAAATAAACTAAGATGAAATATATAGACTAATTATATAATTATTTCATCACCATTCAGCTTAATTAATTAAGCAATAATATATGACCAGGGGTTAGATTAACAGTCTGTTAATCAACCCCTTGGGGCATAATATGGCGCGAGGCACAACTGAGTGCCATATTGCCAAAAGGGGGTGAATAACTGACTGTTAATCTAAATCCTGGTCATACATTATTGCTATTATTATAATTATGAATTTTTTAAACTATTTGTGTTACTGTCTGGTTTGAAGTAGTGATGAAAAATGTGTGTTTTTTACTAAAATAGTTCTTCCGTGCAGATGCTGAAATGCAGAGCTTATCAACAATGCAAGCTGTGAGTGGTATCCATTGCAAAACACTTGCTTCCCTCCCAACTGCCTTCATGCCAATTTTATAAGGCAGTATGTACTGACTATGGGTTTTGAGACTATATGAGCATCTGTAAAGCTGTATGTAATTTGATTTACGAAATGAACAGTCTAAGTGTCATTTTTACACATTTTTAAAATCGGAACATTGACTACAAATGTGCAGAAAGTTGTTCGATCTGCATGCCAAGCCAGCTCCAGTGCATATGTCCCTAGTGAACATCGCGATTGTTAAAATGGCATTTACAATGCTTGTTTCGTAAATTAAATTACATAGACATGTCCATATGAGCATGTAGTTTCAGAACCTGTAACAAAATTAACAAAAATCTGAACTCCCCAGTTTTCACAACTGATGACAGTTGTGCATTCACTGCCTTATATAGATTGTTGGCTACCCATATAAACAAAAAACATTTCATCAGTTGTTCTCACTTGTTCCCACTCCTTCTGATCTGCACTCCTTCAGGTAGGTTTCCATAAAGATAATAGTTGTGGTGGAGGTGCCGCTGCGGGGGGTGGGGTTGGGGAATTCTATGCCTGAATCAGTGCAACGGCAGTGCTCTGTTTAAATTATTTAGGGTAGCTTGTTCCAGTGAGGTGACCCAGAAACTGCAGCTGCTCCGATGTGATCCTGACAGCTATTCACATCAGCATGTTGAAAATACATACAAGCAGGACCCTGACCTAACGAACCCCAGTCTACCAGAACTCCCTATCTACTGAACTAGACCCTTGTTGCCCAATTTCTGTATACACAATACAGCACTATCAAGTGGTGTTAGATTGGGGTCCTACTGTCTGCACATGCTTTCCCAAATCACTACCAACTGATAACTTTAAAAAACAGCTGTTCTAGGTGCCATTGTCTCGCTTCCGATTTTGGCATGCACTGCAGCACTTGGAAATTTCAAGGCGAGTAAAAAAAAAAAAAAAATCGGGCTGCATATCTGGGCACAGAATTTAGAGTACAGCAAGCAAACAGTACACTGTGACTAAGTGAATTAGTGTGTGAAATGTTCTCTGAGTCTGTGTTGCCTATGTGCTGTAGTGTGTTTAAAATCAGACCGTTCAGGAGACGATCAGTCCTGCTTTTTGCAATCCTGCTGGGGCTCAGAGGTCAGAAATTAGGCTGATACGTACAGTACTTACTGTGGGATTTATGAGGTTATCTGCTGCTGAGACTGTAGGGCAGAGCTCAGACTATGCTCTTAATTACACTAACGGTGACAGCCATGTCATTTACCTGTTTTTAACATATCAAAATAAAAAAAAGCTAAAAATACATTGTGGTGCGCACGACATACCACGGGTTTGATTCCCACACAGGACCACTACACAATCAATCTATGCATTAACCAGAAAATAAAAATAGCTGTACAACAAACAAGACTGTAATGAAATTCATTAACGATAAAAGTCACATTGTAGTTTACGATGTAAGGCAAACGGGAGATTAACTGAAACTCACGCTGCGTTCAGTATTAAGCTTTGTTTTTATTTTATTTATCACGATCCACTTGTGACACTATTAAATTAATTTCACATAAATCATGAGGTTGTGACAAGGGATTGATGTGATTTATCCAGTATCAGTCTCTGATAAGTATACAGACTGCAGCGCCGTTTCGCTAAAACAAGCAACAGCTTGGAATGAGCTTACACAGCAGCGCGCTCGCTACAAACATCTGTTCACAGTCCCTCAAGCCATTTCAGAATGCAGATTCTCGTAAACGCACTTGTCAGAGATTAACAGCTAAAATATTTAAAAAAAAAGACACAAAACTGTTTGTTTTTACACTCAAACTTTAATAAATATTTAAAACAGGTCTTGTACAACATAAGAATAATGAAATAACCAAATCCTGTCCCCTTTAAATCTGGCTTTAACCTGGTTTCCTTCTAACTAAGCCACTCCCCCTACTTCACAGCTCTTTCTACACTTAGTAATTGCACAGATAACAATTCCCTTCAGCCACCTGAGACAAACACCTAGATAACTGCACAGATAACAATTCACTTCAGTCAACTCAGACAAACACACTAACTTTTTTTTGTTTTGTTTTTACCTTAAAGTGAAGGTAACCCTCTCTATGCACCCTAGCATTGTTACTCTTTCCAACTGCTTTGTCCCACTGATTAGCCACTTTGAGTTTGTCTTCTATGACTACCCCATGATCCCTTTCCTCTGTGGTGGCTTCCAGTGTTATCCCATCTAGTTCATACTCAGCCCTAGGATTCCCCCTCCCTAAGTGCATAATCTTGCACTTTTTTGCATTGAAACCCAATTGCCATTCCTTGGACCAGTTTTCTAGCCTCTTCAGATCCATCCTCATTTTTTCTATACCTTCCTGTGAATCTACCCTATTACATAGCTGTGTGTCATCCGCAAACCCTCCCTTCTAGACCCTCTGCAACATCGCCTATGAAGACACTGAAGAGCACTGGTCCGAGCACTGGTCCCTGGGGTACGCCACATGTTACTGGTCCCTCCTGTGAGCTAACCCCATTTACCAGAACTCTTTGTGTTCTGTTACTCAACCAGTTTCTAACCTGCGTGACCACCCCTGTCCCTACCCCAAGATTTGCCAGCTTGTGGATTAGTCTCCTGTGTGGAAATGTGTTGAAGGCCTTCCTGAAGTCTAGATAGGTCGCATCTATCACTCTGCCCTGGTCTATTTCCTTTGTCACCCACTCAAAGAAATCAAGTTGGTCTGGCATGACCTCTCTGCCTTGGGTCCGGCAGCCCCCTTGTCTCTAGATAGAAACCCTACTTAAGAAAAGATTGGTGGACTATCATTTTACCTATTATAAAAGTCAAACTGACCGGGCGGTAGTTTCCTGCCTCCTCCTTGCTACCACTTTTTTGCAGGGTTACCCCTTGTGCCCTCCTCCACTCCTCCAGAACCATGCCTGTTCAGAACCATGACTATTTCTAGTAATCCACTGAACAGCTTAGCCAGAGGTTTAGCCAGTTCCCCCCAGAGCTCCTTTAGGATCCACAGGAGTATCCCATCAGGCCCCATAACTTTATCAACCCTAAGCTGTTCTGGTGCTCTTTTTACTCTGTCCTCTGAAAAAGATATAATATCCACCCCTCCTCCCAGTTTGCCCTTTTCAATTAATGGGGGACCATCCCCATTTCTTCCTCTGTAAATACAGAGCAGTATTTGCTGAGAACGATCACATTATAGGAACATATGAATGTGCTAGCAGAAACAGACCACCTGGTCTATCTAAGTCTGCTCGAGTGTGCAGCTAGCACTTCCAGTTTGCAACTGCCCCCCCCTTTGTCATCCCACAGCTGCCCCCACCTCCCCCACCCTCATTTTCCCCTGTTCCTTGTCCCATGCCCTTTTAAAGCTGTTCACAGATTTACATGATACCACCCATTCTAGTAGTACATTCCATTTTGCTACCACCCTCTCCGTGAAACAGTGTCTCCTCATTTCCTTCCTAAATCTTCCCCCCCTCTATTTTTAGCCCGTGCCCCCTGATGTCCCTCCTTAGCTTAAAGACCCCATCTGCCCCATCCTTATCGATTCCCCTCAGATACTAGAATTTCTCTATCATGACCCTACTGTCCCTTCTATCCTCCAGGGTGTACATATTCAGGTCTCCCAGTCTGCTCTCATAGTCTCTCCCCTCCATTCCACATATCTTCGTTGTCCTCCTCTGCACTCCCTCCAGTAGCCTAATAATCACACTTCAGGTATGGCCTCCTAAACTACACCCAATACTTAAAGTGCGGCCTTACCAGCTACCTGTAGATGGGCAAGATCACCTCTCTTCGCCTGGATGAAAACACCCTTGCTATACACCCCAGCATTTTGTTTGCTTTTGCAGCCACTCTCCTGCACTGGGAAGTGTTGTTCAAGGTCCCTGTTAAGATTACCCCTAGATCCTGCTCCTCCTCAATGATCCCCGGCTTAACCCCTGTAAGCCAGTATTCTCTCTTTGGGTTCTTCACCTTGAAGTGCATAATCTTACACTTCTTTGCATTGAACCGCAGCTACCATCTCTCTGACCACTCCTCTAGTTTGCTTAGATCCCCCTGCAACTGCTTCCATCTCTCCTCTTCATCCGTCACTGCTCCCATTTTGGTGTCATCTGCAAACAGACTTACCTTGCTTACCACCCCACGCACAATGTCTGATATGAAGAGCCCAAATAATACTGGTCCCAGCCCAGAGCCCTGTTGCACCATGCTTGTCACCGGCTTTGGAGTCGAGAGCTCCCCTTCCACCACCACCCATTGCAGCCTCCCTCTCAGCCAGCTTGTAATCCAGTTTGTCATTTTTGCCCCTACCTCTACAGAAGTTAGCTTCCCCACAAGCCACCCATATGGCACTGAATCAAAGGCCTTACTGAAGTCCAAGTAAAGAACATCCACTGCATGACCCTTATCCAGCTCACCTGCCACCTAGTCATAATTTTGTATCAGGCTGGTTTGACAAGACTTCCCCAAAATGAAACCATGCTGCCTCACATCCTGGAGGCCTGTTCCTCATCCTCTTCTGTCCACTCCCCACCCTTTTTTATCCTCACTATCATCTCCTTGCACTTCCTTTTCTCCCTGATGTATCTGGAAAAAGTCTCTCTCCCCCCCCCCCGTTAATTCCCTGCACTAATCTCAGCTCCCTCTGGGCCTTGGCTTCTCTCACTTTTCCGGTCACCTGCCTGGACCATGTTGCATACTCCTCTCTGTCCCCTTCCTTCCCCGTCCTCCTATACCTCTGGTGCACCTCTCATTTTGCCCTCACCACCTCAACTACCTCGCTGTTCAGCCAGCATGGTTTCTTTGCTCTGCTCCTCTTACTTTGTGTCTTGGTGCAGACTTCCGTTGCCTATGTAATCCCCCATTTAATAATATCCCATTTCTGCTCCGTGTCCATCTCCTGCCTTATGCCCTCCAGTTTCCCTTTCAGTACTACCCGCATCCTCACAAAGTCTGCCCCCTGAAGTTTACCACCCTGGTTACGGATTTCTCTGCCTCCACACACACCGTGATATTAAACCACACCATTTGGTGATCGCTGTTGGCTAGTGGGTCCTCCACCCTTATTTTCCTTACTGCCTCCCCATTAGTCAATACCAGATCTAAAGTGTTCTTTAGCCTAGTAGGTACACTGACCAACTGCGTCAGGAGACCCTCCTGGATCGCATCTAGGAGCACTTGCTCCCTAGCACTGGAGGTGACCAGAAATGCTTCGGTCAACCCCCGGCAAATTGAAATCCCCACAATGACCACCTTCCTTTTTCTACATACCTTTCTGATTTGTCCCGCTAATTCCTGGTCAAGCTCCTTAGATTGGGACAGCGGCTTGTATACCACCCCAATCCTCAGTTTCCTACCCCTTGAGTCTAGGACCTGCAGCCAGATTGCCTCTGTTCTCCTTTCTTCTCCCTCGTCCCTTGTGCATTTGATCCCGTCCCTCACATAGACTGCCACCCCCCCCCAATGGTCCTTCCTGTATAATTTGTATTCTGGGATTGCCAGATCCCAGTCCCGGGTGCTCACTTGCCCACATTTCCATGACAGCTGCAATATCCACCCTCCACACTGCCAGGAGTGCCTGTAGCTCAGCTTATTTGTTGCCTAAGATTCTCAAGTTCAGCAAGACCACCCTCCAGCATGCCCCTTTCTCTTCATCAATCTCCATCTCTTCCCTTCTCCTCCCTCCCTCCCTTTTCAGCTGCCCTGAGTCCTTCCCTGCTAGCTTGGGGGGGTAGGCTATGACTCCACTCTATCGTATCCCTGTCTACCTGCTGTCCACTTGCCACCCCCCTAGTTTAAATCCACCCTTGTAACAATATACCTCTCCAGTCTTTGCTTTAATACCCGATTCCCCTCCTCACTCAGGTGCAGCCTATCCCTTGCAAACAGTTTGTTATTATCCCAGGTACTACCCCAGCCACCCATGACCCCATCACCCTTAGTTCGACACCATTCCACCCACCATGCATTCAACTCCCTAATCCTCTCCTTTCTCGCTGTGCTTGCGCAGGGTACTGGGGAGCACCTCTGAGAAGGCCACAGACTCCCCAGTCTCCTCGCACAGCCTTCCCACTTGCTCAGACCTCTCCCTTGTTACCTCAACCATTTCCCCTACTAGGTCACTTGCCCCCACATGTACTACAATGTGCGGTTTCCTCCTACCCCTCCTTGCACACCTTAGGATTGCCTATCCTGCCTTGTTTGCCTTTAATCCTGGTATGGACTCCACCCATATCCGACTGTGCCTCTACCCACTTGCTGCCCCATCTGATCTCCTTGAGTATGGAGTCCCCCAACACCAGTACACCCCCCTCCTCCTCTTTCCTTGTGCCGCTGCCACCCTCCCACCCAGGTTCTCATTACCGGGGCCACTTAAGATGGTGCTTTTACCTTTTGCCCCAATGTCTTCCTCCCTGACCCTCTCAGTTGAGACCTCTCCCCCTCCTCCTGTTTGACTGCCAACCTCCCTCTCCCTCCTCTCCCCATATTATCCCTCCCCCTGCTACATCATGCTCAATCTCTCCACTAGCAATGCCTCTCACCCCTCCTCTTCGTGAGTACTATCCCTTGTGCAATCTCCTCCTGCGTCCTCTTCCCCATGTGTCGGTAGTACAGCAAACATGTTCCCTACTCTCTTTACCTTACTATGTGTTTTCTCCTCCTTCCTGCTGCTCCTCTTTTGCTGAGCCCTACTAGAGTCCATCCTTCATCAACTGGCTTCCTGTCTACTGTGCCCCCTCCCTTGACCCACTGTTCCTTCTCTGTGGTGCCCCCCGATACTCTCAGATGTCAGCCCTTCTACCAATGCAACCCTCCCCTCACCCCTCACCAGCTCCCTGCCAAGCCACTGGACCTCTTCCTTGAGCCTCCTTAGCCTGCGGCATATTGGGCACACTTCCAGCCTCCACAGTATGTTCATCCACACTGCTGCCCCACAACCACTGCACCCCACAATCCTACCCATGGTTCACACTACCTATACAGGACAGTGGAATGCAGTGTCTCTACACTGACTGCAGTTATTTACAAACCCAATCACCAACCCACCAATAGCGTTCCCAAGTCTCACAAACACATACAGTCCAATGTATGTCCAGTCCAGCTAATAGTGTGTGTATATGCAGACATCAGGTACTGTATGATGTCACAAGCTACCAGTATAAAGGAAGTAATGTGCTAGGGGTGGTTGGGGGAGGTTGGGTCCCTCCTGAGTACTAGAGACAGACAATCAGCTACCCCAGCAGACCCTCACTGAGTCAGTCAGCTGCACCAGTGAAATCCCCCAAACAGGTACCTTTCCAACTTAAGTCACAAAGCCCTCTGGTACCACACTGTCAATGTCTTTCTCCACTACCCTGCCTCCCTCTGCCCCAAGTCTCACAATCCCTCCCCTGTCTTCCTTCTCTCACTAATATAACTAAAGAATGCTTTCCCTCCTTCATTCACCGATTTAGCTAGCTTTTCTTTGGTTTCGGCCTTCGCTGTCCTCACTGCCTTGTTTGCCTCCTTTCATTTTTCCAAGTATTCTTGCCTGTCCTCCTTGCTTTGTGTTGCCTTGTACCTCAGAAATGTTATCTTTTTTCCTCTTACTAGCTCTGCTACTCCCCTCGAGAACCATAGTGGTTTCCTCTTTCATTTGCTCTTGCTGCAGGGCCTGGCACAATGGTTTGCTACCAGGTGCAGGGCTTCCCTCATCTTATCCCACTGTTCCACTACTCCCCTTATGTCATCGTATCCCTGCATAGCCTTCCAGAATTACTCCTTCATCCTAACGAAGTCTGTCATGCTGAAATCCAAGAGATAGAGAGAGATATATTTGAAATCGGTTTGCTCAAAGCAGACTTTACAACAAAGAAACATGACCAATGTGTGCCTTAATGTCTCAGAAACTAGGAAGTATGGAAGACTAGGTGGTACTGTATACAAAATCTACCAGCAGAAACAGGCTGTATGGTCTGTTAAGTTAGTCTGCTCAAATGTGCAGCTAGCACCCTTATATTGCTGCTGTCCCACCCTCCTCTCCCCCCCTCCTCGCCCCCAATTACCATTAAAAGAATCTGTAAATATATACGGCCATTACGTGGGTGGATAGTGGCCCCCACCACCCCACCTCCAATCCCTGCCAAAGGTATCAGCTCCCCCTTCTACAGGCAACCCAGGCCAACCTTCCTCATCTCCAGCTCCCATAGCCCTGCCCCAGGACAACGCAAGCTTCCCCCTGCCTTAGCACCAGGCTACCCTGGCCCACCTTGGCACACTGCATTCCAATGAACCTTCATCTGGACCACACCCACTCCCCTTACCCCAGGCTTACCTGTTCCCTCCAGGCTTGCACGGCCCTGCCACATTCCAGCACCAGTCTCTCCTGGCCCATGCTGTCCTCTTGGGTCACCCCAGTTCCCTTGGTCCTGCCTGTGGACCACCCCAGCTTCTCTGCTAAACCCAAGCCACCACGCTTCCTCCCTCAGCCCTAGCCCATCCATTGGCCCCCACCTATCCCAACTCCACCCTGCACCATCCCGAGGATGTCCTGGTTGACCCCCAGTTCCCATGGCCCTGCCCCTAGACCACTACAATCCACCTTGCACTAGCCACCATCTGCCTTGGCCACCCCTGCTCCCTCTGCCTCTGACTTCCCTGGTCTACTTTGCTCCCTAGCTCCCACAGCCCTGCCCCAGGACAACCCCAGGTCTGGGCTGCTCTGTCCCACCCCAGTTCTGTTCCCATGGCCATACCCCTTAACTACTCCAGACCTCCCTGCCTTGGACTAATGTGGCTCACTAGCTCCCATGGCCTTGCCTCTGTTCCATTGCAGCTTCCCCCTTCCCATCCCAAGAAAAGGCTCTGCAATCCCTCCTCTGGGAGGAGAGCAGTCCTTTGTATGTTCAAGTCTCCTCGACCCCCAATGACCCTCCAACAGAGTTAGTCAGTGCCAGAATGCTACCACTGTAATGGGGAGGGGGAGCGGTATGTAAGTAATAATACCTGACAGAGTGGGCATTATTGGGATATGATGGACTACCCAGGGGGGTAATGAGGCCCAATACCACAGGCAGAGGTACTTATGGCCGCTAGATGGTCTGTTATATCCCACAACGCCCACCTTGGGGGCTATTATTACACTTAGAAAATGGACATTACTTAAAATTTACGTACATCATATATTAAAGGAACTGCCTCTGAAAACTCAAAAAGTGTGAACAATTTTTTTGTTTTGTAAAGTAGTTCCTGTGTTTGTGTTCTATTCCATTTACTGTCCCCCCCACCCCCGGTAACTGAGTCATTCTGTCTAGTGTCCACCTCCAGCTGTAAACAAGAGCATGAGTGTTGTATCGTGAGCTGTGTGTTAATGTCTTTGTACTAAGTCCCAAAGAAGAAAAAAACAAGTCCATTTACTTTTGTTGTGATCCTGCGTGGCTTCTTTTTGGGTGGAACTGGACAAGCATGCGAGTGTGCGCAACTTAGGATGGTCGGGAACATTACTTAGATGAAGGTCGAGGGAGCCAGCAGCATTACAGGAAAGTGAACTGTAAAGAGAAACAATGTGTTTTATTCATTGAGGGGTGTACAAGGTTAATTTATTGTAGTGCTCTGCTGGCGGCAGAAATGTAACGTGAACGGGACTGGAAGGAAGGTCAGGTGCTTTCACTTTCAGTGAGGTCATTGAGCTGACATCGGGGAAAAAAGTAAGCGTGTAAATCAGGATGTGTTTCTTTTTTTCTGTGAGGAGGAGTCGAGGAGGAACAGAAGCAGCATCGTGTTAGGAGTAAATAACTTTTTTGTAGAGAGTGGTGTAGTGGGGGGCTGGTGAGTTAGTAAGTGAGGCAAAACAATGGCAGCTGCTCAGTGACACAATTCGGGGTGCCCAATAATATTGTAAGTAATGGGACACTTGAATTGGGACTTAGTTTTTTTTAATCGGGCGTTGTTAAAAAATAATAACACTTGTGGCAGGGGGCCTTAGCAAATCAACGTGCAGGTTTTATGAGACACGTTTTCCAAATGTCATTCATGAAATGCAGAAATTAATCTTTCCTAACATTATCAATGAGACTTGTCACTCTAGGCACTCCCTCTCACTCGGTGCTCTCCTGTTGTATTATTCAGTTGACAGATCGAGCAGGTGGCCATGCCCTGGGTTGTGGAGGGGGGGGGGGGGTTGCAATTGAGCCATCCTGAATATCGGTACAAAGCCAGCTTCTGCAGTGGTTTCTAAACCCAGTAATCCACTTTTCAGAATGCTCAGAGAAATAATTCACCATTTAGAACACGAATTATTTCTCTGAACAGCTGCACAGTCACACACACGCTCCAGCAAACCAGACACAGGGCCTGGAGCACAATCTGATTAGGGCAGGAAAACCCCTTCACAAGCACCTATTTCAAAATAGTGCCCAATGAAAAAACAGTACTGGGAGTTGTTTTAAACTCTGCACTTTTGAGGGGGTTTGCCTGTCACTTGTATGTTTTGCAAACTCCCTGCTCATATCATTATATATAATGAACCAACCTCATTGCAGAATGCTCTGGTAACCTCACAATTTGTGAGGTTAGCGACATCTTGAGGGCACTTGAGCTTTGCTCTCATGCCCATTATGTCACTAACCTCAGTCAGTGTGACTTGTTCTGCATGGTAGGGGGTTCATTATTCTCTCTATGTGCCTGCAGCCTTCTATCAAACCTCATAATCAAAGTCGGGTCTGGTCAGGAGACCTCCAACAAACGCCAGGTAGGTTTGAGCCTGAAAATGGCTCTCATTACCAGGCCAAAATAAATAAATATATATCCCCCATGTCCTTTAACTGTTGCTCAGGCTAAACAGTTCCTCATAGTTCACCTTGTGTATTTCTTTCAAGGGATTCCCTAGTGAGGGGCACAGGGAGGGAAGTGGGTCCAACACCACATGACCAAGAGGTGGTACATTGCATTCCAGGGGTGGAGGCTTTTAAACAGGGTCTGACAACTTTATTCACTCATGCTTTTGGTGTTTAATCATCCCCACAGTGCTGTGTACCCAACATGAGCCCCCTTCCCTCCAAAGCACCCAAAACTATGCCACCTTCCTCCACAGTATCCAATACTAGCCTCCTTCCTCCATGGCTCCAGACACTAGCCCCCTCCCTCTACAGCACCCGACACTAGCACACCCGACTCCTCAGTACCCTACACTAGCTCACCTTCATCGACAGCACCCAACACATGCCACCTGTGTCCACAGCACCCAACACCTGCCACCTCCCTCCACAGCCTCCATGATACTAGCCCCCTCCCTCCACAGCACCCGACACTAGCATGTTTTCCTTACAGCCCCCCATGACAGTAGCCCCCTTGACTGTACACCTTCCACAGCCCCAATACTACCCAGGCTCCCTCCATCACCCCAGACACCAAGCCCCTACCTCTACTTCCCAACTCAACCCCCCCTTCTCTTTCACCACAGTCTCTTTGAACACCCTTCCCTCTCTAGGCATACCACTTTTCTAAACCCATGGATATCACCTTCCTCCTTCCTGGGCCCCCCTGACTCCCAGAAACCACACCCCTTCCTCCTCAGCCATTTGAGAATCATATATACACTTGTTATCCACTTGCCCTGCAAGGTCCCCTCTGGACACCACCTCCTCAGACACCTGAGGCACAAGTACACCCTCCTCTACACTCTTCCCTCTACAGGATCTGAAACTAGCCCTCTCCCTCCCTCCTTCCACAACTCCCGACCCTAGGTGACCCATCTTCCAAAGCCCAAGACACTAGCATCCTACTTCTCCAGACACTAGCCCCCCCCCCACAACAGCCCCACTTCCTTTCCTGGCACATGACACTAGCCCTACCTCCTTCACTGGCATCAAAATTGTCACTATCCCACTAGCTAAATGTAGCAGATTTTGTATCTAGCTAGTAAGATTTTCCTTTAGCTAGCCCTGTGGACTTGTACTGGAGAAGGTAACACTTCAGTAAGTACACCAGCAGGGCAAGTGGAGAAGTCTGTGGGTACTTTTACCTGGTTACCAAACAAGAAAATCAATTTTCCCAGTCACTAGTCCTGCTGGCTAGTGACTGCAAAACCAAATTTTGACCCCTAAATTAAATATGACTTACCTGCTCTCTTCGAATCACAGTGACCAGGGTTGGATTGGCTTGGGTTTGGGGTATTCTGGTACTATCTAAAAGGAAAGCACAGAAAAGGATGTGGTGACAAAAGTGTCAGAGGTTCTAGAGGAGAGATTAAGGGTTAGAATTAAACAAGATAAGATAAGATACTTATCTGAAAGGTAGACAGTCAACATCTGGCAAGATCTGTTAAAATAATGGTAAAAATGAGGAACGTATAGTAGCCTGAGTAGAGAGAGTAGCACAGAGATACAAATGGTAATACAACATAGGAGTAAAGAAAGCAGAGTTCTAGTGGAAAAGACACAGTTAAAGAGAAACTACTATATCATAAGAGTTAAAAACCACTAGATTTTCACCAATTGTGTTTTAACTTTATTGTTTCTAGTTATTTTTTTTCACTTTCTCATGCTGTTGAAATATTGTAGGTAATGCAATACTTATTTCACTAAGTCTTTCAAAACCTAGAGTTCCTTCCAACCTTAAATTAGTGTCATTATGTAATTATATATCCACATAACCCGTTACACCCAAATCAAACTGTACTTATCTAATAGGTAAGGCATTATGGACCCCATATGCAAAGCCAGCCAGCTGAACGCGCACAAGGGGGTGCCACATGAAAAATTGGGGACAACTGGCTCCAGCACCATATCCAAATGAATAGCACAATCTGAACTGACTGTACTATTCACTTGAATATCAACCATGGCAGTGTGGCATCCAGCCAGTGTTCACCATGCTTTGTGCTGTGCTACAAGGGTACGGGCTAAAGACCAACCACAGGAGTAATGCGCAGCACACACTGGTTAGTTCTGCACCCCATGGGCGAATATTCAAACAAAGATGCAGATGAACCCACTGCACTACAAGGTCATTGGTATGCCCATTATGGACTTCACTCAATGCTACGGCAGTGGCTCAGTGTGTTGGAACATGTCCCCCTCCCATGCCGATTCCCATCCTTGTTTAAAAACAATACACTCCCTGGTGGTCCAACGGTCTCTCACCAGCCCTGATCCCCATCCTTGTTTGGAAAATGAAAGAATTCCCTAGTTGTCCAGTGGTTCCCCTTCCCTAACCCTTACCTGCCCGTAGCAGACAAACTCTGTCCCTGGTGGTCTGGTGGACCCCCACTCTGGCAGGTGGTGCCCGATCACCCCCACTGGCCCCCCCTTGACCCAGCACAGAGAGCTAGTGACCAGCACAGCCTTCTGATCACCTCCACATCCGGGCTTAGACTGAGTTCTCTTGGCACCCATACTATACAATGCGCCTACGAATGCAGTACAAAGCACCCCCGCAGAAATTCACTTTGGAAAAATGTAGTGGACAGGCAGAGTCATGGCATTCATGGTATTCCCATCCCCATACTATTTCTGTCCGCTGTGATACCAGGGTCACAAACTGTAGTCACTCCAAGAAAACTATAAAATTAACAGTATAGATGTGTGTGTATATATATATATATATATATATATATATATATTTATGCAACAGGGGTCAGGATAAAACTGCAGAATAAAACCATTTATCTTCGCTACTATGGTAATAAATTTGTTTATCCATATAGTAACTACATCATCACCCATTTATTCACACAGTAACTACATCACTAGCTCATTTATCTACACAGTTCTCTTCAGAATTAATTTAGAATGTTTGGCCTCAGAAGCAGTACTAACCATATTTAAATGTCAATAACTTAAAAACGAAAAAAGATAACATGGTACTGTGAGCACGAAAATTGTTCAGCACAAAATTATCTACAAAATGAATACTGTTTCATTTATATAAAACCCTGTATATTGTATATGATTAGCAAGAAAACAGAAGAAAATGTAATTTTTTGTTCACTTTTTTGACAAACAAATATAAATAACTTTAAAACAAAAAATGATAGCATGGTACTGTAAGCACCAAAAATGTTCAGCTCAAAAATATCTACAAAATGAGTGGTGTTTCATTTATAGATACCATTTTGTTTTTTTATAATTAGCAAAAAACAGCATCAAATTCAATTTTCTTTCCCCCTTTTTGACAAATTATTTACACCTACCAAAATCAAAATGTTCACACAACATCTAAACCTGTTGCATAAATGGAATATGCAGCGGTTCAGTGTGTGATAATGCATTTGTCTTGTACAGTTTCCAGTGACCTCTGGTAACTCTCACTCGTGCCTTCGGCACTTATGAGGTTACTGGAAACTGTACAAGATAAATGCATTATCACACACTGAACTGTTGCATATCCCTATATATATATATATATATATATAATCTGTGTCAGATATTAGTGACATAGTTTAGTTTTCTTTCACAAAATACTATGCCACAACAATTTCTTCAGCTAATATTAAATAATTTAAGCCAGCTGTTCCTGATTTTTTTATACCCCTTATTCCAATATAAAATAAATATTTCTTCAGCTTAAATGGCACAGGTTTGAGAAGTAAATTGCCTAGTAACATTCCCTGGCTTGCAACATACTACAATATATAAACTCAACAGCATTACAAATACTACATTTGAATTCAAAGCCTGGAGGAGAAAGCCTGTTCTCCTACCACACACAAAAACATATACATTCAAATAACTGCAAATGCACACATTTCTTAGTCTAAAAGTCCAGTTTCTTTATGACAAAACTTTAAAAATGAAGTAAAAACAAAGAAAGCTCTAATTAAATATATGCAGCATGTAATTAAACATATGCAGCAAGTCAATACTTCAGTTGCAATCTGATCCATCACAGCATTTGGAAACTTTGCAAAACTGCACTGTATTTAAGTTAAGAGACTCTCTAGAACTATTCTAGATTAAAAAAAAAAAACACACCTTTCTCAGTTAAAATTTTTACAAAACTATAGAAAACAAATACCTGAAAAGTCTCTGCATATCTTTTCTCACTGGTCTCACAGAGAAGCTGTAACTGCCAAGTGTTCAAACTAGGAAGAAACTAGGAAGTGCTTCTCTCTGGCAGTATCATATCCTGCCAAAAAACAAAAGAATCATGGGAAATGAAGTCTTTGCTGAGTAGATTTTTTAAAGCAACATGCAAGTGCAAGCTGTCAGTTTCTGCAGGATGTTCCAAATTATTTATACAAAAAACGAGAGTCATAAGGACAATTACACAAGGCTGTATCTTAGAGGACTGGCTTTATTTAACATTTACTTACCTACGGTTGTCAAAAATGAAGAATCTCTTTTTCAGTGAAGTCCTGCTTTTCTGCACAAGTCTTCATAATTGAATAGAGTCTTGGGAGATCAAATATGGTCATAGCTGAGTCTGAACAAGCTACTGTAGCAGGCTTGAAATATTTAAGCAATAAGGAATGACCAGGGGTTGCATTAACCATCCTTGTGAGGCAGTGTGGTATAAGGCGGAGCTGAGTGCCATGCCCCAATGGTGTGATTAACTTATTTGCAACCCCGTGAGTACCTTATTTTTTTTTTTAGCAATGTGAATAAAAAAACTCTTCAAATTAGCCATTTACATTTTTTTTTTTATATAATTAATTGTACCCAATTTTATATTCAAACAGTCCTTCCACCATCTGGTCATCAGTCCATCCACAGTCCATTTATGTTCCAGTTCAGCTTGCAGATGTTCAAAGACATACGTGCTTCTGCAGAGCACATCAAGAACATCTGCACAGTTGCAAAACAGTACAGTATTTCAGATTCTGACATCATGCTGATGTTAGCATTGGCTAGCCAGCAACTTTGTCTAACTAGGAAAATGAAAAAACATGCCAGTTTAGTGTGAATGTGTGGGGTTAATGGCTTAGATGCCAATCTTGAGCTGTAAAAAAAAAAAAAAATCACGCTGTTACCATGGCAACATTGACTGACTACACATGTCATCACAGAGGGGAGATTCGGGTTAAGAGCACAGCACAAGAATGACGACAACATTGTTTCCATGACGGTTGTCATGGCAACAACTAACGGGGTTTAGTGAGTTCTTTTGCACTCTGCATGCTCTACCCCCCCTCCACAACACTACCCTCCCTGTCTTAGCCAACTATCGTCAACTGGAGAAGCATCCTAACCACCCTCTCTGTAGCTAAATCAACACCCTACACCTCAAACATCCTCCACCCCACAAAACTCCCTGCAACTAGACCTGCCCCAAGTTCACCCCCCCAGTTGACCACTCTCTGTAACTGGAACCCTTCCCCCTGGCTGACTACACCTCCACACCACTGCATTCTCCTTCCAGATTCCTGACCGGACTCCATGCTCAAACCTCTCTCAGTCAGTATCACTGGTGGCAAATTGCGGGCTGGTGGTAGAGGGGGTGGGAGGCTGTGGAGACAGCAAATGTGTTGGAGGACTATGGTTTGATGGTTCTGGAAGGAGGTGGTGGTGGTAAGGGGACTCAGAGTTGGGTTTTGGATGGAACGGTTACTGTGGAGGTGGCAATGGGGGATGTGAAGGGAGGGCAGGCAGTGTTGGGGACCATGGAAGGTGAGGCTAGTATCTGGGGCTGTGTAAGAAGACTTAGCTAGGATCAGGCAACAAAGGGAAGGGAAGGAGGCTAGTATGTGGGGCTGTGCAGGCCTGTGGAGGAAAAGTATCTTAACAGTCTGCAAGGGGTGGGTAGGTGTTTAATGGGTCTGTGAGGTGTCAGTGGGGGGACCATGCAGGGATGCAATGAGTCAAGGGTATGAGGGGGTCTCAACTGACCAGCGAGGGACAGGAATGTTAAGGTTGCTGCGGCTAACAGGTGTTACTGGTTAGAAGAGGGGCTGGGGGGAATACTAGGGGGCTGTGAAAGTAGTGCAAAGGGCATGAGAGAGGATTTAGTGAGCTGTAAAGCGAGGGGACATCAAGTGTTGGGGATAATTGGCCCGTCTACTCCCACAGCTGGAACCCCCTTCACACAGACCAGCCAGCCCCAGAAGCTGGACCCAATGAAGAACATACTGGCTGTGTGCCTCCATCCCACATCTTGAACCCCTCCCTTTTCACAGAGGGGGTTTTTGGGGTGTAAAGGGAGTTTATATCAAGGGTTAGGGGGCAGTGGACTAGCAGTCCCTAGCATCCATTGGGTAACAACTCTCTCCTCTCATTCCATGTAAATTAAGTCATTGGCATCCAGTGGCACCTCTTCACTCTCCCCATCCCATACTGAAAAAAATCAGTCTTTGCTGTCCAGGTGTTCCTCATACCTCTGCTGTGTCACTCTGCCAAAGGCAACTAGTAAAGCTCTCCAACCCACATCTTCAGCTGGATGCTGTTTAATGTGGGCCTTTAACCAACACTGATTACCGTGATTACAGAAATACATGCAGCACAATCAAATGTTTTGCACAGTGAGCTGAGCAGTATGTATTTATGTAATTGCCATTTGCGACAATGACCCATGGTAGTGGTGGACCATACTTCTCAACATTTTGCCAATGGAATGAGGGACACAGACACTCTGAATTCTTGCTCTTTCTTCCTCCCCCCTGTGACTTGCACACACCCCAGATGGGAGAGGGGGATTTCCAAGGACATTGCTCAGCTGGGGAGGCTGGTCGTGGGGCTGATAGTGGTCCTGGTTCATGAAGGATGGTCATGCGGGGAGGTAGATTGGGAGGATACAGATTCAATGGTTGCTGAGATGCCATCCTTCAGATGAGATGTTAAGCCAAAGTCCCTTTTGCCCATTTCTGGTCTCCAGCCAGGTGGAAGTAATGGTTCATATGGCTAATTTAAAAAAAAAAAAAAAAGAGCCACTGAGGTTCCCAGTGCCATGGCTAACAAAGGTATCAGTGTAGGAAAAATCATCTTTTAACAAAAATCCTGCTTAAGAAAGCTTATATTCATAGAAATGCACAAAATAAGAGCTTGGTCACTTTAAGATGGCTTACACCATGGATGCATATGACAAGATGAAAATAAGTGTAGTATAAGTGAAACTAAAACACCCAAGCCAGGAGAAGTAGGGTCACCCCCCCGAGCCAGGAGAAGTGGGGGCACCCTCCGAGCCAGAAGAAGGAGAGCCATACCTGCCCCCCATGCCAGAAAAAGCAGGGCCATCCCCCTTGAGCCAGTAGAAGCAGGGCCACCCTCCTGAGCCAGGAGAAGCAGGGCCATTCCACCATGAGCCAGGAGAAGTAGGGCCATCCCACCCCTTTCCAGCTGCTATCAACCTCCCAAATTGGTCCCAATGGATCGCTCATCCACAGTGGCAGGGCCAGGAGATAGAGGCCCATGCACTATCTCCCTTGAGTCCCTCCACACCCCACAGTACAGGTACATTTTCAAATAAACACAGCCATGTACCTCAACAAAAAGGCACAAGAAGTCAGGACACTGTCTCTCTAGTTCTGCAGGAAGCTTCTCTTGTGGTTGCTGTTGCTGTTGTCTGGAGTTTTACTTGAGGAACTGACTCTGTGCTGCAGCAACTGGATGGGCAGGGTGGCTAGCTGCTGCTACTCTATCCTGTTACTGACCGGACTGTGTTCTAGTTCTTTGAAACAAAAGTGCAACAGAGTCAGTATAGCTCTTTTAAGGTTGGCTTTACTGCTGGGTCATGGGAGAGTCTATTCTGGCTATTCTGCAACACAAACTGAAGGGACACAACTGGCTAGACTTGGCTGAAGGGGGGCCCATTGGACTGGTCATGAGTATTAGAAGGATCCTCCGGGCAGGGTTTGGGTGCACAAAAGGGCCTACTGGGTTGTGTATGGGTGCAGGTGAGGACACACTGTGCTGGCTTGGGTGCATGAGAGGGACTAAGTGGGCTAGGCATGTGTGCAGGTGAGGAGCCCAGCAGGCAGGGCTTGGGTGCAGTAGGAATTTAGTGGGCTGTGATGGGGGAAGATTAGGATTCTCCACCAACACTGAGCTGTGAGCTATGAAGAGTTTTACTGGGACTGTGGCAAAACAAATAAAAACAGTTAAGTGTCTCTTTTGTTATCAAGAAATAATTGTTTATTGTGAATTTTTTAAAACTTAGCTGCTGCATGCACATCAAGCATACTACATGCGAACCTGATGAGCTCTATCAGGTTCGCTTAGGTTCACTTGGTGTGTGTGATCCACCTGCAGCCACTGACAATTTTGCGTGTGGCATACATTCTGTATGCATATTGCACACTTGTATTTCTGTAAGGGACTAGAGAAATCAGGAGCCTGCCAACATGGCTATATGGGCTGAGATGCCTGAGGTTGGGGATGATACTCAAAAGCTTTCTGCCAGGGCTAGTAAAGGGTGGAAAATAAAGCATGCCACCATGGGGGCTGTGTGGTTTGTGTGTGCCAAATGCAGGTATTGGTAGCAGTGCATACCTGGAGAAGATTTACCATAAACAAGTTATATGTATGAAGCTAAGATAACAGTAACATTAACTGTGAGATGGTGAAAAGGTAAAAAAAACTAACAAACAATTAGTTTAAATTGAACTAATCTAAAGAAATATGCATGAGGGAAATTAACTCTCACGCTCTGTTAGTGAAACCAGAACAGTGAAGGCAATTTGAACATTTACAAGGGGTTTCCATTATCTTACCAATAACTATTTACTATAATGTGGGGAAAAAGTGGGTGAGAATTATCTAAAAAATTGCACTAAGTGCGTGTAGTGTTACTACAGTGTGCATCTAAAAATAACAAAAATAATGCAGTGGTAAAGAAGTGTAATACAAAGTCAATGCAGTGTACTTACAATGCAATTAATAATAGCAGTGATATGTGTTAACACTTAAATGGGATCCTATATTGTAGTGTGCACTCAACTTCCCTCTAGGTTATCTCTTTAGTTTTATGCTTCCCCCATGTATAATTGAAAAATGCCTTATACTTTGCTGCATCCCATCAGCTCTTCTTAGTCCCACCCTGGATTTTTTTTACCCAACCATTGATTTTACTTAATTTTAATTGAGAAAAAGCAGTAAACTGAAGCAAGCACAATAAAAAAAAAGAAAACACATGTTATGGTTAAAATAATTTAACTGCTAACAAGATGGGTCATTCCAAGGGGATTTGAATGGATACTGGGTGCAATTTTGACAACGAAAGATTAATAAAAAAAAAAAAAAATGGAAAATGAATGGTTCAGAATAATACAAAATGGAAAATGATTTGTTCAGAATTAAGTGCTCAAAATATGCGTCATTTGAAGGGCATTTAAAGGGATATCAGGAGCAAAAAATGAAGGGTAAAGATAAAAAGTGGAAAATGAACGGTTGAATGGTACAAATACTGAGAAACGAAGGGACTTTGAGAATAAAACTGTAAATTCACCCTTCTTTTTCTGTATAGGTTCCTTCTTTCTAGAGGTGATCCCTCTGGCAATGCACCCCAGCATCCTTTTTGCCCTTGCTGCAGCCCCCTACATTGTGCTGATACCTTCATGTCCCCTGTGACTATTAGCCCCAGAACCTTTCTGTAACTGCTATCTGCATTCCTCCCAGTCAGTAGCTGGTTCTTGGATTTCTGGCTCTTAGGTGCATGGCCTTACACTTCTTTGCATTAAACCCCATCTGCCACTCCTTAGACCAGTGTTCACTTTTAGCTAGATACTCCTTGCGTGCCTGCCTCCCTTTTTCACTGTCCACTTTTGCACAAATCGTAGTGTCATCAGCAAACAGGCTGATCTTATTTTTCAGTGAAGACATTGAACAAAACAAGGCCCTGCACTGAACCCTGTGGCACCCCACTAGCTACTGGCCTTGGCCTGGATGACCCACCCATACAACCACCCTCTGTTGTTGTTGTCTGCCTTGTAGCCAGCTCTCAACCAACTCCCCCCACCAGTTTCTGCCATGCACCCAGGTCCCTCAGCTTGCTCAGTGACCTCCTGTGTGGCACCAAGTCAAAGGCCTTGCTGAAATCCAGATGTAGGACATCTACAGCTTGGCCTTTGTCAGTCACCCTAGGGACCCAGTCAAAGAAGTCGATTCATTTAGTTTGGCATGATCTTCCCAAGACAAACCCATGCTTTCTCTTATCCTGTAGACCATTACTAACAAGAAAAGTTATCAACCTCTCCTTCAGAATGGTCTCCATTAACTTCCCCACTACAGGGGTCTAGCTCACCGGTCTGTAATTGCCCAGTTCATCCTTGGGTCCATTCTTGTGGAAGGGCACCACATGAGCCATCCTCCCGTAACTGGGTACATTCTCAATCTCCAAAGAGGTGTTAAACAGGTTTGTCAGAGGGCCTGCCAACCCCTCTGCCAGTTTCTTCAGGACCCTTGGGTGTACACTATCCGGTCATTGTGCTTTGTTCACCCGCAAGGTTTTAAGGCCCTTCAGGATGCTGTCCTCCTAGAATAACCCATCTGTTATCTCTGCGTCCCCTCCACCCCTGCCCCATTTACCATGTGGTACTAGACTATCCCTTTCTTTCGTGAACACTGAGCAGAAGTATTCACTGAGTTCCTCTGCCTAGTCTTCCCCTTTTTCTGCCCATCCACCCTCCCTTTTGATTCCAACAATGTCATTATGTGACGCAACCATTATGAAAATGTGGCCCATACTCCATTAGAGTAACTGATTGTGTACCTGGCACAGTACAGGGACATGTTTTGCAATTTTCTGTTTAAGATTCTTTTCAACCATGGGAGAAACTCTTGTCACTCCTATTGAGGGAATGACCCCTGAATAGCTAAATTATCTGAGAAGTTAAAAGCACATAAAGGGCTCAAGAAGTAACTATATAAAACTCAACTGAGATTGTATGTATGCATGTGTGTATCTATGCATTTGACAGAGCAGTATTAATGTCTTTCTTAGCATTCTTGATAGAGCAAATCTTACTGTAAGTAGAGATCAGAATGAAAATTAACAAGCTTGCATATAACACAAACAGAAGTATTGAAAAGTCTTCATTTACCATTCAAACGTATTCAAAAATGTGTACTTTTAAAATGTGTGTAGAATATTCAATTTAATAATTTACTCTTAAAAATCAATCACAGTGGAATACTTCTTAAAATTAGTATTCCTACAGGCAGTATTCTTCTTCTTCTGATGATTACAGAAGATTAAAGATTGTTAAACATTTAGTCTAAAAAGACAACTTAATTACTACTTTAAGACTAAATTTAGTATTCCACTTCGCTGAGGGTAACGCATCTAAGCATGCTGTTTCTTAGTCTGGGGTCATCCTCCTCCCCTCACCCGCCCCTATCCCTCTGGCCCTTCTTGCATGGCCAAAGCCTCTGCTGGTTTCAGGGCATCCAGATAAGGTGCCCAGGCACACAGAAAGCCCTCCCCTCTTGCCCTCACTGTCAGCTTAAGCTTCTCAAGTGCTAAAGTCTGCAGGGACAGGGTGTGCCATTGTTGCAATGTGGGGGTTACATTTGAAACCCAGGTATTCTGTATACAATACCGGGCCAATATTAGAAGTACCCTAGCTCACCTGGGGACTGGGATCCACTTCTCCCCACCCAAGTTCTACAATCCAAATAAACACAGAAGGGGGTCAACTTAAAATTTTTTTTTTTGTTACCTTTGTGTTACCAGGATAGACACACTAAGCTGAAAACTTGATTACAGGTGCGACCTGGGAGCACAAGGAAGTTAAGTGACCTGCCATCCTGCATACTTCCGGCAAGACTGCTTTCCAGAACACCTGTATAGTTGGACAAGACCAACAAACAGTGAAAGTATGTCCCCACTTCCTTCTTGCATCTGCCACATAAAGGCGAGACTGTTGAATGGAATTTATGCACTATTGTGGGGGGGGGGGGCAATACAGTCTATGGACAAATTTGTAGAATGCTTCCTTGAATTTATTACAAACCACTATCCCCATGTGCAGGGTAAGCATCGTTCTCCAATTGTCTTCTATCATAATGCCCATGTCTCTTTCCAACAGTTCTCTGGTCTTTTGAGTCAGGTCGGGTATGTATTGCTTCCCCATCCTCACTGCCTTCTGAATAAATCCTTTGGGATCTCTTTTGGCTTGGTATATTAGTTGCTCAACCTGCTACAATGCTGGAGTTCCTACCTTACTCCTCCCTAGCCTAGCATTCTCACGTAAGCTCGGAGTTGGAGATACCTGAAAAAGTGATGCCTAACCAGGCCCAGGAACTGTTCCAGGTCCCCAAAGGTACACAACCACCCCACAGGAAGAGGTCTCCCACACTTGTAATCCCCTTCGTTTCCCACTCATGAACCCAGGTTCTTCTAGCCCTGGCAAGAAGAAGGGGCACCTACATACTGGTAGCAAGAGTGTGTCAACATCCCATATCTTCCTTATTCACAGAACCTGTTTCCACCTATCCAGGACCGCCATTACCACTGGGCCCCCAGGCTCAATATGCTCTATGACCTCACTTGGCCAAATAGGCCGATATCCTACTGGGACATATAACCTGTTCCAGGTCTATCCAGCTGGCCACCCTTGGCTGGTTTACCCAATTGTGAATGTACCTCAGCTGAATGGATAAATGATAATTCCCTGAGTCTGGAAAATTCAAACCTCCTTTATTAGCCTCCGCCTTAAGTTTCAGCAAGCAAGCCCTGGGTCATTTTCCTTGCCAGATAAAACAAAAATGCCACCTCCACCCTCTTGTTATCTTCCCTAGTTAATCAGATATGTACCATCTGCATTATGTATAGGATCCTTGGTAACATATTCATTTTTATTAAATTAACCCTTTCCAACCAGGAGATGGGCAAGGGGCCCCATTGTCGCAGATCCACTTCTATTGATTTGATTATACATGAATAGTTCAGCTCGTAGATAGATCCCAGTGTCCTCTCCACCTGGATACCCAGATACGTGAAATATTTACTCACCATCTTTAATCCCCATGTCCCTCCACACCCCCGCACCTCCTGGAATACACAGCAGCTCTGATTTGCTAAGGTTAATTTTATACCCAGAGAAGTTAGTAAAGGTATCAATCATATCTAACAAAGAAGGCATTGATGTTTGAGGATTTCCTATAAATAACAGCATATCATCAGCGAAGAGGGTATGATGAGTATCTATCTTACCCTGCACCCCACTAATACCCCTACACTGCCGAATTGCCAGTGCCAGTGGTTCCAGTGCCAGTGCAAACAGTAGAGGAGAGAGGAGACACCCCTGCCTCATTCTTTTAGAAGGGTCAAACTTTTCCAAGAGAGTGCCATTTACAAGAATCTGTGCTCTGGGGGAGTCATACATAGCTTGAACCCACCCAATAAAAGGTGTCGCCCAGACCAAACCGGCTTAGCACCTCAAAACAGGTACTCCCAGTCTACTCAGTTAAATGCCTTTTCAGTGTCCACTGAGATTATGTAATTCTCTTCTTTCGACCGGTTCTCTCTCCATATCACATTGAGCAGACAGTGTACATTACGATATGATAGGCATCCCTTAATAAACCCAGTTTGGTCTGGGTGAACAAGGTCCAGTAGGACCCACTCCAGTCTGAGGGCTAACACCTTTGCAAGAATTTTAAGGTCACAATTTAGTAGGGAGATAGGCCTATATGAAGTGCACTCCGTCAGGTCTTTACCCGGTTTAGGGATTAGGCAGATAACCGTCTCAAAACATGAGGCAGGGAGTGTAACCCCTTCCCCCTCAGGCTGCCTAAATACCTCACATAGCTGGTCCACAAGCTGAGTAGCCATACATTTATAATATTACACTGGGAATCCGTCAGGGCTGCTAGCTTTACCCTCCTTCAAACTTTGTATGGCCCGTATCACCTCCGATCTAGTGATGGGTTCATTAAGTTTACCCGTCTGTTCCTCAGTCACCCCAGGAGGGTCAATCCATCCAAAAAATTCCCTGCTAAATCCAGTCGTCCCTTACATTCCACCCTGTATAACTTCTTGTAAAAATCCCAGACACAGTCCCTAACTTTCGGTTTATCCCGATGATATGTGCCCCCTTCATCCTTAATCCCGGGCATCAGAGTGGGGACCCTTCCCCTTCACATCAGGCATACCAGTAATGGCCCTGGCTTATTACCCCATTCAAATAGTTCCTTTTTGCAGTACATCCATGACTTCCACGACTCCGCCTGCAACAGTGTATTCGGGGCCTCCCTGGTTACCTGCAGTAGGGTTCTAGCATCCCCCGTTTCACCCTCTGCCACCTTTATCTCAGTGTGTTTAAACAAGATTCCAGCTCCACCCTCTTTTCCTGTCTCTCTTTGTTAGCCCGAGCAATATAACTAATAATCATACCCTTCATGTATGCCTTCCCTGCATCCCATATCACAGCCTTGGAGGTTGGGGAGCCTGCATTGGCCCATATGTATGTCTGCCATTGCTCTACCAGATATTTCTGGAATGCTTTCTCCCCCAACAAATAGGCTGGGAAATTCCACAGGGGGTGGGACCTCTCTATGCTCATTAACTGAAGTTACCAGGATGACCATCGCATGATCTGAGATATGTATGGGGCTCTGTTTAATATTTTGAATTCTCCCATACCACTCCCGGGGAACATACACATAGTCTATGCATGACCATGTACCATGGGGGTTAGAGTAAAAAGTATACTCCCTTGCCCCTGGATTGGACCTTCACCACCCGTCCACCATGTCCATGTCAGCCCTTCCAGTCTGCCATTGATGTATAGCTTCCCTCACTCTTTCTCTGCCTTCAGAGTGATCCAAGTCAGGGTCCTTGGTACAGTTCATATCCCCACCCATAACAAGTCCAGAGAATTGTTCTCCGACTAATAAATCGAGGAGTGTTCTGTAAAACCTGGGTCATACACCGCTGGGGTGTATTCACTTCCACACATGGCTTGTTCCCCATAAACCTCACTCATTACAAATATGTAACGACCCTCACCCGGGTCCCTCACAACTCTTTTTATCTGGAATGGAAGGTTCCTATGCAGCAAAACTGCAACTCCTCTCTTGTGAGATGTGAATGATACTGCATAGCAAGCCCTCACCCAGCCACGCACCAGCTTTGCATATTCCATGTTGGTAAGATGGTTCTCCTGTAACATGGCCACAAGTCCCCTGCCTCCTAAGAGCCGTTACCAGACCGGTGCATTTTACAGGAGTGGCAATTCCTCTAACGTTCCACGAGACCACTGTTATAACCCTCATCTTAGCCATCATATGTAACATACCCCTTACCAAAAAGTGTGGATTGACACTTGCTTACTTTTACCTTTTTTTTAAGATTTAAATTCCCCTTAAATTCACTTGAAATTGTATTTATTCCACAGACGTTCTTGTGGTAATTTCTTACCTTATGAGTGGCTTACTTTTGGCTGTATACGCGACAAAATAGGAAGGAAGGAGGGAAGGCACTCAGAGGGGTGGAGGGTAAGAGTTGTAGGTGACTGTTTCTGGACAGCATAGGTTTACTCCACCCACCCTTCCCTCACCTCACCAACCCCAAGCACATAACTTCCTTTATAGCAGGGCTCTGACATCACTTCCTCAAAACTGCTAACAACATTTACCTGTTCATATCCTTAAAGGCACAGCACACTGAATGGGGGTAGAGACACTCACAAGCTTGCAGTCACTAAAACAAGAACAAAAAAAAAAAAAGCATCTGTAACTGGAAGGGACACAGACATGTGGGGAGTGGTGCAATGCACTGGCTGTGGAGCAGCAGTCTTCCGGGAGACATTCTGGAAACTGCATTGCTGCACTATTTGCAGGCACCTCTCTGGTCTGAGGGAGGAGGTTGTTAGTCTCCATGCTGACCTGGCAAGGATTCAGGAAACCTGCTTCCCCACCCAGGGATCACCCAGGCCAGCGCCACTACCTCAGAGGTTGCCAAGAAAGAGGAGTGGTTGGACCATGGAGGGCTCAGGGAGGGTGAGGGTGGTAGAACAGAGGCACATCCCTCCAGTTATGCCTCTCCACAGTTCATTTGCCACTCTGGTGAAGCATGGTTCCTCTATGGAGGCACCTGCAGTGGAGACCAAGAAGGATGCTGGGAACCTCCACAATGGAAACCCACAGAAGGGAAGCCCAGGACCCCACAGGGGAAGGAAACAACTCCTGGTGGGGTCTCAACTGTTGGGGGGGGTAGAACTGGGGGAGGGAGGGGAAGGGAGGTAAGGTGCCTGCCTGGCGCCAAGGCTTGGAGGGACAGGAAACAAATCCTCAGGATCGTGGGAGCAGCGGCAAGGTGGAGGGAGCTGGATGTCATTATCCTCCTAGGGACGAATGACCTGGCTGAGAATGGAATCAGTGCAGTGCAACAGGAGTTTGTGACGTTGGGGAGGGGCGTTAGACAAGTAGCACACACAGTAACTTTCTCGGAAGTGCTACCTGTCTATGGCATGAATGAGGCTAGGGCAGTCCGCACCATAGGATTCAATGACTGGTTGAAAAGCTGGTGCAGAGCTCAGGGAGTTGGCTTCACTGGGGACTGGGATTCCACCTGGAGGGATGCAGGCCTATACAGGCACGATGGTCTGCATCTATCCTGGAGGGGAACCAGGATCCTAGGTGACAGGTTTAAATGCTTCAGTGGTAAGCATTTAAACTAGCCAAGGGGGGAGGCACTGAAGAGGAGAAGGGAAATCCTAGCCCCCCCAAAAAAATCAGAGTAATTAGTGAGGTAAACACCAAAATAGAGCAGTCGATAGGGAGAAGGGCAGGGGTAAATGGAGAAAAAGACAAAGGCAGTAGGGACAGGGATCGGGCAAAAAGAAATAAAGCCATAAAAAAATGAAGGGTAATGAGTACCAATGCCAGTAGTCTAGGTAAAAAGCTCCTTGAAATGATGGCCTTGATGGAAGAAGGATGCCTGGATATTGTGGCAGTCACAGAAACATGGTACACAGAGAACCATGACTGGGATGTAAAACATATCAGGGTACACAATCTACAGGAGGGACAGGGAGGGAAGAAGAGGAGGAGGAGTAGCTCTCTATAAAAGGGAAGGGATAAAAGCAACAGAACTAAAGGGTAAACAGGGAGGAGATGAGGCACTGTGGGTCACCCTGGAGACTGAAAATGGCTCCACAATATGCACAGGGGTTGTATACAGACCCACGTCTCAGGGGGAGGAAATGGACAAGGAAATGACAGAAGGTATCCTTGGGATGGCAGAGAAAGGGGAGATATTGCTGATGGGGGACCTGAATACGCCAGATGTTGACTGGAGCACCTTTGCTGCAGCCACATCCAAGAGCAGGGCCATTCTCGATGCCCTACAGGGGGCATGCCTCAGACAGCTAGTGTTGGAACCCACTCGGGAGAGGGCAATCTTAGACCTGGTACTCTCAAATGGGGATGGAGACAGGATCTCTGATCTTGAAGTGGGTAGCCATCTGGGAACAAGCGACCACCAAACAGTGTGGCTCACGATAAACTTAGCTGTAGAGTCAAGCCACACAAAAGTGAAGGTACTGGACTTCAGGAGGGCTGATTTTGTCAAAATGGGAGAGTGCCTCACAAAAGCACTAGCAAACAGGCAAGAAGGTGGGGTGGAGCAACAATGGGGAAACATCAAAACCGTCATCACAGAGGCAAAGTCTTTGTGTGAAGCAAATAAACAAATCAAAACGAAAGAAAAAACCACTATGGTTTTCAAAAGAAGTGGTGGGGAAGGTAAGGGGAAAAAAAAAGATAGCATTCAGGAAGTATAAGGAAACACAGAAGGAGCAGGACAGAGAACTGTACTAGTTAAAGCAGAAGGAAGCGGGTAAGGCAGTCAGAATAGCAAAGGCCCAAACCAAGGAAAAGCTAGCCAAATTGGTTAAGAAGGGGGATAAAACCTTTTACAGGTACATTAGGGAGCAAAGAAAGACTAAGGCAGGGATACTGAGGCTGAACAAAGAAGAAGGTGGTTGGGCAGAGAACGACAGTGAAAAAGCAGGGATACTGAACGAATACTTCTGCTCAGTATTCACAATGGAAAAGCAGGGGGAAATACCTAATCCAGTCAATAGAAGCACTCTGGATGGGGGTTGATATTAGTCCTTTCACAGAAGAAAGGGTTCTGAAAGAACTCTTAAAACTGAAAGTGGATAAAGCAATGGAGCCTGATGGGATTCACCCCAGAATTTTAAAAGAACTAAGGGAAGAACTAGTAACACCACTGACTACCTTTTTTAATAAATCATGGGAGGATGGGATGGTACCTGAGGACTGGAGGAGGGCGGATGCGATTCCCCTTCACAAAAGTGGGAGCAAGACAGAGGCAGGAAACTACAGACCTGTCAGTTTGACCTCAGTGGTATGGAAAATGATGGAATCACTTCTGAAGGAAAGAACTGTTGAGTACCCAGTGGCCAGTGGGGCAGAGGACCCAAGGCAGCATGGATTCACAGCGCGAAGGTCATGTCAGACAAATCTAATTGATTTATTTGACTGGGTGACCAAAGCAGTTGACCAGGGAGGGGCTGTGGACATGGCCTACCTAGACTTTAGCAAGGCATTTGACACAATCTCGCACAAAAGATTAATAAACAAATTAGCCAGCCTGGGAGAGGGTCCCAGGGTGGTAGCCTAGGTAAAACACTGGTTGGACAACAGGACACAGCGGGTAATAGTAAATGGAGTCCACAGAGAAGAAAGGAGGGTTACTAGTGGGGTACTGCAGGGTTCAGTACTGTAGCTGGTCCTTTTTAATGTCTTTATAAGTGACATTGCAGAGGGACTGGAAGGGAAAATATGTCTCTTTACAGATGACACAAAGTTCTGCAACAGGGTTGATACACAAGGTGGGGTGGAAAGGATGAAAAGGGTCTTGGCAAGGTTGGAGGAATGGTCAAATATATGGCAGCTTAGATTCAATGCAAAAAAGTGCAAAGTAATGCACCTGGGAAACAAAAACCCAGGGGAAGAGTACACAGTGGGGGGTGAGGTACTGTAAACAACAAAAATGGAAAGGGACCTGGGGATTGTCATATCAGATGACCTAAAGGTGGGAAACCAATGTGAGAAGGCAGTAAGGAGGGCTGGGGTGATACTGGGATGCATAGGGAGAGACATCACCAGTAGAAAACAGGAAGTTATTGGCCCTCTGTACAGACAGTTGGTAAGACCACATCTGGAGTACTGTGTACAGTTCTGGAGACCCCATCTCCGCAAAGACATAGACAGGGTGGAGGCTGTCCAGACGAGGGCAACCAAAATGATACAGGGTCTGTATCAGAAGACATATGAAGAAAGACTAAAGGAACTAAAGATGTATAGCCTCGAGGAAAGGAGGGAAAGGGGGGACATGATAGAAACTTTAAAATACCTCAAGGGAATCAACTAAATCCAAGAGGGTAGCATCTTTCAGAAAATGAGATGTGCAAAAACAAGGGGGCACAATTTGAAGATAGAGGGGGACGGCTCAGAGGTAATGTGAGGAAGTATTTCTTCACAGAGAGGGTTGTGGATACATGGAACAGCCTTCCTGAGGAGGTCGTAGAGTCAAAAACAGTGGGGGAATTCAAGAATGCATGGGACAGACATAAGGCAATTCTAGTGGGGGGTAGGAGGAAGTAGGCTGTTGGTTAACTAGGATCTGCAGCTTATCCATTAGGTAGGGAAATGGGCAGACTAGGTTGGCCAAGCGGTCCTTACCTGCCATCAAATTCTATGTTTCTATGTTAATTTTCAATCCTATTATTTTTGGCTGGAAAAAAAAATGCTTCTTTCGAATGGATTTATTTGTACTTATTTTTGGCTTTATTTGAAGGTAAATATGCGTATTTTTAATCCTGTATTACTTTGGATTTTTAATAAATGTAAAATAAATGTGTTTTGTTTTAAGCCAAAAGAACTCCAAATGGATTACCTATGGCTTATACTTGGCTGCATACACAACGAAATATGTAAATTAACATGTTTTGCTTATATTTGGATTTCTTTTTAGAAAGATTCTATTTACACTGTAAATGCACTGGATTAAATGCATTTACAGTATAAATAGAATATTCCTATAAAGAAATTCAACTGTAACCAGAACCTGCTGATTTACATATTTCACTGCATATACAGCCAATTGTAAGGCATAAGTAATCCATTATGATTTCTTTTGGCAAAAAAAAAAACTAGCTTAGCTGTATCTTTGAATGTCCCTTTTTTTGTGTAACAATACTCAACAGATTGTTTTTAATGAATACCTAGCCATGTACTATCTCTGCTACCACATAAAACTGTATAATTGTACTTATTTATGAACGGACTGTAAATAACTCTGGGTTGCTCCTGAAAATGGGGCGCTAGTCTCAGTGAGCCAGCCCGGTCAACAAAGTTCTATAAATCTGTCAATGAATAAATAAATAACTATGGGGACAACATCTGATCAGCACCGTAAAACATAACAAAAATTAGAAAATGGTTGTAAATGTAAGCAACAGTAAAATATAGATAGCAAAATACCAGCAGGTATGGGTAGGCACATCCTGAATAATAATTCCAAACATCACAAAATCCCAACTAGCATCCCAAGTATTTCTCACTATTCATGGTACTCATGCAAGGGAATTAATTTAAAAAAAAAAAAAAAAAAAAAGACCCTGTCCTTTCCTAGGTGACAAAGGCTAGTCCCTAGGCCACATTCTCCACTAACACTACCACACCTTCCCTATTCTGCCACACAGATGACAAAAAAAACTGTATACTCTTGCCATTTTAAAAGCCCCCTCCAGTCAACCCCCTACCCCCAGACCATCATTATTTATATATGCTAGGTCCCCTACTGAACCACAAGCCATGATTTGGGGGCAACATGTAGCAAGATATCAAGGATAACCTGCCCCCCCTCAACCCACAGCACATTCAGCCACCAGCTCTTTCAGTCCACAAGCTGAATGACAGAGTGTAACAGCGTGCATGATCAGGAGGGAGGAAGCAGAGTGTGTGTAATTCATGAAGCTATGCATAAATCGATCTTCCTAGCCTTATCAATGACACTCATCACTCTGGACCTTCCCTCTCACTCACTGGCACCTTCCTGCTATATTAAGCAGCTCACTAATAGAGCAGGTGGTCACATGCCGTGGGTTGAAGGTGGTGACTGGGCCTGAATATCAATATAAAGCCAATTTCTGCAGTGGTTTCTAAAACCAGTAATCCACCTTTTAGGAATGTTCAGTGAAAATAATTCACCATTTAGAATATGAATTACTTCTCTGAACAGCTGCCCTAATCACACTCATGCTCCAGCAAACCAGATACAGGGCCTGGATTAGAACAGGTAACAGGCAAACCCTCTCAAGAGTGCACATTTCAAAACGGAAACCAGTAAAAATAACTTTCAAGTACTGGGTGCTGTTTTGAAATCAGCACTCATGAAAGTGTTTGCCTGTCACCCGTATGTTTTAGAAACAACCTGCTCATATCATTACACATAGTGAACCAGTCTCCTTGCAGAATGGTAACCTCGCGAGGTTAGTGACATCATGAGGAAACTCAAGTCTCATGCTCACGATGTAACTAACCTCAGTCAATGTAAGATTAACAGTTTGTTCAGCATGGAGTGTGGTTCAGTATTCTCTATCTGTGCCTGCAGCCATACCACCTTGGAGCCTTCTACTATAAAATGTCATAAGTAAACAAGCTCGGATCTGTTTAGTGGAGACCTCCAACAAACACCAGGTAGGGAAAATGCTGAAAATAGATATTTTCTTCTAACCAAAAAATACACAATCAAGTTGTTACACATTACAAAGGTGTGGGTACCTTATTATATGCCTCTCACCTTACAGGGCAGTTAGGTAATTAAACAGGACTTACCTGCCCCATCAAGAGTCAGGGAATCTAGAGTTGGGATGTACTCCGTTTGGGGAATTCTGGTAGGACCTGAAAGGGAAGAACAGAGAAGGTTGCGAAGACACAACAGGTCAGAGGTCCTAGAAAAGAGATTGGGGGGATGGTAGAATTAAATTAAGATACTTATCTGATTGATATACAGTCTGGTCAGACCTATAGAATTAAAGAGAAAAAAAACAGATTAGTACAGAGAACATACAGTAGCAAGGGACAGAACGGGTGCAGATGAGCAGTGGGGTCTGAAGGCTTGGTTGGCCACGACCAAAAAGTATACTAAATAAAAAAAAAAAAAAAAAAAAAAAAAAAATGGGGGTAGAGTACAGCAATGGAGTAAAAGAAGGGGAGTTTTATATTGAAGGCTCAACAAAAACTCCTTAGCGCCCCTACGTGGCCTGCTGGTGGCCAGCAGATTTAAGCAGTAGCTCTAATGGGCTAGTGAGGATGCTCCTGAGCTAGTGGTCCCTGCATTATTTAAAAAGGGAACACTTGTGATTGAGGGGGGTCTTGAGTTGTCCCAGGAGGCCAGTGTTGGTATAGCCCTGGTAGTGTTGTAGGCCAACTGCCTCATGACCAGTGGTAAATGGGGTGTTTTTTTTGTTTTGGTTATTCTATTTAACGTTTCCGTGGTATATAGTGTGTGGTGGTGGTGGGGCGGGGCCTGAGCCCTAATATGTAGACGGCAGGTAGGCTGGTCAGAAAACCGCTGACCAGAAATGCTGTGGATGTTGCTATGCAGCCATCAGTTTAGCACTACTGCACAACAGTGACAGTGCTGGCAGGCTCTTTCAACTCACAGCCCATACAGAGTTCAGGCTGTAGCCTGTTCCATGTGGGTAGTGAAGAAGATGGAGATTTTGGAGAGGGGCAGAAGGCTGGGGCAAATATGCCTCCCTCTAGTGATCAGTCACAAAGTGGCTATGTAAAGAGCCCTCAAGGGGCTGGTTAAGAGGGTCCAGATGGGGGGCAGTCAGCAGTAGGTGGCAGGAACAGCCAGCTAAGTCACATGGTGGCAGACTGAAGGTGCCCAGAGGGGCCTGGAAGAAATGGACTGAGAAAGCAAACACACAGGATAGGGGCCACAAATGACAAGTTGCACTGCAGCTGAAGGCAAATGCCTGTAATGGACTTAAAAGTAGCTGTGGGTGGGAGGCAGGCAGGTGGGCTCCCTCAGGGGAGCATGGAAACAGCAAGCACTGCATACAACAGAGCTACACAGCAGCTAATGTCAGAGCACCAGGAGCTAACTAAAGGATTAGGTGGATGGAGGAAAAGAACAGCATAAGGTCCAGGACAGACCACAATTAAAAACACAGCAGAAAACAGAGAGCCCCGACATGCTACAAATATAAATATGGGATATACAATGGTGAGCTGTCAGATAAATGATTTATCTACACAAGTGCTGTTTGACCTTGGGTAACCTCATGAGTGGCGTAAGCCACGAGTGAGGTGTCCGAGGTCAAACAGCACAAGTGTAGATAAATCATTTATCTGACAGCTCACCATTGTATATTTCATTTATGCAATAGGGATGCTTTCTATCAGTGCAGGAACAGTTGGTTTTGACTGTTTATCTTTATTTTAAATGATCATTTCTGGGAGTTTTGGTTAACTTTCCTAGAGTATGTCTGCCTAGCATAGTGGTTGCTATTAAATGAAACACCACTCATTTTGTAGAAAACTTCTTGCTGAACAAATGTCATGCTCACAGTACTATGCTACCTTTTTCATTTTAAAGTTATTCACATTTATTTGTCAAAAAAGGGAAAAGAAAATTGAATTTTATGCTGTTTTTTGCTAATTATAAAAAAAAAAAACCTAAAATGTATCTATAAATGAAACATCACTCATTTTGTAGATAATTTTGTGCTGAACATTTTTCGTGCTCATAGTACCATGCTATCACTTTTTGTTTTAAAGTTATTCACATTTGTTTGTCAAAAAAGTGAACAAAAAATTACATTTTCTTCTGCTTTTTTTGCTAATTGTAAAAAATCTATAAGGTATCTATATATGAAACACCACTCATTTTGTAGATAATTTTGTGCTGAACAATTTTCGTGCTCACAGTACCATGCTATCTTTTTTCATTTTAAAGTTATTCCCATTTGAATACGGTTAGTACTGCTTCTGAGGCCGAACATTCTAAATTAATTCTAAAGAGATTTGTGACATAGTAACTGTGTGTATAAATGGTCACTGTATGTATAAATTTATTTATACATGCAGTGACTCAGATAAACCCATTTATCACACTGAATATATGTCCACCCCTATTGCATAAATAAGTTTATGCAACAGGAATAGACATAAATAGATTGTGATAAATCCCTTTATCTGTGTAATTGTGTGTATGAATGCAGAATCTTACATTTATACAGTTATTACTACGTTATCCTCCAGTAATGTGCATAGTAGACTATGTCAGACAACCCCACCTGCGCTGTCTGGCACTACATACCAGTATCTTGCCCTCGCCCATACCACCTGCCACTTTATCATCAAAGCTTTGTTCAACTGGCTACTCCAAACTGCTCCAACTGTCATACTCCTCTGCATGCTGCACTCCGTCCTCCCCACACCTCTTGATATACAAAGTAGACACCCATTTTTTTTTTTTTTTTTTAAAACAGCTTTTTTGAAAACTGGACAAGTGATAATACCTCCTTGGTTTTCCAAACTTGCTACAACTGCCACCAGAGGCTCCTGCCAGCGCACAGAACTGTCTAGTAACAAAAATGGACACAACCATTTATTCAAAAAGCTGCCTACTTACAAACTCCACAAAGGACTCTGTTCCACTCGGGTTTTCCCCGAAGCTTCAACAACTGCCACTACTCTCCCTAGCACTCTGCTCTCTCCTCAACCGCCAGTAACTAAACTGTAGGAAACAAAAAGCAGATCAATTATATTATTTTAAAATAAAACAAAACAAAAAGAAAAACAATGACAGCTGTAAACAAGCATTTGTCAATGCCGAATGTTTGCTTGCTGGTATTAGCATTGGAAATGCAGGAGGTAGACAGATGCAGAATAGGAATGGCAGTGAAGTATTGAACTTCACGTCAACCCCACCTCCGTTCTATAGAGATGGGCAGGCACTGGGGTAAGTGTTTTGGTCATCGCCCTTGAGGGTTATGCAATGTCACCTCACCCTATTCTGCAGACACAGACACGTGTTGAGGTGTGCCTTAGGGTATTTGGCTTTACAGTCACCCCATTCCATAAGGACATACGCGGAAATGGGCACAGCATAGGAGAATGGGGTGAAGTCTGGGTCCGAAGAGTCCAAGGTACACCTTGATGCCTGTCAGTGGCTGGGGTGTGGGGTTGGGATGGCATGAGCAGTGCAGTCGGCAATTCAAAGACACACCCTGATGCCTGTCCGTCTGTACAGGGTAGGACATTATGGTTAAAAACCCTAACGCCTAAGGCGTTTGTTGGTATTTACAGTACACATTTTCAACATGGCCTTTTTGTGACCCCACCTAATGAAAGCATTTGGGACCTCTTCTCATGAAGAGTGGCAGTGTGATTTTGTCAATGTGTCCCGAATATTGACTTCCAACAGCGACAGTGCCATTCTGCACCACATGTACAAAAACACAGATCAGGCAGGATGTGAAGAATGACAGCTGTACCATACATAGGGAGGTGTAAAGAGATAGCAATGCTGAAAATCTGTAGTGGGAATATTAAAAATGCTGGCACTTCCAAGCATACGTGGAAACTGCGCAACGCATGTGCGTAACAGTCATTTTATGGACTTTCATCACCAGATTTTCAACATAGGCATTTTACGATCTGTGCTCATGAACAGTGTCACTGTGATTTTCTTAATGTGTCCTGAACACTGATTTCCCACAGCAACCACTGTATTCTGCGCTGGAAGTGTAAAAACACATTTCAGCCAGGATGTGAAAAATGACTGCTGTACTGTTCTTAAGGAGGTGTGGAAAAATGGCGATGTTGACAATCTGGAGTGAAAATATTGCAAATGTGCGAAGGTACGAGTGTGCGTGGAAACTGCGCAATGCATGCTCGTAACAGTCATTTTATGGATTTTTTCCACCAAATTTGCAACATAGACTTTTTGAGAGCCCACCTCATGAACAGTGACACTGTCATTTAATTAATTGGTCAAGAAAGGTGATTCTGCGCAGTGACCACAAAATCACCTTTCAAGACCGAATAACGCTATGACAGTGCCTGAATTCATGAGGAGGGGTCCCAAAAACCCCCATGTTGAAAATTTGGTGCCAAATTAAAAAAAAAAAATTATTGAGATATGCATCAACTTGAAAAAACCCTATTTATGCCATTATACAGCTTACTGGCATTTCCTCAGTTCGCGGTCAACTTCGAAGCGTGCAAACGTGTTCCCGGTCCACCGAAGATAGTCGCCCGGACTCCGCAGGTAAGTATGGGGTGGGGGGTGGGAAGCAGGGTGCGAGAAGGTGGGCATGGGTTGCAGGAGGGGCAGGGAGACTGTGAGGACAGTATTCTTTTTGTACAGGTTAAAATTAACAAACAAAAAAAAAAACACCATGCGGGACCTTTTTTTTCTCTTTAAACAGAGACATGCAGCATGCTGGTGTGGGCTCCAACATGCCAGAGTATTTTTTTTTTTTTTTTTGGGGTGGGGACAGCTGTAGCCGACGGAGGATCGGGGCACCCCGCCGGCAGAAAAAGGGGAGGTGAAGAGCCGAGGAGGATTAGACACCGGCGCGAATCTAGTGGTTATTTGTGTGTGGGGGACATTATGCCGACAGGGTGGGCTCCAGTCGGCAAACAAAACTGTTGTTTGGGGGTGCGTGGGGACTGGGCACCCCCTCGGCATCGGGTGTTAATTAATACTGTTTGTGAAAATGGCGGCAAGCCACCATCATGTTCACAAACAATATAACACTTGGCAACATGCTGCCCAGCAATGATGGGTCGCTCCCTCATTGCAGCAGAATAGCTGATGCTGCAATGACGAGGCGGTCCCCGACTGCTGCGGCGAAAGGTTACAAGTTGGTGGCACTTTGGAAGCTAGTGTCAGCACACTGTGCCTCCACTGGTGCACCACTGCCAAGCCCCCAAATGCAATGCCTCCATTTTCTGCAACACTGCCGCACCTCCACAACCCGCTTCTCTCTTAAGCGGTCACATAATGTTTCTTGCGCATGCGTGCAAGCAAACATAAAAAGCAGTGTTACTAACCCACAGAATGTCAGCAGAAAAAGAACCACTTGGCCCAGCTAGTCTGCCCAGATGTTCCCTGTCAAGTCCTTCCCCTCAAACCCTAAATGGTATTGTGATCCTCCCACTTTCCTGCTTATTTACAGATATCCCCCACGTCTATGCCACACATGCTTTAAGCCCCCAATTTTTTTCACCACCACCACTGCTGCTGTCAGTCTGTTCCAAGTGTCTACTACCCTTTCAGTGAAGTAGTAATTCCTCACATCCCTCTTATCCCCCGAAGCTTCATCACATGCCCCCCCCGATCCAGGTGGTCTTTCTCATTTGAAGGAAACCCCCACTTGCACCCGGTTTACCCTTGTTAGGTACTTGTGGGTCTCCTTCATGTCCTCTGTTGAGCTCCTCTCTTTTAGGGTGTACATGTTGAGAACCCACAGTCTATCCTCACAGGGCTTTTGGTGCAACCCATGCACCATTTTAGTTACTCTTTGAAATGCCTCTACTGTATGGTTTTTCTGGGTCTTACTAATGAGTGATACACCTGCAACACCACCACCACAACCACCTTCCTCCTCCTGCTGAAGGTATCACTCCCTATGCACCCCCACATCCTGCTAATATTACCCACTGCTTTGTCACACAGCCCTGCAACTTTAAGATAATGTAATAACCCCAAGGTTCCTTTCCTGCTTAGTGACCATCAGTACCACCCCATAACCCTATAAAGCAGCTTCTGGAGTCCTATGCCCTAGGTGCACGATTCTGAACTTTATGCCATTGAACACCAACTGCCATGATCTTGACCACTCCTCTAGTTTCTCCAAGAGCCATGTGCACTCTCTCTCTCTCTGTTCCTTTCTTAGTGCCCACCTTACATATTTGGTATGGTTGTCTGCAAAAAGGCATTACCTTCTCTGCCACTTTTTCTGCAGTATCACTTATGAAGACAGTATAGCGTAGTGGTTTAAGGCTCTGAGCTGCAAATCTGGAGACCTGGGTTTGAATCCCACAGCCTCCACTGACCCTGAGCAAGTCACTTAACTTCCTTGTGCTCACAGGCCACACCTGTAAACAAGCTTTCAGCTTAGTGTGCCACTCCTGGTAAAACAATTGGAAAAAAAAGACACTGAAAAAAAACAGTCCTAGTACTGAGCTACGCTGCTCACTGATCCATCACCCTCTGCCACCTGTTAATCAGTTTTTCCCCTCAGCTACAACTTTTGGTTTTTTCACCTACATCTCTGATTGGCTCCCTTCTGCACCGCAGCACCATCACACTGGTATCTACCAGGACTTGTTCCACCGTAGAATGAATCCAGTATGGTGGAGGAGCTGCCTGGGTAGCCAGGATAGTCTCAAATGTTCTTCCATCCCCTAGGACATGCGCAACAAGGGTGCACAAGCATGTGCACAGATGTGCATGGCGATGCACCAGCCAACATCTTCCCACCCATGAGTTGCTCTCGACTGCTCTATTAACTTGTGGTTACTCTGTTGACAGTACAACAGCAGAGCTGGCAGTCCTTCCTCCCTGGAGGAGAGCGTCTCCTAGATCACTTGAACCTCCTCCTCCCCCCAGTGAGCCCCCGACAATGTGAGCACATTCTTGAACTCAGGTCACCTGTGCCGCGGGCAGTAGCACTACCACTGAGCCGAAGGGCTGTCTCATTAAACCAGTTTCTATTAAATTCACCACTTTGGATCCCCCTAGGCTGCTCATTCCTTAATTGCTCTCCTGAAAGGCACTATGTTGAAGGCCTTACAGTCCAAATAGCAGCACACTACTTCAAGGCAGCTCTCTCACAAACAGCCCACAGACAAATAGAAGTTCAGAGTGTCAGTTCTTTAGGATCCCCCATTGTCATACCTCCCTAAAAACAAAGGTCATTTGCACACAGAGCTCCACTCTGGTTCAACTCCCTCAGTAATGAAGTAACTGCAACCACTACTCTGGGCTCATTTAAGAAGAAGTTGCAGCAACATCTAGTTGCTAATGCTAGCTGAGACTGCTTCTGCCAACCTTCCATAACCTCTCCTCCCCAATGACTTGCTGCACTTCATCCTCCAATAGCCCCACTACCTTCTCCCACTTCCCTTCTCACCTACCCGGCTCCCATCTCCGTCACACATCTCTCACCCGGCTCCCTTGCCTACCCTCTGTACCTCCTCTGTCCCCACTCCTACTCCCCCTTCCCTCTGCCCCCAATATCTCCACCACTTCCCCCTCATCTCCGTACATACCCCACATGTCCACCAGTCTAATCTTTACTCATCTGCTACCTCTGCCTCCTTCCTTTCATTGCCCTGACACCCCACCCTACGCTCCACCCTCAGTAACTCCCCCTCTTCTTCTTCCCCTCCCTCCTACCCTGCTTACCTTTACAACAAGGTCCACTGGGCTAATTCCCTACTCTCCCCCTTCACTGTCCCACCTGCCGACTATTCTACTTGGCTGATTTTCTCTCCCCCAGCTCTCCTAGCTGAACAATCCACTACCCACCGAGCCATGTGGGTTTCTCTTCCCTCCTTACGTATATCCCTCACTACTTACCTCACACCCCCCCATGTGTGCCACTATTGTACGCAAAGGACTGTTCGCTGTATGTCGCCATTTTATGTGTGAAACAGTTGTTTGTAACTGGATGTTGCCTGGCTCTTTGCTCATCAGAATAGATTGCTTAATGTACTGCCTTATCACCTCCATTTATTGTAAATGTTGCTAGCAGCATACTCTGTACCTCTCTGTAACTTCCTTGACATTGAACCTATGTAGAGATTCTAGCTCAATTAGTGTCCTCCAAGATTTAAAAAAAAACAAACAAAAAAAAAGCAACAAATGGTAACCTACCTGTTGCTTTGGTATGCCATGTCCGGATTTATCTGTGGTTCAAGAAGAAGTGAACCTAAAAAAGAGCATGCATCATAAACTACTACTCAGACACAAAGTTTATTTCAAATTCATGTAGCCACAGAAAGACTACTTTTGCTGTCTCTACTGCCACACAATATACATGACAAATCTGTTCCTGTACAGTTGGGTCAAATGGCAGAGGGGAATCAGGCTGGTGGCACCAGCAGTAAGTATGGTTGGATTTTATTTTAAATACATTCATTCCTCGGCAGCAGTGTGCAATTACCTGGCCACAGTGTTGAGAGGCAGAGCTAGTAACATCAATGGGTTGGAGCCAGTTGCAGTAGATCAAGCCACAATAGAGCAGTTTGGGACAGATCCCCCCCCTTCCCCTAACTTCTAAGAAGAATGACCACAGAAACATGCAGATTGATGCCAGATAAGGACCAGTGCTGTCCAGGTTCCCCACCACCCTCTGATCCCTGGCCTTGGTAAAATTAAGGCTATCCCTGATGCCTAGTGGCCCCCCACCCTCCGATCTCCAGCCCTGGTAGAAGTAAAGATCAGGAGTTGATAGGAGGCGTGTGCCAGTCCTGGTTCCTAGCTGTCCAGAGTGCCATACACTAGAGAAGGGGGGTGGGACAGGGTTGTCAGATGTGAATTAGAGGGTAGGAAGGGGGCTGTTTGGGGAGGGGCAGTGGACCAACAGGGTATACTTTAGAAAAGGACCATGGTGGGGGGAGGGTGACCCAGTGGATCATTGGGATATTATACCATGACAAGGACCAGGAGATTAGGGTGGATGGCTGCAGCCCCCCCACCTTTGGAAAGGCACAGCTATGCACCGAATTAAATGGAGGTTTTTGGTGACTGTAAGCAACTTTGCTTAGGGAGTTGTTCAGTGCCACCAAAAATACTTCCCACTGCACTAGTATTCAAGAGTAGACAGCCTCATTTACATAGGAGCAGTGGGATTGCCGCGCCTTGGCTTAGAAGTGCACATGGGGCTTGCAATGCCTGCAACAGGTGTACTGCCATTGTAGTCTTTCCTTTCTAGTTGTGGAAAGCTTCATCAGTTGATGGGTATAAAGAGAAAATATTGACCCTGACGGATGAACAATGACTAACAATAGTTATGACTCTTGGTATTCAATAGTTTGTCCAGAGGAGACAAGATTTTTCCATTATATACCCTAAAAATTCAGGTCTGACCACCATAGCCACAATCATTTGGTGCCCGAGGGCCCGCCCCAAGGTGCTGAGGGTTGAAGCACTGGTGCCACATCTCGCATTGTGCCAGTGACCCAGGTGGGGGAGGCCGAGGAGCAAGATCGAGCTGTGGCAAGGCAGCTCTCTCCTACTAGAAGGGACTGGAGGCTCCCTAGCTACTGGCCACCAACCGGTGGAGGACAGAATGGGGCGCCGACCAGGAGATCGGCAATGGCCACGGGGAGGGGTGGAAAGGGGCTGAGCTGGCATCACAGGGCATGCATGCACACGCCTCCACGCACATGACACCTGTGTGCTGGGGCCCTAGGGAAATGGGAAAAAACAGGCACAAAACCAGAAAAATTATACAAGTAAAAAAAAAAAAAAAAAACTCTTCCAGGAACCAGATCAAGCTCTCCCCAGCCCACAGTCCTCCACGCAGCTTGAAACACTTTCTGCCCTAGCTCTCCACAAGTTGGGCATACTCCTTAAAGCTACACCACCCTACAGCCCAGCCGCTTCTCTCAGGTGACCAGCCTTCCTGCATCCAGACCAGCATCCAGATTTGTTTCAATTCTATTGCGCTACCAAGGTGACCACTGTAGTACCATGTGTCAGTGGTAGCATAATAGGGCACTTGCAGTGTTAATAAAATGGTTTTATTCCATGCCTTATGCTGGTGGTACCACAATGGTCATGCAGCATGGTATCACAACGACGTGCTTAGGTCACTGGTGTCACAATGACCACATTTAAGGGGGAAAACCTGCCAGCGGAGTGATCCAAAAGAATAATTAAGAGACATCCAACAAGATCAGACCTCCACACATCTTTAATGTAGGTGCCATCCAACATCAGCCTATCACCAGCTGTACATTGGAAATCCCACCAAAGTTATCCATACACCAGTCATGACCCTAGTCTATCCTACACACCGTCCACCTAGCCTCACAACATGGTGCCAAAAGGTGTAGCCTTAGTGCAATAACCCTCCTTGTTCACATGGAAAGCACAAAGTGACCCTGTGGGACACACTTTCTCCCTACAAAAATGAAAACAGTGAAGTAAATGGCCCTGGTTCTACCTTTTCCCAGATGTAGGAGAAAGGTCTTCCTGGGAGTGCAGACAGTTTCTGTCAATCCCGTCACTGCCACCATGAGTTACTCCAATGACATCTCCTTGAAACACAACTAACACAGCAGCTCAGCTGAGAAATGACTTTCCTTTAGCATGGTATCCTCTACTTTGCTGCAAGTGGGGCAAGAATTGTTAGAGATCATGACCCCATGCCCCCCATTACACTGTCATATCCACCAACCCCATGCAAGTCATCACACCAATGGACCCTATTACGTCATGTATCCTGTCACATCTCACAATCCCATACCCCCATGAATGCCGTCCTCCCATGCCCCCATGAATACCGTCACACCTCAGGATTTCATACCCTCATGCACATACAGGAGATGGACATTAGAGAACCCCTGGGTGGGAGTGACCAGAGTACAGTGTGGTTCAGAATAGACATGGGTAAGGAGGATATGCCCACCAAGATCAGAGCGTTAGATTTCAGGAAAGGAACCTCAAAAGAGGAGGAGAGAAGAGACTCTGGAGAACCTGGGGAGCATAGACGAGGGCATGGAGGTGGACAGAATATAGGGCAATATTAAGGAAGCCATCCAGAAGGCAACAAGCAGCTGCATAAAGATGAGGGGCAAGACTGCCATGCTGGTTTTATGGGAAAGTGGGCAGAGTAGTAAGGGATAAAAAGGCAGCCTACGAGAAATAAAAAACACACACCATCAACAATGGGGGATGAAGAGTACCAGAGGCTAATCAAGATAGCCAGAAGGGAAATACAGCATGCCAAGGCACAGAAGGAGCTCCAAATAGCAGAGGGAAAAAAGAAAAGTGAAAATGCATTCTTTCTCAATAATAATAATAATAATAATAATAATCTATTTCTATAACTCAATTCAATAATCAAAGCACTGTACAAAATTTATGAATAAAAACGCATTAAAACAAAGAATAAAAACAATCCAATTTCAGAATACATACCGACATAATTAAGACAATTATATAGTATTCCCGAAAGCGAGGTGGAACAGATCGGTCTTTAAGGCCATCTTGAAGCTCCCCACAGTCAGGCAGTCACGAATCTGATGAGGTGGAGAGTTCCACAGCATCAGGGCAGTGTAGATAAAAGCTTGATACCCAGAAGTCTTTAACTATACCCTGGGAAACTAACAACCCCTCGCCAGCCAAGTGGAGTGGACGGCTGGGGCAGTAAGGATCTACATGAAGGAAAAGAAGGACAAAAAGTAAGGCATCGTCAGACTTAAAAAAGAGGACTGATGGGTTACAGAAGACAGTACAAAAGCAGAGGTATTAAATGAATACTTTTGCTCTGTCTTTATAAAGGAAAGGGAGAGAGTAATACCACAAACCAGACAAGGGAGGGAGGGAATGGGGAGGGGTACCCAATAGGAATCATTTGGACAGAAAGAGTGAAGGTGGGTAGACAAATCATTGGGTCCAGATGCAATACATCCCAGGATGCTAAAAGAGTTGGCAGAGAAGCTGGCAGCCATGCTGACAATTTCTTCAACAAGTCTCTTGATAAATGGGAATAGTACCAGTAGAATGGAGAACAGCATATGCAGTGCCACTCCACAAGAGTGGACCAAAGGTGGACCTGGGCAACTATAGACTAGTCAGCCTGACCTCGACAGTATGTCAATTCATGGAGAACATACTGAAGGAAGGGCTAGTCAGGTACTTGGAGGAGAATTGTCTGCAGGACAAGAAACAACATGGGTTTGTTGCAGGCAGATATCAGATGACCTTGATAAGTTCTTCGATGGGGTCACAAGGGCAGTGGACAAATGCCAGGCAATACACCATTTACTCTACCTGAACTTTGGTAGGCCTTCGATTCTGTGCCACACAGAAGGTTGATAATGAAACTGATGGACCCGGGGTGGGGGACAAACTGGTAGGATGGGTTGAAAATGGGTAAGTGGCCAAACACAGAGGGTAGCTGGGGAAGGGGGGAGTTCTCAAGCCCTAAAAATGGGTATCAGTGTGGTCACACAAGGGTCAGTGTTGGGGCCAGTATTGTTTAACATCTTTATTAGAGACACTGGAGAAGGTATTCATGGCAAGATGTGCCCGTTTGCAGATGACAAAACACTCTGTGGGAGAGTGGATACAAGAGCTGAAGGAGGACTTATCACGACTGGAGAGATGGTCAGGAATATGGCAGCTCGGGTTCAATGCGAAAAAGTGCAAAGTGAGGCATATTGAGGTCACAAACCCAAGGACAGAGTACCACATAAGGAAGGTTCAGGAAGCAGCTTCTGAAAAGGACCTGGAGGTTGTAATTTCTAGTGACCTGAAACATTCCGCTCAATGCTAAAAGGCTGTGACGAAGCAAATAGGATGCTTGGATGTAATGCAAAAAGTTTCAGTAGCAGGCAGAGTGAGGTTATTTTGCCATTGTACAGGACATTGGTAAGACCACATCTAGAATATGGGGTGAAGTATTGGCATCCATACCTTAAGAAGGACATTAACATGCTGGAGTGGATCTAGAGGAGAGCAACTCAAATGATCATGGCGTAACAGGACAGGTCATATGAGGACAGGCTAGAAGCCCTGAAGATGTGCTCCCTGGAAGAGAGGAGGGAGAGGGCTGATATGATAAAGACCTTCAAGTACACCAGACAATGCCATCACTGTGGGACACAGCCTAAAACTGATGGGGGTAGATTCAGAAAGGATGTAAGGAAGAATTTTTTTTTTGTTACAGAATGAGTGGTGTCTGCTTGGAATGAGCTGCCAGAACAGGTGGTGGAGACAAAGACTGTGGGGTCTTTCAAGACAGCTTAGTACAAACAGAGTGAAGTTATGGGAAAAGGGAGGGGGGCTAGGTGGGCAGGAGGGGGGACAGGGTCACTAGTATAAATACAAGACCAGGACCCTGCATCAATTCAAGTAGGCTCAATAGGCCAAGAGGTCATCTTCTGGCTATTTTCATATGTTCTTATGCTGTCACATCCATCTACGGACCATGCGCCTCCATTCCCACTGTCACATCCAATGACCACATATACGATCACATTCATCATCCATCATACACCCTGTCAAACTCCCTGACCCTATACCATCATGCACGCTATCACACCTCATGACCCCCATGCCTGCCCATACATGGTGTCACACCAACTGACCACGTAACACCATGCCCACTGTCACAACTCATGATTCTATACCCCTATGCATGCTGTCTCATCCACCAATCCCTTGCATGCTGTCATACCCACTGACCACACGCACATGCTCTGCTGTAAGTAAGCAGCATGCATGAGCAGTGAGAAGAGACCATATATTTTTAAGAGCTATTATTATAACCTACAAGTCAGGAAGTAGCTGGCACTCATGACTAGGGATCAAGGGTACGCCAACAAATACAAATGAAGTAAATCCCATGCAAAGAACGAAAGTAGCTCAAACCTCAATGAATCCAAGTTTGAGACCCAATGTTAGTTTTCAAAAAAAAAAAAGAGCAGAGTGTTGCTTTATTTGATACAAAACCATGGAGCCAAGGGCAGTTGCTTGAGTTTGTTTGAGCAACTTCCCTTGACTCCATGGTTTTGTATCAAATAAAGCAACACTCAGTACTTTTTTGCAACCAAACTCTGTCTCGAACTTGGATTCATTGTGGTTTGCGCTACTTTCATTCTTTGCATGGGATTATTTTAACCTACCTTGCCACATGGCAGATTACACAGAACTAGAAAGAAGACTAGAATGGCAATGCCCCTCAATGATTCTAGGTGCGAGTACATTGATCGTGGCACCATGTTACGGATGACAATAAGAACCAAAAGCGTTACTTATCTGCAGTATGACTGCTGTGAGCCCTTACATGGACTGGTTGAATTACAATTCCTTTGTTTGTTTGTTTTTTTGTATTTTTTTAAATGTTCTTTCTATGTGTGTGGTCCTGCAGATAACAAGCAGATGTGTGGGTTGTGAATTCTGGATAAAGTCCATGAGACACGTGCTTGCTTGTCTCTCTCTCCCCAGGGCCACAGAGCAAGCTCCCTGCTTGAAAAGCTACAGTACGTGCATAGACACAAGGAGAATATTAAATATAATGATTATACTAAGTGTGTGCATTATTCCTTGCCCAACTGTTGTTATAATGCCACTTGCACTTCCTGCTGTATTTTCCTTACAGTCAGGGATACAGCAGCAGCCTACATCTCTCACTGACAATACCTCCACTCTCTTGCTGCACCTGCCCCTCAGTCTCTCCCAATACACATCGCATTCTTTAGGTTGAGACTGTTCTCCCTGATACTACTTAATCAGCCCCTGAATGCCAGCAACAGCTCTACTCCTCCCAATCCTGCCCCCCAAGAGGCCAACCTATTTCCTGATGGACAAATCCTGTGTTGTTGCCTGGAACCAGGTGCCAGCCCAGGCTTGGCCCATAGCATGCACACCCTCTCAGAGGCAGCATTCCAGCATAAACAAGGGGTCACTATCAGCACGTTACCCTACTCAACCCCCTCAGTGTACCTGGAGAAGCAACACCCAGCACCGTGTCTCAGCCACCTGGCATCATGCCATACTGTTCTTCAAACAGGTCACAGACAAAGCTTACCTACTATCATGCCAACTGGGCGAACAGTATCCAGCACAAGAGAGGTATCATTGGGGTACCCCAGGGATCAATACTGGGGCCCCTACTCTTCAGCCTCTTCTTAAATGACCTTCCCACAGCCTGTGACACCAAACTCATACTATATGCAGATGATGCTGTGCTCCTGAGCAGCAGCATATCTCAGGCTGCCCTACAATCTGAGCTGCAGAACTCCTTCTCCAAATCCGAGGAGTGGTTCTGCAGTCATAAGTTGCTACTAAACTACAAGAAAACAAAGGCCATGCTTTTATCCAGCCACCACAACAAAAATAAGCACCACCCCTCTTCATCTCCAACTTATGCAGTGAGCCGCTGGAACAAGTCCACTTGTTCAAGTATCTGTAGGTCATAATAGATGATACCCTCATGGCTGCGCACCATGTTGATTCTCTGGTCAACACAGTCAGTACCAAGATTGGTGTCCAGTACAGGCACAGCCAATACCTCTCTCCAGGGGCCCTCCGCCTCTCAGTCCATAGCTCCATCATATCTACTATTGACTATGGATTAGTGGTCTACGAGGCAGCAATGGATACAGTGCTCAAGAGGGTTCAGACTGCGCTCAACAAAGCCTGCAGATTCATCCTGGATGCTGACCATGGCACGCTAACCTGTACTCTGTACAAACATGCAAATTAGCTGTCATCAAGAAACACAGTCAAATTTCAGACTTGCATCTTAGGCCCCGTCCACACTACACCACTTGCGCCTGGTAACGGATGCAATCCGTTACGGCCGCGGAGCGGTGCAGTGCGTCCACACCTTGGCAGTGTCCGTTACGGGACCGGCATCAGCGATCCACACATCGGATCCGGGTGACCCGTTGGCGCCCAATCCCGCGATGCAGCTTCGTAGCTGTGCTTTGTGCCCTGCGGGGACCGTTACTGGCAGTCCACACTACCGTCCGGTAACGGTACCTGGGCGGGACGGTTCATAACGTTGTAGAAACCACCTCGCATCTTGGTTTCCCCAGCAGTTCAACGCCTCCTGTAACGTTACCAGTGTAAACACACGCCGTTACCGATGCGGTTTACACCCTCTGTAACGTTACAGAAGGGTTTTTGGGCTGCAGTGTGGACAGGGCCCTTAGGGACTAAGGCTGTATTGGGAAAAACATCACCTTGCGTAGGCAATTTGATCAAGGTGGCCAACTCGTTACAGATCACCAGGGGGAGGACTAGAGGGGCCTTGACTATCCCCTTCCGTCGCACCTCACTTGGGCAACATGCATTTGCCTAAAGGACCACCCTGTGGATGAGTGAATTCCCAGGGCACCTCTTGGACACCAATTGTCTGACCCAATTCAAAACTGACCTCAAACAGCACCTAATAACACTCTAAGTGCACCTGCCCCCAAGTCTAGCCACACCCGCCCTCTCTGCCCCCCCCCAGTAAGTACTAGGCAGGCCTCAGGTACCCCCTCCCCCTCTCCCTTCTCATGACTTGCCTCAGCAATCTGTTCACAACATGCTCCTTCGGCACCCACCACCCACCTTTCCCCAACTCCCAGTCCCCTGAATTTCCCTAACAGTCACTACTAATGCAAGCTGCCTGACCATGCTCCCTCGCACCCCACCATTTACTCTAGCATGTCTTCTACAATCAACCTCCCCTTACCCCCCTATTTCTGCCCATGGTAGAAAATCAGCTTCTGCTGGCCTTTATCGCCCTTCTTCCCCTACCCTTCACCTCCACCGCAGTACATATCTCTCTCTCGGTCGTATCTCCTTTTTTCACCTCACTGCCAGCTATCCCCGTCCCTCTGAACTACTGACAAGGTCCTTTGTGACTGCTTATTCCCCCCCACCCTCATAAAGTGTTTATCTTATATTTAACTTGTACCTATGTTTTGAATTATTCTGTAAGTTCTGAATCCAAGCTGTATCATTCATTGTAATGTACCTTTGCTTTCTCCTACTATACTTTGTTTTGCAATCTATGACGTGGAACCTTTGTAAAAGAGCGTGCGCTCAAAGGTCTTTTCCAAATCACTAAATAAATAAAAATGTTTTACTCAAGGGGCTACCTCTGCCCTTGGTGGAAAATCAGCTTCTGTTAGCCTTCATCAATGAGAAATGCCAGACCTTCTAAACCTTGGAAGATTACCTAAACCTGGGAAGAAAGTGAAGCCTTACCATCCTTAAAAATGTATTCATGCCTGTCCCCACACATTTACTGTATGTTGGCATTGTGATGGAAAGCCCCTTAAGCTGACAGATCTATTTTAGTTCAAAACATTTCTTCCCGCAGGATTAGGAAATGCTATGTGGTAACCTGAATGCACCCATATTCATTTTGTTGCATTCCTGTTGAATCCGGCATTCTGATTCCTGATGTTCCACTGCAAATGCATTAACCTGATATGTGGGTCATGGGTATAGGAAATGCTAAGGGTGCAGGAGACAGGTAAGGCACAGTTATGGCTACATCATTATAGCTTGCCTACCTAGCAGGGACAAGAGATCTCTTACCTTGGTATTGAGGAGCCTGGGATGGGTGTCTCGGAGTGATGTCCAATCATACCGGTCAAAAAAATAAACAAATAAATTTAAAAAAGCCATGGGGTCACAAAGGATCCATAGTTCTTCAAGAACAAAATAGAACCCATAGGGAAAGTTAAACATATGCGATACTTATCTGATATGTAGGGAGTGGGTCCTCTCAGATCTGTAGAAATAAAAGAAAAAAAGGATTAGTAAAGGAAAAAATAAAACTAAGAGTAGAGACAAAGTTCCAGATAGGTACAAGAGCTACAGGGAGAACATAAATATTACATACATGAGCCTGGTGATCCCCCGGTTCAAATCCCACCAAGGTCACTGGCTCAGGATATGACCTTGGAATGTCACATGACCTCTCGGCTTTAAAACTGGGTTAAAGGCTGGCCTGCTGGCACAGCAGTAGTGCTACTGCTTTCAACGCCAGCAACTCGGATTCAGTAGCAAGTCTGGGCTGACTGGGGGGAGAACGATTGCATGCCCGCAGGGCCGCTCTCCTTCTCTGGGGAGGGTGGGCTGCAGCCCTCACTGCTATTCAGTCACCTGGGTGACCATGGGTGGAGGTGCACTTGAGGAAGCAGTAGAGATGGGAGGGGCAGATGTCAGCTGAGGGCCTGAGTGAAGGCACATCTCAGCATGCCCTCGTCTCATTGGCCCTCCTCGAGCGTGGACATGGGCAGGGACCAGAAACACAGGAAAATACCCCATGATCATGCCTGCAGACTGGCCTCGGCGCCGGTGACTGGGGGAGCCTGAGAAACAGCACCAAGTGTCTGCTCCCCGGAGTTCTGGAGGGATTAGGGGAGTTCCCTCTGCCTCCCCTGGGGGGTTACCCAGTGCCAAGCATGGTTACTGGAGAGGAGCACTTAATGAGGGCATGCGTTCTCAGGTCCTCCAAACACAGCCTGTGTGGTGCACTGAGGACCCCGATGGAAGGGGGCATAAAGAATAAGTAAAAAAAAATAAAATAAAACTGGGTTAAAAGGGGTATCATTGTGAACAGGTCAGTGGAGTAGCCAGGACGTAGCCTTAAAGTGTAGGCCTTAATTTTGATGTAATAATTTTAACATAATAGGCCTTAATTCTGCTGCACATGGATACCACCTGACCTATACAGCATGTATCAACAGTTGGGCCTTCAAGGGTGGTTGGATGAAAATAACTGATGCCACACATGCCCCAGCTTCCAGCCCAGGGCAAATGAGCAAAGGTACAGCAATGAACCAACAGCAGATACAATTCCAGCGAAGTTGGCAATGCACATGGCATCCAACATTGATAGCAGTAAAAGTGGCTCAGTGTGGAATCAGTGGTGCATGCGGCACAGCAAGTGGTGGCATTGTGCATATAACAGCAAGCTGGAAACTGTGCAAGTGGCACTGTGTGGTGATGACAGTGTACATGGCAGAGTTGGCAGTGCATGCAGCAATGCAGTGATTACAATACACGAGTCACTGCATGTTGTTGGCAGAGCACGTGGCACAGCACGGAGTCGGCATGGTATATGGCACTGTACAGAGATGGTGATGCATGTGACAGTGCAGTGGCAATAGTGTGTACTGAACAGTGAGGTGGTGGCAGTGAATGTGACACAGGATGGAGGCAGTCCAGAGGAGGGCAACTAAAATGGTGCAGGGTTTGCAACAGAAGCCATATGAAGAGAGACTAAGAGAGCCTAAAGAGCCAGCGACGCCTTAAAAAGAACTTTCCAAAACATACTAGTTGGACACAAAGCAGCTTATATATTTCTCATCGGCTGTGTATTTCTTATCCCCATTACTTATTGCTGAGGTAATTTGCCTCAGAAACAAGATACTTGTTTCATGAGGGTTCATTTGCTCCTATTGCTCCTTCCCAACCCAATGTCATAATACCTCTGCTTGTGAGACCACAGTTATTCCCAGGGCAACAGACTGTGATGTAACAGGGCATTATGATTTCAAGCTGGGAATAATCTATAGAGGCAGATGAACTCAGGCATAAATATCTTGTTTTTTTGTGCTTATTTCTTCAGTAATAAATAATGAAGAGGAGAAATATATACATGGTATATGAATACAAACTGACTTGTGCCTAAATATGATGTTTTCCAAAGTTTTCCCAAAGGCGTCAGCTGCTCTTTAATATGTATACCCTTGAAGAAGTGGGGGGCATGATAGAAACTTTCAAGTACCTCAACGGAATCAAAAAAGTCCAAGAAGGTAGCATCTTTCAGAAAAAGATGTGCAAGAACAAGGGGACACAATTTAAAGATACTGGGGGGACGGTTCGGGCAGAATAAGGAATTTTTTTTTTTTAAAGAGAGAGAGAGTGGTGAAACATGGAACTGCCTTCCTGAGGAGGCTGTGGGATCAAAAACAGTAGGGGAATTCAAGATTGCATGGGACAGCCATAAGGCAATTGTAGTGGGGGGGGGTAGAAGGAAGTAAGCTGTTGGTAAACTAGGATCTGCAGCTTATCCAATAGGTAGGAAAATGGGCAGACTGGGTGGGCCAAGCAGTCCTTATCTGCCATCAAAGTCTATGTTTCCATGTACAATATATACATATATCTATATAAATAATGGTGAGGGGAGTGCACATGGCACAGCGCAGAGCCAACAGTACTAGCCTTATCAGTTGAGGGCTACATGGGGGAAATATTTACACTAATGGATGAACTGACAGACCATTGTTTTGACTACTGGAAGTCAATAGTTCATCCTGAGAAGTCAAGTTTTCCCATTACACTGTATATCTTAAGAATTCCAGTCCGACCCCCACCCCCACCATGCAGTGCCCAGATCAGCCTCCTCCCACCCACAACCAAACACCTTCCTCTCTGCTAGATCCCCCTTCCAGGCACCAGCCCACCCTCCATTCAGCTGGACAACCCTTTCAGCTCCAGCCTCTCCATGACAAAAAAGAATAATCAGCATTTGTATATCGCTTTTCATACACAATATATCCCAAAGCGCTTTACAAGCTATGCTAGACTGGTAGTAAAGTGACAATGTGTGGTGGGAGGCATATCGTATGTTAACACCCACACACAGCCTGGACAACTGCATGCACCGGTGAAAGGGAATGTTGGCCAGGACACCAAGAATGTCCCCTGCTCTTAGCAAACAGTGCCCTGGGTTCTTTTACTTCCACCTGGATATCCATCAGGGCAGCACCAGGCTGGGTAGAAGGGATCCCTGTTTACCGTCTAATCCGAAGGACAGCACACCCCAGCAGTACAACACCCCTCTAATACTACACTCAGATGGCAGTGTTTTAGGTGCAAGTACAATCCCGGTGTGGGATCAGAACCCACGACCTCCTGGTCCAGAGGCGGATGTGCTACCAACTGAGCCACACTGACAGCCTGATGAGCAACCTCACTTGAGTTAGAGAACCACAAAGTCTCCAGACCAGGCTCTTCCCAAGTTGATCAACCTCCCTGCATTCAGACCAACCACGTGGCAAACAACTACCATGTAGCTGGAGTACCCCAAGCCTCCCCTCCAACAGACAAGTCTCTGCAGCTGCCCCCCCCCTCAAGCCCTTGGACCAGCACTTCCCCAGCTAACCACTCTACCTAGAGCTAGACCTACCTCAGGTACCGTTCCAGCCCACCCAGCTGACCACCAGCTCTGCAGGAAGACCTCCCTTCCATCCCTGTACTAGCCCCCCCCCACACCCCCACCACCAACAACCACCATCCCTGCAGGTGGCTCACCCTTTCATGCCCTGGACCAGCCTCACCCAGCAGCAACCTTCCCTGCAGCTGGACCCCCTGGGACCATCATTCCTACAAATGGAACAGTCTCCACCAGCTGAGTCCCTCCTTGGAGCTGGACACCCAGATGACCATCCTTCCCAGGAGATGGACCGACCCTCCTTCTACAACAGAACCTCCCCCGGACCACCCTCTCTGCAACTAGACCCCCCCCCCTCCTAGATCACCCTTCCACAACCAGGGACCCCATACCTCTCAACCTAGTGCAAATACAATGTGAGACACTAACACAAAAACACACAGTACTCCAAAATTCAAACTGAGCACAGCACTTTCAGCAGTCTTCAGAAAAAAAAAAAAAAAAACACACACATATACACTGATCCCAGCATTACTATTTAAGATAATGGATTTACAAATGCTAAAGTTCTAATGAAATGTCAAATGTAAAAGCACAGCTTTCTCATATCAGTTTACAAACAGAATATGCAATCAAATATACATTCCTCCACAATACTGTAGATATTTTTATAAACAGTCTGCAGCTTTAAAAATAGAACCAAAACCAAGCACAAGGGTTCCAGCATTACTCATATACTAAACACAAGCAAATGTTTTTAACAAAATACAGTAACAAATGCAAGCAAAAAAAAAAAACCCTGGCCCTCCCTCTCCTGTTCCACACAAACACTGAAATATCTGCAGTAAATAAATCTTTCTTTCTCAATCTGCAGCTTACTCCAGATTTGTTCAGATAAAAAGCTGTCAATTTTTTTCTCCAAATATAGTACTTTACCTGCAAACTGTTTCAAATCCAATCCATGTAGAAATTCTTCCAGCTCTGAGATGTCCAAATGTTGGTTCAAATATGGAGAGTACAGGAACTCACATGAGGAATTAAGTCACATGCGGCTCTTGATGCCCCAATGGATTTTGGGAGTTGTAGTTTTTCTTACTGCATGACTTGATGTTTAAAGTGAAAGAAACATATTAAAGGTCTGATGCCTAACTTGTATAATTATGCATGGGCGTAGCTTGGGGGGGGGTTCCCTGGGTGCTCAGAACCCCCCCCCACCTCCCACTTGCCGACTGCGTCCCCCTCAAAAAATTTTTCATTTCTTTTAGCCAGAGACTCTGCACAGAGAGTCAAGTCACTTGTGATGCGACCCCCGGATTTACTTACAAACAGTCGATCTGCCTCCTGAAACCAAGGCTGTGCTGCCCTGCCCTGCCCATGGCTGTAACTTTTCCGACCAGCACCACGATTCCCAGGCATTTAAACTTTAAAAAAACTCTGATGGCCGGTCAGCTGATGAAGCCCTGCCTCCGCCGGCAGTGCTCGGCTTGCTCATGAAGAGGTCTCGGCCCAACCCAGCTCTGCATCACGTGTGATTACAGATTGGCAGTCACGTGATGTTGAGAGCTGCCGCGCCCTGAATGCACACACTCTCTTGGCAGTCTTCATTCAGGACCTGCCGCAGAGGTGCTCTGAGCAGCTAGCTTGCTGCCTGTAGTGTCTTCAAGGCCATAAGGCAGATTCAACATGGCAGCTGCAGTCTGGGAGATGGGGGAGTAATGGACAGCCTCAGCAGCAGGGGGGGCATCTCGGGGAAGGCCGCAGTAAAGGAACTCGGGCCCCAACGTACTCACTGGGACAGGCAAAATTACAGGCCTTCAGTGAGATGATGTTAGAAGCCTGGAGGCAGACGGGTGACCGAGCGGGGTGCAGCAGTGAAGTCAGGAGGTAAGATATTTCAGGTAGCTGAAATAAAAATGCACTGCAGCTGAGCACTGAGGTGAAATGAGGCAAAAAACTAACACTAAACATGGATTCAGGAGGGGAAAGGAAAAATTACCAATGCGGGGGTGGGGGTCCGACCTGACAATTTTCAGTGCTGTGGCAGCTGAGCAGGCAATTAGATGGGGCTTACTTCTAACACAAAACATGAATTGATGGGGTATAAGGAAAAATGACAAGGGTGGAGGGCAATTTTGGTAAACTAAAAGTGGCCTAGAAGTGGGGATTTCTATAACTGTGCTGATTCATCACACTGGGGCTGATGTGACCAGGGGGTCTAAGGTCAGGAAATGAAAACATGGCTGGCTGGCTGGTCACATCATGAACAACATAAACTAAGAGAGCTAAATAAAAATGATGATATGGGGTGATGGAAAAATTACCATGGGGAGGGGATTCTCGACTTCCGGTTCAATGTTTTATTTTTACTTCTCTTTATTCGCCTTATTAGTACCGTCGCCCCACTCAATCAGATCCCCTCAATCCTTCACAGCATCCCTTAACCTCCCCAGGAATATGCTCCTATAATGCCCCCCCCAAAAAAATTTAGAAGGAACACCTGGCTGAATACCTGGGACTGCAGGGATGGATGAGAATGATGATTTGAATTTTTATACTTTTTGGGACTCTACAGTTATTGCTTAAAATGCATGAAACTGCACCATTTAACACCTACATTTTCAAAATGTTCTGGGGGGGGCATGCCCACGGACCCCCCTGGAAGTGTTTGGGAACCCCCCCACCACCAAATCCTGGCTACGCCCCTGTTATGTGGTTCTTCCCGGTAGATAAAAACCTGTGTAATGTATGTGATGTTCTTTTCCACAATAAAAATGAGTTTAACAATAAAGGCCAGTGTTACAAGATGCACTAATTATTGCAGAAATTAAATTGAGGGGGGGGATTGATATAGAAAGGCTGTATTGGGGAACCCACATTTTTAACCCTTTATTTACCAAGGATAGCCAAACTGAGGCATTTCATTTTTGGTGAGCTCTTACAGGAGCAGTAGGAAGCTTTTTTCAGGTCCCCTCCCTATGTGTCCATGCTTTTGATTGAATGTGATAGGCTGGCAGCTGTGCATTTATCTCTGCATAATGTACACTGAAGAAAAAGTATGAGTGCCAGAGTGCTCCATAACAGAAAAATGTAACTGTGCTAGTTTAGGACATTGGCCTCATATACAAATGGTAGCAGCAGCACTAAAGTGGTTTGCACCAGCACTACCCGTGTTTGCGCTTGGGCTTGGGGTGGGGCCATATTCAAAGGCTCTGTTGGGCCCCCTAAACCCAGCAGTGCCCAGGCATTGAAATAACCTCTTGCACAAAAGAAAGGGTCACCTAATGCATATTAAGGCAATGGCATTTTCAAAGGTTTGTGGAAGTGCTAAACAGTCCCCAAAGTGGTGCTATATTGCCACCAGAAACCAGCTCTAAATGGGGCACAAATGCTGTGCCCTCACGCCAACGGCATACAGCTGTACTACAGCTGCCCACCTCTAGTCATCTGTTCTCTTCACTGTCAGTGCTCTTTTGTGGTCTAGTGTGCCCCCCCCCCCGATCACCCATTCCCATCGGTCTTAGTACTCCCTGGTGGGCTACTGTGTCTTCAGTCACCCATTCCCATCACCATAAATGCTCCCTGGTGGCTAGTGGTACCCCATCATCTGTTCTGACACATGCAAGGTATCAGTGGTGGTCCAGTAACCTCCCATCCAATTTTCTTGCTTACAAACCACTTCCCAACACCCCCCCACCCGGTTGGATAGAGATCATCGCAGCTCGATATGGTGACCAGCAAAGTCCTCCATTCACCTCAGCAGCCAGCCACAATATGAGCTGTCAGTAAGTGTGATACTGTATGTACACCCACTGACAGCTTATATGGCAGCTGGCTAAGTAGATGAGAGGAGAGTTAGACTCAGGGGAGCACTGATGGTGAAAAGGATGGGTGAGCAGGGCGGTGGGTACCACTAGCCGGGTTCCAGTACAGTGTCAATGGTGCTAAGGGGCTGCTGCACCCCATGAAAATGAACCCATAATGGGCATTCAAATGTCCCCTTAGCACCTTGCATGTCCAATGGGCTGGTTTACATGTTGGGGCTGAGCATTGCCCTCAGGGGTCTTGGCGCCATCCTGTTTTGGGCAACGATATTTCTCATGGGCTATATACAACACAGATCCAAGCTGGTAGGATTACTGCACTTACCCCTGCAACAATACAACCCAATATTCAGACAGATTGCACCATGCACTAACCAACTGAATATTGCAGCTGCCAGTTTGGGCAAAAGTGCAGCGGAAACATTTGCAAGGTGCTTGCGGGTCTATTTGAATATGAGACCCATTGTGTTTTAAAAGGAAACCTTTTTTAAATGAAAACTTACCCATCCCTAAAGCTCCACTTCTTACCTTGTAATCTTCTCTCTTCATTCTTCACTCTGATAGAGTACATTTAGCATTGTTTTCACTTTTTACATCAGGAATTTTTGGCATATTTTAAATCACACTCCATCCCCCATCACCTGTCTGCCACCCACCCAGCTGCTACACTGAAAACACTGCTGAAATTTATGAATATTAACTCCTGATCTTCAGAGCAGGCAGGAAGGACCAGGAAATACTTTTTTTAATTACATAGTCCCTGTCTTCAGGGCAGGCAGCGAAGACTGGGAAAACTGATATAGAAAGGCTGAGAGTCACAACAAGGGACAAACTCATTAAAGCGAATAATAAAATAAAAAGTCAAACCATGCATACAGTCACTCCTGGTCTTCATAGCAGGCAGAGAGGACCAGCAATTATCAACAGAAAACATCCAAAAGTTGCAATGAGGGGAAAAGATGTTTAAAAAAAGAAGGGAAAATAAATGAAACTATACAGATAGTGTGTCAGTCCCCTCCCAGTCCTGAGAGAAGGCATTGGGGACCAGGTAACAGCAAGACACAAAATCACAGCTCTTCCTAGTGACAGATAGTGCAGGAACTATTTCATTTTTAAAATCAAACCTTTTTTGTATTTGCTTTTTAAACATGTTTTTATTTTTTAAAACAAAACAACATATTACCAATTTTCTAAGTATAAGATACTCTTGGGTGGGGATTATGCTGAGACAGACACACTTCCTGGGGCAGTCAGACCCTCTATCTGCAGCATTGGGCCTCATTGCACCCTGGGTAGTTGGTTGTCTCAGCATAATGTCCACCCTGTCATGTCTTACCCTTTTGGTGGTGGGCCCTTTGGGGTTCCACTCCCTCTGAATAACTCTTAGGCCCTGTCCACACTAGGGCACCGGGTAACATTACTGGCAGGGTAAAACATTACAGGTGCTCTGAAACATTGTTCGCGTCCACACCTGTAATGTTTTCAAACCATGTTTGACAACCACTTATATGGAACCACTAGAGGGTATTAGTGTATGTCTCTGTCTTCACAACTGTGTGTCTCCCTCACCAAACATGCACTTTGTTTTTGTTTGCAATTTATTTTTATTTTATTTAAGCTTTAAGATTCAGCCAGCTATTTAGCGGGCACCATGGTGTTGGTATGCCTCTCACTCTTCCCAACTGTGTGTGTCCTCCAACACACAAAGTCTTTTTTTAAATTTATTTTTTGCTTTTTAGTTACCCTTTGTGTTTATATTACAGGCAGCAGTGTACTTACCAGTGGGCAAGCATGTCCCTTGGCAGGCACTGCAGAGAGCATTTTCCGATTTCCAGTTCTGAAACCATCTGCTGTGGGGGGGTGTTGTTTTTTTGTGGGGTAAACTTCTAAAAACATCAGTGGTGGAGTAGCAGGCTATTATCCCTCCCATCGCCAAAGCTGGTGCCACGCTCGGAGGCTCGGTAATGGAACATTTGAAACTCGTGCCACGCCGTAGGTGGAATTAATTGCAGTCCACAGCGAGGAATCTGGAGATTGAATAAATGGTTTGTGTTTGCAGTCTTGAGCAGTGGGAGTGAGAACAGAAGCCTGGAGCCACTATGGAAAGAATGGGCAGTGAGTAAAGAGATAAGATGGTTGTGCAGGATTGGGAACACTGGAAGTCATTACTCTGTCATTGCCACCACTTTCCCTCTACAGCTGTTTCATCAATGGCAGGTGAGGAGTTGTTTCAGGATGGGGGAGCAGGGTGGTGGGCACTACCTGCCACGGTGGAGGGTGGAGTCCACTAGACCATCAGGGAATTAGGTTTTTAATATTCTAATAAGAGGACACATAAGAGATAGGGAGGGGGTCTCCTAGACCACCCAGGAATGATTTTGTTAATATTTTTATTTACGGGTACATCAGGGTGGGGGGCTGCTAGACTACCAAGGCTGTGATTAATATCACTAAAAGGGAATTGGGTAGGATGGCAGCACACATTGAGGGAGGGCTCTGAGAGTGGCGCAAGTGGCTAAACTGTCCCTGAGGATGATGTTGTAAGTACCCTTAGACCAGCCTGACTGATAGAAGGGCACTTAAAAGTTTGTCCTCTGGGAAGGTTTAGAGAATACCTAATTAGGGGATATAGCAACTTGCAGCTGCTACATGTCCCCTGTCATCTTGCCACAGCCCATTTTGTGCCACAAGAATGGCGCAAGCTCGTTTGATGCTCATAGTGTGCAGCTAATGCAAGCTGCATTTGAGAATTGCTCTAAATGTATCTTTTGGTGCAAGTGCACTTTGTGCCATTCCCTCTGGTGCAAGCCCCTTGCACCATTCCAAGAGCTTTGAGAATCAGGATCATCATTTACTGAAGTTGTAAACCAGGCAACATTGCAATTTTTTTTATGGTACTCACATTCTGAGAAAATTTTACAAGTTAGATTCTGTCTTCAGTTATTACTGCTTCATTCAAAGGAAAATTTACCTCATGATGTATTGAGTTTTCAAGCACATTACCTTACAGAAGTGTAAGCCCTATGATCCATGAAAGATCATTTTCTATTTCTCCTGAGGGAATTGGATCACAAATTAGGCCAAGCTCAACACCAGCTGATCCCTTATACTTCCCCATCTGTCAGCAACGCCGGCATGCTCAGACATTTTATGGCGTATAGCCAGGGAGAACATGGTGATGTGACTCATTGAAATCTATGTGGCTTGTTTTTTTTTTTTTAATTTTTTTTTAAGTGATAAAACTATATCTGGTAGATATGAAAGCAAACACTTAATAAAGGGGCCAATTTGTTACAGTGCCTTTCAGATGTCACCAGAGGTTGCTTTGTCATTTAAAAAACAGATTTTAAACTGAGGCACAGTGTTCAATGGGGCAGGTACCTGCACTCCTCCTGGTTTGATGTCATAAAATGTCTGCCTGTTTGGGGAAACCAGGAACTAGAAGGGATCAGCTACCCACTCAGCTACATGATTTTCGATCCCTTCCAAGCTCACCTGATTTACAATCCCTTCCCAACAGGCATAATAGAAAATTATTTTTCATATATTAGGACTTGCACTATTGTAATGGGTTATAATGGCCAAAAGCCCATACCTACAGCTTTGAAATTCACTTTAAGAGAGCCATTATCAAGGGAACTTGGCAGTTTCTTAGCAGCAGCAATGTTTTACAATGCACAAAAGTTAGACTAAAGGCCATCTCCCGCTCAGCATAACCAATTTTTATGTTTGCTTGCACGCATGTGCAAGAAACATAGTGCCATCATCGGAGTTTTCAGAGGTGTGGCAGCCCTCTTCCAATTCAGTCAGTGTGTTTGCAGGCGTGGCCGCCATTCTCCAATGGCTGCTGGAGCTGTCTATGACAGCAGTCAAAAATGCAGTGGCATACAGTTGAAAGGGGGAGCTACGCTTCATTGAGCAGCGATAAGATGTATCGCATGCTCATCGTACTCGCCACACACACACCTACATCGCCGCATGCGCGCACGCAACTGCGGTTGGTGCTCCCCCCCATACACACTGTATAACTGAGGGGGGGTGCCCTAAGAGGGCTGTCTGTCTTGGTACAATAGCTATCCCAATGTCATGCCCCTCCACCTTTGTCAAGGAAATTAACGTCTTTCTATTGAAACGGGAATAACATACAATCTGGCCAAGGGAGATGCATGCTGGGTGTAATCAGAGCTTGCGACACAGCGTGGCCTTTCAAAGGGTAGCAAAGCGGTAGGACCCACTGGGAAAAGGAGGACACACACACACTCACACTCTCTCTCTCTCTCTCTCTCTCCCCCTGTCACAGTGTCACACTCTCCTGCATTTCTTCTCAGTATGATTTTGGGTCCGATATAGTTATCTAGCACCTGTTACATGTATGATAGATTGCTCCTTGACGCCATGCACTGATAAATAACACGGGAGGTGTAGAATATAGGTACGTGATGTGCACCATAGGAACATGTGTAGCTTTTCCATATTTACACCTGAGGATATACAAGGTGACTTGTGTGAAATTCAGTGCCAAATGACTGCCTAGGAGGGCAGCACATCTTGAAACATTAACATGTCTCTGTCCCTGCATTGCTAGAAATGTGCATCCTCCTCATTCATCTCATCTCTCATCTCTCATCTAAACTCACTTAGACAAAGCACCCCGATTTTCCATTGCTCCTTTTCAAACAAAATCACACCACCTCATGGCACTACCTCGGTACTTTTTGCTTGATCTTGTTTGAAAGGGGGCCTGTCTATAGTTTTACTGTTTTGTAACGCTGCAATATTGTGGGCAGAATACTGGGCACAGTGCACATCTGCAATCCCTCTGTGACTTGAACAAAGCTAAGCAGTGAAAGAGGACGCGCTTCTTATGGATGCTCTAGAGGTATACAAAGGCAGCAATTAGGTGGCATATTTTGCCATTCCCTGCAACAAAGCAGTCACGAGTAAGGGCCACAATACACAGGTTACGGTATAAATTATAGAAGCTAAAAAGGGTAGGTGCACACAAGACATAATGAGACAGAAGAAACACTTCTGCACTGTGACGTGAGCACAGATAGTTTTAGCCAACAACAAATTAATCTTTTTCAGGGTAGTGAGAACTACCAATATACCATCAGCGCATTCATTTTAAACTATCCCTTCTTTTGTGCTTATTGGCTTTGCTCCTACTATAAAAGTCTCTACAGAAAGTCCTAGCAAGAACATTGAAATACAAAGTGAAATACACGTTACCTGCACTGGGAAAAATTATAGAACTATAAAGGTTCACAGAAAGTATTGGTGACAATAAAGTAAAACCCCTTTCTGTTATTCAAAATAGCCATATACTGTATCAGTCGAAAACAGATCCATCTTTTGCGACCGAATGGTGAGTTGAGACAACCCCTTTTCATTGAAGCCTAAGATGCAAAGTCCACTGATTTACTTTTACCTCGTATTAACACTGAACAAAGAACAAAATACACTAGAAATGCATGCTCATATATGTACACTACTAAAGTAACAAATATTTATTTATTTATTTAGTTTTTGTTGACCGGGTAAGTGCACTAGACAAATCCTGCTTATTTTTAGGCACGACCCGGGGGAGGGGGATACAGATGAATGCCAACTGACCTTGAACCAGATTAAGCTGTTGGTGGTATTTTTTTTTTAGTGAACATTACGCCCTCCACTTCCTCGCAAACATTAATTAACCACCCCAGGACACCACTGCAAGTTATTTACCACCTCAAAACAGACCTGTAAGGTATTACCCTCTTCAATGGAATTAAATTCCAAGTTAATAAAGTGCCCTGATAGGACCCCCCCCCCCCCGGCAAAACAGATCAATCCTGTCAGTATTACCCTCAATAAATGCAAAGTGAATTACTGTAACTGTCCCTATGGTGCACAGGCAGTAATATACGGAAAAAACAGATCAACCCATAACGCAGCCTCAAATATTAAATGCAAATGTTAGTAATTTACTGTAACTGTCCTTATAGGACTCGGCCACACCACCCTAATAGAAAAGCCCTATAGCAACAACCCATCCCACCCAGATTTAAATACAAGCGTTAATTTACTGTCACTTTAGGATACAGCCAAAAGTTAGCGACCACCCCAACAGGCCATTTCAGTAACTGTATGCCCTCCTACTTTATTAAATGCTTCTCTAGAACATAGCCATATGTAACCCCCATAACAGATCTGTTCTATAATTTATCATTCTCCAATTAAATGCAACATGGCATAGTGATGTGTATCCCACACCCACACACGCTTTCATTCCTTATTTAGTCTCACCAATAAATAAGGCAAAAGTTAAATGACAATCGGTCCCTGTTGAGCTTAACCAATTTATACACTTCTCTAAACAGATCAGTTCAATAACGTGCCCCACCCCAAATGTAAAAGTTAATTGCCCCTAACGTGTGTGTGTGTATATATATATATATATATATATACACATATATATCCCTAACCACCTATTATCTATCTATCTGACAGTCCTTTGCTAATGCCGCCCCTAAATAACAAAAAGTTATGAGGCAGAACTGGACAATGCAGGGACCTTGATAGAGGAGGTATTTGATACCCCCCCTAAAAAAATCGACATGGCAAGAGCATTCTACACGTGAAATACCACCAGTGTATGCCCTTGCCCAAAATATGTTATGTTCGACAAATAATGTGTCAAGTCAAGCTGTTGCCAGTTGTGCCCCTTGGCTGCCATTAGTCCCTCACCAGTACTGTGCTGCATACATGAGTGAAGCATGCCTTTAAATATAAGATTATGCTTATAAACTGAGTGCCATGCTTTATAAACTCACCACCCAACCTGTCTGTTTGTTTCGACCCTGCGAGATTTTTTACGGTAATTTTCTGCAACTTTCATTTACTGTTTATGTTGGTGTTTATATAAGATCACATATGCCAATGCAGCTGCAACTTGTTGACATTATACCCATTTATATAGTCTTTAGTTATAAAATCAACAGTTCCACACGTGAATGCATTTATAAAAAAATAAATATTTTAACGATCACAATGCACTCTGTTTCATGGGTTAGGGAGACAGTGGCAAACCCCATATGGCCCTTATGTAGCCACAGCCTATAGAAAATGCAAGCTCACACAAATTGTGGAGTTGGCATACCAATGTGTTTTTATATCCATAACTTTCATTATTAAAAGCTGTTCAATTTGAATAGTTTTTAGTACATAACATCACCCAGTGCGTGTCTAATATGTAGTCAGCAACAGCCTATATACCTTTGGATAATCTAAAAGTAAACATGCCCTCTTCTGAATCAATGACATATTTTAAATAATTGGTTTCATGTTTGATTCTAAAATGTAATCATTTTTTAAACATTGCCAAATGAGCAAAACTTAATGGAGTTTGACGGGGAGGCATATAGGTAGTAACCTGTTTAATTAATTTAAACACAATTAAAAGTGATTTACAGTTCTGTTTTACCCTGTCCAAGTTGTCATTAACTATTAAGAAATCAGTAAATGGGCAGGTTTCATTTTTTTTTTAAGACAGAAGGGTTGAGGGTGCAGGAGACTCGACTTGCGACTTGCCTGCTGGAATTCTCACTTTCATTATTAACCCATAAGGGATTTCCTTTACAACTTCTTAAATTAAACCTTTTTTTAGAAACCTTTCATTACCCTCAGATTTATTTTTATCAGAGTTCTAAAGCGAAATAGCTTGTGTTTTTTTTGTATTTGCATATATATTATTGCACTATACTATTTCGTTTATGATTTGACTGTAAAACCAAAAACAAGAAGTTGTTTCAGTTTTGTGTGTCTCCCTGGTAAATATTTGATGTATCAGATATATTGGTTCTGAATATAAATCCTGTGGGAAAATAGTAGGTGTCATTTTGTAACTTTCAGTACACTTCAGAAGTATAGTATATAAGTGTGTAGAGATCACTTGATAGCTGAAGTACTTACTTCTTACACCTTGGAAAAGTATAGACAACTTGAGTTTAATATTTATGTGTCTGTGTGCAGGGATACCGGTTGTCCAGCTTGTTGCATGGTTGACATTTCAGTTCTATTGCTGTCCCGAAACCAAAACATTACATTGCAAAATTGAATTATCACCTCTTAAGTTATTCACACACACACACACACACACATAAATTAGTGTGTGTGTGTATATACATATATATACACACACGCACAAGCACACACACACACACACACACACACATATACTTACATACAGGATGCTATTTTGGGATACATAGGCAGTATATGGAAGGCAGTATAGCGCAGTGGTTTAAAGCTCTAAGCTGCAAATCTGGTGACATCCAGCAGACCAGACCTGGGTTTGAATCCTACAGCTTCCACTTGCATACTTTGTGACCCTGAGCAAGTCACTTAACTTCCCTGTGCTCCCAGGTCACTCCTGTAAACAAGCTTTCAGCTTAGTGTGCTACTCCTGGTTAAACAACTAAATAAGAACTAAATAACATAGAGAATAATGCATGCATAGGTGTGTGATATGCAGTCCCCCTTTACACACCCAAGATGTGTGATAATATATAAACATCGAGAGGTTTATATATTGTCACACCGAGAATGTGTAAAAAAAAATGCAGATCTCACACCTACATGTGTGTTATTTTTTATATTAACTGGTGCCAAGTAAATACAGCTCAGAGTTTTCGCATTATGTGCTTCCTGCATTGCTGATTCGACCTCTGTATGGGCTCCATGGCATGATGGTTATTATAACAACAAGGTGAAAGTTCAATGGCTTCTTCACTGTTTAAAGTTAAAAAAAAAAAATACTGAACGGTTCAATTTTCTGAGTCAGTAAGTACCTTAGCATAGTACACACAACCTGGCATGAGACAGTAAAAGCCATATCAACTTGCAGGTTGATATAACTTTTTTACAAGTCTCAAAAACAAGTTGATATTGGGGGTCACCAGTTATTATATATGCTTTCATGTAGAACACATTATTTCACTTACAACGTCTTGTTTCTGTTTAAAATCTGGAGACGGAACACTCCCAACAGTGGATCAGGTGAAGAGTATAGAATTAAAATAAAATTAGTTTTAAGCTAAACAAGGTACAACACTAATAAAAAAAGGTCAAGCATACTGTAATCTCAACGACATAATGGGTTGTGGTAGAATGAAGACGTATATCTCCAGGAGTTCTAGGAACTTCATTAACTAACTGGCTTCGCTCTTTTATTTGTTATATCACTTACTAATGGGGATAAATGTGCTACTGCACTGTACAGATATTTATATAATTGTACAGTATTTAGTAGCCCTCGATAACAACATAGGATTCCGTTTTAAATCAATTTTTGGAGCACCTTTTCAACGAGCTGCATTGGAGATATGGACACAATAGCTAAATGCTTACTATAATTCGTTTGAATATATTTTTTTAAATGATTGGAACATAAACTATAAAACTCAAAGTTACAATGTTTGAACCGACGATCTGCACTGTCTTCCAAAATAATGCAAAGTACGGTGCTTGGTGCTCTGATTGTCCTTTGGCCGGCTTCCATCAGCAGTTTTTATAGAGCTGGCTGTTATTTTGATCATAGGACCGAAACTCTTAAAAACAGGATGCCTCTTATAATCGGGACGAAAAGAAAACTCATAGAACATGCAAACAAATTAAAAAAATAAAAGAAGTTGTACATGACTGCACTAGTCATACCCCTCAAGGCTCATTTTTATGGTGTTGGGCGCAGCTCATAAGCCAAAGAAGGGATACAGCATCTTTAAGTAGCATGCAATAGATTTTGGGGATGGGCTTTATTCGTAACGTCATATCATTTTTCCCTCTTTTTTTTTAATTTTCTCATTCTTTCTTTCTCTGCCCATTTCCCAAATGGAGCAGATTTTCCAGACTTCCCACATCCCTAATTTATAGCTTGCCTTGTAGTTTTTTTATACTCTATATCAGATTTCCCGTCCGGCTCTCTTTCTGCCTCTGCGGTTTTTATTTCGAGTCGAGCACTCATGGATTGAACTCCTGGGGAAAGAGTCTTCATGAAATCTACAAAATGACTCAGTAACTTTTCCCCCTGTATTTTGTAAATTTCTGCTCTGCGATCTGTCAGTTTCCTACAGACAATGATGTATTCTCCTCTCTGCCTGACTCAGGTAACTTACAAATCTTTGCGGGTTTCTGACCCCTGCTGCTTTGCTCGCTGGTATTTGGGTTTGTTTTGTCTCGGTTGGTGCATGGGGAGGAGGGCTAGATGCTTGCTTCATAAAATGCAACGTAGTTTTACAGTTGTGAAAAGGGTGGGAATTAATTTCGTGAAGGAGGTGCACTGAGGGTCTGTGGAGGGAACTGTTTTGATCACGTTGCAGATGATCTGTGGACTGCTTCTCCAATTTTTTTATTGTTATTACAATGATTATTTCTGCACCAGGAGAACTTATAGTAAAGTGCTAGTCTATATTGCAGGGGCTCGGCTGAGAGCTGGCTGAGCTGAAAAGCATGCCATACCCGATACCCAGAGCCCCCTCAACACACACGCAATCTGCATAGTTATTTTTTAAAATACATATATGGAAATGCAGTCCTTTTTTGTCAACCACTATTTACTAGACTCTGTGTGGGCCACATGAAATCCTCATCTCATAAAAAGCGTATTTGGAAATGCGGTTTTCATGTGTTTCAGCGGCATGTCATTGGGTATCTGGGGCATTAGCTGTCTTTTTTATCAGGCCAGGAGACACTTAACTATTCATAGACTGTTGTTATTAATAGAAGGGACTACTGTAGTATGTGTGCGTGTGTGTGTGTGTGTGTGTGTGTGTGTAGAGGCATCACGGGTGTCATACAGTACCTTCCAAGCTTTAAAGTGAATTCGTAAAATGGTCTGCAGAGCTTTTTTTTTTGTATAAGAATTACATTGACTTGCTACACCTCTGCAGGGGTCTTCAGGATAAAACAATAAGTCATAATTTTTAATTTAGTCCCCTTTGGGAGAGAAGGGATCTTAATTTGGCCTAAGCAGGCTGCCAGCCAATTCCTTCCACTTCCTTTTTAGAGATCAACTCCCCCCAACACACACATTTTGCAAGTGTGTGTGTGTGTGTGTGTCTACACAGAACCAGTCCATGCATTGATTTGACCCCCCCCCCCCAGTTGTGACTTTGGGGGTGACTGTAAACAGAACTTTTGTGTGTTGCACTGAACACTGCCTCTGTATTATATATTCCAAGCTGGCAGAGTTGTTGAGATCCATTGTGCAAAGGTTGGTATTTGATTAAAGTTACGAGATGATTGATTGCAGTACTGACAGAATTTACAGGAAAGCACGTTCACTTTATTTTTTTTTTATTTCCACCACTCCATTTGAAATCATCATCAAAATAAACAATCGGGGACACAAGAAATCGGATGTCATGATGCAACAGAAGTTCACTGTACTAGAATGTGAAGCTTCAAGACAGTGCTGATATCTGCTAGACTAACCATCCTGTCAATTAAAAAACATAGGGATGCATTTCTTACATCAAAATATTATGGAGTTGCGTTATTGAGTATTTTCTCAGAAATGAAAGAATTTGCAAGGCAAGGCAGAATAAAAGCTGAGTGATCTGACTGAAACTATAATGGAATGGCAAATCAATCCGCTCTCCTTTATTTGCTGTTTTCTTCCGTCTGATGAAAATGGTCCTCCTAGTCAGTTTATCACACTTGTGTTCTTTTCCTTCACCATATACAAGCTATGCTGGCATGCATGTCCGCCCCACCCCCTTCAACGAAATTGCTGCTGGTTAAGGACGGACTGCTTGTAACACAACTTCAGTAACAAACATTTCCCTGTTGTAAGAGATAATTGTTCTGGTATACCATAGCTTGTTTGTAATGTTTGACTTGGGTAATTTCTTTTAGTTGGGGGCATATTATGATTGTATAAATTACTCATGTTTAGTCTCTGGAAAACAGGCTATAGACATTGGGCAATAGCTAGTGCCCCACCCCCAACCCACATCCTTTTGTATTGTTCACCATATTAGCATAAAAGTGCAGTTGGTCCAGATTACAGTTGTGCTGCTCCTAATTGAAGGAGGCATTGATAGCCACTGAAATAATTAGCTAACACACACATACACACACACACACTCCTGTTACTTTACAAAGGGTTGGTATAAAACATGTATTTCTCTCTTGAAACAGGGTTCCTGTACACCTTATTTCTTAAGAGCCTGGATCTTAGAGTACAAAAAAGTAGAGTTTTCAATGGAAAGTAACTCAGGTTCTAAAATAAATTAACAAAACAAATGTAAACATTTATTTATTAAATTTATATTGGAAATGAAGGCTGCCTTTAAGATAAAATAACAAAGCAAATGAAGATGTTTGTTTGTTAAAAGGGAAAGGCCTTATGTATAAAATTCCTAATGGTCTACATTAAAACAAGGCATTTATTGCCCACACCTGAAGGGTTTCATGAGTAACATATATAGCAATTCTCATCAGTCACTGGTTTTGTGTGTTTGTTTGTTTTACCAAGAAAAGTGGACTGGGTGATCAGGTTCCATTTTCAGCTGTATCTGGGAACAAGAAAACAAGAAAACAACAGTACAAATATTAAGTCACTCAAACATAACTACATTTGTACAATAAGTTACAAAAGAAACAGGCAGTTAGATGTGTTATGCAAGTAACTGTAAAGTTCATGTTTGAACTAAAGTTTCATTTTTGGAGGTGTAGATTAATGCTCACTGGTAAAGCATTACAAGATTTAGACCTAAACTGGAAACAAAGAGCATTCCCTAGTCCTTGTTCAATATCATTTTTCCTGGAATGTTTTAGTACCTGAGACCCTTAGAGTGTGTGGGTTGAAAAAAAAAGTAGTTTATTAGTCAATTGCAGCGCTTGTTTGTTATTAAATATAGTGCAGAGCATGCTGGAAACACTGGGAGGAATTTCTGAACCTGGGGAAAGTAACAGCAAGCCATCAGTAAGCAGGCACCTGCACAATCTGGATGGTGCGGAGAAAGCAAAGGGAGCAACATTATTAAACTGTGACCTAATATTCTGAAAGAAGAGTGAAGATCATATGCAATATAAAAGATCCATATTTGAGTAGTCAAGAGAGATTGTGTAGCTAGGGTAATTATCGGTCACGCTTCACTAGGAATCGCCTATTGAAGCTAGAAGAGTAGGGGTTGCTAGAGGGAGACTGAACTGTTTGCAGTGTGATTAAGAGCAGAAGATAAAATTAAATTGCAAAATGACACCATTTCTAATTAGATAATTTTTAGCATTGCCAAAAGTAACAACATCAACAACAAAATTAATTATTTTTTTAAAGGATAGTTTTGCTGAACCTATAAACCATTTTCCCCAGTACAAGCTGATTTTTATGTTTTTTTTTTAAGTTTGCTTGCATGCATGTGCAAGAAACATAGTGCCATCATCCAAGTTTTCGGAGGTGTGGCACCCGTCTTCCATTTCGGTCAGTGTGTTTGCAGGCGCAGCCGCAGTTCTCAGTGAATGGATGGGAAGTGTGTAATGAGAAATTAATGGTTGACGAGGTGTGGGATGCTACACATAAACCCGAGGGTGAAGCCGAGGGTTTAATCAGCATCCACACTGAGAACAACCATTCATTTTGAATTTAAGCACACTTCCCCATCTTTTATTAATTATGATTGCTGGTCAGCAATTTTTTGCCTAAGGAGCTTGTGCTGCTGTTACACAGACACACTCACACACACACACACACACACACACATACACTCACTCACTCACTCCACACACTGTCTCTCTCTCTCTCTTTTAGTGAGAAAAGAGAATTTCATTGTGAGGAGTCTTTTTTTTTAATAGCCGTTTCTTTTTACTTTGAAGACTTTGGGGTTTCACACTGTTGCGATCACGCTTACCTTTGAAAAGCACTTCGGAGCTGTTTCCTGGGTGTTTAAGTGCATCTGAGCCATTTATTGTTCTGTAGTGTGGGTTGTGAAAAGCAGGATTAACCAGATACATTTTTTTTTAAATTAAAAAACAACACAACTACTCCTGGTGTGGCAGCTCCTCGGTAAGCGCAATGAGGAGCCGCCATGTTTTTCATAGTGTTTAGCCTGCCCATTAACAGTGGAGAGCCAATCAGGAATGGCTCCTCTGGGACTGACGTGGTGTGTGTTTGCCATTATAATGGTAAATTATAACTGGCTAAGCCTATGGAAAAAATTGCTAGCCAGTTATTATAATGTAATAAATAGGGTTTTTCAACTTTAGTGCATATCTCGGGCATTTTGGGGAATTTGTTCACCACATTTTCAACATGGGGTATTTGGGACCCCACCTCATGAATTCTGTCACTGTCATGGCGTTAATCAGCCCCGAAATGTGATTTCATTTTCACTGCACGGAACCACCTTTCGGGACCGATTTACAAAACGACAGTATCACAGTTCATGAGGTAGGTCCCCAAAAATCCTATGTTGAAAATTTAGTGGCATTCCCAAAATGACTGTTTTCTGAAACAGCGTTGTGCTCTGTTCCTACGCATGCTCGTAAGTTTGTGAATTTCCAATATGTTCACTCCAGATTTTCAACATTGCCATTTTACCATACCTCCTTATGAGCAGTACAGCTGTCATTTCTCACATCTGACCCAAAATGTGTTTCCGTGCATGTGGTGCACAATGGCACAGTTGGTGTGCGAAATCAATGTTTGGGACAGATTAAGAAAATCACAGTGACACTGTTCATGAGCAGAGGTGTTAAAATGGCTATGTTAAAAATTTGGTGAAATACATCCATAAAATGACTGTGTTACGAGCGACCATTGAGCAGTTTCCATGCACCCTAGTAAATTCATGGATTTCTAATATTTTCAGTCCAGATTTTCACCACTGGCATTTGTCCACACTTCCTTATGAACAGTACAGCTGTCATTTCACACCATCACGAAATGTGTTTTTGCACTTCCAGCGCAGAAATGCATGGTCACTGTGGGAAATCACTGTTCAGGACAGATTAAGAAAATCAATGACACTGTTCATGAGCGGAGGTTACAAAATCCCTGTGTTGACAATCTGCTGTAAAAAATCCCCAAACTAATTGCATTACGGGTGTGTGTTGCGCATTTTCTATGCACGCTCGTGACTTCACCAGTTTTTTAATATTTTCACTGCAGAATTTCAATGTTGCCATTTTTTGCACCTCCCCATGAACAGTACAGCTGTCATTTTTTACATCCTGTTCAAAATGTGTTTTCGCACCTGTGGTGCCAAATGACGTAGTCGCTGTGCAAAATCACTTTTCGGCTAACAAACTGATATTGCCACTGTTCATAAGGTGGGGGTCACAAGAAAAAAATGTTGAAAATTTGGAGTGAAAATGCCAACGAAGCCTGAGGCATTAGGGTTTCCGACCATAACGCCCCAGCCTGTAGAGATTGAGAGGCATCAGGGGTGTGGCTTGGGATTCTCGCCTGTAATGCTTATACCATTCCACACCCTGCAGCCAGTGAGAGGCATCGAGGTGTGCCTTGGACTCTTCAGCCCCAAAGTTCACCCCAATCTCCTATACAGGACCCATCTCACTGTATTTCCTGATGGAATGGGGTGAGCAAAAGGGCCAAAGACCCCAAGGCACACCGTGACACTTGTCAGTGTCTGCAGGGTAGGGTGTGGTGAAAAGGCATGGCTGTTATGCCTGATGACCCAAAGGCACACCCCAATGCCTGTCAGTCTCTGCAGGGTGGTGGTGCAGTTGGCTTCAGCTCAATACTTCACTGCCATTCCTATTATGCAGCGCTCTAACTCCTACACTACCAATGCCAATGCCAGCAAGCAAACATTCGGCATTGACAAATGCTTGTTCAGCTTGCAATGCTAGGCTGCTCTCCTAATACTACTGTTCAGAGCTCAGAACAATGGTCCTATGAGCTCTGAATGACACTATTACCGGACTTGAATGATACTGTAATGGGATTTCTAGTGTTATATTACAGGATTTCTTCAACATAGCTTTTTCAGTTGTATTATTTTACTTATCCATATTTGACAAATAATACTGCATTATGTTATATGGAACTATCTGTACAGATAACTTCAATAGGCATTCATGCTTATTGGCTTACAATTATAAAAAATTAAAAAGATAACATTTTCTTTTCAGTAACAGTAATAAGTAGAATAGTGATAACACACACAATCTTTGGTTCAAATTTAGGTAAGAATACTTGCCAACTGGCTTAGGACATGCCTATCCAATCCTCAAAAGTTGTGACATTCAGCAGGAATTACTGCAGGGATGGTGTTAAATATGTAAATCAGCTAGATAGGCCTAAAAATGCATTTGAACTGAAAAAGGAAATCTATTTTCAAGCCATGTTTAATCTTACTTTTTTGAAACATGTTTTGAAGCATTTTTAAATCCTAAATATATCTTCAGTGGTTCAGAAAAAAAATCCTTTACAGAAAAGACGACAAGACTAATCCGCAAAAAATCAGAAAAACAACATTAAGACAGAAGTAAGCTGAAAGCAATCCAAAAAATGGATTTTTTTTTTATAAGGGACAGTATGTCTTCCCCTGCACATGACCCTTGCCTCCCAATAGCCCCTGTGCACCCCATATAATCAACCCACAGTATCCTCATTTCCCGCCAGTGTCAACCTGCTGTCTACTAAACATTGTGCACCTAATATAAAAAGACTTGTATAAAAACAAACAATTTAACACACAAGAGCAACAACTTGCCTCCCTCATCCTCCCTCCAACCCCCCACGTCCATGTACCCCATAACAACATCCAAAAGCATCCAAACTTATCCTCCCTGTCCTCCCTCCAGCCCAGTATGCCCAAAATCGGCATAATGAGCCCAGACACTAATTGCGTTATCTGCATGAGTGCATACCAATCCCCCATGGAGATCGTGTCCCCCTCCTCCCACCGGGTTGTTACTCCCAACAAGGTTCCCACCCTTAGCCCTTGCTTTAGTAAGGACAATGCTGTTTGTACCCAAATGCTTATTTAACGACCTATCAATCTGTCTAGCAACAAGAACATTTTTAACAATTTCAACATTCCCAACATTCCCTTTTAGACCCCCTCCCTCCTCCACATCAAAGTTCCCACTGTGCCCCCCCCCATTTGCAGCCTCCTTCCCAAGGCCGAGAAGCTTGCATGCAGCCATGCCAGTGTCAGGTACCCAGTAGTGTACTGATAAAAAGTCCATTGTCCCAAATTCCAATCAGCCAGTACCGGGGAGGGTCAGGCAGCTCACGAAATACACACGCCACATTCATCCCCCCCGACCAGCTTACCTGTAACCTTCTTTCAAATCAGTGGGAGTCTTCATCTCAGGAGGACTTCACAAAGGTCTGCCATCATGATGAGCCAGTCCCAGCCTCTAAAGGCCATATGCAGCGCACCCCCTCTGGCAATCTCTAATTGTCCAACAATCACAAGTGACCCCTCGGACTGGATCCTAGGCCATTACTGCTCAACCAGTGATGTGCACTGCCATCAGGCCAAAAGGTTGTGAAGAAATTCACCACAACCTCTACCTCCAGCACACTGTTCCAATATAATGCTGCTTCTCTGACCATTTTCAAGAGTACTATGGGAGGTGTAGGGACCATCGATCAGCAGCGGATTGAGTAGAGCCCAGGGACAAATGCAAAACATAGAACAGTACTCATGGCCCCTTTGACCAGGAGACCCCCCCCATACAGTTCTACTTCATCCAATCTCCTTCATCAGTTCACTCACAAAGGTAATGGCTTTGTCTACCTCCCAAAAAGAGAATGTAGCACCATCATGCCAGATCTTCAAGGTAGCCAGGTATATCATGAAGTGCTCTACCTTCAACTCTCAGAGCTGGGCCATCATGTTGTTAAACATCTTGCACCTTTTAAGCAGTCGTGTTGAATAGTCCTGAGAAAGAAACAGTTTAGAGCACTCAAATATCAGGCCCCCTTTACTTCTATATGCACTCAACACTGCCTCTCTGTCTTGAGAATTGTGGAATCTCATGATTATTTGCTGAGAGGGCTGGTCTGCTGGCAGCCCGGGCATAACAGCCCTGTGCACTCTTTCAAGTTTAAATCTGCCATTTTTTGGAGTAAGGCCAGCAGTTTTGGTAGTGTTGTCGCACAGAATCTCGGGACATCCGGGCCCTCTTTTCCCTCCGGCAGCCCCCTGATCCTCAGGTTTAGCCTGCGATGGTAATTCTCTTGGTAGTCAATAGACTCCTTGAAGTCCTCAAAATCCTTCTCTAGAGCTGCAGTCTGCCCGGGAACTGGTGCCATCTCATCTTCCAGATGAGAAATATGGTCCTCACCCTCCGCGATCCTGTTTGTATGAGAAATCTGTTGGTCCAGGACTTCTTGCAGCTTGGAGTCTAATTTTTTTTCCATTTTACCTAGACGTGGTTCCAAGATCATGAGCACCTAGCCCATTAACTCCCGGCCTAGTGCGCTAACCTCTGCGGCCGAAAGCGACACTATGCCCACGCTTTCACTTTGACTGGTGGAAGGCTGATTTTTACTGCTTTTACCCGCAAGATGCTGGCTTTTGCTAGAGTTTGCCATGAGATATTTGTCCATACTACCTTCCACTTGTCCAACTGAAGGTCGGTAAATAAAAAGGGGGAGAAAGTTTAAAATTTATTTATAATTTTTAAGCCGGTATACGGAGTGAGGTAAAGAAACGTCCATTCAGCTAGCTGCTCATCAGCGCTCCCCCCTCCCGAGTGTACTGTTGTCACAATCGTGGGGTCCAGAATTCTTCTGGTCTGCCATCCAGCCGGGGGCGAGAAGCAATTTCTGCAGGAAGTCATGGACTTCGTTGTTGACATGGTTTTGGAATCCCCCCGATTGATGGTTCTGGGTGATTTCAATGCCTGGGTCAACGATGAACTCTAGCAATTTAATCAGGACTTCCTCCGACATATGAATTCATTGGGCCTTAAACAGGTGGTTGCCTCTGTGACACATAATTGTGGTCATTCATTGGATCTGGTCTTTCTACTGGGTATGGAGACCTCCGATATGGTGGTGAAGCCAGTTGGGAGGTCTGACCATCACACTACAAGATTCAATTTCCGAGCTCCCCCCAATAAACTTTCCCCTGTGGGAGATGGTCAGGTACCGCCCTTTGAGGGGTTTGACCCCTGATGGTGTGATGGTGGTGCTGGATCTATTGGGATTACCAAATGCAAGTGTGGGTCCAGACAATCTGTTTCTAGCCTATAATAGGGCTGTGACAGGGGCTCTGGATTCCATTGCTCCTTTCCGGGTTTGTCCCTTCACCCTTTGCCCTCAGTCCCCTTGATTTGATGAGACTTTGGAGAGTTGCTGTGAGTGGGAAGAAGGTTGGAGCGTCTCTGGTGGAAATCAGGCCTTGATACTGACAAACTTAGATTGATGGACCATTATAGGGAATATCAATCAGCCATCTCTCATAAGAATGCAGAGTTCCTTTCCAGGGAGATAGCCGCAGCACAGAATTGACCAGCTCAGCTCTTTTGAACTGTGGACAGACTGCGCAATCCAGCCTGTCTGCAGATTCGGAGAGTGTTTTCACAGGAAAAGTGTGATGAGTTTGCTCAATTCTTTGCTGATAAGGTAGTCAAAATCAGATCCAAGATCTGACTGGCTCACTCCAATGTGGGTGGCAGTGGTCAGTGGGAGGTTACAGTTCCTTGGTTTGACTGGTCCAACTTTGGCTGGTTGGAGATTGTGGATGTCATGCAGATCATCCAGAGTATGGGGCCGACCTGCTGTGGTTTAGACCCAGGCCCAACCTGCCTCCTTGTGGAGTGTGTTAAAATCATCAGTCTGGTCATAGTGGAGATCATCCAGTGTTTGTTAGAGACAGGTGAGTTTTCGAACTCCCTGAAGGAGGCGGTGGTGATGCCCCTCCTTAAGAAATCTTCTCTCAACCCGGACTGTCCTGCCAAGTACAGGCCGGGCTGTAACCTCCCCTTTGTGGGGAAGGTTATTGAGAAGGCAGTCATGCTGCAGCTGGGGAATCATCTTACCATCCATGATATCTATGATCCTCTCCAATCGGGATTTCGGAAGAGGCATAGCATGGAGACTGCCCTTGTTCGGGTGCTTTGTGATCTCCAGATAGTGAGAGATTGGAAGAGCTGTTCCATCTTGGTTCTCCTTGATCTCTCTGCAGCATTTGACACCGTGGACCTTGTGGTGTTGATAGAGCATCTGCAGTTGATCTGTGGCCTGTTGGGTACAGTCCTCAGATGGTTCCATTCTTTCCTCACCGGCAGATCTCAGAGGGGTGGTGTCGGAGGATTTATTCCTCTGACTCATTCTCTCTCTCTGCCGTGTGGGATACTGCAGAGCTCTGAGCTGTCACCCATGTTGTTCACGGTGTACATGCTGGCATTGGAGACAGTATAAGGCGGTATGGGTTGGGTTTTCACTGCTATGCAGATGATACCCAACTTTGCCTGTCCTTTGTGCCTGAGCAGGATAATGCAGTCTCAGTGTTTAACAACTGCCTCACTGAGATCCAAGACTAGATGAATGCCAACTGGTTGAGGTTAAATCTGGATTAGACCAAGGTTCTGGTGGTGGATCAAGGCCATTGGGTACAGGGGTTGGCGGCTGGCTCTGCCTCTGGGCTTTGGCATGGTGTAGCCAGCTGTTGACCTCTGAACAGGTGCGGAATCTCGGCGTTATCCTTGATGATGAGCTGACTCTGTGTTCTCATGTGTCAGCTGTCATCAAGTCCTCTTTTTACCATCTGAGGAATATTGCCTGGATTAAGCACCTTGTTCCATCTGGTGACCTACCTACTTTGGTCCACGCCTTTGTCACCTCCCTCCCTGACTACTGCAACTCCCTGTACCCAGGACTACCTGGGGTTGATATCCACCACCTGCAGCTGATGAAGAATCCGGCAGCCAGGCTGTTGATGGGGCTGTCTTGATCTAGTCATGTCATGCCTGTGCTGTGCAGACTGCACTGGCTGCCAGTTCAGTGGTGGATCACCTTTAAGGTTGGCTTGCTGACCTTTCAAGCCCTACATGAACAGGGTCCAAGTTATCTGCAAGAGCTCTTGCATCCCTACTGCCCCCTCTGACCACTCTGCTCCACCGACGAGGGATTGCTAGCGGTTCCCAGGTTTCTGTTGAAGACATCTGTGGCCCAGACTTTTGCATTTGTAGCCCCCACCCTGTGGAACTCTCTACCTCATTGGATACGAGAGTGCCTGATGGTAGAGAGCTTTAAAAATGCTCTAAAAATGTACCTATTTGACCTTGCCTTTCCTGATTTCTGATTTTTGTTGAAGGACTGTTTGAGTAGCTTTTATGTTTTTAAGTAAGACATTTATTGTGTTTTATTGTACAAGCGCTATGATCAGTGGGCGCTATTCACGAATGATTGGGGGATATGCGTGGATCACACGTATCCCCACTGTGCAGCTCCAAACCATCCAGAGATCCACTCGGGGACCACATTCACGAACAGCGGTCCCCGCCCGGCTCCAGTACACAGCCCCGCCTCCCCCAGTGCACAGCTACATGGGGATGGTCTGGTGTGGGGCTATGGACCCGGCCACGCAGCCATATGGCTGCCTGTTCCAGGATCCCAAGTGGATCACTTGCACCCATTGGTCACCATGTTGCCAACAGGCATGCATGCTGCCACAGCACCGAGGTGTGGGGGACTCCACGAGCACATCCCCTCATTCTCCCAGATGTTCCCCACAGCCAGGGACGGACACATTGAGGGGTCTCTGGACCACCACAATCTCTGCTGATCACAGTGGCAGCATCGGGGGGGGTTGTGTATAGGTTATGGCTGCCTCCAGAAAGCATAGCCCCCCCACACAAGGCACCTGAGCCATTGTGAATGGCGTTGAGTGCTACCACACCTCCCACGCCTGTCCCTGGTCCACCTCATGTGGAGCTGCATGTTCAGATGGTGTGCTGAGCACATGGGGGGTTGTACTGGGTATATGCATTGCACGCAGGGGGCAGAGTGTGCACGGCCAGGTGCAGGTGGGCTATGCGCCGGGTTTACGCAGCGTGTAATCCATACGCACCCTTTGTGAATAGTGCCCAGTGTGAATAGTGCTTTTTTACAAATAAACACAAATTGAATTGAATTGAAAAAAAAAAACACCCTCCGCTTCATCACATGCCCTTGGGTCCTGGTGTGCTTTCTCATTTGAAAGAGATCTCCCCTTATTTACCCTGTTTGCCTCCATGAGGTACTTGTAGGTCTCTATCATGTCCCCCTCTTCCTCTCCTCTCTTCCAGGGTTTATATGTTGAGATCCCTCAGTCTGTCTTCATAGGGCTTTTGATGCAGCCTCTGTACCAACTTAGTTGCTCTCCTCTGGACTACCCACACCCTGTCTATGTCCTTTCTGAGGTGTAACTTCCAGAACTGGATACAATACTTCAGGTTGGGTCTCACAAGTGAGTGATAAAGTGGCAATACCACCTCCCTCCTCCTGCTGGAGATGCCTCTCCCTGTGCATTCTAATATTCCACTGGCCCTGCCCACTGCTTTGTCACACTGCCCTCCCACATTGAGGTCACCAGGTATGATAACCCCAAGGTCCATTTCCTGTTTATTGACTGTCAGTATCTCACCCATACTATATTTAACTCCTGGGTTTCTATGCCCTAGGTGCATGATTTTGCATTTTTCGGCATTGAAAATCAACTGTCAAGTTCTTGACCATTCCTCGTGTTTCCCAAGGTCCCTACGCATTGTCTTCACCACCTCCTGAGTGTCCACCCTATTACAGATTTTATTGACATCTGCAAAAAGACATACCTTCCCTTCCAGTTCTTCCACAGTATCATTTATGAAGACATTGAAGAGGACCGGTTCCAGTACTGAGTCCCGCAGCATCCCACTGTTCACTCTCCCCTCATTAGAGTGAGTGCCATTAACCACCACCCTTTAGTGGCATGTATAAATCAAAGTCCCTGTAGAGAACTCTTCAGGCTTGCATTTGAAAACACAAGTAATATTTCTGTAATCAAGCACATTGTGTGAAAGCTGAGCCTTAACAAACAGATCAAACAACTGGCAGTTCAAAAATGGAGAGCCAGCACCATACAGTCCCTCAGGTACATTTTAGAATAGTGTTGCCTTAGATTTTAACTGAAACTGTGAAGAGAAAGAATGCATTGCAGATTACATTAATTGCCTTTTTGAGCCCATTGATTTAAGTTCAACTTCTTTTAAAGCATTCTACAGCAGATGTCAGCAGCAATATTTGAATCACATTTCAGCAGTGTGTTAGTGCAATGAATTAGCATAGATTTTGTTTCCATTTTTAGCTGAACCTCATGTATTTTGGCCAAGAAAATGCATACAAAAGATTATTTGCAATAAAATTCTCACTGGCTGACATCGTCCTCTACCGGCCTATGTAGTTTTGCTGCCTTTTTTGTGGGGATTGCAACATCTTCATGAATTAAAAAGTCTGTAACACTGTCCCATTGTGCACGTATGAATTTAGCTGCCTTTAGTCATGAAAAGCACTGTGATGGCACAACACAAGGGGGACACTCGCATACTTGATGAGCTCACCCCATTTGTGGCACTTTTTTAAAAAAAAATGCCCTCCTTTGCCTGTTAGCATTTTTGAAAAGGTCTGGGAAGTGTACAATTAATTCATTAACATCAGAAAAATCTTGTCTTAAGGGCATGCTCAACGGCCACATGCAAGAAATGTGCTATACAAGATATGTGCAGTAGATGAGGATATACTTCTTTTAAGTCCTTAAATAAGTGCTGTGTGTACATTGTGGAGTCAGTATTTATGGAAACACAGTTGTCCCACATCAGGCAGTACTCTCTTATTGCATTATGCAGCAAATTGGAAATGACCCCAGCATTACATTGCAGAACTACAGTTGACGTTAGTAAAATACAATGTATTGCTCTGTTTCTGTTTCCATAGAACAATACAATCACATTTAGTGCTGGCAGTCCTGCAAGCTCAGGTGTTTCATCAATAACTAGAGAAAATAGCCAATAGTTAGAAGGAAGCAAGCAAGCAAAACTTTATTTATGAAACACTATTCTGTTTCGATCATAGTGTTGTACAAATATAAATAAAACACCAATAAAACAAATAAATACATACATATAAGAATCATAAAACAGTCAGCAGGATTTAGATATCTGGGGAACCATAATTAAATAAATACGACTTCAGGGCAGATGTAAGTGAAAATCTTTTATTGCTGATTTGTGGAGATAGAACACCTCAGGTAAGTATTTTCCTCCAACTGCCGGCACTCTGGACAGGTGCACGCTGCTGGAGCATACTTTCACAGCAGATCACATAAGAAGCTTGAACCCCAGACATCATTCATAGGTATAGCTCTAAAACATAATGCTCGTACAAGATCATGTGGGAAGTCAGCAGTTTCTTCCTTCTTCTTGCACATCCTACCAAAACAAGCTTCCATGGAAGGCTGGGTTATCAATTCTTGACTCTGCTTTAATTTTATGTGAATCTTACTGTTCAAATGCTCCATGGTATGGTTAGCCTGCCCCATGATTTCAGTCTTACACTTTTTGCAGTGAAGAATGTCAATAGCTTCTCCAAGACCTGTCTTTTTCACAGTTTTCAGTTCTTGGTCTAGGTATCCACTGCAGTATTCATCAACGCTTTTCCTTTTGCGACCCATTGCTGCGCTTACAGGATCCACATATGCTGCTACAGGTAAATGCTGTGAATTACCCACCTCAAACTGAATACCATTTATCTGTTGCCTGCTGGTAATGATCGAATTAACACCATGGTTGGTATGCTTTGTAATATCATGAGATTTCACAGTAATGCCTAGCCACACAAAGAGATGTAATTATCTGACAGTCCTATTTGATCACTATTAATTATAGTACCTGTGCTGCTCTGTGTCTACTATGTAGCAGGCACTTGAAGATTAATTACATTTACAGCTATGGCTGTTTTAATGTAACAAGAACAACTGTTTAGAACCACAATCCCTTAAATGTCATTAAAAATCAAAACATAAAAAATAATATCAATTAATGGATAATGTGTATTTCTCCACCGTATGATTGCAGTCGGGGGTATCGTAGGACAGATTACCAGCTTTAACATTTTCACTATGTATTCATGGGGTGGGTGGGGGGCCTGAAGATGCCTTGTATGTGCAAGCTACATGGTTGTGAAAATGGGTTAATTGATTTACAAAAATAGAGGAATACTAAAATTTAAACATTTTCCTCGAAAATCAAAATCTAGTCCATTTCGACAGTAATTGATATGTATAGATTTTTATTGAAACCTACCAAGCCTAGAACTAGGGCACACTGGATGGGTCTACTGGTCCTTTTCTGCCAGTTCATTCTATAAATGTATTTTTGTTTTCTGAATTGGGGAAACACATTCTGCAAAAATCTCCAGAGCCTATAGAATTGTGTCATTTTCCATAGAATTTCACATAAATTGGTAAAACTCTGCATTTGTCATGAGTTTTAATAGTCAAATAGGCTTATTCCATCTAAGGCAGCATTCTGCAAAATTCATGTGAAATTTTGCAAAAATCAATGGGATCCTGGCAGAAGAAAATTTTATAGTTCTACACAGAACTATCACAAATTTTTGCTGATTATTTGAAACATGTAATAGAATTCTGCCAAGCATAAAATCCTTTAGACATGGGGCAAAACAAAAAGTTGTGAGAAGAAAACTAATTATGATAATTTATTTCTCTTTTTTGTAGGAAAACAAAGTAAATATTTGTTATGATGCACTAAGTCCTCAAGTCATGAAAAATCCCTAAATTCATGGGAAAAATTCTCATGTCATGGGGAAAAATTCTCAAGTACCAAGAAACAAATTAGAAAATTGTAATTCTTTGAGAAATGTATAATTTGACAAAATCTTTCTGTATTTTCAAACTTTGGTGAAAGTGACATTTTGAAAATTGTGAACAATTCAAGTATGTGCACAACAGTAAATTAATGCATTACAATTTAACTGTGATGGTAATAGTATATCAGTGTTGGAACTGTGTGACATGTAGATGGCTCCCAAATGAAATATATTTTTAAAGGGGTATAGTCTATTGTATGTATATCACTTTTAATAACAGTGTACTGTAAAGTCACGATGAGTCACTTTGGAAAGTTATTGAGCAATTTGATTCAGTATTGGAACTCAGACCACTAACAACACAAAAAAAAAGAGTTGTATACAAAGAAAGGCATGTGACTGTGTAGTGATCAAAGAGTTGAATGGAGACAGAATATAAAAGTTTCAGAGGGAAAGAGAGAGAGAGAGAGAGAGAGAGAGAGAACTCATAAACAAGAATATATTGTCCTGAATCTGTCACAGTCTGTGGAGGTGCAAATTAAAGGTACAAAAAAACACCCCATTGCTCCTCCACTGAACACTGCAATGAACAAAGGCCAGACAGTCACCAGGGGAGGAGTCTATCTGGGGACTAAGTCTCAGTGCAAATTAATCAACCATATCTTAGTGGGTATTAACAAGGTTCAAACATGCTGATATGGTAGCAAGCAGCAGCCACAGCCTCCTCATATGATTAAAAACAACTGTGGATAGACCATTTATAGCCATGTTTATACATCATCTAACTGTGGTTGGTCCAAGATCATAAGATGGAGGGGGGGGGTTCTGGGCATGGCATAGCACCAGGTACTGTGCCACGCCCTGAGTTCTGGATGAATGTTGCCACAGTGATAGTCTTCACTACCTCTTCCCACCCTCACCTTTAGGCCCACATTAGGGCTGATAAATTTCCTGAATAGCAGGGACTGGATATAGGAACATTGGAATATAGGAATGTGATGGCAGAAAAGGACTTCCAGGCCCACTGAGTCTGCCTCGTTTGCATAGCTTTCCACTAGGCCTTTACCGTTGTTGTCCCCCCTGACTCAACAACCCCCTGTGTTTATCACATGCCCTCTTGAACCCCCAACTGTCCTCTCCTCACTACCTCCCCCAGCAGCCCATTCCAGTTGTCCACCACCCTCTCAGTGAAGAAGTTCTTCTTAACATTACCCCTAAATTGCCCCCCCTTAATTTGGAACTGATGCCCCTTACCCTAGGTCTCTCCTTTAGCTGGAAAAGGATCTCCACTGGCACCTTGTTGTTCTCCTTTATGTATTTAAATGTCTCAATCATGTTGCCCCTCTTCCTCCTCTGTTCCAGTAAGTACATTCCTGATTAATTTAGTCTCCCTTCATATGGTAAGTTTTCTAGCCCCCTCACCATTTTTGTTGCCCTCCTCTGGATCCTTTCAACCCTCTCTATATTCTTCTTAAGGTAGGCCTCCAGAACTGGACTCCATACTGTAAGTGTGGCCTGACCAGCTGAGTGTACAAGGGAACTATGACCTCTTTCCTCCTGCTGGAGATCCCTCTCCCTATGCAAACTAATATCCTGCTGGCTCTTGCCACTGCTTCTCCACACTGCTTAGTCACCTTCAGGTACTTTGAGATGATAATGCCTAGGTCTCTTTCCTCTTCTGTTACTTGCAGGGACCTACCTCCTATCCTGTACTCTACCTTCCCGTTATTCCAGCCTAAGTGCATGATCTTACATGTTGCCATATTGAACAACATTTGCCACTCCTTGGAATAAGCCTCCAATCTCCCCAAATCTCTGTGCATCATCTCCCACCCCTCCTATGTGTCCACTCTATTGCAGACCTCAGCATTGTCCACATTGTCCGGAGGTTCTGTCGGTCTGTCTTCTCTCCTGGGGCCTGCTGGGGCTTTGCCCTCCTCCCCATGTGCTTGCTTGGACTCTGCTTGATTTGTGCTGGACTTCTGTTTTTCTGTTCTCCTGCTTTTGGTTTGTATTGCTGGCCTCTAGCTGCTCTGTGCTTCCACGTGTGCTGCTTTCCTTCCTGCTCCTGTCCTTGTGTTTGTCTTGTTTGTTTCTTTTGGGCTTTTAGTTTTCTAGTGCCCTATGTATACATTGCTAATTGTGCTTCAGGTTGCACACTGTGTTTCCTTGCCTTAAGCTGCCTTGTGCCTGTACCCCCAGGCTTCATTTCTCACCTGATATTGCAGACCTCTGTTCACTGCATGGTTCTCTGCATGCTTTAGCTCAACCTGATTTTCTGCATAACAGTCCTCAGTTCCTGCAATTATTATTGTATGTTTCAGCTCACACTGCAGTCTGCTGTCTTGCTTCACTTAACCGATCACACCTGGTTCATGGCTCTGCTGCCTAGCTAATAACCACTCCCTGTTTACTAAATTACACATACCTAACTCTGCCTTAAAGGCATTTAAGGTATCATGCTTCTCATTCTATTTACTATTCATACTGAAACCATAGCAATCATCTGATCATACCATCTGTGTAAACTTCAATTTACTCCCCTTAGAAGCTATCACTCAGTCTCATTCCCCTGCCTGCTCCAGAAGTGGGGTGGAAGACTAGGGTTGCTGGCAAAGGCACCTCACTTCATCTGAGTTCTTTTCATCTAAGTTTGCTTGTAAGGACAGATCAAGGAACAACATTATCAGAGCAAGGAGAACAAAGCTTCTTTTGGCTAAGCAGATTTACTGTGTGTTACTATTTTCTTTTGTGCTTACAGGTTTGTTACTGTTTTTGCTTACATATTACTGCTTTATTGTTCTTTGATTCAAACTGTTTTTGCAAGATATACCTTCTGCTACATTGTTACAGGGTGTGCCTACTGGTTTGTTACTGTTTTGTGCTTACAGATTAATACTTTATTTTCTCTGATTCAAATTGCTTCATTGCAGGGTATATTTTCTGTGGAATTGTTCAAGGTTGGGCTAACAGGTTTTTGTTACTGTGTTGTGCCTACAGGTGTCACAGTTTCCTGCTTTATTTTTACTCTGATTGAATTTTTTTTTTTGCAGGGTGTATTTTCTGCTAAATTGTTACAGGGTGTGCTTGCAGTTTGATACTGGGTTGTGCTTACAAATTACTGCTTTTTTTTCTCTGTTTCAAGTTTTTTTTGCAAGGTATATCTTCTGTTAAATTGTTCTGCGGGCTGTGCTTCCAGTTTTTGTTACTTTTTGTACTTACAGATTACTGCTTTATTTTTCTCTGTAGCAAGGTGTTTTTTGCAGGGTATATCTTCTGTTAAGCTGTTACAGGTGGTGCTTACAGGTTTTGTTACTTTTTGTGTTGACAAGTTTTACAGTTTTATCTATCATTATGCTAAGCTTTCAGGGCTAATTTCAGGAACATCTACGAGATACAGACTGTGCAATACCTTCTGCATTTGTTGTTGGTTGATTGCTTCTGCTCTTAACTCCTTGTTTTGTTCATTTGTGGTTCTTCTTTTTCAGCAGGGGAAGGGCCCAACCACCCAGCCCCATCCCCAACCACCCAATGCTACACTCCTTTTATAGAGTAGCACAGTCATGACATTTTCTGTAGCAAAGCAGGAAGAGGAGGATCAGAGGGGTATCCACACAGTGACTTCACTTAAAGGGGCACAATTAATTTAACTTGTTATAAAAAGTCATACAAAAACAAACAAAACAAACAAAAAATATTATAAAGAAATTACATGTTTGCTTTCATTTTCCTTCTATCTACTCAGATCAGGTTATAAACTCAGCAACTCAACTGAAATGGATATTATTAACTGAAGGTACTGTGGGACACTTTTTAAAAGGGCAGTTATATAGGATTTAGGACACTGTCCTACATGCTAGACCATCGGAGATCTAAGGGCTCAGCTCTGGGCAGCATGGGCAGAGATTGCACACCTCAAATCACATATTCAGGAGGAAATGTATTACAAGAACCACCCACCATTTTCCCCCAACATCCAACTGAAGCACCTCAACCACAGAGGGTAGTTGGTCTAGGAGGTTGACAGGTGGTTAGGAGGAGAAAATCGGGTGCCCCATAACTCAATGCTCACCAGAGTATCACCTCGACAAACTACATAAAAACTACAAACAGGTATCTGCTTCTATCTCCAAAATCAAATAAAAGGGCAGAAGACACTGCAGAGCAGGACACTGCAGCACAGGAGCTAGTGCTACAAAACTCTACCTTAATAGGGACCAAAACAAAAAAGACAAAAAGGAAATGCAAAACACTTCTGATCATAGGAGACTCCATGATTCAGGGAGTTGATACCTACCTCCAGCCAGGGGTAATGGTCACATGTCTCCCAGGTACATCAGCATGGAGAGACACTGACTGCATTGCTAAAACTGTGCAGGAAGCAGGAGAACACATTGATGTCCTGGTATGCTTAGGAACTAATGATCTAGCCAGCTGGTCAGTTGTGGAGACCAAGGAACACCTGACCAGGCTGGGAGACAAACTGTCATCCATTTCATCTGGCATCTCCTTCTCTATGGTCCTGCCAGTCTGGAAGAGGGGGGAAGATGGGCAGAAGGTCACAGATGAGGAGACAGGGGAGCTAAACATGTGGCTCAAGGGCTGATGCCAGGAAAAAGGATACAGATTTGTAGGTAACTGGCAACAGTTTGGGGAGCAAAAGTTCTTTAAATTCGATGGACCTCATCTGACAAAGGAGGGAATCAGTGCATTGGGGCAGAAGTTTGGTTTCTTTGCAGAATATTTAAACAAGCAAATGGGGAGAGGGGTGCAGCACCCAATACATCGAATGGGAAGAGCACCCCTCCCCCCTCAGCTAGCGATTAAACAGGAGTTCAGCATGTTTGTAGTTCATTTGCATCACCATGTGAGGAAAAAGGTCTGGCTCCCCATATGACGCACAGGGGAAAAGCCAGACCTCTTCCCACAACCAACGCACTGAAATCTGGCCAAGGGAAAATCATGTACACAACTGCCCGCAGTCTGGAAAACAAGATCCCAGACCTGGAGGCAACAATGGCACAGGCTAAACTAGACATAATAGCTATTAGCGAGACATGGTTCACCAGTAACCACCTTTTGAAGACTACCATACCTGGTTATGTACTGTTTAGAAGAGACCGAGGTGAAAAAAGGGGGGATGAATGGCCTTTTATTTATTTAGCTTTATTTATTTATTATTTGTTTACCGGGTAAGTGCACTAGCCTTGAAATGATTATTTTTAGGCACGACCCGGGAGAGTACAACAAAAATTGACACATACATTGCATAAATACTATAAATTACATATATGGCAGAAATAGAACAGTCAGTGAAAAAGATACAGAACAGTCAATCAGACATTACATGATCTAAAACTTGCAGAGTATAACAGATAACTGATATATGCTGTATATTATATAAGTGCAGGAAAATTACAAGTAAGGTTGAAATTGAAATAGTCAATAACATCCAATATGACATTGCATGATGTAAAAATTACACAGTACAACAGATAATTGACAGATATATTGCATGAGTACAGGGCAATTACATATAAGGAAGGAATCAAAACAGTCAGGAAACAACTAATCTGACATTGCATGAGGTAATAATTACATAGTAATCGAAAATAGGGTAAGTGGAGATAGTAGGTAAGTTGATACATTCAGCCAGGTAACAGAGCAATGATACGGAGAAACTAGCATTGAGTCCATGAGGTCTTGGTTAAAACTGGCTTTGGGAATGAAACACCCAAGAGGTAATAAGAGGGAAAGTAAAACTGACCCCAAGGAGTCAAAATGACTGAAATAAAAAGGGTAAATAAGGAGGTGAATTGAAAAAGCAGGAGGTAGTTGAAGGTTAATGTGAGTTAGGTGGGGTCGAAACAAGTGCAGGGGTCTGTGAGAGATAGGTGGCAGTGAAGCTCATGTTTAAAACAGGTATGGGATTTTTAGCCTGCCTAAGTGTGAGAGGAAGGGAGTTCCAGAGCTTAGGGGAAGTGTGATAGAAAGCTCTAGAGCCCTTCGCCGTATGACACCTGGGCACGTTAAGTTGTGATGTCTCCACTGAGTACAATATATAGGTGGAGGTTTGAGGTATAAGCAACGTAGCAAGTGAAGAGGGCATTTGATTTCCTATTATCGAGTCAGTCATGGAGCCTAAAGAGTTTTGTCAACATGCAGAGTGAGAAAGCCAGCCCAGGTCACTATAAAGCTGGCAGTGGTGCTTGAGACGCAATGATGAGGAGGCATACCAAAATATAGTATTATACGTTATGTCCCACCTATGTAGGGTAGTTTTATGCACAAATGCAAAGGTGAGAGCACCATAGGTGAGGGCAGGGAGAAGGATACCTCTGGCAATAGCCAGCTTAGGTGAGGGAGTAAACATAAAGCTAGTTTTATATGTGACTTCCAGTTTTGCATTCATCGCTTTGCAGGTGGACTGTACATGCAAGTTGAAATCTAGGGATTAAGATTATCCCAGGTACTTGAATGATGTAACACATTCAATTTGAGTGCCAACTGAATCACAAACCAGAAGGAAAGTTTGACAAAACCTGAGCTTAGGGGCAGAGTCAATTAGCATTGCTTGAGTTTTCTTGGCATTAAGCACAAGCTTATTGGCAGACAGCCAGTTTTGAACATTCTTGAAGTCAGAGGAAAGTGATGCATTTATGTTGGTGACAGTCTCAGAGCTAGAGTAAGGATGAGATCATCCACATGGAGGATATATGAGCATGAGTGAAGATCATCGGCTATATTATTGATAAGGAGTGAGAAAAGAAGGAGTCCTAGGATAGAGCTCTGGGTGACTCCAATGTTAATATTGGCTCTGTCAGATAGGGAGGAGTGAAATTTCACAATCTGAGTCCTGGTAGATAGGTAGCTCCTGAACCAGTCAACTACAGGGTATGAGAAGCTCAGATTCTGAAGAGTGGAGAAAAGCAGGGGGTGATCAATGAGATCAAAGGCCTTGGTGAGGTCTATAAAAATGTCCCCTGTTAGTTGACCCACATCCATGTGAGAAAGCACATCAGTAGTGAATTTGAGAAGAGCCATGGAGGTGCTGTGACCTTTCTGTAAACCATGCTGATTGTCTTAGAGGAGTCTATACTTTGTTAGAAAGTCTATAGTTTGAGTTGCGACAAGTTGTTCAAGAATTTTGCTTAAGACTAAAAGGATGGCTATAGGTCTATAGTTGGTGATCTCCTTAGGTTCCCCTTTTTTAAATACAGGTGTAACACGGACAATTTTCCAGATGTTGGGAACTTTGTTGAAAGGGAGAGAACACATCAAAGCTACAGAAAATATCAAAGCTACAGAAATTCAGAATACACATAAGGAGCCAGAAGAACTGTGGGTCACCTTGGAAACAGGAAATGGGACAGCCATACGAACTGGAGTTGTCTACAGCCCTCCAGACCAGGGGGAGGACATAGACACATCACTGTTAGAAGATATACAAAACATGACAGCTAAAGGGGAGGTTCTGCTAATGGGAGACTTCAACATGCCAGATACAGATTGGTCAAAACCAACTGGAACATCTGCCAGAACTAGGCACATAGTGGATTCCCTGCAGGAGGAGGGCATCAAACAATTGGTACAACAACCCACAAGAGACAGGGCTATCCTGGATCTAGTACTGACTAATGGGGAAAGGATCGCAGATCTCCAGGAAGAAGGTCTCCTGGGGGCCAGTGACCATCACATGGTATGGATTAATTTGGCCACTAGAACTAAATCATCCCATTCCAGGGCAAAAATATGGGACTTCAGAGGAGCTGATTTTGATAAGATGGCAAGCAGAGTTAAGATAGCCCTGGCAAGAACAAATACAGGTGAGGGGGTATAGGCAAAGCGGGCAAGCATTAAGGATGCAATACTTGAAGCAACATCCCATTGGGTTAGGAAGAAAAGCAAGAGCAATAGAAGGAGGAAATCACTTTGGCTCTCAAAAACAGTAGCAGGAAAGGTCAAAAACAAAAGGCTGGCCTTCAGGAAATATAAGGAAACGCAGTGAGATGAAGATAGGGAGGCATACTAAACTTCCCTAAGGGAAGCAGGGAAGGCAGTAAGACAGGCAAAGGCCCAAACTGAGGAAACACTAGCACAAACAGTAAAAGAAGGGGATAAGACTTTCTATAGATACATTAGTGAAAGAAGAAAGTCCAGAAGGAGTATTGCTAAGATCAAAGGGGATAAGGTTGAGTGTGTGGAGGAGGACCAGGAAAAAGCATCTATCCTAAATAGATACTTCTGATCAATATTTACTAAGGAGAAGGTAGGGCAGGGCCCACAGCTCAGCATCATGGACATGGGGGAGGGAGGTATGCACAAGTCCCTTCACAAAAGAAAGGGTCCTACAAGTGCTCGCTAAGCTCAGGGTGGACAAGGCAATGGGACCTGATGGCATACATCCCAGGGTACTAAAGGAGCTAAGGATGGAACTAGCAGAGCCATTAATAGAACTGTTTAGTGAGTCTCTGAGCACAGGAGAGGTCCCAGAAGACTGGAGAAGGGTTCGTGTGATCCTGCTCCACAAGAGTGGCAGCAGGGAGGAGGCAGGGAACAACAGACCAGTCAGTCTTACCTTGATAGTGGGCAAGATTATGGAGGCACTCCTTAAGGAAAGGATAGTGCAACACCTGGAATCCATAGGAGTACAGGATCCAAGACAGCATGGGTTTACAACAGGAAGGTCCTGTCAGACTAATCTCATAGATTTCTTTGACTGGGTAACCAGAGTGGTGGACCAAAGGTGTGCAGTTGATGCCATCTACCTTGACTTCAGCAAAGCTTTCGTTACTGTTCCACATAGAAGATTGATGAATAAGCTAGGTAGGTTTGGGATGGGTCAGAAGTTGGTCAACTGGGTGGCAAACCAATTGGCAGGCAGAAAACAGAGAGTGGTGGTAAACGGTATACAGTCAGAAGAGATGCAAGTCACAAGTGGGGCACCTCAGGGATCAATCCTGGGGCCAGTCCTCTTCAATATCTTCAATATCTTCATCAGTGACATTATAGATGGAATGGAGGGTAAGGATTGCCTGTTTTCAGAATACACCAAGATCTGTAACAGAGTAGATGGTACAGATGAGGTGGGCAGAATGAGAAGAAATCTGGAAAAACTGGCAAAAATGGTCTGAAGAGTGGCGACTGGGGCTTAATGCAAAGAAGTGCAAGATCATGCACATAGGGAAGAGAAACTCTGAAGCTACCTATAGGTTGGGAGGGGAGTTGCTGGCAATCACAAGGGAAGAAAGAGACCTGGGCATCATCATCACAGATGACCTGAAATCATCCAAGCAGACCACTAAAGCATTAGGTAAGGCTAGAGGGATGTTAGCGTGTATTAGTAGGGGTATCACAAGTCATAAGAGGGAGGTAATAATCCCTCTTTATAAGACACTTGTGCAGTACTGGAGACTGCACCTTCACAAGGACATTAACAAAATGGAGGCAGTCCAGAGAAGGGCAACCAAAATGGTGCAGGGACTGCATCAGAAAACATATGAAGACAGATTAACGGAGCTCAATATGTATGCCCTAAAGCAAAGGAGGGAGAGAAGTGATATGATCAAAACATTCAAATATCATAAGGGCATTAACAATGTGAAAGTCTAACATGTTTCCATATGAGAAAAATAGCAGGACAAGAGGGCACATCATGAGATTAGAGGGATGCCAATTAAGGGGTAATGTGAGAAAGTTCTTTTTCAAAGAAAGGGTGGTGGATGCATGAAACGGCCTACCTCAGGAAGTGGTGGATATGAATACAGTGCAGGGCTTCAAACAGTCATGGGATAGGCATAAGGGAGCAATACAGATGAGTATGAATAAATAGGCCATTGACAGAGTAAAGGCGTATGACACATTCATAAGGTAGAAAAAATGGGAAGACAGGATGGGCCTTTCGATCCTTATCTGCCATCAACTTCTATGTTTCTAAGTGTCCTGCCCTTCTGCATTACTCCTCACTTCTATGTTTGTGTTATTTAGACTCATTTATTGCTACCCCCACCTTTACCAAACATTACTTATACCAAACCCCCAGCAGTCTAGTTTTGATGATAACCTAATCCTGCTTTCATGACTGGCACGTATTTAACTTATTTCATTAGATGCTTGGTGTGCTGTCATGTTTGTGGCTTCTTTGTTTTTCCTATGGCAGGGGACTGAGGAGTCACAGCGAATATCGCTGCCTCAGGCAGCGGGAGCAGCTTCCCATTTGGCACGTATTGTACAAGTCCCTCGCTCCCCTGGCCTCCTTCTGCTGCTCCGCATACCCTTCATGGCACTATGGAACCAGTGATTCTAGGCAACTCTTTACCTAAGTGCTTTTGGCTCTACCTAGCCTTCTACCATCCCCTCCCTAATATTATGCACCTGGTTTACTCAGTCATCCCTGCCTTTCTGTCCCTTGCACTACTAGCAATGCTCATCCCCTTCCATGTCTGGCAGCATATCATGTCTACATGCTTCAAACTACATATCCTACTACCTAACCGGCTTCACAGCCTCCTCCTCTCCAACCATTATCCCCAGGCTTTGCCCAGCCTCACTGTTCTCTTACTCATAGCATACAATTCAATTCACTCCCAATTGGGCTTCCTAATGAACTTGGTTGACATGCATTCCTGTGGTTGACAAATGCTATTTGCCTTACCTAGACCCACGAGAGGGTCCATATTGCTCAGTCTGACTAACATACAGGTCTGTCTACATCAGCTCTCATTCAGTCAAGACCCACGTGAGTTCCTACAGTGCTTAGTCTGACCGTGGCCTCTATCATCCATCATGACCCACGTGCGGATCTCTTGCTCACTACAACTCAGTCCTCCACATTTTGGAGACATGCCAACCATACCTATTACTTACAGGACTCAGGGCTATCCCTGTGTCTGATGGTATCTCTCTGCACCACGAAGTCCACATCTTGAGAATGCGAACTTTGGGGGTGGGGCCTTCTCACCTGGCCCATACTTGGGAAGGTGCTCACTCTGGGTTGACCTTCAGTTGTCAACCATATCGATGCACCTCTCGATGTAGCATATAAGACTTCAGCAGTGAAGGGGCTCTCATGGGAAGGGCCCTTTTAGCTGCCCAGGTGTTCTTGGAGGCACCCTTTCATGCTAGTCTCCATACAACCACCTCTGGTTCACCTGGTTTGTTCATAGATCAGTAGGCCGGCTAAGTGTCTCGACGGTTGTTACTCTCCTCCTCCCACATTGGTCGACTCTTGTTGCAGAGTGTGCTTGCAATCCTCCACAGCATTCCCGTTAGAGGGATAGAGTGAGAGTGTTCCTGAAATTGCAGTCCCCTTGGATTGATCTACTAAATTGCAGTGGCAGAGCCGTCACTAACCGAAACTGTCCCAATGCCTGGAGGGAAGGTGACCTAGGCCTTGGCTCCCCAAAGATTTCCTCCTCAAAGGGTTTTTTTCCTCTCCTCCGTGCCAATGGTCAACATACCAGGTAGGCAACCTTGTAGTCCCTAGGTCACTTATGTAGGTTTCACACTTAGGTAGGTTTCTGCTGTTGAATGGAGTCGGGTGGATGTCCAGTAATTGTCTCATCTCCCCTTTTGGCTGTTCTCTCTCTCTCTATCTCCTTAAGAAGCCAAGCCTCCACACCTTACAGTCAGACCTCTGAGTGGACCACTATTCACCTGTCATTTCCTGCCTACTTAACTCAAGCAATACGACCAACTGACCTATGCTACCAACTGAACCCCATTATCAACTGACCTATGTACAGGTCTTCATTGACCCATGCTACCAATTGAACCCATACAACCAACCAACCAACCTACACAGGTCTTCGACTCTGATAAGTGTTCACCACCTTGTAAGCTTTGCTTGACACTCTTTTTAGGCTGCTTCCTAAGGTACCTTTAGCCAAGGGAATCACTTCTCTGACACCATAAGGAGTGGAACCCTCCTCTAGGGTTCCTTGCCTTCGTACCCCTACAGGGTGGTATATCCCATGGATAGAGAGGTGGAGAGCCAACAGCTTATCTCCACTGACCAGTAAGGGTCGGTCAAGCTCACTCTGTTCTCTTCCCTATACCTGTTTCCTGTGCTTTTATTTTGTAACTTGTGCCAATTTCATGTCCCTCCTACTACTTTACCCTCTCCATCTATCCCCCTACTCTCTTCCTTTCCTCTTCCTCCCCTATCAAGGACTGAAGCCTTGACCTTTGTCACCAGAGGCGGCAATCCTACCACTTCGCCATTCAGTCCTGCCTACTTTGTTGTGACTTTTGTTGCACATATACTTGTTAATCCTCTTAGCATCCCCCCTGCAACACGCCAGCATTTTTGACCCACTGTTTGTGGCAATGTACACCTGGTTCAGCATAATTCCATCTTTGTTACAGATATTGTGGTCTGTCCCCCTCAACACATATGATACTAAGCACCAGTTAATCTCTCTCAATCTGTGTAATATTACAACCTCCCACAGCTCTGCTACAGCAAGCACCATTCCCTACCTATCCCCCCCTTCCTGGGAATGACTGCCAGCTCAGAACTCTTCAACTACCACTCCCTACTACCTTTTGATTCTCTCCTCCGCTTCCTGCTACTGCCCACCTCCTGCATCAAGTCCTCCCCCAGGAAATCGCTACACTGTCCTAAGCCACTTAAATATGTACTTTTTGGACACAAGCTACTACTACTACTACTACTACTACCACTTCTCTCAGATAACATTCACCCCAATCCTGGACCTATCTCACAGCGACATCCTACTATCTGTAATGCAGGTGGTCTCAAGCTCATCTCAGTAATATCATCTTTAGCTTGCTGCAAAAAATTGACCTATTTCACATCTGGGTTGTTCAACATAAGCCCGACATCCTTGCAATAGTTGAAACCTGGCTGTCCCCAAAAGATACCAGACTCTGCTGTCTCCCTGAGTGACTATAGTCTTTATAGAGAAGATAGGTTGGGGAAAAGGGGTGGGGGTGTGCTATCTATCTTCTTGACTACCTTAAAGAGCAAGTACTTCCCACATTTACCTCAGAAACTGCTGCCCAGGCTCTAGCTATCAAAATAGCCATCGGTGTAAGGGAAAGTTGCTTAGAGTTCTGTCCTTATAAATCCCTCCCCCGGGACACCAAACCTGGCCTCAACTCCATTGTCAACTTTCTCTCTAATATTCCCAACCGGTCTGAGGTGGAATTGCTGGACAACTTCAATAACAGCTGGTTGGCCACTGATGCTGCTCCTTATAGAGATGCAGCTGCTGCCATCGCCCTTACCCAGGTTATGTCCTCCCCCACTAGGATCAATTATAGAACAAGTACAAGTACTCTGTTTGATCTCATCCTCTCCAATCACCTCGAAGCGACTATCTAATATTGTGGTCCTACTTGATACTCTTTGTGACCACTCCCCTATCCTTTGTCACTGGACTAATCGCTCCCCAAAACTTCCCACAAAGGTAACTTATTAGCGCTCCCTCAAGAAAAGGATGTTCCAGCAATTCTGGGACTACCTTCTCACATGCGACTGGTCCCCTATTGACTTAGCCACCTGCATAGATTATGCCATTGCCCACTTCATCTCCACCTTCATCTCTGCCTGAGATATTTTCACCCCTTCTCCAAATGCATTATGAAAGACCCTAGTAACCCTTGGATCACCCCAGCACTCCTAAGTCTCATGGTTACCTGAGATAACCTCTGGTACAAAGCCTTGGCATCAGGCCTCCCAGCTGACAGACAATGCTACAGGGTAGCCAGAAACATGTGTACCCATGATATTCATCTTGCAAAGACTGTTCTCTTTAAAACTAGCCTTTCTTCTTCCTGGGGAAGTGGAAGAAATTTTTGGGGTAATATAAAGGAAATCTCTGGTAAGCCCAACTCCTCCCCCACTTCCTTGCTTAATATCAATGGTGTTACCACTCAGGACCCTCTGTGCATTGCCAACACTTTTAATGTTGCATTCACAGACCTTAACAGTGTGCTTCCCCCTGACTTTTTCTGTGATAATTCTGGTTCCCTACCAACTTTGGTCCCCACCCATACCCCTCTTTCTGATTCAGGCTAGTCTCCCTCAGGGAAGCAAGACTGTACATAACCCGGGTTTTTGGGAAAGTCAAGGCATAGTGGTGACTCATTGGACCATAAGCTCCTCTGTTTGGCCCTAGATGCGGTTCTACTTCCACTCACAAAAATCCTAAACCTCTCCCTCTGCCTTGGTTACTTTCTATCACAGTGGAAGGCTGCGGTGGTAACTCCAGTACATAAAAGCAGGGATAGGACCTCCTGTAGTAACTACCTTCCTATCTCTACCCCCCCCCATTTCCAAAGCCCTTGAATGGATAGTTACCAATCAGCTCACTGACCACCTCACCAAGTACAATCTACAATGCAAACAGCAACAAGGTTTTAGGAAGGAACGCAGCACCACCACTGCCTTCCTAGAATTTACTGATTTTACCCAAAAGGCCCTGGAACGAGGTCATTTATTAGGGTCTGTTTTCATAGACCTTACTAAAGCATTTGACATGGTCAATCATGCTCTCCTTTTAAAGTCTCTCTTAGCACATGGTCTCTCCCAAGAAGTCACCTCCTGTTTTTCCAACTACCTTAGTGGGTGATCTCAACAAGTAAAAATCCTAGGCACTCTCTCTTCCAGCCTCCCAGTTCATTCTGGGGTTCCTCAAGGGTCTATACTAGGACCACTACTTTTCAGCCACTTCCTCAGTTCCCTCCCCTCAGCATGCTCAGGCAACATGGCTCCTCTATGCAGATGATGCCGCTTTATACTCTAGTCACCCAGCCCTTCTCCTCTTGCAGGTCAATTTGCAAAAGTATTTTGAGGAAAGTGAATCTTGGTCCGGCTTACACAAACTCATCTTGAGCTATAAAAAAAACAAAGTGATGCTGTTTACAAACCCCCAGAATATACACAAGGATGTGCCTCTCACTCTTCTCAACAGCCACTGCCAGCCTCTAGAGCAAGTCGTAAATTTTAAGTACCTCGGCATCACCCTTGACCTCTCCCTCTGCTTCCAGGAGCACATCAATCAGGTCTGCAAAGCTGTAAATACTAGAATTGGACTACTCTACAGGCACAAGTTTTGTTTCACTGCTGATGCCCTCAAGCTTGTCATTGCCAGCTCGGTTCTCTCCACTGTTGATTATGGAATAGTGATCTATGGCAGTGTGAATGACACCTCGCTAAATAGGATTAAGGTCATCCTAAATAAAGCTTGTCACTTTGTTGTGAATGGTCATAAGCACACCCATAACTGCAACCTCTATCAGCAAGCAAACTGGCTGAATTTTTCTGGGAGACTTCAGTACCATACCTGTCTAATGGCACGCAAGCTCACCCTTAGTCCTTCAATGCCTACTGCCTGGCAACTCCTTACTAGTGCCCCTGCTCCTTGGGCTACCAGAAGCTCCACTAAAGTCTGCTTCCTTATCCCATTTTGTGGAACAGCCCATGGGCAGCATGCCTTCATGTACAGCGCTCCCCTCTGGTTAAATAGTGTACCTCTTGAGGTGCTCTCTGAAAATAAATTAAGCCCATTTAAAATTAAACTACGGCAATACCTACTGTCTTGTACCAGCTGTGACTGCTCCTAGAACCCCCACTCCTCTTGCGGCATGCACCCTCCCCCTTTTTTTCCTCTCTTGACTTCCCTCTGACTTTATCCCTCCTCTACCTACTCCCTAACCACCCTTCCTTTCTCTTCCCCTGATTTCTCCCTCCTTCTATGGCTTCCTTGCTCTCCCTCTGCTCCCTCTCCTCTGCTCCACCCACTATATTTTCCTTCTATCTCCCCCTCCCAAATATTCTATATCTAGGTCCTCCTAGTCCCTTCCTCTTCCCCAATAACTAGCTACCTCCTTCCTTACTGTGTGACAAGGTCCCCTTGGCTGCCTCTCCCCTTATCTGTGCCCTCTTTGACCTGTTCTCCTCCTCCTCCTCTCTTTGTTCTTATTAACTAGTACTTTATGGTATCTATTGTGTTCTACTTTGTATTTTGCCCTGCTTAATGTTGTTTTTGCATTGTTATCACCATGTGAACTTGCATTGTATTCACCTGTCTTTTGACGTAGAGCCTTTGTAAATGAGTCTCTGACTCAAAGGTTTGCAATTCCGATATTTTCAATAAATAAATAAATCTGTGCTACACAAGCATGAAAGCAGTTGCACAGGCACATTGACATCCTTTGACAATGAGTCTGATGCAACCTTTTGCCATTTATGAGACAGAATATCATCAGAGATCATAGGTTCCTCTGGATTTGACACAATATTGCAAAAAGATTGGGAATTTCAACACTTTATCTACAATCTGAGCATTCATGCCTGGCCAGAAAAGCATCTCTAGTCTTGCACTTACATTTTCCCATTTCCATATGTCCACAATGAATATGGTGACAAATGCCAACCCCAGTGATTCCGACATGACATAGAAACATAGTTACATAGTAAGTTAAGGTCAGAATGGGCTATAGGTCTATCATGCCCCCCTCCACACACTTCATAAGCAGGTATGAATAACATGTATGTGCATAACTATATTTCATTGCACTACCCTAGAGAACAGCCCTACAGGCACAGGTGTCTCTGGTGTACGAAGCAACATGTTTATTGTTTATTGTTTATTGTTCTAGGAATTACTACCTTTGAGTCAGAGGCTCTTTTACAAAGGTTCCACGTCAATTAGGTACAGTACAAAAGGTTACATAGATAACACAACAATTTGTGTTGTGTCAAGAGCAAGAAAACATATACAAATACATATCAAATCATTTGTGCAAAAGGACATGAGATATCAATAATCACATTATTATTACAAGAAAGAGGTCATGCCAGATTAGGAGAAACAAATAGGGAAAAAGTCCAGAACAGAGAGGGTAAGTGAAAGGTGTGGGGAGCAGACAATAGCAGGAGAAAAGGTTTCCCAAACATGTCTTTGTCAAATAATGGGACAGGGTGGGTAGTGAGAAAATAGGAGGTTTAATCAGGGCAGTCACAAGAGCTGGAGGTGGCAAGGTGAGAGAAAAGCCTTGATTTGAAAATACCTAGAGAGGTGGAGGCAGTAATATGAGTGCTGAGGGCATTTAGCCAGCTGGGGGCACGATAGGCAAATGATCTTTGTCCCTGAGAAGTCCGGCATCGGGGGACTTGGAGAGGCTGGTGTTCTGATCTTCTGGTAAAACAGGTGCTAACGCTCGAGCATAACAGGTCTTGGATACAGGGTGGAGTGAGGCCCAGAGTGGATTTTTTCGCCATCAGGCAGGTAAGGTACTTTATCCGGTTTGAGAGTTGCAACCAACCTGAGTCAGCATAGAGTTCACATGTGTGGGTACGTCGGTGTGCACCAGTGAGCAACCGACAGGCCTTATTTAGGGATGTTGTAATGCGACTAAGTGCTGTAGTAGTGGCAGATCCGATATAACTAAGCCATAATCAATGACTGAGATGATAGAGGATTGGATGGCAATCCTCAGTGCAGAATGGGTAACAAGCTGTCGGTTCCGATACAGAATCCCAATTCGCTGATTAATGGTTTTTGCTGTACTATCAATGTGAGTTGCAAAGGTTAGGCCTTGATCAAAGTTGATTCCAAGATATTTGAAAATTGGCACTTGTTCAAGGGTATTTCCTAGGTATGTATTAATGGTTAGTGGGACTTGCCGTTTCTTGTTTTGCGGGTTAGAGAAGAGCATGGATTTAGTTTTTTTGTGGTTTAGAACCAGCTTATGTTCAAGGAACCACATCTCAACTTTGGAAAAAGCATGCTGAAGGTTGAGGCGTAAGAGGTTCGGATCTTTATTAGTGGCAAGAATCACGGCATCGTCGGCATAGAGGATTATTTGTTCAGGGCAGGATTTGGGGAGGGAGTTTAGGAAAAGGCTGAAAAGGAGGGGGCCCAGGATGGATCCCTGGGGAACTCCTGAGTGAACTGGTTTTGAGTCTGAGAGAACTCCAGCTACTTTTACAGACTGAGAGTGCTGAGCAAGGTAATTTTTTACCCAGTCACCAGGACCCTGTGGGAGCCCTAGGGATAGTAGCTGTTTGATAAGTAGGCCATGGTGAACTGTATCAAATGCCTTGGTTAAGTCAATGTAGACTGCTCCAGTTAGGTTTCCTTTGTCCATGGCATTGTGGATTGCTCCTGAGAATTCAAGTAGGGCAGTCGATGTGCTGTGCCCTTTCCTAAATCCATGCTGCTGAGTGCATAGGATGTTGTGCTTTTCCAGGTAGTCTGAAAGTTGGTCCGTCACCAAGCATTCAAGGGCCTTAGAGAGAGGTGGTAGTGTTGATATTGGGCGATAGTTACCAGGCAGTGACTTATCACCACTTTTGTGCACCGGAGTGACAACTGCAGCTTTCCATTTCCTAGGGAATTGGCTGTAGCAGAAGGAGAGATTGAAAATTTTTGTGAGGGGGAGCAGTACTTCCTCCAGAGAGAGGGACAGAAGTTTAAGGTCAATAGTGTCGCTGCTTGCTCGGGACTTAGAAATGGCCTTCTTTACATATTTATAGACTTCATGTGCCTTTACTAGTTTGAAATGGAAGGGTGGTTTGGTTGGAGAGGCAGTAGTAGAAGTAGAAATTGGAGGGTCAGCATCAGTGAAGAAATCAGATGAGAGGACACCACTAAGGTCCGTGAAGGTATCATTTAGGGTGTTTGCAATGATCTCTGGGTCTAACATGTATAGCTATACTGATGCCACTATTCATAATAATATTTAAATGAAACATAGAATTTGTCAGCAGATAAAGACTTCTAGTCTGGTGTGCTTATAGTGTGGTTATAAGACCAGACTAAAAATTATCAGGCTTAAAAAATAAATATCAATACCAAGAAAGAAACTTACCATATCTATCCCCACATACTATTGAAAACCAGGCGGCATCAGCTGAGCAATGCAATCTTAGTTCATTTATTTTGTTAACTGGGGTACAAACTCAAGGACAAGAATGCACATAACCATGGTTGACCCATATGTACTGTTCATACAGTACAAAGGAAAACTGTAAAACACATATACACATTATAACAATAAAAAACACATAAGTACAGTACATCAGCAAGAGCTGCCATTGTGCTCATCCAAAAGATATATTTTAGATATTATAGCGCACAGAGGAGAATATCTAACATATAATAATGTGCCATTCTTTGTGAAAATGTTTATTAGAACAGTAGAACTTGTATTGTTTATGCCTGTTATCTTTTCTGTGTTTTACAATATCCTAATATGCTAATAGTGAAGTGGGGGGGGTTCGGCAAAATGTGTTTACCGATGCTAGCTCGACAACTTTACCGCAGTTGACACTACAGAGACAACAGCACCAGGTCACTGCCAGTATTGCTTTCTGGGGGTATTGCACCCCCTCCATGAAGTAACTCTGACTTGGAGTTGATTATCTAAGTATCGGAGTGTGTGGAGGCAGAGTCCCCCCACATGGGGTGTTCGTGGTGAAGCTCCCCAAAGAAAACAAGGTTTGATGTGACTCCCTTTATGCTGACCGTAAATGTGGTCAACTAAGTAAAATTTTTATCTTTTCACCCCAGCTACTCTATATAGTTCATCAATATTATCTTGAAATTGTTTCGCATCCAGTTCATTAGTGACTACTGCACCAAGTTTCATATCATCCGCAAACTTAGCAAGCCACACATTGGCATGGCAATTTATAGATGAAACCAATATGTTAAATAGGACCGGGCCCAATACAGACCCCTGCGGGACTCCACTGGGCACCAAGGACCAGTCAGACATTTGTCCGTTTATGCAGACCCGCTGTTTCCTTTCAGACAGCCAAGCAGCAAGCCATCTAATAACATAGGGATCTACTCCCAGTTTCCCTAATGTGTCAAGCAATTCCTGGTGTGATACAGCATCAAAGGCCTTTTCAAAACTGATGTATAATACATCCACTGGTAAATTGCTGTCTAGAGCAGCACTCACTGTATCAAAAAAGGACAATACGTTTGCCCCTCATGACCTGCCCCTTGTAAATCCATGCTCTTATGTCCACAACTCTCTCTTCCCTTACATACCTTTCTATGTGTTCCTTAACAATAGACTCCAGTACTTTACTAATTGTGCTAGTCAGATTAATGGGGTGATAATTCAAACAATCTGTTTTGGGCCCCTTTTTATATATTGGGATCATGTTAGCAGTCCTCCAGTCCTCTGGTATCTCTCTTTTACCTCTCTGTTATCCTTATTTCACTGTTGTGTCTGTCACCAGTCACTAAGATGGGTTGCTAGGGACACTGCTGCAAGGCAACCAGATCAGAGCCTGAACCCCTCTGCTGCTGAAGCTGCACTCATTTGCCATCAAATTGTCCCATGCTAGATGGTATCCATGGTATCAAGGAATGCCTTTTGACTGAGAACTCCAGCACCAGAAACCTGAGGCACACATATGCCTTTTCCACCTCTTTCTGGGCATCTACGGGCTAGTTTTTTGATGACCATGGGATGGTGGAAGCCACAGTCAATCCCCATCCTTGTGTCATCTGTTAGATGCAAGGAACCACTTGTGGCTGTGTCAAGGACTTCAACACTGGGACTGGTTTCCTACCAAAATCTGGTACAGGGTCCCTGGAGCACTGGGCTTCACCACAAGCAGGTGTTCAGCGCATCTTGCGCTGGTCTAAAGGCCTTTTGAAAATCAAGTCTTACATGTCACAGAGCATACTAACCCCTTCTGAAAGGACCAACATGTTGAGCCATATAAGAAACAAAAAATATTTATAAAAACTGGACACCTGTGTGCTGCTGGTAGTCATTTTTAAGTATAACAGATAAGCAAATCAGAGAACATACAACTAATAGAGGAGTGCTGACTAACCACTGAATTAACATAGGTGTTAAATGGGATGTAACCCACTCAGGTAGCTTACTTAATCTAAATTTGTATCTTACCACTCCAAAACATACATGCCAGACCTCATCCACCTATTTGTGAAAGCTGGCATATGGTACTGTACCAAGAACGTCACACACACTATTTGTTGGATCTGTGTGACCAGTTGGTTCCATTCAGAGTGGGAGAGTATAACTCTGCCATTTCTTTGTGATGACCTTCACAGCAGCTGCTATTAATATGTGCCAAAAATAGATAGCTTCCTTCCACCTCAAAGATGGTGGTAACATCCCAAGAATAAAATAAATACTCGTCAGGGGGCCGGATATGTTCAAGATCCAAAGGATAGCCATGGTTACCTCTTGCCAGAAAACCTGAAGTTCTGGACAATGTCAGAAAATCTGTGCATGTGCAGCTGTGGGTTCCCCACGTTGCCTGCAGCAACATGAGGGGGAGCTCAGGTCCCATCTTTTACATGCCTGGAATACCAGAAAGTACTGAACCTGAACATTCCATGTGAATGCCTTCCTCATGGGTGAAGAAGATATGTGCCATATCCCCTTTCACACTTTATCTAATTTTTTGTCAGAAATCTGTACCATAAGGTCAGTCTTCCATTAAGAATGTATATAACTGGGGGGCATGGTCTAGCCAACAACCAAGATGGCAGCTTAATTTTCTCTAGCTGACTGCTCGGAGCAAAGAAGAAATCTAGCACCTTGTATACCAGCAGCTCCGCAGAAGAAAAATACCTTTGGAGGAAGAGTGAACCACTGCCCAACTTCTGATGAACTTTTGGTCTGTTTCTTACCTGTTGAAGGACATTCTGCCTTTGAAATCTGTTCTGACACTCTCGACCGTATGTCACGCAGCACCACGGAGGGTCCAGAGCCCTCGATCAGGGACATGTTCACCTCCATTCTAAGCTGGATAGAAGATCTAACGATCACCTCTAATAATGTAGCTGGCACCCTGCACCTACTCGATTCCAGGCTGGGGCTCACTGAACATACTGTCACCAACCACGAAAAATCCATCCAAGGGCACTGCACTACGATGAGGGAACAGGTGAACCAAATCAAAATCCTTAAAAGACAAAATGGACTATCTTGAAAACAGGAGCTGCCACAACAACCTGTAGCTCCTGGGTTTTCCTGAGGACTGTGAGGATGGCAGAACAATTCCATTCCTGCAATGTGTCCTCCAGGAAATTTTCTGGCTACCTCAAGGCACCCACATCACGATTGAGAGGTGTACCGGCCTCTTCAGCCCAAGCCTGCTGCCGGAGATAATCCAAGGCCAATCCTGACCGCATCCTTAACTTTGCTGAAAAAGAAGAGATCCAGTCCAGGGCTAGGGAGCTGAGTGCCCTGGACTGGCAGAGCCATCGGATCATGATGTTTCAGGACTATTCTAAGGACCTTGCGTCCTGGTGGAAGGTGTTCACTGAGGTCCTGAAGAAGCTCCATGTGCTACGGATTTCCTTTTCCCTGAGATACCCTGTGATCCTCAGACCCTCGCACAATGGTTCCCTGCTACAGTTTGTTACACCCGAGGCCACCTCCAAGTTCATTGATATGACCTGGCCATCGCGCCGAAATAACTGCACTAATCCAGTACAGGGACTGAAGCATGGTCCCAACCAAGCGCATGATGACCGAAGAGCCCCCCTGAAACTTGGCCAGCACCCGGCCAAGGAATGGGAGACATACCCTGCTCCCAGGTCTGACCATGAACCCAGGGCAAACATCCAGAAGAGGCCACAACTGGTGGCTCACAACAGAAGGGACCACCCGCAGGACAGAACGGGTGAAGCTCAGCTCCACAAGCAAGGTGATCGGTGACAGGAGTTCCAGGGTCTGGAAGTGATGAGTCCCTACTTCACCAACAATAAGTTTTCTGCATTAGCCCTAGCCTCCCCTCCACATGCCGACCTGGACTATCTAGACATGGACCTTGGCGCAGTGGAGTACCCGGAGCAGGAGGGCGGGCAACAGCACATCTCCTGGGAGGCCACTTCGGACCTTGCTCTGCTGCTTCTGGAACCGGGATCTTCGGATGTTTCAGCAGGCCAAACTAGGCCTGAACTTCCTCTGATGAAGCTGAATCCCCCTGAAGACTTTGAAACAAAGAACAACTCTACTGAGCTCTCGGTCTGAGGGCCTTTCAGATAAGTGCTTGGCTTGAGGGGATATGTGACAGAAGGGTGTAATGTGTGTGTGGGGGGTAATAAGGGTTGGAAGGGGGACTAGGAGCCCTAAGATCACTTTAGAAGTTCTTTCATAGGGCCAGGCTCCCCTCCCTCATACCAGGGAACTGGGTTTACTGAGGGGCAGGGCTGCTTCTGTCCTGATCCCCCCTCTGCTCACATGGGCCCTAAGGGGCAATGTACATGATGTTTCACAATTGTTTGGTTAATCTCTGTTTGGGGTGGGAGACATGTATGAATACAGGATATATTCAGGACACATTCTGGGATCAGCCCTGTGGCCCCCGCAGCAGATAGGGGCACTGTTGTGGTCGGGGGCTTAGCTCACTCGACTCCCCCTCAGTTCCGGAGATACCTATGGGCAAGTAGCCTTACTGAGGTGTACAACCCCCAGCGCAAGTGCAGTGCTATTATTCACCGTTGGTTTGCAGTGCACCTGCAGATGTGCACACCTATGGGGCAGCCCTCACTACACCCTCTAGGATTTCCCCTTCCCCAGCCATATCGGATTTTGGTGAGCCAAGAGGGTCTCTGCGAGGGTAGTGGTTCATGACCTCATCAGGCTGTGTTGCCATAATTGGAGTCTGTCTGGTGTCTTTTGTATCACACAGCTCCAGTCAGTGACTAACTCCCAGTTGTTTGTGTCTTAGCTACTAAGTTAGTGCATGATTGTTGCCATTGTGCTGTTAGTTCTGTGAAACTAGGGTAGATTGTAAGGCACAGAGTTTTTTTCACTCACCTTTCATTGACTACCACCCCAAGGGATGGCCAGGTTTGCCATTGGCTGGATGTACAGCTGGCTAAGCCTAGGCCGAGACCCTCTTACTGTTTTGTATTTTAAGTAGACTTAGAACTTGTACTAAGAATCAGACATACTGTATTTGCTGTTACTAGCTTTTTAAGGTATCAGGTGCGCTGCACAGGTAACTAAGCCTCATAAGGCAAACCTACACAGCATAGTCACAGGAGAGTTTTTGTACACCCCTCCACTACTAGATACACCACCCCTCAGAGACAAGACTTTCAGGGTAGCACACATAGTCACAGAACAATACCCCAAGGACAGAGGGGTTTGGGGAAGGGCCACTTTGAGTCATCCAAGTGTCCCTAGTTGGAGTGTCAGAGCCCTGATTATCCCTATAACTAAATATGGCAGACACTGTGTTTCCCTCCTGGAATGTTCAAGGATTGAACTCCCCCATCAAGAGGAAGAAGGTCCTCTCCCACCTTAAGCACCTTAAAACTCAAGTGGCCTTCCTATAAGAGACCAAGCTGAGATCCTTACAATGGAACTTGTCCACTTCTAGAGCGGACCCAGATGGTAGGTGGTTGATGGCTACCTACAATTCACTCATTGGCCCTCTAAGTCTATGTAACGTCTATGCTCTGAACCAAGATGATCCACAGTTTTTCCATGCACTCGCAAAAGCCCTTACCACCTTCATACCCCCAACTGCCCATTACTCCTGGGGGGTGACTTTAACCTGACTTTGATCCCCCGTCTCGATAGGAACGATGATGGTAAGGAAACACACATACAGGGAGGGAGGGCCTTAACCCAGCTTATGACAGATCTGGGCTTAACAGACATTTGGAGACTTTTTCACCCAAGAGTTAGGGACTACGCTTTTCACTCAGAACCCAATGCCTCGCACAGTTGGCGAGATTTCTGCCTAACATCCCAACCCCTGCTCCAGAACATAACTGACATAACAATTCTCCCAGAGTTATTTCTGATCATGCAGTTTACAGTGACCTGGGCCCTCCCCTTCCTCCATCATGTACCTGGAGACTTGAACCCCTACTTATGAGAGACCAGGACTTTATCCCCTGGGCCAGGAATGAGGCCTCCCTATTTCCCGAGCATAATCCCATGGCTGACACCTCCCAAGGGAATATCTGGGAGGCCTTTAAGGCCACCATGAGGGGTAGTATCATGGGGTTTGTGGTGGCCAAGAGAAGGGAAAGGGAACAAACACTAGCAGTCCTGGAACACAAACTAGCACAGGCAGAGATAATATATAAGGTAATGCCCTCCCCCACTCCCTGCTCCCTCATCAGGAGGGAAATCCTTGGCCTCCGGTTGGAGATTAATCAATTGCTCAACAGAAAGGCAGAGGTGGCCATCCACCGGCTCAGACACACATTCTAGAAGGAGACAATAAGGGAGGGAAAGTTCATGCATACCAACTCAGGCAGCAACAAACAGTTAGACAGATAACTGGCCTGAAGGATATCCAGGAGAAGGTGGTAAACTCTACCCAGGCCATGAATGAGGTCATGACCTCCTTCTACACCAAGCTGTATGAGACCACTCACCCCACCCCTGTGGGCAACATACAGCCCTTCCTGGATAACATGTGCCTCCCCAAACTCTCAGCATTCCAAACTGAAGCGCTGGATGCTCCAATCACCCTAGAAGAGGTGGTAGCCATGATTCAGAGATTAAAAGGTGGGAAATCGCCAGGTGGAGATGGCTATATGGTAGATTTCTACCAAGCCCTAACCCTCCAAACTGCGCCACTACTGACTGAAGTTTTTAAGGCTGCTGAGACCCAAGGAGCACGCCCCCCATACCTCCGTCAAGCTAATATTATAGTTATCCCCAAGAAGGGTAAGGACTCAACCAATACAGGCCGTTACAGGCCCATTTGCCTCATAAATGTAGACAGCAAGATCTACATGAAGGTACTTGTCACCCGACTGAGCCCCCTGTTATCCTCCCTGATCCATCCCTCCCAGGTTTGTTTATCCCCGGCCGCAATTGCTCTGACCACATGAGGGCATTGCTGAATCTCATGCACATAGCTCAGAACGTTGCTACCCCCACTGCAGCCATTGTGGTTGACTTTGAAAAGACCTTCATCTCCCTGGAGTGGGACTACTTATACACCACTGTTTCTCACCTGGGAGTTGGAGATAGGTACAAGGTAAGAGTACAGGCCATCTACAACAGCCAGAGTCACCATTAACTGCAACATCTTGGATCAATTCCCACTTATATGGGGGACTCATCAAAGGTGCCCCCTGTTGCCTCTCCTCTTTGTTTTGGCAGTAGAACCCCTGGTGGCTGCAGTCAAGCAACACCCAGACATTAAAGGAATTGAGATAGGGAACTCCACACACCTGATCCTAATGTACGCCAATGATCTCTTTCTCCCCCTTGCTGATGCTCGACTTTCGCTTCCACCCAGTCTAACCCTGCTGTAATCCTTTGCTGGCCTCTCAGACCTGAAACTAAATCAGTCAAAAACTGAAATGTTGCCCCTGAACAACTGATGCACTCAACCTATTGCGACAGACCATGGGCTGCTATGGGCTCCAAGTAGGATCACATACATGGGGATTAAAATCACCCTCAAAATTGAAGACATCTGGGGAGTCAATGTTCAGCCCCTCATCATCTCCACCAAGACAGAATTTGTTAGGTGGAAATTACTCAGACTTACCCTAGCAGGAAAAATTGCAGCCATAAAGATGGTGATTGCCCCTAGATTCTTTTATCTCTTGTTCCACATCCCCATTAAACCACCCAAGAACTGGGCTCTGCCATTGACAAGTTGTTTGGTGATTTCTTCTGGGAAGGAGCCAAGCCACGCTTTAGCCATAACAAATTAAGGGGCCCATTGGTCCTGTGGGGGCTGGAGCCTCCCCTGGATGGAAGGATACAAATGATCCTTCCAGGCAGCCCAGACTACTCACTGGTTTCACCCCACTACATCAGAATCCCCAGAGTGGGTCCACCATGGAACAGAATATGATGCATGCCACAACTTTCTAAAAAATCAGCCACTGCAATCAGGGGCCACCTCGTCATTGCAGCGTCAACCATCCGCTGCAATGAGAGAAGCGACCTGTCATTGCAGGCGGATGTAGAACCCCTGAGATTGTTTGTAGACATGTGGCAGCTTGCGCCATGTTCCTAAACATCTCTTTCCCTCCCACCATGTTTAGTTACCGACGGGGCCCCAATCCCTGTCGGCATTCTGTGCCCCCCCACTTTTGTTCCTGCTGACGGGGTGCCCAATCCCCATTGGCTGTAGTGCCCCCCTATTTGTTTTGTTGCCAATGGGGGAGCCCACTCCCCGTCGGCATTCTGTCACACCCCCCTTTTTGTTCCTGCTGATGGGGTGCCCAATCCCCCGTCAGCTACTGCTGCCTCCGAACAAGAAAGTCTCTGCTGGCACACTGGGAGCCGACCCCAGTGTGCCAGAACTTCCTACAAAGTAAAAAACGGTCCTTGATGTCTGTTTTTTTTTTTTTGTTTGTTTCACCCTGGAAAAGGCCATCCCTTGGCGCTCACCCTGCCTCCACCCGCAACCTGCACCCACCCACTGCACGCCTGCCTCCCCACCCCCTCACCCCATACTTACCTTAGGAGCTTGATCGGCGATCTTGATGGACCCGGGGAACATGCCTGCACTCTTCAAAGCCAGAGCCACGAACTGAGAAATGCCGTAAGCTGTATAATGTAATACGTAGGGTTTTTTCAACTTTACTGTACATCTTGGGCATTTTTGGGAATTTTTTCACCAAGTTTTCAACATGGGGTTTTTGGGACCCCTCCTCATGAATTCTTGAACTGTCATGGCGTTAATCGGCCCGGAAAGGTGATTTCGTGGTCACTGCGCAGAATCACCTTTTGGGGCTGGTTAATGAAATGACAGTACCAGTGTTCATGAGGTGGGCTCTCAAAAAGCCTATATTGCAAATTTGGTGGAAAAAATCAACAAAACTGTTTCTGAGGCATGTCTGCTTGGCGGTTACTCACTCGCGCATAACTTCGTGAATTTGCAATATTTTCATGCCAGATTTTCAACATTGGCATTTTGTCACACCTCCTTGTGAACAGTACAGCTGTCATTGTTCACATCCTGGCAGAAATGTGTTTTCGCACTTCCGGCGCAGAATAGCATGGTCACTGTGGGAAATCAGTGTTTGGGACAGATTAAAAAAATGACAGTGACACTGTTCATGAGTAGAGGTCCTGAAATGGCTATGTTGAAAATTTGGTAATGATACTCCATAAAAAGACTGTGTTACGAGCATGTATTCTTGCATGATCATGCCTGCAGCTATTAAGTTAGTAGCGGAATTTTAGTATTTTCATTCCAGATTTCCAACATTGCCATTTTCCCACACCTACTTATGAACAGTAAAGCTGTCATTTTTCCCATCCTGGCCAAAATGTGTTTTTGCACTTCTGGGCAGAATAGAGCGGCCGCTGTGGGAAATCACTGTCCGGGACAGATTAAGAAAATGAGAGTGATACTGTTCATGAGCAGAGGTCCTAAAATGCCTATGTTGAAAATTTGGTGATAATACTCCATCAAATGACTGTGTTACAAGTGTGCATTGCACACTTTCCACGCACCCTTGTAACTTCGCAGATTTATAATATTGGCACGCCACATTTTCACCAGTGGAATTTTTCCACACCTCCTTATGAGCAGTACAGCTGTCATTTTCCACATCCTGACTGAAATGTGTTTTCACAGTTCCAGTGCAGAATAATGCAATAGCTATGGGAAATCACTGTTCGGGACAAATTAAGAAAATAACAGTGGCACTGTTCATGAGCAGAGGTCCTAAAATGCCTATGCTGAAAATTGGGTGACGAAACTCCATAACATGACTGTGTTACAAGCATGCGTTGATCTGTTTCCACGCACCCTTGAAACTTTGCAATTTTGTGATATTTTCACCCCACATTTTCAACAGTGGCATTTTTCCCCACCTCCTTATGAACAGTACAGCTGCCATTTTTCACATCGTGGCTAAAATGTGTTTTTGCATTCCTGCCGCAGAATAGCACGGTTGCTGTGGGAAATCACTGTGTGGGACACATTACGATCGAATTAGTGAGAGAGGGGGAGTGACCGCGCTCAACTGAGCTCTGTCGGGACTGCTGCGGATTTGTTTGTGGGCAGAGAAAGGGCCCAATGCAAGAGCCCAGTACAAAAGGGCAGCCTGCAGCACTGGGAGAAACAGAACGAGAGAGCGAGTGAGGGAGGGGGAGTGAGCAAACTCACTGGAGCTCTTTCAGGACTGCTGCAGATTTCTTTGTGGGCAGAAAAAGGCATCAATGCAGGCAGGGGCCCAGTACAAAAGGCCAGCCTGCAGTGGTGGGAGAAACAGTATGAGCGAGTGAGACACGGGGACTGAGTGAGCTCAACGGAACTCTGTCAGGACTGCTGCGGATTTCTTTGTGTGCAGAAAAAGGTGCCAATGCAGGCAGGAGTCCCATACAAAGGGCTGCTTGCAGTGCGGGACAAACAGACTGGCGTGTGAGAGAAGGAGACTGGCGACCTCAACACAGCTCTGTCAGGACAGCTCTTGGATTTGTTTGTGGGCAAAGGTGCCATTGCATGCAGGGCCCAGTACAAATGGGCAGCCTGCACTGGTCGAGGAAATCAGAATGAGTGAGTGAGAGAGGGGGTGAGCAAGCTCCAACAGAGCTGTATTGTAAGTGCTGCAAATTTCTTTGTGGGCAGAAGAAAGCGGCAACACAGGCAGGAGTCCAATAAAAAAGGGCAGCCTGCAGCGCCAGCAGAAACGGAGTGAGTGAGTGAGAGAGGGGGAGTCAGCAGGCTCAGCAGACCTGTGTCAGGACTGCTGCAGATTTCTTTGTGGGCAGAAAAAGCCACCAACAGAGGCAGGAGCCCAGTACAAAAAAGGCAACCTGCAGTACCAAGAGAAACAGAATGCACGAGTGAGAGAGGGGGAGTGAGCCACCTCAACGGAGTTCTATCAGGGCAGCTGCAGGACTCTTAGTGGGCAGAACAAGGTGCCAACGCAGGCAGGAGCCCAGTACAAAACAGCAGCCTGCAGCACCAGACGAAACAGACTGAGCGACTGACACAGGGCCAGTGAGCGTGCTCAACACACCTACGCAATCAACATTCGGCGTTGACAAATGCTTGTTTATTATTCTATTGGTTTTAATGCATTTTTATTGATAACATTTGCACAGCGCTTTGATTTTCTGAATTGCGCTATAAAAAATAAAGATTATTATTATTAACTATTAAATAGGTCTGCCAGTGGCCGTGCCAGCTCCTCAGCCAGTTCCTTTAGTACCTTTGGATGTACTCTGTCCGGGCCTGGTGATTTGTCCACCTTCAATGCCAGCAGCCCTTCCCTCATTCTATCCTCCTTTATCACTACATCTGTATTCCCTTCCCCCTTGCTCCTCTTTTCCCTCCTGAAGGCACTGGTCCATCCTTCTCCCTGGTGAAGACAGAACAGAAGTATTCATTTAGTATCTCTGCTTTTCCCTCATTTTCCTCCACCCACTCCACTCCACCCCTTTCTTAAGCCTAATAATCCCTTCCTTCTTGTCCTTTTTCTCACTTACATAGTGAAAGAAAGCCTTTTCCAGCTTCTTAATTCCTTCAGCTATCTACAGCTCATTCTGTTCCTTTGCTCACCAGACTTCCTATCTTGCGTCACTAGCCAACCTTAGGTAATTTTCCTTATTCACCTCACTCCTGATCTTCCTGAATATAGACTGGTATGGAACCTCAAGTAAAGATGCAACACAATGGACCATGAAAAACTAACTAACCTAGCTTGTCTCTACTACTGCTAGAGTAAATGTCAAAACCAGTAGGAAATATGTATTAATTGGATACTGACAAACAAACCTGAGGGGATTTACAGTACCAAGGTCTCTGCACATGCCATGAAGGATCATAATGTGGTCTGATGTATGTTGAAGTGCAGCAATAAAGGTCACCCCTCGATACATTAAGATTAATGTGTTTTACAAGCTTAATCCCTCCTTTCTTGGCAATTAAATTGATAAAATTAATTGGTGACGATTTTATCGCATACAGATTTGGAAGAAGCCAGTAGCTACTTCCAATGTGAGATCATGTCGATTTATGTATTAATTTAATTTATCATAACAGGTTATCCTTAATGAAATTGCCAGTGTCAGAGGAGATTGTAAATATTGGATCACTGCTGGCCTTCCTGGATTCATGAATATGCCTGACAAGGCTTGGGAGAGGTGTAAAAAAATAGGTCTCAACAGTGACAGGACATACCTAGGAGGAGAGGCTCAGGGGTCTCAACATGTACTCTCTTGAGGACAGAAGGGAGAAAGGGAGTTTGATCAAGAGAGTACATATTGAGGCCCCTGAGCCTATCAGACAAAGCTCAAACACCTGGACTCATGTTCTTGTCACTCCAATTGTGAAAGCAGGGGACTATGCAGACCGAACCATTATAAGCCAATATCAGTCCTGCTCACCTTAAGCAAAGTCTGGAAAAATGTGTGAATAGTCAGACACACTCTCATTCGTTTGAATTTGATAATGACACCCTGGAAAAGGAACAATTCAGCTTCCTCTCAAGATACACCACTACCACTGCCCTTCTTAAAGTTACAAATGATGTTGCAAATCTGCGTTTCCCCTTAAAGAGACACTGTTAGCTTTTTAACCCATTTTTAGTGCCCCTGTAAGATTTGTGCCTGCTAACAGAGCTTTACTCAGTACTTGTTCTGATTCTGTTTGAAAAGCATTATTGCCATATTGCATGTATATTTCTGTGCAAAAAAGACTTTCAGTCATCTTGATCAAAATGCCACAGTCTGCTCCTTCTCACATGTCCCCAGCATAGGGATGGTACCGAATGATGCTGAATTCATGCAAGAACAAGTTTGGTAATTTTGGAGGTATATAAACTAAACTGATTGCTGAATAGTGCTAAATGTGCTGATTTCTACAATGTAAGTGTTTTTTTTAAAATGGAAGGCAATTTTCTGTAGTAATTGTTGTTTAAAAAATGAAACCGGGACTCTGCGCGTGTGCATCAGGACAGGGATGAAACTGGGTACAATACTCCAGCTGGGATCTGACAAGGATCTTATAAAGTGGCAGGATTATTGCCCCTGTTTTGCTGGGGACCCACTTTTTGATGTAATTTTGCACCCTGCAGGACCTCTTTGCAGCAGCCATGCATTTGTGGGCACCCCCTTATCTATTCTGGCCCCTAGCTCCTTTTTCTCCTTTACTGCAGCAAGAAGAGTCCCACATAGTTCATAGGTCCTACCTCTGTTTTGACTTCCCAAGTGCAGCACCATATATTTGGTTACATCGACTCTAAAGGCGTGTTTACACTACCTCTAGGGTAGCAATGCACTTTCCTCTGCTGCAGCTCCACTCTGCCCGCTGTGCTCCCAGTGACTGTTTACACAGGTGCTGGTCTGCACTGGTGTAATCTTAGGCTGTGTTTCATGCAACATTTCCACCATGTTCTACAGCACTTCTGCTGGAGCGGCAGTGAAACAGAGGAGAGGAGAACTGGAATCTATACAGGAGCCCTTGGTCCTTCAGGCCTTCCTTCAGAATTCAAACAGCCTTGTCTGTCCAAAAGCCCACAGACATTTACCAAGCTGACCTGACTAAAGAAACAGAAAAAGGAATTCAACAGCAACTTCAGTGTGTAAAAACTGTACACAATTGAAATCATCAGCATCTGATATTTATGAAGTACAGACAGCTACTAGTTTGACATGACAGCGTGGCACAAGGTGGGGTGCTGCATGGCTGCACCAGTGCAGGTGGAGTAGCGCATTTACATGCTGGGACAGAATGGCTGCACCAGAATGAATCGCCACAAAAATATTGATCGTGCTGCACCACAACAGAAACCTACAACCCTGCTCCAACTGTTTACATGGCCTGATCTGCACCAGTTCAGCTTATCCACACCACTCACAATGATGCAGATTAGGTCATGTAGATGTGGTTTAAGTCTTCTGGAGGCAGACCATTTAGTCAGCCTGTTCGGAACCTCCTGAAGTTTGTTTCCATACTCAAGGGATGTGAGCATCAATGCTAGCTTCGTGTCACCTGTGAATGTAAGCATCCTACTGGAGCCCCCAGCTTCCAGATTGTTGATGAAGATATTAAAGTAAAGTGGTCCCAGCACAGATCCCTGAGAGATGCAGCTGAGAATGCCTCTCCACTCAGAGTAGTGTCTGTCCCCCCCCCCACTCCTGCCCTCAGGCCACTTAGCATTCTGCCTTGTGTTGTTTTGTAATCAAAGTTAGATACACTCAGAAATGTGAGTATGGCTGCATTTCATACCTGCAGGTTCCACTCTTTCCATTTAATTGACTGCTTTCCCTGAAAACTGTAACAGTAGACCTTGCATGTGCTTGCAGGGAATTGCATTTTTTTTTAATCAACACAGTGTGGCAATGTTTTGTAGATCCCTGCCTGTCACAAAAATGGAGGTTATTTGATTAAACCCTCTACTGGCTTCAACAGACTTGGCAGGGAACCATGTTTGATTTCATGTCCTTGAAGTGTGTGCTTGTGTGTATGTGTGAATTAAAGGTTTGTATTTTCTATGATGGCATATTTTTGGATCAGACTTGTGACAGAATAATTAGCAATTATTTTAATATCCATGTTGGAGATTCAGGCAGGTGTTCACAGCTGTCTTCACCTGGGGCTATAATTATTACTTGTAAAATTTAGTTATGATAGCGTGGTGGGAACATTTTTAGGGGTTAACACTCATTAGACTATGGTGTCCAGTGCAATTTGGAAGTGTAGAGCTGTGAAATCTCTAAAAATGTTAGTTTTCTCAAACACATGGCAAATAAAAGTGTTAAATGAGTCCCCCCTTTTCCAAAAAGATAACAGCTTTCTGACCATTACTGTGCATTTGTAGAAATCCTTATTACTGTTTGACAATCTCAAATTTAGTCTTCCCCTTCCTCTGTACTTGAAATATGTTGAAATATAGTCAATTATTTCTAAGGTAAGGATGGTAACTGTATGTCAAAGTCTTGTTCTGCTTCTCTGAAAACTACTTAATATATTCCCTTTTTAGAAAGCTCATTCTTCATAACAGGTCAGAGTACACCAGGGCCAGGATAATCAAAGAAATTAACAAGTGTTAACAGGGTTACTGCCTCACTAACAGTGGCTTGCACCCCTAAAGCAGGGGAATTGCTAAAAGTGGCATATTACAAGGCATAGTTAGCAAGTCACTAACCAGTTAGTGAGCAGTGCTAAAGTAGGCCAGGGCACCTCAGCAAATTGCCAAACATAGCCTTGCATTCAGGCACTCTGGCTTTCTCAAAGGTTTGTGGAGGTGTTAAGCTGCCATTAGTTCCACACTACTTAACACCGTCACAAACCTGGTACTAATTAGTGTGGCAGTGGGCACCTCTGTGATCACTGTTGCAATAGTTGTCCACATATTCCCTGGTAGTCTAGTTGCCCTCACCCCTAGTTTACTCTTACCACAGTCGCCGTCATATTCCCTAGTACTCTAGTGGCCCCTAAGATCACTGTTCCAATATGTGTCCTACTATTCTCTGGTAGTTTAGTTACCACTTACCCCGATTGCTGTTCCATCAGTTAAAACCCCCAATCATTGGTTGTCTAGTGCCCCACATCCCCAATCCCATTGCCATTGTCATCTCCTATGATGCATGGGGGGGGCTGGTATCTGCGATGACCCCAGATTTGGTGCTATGTCACCTTATGTTGCTATTAATATCACTAATTCACTGTTCTTCAAGTATAAATTTTATGTCTACATGCATGAATCATATGGCTGCATTGGAACTTAATAAATTTTGTTGAAGATGTATCCCACAACCACAGTGCCCTTTCAGGTAGGGGAAAAAGGCAGGGGGAATCAAGGAGGGGGGAGCTGCTTGACTACGAGGGATTTGAGGTTTTAACTGATGCAGTAGCTATCATGGGGTCTGCTAGACTAATAGTAATCTGGTGTTTTACCTAACAAAACAGTGATGGGGCACTTGACTGGCAGGAATTGGCGGGTTTAACTAACAAAACAGTAGATGGTCAAAGTTGGCAAACTTCGCTCCACATATTAATCTGTGAATTTCATGGAATTTTGTGAATTCCGCGTGGTGAAGTTCCATTGTGAAGTGCAGAATTCCACCCGTGAGATACAGAATTTTGCCCATGAATTGCAGAATTTTACCCACAAATGGCAGAAAGGTGCCAAAATTCTGCACTTCAAGGGCAAAATTCTGCTGTTAGTGGGTGAAATTTCACACTTTGCAATGGAGCGTCACCATTTCAAAGTTTCTGAATGTGGGGAAAACTTTGCAGAGATCCGTGGAGGCGATTTTTGGCCGGGCAACTAATGGGGAGCAATGGAGGGCACTAGGCTACCAGTTAGTATGTGGATAACTATCAGAACAATGATCAGGGTGCGGGGGCCACTAGATTACCAGGGATAGCCTCTTCAGTTGTTGGTACAGAGATTGGGTGGGGGGGGGAGACACTATTCAGTGAGTGCCTGTATTCTTTTCATCCTGTAATGATGCCATAATTGGATGCAAATAACCCCATAATGACTTGCCTCTACCATAAGGTCATTTGCTTGGGGAAGTCCGAATATGGCAGGCTGCTCTATAGGAGCAATAGTCTTTTGCAAGCACTACCAGGTCATATGCTTCTCACATCCCTATAGCTCTCAAATTACCATATATTTCATCTGTCCAGAAGGGGGACATGGTTTGCAAGGAGCAAATGGGTTAGTTCCTGCATTCTTCAGCCGTTATACTGTAACATGATTTTAGCACTTGCAATGTGCTTCGAACATGTTCCTATATACAGTACCTGTAGTTGGTTCTGCGCATAATTTGCTCTTGCAGTAGACTTTTACCAAGCACTGTTTTAGGGCTTTAAACATCCTGGCCCATGTTTTAAATGTTATCTTTCCTTGATTTGGGACTTTTCTCTTATATTTATAAACTGGGTAGTGACAGTTTATGAATCTGATTGGCTAATTGCCCTTGCCAGCTATGTATTTTATTTAACTTACAGCACAGAAAATAACAAGTGGCCATACCTGTGCCTGCAGTATAGTACAGATTCAGCCAATGCACTGTATACGATTTCACCATCATTTTTTTCCTATTTAGTGAGCAAAATCTGAAGCCTAGAAGTAGATGAAAACAGTTGCAACACTTAAGGAATGTTGTTTCTACTTGCAAAATGCCTTCGCTGTCCCTCCAGAGCCACTTCCTCCCCCTCCTGAGGTGCAGGTATCATGGACTCCACAAACTCACTGCTGACACACAAGCAGAGTGAGACCACCTGGACCTTTGTGAAACATGATGCCGCAGATGGTAGTGTGCTGCTGGCAAGACCTTTAGGAAGCCATGGTCTTGCTGGCAGCCTAAGGCAGCAACCTACTGCACAGCACCCATAGTGACACCAGCAAGTCAAACAGCATCCCAAAGGAAAGTGTAAGGATCATTTCAAATGAAAAAAACAGATTTTTTTTTAAATGTTACTAATTTTCTTTTTAAAGATACCACAGTTTCTCAACATATACCAATTTTATAAATGCAGTAACACACTCCAGGGTGTAGGTTATGTTCTGAAAAAATTTACTTCTAGGGACAGTAAGTCACTCAGCTGGTGACCTTGTGCATCACTTTTCCCCTAGGCATGTGTTTGTGAGAGCATAACCCACACCCTGTCATGTGTTATTGCTTACTTATACAATTTGCTTATCCAGGATAACCTAGTGAGATGCAATATCCTGCAGGGAGCTGCTTGCATCACATTTTACATCCGGACAGACTGAAGCATTATGAGGTGAAATGATTTTCTGAAAGTCAAAGTGTGAGCAGGTGACTTTGGTGCAAATTGAAACTTGACTCCTGGTTCCCAGTCCTGTACTGTAAACAGTACTGTGTGTAACCACAGTGTCTGCCTGCACATCGGAAACTGTGCAACAAGATACCACAAGGGCCCCATCTCAATGCCTCCATGATTGTTTCACTATTTTTCTAGAACTGTATCGAATTTTCAAATTCAGACTGAAATGAATTCTGTGGAATTTTAGAAAATACCACCTAATTGCATTGGAATTCCATCACTGACAGAATTCCAAAATTTCAAAAGCAGAATGTTTTGCATGGATTCCTTTTCTGCAATCTGTGGAAAAGTATTCAAAGTTTTATGTCCTCTGTAGAAAGTTATTCCACCGTTTGCACAGAAGTACTTTTTAGAATGTCTCAGAATGCAAAAAAAAAACCTCTGGAAAGCATTGTGGAAGAAGGAGGATTGCCATTTTGCACAAGTTCTGCCAGCAAAATCAGGATTCAACGCAGTTCTATAATTTTCACCATACCCACTATCTAATACTAGTGTTGTGCAGAATGTGGAATTCCACTGGTAAAATTAGCATGGAGGGACCATTCTACCGATGGAATTTCTGCCAGAATTTTGCTGGTTCTATTACGTAGAACAGCATTTTTCCACTGAAAATTATTCTACAACCATTTCTGTGGAAAATATTGAGATCAGCAGAATAATATTCCATGGAACTGCATTTTCTTTTTACAGAAAATCATTCCACAACCATTTTCCTGAAAATATTGAGATCCATGGAATAAAATTCGATGGAAAATCTCATTCCTCATTTTTCTACCATGGAATTCCACCATTCCGTTTCCTGTTAAAATCCGCAGAATTTCAAACATTCTGCAAATGTCGTTCCTCCAGAATATGAAAATTCTGCACAACAGTACTAAATACCATGCTCAACTCAATGACTAGTCACCTGCTGTGAGGTGGGAGGGACAGACGATATGTATTTTACAGTATATTCCTTCCAGTTTCTGTATTTACTATACTACTATGCCCCTGACATCATGTGAAACTTTGAAAAACAAATTTCATCAAAGTCTTTCTGCTTACATTTAATAGAAAGTCAGCCAGGATGCAATGCTCTGTGATAAGCATATCACACTTTCCACTGTGACAAACTGGAGTAAAGGTGATTTGATTACATTATGTTTCTGAAGCATTTTGCAGCACGTCACTGACAGAAACTGTGATAAGAGTATTGCATTCTGGCTAACTCTGCTATATTCCGTCTATCCATCTCCATCTCTTTGTTTACAAGTATGCATAATGGGACCGCTGCACTTATAGAATATCTGTCTTAGCATATAAATTGTTTGTATTTGCCAAAAGAGGAGCTGTTGGAATTTATATTAAACCCAGTTGATGAAGATATGGCAGAAATGATGATTAAATACTTAAAAAAATGCATAGTCATAAGACAAAGAAAGATGAAATCTGGAAATAATATGGTTATGGACTTCTATGTAAATATACTGTGCCTAAAAACTGGTTATATACTATGGGTGGGATATTCATAACTGCGCCAGGCAGGGGTGCAAGCCAGGTGCAGCACAACTGGGATGTGCCAGGGCATGGTCTGGGCAATATTCAACGGTGCTGCGCCATGGCTCTGCACCGTTGAATATGGCACCGTGGCCACCTGCAGTGCACATGGTGCAGTGGCACTGCGCCAGTGCAAGTGGCCAGAGAGGAGCAGGGGGATGTGCTAGCGCAAGTGCCATTGCGCTAGGTGCAGCAACCGCGATATTCAGCAGTAGGCATGCAAATGGGGCCATAATGTATGCAAGGCACAAATGGGGCTATTTGCATGTAATTATGGCCCCATTTGCATGCAGGTGTACTGATCTCCTGTGACTTGCGCCTGGCGCCCTGCCAGTCTGCAGCCGTCGGGGACCGACACCCCCTTCCCCTCACCGGCAACATGCCCCATTGCCTGATCGTGGGCTGTAATATTTATTTACTCCCTGGTGGTCCAGTGGACTGAACTCCATGCCCGATCTCTGGCTGTAATATATATTTACTCCCTGGTGGTTCAGTGGACTGAACTCCATGCCCAATAGTGGGCTGTAAAATTTAATTTACTCCCTGGTGGTCCAGTGGTACCCATACCCCCCTCCCAACCCACCTGCTCACACCCGCCACCCCGCTCCCCCCGGTCAGCGGTGGGTGGCAGCATGCCACCCGCAAGCCGCCCGGCCACTGACTGACAGCCTACAGTATGGCTGTACGCCTACTGGTCCACAGCGTGTGCCAATGGGTGTGCAGACCATACTGTACTGCACAGTCCCAAAATGTGAATGAATCCATCCGGGTACCACTGGACCACCAGGGAGTAAATTAAATTTTACAGCCCACGATCGGGCACAGAGTTCAGTCTACTGGTCCACCAGGGAGTAAATATATATTACAGCCCATGATCGGGCACGGAGTTCGGTCCACTGGACCACCAGGGAGTAAATATATATTATAGCCCATGATCGGGCACGGAGTTCGGTCCACTGGACCACCAGGGAGTTTGATTTATGTTACAGCCCATGATCGGGCATGGAGGTAGGTCCACTGAACCACCAGGGAGTTAAATACATATTACAGCCCACGATCAGACATTGGGGGGGTGTTACGCCACCGGATGGTACTGCCAGGGCTCGGGTGGCCACCCACAGCTGGAAGCTGCTGTGTTATGCCCAGCAATATGACAGCTAGCCTATGGGTGGCCAGTCCTTGCTCCTGTATTTTTCAGGAACATCGTTGCATCCCCGTTTGGCACAAGGCGGGTGTGTGCCTCTATATGCACCACACATCCCGGGCTGAATATCGGGATGTGCCGCATATGCATGAGCACGCCCCCCGCACTTGTGCCTTTTGAATATCGCTCCAGGGCGCATCAGTGGGTTGCGCATGGCACAACACTGTTGCGCCATGTGCAACACCTTTGACTATCCCACCATATTTACAATACTGATTGTCACAAGAGCCAGTCCAAGGCTTAAAATGTCCTAACTTTTAATTCTGTGTTTCTTTTTACTGACTTACTTGTCTTCATTTATTTGTTTTTCTTTTGGCTGATGTATTACACTATTTATAATTTTAATTTTTTTGTAAAACAGTAAGGGCTTATTATAAAATGGAGAGGAGAAATCCTGGAAACTGATTGTTTGTCTTTGACCTGTGATGATCTCTCGGATTACATCACAGTCCAAAACTGATTACCAAGATCAACCATTTAATAATGCTTTAGTGCCATTTTGTAATCACAATAATACACCCCAGGGTGTGGTGCAGCATGGCATATTGTCACTTCTTGGGTGGCTGAAGGCACCCAGTGTTGCCTTGTGTCTTACAATGCACCCAAGCCGTGAAGACATCTCATAATATACCACTTCCTGTCATGTATTATTGCTTGTTAAACAATTAGCTGAACTGAACTAACAAAATATTAAGAAAGTTAGATATCATGTCTAGCTTTGTACAAGGCCCTGTACAAAGATAGTTAGGACTCACATTCTGCTTCATGCTGAGCCTGAACGGCCTTGCATAGAGCAAACCAGCACTTATTTCCTGCTTCATGTAGGATCTGAATGGTCCTGCACTAAACAAGTTATGACTAACCTCCTGGGGAATCTTGCTTCATCGATGACCTAAAGGCCCTTTGTGAAGCAAGTTAGGACTTACTTCCTGATCCTGAAGTTAGTTACAACTATACTTTCACAAAAAGTAAGGAAATTAATTGAAAATAACTATAACTCCTGTCCCCCTTCAGCCTCTAACATCACAACTCAAGGCCAAGTTACAGATTAGGGTCCATGCCCCAGAAGTCTGTTACTTCAAGGTAGAGGTTGGGGAGCCCATGTGAAGAAAGTTAAGACTGATCTCCTGCTTTGCATAGGGAACACAAAGCCCTATTTGAAAAAAGTTTTAACTGATCCTTGGGTCCTATGTAAAGCAGCAGACTTGTAAGGCACAGATCTGGATCAGCAACTTGAAGCACCAGATTCATGTAGCATGGTGGCCTTCAACCTGTAGTTTGGTCTTGGAAAATTAGGTTATGGGCTATGGATAGGAGGTGGGTATTAGGGTAAAAAAACTACCTAATTCCACATTTCCCTTCTTTTTGTGTTCTTGTACCCCTAACATATGCAGTAATGTACATATGCAATAGTGTTGGCTAGCAGTAAGGCCTAAAGTTTAAAGTAATGAGTTGCGAATGAGTGTTGTACATCCAACAGACCTGGATTTGATCCCTACAACCTCCACTTGCAGACTGTGTCACCTTGAGCAAATCACTTAACCTCCCCAGTGCTCCCAGGTCACTCATCAAAGCAGATATTGTGCCTAGTAGCCTCACTCAGTTACATAAGAATAAAACAATTGTAGTTTTTTAAAATGAGTATACAGTATAAATAAACGGGAAAAAGGCAACACTGAAGAATGCATTAGGGTTGAAGTAAAGCATAAAAAGTAGTGAAATCAAAGATTAGGGTAAAAGTCATTGGATTCATGATCAATATCAGTTTGGTCTGCTTGAGGTTTGAACAGTCATGCAACACAGTGTTGGTGTTACCCTAATTTCAGCAACCGGTATGCAGGCAATGCTGTGTTAGCATTTAATTTGTCTGACAGGACACTACAGAAATTATTTATTTATTTATTCATTCATTTATTTATGTCTTTGGTGACTGGGTAGGTGCACTGATCCAGAGGACCATTTTCAGTCACGACCCGGGCCACAAGGTGGCGAAAAATAGGTACAGGTACAAACAGTCAATTACAAGATACAATACATGCATGCCCAACAGATGGCAGCGAGGGTGGAGAGAGAGAACAGTGGTAATGCAATGACAATGTGCAGACAGGGTAAACCTCAAGGGTAGACAGGTAATGTTATATCAGTATGTACATAAGCATAGCCAAAATACAGACAGTGCAAGACACAAGCAGTAATCGTGTACAGGTACATGGTCCAATTCAAGTACAAGTGAGAAAAAACAGTTTGCTGTAATAAAAATTCAAATAGAAAAACATCATAGTTTGTAACATCAATGGGGCATGACAGGAAGAAAGGAAGGGCAGGAGTAGGCTTTGGGGTGGGGCAGGAAGGAGAGAGGTGGGGAGATGGGGGCAGACTAGTGGGGGCAGGATGGGGGTATAAGTGCTGTAGGGCATCAGGTGAAAGTCTGAGTGCAATTAGAGCATAGTCAAGTTGTAGACCCAACATTGCTGTACAGAACAGTGACATTTTGCAGCAGTGAGGAGCCAGGTCTTCAGGTTATGTTGAAAAGTAAGGTGGGAGGGGGACGCGCAAACAGATGGGGGAGCTTGTTCCATCAGGAGGGTGCTGTGACTGAGAAAGCTCAGGTTCTCATGGTGGTGGATGCATGGGTTACTTCTAGCGGGAGAATTGAGGATGCCCTGAGAGTCCTATGGACCACTCTACCTGTCAAGAGGGTTGAGTAAGGGGATGTATGTTGGTTCCTGAGGGAGTTGTCCACCAGACAGCCCATCGCATAGTCAAAGCGATCTTGTAGGGTGAGCCACCCAAGTGACTGGTAGAGTGAGCAGTGGTGGGTGCTGTAAGGAGCTTGAAGGATGAATTGACAGATAGATAGAGTTATATGCTGAGTTTAGCAACTTGTGCAGGGTGGTGGATAGGTGTGAGTAAACTTGGGAGCAGTAGTCAAGGATGGTAAGTGGTTGCCACATGCAATGGCCAGGTGTGCTTTGGAGGATAGTTAATGTTTGTGGTGGTATGTGGCGCCTAGCTTCTGGTGGATCCAGTGCACCATATGGTTGACATGTTCTGAGAGAGAAAGAAAGAGAGGGATCAAGGGTAACACCTAGATATTTGAAGAATGTGACAATTTCAAGGGGAGGACCAGCATGGGTGAGAACTAGGAGGGAGGAGTTGGCCTTGATGGCTTTGGATAGGAAGGGTTTGGAACTGAACAGCATGGATTTAGTCTTTTTTTCATTGTCAGTGTCTTGTCAGACAAATTAAAATACTAAGAATGTATTTCATTATATTTTGAGAAAGAAACATAAAAAAGCTGTCACATTTATGTTTTGCCTTTTCCTGCACCTAATGAATAACACTGTATTTGTTGAAATGTACCTAAATCCTCCCACACATTGCCCAGGACTTGTAGTAGACTCTGCATGTGGACAATAGCAATTGTATCACTACACAGATTGTTATGGACCAGTAGCAGATTTAGCAAGTGGCCTGAAGCCTCTGCATCCTCAGATACATTGTGCCAGACCTGTAGTAAAGTTTGGGAGTGGGCAGAAGCAGCGGCATCATCATCACATGCATTTTACTGGAACTATAGTGGGCTTTGTGAGTGACTTGAAGCAAGTGCACCAGCACGCACATTGCATTGGAACACAAGTTGGCCAAAGCAGTTGTATCATAATAAAATAATTTTTGTATCATATCTGTAGATGACTTTGCAAGTTGTCCAAGTAGCTCAATCATCACATAACAGAAGCAGAACAAGACAGCTAAAATAATACAGATGGAGCCAAAGCAAAAAAAAAAAATACTCATATCTAACAGGTAGGCTCGGCTTCTCAGTCACTGCCCAATGAGAAACAGCAACATTGATTGAAGATAAAACAACTCTTTATTCGGTAAACAGGTTAAAAAGCCACACTGTAAGCAATCCACACAGCAGGTGAAGGTCCACCCCCTCCCTAACGTCACAGTCAAACATTTTTGCACTACCTGCGCTTCGTCAAGGCTGGGTGGGTACAAAAGTGTGTCCCATTTAAACCCAAATGTTAAAGTGACAGTGTATAAATAAAACCCTGTATAAAGTAACATACATTAGTACTGTGCAAAAATAGGCTCAGAATCAATAATTACATACATGGACATGAATAAATAAGAAGATCCTTAAATATACAAACAAAAGGGCATAAGTTAGCCAGAATAAAAAATCATCACAATGATAATGCAGTTTATCTAAATATAAATCTGAAATGCAACAGACATAAATCTCCATAAATGGCAGTCAAAATCTGTTATAAATATGGTGTTAGCTGAAATGATTAATGGAACCCTTAAAAGTTATAATATTTTAATTTATGCTGCCAATTTGTTTCCTGCTGGAGTAATTTATTAATTAGGTCCTCACCCCTGACTGATATACAGCCTTTTTCTACCATTTGAAAAAGAAAGGCATGATCATTTCCCTTTTCCCTCCCACATGTTGTGATAATGTACCAATATTATCAAGCTTCTGAATGATTGTAATATGTTAGCCAATATGTTCCTTCAGCACTTTTAACTTTGTTCTGGTCAAACATCCCATTCATGTTGTCCTACAAAGGCTACCAAAAATTCATAAAGGCATGGACAAGCCACCTGCTGGACTGATCATGGTAAGCATCGGCTCAGTCACTGAACCACTAGAACAGTTTGTGGATAGCAGCAATGGCCGCCAACCATGCCATTATTTATATGGCAACATGGGAAGAACAATATATTTACAGTAATAAAAATCCTTTTTACATAATATAGACTTGTACAAATGCTATATAGATGACCTATTCTTCATATGGAAAGGTTCTGTTATAGACTTAAATAACTTTGTCACATACTTGGAAAGGACAAATGAAAATTTAAGGTGTGAAGTCTCTTTTGATATTGATCATGTTAATTTTCTGGACTTGACCATTAGAAAGGGTACAGAGAACAACATAATAACACAGCTATATCAAAAAACAACAGATAGGAATTTATTTCTGCATTTCCAAAGTTGTCACCCACAACATGTGACCCACAACATTCCTATTGGACAATTTATGCATATTATGCACAATTGCTCTAATGAAAATGATTACCAAGAGAATGCCATTTGTCTGACTGATAAGTTCCTGGAAAGGGGATATAATAGTAAGATAATCAATACAGTGAAAGTAAAAGCTGACAATTTTGATAGAAATCAACTTCTTGTCCCTTGAGACAGAGCTCATATCTCAGACAGGAGAATAATACAACACTGGACTTTATTACAACTGTTAGCCTGCAATCATATCTGGTAAAATTCATTATTGAGCATCATTGGCATATTTTGACAACTGAAAAGAAATTACAACATATTGCTAAAAATGCACCATGGACAATTTATACTGTAGGAGGGACACTAATTTGTGAGATATGCTCATACACAGTACATATTGTGATGAAACTAAAAGAAATCAAACAAGCACATCCTTGCCCCCGGGGACTTTCAAGTGTGGCAATTGTCACTTTTGTCAGTATATTTTAACTGGCAATACCTTTGAAGATCCAGTGATAAAAATCAATATGAGATACAAGATTTTGGGACTTGTAACACCAATAATGCTGTTTATTTAGCAACATGTAAAAAATGTTCATGTTTTTACATAACAAAGACTACTCAAAAGCTAAAGGAATGCATTGGCCAACATACTAGAAGCATTCAGAAGCTTGATAATATTAGTGCATTATCACAACATGTGAGAAAAAAGGTAAATGATCATGCCATTCTTTTTCAGAAGGTAGAAAAAGTCTGTGTTTCAGTCAGGATTGAGGACCTAAATAATCAATTACTCCAGCTGGAAACATATTGGCAGCATAAATTAAAATCTTATAACTTTACAGGTCTCAATGAATCATTTCAGCTAACACCATATTTATAACAGATATTTGCTACCATTTATGGAGATTCATGTCTGTTGTATTTCAGATTTATGTATGTAGATAAACTGCATTATCATCGTGATGATGTTTTATTCTGACTAACGTATGCCCTCTTTTTTTTGTATATTTAACGGTCTACTTATTTATTCATGTCCATGTATGTAATTATTGACTCTGAGCCTATTTTTGTGGGGCACTAATATAAATTACTTTATAGAGGGTTTTATTTATACACTGCCATTTTAACATTTGGCTTTAAATGGGATAGACTTTTGCACCCACCCAGTCTTGACAAAGCGCGGGTAGTGTGAAAACATTTGGTTCTGATGTGAGGGAGCGGGTGGACCTTTACCTGCTGTGTGGATCGCTTGCAGTGTGGCTTTTTTAACCTGTTTACTGAATAAAGAGTTTTTTTATCATTAAGCAAAGTTGCTGATGTTTCTCATTGGGTGGTCACTGAGAAGCCAAGTCTACCTGCTGGATGTGAGCTCGATCATCACAAGCATTGCGCTGGACTTTTAACAGAGTTCAAGAAAGGCCAGCAGCAGCAGCTGCATCATCACACATATTGCACTGAACCTGCAGTGGACTTTGTGAATGGCCCAAAGGAGCTAAATCATCACACTTATTGCACCAGGCCTATAGAAAACTCCCTCCCTCACTCACTAGCACTAATGGCATCCTCCTCCCCCCATACAAGTAAATAGCCCATCCCCCAGCCCACTTAGCACCCAAATCCACCCTTCATCCAGCAGTGAATCCTAGCCAGGAATCCAGTGTTGGATGACCAGCAAAACCCTTTCTCCACCTCAGCTGGATGCTGTCTAATAACTGGAAAAAAATATGCAAAAAAGTAAGTCCTCCAGGATTGAGCTAATTGTGCATGTGTCAGGACGTCAGATTTTTTTTCAGTTAATTTTTCTTTTTCTCATATTGTAACTTGACCATTTTTGACTATTTTGGGCCTCAAATTTACAGGGTGCCCAAATCAGCTCCCCCCTCATGATAACATATGTGGTACATAGCAAATATGACCTGAAATGTGTTTTGGATGTCAATCACCAAAAACAACTTGAGATTGGATTTACAAGATGACACTACCAACAATGATAATTTATAACTGATATGGGGACTGGGAGAGTGGAATTCACCAGGCTGCCATGGACAATATTTTATAATAGCCATGATGGCCAGGGGAGGGGGCCACTAGACTACCCGAATGATATTTAATAATGGGCATGTTGATCAGGGGAAGAATATTCACTATACTACCAGACATGGTAAAAGATTAAGTTCCTTCAGTAGGGAAAAGAGGAGCGGTGGGAGGGGAACACAGGTGTAGTGATAGAGGAGGATAGAGTGAGGGAGGGGCTGCTGGCATTGAAGGTGGACAAATCACCAGGCCCGGACGGAGTACATCCAAGGGTACTAAAGGAACTGGCTGAGGAGCTGGCAGGGCCACTGGCAGACCTATTTAATAGTTCACTAGAGACAGGCATAATACCACAGGACTGGAGAACAGCACATGTAGTGCTACTTCACAAAAGCGGTCCCAAGGATGACCCAAAATATTAAAGACCAGTCAGTCTGACCTCTGTTGTGGGAAAGCTCATGGAGACCATACTATTTTTTTTTATTTATTTAACCAGGTATAGCACACTAAGCTGAATACCTTTTTACAGGAGCGACCTGGGAGCACAAGGAGGTTAACTGAGTTGCTCAGGGTCACACAGTATGCAAGTGGAAGCTGTGGGATTCAAACCCAGGTCTGGTCTGCTGGATGTCACCAGATTTACAGCTCAGAGCCTTAGACCACTGCGCTATACTGCCTCTAAATAACTAAAGGAAAGGTTGGTGGTATATCTAGAGGAGAATGGTCTCCAGAATGCAAGGCAGCATGGGTTCATGGGGGGGGGGATAGCATGTCAAACAAATCTTATTGACTTCTTTAACTGTGTCACTAAGACAGTAGATATGGGCCAAGCAGTACGCATCCTCTATCTTGATTTCAGCAAGGCCTTTGACTCTGTGCCCCAAAAAAGGTTGATCAGGAAGCTGGTGGATCTTGAGGTTGGGGAAAAGATGCCCAGATGAGTGGAACACTGGCTGAAGGACAGAACCCAGAGGGTGGTTGTGGGGTAGAGTTATCTGGCACAAGACAGTTAACCAGTGGGGTCCCGCATGGCTCGGTGCTGGGGCCGGTGTTGTTCAGTGTCTTCATCAATTACATTGGATATGGCATTATGGGCAAAATGTGCCTATTCGAGGATGACACCAAGCTCTGTTGGAGAGTGGACACAGCTGAAGAGATACAGGACCTACAGGAAGATCTGGAAAAGCTGGGGAGGTGGTCCAGGATCTGGCAGCTTGGCTTCAATGCCAAGAAATGCAAAGTTATGCATATTGGAGCCAAGAATCCTAGGACAGAGTACTACTTGGGTGGAGTCCAAGTATCTGCATCAGGAGGAGGAGAAGGACCTGGGAGTGATGATCACTAGTGACCTGAAGCACTCCACACAGTGCAAGAATGCAGCAGCAAAGGCAAACAAGAAGTTGGGATGCATATCTAAGGGGATCAGTAGTAGGAGAGAGGAGGTTATACTGCCCTTGTACAGGTCACTGCTAAGACCACATCTAGAGTATGTAGTTCAGTACTGGTGCCCACACCTAATAAAGGACATTAACCTGCTGGAGAAGGTCCAGAGGAGGGCTACAGAGATGATAGCTGATCAGCGGGGTAAGGCATACAAGAAGAGGTTGAGAGCACTGAACATGTACTCCCTGAAAGACAGGGGAGACAGATGGGACATGATTGGGACCTTCAAGTACTTGACAGGAATAAATAAGGTTGATAAGGAGAGTGGCAACCATAACATGAGGGGGCACATTCTTAAGCTGGAGGGTGGGAGGTTTAGGAGGAAGGTCAGGAAGCACTTCTTCACAGAGAGGGTGGTGGACACTTGGAATGCACTGCCAGAAGAGATAATCTCATTGAAGACAGTGGGCAACTTTAAGAGAGGCTGGGATAGGTATAGGGGAGGGTAAGGGTCATGGGTAGGAGGATGGGAGGAGTGGGGAGAGGGGGCAGGGACAGTAGCTCAAGCTGTGGACCCTGCAACACGAACAGACTTGATAGACCAAATGGCCTTCTTCTGCTGGCTTCTTTGTATGTTCGTATGATATTTTAATAATGGGGATGTGAATCTGGGGCAACTAGACTACCGGTGATGATATTTTATACTGTGCATAGGGAACAGATACAGTAGCAGGGAGCCACTAGATACAAAATACAAGCAAGCACTCCATGTATCGGTGAATACTTGTTTACTAACAGTACTAAAGTGCACTGGCTAGTGCAAATACATACTGTATTACATTACATTACATTACAAACTGCATATCTGGCTCGAAACCAGAGCCTGACAAGCTCTGGGACATTCTTGTCCACAGTGGTTTCCAGGACAGGTAGCAGTGAATCAAGCGCTCCCGACTAAATCTGTTGTTTGTTTCCTTGTAAGGGGTGTATTACCTGCCAATATGCTGTGCAGGGTACCAGGTTTTCCAATCCCTCAGTTACTGGTGTCTGAGAAGTCTACATTCATCAGTTTATCAGTTGTACTACTAAATTCGTGGTATATGCCCTTTGGTGCTTCTGTGGGAAGGTTTACATGGGGGAAGACCATGCGTATTTTGAAAGAACAAATCCAGGAGCACTTTAGGACTATTCAAAGAAGGGATCTCACTCATCTTATTGGGAAACATCTAACAGATTCCACGTAATTAAGACATATTCATTCAATATATGGGAACTGAAGCAATCTCCACACACCCACTGGGAGGAGACAGAACTTTGCATCTGTCACAAAAAGAGTCGATGTGGATTTATAAGCTTAACTCATTCACCACGTGTGTTCCGTGTACTCTTAGCACTGCATTCTGGGCCTTTCTAAGCAAAAACAAGCCATAATCAGCATGCCACAAACAAATGTGAATATCTCTTGAACCGTAAGTGCTACACACAAAGTACGAGTGGCAAAGTTGTTCAGCAAAAATTTACCTTTCTAATTCTGCTATGCAATCAATTGTAATCAATTTGTTTTTTATTTTATACTATCTGAAATAACAAAAAACGATGTGTTTTTTTTTTCCGATTTATTCGAGGTGCTTAGGTGAGGCTTGAGAGATAAATGTCAGCCATGCACACCATACCTTAAACAAATGTGAATAATTCCTAAAGTATACATGATAGACACAAAGTATCAGCAGCAAAGTTGTTCAGCACAAAATTACCTTTCTAACTGTGCTATGCAATCAGTTCTAAGCAATTTGTTTTTTTCAATATTTAGGTAAAAACTGCTGACTTCCTCAGACATTTCCAGGCCTGAGTGAAAGTCAGTTGAGTACGTCTACGGTTGTTATTGGCCTGAGTGTCTATGCTTTCAGACACCACCTTCAGGTGTATCTAGGCCTGAATGAGTTAAAGCATTGAAGCCTTTGGGCTTCAGTGATTGCATGGATTGGGAGCCCTTTCTATGAGATTTGTTTCCAATTTCTTTCTTTACACCAAGATATTTATTATTCAGTGTTGAATCAAGTTTGATGCTCCAACATGTTGCGGGATGGATTTTTATAATTCACATTGTAAAGATATTTAATATAGAAATATACCACTTAATGTAATTTGATAACATTTATTCATACATTTATTTATTTAGAGGGCAACTCTTGGTTGAGAATAGTATCACATTAGGCTACACATAATGTATGGGTTTTAAGTAGCAGTCACTATCAATTTGAAAAAATAATGAGGTTGAAATAATTGATTTTACATGCCCATCAACATGTCATGGTTTACCGGTCTAACTTCCATTTGTGTTTTTATGGTATTTGATATTATTATTATTATTATTATTACCCTATCTAGCCTATACATCTGAACAGAAAAAAAATCATATCAGTTATTTTTTTTGGTAGACAAAAAGGAGATTCTTCATTAAAATGAATGAATAGCAGCTAACCATGGGGTATTTTTAAGTGTCACCATGATTCACTGCTAGTGTGTGTGTGTTTCAGTTTCAACTGGTGTTTTTTTAAATGAATTGTTCACTTAGGGGAATGTGCAGTGTAGGCTTTTCACTGAATTACCTGGTGTTTGTCATAGTACTTGACTTTGAAACTGATACATATCCTTTAACTGAGTGATGCTGGGATTCAGTGGAGAGACCACACACATGAGCCCGCAAATGCAAGTTGTAATAAGGGAATTAATTTATTCTATTGTAAACACCTGAATATTTGATTATTTAAATTTTCCTCACTTTATGGTTGGTCATGCCACCTGAGGTAAAGGTGTTCAGTGCCTCAAAGTACCGGGGCATTTCAGGTTGTGGTTTTGAGCAATATATGCAGTTTGTAATGAAATATGCATTTGTGCTAGCCTATGCACTTTACTATTTCAGTAAATAAGTATTCACCAATACATGGAGTGCTTGCTTCTTTTTTGTGTCTGGAACTTTGGTTTTGCGAGCACCCAGTCTTTACCATGACCACAACCTCCTGTGTGTTTTTTATTGGCAGGGGCCACTAGTCTTCAAAGGATGATAGTTTATGATGGAGTAACGTTTGTATTGCTCACAAAATGTAATTCACATTTCTCTATATTTATGAGTAGCCACTGTAGGCATTTCAGAGCTGAAAAGCTAATGTAGGGACCAAACCATGGGTCCCACTGTGATGCGGTGGTTTGGCTTGCTCACATTGGAATTCCAGTCTGAAAACTAAGAGGACCCCCTTTTTTCATGGAGTTTAAAGTAAGAAAAGCCATTGGGCAGTTAAAATGTTTAAATTCTAATATGTGCCATGTTGGGGGGGGGTGGTTGTGCACGGGTTTTGTTTTTTAGTTTATGATGGACATGGGGACTGTGTGGTCCACTTGACCAGCAAGGATGATATATTGATTATGGTCTTGGAGATCATGTTAGCAGTATGAGAATAAAAGACTGAATAAAATGTTTCTTTTTTCCATATAACCGAGTAGCACATCAGCGGGGTGGTGATAAGTTATAACTGCAGAGTGACTTGAAATTCAAATTGGCAGTGCTATAGAGGGGGACGGAGAGGCTGCAAGTTACAACCCCAGTGTGTCTTTTTTCACGGCTTTTCATATTGGCTAGGTATCTGTTACATATCTGTCTAAAAGGCAGACTGGCATGCCAACCGATAAATCACAGCCTCAAATACAGATTTACACCTCATTTCACAACTCATATATCACTTTCAACAGGAAAACATTGGAACAAGGTGACATGGATGATTGTGGCATGCAATAGGCAACTGCTCCCTGCAGATATGGTAACATAGAGGTATTCAAAAAAGCCCAGAGCCCCACAGCACCATTGTCTGGCAAGGTGGAGAGGCTGCTTTCTCCATTGCTCATCAGGTAACAGCCTGATACATCCACAGACTCCAGACTCCATCCCAATATGTTTGCTTTGTAATTTGCAAGAAAACATACTGTTGAAAGTAGAGAAATAAAAAGTTAGGGTAAAAGTCAGTGGAGCTTTAGTGAATTAGTGACTCTGTGGTGTGCTGTTCCTTAGAGTTTGAATGATCATGAGACACAGGGTTTGCATTACCATATCTTTTGCACTGTCTTGTCAAACAAAGTAAAATACTGCACTGACACAGCAATGTGGGGATAGAGAATGCCAAAATTAAGGTAATGCCAATACTGTGTTGCACAGTTGTTCAAACCCTGAGGACCAGCATGTTGAAAGTGGCCAGTGGCCAAAGTTTAGTGACCAGGGCCAAGGTTTTAGTAACCAGTGACCAAACTTTTATCAACAATATGTAGTTGGCTAACCAAAAGGTTGAGGAGATAGAAAGGTCTAAAATGGCTACTGTAGATTGATAAAGGGCTAGTAAAAGGTGAAGATGGCTAGTAAATGACTAAATGATGTCAACATGTGAATTGGTATATCTAGTAGCAAAAGACTGCAAGTGGCTAAATACCACCATGTCACTTAATATGTATGTGTGTGTAAGACTTTAAAAGGGTTAATTGTTAAGATTCTATAAAATGAAGAAAAATAGCTAAAAGCATAAGGCAATGTTGTGGCCGAGATATGCGCACAGCTGTTAATAACTGTGTTTAGCCTTGACTGTTAAAAGTTTCTTATCATATAATTCTCTTGTGTTAAAAAATATGTTTAACAGAGAAATGATAAGAAATAATGAGATACCTCATTTGGTTGCTGGTACAAGGTTACTCTGAAAAACGGAACAAGCTAGTCACGTCTCTCATATGCTTTCTGGCTCCTAAGACAAAAGTTATTTGTGATAAATATACAATTCCCTCACCACCTGTTTTCTCCTCCAAGGATGAGAATAATAACGCCCCTGTCTTGGCAAAATGTCAGGTATATCTCGTAACCAAGAACTTTGATTACGGGATGTCTCAGAAATTGCAGTTACAGGATGTATCAAAAACTTTGATTATGGGAATGTATTAATGGCGAGGTGTCCAGGCTAAATCTGCTGTCATAGTTTTTGGGAAAGTCCAGCCTTGCATTTTTTTTCTAAGCTTGCTACGCATAGATATGGGACCTATGGTTATGTCCAGCATCCCTTCGAGAAGATGCAGTCTGAGACTATCCATAGATTGCTCGAGGGATCCAGAGATATACGGTTTCATATCTCTCTGAAAATCTGTAGCCTGGTAATGAAAATATTACTAGCTGTCTAGATTGCATGTTAGAAAAACCCCAATGGGAGTGTCCCATTGGCTGTAAGATTAAATTGTATCAAGTACACTCGGGTAGTAGCAGGCTACTTGATGTCTAGAAATAACATACTATTTCAATAAATTACAACTAATTTGGCAAAGAAATAGTGTGGTGGCTTTATTGAATTACTGAGAATTACCAACCAGGAACCTGTATAATTGGGTCCATTTTACAAGCACACCAGGGATTTTTCTCCTAACTTTTTATTTTACTACTTTTTATGTTTGCTTGCACATGAAACATTTTGCTACAATGAACGATATTTCAGAGATATGTCAGTGAGTCACCCAATGCTGGTCAAGCTGCATTGGGCTCATCACTGACAGACCAATGACCACGCAAGCAGAGCATGACAGTGGTCAAAGTTTAATGGGTGCAGACTTCATGTAGCTGAAAGAAGGGAAGTATTCTGATGAGAGAGAACTTTCGCCCTTTCATTTGCATAAAGTGTGTGGGCACTGATATGCCAGGTACACCAGGAAATACAATTTAGTGCTGGCCAGGGCAAGAGCCATGTGGCTCCTGCCTGCCACAGAAATTTAATTTTTTGCCGTACACTAACAGCCGTGCTGCTACACAGCTGATTGCCCACCCACCCTCCAAGCAGACTATGTCACAAAGGAAGCAAGTTGCCATTATTAGCCCATTGTACTGCTACATGCCCTAAACATTTCTGCCTATCTAACTACTGTTGCAATCCACCAAGTCTACTCCCAAGTGTTTTGTTACGCCATTATGACCCCCCTACTTATAACCATATTCGCCCTTTTTCCTCATCCAAAAGATAAAAAGGTAAAAAATGGTCAGGGGAAGGGGGGCCCAAGTTGAGGGGAAGAATACATTTATTTATTTACCTAATAGTTGTAAAAGATGCATAGATGTAATTTATAATGACAATGGCTATAATATTGTGAATGAAATTCTTAACAGTGCTCATTCAATATTTGTATTCACACAAATGAAATTAACCATGATGTTGCCACTCTAAAAAGTCAGAACTGTAGACACTATCAGTATGGGACAGCAATAACAGCTGATCAGTTATTTCTAGCATTTAAGCTGTAAAAAATACCATTATGTGAATGGAGTGATCTGATTGGCTAATTCAATGTATGCATACATTTTTATGCTTTGTGGATGAATTTTGTAATCTGTCAAGCTGTCCTTACTTTTGGGATCATGTTAAAGATTTTTTAATTTATTATACCATGAAAAGAATCATTTAATTGTATATTTTTCAATCCAGCTCTGTGATTGGTTGAAAACCTTGACATCACCATATTTGAATTTTCATGGTATAAATTTATTGTCTCACCTGCAAGGACTACCCCCCTGATGAAGCCTTAATTGGCGAAGTGCCGGGGCCCATGCATGCAGTTTGTATGTGTCTCTACTTTCTCTCTTAGTTTAAGCAAGGATTTTAGTATTATAGTTTACCTTCACTGGAGGGTTAGTAGCTCTTCTGTTCTGGAGTGTGGGTGATTTTCTGTTTGTTCTAAGTCATAGAGGAAGCAAGCTGCCATTATTAGATACCCATTGTACTGCTACATGCCCCAAACATTTCTGCTTATCTAATTATTGTCGCAATCCACCAATTCTACTCCCAAGTGTTTTGTTGTGCCATTTTGCTACCCCCTACTTACAACCATATTCACCTTTTTTCCTCATCTAGTGCAGTACTCTGAGCCTTTGAAACCCCTATCACTTCCCCTAACATGCTCACACTCCTTCTTTATCCCCAATCTGCACCCCCTACGGGATGCATCATCCACCTCACTTGTATTCTCCATCATACTATTACAAAAAAAGACCCATCCGGGCCATCTCATGTATCAATATAGCCACCCTACTCTGTCTTTATCCAGTGCCAAAGCAACCCAACCCCCTAGGGCCATGAAATGCTAGTTCCGCTTAGATAGAGCTTGCAATGCTGAGGTTTAGACTAAAATAAATTATTATTCTCTTATTGATATGCTCAGGGAATATTGAAGTTAACCCTGGCCCTCCATCATCCATCAATTAGCCTTTGGAGTTCGCTTCAGCTCCCAGCCTGAAATTAATGCTCATTAATATAAGTAGTCTTGTGAAAAAACTTGATTTAGTCAAAGTATGGGTATCACAATCAAACCCAGACATACTCATAGTCACTGAAACCTGGTTAAACAGCTCCACCACAGACCAACAGATTGCACTCCCATCCTTCAATTCCTTTATATTAGATAGACCAACTAGGGAAGGGGGTAGTTATTTATGTCAACTCTAAATTTACTGCCTCTGAATTCCTTGTAGCCTCTAGGCCAAAGGAATTTGAATATTTGGCTATAACACATACCCTATCCTCATCTGAAGTGATCAATATTATTGGCTGCTACAGACTGTCAGCAGGGGGCACTGAACTTCTAACCACCATCAGAAACTTAATGGAAGCCAACCCGAATTAATCCATTAGCACTGGTGATCTGAACTTGGATCGGCTTACATCAAAAGCAAATACCCTGAAAGATCTGTGGGATGAGCTGGTTATCTCGTAGCTTATCACAGAGCCTACCAGAACCAATGCAAAAAATATCACCAGAAGTTTTATTCTAGACTTGATAATCACAAATAGACTGCACAAAATCCTTCACACAGCCATTTTCCACAATGATCTAAGTGATCATAATATAGTAGTCTGTGCAAGAAGCATAGAAAAATATCCCCTTGATCCAAATTCATTACCAAGTGGAGCATCTGCAAATTTAAACCAGAACGCTGCCTAGCCAACCTCAGGAATACAAATTGGCAAAATTTCTACCTGGCTTCCTCAGTAGACGAGGTTATCATCATCTTCAATTCAAATCTTACAAATATAGCAAATAAGAACTCCCCCTTCATCCATTGCAGAGTGAAAAAGACATCCTTCTTTTGGTTCACTGCTGAATTCAAAGCAGCCCTTACCCACTGAGAGAAACTCTGGGCTTTAGCAAGGCATACTAAAGCTGCTATAGAATGGGCCATCTTTAGAAGTGAAAGGGATGCTTGTACAAAGCTTGTCAGATCAGACAAATGCAACTTTTATGTGGAAACCTTAGAGGGCGCCAAAGGCAACTCTGCAAAAATATGGCAAACTAATAAAACTGTGGAAGGCCACAAACCATCACCTTCAATATCAATTAAAATCACATTGCAAGGTACTGCTATCTCAGATCATGGCAAAATTTTAGAAAAACTAAATGCACGTTTTGCGACAGCGGGCCTAAAGTTTGACTCCTCTCCCGCTGCTGGGCTCTTCAACTCCACTGCAACTAAGAATGTTCCTGTAGATCCACTGATCCAGAATTCCTTCTGTCTCTCCCCAGTTTCATTCAAACAAGTTGAAGATCTACTGAAAAAACTGGATACAAGAAAGAGCACAGGAACGGACGGTATTGAGTCTACATTCCTAAAACTAGGGTTCCAGTTCCTAACCACCCCATAACACATAGAAACATAGAAACATAGACTTTGATGGCAGATAAGGACTGCTTGGCCCACCTAGTCTGCCCATTTCTTTACCGTTTGAATAAGCTGCAGATCCTAGTTAACCAATAGAATACTTCCTCCTACCCCCCCCACTAGAATTGCCTTATGTCTGTCCCATGCATACTTGAATTCCCCCACTGTTTTTGACCCCACTACCTCCTCTGGAAGGCCATTCCATTCATTCACCACTCTCTGTGTGAAAAAATACATCCTCACATTGCACCTGAGATGTGCCCCCTCTATCTTCAAATTGTGCACATATTTAATTTATCAGTCTCATCTGGCATAGTACCCACCTGTTGGAAAAACACACATATACTGCCTTTATTCAAATCCAGTGACCCGTGTGACTTAAACAACTACGGACCAATTTCCATCCTACCGGATCTGTCAAAACTACTTGAAAAAATAGTTAATAACCAACTAAGGGATGTTCTTGAAAATACAATCCTCTCCAACCCACTACAATCAAGCTTTAGGCAAAAACACAGCATGGTTTCTGCACTAGCTCTAGTAACAAATGACTGGTTCACCACCCTCAATAATAAACTCTATACAGGAGTCGTCTTCTTAGATTTAAGCAAAGTCTTTGACATGGTTGACCACAGTCTACTATTAATTAAACTTAAAGAACATCGTTTGAATAGCTCCTCTGTAATCTGGTTCTCCAGCTACCTTACTGGCAGACTACATTGTATCAAAGCTGACTGGCTCCTATCCTCCCCACTTCCACTCACAAGAGGGGTCTCCCAAGGCTCCATCCTGGGGCCATGATTATTTACTATTTACATTGACTACCTAAGCAATAACATTTTAAATTCTAAACTACACTTCTTCGCAGATGATACTGTGCTGTATACATCTAAACCCTCCTCATCTGATGCTAGCACTAAGTTGCAGGCTGATTTCAGTCAACTACAATGGAACCTCCTCAATTCCAAACTACTGCTAAACTCCAAGAAAACTAAAGTAATGTACTTTCTTCACCGCAGCCATCAACACCCCTATGCCAGCAAGCCACAATGGCACGCGTTACAACCCTCGTAGGAGACTCACTTGAGACTGTCAAAAAATGAAAGTATTTCAGAATCTGGCTAGATAGTAAACTGTCATTTGCTGTGCACATTGAATCCCTCACAAAAAAAAATAAAAATAAGACTGGTATTTTTCTATAGGAATAAATCCCTTTTCCCCACAGACATCAGGAAAAGTGTAATACAAGCCACCTCCCCCCCATTGGACTTTGTGGACATTATTTACAACAGTAGCACGGCATCCAACCTGCACAGACTAGATATCCTGTATCACTGTGCATTGCATTTTATAACTACCTTTTAGAACACATTACTGTGCCCTTTACTCAGCAGTTGGCTGGTCTTCCCTTGGCACTAGAAGGCTGTTTCACACTGGTGCCTGGGCCCTCAGAGCCCTACTGAACAAACTTCCACCATATATTACTTCCCTTTATCATCAATTGAGCAGCCACTATGCCCTCAGGAAAAATGGGTACATCCTTATGGATGTCCTCAAATTCCACACTCATTATGGTAGAGCTGCAGTCAGTTACACCATCCCGGCCACCTGGAATAAAATACAGGCCTCACTCAAGCTCTCTGGTTTAGTCTCCCTAAACTTTTTTAATTCATTGTTCAATAAGGCACTAATGGAAACTTGCCGTTGCGGCAATAGCAAGCACTCCTAGCTAGAGCAAAGCTCGTATATTATGCACTTGTATTCATTTAACCTTTCCCTCTTCCTTCCCCCAGTATTTGAGAATATCAAAATGTATAGTCATAGTTTATTTTTGCATTGCTTGCCTGCTACATATGTGTGACTGCTTTTTTAAATCAATTGTATGCCATTGTTTTACTGTCCATGTATGCATCCATATTGTATACCATTTATCTTATTTGTATTTTATGTCAGCATTGTGTATTATACATTACTGTACAACATTGTCCTAACAGGACCTCCTTGTAAATGAGCATGCTCAATGTAGTCTTCTTGCCAGTAAACCTGAACTTGAAACTGACTCTTTCTTCCTCTCCACAGCATTTACCACAGAAGTCATTTCCCCCTTCCTCCAGTTTTCAGCAGTAAGCATAAATACCAGCTTGTATGGCAGTGAGCTGCCTCCATTGTTAAAAGTAAATACATGGAAGTTTTTGTCATTTTGTGATTGCTTGTACTGAGAAAATATGCTGCATTTTCATGATCTGAAATGTAATCTTCAGTCCTGGGAGTACACTGTGATTAAATGAACCCCCAAGTGATATAACTAAGCATACTTCCCATACCCCCATGCATACAGAAACATTTCAGTAGCTTTTGCCTTTTGGGCCAGCAGCCACTTAACCTGTGGCTGCCACCGGGGAAAAGTGTTGTTTTTTTTTAAATTGTTGTTGGAGGTGGAGCTGGTGGTAACACAGCAGTTGGGCAGCAGGGGGCTGACAAGTCAATTTATGGAGGTGGACCTGCTTAAGCCTGCTCTCCCAGTGGCAACATAAGGTTCTTCCCTCTCACTTGCTCTCTTGGTATGTAGTGCTGTCATTCACTAAACTAGTTTCACCCTGTCCCTCCTGGGACCAGCCACAGCGTATGCTGCCTCCTCATACCCTTCTATCTCGTCTCTTGCTCACTCAGAGTTCCCCTCTCTAGGACAGACTCCAACTCCTTTTGCCACCACCAGCGGCATCACCACAGTCTCTGTCCTGACTCCTACGTCCTTGACTCACTCATTGCTAGTCCCAGAACTCCTCTGTCTCTCTCCTCTCACCAGTCCTGCACAGCAGGAATCAGAGGCAAGAGATGCACTTCTAAGAACTGCTTTTTTTTTAAACTGTATGCATTTCCTTTCTCTGGGGCTCATAAAATTCATGAGGTGTTCTTGAGTTGGAGAAAATGAACACTGACTGTCCTTGGCAGGGGATTCAGGAGGTTGTGGAGTAGGGTATGTATGTGTGTAGTGTTGTCAGTGGTTGTGGGGCTATTCAGTGTTTGGCATCTTGAACTGTTCAGTGGTCAAGGTGACTGGACCTAGTGAGGGCTGCTGCTGGCATTTAATCAGTTAGTCAAGTTCAGAGGGCTAAGAGGGTGCAACTTATTGGGGGGCTGGGTAATTTATGGAAGGGAACTAGGGTGCAACTTGCTGGGTGGGTGAAGGGCTGCATATATATTGTGGAGGGGGGCCAGGGGCTAGGGTTCAACTTTCTGGGCTGTGGGGAGGGCTGAAATTATAGGGAAGGGGCTGGGACCTAGGGTGTAAACTGCTGGGAAGATTGGGAGGGCTGTGGATTCTAGAGAGGGGGCAGAAGACTGTGCTGCAACTTGCTGGGCTGTGGGTAGACTGAGGGCCTTGCTCTGGAGCAGCTAGCTAGGCAATGGGAGTGTGGTTCAGGGCAACATGTTGGACTATGGGGACTCTGCAGAGGTGGCTAGTGTGCAACTTACTGAGCTGGAAAAGTGGCACTAGGGTAAAAAATTATGTTACAAATGACCCTCAAAATGCACCAGAATGCACCAAAACTTTACAATTTTCTGGGGACCTAGGTGGCCCTCAGATCCCAGAGTAACAGCTGAAACTTTTTATCCTTGTGCATACACTTTTTTAGAGGCTGATTACTCCAATGCCCCCAAGTGTGCTTGCTTATGGGAATTTGGAAAACTATACATTTACTTCCATCTCGTCGATCCATCACAGCCTTTTTTTGTGAGGTACTTTATGCTTGCTAAAAGCAGAGTGTTAGCCAGCCCAGTGGTATGGAGGGCTGAGGCATCCATGCCTTACCTCCTGCCATGCCAGTGACACTGTGTTCATGGTGTGAGCGGGCCGCCAGGGGTTGGCTGGGGAGGGAGAGGATTGATTGTTTGTAGGACAGCTCTTCTCTCCCGGGGAGGGGAGGAGGAGTACAGGGTCTGCATTTCCATGGCACCTAGCAGAGGCTGGGTGTCAGTGCACCATAGAACCTGTATGCAAGCAAGGGCGGTGGAGCAGTCAGCTGGCGTGCTGTGGGCGGAAGAGTGCACAGCTCTGCCATTGCCGACATTGCATGCTCCACCAAGGGGAACAACCAAAAACCAGGAAAAGAGGTCCCAGGTCATGCAGCATAAACAGCCACCCTTTGCAGGCCCCGACTCAGAATGGCACTTCCCCAGGGTCTGGATCCTATTTGAGTTGAGTCAAGTTGAGGGCTTCTCACCACCCTGCCACAGAGGGGAAACCATGGGGAAAGTCGAAGACAGCTGCCTGATGTCAGGTGCTGGGCTGAGTGGGTGGCTGAGAGGTATGCCAACTGGGGGGGATCTGGGGAGAAATAGATTAACTAAAATAAAAAAGTTGAGTGTTGTTCTGATTTGATTCTTCCAAATCCCTTTTAGTTTGCATGAGCTAAGTCCGTGCTCAGTGTAAGTTTCTTGCCCCTCTAAATCCCTACAGCTGCCAGGCTCTAACTAGTAAACTTCAAGCAAAGCAATAACTCGTTGTCTGGTCTGGAAGTAAAGAAATTCTCTATTTTTTTAGCATGAACAGACTGTCATTTTCCATTTGATTTCAGTATGAATTAAGAAAGGGAGATAACTGTGGGAAGAATGGCACAGAGAAACATTCTCGAAAGGTGTTTCATGGTGGTTTCAGTGAGAGCTTACACATACTACAGTGTGGATCAATTCGTGTTACTTACTAACTCCAACAGAGTGAGTGAAGATGTATCATCCAGCTATCCAGCGGGGATCAAGTTCTGATTTAGACCAACCTCATTGTTCTTTCTTCAGGCTTATGATTCCATTCAATCTGGGCAGTATGAGCCATGGGTCAGATCGGGATGGAGGTGGGGGAGAGGACTGGTACTTGAGTGACATCATGACCAGGCAGAAGATCAGCTAAGCAGGCTACTGAAATGGGCCAATCAGGACTGCACATTCAGGAAGAAATGCACCAATTAGAGGGCACAGTTATGAGACCAACCAGGAGCTTTGATGACAACCGGTCAATGGAGGAAGCCAGTTGAAGGAAAGACAAATATAGAATGAGCACCACCTGTTACTGGCTATATATTCATAGCTCCAGCCAGGATTGCTGTCTACATTCCAGAAGAATTGGAGGAGACACAGCAACTTTTAGCAATTGACTACAGAGAGCAGAGAGAGAGAGAGAGAGAGAGAGAGAGAGAGAGAGAGAGAGAGAGGGAGGAGGGAGAGAGAGAGAGAGAAGGGAAAGAGAGAGAGAAGGGAAGAGAGAGAGAGAGAAGGGAAAGAGAGTGCCTGACAGCAATTGGGGAAAGAAAACAGAACCGCTCAGAGGTTGCAGGAAGGGCCAGCAGAAGACAACATCATCCTGTATTTAACTTACAGCTGTTGAGCAACAACACAACACTGAACCTTGAGACCAGCACTGCAGATTGCCAGCCAGCCAGCCAACTTTTTTAATGGTAGCCAGGACACCTCTCTTTACTATCACTGGCCTTGAGTAGTGTTTAAAAAAACAGTTTTAGTACTTCGCTACAATTTTTTGGTTGGTGGGGGGCACAACTGTTTCCATTATGGTATTAATGATTTGTTGTGTACTTTTTTTATTCTATTTAAATTTTAGATACAAGCCCCCCCCCAACAAAAAACAAATCTGGTGTTACTTTTTGTTTTCTAAATACTGTATGACTAATATATTCCACGCTGGGAACATTTTGCAGTTCTAACACTGCCAGCATATTCATTCTCAGTAATTTTCACTGGTGGCAATGTGACAGGTAGTAACAGCATGCTGATAGTTTGAGAGGCAGAGTATTAGCAGCCTGCGGAAATGACAGTTTGACAGTTTGTTAATAATCAACTGTTGCTGTGCTGCATTCCCATGCTGCATTCCCTCATTTTTGTCATGCTCTGCAGGGTTTTCCAATTTACATTCTCCCCTTTTTTGGTATTTAAACATTGCAGCCACACACAACATTAGCTTCCTACCTCTGGTGATTCCGTCTGCCACAAGCTGCTGTTCCTGAGCTCTGGTTACTCCATCTGCTGAAAGCCAAATCTACAATGATTCCATCTGCAGCAAGCTGCTGTCCCTGCTCCTTTTCATTGGTCCATGCATGATGCTGGCACTGTAAGACCATCTGCCCTAGTGACATCCATCATGCTACTCTGATGCTGAAGTCTTTCCTCCTGTGTGTCTGCCATCTCACAGCTACTCTGACTGTCAAGCCTTGCTATTCTGAAATGTTCTTATATAGCTGGCAAAGCTGGCCAAAGCCTGTCAAAAGGGAGCTAGCAATGGCATTAGTTAATGGTGTTGATGCTGACCAGCTGGTTGACAGTACCACAGTGTCTAGGCGGGTGGCACCTTGACCTTCTTGTTGCACATAGAGACACCATCCACCACAAACTCCTCCCCAAACTGGGTGTGCCCTACAGGAATAAAACCAGTATCATTCTTCCTGCCTGCCATGAGATAGTTTAGAAGATGATCCTCCCAATCTTCAACTATGGTGACATTGCCTGCAGTGCAGCTTCCAAGTCCACCCATGCCTCACTAGACCCCCTCTTTAATTCATTGTGTCGCTTTGCCTTCACTCCTTCCTCTAGCTCTCTTCTCTTGATGCCAAACATCTCGCTCACTGTACCTCCTTCACCTTCAAGTTCTGGCTTGGTTTTCTCTCTCTCTCTTTTTCCCTACTTACCTCTTCACCATCCATTCTTTCCTGTTCTTCATCCTATCAGCTCTACAGCACTGTGACCCATTTCTCCCCTCCAGGAAAACTACATTGGGCTAGTTGTTTAACTTATGGCCTGATTTGTTTGGGTACAGTAGTACAAATCTGTTTATCTGAAATGAATAGTTTACGATGCTTGCTTAGTGTTCTGATCTGTTACTGTAATTTATAGAAATGCTGTGTGTGTTGCAATATGCATTTAATAATTGTATGCGATAAAGGCATTTATTTCTGGTATTAGTCACTTCTGTAAGGATTGTTCTTTTTCATGTCATATGGCATAGTTCATGAGGGTACATTTACATTAAAAAGGTTTTTTGACATTTCTAGTTAAATAGTGTATATGATAACATCATGATTATGCCATTTTATTTATAAGCTATATTCACAATTATGTATTTTTAATATTTGATATTTAATAATATTTTTTTTGACTTGATCTACTTCAGGGTATCTTTCTTAATTGCGACTTTCTTCCAAAAACGACCTGCTTTCAATGTAACGTATTTATTTTGCACACACTAGTCAAGTTTCTGAATCAGTCATGTGTACATAATGAATTCTCGTACTTGACTAGCATTCATTGGTGCTGACCTACATAATAATAATAAATATTTTGTTCCCCATTTATCCAGCCCCCCCCACACTTCTTATATCCCTTTCTTCTACCCTTTTTTACAATTTTTTTGTTTTTGTTTTCTGCTATCCCTTTCCCATCCTATACATGATGGTGCCTTGCTTGCTTTGACACTCACACACAGGTTCATCAGCTTCTTTGCTTTGTTGCTGATTAGATTTGCTCCTTTTTACTTTCTGTGTGTGTCCATTTATATCACGATTACTTGACATTCTCATGTTTTTCATGCATTTTGCTCAGCATACTCAGTGTGACACAAATCCCTCACCAGGGACTTCAAGATCACTGACACCATGTGGTTTTTACAAACAGGAGCCAGGAAACCTATTTTTTTTACCTCCGCCTTGCTCAAGGTCAGTAAGATCAACACAATAACTGTGGGTAGAGTGCCCCTTCAGAAATGATCTGCAAACAGAGTCCAGCAGAAATGGTAGAATTACCCTTTTACATATAATGAGCAGTCACTGATTCTATAAAAAACAGTAGTTTTACTAAAATACTACAAGTATTTACAACAGGATGTATTTGCAGGAAAACAAAAGGGTTGCACATTTACTAAGAAGAAAATAAAACCAGGTTGAACAGACAGATAGTGTACATCAGAACTCTGAGCTATTCTCAACTAAAATCTATGTCGTTACCTGCTGTTTTCTGAAGAAAATACTTTTCCCTAAAGTGTCTTTCTTACCAGACTTCTAGCTGCAGGGCTCTCAATTTCAGATGTACCAGGGTCCAGGAACAAGTGCTTACTTCCAGCACCACAATATATTTCTCACTCCATTGTGTGTGTGTGTGTGTGTGTGTGTGTGTGTGTGTGTGTGTGTCCACCCACCATTCAGCACCTCCTTGCTACCATAATGACATGCACCTGGGTCCTTTGTCCAACACGGAAACATCTCCAGGAAGGACTCCCCACTGTGTTTATTCTTTATTGCCTCCTCCCTAGCTTTCCTGTTAACTTTCCCATGAGAACATCAGCTCCTCTACCCTGGCTAACATAAGCTTTCATATACTACTTTATCATGTGATCTGATAGCCATCTTGTACCTGAAGCAGATGCATTTTTAGAAAAGAATAAATGAATCAAAAGAATACATGGCTCTGGTCCCTTTTACTGTCACACTCAGCAGTAGCACTTTGTGGTCATATGTACTGTGTCTTTAAATAATTTCTGATATAAACCACATGCAGACATTGGGCAGCACTCCCTGATGATGCAGTAACAAATGAAACTGAGCAGATTGTTTGCGGTGTGTTCTGCTGGCTTTCCCGTAAGTGGTTGACACTAGTGTACCCTGATGCCCATTGTGAGTAAGTAAAATATTTGTATGCTTGCATTTATCTAGCCTTAGTAGTATGTTGTTTTGAATGTGATGGCTGAGTTCTTTGTTGACACTTGGTTCTCTCCCTCCCTACTTCTCCACCACCCTTTCTTCCCTCCTCCTTCCTCTTACTCTCTCCATAACACAGCAACCCACTCCCTTCCTCTCCCCTTCCCCCTCCCCGGAACACTACTGCTGGACAGGCTGCCTTCTCATGTTGTTTCCTTAAGTTCTGATCCTCTCTTTCCCTGTCTAGCTTCTCAGCCTTTTCCTATTCCTCCCTCAAGTCCCTCCTTTGTGACTTCACTTCCCCCTCCTGCAACTTTACCTGACCCTAGTCCCCCACCTGGTTTCCCCCTCCGTGTTTGCTGGGTGCCAACTGCAACCATAGAGCAATATTTCTGCTCACCTTTTGCCCCCAGTCTGTGTGGTATATTTGCCCCTAATATGTGTTTACACCTGAAGGAAAATATACTGCAACTGTACCTTCCTATATAGTACTTACATTGATTACTTTTGTGCCTTCACACAGTGTGGGTGTTATTATCTACTCCCATTACAGTGTTCACACCTGTCATTGTTACTCTTGTCCTTCTTGCACTGCCTTTGTACCTTTTATTTTGGGTTGTACTGGTTTTACTGCCCGTATAACATGACTGCTTAATGGTGGTGCATGTATGTTATTTATGGTCACTCTTGCACCTTTTGGTATTTTATTTTCTCTTGCACTTACTGTATTGTTTACTCCCCTCCCCAGGAGATATCTGAAAATGAACTGTTAGTAGCTCAGTATGTCTTTCCTGATAAAACTTTTGAAATAAATAAATTCAATAGATTGACAGACTGATAGAATGCAAAAAACAATGTTATTGCAGGTATCAAGGTTGGGGCAAAGCAGAAAAATTAGGAAATGGAAAAAAAATAGGCTAAAAACTCATTGAACCCATGACAAATCTGTTATGTGGTGCTTCTTGGTATTTAACTGATTGTGTGATGTAGTGTTAGCGTTTCTATAAGTTCCTCAGCCTCTGTCAAAGCATTTCTGTGTCAGTGTTAGGTAAGACAGTGTGGAAAATAGGGAAACACCAAAAAAGCATTGCATGATTGTTTAAACCAGAAGGAACATCACACCACAGATTCTTTAGGGTTCCAGGGACTTGTCACCCTAATTTTTCATTTTCCTATTTTGTACGGCTGCATAGCAAGAGCTATGCTGATGTAGTGCAATTACATCGAGAAGGGGCTTTGGTAGCATGTGACTGCAAGTTCGATGGGGGGGGGGCATCAGTAGCATGTCACTGCAAACGTCACTGCAAGTACACCACAGCTATATCCTTCAACCAGAGTGAACCCCCACCACGTTATTTTCTTTAACACTGCAGAAAGTTTCCACTGAAAGCATTAATGAACAGTCACCGATCACTTACAATATCAGCCTTCACTTACTTGTAATCTCGCTAGGTGATCATATATCCTCTTCATCTGTCAGTCAGAGCCCCCAGCTCCACAAAAGAAGTATTCAAAAATCAAGCCCACTAGCAACAGTGCAGAGTGACCATGACTGAATTGCACTACACAGGCATGAGAACATAAGAAAAGCGTCGGCAGATGGGGACCATGTGATCCCTGTAGCCTGCCCTAGAAACTACCCCCCCTTCCTATGCAGCCTTTATCCTAACTTGTCCTTTATGTCTGTCCCATATGTATTTGAACTCCCTGATTGTCTTTGATGCTTTGAGGCAACAATGGCTTGGATTACAGAATGTGCAGAGGTAGCAGTGTATCCAAACTGTGGTTGAATTACGCAATAAACTATGACAGGTTATGGGTTATGCTGGGATTTACCCATGCCTGGTGTGGTTCTGTTATGAGGCTGCAGGCCAAGTGACCAAACCACACCATAATTGGATAAATCCCAGCAAAACCCACACTCTGGAGTGGTGTATTTCTATTATACAATGTCCCTCTTCACTTTTTGTATGGAGAAATAAAGAAAACATGATTTTTTTGGCATTTCAAATTATTTTTATTTCATGTATTCATTTGCAAGGAAAAATAGTCCAGTTCTACAAGTGTCAGGTTCTTCCAAGCAGTCATTCTAATAGTTTTTTTCCCTGCTGCTGAGAGTTGAACATTCAGTTTCAGTTATAGGCTGCAATCTCTTGTGCTCCCAAACAGAATGGAAGACTTGTAGTCTGTGTTTCCAGTTTATTTTTAGAAAAATAAATGCCCTTCAGTTTCTGTGTGGCTCTCTTGGTCGCTTTCCCCATGTTTTCCCTAGGAGCAGTCCTTCTGTTGACTCCCCCACCTCCATACCTGCTGCTTTGGTTTACTCTGCTGTTGTTATTACTGCCTATTTTTTTAGGGGGGGAGGGTTGGCATTGAGGTACTCCATCTCCCTCCATCTCTACATTCTTCTGGGTTGTGACATTGATGTCACTGCCTGGTTGATGCTCCACACCTCCATTTGTTGTCTTTGTCAGTTTCGGGGTCCTGGACTGAGAGACAGAGGAAGGGTAAGCTGAGCACATACTATGTGCGGCTAACGGCACTTCTCTGTGACAGTCAGCCACACAGATGTTTCTGTTAGTATACTGGATGGACCAGAGAGCTAGCTAGTGCAAGGGAGGTGGGAGGGAGTTACTTGTTGGGTCACAGCCATGAGCAGAATGGAGGGAGGAGAGAGGAGAAGCCGTGTTTTTGCATGTTAATCAGTTCTAACACAGTTGTTATATTTTTTGTACTCTGTAGGGGATCAAAACATCTTATGTCCTGGGATAATAGTAACTTTCTTTTAAGTTACATCCTGATCTCTAAGTAACCTCTTTTGTTATAATGTATCCCACAGTTTGAGCATTGCTGGCTTTCTGAATATACTGGGTCCATACTCTAATGGCAGTTAGAGCCATTTTCCTCAATATTTTCTGCCCTTCCCACTAGATGTCAGCCCCATGATGCCAAGTGCATGCATGTACACAGAGTGAACAGCTGCATGAAGCTGGCCAGCATCCTTACTCCCCAAAGCCCAGCTAGCAGTGGAACCAGTGAACCAGAGGAGTGGCTATCTCTGCAAAGCAGTGTGCAAAAGATGGAGATTAGTGCCCAAGAGGTGGATAAGCAGAAAAGGGGCAAAATTCAGCAGAAGGGCAGACAGCAAGGAGAACCAGGGATAAATGACAACCAAGGAAGGGGCTGGAGTAGAACAGTGAAACAATCTAGGGAGGTCAAATCATGGAAAGCCATGTGTGCAAATGCCAGGAGCCTTAGCAACAAGATGGAAGATCTGGAGGCTGTCATGGTACAGTCAGACCTCGACATTGTGGCCATCACTGAAACCTGGTGTAATGATAACCACGACTGGGAGATGGCCATACCTGTACAACATATTCAGAAGAGACAGAGCAGGCAGGAAGGGAGGAGGAGTGGCACTGTATGTGAAAAATGACATAAGGGCCACAGAGATCCAGGAGGAACAAAATGGGGAGAGATACTGTGGGTTAAGCTGGAAAGGAAAATGGGGACAGCCATCCGCACAGGTGTGGTCTATAGACCACCAGCCCAGGAGGAAGAAACAGATAGGAGTTGATGCTAGCCATCCAAAGGATGGCAGACAAGGGTGAGGTAGTACTGGTTGGAGACTTCAATATTCCAGACGTGGACTGGAGCATCCCAGCAGCAGCATCAACTAGAGCAGATTTATCCTGGACTCCTTCAGGTGCCTTCCTCAAGCAACTGGTCATGGAACCAACTCAGCAGAGGGCAATACTGGACCTTGTGCTCACAAACAGGGACAGTGTGATGGGGTAACAGTGGGGAGCACCTGGGAAACAGTGACCACCAGTCATTGTGGTTTGAAATCACAGAAAGAGCAGAACCAAACCACACAAAAACACGTATCCTGGATTTTAGGGGCAGACTTTGGGAAAATGGGGAGATACTTGAAAGAGGCATTAAGGGAATGGGACAGGAATTAGGGGTTGAAGAACAGTGGGCAGTATTTAAAATGGGGATTACAAGAACAACAGAATTATGCATTAAGCAGGTTAGCAAGAGGAAAAGGAAGAGGAGACCATTATGGTTTTCCAAAGAGGTAGCAAAGAAAGTGAAAGCCAAAAAGATTGCATTCAGGCAATACAAAAAGATACAGGCAGAAGGGGATAGGGAGAAGTACCAGGAGAAGCAAAGGGAGGCAGGGAGGTCAGTAAGGGAAGCCAAAGCTCAGACAGAAGAACACATTGCAAAATCAGTGGGTAGAGGGGACAAAACCTTTTACAGGTACTTAAGTGAAAAAAGAAAGACAAAGGGAGGGATAGTGAGACTGAAGGGGGAGGATGGGGGCAGTGTGGAGGATGACAACAGTAAAGCTGACATATTGAACAGGTATTTCTGCTCAGTCTTTACTGAGGAAGAGGAGGGTAATGGGTCTGAAGGAGTACAAGGTGAGAATGGTGCAGAATGGACACAAGTCCCTTTACACGAGAAAGGGTCCTGAAGGAACTGGAAGTAATAAGAGTTGATAAAGCAATGAGACCAGATGGGTGCACCCAGGGTCCTTAAAGAACTAAGAGAGGTGGTGGCGAACCTCTGGCTATCCTGTTTAGCCGATCACTGGAAACAGGGAGGTACCCAAAGACTGGAGGACAGCAGATGTAGTCCCCTTTATACAAAAGTGGGAAACAAAGAGAAGCAGGGAACTACAGACCAGTCAGCCTCACCTCGGTAGTGTGGAAGATCATGGAAGCACTACTGAAGGAGAGATTGGTGGAACATCTGGTTGTCAATGGACTACAGGACCCAAGGCAGGGGGGTTTCACCAGGGGGAGGTCATGTCAGACCAACCTCGTTTAATTTTTTGACTGGGTGACTAGGGAGGTGGATCAGGGGAGGGCAGTGGACATGGCCTATCTGGACTTCAGCAAGGCCTTTGACACTGTGCCACATAGTAGACTATTACACAAACTGGGGAATATGGGTGTGGGCAGGACAGTAGTGTGGTGGGTAGGTAACTGGCTCTGTGGCAGGACACAGAGGGTGGTGGTAAATGGCTGTCACTCCACAGAGGAAGAGTGACCAGTGGGGTACCACAGGATCAGTGCTGGGACCGGTCCTATTCAACATCTCATCAGTGACATTGCGCAGGACCTAGAAGGCAGAATTTCACTGTTCGCTGATGACACAAAGCTCTGTAACAGAGTAGACATACCAGAGGGTGTAGACAGAATGAGAAGCGACCCGCAGAAACTTGAAGAATGGTCAGGGGTTGGCAGTTGGAATTCAATGCAAAGAAGTGCAAGATAATGCATATGGGGCACAAAAACCCTGGCACAATATATCAGTTGGGGGTGAGGATATAGCATGCACCAAGCAGGAAGGGATCCTGGGGTTGTCATCTCTGATGACCTCAAGGTAGAAACAGTGTGACAAGGCAGCAGGTAAAGCAAATAGGATGCTGGGATGTATAGGTAGGGGCATCACCAGCAGGAAAAGGGAGGTCATAATTCCACTATACAAGACACTATTGAGCCCCACCTGGAGTACAGTGTACAGTTCTGGAGACCATACCTACGTAAGGACATAGACAGGGTAGAGAAGGTTCAGAGGAGGGCAACAAAGATGGTGCATGGATTGCATCACAAGTCCTATGAAGACAGGTTGAAGGAACTGAACATGTACTCCCTGGAGGAGAGGAGGAGAGAGGATATGATAGAGACATACAAGTATCTTACAGGAGGAACAGGGTGCAGGAAAACACTATTTTAAGTGAAAAAGATGTTCCAGGACTAGAGGGCATGGGATGAAGTTGGAGGAGGACGATTCAGAGGAAACATGAGAAAGAATTTCTTCACAGAACAGGTGGTGGACAAGTGGAACACCCTGCCAGAGGAAGTGGTGGGGCTGAAACAATCACGGATTTAAGAATGCATGGGATAGACATAAAGGAATTCTGGAGGTCAGGGGTAAGGGGAAACAGACTTCTAGGAAAACAAACTGAACTTACAAGCTCAAATGGGCAGACTGGGTGGGCCATAGGCCCTTATCTGCTGACACTGTCTATGTATCTATGTATCTATGTAAAGCCACACACTGCCTGTAATGCCACCTGTGATCACCCAGGTGGCATTATAGCGGGAAAGAAGAGAAAAAAGTGCAGCACTCAATTGTAAGAGCAAAAACTATACTTTAATGTGCCAAATCACAGATGAGGTTCAAAGATTCCCCTATGTAGCACCCTACATACGGGGATTCCTCAGTGGGGGTTGGGGGGGGTGTCAATGCAATTGGTAGACTTAAAATAACCCCAGAATATCCATATTCATATATGCAAGTATATTTCTAAAGCACCACTACCAATCAATCAGGGAGAATCTTATATATGCTAAAGTGACTGTGCAAATTAATTTTAGATGTGCTAAAAACTCTGAATCACAAGAACACTTTCCCATTGTAGACATACAAATGACAGGAGCTGTTTAAATAAGTATGCTCCCCTTATTAAAGTTCGAACTAGGACCAAAACCTGTAAATGGTTCACCCCTCAGATCAAGTCCTTGCTTCTAGAAAGAGATAAGCTCTGGAAAAAAGCACGCAGACTGAACACTGCAGAGGATTGGAACCAGTTCAGGAGACTACGAAATTTATGTACCAAAACAATCAGAGAATCGAAGACCACCTTCTTCAAATCCGAACTCGACTCTGCCACAAAGAGCCCAATCAAGCTCTGGAACACAATCAGTGATCTGCTAGGCCACTCCCCAGGAAATTCACTCCCGACCAAGATTACCTCTGGCAACTTGACTATAACCGAAAAGATGGATATTCTTGACGCATTCAATAACCACTTTGCTACTGCAGGCATGGCATTTGATAACTCCCTTGCAAACATACTTCGCTCCCAGACTGCCAGCCAACTGCCTGAAACTCCGATAGCTTCGCTGCCTTTCTCACTTCAACCTGCCACACTGAAAGAGGTAGAGGATCTCTTGCTTCAGTTGGATACTAGAAAAAGTGCTGGGGCCGACTCCCTTGACCCTTACTTCCTAAAAATTGCCTACCACGTACTAGCGATACCCGTCACCCACCTTTTTAACTTATCCCTGTCTCAGGGCACCTTACCACCTATATGGAAGACAGCACATGTCATACCACTGTTCAAATCAGGTGACCGTGGCGATCTCAATAACTACAGGCCAATTTCCCTCCTTCCGGTCCTGTCCAAGCTCCTAGAGAAAATTGTAAATGCACAGCTGAGGACTCACCTTGAGTCTAGAGAACTGCTAAATCCTATGCAGTCCGGATTCAGAACTAAACATAGCACTATCTCAGCCCTCGCCAAAGTTACTAACGACTGTCAGCGTAATCTTGAGAGCAAAAACTTTATTTGTGCTGTTTTCCTTGATCTAAGCAAGGCTTTCGACACCGTCGACCATAGTCTGTACCTCTCCGCCCTTCAAACCATAGGTGTGGACCCCTCCTCTCTGCGTTGGTTCACTGACTATCTTACAGGGCGCCTTCAACAAGTTAAAGCCGAAGGAGGCCTGTCCCCCTTAAAAACTCTGCAAAGAGGGGTACCTCAAGGTTCTATATTAGGGCCCTTACTTTTTGCAATCTACATTAATAACATCGACTACTGTATAAAAGAAGCCAACATCCATCTGTTTGCAGATGATACAGTTCTCTACATGAGTCGCCCAACACCTGAAGCTGCCTGCAATGACCTACAGTCAGAATTCAACCTTTTGCAAAGCCAACTCCTCCAAACAAAGCTACTCTTTAATGCCCAAAAAACTAAAGCGATGGTCCTCTCTCCTTTTATCCATACAGCTAACCCTGTGTCCAGTGGGACAGTTCCCCAAATTACCACAGTTCTAGGTGAAAAACTAGAATTTGTTACAAAATTCAAGTATCTGGGAGTTTGGATAGACCAAAGACTCTCCTTCATTGAACATATCGAGGACTTGCTAAAACGACTTCGGCAAAGGCTTGGACTGTTTTTTAGAATCAGCCAATTTCTCACCAGAGATGCCAAGAAACAACTGGTCCAATCCATTTTCCTATCATTGGTTGATTACGCTGACTTCCTCTACAGCCAATGCCCCAACTCTTACATGGCTAAACTGGACACACTCTACCATCGAGCACTGAGGCTTATAACGGGACTCCTCTTTGACACACATCACTGCACCCTATATGTGGCAGTGGGATGGACATCACTAAAGTTCAGGTGCCACAGAAACGCCACTCTCTGGACCTATAGAGCCATCTCTAATAAGCTGCCTTACTATATCTCCTGCTGTCTTCCCTGAGTATAATTGGGAAATCTGCGTTAGAGTTACTCAGCTATTACACTTAAAGTACCCAAGCAAAATCCGCTTCGGCAGGGCAGCCATAAAGCTTCGTGCTACCTACCTTATGGAACGATCTCAAAAAACCTCAAATTAAGCACTCTAATCGGTATAAATGCTTTCAAGATGCTTTATTTCATGACAATCAGAGAAGTATGTAACTGCTTCACCCACTCAGACCCAGTACTGGATATAGCCACGCCTAGACCCAATTTTAAGTACTGACCCCCAGCTTGCTCCTCACCAGCCTAATTGTTCCTCTCTCTTATCCCCTGTCTTATCAACACTAGGCCCATCCATCCCCTTATTCTTCCTTTCCCAACCTCGGATAGGAGCTCACTACCGGGGTTGTGACATCCACCATGCCCGTACTTTATAGCATTCAATCCGGGCTCACACATACCCTTTTCTCCATCCACCTTCTCTACATCCAGCTTTACCAACTCCTTTCTGTGCACCGTGCCCTCCTAGCCTTTCTCCCCCTACTTCCCTCCCTCTCTTCCCCCCTACCTTCACCTCTACCTGGTGTATATTTTTATTTTAATTTTTTTCTTCCGTTACTTCCTCCTGCAACCTTAGATAACCTGCTTTATCTTCCTATAGATACTTCTATGTATGTAAATACTGTGTAATCTGTATAATATCTGTATAATTCTATGTACATATGATCTTCTTTTTCTTCTTCTCTGTAAAGAGTATTATCTGTATTGCCTTGTAAATACCTGTGTTGACCTGTATATACAATTGTTCATGCCTCCACCCAGGTCCATCTTGCAAATGAGCTTCTGCTCAACGATGAACGCCTGGTTAAATAAAATAAAGACTTGATGTTAAATAATTTTAAATTTTGCTATGTATATGCTCTATTCTCATTTTACATCTCAAACTGACAAAGTAGTAACACTTGATAATGCCACCCTGAGGAAGTCCCACATGTAAGGCGCTACATAGGGGAATCATTGCACTGGATCTGTTATTTGGCACATTAAAGTATAGTTTTTGCTGTTACACTTGAGTGCTCTGCTTTTTACAGCTGCATAGCGAGAACAATGCTGACATAGTGTAATTACATTGAGAAGGGGGCTTTGGTAGCACATGACTGTGTGTGGGGGGAGGGGCAATTGGTAGCACGTCACTGCAAGTACACCACAGCTGTGTACTTCCACCAGAGTGGATTCCTCCATACCACACTATTTTCTTAAAAATTGCAGAAAGTTTCCCCTGAAAGTGTGTGTGAACAGTCACCGATCACTTACACTACCAGCCTTCACTTAGTTGTAATCTGACTAGATGGTGGCATATCGTCTTAATCTGTCAGTCAGTGCCCCTCCACCCCTACAGCAGATGTATTCAAAAGTCAAGCCCATTACTATCCCAAAGCTGACACGACTCACCTGTACATCTACAAGCTTCCCCCAATTCCTGCTTCTAGCAGGTCACAGTGAAATCACCAGCCCCTCCCCAAATCTCATTTTATTTTTATAACACCATGTTTAATCAAAACAAGAAGTTCTTCCTCAAATAGCACTGACTGTGACTTTGTAAAACCACAGTTGTACCTGCAACTGCCGCTCCATGAGGCTCAGTCATTCATATAACAGACTTGAGAGATGCTCACGCTCAGCCACCCATTTGCCTGAACATCATGTTCAAGTTAAAAAAAAAATAACATTTAAAGAGATCCACCAAGTTGAATTCAATGAGTTTTGCACCTGATATATCAGTACCTTACCTCTGTGGTATGATGTTAATGTACAGATGACCAAAATTATTCCAATTGTTTAAAAGTAGTAGTCCTCATAATCTTAGCCCCACCGGGTCACTCGGACTTCCCGGTCAGAACAGCTGCCAACACTCCACCCCTGCACTCAGCCAAGTTATGATGTGATCCTAGGAAGAGCACAGGGATGCGCTCCATTATAGTCTACGGGGGACAGCTTTAAAATCATTTTTACATATAGTAATGGTCATTTGGTGATTAATCAAGGGCACTGGTTGACTAACAACACTTGTTCTCCACTTTGTGGCCCATTACTCTTGAACAAGTGCAGTGTTATAGATATTTAGGAATGTATTTGGATAGATCATTGAGTTGGACTTTTCATATAGATTATACAATTAAGAAAGTTAGTAGACGTTTGGGTGCACTTTATAGAATTAGAAACTGTATGGATGATAGAGTGAGGAAGCAAGTAGCTACGGCTACACTGATTCCTCTGTTGGATTATGGGGATATTATTTATATGGGGGCAACTTTAACCCAGTTAGCTAAAATAGATGTTCTTTTTAATAAGATAGCTAGGTTTATTTTGGATGTTCCTAAGAAAACTCATAGAAGAGAGTTACAGTATATCAGTCTTTGAACTGGATGAATCCACATGATAGAAGGACATTACATGTTTTGATATACTGTATATGGTCAATTCAGTTAAGGGTGAAGTACCGGAACATATTACTGATGAACTCCAGGTTAGGATAATCAGGGGAGGTCTACGCTCTGCGGAGGGTATGGAATATGTTTTGCCTAGAAGAAGGACAGATATGGGTAGAGAACATTTTTTCTATCTGGGTCCTAATATTTGGAATTCACTGCCAATCCATCTTAGGCCACTTGGTTTTAGTCCTGATATAGGAGAAATAAAAAGTTGGTTCAAATCTGAAGCTGATAAAAGGTTAAATGTTGAGTAATTGTGTATATTATGCTCCAAATATGTTGTAAAGTTGCACTTTATGAATGGGAATGTATGTCATGTATATGTAGTTTATTTGTATGGATGTTAGTGTTATTGTAATTTAAATACTGTGGTGTTGTTCTATATGTAATTGTTTGTATGTAAATTTTGTGGTACTTTTTTATGATGATGTCAACATGAATGTCTGTACTAAGGATCTCACTGGAAATGAGCTTGTCTCAGTTGAGTTTCCTATTCTCTTGCTTGTCAATTGAATAAAATTTTTACTACTACTACTTTTACTACTACTACCCCAGCTACCTAACTTGTTAACCAGCCTTCTGTGCAGTATGTTGTTGAAGACCTTGCTGAAATCAAGGTAGACAATATCCGCTGCTCCTCCCGGATCCACCCCATTTGTCACCCAATCAAAAAATTCTATCAGATTTGACATGACCTTCCTGCCATGAATCCATGCTGTCTCAGATCCTGTGCTACTGTGGTTACTAGGCACTGCACAATCCTTTCCTTAAGCAGTGCCTCCATGATCTTGCCCACTACTTAGGTGAGGCTAACTGACCTGTAGTTTCCTGCCTCCTCCCTGCTACCACTGTTGGGAATAGGGGCTACATTTGCCCCCCTCAAGTCCTCAGTAACCACCCCTCTATTGAGTGACTCACTAAACAGGGTGCCAGCGATGCTGCTAGCACCATCCATAATTCCTTTAATATCTTGGGGTGTGTATCATCTGGTCCCATCGCTTTATCCACCCTCAGTTTTGTGAGTTCTTCCAGGGCTTTCTCTTCTGAAAAAGGACTGGTGTTTACCTTTCTCTCCCCATTGTTTCTGTTGCCTAGTTTTGGTCTGTGTCCCTCCCCCTCTGCCGTGAATACTGAACATAAGTATTCATTCAATACTGATGCTTTTTCTAGGTCACCCTCTACACACTTCCCTTACCCCCTTTGAGCCTTACAATCCCTCCCCTGGCCTTCCTTCTATCGCTAATGTATCTATAAAATGTCTTGTCCCCCTTCTTTACCAGCTGTGCTAATCTCTCCTCTCCCAGCTCATTCGCACTCTTAATGCTTTCCATGCCTCCCTCTGTCTCCCTAGGTACATCTCCCTATCCTCATTCTTCTGAGTTTCCTGGGGTGTGTATCATCTGATCCCATCACATTGTCCACCCTCAGTTTTGTGAGTTCCTCCAGGGCCCTGTCTTCTGTAAAAGGACTGGTGTTTACCTCTCCCCCCCCCATTGTTTCTGATGTCTAGTTGTGGTCTGTGTCCCTCCCCATCTACTGTGAATACTGAACAGAAGTATTCATTCAGTACTGATGCTTTTTCTAGGTCACCCTCTACACACTTTCCTTCCCCCCCTTAGAGCCTTACAATTTCTCCCCTGGCCTTCTTTCTATTGCTAATGTATCAATAAATAATCATCAATAAATGGCCATCCCTGATGGCCTTGACCCAAAACTCCTCTCCCTCTCTGCTTTAGCCATTGCCTAATCCCTCTCAATAATCTTAAATCTCTCATTCTCTACTGCCTCAGTTCCCTCTTCATAGAAACATGCTATGGTCCTCCCTCTTCCCAAAGGGGGTGACCTCTCATCCCCTGGCAACTATCGCCCCATTTCTCTCCTCCCTACCCTTGCCAAGCTTGAAGAACACATTGTCCTCTTCCAACTCACCTCTTTTCTATCTGACACCTCCTTTTTCACCCCTTTCCAGTCTGGTTTCAGGAAAAAACACTCAACCACCACCTTTCTCCTACGGCTCACAGACTCCATCCTAACTGGGATGGACAATGGCCAAATTACCTCTGCCATTTTTGTCGACCTGGCCAAGGCCTTCGACACTGTCTCTCATGCCCTTCTCCTTGACTCACTTATGGCAGCTGGCCTATCTCCCACCACCACAAACTGGTTCAAGGCCTATCTTATTGGCAGAACCCAATCAGTTAAGATCTTGGACGCCACTTCCCCTGCCCTCCTGATTAGCACTGGAGTCCCCCAGGGCTTGGTATTAGGGCCCCTCCTATTCTCCATCTTCTTAAATGACCTTCCCCCTGTTTGCTCCCCATCCTCCACTATGCATATGTATGCCAATGATACAGTCCTGTATGCATCTGGCTCCTGTCTTGATGAGGTTACAATCAGCTTACAGCAAGACTTCAACAAGGTTCAGTTCTGGTTTTCTAGCCATCAACTTTTCCTCAATGCCAAGAAGACTATCTCGATGACCTTTGGCACAAGGCAAGAACTCTCTAGGCTTCTCTCTCAACCCACTTTCCACACCCTTGATGGGACTTTACTTGAGGACACATCCTCCTTCAGGTACTTACGTTTTTGGTTGGACCAACACCTAAACTTCTCTGGATATATTGATGCCATCCAGAAAAAAATGCGCCCCAAGATTGGTGCCCTGTTCATGAACCGTAGCTGCATCCCTCCTACGGCTAGGCATGAACTTGTTCAGAAGATGATACTGCCTATTTTCGACTACTGTGACATAATGTATGGTGCTGCCACTAGGTCCTCCCTAGTCAGACTGGACACATTCTTCAATTCCTTCTGCCGCTTTGCCCTGGATGCCCTCCCTCGCACCCATCACTGCAGTCTTTATTGTGCCCTATCATTCCCCTCTCTCACAAATAGGACACTCTCCCACTGTGCTAAATTCACATCCAAGCACTGGTTGGTTGAGATCCCTTCCTACCTCACCTCCTATTTTATAACACCTCCCCACCCTCCCATTCCCTTAGATCAACTGACTTCCTTATCCTGGTTGTCCCCCACAGATCCACCCAAATCGACAAATCCTGTTACTCTCACCCCCTCCCAGAAATCTGGAATTCCCACCCACCTGAAATCCTGCACTCGTCCTCTGCCTAATCGATCAGCTCTGCCCTCAATAATTACCTTGCATCTAGCTGCTCCTGCCATGTCCCTCCCTAATTCCCTCCTCGGAACCTTGGACAAAGCCTACCTCTCTAACCTCACCTTCATTTTACCCTGTGCACACCCCCCCAAATCTCCAGCCCTCCTTCCCCCAAATTGTTTCCCCTTACTGGCCTCATTTGATCTCTCACAGAACGTAAAAGACCCCGAATGCTATCTAGGGGTTCCCTCTCCTACCCCCACCAGGGGCTTGTATCTCTGATCTATTCCCTTCCCTCATCATCCTAAAGGGGACTCTCTGGGACACTGCCTTATCCCCTTCTCTCCGGTCTCACCAGTCCCCTTGCAGGGTTCCTTGCATCCTCAGGGGGTCTCTAGGGACACGACTCTTCCCCTTCCCCCACCTCACCCATCCCTCCTCTTCCCCCTTTTCTTTCACATAAGCACTTGTTTACTTATTAACCCAGCACTTATTATTGTCCACTCTTTCTACATGTTATGTGCAGCACTAATGAAACACTGTTTGTAACATCTGCCTTACAACTGTATGTTAATGTTGACCTTGTAACTTGAACGTTTAATGCCTCATTCCTATTGTACCCCTTCCCCCAGGTTGCACCAGGAGACAAGCAACTTGTTGCTCAGTGTGCCTTCCTGGTGAAATATTTCAATAATAAAATAAAATGTTTCGTCCCTCTTCTTTACCATCTGTGATAATCTCTCCTCTGCCTGCGCATTCATGCTCCTAATGGCTTTCCATGCCTCCCTCTGTCTCCCTAGGTGTACCTCCCTACCCTCATCCTTCTGAGTCTCCTTGTATTTTCTGAAAGACCCCTTTTTGTCCCTCACTTTCTTTTCCGTCTCCTTTGTGAACCATAGTGGTTTGTTCCTTCTTTTTCCTTTTTTACTCACTCTAATGCACTGATTTGTCACCTTCACTATGGCTTCCTTTAGGTTAGACCATTGTTCTTCTACCCCTCCTTCTGGTTCCCTTCTTGACAGGGCTTCTTTGATCCCTCTCCCCATCCTTGCAAAGTCCGCCCTCCTGAAATCCAGGACCTTTGTCTTTGTGTGGCTCTCCTGCGACACTGTACTGATGTTAAACCACACTGTATGGTGGTCTCTAGACCCTAGGTGCCCATCCACCCTGATTTTCTTAATCCTGTCTCCATTGGTCAGTACAAGGTCCAGCATCACCTTGACACCAGTGGGCTTCTGCACCAACTGCCTGAGGCCTGCTCCCTGCTAGGATTCTATGATGTCTCAGTTTCTGGCTGAGGTAGCTGCTGGGATGGTCCAGTCCACATCTGGCAGGTTGAAATCACCCAGCAGCAGTACCTCTTCCTTTGCTGCCATCCTGTGTATTTCCTCCACTATTGCCCTATCTACTTCCTCCCTCTGTGCCGGAGGTCTGTAGATCACTCCATGTGCAAATTGCTATGCCATTGCCTGTCTCAAGGGTGACCCACAGTGCATCAGCCCCCCCCTCGTCTACCTTGTACTGCCATCACTTTAATACCTTCTCTGACGTAGAGGCCCCCCCCTTTTTACCCTCACTCTCCCTCCTATGTAGAGTGTACCTTGGTACATTTACCTTCCAGTCATGGTCTTTAGTGTACCATGTCTCTGTGATTGCCACTATGTCCAGGTCCACCTCTGCCATCAAGACTGCCAGGTCTGGGATTTTGTTTCCTAGACTACGATCATTTGTATAAATGACTCCAATTTTTGCAGCCTGTGCTCCTTGTATTTCTACCTTTGCTTTTCTGCTCCCTGCTATCCAACCCTGTATTTCTTCTCTCACTGTCTCTCTTCCTCTGCCTTACCTCTAGTAATGATCATAGGAATATCTGTCCATGTTTCTCAATATGCCTCCCTTGTGTCCACCTTTTCCTTCCTGTTCCCCCTTCTGAACCCTGCTTTTTTCCTTTTACTGCCTACCTTTCTCTGTCTTACCCCTTGTAATGAGCTCAGGAATATCTGCCAACAACATTTCTTCCTGGTCCCTCCTGCCAGTTACTCTGTCCTGTGGGGGTGGACTTCCTAAGTCTTCCTGCTCCCATCTGCCCTCCTCTTGGTGAGTTTAAAAGCTTGGCAAGGAAGCCTCCAAACTTTTCATTGAGTGCTGCAGTCCCCTCCCTGGATGGATGAAGGCCATCCACCCTGTACAGGCCCCCATCCCTCCAGGTGGGTCCCCAGTCCCCAATGAAGCCAAACCCATTATCTCTCACTACCTGAGGTCAACATTTATTCTCTCTCTCTCTCTTGCTCTCTCTCTTTCTCTGTCTCTCATTATAGATGTATATATTTATAGTGTGTAAGTATGTGTGTGTGTGTATATATATATATTTATCAATATATTATAGGGGTGCAGTCGCTCCCCTATAGTTAGGGTAGGTACAGCACTTCAATATTAAATTCAAAATTTTCCACCTTAATAACTTTTGCATATTTTGACAAAATAGCCCATAATTTGGCATGTGCAGTCATTCTACCAAAGTGTCAAGATGTGAAAAGCTTTGTGATGGTGTCACAGAGTGCCTCTGTGATAAAAAGGGGGCTTTAGAATTTGTGTTAGATATTTTCTTTTGGGTATTTGATTGTTGGGAAGTTTCCCCTTTAAGAGAGAGAAAAATCATATTTGAAGGGTAATCAGGCAGAACCCCCCCCCAGGTAAGTTTGGAGTTGGTAGAATTGATTTCTTTTTATTTTTTTTAACAAGATCCCTTGGTGGGGTCCTTGGGGTTGTCAGGAAAAGAATTTATGTTGTTTGGACCTTGTGAGTAGATGCTCATGTTCATGGTTTGAGCGATCGGTAAAACGGCACGCCCCGGCAGAATCGGCGCATCGCTCGCAGGTAGTTGAAAATAATATTCCGTTTTTCGGTTTGCAAGCAGTAGCCGTCATTTGATTATAAAAGTAAATATCCCCCAAAATCGCAGGTTTGGATGGATTGAATGTTGTTCTTGGTGAGGGGCTATGTGGGCCAGCGCAGGACGCTGTGTGCAATTTAGTGAGGGATTTCTGTTCTGGCTTTGTTGTTCCTGGTTGCTGAGGAAGGTTCTTTTCCCCCCCCCATGTTGTTGAGTAGTACTGTAGAGTCTGGAGCCTCAGGTAAAATGTATGTGTTTTGTTTCCTTTCTGTGTTCCTTGAATTATTTAGTTAGCTTTTGTGTTAACCCCCAAAGGGACTGGAGAGTGGATTTTGTTTATTCAGGACAGGACCGGGGTTCGCTTTTGCCTTAAATAAAAGGTTTTATTTTATTTAGAAACCCCTCAGTCTGTGTTTCTGTTTGTGGGCTCCAGATACGAATTCTAAACTTTTGCCTGCTAATAATCCAGCCGTTTAGTACAAAGGCTGGTGTGTTGCAAAGTGGCATTTCTCAGGTAGACAATTTTCTTTAGTTTACAGTGTAGTGCTGTTAACCCATTTTCCATTTGGATAAGCACACTGTTGCGAGGGTATTTAGCTTGTTAATTTACTTTAGATGCAAAGATTTAGATGGAATTTACATACCCTCCTTAGTTGAGGTGAGCGTTTTCCTGTTGTTTTGGGGAGTGAGGATAGTTTTGCAGTTGGTGTTTTGGGAGTTCCTGGTGTCCAAACTCTTTGGCATTTGGTGCTGTTTTGGGAGTTGGCGCTGCTCCTGAATTCCTTTATACTATTGTTAAAGGGTGGTTCCTTTTCATGCTAGAAAATGAATACAAAACATCTAAAACTATTATAATTAATTCTGGTGATAGCATGAAAGTAGTTAGAGTAACAAAGATGTGTTCAGGTTATGTAAACTAAATAATGATGCAGTGTTTAATGAAATTAATTTGAAAATGTTTTGCTGAGGTGGAGTTAAATAATCACATGACTCCTTTGGGGTATAAATTTAGATTGTGTGGGATGAGAGATTAGATTCTGTTTTGCTGTGGACTGGAGGTATGCTCTGAAACTGCTGAAAAGTGCTCGATGGAGTTATGATGAACTGTGGTATTTACTGCTTTGAAGTGAAGATTTAGAATTGTCAGAAGATTTTGTCTACTCTGGTATCTACTGTCTAAATGGAAGTGTGAGCTGGAAAATATTTAAAAGAACAAAAACACTGCCAATCTGAAATTCTCCCGTTGAAATAACATCTGAAAAAGAATAAATTGAATTCAAAATATCTACAAGGACTGGTGAGACATTTCTTTTCTATCTAACTGCCCACATAAACCTGCGCCCTACCACATTTGGTACCAGAAGTGGGGTGATGCTGTGTAGCGGGTCTGACCAAAGACCAAGTGGGCAGTGCCATCTGTGACACAGTGAGGTCAAGAGTTGGAGTTGTGAGTATTCTGACTGGAGAAGTTACGTTTTTGTGTGCTGTCCAATGATGGATCCAGAGGCATCAAAGTTGATGGATGAAGAAAGGGCCTGGTGTATTTATGGACTGGCACAGGTGCAGTTATTTCGGTGGATGTTTTCCTGTTGGAAGGATATGGAAGACAGGTGGAAAATTGTGGAACAACAGTTTCAGGAAATATTGAGATGCCTGGCAGTGTTTGCAGAAGTAACTAAGCCTGAAGGGGCTATAAATCTGGAGGAAGAGAGGCCTGGTACAACTGGTGATGATCTCCTGTGTTACCTATTCGATGGATTATATTGGACAGAGGATGGAAAGAGAGCTGTGGATAAGTCCCCAGGTGAGACTATTTTGAACTTTGGGGTGAAGACAGAGAAGCAGACTGTAGCATTGTGTGGAACTCCTGTTTTACCTCTATTTGATGGGATGTATTGGATAGAGGATGAAGGACAGCAGATATATATATAAGTCCCCAGGTGAGATTGGTATGAATTATGGGTGAAACTACCTGCCAAGTCGGAAGAGGCTATAATTGCTGAAGGACTTATATTAAAACTGATGAAGGAACTTATATTAAAACTGAGGATGATAAATGTGATTTTTTAAGGTTGATTGGGGCTTACTACAGGAAGGGATCCTGAAATTACTCAGTTGAGCAAATATGCTGTTCAGAATCATGGATCACAAGGATAAACTCTTATGGTGGTATGAGGTTAGGAGGTACCTCTACCATGTCAAACCAAACCTCGTACTAAAAGGTACAGGTAAGGGTGGTAGTACCTTATAAGTATAGAGAAGGGGTTTTAAATGACATTTGTAACAGAAGTAAGCAGTTAAAACTTGGGAAACTTTTGGAGCAACTTGTCCCTTACTACCACTGGTCGGGTATGTATCGGCAGGTGGCAATTTATGTACGGGAATGATGGGGGTTTATCAATAAGTATGGGAAAGGCAATATACAGAGGGATGATAGTTTAAATAAATGGTTACCATGGAGGAAAGGGAGGCTGTTAGGTAGTATGGGTAGTAGATGGTAGTTATCCGAGGGTTAATGCCAGTTAGGATGGTGTGGGTTATCCTTCCGTAGAAGACAGGTATTATATCTGTGGATATCATTGGGGGAAGAAAGTATAAAAGATATTAAGGAATAAGTTGTATTGTGCAATGTTAAAATACCATAGGTGGAAAAACTGTCTGAATAGTGATTAAAAGGATAAGACATAAAATGCTGAAGTTTGAAGGATGTGCTGCAATACTGTATGAATATAATAGGATTGTCAAACATTATTCATATATTTCTATTTCATTTTTATATTTCTATTCTGATGTAGCTTTATTTGTTTTTTGATGTATTCTGCTTAAGAAGTGGTAAATGTAGGAATGGAAATGGAAATATACCAGTACAATGCCTTATAAGTATCACTTATTATGGTGATTCTGTTACTTCTGTTTAAATGTAACCCCAGGGTAGTGTACTGTATAGGCGTGGGGATAACATTGGTTTGCTATGGGAGCTGGGGATGGAGACGAGAATGTGGGTGGTTTGGAGTTATATAAACTCCTTCCCTCATAATATCACATGTAGTATTAGGGCACCCAAAAGAAATGGTTGCCATGGAGTGCCTTTGTAGTGGGACACGTTAGCTGTAGATGCCTCTTTGCCTTGTGTTTTGGGCATTTCTTCGCAATAGTGTGAGCGTTTGAGCGGTAATTCTTTGCCACTGCTCTGCACTGTCACTAACCCTGATATCACTATGCTTTTGCAAGTCTACAAAGGTAGATTAATAGTGGGGAAGGTGAGAGTCGGAGCTGAAATTCTCCCATTCTGAAATAATGCGTGCACTCCCTTCTAGAATGTAATAGTAGTTAACAGAAGGAAGGATAGAACCCAGGGCTGGACTATAGTGTTGCGGTCATTTGGGGCTGTTAAGTAGATTTGTTGTTCGGGGTGATCTAGGGCTCCATAAAATATTTCCCCTCTTGAGTTTAAATGGGTTTGAAGAGGTAGGTCAACCAAAGGAATTGTTGCCCTCTTAGGTAGGGAGGAGTGTCACAGAGTGCCTCTGTGATAAAAAGGGGGCTTTAGAATTTGTGTTAGATATTTTCTTTGGGTATTTGATTGTTGGAAGTTTCCTTTAAGAGAGAGAAAATCATATTTGAAGGGTAATCAGGCAGAACCCCCAGGTAAGTTTGGAGTTGGTAGAATTGATTTATTTTTATTTTTTTAACAAGATCCCTTGGTGGGGTCCTTGGGTTGTCAGGAAAAGAATTTATGTTGTTTGGACCTTGTGAGTAGATGCTCATGTTCATGGTTTGAGCGATCGGTAAACGACACCGCTCATGGTATTACTATGCCTGTGCAGTTTAAAATAATATTCTGGTTTTCGGTTTGCAAGCAGTAGCTTGTCATTTGGATTATAAAAGTAAATATCCCCTAAAATCGAGGTTTGGATGGATTGAATGTTGTTCTTGGTGAGGGGCTATGTGGGGCCAGCGCAGGACGCTGTGTGCACCTTAGTGAGGGGATTTCTGTTCTGGCTTTGTTGTTCCTGGTTGCTGAGGAAGGTTCTTCTCCCCCATGTTGTTGAGTAGTACTGTAGAGTCTGGAGCCTCAGGTAAAATGTATGTGTTTTGTTTCCTTTCTGTGTTCCTTGAATTATTTAGTTAGCTTTTGTGTTAACCCCCCCCCCAAAGGGACTGGAGAGTGGATTTTTGTTTATTCAGGACAGGACCGGGGGTTCATTTTGCGCTTAAATAAAAGGTTTTATTTTATTTAGAAACCCCTCGGTCTGTGTTTCTGATACTAATTCTAAACTTTTGCCTGCTAATAATCCAGCCGTTTAGTACAAAGGCTGGTGTATTGCAAAGTGACATTTCTCAGGTAGACAATTTTCTTTAGTTTACAGTGTAGTGCTGTTAACCCATTTTCCATTTGGATAAGCACACTGTTGCGAGGGTATTTAGCTTATTAATTTACTTTAGATGCAAAGATTTAGATGGAATTTTACATACCCTCCTTAGTTGAGGTGAGGCGTTTTCCTGTTGTTTTGGGGAGTGAGGATAGTTTTTGTAGTTGGTGTTTTGGGAGTTCCTGGTGTCCATTCAAAATATCTACAAGGACTGGTGAGACATTTCTTTTCTATCTAACTACCCACATAAACCTGCGCCCTACCACAGATGGCATCTTGTATGGATTTTGAGATACAAAAGTGGTAAAAAACAGAAAAAAAAACTCTTTTTGCCCATTGGTTAACATGAGTTTTTTTTTTTGCCATTATCTACAGCCCAGATGGAATGACATTTTTTTCTGAAATTTTCAGGGATGATGGGGTCTGTGCCAAAGGTGTGCCTTTCAATAGTTTTGTGAAGTAATATTATTTATTGTTTAAATTATAACACTGTTTTGGATAGCAGCAAGACAGGCAGGTGATTGAGAACCCTTTGAATTGCTAATACTTAAGGAGTTACTGGTCTTGCTCAGAGAAATACTGTTCATGATGTCGGCCATCTTGTTTTTCTAACAATTTTAAAAATAGTGTTGCACACAACCACTGCGTGGTAAGGACAGCACAACACTTGTATTTAGGTCTCAGTGATATGCTTAGTTCGACGTGTATCTTAAAATTAGTACATGTACATGGCAAACTTGTTTTTTTTTTTACTGAAAATCATGTCCCCCATCACTCGCTAAGTAATTGCCATTTGCAATTTTTAACAGTTCGAAATTTACTGTTTGAATGCTAAATGACCATTCACAGTTATTTCCACTTTGAACTTCACTGTTTGATTGGAAAAAAATTTGAACCATTATGTTCAGTAACACATTGAATTGTACTACCTCCATGATCTGTACTGGCACCCTAAGGATACCATTACTGTATATCAACAATGCTGGCTGCATAATGGCACCCCCTACCCACCAATTTCTACCCCCTGAATAAAATATTATATATTCACTGTTAGTTCAGTGGTCCCTCCCCCCCTTCTTGGATCACCATACCCCTATTAAGAAAAAATGTTTCCCTGGTAGTCCAGTGGTCCCTTGCCCTTCCCCTGTTCTTTGATCACTGTTCTTTATATTAAATATGCCCTGGTAGTCCAGTGGTCCCTCCCCCTCCCCCATTCTCCAATCGCTGTCTCTTTATATAAAATTTCCCTGATAGTCCAGTGGTCCCTCCCTATCCACTGATATCCAATCACTGTCCCCATACCAGAAAGAAATTTCCCTGGTAATATAGTGGTCCTTCCTTCCTCTCCTGTTCTCCGGTCACTGCCACTGTAGCAAAAAATAATTTCCTTCCCCTTCCCTCTTCTCCAGTCGCCATTCCCCTATTAAACAATCTTTCATTGGTAGACCAGAGGTCCCTCTCCCCAGGCCATTCTCCAATCACTGCCCCATGCCGTAGCACCCCTTGTGGTCAACACCCTGACTGTGAAACACAGAAAAAGACCATTACGGCGACATTCGCTGTAATGGTCCTTTTTCTGTGTTTTGCCTTCCCCTAGTGTTCCACCCCCTCCCTGGACCAACTCCGACCTGGAGTTGGAATCCTAGAGCCACATAGCGGGTGTGGGGGATGCAACCCTCCACAGAAAACAGTGATAGAAGAGGCGGCACAATACCTGCGTCAGTATTGTGCCATCGCTGTAGGGGAGGTCAGCATTCTTGCCGATGAGATATCTTGGTGCTTCCCCCCCATGCTGCCGTTTATGCCCCTGGTGTCTAGTGGCATCCCCCCACCCATGCGTGTCGGTCCCTGTAATAAAGATATCCCCAGCAAAAATTAAATGGTCCCTTATCACTCAGCCCCCCACCCCCACCGCGCACTCAGCACCCACCACATCACACTCCCCAGTACACTCCCACACACCCTTACTCACTTGAATAGGTCCCAGGTTTAAGATACACTCTATGATGGAAGACACATCTTGCTGCTAGAACCAGTGACTGCAATATGAGAAACTAAGGTAAATGTGGTTCAATGTATTTCAGTTGGGGTTTCAGCTTTTATGCATAACTCAGCCATTTTTTTTTTTATTTTGACACCAATTTTTCAACATGGCCATTTGGGGACCCCACCTCATGAGCAATATGACTGACATTATGCAACCCCTGCCCAAAAGGTGATTTTGCAATCAGTTGGTGAATTCACCTTTCAAGTGGGATTTGAACATTTTTCCTGCCCCTGTTCATGAGGTGGATCATAAGAAGGCTATGTTAAAAATTTGGGATCAAAATATGTAAAAATGCCAGGGTTATGCCCATTTGTTGCAGTTTTGCTATGCATGCTCATAACTTTGGAAATTTTACATATTTTGACTCCAAATGTTCAACATAGCCTTCTTATTACACCACCTCATGTATGTCAAAACTGTCATTTTTAAAATCCTGGCCAAAATGTATTTTTGCACTTGTGGCATGGAATGGCATTGCAGTTGCACAGAATTACATTTTGGCAGGGATTTGAACATTTTCTGTACTGGGTCTATACTGGGTACATGAGGTGGGGGTAATACGATGGCTATGCAATGCCGACAATTTGGTCACTGTTGTTCTATAAATGGAATCGCAGGGCCCTTCCACAGCTACATACATACACGCATCTATGGAGGGATGGGAACGCAGGGCCCAAAGCACTTTTTTCTCTCACAAACAAATAGGGATACAATTACTTTATCTCAAAAACTATAGATGCTCGGGAGTGCAGGGTCCAAAGGGCCTTGCTCTGCCACAGGCAAATAAGGCTATGATTACACTATCTCAAAAAATAAGGAAAATCTTTGCAAAAAACTACATTAGTGCATCAGTTAGGGTTGAAGATAAAGAGTCAAATGTAGGGAAATACAACGTTAGGGTTTCCAACCGTAAAACACCTGCCCCACTCCTGAAGTGAATGAGGAGTGGAGTCTCTCTTGGGGTTGTCAACCCTAACATTCACCCCATTTATGCACTCATGAAACATGCGCACCTGTCTCCATCACATCTTAGCTTTTCTGTTACGCAGTGGGGTGAGTGTTATGGTTGAGAACCCCAAGGAAGACTCCACCATTTCCTTCAGGGGTAGGGCAGGTGTTTTTAGGGTTGGAAACCCTAACATCATATTTCCCTACATTTTTCACTTTATCTTGAACCCTAACTGATGCATTGATGTAGGTTTTTGCAAAGAATGCAGTATACACACACACACACACACACACACACACACACACACACACACACACACATATATATGTAATAGATAAAACACTCTAGGGTGTGCGGCCACTCTCTGTTGTACCCACGCCTTGGTGTGCATTGTTATGCATGAGGCTGCAGGCTGAGTGCGTCAGCCACCCAAGGCATGCGTATATCAGAGCGTGACCACACACCCTAGAGTGGGTTATCTATCTTATAAAATGGCAAAATTGTTTTGGAGGGGGGTAAAAGTTCAAGTGTGCAGTCGCGCTCTGATATACGCACTGTCACATGATGGTGTTTGTCCAATGCTATTGCTTCCTTTAACTAGCCCATTTTATAAATATATATATATATATCTCTATCTCTCTATCTCTCTATCTCTCTATCTCTCTATCTCTCTATCTCTCTATCTCTCTATCTCTCTATCTCTATCTCTATCTCTCTCTATCTCTATCTCTCTATCTCTCTCTCTCTCTCTCTATCTCTCTATCTCTCTCTCTCTCTCTCTCTCTATCTCTCTCTCTCTATCTCTATCTCTCTATCTCTATATCTCTATCTCTATATCTCTCTCTCTCTCTCTCTCTCTATCTCTCTCTATCTCTCTCTATATATATATATCTCTATCTATATATATCTATATGAACAGATGGCAGATAAGGGCAGCTGGACCAACCCAGTCTGCTCATTTTTTTTTTTACCTTCATTTTTGCTGCAGACCCTCCTTGATCTATGGCACTGTCTCTTCCTCCCCTCTATGATTCCTTTGTGCCTATCCCAGTCATCATTTTTGAAACTCACCACTGTTTTCTCCCTCACTACCTCTGCTGGAAGGCTGTTCCAGGAATCTACCACCCTTTCTGTAAAGAAGTACTTCCTTATATCTCTCTAGAATCCACCCCATGCAGCTTCACAGCATTTCCCCTCATTCTAGAGCACCTTTTTCTCTGAAAAATACCCCCACCTGTACATTATTAACCCATGTGAGGTATGTTTAGGTCTCTATCATATCCCCTCTCTCTCTTCTCTCCCTTCTCTCCTCCAGAATGTACATATTGGGCTCCTATAGCCTCTTCTTATGGGGCTTTGATGCAGACCCTGCACCATTTTGGTAGCCCTCATCTGCACTGCATCTTCTCTATGTCTTTCTAGAGATGTGGTCTCCAGAACTGGACATAGTACTCAAGGTGAGGTCTTACCAGTGATCTATATAAGGGCAACATCAAAAGACCATGCTAAGGCACTGTAACATAAGAAAAGCCATGTTAGCTTGTCTGATTCAAAAGCACTTTATTGAAAGCATAGTGAGCACTCCCACATGCTGCCAAATGTTTTTGAGCACCACCTGTGCTCTTTCTCAAGGCCTTGAAAAAGAGCACAGGTGGTGCTCAAAAACATCTGTCAGCATGTGGGAGTGCTCACTATGTTTTCAATAAAGTGCTTTTGAATCAGACAAGCTAGTTTAGCTTTTGTTGCCTTGCAGTGCCTTAGCATGGTCTTTTTTTTTACTGCACAGTATGCCCAGAGCTTGGCTAGTCTGTTCTGTTGCTGCCTTTCACCTTTAAATAAGGGCAATATCACCTCCCTTTTCCTGCTGGTGATACCCCTTCCTATGCACCCCAACATCCCACTAGCCCTCTCGATTGCCTTATCACGCTGCCTGGCCACCTTTAGGCCATCCTATATGATTGTATCACTCCACCCATTTTGTACTCTGCCCTCAGGTTTCTATGACCCAAGTGCATTATTTTGCACCTTTTTGATTAAAAGCCAGCTGCCATACCCATGACCACTCCTCCAGTTTTTTCAGATCCCTGCCCATCCTCTCCGCCACCCCCCGAGTGTCCACTCTGTTGCAAATCTTGGTGTAATCCACAAAAAGGCAGACCTTCCCATCCAGCTCCTCTGCTATGTCACTTATAAAGAGGACTGGTGCCAACACTGAACCTAGAGGTACTCCACTGGTCGCCCTCCCTTCCATGGAGCAAACTCCTTTTACCACTGCTGTCTGTCTCCTGACCCCTAACCAGTTTCTTACCCAGGTTACCACCTTGTTACCCACCCCCAAGCTGCACAACTTGCTTACCAGTCTCCTGTGTGGAACGGTGTCAAAAGCCTTGCTGTAATCCAGGTAGGCCATTTCTATGGCTCTTTCCTGATCTAACTCCTTGGTCACACATTCAAAGAAATCTATAAGATTTGTTTGGGATGACCTTCCTCCTGTGAATCCATGTTTCCTCGGATCCTGTAACCTGTTGGATTCAAAACATCCCACAATCATTTCCTTTAATAGTGTTTCTATTAACTTACCCACCACTGATGTCAAGCTGACAGGCCTATAATTGCCCACCTCTTCCTTGCTACCACTTTTGTGGAGTGATACTACATCTGCCCTTCTCCAGTCCTCTGGGACCACTCAAGTCTCCAGTGATCAGTACAATAAGTCTATCAGAACCCAAAATGTATCACACACATGTTGTATAAATGTTATGTCAATCAAGCACCCAGCCAGCACTACTTCTTTTAGTTTCATTCCCTTACAGAAATATAGGTGTGCTGTGCACATGCAGAATGCACGCTACATGCTTAATTGTGTAATGTTTGCATGTGGTTCGCATACACTAAGTGAACATATGTGAGCCAGGTCTAAAAGGCATCTTAGATTCACATGCTGCAAGCTTGACGTGTGCAGCAGGTAAGCTGGTGTGGACATCTTCTAAAAATTAGTTCAGGTTCATATGTTGCACACCTGACATGAGTGCAGCAGTTAAGCTGGTGTGAACAGCATTTAAACATCACATCAGGTTCACATGCTGCACACTTGCCATGTGTGCAGCAGCTAAGCTGGTGTAAATCTCATCTAAAAAACACATCAGTTTCTATTTTTTATACTACTGCTAGCAATTAGTCATTAAAATACATTTTTATTTGAATTTTCATAAAAATTAGGTAAACTCATTAATTCTGATCCTTTTGCAAGTTGTTTACTGGCTTTCAATTTTTGTCATTAAATCGCCATTAATCTGTAAAATATTGTTTGCTTATTGCATTAAATGCCTAGGATATAGCCAGTCATTATCTTCCATGCCAGATGTATGAAGAGGGGCCTCTGTGTTGTGAAGCCTATCCTTTTGGTTTTTGGACCTGCAAATCCCTTATGCATATTTAGTGCTACTAATGTGTTTCTCCACGACTGTTTTATCTCACTTACTTTCCCATTGTCATCCTTATGGAACATATACACTATGGCCATGCTAAGCAGTCTTTGTGCTGAGTAGGGTCTTGGAAGCATACACCATACCTCACATTTTGTCACTGAAATGAGGGACATGGACACTCAGAATGAGGGACAATGAGGGACACAAACCCACATGATGATCAGGACACATCATGGAGCATGGAGAAACGATACCTCAGAACACTGTGGAAACCATTGTATTAGCACCTAAGAATGAATTTCTACCATTAAGCAGGGGTGCCATTTAGGTAGGGCAGAGGGGGCACAGTTGCCCCCCATATTTGTTCCTAGGTTGTTCTTAAGGTGTGGCAGTAATGGCTTTAAATTTGGATTTAATCTTTTGCACAGCAAGTGCCCACCTGGTCTGTGTGTGCTCATGCTGCAGGTACTCTCCAGACTTGACTGTGTACTGTGTTATCCACTCTCTCCACCTATTAGCGGTGGCACAGTCACATGTGATGTGGATGAGCTCCAGCCAAAAAAGAGCACATGAGCCTTGCAAGTGTGACACTGTCTTTCCAACCACAGAGTAGACAGGCTGAACACTATAGCTTGGAACAGTCATTGAGCACTGAACTCTCAATAGCAGTGTTGTGGCAGCATATTTTTGTTGTTCTACTCTCAGTGAGTCTCCATCTCCCCTGGTGGCTGAAGGGGCAGAGGGTGCGCTAGAAGCTAACTCAAGTCTAGGCCACCTACTTACACTACTAGGCTCACCTTACAAAAAAACCCATCACAGACCCTCATGGCAGCAAGCTAGGATTAGCAGCAATGGTGACAGCGGTGTAGGTGGCCTTCATAGGTCTTGATCAGTGTAGTGTGGCAGCAGTCACAGCAGCAGCCAATCAAGAAGGAAGCAACCCAGGTTGGGTGGATTTGTATGACAAGATGACTTGGCTGTGGACCACTTTGGGGAACTGTGATGGTTGATTCTAACATCCAGCTTCTGGTGAAGGAGAGTGTGGAGTGGACTAAAAACTGTGCTGGTGGCACACTATGCCAGGCTGCAGACTCTGGCCATATGGCCGGGTAAGTAAAAGTAAATCATTTTTCACAGGAGGATTGAGGAAGGATGTAGGACTGAAATATTGATTTGTTTTTCATGTTTCTTCACCTTTTGGTGGCTTCATGACCCATGGGGATGGGTATTGAATGGAATGGCATCAGGGAGAAAAATTGGGGCAAAGTTCTTTTGGGGGGGGCGAACTTCAGTTAGGAAACAAATTGGTTAGTAACTGGATGGGTTTAACCCCAAATCTGATGCACTGCTCTGGGATATATACAGATGAGCCCTATACATTCAAATTTTTCCTGGCTTCCATATCACATTTCAGTCAAATCAAATAAGTTGTACCTTTTAGAGATGTTACAGACATTCTAGAACCATCCCTTGCATTCACAGATAGTTAAGTGGTATGGTATGCACAGACTATTGGAGCCTCACTATAGTCAGGCTTATGCCCCTCCCCACCCCACGTGAAGCTGACCTCCACATTCCCATGCTCAGGCACATTATGACAAAGGGCAAAGGAGACCGCAGGGGGGTGCACCATTGACATGAATGGCGTTTTTTTTTTTTATTCTTTATTTAGACATGACAACTTAGACATAATCAGATAAGAAAAGTACAGAGTATACAATTCCATTGGGTCAGTCAGATATTCATACATTTAGATACAGAAGGTACATGACAAATAGGATGCCATATGACAAAAGATGAAGATCGTACAAGGTCTCAATCGAAACCAAGCTTCCATTATCAAAATAGTGGATGTGAACTGGGCCCACCTCGTTAGGGGTTTCCTAGCTCAACAAGCTCCCCAACCTCTTTCTATCCTTTACCCTGTACCCCAACCACTCCAGTCAGTACCAACCCGTAAGTTAAACAGGTGTGCTATATCATCTTGTTAGGGGACAAACTCAGGATATTGGTCTATCTGATGCAGTACCCACTTTCGCCATTTAAGTTCAAAAGCTTCTTTTCTATCTAGCAGGCTATTCGACAGCCTTTCCAGGAGGTAGATCTCCCGTACTATTTTCACCCAGGCCATCTTGGAAGGAATAGTCTGAGTTAACCACAGATGCGTAATGGTCTTGTGCAGCTGCAACCAGTAGGGTCAGCTATTTATGGGTTGTGGGGTTTATTCTTGTCCCTTCTGGCAAGGTGAAAGTCAAAAGAAAAGTTGGATTATCAAAATCTCATGCTTCATAGATCTCTTTAAGTTCCCCCATGACTTCCTGCCAGGATCCTAATAATAGAGGACAGGACCATAGGGCATGGGACTGTCTTGCCCTGTGGGTGCCACACCCCCACCAGCAATCCCCCCTGAGGTCCCAAAAAAATTTGGAAGTGATCAGCGGGGATCTAAAGTATCAGGATCTAAGCTTCCATATATATTCCTGCCAGTACGGGGACTGGACTACTTGAGTCGCTGGGCCCGCAGAGCTCAGCCAAGAAGGTTGAGGTATATCTGTTTGCAACTCCCTAGCCTAGGTCAATCTCAAGACCTCTGTGGAATCTCCAGGCCTCTCCCTAAGGGCCTTATATAGTATACTAAAATAATGTGTAAGATACACCCTTCCAGTATACAATGTCATTAATTGTACCATGGACTGAGACTGTTCATCCAGATCTGCTAAGTAATTCTCATATTTTGCTAAATAGGATCTCAATTGCATATATCCATGGAACTCATTGTTGGAGAGCTCATAGGATGCCTGGAGATTCACAAAGGGGACCAGTCCAGTAGGTCCCACTACCTGATATACAAATCTTAATCCTCTGGCCAACCATACTAATGCCCTGCCACCGAGTTTGTTGGGGGCAAACAATTTATCCCCAGGTATTGCCCTCATATAAAGTAGTTCATGCTGAGAGAAGTAGTGGTCCACCACCCATATCCAAACTCTAAGGGGCTCTCATGCATATCTAGAGTATTTACTTAAAGGGACACAGGCAGGGGGATTAGCAAAAATAGTACATGCCATGTCTTCCAAACGATTAAATACTGTTTCTATTTGTTTCCAATAAGTGGTTTACTGAGGACTGAGCCAAGCAGTCAATATACAGAGTTGGGCAGCTCTGAAATAACATTGGAAGCTGGGCAGGCTGCAGTCCCTCTTCTTCCTTGGGAGTTAGAGGAGAGTATATCTGATTCAAGGGGGCTTTCTGGCCCACACACATCTTGACACTAGTGTGTCCCATTCCCTGAAATAAGTGCTAGTTGGGGGTTGGGGTAGATTCTGCAAAAAGAACAGTATACAGGCAATACTTTTTGTTTTACAGCTTCTATTCTATGAAAAAGACTTAGATGGGCCTGAAACCTCCTGGCCATAACAATAGTGAGCTGAGCCGTTATTGGTTCATAATTCAGTATATCTATGAGCTCCAAACTAATGGCCAATTTAACACCTAAGTACCGCATCGTGACCTTGTTCCATCTGAAAGGGTAGGAAAGCTTTAGCTGGGGGTTAGGTCTAAAGTTAAAGAGCAGGGCTTCAGTTTTTTGGTCATTTATTTTGTAGCCAGCCAATATTGCAAATCTATCATGTTGGAACCATACCGCAGGAATTGAGGACTCTGGATTGGTCAGGGTAAGAAGTATATCATCTGCAAATAGGGATAACTTGAACTTCCTACCTCCAATGGGCAATCCCTCAACAGCCGAAGTCTTTCTAATGGTGATAGCCAGGGGTTCCAGATAAAGAAAAAACAATAGAGGGGAAAGGGAGCAGCCCTGACAAGTGCCTTGAGAGAGGGCAATAGGGTCTGAAAGAGCACCATCTAACATAACATATTCACTAGAGGAGTGGTATATTTTTTGTAGCTGTTGGATAAGCTCTGTAGGAAAGTCAAATTCAGACAGGGCCACCCAGAGCAAAGACCAGGTGACAGGTCAAACACTTTTTCAATGTCTAGTCCCAGTGTGACCAAGGGGATCTCATGAGTTTGAGCATAATCAGTCAGCAAAAAGGTCCATCTGATGGCATCATGGGCTTGACCCCCCTTTACAAAACCCACCTGATCAGGATCTACCACACTAGGTATGAGGTCTTCCAATCTATGGGCTATGATAGACATATAAATTTTGTAGTCAAAATTTAACATGGATATGGGTCAGTAGGAGGCTGGGTATTTTGGATCTTTATAGGGTTTTGGGACCACTGCAATAGTTGTGTATTGCCACAATGGGGGGGGGGTCTTCTCCCTGCTGAAGGGCGTGCAACTCTGGCAAAAGGATTGGGTTCAGTGTATCTCTATAGAGCTTTTAAAATTCAGCTGGATAGCCATCAGGTCCCAGTGTTTTTAAAGTTTTTGCTTCTGAAATGACTTGTTCGACCTCCTGTCCACTAAAAGGGGCATTCAATGTTTGTACCTGAATCTCAGTTATCTTGGGAAGGGAGAGCGATCTTAGGTATTCAAGGGTTGCAGGGCGTGAAGAGGAGTGGTCTTATGTGTATAGGACTGGTAATATTTAACAAATATTCACCTGATTGTTTGGGGCTGAATGTGTAAGATTCTGGTTTTTGGGACATATAATGAGGCAACTGCCACCCTGTCTTTTTGTTCCTGTAATTTTCTAGCTAACTTTCTTGCTCCCCTGGGCCCACCCTCATAATGATAATGCTTAAGGTAAAATAACTGTTGTTCATCCCGCTGGTCCAGGCATTTCTGGAGTTGTTGCTTAACCCAAAGTATATTGGGTTTAATAGTATGATCTCCCTGGTCCCACATCATCTGGAGAGTATGCAACTCATTTGTAAGGTCTCTGTATCTCTGTACCCTATCTGTCTTCCATTTCATGGAGGCTTTAATGATTAATCCTCGCAGGTCCATCTTCAGGGTGTCCCATAGGATCCCCAGCGATGTCTGAGGTCTTTTATTGTCTCCAGTAATATCCAGGATCAGGTTCAGTACTTCATGTCTAAATTCAGGGTCCCGGAGATGTGCCACATTTAACCTCCAGTGGGTTGCCTTATAAACATTTCCTAGGGTGACCTTCATGCAAACTGGAGAATGATCTGCTAGCGGGGGGGGCCATGCCATATATCCACCATCTGGTCATAATGTTCTATAGTGGTGTATAAATAATCCAATCTAGCAGCCACCACAGTGCTGGCTGATACATGGGTAAAACTTTGTAGTGTAGGAAAAGTATGTCTCCAGACATCTATGAATCCTAAGTTAGCCATGTTGACCTTAATATATTTCTGGAGTGGGTTAACCCTATGTGGTAGATGCCTGTAGACATCAAGTACCGGGTTTAAAACAATGTTCAGTTCCCTTCCCAATATTAACTGGCCTCTGTAAATATTCAGTAGATCAGCCATGAACTTTTGTGCGACTGATTTTGGGGATCCAGGTGGAAAATATACGGAGGAAAAGGTGACCTCCCTATTATAAAGAAGGCCTGACACTATAACATATCTTCCCTCAAAATCCTCCCACCTTTCCTTCTCCACCCAGGAAGCTGTCATAGCTAGTAATAATGCCACACCCCTCTTCCTTCCTTATTTGTGTGAGGAAATTGTCAATAAAACATAATTTTTATTTTGTAGCTTTTGGTGCTTGTTTTGAGATAAGTGTGTCTCCTGAAGGGCTACTAGTTCAGGTCTTTCCCTGCCTATGTAATGTTGCAATCTAGATCTTTTAATCAGTGAATGGATTCCATTGATATTCAATGATAGTATCAGTGAGGACTTATCCATTGTTATGGGCAGAACAAAAATTAGACCGCTGTATACAGCCCTTCTGTTTCTCCACAGTGGACCCAGAATTCCGTCCATCATCCCGACCCTCTCCTAAAGCAATCCCACCAATACCAGCCATCATTGCTTTGTTCCCTATCCCAATCTGCCAAGTTCCTTCAAGCCAATGACCCCAGGAATTTTTCATCCTGTTAGCATTTGTCCTGTCGTGTCTAATAATTTTTTTTTTAAATTTGAGCATAATAACCAAAACAATACCTTGAACAAAACAGAAGTATCGACTACTAACAGAGCTGTGTGTTCAGCTCTAATACTAGGAAAGAACACATATTTGGCTATCAACCGGGCTGCCCTAGGAGTTAACTGGACCACTGTGTGGTCTTTAATGCTTAAACTGCCTGTGACTTCCAAATCCGTGAGCAGGATTAAATCTGTTCCTCCTACATGCACGGTGATTACTACAACCACTGGGGGGGAGGTAATTCATCTTGAGAAGCAAAGAGGGCCTCCCAGGTGCTAATATAGCCCCCAAAATAGGGATAACCAAAAAGATCAGTATGTGGAGACAATCCCCCAACATGTAGACCAAAGTTACAGGGCCAAAATAATAAAACTAATAAAAATAGTATCTGTAGGGTGTGAAAAAGCACCAGCTTGTCATTTGGATAGGGTCTGTAGTGCCCAGAAACAATGGGAAATCTAGTTAATATTTAAAGGTTAGGGCAAATCTAAATTGCAACAGCTTCCGAGTGGAGAGCCGGAGCCTCTCATTTAATGCTATAAGCCAGGAAATAGGGGAAGAAAGCCTCAACTCATGGATATTAGATGGCCTCCATTCCAGGGGCTCCAGATCTATGGTCCACATCATCGGCTATGTGAGGGGAAAATGGTGGAGGGGAGCAGGAGCAGACAGTATTACATTGCTCCTAAATAATGTATAGCATGCATTCCACCACAACCCCCTATGAGGACTCATAAAGAAAAGAACAGTTAAAAAATCAATATCAATATAAGCTTATCCCCCAGTTTAAGTGCAGACCAGATCAGCTGAGGGAGTTCAAACAGAATCCAAATGTACTGGGCCCTGTTTATATAGGCTCCAACAGTTCTATGTAAAATAACAAGACAAGGCATAGTCTCCTTCTGATCACAAAATTTCAGGCAGTCTCTGAGCAATATATTAAGTCAAAGGAGGAGTGCTATGTGGGCCAAATGAAAGTATTTTGAAAAGTAAAATAAGCCACTCCATAAGACCTTCACATAGTTCCCACTAAAGTCCTGGGGGTCTTCTGCGCTAACCACCATCACAAAGCAAACCCATTGCAGTCCCAGATTAGGAGGGTTTACCCCCGAAAGAACCCAGAGGGAGCATTTGGAAAAAATGAAGTAGACTAGCTCACCAGACGTTTGGTGTGGAAACAGGAGGCAGTTCAGGTATTCACAACAGTGCATCTGAAAGAGGCCAATGTTTTAGCCAGGTCATGGGGAAGGTTTTTACTATCAGCGCTCCTATTTTTGGACTGCGTCACCTCCTACCAATGCTCCGCTCCCCTCATGCCACCATGATCAGGCTGCCACTCCCTGACTTGTATTCCACACTCTAGCACTTTGGCCGTAGGTTCCTCGGCCATCTCAAACTCCTTTCTGCCATCCGGAAACTGGATTACCATACGGGCTGGGTAAGGAGTGAAACATTTAATCTTGTTCTCTTTCAGAGGGCAAATAGAGGTTGACACTCTGTATGGGCCTTTAGCATGTCTGAGGCATAGTCAATATCAATACAGATTCTATCTTGCCCATAGAATATCTTTTGTTTCCTCCAGGCAGTAGTTAGGACCTTCTCCTTGGTGGTATATGTCAGAAAACACGCTATAATTGAATGCGGGCAGGCCTCTGGTTTGGTTGGCTTTGGGCCCAAGGACCTGTGAGCTCTTTCAAATTCTAGCTCCAGATTGTTGGGCAATTCAAGGGCTGTTTTGAGTACAGCTGTGCGAAAATCAACAATATACTGGCCCTCCACACCTTAATGGATGCCATAAAGCCATATATTTTTTCTGCGTACGTGGTTTTCCGCATTCTCTTGTCTCCATTGGATTTGTACTTGACAGTCCTGTATTGCCTGCACTGCCATTTCCAAATTATCAATTCAATTCTCTACCAAGGTAATTTGGCTCTCTGAATCATCTACCCTTTGTTCAAGTAGCTCCACATACTTTTTAAGCTCTCCATGCAGCTGCTTCATTTCAGCATGGAAGCTTAACAGCTCAGTGTATATGGTGTCCAGCTGAACTTGTTTCCTGGTTGTGGGAGTCACAGCAGTTGGTCTGGTGTTCAAATCGAGCTGGGCGGTATCAAGCGAGGCCTGAGAAAGCTCTGAATCCGAGGTTTCTGACCACAATCCTCATCCCTCCAGCTCCATCTCGGATACTTTTTCAGTGTATATACACCCTTTATTCTTGACCCCCCTTCGGCATTGTTTTTTTCCTCATTTTTCTGAAGGTTTAAGCTTTAATTAGGGGGTTGTTAGTTGTCCTGAGCACAGAGCTCTGAGATCAAGCTGCCATAAAGGCTGATGATGCAACTGGAAGTCTCTAATGGGGTATTTTTTAATTACTATTTTATACATTATTGGATTATTGGTGAAGAATTGGAGATTAATGAAGGCCACCGCTCGACTAACAAGGACCTTCTTAGTAGAACATTGGCCTTCATTATTCTCCAACTCACCATTATACTGTATAAAATAATAATAGAAAATAACTCCATTCATTTCAAGAGATTACGCTCCAGCACTCTGACCGATGGACATCATCTCTTAAAGATTCCTGCCTCTGGCCCCCTAGTACTCAAGTAAAAGACTTTTAACTTATATCTATTCTGCGTGGGTTGTCTGTAGCAGCATGGCCGTACCCGCTACAGTGTGCATGCATTGGGGGGGGGGACTGGCTATGTGGTGTGTGTGTGTGTGTGTGTGTGTGTGTGTGTGTGTGTGTGTGTGTGTGTCAAGTTATTGCTACATTTGTGTTTGCAACTTAAAGTCCATTTGCTTGGAAGCATTCAAAACTATGGAGAAAAAATAGTAGTACAGGCCAGACAGAAGTAATTAAGTGGCTTTGTGGGTATGTCTGTGTATTGGGGGTTGGAAAAATATGTGTTTCCACTGGTATGTGTGCTACAATTCAACTGTGAAAATGAGATGAGGGAGAGAAGAAAACTGAAAAGCATACACTGGCTACAAGCATGCCGCAAGCATGCAGATGTATTCAGACACAGTATGTATTGAAGTACAAGCAAGCCATATGTGTGCAGACAGTATGGCTTAGTGGTTAAAGGCAATGAATTACAAGCCAGAAGACTTGGGGGCATGAAGACCTGGGTTTGAATCTCACCAACTCCCACTTGTGTATAGTGTGATTCTGAGCAAGTCACTTAACTTTTATGTGTGCAGTTATCAATGACCACTTACTTTTTTACATGCATGCCACATGCATGCAATCTTTTCCAATTTAACATAAAAATCATGGTTTCCACACTTGCTTGCTGCATGCATGCCATATGCATGCAGTCGGTTCCAATTTAACATTTAAATCATACTTGCAGCATGCATATCACTTGAGTAGTTTTATGGGTGCAGCATGAAAACATTTCATATAATTTTTTCTGTAAGGGTTTCTACAGCTGCTCCAAACAGGATAGTCATCTTTCACATAACTCCATCAGTAAAACCACCAAGTTATCTTTTTTTTTTTCTTCAAGACTATATTTCCCTCCTCCTGAAGCACCACACAGCAACAAAGACTGGGCAAATTACTCGCTTTTAACTGTTTTCTACCACCTTATTCTCTGCCTCCTGATTACACATTTTGCCCAGTCCTTTTCTGTTTCCCTTTCACTTTCATCCCATACAGTGCTGCTCCTCTTCCCTACTCCCCCGACACATCTCAGAGCACTGAAGATGCAACCCACTAAAATAAAAGTATTACCTTTCTGAATTGTAAAACTGATGCCTTTTTAATCTCCATTTCCTCATTCACTTGTTCTTTCACCAAAGCCATGCTGTTAGTGTATAACTGTCTTGGTCTCCTCACTGCCTGCACAGTCCCTCTTCTGCCTGCATGCCCCCAACATAGAGACACTGCCAAATGGGCAGAAAAAAAAATCAAGTTCCATAATTTATTAAATCTTCCTCTGTGCAACAAGGAAACCCATTTCCTGACCAATGGAATTCTTGTCCAGCAATGCTATTGCTAAGAAACAGAGTCATCTTACTGTTTTTACCAACCATTCTTCCTTGCCACTACCATTTGCATGAATTGAGCACGAAAAAAATGACTTTTTTTTTTTTTAGTAACAGTGATCAGTACAATTATGGAGCTCTCCCTTCCTTGCTCCCAAACTAACACTTGCACAAAGCCAAGGGCTTCTCAGATTGCTCTTGCTAACACTGTCTGCCATGTTGCCTGAGAATTTTTGAAACTCCACAGCTCCACCAATAGCAACAGATGCTGAGCCATCATGACATCACAGTGTTATGTCACATCCTTAACTACACATAGCAACCATCCCAAACGTTGCATTAATAACAGACAAAGCACAAACATTTCCATTGTTTCATTTAAAATAACAGAAACACACTTAACATTAAAATTACCTCCATTTTACTGAATCCTCACTGTTGCATAAATTGAATATGCAATGGGGACCCCTGCTGCCTGCTTGTCTGTCTGTCTGTCTGTCTATCTATCTATCTATCTATCTGTCCATCTGCCTACCTGTCTCTCTATCTATTAATACATATATACATATACTGTGCATATCTATCAATATCTACATATATACATATACATATACATATACACACACACACACACACACACACACACACACACACACACACACACACACATATAATATATATATATATATATATATATATATATATATATACCTATCTTTACTTGTATCTATAGATTTAAATATTTATACATTTGTCAGGACTAAAAATGCCACATACATCCCTGTATCTGACTCACTGTCTTGATAAATGGGGTATGATGTAATCACTATGATAATAACTTAAAGTTATTATCATAATGATTACATCATCCTACATTTATCCACACAGTGACTACGTCATCCTTCCCCAGCAGCTGCCGCCACTACTTCACTTTCACCCACACCATATTTCACAAGTCAGACTGCAGACTGCTAGTTCTTTCCTCTTGTATCAACTGCCAGTTCTGTCCCTATCCTCAAAAAATGCAAAACAAAACAAACTAAAACAAATAACAGCGTTTTACTTTTTCACCAACTGAACTGCAGCAATCCATTATGTATCATGTCCTCCCCTGCCCCTTCAGCACCTCACTTTGTCTGCATCATTCTCACTGTTGATTAGCCTGACATCCAAATAATTACCACAAAACAATTTTCCTCAGAAAACCATGCTACCTTCCTTTTGCTGCTCCAACTTCTCTCTCTCTCTCTCTCTCTCTCTCTCTCTATTTGCTCTTTCCACTCCCATTTTCCATACATTGCCACTTACCATCATACAAAGTGAAACTCTCTTTCTGCTCCCATTTTTTGTACACTGCCACATGCCATTACACAAAGTGAACCTGATAAAAAAGGTCTATTTTACCCCAAACAGTCAACTGCTACCCTATATTCTTCAGCAGCTCCTTTCCAACACTGAGACTGAACGCATCCACTATACCACCACACTCGCTAAACACTATCACCATTTTTCTTACAAATCTTTCAAAATTCTCATACTGCACCAATCAGGAGTAACGTTGCACATCCAGTCCTTAATAATGTCCCTATCAACCAAAGGCACAATAGCACTATCTGACCAAATAAACCCATAAAGTTTACAGAATACTGTAAAAAAAAAAAGACATCTTAAACAAAATCTCTCACACAAGTTCCCTGCCTGTTACATAAATTAAATATGCAGGGGGGGCCTGTGAGATAAATTATTTATCTGCACTCATGCTATTTGATCCCAGACACTTCACCCGTGGCTTTCTCCACTCATGAAGTTGCCCGAGGTCAAACAGCACTTGTATAGATAAACCATTTATCTCACAGGTCCTCCCTACATATCCATTACATATTTAGTCTTTGCAAAAACAAATGCATTAATGCACCAGTTCGGGTTCACCTTTAGGCCACAGGAGTAAGGAAATGTGGTGTTAGGGTTTCCAACCCTAAGTCCTCACCCCCAAGTAGTAAAAGGACAAGACCACATAAGCAACCACAGACAGCCATCACCAGGTAAGTCAAACAACATACAACTGATTCCAGATGACACAAATGTAGTAGCACTGATTTGCTCCCTTTGTGTATTTGTAGTTGTGGCTGCATAAGCAGCTTATGCTGCCATACCTGTGTATGTACAGGTATGTTGTAGAGCATGCATGCGTATGTGTGGATGCAGATGTACAGGCCCCATGGGGGCCTGTGCTTCTGTAGACAGAAGGCTGCATTGGGCCTGTGGCTATGCAGCCATTGATACTAATGCATGCTGTAGGTGGTACCTCACAAGACAGCATGATCCACTTGTACAGCTGCATAACTGAAAAATTGGTACCCCCTTGAAAAATTTCTGGATCGACTGCTGAAACCATGATACCCACATTCTGATAGTACTTATGGCTGTGTAACTGCAGTCCCCACATGGATCTGCCCTTATGGAGCCATAAGTTAGCTTGTATGTCTTAAAGGTGTTGCTGAAGAGAGCATGTCAGGTGTTTTTTTTTTATATCCTGGTCAAATGTGTTTTTGCAGCTTGTGGCATGAAATTATGTTTCAGCCAGTATTTTATAAATGACACCTGCCATGTTTAGAAGGGGGGAAAGACTATATCGAAATTTTGGGGCCAAAATGTCTCAAAAAATTATGAAGTAACATTGTTTGGAGGGATGGCTGTTGGCCCAGTGAAGACCATGTTGCCTTCCTGTGCCAGTGACCTGCATTTGGGTGTGAGCTCAGTCAGCCAGCTGAAAGTGGAACCGGTCCCACCCTGGGGAGGGACCGACCAGTATTCTGATGCACAGATGACACTGTGTGGTGGGCCGGGAAGCATTCCCTCATACATGGTTGATATGCGTGTTGTGGACTGATAGACCTATGCACTGTAGTGGGAATTATCTCCACTATTCTATTTATTTCATTTTGCACAGGAATGAGGATACGATTCCACTCTCATAAAAAGAAGAGAAATGTATTGCAGATTGTTGTTGTCATCCCTAATGTCCATCCCCTTCCCAGAACAGATAAGTTCAGACATGACTTCTGATTTTAGTTGGCAACATGTGGTGAGCCATACTACTCTACCTCCAAAAACTGTATCACTGTAAGACATTGACTTGGAACTGTATCTTGTGCTTCGGGCATCAGGCTATGGGCTTGGGAGCTGGGGGGGCATTAGGGTTGACAACCCCAAGGAACACCTCACCACTGATTTGCCAAGACTTTGGAGACCCAAACCCTAATATATTTTTCATTTCCCTAATTTGTGCGCTTTGAATTTTTCAACCCAAATGGCTGCACAAACAGTTTTTGCAATGAAGATATACTGTACATATATAAAGATATATATATATATATATATATATATATATATATATATATATATATATATATATATATATATCCTTATTAAAAGTTGTTATTATTGAGGAAAATAATAGCATTATATTCCATTTTATTTGAAGTATTGCGCAACTAATTCCTGCTGGCGCCAGCTGTGATTTTATTACTGAGCCCTTCCTTAAAGAAGCTATGTCACAGCTAATCAGGAGGGAGTATGAAACTAGTTAACAACCTGCTGGTTGCGATTTGCAGTGACATTATGCTCATGCTTATTCAGCACACAGCTCTAACTCATCATACCTTTTTTCACTGCTAAAAATATAGCCCAGGAAGAGGACTGGAACAAAGCGTTCTCTAGTTAAAATGCCAGAACATTAAAAAGCCATTAATCACTGTTCCATAGTCTTTTCTGCCACATGTTAGTCTTGATTTAGTCACTTATTCAGCTCTTCTTCAGTACAAGTGGCACCTCTCCTGAAAGCCAGGACAATGCACGTGAAGTCACATCAGGAGGGCCTTCTCTGGGGATGCAAGCCTTTTTATTCCTCTGCAGTCACATCTGAGATTAGAATTGAATGGTGACGATCTTCAGCTTAATCGTGAAGCCAGCAATGTTCCCAGGATATTACAAATACAATGATCAATCACACACTGGTTTATGAAATAATCAGTCACTTTGATAATACATGTAGATAACACAGAAATAAAAATGAGCTGCTGTTTCTTTACTGGTGCATTCTTGTGCTGTAAGGCTAAAAATCCAATTTGTATTGTACTGCATATGTTTCTATGTACATTTACATTGTCTCATTATTATTAAAGGCCCTTCTCCGGTTCTTAGGATGAGAGTACTGGAACGTGAATCTGAGTAGGTCTGGCACACACAGGGCTTGAAAATATGAACATACGAACATATGAAATTTGCCAGCAGATAAAAGCCTAGTGGTCTATCAAGTCTGCTCGAATGTGCAGCTCGAACCCCTTATTCTGCAGCTGCCCCTCCCTCCCTTCCTTCCCTCCCTTGACCTTCCCCCTTGCTCTGTCCCAGCCCTTTCTGAAGCAGCCCACTGTTCTACTGGATACCACTTCTGCCAGTAACGCCATTCCACTCAACTACCACCCTCTTTGTAAAAAAGGGTCTCCTCCTCTCCCTTCTGAACCTTCCTCCCTCCAGTCTCATATCTTGGCCCCGGGTGTCCCTTCCCTCCTTTACTTTGAACAGTCCCTCCGTACCTGTCTTGTTTATTCCTTTCATGTACTTGAAGGTTTCAGTCATATCCCCCCATCCCTCCTCCTCCAGTGAGTACATGTTCAACTCCCTCAGCCTCCTGACATGCTTGTAAGCATAAGAGACACATTAACTGTACACACACTTATTATAATATTATAAATCATGTTAAACAGGTTGGTTCTAAAAAAACAGATACTGAATATACAATCAAAATGATTCTCTTTGTAGAAAATTATAGAGAACCCCTTATTTGGAAGATGTACTATGCCAACTGAACTGATCTCAAGTGACTGATTGTGCTGAGGAAAATGTTAAAAATAACACACAGTAAATATGATATTGTGCTAACAGAAGGAACTTAGGGTCTGTCTTGTCCTCATCCTGTTGCATAGCAGAGACTACAGCATACCCTATTTGAGTATCAAAGCTTAGCAACTTGATTGATAAGAAATATGACTATAATTTGAAGGAAATGGGGTAGATGTCCACTTTGATGGTGGGAAGGAGGAACTTGCTTGTCTTGTTCACCCCTAAATATCTCTCTTTCTCTCTTTCTCTCTTTCTCTCTTTCTCTCTTTCTCTCTTTCTCTCTTTCTCTCTTTCTTTCTGTCTTTCCTTCTTACCAGGAAAGGCACACTAAGCTATTATAGCTTGTTTCCAAGTGCATCCTGGTAGGTCAGTTGCATGGTCCTCTTTTACTGACAAAGGAAATGTTAGCCATGACACTGGGGAACTTCCCCAGTTTTTCTCCTGTGGGGAAGATGGTTGAATTTGGTTAAAAGAGTTCACACTTACAGGGACTTCAAGGAAGGCAGGCTGTGTATGATGAATCCCATTGCATTCATTTTTATCATTTTTGTTTTTTGTAATTTTGGAGGGATACAGGCACACCAATTGTGGGACCCCTTTTTTGTCCCCACTTGCTGACACCTCCCAACATCATGGATGAGGGATCACTCAGGATGATCAAAAGAGGTCCACATCCCATCTCAGGATATGTCCCTGACATCTTCCATAAGATGGTGAAATGGAAAGTTTCCCCACAGCAGCATACAAGTGGAACTATAAAATTCCTTTATTCAGCTGTGATCAGAAATGTATTTTTTTTATTTAATGTTTATTCATACATTTTCCACCATAAAAGGCAGCATACAAAGAAACTGATAGACACATTGATACATAGTGAAATAATGCTGCCTGTCCCCCCAACCTCCCCTTACTGCAGTAACCCATCTCAATACCTGCAGATGCCAAGTATCTAAACAAAAACCATGCAGGAGCAATAACCCTAGCATAGGTTTAGTTTGGAACCAGAGAGATTAGTGAGTGAAGGGGATCCCAAATTCTAGTATAAGCTGCCAGACTATTGTGAAGACTGGCTATTGCTTTTTCCATGCTCAAGTTGGATAATATTTCTCTTCCCATTCCTGGAGAAAAGGGGAGGACCTGACTTTCCAGTGATGAAGAATTATTTTCTTAGCTGACAGGGCAACCATGGAAATATGAAATTTGCATACCCTAACTCTAATAGAGGACAGGTCCCATAACACACATCTCAGGAGTAAAATATTCTTGAAGGCCCAACAGGGGGTCTAAGGAAGTTTGGATTGAAACCCATAAGGTGGAAATTTTTGGACAAGACCAAAGCATGTGAAAAAGTATACCCTCATCCTGTGAACATCTATTGCACTTGTTTGAGTCTAGGTAACCCCACCTGTGAAGTTTGGCCAGGGAATAATATAAGTTGTGCAATATGTGATATTGCATGAGACGCAGTCTATCTTGAGAAATTAATTTATGACATGACTTGCAGAGGGAGTGCCAATCCAACTGAAGGTGAGGGAAAAAATTACACCAAAATCTTGATGGCCCAAATGGACCCCTGAACTTTTTATGAAACAGAACCTGTTATAGTTTAGAAATTGAACCAGGAGAGCCAGAAAGTGGGGATACCTCGGGTATCAGAGAAGAGAGATTCTGAGAAGGAGGAGTGCTACCCAGGGTAATTACAAGCAAGTGTTTCAATTTCAGGACTTTAAAATAGGAAGAAGGCGGGATGAGAAATTTCCTAACCATCTCTTCCACTGATAACTAATGTCCCCCACCATCAGTAAAAGCCAGGAGCTTCGCCTCTCCCAGTTGAGGCAAACAAAGACGGGAAATTTGACTCTTGTTAATAATAAATGATGGAGAGTTCCAGATAGACTGGGCCAGGTCCAGATGGGGGGAATACTGTAAAAAGGAACATATCTGTGAGTAGACCTTTAAGGAGGTCCTTATTGTGGAGCACTCTACAGCCACATTTACTTGGGATGACCTAAGAAAAAAGTAACGCGAGAGGATCCAGATTTTTGTCATTGATTGCATCCAATTCTATTTTGAGCCACATAGGTTGCACTTCTTCTGGGCTGAGAGATACCCATCTTGAACATTTCGCAAGATGACTAGCCCAGAGATATATAGCCAGATGGATGATTCGCAGCCCCCCCTCCAGTTTTGGGGCTGCAAGCTTATGATAAGCCAAACGGGGATACCTGTCGGCCCAGATGAATCTAGTGAAGATACCATGTACCTTTTTGAACCAGAGTAAAGGAATAAAGGTGTTGAGAAGGGACAACGGGTAGAAAATCTTAGGAAATATATTCATCTTAATTATGTTGATCTGGCCCCATAGAGAAATAGAAAGCTTAGACGACCTCTCAAGGTCATGCGTAATCCCCTGCAGTAGGGAATCCAAATTCTCCTTAAACCATGCTAGGGGGTTATGTGAAAGTTTGATACCCAGATATTTGAATGACCTGGGTGTCCAACACAGACTGAAAGGGCTAATATCACTTTTGAAAACTTTGTGATTTAATGGGAAAAATAGAGACTTACTGGCATTCAATTTGTAATTGGACAGACCACTAAACCTTGCTACTTCCCTTAGTAAGGCCAGGACAGAGGATACCGGGTGGGACAGATGTATTAACAGGTCATCTGCATATGCAGTGACTTTGACTTTGTGCCGCCCAATTCTCACCCCTTGTATGGAATCATTATTGAGCATATTTCGGATAAGAGGTTCCAGATATAAGTTAAATAATAGAGGGGAAAGGGGGCACCCCTGTCTCGTGCCCAAGTGGAATGAGAAAGGATGGGAAAAGGCCCCATTCGTGGAAATTCTTGCCGAGGGATTTTTATAAAGGGCGGCAATCCAGGAGATAAACAAAGAGGGGAAGTGGAAGGCCTCCAGAGTGCAGAACAAAAAATTCCAGTTCACACGGTCTAATGCCTTCTCGGCATCCAGGGAAACCAAACCCGCAGGGAACTCCGCATCCCTGGTAGCCAAGAAGACATGCGACAAGGTGCGTAGATGATCGTAAGATGAGCACCAGCTCACCTTCTCCGGGGGAGGGAGGGACCTCTATACCGGCAAGCGGCAACCCCTGATGGAGACTGGGGAGAGTGACGGCAAGCCGAGTCTCAAGGGGTATAATTGGCCACAGGCGGAAGCCGGCAGCCAATCAACCCCAGAGGCTGCTCCTTCAAGGAAGGAGGGAGGTAACGTTGCAGACGCCAGAGGATGCCCTGACGCTTAAGCATGCAATGTCCCATGGGGGAATATGGGAGGAAAAAGTACCTCCATGGAGCCTAGATGAAGGAGCACCGAGCCGAAGGCCCTAATGTGCCAGCACCCACCCGTGAACCCAGGACCAGATAAGTACCCAAGATTCGGGGGTCCCCGGACCCGACCCCACCCAGGGGGTATTCCACGGTGCAATGATGGGATGGGGAACAAGGGTGCTGGCAGGGCAGGGCTTCATGGTGTTCCCAGGGGTTCGGCTCAGTGGAGGGAGAAAAAACAAACAGAAATTTCAAAAAAAAAAGAAAATCCATCTGGACCAGGGACCTTGTCAGCTGGCAGTTCACTAATAACCTTAGCAATTTCCTCCTGGGAAATGGGGACAACCAGGGCGTCTCTACACTGACCAGTGAGAGGGGGCAAGTGGGAATCCCTTAAATAACCCTCTATGTCTTCAGGACAGGGAGGGTGCTCCATGTCACTGTGCAAATTAGTATAACAAGCAGCAAATTCTTGAGCTATCTCAGTGGGAGACACCTTAAGAGATCCGTCTGCCACTGACCTGATGGGAGGGATAAATCTCATTGATTCCTGTTTACTACGCAATACGAGTAAACGTCCCACTTTCTCCCTCTGATCAGTATAATTGGCCCTGGTATGAATGATGGCTAGTTCTGCTTTCTCTTGAAGTAGCCCCAAGTATTTATCCTTTAACTCCAAGAGTTTCCGAGTACCCCCATCAAGAGGATTGGCCAGAAGGTTAACTTCCAGGGATCTAATTTGGGTTAATAAGGATTTTAGTTCCTTCTCCCGCGCTCTTCTCCTGCCAACCACCATGCTAATAAGTATCCCTCTCATGAAGGCTTTGAAGGCCCCCCACAAGATATCAGGCTTTACACTATCTAAAGGGTTTAATGGAAAAAAGGATTCTATTTGTTCCCTTATAAGTTTGCAACATTTAACATCTTTAAGAAGCTGGTCATTGAGTTTCCATCTAGTTTCCCTATTTGGTGAGTTAAGCAGTACCAAATTGCATACTACTAGTGAGTGATCGGAGATTGGGCTGGGTTGAATCGAGGAGGTCTTCACCCCAGGCAAGAGGCACTGAGAAATGAGTAAGTAGTCAATGCGGGAGTGTGAGCCATGTGCCATAGACCTAAAGGTAAACTCCCTAGAATCCGGGTGTAAAACACACCAGGCATCGCAGAGCCCACATTGATCTAATAAATCCTTGTATATCTTCTGTCTGGGAGTGGCCCTTCCTGGGCTATTGCCCAGTCTGTCTAAGTAAGGGTCAAGTACTTGATTGAAATCTCCCCCTAAAATAATTTTAATGGGACGCATTGGGTGGATGATAGATATAAGCCTCATAAAGAATCCAGGGTTGTCCAAATTAGGGCCATAAACACAGCCCATTAATATTGGGACAGACCAAAGGGTACCTTTAACCAAGATAAACCTACCCTCGGTATCCTTAATAACTTGTGTGGAAACAAATGGAATGCTCCTGTTAATCATGAACATGACCCTGCAACTATCTGTGGTGCCCTGGGCACTATAAATTGATCCCACCTGTTGCCTCCTTAATTGCAAAGCTTCCGCTTCTAATAAATGGGTTTCTTGCAAAAAGGTTATCTGTGAACTGAGCAAACTTAAATGTTTGAGAACCTGATATTGCTTGTGTTGCTTTCTGATCCCCTTAACATTCCAGGTCGCAATTGTTATCTCATTAGCCATCTAGGAAAAATAGTTGAATTAAAATAATTACACTCAGCACACGGGATGCATATCCCCTGTATACATATCCCCAGGGTTACTGCAGTAACACCCACCCTCCTCCCTAGCCCCCCCTAAAATTGAAACCGCCCATCCCCTCTATCCCCCCTACCCTCGAACCATGCCCCCAAACCCCACCCACACTCCCCACCAAACTGTCACAAGCAACGTGCAGCAGTACTGGTTCTAATCCCTCTGCTCCCGCCCCCGATAATGAACCCAAATAGTTAGCACTGTTACACTCAAATCATAGTCTGTAGAAACCAAACACTGCCAGTTATACCCCAAATGAGAGAACGGTCCTGGGCCTTCACCTCGATCCAACCAGAACATGGATACAAGGGAGCTTGTTTTAGAGGGACCATAGGGAGACCACTACACCACCCAAGTGTTCGTGGTAACCAGGACAGAGACGAGAAGCACAGGGCGAGCCACCTATAACCGAAACCAGACCAGAAACCCCCAACGGGAGAGAACTCGGCTCATATTGAGAGCAGGAATAGAAATAAGAGAAACTGGGATCACTCCACCAGAGGGGAAGGCATAATAAATGCCTCTACCCACAACAACCCGACATCCAATGCGAGGTCCTCCCTGCAAATTGAGAGCACCACGCACCAGCCATATAGCGAAAGAACCCTGCTAAATCCTCCTCGAGTAGTGCTTCGAGTCCCTGCGGCTGAACGCCCCAGCGGCCAGTTCCCTGACCTGTCTAAATGAGAGTCAGGAATGGGGACAGCCCAGGACCATCCTAGTACCAATCCAAGCAAGGAAAAATAAGAAATTAGCCCACAAACGCTCAAACTGGACTCTTTCTGCCCCCAACAAAAAAAACTGCCGAGATTTGACACACCAATCCCCCCCGAGAAGGCCCCAAACCCAAGTGTCCACTGCTTCAGACCAGCATGGGCCTATTATGAAGCGGAAAGAAAAGAAAAGTCGGGGTGGCCCGCAATGATCCCCCCATTCCAAAGCTGTAGATGCAATTTCCCAAGTCTTCACGCTTAGAAGATTTCCCTAATGGGGAAAAACGAAAATTCAATCTCTCGACTCCGTGTAGTACTCCATACTGCACCACAACCATTCAAGAGTCCTTAAAGAGATCTGGCAATGTGGATTTAAGGCTTATCAAAGTCTCTTCTGGGTCTTCGTAGCTTTTTCAGGATCCATTAATCGAGATCTGTAATCTGGCCGGGTAACCCATCCTGAACTTCAAACCTGCTACGATTAGCTTAGAGACAATAGGGTGGAACGCTTTGCGTTTCAAGCGAACCGAGACAGGTAAATCTTGTGAGATTCTCAACTTTATATTTTCCCAGTGAACCTCTTGCAAAGCTCTCAATTTTTGCAGAAAATGTTGTCTCTCCAAATAGTTTAAAACCCGGCACACAATAGGGTGGGGGGGGGATCCTCCGGGGATGGTTTAGGCCGTAAAGCCCTCTGGGAACTCTCTATAATGTAGCCGGGGCTGAATGGAGATGGGCCAGCCACCCGCTCAACCAGCTTCTGAACAAAAGCCACAACATATTGGCCTTCCTCTCCCTCCGGTAATCCGAGGATCACTACGTTATTTCTTTGGCTCTGACCCTCTAGATCCTCGAGCTTGTCTTCAAAACGAGACAATTTCTGGCGCATTGAGACCAGGTCAGGGTTGAGACTACTAAACTTTTTCTCAATAGAAGCAATTCGAGCTGTATTATCAGACACAGATAGCGAGAGGTCATCTAGCTTTCTAGATAACGATTTCAAATCCATTGCCATATCCTTCATTTCCTCTCAAAAGGGTTTAAACTCCTCAAGGAATCTGGAAAGCGTTAAAAAGCTCCTGATCACCAATTTGGCTTGGAGGATCAGGCCCAGAACCACCCGAGGCCCTGGATTTCTTAGGGGCCTTCTCAGGAGTTGCTGGAGGGGTATGCTTCTGTGGGGCTTTCTTCATGTAAGCCTCCATCCGCCTGAAATATAGCCAAACCAGAGTGCCACTGCTATTACACAACGTTGTATCTCAAAAACAAGAGGAAATAGTGGATTAAAACGTTAGAATGAGATAAAATAATAAACAGGAGGCAGGAGCTTCTTGATGGAGCTGCTACTCAGCACTCTGCATCACGTGATCTCCTTCAGAAATGTATTTTTCATAGATCTGGTATATATTTCAATATCCCCAGTTCCAATACAGACTATCACAACACAACTGATTGGCAATAGGATCCCAGCAAAAACGTGGAATGTGTGGTTATGCACACATGATAGACTATAAGTATAAGGAAATCTGAAACACAAAACTCTGTAGAGAGACTGTGCCCTTGCCCTGAGAGTAATGAACTTGTGGAAAAAATGTTGCACTTATTTTGTGACTGCTCATACATTTTAGGATTATGGAACAGATTGGGAAATAAGTGTGTGTGAGGGGAAGAGGGGCATCTTGTTTAAGACCATGTCTTATGAAACTGTAATATATGAACATTTCTCTAATACAAACTCCCAGTGTTATAAATGTACATTATTGGTTCTAATGACCTGCCTTAAATGGTCAGTTTGGCAGGTCAGATGCCAATATGTTCTACAGGAAAAAGAAACAGCATTGATGGGGCTGAGTGAAAAATATATGGTGAACAGAGTGATGTAAGAGAAATGGAATACAAGAGCTTGCCTGGCAGACTTTTTAACAGCATACGGAAGGACACTGCCTGGATTTCATAATATTGCTCTGTGTGGCATAACATCCAATAGCTGTGTATTTATACTTACTATTGCTCTGTATAGTTAGATCCTCATGTTTGTTACCCTGCTTTTGTACTGTATTACTGCTGGTTATGTATTAAGTATAACTGCTCTTGTACACTTTGCTGCCATCTTGTTTGGCCTGGGTCATGGCTGAAATCAGTCCTTTTGGATCAGTCCATTCACCTGGTTATCAAAGACACACATAAATAAATAATAGGAAGAGCAAGCCTGATGGGTCACCTGGAGATCCTTGAAATTATTTACTTATGTATTTATGTATGTATATACATATGTATGAAAACTGCGATAACTGGGAAAGGCACACTGAGCCAAGGCTCATTTCCAGGTGCACCCAGGTGGTGGGGAAAAGTGGAGGTACATACAATAAAGAGCAGTTATAAGCATCCAAAGTGCAGAACAAAAAAATTTACATTTTTTAGTCAGTAAAAAACAAAAATTGGCTGAAATGACAGAGCTACGAGTGGTAACATACATGGCTGCAGTGCTAGAGAGCAACAAAATGATGCACCAGCATACTGAAGAGCAGGCAGGGAGCCAAGATCATTACAGGCCCAGGTAGGTGGTGTCCAATCTTATTTTACTTTCACTCATGTGAAGTACTTGCTGTATAAATCTCAGTCATGTCCCCTCTTGCTCGCCTCGCCTCGCCTCGCCTCTCCTCCAGGTTAATGACTTCCAGGCATTAGAATGCTGGCTCATGGAAAATAAATTAGTCCTTAACGCAAAAAAAAAAACTTAAGCAATGCTCTTCAGGAAAAATAATATGGGTTCAAGCAGAACACACCTCATCAACCTCTGCACTGCAACCAGCTATAAATTGGGGGTGGTTAAATTTTTTAAATACTGTATCAGGGAGTGGTGCTGGACAAAACCGCATCATTTGAATCACATGTGGATTCCCTAGTCAAAACCTTAAATCAAAAAATTGGTCTGCTTTATCGTCACTCTTCCTACCTCTCAAGGGATGCTCGCCTTGGTCCTCTCTTCTGTCCCTTCTCATGTATTGGGCCCCAGTGGTTCAGGCCACTCATGATACTACCCCTTTGAAGCTAAGAATGATATGATGACTCAGTGGCATGGAGGGCTGAGGCATCCATGCCTTACCTCCTGCCATGCCGGCAATCCGTATTCATGGGGCGAGTGGGAAGCCAGGGGTCAGCCAGGGAGGGAAAGGATTGGGCATCTGAAGAGCTGCTCTCCTCTCCCGGGCAGGGGTTGGGATGGAGTTCACTGCTTGACTGGCCCCTGGCAGTAGCTGGGGGCTGGTGCAATAGACTCACAAATGTAGGGGAGATGTGGGGCAGATCCCCAGCATGCCACGTGCGGAAGCATGCTCAGCTCAGCCATTGGCATCAAATTGCACTCCATTTAACCATGCTCAGGGCTGGGAAGTAAAACACAAGGAAAATCCTGACTGGTGAGATGATGCCGACCCCTCACAGGCACCGCACCTGGCCAGCTGGCACCTCGTGGAAGCCAGAGGTGAGTCCAGTAGATCCAGGGTGATGGGGCTGGGGGAGCTGGTGAAAGAGGAATGGTTGGGAGCAGAGAAAGGAAATTAGCAAAAAAAAAAAAAAGAACGATATACCATAAGATTGGGCACTTCTCAGCTGGTGCCCATTCTAGAGCCCATCATTGTGGAGTATTAGCTTCTCTGGACTGGCCTCCATTTGAAAACAGAATGCTACATTCTCTATTCTGTCTTTTTTTTTTTTAAACTTAGTTTATTGAAAGTATTTCAGTATAAAATAACAGTTTTGGTTGTGACTTACAAACTTTATCATAGACAAGCTCATTATCAAATGTTGCTAGTATAGGACAACCATATTACATTACATTCAAATGTTATATACTTTCCAGTCTATATAAGAGACTTATTAACCAATCCAAACCATTAAACATTGAATTAAATTATATAAAACCAAATTAAACCTTTGGGGCAAGGGGGGATCCATATATTTTAACACTACATGACACTACATGAACATTAATTTAAAACTGATAGTCTTTATGGAAAGAGATACTAGACACAAAGTGAGGAGGGAAATGGTAGAGGGTACACTTTTATCTATGTTGCATTTATATCCCATCTTTATAAAGGTCCCAACGAGTCCATCTATTTGTATAAGCTTCTATACAATGGTTGGCTGCATATGTGGTTCTTTCCATTATTTGAATTTGGGACTATCCCCATCCAGTCCCGAATCTCCGGGACTGCTGTAACCATTTCTTTGTTATGCTCTTCAAAGCCACAATACACAGCACAGCCCATAAATATTGCCCTTCTTTACCTTTAATGACTGCTGGGCAAAGACCTAATATTATATTTTCCGGGCCCATTTCCATTGCCATTCCAAATATTCCTGTCAAATGTTTTATGGTGCCCCAATATGTTTGAAGACCTGGGCATAGCCAGAAAATATGTGACATCTCTGCGTGAAGGCAGCTGCAGCCTCTCCAGCACAGTGCATTGGTTCTGGAACCCATCTTAAACTGTCTACCTGGAGTAAACAAATACCTGACTTTAATCTTCCAGTCAAATTCCTGCCATATAGGTGATGATGTGGTTTGCCAGCTACTTCTAAAGGCCAGGCCCCATTTCCTTTGATTTAGTTGTATTTTCAACTCTTGCTCCCATCTTTTTTGTAATAAGGCTGTGCTGTGCATTTGGTCTGCTATCAGGTTCCAGTAATCTATTCTGTCTTACTTATAAGTTACTTCAATCACTGCCCCTGCATAGCCTAATCAGTATCATTTAACAAAGGCAGTTTACTTGTCTCCTAAGATCCTCAGCCCTCCCATTGCTGGTTATACCTAAGGTACAATTCAAATCTGGGAGAAGGTAATTTTCCTATGCTGCCCCATATTTGTGGAATACCTTGCTATCTGAGGTGCTTAAAAGCCCAACTTACGCACTCTTTAAGAAACAACTAAAATCCCTTCTCTGGTCCATGCCCCCTTGTACATGTTGGTACTGTACTGTGGTCTTAGAGTAAATAGCAACCCCTGTTTATCCTGTCCTAATCTCTTCTTTACCCTTGTTGTGCATTGGCTTGCATTATTGATATGTATGATGAGTACACTCAATATTTGTGATTTGTGCTCAATAACCCGGTATAACTAATAATGTTGTTAGTTTGGTTTCCCTCATGATATTGGTTTTCTATATCTATTTTTTTACCTTATCCAGTCTCAATTGCTTATCGTGCTTGTCCTAGGATTTCTGTTCATTCATTCCACCTAATGTATGCACTTACTGTATGGAATATTATGGGGGACATTTTCAAAGGAGGTGCACTGGCACATCTCAAGAAATGTGCTGCAGTGTGATATTAAAAGGGTAGAGATGTATAGAGCATTTCCGGCTGTGCCAAGAGCAGACATAATGTATGCGGCACATCTCCAGGGGGCATGCCCGTGAGTATGTCGCACATCCCTATATTCAGCAGAGATGTGCAGCACATCTGCCCACACATCTTGGAGATGTGCTGCACAAAGTGAGGCATGGTAGAAACATGCCTAACTTCCAGCCACTCACAGGCGGGCTGCTGTACTGCACACAGCAGCATAGCAGCCACCAGCCCCTGCAGCCTGGTGGCACCCCCCCCATCCCCAAACCCTGATCATGGTGAGAACCATAAAATGACATGTTCCCAGTCCCTGGTAGTCTAATGGCACCTTTTTCTATCCCTGAACCCCATTCCCCATAGCATACCCATACCCCCTGTCCATAGTGTAGGGACCCCCCTCCCATCCTGATTCACGTACGAATTAAAATAAAATTAGTGTCCATGTCCTGGTTCCATAGTGTAGGGGACCCCCCTCCAATCCTGGTACCCTTTTAAATAACAAAAAAAATGCATCCCGATCCTGATTTTCCATAGTGTAGTGTCCCCTCCCTATCCCAATCCCCATTCGAAATAAAAATGCTTTAACCCTTGCCCACTTTTCCATAGTGTATTGTTCCCCTTCCCTATCCTGATCCCTATTCAATGTCATAAAACACAATGCCCCAGCCCTCTTTTCCATAGTGTAGTGGCCCTCCACACCCCTACCCACTCAGACACTCACATCCCACCCTGCTCCCCCTGTCCCAACATGGCCAGTCGGCCAGTCAGCCGATGAACAGCACAGCCCTCCGCACACCTCTATGGCTGCCTGCTGACTGAACTGCCAATAAATGACAGCTTACTGTATGCACTACAAACCCATTGGCTGACAGTGTCAACCAATGAGCTTGTAGTGCATACAATAAGCTGTTATTCTTTGACAGTTCAGTCAGCGGATAGCTGTGGAGGTGTGCGGAGGACTGTGCTGCTCGCTTGCTGACTGGCCGACTGGCTATGCTGGGAAGGGGGGAGCGGGGTGGCCTGTACATGTCTGAGTGGGGGGGCCACTACACTATAGAAAAAAGCCTGGGGCATTGTGTTTTATGATAAAGAATGGGGATCAGGATGGGGAGGAAGGACACTACACTATGTAAAAGTGGTTGGGGATTAAATTATTTTTATTTTGAACAGGGATCAGGACATGGAGGGGGGACACTACACTATGGAAAAGAGGGCTGGGGTAACATTATTTTATGTACAAATGGGGATCGGGATGAACGTGGCTGGGGTATGTATTTACATGGGATGTTGGAGGAGGCAGGCCGCCTGGCGCATCCTGCCAGGCACATCCCTGCAGATGGCATGCAAATGAGGCCATAATGACATGCAAATGGCCTGTTTGTGCCTTGCATGTCTAATGGCCTCATTTGCATTTTCCTGGCTGAATATCTGGAATTTGGTCCTGGCGCATCTGCAGTTGCTCTATGCATCTCCATCCCAGGTATTCAAGCCATCCAGGGGGATATGCTGGCGCATTGTCAGCAGCCCCCATTTATGCCACATGCAAGCATTGCTATATTCAGATGGGATGTGCGATTGCACATCTCATTTGAATATAGCATTTTTTTTTGCTCTGGCCCATTTATTTGGGCAGTGCATTTAGATGCGCAGGGTGTCCTCCATCCTTTGAATATGTGGGCCTATATGTGTAACTAATTCCGGGTCACCCCTGAAAAAGGAATCTATGGTCTCAGTGGGCTTACCCAGTCATAAAAATTTAAAATAAATAAATAAATACAATTTTCTAGAGCTGATTGTTGTAATTTTACTTTAGGTATATTTTCTTTAGTTCTGCTTTCTGCTTCACAACTTTTCATTTTTTGGGTGTTTGATTTATAACTTTTTATTATTATATTTAGAATCTGATTACTACCTTGTTGTATAGGCTTTGATTTATAAGTTTTTACTGTTTTGTTTGGAATCTGATTAGTATCTTGCTGTATAGGCTGTATAATTTTCTTATGTTTTTTGTATGATATGCTTTAATAAAGAATATCCCTACTTTTATTCAGTAAGTGCCACAGGATCTTTTACTGTCACCTGGATGGTGACCAGAGATGGGCAAAGGGATCTCGGTTTAATGTCTCATATGAAGGATGGCACCTCAACAGTGCAGTACCCCATCATACTGCACTACAGTGTCTGATATGGGTATTACTGAAAGCTCCTGATATGGGTCTAGAACCTATGACCTTCTGATCATCCAGCAACCAGAGATGAGAATGCTACCTACTGTGCCACTGACAGTAGGTAGGTAAATCTTTATTTGTTTGACTCTCAGTCATTAAAACATTTAAAAAACAGATACATAAAAGCACACTACATAGTACATAGAAACAGAATTGTTGGCAGAAAATAATCGGCAGACCCATTTAGTCTGCCTATTTTCCCCTACCTATTACTATACCCTGGACTCTATTTGGTCACAGGTGTTCCTCCCTCCTCTCTTTCATCTTATTATGCCCATGTGGCTATCCTATGCATGCTTGAAGCACCGCATTCCTTTCCTCTGCCACTTCTTCTGGCACTCTGTTCCAGGGGTCACCCACCCTTTCTGTGCAGAAATATTTCCTCACATCCCTCTTGAACATCCCCCCCTCAAGCATCATTGCATGCTCCTGTGTTCTGGTGTTCCTCCTCTTCTGAAATAGACTCCCCTCCTGCACCTTGTTCACTGATGTGAGGTACTTATAAGACTCAATCATGTCCCCTCTTGCTCTTGCTCTCCTCTCCGCTCCTCTCCTCTCTGCTCCTCTCCTCTCCTCTCCTCTCCTCCAGGGAGTACATGATGAGCTCCCATGGCCTCTCCTCATATAGGTTATCATGCAACCCCCACACCATTTTGGTAGCCCTACTCTGGGCCACTTCCACCCTGTCACTGTTCCTGTCGAAGTGCTGCCTCCAGAACTGGACACGGTACTCTGGGTGGAGTCTTACCAGTGTGTGAAAAAGTGGTAGCACAACCTCATTTCTCCTGCTAGAAATCCCCCTCCCTATGCACCCCAGTATCTGGCTAGCCTTGCTTATTGTCTTGTCGCACTGCTCCACCACCTTGAGATCATCAGATATGATTACCTCAAGGTCCCTCTCTTGCTTGGTGACAGTAAGTACCTCTCCCCATTTTATATGCAAACCTGGGTTTCCCCACCCCACGTGCATGACTTTGCACATTTTGGCATCAAAACTCCAGTTTCACCAGATCACTTTGCATTCTCTCCATCCCTTCCTGGGTGTCCACTCTGTTGTAGATTTGTGTGTTACCCACAAACAAATGCACCTTCACCTCCAGTTCTTCAGCAATGTCACTTATGAAGGCATTGAAGAGAACAGGTCCCAGTACAGATCCCTGTGGTACTCCACTGGTCACTCTCCCTTCCTCCAAGTGGCTGCTGTTTACCACCACCCTCTACCTCCTATCCTTCAACCAGTTTGACACCCAGCTTACCCCCATCTCCCCAGCCCCTAGGTTGCTAAGTTTCTTATTTAACCTCTTATGTGGTACAGTGTCAAAGGCCTTGCTGAAATCCAAATAAGCCTCATCCACTGCCTTCCCCTGATACACCTCCCTAGTCACCCTGTCAAGGAAATCTATGAGATTTGTTTGACGTGACCTCCCCCCAGTGAAACCGTGCTGCCAGTTGTCCTGCAATGTGTTTGTCTCAAAGTACTCCATCGGTCTGTCCTGCAGCAGGATTTCCATTAATTTTCCCACCACTGATGTGAGACTGACCTGCCTGTAATTGTTAACCTTCTCCCCCCTGCCACCACTGTTGTGCAGAGGGGCCACACTGGCCCTCTTCCAGTCCTCTGGAACTGCTACCTTCTCATTGAGGTGCTGAATAGTGTTGCCAGAGAGAAAGAAAGCACACTGCTCAGTCATTTTAGTACCATTGATGGCTCCTGTCTGGCTTCATTGATTTATTTTTCTTTTGGGCTTTCATTCCCTTTGGACTCTCTCCTTCAAAAATGCATTTTATCCACTCCCCACCCGTGCCTGCTGATACATGTTGGTCTGTCCCTCCCCTCTCCACCATGAAGACCAAACACAAGTACTCATTTATAAATCTTAACTTTTTCTTGATCTTCTCTGCTATCCCCCCGACTCCCTTGATTCTGACTAACCCACCCTTTGCTTTCCCCTTCTCACTCATGTACGTAAAGAAAGTTATATCCCCTTTTCTGATCTCTTTGGTAATCTTATCGTCTGTTTGAGCCTTTGCTGCCCTCACCCTCCTTTCTGCCTCCCTTTGTTTATCCCAGATATACCTCCCTGTACCGCTCTGTCTGGATCTCATTGTACTTTTGAAAGCTGTTTTTTTTTTTTTTTTACCTTTACCACCATAGCTACCTCCTTTGAGAACCATAGTGGCTTTCTCCTCCTCTTACCTTTGCTTATTTCCTTCAAACAGCTTGCCGTTGCCTCAGTTATTCTATCCCTTATCCTTCTTCACTGTGCCTCAACTCCCCCACACCGCTATCCTTCCCTTCAAGGTATTCCATAAGGCAGTCACCGATTTCTTTAAAATCTGCTTCACTGGAGTCAGTCACCTCATCCTAGTGTGTTTTCTCTCCTGCCCAATCTGTATGCGAACCCACACTGTACGATGATTGCTTGTACCTAGGGGGGCTACCTACAGTGAAGCCTGCAATACTGTCCCTGTTCAGAAGTACCAGGTCCAGCACTGCCCCATCTCTAGGGGGTTCTGTAAAAAGCTGCCTGAGAAATGCCCCTTGCAGGGAGTCTAGGATTGCCCTGCTTGCCCTGTTTTAGCTACCAAATATATAGGCATTAATCCATGCTCATTGTATTTATACTCTGTATGATTGCTCACCCACATTTATTCTATGTATGTACTGTATGAATGTCTATGTTTTATCCTGACATGGAGCCTTTGAAAATGAGTCTATGACTCAAAGGGTTGTAATTCCAATTTCCTAAATAAATAAAATAATACTCCCCCCTACATCTGGCAGATTAAAGTCCCCCATAATCAATATCTCCCATTTGCTTCCCATTTTGCCAATGGCCTCCCCCAAGACCCTTACTAACTCTTCCCCCGGTGTTGGTAGTCTGTACACCACCCAATACATAATATCCAACTGCATCACAAAAACAGAAATTGCTAAAAGACATTCAGAGAATACTTCAGTCATGGGTAATGTCAATTTCTCTCAATGTACATCCTTCTGTTATTTCATACCAAGAGTATTGTAGATCATTAAACCTCAGTTATATAGAGAATAATACTTGTGCAGGTATGTGTTATGAGGATTTGTCACACACCCAAGGTGTTTGATAATCCATAATCCCTGAGAGTGAAGCTTGAGGGGTTTATGAGATTATTACACACCGAGGATGTGTGAAAAATCACCATAAAATAAACTTTGCTCAGGCATTATTTTTTTAAATTAACTGGTGCAAAGTTTCAACAGAGAGGGAAACTATAAGCTGTATTTGTGCAAGTGAGTGTGTCCCTGAACAGCCACTGTACTCATACAAATACAGTAAAGTGAGAGCATGAGGAGGAAAACGCTGTGATAACCCACTATTGAGTTATTACGGAATTCACTGGGTTATTACGGCATTTCATCACAACTGGAAATCCAGTCATTATAGGGGGTTCTCAGTTATTATAACGTAATACTGCATGTGTTCCTTTTTTCATTTAATGCAAGTTGTTTAATAAACAAGTTCAAGTTTATTGACAGGAAAGCTCCATTGAGCAAACTTATTTACATAATACAAGAGAACCATGAATTATACAGAATAGGGTGCAATAAACAAAAAAGACAATTGGTACAATAGCATTGGTATTATCATTAAATAGCCTTTGATGATTCAAGAGGAAAAGAGATAAACAGGGAATTATATATTGTTCAGGGGACAACAGGTATTGATGTGCAGGGTAGAGTAGAAGGGAAAGGATTCCAATAATAATTGGGAAAGTAGAGGTAGTAGAAAGAAAAGGATAAGTGCTGTGTTTGGTTGACTAGGCTGGTAATTCAAGGAAGAGGCAACTGGCATGGTGTACAATGCTGAGTGATAAAGGTAGTTTACATAACAGGATACTGATATACAAGGACAAAGGGAGGATCAAGGATCTGGAAGTAGGGAAGGGACATGGGAGAGACAATATTGGACTAGATATTAAAAGGATAGGGCTGGTTACATTAGGTCGAGTGACACTGGCAGGTCTCCAGAAATACCTTCTTGAACAAAGATCTGAATCGATTAGGAGAGACTAGGTCAGATAATTTGAGTGAGGCCTGGATTTTATTCCAGATTGCCGGGATGACATGACTGATTGCATATTTGCTCTAGATAGTTCGGAATCTTGGGATGTCGAGGAGGATGTATGTGCTCTTCCTGAGGGAATAGTGACTATTGGATTGGTGAAAGAGGGATGTAATATAGGATGGGAGTTTACTTAGCAGCGCTTTAAGGGCCCAGCTGCCAGTGTGTAGCAGTCTCCTTGTGATGAGAGACGACCATCCCACCACAGCATAAAGGGCACAATGGTGAATTCTGTATGAATTTGATGGCCTGGTGGTAGAGGATGTCTAGTTTGTGAAGGTTGGATGTCAAACTGCACTTGTAAATAATGTCGGCATAATCCAGCAATGGGTGGAAAGTAACTTGTTCAAACCTTTTCCTGACATCAGCAGGGAATAGAGATTTGTTCCTGTAGAGGAATCCTAGTCTTATTTTCAACTTTTTGGAGAGTAATTTGATGTGGGTTGCCAATGTCAATTTAATGTCCCTCCAAATGCCTAGGTATTTGAATTTTTCAACCATCTCAAGGGGGTCACCAAGAAGAGTTACAACAGGTGCGGGAGAGGCAAGCTGATGTGAGGATGCTGGCTGTGCCAAAAGAAAGTACATTACTTTGTTTTTATAGTGCTTAATAATAGAAGAAGAAGATTGTATTGTAATGTGTTAAAGTCAGCCTGTAGATCAGAACTGACTTCAAGCTGACTTCAAGTAGGGAAGGTTTAGAAATATACAATACGGCATCATCCATGAAGAAATGCAGTTTGGAATTTTGAATGCTGTTGCTGAGAGAGTTTATGTAAATGGTAAATAATAGAGGTCCTAATATGGACCCCTGGGGTATTCCTTCTATGATAAGGGAAGGGGGAGACAGGAGCTTGTCAGATTTAATACATTGCAGCTTGCCAGAAAGGTAACTCAAGAACCAGCTCACTAATAGGCTATCCAATCCCAACAAGCAGAAAAAAAAAGAAACTGAGAGAAATCTTTCTGGTATTTAACAATGAATTCCTATTTCAGTAAAGCATAAAATGGGCACATTAAAACCACATGTACTGTAATGCATTTTCTTCTCCTCCACTGCAAGAAGTAAAGTTAACTATACAATTTCTATTGATGTATCTATCAGTCAATAGAACTAACTTGACACAGTACATTGAAAGCAAAATCTTGTAACTATTTCCCATAGAAGAGGTTCCTGCAAAATTTGCAGGTAGGGTTCCATGTCGTGTACAGTTTCAGACTTACATTATCAAGAACTCATTTTTGATTTGTTAATGCTTTCCATATCTTCTCTAGATCAATAAGCTTAGCTTTCACAAAGAAGAATAATAGGAATCTGCTGTTTTAATTCCTTCCCTTGGTAGTACCTGTACATATGTGTGCCCTGTCATATCTCATATTTTAACCTAAAATACCACCAACAGCTTAACCCTTAGGTTGCCAACAGAATTAGAACATATAGGAATTTTGGACTGATATATCAGTTTGCGGCCCTGCAAGGGTTAATCTTGGTCAATGTCAGTTGGCATTCATCTATATCCCCTTCCCTGGGATGAGGCTAAAAATAGGTGGAAATGTCTAGTCCTCCTTTCCCAGTCAACAAAAAAAAAACTAAACTAAAAAAACTAAACCGTTTTCATACAAGACACTACACAATCCAAACATTTTTTCCTACAGTTCAAGGCAGGCAATACTGGGTAATCTACCATCTGAAAACTCAAATTTTTTTAACCAATAGTGTGTTTGCTTATATGTTTATTTATTATTTTATACTGGAGAGCAAGATGAGGTATATAGCCCATTTTCAGAAGGAACCAGTTGTACAAAATAAATACATGCAGACTACAAACATAAGAAAATTATTACAAGACAGTTTAAAACCATTAGAAACAGTCACAGTGCAAACTGCCAGTCAAATGCTGGTGGAGTCTGGAGCTAATGTTTGGGATATAATTTCTCTCTGTAATTTGGGAGGGGAGGAGGTTGTAGGGACCAAAGCCCTGATAAGACAATGATCTCTGTCCAGCTGCAGTGTTCCTGAAGGGGAGCTTAAATGTAAATTTAGGCTGTGAACATGTGCCACAACAAGCTGAACGAACACTGAAAATGCTCAGTTATACAAGTGGGAACTTTGCTAAGAACCACCTTGTGGTGAAACATCACCAATCTATGGGCCAGATGATCCTCCAGGGATGGACATTAAGCTTTTTATACAAATGGCAGTGGTGAATGCGATAGGGTAGGCCTGTGAGAAAATGACAGACACTGTTGTCTACCGTGCGAACCTTGGTTCAACATCGTGCTAAATAACTTTATTTAAAGTAGCCAAATCCCTAGCCTTACAGAAGATGACTACATAATCAGCATGCAAGATAGTTTTAGTCAAAGTGTAGAACTTTGGAAGACAAATTGTTTAGTTGCCGTATTAGTCCTTGTAAGAACAAATCCAGAAGCAAATGGTTTGATAACTTTTATTGGATGAACAAATGTTACAAAAAGAACAAAATACTTTAGCTTTTGGACCAGCCAAGTCCTTCCTCAGAAGTTTATGACAGTCACCCAGAAAATCACATACTATTAACACGCAGATCATGTATAAAAAACAGAAATAATTCTCACTGGTTTAAAATACTCATTTAAACCATAACTGAAGTTTATGTCAGAGAAACTGGATAGCACCAGTTTGCCTCAAGCTGAGAAGTCTTTCAATATGTAACCAGAATAAGATAAGAATACTTCCAACAAAGAGCTTCATTAATATAAATTATGAATGTCCTAGTATGTATGAGAATCCAGTCTCATGAAAAGCGAAACCTTTGGATTCAACACTCATTTAAATACATGTTTAGCTGAAGAGCCTTTCAAAGTCAAGCATCCCTAGAATAAGATAAGAACACTTCCAGCAGAGAGCACCACTAATATAAATTTTGACGGTCCCAGTGTGTTTTGAGAATCTAGTCTAATAAAAAGCAAAACTTATACATTAAACACTAACTTAAATACATAAATCTCAAGGCTTTCAGTGCTGTAACAGGATTTTATACACGATAATAGCAATTGTCAGTATAAGAGCCAAATAAAAAAAAACTTGTCAAAGACCTCCAAGTAAATAAGACCATGCATTCTGATATGTTGAGAGTTCAATAATGTGTCAGTGTGTGTAATAAAACTACTATATGTACAGAAACAGCCTAAGGAATCTGAATAAAAACTCAATGGAATTAACCCCCCCGGGAGATAACTAGTAAGAAGGAAGTATATATACATTATATTAGTGAGTCAATAGTCCTAATACAACATCATTTACACCAATCAGTGCAATATTTACTCAGTGGAATTAAACCTGTCAAGGACCCCCAAGTAAATAAGATTATGCATTCTAATATGTGCAGAATTCAAAAGTGTAACAGTATATAATAAAACTACTACATGTACAGTAACAGACTAAGGAATCTGATAAAAAAACAATGGAATTAACCCTATCCCCTTTTATTTTTTTTATGATTGTATATTGAAGTGTCTACTGATTACTGTATGATTTCCTTAATGGTGTATAGTAGTATCTGGAAACAACTAGTGGCTTGTTCTCTTACTGTATCTACAAATGTTTTTTCCTTTATGTAACTAACTCCAGGTCGCCCCTGAAAAAGGGACCTTCAGGGCTCAGTGGGTCCACCCGGTTAACAAAATTGAAATTAATAAATAAATAAAACTAGTTAGCAGGAAGTAAATACTCACTATGTAAGTGGACTGTGAGTGCTAGCCACTGTAACACCATTATGGCATGTATCAGAATATAAGCCTACCTCAATATAACTACAGCTTCCACACTCACATCCACCGTACCCACATAACACCCCCACACACCCTATATACCTGCAGGTCTCGAGGGCAGGAGAATCACAGCCCTCCCCTCAATCAAGCCTCAGCAGCAGACAAGGGCTGCAGTCTTCTTTGGGCTCCCCCGAGGGAAGCCTGCGGGTCACGAGGGCTGGAGAATCACAGCTGTCCCCTCAATCAAGCCTCAGCAGCAAACAAGGGCTGCAGTCTTCTTTGGGCTCCCCTGAGGGAAGCCTGCGGGTTGTGAGGGCAGGAGAATCACAGCCGTCCCCTCAATCAAGGCTCAGCAGCAGACAAGGGCTACAGTCTTCTTTGGGCTGCCCTGAGGGAAGTCTGTGGGTCGTGAGGGCAGGAAAATCACAGCCCTCCCCTCAATCAAGCCTCAGCAGCAGACAAGGTACGCAGTAAGGAGCAGGACGCTCGCTTGCCTGGAATGGCTGACTGTTGGAATTGGCGCCTTTTTTTGAATCATCCTTCTTCCGTTTGAGTTGCCAGACAAGTGCAGATAGTTTTTGCATTACTGATCTGTGCAGCCAAATGTGAGGGTTTGTACCTATTCTTACTGTGCACCTTAAGAGGTGTTGGACTAACAGTAATTTCTGCTCGTTCTAAACGTAGCCTTAATTTGTGCAGGGTGCTTGCAAAGTGTATCTAATTTGTGCTTCACTGGGTTAAACAGTGCCTAAACAGGCTTCTCTGCAATTGCCATCTCTTGCAGTCAGCATGCAGCATGATCCTTGATTTAAATAGATGTGCACCCTAAAGAGAATAGGCTGCTTTAAAGTTCAGTAAGCTGAAAACTGATTGTGACTGTAAAGTGTAGTGAGTAGGGAAAAGTGTATTGAATAGGGTTATTTTTACAATGCAGCAGAGTGTTCTTTCTACCCGCCCATAGCCTTTCTATCACAGCTTGTCCCCAGTATAATTTCAAGTGCTGCACGCTGCTAAATTAAACCTTCTTTCTCCCACAGTCAGCTTGAGCTGGACAAAAGCCCTGCACCTTAAAAGTGCTGTGGAACTGGTGCCATTTTAATTCGGCTGAGAATTCCATCCCCCTCTGCGCAGTGCTGTCATGACCCCTTCCCTCTCCCCTTCCCCTTTCAGCCACACCTGTAAACTGATCTCCGGTTCTTTTGTCTGTCTCCACAGGGCTGCAGTCTTCTTTGGGCTACCACGAGGGAAGCCTGTGGGTCGTGAGGTCAGGAGAATCATAGCCCTCCCCTCAATCAAGCCTCAGCAGCAGACAAGTACGCAGTAAGGAGCAGGACGCTCGCTTGCCTGGAATGGCTGAATGTTTTGCCCCAGCCGACGCTGCGTGACGGCCCCCCGCCACCACCCTTGGTTGACATCGAGCTTTATAGAAAGAACCACGTGGCTTCCTAAACCAATCAGTCGACTTTCCCATCTGCAGGTTATTTTCTTTAGCCACTAGCGCCCGCTACACTCTTAAATACCTATGCTTTTCAATTAAATTCTACCTACTTGCTACACAGCTCAGAGAGCTAATCTTTAGCAGCTGTTATTCAGCCACTCTAGCAGTTTATTACTCTGTCAGAAGTTGAAGGGGTACCAGAGCCACCTTGCCCACCACCCAACCATGCAGACAGTTGCCACCCCGGAAGTCAGGTTTTGGGATGGAATACAAGGGTGCTGTCAGCTCTCTCCTGCATATCATGGACTGCCAACTAATCTTGTATCACACTAGCCTGCACCTGTCCTGGCTAATCCTGGCAACACAGAGATTGGGAGAACAAATCCTGTTCCTAACACTGCTATTATGCTTACTTCAGGTGTCTACCTCAGTTCCAATTAACAACCCCATGGAGTGAAGACCTCACAACACAGTGACTTTACCTTCTCCAACCAAATTGCCGAGACACAACATGTGCGTGCCCATGCCACCCTTATCTTTCGGAAGGGTTGTACCTATAACTCATTTCGCACGCTCAGAAAATACAAAATGTCACAACTGGTACGTCTCCCATTCCACACTATTAAACTGTGGTTTCTCATTCTCATCGTCATCATATTGTCAGGGGACATAGAACTTAACACTGGCCCCTCTGTCCACCTCTCTTCCGCAGACCTATCGGCTATCCCAGGGAAAGGACTTCTCATTGCCCATATGAATATTAGGAGCATTACCGCGCACCTCGCCGATCTCGAGGCATGGATGAAAGTGCACAATCATGACCTGATCTGCCTATTGGAAACTTGGCTTAAGCCCCACATTCCGGACTCCTTATGTTCCTTAACCAATTACTCCCTGATACGGAGAGATAGGCCCTCCCCAAAACGTGGAGGGGGGGTCGCCCTTCTCTACAAAAACCATCTTGATATTACTGTATGCCCACCCACCACCTCCCCCTCAGTCTGTGAGTCCCTACACACAACCATTGCCCTTGGTGCAAAAAAACTTCACATTATCTGCGCCTACAATCAACCCACTGGATGTATCACAGGTCTTCAGGACTTACTTAATCAAACTGCCATGAACGCCAAACAAAACAAGGTCATAATCTTAGGAGATTTTAACCTAAACTGGCAGGGACCAACTCACGGCACACTGCTGACACTAACACAGAGTTATAACCTTCACCAGACCCTAACTAAGCCTACTAGACCCACACCTTCTCTAGCTACATCCACCCTCATAGACTGGGTACTGGTGAATTGCCTTGACCATGTGCAAACTACAGGCATCTTGGCAGATGCTATCACAGACCACTCACCCACTTTCTGGGTATGGAGTCCGGAGACTGCTCCCCCACCGCCTCCATGCTACATCACTATTACCAACTTTGCCAAACTGGACGTGGAAGCTTTTCTCTATGATGTTTCCTGTATTGACTGGTCTGACATCTATTGCTCCCAAGATGTTCAAACTGCCCTTGATATCTTCATTGACAACTTCACAGCACTCCAAGATAAACATACTCCGAAGGTCACCAGAAGGGTCAGGGGGTAAACAAACAAGATGGTTACACAAGGACCTGCTTGCTAACCTGCACACTCGGGACAAACGCTGGAAGAAGTATAAAGAGTCCAGACTACCAGTGGATTACAATACCTACAGGGCCTCTCGGAGCACCTGCAAAAAAACAAATCAGAACAGCAAAGAGCATCTACTGCAAGGAACTGCTCACTAACTCAGCTGGTGACCCGAGAAAATTCTGGATGCACATAAAGACCTTTCTTGGGGCTGCACAGTCATCGACCCCAGGGGATATGATACTAAATGGTGTGCATTGCAATGACTCGAACACCATAGCGAATGCCTTTAACAGACTTTTCAAGGACATGTCACAGTACACCTCGTCCTTCGCTTCATCTCCCACAACATCTCAGCCTTACTGCACACACATGAGATCTTCATCTGGTGCTGACCACTGCAAACTACCTACTACCTCCCCCTTTCTACTTTAAAGCTATATCTAGGTCTGAGGTCCAAAGGCCACTGCAAACCATATCCGACAACACTAGCCCTGGCTCCGATTCACTCGAGCCACAACTCCTGAAGCTAGCGGCACCATTGATTGCCTCACCTTTGGCCAAGATTTTCACTCTGTCTCGCTGTCTCTCTTGGTGTTGTCCCTGATCTCTGGAAGATTGCCCGAGTTACACCCATCCTGAAAAAAGGTGACCCAAAGGATATAAACAACTACAGGCCCATAGCCATTCTCTCTGTGCTAAGCAACCTACTGGAGAAGCTTGTTGCAACCCAAACAATTGCCTGTCTTACAAAGAACAACCTTCTCTCAGACACTCAGCATGGTTTCAGGAAAGGGCACAGTGCCTCAACTGCCCTTCTGAAATTCACTACTGATGTCCTCTGCAACACGGACAAAGGCCTATTCACTGGAGCAGTATTTATTGACCTTACCAAGGATTTCGATCTCATTGATCATCCCCTACTTCTCTCAACCCTGCATAGACCTAACTTCTCATCCAAAGTAGTTGACTGGTTCAACAGCTACTCATCAAACAGATTACAACTTGCTAAATTCAACTCCACTCTCTCGGATGTGACCAGTACTGACATCGGAATACCCCAGGGATCCATCCTGGGACCCCTTCTCTTCTCACTTTACATTAACAACATAGATTCTACCATACTCTCCTGCTCAGCTTTCCTATACGCTGATGATATCATCCTCTACTCCAGCGCCAACAAAGTCAACATCATCAACGAAAACCTCTCGTCAGTTTTCAGGAATGTGCAAACATGGCTAAATACAAATAAGCTCATCCTCAACACTAAAAAGACACAAGCCATGCTACTTGGCACTGCCCCCAAACTTAGGGCCTGTAAGGAACCCGTCCTAGTCCATGACTCTGGGGGGGTCTCTCATCGACTGTGTCACATCCTTCAAATACCTGGGAGTCCTCCTTGATAAATCCCTTGATTTCAGTCTGACCATACAGTCAACATGTAAAGCTACAAATGCCAAACTTGGAATTGCCTACAAGACTAGTCACCTGCTAACACCATCCGCTAAACCCCGCCTCACGTTCATAGAAAATATCCTATGTATCTTAGAGGTATGTTACCTAATGAACTCACTGTACTGTCTCATTACTTGTAGGTCTCTGTAGCATGAACAAATGCACAATAGAATAAGTAGTTAGACATGTATGACCCATAGATAAGAAAGCTATGCCTCATGGATCTGAAAGCTGTTGCTTACTGTAAACCCTCAGCCTCTATATTGTACCATTGTCTTCTATTTCATGTACTGTTACTTCCCGGGTTGCCCCTGAAAAAGGGACCTCCGGGGCCCAGTGGGCCTACCCGGTCATCAAAATTCAATAAATAAATAATAAATAATAAACTGGCTATTGCCAAGGGTATTCTGCTTCCAGCACTGACATATGGTGTCTCCACTTTTGCTAATGCCCATAAGACTGCTCTTCATAAATGGGATGTCGCATATAACAACATATGTCGGTATGCCTCCTCTTCACATCACCTCAAGCACCACCGCACACTGTATAATGAACTGGGCTGGCTCTCCCCTTCTGCCTACCAACTTTACTCTCTGGGGACCCTCACAGACTCTGTAATCTGAAACCAAACACCCTCCTCTCTTGCAGCTCTTCTTGTTTCACTGACACCTGCTGGTGGACTATGCTCGGCAAATAAATTTCTACTTACCATACCCAGGTTTCTTACTTCTAAAGGCTCTGGAGTGTTTCACTGCACCACTCCAGCCACCTGGAACTCCCTCCCATCTGCCCTAAGACAGGCAAACTCTCACCCAATATTCAAAAATGAACTATATCGCCACCTATTCCGGGACCCTTGCACATGCTTTGATCCCACTTGAGGCTTCACAGCTAGCCACCCTTCCTCCCCCAGGACACTGCTGTACTTCTGAACAATCTTTGCCTTATTTTTGTCTTAATAGCTGCCACTTAGCCTAGTCTCAGTTGTTATTTGCTTGTACTACTGTCACCTTGTGTCATCTCTGCCTAGCCATATGTATAATCTCTAGTACTGTCCGAATTGATCTGTATTCTTATCTACATGTACTATATACTATGTAACCATATACTCTGTAATCGTATAATCTCATCTCTTTTATGTATGTATTCTCCCGGGTCGTGCCTGAAAATAGTCAACTCTTGGCTAGCGCACCTAACCCAGTTAACAAAAACTAAATAAATAAATAAATATAATAAAAACACACTGTGCTAACCTCCCCCCTCACCACACACACACACACACACACACACACACACACACACACACACACACACACACACACAATATTGAGGCGAGAAACCAACATGCTGATAATCAGTTAAAATAGATTCAGTAAGAAAAAGACTTGTTGAACTAATATTATATGTCCATCCTATGAAGCAGAGATCTGTGTAAGTCTAAGTAGAATAATACAAAATAAAACCCACATCAATGTTCATGCCATCTTCCACCATATTGAGAAGTAAAATAAGCTTGATCTTAGAAGCCTGTCTCTGTTGTGTACTTTTGAAATGTCCTTTCAAGACCATTAATGACATATCTAAGATTGAGTGGTCAGCCTGAGAGAAGTGTTGCAGCACTGGTTTGTCTGTCATCTTCAAATTAATAGTATGTCTGTGCAAGTTTATTCTAGTGTGGAGTTGTTGCTTCATCTCCCCCACATACCTTGTGTGAGGACATCTCTTGCATTGAATGAAATCCACAACATTACTTGATATACATGTGTAATTCCTCTGTATCTTGAATTGTCTGTTTTATGATATAATCACACAATCTGAAGTAGAAATTAGCTTAAAAGTCTTACATCTGAGTTGATTACAGGGTCGTGTACCATATGGTGTCATGATATTTTGTTCTGGTTCAAGTTTATGCCTAATAATCAGGTTGGCTAAATTAGATGGTTGTTTAAAAGAATGTAGTGGTAGTTCTTGAAAAATACAATTTAGGGTCTCATCATTACTAAATATTGGATGGAAGTCCTGAATAATCTTATGTAGAATTTCATGGTCAGGATGATACGTGACTGCTTATGGTATTCTGTTAGTAGTGGTCATTTCCTTATATTGAAGTAGTTGTTCTCTTGGTACCTCTGTTACACATTCCACTGCTATGTCAATTTCTATGGAAGAGGGTCCTTGCTCAATAAATGTGTTTTTCAACATAGCCAAATGTGTATCTCTGTCTTCCTCATTTGAACAAATATAGTGACACCAAAGTGCTTGACTACACATGACTGATTTTTTGTGTGACTCGAGTTGATTACTTTTCCTGTGTAAGTATCTCTGTCTGTCTGTTGGCTTCCTGTAAACATATATATGTAGGGTTACATCCTTGATGGTGACAGAGGTGCCAGAAAATTAACACTAGTGGCAGAATATTCCATGGAAAGTGTTATGGTTGGGTGGAGGCTATTAAGTTACTGACGAAAATCCTCAAGTGTGTCAGTGCCCTCTGTCCAAATTATAAACAAATCATCAATGTAATGAAAATAAGCGAGTGGTTTGTGTGTACAGTGCCTTAAAAAGTCCTCCTCCAAATTCCCCATAAAAAGATTAGCATACTGTGGAACCATCCTGGTGCCCATTGCTGTTCCCATAGACTGAACATACTGTTTACCATTGAAGCTGAAGTTATGTGTCAGAATGAATTCAATAAGTTTTCCCACCACTTCAGGGTCGATGTTTTGGTCCAATCCTTTCTCATGCAGGTGTTTAAGGCAGGCTGAAATACCATCCGAGTGTGGAATATTAGTGTAGAGGGATGATACATCCATCGTGGCTAAAATGGTATTAGATGGCAAGTCCTTAAAACCAGAACATTTACGCAGGAGGTGTGTCCTGGATGTAACTATCCCTTTCTATAACCAGCGGTTTTAAAATGGCTTCTACAAACCCTGAGATTCCCACTGTTAGGGTACCATTACCAGAGACTATGGGTCTTCCTGGATTACCAGGTTTATATATATTGGGCAGTATGTAGAATGTCCCTGGCTTGGGTTCAACAGAGATGAGGGCAATTAGTTCATCTTGGATATGGTTTGGAAATTATCTAATTAAGTCCTGTAGTTCTCTTTTATATTTGTAGTGGGGTCACTTTCCAGTTCCCTGTAGTAAGTATGGTCAGTTAGCTGTCTGTTGGCATCATTAATATAGTCCTCACTGTTTAATATCACCACTTCAGAGCCTTTATCAGCTTTTTATAACAATGTTGTGGATCAATTTCAGTGTTTGTATAGCCCTCCATTACAATGGAGAGTGGTCGTAATGGGCCTGTTTTTATCTTTTAAGGATCTGACCAGTAACTTTCTGGTGAACGCAATGAATGTAATTGTCCAGTTTCTTATTATGGCCACTTGGGGGGTTAAATCAGATGGTTTCTTTTTCTCATCCATTAAATTGTTACTGTTTGTGATTTCTTTACTGTCTGTGATTTCTTCTCTGCCATGAAATAATTCTTTAAGTCTCTATCTGAGGACATATTCCTCCAGTTCACCACAAAACTGTATTCTGTCCAGTGGTTTTGTTGGGCAGAAAGTGAGGATCTCTGCTTGAAGTATTCTTATCTTATCTTATTTTGGTAACATATCGAAAGACTCCTCAGCTTGAGGCAAACTGGTGCTATCCAGTTTCTCTGATGCAAACTTCAGTTATGATTTAAATGAATATTTTAAACCAATGAAAATTATTTCTGTTTTTTTATGCATGAGCTAGGTGTTAATAGGATGTGATTTTCTGGGTGACTGTCATAAACGTCTGAGGAAGGACTTGGTTGGTCCAAAAGCTAAAGTACTTTGTTCTTTTTGTAACATCTTTCTTGGTCCAATAAAAGGTATCAAACCATCTGCTTCTATACTTTGGCAGGACATTTAAGAAAATGGAAAAAAAAGCAGTGGACTGAGAACAGAACCCTGGGGGACACCACAGCATATTTGATGTAAGTTTGAGAATGTGTTGTCAATAGCGGTCCTGTGAACCCAATCCAATGTCATAGTTTTTGTTTGACTGTAACAGTTTAATAAAAAGGCTGAACATTGCTAGAAAAACAAACAAACAAGAAACTGATGGAAATCTGTCAGGTATTGATCACTGAATTCCTGTCTCATTGAAGCATGAAATGGGCACATTAAAATCATATGTACTGCAACGTGTTTTCTTCTCCTCCACTATAGAGACATGCAAAGTTGCCAGAATTCACTTCACACAATTCATGACTTTGTGCAATTCACATTTTGTGAACTCTGGAATTCACATGGGAACTGTAGAATTCGCTCAGGAACTATGAAATTCACATGCAAATTCTGCAGCTTGCAGGTGAATTTCCCATATTATGGTGAAAACTTCGCCATTTTCGGTGAAGTCGAAGTTCCTTATGGCAATGGAAACTTCTCAAGAACATTATTACAAGACAATTTAAAACCATTAGAAGCAGTCACAGTGCATGCTGTCAAGCAAGTGTTGACAGAGCCTTGAGCAAAGTTTGGGGTATAATTTCCCTCAGTGATTTGGGAGGGAAGGAGGTTGTAGGGGCCAATGGCCCAAAAAGACAATGATCTCTGTCCAGCTGGAGTGCTCCTGAAAGGGAGCTTAAATGTAAATTTAGACTATTAATGTGTCCCCAACAAGTTCAACAGAGTTTGGAAAAGCTCAATTATTCAAGTGAGGACTTTTCCAAGAACAACCTTGTGGTGGAACGCCACCAACCTATGGGCCAGATGATCCTCAAGGCATAGACATAAAGTAGTTTTAAACAAATGGCAGTGGTATGTTTGGTTGGGCAGACTTGCAAGAAAATGACAGACACTATTGTTTACAGTATGCACCTTTGACAGGACCCTCTCAGAGTCAGCAGCATACACAAGAGAACCATAATCAATAATGAGGAAAAGGAAGCTATTGACAAACAATCTCTCAGTTTCCAGAGCTAGGAATCTATTTAGTTAATACAGAGAACCAGGGGCATGGCTTGGACCCAAGGAAGATGGCAGTATAATTCTTTCACTCTGCCCTGACCTGGCAATAAATCCTACTCAATCTGCTGCTGCTAGCCAAGCAATCCTGATGTGGAAAGCCATGTTCTGACAACTTTAAACACGCCGTGTGTATTTCAGAGCCACTGAACAGTTAGGCTACACAGACCCAAGCGTGGAGGGGTACCAGTATTACAGGACCAGATTACCAGTTTAGAAGCACTTAATACTCTTAACTACAGGCTGTGATCACTGGATACCCCTGGTCACTCGAGAGACTCATTGTAAACTGCTGTATCGACCCTACTTACCCTAGTGCCACAATATTGGAAGCGGGGATGGAGGCCTTGGGAGACAATGCTTTAGGGCACCCTATACAGCCTATTCATCCACCACAGGATCAGACCCAGCTGGGAGATGCCCTAGCCAACATAACTAAGATGTTAGAGGTGCTCTTGACTAGAGTGGATACTATAGGGGCATCATTGGCGGGGAACATAGCAGATGTACACAGGCTGGAGGACCAGCAAAATGTACTAAAACAGAGGACAGAGGAATTGGAGAGGCAGCATATCACGATACTGCAAAGACTCAGGGACCACGGCGACAAACTCTCCAGGCTTTGGTATAGAGCAGAGGATCAAGAGAACAGGAGTAGGAGGAACAATGTTAGGATCCTGGGGGTGCCAGAAGGGGCTGAGGGGCCAAATATGGAGAAGTTTCTAAATGAATGGTTACCACAACTACTTGGAGAAAGATGGAAGGAGCCTGTGGGGGTGGAGATAGCATATCACGTCTATGGCAGGCCTGCGGTATCAGCAGGCCCAGAACAATCATTGCCTACCTGTTAAAATACTTGGTTAAGGAAAAACTTCAGCGGGCTGCAAGGGACCTAGGAGAAATCATCTGGAAGGGTAATAAAATCAAATTGTATCAGGATTTCACCCAGAAGGTAACACTGAAATGGAAAGCATATGGCCCATTGAAGAAACTTCTTACCACCAACTCCTCCCAGTATCAGTTCAAAAGACTGACTGCCTTGCACCTTTCCAAGGATGGGAGAACTTTCCTTACAGATTCATCCAGAAGGCTGAAGCATGGATTAACAACCAGTGGCCAGACCTGCTACCGCGGACTGCATTTCCCAGATGCCTCTGGGCCCCAAGAGAGCACACAGTAAAGGGATCCGAAAAGGAAGGGAAACGCTCCCAGGGGGACATCAATACAGAACAAACTGGTCCAAGCACAAATGAGTCCTCCTTGCTCCTTTCTTCAACAGCTGCCCAGTATAAGACTGGTAAACACTTCCATGTGGGCTCTCCCCCGGGTAAAGCTGGGCAGAGAACCGGAGGTACTGATGTAAATGGCCAAGTGGATCGGACAAATTACTCAGCTCCAGGCTGACAATGACAATAGTCCAGGAGCTCTCACCAGTTGGTTCCAAGAAATATAGCAGCCTCCCCTCCTGCCAAACTACCTAGAGCAGAAGGGAATGCAGCAGCAGCATCTACAGCTCTAACCCCTCTGGCCAAAGACACCGAGGAGTCCATGGATGCGATGGTATCTCTCAATTGGGCCACTACCATGGAGGAAAGTGAAGAAGAAGCTGCTGCAGAGGTGGGTTTACTGAGACCAGGACTTAAATCCTTTGCAGAGGCGCTGAAGACTTCTCCAAACCCAACCAGATCAACATGCAAGGAGCAGTCTATCTTATCTGGAAAGAAGGCTGAATGGACTTTGAAACTATGAGATGGACAAATTCTGACCCCGCTTTCCTTTGCGCACTTGGACCTGCTCCTTTAGAGTTTGAGAAGATGGGTGGCATGTGAGGATATCTTCTCTTCTTCGCTGTTGCACCCTTCCCCCCATATGGTGGTGCTCGTCCCCGTAGCTCTACAGAACTCAGAGGGGGTGCAGGTCATCGAGAGAAAATATTCCTCCCTTCCTCGTCTTCACTCCCTCCCACCATCTCCTGACCTTTTGCATATACCTTGGCCTATTTCTTTTTATATTCAGCCCCCACGGGCAGCTCAGGCCACGAATGACCTATGGGTACCTACGATTGCTTCAGAGGACTGAGATATTAGCCTCAAATCTGATACAGTCCCCCCTGCACAAACCCTTTTTGGCTTCTCCCAATTTACTAATGAAACACAGTTTTGTGCTAGTGACAGAATTCCCCCCTTCTGTTTTTCTTCTTCCCTATATCCCAACCCCCTTTCTCCTGGCTGGATGTTATGCCCAGGAACTTTTCTCTCTGCCTACCCTGAACCTCCCCTTGTCCGGTGGTAATGTACCATATGTAGGTCCTACTGCTAGGGTTGGTAGGTTTCTTTTTTTCTGGACCCTCCAGATCCCAAATCATTATAGCGATTCACAAGGAGGCCAGGTTGGGACAGATTACCCACATTTGGTGTGACCTCTCCCCTTGTACTTTTGGTGCTTGAAGCAGTGTGGCATGGAATGTCTTTCTTTGATGGCTCCTTTCACATGTACACCTCAGCACCATTAACTTTCACTTGTTCATTGTGTTGTATTCAGAGTGATAGTTCCATTGCTGTATTTGCACTGTCAATCTAATATAAAAGTGTTTCTTCCTGTTTTCTTCTCCTTTCACTTAACCAGGACTGACTCAGGTGGGACAACAGCTGCTCCTATCCCTTTCTTCTTACTATTGCTTCCTCTACTTCTGCTGACATTTTATGCCAACACCCACACATACGGGCATTAGACAGGTGATTTCCCATACCCCCCCCCACTGACTGCAATACGTCTTTTGATCTGCACTAGGGTGAGTACTTCTTTTTTGTTCTTTCCAACTAAGTAGAGGAGATATGGCAACAACTGTTGCACCCCTGACAGGACAAGGTTGGAGGTGCGTCTCCTGGAATGTTAAGGGACTCAATCATCCAGCTAAATGAATCAAATTCTTGCAGTATCTTAATTCTATGAGGGCTGATGTGGCCCTTCTCCAGGAGACGCACCTTTCCAGCCGGACAGTACAGTGGTTAAAGAAGCTCTGGGTTGGCACAGTGATTGCCAGTTGCACCACCACTAAATCCAGTGGAGTGGCTGTTTTCCTACGGAAAACCATACCTTGGGTATTAAAGGATAAGTGCACAGACTCCCAAGGGCGATGGATAGCAACCCAGCTGTCATATCTGGGAGGAAGGGTGCTTGTGGCCAATGTGTATGGGCATAATACAGACACAGGGGAGGTTAACCCGGACCTCAGCCAGGCCTTCTCGGTCCTGTTGAGTGGATTTCCTGACGTCCCCATTTTGTTAGGAGGGAACCACAATCTAGCTTTGGACATTTTCCTTGATAAGTCCCTCCCCTCCCCACAAACCCACCCCAAGGTGCTAGCCAGCCTCACTGATTTGATGGCAGAATGGAATCTGTGACCCCTGGAGGAGAACCAATCCACAGGGATGTGACTATTCTTTCTACTCGGCAGCCCACCATATGCATAGCAGACTGGACTTTTGGCTTACCAACTATGTTGCAGCACCAGGAATAATGGATGCCTCTATAGGCAGCATATTGATTTTCGACCATGCGCCAGTATTCATTCTATACTCCCCACTGGGCCAGGGTGCCCCCTCCACAAGATGGAGATGCAATCCAACCCTGCTACAAGACAAAACATTTCAAACCTACATTAAACAGGAGGCCAGCTCTTACTTTGGCCTTAATGTCCCTGGGGACACCATGGCTTCCACCGTGTGGGAGGCATTTAAGGCTGTACTTAGGGGAAGAATCACTTCCTTCACAGCTGCCAGAAATAAAGATAGAGCAAAGACTATATCCTCCTTACAAACAGAACTTGTGTCCCTGGAAAGACAATTCAAAGTGGCAACCCGGAAACCGCTTAATCCCCCTCTCTTGGCTATCATTACTGGCTTAAAGTATCAAATAAACACTTTGCTAAACAAAAAAGCTGCATGGCAGCTAATTCATGCCAAGCACAAGTTCTGGGAGGGGGGAGATAAGGGAGGCAAACTCCTTGCCTATTACCTTCGCAAGCAACAAGCTTCCTCTAGGATACTTGCACTCAACAATATGCAGGGCAAAATAGTATCTTCACCTAAGGCCATTAATGAGGTGATGCAGAAATTCTATCAAGAGCTCTATCAGTCTCAGGCCCAACTTTCAGACATAGAGCTTTCTACTCGGTTATCCAAGATGTGCGAAGGGGTCTCTCTCCCTAAACTCTCACAGGAGCAATGTGCTATCTTGGATGGGCCTGTTACCTTGGAGGAACTCCAATCTGCCTTGGCCCAGATGGCCAAAGGAAAAGCACTGGGTCCAGATGGAATGACAGTGGAGCTGTATCAACTCCTCAAGGAAGAAATTACTGTTCCACTTTTACAAGCTCTGCAAGAAGCCCAAGCCACTACAGCTCTCCCTCCCACTATGCAGGAAGCCCTAATAACCTTAATTCCCAAAAAGTCCCTGGATGCATTGGATTGTGTCAATTTTCAACCCATCTCATTGCTTTCAGTGGACACCAAAATACTAGCTAAAGCCCTCTCATGCAGACTAACCCAAATCCTACTGGCCATAATACACCCCTCGCAGGCTGGCTTTTCGAAGGGAAGGTCGGGTACAGACAACCTCTGAGTAGTCCTCAATTTAAAATGGCTGGCTCTGCACTCTGTCACTCTGATGGCAGCCCTGGCAATAGATTTTGCCAAGGCTTTTGACTCCTTAGAATGGGAATATCTCCACATGGTTTTGTCCCTTTATGGATTCGGGCCCCACTTCTGCTCATGGGTTTCCACCCTATACCACGTGCCAACAGCCAGGATTGTTACCAATCTAGATATTTCTCAGCCCTTCCCATTACAAAGGGGAACCAGACAGGGCTGTCCTCTCCTCCCCCTCCTTCTCTTCATCATAGCCCTGGACCCTCTGATACGGAAACTCCTGGGTACCCCAGGTATCATCGGGATCCCCATGAAGGAACATTGCTTCCTGGTTAATGCCTATGCAGACAGCATGCTACTCACCCTGACCAATCCAGAGCTCTCCATCCCCACAATATTATGAGTGTTGCAAGAGTTTGCCTCCCTGTCTGGTCTGCTAATTAACCAAAAAAAGACAACTTTATCCCCCCGGAACACAAAGTGTGGAAGACACTGCCTAACAGGCACTGAAATCACTTGGGCACACCAAGGATTCTCATATCTGGGAATTTTTATCCCCTTTGCATGGAGGGACCTGGGAAAGGCCAACTTCTCTCCTTTAACAGCCCTTATGGCTGAAGTCCAGAGATGGAGAAAGCTGCAGCTCTCCCTGAAGGGTGAAGTAGAAGCCATTCGGATGTTTATTCTCTAGAGTCTCATATTTACTCAGCAATCTCCCAATCCCCCTGTCCTCGAAACCCTTTTTACTACTGGACAAACTGATCTCCTCTCTCCTATGGGAGGGTAAAATGGCACTCTGGGGGTGAGCTAAACTACAGGCGCATTGGACTAAGGGAGGGCTAGGACTCTCCTGGTTCATGGGATATCACCTAGCATTCCGTATGGCTCAGGCTACTAACTGGTTCACCCCTTCCCTGGCACCCCCCACAATGGGTACGCTTAGAAGCTGCTCTTCTACCTGACATTTCACTCTTTTCCCTGCTAACTAATAAAAAACTGTCTGGAGATAAGCTCACTCCCATCATGACTGAAATCTGTAGGGCTTGGCAGCGGGCAATGGCTATTACTGGTACTCCCAGCAAGGGTTACCTCCCTCCGATTCCCTGTACTGCTTTGTGGAACAATCAGCTAATTTATGGTGGACCTCAAAGCCCTACACTGGTCTCACTGGGCTACCAGGGGTATTTGACTGGTGAGGGATCTTCTCCTCCTGGGCAGTAATATACTGATGTCCTTCGAGCAGCTGCAAGAGGCCTATGATTTGAAGGCATAGGATTTCTGGTGGTATCTCCAGTTACAAAGTGCAATTGCTCCCCTCTTAACCGCCCTAACCAATATGGGCAGGTGGAACTGCCTCACTACCCTCCACAAGCCCAGGAAAGGCCATGGCCTGGTTGGAACTTTTTATAAAGTAATCAGAGATGCTCAGCCGGATACCACTTCGGCCAGCCGAATAACAGAAGCCAAACTTCAATGCCTTCCCACAGCAGCAATGGTCTGATTGCCTAATAGCTGCTCACTCTCATGTGATGAGAAATATAGAAACATAGAAACATAGACTTTGACGGCAGATAAGGACCACTTGGCCCACCCAGTCTGCCCATTTCCCTACCTACTGGATAAGCTGCAGATTCTAGTTAACCAACAGCCTACTTCCTGCAACCCCCCACTATAATTGCCTTGTGTCTGTCCCATGCATGTTTGAATTCCCCCACTGTTTTAGACCCAATAACCTCCTCAGGAAGGCTGTTCCATGTATCCACCACTCCCTCCGTGAAAAAAAATGTCCTCACATTACCCCTGAGCTGTCCCCCCTCTATCTTTAAATTGTGCTCCCTTGTTCTTACACATCTCTTTTTCTGAAAGATGCTACCCTCCTGGACTTTGTTGATTCCCTTGAGGTACTTGAACGTTTCTATCATGTCCCCCGTCCCTCCTTTCATCAAGAGTATACATATTAAGCTCTCTCAGTCTCTCTTCATATGGTTTCTGCTGCAGACCCTGCACCATTTAGTTGTCCTCCTCTGGACTGCTTCCATCCTGTCTATGTTCTTGCATAGATGAGGTCTCCAAAACTGCACACATTACTCCAGATGGGGTCTCACCAACTGTCTGTACAGAGGGATAACCACTTCCCTTTTTCTACTTGTGATGCCCCTTTCTATGCATCCCAGTATCCCCCTGGCTCTCCTTACTGACTTTTCACATTGCTTACCCACCTTTAGGTCATCTGATATGACTACCCCCAGGTTCCTTTCCATTTTTGTTGTTGTTAGGATGAGGATGACAAAAGTCAGTTGATACAGTTGAAAATTCTCTTTAGATGGTATAAGACACCTGTAGTGCTCTACAAACTGAAAATCATGAAACATGACAAATGCTGGAAATGCAATACTTCCCCTGCCCATCTGTTCCACATTTTGTGGGCATGCCCAGCACTCCAGAGGTTTTGGATGCAGGTCCTAGAGGATTGCTCCAAGATTGTCGGCAAACCTCTTTCGGTTGGCCAATCCTCTCTTATGCTGGGAGATGCTTCTACACTTGGACTCATACCTGCACCACTAAAGGCTTGGGTCTGGTTGCAGTGATGGAGGCTAAGAGAGCCCTATTGATGAAGTGGAGACAGTCCTCCTCTCCTACAATCTCCTCTTGGTGGGCAGCCATGGCTAGGCTGGCCATCTTTGAGAGACTCTCTGCAACATGGAAAGGCCACCTCTCCAGATTTCACAAGAAATGGGAAGCATATCTGCACTCCCACATCTGTGCAGCTCCACTCCCCCCCCCCCAAAACCCTCCGATGCCCTGAATCCTGATGTCCCCTTTCCCCTTCTCCCCCTCCTCTGGCCGCTATGGCTCCATCCTAGTACAAGTGGCTACTCACTTCATACTGCCTACACTTTTCCTATTTCCTTTCTACCTGTTCACTCCTTGTTTATACCTTCTGTTGCTTAACCCAACAGCTCAGGTGGAAAGACTAATGAGATGAGTTATGAGGGGTTTGACCTTTAACCAATTGCAAGGTTCTTTGAGTAAGCTAGCAACTGACTATCTCCCTGTTTGATAGTTGTGATAAGTTGGAAAGCATGTAATATATTTGGCTATCTATAAAACTAGTCTAACTAGGACATTAGTTTCTAAAGATCCTAAATGCGATGGAATGCAATATGTACCTTCCTATTAGCAGTTGTAGTCCCACACTGTATAACCTATTCTGTAGTGCTTAGTGTACAGTAATAGTGTGTCTGTTTATCTGTATGCCTGGCATTCAGTTGTTATTATTATTATGGCTGGTTGTACTTGGAAAATCTAATAAAATCTTATATGATTAATAAAAATACAGAGAACCAAGTCACTGGAACTCAGTTTTGACCAGATAGATAATATGGGTGTCAAAGGATAAAGAGCTGTCTAAGAACAAAAGTAAGTATTTAAACTTGGAGACATGCTCTGCAACAGTACTGTCCAAATCATGTATTATTTTATTATTCTTTGTGAAACAGGTAAGCCCCACTGGGCACAAGGTCTGTTAACAGAGCTGACCTGAGAGCACTAGGGAGGTTAACAGACTTACCTAGAATCATACAGAATACAAGAAACTAAGGCAGAGGCTGGGCCTGTTCTTTAGGATTAACTGGTTCTTGACTACAGGTGCTAAAAAGCGCCTGGTCCAATCAACATTCCTATCACTGGTTGACTATGCAGACTTCTTATACCATCAGTGCCCAAAAAGCTTCCCTTGCTAAACTGGACACGCTTTATCACAGACCTATCAGATTTATAACAGGCCTTCCTCTTTCTACCCACCACTGCTTGCTGTATGCTGCTGTAGGGTGGTCCTCCCTTATGCTTAGAAGAAATAGAAATGCAGCATTTTGGGCTCTTAGAGCTGTCACAAAAAAGCTTCCCCAATATATCTTTGACTGTCTCCCACTAAGCACACCAGGAACTTATGCCTTAAGAAATGCCTCATTTTTCACACTTTGTATTCCCAAGGTCTCTTCACGCTTTGGTAGAGCAACATTTAGCTTTGTACTGCCCACCTTATGGAATAAATTGCAAAAATCTCCGAAAGTGAGCGTACCCATCAGCTTGGATTCCTTAAAGACCTTATTTGCCTGAACTGTGAGGAAACACTAACTGTTTCCCTCACTCCATAACCTATCCTGAGTCCTAGGCACCCAGCTCTCAGCTGCCTTCAGTGCAGACTAGAGTACTGGTGGCCCTATAGATTCATCTCATGTTGTGAGCAAGCCCTTTAATTTCTCTCTGCCCTATTAGATTGCAACTGCACGCTAGCTACCTGTTTTCCAGCTTAGGTCCTCTACCTCCCTCCCTTATGATCTCCCGTGTCCACCATGCCCTCCCAACTCCCCACCCTCACTATTCCCTTCTGTTTTATTATGCTGCTGCATTGAGCACCTCCCTTGTATTATTTGGGTCATATGATGTGCTATCACTGTTGTATATAAATCTATTTTGTACTGGTATTAACCAGGCCCATCCTGTAAATGAGTACTGTATTTATTTGTTGCTTTAATGATATATTGTCACTGTTGTATGTAACTCTATTTTGACTGGCCTTAACCAGGTCCATCTTGTAAATGAGCTTTGCTCAACGATGTTCACCAGGATAAATAAAGATTTTGATTGATTGATTCATTGACTAGTGGAGGCTGTGGTAATCAAACCCATTCCTGCTGGATGTACCAAGATCATTCATATCTCATTACTCTAACCTGTAGGCTATACTACCAGCCTATTAAGAAGGAGGAACAAGTGTTTTTCTTTTTTATGAACCCCAGTGAAAAACATGCTTTTGTTTTTTTGGTGTTGAGAACCACCCCATTGTTTTAAAACCAGACCTGGAGAATGTCAACATCACGTGGAATAGTTTTGTTAAAGGTAGCCGTATCCCTGCCCTTATAGAAGACAACTGCATCCTCAACATGCAAGATAGTTTTGGTTGAAGGCAGGACTTTGGCTGGGAATTTAAGAAAACAGAAAAAGCAGGGAACAGAAAATAGAACCATGGGGAACAACACAGCCGATTTGTTGAAAGTCTGACAATGTGTTGTCAATAGCAATCCTGTGAACCCATTTAGACATATACTTTTTGTCTGACTGCAACAGTTTAATAAAAAAAAAAGTCAAACTCTGCTAAAACAAAACAAGGAAATCTTTTGGGTATTTACCAGTTAATTCCTCTTTCAGTGAAGCATAAAATTGGCACTTTAAAACCATATGTGCTATAATGTATTTATTCTTCTCTACTGTAAGAAAACAAATGAGAAGTTAATGAAATTCTCTATGAAAATTAATTCATGAAATCTGTGCAGTTTGCGATTGCACGAAATGTCCAGTTTGCAAACTGCCGAATCCTCCCCAAACTGCAGAATTTGCCTGCAAACTGTTGAATTTGCATGTCAATTCTTTTTTTATAACAGTTTTATACAATTTTAAAAAAATATTACAATTAATCAAAATCAGCAAACCAAGTACAGCAAAAAACAGGACAGAGCAAATGTACCAATATCAGAAACAAGCTCCAAGGAGAGAGTAATTGACTTACAAAAAAAAACAAATAAAAAAAACAAAGAGACTTTCTGTAGAAACAGACAAGGAAGATCTATACAAAAATTAAGTACAACAATTGATGTGAGCAATACTAAAACAAGACTCAAAGGTCGCAACATCAGGTTGAAAATGCAAGTTTATTCACAAAAAAGGTTAATAAAATAACGGACTAATAAAACACAATTGCAAATGAGGCTGGAGGTTGGAAGCATACTCAATAAACTAACCAAAATAAGCATTCCTCTGATACAGCTGTGACCCATGCCCCCATCTAATCCTCCCTCACCCTCCCCCCCTCCAAAAAAAGCGGGAAAATAGGCATCTTAAATGATCCTTAAGGAACAAAAGCAGGGTCAATTTCCACCTTATAGAATATCCAATGACCCCAAATTTGGTCAAAGATAGGGAGTTTATCAAGGTATTTCTAACTGCATCTTTCATGCCTATAGATGGTATGAACCAAGACCTCCCACTGCAAAACTTGGGGCTGGCGGGCTTAAGGCCAAAGTCTAGTAACAATTTTTTTTTTCACAGTGCAATAGGATATACAATAATTTTATAGCCCTACCTCAAATTGGAAAGTTCTGATAGGGGACATGTAGCAAAACCAGCTCTGGAGTAAGAACAATATTAAAAATATGGGAGATCACTTGTGCAATATTAAATCAATAAGGTTGAAGTAAAAGACAAGACCAGAATATATGCATCTGATCTGCCTTCTGCTCCCCACAGTTTCACCAACATAAGCCTGCAGAAGGGCCCAAAAAGGGTACAAGTGAGGCAGGGGTTCTAAAATAGCACATCCAACACTTCCAAGCAAATTCACAGAGGTATAGTACCATTGACAGTTTGTAAGAGGTAAGCGAGGACCTTTCCCATTGAGTGAAAGTACAATTCATCAGCTGTTCAGCTTGCCATTTTAAAAAAATTGAAGCTGAAGAGTCTTTAGCCATACCCCAAAGTGCATAGTGAAAAAATCCTATCAAGTGAGCCTGAAAGTCCCCAGTTTGGCAATGGACTAATATGCGAGCTAGAGAAGATAGAGAAGTTAAAGTGAAACTTTGGGGAGAAGAAAGAGAAAGAGAAAGAAGACATATATGGAGCTGTAGATACCTAAAATAATAAAAAGATGGAATATCATACTGAGATTGAAGGTCAGAAAAGGATCTAATCCCTTTAGAATCAAAGACCTGATGTTTATAGCAGCATTCTGGCCCAGTGGCGAAGGAACAAGTCAGATGAGTTGAGGGAGGTACTCCTATCTCAGGCTAGTGCCCACAAAAAAGAAGTGTTTATACTGACAAGGAGGGACTGGAATTTATGCCAACAGAATAAGATTTCTCTTGTGATTCCTGAGAAGATAGAAAAAGGATGGTATTCAGAAGGAGAGGAAAAGATGGGGGACACCATGGCGATCATTCAATACAAATTCAATATCCTTCCACAGAGCATGAAAGGTCAGAGAAGACCAAAGACAAAGAATTTGCAGCTGGCAGGCCATAGCATACCAATGGAAATTGGGGAGAGTTAATCCCCACTTATTCGTCAGTAAATACAAGAAGAAAGAGTGAATCCTTGGCCTCTTGCCCTGCCAGATAAAGTTGGAGACTAACCAGTGCCAGACACAATAGTAAAGGGATGGTGGGGGCAGGGACAGAGCCTGCAGAAGAAATTGGATACGGGGAAGGATATTGGAACGTATTACGTTGACCCGTTGAAGAAAGGAGTGAGTGATAACGGACCAAGACTGCAAATCGTACGAGATGGGCTCTGTAGCAGGTTCATAATTTAATATATCTATGTGATCTAGGTTTTGAGGAATCGAGACACCAAGATAACAAAGGTTAGTTCTATTCCACTTGACAGGGTACAACTTCTGGATGGGATCTGAAGGGGAATAGTGGAAAATCAGGTATTCAGTCTTGTTCTGGTTTAAACAAAAACAGCTAAGATCTCAAACTGAGAAAATATTCTAAGGGCCTCCTTCAGGGAAGTAGTGGAGTCTGTAAATGTTAATAAAATGTCATCTGAAAATAATGTTAATTTATCTTCCTGACCTCCTAAAGGAATACATCGAATGGTCTGGTCACGATGGATAGAGACTGCAAGAGGCTTAATATATAAAGCAAATAATAAAGGAGAAAGAGGGAAGCCTCACCTGGTGCCTCATTCCAGAGGAAAGAGAGAAGAATAGACACCACTAACTTTAACAAAAGCAGAAGAACCCGAATATAATGGCTGAAGCATGGAAATGAAAGTTAAATGAAATCCATATGCCCGCAGTAAAGGCCAAAGAAAGGACCATGAAACTCAACCAAAGGCCTTCTCCACATCCAAGCTGGACAAGACCAGGGGGACTTGAGCATGCTTAAACATATTCAAGCAAAATAAAAGTGCACCGAACATTGTCATGAACTTAGTGTTTGCACACAAAACCCACCTGGTCAGGCCCCAGCAAGGAAGGGAGAAGGCTTTCTAATCTAGCAGCTGATACCCACATCTACATTTTATAATCAACATTCAAAATGGAGACAGGTCAGCATGATGAGGGTAATGTTCAATCCTTACCCGGTTTAGGGAGAGCTGTAATAGTCCCATACTGCCATGATGGGGGAGGAGACTGTCCTGGTTATATAGATGAAAAGACCTGATGAAGTAAAGGAAGTAACCTTGACTAAAGAGAAGAATTTTTGTAAAATTTGGGAGGGAACCAGTCGGGACCCAGATTCTTGCCAGACTTGTTTACCTTAATACAGTGAGTAATTTCAGCAAAAGAGATGAGAGACAACAAAGAACGAAGCTGCACAGGGGTAAGTTTAGGAAGCGGGGTCTTATCAAGAAAAGACTGAATAGCTGCATCATCCAGGGGAGCCATGTCAGAAGAGTAGAGAGAGGAATAAAATGAGCAGAAAATAGAGAGCATCTCATCAGTACGTGCTGAACACGGATCATGAGGAGAAGGTCACAGCTTGGCCACCGTGGCTGCAGCTCTGTCAGAGCAAAGACAGCAGGCCAGTCTTTCTGCCCCATGGGGGCCACCCTCATAGTAACTATGCCACAGATAAAATAAGGAATGCTCTACCTTCTGATTGAGATACTTCTGCAATTGCTGCTGGAGCTCATTGATTTGATTCCAGAGTGATGTGTTAGCCCTGACTCTTTCCTGCTGGAGATTCCACAAAGAAGTCTGCAATTCTTTTATTTTAGCCTCCCAATTATGGTGTAGGGCAGAGGAATATGCAATCAAAGTGCTTCTAAGTACCACTTTTAAAGTATCCCAAAGGATGCTAGAAGATACATCATCCACATCATTTGAACTTGCATGTGAATTCAACAGCTCACAGGAGAATTTCAAAATTTGCAGTGAAAACTTCACTATTTTCAGAGAAGCTGAAATTGCTGAGGGCAATGGAAACTTCACAAAGGCAAATTTCAGACACTTTGTAGTAACTTTGCTGGTAACGTATAACTGCACTGCATCTCTAGCTGTAAGAGGTACAATTAACTATATCTTTTCTATTGCTATATCTGGCTGCCAAAAGATTTCACTTGTTACATTGAAAGCAACATCTTATAACTATTTTGCATAGAATAGCTTCTTGTAAAATTAGCAGACAGTGCTCCAAGTCGTGTACAGTAGACTTAGCATATCAAAAGCTAATTTTAGATGTTTAACCCTTTCCATGTCTTCTATCTTCTCTAGATCAAGGACCTCAGCTTTCATAAAGTGTAACAGGAATCTGCTGTTTTAATTTCTTCCTTTGATAGTGCCCTCGGGTATGATTACCCTGTCATAGCTCATATTTTAGCTGTTTTCATAGAAGACACTACATAGCCCATGTAAGGAATAAGCCACGAGAAAGGATGGGTCTACTGTGGAATTAATCCATGGCTGGGGGAGTTGGGGCATGAGGCTGAAGGCCGAGTGCCTCCAACCACCCAACCATGGATTAATTCCACTATAGACCCATCCTTTCGAGTGTCTTAATCCGCTTGTAACATGGCAAGGAGTATAGCAACTTAATATGCATTATTACTACATGAAACGAATATGATTTTTTAACTGGAGTGAAAAGATGATGTTCCTATGTCTTACTAATCTCTGCATGATGTTGTATTCAGTTTACAACGTGCGCGTGCACGTTGCACATTTAACATCTATTCAGATACTGATGTTGTTTTCCTCAAATATAGACGAAGTGGCTACAATATCCAGCACAACTATATATTATGCTAAGTGTTCTTACTTTTTTTGCCTACTGCTTCTCTTTCTGCATGTGAGCTCCATTGCAAACTATTTCTGTCACTCTCTGCTGTTGCACTGTGGGTATCTGTGCTCATTTGAATATCGAGATACAGACCATGCCACCGGTTCAGGTACACACAGCTTTTTTCTGCAATTCGCCATCTTTCACCATGGCAAGGTCATGCCCCTGTGCTTTTTCCTATTCATCGACTGTCGTAGGTACGGCTACACAAATAGTTACATGCCGCTATGCTCTCCTGCATACAACCAAATGACACTCTCGTTCTTTAAATTGTGCTACTTGTGTTATGTTACAATGAGTTTACCAGTCTGCAAGCTCTATCGGACAATTACTGGCTCACTCTTTGTGAACAAACTATGTTTGCACAACAAGGATCATCACTATTAAGTCGACTCTACCAGTGTCTTTGGCGCTCTCCTGTCTGACATTGTGTGCCGCGAGCAGCATCTCAAGCATGGTCTAATTATTAATTATTTTAGCTTGGTCCCTACCGCTATCATGGTCTACTGTGGTATTAGACCATGGTTCCTGATGTACCACATGATCTGATTAGTCCAATGGGAGTACTTTATTTTGTTTTCGGTTTTTTATGCCATGTTACAATGGGTTTTTTTTTCCAGCAGTTCAAGACGGGCCATTTTGGGTAATCTACTGTACTATCTGGAATCACCCAATGTTTTAACCAATAGTTTGCTTACTTGTTTGTTTGTTTGCTTACTGTTTTATACAGGAGAGGAAGATCAGCTATATAGCCCATTTTCAGAAAGAACCAGTTCTACAGATTAAATACACACAGAACAAAAAAATACAAATGAGACAATTATTACAAGACAATTTAAAGCCATTAAAAACAGTTGCAGTGCAAGTTATCAATCAAATGTTGTTGGAACCTGCAGCTGAAGTTTGGGATATGACTTCCTTCAGTGATTTGGGAGGGGAGGAGATTGTAGGAGCCAATGGCAATGATCTCTGTCAGGCTGCAGTGTTCCTGAAAGGGAGCTTAAATGCAAATTTAGACTGTGAATGTGTCCCCAAAGAGTTGAACAAATGTTGGGACAACTCAGTTGTACAAGTGGGGACTTTTTCAAGAACCATTTTGTGGTGAATCACCACCAACCTATGGGCCAGACGATCCTCTCGGGATGGACATGAAGCAGTTTTATACAAATGTCAGTGGTGAGTTTGGTTGGGCACACCTATAAGAAAATGACAGACACTGTTGTTTGCAGTGTGCACCTTGGAGAAGATCCTGGCAGGGGCAGCAGCATATACAAGAGAAACATAATCTACAATGGGGAAAAGGAGGCTATTGACAAACAATCTCTTAGTTTTTAAAGCTAGGAATCTTTTTAGTCAATATAGAGAATCAGGTCTCTGTTACATAGTTTTGAGCAGATAGTTGACATACAGTAGGTGGCAAAGGATAGAGAGCTGTCCAAGAACAAGATGTTTGGGGGCTCACTCCTTACTACCTACAGTGGCACTCAACAAACATGTGGCGCCCAATCTCTAACCTTTCAGGTTCCTAGATGTCGTACCTCCATGGGTCAGCGGTCCTTTGTCTATAGAGCTGCTCAATGGGTCAATTCCCTCAATAAAGAAGCACTTTCCTCTACTACACTTGGACCCTTCAAAAGGAATCTCAAACTTTACCTCACCTCTACCACTCCATGTGACTGCTTCTCTGAACAGAGATCTCTAAACACCTCCCAGCTCACTCATGTCTCACAGCCCACCTGTTCCCCAGTCTCTATTCCTCTGGCACTGGGCCTTCCTTGTGACTCCTTTCCTGCTTCACATCTCCACTGGTACAAGACATTTTCCACCACCATTGGACAGTGGCCCATTAGCCTGCCAACTTCCTCTCCCGTCGCACGCCTGCAATACTAACTGCCTATGGTGCCCTCTATCTCTTATTGTTACCGCAGCCAGCTGCCTACTCAAGCTGCTCGTTATATGAATATTATCTCAAAGTATGTTATAACTGAGTATCTTTATTTTTTCTTTTAGTTGTTTTGGTTGTTTATTGAGCATTCTTTTTCTACCTCTGTATGTATGTTGACCCTCATCCTTTGACATGGAACCTTTGTAAACGAGCAGTTTCTGCTCAAAGGTATTTGTAATCTGAGAATTTAATAAAAAAAAAAAAAAATCTGCTTACAAGTGTAAACTCTGAGACATACTCTACAACAGTACCATCCAAATCATGTATTTTTTATTTATTTATTTATCTTTTTACCGTTTGTTAACCAGATAATGCCCACTGGCCACAAGGCCCATTTATAGAGGTGACCCAGGAGCACTGGGGAGTTTAAGGCCCTGTCCACAATGTCATCATTTTTTAAAAACATTAAAAAAAATGTTTTAATTTCTGTGTTTGAGCACAGTTGTCTGAGCATCCACATTGTGTTTCGGGGCTCTATGATGCTGGTTTGACAAATATTTTGTCAACTGATGTTACAGCATCAGATTTATGTCAATTGCAATTGCAGTCAGCATAATTCCATCTGAGAACACAGTGTTTTCTTTGGGGGGCTTCACCATCTGAACCCCCCCCATACAGGGGGCTTGGCCCCCTGTACTTAGCATAATCAACTCTGAGTCGGAGTTGATTTGAGTAGGGGTGCAAGACCCTGAGGAAGGAGTGCCAGGTCCTAGGACAATACACAATTCGTCAGCTGTATGTCTGTACTGTCATTCAAAGTAGAGGTGTCGATGTTCTATTGGCATACGGCGCTCTGCCATCATGCTTGATTGCTCAAGTTCCCAGGCATGGTTGTGGCAGTATCACAAAGCATTACATAGGCCACAGTGCATACAGGGATACTCACTATCAGGAATGGAAACCAATCTGGATGAAAATCACATTTTGTTGGGGAGTTCATTGTGAACTCAAAGATGTAAGGAAACTGTTTTCTTTTCTTTTTGGCAGACCTAAAAAAGCCATGGAAGTGTGGTGGAGGTTGCCTTAAGCCATATTACAGCACAGTTTGCATCAGAACTGTTGTTAACATCGTTTGAGGCAACTGTGTTTGGTCTAAAACCATGCTAAAACCCTGCCCTGAACAGGGTTTTAGCACGGTTTTTAGACACAGATTATAGTATGGTTTTATCATACGACAATCTGGATGAATTACTTTTAAAGCATTTTAATAGAATTAAAATTGTTTAAAGCACTGAAAAAGTGCTAATATAGACAAACCTAAATGACTTGCACAGAGTCATACAGCATGTAAGTGGATGCTGTGAGAATCAAACCCAGGTCTGCTGGATGCACCAAGCTCATTCAAAGTTTTTTGCTCTAACCTCTGTGCTATACTGCCAGCCTATTAAGAAAAAGGAACTAGCTGATTTTTTTTAAATCCCTTTTAGTATTTTCGGTATTGAAGACCATCTTGTTGTTTAAAACCCAGGGCTCACAGAAAAAGCAGTTCTTCCTGGATGTATAGCAGTGCAAATAGAGGCTGCCAAACCCCAGAATATGACATATAGCAAGAGACTGCACTCAGACGCCAAATAATTAAGCTGCAAAACTGCAATAAAGTTACACAATAGACTCTTTATTTGAGCACAGCCTGAATGACAATACACTGCAGTGATTTGGTCTGCAATAGGTCTTCATCAGGGGGTCCCTGACAAAGACCTATTGCAGTTTGAAGTGCTGTGGTGTATAGTCCTCCATGCTATAATCAAAGTGTCTATTTGGCAACTTTATTGCAATTTTGTAGCTTGAATTATTTGGTTCCTGGGTGCAGTCAGTTGCTAAGTGTTTAAAAACCAGGCCTTGAGAAGATCAAAAATCATTCTGAATAGCTTTATGTATGGTAGCCAAATCCCTGCCCTCAATGAAGATAACTTCAGCATACAAGATAGTTTTAGTAAAAGATAGGCCTTTGGCAGGGAATTTAAGAAAATAGAGAAAAGCAAAGGGTCAAAAAGAGAATCTGACATCACAGCAGAGTTGATGGAAGGTTGAAAATATGTTGTCGGTAACAGTCCTGTGAACCTGGTCAGACATAGTTTTTGTACTACTTGGCGACATCAGGGGAAAAATTGAGAGAGGTTAGATCAAAAACCCACAATTCATGGTCAGTGAGGTAGAATGTTTTTGCTGAGGTCCATGAACACCGATGCCACATAATTACCTGAGTCGAACACTCGATGGACATAGTCTCTGTGTTGTGTTGGGGTCAAAATACATGTTGGGCACTGACAAGCAAACCATTTTATGAGATAAATTCTGAGGTCTGATCAAATCCTATTCTTTCAAAAACTTAAGGCAAAGGCAAATTTATTTAAAAGCCTCCCAATCCCAGAGGCTCTGGGAGGCGTACAAATTTTTGTAACATTTCACGCAACATAAATATTTAGGTTAAAATAAAACATTCAATAAATAATCAACATTAAACACCAAACGCCTGCAGAAATAGGAGTGTCTTCAGGCGGACTTTAAAAACGGTACAGCGGGGGCCTCCCTGACTACAGTTGGTAAAGAGTTCCAAAGAGCGGGAGTGGCAACACTAAAAGCTCGGTCGCCTGCAGATTTTAACCTCGCTCTAGAAACAGTCAGGAAACCACCACTGGAAGAGCGGAGATGATGGGTAGAGGAAGAAGGTACCAGGAGCACTAACAGGTAACTAGGGCCCTGCCCATGTAGGGCCTTCTAGGTGAGAAGACCCACCTTAAAAAGTATTTTCCACCTGACAGGCAGCCAGTGCAATTCATGCAATACAGGTGTAATATGACAAAATTTGTTTTGCCCGGTCAAAAGCCGGGCAGCAGCATTTTGCACCAGCTACAGTCTATGAAGAGAACCCCCAGAGACCCCGAGATACAGGACATTACAGTAGTCAAGCCTAGATGTGACTAAGGCATGTATCAAGGTAGGGAGGTCCAGAGCCAGAACAAGGGGCTTAATCCTGGCAATGTTTCCAAGATGGAAAAAACAGATGCAGACCACGGAAGATATTTGAGCTTCCATGGACAAGTTCCTGTCCAGAATCACACCAAGATTTCGCACCCAAGAGGAGGCCATCAATGACGCAGCTCCCAGCACAAGTCCAGTTGCAGAGTCAGAGGCTGTCCCATCACAAACTCTGTTCGACTCCACTACCAATACCTCAGTCTTGTCAGGGTTCAGTCGCAGCCAACTGGAGGCCATCCAGTCGTTAATCTTGGCCAGACAGATATTTAACACATCCACTGCGTTAGATGTTCCTGGGGCAAAGGACAAGTATAGCTGAGTATCATCAGCATAGCAATGAAAATTCAGACCATACTTCCTAATGATCCCTCCCAGGGGCAGCATATATACTGCAAACAACATTGGGGCCAATACCGAACCCTGAGGGACTCCGCACAAAAGGAGACAGGGTGTAGATGAGAAATTTCCCCTCACAACCCGTTGCCTCCTGTTGGTAAGAAAGGACTCAAACCAGTTGATGACAGTACTGGTGAGTCCGCACAGCTCTCTCAGGCGGAGAAGCAACACACAATGGTCCACAGTGTCAAATGCTGAAGAGAGATCAAGGAGAACAAGAATTGTCCTGTCCCCTCAGTCTCTAGCCCTGAAGAGATCATTCTGCACCCGAACTAGCGCAGTTTCCATGCTATGTCTGGCCCGAAAAGCCAACTGGAAGGGATCATACAACTCGTGAGTCATGAGGTGTTCTTCCAATTGAAGTGATACCACCTTCTCAACAATCTTCCCCAAAAATGGGAGATTGGAGATGGGATGGTAATTTGCCTTGATCTCCGGGTCCAAAGAAGATTTCTTTAAAAGGGGTCTCACCAGAGCCTCCTTCAAGGCATCTGGAAAGACACCCTGAAGCAGGGAACACCGTACAATTGAGGCAAACACCGGGCCAACAGAGTCAATGCATCTCATTAAGAAACGCGCTGGCACTGGGTCCAGCTCACAAAAGGTATGCTTCAAATTGGCTGCCACCTCAATAACCTCACGAACCTCCACTGGCCTAAACTCCTCCCAACTAGGCGGAGTGCAATCAGAACACATCTGGTGACCACTGTCAGCAATGGTATTGCTGGCTGAAGAAACCTCTCGTCGGATCAAAGACACCCTGTCCGAGAAAAAACGAGCAAACTCCTCACAGACTTCATTAGAAGAAGCCCTCCCGGGCTGCAGACAGACAGGATGGAGAAGTCTATCGACAGTCTGAAAGAGTGAGGCTGGTCGGTTTCTCCCGGCAGCAATCTCCCTAGACAGAAACACTGCCTTCTTACGGTTGATTGCCTCCTGATATGCACAATAATGTGCGCGCAGTACCAGTTTGTCTGTCTCCAGATGGGACTTCCTCCAGCAGCGCTCTAATCTCTGACCCATCTTCTTCATTTCCCTAAGGTCTCCAGCAAACCATGGAGACCTCAGATACAAAGTTCTGGGTCATACACGGATAGGTGCGAGGGAGCTGATGGTGTCAGTTAACACCTTATTATAGGTGTCAACCCCGACATCAGCACCTCTGATGCATGCACCACCCACACTGGATAATTCAGCTGCTGCCAAAAAACCCTCAGGGGTAAGATCCCGTAAAGGGCGGCAGCGAATCATCTCAGCAGGGGAAGAACTCATGGCAGGAGCCCCAAGCGTGAACTTCACTGTGCAATGATCAGACCAAAATACCTGATCAATCCCGAGATCAGCAATCTCGAGCCCCAGTGAGAACACCAAGTCCAATATGTGACCGTCCCGATGAGTTGGTGCATCAACGACCTGCGTCAGCCCCAACAAGGACATGCTCTGCAGAAATTCGCCGCTGCACCTTTGATCTTTATCATCGGCCCAAACATTGAAGTCCCCCAGAAAAACACATCTGGGGGAACCCAATGTTTCACTGGCAACAAACTCGGCAAATTCCTGCAGGAAACCCCCCATCGGGCCAGGAGGGTGATAGATGAGGAGGATCCTGCAGCCATGCCGAATCCTCCATGAACGGCCACACACTCAAAAGAACTTGGAGTTCCCACTGGGTGCACAGTGAAGGTCAGGCTAGATCTAAAACAAATAGCTACACCGCCACCCCTGCGGTTTTCTCTGGGGCAGTGCACCACGGTGTACCCTGGAGGGACTGCAGCCTCAAAAATAGGGCCAGCATCATCTTCCACCCAGGTCTCCGTAATGCAAGCCAGGTCAACCGATGAAATCAAGGCAGCAATAATTGCCATCTTGTTTCTGATCAACCTGGCATTGCACAACACAGCCGTCAGAGAAATAGAGGGTGGTGCAGCCCCTCGGGTTACCTGACCACTCGGTCTGGTGGTCTCCCTGGAAATGGGCACCAACCACGACTGACCTCTCCCAGATGCCCGACATAATCCAGGGCATCTCCTGGACCTAACAACCTCTATCTCTCTATCAACCAACTCCTGGTCATCCCACTGCCAACAAGCGACACGACCCTTTACAATCCCCACTTCCCTACAGCGTCTAACAATAGTATCAGACACTGGGAGAGGGATAAAGGGACGCAAAGCGTGTAGCTGTGAGCTCCCATAGATGATCCTAGCCCCCTCAAGTCCTCCCGTATACCACCTACACATTTCCAATACTAACCCAAACTATTACTAACACACTTAAATAAAAAATTAAAAAATAAACTAATAAACAACTAAATTATTAATACAAACCCAAAAACAGTAACAATAAACAGTTAAACATTCCTATCACAAACTATTTTATTTTACACACAATTAAAACCATCCATAAACTAACCCGTTTCCCTCCTCTGATTCCAGACAAAGAATTCCAACACCGAGTGGCGTATTCGCGCCACTCAATAATACTACTTACGGCGGCTGAACTTACACAGTGGTGTCCCCAGCATCAAAGCCCCACTCCCCTACTCACACCTCCAGCTAAGAAGGTAGTCCAATTCAGCATGGCCTCTCACGCCGTGCAACTCAGCACTTTAGGAGGGCAGAACGGGCAGACAGCCCGCGAGCAGAACAGCAGATACCAAACACAAAGTCCAGTTAAAGAGAGAGGGTTGAGAAATGACACTGGCCAGCAGCTGGAGATGTGATATTTGAGATGTGACTTGTGTATTGGAATTACCGGGTCCATCTTCTATAATTTAGGTAGGCACCAGTGCAAAAGGAAAAGTTAAGAATGTCAGAGACTGGATACTAATTTTCCAAGACTCTCTAGACCCCAAACGCTAATGTTTTTTCCCTTTGCTGCTTGGTGGGGGTGAGGGGAGTTAGAGTTGGAAACCTTAACAACACATTTCCCTACTTCTGTGGCATTAATTTACACCATAACTGGTGCATTAACACAGTTTTTTTTGCAAAGAATATATGTGTGTGTATATATGTATATATATCTATATATATATATCTATATATCTATATCTATATATCTATATATCTATATATCTATATATCTATATATATATATATATATCTATCTATCTATATCTCTATATCTATATCTCTATAGATAGAGAGAGAGATAGAGATAGAGATAGAGATAGAGAGATAGAGAGATAGAGAGATAGAGATAGAGATATCTATGTGTACAGTACTGGAGAGATTCATACCTTATGCACAATTTTACCCTGTCATTTTTTAAAACAGTATTATATTGCTTTTATTCCATCTCTGTTTTGTAGTGATCTATGTATAATGCCTTATAGAGACTGCTTGCCAGAGGCCACGTGTAACCCCTGAACAAACTATATGCAAAGTACTACCAATTGCTTACATGTCATGATGATAACCATGCCTGTATCCATGCCTGCATCCACTGCTTTTCTTTTACCGTGCCTGTAAGCCATGCCTATATCCACTGCTTTTCTTTTACCATGCCTGTAACCATTCCTGAATCCACTATTTTTCTTTACTGTAACCACCTCATGATGTAACTCACAATGCCTCAAATGTTCCTTGTGTCCTTGTTCATTCTTATAACTTGTATTGTTATCCCAGGTCGCCCCTGAAAAAGGGATCTTCAGGGCTCAGAGGGCCTACCCGGTCACCAAAATTTAATAAATAAATAAATAAAATAAGACATACTGGGCATAACATGACCTGTTGTTAATCTGATTTTGTTTACTATGGCCCTTCAACTGCCTTCTCACTATCTTAAACTGGCATCCATTTTGTGACATTCCTGCCTATCACAAATTGTGCTGTAATTATTTGCATGCACACAGTGCTTCTACTTAACAAACTTTGATTCCATTCATTGCTAGATAACGTTGTATCCCCCTGCTTAGAGGCTTTGGTTAAATAAATGTATTTTTGCAATTTTTTCCACTTTGGATTGCCCTCTTACGTTCCCAACATGTGGTGTCCTTTATATACCTTGCTGGACTGGTGTTATCCATTTATTATACAGCTGTGCAATTTCAGTGCAGCTCTCTGCAATGATGCATTTTCATGTCCCCTTTCATATTTTAAAATTAATTTCTTTGTATAAGTTTAACTTTTTTGCTCATTTTTACAGTTTGCGGTGATCCCTCCTTAGTGTCCTATAGTTACTCACGTAAGGTACTGTCCTAGTTGCAGTCCAGAAAAATGAGAATTGAAAGTATACATCAGCACCTGGTTTTGTTATCCACCAGGTCTTAAAAAAGGCTTGACTTGAAGTTCTTGGTTTCTTTCAATCACACTTTTTGCCGATGAACATTCTGTCGTCCTCACAGTGTTCCTTTGTAATGAACATATGCTACTCAGTCAGCCAGCATTATCTTCAAATGCATGTCAGCTTTCTGGTGATCCCTTCCAGCCTTTTCAGCAACTGTCTTTTCTGCATTGCTTATTTCACCTGCAATAATTCTAACGGTAACCCCTTGGTGTATGGTATGCTTCACTTAAGACCCTGCATGAGTGTTTTGGGGAAAAGAGATGTAAAATATTTTTTGTAACCTGGGCCAAGACTGACCAATTACACACCCTTAGTTGCCTTCAGTGCTAGTTCTTTTTTTGCATTTTGAGGGTTTTTTTTTTTTTTGGAACATTTAGGCTGTTTAGTTGTTTCAATCTATGTTCAGTACAGGGGAAACTAAAAGGGCTGTTTCCTTTGTACTGAACATAAACTTGGGCCATCTCACAGCTTTAAATGCTGAATTTACATCTCTTTTTCCCCAGATGCCTGTAGAGTTCTTTCAAGTTTATCTGTAAGCATCTTTGTATTTGAAAGTTTAATTTTTTTATGCAATTTGGGGCATGTTCAAGTGCTTTTGAGTAAGTTTTTGGTGTACCATGTGATGTGTATAAGGCCAGGCATGGCCTTTTCTGTTGAAAAGAGATGTAAAATAAAGTTTTGCAACCTGGTCCGGCTGTGGCCTGTAACTGGCCCATAGTTGTCTTTGAAGCTAGAGTATTTTCACTTTTTTTTTTTTACTTTTTGTAACATTTGTGTTGTTGGGTTGTTTCAGTTGATGTTCAGTATAGAGGAAAGTAAAAAGGCTGGTTCCTTTGTACTGAACATAAGCTTGGACCAATCTCACATCTTTAAATGCTTAATTTAAACTTATTTTCCTCAGATGCCTGCAGAGTTTTTACAAGTTCACCTATAAGCACCTTTGTATTTTAAATTTGGATTGTTTTTATTGCATTTCAGAGCATGTTCTGGTGCTTTTGAGTAATTGTTTGGTGCACTGTGTGCTGCATGTAAAGCCCTGCATGGCCTTTTCATGTGAAAATAGATGTCAAATAAAGTTTTGTAACCTGGTTCAGCTCTGGCCTGTAACTGGCCCATAGTTACTTTCGACACTGGTGTATTTTCACATTTTTTTTCATTTTTACAACATTTGAGTTGTTTGGTTGTTTCAGTCGATGTTCAGTACAGGGGAAACTAAAAAGGCTGGTTCCTTTGTACTGAACATAAACTTGGGTCAATCTCACAGCTCTAAATGCTCAATATAAATCTCTTTTCCCCAGATGCATGCAGAGGTTTAATAAATTCATCTGTAAGCACCTTTGTAGTTGAAAGTCAGATTTTTTAATGTACTTCAGAGCATGTTCTGATGCTTTTAAGTAATTGTTTGGTGTACCATGTACTGCATGTAAGGCCCTGCATGGCCATTTCTGGTGAAAAGAGATGTAAAATAAAATTTTGTAACAGGAACCAGCTCTGGTCTGTAACTAGTCCATAGTTACCTTCAGTGCTAGTGCCTTTTTACTTTTTTTTTCCTTTTTGAAACATTTGGGCTGTTTAGTTGCTCCAGTCTATGTTTAGTACAGGGGAAACTAAAGTGGCTGTTTCTTTTGTACTGAACACAGCTTTTAATGTGTAATTTACATCTTTTTTCCCCAAGATGACTGCAGAGTGCTAACATACTTGTATATAAGGACACTTTTCTTTTTGAAAGTTTGAGTTTGTTCTTAATTTCAAAGCAAAGGATGTTGCTTTTCAGTAATGTTTTGGTGTACCATGTGCTGCACGTAAGGCCCTCCATAGCGTTCTCTTGGGAAACGAGATGTTAAAATAATTGTTTGGAACCTGGGAAAAGACTGTCTTTGTATGTGTGCATGTGTGCCAGACCACCAAGCAATGGATCACTGTTACCAGCACCCTCAAAAGCACATTACCATGTATAACTTGAAGAGCCATTCAAACTCATCAAACAATTGAATCACATTCCATTTATTTTATTCTTTGTTAATTAGGTAAGGCACACTAGGCACACATGCCTGTTTGCAGGGGTGGCCTAGGAACACTGGAGAGGTTAAGTGACTTGTTCAGAGTCACACAGTATGCAAGTGGAGGTTGTGGGAATAAAACACAGGTCTGCTGGATGCACCAATCTCATTCTCAACTTGTTACTCTAACCCCTATGCTATACTGCTATCCCCATTCAGACTGAAAGCATGCCATGACAGAAACTTACTGTGCTATTCAAAAGCAAGCTTTGCAGTTAATGTTCCTTTAGGTAAATGGGAAAAATCACACCTTTTCTCATACCTATTGTTTCAGTCTCAGAGTAACAAACCTTTTTCTGATAGTCCACCCAACACAGATTAAAATTCTTAAAGCAGCAGTAACAGTTAACAATAATTTAAATAATTGGTGGGCAGTTAGGCAAACCAAAACCTCAATATATATGACTTTCTTTTTATTTTATTTCATTCCCAAAGTAAGAAAAAGAGGTTTTCAAGTATTACAAGTTTATATTTTTTTGCCATGTCAACAATCATGGATGTAAGCAATTAAAGGTGGTGTTGAGCTGCTATCCATCAGGGTCACACATTACGCAAGCAAGGGCTGAGGGAATTCAAACACATGTCTATTGATTTAGAAACATAGAAATTGATAGCAGATAAGGACCGCTAGGCCCATCCAATCTGCCTGTATAACCTACCTTTAATTAGCTGCTACTGACCCTATTGGTCCACTGCTGCTGCCTCTCCATCCCTCTCTTGGATTTCCTCATGTCTATCCCATGCCTGGTAAATCCCCAGCTGTGTTTGCCCCAACCACCTCCTGGGGCAGGTCATCCCAAGCATTCATAACCCTTTCCATGAAAAAATCACTTCTTTACATTGTCCCTCTGTCTACTCCCTTGTAGTTTCATGTTATGACCTAAAGATGTATAGTCTCGAGGAAAGGAGGGAGAGGGGGGACATGATAGAAACTGTCAAATACCTCAAGGGAATCAACAAAGTCCAAGAGGGTAGCATCTTTCAGAAAAAGAGATGTGCAAAAACAAGGGGGCACAATTTTAAGATAGAGGGGGGATGGCTCAGAGGTAATGTGAGGAAGTATTTCTTCACAGAGAGGATTGTGGATACATGGAACAGCCTTTCTGAGGAGTTCGTAGAGTCAAAAACAGTGGGGGAATTCAAGAATGCATGGGACAGACATAAGGCAATTCTAGTGGGGGTAGGAGGAAGTAGGCTGTTGGTTAATTAGGATCTGCAGCTTATCTGTTAGGTAGGGAAATGGGCAGACTAGGTGGGCCAAGCGGTCCTTATCTGCCGTCAAATTCTATGTTTCTATGTTTGTTGTTTTAGGGCAGCTTCTGTTCTGAAAGGGTCTTCCCTCCTATACCTTATTAATTCCCTTGAGGTACTTGAAGATGTCTATCATGTCTCCCCTCTCCTTCCTCTCCTCCATGGTGTACATATTGAGTTCCTGTAGTCTCTCCTCATATGATATGTGGTACAGACCCTGTACCATTTCTCTTGCCCTTCCTTGAACAGTCTCAACCCTGTCCATGTCCTTCCTGAGAAGAGGGATGCAATACTCCAAATGAGGTCTCACCAATGACCTGTATAGTGGCATTATGATTTCCTTTTTTTTCTGTTAGTGATACCTCTTCCATTGCACCTGAGCATAACACTGGCTCTCCCCACTGCCTTGGCACATTTTTTGGCAACCCATAAATTATCAGATATGATGACCCTCAGATGCCTTTTCTGTTTTGTGACTGCTAATATCTCTCCCTTCATCATGTAGTCCTCCCCTGGATTCTTGTTCCCCAGTGCATGATTTTGCGCTTCTTCACATTGAATCCTAGTTGCCACATTCTGGACCACTCTTCCATTTTAGCTAAATCCCTCCTCATTCTCTCCACCCCCTCCTTGACTGTCCACCCTATTGCAGATCTTTATGTTATCTGCAAAGATGCATATCTTCCCCTCCAGCCCCTTTGCAATGTCACCGATGTAGATTTTAAACAGCACTGGTCCAAGAACTGAACCCTGTGGCACCCTGATGATCACCCTCCCTACTTTGGATTTTATCTCATTTATCACTACCCTGTTTCCTACCTTTCAGCCAGTTTCAAACCCAATTCACCACCTCATACCCCAGTCCCAGGCTGCCAAGCTTGTTCACAAGTCTCCTATATGGAACGATGTTAAATGCCTTGCTGAAGTCAAGGTAGGCCACATCAACTACTCCACACAATTCACCTCCCCAGTGACCCATTCAAAGAAATCAATCAGATTAGTTTGACATGACTTTCCTGCTCTGAATCTTTGTTGCCTTGAATCTTTGGCTCCACTTGATTCAAAGTTTTCGGCTGTCCTTTTCTTTAGCAGAGATACTATAATTGTATTCAACACTGAAGTCAGACTGATAGGTCTATCTTTTCCAGGTCATAGTGTGCAGCTCAGTGCCCCAATGACTATGCCTTACAGCTTCCCAATGGAGGAAGTCATGGTGGTCAGATAACTGAATCTGCCAGACATTAACTGAGAGATCCTGGTGGCCAAAATCACCAGGAGTTAGACATTGCTGGATACCTCCCATGGTTATCTACTGATGCATCTAGTTTACATGGAAACAGAAACGGTCAGCAGATAAGGACCTCCAGGCCCACTGAATTTGCCCAAGTGTTCTATCTCCACTTTACTCAAGGATCCTAGTTGATCTGGGTAATCCCCCCATCTCCAGAATTGCCTTGTACCTATCCCATGCAACCTTGAATCCCATCACTGGTTTGGCCTCCACCACCTCCTCAGGGAGTGGATTCCACCCTTCTACAACCCTTTCTTTGAAGTGGTGTTTCCTGATGTTTCCTTGGAATTATCTGCCATCTATCTTCATGTCATAACCCCTTGTCCTTAAGAGCCTCTTATTCTGGAATATTTTGCTATTTTGGACCTTGTTTATACTCTTTTGCTACTTAACGGTCTCTATCATGTCCACCCATTCCATCCTTTGCTACAAGGTATACATGTTGAGGTCTTTCAACCTCTCCTCATATGTCAAATGGCTAAGTCCTTGCTCCATTTTCCTTGCCCTCTTCTGGACCCTCTCCACTCTCTCCACATCCCTCCTGAGGTGCAGTCTTCAGAACTGGACACCATATTCAAGGTCTGACCTCACCAGCTATTTGCAGTGGCATTGCCACCTTCCCCTTCTGCTCATAATATGCATGCCTATGCATCCCAGCATTCTAGTGGCCCTTGCTTCTGCTGCCTTGCACTGCTTAGCCACCTTGAGATCATTATATATGATTATACCAAGTTCTCTCTCCTGTGCTATTACTTCCAGTACTCTGCTTTTAGATTGCTATTCCCTTTGGGCATAACTTTGCACTTTTTGGCATTTAAGCTCAACTGCCACACTTTGGCCACTCCTTTAGTTTGTGCAAATCCCTTTTCATTTTTTCTACCCCATCAACAGTGCTTACTCTCTTGCAAAGCTTTATACTGTCTGTAAATAGATAGACCTTCCCCTTAAGCCCTTCCACAATGTCCTCAATGAAAATATTGAACAGAATCGGACCCAGTGCCAACCATGTGGTACCACACTAGTCACCCTTTCCTGCCCTGATGGAATTCCATTAATGATCACTCTTTGCCTCCTTCCCTCCAGCAAATTCTTCATCCATCTCTTCATCTCTGGAGCCACCCCCAGGGATCTCATTTTGTGCAGAAACATTCTGTGCATCATGATGTAAAATGCATTGCTAAAGTCTAGGAAAACCGTATCCACTACAAAACCCTTAGCTGTGCCTTTTGCCTCAAACCCAACAGTCATTTTATCAAAGCAATATTTTGATGGTTATTGTTTATTAATGTACTACACTGGATTCCATCACTCTTTTCTGTGTTTAGGACCAGCTGGTATGAGGATGGCTAAGACATAGCAGGTGAAATGATATACCTTGTACATAGTGTAATTATATGTATGTAGTTCTTTGTAAGTAGCTTAGTTGTGTATTTGTCAATATGGCATTGTTTTATGAACATGTAGTAGTTAGCTTTAGTTTGTATGGTGAGACAGTATCACTGTGATAATGTGGTGTCCCTGTAACACATGTTAACTGTTGAAAAAATGTTCTAAACAATTACATTTCTTTTTTTAACTAGGAGATGCAGAGTTGTCTGTCTTAGAAACAAAGGTGTGCACAGCATGTTGTTCATGAATATTATAAAGATCCAAGTTACAACAAAACTGCTATATTCCAAAGTTTAACATACAATGGTGTCCTAAGATGAATTGTTGTTTAAGCCCCCCCCAGAATGAATAAGAAACAAACAATGAAAGATCTATACTACAGCCCATAAATAGAAGCAGAAGTCATGGTATTATAAAAAGATGCTTTTATTTACATAACTAGAAATGAAACAAGTAAGACACCATGTTACGAACATTAGATTTTTCATATTCTAGCTTTGAATACATTTTTCCATAACATAGACTTAATGAACTATTTTTATATTTTGCATACCAACAGTAGCATATATATGCATCTTAACAGAGGCATAATCATGAGAAACAAACAGGCTTTATTTTTTGCTCTAAGAGTCACAATAGGTCTCTCCAGTAGCAAAATTGTGCATATATATATATGTATATGTATATGTATATGTATATGTATATGTATATGTATATGTGTATGTATATGTGTATGTGTATGTATGTATATATATAATATGTATGTATGTATATATATATATATATGTATGTATATATATATATATATATATATATATATATATATATATATATATGTGTGTGTGTATATATATATATATATATATATGTGTGTGTATATATATATATATATGTGTGTGTATATATATATATATATATATATATATATATATATATATGTATATGTATATATATATGTATGTGTATATATATATATGTAGTATGTGTGTGTATATATATATATATATATATATGTATGTGTATATATATGTATGTGTATATATATGTATGTGTATATGTGTATATGTATGTGTATATATATGTATGTGTGTATGTGTATATGTATATATATATATGTATAGTATATATATATATATATATATATATGTATATATATATATGTATATATATATATATATATATATATATATATATATATATATATATATATATATATATCACGTAGTGCTACCTATAAGTTAGGTTGAGGAGCCGCTACATGTTAAACCTAAAATTTTGCACCTTAATAACTTTGCAAACTGCTCAACAGATTTGCCTGAAATTAGGAATATATGATCAAGAACCATACATCTTGGGATCTGCCAAGTTTTGTACTGTTCGGATATACAGCTGCAGAGTTATTAAGCGTCATCTGCCCGCGTTTACGCTTTTTTGCAATTCTTTGGTTGTCTCTACAGGTCACACAGTTTGTGTGACCGGTATGAAATCTTCATGGAACGTGTGGCCAGGGTCCCCGATGTGCCTTTTGAAGATTTCGTGAAAAAATATTAAATGGTTCAAAAGTTATTCAAAAAACAGTTTCCCATTATAAGTCAATGGGAAAAGTTAACAAAAAGTTCAACACTTTCGCAAATGCAGTTTTTACTTTCGCAAATGGCCTTTTACTTTCACAAATCCACCATTTTGTTTTCAGTTGGTGATCACAAAATGCTTGATATTTAAATTTGGGACCCTCTAGCAACACAATTCTTTTTGTGTTTACCTAGTCGGACCCTGAGGATGCTAGGTATGTCTTTATTTTGAGGTTAAACACCCTAGAAATATGTTTTTCAAGTTTCTGTAAAATACTTTCACAAAGTAGTGTCGCACTCATGAAAGTGTTGCAAATTTTTGCGAAAGCTTTCGCAAATTGCGACACTACTTTTCCAGGCTATGGCAAAATGACAGCAATTTTTTGCCACCCTGCTGCAAAAGAATGGTTTGGTCTTTTGGGCTGAAATTTGGAGAGAACACAGCCAACATCTCACAGATGTGCCTTTCAGTATTGTGGTGAAAACATATTACAGGGTGGCAAAGTTATGGCACTCCAAAGTTGACACTTTTTCCCTTAGGATAACATTACGGCATCCGCCACATTACAGGAATCGTTTGCCGCCCTGCTGCAAAATAACAGTTTGGTCTTTTGGGCTGAAATTTGAAGGGAAGAATGTAAACATCCCACAGATGTGCCTTTCAGTGGTTTGGTGAAAAAATATTACAGGGAGCTAAAGTTATCGCACTCCGAACTTCACTCTTTTTCTCTATAGGTAACATTACGGCTGCTCGCCACGCTTTCAGGGCCCGGGGATCTCGAAATGGTGCGAGATAATGACTTTGTCATGGAAAAAAGCTTAGCCTCCTGATTGGGGCTAAGCATAAAACTAGCCAGGAAAGTCATACATCATATGACTTTTAAATTTTTTCTCTACGTTGTACGGTTCCTGAGATATAAGCAATTTAGTATTCCAACTCCTCATTTTCTGCTCCGAGAACCATTATTATGCATACATTCTTTGTACTCACTGTCTTTCTCTATGCAGCTTTTGGGGAAAACCAGCCTGTGCGCTTACATTACTGTTACTCTTACGCGTTCATGCTATGCGGTTCCGTACCTATTTCACTTGTACTGCTCTCGTATGGCACCATGTAAGCTACCTTTGTGCTTTTTCATTTGTGTTATGCTATTTTAACCATTTGTGTCTCAGTACTGTTTATCTTCTGTTTTGCTTTCCATCACCATGCACATTACCATTTGCGCTAGGGCACCGTACTATGTGACAAGACTTCACGGAGGAGTGCAGGGCCCTTCTCATTATCATTCTAAAAGAATGAGGTAAAATCCTGTTTAATGCATATTAGGTTAATTAACAGCGAGCGAAATTAGTAGTTAGTTGAAAGCCCTGATTGCTCACACTAATCCGACTGGGCACGCTAGTTGTCTGTCCTAACTCTCACCCCATTCTCCTATACCCTCTGCTTCTTCACACATCTGATGGGGTGAGAGTTAGGGCTGACAACCTCAACGCGCACCCCAATGCCTGTTGGGGGTGGACGGGGGCCAAGGGGCTTTCAACCCTAACACTGAATTTCTCGCTTTTGTTGCTGTGGAACAACCCTAAATAATGCATTAAACGGAGTTTTTTGCCTCTAATAAATATATATATATATATATATCTATCACTACACTAACTTGTTTTTTTTCCTCTTTTAGATATTTCCTGAAGAAGACCTAAGGTCGAAACGTAGATTTTTAACTCTATTTTCTATTTTCAGCGTGCATTTAATATAACCATTTTGTTTTGCTATATATATAAAGATACTATGTTTTATCCCTGCAATTATCCCAAAACACATCTTGTATAAACATTATAGTGGCGAAGGACTTGCCACTATAGTTAGGGTTCAGCGGTCACTTACATACTAAAGACAAAAATGTGGGCGTAAATAACTTTGGACCCGTTAAACGGATTTGCCTGAAATTTGGTACGCATGGTGGGGCTTGGTAGATCTCTCGATTTGCCAAATTGTGTTTCAGTTGGACTTACACTCTTTGTGTATGAAAGCGCTGAAAAATGCAAAATTATCCATTTTTGGAGGTACCTTTTGGGATTCTGAATGTGGTCCTGCACGGCCGTCGTGTGGTGTGCCGCTCTGCGAGATGGCTCATTGAAAGAGCTTTGGTGGCCAAACATGCCACTTTTGTACAGCAAAAAGCAAGGAATTTGATTTTAGGGTTCCCACCCTTGCCCCACCCCAGTCCACCCCCACCAACAGGCATCGGGGTGTGCATTGGGGTCCTTGGCCCTAACTCTCACCCCATTCTCCTACACTGCACCACCTCAGCTTGTTTACACATGGGATGGGGTGAGATTTAGGGCGAAGGACCCCAACACACACCCCGATTCCTGTTGGCGGGGGCAGGCTGAGGGTGGGGTGCAAGGGGTAGGAACCCTAAAATCGAATTTCCTTGCTTATTTCACTGCAGAAGAACCCTAACTGATGCATTAACAAAGTTTTTTGCATAGAATATAGATACATAGAAACATAGAAACATAGAAGTTGACGGCAGATAAGGACCGCAAGGCCCATCCAGTCTGCCCATTTCTTTTTCTACCTTATAAATGTGCCATCGGCCTTTGCTATGTCAGTGACCTATCTATTCATAGTCATTTGTATTGCTCCCTTATGCCTATCCCATGCCTGTTTGAAGCCCTGCACTGTATTCATAGCCACTACTTCTTGTGGTAAGCCATTCCATGCATCTACCACCCTTTCTGTGAAAAGAATTTCCTCATTCCCCTTAATCGGCCTCCTCTAATCTCATGCTGTGTCCTCTTGTCCTGCTATTTTTCTTATATTTAAACATGTTAGACTCTTTCACCTTGTTTATGCCCTTAAGGTGTTTAAATGTCTCGATCATATCACTCTCTCCCTCCTTTGCTCAAGGGTATACATTGAGCTCCGTTAATCTGTCCTCATATGTCTTCTGATGCAGTCCCTGCACCATTTTGGTTGCCCTTCTCTGGACTGCCTCAATTTGGTTAATGTCCTTGTGAAGGTGTGGCCTCCAATACTGCGCGCAGTACTCCAGATGGGGCCTAACCAATGTCTTGTACAGAGGGATTATTACCTCCCTCTTACGACTTGTAATACCCCTACTAATACACCCTAACACCCCCTAGCCTTACCTACTGCTTTAGAGGTCTGCTTGGATGATTTCAGGTCATCAGTGATGATGATGCCCAAGTCTCTTTCTTCCTTTGTGACTGCTAGCAACTCCCCTCCCAGCCTATAGGTGGCTTCAGGGTTTCTCTTCCCTATGTGCATGATTTTGCACTTCTTTGCATTAAATCCCAGTTGCCACTCTTCTGACCATTCTGCTAGTTTATCCAGATCTCTTCTCATTCTGCCCACCCATCTGGATCATCTACTCTGTTGCAGATCTTGGTGTCATCTGCAAACAGACAAAGCCTTACCCTCTAGTCCATCTGCTAGGTCACTAATGAAGATGTTGAATAGGACTGGCCCCAGGACTGATCCTGAGGTACCCACTTGTGACTTGCATCTCTTCTGAATGTATACCATTTACCACCACTCTCTGTTTTCTGCCAGTCAACCAGTTTGCCACCCAGTTGACCAACTTCTGACCACCCCGAGCCTACCTAGCTTATTTATCAATCTTCTATGTGGAACAGTGTCAAAAGCTTTGCTGAAGTCAAGGTAGGCGACATCAACTGCTCCCCTTGGTCCACCACTCTGGTTACCCAGTCAAAGAAATCTATGAGATTAGTTTGACAGGACCTTCCTTTGTAAACCCATGCTGTCTTGGATCCTGTGCCCTTATGGATTCCAGGTGTTGCACTATCCTTTCCTTAAGAAGTGCTTCCATAATCTTGCCCACTACTGAGGTAAGACTGACCGGTCTGTAGTTCCCGCCTCCTCCCTGCTACCACTCTTGTGGAGTGGGATCACATGAGCCCTTCTCCAGTCTTCTGGGACCTCTCCTGTGCTCAGAGACTCACTAAACAATTCTGCTAATGGCTCTGCTAGTTCCTCCTTTAGCTCCTTAAGTACCCTGGGATGTATGCCATCAGGTCCCATTGCCTTATCCACCCTGAGCTTAGCAAGCTCTTGTAGGACCCTTACTTTTGTGAAGGGAGTAGTGCTCACCTCCCTCCCCCCTGTGTCCATGATGCTGAGCTGTGGGCCCTGCCCTACCTTCTCTTCAGTAAATACTGAGCAAAAGTATCTATTTAGGATAGATGCCTTTACAGGGTCCTCCTCCTCACATGCTCCCTTTTCTCCATTAAGCTAGCAATACCCCTCTGGACTTTCTCCTTTCACTAATGTATCTATAGAAAGTCTTGTCACCTTCTTTACTGTTTGTGCTAGTGTTTCCTCAGTTTGGGACTTTGCCTGCCTTACTGCCTTACCTGCTTCCCTTAGGGCAGTTTGGTATGCCCCCATCTTCATCCCGCTGTGTTCCCTTATATTTTCTGAAGGCCAGCCTTTGGCTCTGACCTTTTCTGCTACTGTATTTGAGAACCAAAGTGGTTTCCTTCTTTTTTGCACTTCCTTTTCTGTCTAACACAATGGGATGTTGCTTCAAGTATTGTATCCTTAATGCTTGCCCACTTTGCCTGTACCTCCTCACCTGTGTTTCTTTTGCCAGGGCTAGCTTAACTCTGTTGGCCATCTTATCAAAGTCAGCTCCTCTGAAGTCCCATATTTTTGCCTTGGAATGGGATGATTTAGATGTAGTAGCCAAATTGAACCATACCATGTGATGGTCACTGGCCCCAGGTGACCTTCTACCTGGAGATCTGTGATCCCTTCTTTGTTAGTCAGTACTAGATCTAGGATAGTCCTGTCTCTTGTGGGTTGCTGTACCAGTTGTTTGAGGCCCTCCCCTGCAGGAATCCACTATGAGTCTAGTTCTGGCAGATGTTCCTGCTGGTATTGACCAATCTGTATCTGGCATGTTGAAGTCTCCCATTATCAGAACCTCCCTTTAGCTGTCATGTTTTGTATATCTTCTAACAGTAATGTGTCTATGTCCTCCCTCTGGTCTGGGGCCTGTAGACAACCCCAGTTCTTATGGCTGTCCCATTTCCTGTTTCAGGGTGACCCACAGTTCTTCTGGCTCCTTATGTGTATTCTGAATTTCTGTAGCTTTGATATTTTCATTAACATACAGGGCCACTCCTCCCCTTTTTACCTCGGTCTCTTCTGAACAATACATAGCCAGGTACTGAAGTCTCCCAAGTGTGGTTACTGGTAAACCACGTCTCACTAATTGCTACTATGTCCAGTTTAGCCTCTGACATTATTGCTTGCAGGTCTGGGATCTTATTTCCCAGGCTGTGAGCATTTGTATGATTTTCCATTGGCCAGATTTTGGTGTGTTAGTTGTTGGGTGAGGTTTGGCATTACCCCTGTGCATCATATGGGGAGACAAACCTTTTTCTTACCTGGTGATGCAAATGAACGGCAAACACACTGAATTCAGTTTGACCACTAGCTGAGGGGGGAGGGGTGTTCTTCCCATTCAACGTATGGGGTGCTGCACCCCTCTCCCCATTTGCTAGTTTAAATATTCTGCAAAGACGTCAAACTTCTGCCCCAATGCACTGACTCCCTCTTTAGTCAGATGCAGTCCATCAAATTTAAAGAACTTTCGCTCCCAGAACTGTTGCCAGTTCCCTACAAATCTGTGTCCTTTTTCCTGGCACCAGTCCTTGAGCCATGTGTTTAGCCCCTATCTCCCTTCTCGACCTTCCGTCCATCTGCTCCCTTCTTCCAGACTGGCAGGATCTCAGAGAAGGAGATGCAGACGAAATAGATGATAGTTTGTCACCCAGCCTAGTCAGGTGTTCCTGGTCTCCACAACTGACCGGCTGGCGAGATCATTAGTCCCCTATGTGTACTAGGACATCAATGTTTTCTCCTGCTTTGTGAACAATTTTAGCAATGCTGTCAGTGTCTCTCCATGCTGATGTACCTGGGAGACATCTGACCATCACCTAGCTGGAGATGGGTATCAACTCCCGAATCATGGAGTCTCCTATGATCAGAAGTTTTTGGATTTCCTTTGTGCTTGTTTAGTTTTGGTTCCTGATTTGGGTGAGTATTGTTGTGCTAGCTCCTGTGCAGTAGTGTCCTGTCTTGCAGTGTCTTCTGCCTCTTTATTTGATTTCAGAGATAGAGGCAGATACCTGTTTGTAGTGTTTATATGGTTTTTGGAGGTAATGTGTTGTAGAGCAGAGAGTGATGGGGCACCTGATTTGCTCCTCCTAACCACCTGCCAACCTCCTGGACCAACTACCCTCTGTGGTTGAGGTTTTTCTGTTGGATGCTGGGGAAATGGCGGGTGGTTCTTATAATGTATTTCCTCTTCAATATGAAATTTGAGGCATGCAATCTCTGCCCATGCTGCCCGGAGCTGAGACCTAAGATCCCCAAAGGCCCAGCATGTAGGACAGTGTCCTAAATCCTGTAAGAATGTCCTACTGAAAATTGTTCCACAGTACCTGCAGTTAATGAAATCCATTCCAAATAAGTTGCTGGGTTTGTAACCTAGTCAGAGTAATTAGAAGGAAAAAAAATGCAAGTAATGGTTTAATTGTGCTTTGTTTAACTTGTTATAACAAGTTAAATTACTAGTGCCCTGTAAATGAGATCACCTTGTGGAGGCCCCACTGATCCTCCCTTCCTGCTCTGCCACAGGAAATGTCACAACTGTGGTACCCTATAAATGGAGTGTAGCGTGGGGTGGTTGGGGATAGGGGTGGGTGGCTGGGCCCTTCCCCTGCCTAAAAAGAAGAACCACGGACGAAAGAACAAGGAGGTAAGAGCAGAAACAATCAGTCAACAACAAATGCAGTAACCCTGAAAGCTTAACCTAATGTTAGATAAAACTGTAAAACCTGTAAAGCACCACCTGTAATAATTTCAGAGAAGATATACCCTGTAAGAAACACTTTGTTCCAGAGAAAATAAAGCAGTAACAGAAGATATACCTTGCAAAGACAATTTGAATCAGAAGATTACAGCAGTAATCTGTTAGCTAACCTGTAGGCACACCTTGTAATAATGCAGAAGAAGGTATACCAGCAACAACAATTTGAATCAGAGAAAAAATAAAGCAATGAAATGTTAGCAACAAACAGTAGCAATCCCTGTGAGTAAAAATAAAAACACCACCACACAGTAAATCTGCTTAGCCAAACTAAGTCTTAATCCTTCTCCCTTGCTCTGGTAAGTTTCTCTACTCTGCCTTTCAAGCAGTCTTAGAAGGACAAAGCTCAGGTGAAGCTAGGTGCCTTGGCCCAGCAAACCAAATCTTCTGAGAGAGAGAGAGAGAGAGAGAGAGAGAGAGAGAGAGAGAGAGAGAGAGAGAGAGAGAGAGAGAGAGAGAGAGAGAGAGAGAGAGAGAGAGAGAGAGAGATACACACACAGTATACACAACTTGGGATAAAACATAATATCTTCATCAGGCAGTGGAGATATCACTGTTATCTCCTTGTTCCTATACGTCATAGTGATATCTCCATGTTCCTATACATAATGGTGATATCTGTATGTTCCTGTACATCATTCAAAAGAAAGTGAAAGTACAATATTTCACTCTCTATTGCACAGCTGTCTCTTCCTTGCTCCCCCCCCAAAAAAACACATATGCCTGTGACATCTATCTGGTTGATTCTGCCATTATTTTTAAATAAATAATTATAAAATGGTACCTGGTTGATCCTGCCATGAGATAGTGAAAAAAATGTGTGTTACTTTCACTTTAACCCCCAAAATGTAGCGTGGCTGAGCGCTATCTAAACTAAAGGAGAACATGCTGCCAGTCCTTTAAAAATAAGTCAGTGCTTTGTAGAAAATCTTGCTTTTAGTTAAATGTAATACTGTTTTTTCAACAGAAGGTACTGACTCTCTTGAGAGTATAGCGAGCGAGTTGGCCGCTTCAGAACGGAGAAGGAAGCGTAAGCATGTGTTGCTATAGCAACAGAAGATCATGCTTCCTTCTCCGGTTTTGAAACGGCTGACTCGCTCGCTATGCTGTTACTAGAGTTGGTACCTTCTCTTCAAAAACAGTATTACGTTAAATTAAAAACAAGATTTTCTACAAAGCACTGACTTATTTTTAAGGTCTGGCAGCACATTCTGCGTAAGTTTAGGTAGCACTCGGTCACGCTACATTTCGGGGGGTAAATGTGAAAGTAATACACGTTTTTTTCACTACCACATGGCAGGCTCAACCAGGTACCATTTTATAATAATTTATTTATTTAAACGTAATGGCAGGATCAACCAGATAACTCTATTACAATAACTAAACTGCCAGGATCAACCAGATTTTGTATTTTAATAACACATGACATCTGTTATGTTGCTGGAAGATTTGTGTGTGGGGGGTGTCTTTGGATGATTATTTTGCATAAAGCCCAAAACACATAGGCCGGGATATTCAGAGCAGTTGCGCTATGTGCAACAGGGATGTGTCGGCGCAAGTGCAGCAATGCGCCGGAGAGCGATATTCAGCAGCAGAAAATGCGCAGCCCATTTCCCAGTGCACCACCGTGCAATGGTAATGAATGCATGCACAAGTGCTGCAGGGGGTGTAGCCATGAATATGCATCGCACTGCAATATTCAACCACAGGCGAACAGCGCAAGTGTGGCGCAAACGGGAAATGCGCAGAGCAGACTTGAGCATATAAAAAGAGGGAGCAAGTGAGGGAAGGAGGCTTGCGCCACAGGGTAGCCAGACTGAGGGAGTGTGAGGGGGCAAGCCACACAGCCATGGGGTGCAACAGAGTGTGAGGCAGGCAGGCAGACAGAGGCACAGAGTGGGTCCCAGGGAGCCTGGCAGGGCCAGACACTGGCCATGTAAGTGTGTGTGTGTGACAGAGAGAGAGCGTGTGTGTGTGTGTGTGTGTGTGTGTGTGTGCGCGTTCCTACCTGAGTGGGTATGGAAAGGGAGCAAGGCAACCCACAGTGAGTGGGAGTGACACCCAGCACAGGAGGGGCATCACAGAGGCACTGTGAGGTGGGAGGTGTAGGCCACAGGCTGCAGGCCAGGCATCCCCACACAGGGGTCCGCCCATTGCAGGGGCACAGACAGCAGCCAACTGCTGGGGGTGCCAGGGGAGTGAGCCACCCAGGGGGGAGCACGCACAGCGCAGGTCATGGCCAGTGCCTCATTCCAGATGGAGGCAGTATTGAGGGGTGTGAGGAAGCAGGCTGCAGACCAGCGTGGCAGTGGAAGGGCCCGTCAGCAGTATGCCCGGAACAGGTGGTACCATGCCCGCATCAGCTTCGAACAGTACAGTGAGACAGAGATCATGGGCTGGTACCTCCTGAACCAGGCCATTCTGAGGTGGCCCTGTGAGCTGTGTAATGAGGAGATACAGGCACCCACAAGACAGAGCCACACCCTGTCCACGGTGACTAATGTTATGGCCATGATGTGCCTGCTCACCACGGGCACCTTCCAAAGACCAACAGGGAATACCACAGGCATGACCAAGTTGGCCGCATCACGGCTCCTCACACAATTCCTCAGTGCACTGCTGCCACATGCTGCGGAGTACATCCAGTTCCCTAACACACAGGCAGAGCGTACAGCAAACATGCAGGAGTTCCACAGGGTGACACGGTTGTCTGGCATGCTAGGAGCCACCGACTGCACCCATGTTGGCATCCATGTACCATCTGGCCCAGAGGGGGTGGCCTACATAAACAGGAAGGGCTACCCCAGTGTCAACTGCCAGCCCAGGGGGCGCATAGTTAATGCCTGTGCCACACACCTTGGGGGAGCACATGATGCCTTCATCTGGCACCAGTCGGCACTGCGCCAGAGGTTCAAGAGTGGGGACATCCCCACTGGCCACCTAGTCCGTGAGTATGCTGTGGATGCGATATGCTGGGTACAGCAGGGCAGGGTGTGTGGGATGACAGGGCATGGGTGCCACAGGGTGTGGCTGGGATGGGGGGGCAAGGACACAGACCACCATGCTAACCAGACATCTCTCCAACAGGTGACAGTGGCTACCCACTCCCGCCTTGGCTGCTCACCCCATACCAGCGCCTGTCGACCCCAGCACAGGAGCACTACAATGAGGCACACGCCAGCACACGGAACACAATCGAGCGGGTGTTTGGGCTGCTGAAGGCTCGGTTCCGTTGCCTAAACAGGTCCGGCGGTGCCCTACAGTACAGCCCCTCAAAGGCCTATGGCCTATTCCTGGCCTGCTGTGTACTAGACAACATGGCCACCAACAGTGGAATAGCTGTTGAGGTCCAGGAGGGGGACAGCAGTGGGGACGATGAGGCCGCCAGGCCCGGTGGTGGGCAGCACCCACTGGGAGAAGGGATCCCCGGCTGATGAGGATGGCCCAGCAACACAGGGACATAATCACTGAGGAGCACTATGGAGCACACAGGTAGGTATACATGGCCAAAGGCAATGGCCAGGTCATGGGGCACAGTGGGCAGGCAGGCATGGGCGGGCCCTGTGCCAGGGTCGGTGGAAGGGGAGGTGTGGGCAGGCGGGGGCAACAGACACACATGAAGAATGCAGCACGGGCATACACCATGCACACACATACCCACTCACACGCACACACACATGCATACTGGACCCATGTCGCCCCCGCCCCACAGCAGGCGCCAGGCGTGTGTCAGACACAGAGGGGCACTGCACAGTGGCTGGCAGTGCAGTGCTGGCATCATCATGCATATGCCATGGTGGCCAGCAGCCAGGTGGGTGGGCACATGGGCCATGTGTGGGGTCACCACACATGCCACGGACATGGGATGCACATGCTGCACCAATGTGCACACAGGGCAGCAGCAGATGGTGGACACGGAGGAAGGTGGTTCAGGACCGCTACACAGTAGCACAGCCACTGCAGACACATGGATGGCTCTACCGAGAATGCTCAGCGGTTGCAGGCTGAGTGTCTACCACAGGGGGTGTCACAGATGGTCCCTCAGGGGTGACACCATGGGACCGTGACCGGCTCTGTGCAGGTGTCTGCAGGCCCCCAAACATGCCTGCACCAGGCATGCTTAGAATGCCCACAGCAGACCCTGGTATTGACACCGAAGGGGTCACCCTATGCAGGGCCCAAGGGGTGGAGTATGCACTCTGTGGAGTGAGCAGCGGAAGACCACACAGCAGGGTGGCCAGTGGTACCAGTCTGGCTGTGACTGCAGTGGTCAGCCAATCCAAGGCTGTGGCCACATCCACCTGCAGTTGCGTGGTCTCCGTCAGGAGCAGGGTGCTGTCCCTGTCCCGCTGCTCAGCTGTCTGGCACAGCTCTGTGCAGAGTGCATGCACCCCTGCCACGAGCTGCAGCTGCTGCTCAACAGAGGCCTGGAGCAGATGGGTGTGCTCATCCAAGGGGTCAGCACCCTGGGTCGCAGGGGCACCCTGCTGACCCACAGCTGTATCCTGACCCTGCAGCCCCACGCCCCATGACAGTGGATGCTGCACAGTGGGTCCCTCCTGGGGCTGGACTCCATGCGGTGCTCAGGCGGCGGGCACTATACCGGGCCCACTGTCAATGCTGTTCAGCCAGTGCTGCTGCCCTCCGGCCACTGTGTGCAGGGTAACACCAGTGGGGCTGTACTGCCACCAGCACCAATGCCACCACTGCCAGCCATAGCTGCACCTGTTGCAGCCACAGCTACACCAGCCATGGTGGCTGGTGTGCGGGCAGCCACCTCTGGGCCACCATCCACGCCGCTGGGGTGGGTCAGTGGTATGGGTGTCTCCCCAGCACCCCCGACATCGCTGTCCAGAATGTGGGTCACATCATCATCACCAGAACCAGACCCCACCCTGATCTGCATCTCCACACACAGGACACCATGTCTGGCATCATGCTGATATGCAGCAAGGGCCTTGTCCGGCACCGTGCCACCAGTGTCAGGATGGACAGCGGTGCTGGGCTGCATTCAATCCGGGCCATGGTGTCCAGTGGAGGTGGAAGGACAGTCCTCCGGGTCCAGGTCACCCCCACGGCGGACACCACCACCACTGCCACTGGCTGCAGGCGCTCAGGAGCTGAAAGAGAACACAGTCGCATTAGTGTTGCTGCCACCCACACCTGTCCTGGCCCCCTGCCCTTGTGTCCCCAATGCAGCTCGAGCCTATCATGCAGTGATGGGCTACCACCTGTCTGGAATCCTCCACCAGGCACGCCCTTGACCGCGCTGTGCTGCATGGTGGCTGCCACCATCTCCTCCTGCAGCGTAAGGGTGGGGTGACCCACGCCTGTGGCTGCTCGTGCTGCCCAGATGGCAGCCACCTTCTCCTTGATGTGCCACCGGTCTGTGCCCACCTTCTTTTTGCACTCCTGCACAGACCATAGGTGGCTGTCTTGCTGGTTCACAGCATGGGCCAAACCCTCTCATGCTGTTGCCCGGGTCTGTGGGGAGCCTGTGGAACAGCTCAGGAGTGGCTCCTGGTCCAGGTATGCCTGGAACAGGGTGTCCGACTCTGCCCTGGTGAAGTTGGGCCTGCGCTTCCGAGCAGGCCCACGCTCCTCAGTATCCTCATGTTCGGACATGCTTCTTCCTGTGGGGACAGATACATGTTAGTATGGGCTGGTTATTCTGCACCTACCCTCCTGTGCCACTGCCTGGCGATCCCACAGCGTGTATCTCACCTGTTAGGGATGCAATACCGGTCCTACCCTGTACATTCCCCTGGCACCTTTATAGCACATTACATGCGAATGAGGGGTTGCGCAACTATAATGACATGCAAATGTGGCTGCTGCACCATGGATAGGATAATCAGCTGATTTGCATATAGCTGAATATCATGTGGTTGTGCATTGTGCAGTGGGGTTGCACATGCACAACTCAGGGCGCAACAATTATGTGCAACATGCCGTGCCGAGTGCATGTGCGTGGGCCTGTCACATACACCAGTGGTGCACCATTTGCTACGTGTGCGATAGGCAATACAGTGCCCATCCACTATTGCAAGGGTGGCGCTCATGTGTTGTGTGGCCTATGGCACCAGGGCGACACACGGCCGATGGCACTGTGGCACCATGCCGTCGATGGCGCCCCATGCGTGATGGGGCCGTGTACAATGGCTCGTACATGGCCCTACTGCGCAGCATGCCTGCAGTGTCCAATGGTGCTGTGGTGCAAGGTGCGCGGGCCAACCCTAGACCCCAGGAGTGTCCTTTGCCCTTGTAGGTGCCATGTGACATGTGGCGGTGATGCAGCACTGAATAGCGCAACCACATGCCTGCGCGATGGCTGGTGGCAATGCATCACACTGCTAGGCACGCGGTTCCAGCACATGCGGCACGTGTGCTGCCAGGCACCATTTTGTCTACACTGGAGTGCTGGAATCATGCCATGCAGGACAACACCCAAGGCACAGATCTGGTCCCAGGTGGAGTTGGTCAACCTGGTGGCCCTTGTGGAGCCACATGCTGGCTCCCTGTTTGGCCAGGTGCCGCTCAACAGGCCTCGGTCTGAGGTGTGGCAGGAGGTGTCAGATGCACTGGAGGAGGCCACAGGTGCATAGCACACTGGTGAGCAGTGCAGGCACCACTATGGGGACCTGCAGTGGAGGGACCTGGATTGGCTATGGGCTCTTCAGGCACGCGTCCAGAGGGGTGCCGTGCCATGGCCAGGCAAGTGCATGGTGCATGTGCCCATTCACATCTGGGAGGCTGTGGTGCAGTGCCATTGGCATGCCCTGCTGGTGGGGTGGCTGGGGCTGCATGCCCTGTTGGGGGGTTGTATACTGTGCCTGCCCTGTGCCACTGTGCCGCAGGTACACTGCGCAGGGGGTCACACCGTGCCAGGGGTTGGGGGACTGTGATGTTATGTGGTTCTGATTTGTCCTTCTCCATTACTTTCATCTAGGCCCTGAGGATAGGAGGCAGGCACACCTCACTGGTGCTGTGTCTGGGCAAGGATGGGCCACCACAGGTGGTAGTGCACCATCGGTGGGAGGCATGGCCATGGCGGCTGGACAGGCACTGGGTGCACCTCTCCATGCAGGTAGGCACTTGTTCATGTTTTCTCGTTGTGCAGGATGGTCAGCATGGTTGGGGTGGAACCTGGCTCCCTGTACGCATGGCATCCTCCAGCTGTGCGCTGCCTGCAGTTCCCATTGCACTGCACCATGGCTATCGCACATGTGGGTGGACACTGCAGGTGGGCTGTGGTTGTACCCAGATCCTGGCTGTGTCGCTGCTGACCGCCTGCATGGCCATATCGCCTACCTGCCATGCCAGTGGTTCACTGCACATGGGCGGTGCTGGCGTGCAGTGTTCAGCATGGTTTTGGGTCCCAGGGTGGGTGGTTCATGTTGGTGCACTCACTGTGGGTGGAGGCATGCCAGCCCAGGGGCGCGTATCACTGATGCTCACTGTGTACGGTGGGTGGGCTGTGGCCTTCTGGACATCCATTCATACCGTGTTCCCTCCTTTGTCCTAGGTGTCAGGCCCAGTGATGTGCATGCACTGCTCCTGAGACAGATACTGTGTGTCACCACTGCCACACTAAGATGGTTCAGCATCTGGCACAGGGCCAGCGCAGATGGAGGTGCCAATGCCAGCGTCACCTGGCTGTGGGACGTGGTCAGCCTTAGGACCCATGTGCCAGACAGTTTCCCCTACCCTGTGCATCCTCCCTTGCCTTTCCTTGTCCCCTTCCATTGCCTTTGCACCCGATCCCTGCCTCCCTTCCCTGACCTCCCTGTCTGTGGGTGGTCCCTCCTTTCCCTGACTGTTGTTATATTTGTAAATATTTTATATATGATTGTTTCAATACATTCAGTTTGGTTACCCATCTGTGTCCATGTCTGCTTTGTACCTGGCGTGAGGAGCCATGCTGCAGTGGTGTGCATGGCTGCTGTGTGTTCCATCTGGGGTGGACGGGGGTTTGTACCTGATGGTGTTCCACCATAGGTTGTGTGTGGTGGGGTGGCTGTGTCCTGTTTCTTCAGGCCCTGTGGTGAGTGCCTTGTGTGCTGGTTGCCTGTGTGTGTTGCTCCTTGGCTTGCTCCCCTGTGCATCCCTGGGTGCGCTATGGTGCTTCTTGACTTGCTCACTGGCACATCCCTGGGTGCACTTTGGCGCATCCGTGTGAAACTCAGCCGTGTTGCAGAGGCGCATCCTGCCATGTGCAACCTTTGAATATCGTGCCCGTTGTGCCATGGCACACTGTTTTTGCACTGTGCATCTCTTGTGCCTCCCTCAGGTGCATTTCTGAATATCCCGGCCATACTGTATAAACAGAACATGATATGGCCTGAGTGAAGATATCATATTTATCTTTAGTCGAGGCCAATGACATCATGATATCTCCCTGGTGGGAAATCATGATATCATTGGCCTCTCGTGAAGATAAATATGATATCTTCACTCCACTGTCATGTCATATTATATATATATATATATATATATATATATATATATATATATATATATATATATATATATATATATATATATATATATATTTTTTATACACACACACACACACAATAGGGTGAGTAATGAATGTGAGATAAACGGTGTATCATCACTGCAGTGTGATATTTTACCCTCTGCTCTACTGTGATGATATCAGCCATTTACACACAGGTCACAAAGGTCACTGATATCACTCTAGGCAGCTTTCCCCGCATGCAAGAAACACCTGTGCTGTTACCATAGACACAAATGCAAAATTACATGAGAGGTCTTACTGCTGCCTACAGCTAAGTCAGCGAGCATTACAAAACACACCTATCCCCCCCTCTAACTTCCAGCTCATTACTGTGATACTCTCAGCTTGACTGCAGCCAGAATTCTAAAAAGCACAGCTTCACAGAACAGTCTATTCCTCACTGTTGCCTGCAGCTAACTCAATTACCACTAAAAACAGTATCAGCTGTCCTGACACTCTGCCTCTCAGCCCATTATAATTACAGTGATTCTGTCAGCTTCACTGCAGCCAGACTTCTAAAGAATATAGCTTCACAAAAGTATGTTTCTCACTCCTACCTAAAACTAACTCATTTAGCATTGCAAAACACACTCATGTGTCTCCCAGAGTTTATAACACTGCCAGCCCATGCAGAAAAGCTCACTCACAGAATGAGCAAACACATAAACAGGAACAGAACACAAGACAGCATAACAAAACTTCTGAAACTCTTGGCCCTATTGTATATATCAAATACATGATGTGCAGATCATGTGCTATAGCAAATATTGTCACTCCTGCAGCGTGAGCTCTGGATATCTCACCAGTGCCGATATCCAGAGCTCACACTGCAGGAGTGTAATATTTCATATCACACTCATGCCCATCATGTATCCCATATATATATATAAATTTTTTTATTACTACTCTTCCTCATACCTTTTGCTTTACATCATTTGCAGGTACAAACAAATTTGCCTGAATACAACATCTGGTTTGCTGCGATAAAATTCTTAGCAGTGCTGATTTCAACCAGATGAGCAATAAAAGGATTTCACATAATTGTATCAGTAATGCATTCCTTAATGCTGGTTAATACTAATAACCTCACCAGTGATGGATCTCATGCCAGCCGAAGAACTCTAGGCAAACGTAACAACACTAGTTTCAATTCTCCTTATGTCTGTGGATCCTAAAACTGCACTAGAAGTGGCTCTTTAAAAGTCAGGTGGTATGGGAACATAATACCATGGATGAAAGTTCCTGGCAAACAAAGCCGCAACCAAAATAGCGCAAACCTAAATAGCGTTGGTGAAAAAGACCAACCAAACAAGGTACACGCAAACTCCATTGAAACCAATGGGACTCTTCCTTTATTGCAGAGGGTTGCACTCCCCAATGTGAGGGGCTTTGCCTCCACAACCCTGGACTTTAAATAACAAACTCCAGGGAGCTGTGAACTTTAGGGATGGGGTGAAACTCTGGAGGGTGAAAATTCTGTTTTCTTTTTTAAAAAAAAAAAATAAGGTTGCAATACAAGGAGACCTGGGAGGAACCAAACCGTGGTTTCAGGTCTCATGCACTGCTGGGTCTTGTGCCTTAACCACTCCACCATGGGAACAGGTCAGTTATACCTTGCAGCAGAGCATCTTTCATCCACTCATTTACTTCCTGGTCAGTGACAGGGGTAGTGGTAGTTCTCTACCGCTGTTATACCCCTATTGCTACCAGTGTTTCCAAGTTTTGCATTACACAGTTTTTGTACCACTCTTTCTGTTGCGCTGTATTGACCCTGTACCAGGTCAGCCAATGCAGACAATTGTGTCAGTGATGATTATGAAAATACCAGATTTTGGTTAGAAGGAGACAGAAAGAGACGGATCAGCAACAGTTTTTGTTAAGTTAAATACAAGCTATCTTTTCTGTTTCTGTGACTGAAAAAGTAAAGCAGATTTCATTTCATTTAAACTGGTGTCTACAGTAATGTTTTTGAAAGTGTTCCCTGAGAAACTACCCAGTTTTCTATCCTGTCACAGACTACTTCAACTGTGGTTATATTTCCGCAGGGCCAGTCATGCTGGAACCCCACTGGTACATGATGTTTAAGTGTCAGCCCAGAGTCCACAGTGACTCCCAGATTTTGCTCCCTATCCACAGCTGCCTGGATGGTGTCATTTAGAGATAGCAACATAATGGCATCTCATCTGGCAGTTGACCCATGAAGAACAAGCAAGGATTCCCTAAATCACAGATGCTACTGCGCACCTCTGGGTGACAAATCCAGGATGTGTGGTGTAACTGTGGGCAGTTAAACAGAGGAAATGATTTGGTGGTTGTTGTGGACAGCAAGCTAAAGGAAGGAAGAGAGACAGCAACTGTCAAGAGAGTAAACATAATGTTTGGCTGCATTAGAAGGGAGAAAGAAGCAGGTCAAGGGAGGTTAACCTCTGTCTATACAAAGCTGTGGTTTGACTACCCAGAGAATTGCATTCTTCTGTTTACTGCAGTGCAGAAACAATATTTAAGAGGGTGAGAGACCACCAGGCTGATTATCATTGGGGTGGGGGGGTGCAAAAGTTTTGAGAAAAGACTATATATACAGCACTGAAATATTTTTAATTTATGTAAAATTTGATGACCTGGATTAGACACCCTGACTCAAAGTTTCTTTTCAGGTGTGACCTAAGGGAGGCAATACAGCAAAGAGTGAAACAACAATAAATATAGAGACAACAGGTGTATACAACTGCAATAAACAGTAAAGGCAAGGTACAAGTACTGTAATACATTCCAGAAAAACAATGCAAAAAGTGTGAAAATGACAGAAGTTGGGGGTAAGCAAGGATTAGAGCCAGGGAAGATTGCAGTCTCCGAATAGCAACATGTTTGTAACAGAACCATAGTGGAGTAAAATTCAAAATTTATTAAGTGCAACAGGGTAAGTGGAAAAACAGGTAATAAGGAAGGGGTGAAAAGTGCAGGGGTTGTAATGCTGGAGAGAAGAGGAAAATGCTTAAATGTAACAATCACACAAAATGAGCACAGTTCTACACAAGTTTCTGGTGCACTTCCTGAGGTAACTAGCAAAGGAAAACAGCATAAAAGTGTGTGCCATCCTCCCTTTGTTCCTTCACCCCTGCTTTGAGTGTTCCCCTTGTGTAATAAAACATTATTGCACAGGTCACAGTATTGCAGTTGTCATGTTATTTTAATATATATTCATGCACGAGCCCATGTCACTTTTTACAGACATACATTTTCGATGTTTTTATGTGCCTGGGCTACTGTTGCCTGTCTAACTCAATCACTTAAAATCACTCTGGTTACACTTCAAGGAAAGCAATCGGTGAAATGTTAGTATGGTGCATGAGGGAGTCGCTCACTTTGGTACAGGGAGAGCCCTGCCAAGGGTCACAAAAAGAAGTGCTATGAGCGGATAAGCAAGTGGATCTGCTGGAGTTCTTACAGGAAGTTAACCTCAACTCTCATCGTGACTCTGGTAGTGCTGCCAGTCTCACTACTAATCTGTTGGCTTGTTATAATAGGTGAAGGTAAGGTTTGTATTGCTTCTGATTTTTCACAAGTGTACTGGATTGCCTTTCTGCAAAATAAATATTTTGAAATAAAGTATGCAGCACAAACTGCATGTGTGTGTAGACTACCTATTTACTCTGTTTTAGAGAGTGGCACACACTTGTGTGTATGCTCTATATTTATTTAGCTCTAGGCATAATCACAGCTATCAAGAATTCCTGTAGTAACTAGGAGCACTGGAGAGACGTTCTGTTAAGTATGAGGGTTAGCTCAATGTGCATTTTGACATATTTGGCACCTTGCCCAAATTCCCTGCACTTTTCCCTGGGCTACAGGTGAAACAATAGCACTAGCACTCAAGGCTTTACCAGTGTCCGGTTTCATGCCTGTTGCACCACAGCCCAAGTTCTTCACATATGCCTTTTCATATGCCACTGACTGTGACATTTGACACCATAAGGGGCTGAGCAAAGCAAGTCCAACTAACTGTTGGCACAGCTCACTAAAGAATTCTGATACTACAAAAGCAGTTTGGTTGGACTAATGCATTCTATTAGCAATTTTGTTTTGAACCTCCAGCATCTCATCTCTTGCATTACATTTTTCATTCTCCTCCTTCCCCAAGTGAGTAAGATACCATGAGGCACAAATACAGTTCAGATGCTGGTTTTCCACCTATTAATACTGCTGACCTGGAACCTACTACTGCTTTCTTTGTTAACAATTACATTACTAGATCTGTGCCATAGGCTGTATAAATGGGGATGGCACTATGTTTTAATTAAATTTCAGTTACAGTTGTAGAAGAGTTGTATATATTTATTTAGTTAGAGTGAGTGAGTTCAGTACTGTGTGTGGGGATGCATGGTTGCATAGGACAGTATAGTATTTTGTTTGAGAGTTTTTGATGAGATTGAGGGGTTAGAGAGTGCTTTTAAGGGTTAAGAGGTATCTCCGTGTTTAAAGGTTAGGGTACAATTTGTCTCAGATGGTTTTAGAAGTCAGAGAAAATGTAATAACTTTTGGGGATTAGTTTTAGTAAGCTGAGATATATGTTGTTGTACTGTAGACCTTGCACATACCTACTCCATAGGATTACTGTGCCAGCCATGTCCTTTTCAGACTGTGGGTCTTTCAGAGGCAGTCTTGGACTACTGTAGTTAGCTGGAGATTCTGAAAAGTCATGGTTCAGGGTGGAGACATGATCCAGTGTGAGATTTCTGGGTGAGATCGACTGTGAGCATCACACTGAGTCAGCACCCTAGGTTTAGGAGGGGCATTGCATGGGGTTTTCCCCTGCCGCCTCCTGATCTCCAGGTAGTGCCCTAGGTGAAAAGGCAGGTAGCAGAAGGACCATCTACTTGAGCTCCTCCTTCATGGTACATTTTGCAATACCAGATCCCAGAGGAATTAAAAAGTGCTGTGATAGTGGATTTTATCATGGATTTCTCTAGAGATCTGGTATGTTTCACAGAGACTTGGTTGGGTGACAACTCCGTTCTTGAGGTGGCTATCCCATCTGGATTCTCAGTGGTATACTGCTTGAGGCAGTAGCAAAGGGGTGGCAGGGTGGCCACCTTTTTTAGATCTTGTCTGAAGCTGGCCGCTTACTCACTGAAGGAAATATGATCATTTGAATGTGTGGCCATTAAGGGTGATACAGGTGTGAGATGTAGGGGACCAGGAGTTCCTACAGGATTTTGAGAATTTCTTGTTGACCAATCATTGAACTCCCCCAATTTGATTGTATTGGAGTACTTCAACATATGGGTCAATGATAAAATACCACAATTTTCTCTGCAGTTCCTTTAGCTGATGGATTCACTGGTCCTCACAAAAGTAGTTTCCACTGCTACCAATAACCTCACCCACACTTTGGACCTCATCTTCTCTTTGAGGTAGGACATTTAGGATGTCGGACTGAATCCAGCAGGGTGGTCACATAACCATACTGTCCAGTTTCAGGTTGGGGCCCCCAAAATGTGCTCCCCATATGGAAATGGTTCAATATTTTCTATTACATAATCTGGAACTGGAAAAGATCTTGGAGACATTAGGCTTCTTTGACATGGAGGTAGGATTTTGTGGAGGTACAACTGCAGCAATGGAGGGCTATCATTTGGCCATCTCAGCTGTGCTGGACTCCATAGCATTAATCTGTATCTGCCCGCTGACGACATATCACAGCTTACTGTGGTATAATGATGATGAGCTGAGGCAGCTGACAGCAACAGGACAAAGGTTTGAGCATGCCTGGAAGAGGTCTGACTCTGTGGATGACAGGATGGCTCTGAAGTTGCATTATGGAGACTATTGGTGGATAATAACTCTGAAAAAAGGCAGAATTCCTGTCATGGGTTATTGCCTCAGGTAAGAACAGACTTGCTTAGCCCTTCCAAATTGTGGACAGGCTAATAAATCCATCCTGTCTACAGCCTTGCAGAGTCATTTCCCAAGATAGAATTGACAAGTTTGGTCAGTTTTTACTTGATACAGTGTCATCTATCAGGGCTGGAATCTATAAAGGTGAATTGTTATGGGTCAGCAGTAGATGAGAGGAAAACTATGGGGACACTCTGGGGGTATGGTGTAAGTTCCAGCCAATTTCTTTGGAGAAAGTCATTGAGGTGATCTCAAGTTTGTGGCTCACTTGTTGTGATTTGGACCCTGGGCCTTCCCAGCTGCTGGTGGGCTGCTGCGAGACCCTGGGACTGGTGCTAGCCAGCATAATTTGGTGTTTCTTTTGGAAGGTCGTTTCCCCAAGGCTCTTAAAAAAATCTCAGTGAGACCACTTTGAAATAACTATCTTGGGACCCAAATGTGTTGTCAAACTACAGACCTGTCTAAGACCTTCCTTTTTTTGGAAAGGTTGTTGAGAAGCTGGTGGTAATGTAGCTGGAGAATCACCATGAGAGATAAGGCATCTATGAAAAATTCCAGTTGGGTTTCCAGGCTTGCACAGCCTGGAGACTATGCTCATCAAGGTGTTTAATGATCTGCCCCTGATGAGAGATGGAGGAGTGATCCTTAGTTGTTTTCCTTGATGTCTCAGCAGCATTGACACCATGAAGGATGACATTTTGAGGGAACATGTTGGAGAATATGTGAGACTCACTGAGACCACTGAAATAGTTTCAGTCATTTTTGTTTAATACACTGCAGAGGTTTGTAATGGTGTCTTTCTTATCACAGTCCACGGCGGTCACCTGTAGTGTTCCTCAGGGGTCAGTTCTGCATCCATATTATTTGCAGTGTATATGCTGCTACTATGATTGGTCATTAACAGTATGGCATGAGTTTTCACTACTCTGCAGATGACACTCAGCTGTACTTGACCTTTGCACCTTACAGGCAAGAGGTAGTCTCCGTACTAAAACAATGCCTACGGGAGATTGTGGACTGGATGAACTTTAGTTGTCCTAGCCTCAATGTAGCCAAGATGGAGTTGTTTTAGTTGAACCAGTTCTTTGTGGGTCATCTGCCAGATGAGATGCTATTGTGTTGCCATTTCTGAATGACACTGTCCTGGCAGCTGTGGACAGGGTGCAAAATCTGGGATCACAGTGGACTCTGGGCTGACAATTAAATGTCATGTACCAGTGGAGTTCCAGTATGAGTAACCCTACAGAAAAATGAAGGAGTCTGTGACAGGGTAGTGAATTGGGCACTTTCTCAGGGAATGCTTTCAAAAAGAACACTATGGGCACCAGCTTAAATTAAATGAAATCTGCTTTACTTTTTCGTCACAGAAGCAGACAGCTTGTATTCAGCTGAACAAAAGCTTTTACTGGTCAGTCTCTTTCTGTCTCCATCAAACTGAAACAGAAACCTCCTTCTGCTTGGTCAACCTGCCCCCTTTACTTGGCTCAGGTGTTGCTTTTTAACACTTCCCCTCTCCAAACAGATAGCCAACAAGTTGAACATCCAGTGCAGTAAGATCTTAAAAGGGAATTAAAGTAAAATTTACAAATAAATGTGATGTGCAGAGTGTTTGGATGTGTAGGTGTACTCCTAGTAAGCCCTTCCTTTTGTTTCCTGAAAGGAGTTTTTTCTAAATTTGCTTGTTGGTTTTATGGCCTCTGGGAATCTCCATGTCCACACTTTTTATGTTTTTTCTTGTTCCTACAATGCCTCCTATCCCATGTGACAATGATTTGTCCAGGACCATTGATTCAGAGAGTAATAACTGCTGCAGCAGCAATCTACTGTTAGGAGCATGATATTGTGGCTTCAACTAAATAACTCTGTCTATCCCATCTGCCAAACTGCCTTGTACTCCTGCACGGTAACCTCTCTGTAGCCTGCTCACTCCAAGGCTGAACTGCTAGCAACTTGCTTTCTCCCCACCTGCTTTCAACGTAGTATATTTGCTTATTTGTACTGTACTTGTGGGTCTGTTGATTACTGACTGAACTGCTAATTATTGTCTACTCACTCTCTATCTGGGTCACCTTGTTGTTTTGTTTTTAGTACCAAGTCATTGGGTCTGTTAGGCTGAAACACAATTACTTCTTACCCCCTATCTGGGTCACATTGAATTTTTGTTTCTAACTCTCATAACCTATATGAATTGCCACCTGGTTTGTTGTTGCTCCTGCTTCTACTGCCTCATTAGCCATTGATCTGCCTACCATGCCTGATCCATTTGTTATCTTATGTTTTTCTGCCATTGTTCATCTAATATGTCAGTAAGGGAAGCCAAAGCTCAGACAGAAGAACACATTGCAAAATCAGTGGTTAAAGGGGACAAAACCTTTTACAGGTACATAAGTGAAAAAAGAAGGACAAAGGGAGGGATAGTGAGACTGAAGGGGGAGGATGGGAGCCGCGTGGAGGATGACAACAGTAAAGCTGACATATTGAATAGGTATTTCTGCTCAGTCTTTACTAAGGAAGAGGGGAGTAATGGGTCTGAAGGGGGTACAAGGGGTGAGAATGGTGCAGAAATGGACACAAGTCCCTTTACACGAGAAAGGATCCTGAAGGAACTGGAAGTAATAAGAGCTGATAAAGCAATGGGGCCAGATGGGGTGCACCCCAGGGTCCTTAAAGAACTAAGAGAGGTGGTGGCTGAACCTCTGGCTATCCTGTTCAGCCAATCACTGGAGGACAGCAGATGTAGTCCCCTTATACAAAAGTGGGAACAAAGAGGAAGCAGGGAACTACAGACCAGTCAGCCTCACCTCGGTAGTGGGAAAGATCATGGAAGCACTACTGAAGGAGAGATTGGTGGAACATCTGGTTGTCAATGGACTACAGGACCCAAGGCAGCATGGTTTCACCAGGGGGAGGTCATGTCAGACCAACCTCATTGAATTTTTTGACTGGGTGACTAGGGAGGTGGATCAGGGGAGGGCAGTGGACATGGCCTATCTGGACTTCAGCAAGGCCTTTGACACTGTGCCACATAGAAGACTATTACACAAACTGGGAATATGGTGTGGGCAGGACAGTAGTGTGGTGGGTAGGTAACTGGCTGGGTGGCAGGACACAGAGGGTGGTGGTAAATGGCTGTCACTCCACAGAGGAAGAGTGACCAGTGGGGTACCACAGGGATCAGTGCTGGGACCGGTCCTATTCAACATCTTCATCAGTGACATTGCACAGGATATAGAAGGCAGAATTTCACTGTTCGCTGATGACACAAAGCTCTGTAACAGAATAGACACACCAGAGGTGTAGACAGAATGAGAAGGACCTGCAGAAACTTGAAGAATGGTCAAGGGTTTGGCAGTTGAAATTCAATGCAAAGAAGTGCAAGATAATGCATATGGGGCACAAAAACCCTGGCACAATATATCAGTTGGGGGTGAGGATATAGCATGCACTAAGCAGGAAGGGATCTTGGGGTTGTCATCTCTGATGACCTCAAGGTAGGGAAACAGTGTGACAAGGCATCAGGTAAAGCAAATAGGATGCTGGGATGTATAGGCAGGGGCATCACCAGCAGGAAAAGGTGAGTCATAATTCCGCTATACAAGACACTAGTGAGGCCCCACCTGGAGTACAGTGTACAGTTCTGGAGACCATACCTTCCGTAAGGACATAGACAGGGTAGAGAAGGTTCAGAGGAGGGCAACAAAGATGGTGCATGGGTTGCATCACAAGTCCCATGAAGACAGGTTGAAGGAACTGAACATGTACTCCCTGGAGGAGAGGAGGGAGAGAGGGGATATGATAGAGACATACAAGTATCTTACAGGGGAGGAACAGGGTGCAGGAAAACACTATTTTTAAGCGAAAAAGATGTTCCAGGACTAGAGGGCATGGGATGAAGTTGAGGGAGGACGATTCAGAGGAAACATGAGAAAGAATTTCTTCACAGAACGGTGGTGGACAAGTGGAACACCCTGCCAGAGGAAGTGGTGGGGGCTGAAACAATCACGGGATTTAAGAATGCATGGGATAGACATAAAGGAATTCTAGAGGTCAGGGGTAAGGGGAAATAGACTTCTAGGAAAACAAACTGAACTTACAAGCTCAAATGGGCAGACTAGGTGGGCCATAGGCCCTTATCTGCCGACACTGTCTATGTATCTATGTATCTATGTTATAGCCCTGCCTAACTTGATCCAAGTCATTTACCTGTTACATTTCTCTTCCCTGTCAAGGTAGTTGCTTTTATATATCTAGGCAAACTCACCTGCACCTGATCCCACCTCACTATGCATCATACCCTTTTTGTCGGTATTAACCTTCTCTCTCTCTCTCCTAGCCCTGCCCACTCTCTCCTACTCTGATTCTCACCAGTATTCCCATACATTACCTCTCTTCCTGTACCTTATCCCTCCCAGTTTTCCTCCCCTTCCCTTGTTCTCACCTCATCCTCACACCACTCCCTCCTGCACTTTCCTTCTTTCTCTCCTTACCTTCCCCTACCTTATGCCTACCATCAGCACTTGGCTCCTCAATACCCCCTCATTAAACTGTGACTTTCTCCACCATGCTTTTCTCTTCCTTCCACTCTCCCCCCTTTTCCTTCCTACTCGTACAAGAGGGTAGAATTCTCACTCTACATTCTTCTTCTCTTTATTCTCCTTCTCCTCGGTGGCTATGTTGAATCCAACCCTGCCCACACCTTCTTCCTCTACTCTACCAAATGCTTCAGCATTTTTCACTTTAAGGAGAGAAGTTCTTCCTTCTAAGCCTGACTCCTTTAAAGTCAGGATTTCTCAGTATTCTCATGGTGTATTGTGCATCTATGAATCCTGGCTCTCCTCTAGGATACCTCACTCCAGCTTTGCTCTCCCTGACTGCCACCTCTTCCATCAGGGCCGAGGCAAGCATGGTGGTGGCATTGCCTTGTATGTCTGACAGAACCCATCCTGCTCCATCACCCTCAGAGAGTCAGTCCCTTCCTCTCATGAGCTCCTTCTATCCAGGCTATCCCTCCCTTCCATTATCCCTATTTTTGTCATGGTTTTCTATGCCTCTCCCAAAATGTGTCCATCCTCCGTGATTTACTCCCTCTCATGTCAAGTTACCCATGCTGCCTCCAGTGAACTCATCCTTCTTGGATATTTCAACATAAATTGTCTCTCTCCCCTGTCTCCTGGCCCACCCATCATAGGACTGAGTCCCTAAATTTTTTCCAGCTAGTCATAGAACCCACCAGGCTCAACCCCCACTCCCTCCTGGATTGGGTGCTCTCCTCCCACCCCCACCATATCACTGCAGCAAGTATTCTACCAGACACCTTCAGTGACCACTTTATTACCTCCTGCTTTAGGAAAGTGAGGCTCACTCAATCTGTCTGTAAATATACTTGGTGCAAGTCACTCAGGTTACTTTACAAAGATGCCCTCCTAAATGACCTTGCTACCTCTGACTGGTTTCCCCCTGCCTACTCTGTCCCAGACATCGACAAGACCCTGTCCTACTTCATTGCCACATTTAGCTTAACCTGGAACATGCATGCCTCTTTTGAAAGGACGAGGGTTAAACACTTCCACCACCCTGGATTACATTTGACCTAATCGATTTGTACAAGTCACAAGACCAAGCTTGGGTGTGCTACAAATCCTCTCAATCCATGTCTAACTTCTTATCTGACAGGTTTCTCAGGAATTTCTCAATGAAGACTGTCCATACTGCAAAGTCACTACTTCAGTTTGAACCACCAGTCTAACCTTAACTCCCCGTCAAATTTCTGGAAGGTTATTCATTTCCTATTCAATCCCGCAGCCCAGTCAACCTCCTCTGCCCTCCTGGTTGATGACTAAGTGGTTTCTGCCCCCCTCCCGTTTCTGAGTATTTTAATAAATTCTTCACAACTTGTGCACTACCCTCTCCTCCTTCTAAAGATCACTCCCCCTTCTGTCCCCTGCTGCCTCTTCCCCACCCCCTCATCTAAGGGTTTCCATTTCCCTCCTGTTCTCCCCAGGAAGTCCTCTTTGACCTTATTTCATTTAACAAGCAACTGACATGATCCTTGCAGGCAACCCATACAATGGAGTTGCCTGCCTTAGGACCTATTTTAACCACATTTTGTCTTTTTTTGTGATTTCTAAAAATGTTTATTCAGTCCTTAAAGCCTGGTTCATAACTTCTGTGCATGAGCTGAGTGGCTGACAAGCACTACAGCCCCACCCCTAAAAATACCATAATTATGACATGAAGTAGGGAAGGTGGCTGCAAGTGGTGTATGGAGGATGTAATAAGATCAGGGAGGGGATTCACCTAAATGTGCTTAGATTATCTTTGCTGGCAGGTATACATGTGTGGGACTAATGTATAGTATATATTATAGCCCCATACATGCATACCTTCCAGCAAAGATAATCTGAGTACATTTTGGCACACCCCTGATCCTATTTCATTCTTCATAGAGTGCCTGCAGTCCTGTTCCCTACTTTACAACATATTTATACTACTTTTATGGCTGGGGCTAAAGTGCTCAGCGGCCGCTCAGCTCATACATGGAAGCTATGAGCCAGGCTTTACAGAGCTAAAACTTTTTTAAGAAATCACAAAAAAAGCTGAAATATGGCTAAAATAGCTCATAGGCCAGGCAACTCCATGTTTTGGGTTGCCTGCCAAGAGCAAAACATAGTTTCAGCTGCTCTTTAACTTCTCTAAGTCCATCCCAGATGGTTTGGACCCTAAACTTCTATGCATCTCAGCTCTAGCCATTGCCTCTCCACTCACTCACCTTCTGAACCTCTCCTTCTCCCTCAGTGTTATCCCTCAAGCTTGAAATGTTGCAAATGTCCTGCCTCTGCATAAAGGGGGTGACCCCTCTTCCTCTGTCAACTTTTGACTGATCTCCCTCCCTCTCTCGCTAAGCTTCATGAGACCATCGTGAATTTTAGCTCACTGAGTTCCTTTACTCCTGCAATTTTCTCTCCCCATTCTAATTTTATTTCAGGAAGCATCACTCTACTGTCTCCTCCCTGCTGAGTGTAACTGACTCTATCCTCACTCGGGTGGATTGGGGCCATATCCTTCACAGCTATTTTTATCCATCTGAACAATGCCTTTGACTCAGTGTCTCACCCACTCTTACTGAACAAGTTGAGCTCTGCAGGACTCTTTACATCTGTTGTTAACTGGTTCCATTTATTCCTCACTGGTCATCAACTGTTGGTACAAGTGGAAGGCATCCTTCTCCCTTCCTAATCATGGCAGGGGTATCACGGGACTCAGTCCTGGGTTCCATTCTGTTCTCAGTCTTCCTAAATTGCCTCTGCTCTGCATAGTCACATGTATGCAGATGACATGGTCATCTACACCTGTGGCCCATCGACCTCAGCTGTAGTAGGTCTGTTCCAGCAGGACTTCCACAATATGCTGTGATGGTTTCATGCCAACCAACTCTCAGGGTCAGCACCAAGAAGACTGTGTCAATGACCTTTGGCATCACTCAGAAATTGGCCAGAATCTCACCCTCCCCTGTATTCTCTACTTTGGATGGCACACTACTGGAGGTTGTCTCTGCATTCAAGTACCTTGGTGTGTGACTTGACAGCAAGCTTGACTTCTCAGCCCACATCAATGCCATCCATTCCAAACTTCACCATAAACTCGGTGCCATGTACTGCAATAAGGTCTGACTCTCCCTACATGTCCACAGAGAGTTGGTAACCAAAATGGTTCTCCTGGTATTCGCCTGTGTGGATGTGGTCTACAGCACTGCCCTGTCCTCTACCCTTGCCAGATTGGATACCCTCTGTAATGCCTTCTGTCACTGCACCACTGATTCTACCCTGCTTGCTCACTACTGCTCCCTCTATTCCTCCCTCCCCATTCTCCCACTACCTTCATGTTGTCAGTCCCACTTTGCTTCTTTCATTGCTAAATACTGGTTTGGGTCCCTTCCCTCCTACTTTTCCTCAATCTTCTCCCCTGTCCTCTCCTCTTCTCTTCACGTAAGTGTTATATTCATACAAGCACAAAACACACTGGGCATGTTTCACAAAGACCCCAACAGACTGGTGTAAGCTGCAGTACCCCACAGCTTGCATTGAAGATGGGTGCACGATGGACCCTGCACCGGATTCAGCAACAGGAGGTGTTCCAGCATTGAACCCCACTGCCCTATGCTGAACAGATGGAGGTGAATGATGGAGTTGGGCAGCAGCCTCTGGTCACAGACAGTCTGCCCCAAGAGCAGCACTGTGGGCTGCCCAGGCAGAGAACCCTGGAAATGTGTACACCCAGCATTGCCAGAAACAATTACCTGCAGCAAGTACACAAGCACAGGAGATAACAGAATTCCTATGTGAACCGAGACACAAGATGGGGCTGGGAGGAAATGCATGGCTTTGCATCTTGTGTAGCTGGTGTATGGGGGGCACAGTTGGCAGCATCCTGATTTGGAATTTGCTTGGAGGTGGCTGCCAGCGCCTGCAGGTGGCAGCACAGAGGTCGGAGGACCAGCCCTAGATTCTTCTAAGCCCTCGTGGGCCCTACTGGGTTTCTGAATCCTGCGTCCGCCACATGTCACTGTATGCCCTGGTGCACCCCTATTGGCACAAGGTTGCTGCAAGCCCTGTTCGGTGCAACAGATCCCACTGTCGGTGCAGCTTGCATTTCTGAATTGGAATTGGAGCAGCTTTTGCTGCAAGGTTCCCCTTGTGTCGACTCTGATTGACACAGGCACCTTTCATCCTTTTTTGTGCTTTGTGAATCGAGCACACTATGTGCAAAGTGTGTATGATTATACCCTTTTGTGTAATAGATGTCCCACCACTTTGGACCTTCTGGCTCACTGTAGGCCTGCTACATACAACTGCACAGCATCACCACAAAGGAGGACTGACACAGGAATTCTGTAGCACTTCACTTGATCTTTATTGTGACTCTGTTAAGACATAAGAAATCATCAGATAAGCAGTCTGATCCATTCAGTTCATGCCAAGCCTCCCAGTTAGCAGAAGAAACAACTTGTACTGTGGGACATTATGCAAAACATTTGATCCACTGAAAATGTTACATTAAAGCATAAGTACTCCTTATAAATTAACAGCAATTTAACTATTAATTCATAATTCACAATAATAGCAAGACCCAGTAACAATAGGATGTTTTTTTGGTGATTATATAGTGGCATTTTAACTGTAAAGAAATTAAGGTAAACTGGTACCTGTTAAGGCATAAGAAATCATGCAAGCAGTCTGGATCATACAGTCCATGCCAAGCTTCCCAGCTACAAAATAATAGAATACTAATTGATCTTACTATATCTTTATATTTATTTAGTTTTTGTTGAGCGGGTAAGTACACTAGACAAATCCTGCCTATTTTCAAGCACGACTCAGGGAAGGGGGATACAGATGAATGCCAACTGACCTTGAACCAGATTAAGCTGTTGGTGTTATTTTTAGTGAATGAGGGAAATTTGGCCAGGACACCGGGGAAATTCCCCTACTCTCCACTGGGGGACTTTTCGGCCGTCTTTCCGAGATGGCCACTTCACTGGGGCGTGCGGAGACCGAGGATGTTGCTGGGATGGGAGCTCTGGCCTCTGCTCCTGTCCTTTCGACGCAAGAGGCTGTGGACATGGCTATGGCCGTGGCTGACTTTTCTCAGGATGTGAGTGTTTTGGACAATATGGAGGTTACATCCATTTCTACAGACCTACCTGACTTGGATGTGGCTGTAGCTACAGCTGGTGTTGCCTCTTCTGAACAAGCCTTCTCATGCAGCTGTCAGGCACTCCTCTTACAGAAACAGGAATGGCTGAAGAAAGCGGAGGAAATTGACTCTGAGCTTCTTTCATTGCCGACAGGGTATCCTCTGGCTAGTGTGTCTCCAGACTGGATAGAGCAAGATAGATGACCGGACTGTGGTGTGGTTCCCGTTGTTGTTCCTCCTCCTGTAGCAGTGCACCCGGATGTCCGTACGGCTGGCAGTCAGAACAACGCTTCTGCCGTGTGCCAAAAGCTGACCACTGATTCTAATATTCACTCTGCTGTGTAAGCTCTCAAAACAGGGAAAGCTAGACTAGGCATGGGAAGACAGGCTCTGGATGGACTTGGTCACTTAGCAGCAACTCAGACGGAGTCAGAACAGATTTTTTCTTTTGCTGACAGACGGAAGACCAGGGATTGGAGTGAGTTAGCCCCCGAACCTACTGCAGCTACTTCACCACTACAGGACTCTTCATGGTCCCCTGAAAGAGCCCTAACAGTGGCGGGCTGGATTGCTGAAACTTAGGGTCATTGGACTCCTGACCCCAAAGATCCCTCATATCAGAGGATGTGTTTATCTTCGACTGTTGTGGCCACCAACACCGGATTACTGGAGAGCTCCATCAAACCCCGGGGTAAAGACTCTTCTTTATTATGTAATGTTTCTGTTCCTTCTGGTCCTGTAAATAGTGTAGGTACCACACCTGTCTTAACTGCTGACCGTTCCTTGTCTGCGGACTTCAGGATGGGTCCTAGTCCTGAGGCTTTGGCAGAACACAAGGAGAGGACTTTTCTGGCCCCCTTGTTCAGGATGGCTAATCTCTTTCACTCCGGTGGAGAACCAGCTCCTAGGAGGAATGCAGCCAGATTGTTGTACAAGGGTGGCTTAGAACATACTCCTGGTTGTTCATGGCTAAATCCCTCCTAAAAATGTATATGAAATTTTTTTCTTCGGAAATATTTGCACTGATTTCTTTGGGTAATGGTAATTTTGATGTCAGTTTTAAAAATGTATCCATTCTTGATAGGTTTTGGGCCCAGTATAACTCACTTAAAAATGACCCATTGTGGATACCTTTTCAGGCAATTCCTCTTACCAAACCATTGATTAAAACTATTACTGTTTTATTTAAAAATGAGGGTGTCAATGTTGAGGACATTCTCTTCTGGTTATGTCAGCATTGTGAGATTTTAGGGAGGCCTACACCCACCATGGATAGTGAGCAGATCTGGGATGGGGGTTGGAAGGTGAAGGTGAAACTTTTTTCTGCGAATTAGGGCCCTGTACATTTACCTAGTGTGTTTTTTGGGGACAAGATAGGGGGTCTATCTTTTATATAGGACAACCCAGATCCTACTCTAAGTGTGGGTCTCATTTACACCTTAGTTCAGCTTGTGATACCACTAGATGCAGTCATTGTTTGGAATATGGGCATTTGGCTTCGGCCTGCCTTAACTTGTTTAAATGCAACCTTTGTGAGCAAACAGGACATGCCTACGTATGCTGTCCTTGGGCTTCTCACAATCGTGATGATTGCCCCTCCCATCAAGGGATTATTAATCAAGCTCAGCAAGCCCTGGAGAAAAAGGTGGCTGCTACTCTGCCTACGCCCCCAGAATCTGAGCAAGTTAAGTCCCCTGTAACACCACTTGCGGCTGACCCCCTTGTGACCACTGCTATTGTTGTGCAACCTGCAAACCCTGAAGTGGGCCTAGATACACCAATATTAGATCATACAGATGTGGATACTATAGTTGGTACTGAGGAGCACATGCCCCCCCTCCACCGCCCCCACCTGAAGCCCCCTTTAAGGCTGTACAACCTAGAAAACGCAATAGACATGAAAAGGCGATGACTGGGACTAAGTCCATCCCTAAAACAGTGCCTCCTAGGGATCCTGTTAAGGTAGGGAATGTGTTTTCCCCGTTAAAAGGTGACATGGGGGCGGGCTCAGGGGATGACACTAATACCTCCTCTATTGTTTCCACCACTGACACTGAATGCAGGGCAGAAGATTCTATCGCTAAACGGACTAGACGTAGACCAGTGGGTAAACCCCCCCTGAGGTTGTTATGTTTTTTTTTTTGTCCTTTGTAGTTTCCTTACCTCTCTCTCCCTGTTATGCATTCCTTAAAGATTTCTACTTTAAATGTTAATGGGATTAAGGGTGAGAAGAAGCGTATAGGTTTTTTTTCTCTTCTTAAAACTTTAAACTCAGACATTATTTGTTTACAAGATACCCGCTTGAAGACACATCAGGAGCTTCAGCATGCTACTCCCTGTTGGCCTTTGGGACCTTCCTTTTGGTCTATAGGGGAAGACCTCTGTGTCGGGATAGGTATTCTTTTTTCTGGTTCGGCATTTAAGGTTTCAAGATTGGTGTATATTCACCCTGGGAGGGCTCTGCGCTTGGACGTTTCCTTTTGTTCAGAAAGGTTTTGGATCATTACTATTTATGCTCCTCAAACTAAAGCACAATGTATAGCTTTATTTAAGGAAGTACAACACTTCTTGCATACCTCTCGTCTGGTGGTTTGGCTGGGAAACTGTAATTGTGGCCTATCGACCACTGACAGAGGCCTTCAGACCAATAAGCTTTTTTGTGATTAATCTGTTGCTTTGAAGCACATTATTTCAACGGCTTACTTGCTAGATGCCTACAGGGTATTACATCGTACAGGGGGCTATACCTTTTTAAGGGGTGTCCTTTGGACTAGAATTGATTTAATTTTTTTTGTCTACTGTTTTACGTCATACAAGTTTTTACTAGACTGATAGAATTTTCTGATCATGGAGTCCTTACAGCCTCTATTTCTTGGGCCGGGGCCCCCAGATGTAAGAAAAATAAATGGAGCTTGAATGAGTTGTTGTTGGATAATCCAATTATTAAATGTTTATGATTGAGGGACTGGGCTGCAAGATTTTTGGTTTTAGACTGTTATGACTCCATTTTGGACTGGTGGGATGATACGATTTTGGGATGGAGACAATTTTTTCAACAGGCCCATATCAAATCCAATAAGGAATATATGGGGTATTTAAAACTTAGACATCAACTACAGCACCTAATTTCACTTACTGAAATGACTACTCATGATTATAGCCATTTAATTACAATGATAAAGAAACAAATGATAGACTTACAGTATAATAGGGAAGATCTATAAATCAAGAATTACAATTTAGAACTCATATGTCGAAACAGTCTTTGGACCCTTTTAAGAAAAATAAGAATAGAGTTGACTCTCTGCTTATTTCCACTCTGACGGATGTAAATGGACACACTGTAAGTGACCCACATCAGCTTTTACAAGTGGTGGAGAATTATTTGACTTCAGGGCAGATTGTTGACCCTATTTTAGAAGATAGTGCCATACACCAAATCTTGACTGACCTGCATTTGCCTAGCTTATCTGCTGAAGATAGGCTTGTTCTAGAAGCTGACATAGCTCTAGATGAAGTTACTGCTGCTGTTAATGGATTAGCCTCTCAGTCTGCTCCGGGTACGGATGGCCTTGGAGGAGGATTTTATAAAACCTTCCCACATGTTCTCGGCCCAGTATTAGTTGTCTTGTTGAACTAAATTTTGCACTCTGGTAGTTATGCCCCTTCTATGACTGAGGCAGTTTTGATTTTATTGTATAAAAAGGGTGACAAAACTCACTTAGGGAATTGGCGCCCACTTAGTCTTTTGAATTCTGATTTACAAATCTTAAGCAAAATTTTGTTGGCCAGGCTTTCTAAGGTCACTCCACAGCTCCTTCATCCTGTAAAATCTTGTGCTGTTCAAAGTAGAAAACAGCAGAATAATCTTATTTGGCTAAGGGAGATTTTTTATAGGGGAGACTTCGAACACTTACACGGGTTTGTTTTTGGATTAGACCAAGAGAAGGCCTTTCATCAGGTTGCACATAGATTTTTATTTTTAGTTTTAAAAGCCTTTGGGATTCCGGATAAGTTTGTTTCCTGGATATCTGCCATGTATCAGGGGGCTGTCATTATCCCTAATGTAAATGGCTGGTATGGACGGAAACTTTGTATTGGTAAGGAGTACGTCAGATATGCCCGTTGAGTCCTACTCTTTATGCATTCACAATAGACATTTTTATTAGGATGTTACAATCCAACACTGCTCTGACAGGTATTGATGTCTCTCCCACCCTGCCGCTGCAAAAGGTACTGGCTTATGCGGATGACCTGGTGTTGATTTTATCCCCCCAGTTTTCTGTTCCTGCTTTACAAGACTGTATTAATCTTTTTTTGAGTATTTCTGGCTCCAGGACTAATTATAGTAAGAGTACAGGGGTAGCCATTGGGTCTACTCCTGTGCCACCTTCTGGTGTCATAGCAGGGATCCCTGTTTCCTGGGAAACCATTAAGATTCTGGGGGTACAGTTTGGTCCTGGAGATATGGCAGGACATAACTGGGAAGTAGCCCTGGCTAGGGGGACTCGTTTGGTTGGGGACTGGAAAGGACAGCAACTTTCTGAGAAAAAAAGGGTTATGTTAATTAAGACTATACTTACTCCAATATTTTTGTATATCGGTTATATTTTCCCGCCACCATTCCGCATTTGGACTCAGTTATTTAGCATTTTTTTCAAGCATTCTGGAGGTCTCATTTAAACCCTCTTAAGAGAGAATTGACCTATCTCCCGATTGCTGATGGTGGGGTTTCTATGATCCACCCTGTTACTTTCTTTTTTAGTATTTTTTTAGTTTATAATTTGGGGATGGTTTTGAAACCTGGGAATGTTTTATACAGCCTTTGGTAGATCACTGGCTATACTTATGTAGGCCCAGTTGGCAGGAAAGGAAACCTAGGCTATTATCTAGACTTCCTTATTTACCTTCTTACATGCTGGAATGCATGAAACAGGTTATTAGGTGGGACATTACCCTTAGTCATCTCCAGACCTTGGATAGAAAGAAAGTGTATAAACATATTCTGTCTGTCGAACGTACTACGGAAGTTGTTTTTCCTGACTGTCCGGTGGATAGAAAGTTAGATGTTTTAAGACACCTTATGAATAAAAGGATCCCATCATATGCCTAGGATTGTTTGTGGTTGAGTAATTATGGGAGATTGGGGGTTAAGGGGAATAGTAAACATAAACAATTATTGGAGAGGTATTGTCCTCGACCTACTTGTGACCAACTTCTGGAAACCCAATGTCATTTATTTTCAGATTGTTACTATGTAAGACCATTTTGGTCCTTATTGGCAGACCATTGGAATGAGACTGGTTTCAGGGATATTTATTACCCTACCATAATGTTTGGTCCATTACAAAATACATTTGTCAGGTACAACAGTGACACCATTTATGTTATTTTATGTATCATACGTTTTCAAATTTGGCAGTCTAGGTGTCTCTGGGTTTTGCTGCAGAAATTTATTTCACAGGTTGAATTGCTTGCTAATGTATGTAAGCCTATTAAGAGACTGATGCAATATGATCTTAACCATGTTTCATATGAACAATCTACACGTCTCTGGATTAACTGCATTGGATGGACTGATTGATATAGTTTCCTTTTGTCTCTTTGTTTCTGTATTTGCTCAATGTGGTTCTTGTTTTGATGTTTTCTGTTTTATTCTGTATTGAAGTCCATTTGTTCAATAAAATTTCCCTACTCTTTTCGATAAATGCCATAGGATCTTTAACATCCACCTGAACTACCACCAATCCAGGCAGATGGGACCTCGGTTTAACGTCTCATCCAAAAGACAGCACCTCAGAAGTGCAGCACCCCTCTCCTAGGCACGTACATATAAAAGTCTACATTAATATTTACATTTAGTGACACTCTGATGACACCGTGAGGTTTCTCACTACATTTCCTATGGAGCATCATATTTTCTTTGCTGATCCTTTTTAATTTCTTTAAGATGCATTAGAATATGTGCCCTACTTTGTAGTATGGTAATCCATGTTCATTTAACATTCTGAAACATATTACCTATTACAGCAGAGTAATGCTTCTACCCCATAGTCTGAGTACAGCAAACATTATACTCTCCCAGCACAATGAGATTGGCTCTGGAATATTGACTTCTTTTCCATTTCACTTTAAAATACATTCTTCTAAAACTAATTGTAATCCCAGTACTATAATTCAGCATTCTGTTACTTTACTTTAACATTTTAACACATTTGAGGGGCATTTATGGACTTTTTCTAGAGAAAATAAAAATGCACATCAGGAGTAAAGAGCATGGAGTAACAAAGACAGAGGATGGCAATGGCCCATGAAAGGGGAGCATACCATAATTCCCAAAAACCATGTTACACTTCCAATACCAAATAAAAACAATTGAGATACATTGGTATTTACATTATAGTACTATTTTATTTCTTAACATGGAGACTAACCCCACTGAATTGGACTGAGACTTTATAACAATTCAACAGGTACTTGGAACCTCCACTGGGATAGTGATTCAATGGTTCCTTCTAGGAATGGGTGAATACTTTATTTCAAATAATAGTCAAATATTTGTATTTGGGTTTGCAAACATTTAGAATTCGGTACTCATATTTGTTACTTGTATTCCTGTGGGGAAATAATAAAAAAAAAACAGCCCATGCCTTCCTCCCCAGCCCAGCTGTTTAAAAATCTGTAACCCCCATCCCCCATCCCCCCTCCTCCCCCCAGCACCACAATTTAATGTATTAATACATCCCCCAGAGCCACTCGTTGCTGTATAAGAGTGGTTTCATGCACCTTCCATTGGAGCGAAAGCAGCTAAGTGAAGCTGAGCTGTTCTGGCACAAGCTGAAGGCAATTGAAACCACTCGAATACAGCAATGAGTGGCAATGGGTGACATATTAATATATTATTGATGAAAAGTGTTCAATAATATATTAAAAAAAAAAAACTGTTCCTGGAACAACAACATATTTAAAAAAAAACTGTTCCTGGAATGTGCTCCTTTCCAGGGCATCTGTGCATGAGACGTTCTTCACAGAATAAGAGTGTCTCACTTGAAGGGGAAAGAAGCACTCATTGGTTGGGAGCACTCCCTCGATCTATAAAATGTTTACAAGACAATCCCACACTGGATGACTGGCACTGCCCACCCACCTGCATAACCAGCTGCTGTCTGTTATAGCACTTTTTTGCTTTTTTTTAAGTAGGTCCTAGGAAATAAATAAATAATACTCCACCCACTACCCCAGCAGCAGCAGCAGCAGCACCAAGCTCTCAATCTCTCCCCCAGCACTCACATTTCATAATTAGGAAGCTCCTCAGGTGTGAGATGGCAACCAATACAACCTGGCCTCCTCCAAGGCCAGCCACCTTCTTGTGAATGAAAGTGCTTCCTTGCTTGCTGCATAGTAAAACAGCTGATAATGTGATTTCTGTAATATTGCCCTCCGCTGACTCAAACTTGTTCTTTTCCTATACAGGTCAAGTCCGTCTCAGGGATCTATATTGTTTAAGCCTTCTCCCCTTTTCTCCCCAACCCTTCTTACCCCCCTCCCCCACTTTGGACCATTCTGATTCTGTCATGCTTATTCATATTAATATGTATTATTGATTGTTGAATTTAAGATATGAGTTTAGTGCACAGCGGAGTTTATTTATCAGCACTGGTATTTATTAGAACTGTAATTGAAATGGCATTTAAGATGCATTGCATTGTGAATAATTGATTGTATTGTCCATTTTTCACACTTTAACTGTGTGTCTAATCTGCAAATTTTTTATTACACTTGCTTATCTGCACAAAAAACTTCTTTGCACATTTTCTGGTTCTGACACTATATGTATCTCATATTGAAGATAGTTAACACTAAGTGTTTTGTGATTATACAGTCTCTTTAATGCTGGTCCTTGTAAGTTCATGTTCTTGCCTAGTTATCACTCTGAGGAAGACATCAGTTGTGATGTCGAAACATCAGGAGTGAGTGGTCTTGTAATGCTGCACACAAGAAGCATTGAGATGGTTTTGTTTGCTGTAGAAAATACTAGTTTGAATTTGCAGCCTAGATGTATAGCAAATGTACTGGAACACTTGATATTGATTACTGTATATGAAGGCTTATATGCAGAAGTACAAACTGGTGAAAGCTACAAACTGCAAAGCAATCCAGAATTTTATGCATGCAGCAAGTTAGTGAATGAACCTGGTGTGGTATGCTTTTAATGAACTTTAATAAAGCTGTGATTAATGTTTACTTATAAAACTAGTTTCAATCAATGTTATTTAAAGAAATTGATTGTGCTGACCCACTGTATTGACTGATGCTGTACAGCTATTTAGGAAATACTGTCCATCCCTCGCATACCCCTAGTTCCTTCCCACGACTGGTAATGCAGACAACCCAAGTTGCACATTCCCTCTCTTGCCACATAAGACCAGTATATGTATTCCTCTATTACAGAGTGAATGGGTTCAGTTACCCCAACATTTTATTATTGCACTAGATTTGGTGAAATCTCACAATCAGATTTATTTGTATCCACATCACATTTGCACAGTCACAAAGCACAACACCCTCCTAGCTACAAAATGCATACTGGGCTAACAAAGATCATTTGCTTGCCAGGTTTCATGACCTCTCTCCCATAGCCCCAATAATCACTCAGACATGTTATTTGGATTAAAATACTCACAGGCATGTATTTGTTGATGGAATCAGCTAGGTTACAGCTCCTTTATGTGTGACATGCACAGCTGGAGGATCTCTGATTAGCCCGGCTGATGCCAGGATAGGCATTTATCATTCCCCTTTCCAATGCACAGGGGGGTGCAGCTCATAAGGAGGGGTGGGTCAGCCTCCCCTTGCTGACCATGCCTTTGCCCATTCCACTGCAGAGAATCTCATCCTCCTGGGGGTCTCTTTTGGCAGAGAAAAGGGTTGCCAATTGGGTTAGTATCCTTTCCCTCCAAGACCTACCAGAAGGGGCACCACAGAGCCATCTGGACTGAGTGAGTCCCACAGCTTCAACCCCATAACTCACCATAGGGCCAGCTGTCAGAATTTGAGAGATCTGGCACACTTCCTTTTCCCTTTAAACCCTTATATTTGTAGCAACACCCTCAATCCAGTAGGGGAGGAGGTTGGTTACTAGGAATGCCAATGCTCAGGCTGCACTTGTACTGCAGTGTTGCAGAGGCTGAGAACAAGCTGGAGAAGTTTAGGATTAGTTTATTCTGAGGCAGTGAGAGAGTTGAAGGGAGTTGTTTTTATTTTAAAACAGGTGGAGGAAGAAAGACGGGAAAGGGAGATACAACTGGAGCATCCCTGAAGGGATGGGGTCCTCTGCCCCTGTGTCTGTGAGGTTCTAGCCAACAACATTGGGCCCACCAGGAGGGTGCGGGAACTGTGGGGGGGTCCACCTCAAAAGGAGTGCCCCGATGGCCTGCTGACCTGAAATTGGTTCACCTAAAGATCCTAGGCAACCCTTGTGTTGGGGGCTATCTTGCTTGTGTTCCAGATTCTATTAAGATGGTAGAAGGGCAGAGAGAGAGAGAGAGAGAGAGAGAGAGAGACTTCAGAAGGCTATATGAAGATGCGCAGACCTACTGTAAGGTAGGATGAATCCAGTTGCCAGATCAAATGTGCTAATGCCTGGGAAATGGCTTAGCAGGAATGATTCTGAGCAGCCTCTGGCTATAAATCACCCCCGTGTAAATGAAATCCTTAATGCTAGGGAGTAGGGTCTGTAGTGGCCTTAGATATATAGCACCCTTTTGCTAAGTGTTTTGCTGTGTGGATCTGTCTTTCACAGCTGTTATATACTGAGGGGATGTCCTAAAGACATTGTAGATCTGTGCTGAGTTCCCAGTATGGACACAGAGAGATAGTCTGGGAGTTACTGGCTGAGTGGCATGATAATAAATCTGCAAAGATTAGGCACAAATGGAACTGGGTTGTCATGCATTCTAGCCCAAATTTAATTTTTCCCCAGAGACCCCTCCATAATAAGTGTGTAGATGAGAAGCTGAGCTATTATAGTTGCCCTCACTTATTGTAGGCAAGGAGCTGAGCTGTTGTAGTCATGCTCACACAATGCAGATATGGAGCTGAGCTCTTATAGGTGTCCTCACATATGCAATAGGAGGAGCTGAGCTGTTATAGTCAACCTCATGTATTGTAGATGGATGAGATGGGCTGTTATTTTCACCCTCACATACTGTAGACAGAAGAACTGAGCCATTGCAGTCACCCTTTTATTTATTTATTTAATTATTGAAATGTTTCACCAGGAAGGCATACTGAACAACAGGTTGCTCGTCTCCTGGTGCAACCTGGGGAGGGGGGTACAATTTGATGTAAAAATTATACATACAATTACATTAAACATACCTGAGGATTATACATACAATTACTTTTAACGTACCTGAGGATTAAGATACAGAAATTAAAACAACACTATCGCCATCACCCTGCTGGATAGGCATTACAGTTAACAGACAGGTGATCAGTGCAATAATTGATTGAGTTGCAGTGGAAGGACAAGCAAGAGCGTCAGGGGATGGTCAGAGGATGCCAGCTGGGGGAAGGAGAAGCAAGAAAGATGGGTGGGCAGGAAATTGCCCGTAATAACAAAAGCAAAGTCCAGTTGTATGAGACAAATTAGCACAGGACTAGCGCAAGCTGGAGTAGCAATACAAACAGAACAAAAAGTACAAGTAATTAGTTCAAGTGTATATAGGAACTGGGGGTTCCTAATTAAGTGCAGAGGGGTAGAAAGGATGGACAGGACAGAGGTGGAGGTGAGAGATTGGGTAGGGAAGGACGAGGCATGCCTAGAGCTCACATACTTTAGATCAGGATCTGACCTATTATAGTCACCTTCACATATTGTACATGGGAAACTGAGTCAATATAGCCACCCTCACATACTGTTGATGAGGAGCTAAACTGATATATTCACACTCACATGTTGTAGACAGACAAGACATCTGGTCCCTAGTGAACAGTTATGTAGATTATCAACTATTCACGATTGTCAATCCTCTCCAGACACTGTCTCCTATTATGTCACTTCTGGATAAATTTGCTGCTATTTTATGGCTGGTGGTTAACTAGAAGAAGACCACCATTTCCCTGCTTAATGCTGGATTAGATACCATCTACTTTGAGGGGTAGGGCTGTGCGAACCTCTAAATGTTCTACCACATGAACTTAAAGGGTAACTGTCATCAACAGGGTTTCTTAATGTCTGAAAGACCATAAACACCTAATTTGAGTGAACCATTGTGTTTATCTGTGAGTCTTTGCAGTCCAGAGTTATTCATATCAAATCAAATCAAATCAATCTTTATTTATAAAAGGCACCTTTCCAAAACCAAGGCGCCTGTACATAACATGATAAAGTCAATAAATAATTAAAACAATATTAGAATTAATCTAAGGCAACAGCATCTAAAAATCATTATACTCAAGACTAAAAAAATATGTTTTTAAAGCCCCCTTAAAGCTTTGGACAGTTGGGCAATCCCGCACCTGATGAGGTAGAGAATTCCACAGGGTCGGGGCCATAAAACTAAAAGATCTGGCCCCAGAGGTTTTTAAGCGAACCCTGGGAATCTCTAGCAATCCCTCGTCAGTGGATCGGAGAGAGCAGAAGGGACAGTAGGGACAAAGGAGATCTTTCAGGTAGCCAGGTCCCTGATCATGTAGGGCCTTATAGGTCAGCAAACTGACCTTGAAGGTGATTCATCAGCATATTGGCAGCCAGTGCAGTCCGCGGAGCACAGGCGTTATATGACTGGACCTAGAAGAAACAGTCAATAGCCTGGCTGCCGCATTCTGCACTAGCTGCAAGCAGCGAATATCAACCCCCCCGGTAGCCCAAGATAAAGGGCATTGCAGTAGTCAAGGCGGGAGGTAATGAAGGCATGGACCAAAGTAGGAAGATCGTAAGGAGGAACCAGGTGCTTCACCCGGGCGATGTTCCTCAGATGGTAAAAAGAGGCTTTGACAACTGCCGACACCTGAGATTTAAGTGTCAAACAGTCATCAAACACAACACCCAGGTTCCACACCTGGTCTGAGGTAGTTAGCTGAACACTCCCCAGACCATAAACCCGAGGGTGATCCCGCCAACAAACCCACCTCCCAGCGATGTAGGTCCACAACCAACACCTCAGTTTTCTCTGGATTCAACCATATGTAAATTAGCCTGTAATTAAGGGCTGGGGGCAGCCATATGTTTTAGGCTCCTGGCAGAAATAATGTCACCAAGGATCTTCGCCCTCCGTTGATTGTAGATTAAATAGGAAATTGTCTGTTTTATTGTGTTTTAAGGTGTTATTGCAACACGTTCTACATTTATAATACTTGTTTTGTATGTGCATTGAAACTAGTGAGTTATCACCTTTACATTTCAAACTGTTAGTAAAAATAATCCATCTTTAGGGTTGCTTAAACCTCTGGGCTATACTGCCAGCTGACCATCAAAAACCACACATCTCAAGGCTGGCTGTGTGGTGACAACAGGTATTTGGGCCCCATATCAGGATTTCTAAACCCTGCCTATGTTCATGTCAGTACAGATTTCTGGGGCTGCCACAGCACCAACTTCTGTCTTTTTCCATTCCCTGTCTTACAGCCTTGTCTCTTACAATTTCAGAAGTGAACTCCGTCTACAAGATGTAAATATGGCTACGCACCTACTGGCCTGGCATCATGGGGCTAGCCTTGAAATGTGAAGTTTTTGATTATCAGCTGGCAGTACAGCCCAGAGGTTAAAGCAAAAAGCTGTGAACAAGCTTTGTTCACCCAGCAGAATGGATTTTGATTCCATCATGCTATTCTTGTATGTTGTGTGGCCAGAGCAAGTCACTTAACCTCCCTGTGCTCCCAAAACACACCCAGGAACAAGCTGTTGCAGTGTGCCATTCCTGGACAAAGACGATAAAAACAATATGAGCATGTGTTATGATTCTGAAAATATTATGCTGTTTCTACATAGAAACATGGAAGGTGATGGCAGATAAGGACCTCAAGGCCCATCCGGTCTGCCCAATTTTTCGATCTTATGAAAGGATATTTCTATCCAGATTTGACTTGAAAAGAAAAAAATAGGATACCATATCTTGTTTATTTATTGCAAAAACACATAGACAACACAGTTAAAACATGCATAACCTGAAATGCATTATAGTATTTTAATTCTTTTGTTGAAGTTAAAAGCATAACACTTTCTTACTGAAATACTGTGGATGGAATGGGATTTTCTACCATAAAGGAAAAAAAATCAATCTAGTTGATCCTGCCACCCATACCCTTCGAGCATGTCTTACATGGTACAACTTTGCCGATGGACTACAACTTTTCAGAATGCCATTCCCACTGTAATGTAAAGAAAGAAAGAAAAAAAAAAAAGGAGAGACAGGCTATGTCTGTGTGTGGTGGTGTGTGTGTGTGTGTGTATCTTTGACAGAAGTGCTGCATTAACTGAACTGTGCTAAAAGGGAAAAAAATTATCACCATTAATTAAATAAAATAATATGTGGGTGGGTGTAAAAAACAGACTTTTACTCACACCTTCGGTGTGGGATGCTTCTATAAACCATTCGGACTTTGCCATTGGGGTTACTGTAGCATCCCACACCTCAGGTGTGTGTAACATTTTGGCTACACACACACACACACACACACACACACACACACACACACACACACACACACACACACACTCACCCACACACCCCACACCCCCACACACATATATTATTCTATATTTTAACAATGCAGTTCAGATTATTTTTTTAAACAATGTTGTCCATCCATGTGATTTTGCAATTAATAAACAATTAATGTTCTCCTATTTTTTTTCTTTTCAAGTCAAATCTGGATAGAAAGAGCATAATATTTTCAGAATCATAACACACGTGCATATTGTTTTTATTGTCTTTGTCCAGGAAAGACACACAGCTACAGCTTGTTTCTGGGTGTGTTTTGGGAGCACAGGGAGGTTAAGTGACTTGCTTTGGTTACACAATATACAAGTAGAGGATGTTGGAATCAAACTCCATTCTGCTGGATGAATGAAGCATGTACACAGCTCTTTGCTTTAACCTCTAGGTTGTACTTCCAGCTGTTAATCAAAAATGACACATTTCAAGGCTGGCCCCATGATGCCAGGCCAGTAGGTACGTAGCCACATTTGTACCTTGTAAACCTGAGTTCACATCAAAAATTGTAAGAGAAAAGGCTGTAAGAGAGAGAACAGAATAAGACAGATGTTAGTGCTGTGGCAGCCCCAGAAATTTGCACTGACATGAACACAGCCAGGGTTTAGAAATCCTGATACAGTATGGGGCCTCAATACCTGTTGGCACCACAGAGCCAGCCTTGAGATGTGTAGTTTTTAATGATCAGCTGGCAGTATAGCCTAGAGGTTAAAGCAGTCCTAAAGATGGATTATTTTTACTAACAGTTTGAAATGTAAGGGTGATAACTCATTAGTTTCAATGCACATACAAAACAATTATTATAAATGTAGAAAGTGTTGTAATAACACCTTAAAAAACACTTAATAAAACAGAAGACTTCTGATTTAACCTACAGTCAATGGAAAGTGAAGATCCTCGATGACATCATTTCCTGTCAGGAGCCTAAAACATATGGCTGCCCCCAGCTCTTAATTACTGACTGATTTACATATGAATAACTCTGGACTGCAAAGACCTATAGATAAACACAATGGTTCACTCAAATAAGCTTTTTATGGTTTTTCAGACATTAAGTAACCCTATTGATGACAGCTTCCCTTTAACGGATTGAACTTGAAAAAGTTCTACAGGGTTCCATCTGGTTCTACCAGGAAGAAGTGATACAATTAGATTCTACCTGGTTCATGATGAACAGTAAAAGATACAAAAGTTCTATCAGGTTCTATTTGGTTTTACCAGGTAGAACTTCTGGTCCAAGTCACACAGCACATCATAAACCCTGTCCCTACCCTAACCCACTCCCTTCCCTTGCCCTTTCCCTAACCAGAATGAAGTCTTATGAGTCACAACACATTTGAATTGTGTGTCCTCCAATGTCTGCCCCCCTCTTCTGCATCCTGGGGGACAGGGGGAATGCTCAGTTTCCAACCAGGGTCCTCCTACCACTTCCTTCAGGTTCCTGGAGTGACTGCTGGACTATAAAAAAAAAAAAAAAAATCAATTGGCCCATTCTTCAGCGGGCACAGCCATGTGTGCCTCAATTCTTTATTCCACCCACCCTAATTCTCCAAACTAAGCTAGCCTGATGCTGCCTGTCATATGGGGTTGAAACATGCTATCCAGCACAAGACCAATGTTTTCATATGCCATGCTGAGTGTGAGTGACAACAATGCAGTTTAGGTTGGGATTTGTGTCAGGGTGTCCAACTGCAAAAGACATTCTGACACAAATCTCATCCCCAAACTGCCTTGTCTTCATGCATCACCAAGTATGGCATGCAGAAGCTGGAGTTACAATGCAGGATACTGCACTTCTTGCACATCAGGATTTGGGCTAACTTCCTGGTGTGGACAGGTAGGGTGAAGGGAACAAAGCAGTGATGTGCCTACAAATTTTTAACTACCCACAGCCCTCATCCACCTCCCTCTCAGACTTAGCCCTCATCCTTCACCCATGGCCTTGGACTGTATCCCTCCCAGCCTTGGTCCCTGCCTTCTCCTACCCACCAGCAGAAACCTGCATTATTATCATAATATCAGAAGAAAAGCAACATTTTTTAAACATAAATTCTGGTAATACCTTCCCACTGTGGCTTCAAGTCCACTCTGGTAGTCTCTCACATGCCCATCCCTGACCCAATAATGATGAGTCAGACAGTAGGAAGTCTGACAGACTCAACTTCAACTGACCCACCACTGCACCTAGAGGCTCTGCCATACAAAGTGGCACTTTTGATGCCAGACTGGCAGTGTTGTGTTCCTCCTGAGTCACATCTATTCAATGACTGTAAGGAAATTGGTTGGGTTGGGTCAGTGGGTGTGGTTATGGTACCAACAAGAAGAGTGCTGTGCAGGAACTGGGGAGTGGGCTGAAGCATCTCTTAAAACTATTCCCAGCCTTGCCCATCTTGCAGAACCATCCATTGCACTCAAGGGAAAGGCCATTTCATTAAATAAAAAGAAAGTGTTTTTTTTAAATATACAGAGTGAATCAAAGTTAGCACAAAATGGCAGAAAGTTCTTAGGTGTTCTCACCCATGTAAACAGCTGGGATTCGACCTTTCTTGTGTTAAGGTGGAACTGAACTTGAAGCCCTAGTTAGGCGTTGCCCCTTGTCTGGAATGCCAAAAGCTTCACTTACTTGGGGATCATAATACAGTGCAAATGGTCTGAGATGGTAGCAGCTAACTTGAATCCTACACTTGATGCCCTCAAGCCAGAGATCAGGTATTGGCTAAAAATCCATCTCACTAGAGGCTGTAAGGATGTTCACATTGCCCAGATTTACCTAAAACTTCAACAACTTACATTGAGGGTTGAGAATAAATACAGTAATTTAAACATCTGGAGTATCCACTGGACTACTTTCCTGGTGGGAAGGTAAGAAACCCAGGTTGAGTGAGCAAAGCTCCCAGTGCACCAGTCTAAAGATGGCTTTGGCTTGCCATGGTATCAAGGGTACTTGCTGGCCAACAGGGTGGCTCAGGCCTTGAAATAGTTTATACCAACCACAGCACCCCCTCCAAAATGGGTGACATTGAAAACTGCAGTGGCAGATGTATCCTGCCTCACTTTATTACTGGGCTCATAAGCAACCAGAAAAATTACAGAACATCCAGTCCTCAGTGAAACAACAATTAAAAGGAGTCACACAAGGACAGTGGTGCTCACAATAGGAGAGAGGATTAGAAGGAAACCTTTGAGAACAGATCGGGAGATTCAAAATGCATCAGACATCTTCGGGTCCAGGAATGTTTATTGAGAGGTTTTTAAGATGCTAGTTTTAAATTATAAATAAAATATTTTCTGAATAAGAAATGGAGAATTCCTGTGGCATCAATTTTTAGGAGGTGGTGCGTGCCCAATTTTTTAGCAAAAGTTTCCTCAATGAAACTACTAGAGCCTGGCACCAGTGTATAGTACTGACTAATGTCCATAAGTCAGTTTGCAACCCCCCAAAGGGTCTGCACATATTTGTGGCAGAACCTCTCGATTCTAGTGAATAACAAACCCATTTCCTGGACCTTTTGGGAGTGGAAAAGCATTAGGATGTTAGGTGACATCTCCATTCCCAACTCAAAATCCCTGCTTTTCTTTCAGCAGCTCCTGGAGCACATTGGGTTGAGCACCAACTTCTGCTGGTATCTCCAAATGAAGAGTGTGATAGCACCATAGGGAAAGCATGTGACCAAACCCCCATATGGCAGTGGCTGCATAAGACTGCTACTTTAGTACAGTTTTGTGGGGTGGCAGGAACATTTGCTGGACTATGAGGAGTACCTTCCCTCTGATAATGCATACAAGGAAATCAGACTGGGAGAACAAACTTCGAAGAGAAAGATCAGCACAGATGTGTGGGAATCATGTTTGTAATGCTCCCATCAGGTTTATAAGGATGCTAAGGGACAACTTATTCAGGCCAAAATCCTACACTGTTGGCACAAACTAACCAGGTTCTTTATAAAATGGACTTATTCCTGAACTCCTCCTGCTGGAGATGTCGGGTCCCAGATGCCTTACTAGAGCACATCATTTGGAAGTGCCCCCATCTAAGTAACTTCTGGGATGAGGTTCCGGAAAACTGATCCAAAATTTTAGGTAGGGTTATCCCCCACTCCCCAGCTCTGATCATACTGGGAGACATTTTTCAGCTGATAGATTTAGGTAAACAACACCAACATTGACTACTGACAGCCTTTACGGAGGCTAAGTGGGCCAGCTGATGAAATGGTGACAACCCACTGCCCCCCTTTACTTACATGATGTACAACCCAATCTAAATTAGTTATTTTTGAGAGGCTTACTGAAGTGGCCCAGGGTAGAACAAGTGCATACTTTAGGAAGTGAGCCCCTTTCCTCAGCTCCCATTTGTGCTCTGTACCTCCTCTATCACTTATGAACCCTTCTGAAGAGGGAGGTCTGCGGTACAGCCCGCCTCTTGTGTGGTCAACTTTTAGGAATTCAGGCCTCCATGCATACTAGTTACATCAAATGACATTAGCATTGTTCTCTCCTGAGAAGATGTTGACCCTCCCCCCCGGCAGGCAGACTTAACATATTGGGATTCAACTTGGGTGAGAGTATATAGGACACCACAGTGTTGGCTCAATGAATTTGAACTGGTATGTTTCTGAATGAACTAAGCAGACAATGTAATTGTAACATAGCTGTATCAATGCACCTACAGTACGTACCTATAGAGTCTTATCTCCATAGGAATAAGTGGTATATCTGTTCATGTATGCATTAACTGTGGACTCTGCAGAAGGTGGAAGATAGTATATTGTAGATTGTTAATCCTTATACAGGGTACTTGTTATTGTATTGATGTATTACACTGCTTTTTCTTCTTACTCTCATACTTGCTATACAGGTATTTGTTGTTCTTGTAATACAATCTTTCATGTTAAAAAAACATATTGTAGACAGAGGAGTTGAGCATTATAGTCACGCTCAAATATTATAAACTGGAGTGTAACTGTTATAGTTACCCTCACATGTTTTAGACATAGGAGCTGAACTGCTATAGTCACTCTACTCATTTTGTAGATGAGCAACTAAACTGATAGATACACTCACATATTATAGGCAAGGAGCTGAGCTGTTAAAGTCACTGACATAAAGTAGATGAGGAGATGAGCGGGTATAGTCACTCTCAAATATTGTAGATAAAGGAGGTTAGCTGTTATAGTTGTCCTCACATGTTGTAGATGGAAAATCTGAGCATTGTTGTAACCCTCATAAACTGTATCATAGACAAAGGAGCTGAATCATTATAGTCCCCCTTACATATTATGGAACTTGCAGGTCCATATGGAGAATGGTGTGGACCTTTGATAAAGGACCTTTTTGGTTGATCCAAAATGCGTCAGGAATCACAGTGAGTTGTCCTGGACACCAAACTAAAACCTACACTTTTTTCATAGCAACTACCTGTGGAGCAGCATTTTTTCTTTAAAAGGTGGTGATTACCTGATTTCTGTTGTTTAAATGGCTAGGCTGTGAACTGGTGGACCTAGCTGTGAATATTGGATGAACTTCAACAGTTTAAATAAAGTCTGATGTGTGCTGTACTAATGTCTCTAGTGTCATGTGCTTGGGTACCAAGATGTCAACATTCATCTACACAATTCAAAGCCAGGATCCAGGAAAAAATTATAAATGTTCACTATAAGTGATACCTCCCATTGAGAACAGCCTCTAGGCAGGAAGGGTCCCTGGCCATCAAGTTCAAATTAATTGCAGGAAAACTCCATTGAGCAAGCTCATTTACAAGGAGCTCCTGAGGCATGTATATGTACAAAGGAAATTGCATACAAGAGATCATAGTACATAAAAATATATGGTACATGTGGTACACAGTGCTCAGTTAAAACATAAAAAGGTAACAATTATAAACATAACCTTGAAAAATCATTATATTTCGAGAATGTACAACCCAAGTAGTTAGAACAAGAGCAAAAGGAAGCATAAGGTGAAAGGGAGAGCGGAAAATAGGAGCAGGGGGAAGGTGGAGAAGAAGAGAGGGATGGTCTTGAAGGGGGGGAAAAGGAGGAAAGATACAGAGTATTATCAAAGGCAAGGATAACAGAAAAGAAGAATGGGAGAGGGTAGGAAAGGGAAGAAAAAGGAGAGGCAAGTAGGAATAGAGAAGTGGAAGGAGTCAGGAAAGAAAGGTTGTTGTTTGAAAAGGTCAAAGGACAAGTAGGGACTAGATTAAAAGCAGCTGCAGGAATCTTTTAGTTTAGATGCAGCAAAGGTTTTAAAGAGCTTGACAGAGACAATGATAGAGAGTTTCAGTATAGACTGGAGCTGGTTTCAGATAGTTGGAAGTGCATGAGAAATGGCACATTTACCAAAGGAGGTACGAGTCCTAGGCACATCTAGGAAGATAAAGCCAGACTTCCTAAGGGAATATGAACGGCGGGAGATGTGGATAAGGGATGTTATGCAGTTTGGTAGTTTGTTTAGGAGGATTTTAAGAGTCCAAATGCCGGCATGAAGCAAGCGCCCGGTGGCAAACGACGACCAACAAACAGCTGCATACAGATCACAATGGTGGATTCGGTAAGGGGAGTTGTTAATGAATCACAACCCACAATGGCAGAGAACATCCAATTTGTTTAGATTTAAGGCTGAAGTGCAATTGTAGATGTCTCCATAGTTGAGCAAAGGGAGGAATGTGGCCTGAACAAGCCTGGTTCTAATCTCAATTGGGAATAGGGACCTGTTTCTAAAGAAAAATCCTATTCTGGATTTTAACCTGCTAGTCAAATTGTCACTTTGGTCATTAAAGGTGAGCTTATTATCTAGCCATATGCCTAGATATTTGAATTTGGGGACAACCTCAAGAGATTCGCCTTGGGAGGTGACAGTAAAATCCTTGGGTAGGTCTAAGGTGGCGGTGGAAGTTGTATTGAGATTGATGTTCATGACCTTAGTTTTTCTGGCATTGAGAAGGAGTTTTGCATTAATAAGGTTGTGTTCAAGCTGCACAAAGTCGGCTTGTAATGTATCTCTTACTTCAGACAGGGTTGAGCCCCAGGTGTACAGAACAGTGTCATCAGCAAAGAAATGTAAATTGGAATTGGATATGTTATAGTCAAGATTATTAATGTAAAGAGAAAATAGGATAGGGCCTATAATGGAGCCTTGTGGGACTCACCTAATGATAGGGAGGGAGGCTGAGGAAAGGCCATCAGCCTTGACTTTCCGGGACCTACCTGCTAAATAACTGGTGACCCACTGAGTAGAGGAAGAGGTGGCATCTAGTTTAATAAGGCTACTGAGAACTAAGTTATGATCAAAAGTGTCAAACACCTTACTAAGATCTAGGAAGACTGCACCATTCTTGGAATCTAGAGACAAAACCTAATCATTAGTAACTTTGGCAAGGGCTGTGATAGTACTATGGTTAGGGCAGAAACCAGATTGAGCTGGGTTAAGAAGTGAGAAGTTTTCGATGTGACATTTTAGTTGGGAGTAGATTAATTTTTCTAAGATTTTGGAGAGGATCGGCAGGAGAGATGGGCCTATAATTATTTAAATCCCACGGGTCGCCCGATTTAAATAAGGGGAGGATATGGGCAGATTTTCAGCAGGATGGAACTGTGACTGTGACAATAGAAAGATTGAATATATGAAGAATGGGGACTGCGAGATGGTAGTAGCCTAATTTTCAAGAAGAATGGTTATAAACTATCGTCCCCTGTGCTTTTCTTAATGTCAAGGTTGAGAAGCGAATCTTCAACTTCTTTGTAATTGAGTAGATCCAGATAAAAGGGATGAGGTGGGGTTGAGAGTTCAGGGGTAGTTCGGGGCTGACAATTTGAGTGGCCCATGTAAGGTGAAGAAACAAAGGCAAAGCCAGCAGTAGCAAAATGTGTATTGAGCAAGGATTTGACTATTTCTTTCGATGACCTTGCCGCTGGCATGAATCTTGGCAGGAATGGATGGAGCAGCCTGTGGCTTTCAACGAATTTGAGGGTCCTCCAGATTTTATAAGAATTCCCTTTTACATGTTCTAAGGGAGGGATATAGAAGTTCAATTTAGCTTCCTGAATGCATTTAATGCAGGTGTTGCTAGCAGCATGAAAAGCCTGTCAATCAGATGGGCACTTAGTTTGCCTGACCTCAGTCCAAAGTTTTCCATGGTTAGTGAGCTCAGCCTTGAGGTCTGGTGTGAACCAGGCATGAGAGGATTTGCACGTTCAAGATTTAATGAAGATGGTATGCTTGTTATTGAGGATAGTTACAGCCTCATTAACTGTTTTAGCAAGATAGAGATCTTGCCAGATAATATTACATAGGTCCAACAAATAATTCACTGTGTTGAACTTGCAGTAGGGCCATTTGGTTATTAGCTTAGGTTGGTGACAACCCTTAGGCTGAGACCTTGCACATACTACCACTACGTTGTCACTCATGTCATTGTGGAAAACTGCAGAGTGCAGACGTTTATGAGGGTGAGTGGTCAAAATGATATCAAGGAGGGACCTACTGGCATTGTCTGAAGTATTGATCCTAGTGGGTTCATTGACTATCTGGGAGAGGCCACGCTCATCACAGAGGTGTTTCAGGCTGAGAGATTTAGAGGTAAGCCAGTCCATGTTTAGATCCCCAAGGATTATGGTTTCATTAATGGCAGCGGTAGTTAGGGATTTTACGATATTGAGGATGCCAGTACCACCAGCAGGGGGCCTATAGCCACCAATAATAGTAATACATTCTGTAGAGGGAGACGAAGTCTTAGAGATATGATTTCATATTCCTTAGGTTTGGATTTACAGTAGATGTCACTAATAGTGTATTTGCTTTTAGAGTAGACAGCCACCCCACCCCTTGGTGTCCCTCTGCCGTTTCGTCCTTGACTCTCCCTCAATGACCCATCACTGTGATCTATACAGGGACCTAGCCCTGCCTTCACTCACAACCCGCAGACAGATCCACTGCTCCAGAGTCATCGCCAAATTCTGGTCTCAGTCCCTTCCCCCCTATTTCGCATGTGCCATATCGGCCCAGCCCTCCCAACCTACTCACTCAGAAGCTCCGACTCAAGGCTTCTACAAGTCCCTTTCATACATACCTCCAAGGGTCAATCGGTGTTCAAATATCACATGCCTAAACTATGGAATGACCTGCCTGCTGATATCAGGAGCTCCACAAACACCGGGCGTCTCAACCGACTCCTCTGCGCTCACTTCCCCCCCCACATGCACATGCTCACAGTAGCCATAAGAACAAGTCAGCAATTCTTTCCTAGTAACCGTCAGACACAACAAAGCTCAGTTGCTATGCTGTAGGGACTGTTTACTACTTGCCTCTATTAAATGCATAACTAATAAGTAATTTGTCCACACTGTCAGGTGCCCTGCCGCTCACTGGCAACTAATTCTGCTACGCAAATGTAATACCTATGCTGTATTTTGTAAAGCACCTAACGTCTCATCATTGTAATGCTGAAATGCACCAGTTCATCTCACCATTGTATCAACCTACACTGTATAAAAATGTATAGTAAATTGCATGTACTATTTCAATGTTTCCCTATCCCCCACTCCCCCAGGTCGCGTCTGGAAACGAGTGGTTCTCTGCTCAGTACGCCTGCCTGGTTAAACTTTTAAATAAATAAAGATCTTATAGCCTGGCAGTGAGATTTGTTGGTCAGTATTGACTTTTTTGTGCCAAGCCAAGGACTAACAGGATTGCCCACCAATCTCTGGGTGCTCTTGTCAGGGTTGCAAAGAGATCAGTAGGTTTCAGGAAAAGGGGTTGTATACACTTGTTTACATATGCAGCTATGTTTTACTATGGAACTCAGAGGCTGAAAGGCACATGGACTACATCATATAAATTAAAAATGGCCTTACTACCAGTGTGTCAATCAGAAATATTCACAAAGTTTACAAAATGCAGAGTGAGAAGGGAGGACCCAGCATGGAGTGGGGAGGGTAGTAATCCTGGGGGATTCAATTGTGAAGGGAGTGAGATGGGGAGGGAAAGAGTCAAGGGTAAACAATAAGAGCGTAACATGTTTGCTAAGGATGACAGCAGGAAGAGTGGGATCACTGATAACACTGTTTGTGGGTCAGCGGGAAGGGAAACCCCACATTATAGTGCAACTGGGGATGAATTGGAGGAAGGGGAAAATGCTTAACCAGGAAAGGCACACTAAGCCATAGCTTTTTTCAGGTGCGACCTGGGAGCACAAGTAAGTTAACTGACTTGCTCAGGGTCACAAAATATGCACGTTGGGTCTGACGGGATTGAAACCAAGGTCTCCAGATTTATAGCTAGGTGTCTTTACCCACTACTGCCTCCTTAAATGACCTTGCAGGCTATGAGGTGAGGGAGTTGCAAGAGAGGTTCAGGGAAGTTTGGAGAATTTGCAGTGAGGCAGGGAGGACTGCATCTTTCTAAGAGGTGCTTCCACTCCCGAGGGCTAGTACACCAAGGAAGGCAAAGATTGAGGGATTTAGCAAATGTCTTAGGGGGTGGTGTGAAAAGGAGGGATAAGGCTCATTGGGAGCTGGGGAGTAAAAACATAGAAACATAGAATTTGACGGCAGATAAGGATCGCTTGGCACACCTAGTCTGCCCATTTCCCTACCTAATGGATAAACTGCAGATCCTAGTTAACCAACAGCCTACTTCCTCCTACCCCTCTCTAGAATTGCCTTATGTCTGTCCCATGCATTCTTGAATTCCTCCACTGTTTTTGACTCCACTACCTCCTCAGAAAGGCTGTTCCATGTATCCACAACCCTCTCTGTGAAAAAAATACTTCCTCACATTACCTCTGAGCCATCCCCCCTCATCTTCAAATTGTGCCCTCTTGTTCTTGCACATCTCTTTTTCTGAAAGATGCTACCCTCTTGGACTCTGCTGATTCCCTTGATGTACTTGAAAGTTTCTATCATGCCTCTACTCTTCCTCCTCTCCTCGACGGTATACATATTAAGCTCCTTTAATCTCTCTTTGTATGTCTTCTGGTGCAGACCCTGCACCATTTTAGTTGTCCTCCTCTGGACAGCCTCCATCCTGTCTATGTCCTTACAGAGATGGGGTCTCCAGAACTGGACGCAGTGCTCCAGATGGGGTATCATCAACTGTCTGTACAGAGGGATGACAACTTCCTGTTTTCTACTGGTGATGCCTCTCCCTATGCATCCCAGTATCCCCCCAGCCCTCCTTACTGCCTTCTCACATTGCTTGCCCATCTGATGTGACTACCCCCAGGTCCCTTTCCATTTTTGTTGTTGTAAGTATCTCACCTCCCATTGTGTACTCTTCCTCTGGGTTTTGTTTCCCAGGTGCATTACTTTGCTCTTTTTTGCATTGGATCTAAACTGCCATACATTTGACCATTCCTCCAACCTTGCCAAGTCCCTTTGCATCCTTTCCATCCCCACCTTCTGTATCAACCCTGTTGCAGATCTTTGTGTCGTCTGCAAAGAGGCATACTTTTCCTTCTAGTCCCTCTGCAATATCACTTATAAAGACATTAAAGAGGACTGGTCCCGGTACTGAGCCCTGTGGTACTCACTAGCAACCCCCCTTTCTTCAGAGTGACCTCCGTTTACTATTGCACTCTGTATCCTGTTGTCCAGCCAATTTTTTACCCAGGATACCACTTTGGGACCCACTCCAAGGCTGGATAACTTGTATATTAATCTTCTGTGTGGGACTGTGTCAAATGCCTTGCTAAAGTCTAGGTAGGCCATGTCCACAGCCCCCCTCACTGGTCTACTACGTTGGTCACCCAATCAAAGAAATCTATTAGAGTCATCTGACACATCCTTCCTGCTGTGAATCAATGCTGCCTTGGCTTCTGTGCCCCACTGGCCTTGAGGAACTTAATAGTTCTTTCCTTTAGGAGTGATTCCATCATTTTCCTTACCACTGAGGTCAAGCTAACAGGTCTGTAGTTTCCTGCCTCTGTCTTGCTCCCACATTTGTAAAGGGGACTCACGTTTACCCTCCTCCAGTCCTCCGGTACCACACCATCCTCCCATGATTTGTTAAAAAGGGTAGTAAGTGGTGTCACTAGTTCTACCCTTAGTTCTTTAGAATTCTTGGGTGAATCCTGTCAGGCCCCATTGCTTTGTCCATCTTCAGTTTTAAGAGTTCTTTCAGAACCCTTTCTTCTGTGAATGGACTGGTATTGACCTCCCTATCCAGAGTGCTTCTATTCTTTGATTTAGGTACCTCTCCCTCCTCTTCTTTTGTGAATACTGAGCAGAAGTATTCATTTGGTATCCCTGCTTTTTCACTGTCACCCTCTGTCCACCCTCCCTTCCCTTTATTAAGTTCACTATCCCTCCCTTCTTCTTTCTTTGCTCCTTCATATACCTATAAAATGTTTTATCCCCCTTTTAACTGAGTTGGCCATCTTTTCCTCAGTTTGGGCTTTTGCTATTCTGACTGCCTTCCCTGCTTCCTTCCTTCTGCTTTAACTGGTACAGTTCTCTGTCCTGCTCCTTCTGTGTTTTCTTATACTTCCCGAATGCTGCCTTTTTCTCCTTAGCCTTCCCAGCCACCTCTTTTGAGAACCATAGTGTTTCTTTCCTTTTTTTTGCTTTGTTGATTTGCTTCACACAAAGGCTTGTTGCCTCTGTGATGGCTGTTTTGATTTTTCTCCATTGTTCCTCCATTCTTCCTTCTTGCCCATTGCTAGTGTTTTTCTGAGGCACTCTCCCATTTTCCCAAAGTCAGCCCTCCTGAAGTCCAACACTCTTGCTTTTGTATGGCTCGACTCTATGGTTGTGTTTATCGTGAACCACACTTTTTGGTTTTCACTTGTTCCCAGATGGCTACCCACTTCTAAATTAGAGATCCTTTCTCCATCCCCATTTGACAGTACTAGGTCTATGATTGCTCCATCCTGAGTGGGTTCCACCACTAGCTGTCTGAGGTATGCCACCTGTAGGGCATCAAAAATAACCCTGCTTTTTGATGTGGCTGTAGCCAGGTTGCTCTAGCTAACATCTGGCATATTCAGGTCCCCCTACCAACAATATCTCTCCTTTTTTTGCCATTCTAAGGATGCCTTCTATCATTTCCTTGCCCATTGCCTTCCCCTGAGTTGGGGGTCTGTATATAACACCTGTGCAAATTTTGGTACCATAACCTGTCTCCAGGGTAACCCACAGTGCCTCCTCTACTCCCCGTTTATCCTTTAGTTCCATTGCTTTGATCCCTTCCCTTACATAGAGAGCTACTCCTCCTCCTCCTCTTTTACCCTCCCTGTCCCTCCTGTAGATTGTGTACCCTGGTAGGTTGACATCCCAATCATGGTTCTCAGTGTACCATGTTTCTGTGACTGCCACGATATCCAGGTGTCCCTCTTCCATCAAGGCCACTATTTCAGGGAGCGTGTTACACAGACTATGGGCATTGGTACTCATCACCCTCCATTTGTTGATGGCCTTACCCCTTTTAGCCCCATCCCAATCCTTACTGCCTTTTTCTGCATTTATATGGAACGTGGGATAACAAGGACCTGTATGCACAGGACAGGGAGCATCTGAGTAGATGGGGTACAAGGGTTCAAAAGGGCAAACTGGAGGAATACATAGGCAGCAAACTGCAATTTTAACTGACTGGGGAGGCAGGAGGGTGCATATCATCCTTAGTCACCTACTGGAGGGGGCCAATAGGCCTCCCCCAATCAGGACAGCATGGAGAGGAGGTAGACAAGAAGGAAGGAGGTGAGGTGGGTGACTGAATGAAGAGTGGGGATAGGGGGCAGATGAAGATGCAGGAAAATACTGAGTTGCAGTGGAGGATGGTATCTCTAAATGCCAGAAGCCTGGGAAACAAGATGGCAGACTTGCAGATACTGATGGCAGAGGGAGAGGTGGACATAGCCATCACATAGACATGGGTCACACTTAACCACAACTTGGACCTCACATTTCTAGGGTATAAACTGTATAGGAAAGATGGGGTATGAGAAAGGACATGAAGGAAGGGATAACTTGTACCAGAGAGGAAGCAGTGGAGGGTAAGACTGAATCACTGTGGGTACAGGTACAATCCACTGGGGGAAGAAACTAAGGATGGGAGTGGCCCACAGGCTGCCTTCTCAGGAATAGGAACTGGACAGGGTACTAGGGTCTCAAAGCACTGAGATGGCCAGCAAGGGAGAGATAGTAATTATGAAGGATATCAATCTACCTGGGGTGAATTGGAAAAAAAAAAACAGCTTTATCCTGCACTAGGGAGCAAGTACTGCTGGATACATTTCACAGTTATTTCCTGGCCCAGGGGTATTGGAACCCACTAGGGAGAGGACTGTACTGGACCTGGTCCTGTCTGACTACAGACATATTCAGGATATGAAAGTGGAAGCACCACTTGCAGGTAGTGACCACCCCATTGTGTGGTTCCATCTGGACATGGGCAGGGGGATGGTCAGAACCAAGACAAGGGTTTTGGTCTTTAGGAGGGCTAACTTTGGTAGGGTGGGAGAAATCCTAGGTCATCTTGCTGGAATTAGAAGGAAAATGGACATAGAACAGAAATGGGCAATAATAAAGGAGGGACTGATGGATGCCACCAGTGAGTGTGCCAAAATCAAGTAAGGAAACTAAAGCCAAAAAGCCCAGCTGGTTTGGAAAGGAGGTGATAAAAGCTATAGGTGACAAAAGGGCAGCCTTCTGGAAGTACAAATGTACTCAGAAGGAAGAGGATAGTGAGGATAACTCCACTAAATCAAGTGGCGAACAGAGCAGTTAGGGCAGCAAAGGCTAAAAAAGGAAATGTAGGTAGCCCAGGGGTTAAAAACTGAGGAGAAAGCCTTTTTCCAATATACAAGGGAGAAAAGGAGCACCAAAGATGAAATAGGTTAAAGAAAGAGGGTGGTAATGCAGAGGGTAGTGAAGAGGTAGCAGAGGTACTTAATGAGCACATCTGTTCCATTTACTTCTGTTTGATCTTCACTAGAGAAAAGGATGGACCAATGCCACAAGGGAACAGGGAGGTGGGGTCAGGAAGGGTGGCAGTCAGATGGAGTCATTCATTCTGATGGGGTACTTAAGGGCCTAAGGGCCCTGAAGGTGGATAAATCCTGAGGGCCAGATGATTGGCACTCAAGGGTCCTAAGGGAACTAGCAAAGGCTTTGGTGGATCCCCTGGCAGACCTGTTTAACATCTCTCTGGAGTCAGGGATTGTGCCCAGGGATCAGAGAGCTGTACATGTAATGTTTCTCCACAAAAGTGAGCCAATGGATGAACAAGGGAACTACAGGCCGACCAGCCAGACCTCAATAGAGGGCAAGTTGATGGAGATTCTCCTGGAAAGTGAGCTTTCTGAAAGATAATGAGCTCCAGAATGTGAGGTATCATGGGTTTGTGTCAGGGAGGTCTTGCCAGACTAACCTAATAGACTTCTTCGACTGGGTCACCTGGACAGTGAACAATGGCCAAGTAGTTTATAGCCTTTATCTGGACTTCAGCAGCAAGGCCTTTAACTCTTTACCTCACAGGAGATTTGTCAAGAAGCTAGAATACCTAGGTGTGGGGGCTAAGCTTTTTGGGTGGGTCAGAAGTTAACTACAGGAGAGAAGGCAAAAGGTGGTGGTGGAAGGGAATTGTCAGAAGACAGGCTGGTGACCTGTGGGGTCCAACAGGGCTTTATGCTCAGTTCAGTGTTGTTCAACATATCCACAAGTAACATCATGAATGGGATCATGGATAAGATATGTTGTGGATAGCACCAAGCTCTTTGGGAGGGTGGACATGATGGAGGGGAGAAAGGAACTCAGAGAAGATCTGACTAGGTTATAGAAGTGGTCTGGCATTTGGCAACTAGGGTTCAAAGTGTAAACTTATGCACTTGGGGGTGAAAAACCCTGAGACCAAATACTGGTTGGGGGTGTGTGCAGGTTACCACGTAGGGCCAGCAAGACAGCACCTTTGAGGAGAGGCATAGGGGGCTCAACATGTATGCTAACACTGCAGTACATGCACCTGTTTGAGCGAATCCAGCACTTATGTCAGATATCTAGTGAGCCCGATCAATTGTTCTCTTGCACTAGTACCCCACCACCTCTTTGCTTACACCCTAAGCTACCGGTACCTTACCAAGTGTTTTCTTGCACTTCCTAGGATTTTCCTTAATCTGTTATCATACTTGAATGATGTTTACCTATTACTGTTCATTGTTGTTAACTAACGGGCCAGTCCTGCATTTTGTGTGATCAGTCTCTGATATATACTTCTGTAATGACCTTTATGTTCTCTTTGCAACTGTTATTACTGAACTTTGTTATCTGTACTGTAAGTGTCAATGTGTTTTTACCATACATGTAACTAATCCCAGGTTGCCCCAGAAAAAGTGACCATTGATCTCCTCGGGCCAACCCAGTCTACAAATTCAATAACTAAATAAAATGTACTCTCTTGGTGGAGGGGGAACATGATTGAGGCCTTCAAGTACCTTACAGGTATATACAGGTCCCCGGGTTGCACCTGGAATCGAGCCTCGGCTCAGCATGCCTTCCCGGTTACCAGATGTTTAAATAAATAAAATAAAACACACAAGGTGAGCACAGAGGGCCTCTTCAGCCTTAGGGGGAACTAGATTACTAGGGGTAACAGCCTAAAGCTGGTGGGGGAAGGTTCAGAAGGGAGATGAGGAGGCACATTATCACTGAGAGGGTGGTGGCTAGTGGAATAAGTTGCCAGAGGAGGCGGTATCCCTAAAAATGGTGGACAGTATCAACAGAAGTTGGGACATGGTGGGAGGAAAGTTGCAGGTAGAGGGGCTGGAGAGATGGAATGGTTATTTGACAGGGGTCAAAGGAGATATGGGTCAGTTCCCTCTGTAAACACAGTGAAAACTTCACATTCGAGCAGGCTAGATAAACTGTATGGCCTTTATCTGCTGGCACAGTTGTATTTTTGTAAAAAGGTCAGGAAAGACTTAAAATAATTAAATGGCAACCAGCATTTAAAAAAGCTTCTACAGGAAAAAATTACTAATATTCTTAGCACAGTTATAGCAACATAGTATCATAGTAATTTAAAGTGATTTTCTTACATTAACAGTTAACTTACATGAAATAGAAGAATGTGCCGGCGATAGTCTCTCCACATAAATTTTAATAATTTTCGGTGCCTATTATTGAATGGAAAGGGTTCGTAGTTTGCCCCCGACAAGGTGGCCAGCTGATCCTTCCACTTCCCTATTCATTTCCACACCCCTGCGCCCAGGCATGCTATGATGTCTAGCAAGGGACAGCATGGGGGATGCCCCATTGAAATGAATGGGGGCATTTTTTTATAATTTTCTACACTGTGTTGGCGAGTTAGACATTAATGAAGGCTGCCGCTCACCTAGCAAGGGCCTTGTTAGTCAAGTCATTAATGCTTAACTTGCCATGATAATATAGAAAACTATCATAAAAAATATCCCCCATTCATTTTAATAGAGCACACCCCACGCTCTCCCTTGCTGGACGTCATGGGGGGGGGGATGAATCAGCAAGTGGAAGGGATCGGCTGGCCACCATGTTGGGGCCAAACTAAGATCCCTTCTCATTCAATAGCGGGCACAGAAAATTTACATTTATGTGGAGAGACTATCGTCGGCACAAGCTTCCCTTACTTGTAAGTTAAGCCCTAATGTAAGAATCTAAGAAAATCACTTTTAGGATGGAAGGGATGCTAGGTCCATCATGCCTGCCTCGATCCCCTAGTGTTGCTTCATAAGCAGGGGTGAAACACTAATTATGCTGTGCAAACCTATACCAATTTACAGACCTGTATTAAAGAGCAGGTATCAAACTCCTGTCTGCAAATATAGTGCAATCCAAGCCTTTTTTCATTACAGGCTCCCCCACTTGTGGAATGGTCTACGGTTCATAGAGTACTGTAGAGCCCCTTGGACCTGCTACAACTGCCATCTGTCACCTGCCACTGGAATGTACTACTCAGCACTTACACTGAGCTCTGACTACTCTGGCTGTCTAAGCTGTGTCATACTGATTCCTCATGATATTGATTTTGCTTGTAAATTTCACATTCCTTATGCTGTTTTTGGTTTCCTATAATATTATGAAACTAGTAACTCTTGTAAATTCTATTACTCTGATTCTTGTACACTGTTATTTGTACTTATAGTTGTTTTATCTGCTACTTGTTACCTATGCTGTGACAACTGCTTATTGCATGTGTGCCTGTAAATTCCTTTGTACCCCCTCCCCCAGGTCACAAATGGAAGCAAGCCTTGCAGGGCTCTACTTGCTAACCTGGTAAAATATGTTTCAATAAATAAACAAATCTACTAAATCAAAGCATAGGAAACAGTTTAGTTTATAAAATGGGCAAAGGATTTCAAGCAATCTGATTGGTTGTTAGCTGTGCATTAGATGAGTCTAATGCACAGCTAAAACTAGAACCCCCATTTAGAATACACAAGCTCATTTTATAAGCGCAGTAAGCCACTCCTCGGATGTGCATTAGACAGTTTTAATGCACGGCTAGGGGACTGGATGCACTCGGCCTGTGGCCTCATGCCTCACTACGTCCCCCTAGCCATGCATTAGAACTGTCTAATGCACACCCCATCGTGTCTTATTGCTTACTTATAACAATTATAATTAGTCTCTGTGTTTTCTAGGCTTCTGTGACATCCAGTAATCCTTTTTGTAACTATTTTACATTATTTATTTATCAAAAATTGCCAGCAGAGAGGGCACTCTGAACTGAGGCTCTTTTCTAAGTGCAACTCATGGGTGGGGTGGGGGGACAGGATAAAATATATACTGAGAAAGATACAGGTAAAAATATATGGCAGGTTGTGCTGGTGGGGGACTTTAATCAGCCAGATGTAGAGCGGAGCCTACCTGTTTCAGCATCAGCTAGGAGTAGAGACATCTTGGACTCCCTGAAGGGGGCATTCCTCAGGCAGCTGGCCATGAACCCACTTGGGGTGGGGCAATACTGGACCTAGTGCTTACAAATGGGGATAGTGTGGTGGATGTCAGAGTGGGGAGTTATCTGGGAACAAGTGACCATCACAAGTATGGTTTACTATAAGAACAACAGCGGAATCTAGCTGCACAAGGGCAAGGGTCCTGGATTTCAGTAGGGCTGAGATAACAAAGATGGGGGAATGCATCCGAGAAGACCTGGTTGTGGAGATGTTGAGAAGGGGGTGGGTCAGAATAAAAGAGGACATAGTAAAGGCAACAAACTTGTACATCAGGCTAATAAGCAAAAGTAGAGGGAGGAGGAGATCATTATGGTTCTCAAGGGAAGTGGCAGAAAAGGTAAGAGCAAAACAGTGGCATTTAGAAGGAGGAGGAGGACAGAGTAGTGTATTTGGGGAAATGGAAGGAGGCAGGCAAGGCAGTAAGGAGTGCAAAAGCACAAGCTTAAGAAAGAATAGCTCAGACAGTTTCAAAGGGGAACAAGACATTTTTCAGGTATATCAATGAGAAAAGGTAGACCGAGGGAGGGTTTGCAGGGGTAATAAAGGAAGCAGGGTGCTATACTGAGGAGGACAAAGAAAAGTCAAACATCTTAAATAAATATTTTTGCTCAGTGTTCACAGTTGAGGGGGAAGGGGAGGGACCACAAATAAGCACCCTTTTCTGAGGACAGGGTCAGGCAATCACTCACGAATCTCCAGATCCTGAGCCCCTGATCGGGCTGCACCTGCCCCGAAGGCGCAGCCATGGTTACGGAACCTGCCGCCCCGCAACTCATCTCCTGGCCGCTACCTGGATCCACTCTGATGGATCCTGAGCCCCTGATCGGGCTGCACCTGCCCCAAAGGCGCGGCTGTGGCTATGGAACCTGCCGCCCCGCAACTCATCTCCTGGCTGCTACCTGGATCCACTCTGATGGGTAAGAAGCCCTCCTCAGACTGGGAAATCCGTGTGTGCCACCATTGGCCCAGCACGCTCAGGGCTCTACCCTGATTGGACCTTGCCCACTCTGCTGGGCCCTGATTAGCTGCAGCGCCCGCTGACTTTCTGACTGTGCTCAGGGCCGTTGCGCTCATTGACTTAAATGGAGCTCTGCCAAAGTTTTTTTCTCGGCACCCACTTTCCTATCTTTCTGTCTCCTGCAGATCAGGGGACTTGTGTGTAATTTGCCTTGAAAGTAGCTGTCTAGCAGAGGCTGAATATATTTGTGATTGTTTTACTGTTTGCTGCCAAATCTGATTACTGTACATGCTGGCTTAGAAATCCTGCCTAACTGCCCTCTTGTGACTCTCCCTATTCTCTGCACTTGGGGCCTGAACTGCTCCCCCTCCTTCTCCTTCTGCCTAGTCTCCCTTTTAACTCATTTGCCTGCCTAATTTCCTCTGTCACTTCTCACTCCCCCCACCCCCATAGGTGCCAGGCCAAGTTCCTGCATTCACTTGTCAGGTAGCTCCCCCGCCAGCTCCATGCCCCCTGATTCAGTGCTCTGCACTGTGTCACTGCCTTTTGTTTGCTCCACTCATCCCCCTTTTTTAAACTCTGCTCTCTCCTTCCTCCCTCCCCAGATCCTGAGCCCCTGATCGGGCTGCACCTGCCCCGAAGGCGCGGCCACGGCTACGGAACCTGCTGTCCCACAACTCATCTCCTGGCCGCTACCTGGATCCACTCTGATGGGTAAGAAGCCCTCCTCAGACCGGGAAAGCTGTGTGTGCCACCATTGCACCAGCACGCTCAGGGATCTACCCTGATTGGACCTTGCGTACTCTGCTGGGCCCTGATTGGCTGCAGCGCCCGCTGACTTTCCGATTGAGCTCAGGGCAGTTGCGCCCATTGACTTAAATGGAGCTCTGCTGAAGTTTTTTTCTCGGCACCCACTTTCCTATCTCTCTGTCTCCTGCAGATTGGGGGGCTTGTGTGTAATTTGCCTTGAAAGTAGCTGCCTAGCAGAGGCTGAATATATTTGTGATTGTTTTACTGTTTGTTGCCATTTCCGATTACTGTACATGCTGGCTTAGGAATCTTGCCTAACTACCCTCTTGTGACTCTCCCTATTCTCTGCACTTGGGGCCTGAACTGCCCCTCCCCCACCTCCGCCATTTATTAAATAGCCCTCTCTCGCCATGCCCCTGGTACCTGCCACTCCTCCCTTCTACTCCCATTGGGTCCTGCCTCTCTCCTCCTCTCTCCCACCATGCACCTCCTTCAGCTCATCTTTCTACTGCAGCTTCTACTGCCTTCTTCAGCTCCTTTCTCCCTTTTCTTAAATTATGCATACCTTCCCTACTATCCCCTACTTACCACTCCACCTATTTTCCCTCACCGCACTGCTCCAGCTCCCCACATCCTGCTTCCCATCCCCTCTCCAGAGTTACAAGCTGAATCACTCATACAGCCACACTGTCACCCTTCATAATGAAAATATTCTTGCCCTTAGGGGTCACCCCATCACAATGTACCTACACCTTCATGCAAGGGTGTGGTGGGCCCTGCTGTCACCCCAGCTCACAATGCTCCTTCTGTACACACACAAAACTACCTCAATCAACTCCTCCTCAACAAAGAACTGCAAGTTCTCCCACAGGGAATTACGACTGGCCACCCTGAAACTCCTACTCCTACTCCTGCTGCTATCAGGAAACATTCACCCCAACCCAGGCCCTAAGTCAGCTATGAACTCCACCCAAACCAAGCGTGTTGGTTCCCTCTCCATTATCTGCCAGAACATTTGCAGCTTACTACCTAAATTGGATCAACTGCAAGCCTTCACAAATGCCCACCAGCCCAATATTCTGGCAGTGGTAGAAACCTGGATCACCTCCTCGGTTCCTGATTAAACAATCTCGCTCCCTGGCTATATTATCTTTAGACTTCATCGTAAATCCAAAAGAGGAGGAGGTTGCTCCCTATATCTAAAAGACAATCTGATGGGGCACACTGTCCACATTAACCTACCAAAACCAAATGCCCAACTACTGCACATCAAATCCTACTTGGAGCACAGAATAAAGCCCTCTCGGTCATCACTGTGTATATCCCTTCTAAAGAACAGGGACCGGGACTCCACGCGGTACTGGAGTACATCAAAACACTCCCACCCAACTCTGAAATCATCATACTTAGTGATTTCAACATTAACTGGTTGGGACCTGAGCCAGGCAATGCCAGGGACATGGTCACATTGGCTAACCTTGCCCAGATACTGGACTCCACAACCAGAAGGAACTATAAAACTGGCACCAGCACCCTACTGGACTGGATCCTGACTACTCACCCCTCCCGGATCTCTAGCCACGTCGTACTGCCTGACTCTCTCAGTGATCACTCCCCCATCAGCTGCACCTGGTCAAATAAATTCTGGAAATCGCCACCTAAAGTCATCCTCAGCAGAGTCCTGTCCTTGGGCAGCTAATCCACCTAAAATCACACCTACTTAATCAAGACTGGTCCCCATCGACTGGGCCACGAACACAGACACAGCCCTTGACCAATTCATCGCATCTTCAATGAAGCCTGTAACATCTTTGCCCGCTAAAAAAGCACAAAATTAAAGCCCTCTGCAACCCTTGGCTCATGGGCTCCCTCTTAAAGAAGTTAAAACACAGGGACCACCTCTGGAAAACTGGCCAGAACAACTGAAAACCAGGCAGACACCCAAAATTACAAAAGAGCAAGAAATGACTGCACCAAATCCATACGCCAACAGAAATCTGAATACTACAGGAAAGCACTCACTGTCTCATGGGAAAATGCGAGAGCTTTCTGGAATAACAGAAAAAATATCACTGGGAAGGAGTCCAAATCACCCCCGACTGCTCTCAAAATAAACGGGAGTACTACACTGGACCTAAAAGTCATAGTCAACACTTTCAATGATGCCTTCACTGACCTCAGCAGCGTTCTCCCCCCCCCCCGACTTTTTCACCGACAGTGACACTCCTCTTCCAACCCATCAGACTCCACCCAAAAACTGCCTCCCTTCTACTTCAGAGCAGTAAACAAAAATACTGTCAGGAAATACATCTCCAAAGCCATCAGCAACACCAGAGCAAGTGCTGACATACTGAACCTCAAACTTTTGTCCCTCACTCTTGAGAAAGTACTGGGCCTCTCACTAGGATCTTTAATCTCTCCCTCTCTCTCAGCCAGTTCCCAGATAAAAGGAAGTCAGCAACAGTCACACCAATCCATAAAAGCGGTGACCGGACCCCCATTGGGAATTAACGCCCTATCTCTATCCTTCCACCCCTCTCTAAGGCCCTGGAACAGATAGCAGCGGACCAGCTCACTGACCATCTGGGCAAATAAAACATACTTTGCCAGCAGCAACATGGTTTTAGAAAAGGACACAGCACTGCCATGGCCCTTCTTGAGTTCACAGGAGCCATACACAACTCCCTTCACCATGGTCTCCTAATCGGAGCTATATTCATAGATCTGTCAAAGGCTTTTGACACTGTCCACTATCACCTCCTGCTTCACCAGCTACTGAACACTGGCCTCTCTATGGAATCTGTGGCATGGTTCAATAGCTATCTTGACAACAGGACCCAATGTGTAAAAATAGCAGACGTGCTCTCTGACACTAAAGAGCCACGCTCCGGTGTCCCACAAGGCTCCATCCTGGGCCCACTGCTTTTCAGCCTGTTCCTCAACTCTCTCCCTGACTCCAGTCCTCAGCAAATTATACTCTATGTAGATGACACTGTGATTCTTGCTTCCGATCATGACCCAAGCCACCTGCAACAAACCCTTCAACATGGTTTCACCTCAGTCGAAAACCGGTTCAAAGAACATAAGTTAATCCTTAACCAGAAAAAAAACACGACCATGATTTTCACCAGCCACCAAAACAAGCATAAACATCTCCAACTCTCCTTATACACCTGCCTAGGCAGCTCCCTAGAGCAGATTGACTCCTTTAAATATCTAGGAATCACCTTAGACCCTCACCTGTCCTACGCAACCCACATAACCAATATCGCAAAAACAGTGAATGCCAGACTGGGTCTACTCTACCACCTACGGTGGCACCTGACAAAAGAGGTCCTCGCTGCTGCTGTTCAAAGCTCCATCATCTCCCAGATTGATTATGGCCTTGTCATCTATGGCACTGCCACTACCATGACACTCAGAAGGATAACCACCACCCTAAACAAGGCCTGTCTACTCATCACTGGGGCTAAGCGTCTTACACACACCTGTGACCTCTACTCACAAGCAAACTGGCTGCAACTTGAAAATAGAATCCAGTACCAAACCTGTGTGGTTGCAAAGAAAATCCAGTTGGGAATTGCCCCTCCCGGAGTCTGTTCACTCCTTCAAACAAAAACCAGCTCCATAATCACCAGGGGATCAAAACCACAACTGTTTCGCATCCCCCGCTGCCACACAACCCTCGTTCAATGATCAGTCACCTACAGGGGCCTCCACTTGGTTTAATGGTCTTGCCTATGATAATAACACTACCACTGGTCTAGGTGCCTTCAAATCCAGGCTCCATAACACCCTTGCCGCTTTCATCACCTGTAACTGCCATGGATAACTACTCTATACCACTCCTCCACTGCTCTCCTCTACCGGGCCCCATGCCCATCGCACTTGCCCTAGTAGGCCTCCGCCCCTCCCACACTTCTGCAACTGACAATGCCACCTGGCTGCCTCTCACCCACCCCTTGCCCCCCTTCCAAATTCCCCCCTACCCTACCATCCTCTCCTCCCTGCTCCTCCTTGACCTCCTGTTACTACCCCTGTTATCCTCCTACCCCCCTTCCAATTTTCACCCATATCTCTTCCATGCAACATGTGTTATTGTAACCTATGATGTGAAACCAATGTTTTGATGTGGAACCTTTGTAAAAGAGCTCTGGGCTCAAAGGTAAACTTGTAATTCTAGAACGAATAAATAAAATTAAATAAAATCTGAGGATGGACAAAGTCATTGGGCCAGACGGGGTGCATTCAAGAGTGTTAAAGGAACTCAGGGATGTGCTAGACGCATCCCTGATGGACTTGTTTAACAGTTCACTGGAGACCAGTGTGGTCACAGAGGACTGGAGAAGGGCGGATGTAGTCCCACTTCACAAAAGTGGTTGCAAGGAGGATGTTTAAAATTACAGGCCCATCATCCTAACATCTGTTGGATAGAAATTGATGGAAACAGTATGAAAGGAAAGAATCATGGAACACCTGGAATCCAGTGGACTGCAAAACCTGAGGCATCATGGTTTTATGGAGGGGAGGTCATGCCAAACAAATCTGATAGATTGTATTGACTGGGTAACCAGGGTGTTGGATTGGGGGGGGGGGGAATGGCCTATTTGGACTTCAGCAAAGCCTGTGACACCATTTCACATAGGAGACTGATAAACAAGTTGGGTAGCATGGGGGTGGGCAATAAGGTGGTAACCTGGGTAAGACGCTGGTTAGAAGATAGGAGACAGAGGGTGGTGTTAAATGGAGTTCACCCTGAAGAGGAGAGATTGACCAGTGGGGTACCACTGGGATCAGTACTGGGGTCAGTTCTCTTTAATGCCTTCATTAGTGACATAGTAGAGGAACTGGAAGGGAAGGTCTAACTCTTTGCAGATAACACTAAGATCTACAACAGGGTAGATGCTTTAGAGGGGGGTGCAAAGGATGGAAAGAGACTTGAAATGACTGCAGGAGTGGACAAATATTTGGCAGCTAAGGTTTATTGCAAAAAAAGTGCAAAATAATGCACTTGGGCCACATAAACCAAGGGGTGCAGTACTAAATGAGTGGAAAGTTATTAGCAGTGACCAAGCAGGAATGAAACCTGAGGGTAATCATATCGGATGACCTGAAGGTGGACAGACAGTTTGACAAAGTGATCTGGAGAGTTAGTGGGAAGCTGAGATACATGTAAGTAGGGGAATACCAGCAGGAAGAAGGGAGTGGTGCTGCCACTATATAGGGCTTTTAATAAGACACCACCTGGAGCTCAGTGTCCAGTTTTGGAGGTCACATCTCAGGAAAGAAATAGACAGGATGGAGGCTGTCCAAAGGAGAGCTATCAAGATGGTACAAGGTCTACATCAAATGTTCTATGAGGACAGGCTAAAGGAATTAAACGTGTACACCCTGGAAGAGAGGAGAGGAGAGGAGAAATAAGATGAAAACCTTTAAATACCTCTCAGGGTGAATAAGGTGCAAGTGGGAGATATTTTTCAGAGGAAATGTGCTTCAGAACAGGGGACCACAATATGAAGCTGGGGAAGGGAAGGTTTAGAAGTCAGTCATAACTCATCCCAAAGAAATGGCAGAGGCACTTAATTCACACTTTTGAAAAGCATTTAATAAATCCTCATGCAATATTGGCACAGACCATGGCTTAAGGCATGGTAGCATGGATATTTCTTTAGACATTATTAAGAACAAACTTACTGACATTAAGCACGGCTCCTTTCCCAGCTCAGACGGCATCTCAGGGGACATCATTCACAAAATGAAAGAGCATTTATGTGTGCCCCTCAAGATCTCATATGAAAAAAGTATAAACTCAGGTCTTGTCCCATCTGAATGGAAGAAGGCTAATGTGATACCGTTATTTAAAAAGGGAGAAAAAAGTTCCCCGGACAGCTATCATTCTATTAGTCTCACTCCTATTTTCTGTAAAGTGCTAAAGAGAATAATTAAGGACAAACTTGCCTTGTCCCTAGCAGTTATTGACTCCAGTCAACACGGGTTTGTAAAAGGCTGTCAATGTTCAACCAACTTAGTGGGCTTCTATAATTTCATTAGTGACAACCTTGATAAAAGGTTACGATGTGATATGGTTCTATTGGATGGCCATAAGTCAATCTGGGAAACAGTTGAACGTGGGGTCCTCCAGGGTTCAGTTTTGGCACCTGCTATTTTCCAAATATTTATTTCTGATTTATTGCACAACATACAAAATAAAATTACCAATTATGCAGATGACTGTAAAATTTCTAATGTTTGCAGTTCATCTGAAGATATTGAGATTATCCAAAGGGATTTAAATACTGTAGAGGCATGGTCCATAAAATGGAACTTAAGGTTTAATATGTCTAAATGCAATGTTTTACACTTCGGTAAAAATAATCCCAAAAACAGTATTATTTGTATAACGAAGTGTTGGTCAACAAAGACAACAAAAGAGATCTTGGTATCATTGCTGATTTGAATTTAAACTTTGATCTCCATATTACAAATGTTATTAGCAAAGCTAACAGAATTTGGTAGGCAATTAGACATAATATAACTTCTAGAGATCCAGGCATTTTGTTACCTCTGTACCGGGCCCATGTCAGACCATATTTTGATTATGTCTCTCAACTCTGGAGCCCTTTTAAGCAGAAAGACATAATTAGAATTGAAAGAGTACAAAAAGGAGTTCATTATCAGTTATTTTTGATAAAGCGCTTTCTTATGGGGATAGACTATCACAATTTAATGTGATATCTTTGGAACAAAGGCGACTTAGAGGGGACCTTTTGTTTACATGGGATATTATTCATGATATACATTTAACAGTAGAATGTGGACTAGTCTTTAACATAGAAACATAGAGACATAGACTTTGATGGCAGATAAGGACCACTTGGCCCACCCAGTCTGCCCATTTCCCTTCCTATTGGATAAGCTGCAGATTCTAGTTAACCAACAGCCTACTTCCTGCAACCCCCCACTACAATTGCCTTATGTCTGTCCCATGCATGTTTGAATTCCCCCACTGTTTTAGACCCAACAACCTCCCCAGGAAGGCGGTTCCATGCATCCACCACTCTCTTCGTGAAAAATATTTTCCTCACATTACCCCTGAGCCGTCCCCCCTCTATCTTTAAATTGTGACCCATTGTTCTTACACATCTCTTTTTCTGAAAGATACTATCCTCCTGGACTTTTCTGATTCTCTTGAGGTACTTAAAAGTTTCTATCATGTCCCCCCGTTCCTCCTTTCATCAAGGGAATACATATTAAGCTCTCTCAGTCTCTCTTCATATGGTTTCTGATGCAGACCCTGCACCATTTTAGTTGCCCTCCTCTGGACTGCTTCCATCCTGTCTATGTCCTTGCGTAGATGGGGTTTCCAAAACTGCATACAGTATTCCAGATGGGGTCTCACCAACTGTCTGTACAGAGGGATAACCACTTCCCTTTTTCTACTTGGGATGCCCCATCCTATGCATCCCAGTATCCCCCTGGCTCTCCTTACTGACTTCTCTCATTGCTTACCCACCTTTAGGTCAACTGATATGACTACCCCCAAGTCCCTTTCCATTTTTGTTGTTGTTAGTACCTTTAAGCAAGTTTCTGCCAATACTAGAGGCCATCCGCTTCAACTGGAGAGAAGTAAATTTAGTTCAAAAAAAGGGTCTATTATTTCTTTCAAAGAATTGTTGATCCCTGGAATTGGCTGCTATTAACAGTTATTTTTTTTTTTTATTTAGTTTACTTTAGTAACACAGCAGCAATACATAAGTATTTAGCGGCCTTTACCAGGTCAGGCATTAACAATCCAAACAGGTCTGTGTCGGGGTACATGTAAGATAAAGTGGTGAACTATGATGTAAGATACACATTCAACATGAATCCTTAACAAATTAAACCTACCTAAACCTTTTACACAATAACCCACCATTCAACCCCCCTCCTCCCCCCGCAGCATTTACTACACTGAAGAGATCACCGGAGTACCTCTTGGGAGGAAGAAAACACATAAGGACTCAGGAGGTACCACATATGGATGTGGAGGCTGCCCTGAGTTGAAGGGATTACTAGTGCCAAGTGACTAGAACTGCATCTAGCGGGCCCCATTTGGCACTATAGGATTGCATTCTATTATTCATTCTTACTATGTGCAGTTCCAACTGTAATGCTAACGTAATCTCCTTATACCATTCAATCACAGAGGGTGTTATATCATCCTTCCAATGCCTTAACATGACTGCTTTTGCCGTGGCAGATATAATAGCCATGTAAAACTTATTCCTTTTACTCATATCTTTAGGGAAGATATTCAGTAGACAAGTTTCGGGTGTGAAAAAAGACTCCAGGCCTATTATAGGTGGCAGCACGATTTGAATCACCCTCCAGAAAGTCTGAATCTTGGGACATGCCCATAGTACGTGGTATAAGTCCCCTTCTCCAGCCTTTCACCTGTTGCAGTTAGGCAATGTTGATATACCCATCCTGTGTAACCTAGTGGGGGTATAATATAAGTTGTGCGTGATGTTAAATTGTTGTAACTTATATCTGTCTTGCCTTATGTATTTATGGTTGTTTTCCCATATTTGGCTATTAACAGTTATCAGTCAAAATAAAAACACATTCAAAAATAGGTTGGATAGTTTTTTGAGTTCAGGAAAAAAATCTGAACTATTATATGTAATTTAAAAAACATGATGGGCCAATAAGCCTTTTGCTCCTTTCTGTTCGTAGTATGATCCTTAGTATGTGAGGAAATACTTCTTCACAGAAAGAGTGGTGAATGCCAGAATCAGTCTCCTAGCAGAGGTGGGGGCAAAAACAGTGGTGGGATTCAAAAAAGTCTGGGATAAGCAGAAGGGAATCATAAAAGAAAGGTAATGGGGTGGCAGAAAAAGTGTCGTAGACCTGGAGGGGTCTACATTGTAAGCAATGCAACAAAAAACGGCAACCTGGATGGGCCATGTAGCCCTTATCTGCCGTCAGCTTCGATGTTTCTAAGCTATGTTTCTATGTACTGGCATACAGGTACACAAAATAAAGTACTGTACGGGCAGGGATGGCAGCAAAAATACAGTGATGAATATGTCACAAAGTACAGTCTGTCAGGTTAAGTGAATAATTAATAAGAATGTGCACGTCTGGAGCAACATATGGCCCAGGGAAGAATAAGCAAACAGAAAGAGTAGACAAAACAGTCTAACCAGAGCCAGATCAAGAACAGAGGGAGCACAGTAGAGTCAGATTTGATGTTTGAGGAAGAGGACAGAAAAGATGATGGCTGAGGTTGATCCAGATGGAGGAGAGCAGAGAGAAGAAAACTGTGCCCAGCAGCAGATTTGGACTGGGGAATAGAGAAGATGCTGGAATCACTGGAGTGGAGAGAGTATGAGACAGAATAGGCAGGGGAGAGGAGAGCTAAGGAGGGAAGGAAGAGAACCAATATTTAGGGAGAAAAGATGCCCTTCCTAATTACTTGAATGCCTCCATTCTAACCAAAACCTATCCCCCTCTTCCCGCTACTCTTCCAATACTCTTACCCTACCTACTCCCCCCCAACTCGCTAACCCTGGCCACATCCCAGCTTTTATGCACTCTTCCTTCCCCCTCAACTGTTGACAATTATCTAGGTTTTGTATTACCTCACCCTGTATCCCTAAACCTCTCTTGTCTCCCCTCCTCCCCTGCACCCCTAATCCTCACTGGTCTTGCATCTACTCCCACCTCCTCCTCCTTCCCTTTACCACCCCTAGTTATCCTCCTGATATTTTTCTGTTTCCTACTTTCAGTAAACTCCCTCTATTCTACTATGTCTCCTACCCTCAGCCTCCTCTCTTCACCTCTGCACCTATGTTAGTGGATTTAGGACTACGTAAACCTCTAGGACAATGCCTATCTCAGGCTGCTCAATTATTTCACCCTCCATCTGATCACCACTCACTCCTTTACTCGCCTACCCTTGGCTTTGCATTCGTAAATGTTCTTGACAAGGTCATCCCTTTGCCACTCTTTTACTATGTGCAAAAGTTGTGATTCCATGTAACTCTTGATATCTATGCTACATGTACAATGAAACCGGAAACCGTGTAACTATTGTAACCTTTGCAGCACTTTATATTTCTTTTGATTGCATTTTTGGACTTCTGTACCTCTCACCCTACCTATTGTACTATGTATATTGTCCTTGTTTCCTTCATCCTATGATGTGGAGCCTTTGTAAATGAGCCCCTGGCTCAAAGGTTGTAATTCTGAGACTTCAATAAAATAAAAAATAAAATAAATAAAACAATGAGCAAGGTGGCAGGAAGCAAGAGGAGGGTGAGAGAGGTTGATGTAGAGAGAGCAATGATGGGTATGGGATATGGCACTGGAGGCAAAACACTGGAAGACATGAAACAGACGATCTCGTCTGTCAAGGGAAGAGCTGCAAAGGCACCATGAACCACATGCCTATAATCAAGTACTGAGAATATCATGTTAGTGTCAATTTATTTGCAGACTGGAAGCATTAAGCAACCCTTGTTGCAATGGAGGGCACCCCATTTGGGGTGAAGCATCTTGTGAATTTCATTGATTTGGGTAGAAAAGCTGAGTTTTACTTCAAGCCACATACCAAGTTACCTGAAGTTGGAAATAACTTCAAGGAGGGTGAGGGTTGCCATCCATGGTAGATGGTAGAAAACACTAGAGGGAAGGGAAGCCTTGCAAGCTTTTGGCTTGTGCCAAGGATCATAGACATTGTCCTTCTAGCACTGACCAGAAGTTTGTGAGATTAGAACCAGTGCTTGACATTACTGAAGTCATGGTGTAGCAACATTCCCAGGGCAGAGATTGATGCTTTAGAGACATAAAGTATATTGTTGTCCACATACAAAAGAATGTTCAAGTTGACACAAGCTGAGAGAAAGCCATTAAGGAAGATACAGAACAGAGCCCAAGACTGAGCCTTGGGGAACCCCAGAATGAATGAGAGGATACAAGTGTAGCCCCTCTCTGGTGCTGTCCTAGAGAGGGCCACTGTCCCTGCCTTGTGGGCCTAATCAAGGGCCAGGAGCCTGGTTTCCCAAAGCTGAACTACAGGGGGCCTTTCCCAAAAACTAAAATAAAATGGTGGTGCCTCCACCCAGAGTACATATTTTAGTGGGTCTTATTATCTGCAGTACAACCCCCTGGGATGTCATACCAACCCATCGACCCAACAGTTACCCAACATGAACTTACCAGGATTTGAACCTTCCCACATTCCATTACATCATTTTCCTTTTCCATTTCAGTCAATAACCTGCTCACTAAAATTAGGCTCTGGATCCATTTTTGCTGCAAAACAATAACTTCCGGGTTTATTTACAGGGGAGGTTTAGGACGGGGTAAGAGGAACAGAGTTCAAGTAAGCATTTTCCTTTTTATTCAAACCCAAATATTAATCAATGCAGCCATCTGATCTGTCTAACTAGCTAACTGCTGTCGGTGTGCTCAAACCCAGACCCACAGGTCCCAGTCCCTTTCAAACCCCAAAGTCCTTCACTGGGTACCCAGATTTTAGTTGCAGGCCTGAGGTGCAGCTGGTAGCTGGTGTTGGTGTTATTACTTGAATTAAACTTTAACATTTTACACTCCTTTCTTTGGGTTAGAGCTAAACCTTTATCTTTTCCCTCTAGTTCTTAGCTTTACCCCTGCCCTAGTGGGCAAACATATTTACAGTCTCCAGGTGCAGGACAATTCCTATAATTTACTCACAGTTTTACAAAATCAGTCCTTCCTTGGATGGCACAGTTCACTGAAGTCCTGGGGATGGATGGCAACACAGCAGAACCAGACACAATGCTTAACAGGGAGCACAGAGGCTACAGCTTGCTCTCTGTTTTTTTTGCTAGCAGATTTTGCAGCTTGTCCCCTTTGGCCAATTACAGGCCCCAGTGCAGGGCATGTGCACATGGCCTACCACCACAGAGGACCCAGACCTGGGAGTAGACCCATGGTCCGGCTCCCTCCGATCATAGCGTCCTAGCACTCAGGTGCAAGACCCACGTTCCCCAGCAGCGGTGGACCCCACTCGATGAGGGTTGGCAAGTTCCCCATCTGGCCCTAGGTGGCAGCAGAAACATTTGGCAGATTCTCTTCTGCTTCTCTGTCTTTCTCTTTCCTACCATGGTGTGTAGCCACAGCAATCTGTTTCTGTCTTTTTCTTGCTGTATCTCAGGAGCGGATAACAGGCACCTGACCCAGAAAGGCACCCATCCATCCATCCTTCTGCTTTCACTGTCTCTAAACTTTAACACAGCTACATTCTCGCCCTGGCTTACACATATCACCTGCATTCAGAGTCCCTTTTCTCACCATGCAGGTACATAGCAATTCTCATAGCACTTCTCTGAATCAAAGAGGTTCACTCTTCCTTTCTTTTCTCGGCACATTCATATTCTCTCATTCCTCATCCTCTGTATTTCATCTTTTTCCAGGCTTAGACATAATCTTTGTCCTTTTACCTGGCTCAGGACACAACCGTTGTTCTTTTTCCAGGCTCAGAATGCAGTTTGTCTTTTTGTAGTATCAAGACACAACCTTTTCTCACTTCTTCTTTACCTCACCACTGTGGTGCAATTTCAGAGCAACACAGAACATTCAGCATTCTGCAGCTTTCCTTTTCTCTCTACCAAGCTGCTTCTTTAATCTCTTTTCTCTCTCTCTCAAGCTTCTTCTTTCCTGATGGGGCAGGCACTCCCTGCCCTGGAGGACACATTGCTGGCAGCCTCCAGGCAGGCCCATCCTGCAGCCCCATTCCCTCCAGGGGCAGGAGTCCCCTTCCTTCTGGAGGATCTCCCACTAAACTGACCCAAAACCCAACTGTCCTTGATTTATTGAGAGCCCTTTACTCCCTCCCATTGGCTGGAACCACTGTCCTTAGGCAAAAATTAATATGTACGAGTCTCCCTTGATGTCTCATTGGTGCAGAAAAAGGCACCTAAACTTTCCCCAGTATTTTCCCACATGAGTCCTTTCACACAGTCCCAGAGTCCCTGGCAAGAATCCTGGCTCGGTGGTTGGCTGGCTGGTGTCACATGGCTGCAAAACATGGTGGTAGAAGTAAACAGTGTCCACAGTTTACACAGAGTCCCAGGTTTTAAACTTTCCTGCAGCCAAACCCCTTTCTTTCATTTATTACTTTTCCTACACAGTTGTAGCCACCCCATGCCCTGTTATCTGGCTGCACATCTTAATACATCAGTCAAACCCTCTGGCTGTCGCTGCTGCCGTTTCAACCTGTCCCCAGGCAGCTACACACATAGCCCTATTTTCTGGCTGTAGTCCCTGAACATATTTATTTATTTATTTCCCCCATGAGCTGGCAGCCTTCCCTTTTTTCCTTCACACCAGGGCTTTATCTATTTAGTTCATTTTCTGTCTTCCCCTGCCTGTCACTCTCACTAAACACTGTCTCCCGAACACTAGACAGGCTCTTGGTACTTCAAAGGGATGCCGCCTCATGAATATTAATGAGGTGGCATCCCGATCCCCGAGAGTGACTGGCGCTCACAAAAATCTCTCCTTTTCTTCTCCTGCTGCCTCTCTGGTCCTGCCACTGGTCCCTGTCCTTCTCTTGTCATGCCCTGAGACTTGGACCACTGGAGAGATCAGCCAAAATGGCTTTGAATGGCTTAAACAAATTTGCACTACTTCACATGCGCGGAGCTTGCCGACACCGCAGAGCCATTTCCAAACTAGCAGCTCCATGGTACTTGTTCCTCCAGCCCCACTCTCTCCATAAAAACAATGTGGGGGCCAGCAGGAGAGGCAAAGGACAGAGGGGACAAGCCAGGAACCCAAAAAAAGAATGGGGGGGGTGGACCAAACCCTGGGGAAATTAGCCCTTTTTCGAGGGCTCACAGGTAAGTCCCCGACAGAGGGGTTACACAAGGCATTGTAATCCTGGACTGACTGGAGGCAACAGGAGAGGTAGGTTTGAAACCATTCCACAGCAAAAGCAGACAGACTCGCACCTCTCAGCTTCTCCAGAAGTATGTGGGTTACCATATCAAAGGCCTTGGCAAAGTGAATGAAGATGATAGCAGTGATGTGCTCCATGTTATGCCAAAGATCATAGACACTATCCATTTAGCAATGACCATATGTTTGTGAGATTAGAACCAATGTTGGACATTATCGGAGTTATGCTGTAGTAACATTTCGGGGGCAGAGACTGAGGCACTAGAGATACACAGTTTAGTGTTGTCCACATGCATATGAATGTTCGAGTTGACACAAGCTGAAAGAAAGTCATTAAGTAAGATACAGAAAAGAGCTCAAGATTAAGACTTGGGGATTCCCAGAATGAATGGGGGGATGAACGGCATTGCAATCCTGGACTGACTGGAGGCAGCAGGAGAGGTAGGATTGAAACCATTCCACAGCAGAAGCAGATATACCTGCATCTCTCAGCTTCTCCAGAAGATGTATGTGGGCTACTATATCAAAGGCCTTAGCAAAGTGAATGAAGAGAACAGCAGTGATGTGCTCCATGTTAATCCCTTTAAAGGTGACTGGACATTTGTGTTGATTAACAACTGATTGTGATGTTCCAGTTTCAGAGATAAAATTCATACCTACAAATAGTCCATAGGTAACTGTACCTGAATAAACACTGACGTGAAATATTGGGTTTTGTGCAGTTTTCTTTTTATGAACAACATTCACAGTTCCTTTCATGGAATCAGAATTTTGGAGATTTTACTATGTTTTAGTCTGTGTACAGAATGCTAAAATCCCTCACCCGAATTAAATAAAACTTGCCTACTTCCCCTGGTGAGAGCAGCTGAACATTCATTATCAAAGATTCCCTGTTGTGAACTGTAAAGACAAACTAATTTGGCTGCTCGTCTGCATGTGTCAGCACCTAAACTGAACATTACTTATTGAACTATTATGATTAGCTTGAATTCTCCTAAACTAAGTAATTGTATTTGTTGTAAAGAGGGGGTTCTAGTGGGTTTGGATAGTGTGAGTGGATAGGCTAGACTGTGATTGTTGGGGTGTTTGATTAATTTTAGTTTGTGTGAGTTAATAATTGTTATTAGTTGAATGTGTGTTGATAGGGACTTATTTTAGACAGGCATGATTGGTTGACTGTGGGTCTAGGGCTTAGGGTGAGTGAAGGGAAGGGGCAGGCTGTTTTTAAGTTAGAACTATATTGTATTGTGGTATGTGTTCAGACAGTGCAGCTATGTGTGTGGGTGCCAGACCCTCGGACAAGGCTTAGCTACTCAGCATCCCAGCTACTGGACCTCCACCCCTTTGATTACCACCCCCTGTCAGCAGAAACTTATAGGTGCTACAGGGAGGTGGGCATCATGGGGAAGCTGGATGGTAGGTGGCAAGGTATAAGGAGTGCTAATGGGGAGATCTGCAGCAGGGTGGTGAGGACTAGGAAGCACCCTGGAAGAGAGCCAGCGTCAGTGGCTCAGTAGGTAGCACCCTCGCCTCTGAGGCCGGGAGATCAGAGGGATGTGGGTTCAGGTCCCACATCTGGCACTTGGGTTAATATCCTAGTACTGACACTATAGTGCAGCATGAGAGGGGTGCTGCACTTCTGAGGTGCCGTCTTTTGGATGAAATGTTAAACCGAGGTCCCATTTGCCTGGATTGGTGGTAGTTCAGGTGGATGTTAAAGATCCCATGGCACTTATAGAAAAAAGTGTAGGGGAATTTCCCCGGTGTCCTGGCCAAATTTCCCTTATTCACTAAAAATATCACCAACAGCTTAATCTGGTTCAAGGTCAGTTGGCATTGATTTGTATTCCCCTCCCCCAGATCATGCCTGAAAATAGGCAGTATTTGTCTAGTGCACTTACCCGGTCAACAAAAACTAAATAAATAAAATAAAAAAATGGGACAGTGGGAGAGGCCAGATGTGCTTGGTTCCTATACCCAGGTCTTCTACCGGACCGAACAGGTAGGTAGCTGTCAGGATGATAGCCTCTGCTTGTCCCATTTGGGAAATGCTTTGCAACACAAGATAAATTAGGAACAAGACTGCAATTGTAGTGGACTTGATTTCCATGGTTGCTCTGGCTTATATTGTGGAGACCTGGCTGTGTGATGACACTGACCCAATTTTGGAGGAATCCATTCCAGCCAGATTCTCAGTGGTACACTGCCCAAGGAGGGATCACTGGGGTGTGTTTTAGATTTGATCTGAACTTTTTTGGTGCACTCAGCAGAGTCTACTTCATTTGAATGTGTGGACTTATTGGGGGGGGGGGGCAAGTGCAGGTTGTAGAATATTTCTGGTGTACTGGCCTTTGGGGCATGTGAGAGAATTTCTGGAGGAAGTATTTATTTATTTAGGTTCTTGGATTACAATACCTTTGAGCTAGAAGCTCATTTACACAGGTTCCACGTCAATTAGACAATACAGTATAGATATAAGCAATACTACAGATATACATAAAACGTAATTATAAAGAACATTATAGTAAAGAAATTCAGCAAACATAAACTGTTCTTGTCTAGAAGTGCTGGTAATGTGGTTCAGTTGAATTTGTGTCAAATTCTTGAGGGGGAGGAAAAATGAAGTTAAAGAAGGGTGGAAAAATGTGTTAGAGGTGGAGAACAAGTAGGAACATAAAGATTAGACAGAGAAACATCTGGGAGTATATGGAGGGAAGACAGGTTTAAGCCACAAACTGGCTTAGGTATGGAATTACCGGAGGAGGTGGGTCCTTGTGATATAGGGTAAATTGAAAGGTGGGTTGGAGGTAGGGGATATTGGGATGTAGGGAGGATATGGTAGGTGACTGAATAAAATAGGTAAGTACTGAGGATGAACAATGATGTCAAGGACAGGTTGGTTTAGGTTAGACGTTACAGTCACAGCTACTGCATGATACTAGGTGGGCATAAAGATTCAATTTAAACAAGCCTAGTTTTGTTAGAACCAGCATATCGTTGGAGAGTGTATTTAGCCAGTAGGGCACATGGTACTCGTAAGACCATTGACCTTGAGTTGTTTGATGGGATGGGCCTTTTAGGGGCTGGCTATTTCATCCCCTGGTATGCCTGGTTTTGTTGGACATGAGGGGGAACTTCCACTCCCCCGGGGGTGTTAAGTTTAGGGTGTATTTCTTTGCTAGTAGGCATACATGGTACTGTATTCAACGGTCCAAGCTTAGCCAGCCAGATTGTACATAGAGCTTGCATGTGTGAGTAAGACATGCTCTCAGTACTAGCCTGCAGGCCTTGTTGAGAGTTATTTTTATCTGCTTGAGGGCTGAGTCATTTGCTGCACTAAAGACCACTAGTCCATAGTCTATGACTGATAGCACTGAGCTATTCGATGCCAGTTTTAGTGCTTCATCCGTTAGGCATTGTTTATTCCTTTAAAGCAAGCCTAGCTTAGCGTTTGCGGATTTTGCTACAAAATCTATATGCTGCGTATATGAGAGGGAGCTATCTAGTGTTACACCTGGTACATAAAGTTTTGAACCATTTCTAGGGGTGTATTCTGGTTATTAAGTATTTTTAGATGGTGGGACCTGTGTTTGTTGTGAGTGTAAGCAAATAACATTGTTTTTGTCTTTTTATAATTTAGCAGTAGTTTTGATTTTAGGAACCAAGCTTCGATAGCCTGCATCTGTTTTTCTGGTTCTTCTGGGTCAGAGTGACTGGAGTATAGCACCACATCATCTGTATAAAGTAGTACTTTATATTGAGAAGCTGATGGAAGTTGATTTAAAAACAGGTTAAAGAGCAGGGAGCCCAAGATGGAGCCTTGGGGGGCCCCTGTATTCATGCTCTGGTTTTCAGAGATAACATCTAGAATTTTTACCTTTTGTACTCTCTCTGTGAGGTAGCTCCTGAACCAGGCCACTGACTCAGGGGATAGTCCTGTATGGGGTAGCAGGTTCAGAAGTAGCTTGTGGTTAACTGTATCGAACGCCTTGGTGAGGTCAATGTAGGTTGTCCCCACTTGATCAAGTGCATCATGAATATAGCCTGTTAATTCTACTAGGGCAGTTGTGGTACTATGCTGTTTTTTGAACTCATGATGTTGTGGGCATTGCAGCTGATATTTGCCTAGGTTGTCGACAATTTGATCATACACAGTGCGTTCCAGTGCCTTTGAGAGCGGGGGGAGTATTGAGATAGGACAGTAGTTTGTATGACTAGTCCTATCCCTGCTTTTGCAGACAGGCATTACCACTGTGGCTTTCCAGATCCTTGGGAACATTCCAGATACAAGTGATAGGTTTAGAATTCTTGTGAGAGGTGGGAGAATCACGTCAAGGGTAATTGCTATGAGCTTGAGGTCTTTCAGCATCACTGCTGGCTCTTGACTTTCTAAGAACTTGTGCAAGGTATTTTTTGGCCTCAGCTTGGGTGATTATTTTGAGGTAGAAGGGAGAGGGGGAGCTTGACTGGGTATCTGTCTTATGTGCAGGATTACTAATGTGCAATGGTTCAAAGAAGTCTGGCGGTAGTATACCACTAAGGTTGGTGAAGACCTTATTGAAAGTGCTGGCAATGATTCCCATGTCCTCGGCTGGTATCCCCACAACATTTAGGATAGTGGCAGGTGACTTATTAGGTTTGCCAGACAGCTTCTTAATATTTTCCCAAAACTTATGGCTGCCCCCCCCCCCAGGAGTTTGCCAGCTCACTTTTGAAGTGTTCGGTTTTGGCCTTTTGAATATCCCAGGTACACTTGTTTTGAGCTGTTTTATAGTTCTGTAGATCTACTTGTGATCTTGTACTTCCAGCTTTGTACCACAGGTTGTCCCTGTGCTTCATCTGCTCAATGAGTTGGGGTGATATTCAGGATTTATTAGAGCCCCAGATTTTGTGTTTACAGTAGGGGGCATAAATATTGCATGCCTCATTGAATTTGCAGATAAAGCTATCAAGCACTGAGTCCACATCTGCTGCAGTGTCAATAGCTTCCCAGTCTTGGCAACTTAGGTGTTCATTCAGTGCATCCAGTTTCCCTTTTTTCAGAATTCTAGTCGTGATAGTTTTTCCTTGAATCTTGGGTGATTTATTTGACCAAGTAAAGAGGATTGCGGAATGGTCACTGATCGAATCTGGGCGGACCACTGTATGGGTAATTCTCTTAGGATGGTTTGTTATCAATCAGTCTATAAGTATACTAGTCCCTGTTCTATAATTTATACAGGTGGGGGAGTCCACTAATTAGGTCATGTTTAAGGAGGATATGGCATCCATGTAAGGAGCCGCCTCAGGTGATATTCAGTTAATGTTAAAATACCGGACCATTAGTAGCTCAGAGTTGTGGCAGAGGTCTGCAGGGTAGTCGAGGACTACCTTGAACCCACTGGATTGTTCCTTAGGAGGGATATAGACAGATACGAACATTAGACCTTTGCCCTTAGTGCCCAGTAGTATTTTTACTGCTAGCATTTGGGTGTTACTATTTGTTGTTAGATGGGGAAGGACTTGTCCCTGGATATTGTCTTTAATGTAGACTACACATCCACCACCTCACTTTCCTGACCTGTCTTGCCTAAAAGATGTGTAGCCTTCAATCTGGATAGCCGTGTCAGCAACCCTCGGGGTGAGCCAGGTTTCAGGTTTCAACAACCGAGAGTATCTCTGTATGCTGTTGGATAACATCTGGATGATGTTGGGTAACCCATACTTGAAGAGAGTCAAGTTTAGCCATGAGGCTGCATATATTTATAGAGGCAATTGTTACATCACAGTGATATCTTTGTGGTTCTGGTGTATGTGGCACTGGGCCAGGGTTAGGATGGATATTCCCTGAGAGCAACAGGATTAGCCAAGCCAGTCTAATAGCCTGCCATTTCAGAATGATTAGTGCCTGTGAGTGGTTACAGAATGTAGATCTTTTATTACCGCATTTGGTACAGGTTATAATCATGCTAATGATTGGGGGGGGGTAAGTATTTAGGTGTATTATCGGAGTCCGCCTGTGTGGTAGTAGCATATTGCTATAAACTGGAGTGGCAAGGGCAGTTGTTTTGGGGCTTTGCTGGGAGTGTAGCAAGCCACTACTTATTGTATTTTCATAGTGGAAGGAGCTGTTCTGTGGGTGGTGGTTAGTACCAACCACATGCTTAGGATGATGGATGTGCTTAATAGTCTCATGGCTTTTTCCAGAAAAGGGTTACTATATGCTTTAGTCACAGGGTTGATGGGAGTTCTAAGGATGGTTGCAGTCCACAGCCTGCACTGCTATGCAAGAGTTGTTGGGTGGTGGCAAGGAGTATAGATCAAATAGGGGGTTAGTGCAGTGAAAGAGGATGGGGGGGTTGGTGCAGTGTAAATGGAGAGGGCAGATTTAGGAAGGTGAAATGACAGTGAGGGGAGTTAGCTCTGGCTTTTGTGGCTGTTCCAAGTAGGCTGGCTGTGGCTACAGTGGAAAAGCTCTTACAGTCACAGCCAAAGACATGATCAGATATTTCATGAAATTTCTGTGATATTTCTAGAGAAATCTCCTGCTTTCTGCATTTCCACAGTAGGAAATATCTGACCATGTCTGTGGCTACACTGTCCCAGTGTGTAGTACCCAATTCTGACAGGAGTGGGCACTGAAACATAGGTATTATTTTAGTGGCTGAGTGTGCGGAGAATCGATAAGTTGAAGAGAGGAGTGCAGTGTCTTTAAGGTTGGTAGACTGTCTTGGCAGCCGCCAATGGCAGAGAGGAAGAAAGAAATGGGTAGATCTGAAGCGAATTTAAAGAGTGCTGGGGTGGGGGTGGATTGGTGGGAGAAAAAAACAAGCTAAAAGAAACAAGCTAGAGAAGCCTGGAAGCCAGGAAAGGATGGAGACTGTCTGAGCAAAAGTCTCTTCAGAGGCTCCTAAGGACAGCCCATGGGGAATGAGCCCCAAGTGAGCAGTCCAATCGGGAGACTCGGTCCCTGTAGAGTGGGCCAATCAGGGCTGAAGCCAGTGCCAGGAAGAAAAATTGGAGAGGGTGTACCTTGTCCTTGGGTCTGCGAGCAGCTGGTGGGTTGGATGGCGGCTTCAGTAACTGCCGCTTCTGGGAGAATGGGTCCACTTCTGTTGGGAGTGCCCAGTCAGGAGCCTCCTGCTGGAAAGATGGTGGATAGGGTGAAATTAGATAAAGGGGCAATCAGTGGGCAGTATCAGACCGAACAAGAGACAGAGAAGCAGCAGGGGGTTCAGGGCAAGAGAGATTAAGTTAATAGGTGGGAGGGCCCAAGAATGCAAGGTAGGAGGAGGGGAATATATGGAGTGAGAGACAGGGCTGGAGCAGAGTAGGCAGATATAATCAAGAGTATTAAAACTACTTTGATTACATTAGTCCAAAAAGACTGTAAACATTTAAGTAACTAGGTTCACTCTCCCCAGAAATTTTCGGTAAGGCTGTAACACTTTACAAAGTTTGAATTCAACTTAAGAGTTAGTACACTGGTACAAAGATATGCTGATTAAATAGTTAAACAAGCTAGATAAGTCTGGAAGCCAGGAAAGGAGGGAGAGTGTCTGAACAAAAGTCTGTTAAGAGGCTCCTAAGGACAACCCATGGGGAATCAGACCCAGGTGAGAGGTCTAATCGGGAGTCTCAGTCCCTGGAGAGTGGGCCAATCAGGGCTGAAGCCAGTGCCGGGTTGAAAAATTGGAGAGCATATACCTTGTCCTTGTGTCTGCAGGCAGCTGGTGGGTCAGACGGCGGCTTCAGCAGCTGCTGCGTCTGGAAGAGTGGGTCCGGTTCTGGTGGGAGCACCTGGTCGGGGCCTCCTGCTTGTCCTTGGGTCTGCAGGCAGCTGGTGGGATGATGGCTGCTTCACCCACTGCCACGTCCGGGAGAGTGGATCCACTTCTGGTGGAAGCACCCAGTCAGGGGCCTTCTGATTGTCCTTGGTTCTGCAGGCAGCTGGTGGATCAGACGGTGGCTTCAGCTACTGCCACATCCAGGAGAGTGGGTCCACTTCTGGTGGGAGCACCCGGTCAGGGGTCTTCTGCTTGTCCTTGGGTCAGCGGGCAGCTGGTGAGTCAGACAGTGGCTTCAGCAACTGCCATGTCCAGGATAGTGGATCCGCTTCTGGTAGGAGTGCCCAGTCAGGGGCCTCCTGCTTTCCCTTGGGTCTGAGGGCAGATGGTGGGTCGGATGGCAGTTTCAGCAACTGCTGCATCTGGGAGAGTGGGTCCACTTCTGGCAGGAGTGCCCAGTCAGGGGCCTTCTGCTTGTCCTTGGGTCTGCAGGAAGCTGGTGGGTTGGACAGTGGCTTCAGCAACTGCTGAATCCAGGAAAGTGGGTCCACTTTTGGTGGGAGTGCCCAGTCAGGAGCCTCCTGCTGGAAAGAGCAGACTTCATCACTGTGAGAGTGTTGGAATCACCCAGATGGCTGGTTCTAGGCAACTGCAGTGCTTGGATTGACAATGAACTCTCACAGTTTGGGCAAGACGTCCTCCAAACAATGAATTTGCTGGACCTAGCACAAGTTGCTACTACTGCAACCCACAGACATGGTCACACCATTGAGTTGGTATTCTTATTGGGGCTAGAGGTAAATATCTTAGAAATTAATCCGGTCATGTGGTCAGATGACTGCATTTTTGTTTGGGGCCCCCCCAGTAGTCCACCCCTATGGAGCTGGTCTAATACCACCTTTTATAGGGGTTGTCCTCAGCAGGACTTCGGGTGGCGATGGACCTCTTGGGTGTGATGACTGCTTGTGAGGCAGGTACAGGAGCAGCAGTGGCAGCTTATAATAGGGCTATCACCTTGGGACTTAATTCTGTCACACCAATCCGTATATGAGCCAGATCTTCTCACTTGAGACACCCATGGTTTGACAGGGAGCTCATGGAGATGAAGACCAGGGGTCAGAGGTTGGGGTTTTGTTGGTGAAGATCTAGGACTGAGGAGGACAGTCTGGCTTTGAGGACACACTACAGAGAGTATCAAAGGGCAATCTCTAGTAAGAAGGCAGAGTTCCTATCCAAGGAGATTGCTGCAGGGAGGAACAGACCATCTCAGCTCTTCCAGATGTTAGATAGGCTACTTCTTCCCACCTGTTTTCAGCTGTATAGAGCAGTGCCAACCACCAGGTGCAAAGAGCTCCCTCTATTCTTCTTTGGAAGGATGTCCTCTGTCGGGTCAGGAATCACACCAATGAGGCTTCTGCGGCCCTGCAGTAGAGGGATGGTCATCAATAGGAGTAGTCCTCCTGTTAAAAAGTGAGTTTAAGCCAGTGGAGGTGGAAGAGGTCAGTGAGGTGATTTTGATGCAGTGGCATATGTGTTCTGAACTGGATCTGAGCCCGACACATCTCTTAGTAGGCTGTGTGGAATCCTTAGGTCCAGTGTTTTCTGAGATTGTCCAGTGCTCACTCTCAGAGTGATCATTCCCTAGCACCTTAAAAGAGTCACAGTTGAAGCCCCTACTGAAGAAACCATATTTGAACCCAGACTGCTTGGCAAACTATAGATCAGTCTATAACCTTCCTTTTTTGGGAAATATTTTTTGGGAAAATAGTGGCTCTGCAGCTCAAGGCACATCTCTCTGCCTTTGGCATCTATTAGCCCCTCCAGTCAGGGTTTAGGTCTAGGCATAGTATGGAAATTACATTAGTCAGGATGCAAAATTATCTTTTCCGGGTGAGAGACTGAATGAATGGTCATTTCTCATTCTACTCAGCCTCTCCACAGTATTTGATGCTGTGGATCATGGTGTGCTTTTGGATCACCTTAGGGAGCTCTGTGGACTCGCTGGTACTGTCATCAGATGGTTCGAGTTATTCATTAGATAGGACGCATTGTGTTGTTATGGAGAATTATTCCTGTTGCCCAAAGCCCCGGTCTTGTGGAGTTCCTCAGGGCTATATTCTGCCACCCATGCTGTTTGCAGTGTACATACAGCCCCTGGGTGACATCATTAGACATTACAGCATAGGGTTTCACTGCTATGCAGATGTATCTGTCATTTGCCCCTGGCATACAGGGTGTGATCTCTTTGCTAAATTCATGCCTGGTTGAAATCCAAGATTGGATTTCCTCTAGCTGGCTTGGGCTAAATCCAGACAAGAAGGAGGTACTGGTGGATGATTCTGGCCATTGGCGAGTTATAGAGATGGTAGGAGAGGTGACTGGGTAGATGCTTGGTTCCTCTCCTCTTACTGCCTCTGCCAAGGTGAAGAATCTGGGTGTTATCCTGGATAATTGACATTGGAGGCTCAGGTGCCATGTGTTGACTGGAATAATTTTTAACACCTTAAGAATATAGCCTGGATTAAATTCTTCATCTCATCCAATGACTTGCTCTCACTAGTATATGCTTTTGTGACCTCCAGACTCAACTACTGCAATGGTCTGTATCTCGGGGTGACTGGAGGGGTCCTACATCACAAACAGATGGTGCAGAACACAGTAGCCAGGTTCCTGACAGGCCTTCCAAGGTCCTGTCACGTGACCCCAGTCCTGCATTGCCTGAACTGGCTGCCAGTGAGGGGGAAAATCACCTTCAAGGTTGATTTACTGACCTACTGTATAAAGCACTACACTGACAGGGCCCCAGCTATCTATGTGATCTCTTGACTCCTCATCATACTCTACATTCTCTCCACTCCTCTGAGGTAGGCCTCCTGTCAGTTCCCAGGGCACAGCTAAAATCATCTGGGGACAAGGCCTTCGAGGTATCTGGCCCTGCCCCGTGGAACTCACTTTCAAGATCCTTGAGGGAGGCTCCCTCACTAGAGGCTTTTAAGAGTGATCTGAAATCTCACCACTTTAAGGAGCCTTTGGTCTACAAGCAACCTGACCCACTGGCCATCTACCAGTGATCGTATTATTATTTATTTGATTTTAACTATTTAAACTGGGATTTCTAGCTGATACTACTTATTATATTAATTTTTTTTTTTAGTCTTTGGTAACCTGATAAGGCCCACTAGACACAAGTGCCTGTTTTCAGTGGTGACCTAGGAGCACTGGGGATGTTAAGTGACTTGCTCAGAGAGTTATAAGTTTTATTCATTTGTATTTATTGTCTATGTATGTCTACATTTTTGTACAGCACTATAATCCCCGTCGAATGGGTGCTTATTTATTTATGTACAAACATATAAATGTAACTTGTTGCTGAAATAAGTATAATATCTACTTCTTTTGGAAAATACACATATAAATCTACTGTATATTATTGAAATACTGTACATGTATTTGGTTCCTAGTAGTAGGGCTTTATGGGCATTCCAATATCAGAACTCTATTGAATTCTTTTTATTAGCAGTTTGAAAAGTAAAGGTGGAAACCCACTTATTTTGTTGCAGAAGCAAAATATTTTATTATAATAGGATAAAATAATTAGTACTAACATATGAAATAAAATAGCCAATTGTCTATTAAGGAATCCTTTACTTTCTGCAGCCACTAAGCCCACTCCCCTTCCACGCTGTTAAAAACTGACACAGAAAAATAGAAAAGGACATTGGGAAAAGGCAATGCAGGTGAAGGTTTCGCTTATTATTTAATTACCTCATTGTGTCCCATCTTCCAGAGTTGTAATGAAGCTGACCTTTAACGGCAAAAACAAGACAGCACTCTGCAGTAATTAGCACTGTCACAGATCAAGAAAATGTTTGTCTCTTACAGATCGATCACATTGTAAAGACTCATTAATCCCAGCGCTGACTGCAGGGATGGAAAAGAAAAGATTTCATTTTAACATTTGCCAACATTTGCATTTAAATGAAAATATTTGTTTGGTTTTTGTTATCTTGAGGGAATAGTTTACAAAAAACGTTATTGTTGTAGGCTGTTGGTACATTTAATAGAAATTGCATAGAGATGGTGAGGGCTTCTGTTTCTGTGAGTGGGTGACAGAATTAGACTCACTTTTGAGCATTTGTCTTTGCCTATCAATCTGGAAGATGAAAGGCAGATCCAGGGTACAATCCATTGTAGTCTTCACCTGAGTAAGGAATTGAGGAGACTTTGACATGACAGGAGGGAACGTTGGTATAAATATAATTTTGAGAAATATTTCACCATACATTCCTGATAGTCAGTTTTTTTTATCTTCTCTATTGTCATACTAACTGTGCACATTAACATAAAAACAGGTTAATGGTCTATTAGGCTTCTTCAAATATGTGTACACCTAACATCACAATCCTCTCATTCTAACTCTCTCTGTTCACCTGCCTGTTTGTCTGTCTCTCTCACTATGTGATATCATGATCATTTCAATAGCAACAGACTATGATGTCACAAGTAGAGAATTGTAATGCCAGGTGTTGACAAATAATGTAAAGCCAATGAAGTCTAGGAGACAGTGATTATGTTTTCATATTAATGTGAATAGCTGCAAAAAAAAAAGCTAAATACAGTGGATGCATACACATAAAATGTACCTATAAATGAAGTATTTTCAAAGATTTCCCTGAGATATCAATTGTTTTTTAAGAGACAGTTATGGAATTCTTAGCCAACATGTCCGAAATTTCATGGTTAATGACCCAGACTAGATTAGAATAATAAGCTGAGTCCCAAATGTACATAAAGAAGTGAGATGTAGTATTCAAGAAGGATCATGGTAAAGTGTAAATTAATTGAGTGGGTTGCTATTTGTAGAGCAGTTCGGTCCAGGATTGGCCCCACTGAAGTCTGAAAAGCATGAATAATGCTTTATTACATAACATTTCTACAGTACAGTCACACAGTACTGCTGGAATGAAAGTATTTTAATTCACTGGGAAAAAGATATACATTATATTCAACAGAATTAATTAGTAATTCAATAATTGCATACTTCTGGCTTGATTAGAATTCATCCTGAAATACATAGTTAATTCATGTTCCACAGGAAATTACTATATGTTATTGGAAAGTGTGACTAGAAATGGTAATTAAGAGTAAACACTGCATGTCCATTTAGCATGCAAAATATGAGTTGTACAACTCAACTGGCACATAGTTTGGTCTTGTACTGTACTTGTCCGTAGGGGTGCTGTTTCTGCTTTGAAGATAGTGTGTATAGGATAACTGTACAGTGTAAATGTAACTCGACAACTTTGTGTCTACAAAGCATGCACATTTTCTTGTCTACTGTTAGTTGTGTTCCCTGTTATTGTCAGTTTGATTCTCTTCGTTTTTGGCTATACCAAACAATCTGTGCCACCACCATAGAAGTGGATTTCCAGCAAAAAGGGAGGATGTATGGAGTGGCGGTTAGGACACAAAGCTGAAAACCAGATTTCCAAGTTTGTATCACCATAGATTCTGGCTTATATAGGCAAGGCTCATATGACATCCTAGTTCTTCAAGCCTTTAAAGTTAGAACAGAAGCCTACTGGAAATGGACTAACACCTGTCTAATGGGCTACGCAAGATTAAATACAAAAACGTAGCCAACAGATCAGCTCCAAAAAATGAATGCCCGTGTGACTTCTGAGCCATTATGCTTCTCCTACTTGTAGCCTTCTTCTACTGCTTCCCACATCCATGGGACAACCTCTGTTTGTCCTCTTCACCTTCTTCCCATAATGCTGTGCTCTATAAATTCACTTCTCACTCCTGTTCATGTTATTAGCCCTTACCTCACTACTTGCTCTCTTCTCCTCCTTGTTCCTCATGCTTTCAATGTTCTCCTATGCCCCCATGCCAGTACGCAAATCCCCCTGAGAACTGCTGTTTGAAAATGCAATGCATTTTGCATGTTCTTGTAAGTTATTGTCTCATTATGGTTGATAACTCTTATCTTACACTTATTGTAATAGATGGTATTAACTGTAATACTCCCTTTCCATTTATCTCCTTGTAATCCACCCCCCCCCCCACCATCACTAACATTACCGTCACACAGACTGCACCTGCAAATGAGACTTGGCTCAGCATGCCTTCCTAGACAAATCTTGCAAATAAAATCATTTGGTCTATGCAGTGGCTTTGAAAATGTCGTTTCCAAAACTGTTACAATGTCATGCGACAGTTCAATGAGGAATCAAACACAGAACTATGCTTGCACAAAAAGTGGTCTTCAAACACTAGCAATCAATACTAAATTCCTCAGTTTAGGAGCATACAGCCTTAATGAAGCAGAACAATTCTCATTGGGGTTTGTTCACCCTGATCTATTTTGGCTCTCTATATCAAATGTTTACAGTTGGATATACTGCACAGTTCACATTGAACTTATTGTGCAACCAGTTAACAGCCAATTAACTTTTGAGTTCATAAGGCCCTACACTGGAATGCTCATCATCGTTCATATCTGGTTGTTAACTTATTCAGAGCTCAATTGAAACTAGCTATCTGAATACTTTCAGTTGAGAGCCAGATTCTTCTGCTGAAGGGGAAAAAATAGCAGGCAACTCACTGCAGTCACAGAAAAAGAACAAATTGCAAACTGGCGCCCAATAAGTTTAATATGAACTATTCTGTAATAATGTGATAAAAAATGTGATAAAAGAATTTTTATATTTAAGCAGGATACCATTAATACCAGTCTTATCAGGACACAAATAGAATTCAATTAATTGCTATCGTAATTAAATCATAATTAAAAAACAAAAACAAATACATGATAGCTCTTATCAAGCATGGACACCAACAAAAAATTAGATTATAGACAAATATGACAACTACCTAACTTGATTAAAAAATTTTTTTACAGCTTTTTCTGTGCCTTGGCTTCCTGGGTGACTGTATCATCCCATCCTGTAGCACTGCAGCCATCCTGAGTCTCCATCTGTCTCTCCCTCCAAGACCGGGCGGGCTTCTGGTGCCTGCTGGGAGGGCTTCATGTAGCGTCACCTTCCATTCCTTTTCCACTGATTTCCTCCCTGGGGCCAGTGGATATGCATTGAGTGTGCAAGCACACTGTACCTCCAAGGAGGCGCTCCAACACTCTATAAGCTAACCCTTCCTCTGGTTTGCAGGACTCATACATGCCACTACCTGGCTTCCACCAGGTGGCAGTTGAGCAGCGAGTCCTGGAATCATCCCTCCCTGAAGGAAGAGAGCTGTCCTACAGATGCTCAATCTTCCCTCCCTTGGCCAAGCTCCCAAGTGACTCATGTCCATTACTGAACTCAGGTCACCAGCATGGAAGCAGAGGGATGTGGATGCCTCAAACCTCCATGCTATTGGGCCTGCCCCACTCCCAGTTGAGTACTACCTATGAAGAAAGGCAAAATTAAACCAATGTATAAGGACCACTCTCCTGAACAAGTAGCCAGCTGGATACTCTGTAAAAGATTAGAAAGTGCAGTGTATGGTGGTCATGTGTCATTTTTGCAATAAAGAGATATTACATAGAGAATAATGTATGGGAAGGGGTGTATTATGATGCTTTTACACACCCAAGCTGTGTGATGCCCATAAACCTCAAGAGCAAAGCTTGAGAGGCTTTCGAAGATGACACACACTAAATGTGTGAAAAACAAATTACTGCATGACTCTTCCCATATTTTATTTTTTTAAATTATGATCTGTGACAACATACCATAAGTAACAAATGCCAAACATTTTAACAGAATTGCTTGATCTGTATTGTTAAGAATAGATTGATGTGTAAAATAGTAAGGTAACAAGAAAATGACAGCTAATAAAGTAAGTCTTTTAAATTGTGAAATTATGAAATCTAGATTTAGTATTTGCCGTATTGGTCTTTGTAAGAACAGATCCAGAAGCAAATGATTTGATACCTTTTAACGGACCAACATAGATGTACTTTGTTCTTGTTGTTACATCTATGTTGGTCCATTAAAATGTATCAAATCATTTGCTTCTGGATCTCTTTTGGAAATTGTGAAACACTTACTGGGTCAAGGATTTTGTTGTTTGGTTAGAGTGAATTTTTGAAACAACATGTTAAAGTGCAGAAGTGTATTTTGACATGTGTAATATCACTTGAGTCATAATACAAAAGTATTAACACACACATGTGTATTATCACACATGCATTACGGGATTTGAAAGTGCTCAAAATCAGGATATTGAAAATAGTGGCCAATAAGTTTTGTACCTTACTGTATTTATATAATAAGTGAGTGGACTCTTGTCAATCAGTACTAAGTTAGTGTTGCTAATTCTGAAACTAGCTTAACTGAAGGAATATCATATTTGTTCTGTATTTGGAGAAAGTGTGATTAAAGAAGAAATATGGTTGCTTTTTAATTTTTTGACACTTCTTTACATGCTAAGGCTCTTTACAGTCAATGAGTGGGAGAGCAGAGGCCGTTGCAGGTGTTTTCCCTGCACACGGTAATTCAAAGATCATAGAGATAAATGAGTTAGATTACAAAGATGCAAGGTACAGGAAGGTTAAGTGACTTTCTCAGGGTCATGCAATGAGTAATTAGTAGTTATGAAATTCAAGCCTGTGTCTTCCAATTCCCAGCTCTGTCCTCTAACCATTAGGTCAAACTACACCCCAATTGAACTAACTCAACTGATTCAAAATACATTTGTTGTCAGTGAGTCATGGGAAATGCTGGTCAGTTTACATTGTGCATACTTTGGTGTTGAAAGGGGGTTCTTCTGCCCACTTTGTTCTTTACAGTTTTTTTAGGTTAGGAGTGACATCTGATTTTCAGTGGAGTCCTGCTTCTAACCAATTTAATTGTTGGGAAGACTCAACTACTAGGAGATCAAATGATTTTTACAGTTAATCTTTTTATTGGGAATTAATTGGGTGATACTGTACATCAGCACTGTCTATGTACAACAGCAAGCATACGTAGAGGTACAAATACAGATATATTGCAGTTGTGAATAATGTTACAGCTGTAGCTTTTATATGTACATTTCACAGAACATCACTACAGTTATGGAGCATACCTTCATTACCAAATACAGTGTATAGAGCAGTGGAGATTAGACATGGTTGTGGTATCTACTTCCTGGGAAACAATACTGGGGAGGGGACTGTGAACAGAAAATCCATGGCAGTTTCCTTATTAACTTTTAGTGTGGTCTGAGAAAATCTTTGGGATAACCAGGGCTGGCTTGCTTCCCTTACTTCTCTATGAATTCTATATAGAGGCCCCATATCTTTGAGAATTTATAATTCGCACCAATGGAATCATACATCTGCATAGAATTCAGGGCCAGGCCTTTCATTCCTCTATACCACTCCAAGTACTGTACGTAGGGCTTTCAGGGGTTCTCCATCTTTTGAGCAGCATTCTTTTAGCTTCTACCAGTCTATTTAAACCTGGCAGTGGGAGAAGCACTTCTACCCGCACTCCTGTAATAAACAGTGGAGATGATTTTCTACCTGCTGCTCTGTTTACCATCCTGAAGAATGAACTTTCCACTTGCCGCTACAGGAAAAGCTCAGCTGCCCATAGGTAAAACATCTTGCTTGTGGTAAACAGACTCAGGAGAAGAGCTGCAACATTTAAATGGACAGTGCTGTGTAATCAGCTTTGGAGAGTGGGTCTGGATGCAGGCCAGCAAACTGACCAGCTGATCAGGAGGAGGATCAGGACCACAGAAAAACGCTTGTGGTGCCTGCAAGCATGAACGTGTGTGGCTGCACCACTCGGTGGAAGAAAAATCTTTGAAGTTCTGTTCCAACTGCAGCTTTTCTAAATCAGGTAAACTAAATTAGATTGCCTAGCATAAGAAACATATAAAGGGGGGAAGTTTAATGTAAAACGCTGTTGCCTGGATTAAGGAGTTATAGAGGCAAACAGGGGAATATAAATGATAAATTAAGATAAAATAAGCATTTGCTTTAGTCTTGGAAAGCTGCAGAGGAAATTAATTAATTCCAAAGTGCACTAGAGAAATTGTATTTATATATGTGCATACTGCTCTTGTGAAACAGAGGAGGAAACTCTTATTAAATTTGAATACTGTTTTTTAAGCAGCTATCGAAATAGTAATTTAATACTGCAATTTTTACAGACGATTTGTCTTAAAGCAAGCACAGGCATCAACTATAGGAATAACTTAAACTGTTAATTTACTTGTTGAAAATGTTGGTTTCAAAGTATACTGCAATGTGTGCCATAATAGGGGCAATAATTACACACCAGCCCAGTTTGCGGCCATAATTAATGGACAGCAGGTGCTTTTAAGGGTGGGTGCTTAACTTGACATAGGAAGTCTAACAGGAGTCCCCAAATACTTGCATAAAAGAAGAAATGCCTTTCATTAATTAGAACTGAATGGTTGTTCAGTAAAAAAATTAGAGCTTAAGTCAATAAAGCAGCACAGTGGGTGTTCACTACTATATGCTTTAATATTAAGTGGAGACATAGAATTAAACTCCGGACCACATGGACAGTACCAGATGAAATTAATCTATGGCAATGCATGCAGCCTAAAAAACAAGCTTGATTTGTTTAGAATTTAGGTTATGACTGAAAACCCTGATTTAATAGCACTAACTAAAACGTGGCTGAACGACTCTACAACAAACGAGATAGAACTGGATAAGTTTAACACCCACAGGTGTGACAGGTCAACAAGAAGGGGAGGGGGAGTTCTCCTATATACCAAAGCAGATTTGGGACCAACAAAGATATTATACACAGGGACATTAGATAACACAGAATGCCTGCTGGTGGAAGTCCTTAAATTGAATTGGATTACAGAAGTAATCTACTCATCCCTAAAACAAAAATTGATTGTTTTGAGAAACTGGCCCATATTATCACTCAATGGGAAAAAAATTAATGGTAGTCAAAGACTTTGATGCTGCATGGGGACACCCCAGGAGGAAGGCATTGGAAAGAAGCTTTAAACAACTAGACCTGACCCAAATAATTGGTAACTCAACCAGGAAAAGTGCATTGAAAAGTCCAGAGACTATTCTAGATTTGCTTTTTATCTCCCACAATTAAAAAAAAAAAAGGGGTACAAGTAAATCAGCTGGTATTAGGAGATCATAACACAATAGGATGCGAGTTGAAGCTGCAGGTAAAATGGTCATGAATATTTCTCACACCCAGTTTGGAACTGGCCTTGAGGGAATTTATTAGCCTATTCTTTAGTGTATGCAATGAAGTAGTGCCACTTGAAAAGATTAAACAAAGGAAAACACATGCACCTTGGGTGACTGAAAAAAAAAAAAAAAAGATCAATGTAAAGAATAGGTTGTAGAAAAAAAACTAATAAAACAATGAAAAAAACAGACTGTGAAAAGTTTAAAACTGCCAGAAACACCTTAAAGGCAAAAATAAAAATAGTAAAACAGAACTTTTTTTGCCTGTAGCTTGGTGGCAGTGAGGTTTCCCTCCTTTGGTAATACTATTATTATAGCTTCCTTTAATGTGTCAGGGAGTTCTTTTTTACAGTGGGCTTCCTGTTGCATGTCCAATAGGTATTGACTATTCTGTTCTCTAAAAGCTGGTAGAAATCAATGGAAATCTATCCCCTCCAGGGGATTTTTAAGATGCCATGCATTTTATGGCCTCTTGGATTTCCACTTCTGCCAAGGGCTTATCTAGTTTTTTCTTTTGGGCTTCTGATAATTTGGGACCTGGAAATCTAGATGTTAAAGCTGTAAAGGCTTCCTTGTCCCAGTGGTTATGGGAGCTGTATAATTCCTGATAGAATTCCAATATTGTGGTTTTAACAGGTTTGTCCTCATTATGAAGCTTCTCTGATTTGTTCTGTACTTGGGAGACTTGCCTTTCAGCTTGCTGCTTCTTTAACTGGTAAACCAATAATTTCCAAGCTTTTTCTCCACTGGCCCAATACTTGTATTTCACTCTCTGCATCTGCAGCTTTACCCTCCTTGTGGCTAGAAGGTTGAATTGCATGCACAGTGATGTGATTTCATAAATTAAATCTTTATTCTCTAATAGCTTGGGGTTTTCTTTTGTATATGGCTTCTTTTCAGGACTGGCTGAGTTCTAACTCTGCTGCCTTTTGTTCTCCTCTATGCCTAAGGTGGAAGGCAAAGCTGATTATCTTGCCTCTTGAAGTGGCCTTAAGGGCTTCCCGTATCATTGCAGCTGAGGCTGTTCCTTTAGGGTTATCTTTAAAGAAGTTCTCAGTTTCTGTGTCAATCCACTGGCAGAAATCTGGATTACTCAGGAGTAGGGGATCTAGCCCCCCACCTTAGTGATCTTTGGAGATAGGGTTATGCATTATTTGTATCAGTACTGGGGCATGGTCTGATATGTACAAGGGTGCAATTGTTTGTGTCCACAGTTGTAAGCCAATAGTCGTACCTGCTAGCCATGGCTTTAGCTGTGGAGAAATAGGTATAATCTTTCACCGTAGGGTTCATTTGTCTCCACACATCTGTCATCTGGTGGAGTGTCATTAGATCTTTAAGTGCTCATAATGACTGAACATGTGGCTCAGGTCTGGTGTTAGAATGGTCCATAAAATGATCCATGGCTAGGTTTAGATCCCCACCCAGGAGAATGTCTGGGTTATCAAATGCCACATCGAGAATCTTTTGAGGCACCACATTAAATAATTAGGGGAGCCCTTGTTGGGTGCATATACATTTCCCCAAATGTAATGGGCCCTGATGGGTGCTGCCTTTAACTGTCATCCAGCTCCCATTGTCATTCATTAGAGTCTGAAAAGGTTTTCAATTTAAATCTTATGGCATAATATGGACGCCCACTTCCACGTAGCATTGCCCACAACATTGAATGCCTCCCATCTCACCCATTCCCTTTTTAGTTTTTGGGCCTCCTCCTCCTCCATAAGTTTGGTTTCCTACAGGCAGGCTACCTGGGTTTTGAGCTGTTTCAGCTGCGGTAGGACTTTTCCTTTTAATGGGGGAATTGAGGCCCTTCCCATTCCAGGAAGTGACCCCCGCTATATATGAGCTAGCCATGATCTATTTTAGAGGGGTTTGTGTGCTTGGTGAAAGTGCTGCCACTGATGAAACTGTCATAACCATTTATAATCTGCATTTTATGCCTGCCCAGCTCTGTAACTGCTCTGGATTGAACTTGTCTGATCCTAGTCCCAATCATCTGTCTACCTTTAGTCACTTGTTGTTACTTTTCACTTTGCCCCCACTCTCTCATTATCAATATTATTAACACCAAAGAACATTGAAAGAGGCAGATAGTTAATGTAACAAACCAATTTAAACCTAATTGTGTGCTTGTTATAAAATAACTGCCTCAGAACAGATTAACATATTATACACTCTTCAGAAAAATACCAACTACAAAATACAGATAATTCAACAAGAAATAAAAGGTTCACAAAAGATGCAGAGATTCCTCTGACTGGAGCAGAGAACACCTAAGGTGTACCCAATGTCCCAGGAGCTTCTCTGAGGGTAAATTAGTGTAAATGTTACTCCTTCCATTTAACTAGCTCACTAATAACTAAAGCTGTTATGTGATTCACGGATTCCCATGAGGTGGGTCCCCAGGAGAGAATATTCTTTCTCTTTAGCTCAGCATATTTGGTTGGAGCAGAGTGGATAAAAAATCACTGGTCTGCCCTTCTCTCATTAGGTGCATGGAAATAGAAGTGCAGAAGGCTTACTTAAGGTTGTCCCTATAGGCCGCTCCATGCCCCCATCAGTAGGTGATAATGTTAATCAAGCTACCTTTGGAAGCAGTGGTGGTGGTGGTGGTGGGTAATGAGTAGTGGTTACCAACCTCTACATCTGACAGCTGCAATGCAATCTGCACAAGACGCTTACCCCTGTCCCCTGATAGGCAATAGGCTGTGAGAGGGGGCAATGACCCAGGTTATAATTAGAACATGTTCTTCTCTGTTGCTGAGGCTTTGAGCTTTTTCCTTCTAATACACTGTGCCTCATATGGTGGAGAGAAGAAAACTTAGCTCCTAACCAGGTACAGGTTTAGCTTAGAACTGTCAAACAAGTTAAACATTTAAAACATTGAAACACCTTGAACCAACAAAGTATATAGCACTATTGCAAGTTAGCTTATGCAGTGATTTGAGCCCGTAGGATTTAACTCTGAGAACTAAACCAGTCTAAAGGCTCAGCCTGTTCCACCTTGCATAGCACATAACTGCGCTAATGCACCTCTTCGTGAAGTTAAGTAATTGTGCCTGGTCTTTTCACAGCATTCCCCAGGTTGATCCATTGTTCCCTGCTAAGGAGCAGCCAGAATGAAAAGTGTCTGCTGATCTGCACTTCCCAAACTTCCATCACATTTGCAGGTGACTACCCACTCTATCCTTGACTGTCCCGGCTCTCATTCTAGACCAGGAAGCAGCCTGTTTTGACAATGTGGTCATGTGAGGTCAGAACCACTGGAAGAGCCTGACAGTTTCTCAGTAAGTGTATTTAAGTGTTCGAGAAGAGGGGCAGTAGTTTTAAGTCAGGCATTTAGAAAGGAAGTAACATCTCTGAGAAATCTCTGCTCGTCAAAGAGCCTGGGTTGAGATCACTGAGCAGCATGATCCACAGCTGTTCTCCCCAATTCAAATCAAGGTACTAACAGGCAGACGCACTTTACTAACAAGCATTTGTCAATGCCGAATGTTTGCTTGCTGGCATTGGCATTGGTAGTGCAGAAGTTACAGAGCTGCATAATAGCAATGGCAGAGAAGTATTGAACTGAAGACAACCCCACCACCACCCTGCAGAGAGTGACAGGCATTGGGGTGTGCCTTTGGGTCATCAGGCATAACGGCCACGCCATTTCACCACACCTTACCCTGCCGACACTGACAAGTGTCAAGGTGTGCCTTGGGGTCTTTGGCCCTTATGCGCACCCCCATTCCATCAGGAAATATGGTGAGATGGGTGCAGTAAAGGAGAATGGGGTGAACTTTGGGGCCGAAGAGTCCAAGGCATACCTCGATGCCTCTCACTGGCTGCAGGGTGTGGAATGGTATGAGCATTACAGGCAAGAATCCCAAGTCACACCCCTGATGCCTGTCATTCTCTACAGGGTGGGGTGTTATGGTTGTAAACCCTAACAGCTCAGGCATTCGTTGGTATTTTCACTCCAAATTTTCAACATGTTTTTTTTGAGACCCCCACCTCATAAACAGTGGCAATATCAGTTTGTTAGCCAAAAGCTGCTTATGCACAGCGACTACGGCATTTAGCACTACAGGTGCAAAAACACATTCCGAACAGGATGTGAAAAATGATAGCTGTACTGTTCATGGGGAGGTGGAAAAAATGGCAATGTTGCAAATCTGCAGTAAAAATATAAAAAAAACTGGTAAAGTCATGAGCTTGCATAGAAACTGTGCAATGCACACCTGTAATGTAATTAGTGTGGGAATTTTTTACAGCAGATTGTCAACTCAGGCATTTTGGGACCTCCGATCATGAACAGTGTCACTGTGATTTTCTTTATCTGTCCCGAACAATGATTTCCCACAGTGACCACGCATCTCTGTGCTGAAAGTGTGAAAACACATTTTGGCCATGTTGTGAAAAATGACAGCTGTACTGCTCATAAGGAAGTGTGGAAAAATGCAACTGGTGAAAATCTGGACTGAAAATATTACAAAGTCATGAACTTACGAGGGTGCGTGGAAACTGCGCAATGCTGACTCGTAACACAGTCATTTTATGGACTTTTGTCACCAAATTTTCAACATAGCCATTTTAAGACCTCTGCTCATGAACAGTGTAACTGTGATTTTCTTAATCTGTCCCAAACATTGCTTTCGCACACCGACTGCACCATTGTGCGCTACATGTGCGGAAACACATTTTGGGTGACATGTGAAAAATGGCAGCTGTACTGTTCATAAGGAAGTGTAATAAAATGGCAATGTGGAAAATCTGGAATGAAAATATAGAAAATTGACAAACTTATAAGCGTGCGTAGGAACTGCGCAACGCATGCTCGTAAAACAGTCATTTTTGGAATTTTTTCACCAAATTTTCAACATAGCCATTTTAAGACCTCTGTTCATGAACAGTATCACTGTGATTTTCTTAATGTGTCCCATACATTGATTTTGCACACCGACTGTGACATTGTGCGGTACATGGGCGGAAACACGTTTTGGGCAAGATGTGAAAAATGGCAGCTGTACTGCTCATAAGGAAGTGTAATAAAATGACAATGTTGAAAATCTGGAGTGAAAATATTGAAATTCACAAACTTACAAGCGTGCGTGGAACTGCACTGTCTGCGCTAAATGAAGCAGTGTTTAAGAATTTTCCACAAGAATTTCAACATAGGCTTTTAGAGAGCCCACCTTATGAACAGTGGCAGTGTCATTTCATTACTCGGTCCCGAAAGGTGATTTCGCACAGTGACTGTGAAATCACCCTTCGGGCCCGAATAACGCCATGATCGTGCAATAATTCATGAGAAGGGTCCCAAAAACCCCATGTTGAAAATTTAAGCCCAAAGTTCCCCAAAATGCCTGAGATATGCAAAAAAGTTGAAAAAAATCCTTTCTATCCCATTATACAGCTTACCGGCATTTCCTCAGTTCGCGGTCGGCTTTGAAGAGTGTAGACGTGTTCCCGGTCCACTGAAGATCATCGTGCCAGAGTCTGGAGGTAAGTATGGGGTGGGGGTGGGGAGGCAGGGTCCGTAGAAGGTGGGAGCGGGTTGTGGGAGGGTGCAGGGAGACAGTGAGGGACCATTTTCTTTTTTGGACAGGTACCAGTCACCCTGCTGGCAAGGGTTTGGGGCTCAAAAATAGTCTGAGCTATAGTGTCTTTTAATTGTGCAGTGTCCAGCAAGATTTGATTCAGTGTGGCAGTGATGTCTGCTAGTCTGTTTGTTTCTAGTGTCATCGCTGGGACCAGAGTTCAGTGTGCCTTCTCAGTAGTTGCTTACAATTATTGGAATGCTGGCTCCGCTCTCCCAGATGGCTGTAGGTGTACTCAAGTTGTGGATGTTGGCCTCGCTTGCTTGGCTTCCATGATGTGGGAAAGAGTTTTGCTGCTAATCAGTGGTACCAATAGCTTACTAGGGCATCAGTTTATAAAACGGAAATGAGAGAAAGCTCTTACTGTCCTGTCTTCAAATCTCAGATGTGCAAACTGCTGGCTGTATTCAGAACTTTTGTGCCACAGCAATTATATAAAATAAAAAGATGTTCCTCTGTGGCCACAGTCCGGTTAGGTTTCAGTGCACAGTCCACAGTCGCCTTTATTTATTTAAAAGTTTTTTTTATTTTATTTCTTTTGGTTGGCAGCCAAAAGTTAAGTTTTTTTCTCTTGGTAGTTGATTTTTTTTTTTGAAATCACTTACTGACTAGTCTGAGTGGCAGTTCAATGTCCAAGGTGAAGGCAAGGTGGCTGGCGGTCTGAGTGGAACAACTGTGGCTGGTGCATACGCACAGCAAGGGAAACTGAGCACGTGTTTGCCGCTATAAAGACTCCTTTATAACAGCAAATTACACCACAGTTTCCCCATAGGAAAAAGGCAAATCCAGTTATTATAGTCTGAATACAAAATGAAGAACTAATTGGCATAAATTACCTCTCTTCCCTGATGCCTTGTCTCTTAACTGAAGCTTGGCTCTCTTGGCAGTACACCAACCACTGCCTCAGGTCCACAGTTGTACAGATGTTGTCATCAGCTGGCTTTGAATTCTTGACAAATAATGGCCATCACAGGCCAAAGATCTGAAGTCAGCTTGAAATCATATGGGGCACCAACACTCCAAGACAAAATAACCAGGGCAATCGTCTTATCTGGGACCCCCAGTGCAGTCCCTAATGAACCTGCTCACCAATGGCAAAGATGACACGTAAACAGTAAGACATGATGGAGTGTGCATTGTGCTGTCATAATGCTCAACCAGGGGTGTGTTAGGCACAACACCACAGGTGGGGTGCCTTCAACCAGTCGTGTGTTCTGACAGCACAACACACAAACCCCAGAGTGTATTATTGTGCTTATAAAATGGGTAAACTGAAAACATTTAAAAAACAAAAAAAGCTAACTTTCTTCTTATTAAAAACTGTTTTTTTCTTTTGTTAAAAGTAACTAGGAAAAAAGTAGTCCCTCCCCAACTGTCAAGCATCTGTCTATCAATACATTCAATAGTTGGAATGTTTATTTATCATGGAATGCAGGAATTCAAGCTACTGCAGAATTCTATTGGTTATATATTCTACTCTCCAAACACAAACATACAACAGAAGGCCTCAGTAAAGCCAGGGATTCAGTTATATCTGGGGCAGAGCAAGCAGCAAAGATTCCCTGGTAGGCAGGTAAGAATAGTGGGGAGGGTGGTGGTCATAAGCAGTCAGAAAAGAAGCTCCAAAAAAATAAAACTGTAAATAAGACTTCATTATAATTTATGCATGTGTGTAAGAAGGGGACTGTCTAGGACAACAACATTTAATTAGTTTGTTCTTTTTATTTTGAGGGAGTTTCATTTTTATGTAATTTCTTTAGTGATAAATGGTGGCAGTCATGTTTGTAATGGAAATCGGGAATTTTAAAGAAGGCATTGATATTGTCATTATGCTGTGCCCTGACTGCCAGCACTTTTTTTTAATTATGCATTGTGTTCACATAATGCACAGGTCATAGCCAATCAGGATGCAGCAGTCTCTCTACCCATTTTATAACACTATGCAGGGTTTTAAATAACTGATTAGCAGTTTTTTTCTTGGGACAACGCTAACTGTACAGAAAGTATTTATATAGGTTTTCTAGAAGTGTTATGTTTGTTAAACACAATGAGGCAAGTGCTATGCATTTTCACAATGTTTTAGCACTTTTATAAGCAAAATGCTAATCAATTTTTGGAGTTAAATAAAACCCTGCTACAGTAACAGCTGATGCAGCTACCCTCTCCACAGCAGGCCAAAGAACACAGCAGCCAGCTGAGTACACTGCTGCCAAAGTATAAGAAGCTGCACATGCAGTAGGACCTGAAGAAATCCATTGTGCTCCACAAATAACAGCTAAGTATTCCAACAAGCCCTGGTATCCTCCCGATGATGAATCCTTACTTGAAAACATGGATTTCTGTCTTGTCCCAGATGACCTCAATGACAGCAGTGACACACAACTCAGAAATAATGCATCACTCTAGACCCCGGAGCCACCGTTGGCCATTGGAATCGTGGGCCGCAATTCATGTCAGTTGCAATTAGTTTCAATTGCCTTGAATCACAGTCATAATTCTGTGCAGTTGTAAATATCAAAAATCGACGAATTAGTGACTGCTGGCCTTAGATATGTCCTGCCCCCAAAGTCATTTCTGATACTTAACTCCACTTTTTTTTATTTATAAAATTATTTATATTTGCAACTTTCACTTAAACTCTAGTGGAGAAACTAGTCCACCAATCAAATGTGTCCCTGGCTCCTCAGTTCAAAGCCCATCCGATGAGTAAGAGAGGGAGGAGTAGCCAGGAGGAATGTGCGCTCTCAGTGCATAATGAATCCAGCGTGGCTCTTTCGTGTGAGCAGAAGGAGAGCAGAATTTTTGCAGCATCGAGGAAAAATAGTGTGCAGTGTAGTGGCATGGCGCTGAGCGGCTGAGAAAAAAAGAAACATGGACTGTCAGTTGGGGAGAGAATTAGAGATAATGGGAGGAAGAGAACCTCGAAGGGAGTGAGTTGCCCAAGAGAGCTGAGGAGCAAGGAGCGAGGAGGATGGAGGAAAGAAAGAGAGGCTGCTGGGAGGCTCAGGGCAGGGTGGGGGTTGGACTCCAGGAGGGGAGCTAGAAGCTACTACTAGAACTCTGGAAGACTGTCTAGACTGGTACTGGGTGAGTGGGTGGGCTGGAGCTCCATTGACTGAGTGAGCAAAGGAGTCGGGTTGGGAAAAAGACCTTGGTAAAGGTCTGCTTGTCCATGGCATGCTAGGACCATGCAGCAGTAAACAGTACTACTACTACTACTTCTGCAGCACACTGGAGTGAGTCTGAACTGAAGCTGCGAGGAGGGAAAAAGTGCTTCAGTCGAGTCGATGTTGAGAAGTAGACTGACCGACCATCACTGTCCACGACCAGACCTAGTAGTAAGTGTGAGTGAGGCCTGGGCTAGTGTAAAAAAAAAAACCTAGTAGTAGTGCTGGGCTGCTTGGGGCTGCAGGAGTAAAACATGAACCGCGTATGGCAGGCAGCAGCAGCTGGCCTGAGCAGCCTGCAAAAAAAGGCAGTTGAGGCAGCATGAGAGCACCATAGCTCTGCTGGAGTGGAGGATTAGAGCGGCTGGGCCCGGGGGCAGCAGAAAAGAAAACTGAGCACAGATTATAGGAGGAGGGAGGAAGGAAGGAAGGATTGGAAGGGGTCTCACCAGAGTCAAGGACCAGGCCAGCCTGCAGAACTACAGAGGAAGGAGTAGTATGGATGTGGACCCCCACCTGTATGAACTCGAAGCTCAGATCAGACAGCCTGCCATCAGTTGCTTGCCAGCCAACACAAAGGAGGTGAGGGTGAGTTGTTGCTGTCAGTGTTCTTATTCTCCTTCTCAAACAGTTTAGTTTTCTTCTGTTATCAATCAGTCAGTAATTCCCTCTGTTTCTGTCATCTGTTTCCTACTTCCCTTCCCTCCCCTCCTAGGTCTTGGACCCTGTTGATGGTACAGTATATTTAAGCAATACACCCTGAGAGGGTGTGGGTGATGCCAGGATTTACCCACAGCTGGTGTGTAGTTCGGTCCAGAGGACGAGCTGAGGAACCATCAACACACCAGCAGTGGGTAGATCCTGCATCACCCACACCGTCAAGAGGGATATTGCTATTATACAATTAGGAATGTTGTAGAGAAATGTTTTTTATTTGAAAAGGTCTTTTTTTGAGACATCATGGAATGCTTCTTGAAGAAGCGGGGGAGCAGTGCTTGGTTGACTGGTATATGCTGGGAGATCACACAGGCATACAGTGTGCATTTTGAGAAAGAGTAATGTGCTTGGGGTCAGCCCATGCTTCGCTTGTCTCAGTGGCGCAGCTGGTTAGCACAATCAGAATGGCATTCCAGGCAGACTGGGTTCGAGTCTCAGATGAGGCATTTACTTCTTTCTCACCTCTGTTTGTATGTGTTCCACAAATATGCACACCGCACTCTTGTGTGATTGTTACAAGTAAATATTTGTGCTGCCATTGGGTTGTGCATTTGAGAAAGAGTAATGAGCTCGGGGGACATCCCAGGTTCCAGTTGCCTCAGTGGTGCAGCTGATTAGAGCAATCAGAATTGTATTCCGGGCAGCCTGGGTTTAAGTCCCAGCTGAGGCACTTACTTCTTTCTCACCTTTGTTTGTATGTGTTCTATTGTATGCACACCACCCTCCTGTGTGAGTGTCACAAGTAAATATTTGTGTTGCCATTAGGTTGTGCATTTAAGAAAGAGTAATGTGCTCGGGGACAGCTCAGGTTCCAGTTGTCTCATCTGGATGACCTGGGTTCAAGTCCCAGCTGAGGCACTTCTTTCTCATCTCTGTTTGTATGTGTTCCATAAATAAGCACTCCGCACTCCTGTGTGATTGTTACAAGTAAATATTCATGTTGCCATTGGGTTGTGCATTTTAGGAAGAGTAATGTGCTCGGGGACAGCCCAGGTTCCAGTTGTCTCAGTGAGACAGCTGGTTAGTGCAATCAAAATGGTATTCCAGGTGGCCTGGGTTCAAGTTCCAGCTGAGCCACTTACTTCTTTCTCACCTCTGTTTGTATGTATTCCATAAATATGCACACTGCACTCCTGTGTGATTGTTACAAGTCATACCATTAATTTAAAAGACATTGAAGTTACCACGTACCATGTGCAACCCACCACCATCTGACTAGTGAAGCTATGGGCAGGACAGACTGAAGGGTGGATGTTGAAAAAATCAGTTGAAGTTACTTTAGTTAGTTGAAGTCATAAATTTTAAACTAGTTGAAAAAATCAGTCATCATGTGTTGAAGTCACTAATAATTGTTTTTTTACTGACTCTGGGGTCTACCCTTCTGTGTGCAGCTGTGCTCTTCCCTCTCACTGCTCTATGCTCCAAGTGCTGCAGTGTTTCACCCCAGCAATCATGACAGCTCCCCTCTGCTGAACCACAGCTCAGACTCAGTAGAATTGGAACTGCCACATTCAGCACTCAGGTCCCATGCTACTGCTGCACCACTGCAACCTCTGACACCAGCACTGAACCCACTAGCATGGTAGATGCAAAATGTCATGGTGCATGGCAACCTGTAGTTTAACATTTACTACAAATAAATTCTGCCTCTTTAAATCATTTGCAGTACAGAAGAAAACCTTTCAGTTCACTTCCTTCCACCATAAAGTAACATAGACTATCTTCAGTATAGAAAAAACACTTTAGCAGTTTAACTTTTACATTCCCAAGTATATAGTTTATTTTTTGGCAGTTCGGTAAGAAAACTGCACAGTTTAAACCCCTAGCATTTTAAATGCTGCAGACTGATAGATGCATTCACAGCTATTTTTATCACTTTTGTCATTTTCATGGCTGTGGGTGGAGCCTACAGCCATCTTGCTGTCTGTAGCTGGAACAGTGGAGGAACATGAAACACATTTTTGGACATTTCAATGTATCCTTCCACAACCATAAATCTCTATGCCAAATGAAATAAAATACTCCTTTCTTTCTATTTAGAATGTTGGAGACAGCACTAAAACTGTTCTCAGATGGCCATTAGGAAATTAACGGTTGCCTATTAAACTGGAGATTTGTTTACCCCCTTCAAAATGCAACAATTGCACATTTAAATACTTTGCATTTAAACATTTTCTTGCTACTAGCTTCATGTTATAAGTATTGTCTTTGCATGAAAGATTCATACCTCATAAATGTCACCCTTTCCCATGAAGAAATCTAAAACGATTTACACTGTTTTTTTTTTAATCTCTTAAGACACTACGTGATAAGCACTGTCTCAAACATACGCCAGGACTTCTCTGAACTATTCAGGCTTCACAACGCTTTTTGGGGACAAGAAATATATTGAGCTATAGCAAACACACACACACACACACACACACACACACACACACACACACACTGTACACACCGTACACACCATCCTCATGGCCACAACATTCAAAATAAATACTGCAATCTAATATATTATAAAACAATAAACTGTTTATGTCAGTGAACACAGTGAAGTTCAGTTTAAAGTAGACTTCCTTTAAAGAGCTAGTGTACTACCTAAAACTAATATTAGATTTTAGAAGCAGCCAACCATTACCTTTTATATCTGAGATACTTTTTTCTTTCCCTTTTGTTTAATTAGAAGATTGTTTACCTGATGTTATTAGGTGTGATGTGTGGAACAGCTCTTAGTCTGGCAGCTGACATATCTTACTCTACTGTCCCACACTATATCATCAGCATTGTGACCTCAAGAAACTATATTAATACACCAGTTAGGATTCAGATTAAAGCAAATAAGTAGGGAAATGTGACATTAGGGTTTCCAGCCCTAACTCTCCGCCCCATCTCCCACGCAGGGAAAGGAGAAAACAATATGATTGTTACTGTCCTAATTCTTGGTGAATCAGAGGTGGAGCCTTCCATGGGGTCTTTAGCCCTAATGATCACCCCATTCCATAACCAACTATGGTAAGATGTCATATGTTTTCTTCAGGCAGGACTCAGAGGTTGTTGGCAACATGTAGGGATGTACAGTTCTGTATGTTTGAAGACTATATCACAATGGGTTGAGCGTTAGGGTTGAGAAACCAAAGGAAGATAGCACACCTGATTCACCAGGAGTCAGGATAGTGAAAACCATATTTTTTTTTTCCTTTTCCTGCTTGGGGGAGAGGGTGAGGGGTTAGGGATGGAAACCCTAAAGCTACATTTTCCTACTTTTGTCACTTTAATCTGAACTCTAACTGGTGCATTAATGCAATTTTGAGCAAAGAATGCATCCATCTATCTATCTATCTATCTATCTATCTATCTATCTATCTATCTATCTAGCCAACGATCATATATTCTAACTTTGTTATTGTACCTGTTACAGTAACTTAATGCCACAAAAGTAGGGAAATGTGGTGATAGGGATTCCAACCCTAACTCCCCACCCCCAGTCCCCACCCCAGGAAGCAAAAGGAAAAAACATTAGGGCTTTGGGTCTCCAGAGTCTTGGCAAATCAGTGGCGGGGTCTTCCCTGGAGTTGTCAACCCTAATGCTCTATGAAACATTTTTTTAACCCTAATGCATTAACAAAGTTTTTTGCAAAGTATTTTGTTCCTTTTTGAGATAATTGAATTGTATCCTAAGTCACACAAGTCCCTTTGGGACTGGGACCTTTGTAAACAGGTACAGATGTGCAGAGCCCTTTGGGCCCTGTGCCATGGGAGGACTCCATCCACCTACAGAAGCGCAGGGCCTGGCACATTTACTCTTTACACATTCACTCTTCACATATTCACTCTTTGCACATTCACTATTTTTTTCATTCATTTTGTCCCCAAATGTTCAAGATAGTCATTTAGTGACTGCTTTAATAAACAAGACGTGTACCATTTATAGTATGCTGGCTAAAATCACTGGGTGAGTGACCTGGAGGGGAGGGAGGAGAAGTGGGAGGGAGGAGAAGTGGTCCCAGGGGTGGGCACCTCAGTCTACTCAAAGGAGAACTGCTTTGATGTCAGGTTCTGGCAGCTAAGAATAATAGTATCTGTGGCTACTACAGTACCACAGGTTTTAACCCTTTTTATTTTAGTTTACAATTATGGACAAAGTACACAGGGGGTTCCACGTCATAACGGCGAACACATAACAACGCCGTACCTATGGGTGAGTGCACAATGCTGAAAACACAAACAGCAACCGTGCATTATGCCAAAAACAACATCAGTGCCCATACCACCATACATCTTATCCTACATTCTATGTGGGGGGCTGCACCCCCACACACCACATGCAGGGGGCTGCTGCTGCACCCCCTTCTAAAAATAATCAATTCTGAGAGGGGTCCTGACTGTTGGGTAAGGTGCCAACTCAGGAGGGGCTATTCGGGGGGAATGGGGGACCACCAGGATGGCAGAAGAGTAAGATGGAAGAGGAGCAGGGACACAACAGTGTAAAAGATGCACTGCAACAGAACAAAAAAAAATAACAACACCCAAACCATTCCCCACCAAAAAACAGTAGCACACCAACCCAGGATCAGACCCAGGTCCTTTCACACCAGAAGCATACACTGCCTCCACAAGTCCACATGGCCAGCTTGGCACTGTCTCCCAGAACTACCTCCTATATTCTGCTTACCATGATGTCCCTCCAACTAGCATGGAATCCTGCAGTTGCCATTTTAGCCCTTCTGCCCTCACCATTTTCATAGTCACTCCCCTTCCATAGTCACTGGAAATACAGTTGCTCAGATTGAGTCACTGAATTTGAAGGTGCCCATATCACTGGATACTGCACAGGGAACATTCTTTTCAATTTCACACCACTAAGGTAATGATGTGCATTTCGACCCACTGGGAAATACAATCATTAAGAAGTGCAGTAAGCTGTTAATCCTGAACCATTCAAAATTTTTAAAAACCTGAAGCACAATTTCATTTCTATTTATTTGAATGTCTGAGTGTTTTTCATGCAAGTACAACCTCTTCTTCTGAGTTGCGAGCAGTACAGTAAGCACTGAAATGAAGTAAACATTAAACCATACGTTATCTTCTTGATTTCTCTGAATTGTGATCAGTCACAGTATTTCAGTCAGTGTTTCTATTTTCATTCATAGCATATTTATGCTGGTTCATCAGTCTCAATTTTAGTGACAGTCAGGGTGGTTATGCAATTGAGATTCATATACTGTAATCAGCTCACTAGCATGTTCTGCTTCAGATGAATAATGCCAAAATGCAGGGTTTTTTTTTTCATTTTTTTGTAGCCATGCTCTCATTTCCGTTAGTGTGGTCTTCTGCAATAATGTTAGCCTGAACTGATTGTTCACATGAAATGAAACATAGAAACAGACTTTGACGGCAGATAAGGACTGGTTGGCCCTCCTAGTCTGCCTATTTCCTTACCTAGAGGATAAGCTGCAGATCCTATTTAACCAACAGCCTATTTCTTCCTACCCCCACAACAATTGCCTTATCTCTGTCCCATGCATTCTTGAATTCCCCTTCTGTTTTAGACCCCACAACCTCCTCAGGAATGCTGTTCCATGCATCCACTACCCTTTCTGTGAAAAAATGCTTCCTCACATTGCCCCTGAGCCATCCCCCCCTCTATCTTCAAATTGTGTCCCCTTGTTCTTGCACATCTCTTTTTCTGAAAGATGCTACCCTCTTGGACTTTGTGATTCCACCGAGGTACTTAAACATTTTTATCATGTCCCCCCTCTCCCTCCTTTCCTCAAGGGTATACATATTAAGCTCCTTTAGTCTCTCCTCGGATGGCTTCTCTTGCAGACCGTGCACCATTTTAGTTGCCCTCCTCCGAACTGCCTCCATCCTGTCTATGTCCTTGTGGAGATGGGGTCTCCAGAATTGGACACAGTACTCCAGAGGGGGTCTCACCAACTGTACAGGGGGATAACAACTTCCTGTTTTCTGCTGGTGATGCCTCTCCCTATACATCCCAGTATCCCCCAGCCCTCCCTACCACCTTCTCACATTGCTTGCCAACCTTAAGGTCATCTGATATGATTACCCCCAGGTCCCTTTCCATTTTTGTTGTTGTTACTACCTCCCCCCCATTGTGTAATCTTCCCCTGGGTTTTTGTTTCCCATGTGCATTATTTTGCACTTCTTTGCATTGAATCCAAGCTGCCATACTTCTGACCCTTCCTCCAACCTTGCCAAGTCCCTTCTCTTCCTTTCCCCACCTCCTTGTGTATCAACCCTGTTGCAGATCTTTGTGTCATCTGCAAAGAGACATACTTTTCCTTCCAGTCCCTCTGCAATATCACTTATAAAGACATTAAAAAAGGACTGGACCCAGTATACTAGTAACCCTTCTTTCTTCAGAGTGAACTCCATTTACAATTACTTTCTGTGTCCTGTTATCCAGCCAATTTTTTTCCCAGGCTACCACCTTGGAACCCACTCCCAGGCTGGTTAATTTGACTATTAATCTTTTGTGTGGGACTGTGTCAAATGCCTTGCTAAAGTCTAGGTAGACCATGTCCACTGCCCCTCCCTGGTCTACTACTTTGGTTGCCCAGTCAAAGAAATCAATTAGATTCATCTGACATGACCTTCCCACTGTGAACCCATGCTGCCTTGGGTCCTGTGCCCCACTGGCTTCTAGGTACTCAACAAGTCTTTCCTTCAGAAGTGATTCCATCACTTTCCCTACCGCAGAGGTCAAACTGACAGGTCTGTAGTTTCCTGCCCCTGTCTTGCTCCCACTTTTGTGAAGGGGAATCACATCTGCCTTCCTCCAGTCCTCAGGTACCATACCATCCTCCCATGATTTGTTAAAAAGGGTAGTCAGTGATGTCACTAGTTCACTGCTTAATTCTTTTAGAATTCTGAGGTGAATTCCATCTGGCCCCATTGCTTTGTCCACCTTCAGTTTTAAGAGTTCTTTCAGAACCCTTTCTTTTTTGAAAAGACTGAGATCGACCCCCCTATCCAGAGTGCTTCTGTTAATTGGATTAGGCACCTCCTCACCTCCTTTTTTGTGAATACTGAACAGAAGTATTCATTCAGTATCCCTGCTTTTTCACTGTTCCTCTCTGCCCACCCACTGCCTATTCTATTCAGCCTCACTATCCCTCCCTTTGTCTTTCTATGCTCCCTGATATACCTATAACAGGTTTTAGCTCCCCTTCTTAACTGAGTTGGCTATCTTTTCCTCAGTTTAGGCCTTCACTATTCTGACTACCCTCCCTGCTTCCTTCTGCCTTAACTGGTACAGTTCTCTGTCCTGCTACTTCTGTGTTTCCTTATACTTCCTAAATGCTATTTTTTTCTCCCTAACCTTCACCGCCACCTCTTTTGAGAACCATAGCAGCTCTTTGTTTCATTTTGATTTGTTTATTTGCTTCACACAAAGGCTTGTTGCCTCTGTGATGGCAGTTTTGATATTTCCTCATTGTTGCTCCACCCTTCCTTCTAGCCTGTTTGCTAGTGCTTTTCTAAGGCACTCTCCCATCTTGCCAAAGTTAGCCCTCCTGAAGTCCAGAACCCTCACTTTTGTATGGCTTGACTCTGTAGCTGAGTTTATCATGAACCACACTGTTTGGTGGTCACTTGTTCCCAAATGGCTAGCCACTTCTAGATATGAGATCCTCTCACTGTCCCCATTTGAGAGTACAAGGTCTAATATTGCTCCCTGACAAGTAGGTTCCAAAACTAGCTGTCTGAGGCATGCCACCTGATGGGCATCGAGAATGGCCCTGCTTTTGGATGCAGCTGCAGCAAAGGTGCTCCAGTTGACATCTGACATATTAAGGTCCCCCAGCAACAATGTCTCCCCTTTCTCTGCCATCCCAAGTATGTCTTTTATCATATCGTTGTCCATTCCGTCCCCCCTGACGTGGGGGTCTGTACATAACCCCTGTGTGGATTGTGGTGCCATTTCCAGTCTCTGAGGTGACCCACAGTGCCTCGTCTCCTCCCTGTTTACTCTTTTGTTCAGTTGCTTTTATCCCTTCCCTTACATAGAGAGCTACTCCACCCCCTCTTCTCTCCTCCCTGTCTCTCCTGTAGGTTGCGTACCCTGGTATGTTAACATCCCAGTCATGGTTCTCTGTGTACCATGTTTCTGTGACTGCTATGATATCCAGGCATCCCCCTTCCATCAAGACCACCAGTTCAGGGAGCTTGTTGCCCAGACTACGGGCATTGGTACTCATTACCCTCCATTTCTTGATGGCCTTACCCCTTTTTGCCCCTTCCCTGTCCTTATTGCATTTGTCACTTTCTCCATTTGCCACTGTGCTTCTCCCTATCGACATCTATATGTTGGTGTCTACCTCACTTAGTACCCTGATTTTTTGGGGGGGGACTAGGATTTCCCTGCTCCTCTTCAGTGCCTCCCCCCTTGGCTAATTTAAATGCTTGCCAATAAAGCATTTAAACCTATCACCTAGGATCCTGGTTCCCCTGCTGGACAGATGCAAACCATCATGCCAGTTTAGGCCTGCATCCCCTCCAGGTGGACCTCCAGTCCCCAATGAAGCCAAATCCCTGAGGTCTGCACCAGTTTTTCAACCACTGATTGAATCCCATGGTGTGGAGCACCCTAGCCTCACCTGTGCCACAGACAGACAGCACCTCCAAGAAGATTACCGTGCATGCTATTTGTCTAAAGCCCCTCCCCAACTCCACAAACACTTCTTACACTGCTCTGATCCCTTTCTTAGCCAGGTCATTTGTCCCTAGGTGGACAATGACATCCAGCTGCCTCCTCTGTGCAGCTGCTCCAGCGATCCTGAGGATTTTCTCCCTTTCCCTCCAAGCCATGGTGCCAGGCAGGCACCTTACCTCCCTCTCCCCTTCCTCCGCCAGTTCTACATTCCTAACAATGGAGTCCCCCCACCAGGAGTTGTTTCCTTCCCCTGTGGGGTTCCATGCCACCCTTCTGTGGGTCTCCTTTGTGGAGGTTCCCAGCATCCTCCTTGGTCTCCACTCTGGGTGCCTCCATAGAGGAACCACACTTTTCCAGAATGGCATAGAAATTGTGGAGAGGTACAACTGGAGGTATGTGCCTCTGTTTCACCTCCCTCACCCTCCCTGATCCCACTGTGGTCCAACCGCTCCTCTTTCTTGGCAACCTCTGAGGCAACGGCAGTGATCCTGGTGGTCCCTGGGTGGGAGAGGAGGTCCCACAAATCCTGGCCAACTCAGCCTGGAGATGAGCAACCTCCTCCCTCAGCCCAGAGAGGTGCCTGCAGATCGGACAATACTGCATCCTCCAGAATATCTCCTGGAAGACTTCTGCACCACAGCCACTGCACTGCACTACTCCCATCATGTCTTATTTCTTGTTCCCTAATTGTTGTTTGGAATACTTACACTTTCCTGTTTATTTCTTTTTTTTCTTTTCTGTCCCTACTTACACCTCTGTGCCCTTTTAGCTCCTGATCTTCCTGTTCAGAGACAAGAAGTTCCTATATTTCTCAGTAGTCTCCTTACTTGATCAGAGTCAGACCTCCAGCAGCCAGGGGGGATGGAGAGCTACTCTTGCCCTTCTAGGATGGTGAGTCTTTGATGGCTCTGTGATCACTCACTTCCTGCTCCCAAACAGGAAGTTCCTGTTGTCAGTTAACTCCTGTGCCTATAAAAGTAGAACTGCCTTTGGGTTGGGGGGTGGAGGAGAGGGAAGGAGGGCAATATAGTCCAAGTAGAGAATGCTGGTGTACAACACGGTTTGTGTGTGGTGCATATGTGTGTGTGTATGTGTGTGCAAATTTCTTGTTACTGTATTATGATTGTAGTTGCCACTGTTATATACAGGGCTGCAGCTAGCAATTCCAGGGCCCTGGGTAGGCAGTCAGATGAGGGCCCCTGTATCCCTAACAAAGTAAGCCGGGGGTCTGGGGGACACCAGGCCCCCAGAAGCTCTGGGGTTTTTGGTGCTCTCAGGTGAGTTTTGGGGCTGTTAGTGAAGCTAAAAACACGATTTTGTGAAGCTTTCCCACTTGGAAGTTAAAGATATCGTGCAGTATTCATATTTCAGGGAGACTAAGTACTGTAAACCTCTCTCAGAAAACATCTATTGCTATTAGTAAATATCTTTCAGATAAGAGTTACAGCTGTATCCTGTATATAATGTGCATTCTGCCCACAAATAACAACTGCTTAAGGAGCTGGGTCACTGCTTTCTGTAGAATGTACCTGATATGATCAGTTTTCAGAAACTGACTTGAAGGGTCTACTTCACAAAAAAGCTGGAATATGAACAATTTCTGCATATCTAGACTGTGCCATGTTGCCAATCCACAATGGATGGCATCTAGAAAATCCAAGCCATTCTGGTCCATGATTACAAAGCTTCAGGTGGGAGTATGGGTCATGTACTGGGTAAAAGCGTTGGGGAGGAGTAGTATAGCTAGGCTCAACACTGGGCTTGCAACTGGAAGCCTCTGAGTATACCACCTGTGCTGCATGAGCAGGGGATTGTGGGATACAGTAGTATTCCTTTTCCAAAGAACTATAACTTTGTTTAAATAAACAAACAACATCAAGAAATCACATATCCAGTTTCCATGTTAATCTGAAAAGCTGGCTAGTACAGTACTATAAGGTGGAGGTAGGTGGACTTTCATGGGCTCCAAACATGCCCTGCACCTGCAGCTGGTGATGCCTATGAATTAGAGCAGAGGTCCCTCTTGCATAACCTATGTACCTCCTGAAGCCCTCAGCAGAGCATAGATACTGTAACACTGTGAATGGGTACAGCATGTAGGCACACAACCCTTGTAGACCCTGATTTATGAGGCAATCACAAGCAGACCCCAGAGGAATAACAAGGGAGCAGCATCAAGTACCCTCATCTTATCAATAACACATGACAGTGAATATGCTTTTTATTCCTTTTTTTTTTTAAACTTACCAGGCTGGATCCTGGATGGATGTCTGGACAAAGACAGTCACTGGAGTGAACAGAATGAGTGGGGACACGACACCTACACACTACAGTCCACGCAGTCACATTCCATTTGGGGAGTAGTATGATGAGGCAACGACAACTACGATGAGCTGCGAGCATTAAGGCCTGTGACCCAACTACTGGGCAGCAGCTGAGCCTGATGTACTCCGGCGGTGACCATCCTGGCTCACTCAGTGACTTGTTGCTTGCCTTTGGCTGCCTCTGTCTGACCTCGTCTCGTTGTGGTCTACTGGTCCTCTGACTGGATGGATGGATGGATTGGCGGCAAACCGACACTAAAGCAATCCCTCTCTTTCTTCTGACTCAGGGCGGCAAATGTACAGAGGGTGTTGTGCTACGCTAGGCACTGTTCCCGCTCAGAACAGATGCACAGGACAGTAGAGAAACATCATCACGTTTAGCAGGGGTCTGTGTGGTGCCGGCGGCTAGCCAATGTAATATCTTTTCCTTTTGCTGTCAAAGTGGGGGGGTGTCATTTATGCAACAGCAATGGTAGGACTGATGCATAAATAACCCTCCCCCCACCTGGATGGCAAAGAAAAAGGTTTTACAGTGGCTCCATGTGGTGCTGATAGCATCTTCTTAAGTGGTAAAGGACGACCGGAGGGACAAATACAAAATATTAAAATACACTTTTCAGCACTGCTCAGGCGGGTCCCCCTTAATGCCAGGCCCAGGAAAAAAGTCCCGGTTGTCCCCCGATAACGGCGACCCTGGTTATATAGATTGTGCATACTCAATATTTGCAGCCTGTTATAATACATCAAACATCCTGAGATAATTATCAAAATAAAGATTTATCTTTTAGTATACTTACATTGGAGGAGCTGTGAGAGCTGGTATTAGAGCAGGGGCTACAGGGAGAAAGTTCAGGGATTGCATCAGCGGTTTAGAGCAGTACCGGAGGACCGCAGTCAATGGTCAGGATTTTAGCTGGAGGAGGCCTGACCAATCGGCGTGCAGGGCACCAAGTTTTGAACTGGGGCTGGGCTACTTAAGCAGCGTACCCCAGCCACTTGTGTACTTACATTAGAGGAACTGTGAGAGCTGATTTTGGAGCAGGGACCACATTAGTAGCCAGGAGAGAGTCCAGGGACTGCATCGGCAGTTGAGAGCAATACCGGTGGACAGCAGTCAGTGGTCCAGATTTCAGCTGGCAGTGGCCTGACCAATCAATGCACAGGGCACCAGGTTTTGAACTGGGGCTGGGCTACTTAAGCAGCATAGCCCAGCCACTTATGTACTTACATTGGAGGAGCAGTGAAAGCTGGTATTGGAGCACGGACCACATCGGTGGCCGGGAGAAAGTCAAGGGACCACATCGGTGATTGAGAGCAGTACTGGGGGACCACAGTTGGTGGTCAGGATTTCAGCTGGAGGAGGCCTGACCAATCAGCCCACAGGGCTCCAAGTTTTGAACTGGGGCTGGGCTACTTAAGCAGCATAGCCAGCCACTTGTGTACTTACATCAGAGAAGCTGTGAGAGCTGCTATTGTGTCCCACCCACCCACCTTGTCTCTGACCTCTATTAAATGGTCTGTGGGGGTGGAGCCTAGGAGGAGGGCAATCAGAGACTGGGGGACAGTGAGCTCAAGTGACTACTGGGTCTGTGACTATTGGGACTAATGTCATCATTGGAGGGGGGAGAAATAGATTTTTGCAGGCTAGGGCTGTTTTGGGAACAGAGCTACATATTTTCATCTTGGTTAGAAATTGGTTCTCGGGCAGTGCTTGTGCTGTTAGAACTGTAGAGCAATGCAAATAAATCATCCTGAGCAGGAGCTGGATAGGGGGCAATGTGTAAAATTGTTATTGTTCTGTTTGGTTCTTGGGAGGTGCTTAACCTGTTAAACTGTTAGCTAATTAAATGTTTACCTAGTTTAAACTGTTAGAACTGTTAGCTGCTAATTTACTTATCTAGATTAGGAGCTGGTTTCAAGGGCTGTGGTTTATCTGTTGGAGCTGTTTACTTAGTTTAAACTGTTAGAACTGTTAGCTGCAAAATTCTTTACCTAGATTAGGAGCTGGTTCTAGGGTTGTGGTTTATCTGCTGGAACTGTTAGGGGGCTGTAGGGCTTGATCTTGTACCACCCCAGTATGACCACTTGGAGAAGGATGAGAGGTATTATTCCAGGGGGAGGAGACCAGACAAAGGGGGCTGGTCCCAACATGTGTAGAGAAGAACAAGTAGGGTGGTCTTCAGCTACCACGACAGGCATCTTTGGAAGGGTTGTAGTTTGCACAGGCTGTGGGGCAGCAATAATACTAAATTGGTACTGGAGGGAGGGTGACTGCACACTCTGCAGACAGTTATTGCAGATCAGGGGAGAAGTAAACTAGCTAAGGAGGCAGGTGGAGGAGTTGGTGGGGTTATGAAGGAAAATGGGAGGGGCTACATGTGGCAGGTGGGAAGGGTTGAGGCGAGGCAGGGACATGTCTCAACAAATGGGGACACATCTCAACATATGGGGGACCTAGGGATCATGGACTTTCAGCCAGGAAGCAGAAGCCGGGGGAAGGAAATAGGGTAAATGGTCCAAATCAGAAAGAGGTGGAGGGTCAGGTCAGGAGGGGGGGATAAGGGACAGCCCAGAGGAGCAGACAGTGGGAAAGTAGATCAAAATGAGGACTGGTCAGGAGGGGCTGGCAAGGAGCAGCCTAGAGGAGCAACTAGAGGGAAAGTAGGTCAAAAGATTGAGGTGGGCATAGACTGTTACAATAAATTTGAGACATTACGCAACTTGGAAGTAGAAGAAGGGGCAAGTGGAGATAAGGTGAATGGCAATGAGTCTGGAGGAAGGGAGTTGGAAGCTCAGAGGGGGTTAGGGACTGGAAAAGAAATTGCTAGGAATAGTTCTAGTAGGGGAAGAGGGAAACTAAATATCAAGCAGAGGGGGGAGAGACATCAGATAGCGGGCATGGGGGTTGAGGCCACAATCAGTGAGAAACAAGAAGAAAGAGAAGTAAGGGAGGGGAGCCCCTCGAAGAGGATTGAGTGTTCCAAAGATGGGGCCATAGGTAAGGGGGACCCACAGGGAAGCTCAGGAGCAGGAAATATTAATATGAGTGGGGAGGAAGATGGAGAGAGAGAAGGGGATATGACCAAGGCCAGGGAGAAAGGCGCGGATGAGAGTGGGACAAAGGGGATACCTAACTAGGGGGGATTGGAGGAAAGTGGGCATAAAAAGTGCAGAAGGAAGGGAAGGGTGACAAAGGGTTCTCTCATTAGGGAGCAGGAAGACACCCAGGGAAGGAGAAATGTATGTGGGGGTTGGGTCGGGAGCACAAAATGGAGGTAAACATAAGGCCAAAAGGGTCACTAAGGTACCCCTGCTGGGGGACTCCATGATTAGGGGTATACACTGGGAGGGTCAGGGGGTGGGAAAACCCAGCCAGGTTAAGGCAGTAGGTATCTCTGGTCTGACGATGCACAGGGAAAAGTTCCTGGTGTATGAGCTGGCAAAGGAATGTGGAGGGTCACCAGACTTCCTGGAGCATCTGGAGACAAATGCTATAGAGGGAAATAGTGTACTGGAAATCCAGGCAAGGTTCCGAGAACTGGCCAGAGTTTGTCAGGATAATGGATGCACTGTTTCCTTCTTGGAAATATTGCCAGTTCCAAAGGCCTCTGTGGAGAACAAACGGAAGATCATGGAGGTAAATGACTGGCTCAGAAAGTGGGGCGAGGAAAGGGGGTTGGGGGTGTTGGAGGTCTGGAGAGGAGTTTGGGAAGATAAGGGACTGTATGCCAGGGATAGGCTTCACCTTAATCCGATAGGGAAGGAAGTCCTAAAACAAGGGATGTCAGACTACATTCAAGCTAGGTGGGGTTTAAACTTGTGGGGGGGAGACAGGGAGGCTGACCGGATGTCCTTACCTCTCGCAGAGGGGCCTAGCCTGCAGCCCTTGGGGGGTCAGGCAAAAGCCTAGGGGAGGATGATATCATAGGTGAGGAAGGATGTCAGATGCATAGGATTTTCAGGAAGGGCATGGCATGGTGGGGTAGGTACATGGGATGGTGGGTGGTGTTAATAAATGCCAGGAACTTGGGGAATAAGTTGCCAGAGTTACAGGCCATGCTGGTTGAAGGAGGGGTAGATGTGGCAGCAGTCATGGAAACTTGGGCCAACCCTAGTTACGATTGGGATCTTAACTCATTGCCTCCACAGTCTCACTCTGAGATTACACCACTTGTCTCCTGAATCTCCTGTATACTTTTAACAGTGAATCCTGGGCCTTTCTAAGCAAATCAAGCCATAGTCAGCATGTCGCAAACAAATGTTAATAGCTCAATAACCATACATGCTAGACACAAAGTATGAGTGGCAGAGTTATTCAGCACAAAATTGACTTTCCAGTGGTGGTATGCATGTAATAATAAGTAATTCAGTTTTTTTCTATGCTGGTCGAAACTGGAAAAAAAAATATTTTTTTCACTAAAAAAAGGCAACATAAGCCATTTTTTATTGGAAAATATGTCAAATATCAACACCAAATTAAGCATACAAACATTAGATGGTGTTTTATTATTATGTTTTTTTTTTTTTTAAATATCTTTTTACTATGAAACAATTTTTCCCCATTTTAGTCAAGGTGCTTTGGTGAGATTTGAGGGATGACTCTCAAGCACACATACCATATCATAAACAAAATGCATATAACTCCACAAGTATACATGATACACACAAAGTATCAGCATGAAAGATGATCAGCACAAAATTGCATTTCCAACGATGCTATGTGATCAATTGTAATCAATAAGGTTTTTTTTTATGCCTGCTGAAGTGTCAAAAAGTGCATTTTATTCAAGCTGCTTAGGTGAGTCTTAATGGAAAAAATGTCAGCCATACACACCATACCATAAACAAATGCATATAACTCCTAAAGTATACATGACACACACAACGTATCAGTGGCACAGTTGTTCCACACCAAATTGCCTTTCCAATGGTTCTATGCAATCAGCTGTATTCAATTTGGTTTTTATTTTATACTGGCTAAGATACCCAGAATGAGTGTTTTTTTCAAAGTGCTTAGGTGGTTCTAGATTGACAAAATGTCAAACAAATATGTATAACTCCTAAAGTGAACATGATACACACACAGTGTCAGTGGCAAGGTTGTTCAGCACAACATTACCTTTCTAATGATACTATGCAGTCAATTCTAATCAATTCTGGCTGGCAAGTAATATTAAAATATGTGAGTGACTTCTCCAGATGTTTCTAGGGCACACAGGAAGTCTGTAAGTGACTTCTGTAGGTGTTCTGGGACACACTGTAGTTAGATTTGCTGACGTCTACAGACGTTTCTAGGAGGCAATGAGTTAATGTAAGTGGGTACACAGTGCTTAGGAAGGATAAAAAGGAGGGCAGAGGGGGAGGGATGGCTATGTTCATTAGAGACAACATAGAGATTACTAGGGTGGAAGAAGCTGTGGGAAATGTGGAGGTCTTATGGGTCACCATGCAAACCCCTGCAGGAGGAAAGATCAAGATGGGAGTGGTATACAGGCCCCAAGGGATGGTGAGGCTCTGGAGCAGTGTCTGCTGGATATCAATAGGGACCAGTGTGGATCAAGAGGGGAGGGAGTGGTGTTGATGGGGGATCTAAATATGCCAGCTACTGACTGGGGAACCATGACTTTCACAGTGGCCAAGGAGCAGAGGCTGCTGGATAGCTTCCAGGTTGTGTTCGTCACTCAACAGGTGTTGTAGCCTATGAGAGATGGGCACATCCTTGACGTGGTTCTTGTGGATGGGGATCTGGTACTGGATCTGACAGTGGAGGATCCCCTGGCAGGAAGCAACCATGATACTGGCCGGTTTAGACTAAATTTGGGGGGGTGGAGGGATAGTTCTAGGATACTGGCTGTTGATTTTAGGGGGGCAGATTTTAGGGGCATGGGTGAGATTCTCAAGGTGCACTTGAAGGGGGATTACAACAAGGACGGATGTAGAAGGGACATGGGAGGTCATGAAATGGTGACTTCAGGAGGCCATCAGGATCTTTGCAAAGGTGTAGCGCAAGGGGGCGAGGTCACAGAAATCATGCTGGTGGTCCAAGGAGGTTCAGGAGGCAATAAGGGAGAAGAGGACTGCCTACAGAGAATACAAAAAAATGAGGGGGGACGAGGGATAAGGAAACTTACTGTTCTGCATCCAGACAAGTTACCCAGATGGTGAGGAAGGCAAAGTCCAGAAAACAGCAGCAACTGGCACAGGGGATAAGAGGTGGGGAAAAGGGGTTCTTTAGGTATATTTGGGAGAGGAGAAAAACCAAGGGTTGGATCAGTATATTGAGAACAAAAGGGGGGTGGATGGAGGAGGTAAGGGATCAGATGGAGGTATTAAATGATTACTTTGCCTCCATATTCACTAGGGAGGGGGTTGGGAAACTTACAAAGTGGTAGCTGATGGAGTTAGAAGGGGCAGCAGGTAGGATCGTTGGAGCAATAGATAAGGAAAGGATGGGTGGGAGAGCTACCTCAGGCATCTCTCATCAGTGTGGATTGGCTAATAGGGAGGGAGGGAGGGTCTGACGATGCTATTCCCATTGGCTGAGTGTGAAAAGCCTTTAAGACCCTAAAAATGGAAAAATCTCCAGGGCTAGATGGTGTACATCCTAGAGTTCTATGGGAATTGGCAGATGTACTGGCTGCACCTCTAGCGGATCTATTCAACAAGTTGCTTGAGACAGGGTGGCTACCTAGGGATTGGAAGATGACACATATGGTGCCCATCCATAAAGGGGGATCTAGGGAGGTGCTGGGTAACTATAGACCCATCAGTCTGACGTCGGTAGTGGGCAAACTAATGGAGTGTATACTTAATTAACATTTGGGGGAGTTCTTGGAGGAGATGGGATAGCTGGATAGTCATCAGCATGGGTTTGTGCCAGATAGATCATGTCAAACTAACCTTTCGGAGTTCTATGATTGGGTAACATCGCAACTTGACAGGGGAAAGCCTGGGGATGTACTGTTCTTGGACTTCAGCAAGGCGTTTGACTCGGTCCCTCACCATGGCCTGCTGGTGAAACTGAGGAGGATGGGGGTAGGCCCATTGATGGACAGATGGATAGGGAACTGGCTGGCTGGGTGCACTCAGAGGGTAGTGGTCAGTGGGGAGATCTCGACACCTAGAGATGTCATTAGTGGAGTACCACAGGGCTCAGTCCTGGGGCCGATCTCGTCTACATCTCCGATATCAGGGGGTATTGGGAGTAAAATGAGTCTCTTTGCAGATGATTCCAAGCTGGGTACAGTGGTTAAGAGGGAAGAGGAGAGGCTGGCCCTGCAAAGAGACCTGGAGACCCTGGATAGGTGGGCTCACACCTGGAAATTAAATTTTAACTCCTCAAAGTGCAAGATGTTACACCTTGGGCGGGGAACCCCAAACATGAGTACACCCTTGGTGGGGAGGAGTTGGAGGCCACTGCAGGGGAAAGAACCTTGGGGTCCTGGTGGATATCAGCATGAATAACTCTGAGCAATGCAGGAGGGTAGCAGTAAAGGTAAACAGGATGTTGGGCTGCTTCGCACGGGGGATTACCTAAAGGAACAGGGAAGTGATTCTGCTTCTGTACAATGGCCTGGTTAGACCACACCTTGAGAACTGTATGCAGTACTGGAGGCCACACTTGAGGAGAGATATCCAGCTCCTTGAAAGGGTTCAGAGGAGAGCAACCAAAATAATCTGGGGTCTGGGGGAGTTGACGTATGAGGAGAGACTAGAGGAGCTTGGCCTGTTCTCATTGGAGGAGAGGAGGACCCAGGAGGACATGATTGAGGCCTTTAAGTACCTCAGGGGATCAATAGGGTAGATCAGGAGGGGATCTTTAGACTAAAGGAGGGTGGTATCACCAGAAGACATAGTTTGAAGCTCAAAAGAAGAAGGATGAGGAGAGAAAGGAGGAGGAGGTTTTTCACTGAGAAGGTGGTGGAACTGTGGAATGAGGTGCCTGGCAAGTTGGTTCTGGCTTCTACAGTGGAGGGGTTCAAGAGAGGGTGGACAGATACAGAAGGGGATAAAGCAGAGGTTGGCTTGCCCGGGGGGGGCTGGGATGGAAGTCAGGGGAAACAGGAATGTGATAAGGGGGATGGCTTTGGTACCCAGGCAGGGTTCTGAGGCATGAGCAGACTCAACAGACCATAAGGCCTAATCTGCTGGTGACTAGTATGTTAGTATACCTGTAGCTGCTGGACACCTTCCAGACTGAAACTGAGATTGGTTAAAATCTACAGGAGGGACAGGGAGGGTAAAAGAGGAGGAGGAGTAGCTCTTTACATAAGGGAAGGAATCAAAGCAACAGAACAAAAGGGAAAACAGGGAGGAGAAGAAGCACTGTGCGTAAATTTGGAGACCGGCAATGGCACCACAATCCGCATAGGGGTTGTATACAGACCCCCTTCTCAGGGGGAGGAAATGGACAAGGAAATGATAGAAAGAATACTTAGAATGGCAGAAAAAGGGGAGATATTGCTGATGGGTGATCTGAATATGCCAGATGTTAACTGGAGTGCAGTTGTAGCAGCCACGTCAAAGAGTGGGGTTATTCTAGATGCCCTACAGGGGGTATGCCTTAGACAACTAGTATTGGAGCCCACCCTAGAGGGAGCAATCTTAGACCTGGTTCTCTCAAATGGAGATGAAGAGAGGATCACTGATATAGAAGTGGGTAGCCATCTGGGAACTAGCGACCATCGAACAGTATGGTTCACAATAAACACAGCAATAGAGTCAAGCCATACAAAGACAAAAGTACTGGACTTTAGGAAGGCTGACTTTGCCAAAATGGGAGAGTGCCTAAGGAATGCACTAGCAAATGGGCAGGAAGGAGGGGTGGCAGAACAATGGGAAATAATAAAAACTGCCATCACAGAGGTAACAAGCCTTTGTGTGAAGCAAATAAAATGAAACGATGTAAGAAACCACTATGGTTCTCAAAGGAAGTGGCAGTGAAGGTTCAAGAGAAAAAGAAAGCATTCAGGAAGTACAAGGAATCACAGAAGGAGCAGGACAGAGAACTGTATCAGTTAAAGAAAGGAAGCTGGGAAGGCAGCCAGAACAGCAAAGGCCCAAACCTGAGGAAAAAGATAGCCAACTCAGTTAAGAAGGGATAAAACCTTTTATAGGTACATCAGGGAGTGGAGGAAGACCAAGGAGGTTAGTGAGGCTTAATAAAGAGGAGGGAGGTGGGCAGAAGGTGACTGTGAAAAGGCAGAGATACTAAACAAATATTTTTGCTCAGTATTTACAAAGGAAGTGGGGGAGGTACCTAAAACAAACAGTAGAAACACTCTGGATACAGAAGTTGATACCAGCCCTTTTACAGAAGAAAGGGTTCTGAAAGAACTCTTAAAACTGAAGGTGGACAAAGCAATGGGGCCTGATGGGATTCATCCCAGAATTCTAAAAGTACCAAGGGTAGAACTTGTGACACCACTGACTACCCTCTTTAACAAATCATGGGAGTATGGGGTGGTACCCGAGGACTGGAGAAGGGCAGATGTGATTCCCCTTCACAAAAGTGGGAGCAAGGCAGAAGCAGAAAACTACAGACCTGTTAGTTTAACCTCAGTGGTAGGGAAAATGATGGAATCACTTCTGAAGGAAAGAATTGTTGAGTATCTAGAGGCCAGAGGGCTCAGGACCCAAGGCAGCATGGATTCACAGCGGGAAGGTCATGCCAGACAAATCTGATAGATTTCTTTGGGTGACCAAAGTAGTAGATCAGGGAGGAGCTGTGGACATGGCCTACCTAGACTTAACAAGGCATTTGACACAGTCCCACACAAAAGATTAATACACAAGTTAGCCAGCCTGGGAGTGGGTCCCAAGATGACAGCCTGGGTAAAGAATTGGCTGGAGAATAGGACACAGAGAGTAATAGTAAGTGGAGTCCATTCTGAAGAAAGGGGGGTTACTAGTGGGGTACCCCAGGGTTCAGTATTAGGACCGGTCCTCTTCAATGTCTTTATAAGCGACATTGCAGAGGGACTGGAAGGAAAAGTATGTCTCTTTGCAGATGACACAAAGATCTGCAACAGAGATGATGCACAAGGTGGGGTGGAAAGGATGAGAAGGGACTTGGCAAGGTTAGAGGAATGGTCAAATGTATGGCAGCTTAGATTCAATGCTAAGAAGTGCAAGGTAATGCACGTGGGAAACAAAAACCCAGGGGAAGAGTACACAATGGGTGAGATACTAACAACAACAAAATGGAAAGGGACCTGGGGGTAGTCATATCGGATGACCTAAAGGTGGGCAAGCAATGTGAGAGGGCAGCAAGGAGGGCTGGGGGGATACTTGGATGCATAAGGAGAGGCATCACCAGTAGAAAACAGGAAGTTATTATCCCTCTGTACAGACAGTTGGTGAGACCCCATCTGGAGGACTCCGTGCAGTTCTGGAGACCCAGTCTCCGCAAAGACACAGACAGGATGGAGGCTGTCCAGAGGAGGGCAACTAAAATGGTGCAGGGTCTGCACTGGAAGACTTACAGAGAGAGACATAAGGAGCTGAATATGTATAGCCTCAAGGAAAGGAGGGAGAGGGGGGACATGATAGAAACTTTCAAGTACCTCAAGGGAATCAACAACGTCCAAGAGGGTGGCATCTTTCAAAAAAAGAGGTGTGCAAGAACAAGGGGGCACAATTTGAAGATAGAAGGGGCGGCTCAGAGGTAATTTAAGGAAGTATTTTTTCACAGAGAGGGTTGTGGATGCATGGAACGGCCTTCCGGAGGAGGTTGTGGAGTCAAAAACAGTGGTGGAATTCAAGCATGCATGGGACAGTCATAAGGCAATTCTAGGGGGTGGAGGTAGGAAGAAGTAGGCTGCTGGTTAACTAGGATCTGCAGCTTATCCAGTAGGTAGGGAAATGGACAGACTGGGTGGGCCAAGCGGTCCTTATCTGCCGTCAAAATCTATGTATGTTTCTATGTATGTTTCTAGTTCTGAGCATGCCAAGTGGGGTACCAAGCATCTATCCAAAAGATACTACTGAGCTCTCTCAGAATCAAAGTATCAACTCCTTATAGAATGTGACTGCATTAATATTTTTTCACCAAGCCAACAAATGGCACCATTCTGTGGCAAGCCCTTTCTACTCTGACAATTTCAGACAAAAATTCCAAACTGTCTGACTGTGGGCAATGACAACCCTCCCCTCCATTTTTTCTAAAAATACACTATTTAGATCTCAGCATTTGCGTATCCGACTGGAACAAAGCTTGGCAGATCAAGAGACCTTGCCCCCCAGACTGCACACGTAAAATTCCATGCACTTCTGTTAAATGGGGCAAAGCTATTAAGGTACAAAGTTAGAGGTTTAACATTAAACACTGTACTGAACCCCAACTATAGTGGTGCCACCACATCACTATAATACAGTAGATAGAAAGACAGATAGACAGACAGACAGACAGACAGACAGACAGACAGACAGACAGACAGACAGACAGATTGAAAGAGATAGATAGATAGATATCCCATTCTATTGTCAATAAATTTATTATAGCCCGCTCCAAGTACACTGACCGTGGTTAAATCGGGCAATTGGATAATGCAGGCAAATAGTTAAAACCATTTGCCACTCCCAATAGAGCCCCTTTACAATGCCTCCGTTTACAGCGCATTGTGTCCGCTTGCTATATCAGGCAGTTATCGGGCATTTTTTACTATGTACTGACAGTTTTCACACCTGATTAGCTCGAGTGATAATTGCTAATTAGCTGCAGACTGGTTTGACGGAGCACATAAAAAGACTGCAGTGCCCAGTTTGTTTCTGCATGCACTGTAACAATGCTCGGCTAATGGAAAACGATGTCCCTCAGCCAAAAAATTGACATCCTCAAACAGATCGACGGAATGCCCAAAATGAGCCAGAGGGACCTGGTTCAACACTTTAATCTGGCTAAATCCACCGTAGCAGATATACTGAGACAAAAAGAGCAGCAATTCAGTGAATGGACTAAAAATCAAAACCCAGACCACAAAAGGAAGAAAGAGGGAAAGGATGGGGAGGTTCAGGCAGCACTTCTCCGGTGGTTCCAAAATGCCCGGGGCCAGGATGCACTATTCAGTGGCCCATTGTTACAACAGAAAGCCCAGCAACTAGCCATTGCCCTTGGTCGAGAAGACTTTAACCCTTCCAATGGCTGGCTTCAGAGATGGAAAGCCAGGAACAATATTGGTTTTAGAAGGGCTCATTGAGAAACGTTCAACTCTGATACAGAAAGTGCAGAGCAGTGGCTACAGAATATTCTTCCAGGGATCCTGGATAGGTATAAGCCAAAAAGTATTTTTAACTGTGACAAAACTGGGCTGTTTTATTGCTGTGTCAGGTATGGGACAATGGTTTTCAAAAGTGATCCGATTCTTGGATCAAAAAAACAAAAGGAGAGAATCTCTGTTCTCCTTTGCTGCAATATGGATGGTTAGGAGAAACTACTGCCACTAGTTGTGGCAAGTCGAGAAGCCCTTGATGCTTCTGTGGAGCTCACCATTTGCCAGTTGTTTACAGAGCCAATAATTCCTCATGGATGACATCAGAAATTTTTACAGACTGGTTGCAGTCCTGATATCGAAATCTGAGGTGGTGCAAAATCGTCCTACTCCTGGACAATTTCTCAGGCCATCCCACTATTACTGGACTGAGAAACATATGCCTTCTCTTCCTGCCTGCAAACACAACTTGTCTCATACAACCATTGGATATGGGAATCCTCTATAGCCTAAAGCAACAGAATGTCCATGCAATGTGTGAAAAAGTGTTGGACACCCTTGATGTGAACCCTAAAATTAATGCTTCTCAGTGTGCGAAGCAAATCACACTTTCGGATGCAGTCCAACTTCTTAAAAATTAATGGGACACTGTTTATGAGCTTACTATCCAGTGATGTTATAAAAAGGCTGGATTTGTACTGCCTGCAGCTGCTGCATCGAATGATCTGCTTGCCCAGCTTGCAGAACCCGACTTAGTTGCTCAGGACTGCTTGACATCGATGTCTTACCTGTTCCAGATGGACTGTCAGAGGAATAGTTCGAGGAGCTGTGTCACCTAGGTGATAATGATGCTCCACCAGACAGAGATTTGGATGACATCCAGAAAGTAATCAGAGCAATGAAAACTGATGTTGATATAGACGCTGAGGAGGTGGAGGAACCAGAAGCATGCAGGGTGAAGGAGGCGGTCATTACCCTGTCGACATTCGTTTGGCCCTACTGACATTGTGTCAGCCATGGTGCTGAATCCTGAGCTCGAACCTAACTGGGACATGCTACAGAACACTGAAGAAACATGGCACCCATATTGAAGAAAATAGACTGTCCAGACTCGAATAACTGAATTCTTGCATGGAACCAAGTATGCATTCCACTACAGTTCTGTGGCACTACAAAGTTTAATTCAATATGAATTACATTTTTGATTAATTAAAAAAGTGTTGTAAATGATCTGATTATGTAGATTTGCATCTGGTTTGCATCTAATTGCAGTGTGGTGCTACAGGAACTCAAACTGCTATGAAAAACTGCCATTTGGTTACACCGGCAATCTCTTACACTGGACATAATAGCTGTGCACACACATGCTTGGTATAGGTGGCGGCCACTGTATATGAGATTAATCAATCTGGTTTCACTATGTAGACTGCCTCAGCAATCATATTTCACATTGTGGCTGACAATCAGGAAGGGATGACATGCACAGAGTAGACACAGAACAAACCGGTACACCAAAGTGCACTGCCAAAAAAAAAAAGCCACTGTACACAGCAGACACCAAAGCAAATGAATGGTACTGGAGTACACAAAAGTAGAAACGGGTACCAGACCACCTGGCAAGCCATATGCATTAAAGGAAAACTACACCCTCACGTCTTGAAAATTTTAGTTGTTTCCATGTCAACAGACAACTCTGTATCTGTAGCTGTTAGGGATATACTGTATGTGATTGGTTTAGTTTATTTTCAGTGTGCATACTAGTCCTTGTAAATATCCTTGGGGGTCTCCATTTTCTGGTTGTTGAAATCTCATTGTCCCTGACAGCTGCATTAGCATATGAGACTATGATGTGTCAGCACCCTTTAGACTCCACAGCATGCCTGTCCGCTTAATTAGAGTTCAGCAAAACAAGTTGAAGCAGGGTGTGAAATAGCACTTTTACCGTCGGTTAGCTTTAAACTGCTTTCAATTTGTATTTCCAGAGTAGGATATTTGTACTTTCAGCATAGAGATACATTGTATAAATGGGTGATTTGACAGCATGTTCCGGTATGTTAATGCAGCTCTTATGCACAATGAGATTTCAACAACCAAAAAATGCCCCCCCCCCCCCGGATAGTTACAGGGGACTAGGATGAACAGTTAAAAACTAACACAAAAACATATTTATTTATTTAGTTTTTGTTGACCAGGTGTGTGCACTAGATAAAAGCATTGCCTGTTTTCAGTCATGACAAGGGAGAGTTACAGACAGTAAGTGAACAGCAAATACAAAGGCATGCAATTACGATTACAATCAACATGGGCTGTCAAAATACAAGAAACAGAGATGTCAGAAATTAGGAATACAAATACAATAGGTGCAAAAATGTCATGTGGTTGAATGATAAAGCCAAGTTAAGTATGAATTATGGCAGATCAATTACATATGCACTTATCATTTGACAGGAGGAACTTACAAAGTTCTTTCTTAAAAACCTGGTGAGACTGACAGCATCAAAGAGGCAATGAAAAGGAGTTCCAGGGCTTGAGTGCAAATGCTGAGAAAGCCTGTTTGCCCATCTTCGTAACATATTTAGGGACAACCAGTAGTGACCTATCAGTAGACTGTAAGGGGCAGGCCTGTGAGACATGCTTTAACAAGCTGGCCCAGTTAACTGGTGTACCAGTTCTGTTAATTTTATTGATGGTGCAGCCAGCAGTGAAAAGATGATATGAGGAGGGGGGACAGCCAACCCATACTCGAGTAGAGGGCACAATAATGGGTAAGTCTGGGCACAAAATGGGAAAATCAACAAATGTTATTATAACATGTATTCCATTTATTTAGGACACCTTTGTTTGCTTCCAGATAGGGTACCAGCCCATAGGTGAGACTAGGCCGTAGGTCATCCTGGGAAATAACCAGCCTGGCAGCTGCAGTTAGAGGATACCTCATTTTATATGTGAGACCAAGCTTAATGTTTACTGTCTTACAGATAGTTGAATGATGATGGTTAAAATCCGGAGTTGGGTCTAAAGTCCATTCACTAAAAATACCACCAACAGTTTAATCTGGTTCAGTGTCAGATGGCATCCATCTGTATCCGCCCATCCCCCAGGGCAAGGCTGAAAATAGGCAGAATTGTCTAGTTCTCCTTTCCCAGTCAACAAAAACTAAAATAAAAAATTAAAAAATAAGCTAACTCCAAGGTATTTGAAGGAGTCAACTACATCTAGTGGGAAGCCCTCCGTACAGTAGATGATAAGGGTGGGGGTGCAGGCTCTGATTGTAGGCACTGAGCCAAATAGCATTGTGAGTGGGTTTTTTTTTTTTTTTTGGTGTTCAGAAGGAGTCTATTGTGATTTAAAGAGCCACCGACACCTCAAGAAGAACTTTGAAGAACATAATATTTGGACACAAAGCAGCTTATATTTTTTTATCACCTCTGTATTTCTTATCTCCATTATTTATTACTGAGGTCAGATGCATGAAAACAGAAGAGTTGTTCCCCAAGGGTTCATCAGCTCCTATTTTTTCTTCCCAACCTGATGTCATAATACTGTGCTTGTGACATCACTGTTATTCCCATAGAAACATACTTTGATGTCACAACAGAGTATTATGATGTAAGTTGGGAGTAAGTTATAGAGGCAGATGAGCTCTAAGGGATACAGATCCTGTTTTTGTGGGTATTTCTTTAGTAATAAATAATGAAAAGAAGAAATCTATAGACCATATGTGACATACAAGCAGAATTGGGTCCAACTATTATGTTGTCCAAAGTTTTTTCAAAGACATCAGCTGCTCTTTAATCAGGACTGAATGGAATCAAAATCGACAATTAGCTTTGAGTTGATGTCAGTTATGTTGGTGGAACTAGTGTACAGAACAATGCAATCTGCATAAGTAGGGTTGAGCAAGAGCCAGTCATGGGTAGATTATTGAGAAACTGAGATAACAGCAAAGAACCGAGTATGGACCCTTGAAGGACACCAGCTGAAGTGGGGAAAGGTCAGATTTTACTCTATCAATTTTTACAAACTGCTGCCGATCAGAGGTAGCTCACAAACCATCATCTACTGGGAAGGGCTGACTGCTGACAAGTAAATAAATTTACAAGATATGAGGGTTTAGTTTTCCTTTAAAACTGGCAGCATGGAAAACAAAATTATACATTTTCAGGCAATGGTTGCAGAAGCACAGCTTGACTTTTTGACAATGACAGAAACCTGGGTACAGCTAGAAACCAGGCAAGTGTAGGAAGGGGAAAATAGGGGTAGTTTGCAGGCCGTCGAATCAAATGGATAAGGCAGCCAGGTACCTGGAGGAGGAATCAAAAGGGAAGCATCACAGGGGATGTGGTGAACATGGGGGACTTAAATCTTCCTGAAATGGATTGGTGTATCATGGGGCCAAGCAGTAACAGAAGCCAAGTACTAGTGAATGTATGGCTTCTTTTTTCAAGGGGTCAGGGAACCAATGAGAGAAGGGGTGATCCTGGACCTAAATGTTGACCTTAATTGAGTTAGAGTAACATACTGTAGCAACACATTGTAGTAATTTATTTATTTATTTATTTATTATGAGATTTACCAGGCAGGCATACTGAGCGGGGACCGCTCGTTTCCAGATGCAACCTGGGGGTTACAATAGAAATGCAAATTGCATCAGGACAACTTCAATACATGGGTAAAAATAACAGGTCCAGAATAGTACAGAGCTGGACATGCATTTGATTACAGTCTACTACTACAGGGTTTAGTCCTAGAATGCATAGTATATACAGGCAGAAATCATGCAGGTATACAGTTATTTGTTGAGACATTTGAGCTGTCAAGGTACATCTAGGTACCCTTTTGTTTCGGGTCTGGGTTGCTGGTAGCAGGTGCATGTGTCAGAGAAGTAGTCATGGAGTAGTGGTTTAAGTAGCCTGGGGCAGGGGTGAGTCTGATGCCAGCAGGAAGATCATTCCAAAGTTTGGGCAGGTGGTATTTGAAGGTGGATTGACCCTTTGAAGTGCGCATGAAAGGGATTTTGAGTAGACAGGAGTCAGAGCATCTGAGAGAGTAGGCCGGGGGTGGGGGTTGTGCCGACAGAGCGAACTGAGGAAGGGATGATGGAAGGGACATAGTGGCCATCTTGTCGTCCCCTTCTGCATCATAACAGTGATTATACATAATTTGAGCATGGACACACATCAAACAAAACAGCTGGAATGTTATCATGCTCATGCTGTATAACCCTCATTGGCATTCACCCTCAGAAATCTGTCTAGTCCTTATTTGAAATCTTGAGCAGTGCAAGTTTCCACAGCTTCACTGGGTAGGCTATTCCACATGTTAATTACCCTCTTTGTTAAGTAACGCTTTGTAATATTTGCTCTTATTCTGCCCCTCCCTCCTCTATTTGAGACACGCCATCTAGTTCTACTTTCACTCAGTAGTCAACATCTGTGTATAATCCACCCTGACTGCCCCCTTTAACATTCAGAAAACTGTGATTATGTATCCTTTCAGCCTTTACTTTTCTAAGCTGTCATTTGACCATGTCCAACCTCTCATCATAGTTCTTGCCTCCTAAGCAAACAGCTAGCATGGTAGCCCTTGGTTGAACCTGCTTGATCTCTTCAAAGTCTTTTCTTTATTGAGATGACCAGAACTGGACCCTACTCCTGATGTGATTGACCAAGCTCTTGTACAGAGGAAGGATCACCTCCCTTAACCTGCTGTTTACCCCTGTTTAATACACCCCCACCATTGCACAGGCTTTCTTGACTGCAGAAACATACTCCCTTTCTGGCTTCAGCTTACGGTCCACAATTAACCCAAGGATTCTGTCCCTCAGTTGTTCTCTTCTCTGTTGCACCACACAGGGTGTATGTGTGATCCTGATTCCTTGCCCCTGAGTTTAGTACCTTGCTCATCTCAACATTACATCTAAGCCCCCATTTCTTATTTTCCTAATGTGTGCTGGTCTCCCTGTAGTGTATCCCCCCTCCACTGTGTCCACATTTGTTGTTAATTTAGTGCCATCAGCAAATTTCAACAGCCTATTGCTGATCCTGTCCACCAGGTCATTAATACCTATGTTAAAGAGCAAAAAGACCCAGCACTGACTCCTGAAGTGTTGTACCCAACCCAGCACACCCCTCCATTCTGAATGGTTTCCATCCACTACTACTCTCTGCCTCAATCATGTCATTCCATTTGTTATCCACCTCATGTACACTTTGTGGACTCCATGTTGTGAAATAATACTTTTTACATGAGTTTTACATGTGATATAATGTCCAAGGGCTTGCAGACAAACTATATTGACCACCTGAACCCTCTCTGTCTGCTTAGTCACTTCCTCAAAAAAAGCAGTCTTACTGACTTAGCAGGATCCACCTTTTGTGGAACAATGCTGTGGGCTAAAGAACACCACATTTCCATCTATATGCTGCTTCACCACTTCCTTTATGTTTGACTTTAACAGTTTGCCAAGCGCTGTAGGGCTTACAGGTCTGTAGTTTCCTGAGTCAAACCTTGCTCCTTCTATAATGGGGGAAGACATTGACTGTTTTCCAGTTCCCTTTGCACCATCCCTATCTGTGACAAGTCCTGAAAGATCAGTGAGGAACCCAGGCAGAACCCCTTTTAACCTCAAGATTACCCTTGGGTGCGCACCATCCAATCCTGTAACTTTACTGTTTACCCAAACTCCAGATACTTACTAACTAATTCTGGTGTAATCGACACTGCTTCCTGATTGTCCTCTATCTCACCCAGAACTAACACCCTCAGTTGGCCATGTTTCCTGACTTCCTGGCTGAATACCAGCACAAAGAAGTTACAGATGTAACAAGAGATAAGTTACAGTATATTTAGATGTAGCACAGGAAATCCTCATTCATTTCAATCTGATTTGCTGTGATATAGCCAGATATATTAGGATATTTACTAGGACCATCTTCTTTGGCTTCCACTGAGTTTAGTGCCTGTGCTGATCCCATAGCCTAACTCAGTTGCTCCTCCCCTTCCCCACTGATCAGGGGCCCTGCCTTATCCCTGATACACTTTTTTTTCCTATGTATTGAAAAAAGGATTCATGATTCCCATTGATCACTTGTGTGATCCTGTATTCTAGATACACCTTGGCCAGAGGAAAGTTGACCCTGCATTCCTTCTCTTCATACTGTAGGGTACATCATAGGACTTCAAGACTGATTTGACGGACTTATGATCTTTTTCTGTTCTTAGTATGTTTCTATGTTTCTTTTACAGTATAATGCTTTATAGTCTACTTCCATTGCCCGGTCACCAGAATTTCTACACTTATGGTACATCTTTTTTATCCCTTAACTTCCCATGAAGCTCTTTGGAGAACTATGGAGGCCTCTGCCTAGACCATCTGACCTTGTTACATACAGGGACACATGTAGTCACTGCCTTCATTACATTTTGTTTCTGGTCTTCCCACTTGGTGTTACTATTCCAATCAGTGGTATTCTTTAAATTGGCCAGAAACAGTTCTCTTTGCTAGAGATGCTGTTGAGTTTTACTTTGCTGAAGAAGTTTGCGCAATGTCCAAAACTTTTTGAAGTAGAAGTAAAATTCTTGACTTCCCCCTCAGTTTCACTCAGGGAAGTTTTTTTTTATGCTTTTGAAAGCATTCCCCACTCCATCCACTCAGTATCTCCTACCCACCCGCTCCCCACCTAGCCATTTTTTTTCCATATGGTATTTATCCTCCAGGTGGGCTGGTGACTCGTGTCAGCCATCTGTTCCGGTTTTCTGCGGTCATTCAGGGCGCCTCCTTCTCTACCCCCAGCAGAACCACCAAAGCCATTGAGGGGGTCTTCATCCAGCCACCACCCTTGATTTTTTTTCCACATTGTGTCCCCAATTTCTCCCCAAAGTTTTAAACCCCCCTGGAGCCCCAAGACAAGGTTGGCATGCACATGGAGGCATGCACACTCACCTTGGCCAGGACTGAATCCACTTCGCCCACCCCTGGCCTAGTACCTGGCTCCAAGCCCTGCCTGCACCACCATCACACCTCCACATAGTGGTGGTCAAAGGCTGGGAGAACCAACCTCCCCTATCCAGGAGAGGATAACTGCCAGCAGCTGCTCAATGCTCACCTGGCCCTCCCCCGGCCAACCCCTGGAGTCCTGTGCTCGTTCTTGAACATGGGTCACCGGTGTGGCGAGAGGTAAGGCATCCAGCAGCTCAGCCCTCTATGCCACTGGGCCAACCTCCCCACCTAGCCATTTAGAAAATGTTCTGCCCACCCCTCCACTCAGTAGGCACGGTATTCCTCCATCTTCTCCCTCCCCCAGTGAAACTGACTGGTGCACAGACAAATTCAGATATACTCCATTTCCTCTAGGTACATAGAAAACTCTGCCCTCTACTCCCACTGGATCCGCTACAGTGGTAAGCCTATAAGTATAGGCCTCTCTCTTTTTGAAATCTTTATGTGTGTGTATGTTCTCAGTATGAGAGCCAAAAGAGTATGGAACAGGTGTGGGTAGGGCATAGTTCAGGAAAGTATGGACCTCTGACAAAAAGTATGTCAGCTGTGGGCAACTCCAGAAATTGTAGAATGGCGTACCTTCCTGATTGTAACCCATTCAGCTCCAATCTGACTTGTTAGCAGTGTAATGCTTGGTACAAGACAGGGTGAGGAAAAAACATACCAGTACTTTATATTGGAATTCATTGAATCCCAGTAAAGTGGTTGTCTGAGTGCCCACCTTAAAAGCATACTCCCAAATTTGATCACTTGTCTGTTCACCAGATTGCCATTGCCAGGCATCCTGAGCAGCCCTAGAATACTAAGGATCTACATTTTATAGGACACTTGCAATCCCCATCACTGGTTTAATCACAGAGCCTAGTTTCTGGGTTATGTCTATAAGTGACTTGAGTGGCATTAGAAGGATTAAGACAATGGGCTTCACTTCTGGATGTATGAGAAAATGTTTTACTTGCAGTTACCTGAAAAATTCCCCTGTGAGTTAATCGGTACTCATTTAATAATTGTAAGAATTGTTTTATCGAGATCCTAGCAGGAGTCAATACAGCCTGTGGGGACTGGGACGGTGTTTCCTTTGACTTCCCAGCCCCTAAAACCCTGGTCATTTATGCCTACAGTGCATTTAGGAGAGTTGGTGAAGCCTATCAGGGGGCTGATTGCATCAGCCATGCCTGGATGTGTATGCATGGCATTCCAGCTCTTCGGGGTATGCTTGATCAAGGGGTTAAGTAAATGTATAAGTACAGCTAAAGTGATTCAAGAAGGTAGTAAAGATGCTGGCCAGTTATCTGGAAGGCTATTGGATTCCAACTCTATCCTGCCTGTTTCCCATTCCTTGGTGAGCCACTGGATCACTGGTGCTGCCTAAGCTGCCCAAAAATATTTAAACTTTGGGAGGCCTAAACCACTTGTCATTGTGTTGCTTCAGGAGCAAAAAGTGTGCCATGGGCCATCCTGTTGTCTAGATAAGTCTTATGGGTTTTTCCTCCGGTTCTTTCCATACCACAGATGGAATAGAGATGGGTAACATATGGAGCACTACAGCAGTCTGTGCAGTACATTCATCCTCAAGGGGTTTGATTCTGCCTCCCACTTGATAGGGATAGATGGGCCCACCTTGACAATCGGTCTGGATCTCACATTGGAGGGTTACTTAGTTAGCATTAATGAGCCCAATGCCATCTTTTCTAATATGAATTCACAGGTATTTAAAACCATTTGATTACCATTTAGAGGGTATGCCTACTGTTGCCTGCGACATCACTCCACTCAGAATAAAGACTTCTGGCCCAGATTCCCTACCATACCTCTCCAGGGTGTCCACCAGGGGGAAGGGGTAATCCTGAGTGTTGCCTCTTTTTAATTCTAGGTGAGGGGATAAGATTATGTTTACCTGGACTCTTACTCTAGAGAATGTGTGGAGGGCATTCATCCAGGACAGGAAGTTTGGTCCTGTTTCAAACTGCTGCAATGTACAGTATATTTTAAAACAGAAAGTGTGAGTTTAGGTGGTCAGACACTTTCTCTGCATCTAATGAGATGGTGAGATTGACCATTTTAAGGTGTTTGACTGCTTGTACTATGTTATCAGAAGAAGAAAAATGTTCAGCACCAGGTATAGTAAATGTCAAAAGGTGGTGCTCACACAGTCAGCTACTTCATCAAAACAAATACAGCACCCACCAAATAACAACACAGTCTCTAAAGTAAATGGTCGCAAAATTTATTTTAAAACCTGAGTGTGACCCACATGGTATCAAACCTGCACTTTTTCCTGTGAAGGTTTGATACCATGCGGGTCACACTCATGTTTTCAAATAAATCTTGCGATCATTTACTTTACAGAGACTGCGTTGTTATTTTGTGGGTGCTGTATTTGTTCTGATGAAATTGTACTATGTTAAAAGCCTTTGTACATTGTCAGATGATCAGCAGGTTGGGATAAACCCTGTTTGCTTCCAGTGTACAAGCTTCTTTATGATTTTTTGTAAGTAGACCTTTAGAATGGGGGTCATAATTTTTTTTATCTACATTAATTAATGAGACTGGTCAGTATGAACTGCAGCAGAGCAGGTTTTTACCTTACTTTGGCATTACTGTAATGCCCATCTCCTTCCACTCACCGGGGAATGTTTTGTTAGTCAGACTCCAGTAATAGCCCTGGTCAGGGGAGTGAATATGTGTTCCCTACAGATTCTGCAGAATTCCCCTGGGAATCCATTGGGCCTTGGGGATTTTCCATTCTTTAGTGTGAGTATGGCTTGTGTGACATCCTCCTCTGTGACTAGGCCATCCATGATGGTTTTATCTTGCTCTATGAATTTGGACAAAGGTAAGCTGGCAAATAAATCTTTTTTACACTCCTTAGTGTGTGGTGAACATAGAATTCAAGATACAAGTCCTGATAAAAATGAGACAAAGCATTTTGTGATGTCTTGGGGCAGTGTTATTAGGAGGGAGGCTGAGGTCGGTCCCTCTAGGGTTGTCACATATCAGTCTGCTTGTTTCATTTATAACTGTATAACTAGCAGGCAGCCTGCACTATTCCCCTGTGTATTTCTGTCTTACGTATCACAGGCTGCCTGCTACTTTATGAGATTCTAAGTCTTGGAGTTTTGGCTTTGCTGTAGTGAGCTGCTGAAGGATTTGTACATTGGTCATTTGTGTCTTATGTAGTTTTTCTAGTTCCTCAATCTGCTTCTTGAGTTCTTATGTTTTCCTGACTGATAACTTCTCTGGGCAATTGTTATGGATATGAGAGAGCCACAGAAGACTGCTGTCAAAGCATTCCAGTGGGTCACTGGGGAGGTATTTTTCTTTTCTTTATTATCCTTTCAAAACATCTGAATTTCCAGTTTAACCGTTATGGAATTAACCTCATTGGCTAGAAAACCCACATTCATTTTTGCCATAATATATGTGTGATGTTTGCACATATCTCCACTTGTCAGGAGGAAGGGATATGGTGAGACTGTATAATGTTATGGATATTGCAATTCGTAGCCATGTACAACCAATTATTAGGCACAAAGCAGAGGTTGCTATCGGAATAGTTTCTATGGGGATGGAACTCGAAAATAAAATCCCACTCACTGGGGTGTATGAATCTCCAAACATCTTTAAGTCCCATTTGCTTATGCCTTTGCCATACAAAGTCTTGGAAGAGAGTTGGGGAGTATATGATGGTGAGGGGAAGGGCCTGGTGTAAGAGGATGGCCACTCCTCATTTGTTCTGAGTGTGGTGAGAGGAAACAAAAACTTGACCAAACCATGCATGTCATCATTTAAGGTGTTCTGCAGAGGGCATGTGCATTTCCTGAAGAGTAACTATGGTACAGAGAAGCATAGACTTTGACGGCAGATAAGGACCACTTGGCCCACCCAGTCTGCCCATTTCCCTACCTACTGGGTAAGCTGCAGATTGTAGTTAACCAACAGCCTACTTCCTGCCACCCCCCACTGCAATTGCCTTGTGTCTGTCCCATGCATGCTTGAATTCCCCCACTGTTTTAGCCCCAACAACCTCCCAGGAAGGCAGTTCTCACGATCCATCACTCTCCGTGAAAAAGATTTCACATTACCCCTGAGCCGTCCCCTCTATCTTTAAATTGTGTCCCCTTGTTCTTACACATCTCTTTTTCTGAAAGATGCTACCCTCATGGACTTTGTTGATTTCCTTGAGTTACTTGAACATTTCTATCATGTCCCCCCTGTCCCTCCTTTCATCAAGGGTATACATATTAAGCTCTCTCAGTCTCTCTTCATATGATTTCTGATGCAGACTATGCACCATTTTAGTTGCCCTCCTCTGGACTGCTTCTATCCTGTCTGTGTCCTTGCGTAGATGAGGTCTCCAAAACTGCACACAGTACTCCAGATAGGGTCTCGCCAACTGTCTGTACAGAGGGATAACCACTTCCCTTTTTCTACTTGTGATGCCCCTTCCTATGCATCCCAGTATCCCCCTGGCTCTCCTCACTGACTTCTCACATTGCTTACCCACCTTTAGATCATCCGATATGACTACTCCCAAGTCCCGTTCCATTTTTGTTGTTGTTAGTACTTCCCCTGCTATTGTGTACTCTTCTCCTGGGTTATTGTTTCCCAGGTGCATTCCTTTGCACTTCTTTGCATTGAATCTAAGTTGCAATATGTCTGACCATTCCTCCAACCTTGGCAAGTCCCTTCTCATCCTATCTACCCTCCCTTGTGTATCAACTCTGTTAAAGATCTTTGTATCATCTGCAAAGAGGCGTACGTTTCCCTCCAGACCCTCTGCAATGTCACCTATAAAGATGTTAAAGGGAATGAATAACCCTATGAAAAAATGACACTATGGTAGAATCCCTATGCTTGAGCTGCCAAAGGATTTGTATCCTTTTTCATAGGGTTATTCATTCCTTTTACATTATAGGACATAATATTCATTTGCATCATGGCAGTTCTGAGGGACAGGTCTGAGATAGCCTTTGGAACCCCCATGCTGGGAGGGGAATGTAGGACCCCTTCTATGAATTTCATTAGTGATGTTAAAATGACTGGTGTTGGTGCTATGCAAGAGACAGCACTGACATGCACTGCAACAAATAACAACAACTCCAACATGGAGTGAACATGACAACTGTGAACCAAAACAGATTTAAACAGTGAGCCTTGATTTCAATGGTGGTGCTCTCCGTATTAGACAAGCCTGGTCAAGTGAGCAAATGGCTGCCCATATGGGGTATTGCTCTCTGGCTCCTAGAGTGTAGATGGGCCAGTGTGCCACAGCATTCAGTACCTGGCTGGGGGATTCAAAAACTGAATACCTCCTACATGGTGTGGCCTATTGTAGTCCATAAGGCCTGGTGTGGACCAATGTTTCTATAGGAAGGGATAGCATAAGGCAGAGGTGATGTGGGAGTGTGGTTGTTGGGGTTGGAGGTGGTATTCATGCCTACAGTCTTTGGGGGCATATCCTGATCCTTCACCATATATTACCCCAGATCTTTACTATCACCTGTGTTAACTGTAACGTATAAGTATAAACTGAGATAGAAAGAGGAGAATTCCAAACATAAACATAACAGTACATGTAAGCATATAAGCCATCGTTCAAGAATGAGGACATGCTACTAGCATGCATTGGGTGCTACCAACCCCTATTACCTATTATACCCCTCTCACAGATCCTGGATATGTAGGCAGGGAGGAGAGCCCCCTACTATCATGACCCTTTTGTGCTGTTTACCCAAACTTGAACAGACTCCAGTATGGGGTGTAGCACTGTCATGAAGCTGGGCACTGCACTAGAAGGCTACAGTATCAAATATCAGATGTTCCTGCCATCCTGCTGACGCAGCAGTAGCATTTCTGCTCTCAACATCGATGACCCAGGTTCAGGAATGAGCCTAGGTCACCGGGAGCCAGCTGGAGAAGGAGGACTGAGCACACCAGAGGACTCTCACCTACAGTTTTATGTGATAATGGTGAGTACTTTTACTCACCGACAACAACAAGCGACAGCAAAACCACCCCCATTAAAAGGGGGCCTAATATTAGAGCAGCTGTCACAAATAGTGACAGCCACTCACTCCAGCAATAAAAACACCCAGATATGTCTTTTTATATGGGGGGCTATACCCCCCACACCCCCATTTGGGGGGGACAAGTCCCCTGCACCCCACAAAATAAAGATTCTTATCTTCAGGGGGAGCAAACATAAAAAAAAATTAGCAGCTTCCCCAGGAAGCAAAATAGTTTCCTGCACCAGGATCAGAACCCAGCACCTCAGACTCCAGGAACAATGGCTCAAACCACTACAACACATGGCCAGCTCAGCAGGGTTTAGCCAAATTAATCTATTTATATCTTCTCTCATGAGTGTAGCACATATTCCTCAGTGCTAATCACTATGATTATGAGGTGCTCTTTTTTTCCTCTTGCTCTACAGGTGAGTGTATTATTGAGTTGCTCATATTGAGCCGCTCCATAATACTCGCCCATATAGAGTGTTACCCTCACCTTCTCCGGGGAGGCCGAGTCACTGTCCTTCCTGCGATACTGCTACCTGGGTGACCACTGGTGGCAGTGGAGTGATGGTGTGAGAGACAGGATGCAGGCTGGGGACTTGATGCCACAGCACACTTGTGTGCACACACATCTTGAACCTACCTAGCTTGCCTGCATCCATAGGGATGGGAGAAATGCAGAAAAATTACACCTTTGCCCGAAGGATGAGGACCCTGGTGGACTGAATGAAACTGGTCCTGGACCCTTCAGTGGAAGCCACCTGATGAAGACACAACAGTCTAAGGGCTACACCCCCTCGACCCCACCTGAGGACACAGCAATGGCAGGATGGAGGTAGGTAGCTGATGTGGGACAGGGTGCAGCACAGTCAGACTCCTTGGGTTATCCACAGGGAGTGGAGTTTAGGGGATATAAACAAAGAATGGAAAAAACCCCAGAGATTCCTACCAATAGTAGGGGTTTATGACCTTGTCTGAAGGGACTGTATGTCTAGGATTCATAGCATTATTTGTGACCTATGGCCAAAATACCAAGAGTTAGCCTCAGTATACATGGGGGTGAAGTAAAATTGTATTATATTACAACTATGCCAGACTATTAGGCATTAACGATAATGTTTAACTAGTGTCTGTTACATTTCATACTGTATATGAGGTGGAATTGCCTGTACAGTCACTCATGAGTATAGTCACCAGCAGCATTGAGCTGAAGATTCTCAGTAGTACAGTATTGACAGGAGGAGAAGCATGATCTGAAAAGAAAAAAAGTGATGGGGTTGTAGAGAGAGATGCTTGCATTGATCTGAAAGGCATCTTCCTTGTTTGTGTTCAGGGAGCCCATCATCTTTTCAGTGTATGTTTGCAAAGGATGTCGCTGCAGTCCTTGAGGTCTGCTTTAGTAGCAATGTCTACTGTGGCTGATTGTGGCCTTAGGCATTCTACCATGTAGTTTTATCTAGGTAGAGTGCAATATGGCCTTCTCAATGGTGTTGGCTTCATTGTGTAGCCCTGTGAGGCTAAATTTCTTATGAGAAAAGGCATCACTTCACCGAAGTTGGAAAATATGTGGGGTTTGTCCTCCAGGAAGATAGTAAGCTTGTTTGGAAAGGACAGGCAGTTCTTTATTTGTTTCTCCCTGAGCTGTTTTAGTACGAGGTAAATCTGCTTACATTTCATTTGTAACTTCCTGAAGTGGTCAGATTCGAAGTACAGCCAGCATCCCTGGTACATTATCTCCTTTTTCGTCCATGCTGTTAAAAGGGCCACTTGTGTTGGAAAGTGAAAGAACCTAATGATGATGGAGTGGGGCCCGGCATCTTGGGTGGTAGGCTTCTTAGCCAGTGCTCTGTGAGCCCGCCTCATCTCCAAATCTTGGTCCTTGCTGAATTGCATTGTATCACTCAGTAGTTCCTTTAGATGTAAAATAGGGATAATAATAATAATAATAACATTAATTTATAGGGCACCTTACCTGTAGCCAAGGTGCCTCACAATTTAAAAACAGAGCAAACAACAATAAAATTAACATTAAAATAACAATACATCACAAGAAAAAGAAAAAATCAATTACAGAATGCCTGGTGCCACAAATACATTTTTAGAGATTGCTTTAATCCCTCCACAGTTGTGCAGTCCCGTAGCCGACGGGGTAGAGAATTGCAAAGGGTGGGGGCTGCATACATAAAAGTTCTCGGCCCAGATGTTTTTAGGTATTCCCTTAGAATCTCTAGCAACCCCTCGTCGGCCGAGCGGAGTGATCGTCCAGGGCAGTAAGGGACCAGAAGCTCTTTCAGGTAATCTGGGCCCAGTTGGTATAGGGCTTTAAAAGTCAGCAAGCCAACTTTGAAGGTGATCCACCACTGTACAGGCAGCCAGTGCAGTTCATGCAGCACCGGCAAAATATGACAGCATCGAGCAGATCCCGTCAAAAGCCGGGCTGCCACGTTCTGCACTAGCAGCAGAAGGTGGATTTCTACCCCTGACATCCCTAAGTAAAGGGAGTTGCAATAATGTAAGCATGAGGACACAAAGGCATGGACCAGAGTAGGGAGGTCACCAGATGGAACCAGATGCCTAAGTCTGTCAATATTCCTAAAATGGTAAAAGGCAGATTTGATGGCAGCCGACACCTGTAAATGCAGGGTCAGCCCTTCATCAAAAATTACCCTCAGGTTACACCCGTTCAGAGGTCAGGAGTGAAACGCCACTGAGATACATTCTTGAGGGTGAACCAACCCCCAGACCCCCATCTGGTATCCAGGGTCCACAACCAGCTCCTCAGTCTTTTCAGAGTTCAACTTCAGCCAGCTGGAATCCATCCACTCCTGGATTTCCTTCAGACAGTTATTAAAAACCAAGACAGCTCCAACTTGGTCGAGTGCAAAGGAAAGGTACAGCTGGGTATCATCATCATAGCAGTGAAACCTCAGCCCATACCTTCTTACAAGGTCTCTGAGGAGTAGCATGTGCACTGCAAACAACTTGAGTGAGAGCACAAAGCCCTGAGGCACCCCACATGACAGAGAAGTAGGGTCTGAAGAAAAAAACCCAGACACCATTCTCTGTGTTCTACCCACGAGGAACAATGTAAACCACCTGAGGACTGTACCTGACAATCTACAGATGTGCCTCAGGTGACCCAGCCATACCCAGTGGTCCACGGTGTCAAATGCTGAAGAAAGATCCAGAAGAACCAAGATGGAGCGGCTTTTCCGATCTCTAGCCATCAGGAGATCATTGAGCACCGAACCAGTGCTGTCTCCGTACTATGTCTCTTTCGAAAATTGGACTGGAGCGGTTCACAGATGTCATGGATGGTCAATTGATCCTCCAGTTGTGCTGCCACTACTTTCTCAATTACCTTCCTTAAAAAGGGAAGGTTCGAGATGGGTCTGTAGTTTGTATGGCAGTCTGGGTCCAAGGTCACTTTCTTCAAGAGAGGTGTCACCACCGCCTCTTTCAGGGAGCTAGGAAACTCACCAGATTCCAAGGAGCACCAAACTATCTGTGCTAGGACCGGACTGATGACATCAATACAACCCAGAAGAAGAAGGAGAAGAATCAGCATTTATATAGCGCTTTTCATATACAGTATCCCAAAGTGCTTTACAAGCAATGCTAGACTGGTAGTGAAGTGACTGAATGTGTGGTGGCGGCCATATCGCACATCATCACCCACACACAGCCTGGATAATTGCATGAACCGGTTTATGGGAAGGGGAATGTTGGCCAGGACACTGGGAATGCTCCCTGCTCTTTGCGAAGAGTGCCCTGGGTTCTTTTACTTCCACCTGGACACCCACCAGGACAACACCAGGATGAGCAGAAGGGACCTTGGTTTAATGTCTCATCTGAAGGACGGCACACCCCAGCAGTACAGCACCCCCCAATACTGCACTCGGATGCCAGCGATTTTTAGGTTCAAGTCCAATCCGGGTGTGGGACGAGAACCCATGACCTTCTGGTCCAGAGGTGGATATGCTGCGAACTGAGCCATGCTGACAACTCAGAATTAGGGATGTTGATCCAGAGTCCAAACTACAGCACGTAAGGTGCACATCTTGGATAATCCACATGACATCCATGAACTCCGATTGGCTGAAGGTACTCCAAGAAAATCGAGGTGTAGTGACCTCGAACTGATCAAAAGCAACACCCATACAGTGTGCAGGCTGAAGTACTGCTCTGATGTTAGCCACCTTATTAACAAAGAATCAAGCAAGTTCATCGCACTCTAATCATGAAATGGCTTTCTGGACCTGTGGACAGGATGGGTTGCACAGTCTGTCCACAGTATGGAAAAGCTGAGCTGGTCGATTCTGAGCAGCCGCAATCTCCCCGGACAGGAACTCTGTCTTCTTATGGATGATTGCAGATGGATAGGCTTGATAATGGTCCATCAATCTTAGATGGTCAGTATCAAGAGAGGACTTCCACCAGTAATGCTCTAACCTTCATCCTAGTCTCCACATCTCCCTCAGAGTCCCATCAAACCAAGGGAATCAAGGGTGAAGTGAGAGAGGGTGAACATGGATGGGAGCAATGGAATTCAGAGCCACTGAGATGGCCAAGTTATAGGCCATTACGAGGGTCTCTGGGTCACTGCTTGCAAATGAGAGGGATGAGAGGTCAAGCACCACTGATAGGCTATAAGAACTAATACCTTATAAAGGGCAGTACTTTACCATCTCCACAGCGGTAGGCTTATGAAGGGGGGTGCTAAAACTGAACCCTATGGTGTTGTGATCAGACCACCCAGCTGGTTCCACCCCCAAGTCAGATGTTTCAATCCCTAGGAGGAAGACTAAGTCAAAGGAGTGTCTGTGTTTATGAGTAGCAGTGGTAACCACCTGTGTGAGGCCCAGAGATGTCATCAACTGGAGGAAGTGCTGACCAAATTGACAGAGCGCATCATCGACCCAGGTGTTAAAGTCACCCAGAACCATCAGTCTTGGTTACTCAAACACCATGTTGATGACAAAGTCTGCTATTTCCTGAAGGAATGGCTTCTCATCACAGGGTGGATGATAAATGAGGGTGATCTGATAACCTACATCTGCTACTATGGCACACTCCAATGACTTGGCCTCCTCAACTAGTACACTCGTGAGGTTAAGTTTGGTCTTGAAACAGACCACAACCCCCCCCCGCCGTCCAATTTTGGACAGCATATCACTGAGTACCCAGCTGGATTTAAAGCCTCCAAAATGGGGCCAGAATTCTCATCCAGCCAGGTCTCGATGATGCATGCCGGGTTCACCATTTCAACAAGATCTCCAATAATTGCAGTCTTATTTTTGATGGACCTGGCATTGCACAATACACCCTAGTTGGACAAACCTCCTGGGCTGCCCAAACCACCTGCCCACCACAATCAGTAGTGCCCTTGGGTATGGAAACCTTATTAAACCTTTCTCACTGTCCTTGGGGAGCTTGTGGATCCTGACGTTTAATCTGTAATCCCTATCCTCTGCATCTTCTTGCCTGTGTTGCAGTTGATGCTACCAATGCAGGAGCAACAGGTGGGGATGGCCATGTAGCTGTATGGTGTCTGCAGCCTCAGTGAGGTCAGCTTCCAGGTCAGAAGTGCATTGTTTGGCCTCCTGTAAGTCCTTCCAAAAATCCTTAAGGTTTGAGTTCATCTTTGAGATGGCAGAGCTGATCAATTTCAACTCATTCCATATCTGCCTCAAGCCAAGGTGTTCCACTGCATTATGGCTGGAAGCTGGGGAATGGTGAATGTGAGGGCCACAAGGTTCAGCAGCTGTGTGAACAATGCTCTGTGAACTTCAAGGAAGAGCACTGAAGTGTGTCTGACTGTTGTATTTGATTGCGTGGCATCTCCTCCAGCTTCAGGTGCAATTTTAAAGTGGTGCTGGCTTACTTACAGGTTCTGATGTCTTTAGATTGCTGCCCTAGTGCTGTGTCCTGGTTATTCTACCAAAATTTTTGGAGCCAGTACTGGAAGTCTGATTGGAACTATTTTTAAGGAACCTTTAAAAGGGAGGGCACAATACAACCTAAAGAAAGAAGGGAGTCAGCCACAAAGGGATATAAAAAGAGATGAGAATATAATTAGGAAACCTGCTGAAAAGGGGGAGGGAATTGTCATCATGTATAAAATTCAGTACAGAGAAGTGTACCTAAAACTATTGAGAGATACAGGATAGATGGCTATACCATCTTGCAATCTGACCCAACACCAAGAACAGCACAGCATATCAAGAAGGTACTGGAAGAAGCAATGTCTTTTAATAAGCTAGAAGAATTGGAAACTGAATTTGCTAACATCAAAGAATCCTAAAGTGCCTCTATTTTAGAAGATGAAAGAGAAGAAGGAGGAGAAGGAGAAGGAGAAAAAGAAGAAGAGGAAGAAGAAGAAGAATTTACCTGTATATAGTGCTTTTCATACACATTTTATCTCAAAGCACTGTACGAGTAATGCTAGACTGGTAATGAAGTGACTGAATGTGTAATGACAGCCATTTCATGCATCAGCACCCACACACAGCTATGAATCAGGGTGCTCAATTTCAGAAAAGCAGATTTCCTAAAAATGAGGGAAGGGATCAAGCCCCTGCTGGCAACAGATACCACATGGAATGTGGAGAACAAATGGACAAAGCTGAAAGATGCTATAATGTCAGTCACAGCACTGTGCACTAAACAAATCAGCAAGTACAAAAGGGCAATGAACCCCCTCTGGTTCTCCAAAGAGGTAGCTACTATAGTTAGGGAAAAGAGAAAAGTTTTCATGAGTACAAGGAGACCAAGTCTGAAAAGGATAGAGAAGCCTACAGAGAGAAACTCAAATTTGCTGGGAAAGCTATTAGGGTGGCAAAGGCCTAGACCAAAGAAAAACTGGCTCAAGAAATGAAAAGGGGGACAAAACATTTTATCTATACATCTGAGAAAAAAGAAAGAGCAAAGGAGGAATAATACAGCTGACAAACATGGAAGGACACCTGGTAGAAAATGACAAAGACAAGGCAGAAGTTCTCAATGAATTCTCTGCTAGGTCTTCACACAGGAAGACAGTGGTAATGGTCCAGCACCAGCCAGAACACTCCCCATATCAGGGGAGCTGACATATCCCCCTTTATGAAAGAAAAGGTCTTCGAGGAGTTGTCTAAAATAAGGGTGGACAAGGCAATGGGCCCTGACTGAATACACTCAAGAGTTCTAAAAGAACTTAGGGATGAACTTGCTGCCCCACTTGCTGAACTGTTTAACATTTCACTGGAACAGGGGATAGCACCACAGGACTGGAAAATGGCCACGGTTGTACATTGCATGAGAGTGGTAGCAGGGAGGTAGCAGGAAAATATTGCCCAGTAAGTCTGACCTTATTAATGGGTAAAGTAATGGAGACATTGCTTAAGGAAAGGGTAATGAACTACCTGAAAGCAAGTGGGCAACATGACCCAAAGCAGCATGGCTTCACATTAGGATGCTCATGCCAAACAAATTTGATACTGGGCTACTAGAGAAGTAGACTGGGGGCAGCAGTTGACGTGGTGTATCTGGACATTAGTAAAAGCCTTTGATACAGTTCCACACAGAAGGCTAGCCTACAAACTGGAGCAAGCTGGAATCTGTCACAAAGTAGTTAAATGGATCACAAGCTGACTGCAAGGCAGGACACAGATGGTTATGGTAAATGGCACCTTGTCCCAAGAGGAGAATGTGTCAAATGGCGTGCCACATGGGTCAGTACTAGGCCCAATCCTTTTCAACATTTTTATCAGAGCCATTGCTGAGAACTTAAAGGGAAAGTTTGCCTCTTTGTAGACTATATGAAGCTCTGCAACAGGATGGACACACAGAAAGGGATCACAGAAATGGAGGCAAATCTCAGGATGCTAGTGGAATGGTCCAGGAACTGGCAGTTGAGATTAAAAGCCAAAAAAATGTAAAATCATGCAGTTGGGTAGAAGGAACCCATGCATGAAGTATGTCCTGGAGGAGCAGCTACTAGAAGAAACAAAGCTGAATGGAATCTTGGTGTCATGATTGCAAATGATTTAAAGGTAGGAAAGCAATGAGAAAAAGTGGCACTAAAGGTAAGCAGCATCCTTGGATGTATTGGAAGGGGTATTACCAGTAGGAAGCGTGATGTAATCCTCCTGCTGTACAGGTCCCTAGTGAGAATGCACTTGGAGTACTGTGTGCAGTTCTAGAGACCTCACCTAAAAAACAACATAGACTGTCTGGAAATCATACAGAGACGTGCCACCAAAATTGCGCAGGGTCTGCACCATGAAATGTACGAAGCTAAGCTCAGTCAGCTAAATTTATTCTCCCTCTAGCAGAGGAGAAACAGAGGAGACATCATTGAGGCAATTAAATCTGTTAAAGGGATCAACACAGTACAAACCAGGAACCTCTTCTGAGAAAACAGGGCTACACATACTAGAGGACACAACATGTGCCTGGTGGGAGGTAAATTCAAAACAAATGTTAGGAAGTTGTTTTTCATGGAGAGGGTGGTGGACCATTGGAACAGCCTACCTCCAGAGGTAGTGGCAGTCAAGGCAGTCAGTGAATTCAGACAGGCATGGGATAGAGAGTACTCACCTTAGGAAAAGAAATTGATAGTGAGGGGTAGAAAACCTGGGCAGACTAGATGGACCACACGGTCTCCTTCTGCCAGCAAATTCTGATGTTCTTATAAACAGTTGCATGAATCAGTTTTATGGGAAGGGGAATGTTGGCTAGGACACCAACGAAATTCCCCTAATCTGTAGGCAGGTGGTGCTGTCCGTCTGTCTGTAGGAATGGAGGACCTCAGTTTGAAGGAGGTTGTGGAGGAGAAAGGTCAGGTCTCTGGAGCTTAGGAGCTCTTGGTGGAGGTATTGGAAGCAAATATGGATATACTGGTATTATTAACCAAAGATATTGCTCCTCAGTTAGGAGACCAAAACCCGATGTTGGAGGTACCAGAACAAGAGCATTTGTCAGAAGATATATTAAATGCTGAATTGGAATTAAAAATGAAACAACTTTTGGAGTTAATACAAATAGCAGAGAGGGATTATGGAATCTGCCAAAAATGTTTAGAAGATAAATAGAAAAGGAAATGATCTATAGCAAGCCCCACATCTATGGGGAATAAAAGATTATCTGGAAGCTTTCTGGTAGAGTCATCTGTGACCCAGTTAAATGGAACAGTAATACTAGAAACACAGAAAACTACATCGGATTGTCTAGGTGAAGAAGCAGAGGAAATATGGTCAACAGGGGATGTTTTGTGTAAAGCAGGATGGATTCATCAAGATGATACAGTATATGGGATTCCAGACCCCCATATACCAATCCCAGGGATTTCTACAGTCTCCATACAAATATAACCAAATGTATCTGAGGATGGTGTTTCTATCTCTGGTAAAACTAAGTCTTCTATTATTCCCATTGCGCATGCACCAGGTGAGGAGGAAACTGTTGGGACTAAAACCACTTCAGATGCTGCAACCCGGTCCTCAGGAGTTTTGGATGCATGTCGAAACCATTTGGGGGTGAGCGCAAATCCAGGATCACCGATTTTATCACATACCTTAAATGTGGAAACAGATAAAGTCTCTCCCAATATAACTGGGAATTTTCAAAACAAACTGAGGAATAATATAGAACAGGAGTCTGCAGGGAAAAGAACTTACTCTGGATTGTTTCGGCGCCCAGCTCTGGAAGCCAAAAGACATTTTTTAGTGTGATTAAGGTATAGAGGTGCTGCCCGGATAGTCCCTGACAGAATTTGGGTGGGCAAAACTTTACTTATTGACAGTGTAGGGTTTGTTCCTTCAGATGTGTATGCCTTCATTCATTCATCAGGGAATCAAAACTATGATGTCAGCTTCTGTTCTATGAAACTGTTAGATACATTTTGGAACCTTTACTATGAGGTGAAGAATCTGAACATTTGGAAGGATTTTTTGGCCATCCCAGTTACAAAACCTATGATAAAAACTATAACTGTACTTTTCCGTAATGAAGGTGTAAACATAGCCAACATAGCCAACATAACATATTGGTTGGAATGAAGATGCAAAATAATGGAACATCCAAATCCCATAATAGATGACAATGGATTTTGAACTGGGGGATGGACATACAGGGTACAGTTGTATCATGAAGATTCAGGCATACAACATCTGCCTAGCTCATTTTTTCCAGAGCAGGATAGAGGGATAATATTTTACCATGGACAACCAAAGAGTAATCTATGTGGGGACTCAGAGCATTTATATGATGAATGTCCTTTGGGAACAAATGATCAGGATGAGGCTTCAGATCAGGCTTTCTTTTTGAATAAAGCAAAACTTCCTTTTATTGTATCAACAGAGGTAGAACAGGTAAATGAGAGCAGGAAAAGTCAAAGAGGGCAGGGAGCTTATAGAGGACTGAGTAAGAGATTATCAAACCCCTCAGATTGTGGGGTATCAAACATAGATGATCGGGAACTAATGAACTCAGCTCAGGGGAATTCACAAGGAATAGATGCGTCAGTCAAAGATACTCCCTTTGCTACGTCACAGGGATCTCCAATTATAATACAGAATGCATTAACTAGAGAATCCCCATGTTGCACCCATTTGGAAGATCTAGATGATGATTCACACTCAGTTAATATGAATACTGATGACTTTATGCAGATAGAGGGATCCTTTACAGAAATTAAAAAGAAAAGGAAAAAAAGGTGTAATTCCAGATCCCTTGCATTCCCCAGTAGCAATTCAAAATAGATTTAGTTCTTTGGCTACTTGGAGTGATCAAATGGAACAGGAACACCCAGTTGATCAGGAGGAGTTCAGTAATGCACAACTATCCTCAGGGAAGGTTTAGAGAGGAGGTCTTACCTCCAAAGGGAGCTTGTTTGATTTCATCCTCGCAACTCATAACAAGATCAAGTGGTAGATCAAAAAATATCCCCCTTAATCCCCCTGCTCTCCCTAGCAAGTTTAAATGTGAATAGTAGAAAAAATAAAAAAAACATTTTACAACATTTGGTATACTACATTCATTGAGTTATGATATTGTTTATCTGCAGGATACTAGATTACAAACAGAAGATGAAATTTCACAAGCTAAAAGACAGTGGGGATGGGGAGTTTCATATTGGTCTGCAGGAACTGGTCCTTGTAGTGGGGTGGGTATCTGTTTTATGTCTATGGAAGTGATGGTACAAAAGTTGGTAGAAATTGAACCTGGAAGGGCACTGTTACTAGATATATTGTTTCAGGGTATTAAATTTTGACTGAACAATATTTATAATTCTCAAGTAAAATCATTAAGAATTGATTTGTTACAATGAATACAGCCTTATTTACATACTAGCTGTGTTTTGATACTGGGAGGTGATTTCAATATAAATTTTAAAGAAAAAAAGGTTTGAAGAAAGGCAGTACTGTGACAAGAATTTCTTGAATGAAGCATTGCCCGAGGCAGACTTAAAATATTTTTTTTAATACTTCCTTAGCACAGAAACCTACCTTTTTCAACGGCACTCTCTCTTCTTGTATTGATTTTTTATTTGTTCACAAGATATTTCAGGTTGATAAAGTTAAATTAGTTTCTATAGAAACCTCAGACCACTGTTTATTGGATATGGTGTTTGAATTCCACCAGAGACTTGCAGCGGGGGCAGGTTGTTGGAGACTCAATACCTCCTTATTAGTAGACATGAATATTAAGCAGGAATTGGAATGTATAATATTGGATAAATTAACAACAATGGACTTATATGAGAATATAGAATTTTGGTGGGAAGACTTAAAATAATTTTTGATTAACTATTTTAAAATAGTTTGTATACAATTAATACAAATGAAAAGAGAAAAAATATATGGAGTATAGAAAAGAATTAGGGAACTTGTTATTGAGACAAGTGACAGAGGGTATAAATTTGTCTGAAAGACTTTCTAAAGTACGACAGGAAATGGAGGAATATCAATATTCCCGAATTACATCTCTTTATAAAGAACAAATATTTGGCACACAGGGGAAGCCTGAACAAGTGAATCCTTTTTTGGCTTGTAAAACGAGAAGGAAAAAATAGGGTTTATAGTTCTGATTGATTCAAGTGGGAAAAAACATGACGACAATTAGGGTATAATTGCTGTGGTAGAAGAATATATAGAGACTCATTTTGGGATAGCTCATAAATCTTGTACACAAATAAATAATATTCTACAGATGGCAGCATTGCCTCACATTTTGAATGCACAAAAAGCATTATTAGTTGAACCATTTACATCCCAAGAGTTACAAAAAGTAATTTCTTCATTGCAAAGTAATATTTCACCAGGTTCAGATGGATTACCCAACGAATTTTATAAATTTTTGTGGGATGTGATACTGGAAGTTATGCTTTGATTTTATAATTATATATTAGAGGAGGACATCTTACCATCTCATATGTATGAGGGTTTACTGATTTTTCTATATGAATCAGGTGATCATGATGACATAAATAATTGGAGGCTCTTGACATTGCTGAACGTTGATTTCAAAATGTTTACAAAATTGCTGGGGAACAGATTAGCAGAACTTATGCCCTCTGTAATAAGCTCAATGCAATATTGCACAGTTCCGGGGAGAAGAATTTCAGATGCTTTATTAATTTTGAGAGGTAGTATGGGCCAAACAGTGTTGGAAAATGAATGTTTAGAAGATTATGGATATTTAGTGAGTTTGGACCAGGCAAAAGCATTCAATGTGGTCTCCCATACTTTTTTATGGGCTTGTTTAGCTGCTTTTGTGTTACCTTTGGCATTTATAGGGTGGTTGAAATTATGTTATGCTTTGGCATTTGTTGTCCCTTATGAAAAAGGTCAGATGGGAAATAAACATATGATTAATAAAGGTTTGCGGCAAGGATGCCTCCTTAGCCTGTTGCGGTATGTATTTGTGATAGACTGACTATTAAGGATTTTATGGAGATCCCCATTAATTAGATGAGTGGATCAAGTGAGAGGCAACAGTTGCCAAATTATTGCATATGCAGATGATGTGTACTTAATTTTGAAAGATGAATGTTCATTTTTTTAGCCTGCGAGATGATACAAGTAATAGGAGAGGCTACAGGGGTGGTACTGAATATGCATAAAACTAAGATTTTATATATAGCAGGTATCTCTACAGTTAGATATTTTGTGGGTAATTATTTGGTGATGCAAGAACCATGTAAGGTATTGGGAATACTGTATATTGGGGTGGAGAGGATATGGCCTCTTTTAATTGGGAATGAGCATTAGGAATAGCATCTAAGAAAGTGGAAGTTTGGAATTGCTGGAAAGCGCCAAAAAAAGACGGTGTATTATGTGAAAAATGTATTGATTCCCATTTTCCTTTATTTAAGCACTGTCTTTCTTTTGCCTCAGCATATGGAAACAAGGTTACAAATAGTTTTTTTTAGTTGCATAAGGGGCAGCAGATTGAATCCTATAAAGAGGAGCATTTTATATATGGACATTAAGGATGGAGGGATCAATATGATAAATCCAATTTTGCTTTTTTTTACGATCATTTTTATCACAATATGGTCCCTCTAATTAAGCAGGAGAACAAATTATGGATATTCTGGGAGTTTCCAACATTAAAAGGGGTCTTAAGTGAGTGGAAAGCAGCAAGCTTTCTCCATAAAAATAAGAGATGTCCCAGACTACTGAAATGCTGGGAAATAGTTTTTGATAAAATAAAATTATGGGGTATTAATTATGACAGGGTTTCACATCAGACATGGAAAGTAGTATATGAGGAGGCAATGGGTACCCATTTTGCAAAAAAAACCTTTTCGGTACCTCAATAGGAACAGATCTCCTCTTATATTATAAATACTAGGATTACAATGCATATGTGGGACACAGCATGGTTGGGAATACATGGGAAAATTAATGTGAAAAGCAACCAGAAACATAAAGTATTACAGGAACATTATTGTCTGAGGGTGGATTGTATGGCAAAACTTGAAACAATGAACCATACATATTTTCAATGCCCATATGCAATAAGATTTTGAGAAGTTTTGTTAGACAGAAGGAAGTGTTGGTTAAATATTCCCCTTTAACCAGAAGCTTTGTTCTATGGTATTTTTTCTTCACAGGATGCAATAGATTCTTTGAATACATCGTGAATCATACATGTTCATTTCTCATATTGGTTATGGTTAGGTAGATGTCGATTAGTATTACAGCAGCAAGATATTCCTGAATTAGTTTTGGTACAATTGCTGGTGTCAGATTTACAGAAGCATAAAAAAGAAGAACAAAGTAAATTTATGACTAATTGGTGGCAGGCATTCTGGAAGAATTTTACTTTTATTTGAGGGACAATTTAGTAGGATTTATCCTTAATAAACTTTTAGTTTTCTGGACGGGAGTGGGGTGGCCAATCCTTAAGTATTTATTTTTTGTAGAGTAACAATAATAATAATGGCTGGAATATAAGACTAGTAAAAGGAATGGTCTGAGGTTTCTATGAGGATTGGGGGAATATGTAATGGGTAGAGGTTCGGTGCATTCTTTAAAAAAAGAAGGATTTCTAGTTTAGTAGTGAGGGTTAATATATATATATATATATATATATATATATTATATATATTCTTTAAGATTTTAAAAAAATATGCTGATTGTATTACACAAGTTTGGGATCTTTACATTTATGGTTTGTATGAAATGGATTTTTTTTTCTGATCTGACTTAACTTTAATGTAATATTGTATGATGATGCATATGGAATCGAACTTAGTTCAAAAAAAGGGAAGGTAGACATTTAAGAAGAGAATCTTCATAGATTAGATGGTGAGGAGAGGAGGTTTTTTTTTTGTGGTTAATAAGTTTTATTAATTTGATGTATTAAGATGATACAAACATTAAAACAGTCGGATACATTGCAAAGGTCTTACAGACTGTTACATATGTCTGTAGAAGCAGAGAAAGGAACATGCTGGCCAAATAGTAACACACTGAATATACTAGCCAGGTAAGCAGTAGGATAATACTCTGTGTCTGGATGTACAACACCTATCCAGCTGGAGATTAACTTTGAAAGTATTAACAGTTGGTGCACTGCATTATGGTTAACTCATACAAACATATCTTACCTGGCCCCATCCTGCTAGTTTCTGCAGTATTTGATAAAGCATCAGAAATTATGAGAGGTCCAGGGCTGCTGTCCTCTACTTTATGCCTACAAAATACAAGAGATCACACACACAAAGCAAACAGGTCTTCATTGTCAGAGAAGATACTATCCTTTACTGATATTATACCATGTCATCCGTAAAGCAGGGTCCCCTATAACTCAATAACAATCTCTCCAGCACTTGCCCCTAAATGCACCATGAGAGGAGACCATTATAGTAGCATGGGTGTGCTTATTCAGCCAATTCCCTCTCTCGGTTTTAAAAACAGAAGGAAGGGAGTCCAGAGGGCAGTATATTTAAAGAGGGTATTGGTCACAGTATGTGATATTCTGGCCCAGTTGGCAACTTGAGCCATGGAGGTAAGTACCTCCCCCAGGGAGGGGATTACCTGGGACCACCATTTACATTGTAGGAGTCTTTTTAACCTGCATACTGAGTGTCAGAAGTAGTTTCAACTCAGAGAGACGAAGGTGAGGGGCCAGAGTCCGGAGTCCTAATAACAGCAACTCAGGGGACTGAGGCACAGGCTTCCTAAGTATTTTGGACCCCATCTCACAGGTAGCCTGCCATAGGGGCTGGATCAGCCTGCAGGACCAAACTATATGGAACAGGTCACCTGGGAGTTCCTGACTCCTCCAACACAGGTCAGAATGAGCCAGCTTTGTCTTGGCAAGGACTACAGGAGTCCTGTACCAGGAGTGAATTATCTTGTTCTCTATTAATTGACTACTGGTGTCAGGATATGCCCCGTGAGCTAATTTTAGACAAGACTTCCACCCCAGGTTCATAATAGGGGCATGCAGTGCTTTCTCCCATTTATACTTGGATTCCTCTGTTTGGGACGGGATGGTGCTCTTAATGGCCGCATATACCTGGCTTGACTGTCCTCTTTCTAGGATCAGCCATGACTCTACCTGGGGGATGTGTTGCTCTTGGTGCTGCTTATGCCTGTACGTAAGGATGGCCCTTCTTATTTGAGGGAATCGCCAGAAGTGTTTGGGAGAGATCCCATAAGAGCTCTGCAGGCCCACAAAGAAATTAAGGGTATCTGTACCAGGAAAGAGCATATCTTGAAGCAATGAGATACCACCACATTCCCATGAGGGCCATGCAATTGGTTGTTTATTGATGGTAATTCATTATTGCCCCATAGTGGGGTAAGTCTTAGGGGAGATGGGGAGGCACCCAACTTCTTATGCACCTTGGCCCAATATTCCAGAGAGGGACCTATAGTAGGATGAGAGCGAGTGCCCTTAGGAGGATGGTTAAATAACAATAGTACCAAGTGAGTACGCTGACATACCTCTCTCTCCATACCCAGTCACTGGGGAGCATTGTGTTCAGGGAAAAAATACCATTTTAATGTCTGAGCCCGCTGAAAGGCCCATTTATACCCCTCTAACCACAGAAGACCCCAGCCCCCTTCTGACCAATGAGCTCTGAGCTTATTTCTACTGTACCTAGGTTTCTTACCCTCCCACAGAAAGGATCTCAGCAGAGAGTCTAACTTAGTAAACCAATAACGAGGTATTTTCCAAGGGAGGTGGGAGAGAAAATACATAATGTTTGGTGCTGTGACCATTTTAATTGTGGATATTTTACCTACACACGACAGTTGAAGAGATTTCCATCTGTTCAGTTCTGTACGAATGGACACAAAAAGTGGTTTCATATTCAGGTCCCAGATTTTATGCAGATTAGAAAAAACATAGAAACATAGACTTTGACGGCAGATAAGGACCACTTGGCCCACCCAGTCTGCCCATTTCCCTACCTACTGGATAAGCTGCAGATTCTAGTTAACCAACAGCCTACTTCCTGCAACTCCCACTGTAATTGCCTTGTGTCTGTCCCATGCATGTTTGAATTCCCCCACTGTTTTAGACCCAATGACCTCCTCAGGAAGGCTGTTCCATGTATCCACCACTCTCCCCGTGAAAAAAAAATATTCCTCACATTACCCCTAAGTTGTCCCCCCTCTATCTTTAAATTGCGCCCCCTTGTTCTTACACATCTCTTTTTCTGAAAGATGCTACCCTCCTGGACTTTGTTGATTCCTTTGAGGTACTTAAACATTTCTTTCATGTCCCCCCTGTCCCTCCTTTCATCAAGAGTATATGAGACAGTAATGCCCAAGTAGGTAATCCCCTCCGGGGCCCATCGGAGTCCATGCTGAGTAACCATTTTAGAGGTACACTTAGAGTTTAAAGGTAGAACCTCCGTCTTGGCCTGGTTAATCTTGAGCCCTGAAAATGTAGAGAAATCTGATAAGGTGGACAGTAGGGGAGGGAGGGAGGTGACGATATTGGCTATAGGGAGCAACAGGTCATCCCATACATAAGAGTAGGGTATGCCCTTGTTCCTACCTGGACCCTGGAAATTAGAGGATTTTGCCTAATAGCGGCTGCCAGGGGTTCTACTGCCAATACAAAAAGTAGTGGGGAAAATGGGCAGCCCTGACGGGTACCCCTACCCAGTATGAAATGGGGAGACAGCAATGTATTGGTGAGTATCCGGGCAGCTGGGGATGAATATATTGCCCCAATCCATGCCTGAAGCCCCACCCCCAAGCCCATAGTGCAAAATACTTGTTGGACATATTCGCACTCCAGGGAATCAAAGGCCTTTTTGAAATCTATTGCAATGGCAGCAGCAGGGGAAGATAATGTTTGGGCCTTATGGATTAAATTTACCAATGATCTAATATGATCTGCGCTAAAACGGCCCTTAAGAAAGCCTACTTGGGATGGGTGGATCAAACTGGGAAGGAGAGGATTAAGTCTATTAGATAGCATCTTAGCTAGCACCTTGCTATCAGTATTCAATAATGAAATAGGGTGGTAGCTGGATGCTTTAAGAGGGTCTTTACCTTTTTTTGGTAGGATAGTAATAGTTGCCTCCCTAAGGGATGAAGGGAGAGACCCTGTTTGTAATGACTCAGTAAATACTTGTTGTAACACCGGAGAAATTATGGGATGCAACAGCTGCCACACTTCAATAGGGAAACCATCCCCTTCTGGGGCCTTTCCCTTTTTTAAGGGAGAGGATGGTGTCTTCCACCTCCTGGGTTGAGATCGGGGCACCTAGGTCATTAGCTTGGGCTTACGAGATTTTGGAGAGATATAGGGACTCCAGAAATGGGCAGACCCCCTGGAGGTCTGGGGCTCTGGAGGATTTATATAACAAGGAGAAAAAATCCATCATTATTTGATTAATACCTTGCGCAGAGGTCTGGGTCCTACCCCCTGCATCCTCTAAAGCCACTATATGCCTTTCAGCTTGCTGCTTTTTGAGACAGTATGCCAGCAGCTTACCCCCCTTTTCTCGCCCTTCCCAACATTTATGCCTTTCTAGAGACCAGCTCATTCACTTGCATCTTCAGAGAGGTGACCTTGTGACCTGCCTCTGACCTAAGGGAAGGGACACAAAGGGCCTTAAAAGCAAGCTCCACTTCTTGGAGTTGTCGTTCAAGCCCCCTCAAATGTTGCTCCCTCCTCTTTCAGCGCCAGCTCGCATACCGTATTATTGCCCCTCTTAGAGTAGCTTTGAATGCCTCCTGTGTGGTACCCACAGAGGTATATGCTATGAGGTTATGCCGAAAAAATTCCATTGCTTCCTTTTGAAGCCAAGGGGGAAAATATGGGTCAGGAAGTAGCAACGGGTCCAGCCTCCATGCCGAAGACTTAGGGAGAGGGGGGGACCCCATGTGAAGGCAAGATGCACAGGGGCATGATCCGAGATAACTAGGGGATGAATAAGGGTATTAACAGTGTTACTAGTAATAGTAGGAGAGGTGATCCAGAAGACTATTCTACTAAGAGAAATATGTACTGGGGAATGAAAGGTGTAGTCCCGCTGGGAGGGGTGAAATATTCTCCAGATGTCCATAAGGGCCAAATCTTGTTGTAACTGGGCAACTGCCATTACAACCCTGGAGTGGGGCTCAGTATTGGAAGGGGATCTATCCAGGAAAGGGTCCAGAGTACGATTAAAATTGCCCCTAATTAAATGGGGGTGTCTTCCGGAATTATCGATCCCATCACCTGGCTCAACTTGTGAAAGGAGGAGGGCGAGTCCTCATTCGGAGCGTATGTTACCCAGGATCAGAGGGACCTCCCCAGTATCCATGAGTACCACCACCCATCTACCCTCAGGGTCTCTCACTTGTCTCTGCAATTTCCATTGTAGTTGCTTGTGAAGAAGAATCACCACTCCTCTCTTTCTAGAGGAGGCTGCGGCATGAATGACCTGACCTACCCACTCCCTCTTCTGTCTCTCAGGATCCCACTGGTAAGTTTGGTCTCCTGCAGGAAGGCAACCCTTGCTCCCAGTCTCTTAAGTTGGCCCAAAACTTGCTTCCTCTTGTTTGGAGTATTAAGCCCTCTGATGTTCCATATCAGACAAGTGATATCACCTGTTAGTAACAGGGAGCAAATATTTAATTAAAAGATATATATCAAGAACAACCAGCTGATAGGGGGCAAGGGCAGCCCAACCAGAAGAGGCACATTTCTATAGAGTGCCACCAGATATGGAGAGAGTGGGTAAAGCCCATATACCCTGCCCCTACCAGATGACCTTATACTAACAAATAATGAAACATCTGTGTGTGTCTCTTGTGAAACAAACATACATAAACACATTAACAAACAATATACATTGTACTTAGTGTACCATGCAATTTGGGGATACAGAAGCGTCGCTTCAGCTGCAGAGCCCTGATGTAGGCCTGCCCCTATTCCCAGGGCATTATCAAGTGGTATCCATCCTTCCTTAGCACTATGGTGAGTGCGGGGGGGAGGTTCCCCTCAAGAGAATGGAGCAACCCAATATGAAGGTTGGACCACGTGGCTCATTGCAACCCCAGAGGGTTGAGAGAGCTGCTCCAGCGGTGTAGCTCAGAAGCTGGGGTAGTTAAAGTGGGACTACACAATGCTTCTAATGAGGTGGGGGTTTGCAGGAAAGAAAGTGGGGGAGGACTGCCCACTATTTCGGTGAGCCTAGGGTTATTGCTGATGGGTGCCAACATGCTCTCACAACAAAAATCCTGGTGAGGTCAGGCTCATCACACCTATGAAGAGTGTACTGTAAGCCACCCAATGCAGGGGCTGGGAGATCTCCCCTTGATAGAAAAAAATAATAAAAAAAAGACCATACCAGAGGGGCACAGACCTGTGCCATTCACCACTTAGGGCCTCATGTAAAACACATCCTGGCTACCCATTCAGCACAACAGTTTATGCATGCCAACAAATACTTTCATAATATATGACACAGCTTACCAGCGGACCTCACCCCCCACACACACAAATAAGCAAGGTAGAACCCACAGAAGTTCTGCTGTTTAACCAGATGGTACAAAAAAGGCCGCCTTTGCCATCTAGACATGTCTGGACCTTTGATCAGGACGTCCACTGAGACCTTGTTGGTAGGCCTCATTGAATCCCTCCCAGTATAGGAGTGAGGCATCTTCTCTGCCACATGGCAGTGCAAGTCAGGGGTCAAGGTTGGGGTGAAAAGAGGCTCGAAAGTTCCCTTACATGGGTAACATGGAGAAAGGGTAGCAGATTGGTCAGCCAAGGAGATTGTCCACTGTCGATATTAGACACCCCAAACTCACCCCATACCTACAACTCCCCGGGGGATTAAAAGAACAGGAACAGAAAGAAAATAGAAGGATGACTACTTATCTGACCATGCTGGTGGGTTTTCTCTGATCGATTGCCCTGGAGGGGTAAAGCGCTCAGGACAGTCCACACTGAAGATGAGATCTCCACTGGTAGAGGAGGCCTCCCTCATAGCCTTTGGTGGGCGCTGCCCTCCACTGTCTGTAGCTCCGTTCTGTGGCTGGTGAGGAGTTGCTGATGGGGACAGGTAGCTGGGCTGCAAAATAGGAGTAGGCCTACCTTCCACAGTCAAATCCACAATGCCTGGGTGTTGATCCGGAGAGCTGGGGCGTAAAGCTTCATATCTATTAGTGGTGTGGTAGGTCTATAATGGATCTGGAGCAACAGTGTCCATGATTGTGGCCTCCTCTGTGTCGTCTTGCCCTCTCTCTGAAGGATGCTCCCGGTGGCCATGTTTGTTTGAGGATTGCCTCTTTCAGTGTGTTTTTGGGGGGAGTTCCCAGTGTTGCTCCCTGAGGTCTTGCAAAACTGCAGGCCTGCTCACTGATGGAGAGGAGCGGCAATCCAAACCGTCGGTAGCAGTTTTTGCCGAAGGGGCTCCTGGGGTAGTGGTGGTGAATTCTTGTGGCCAGTTGCACCATAAAAATCCATGACTGCATCAGGAGATTCAAAACTATTAGGGATCCCATTATGCATAACCCACATTGTGGCTGGGTAATGCAAGGAAAAGGACAGTCCAATACTGTGCAGTTTATGCCTTGCCTCGGAGTATGCTTGGCATTTGTCCAACATATCCATAGAGAAGTCCTGAAAGATGTGGATCCTATTCGATCTCCACACTACATGCTGTAACTCATGAGCTCTAATTAAGACCTTCTCTTTGTCCCTAAAATCAATAAATCGGGCTATGATCAGTCATGGTCTGTCCAGGGTCTGAGACATGGGGGCTAATGTCCGGTGTGTGCATTCCATCTAGAGCGGTATCAATGGGTCCAAACTGCAGCATTTCAGCGATGGCTAATTGTAGAAATCCCTTGGTATCTTTTCCTTCTACATGCTCAGGGAAGCCCAGGAATCAAAGATTATTGTGGCGACCTCGATTCTCAATGTCATCCATCTTACTGCGCAGCATCTGTATAGTCCGTTGTTGCTCTCTTAATTCTGTCCTTAAGTCCTGAACATGCCTCTCCATCATCGAGACCCACTGTTTGGTTTGCAGCATCCTGGCTTCTAAATTTTGAACCACTTGGGTGTTTCAATTAGTTGCCACAGTGACTTGTGCCATCTGTGCTATAAGTTTGCCCAACATCGCCCTCAGCTGATGGTTGCTCCCAGGTTTGTTGCAAGCAACCTTCAGCCATATTTTCAGGCCTACCTCATCCAGGAGGCTCTTCAGTAAAATAGCAGTTTCCACACCGCAAATGAAGGCTTTTGTATCAATGAAGCTAAATTACTGTAGCTTGAGTATTACCCCACAACTTACAGTATAGTGAGGATATAATACTCGCTGGTAGAAAAAGGATGTTAAAGGATATTTCCCTCTGGGTTGTGGAGCTGATCTTTAAGCTGCCATCCTATTTAGCGCCCCTAGTAGCTAGTCGTCTTTTTTTTTTTATCATTCATGATTAGTGGAAAAGTTAGTATGCATTAGGAAAATGGAATGTTGGTTTGTGCCATTTTTTGTTTAATCCAGCGAAAACAAAAATCCTCCTATTCTTAGAGATGGGGGAGGGAGGGGATAGTACAAGTCATTATTATGTCTCTTGTATAAATTAATAATTATTTGTGTTTTGAGCCTAACTTTATTTTCTTCATTTCATTGTGCAAAAGTAATTAGCATGTGTAAATAATTTTGTTATGATTTAGGCCCAGGTGTGATAACTGTGGAGAGATTGGTCATATTACTTTCCAGTGTGCAAACCGTACTAAGTGTGACCTCTGTGATGATACTGGGCACATTTTTTCTGAATGTTCTTGGGCAGCTAAGAACAAAGCTACTTGCTTAAGTCCTGACCTCCTCATAGAGAAAGCACAGGATTCTGTATCTGCCCAGCCCACCACTTCCTTAGTCCCTGACCAAATAACCTCAGATCCCTTGGATAAACCATTTTCCCCACCTTCTTCCTCTCACCGTCTCCATGATGCACCTAAAGAGGAACCTAGCCTCCCCCACCTCCAAATCCTGTTCCCCATTGAATTCACCTCCAGACCCTCTACTGCCAGTATGCTACAAGGACCCCTTAGAAGTTGTTCCCATCTCCTCTAGTCAAGTAACTTATACCCAGGTACCAGTATGAGGATCTGCAAGGAATATGAAATTGGACCCAGGCATACCTCTCACAGACATAGAATCTAAAAACCCCTTTTTAGACTTAACGATCCCAAGGGGGGACACTGAAATGGATCTAGGAGATTCAGACTCCCAATCGACAAAGACTGAAAATAGTGTGGTAATACCACGCCAGTCTGAATATAAAGGGAAGAAAAAGAAAAGAAGGAAAAAGTAGCCTTGAGCTACTTCTTATTAAAGTAATGGTATGGCCCCTTTCAGTGTATGATCATTGAATGTACATAGCATTCTTAATTCAAGAAGGAGATATGTTGTTTATAATCATGGTCACAGCACAGCTATTGACATTTGTTTTTTACAAGAAACCTGGATGTACAGTAGTGACCAGGCAAGGTTTTTCCAAAGGGAGTGGGTATAGAGGCCTTCTTATTGGTCAGTTGGGACAGCAACAGCTGATGGTATAGGGGTTTTATTTAATTTGTTTGACTTTACTTTTATTAAATTAATTGATTTAGTCCCAGGAAGAGTATTAATACTAGATGGGCTATGGAATACAATGCATTTTAGATTGATTAATGTCTATAGTTCACAGATCAAATCTGAACGAGTAGCCCTTTTTGAAAGTTTATGACCTTTTTTACTCACCTCACATAAAGTTTTTTTATGTGGAGACTTTAATTGTAATATACAACCCTCTTTTGGTGGCACAACACCCCTAGGAAAGAAAGTGTATTGTGACTCAAATGCATTGTGGAGATTAGTTGACGCTGCAGATTTTTTATATTGTAATAAATATCGGATTTCTGGGCCTAAGTTTACATTTTGCAGAAACAAATTTACCTCTATTATAGATCCTGGTCCAGATATTCAAAAGGGTTGCGCCATGCGCAATAGGGTTGCGCCTGTGCAAGTCCAAACTTGCTCCATTCTGCGATATTCAGCAGGAGGCAGTTGCACCACAGAAAACATGCTGAGCAACAGTGCAATGCAAATGAATGCATGCTGAACTGGAGGGGGAGGAACCATGCATAAACTGCACAGCCCGATATTCAGCCGGGCTGTGCAGAGTTGTGCAGGCGCAACCCCCAACCTGCACCTGCTGGACTTTGAGCCAAAAAAAAAAGGCTTAAGTCGAGGGCCACCCACAGGTGAGCTGCTGTATTGCAGGGCGCAACACAGCAGCTGCCACCTGTGGCTGGCCCCCAACCCAGTCCCTGTGCCCCCTGCAGCCCGATCGTAGGCATAGTGTACCCCCCACCAGCCCGATCAAGGGCATAGTGTACCCCCCACCAGCCCGATCGCGGGCATCAATGTGGCTTCCCCTCCTCCCTACATATCCCTGGTGGTCCAGTGGACCGAAATGCCCGATCGCAGGCGGTATGTGTAATAATTCCCACCCCTCCCGATACATCCCTGGTGATCCAGTGGACGAAATGCCTGATCGTGGGGTATGTGTGATAAAATCACCCCAGACATAGCCCTGGTGGCTGGTGTCCCCACCCACCACCCACGGCCCCACCACCCCGCCCTCCGGCAGCCGGCGGGCGGCAGCATCCCACCTGCCTGCCGACCTGTCACCACCGATGACTGCTCGTAGTGCACACCATTGGTGCAGAGCAGCAGCCAATGGCGTGCAGCTATATCAGACATGACAGTCAGACTTGTGAATGAACATCATTCACAAATCTCGACTGTCGTGTACGGTATGCTGCATGCCCATTGGCTTTGCTCTGCACCAATGGGTGCAGTCTCACCGGCAGTCAGTCGGGCGGTGGCGGGCGGCAGGCAGGTGGGATGCTGCCACCCGCCGCCGCCGGGGAGCGGTGGTGGGGCTTCGTGGGTGGTGGGTGGGACACCAGCCACCAGGGCTATGTTTGGGGGGGTGGTTTTTATCACACATACTGCCCACGATCAGGCATTTCGGTCCACTGGACCACCAGGGATATGTACGGGAGGGGGGAGCCACCTTGATGCCCGCGATCGGGCTGGTGAGGGGGAGTACACTATGCCCGCGATTGGGCTGCAGGGGGTGTCGGTCCCCGATGGCTGCTGCCTGTCAGGGCGCCAGGAGCAAGTCCTCGGGGATCGGCGCATCTACATGCTAATGGCATGCAAATGGGGACATAATCACATGCAAATGGCCCCCCCTGCGCCTTGCATGAATTATAGCCCCATTTGCATGTCACCTTTTGAATATCGTGATTTTGCGCATGGCGCAATGGTACTTGCGCCACCGCAAGTTGAATGCTCCACTCTGTCAACTTGCGGTGGTGCAAGTTCCATCATGCCATGCACAGTGGCTGTGGCTGGGGGGTGATATTCAAAGGAGTTGCTCAATAGCGCAACTCCTTTGAATATCGCCCAGGACACATCCCTGCACAACTATTTTGCACAGCTCAAGGGCTTGCGCCTATGAATGGCGCAGTTTGAATATCCAGCCCCATATGTTTATTTCTAAATCCCTACCAAATTTCCAATTTAAAACCATAGTTACTGACTTTTCAGATCACCTTTTACTACTTTGTTCTTTTTTAAGTGTTCCAGACCATTCATATGTAAGACTTAGGTGGAAATTAAATTCTTCCATCTTGTCTGATCTTGGGATAATATATCAAATAACAAATATATTAAAGGCTTGCTTATCTGTTCATTTTTATATGATGATTTGGAAGATTGGCAGGCTGATTCCAAAGCAGATTTTAAAACATTTTTTGTGAATCATGGCAGAAATAAGGAAAATATTAAATTCATACAGTACCTAAAACTGAGGCAGCAGCTTCAGAATTTGTACTGTTTAGCTAATACTTCCAAATTTGATTATGCAATCCAAATCAATCTGCTCAAAGAGGAACTGGTTAAATTCCAATATGATAGAGTGCAGGCTATGAATGCTTTGCTTCAGAATGGGACTAAGAAGTCTCCCCAAGGAGACCCTTACAAAGCTTTCAGGAAATTTAAGGATGCCACTTTCTTAGATTCCATATGTAACATGGAAGGTATTTTAGTGATGTCTATAGAGGCACTGAATGGAGTTGTAAAAGATTTTACTTTTTCCCACACTCCTTTGGATCCTCCCTCAGAGAATAGTATCTGGCAATTTTTGAATAAAATATCATTTCAGATGCTTCACATGACACTTCCAACTTAACAAATCCCATCTCTGCTTTAGAAATTGAACATGCAATCAAAACTTTGAAGAATAGTACATCACCTGGTCCAGATGGCTTGACAAATGATTTTTATAAATCCTTTTCAAAACCTATATCATTATGTTTAGAGATAATTTTTAGTTTCTTTCTGTCTACTTACTCAACTCCCATTTGGTTCACAAAGGGGCTCTTAATCTTTCTTTTTAAATCTGGAGATAAGACTTCTATTAATAATTGGAGACCAATAACGCTTTTAAACTCTGATTGTAAAATATTGGCTATAGTTATTAACAATAGGCTATAGCAATTTGCAGATCTGGTTTTGTCCCCTCTACACTTTTGTGGTTTGCCCAACTGTAAGATTCAGCAGACTTTAATAATTATAAGGGACCTAATTGATTATGTTTCACAAAAATGGGATAAAAGATGTATCATTTCCATGGATCAGTATAAGGCCTTTGACAGGGTCTATCATCCATTCCTCTTTGCAACTTTAGAAAAGTATGGAGTACCATTAACAGTAATACGATGGCTAAAAGCATTATATCATGATGCCATCATTCATCCAGTAATTAGGCATCATGTTACAGAAGGGTTTTCCATACAAATGAGAGTGCAGCAAGGATGCCCCCTTAGCCCTCTCCTTTATATTTTTTCTCTGGATCCCCTCGCTCATCTTTTGATAGATGCTCCCAGCTAGCTGGGGATATCAGGTCCAGATGGTATAAAGAAATTTCATTTACGTGCTTTTGCAGGTGATATTTGTTTATTTTTTCTGATTTTACACAAGTGCCCATTTTTTTAGACCTTATGAATAATTGCTCTTTTTTTCCCAATGCACAGTTAAACAGAACAAAGACTAAGGGTCTATTCATTTGCTCTAACTGTCCTGCCTCTGTGACTATCGATGGGATATTGATCTCTTCTAAACTTTTAAAACTATTAGGTATTAATTCTGGAGCACTGAATATTCCATCTCATAATTGGGACTCCACATTGGCAAAAGTAGAAGCTAAGGTGCAGAGATAGAGGCACTGGAGGATGACTAAATTAAAACGTATACAAATTATCAAAAAATTAATTATTCCCATGATCCTTTATATGGCCATGATTTTTACCCTCCCCACAAACATGGAAACTAGAATATATAGTCTATTTTTTTAGATGCTATGGGGAAATAGATTGAACCCCATCAAACGACATTACACCTATTTACCTAAAGAAGAAGGGGGATTGGGCATGATTGACCTGGTGGTATTTTTTCACACCTTGTTCTTTTCTCAATTACTTAAAAATGGCCTGATCCCTGGAGATACAGTATATTCTTACTGGACTAAGATAAATTTTTCTGTTTATCTCTCCAAATGGCAGTCTATTCCTCCTAAATTATCTAGTAACCTTCAAATGCCACATTGGTTCACGCCTGCAGCCCAAAACTGTATAAATGGGGTTTAACAGCACAACAAGTAATCCAGAATTCAGGAACACAGTTGTATAACACAGTAATGGTTTCCATTTATCCTACTGAGCCATGTTTTAAAAATTGTCCTTCCTCCCAAATTTCAGGGGTTTTATCACAATTGACCAATAAGAGAATTCCCACACAAATGTGGGAATTTCTCTGGTTGGCAGTTTACTGCAGGAAAAACATAACAGGAAACGCAAAGTATAAAGCTAAAATAGAAAAAAATTGTCCCTATGAAGAGTGTATTAATCTAGAAGAAACTACGGAGCATTTTATGTTTCACTGTTCTTATGCAAAATCCCTTTGGAGCTACCTTGTCATTAAATGGAAAATGGGTTGGTTAAGGAATATACACTATGATAATTTGGTTTTGGTGAAGTTTGGTAATTTAGAAAATCATTATCATATAGACACATTCATTGTTTTTTGTTGTTGTTTAAAGTGTTATCTCTGGCAGGCTAGATGCCAGTAGGTCCTGTATCAAAGACTGTGGCCTCCTGAGACAGTAGAGATCCTAATACACTCAGCTATGGAGAAAGTATATCTCTCAGATCTGAGGGTTTATTCATCTAAAAAGGTCTCAAATTGGTGGAAAGGTTTTCTAATATTTATTAAATATAAATACCTCATATTTATATTTTTATGTTATATTTAAGTCTGTTGAGCAATATTTATCCTTTTTACATTTTTCTGAGTGATGTAACAATAATGTATTTTCAATTTGTATGTTTTTTCTTTCCCATTGTAAAAATTCCCCTACTCTTTAGTAAGGAGGGAGGTTTATACATAGTTATTTTCACAATGATCTAATAACGTGTGGCTGCAATACTTATTAGATTTTATTTACCTTATGATTTGTATATTAACTTGTGTGACTTAACACTGTTTATAATTATTTTTTTTGATGTTCTAATAATAAAAAAAAAAATCCCCTACTCACTGGTAAGGGGAGCTGCTGCTCTGCTTTGCAGAATGGCAGATAGTGTTGGACTACAGGAGGAGAAGGAGATGTTGGAGCAGCAGTAGCCAGAGGTTCAATCCCTGACCTCGGCTGAGGAACTTCAAGGGGATGAACAGAAATACAGTTTAAAAATATCTGAAGTAGAAATATGGAGTGATGTGCATGGCACTTTAAATACAGTGGGGAAATTGGATGACAGAGCACAGTCCATGATTTTTCTGACCGCGACTACCACATCGCAAAACTCACATACCGGAGAAACTTACTCAAGTCCTTGTGAAGATGCTGCAGTTTCCATAGAGAATGTCAGAGAACAGCACCCTGAAGTTTTGACAGTGGCACAGGGAGTAGCAGTGGGGGATCAGCTGAATGAGAAGGTAGGACCTGCAGAGTTGGGTCTGAATGCTGATGTCCACAGTGAAAGAACTCGGAAACAAATGAATACTGGCTCAGCCTTTCCCTCTGACAGCTGGACAAAGGAGCGAGCACTGGGACAAGCGGGTTGGATACAGAAAAAAAGTAAATGGGTGCTGGATCTGAACTGGCTTTCTTTTTCTCCAACTGTATCAAATGAACAGATGGCCCCCAGAGAATAGCTTCACCAGCAGGACAGTTCAGGTCAGCCTATTTCAAATGAACTATTATCTAACTTACAAAGGTAGAATTATGAGGGACTTAGAGATTTTTCTGACAAAAACTGTCATCCAACCCAGGAATTTGACACTTTACATGAGTTTCTAAATGTCTCCCCTACCCCCTCCCCACACCAGGATAATAGGAGACCTAGGCCTAGATTCTCTGACTTATTTAAAAATAATAGACTTGATCAAGCTCTCAGATGAAATGCAGTGCATCTAAAGTATAGGGGAGGGCTGCAGGAACATCCTGACAGAACATATGTAGCATGTAAATTGCTGAAGGAGTCTATGACCTTTCAGTCCTCGGATGTACAGTATATGTCCTAATAAATATTAGGGGTGAAGATACATTTGACATTAGTTTAAAAATGTTTGCCAGTTTGGACAAATTCTGGAATAAGTATGAAGCTTGTAAGACTTTGCCTTTATGGACTCATTTTTGGGCAATACAGTATGCGCCAAATGTACCGTCCACATTTGAAATGGACAGTCGGATATAATGTACAATCACTATTTGCCAAAAGCCATTTAGCATCTGGTTCTATGGTAAAACTTGCACTTTAAGCGGATGTTGTGCTCCGTATTTAACATTCAGTTTTCTGCCTGTCTTTCAACTGTCAAACACAATTCAGCAGCAATAAGTGCAATATCTAGCTGCCTATCAGCACATGTGAACCCTATTAAACAATTAGTGAGAGTCAATTAATAGGTGCTATTATTATGTCATGTTAATAACAAAAGAAAACAATAGCAGTAGAGTAACGTTTTGTTTTCTGTGTCACCCTGCTGTTGTCGATCTTCTTTTGCCATGTCTCAGTCTCTGCCAGCTACTCCAGCTTCGCCATCTACCAGTGGTAAACGTACCTGCCTGACCTTAGCACATAAAGTAGAACTTATTCATCAAATAGACAAACTTCCTAAGCTAAGTCTAAGGGACACCCTGTTGCTACTGATGTTTGTCTGTTAATGTGTCTGATCGTTATCATTACCGTTACCGTTAACAAATCTTTACTTTAAAGTGCTGTAATGGACTCTGCTACTAGCGGACACAACTGCGCATGTCAAACTAGTCCGGTACAGGTGGCACATACTGTACCAATAACTAAACCTTTGTTTAAAACAGTGAATGTCATGTTTCAGAATGAAGGAGTAAATGTGGGGGGACTTTCAGTTCTGGCTAGAGCAAAAATGCAATGTTTTGGGACCTCCTGAAGCTATAATTGACGAAGAGGGGATTTGGACAGGCAGCTGGAGATTCAAAGTGAAATTAAATATTATAGGGAGTGAAGTAATGTATATCCCCAATAGCTTATTTTTGGGGAAAGATAGAGGGGTATGTTTTTATCTAGGGCAGCCAAAGGCCTGCTACAAATGTGACAGTATGAGGCATCTGAGCAGAGCTTGTGATAAAAATTAAATGTGCTCTATGTGGGGAGTTTGATCACAACAGTGCAGTCTGTGGAAATGTTTTTAAATGTAATTTATGTGACGAACAGGGGCATGCCTACCAGCAGTGCCCTTGGGCAGGCCAGAATTGGCAAGGAGGCCCAGACAAGGAAAATCTGATTAATCAGGCCTAGGAGAGATACAGGTCACAAAATAGGGAGGCTCCCACCACCAGAGCTCCATTTTCTGACCAAATGCACACCTCTAGAGAAAATGCAAACACAGTGGTACAGAATAACACACCTAGTGATGAAAGCAGACAAGACCAAGGCCAGAAGGAACAGCCCAGCACTTCAAAAGAAAGAGAAGGGATGGATACTTTGCCCCCCCCCACCACAACTGATTTCCAAATTCCCTATCCAAAAAGGGTCACTAGAGCAGCAAGTAAACAGAAGGGCCTCTCCAGCACAATTTCCACACAAAACCCATTTCAGGCCTCGCAAGACATGGATGGAGGCTCAGAATCTGATATCTCATCCAGGTCTGAAGTAATTTCAGTAATGGAATGTGATGAAGATGTAGGAACTGAGGTATTAGAAACTAAGAAAAAGAAAAAAGATAAAAACAAACTTTAATGGTAGATCATGGCATCCCTACATCTGGTGTCTCTAAACACCTGCAGTATCAAAAACTACAAAAAGTGAATTGTGTGTTTGACATACTGTGGAAGTTTAAATGCTGATATTCTTTTTCTACAGGAGATCAGATTCAACTCATAGAAACATAGACTCTGATGGCAGATAAGGACCACTTGGCCCACCCAGTCTGCTCATTTCTCTACCTACTGGATAAGCTGCAGATTCTAGTTAACCAACAGTCTACTTCCTGCAACCCAACACTATAATTGCCTTATGTCTGTCCCATGCATGTTTGAATTCCCCCACTGTTTTAGATCCCACAACCTCTCCAAGAAGGAGGTTTCATGCATCCACCACTCTCTCCATGAAAAACAAATTCCTCACATTACCCCTGAGCCGTCCCCCCTCTATCTTTAAATTGTGCCCCCTTGTTCTTACACATCTCTTTTTCTGAAAGATGCTACCCTCCTGGACTTTACTGATCCCCTTGAGATAATTAAAAGTTTCTATCACGTCCCCCCATCCCTCCTTTCATCAAGGGTATACATATTAAGCTCTCTCAGTCTCTCTTCATATGGTTTCTGTTGCAGACCGTGCACCATTTTAATTGCCCTCCTCTGGACTGTTTCCATCTTGTCTATGTCCTTGCATAGATGGGGTCTCCAAAACTGCATGCAGTACTCCAGATGGGGTCTCACCAACTGTCTGTACAGAGGGATAGCCACTTCCCTTTTTATGTTGCTTGCATGCATGTGCAAGAAACATAATGCCATCATCTGAGTTTTCGGAGATGTGGCACCCGTCTTCAACTTCAGTCAGTGTGTTTGCAGGCATGGCCCCAGTTCCCCAATCACTGCTGCAGCTGTCTATGACAGCAGTTGAAAATGCAGTGGTCATACAGTTGAAAGGGAGAGCTCCACTTCAGTGAGTAGAGCTCCCCCCTCCACACACACATGCATGCACGCACACTGCGTGCTCATGTGCCTTCTCCCTCCCCCCATGCACACAGTGTACGGCCGACGGGGGTGCCCAATCCCCCATCAGCACCATGCCCCCCCAAGCTTCCAGGTGCAGCTGGGAGCTCACTAACATGGCAAAATGTCTTATAGCCGACGGAGGTGCCTAATAACCCACCGGCACCAACCCCCAAACAGTCTTCCAGCTGCCACACTGGGAGCCCACCCCAGCGTGGCAAATGTCCCTCATTGTCTTATTTAAAAAAAACCCTGTAAATACAAAAACTATCTCTCGGCGCTTCTCCCTGCCCTCCTCCCACAACCCGCACCCACCCACTGCACACCCTGCCTCCCCACACACCCCTCTCACCTCATACTTACCTCCGGACCTCGGTGCGGTGATCTTCGGTGGACCGGGAGCACGTCTGCACTCTTCAAAGCCGACCGCGAACTGAGGAAATGCCGATAAGCTGTATAATGGGATAAATAGGGTTTTTTCAACTTTGCTGCATATCTCAGGCATTTTTCAGAATTTTGGCATCAAATTTTCATCAAGGGCTTTTTGGGACCCTTCCCTATGAATTCTGTCACTGTCATGGTGTTAATCAGGCCCGAAGGGTGATTTTGCCATCATTGCGCGAAATCACCTTTTGGGACCGATTAACGTAATGACAGTGCCAGAGTTCATTAGGTGGGCTGTCAAAAAGCCTATGTTGCAAATTTGGTGAAAAAATTCCTAAAAATGACTGTTTTATGAGTGTGCGTTGTGCAGTTCCTACACACGCTCGTAAATTCACAAATTTTTTATATTTGCACTCCAGATTTTCAACAATGACATTTTACCCTCCCATTGAGCAGTACAGTTGTCATTTTTCACATGTCATCCAAAATGTGTTTGCATGCATGTAGCATACAATGGTGCAGTCAGTGTGTGCAATCAATGTTTGGGACAGAGTAAGAAAATCACAGTGACACTGTTCATGAGCAGAGGCCTTAAAATGGCTATGTTGAAAACTGGGTGAAAAAAATTCCCAAAAATGACTGTTTTATGAGCATTTGTTGCGCTGATCGAATTTTCAATATTTTAACTCCAGATTTTCAACATTGCCATTTTACCACACCTCCTTATAAGCAGTACAGCTCTCATTTTTCACATCTTGCCCAAAACATGTTTCCGCCCATGTAGTGCACAATGGCGCAGTCGGTGTGCAAAATCATTGTATGGGACACATTAAGAAAATCACAGTGACACTGTTCATGAGCAGAGGTCTTAAAATGGCTAGTTTGAAAATTTGGTGAAAAAATTCCAGAAAATGACTGTTTTACGAGCGTGCATTGCACAGTTCCTACACACGCTCGTAAGTACGCAAATTTTTAATAGTTGCACTCCAGATTTGCAACATTGCCATTTTAGCACACCTCCTTATGAGCAGTACAGCTGTCATTTTTCTCATCACCCAAAATGTGTTTCCATGCATGTAGCACACAATGGCGCATTCGGTGTGCGCAGTCAATGTTTGGGACAGATTAAGAAAATCACAGTGACACTGTTCATGAGCAGAGGTCTTAAAATGGCTATGTTGAAAATTTGGTGAAAAAATTCCCTTCAGACATTCTGCAATGTTACTAATGAAGACATTGAACAGGACTGGCCCCAGGACCGATCCTGCAGCACCCACTGGTGACCCCTCTCCCTAGACTGCACACCATTTACCACCACTCTACCTCCTGTCTGTTAGCCAGTTTCTAACCCAGTTTACCACCCTTTCCCCCATGCCCAGCCTACCCAGCTAGTTTATCAGCCTCCTGTATGGGATGGTGTCAAAGGCTTTGCTGAAATCTAGGTAAGCGTTGTTCACTGCCCCACCCTGATTCACTTCCTTTGTCACCCAGTCAAAGAAATCAACAGATTTGTCTGACATGATGTCCCCACTGTGAATCCATGTTGTATATGGTCCTGGGCTCCGATGGCTTCTAGATGCCCCACTATCCTTTCTTTAAGCAATGTCTCCATGATCTTCCCCACTACTGAGGTGAGGCTGAACGGCCTATTGTTCCCTGCCTCCTCCCTGCTGCCGGACTTGTGTAGAGGGACCACATGTGCCCTCCTCCAATTCACTTGTGTTGAATGACTCCGTGAACATGGCTGCCAGAGGTACTGCTATCTCCCTTCGCAGTTCTCTTATCATCCTTGGGCTTATGCCATCTGGTTCTATCACTTTGTCCACCTTCAATTTAGTGAGGTCCTGCAGGATTCTTTTGCCTTTGAATGGACTGTTGTCCACCTCTTCACCCCCTTGGCAACTGCTGTACTGCTGTACCCCTTGCCCCTCCCACTCTTCTGTGAATACTGAATGGAACGGAAAAGACACAGTGGATGTCTTGGGAGGAAGGCATGGAACTATCACTTCCAAATACCTAAACAGCACATACAAGCAAGCAACATTCGGCATTGACAAATGCTTGTTCTACTTGTGATGCCCCTCCCTATGCATCCCAGTATCCCCTTGGCTCTCCTTACTGACTTCTCACATTGCTTACCCACCTTTAGGTCATCTGATATGACTACCCCCAGGTCCCTTTCCGTTCTTGTTGTTGTTCGTACCTCCCCTGCTACTGTACACTCTTCTCCTGGATTTTTATTTCCCAGGTGTATTACTTTGCATTTCTTTGTATTGAATCTAATTTGCCAAATGTATGACCATTCCTCCAACTTTGCCAAGTCCCTTTTCATCCTTTCTACTCCCCTTGTGTATCAACTCTGTTACAGATCTTTGTGTCATCTGCAAAGAGGCATACCTTTCCTTCTAGACCCTCTGCAATGTCACCTATAATGCTGTTAAAGAGGACTGGACTCAGTACTGAGCCCTGAGGTACTCCACAAGTATCCCCTCTTTCTTCAGAATGTGTTCCATTCACTATTACCTTCTGTGCCCCGTTGTGCAGCCAGTTTGCTACCTAGGCTACCACCCTGGGACCCACTCCCAGGCTGGCTGACTTGATTATTATTCTTTTGTGTGGGACTGTGTCAAATGCCTTGCTAAATTCTAGGAAGGCCATATCTACAGCCCCTTCCTGGTCTATCACTTTGGACACCCAGTCAAAGAAATTGATTAGATTTGTCTGACATGACCTTCCTGTTGTGAATCCATGCTGCTTTGGGTCCTGTGCCCCACTGGCGTCTAGGTACTCAACAATTCTTTCTTTCTTTCAGAAGTGATTCTATCATTTTCCCCACCACTGAGGTCAAACTAACAGGTCTGTAGTTTCCTGCTTCTGCCTTGCTCCCACTTTTGTGAAGGGGAATCACATCTGCCCTCCTCCAGTCTTCAGATACCACCCATGCTCCCATGATTTGTTAAAAAGTGTGGTCAGTGGTGTCACTAGGTCCTCCTTAGTTCTTTTTAAGATTCTGAGGTGAATCCCGTCAAGCCCCATTGCTTTGTCCACCTTGAGTTTTAGGAATTCTTTCAGGACTCTTTCTTCTATAAATGGACTGGCATCAACCCCACTACTCAGAGTGCTTCTATCATTTGGTTTAGGTAACTCCTCCTCTTCTTCTTTTGTGAATACTGAGCAAAAGTATTCATTCAGTATCTCTGCCTTTTCACTGTCTCCCTCTGCCCACCTCCCCTCTCCTTTATTAATCTACACTATCCCTCCCTTAACCTTTCTAGGCTCCACTGCATTATCTGAAACTGACACAATGAATACCATTTTACAGAGTATGGAACAAGGACATCATGACAAGACAAGATTAGCATCCTGAGAGAAGGCATTATGATTTGCGGCAGTACCACTGAAGACACCTGAAAGACAACCATCCAGAATACGGGAAACAGCTGCAGCAGTGAAGACAGATGTGCAAGAGGCAAGGAAACATTTTTTGAGAGGATGAACACAGCCTAGAGAATTGCATTCTGTGAGTTCACAGGCCCAGATGCAGCCTGTATGTGGTGCAGAAGGACAAGACCTCGAGATGCAGGACGATCATACCAGCAGACCAAGGGAGACTCGGTCCACGTCTGCACCAACTTTTTCACTAGCATCAGGTATCAGTGGGGAACAGCTGTTTATTTTTATAGGAAACAAGAAAAAAATGTTTAGTGCTACTTAACCCAGAAGGGTATAAACAGGACATGAGCCAGATTTAAAATGTGCCATGGCTAGTACAGTAACACAGGAGAATACTGAACCCTGGTCTGTAGAGATGGCACTTACGGCTGCAGGGTGGGAACAGCAAGAAAATACAGGGAAATGGGTTTTGGGTACTTCACCCATACAGACCATCGGCCTTAATAGTTACCAAGCCATATATTCAAACAGATACTTCTGACTTAGACATGGAAGTTGTTAATACTGCCCCAGTAACAACAGTCCACTCCCCACTCCATCTCACTCACAGTCTGAATTTTCTGGATTCACCAGTACTCCTTTTAGGAAATTCTAAACTTGCAAATGACAAAGGAATTGCTACAATGGTCCCCCCACCCCAGAACAACACTGATGAACTTGGGCCTCACATTGGCCCACAGTCCAACTCTGATCCAGGTTCTCAGCCCACCATTGATGGGGGTACCCGACAAAGATCTTACACATCCTTTTTTAGGGCACCCACCTATTCTGCCAAAAGGCACAACACCCTCACACTAGTATATAAGAGGGATTGGAAATATTTTCCAACAGGAAATTTATTGCTAGGACATCATTAATGGAAACTATGAATTTCACAGCTCTAGAAGTATATGCACTCATTCATGTATCTGGTGAGGCAACATTTGATGTGAGCTGGGCCAGCCCAGTGGCACTGAGGGTTGAGGTGCTGGATGACACACCTCGCACCATGTCAGCGACCCAGGTTTGGAAGCAAGCCCAGGTCACCAGGGGTTGGCAGGGGAGGAAAGAGATTGCTCTCTCTTTCTGGGGAGGGACGTGGAACATAGAAACATAGAATTTGACATCAGATAAGAATCGCTTGGCCCACCCAGTCTGCCCATTTCCCTACCTAATGGATAAGCTGCAGATCCTAGTTAACCAACAGCCTATTTCTTTCTACCCCCACCCCCTAGAATTGCCTTATGGCTGTCCCATGTACGCTTGAATTCAACCACTGTTTTTGACTCCACAATCTCCTCCAGAAGGCCGTTCCATGCATCCACAACCCTCTCTGTGAAAAAACACTTCCTTACATTACCTCTGAGCTGCCCTCCATCGATCTTCAAATTGTGCCCCCTTGTTCTTGCACACCTCTTTTTTTGAAAGATGCTACCCTCTTGGACTTTGTAGATTCCCTTGAGGTACTTGAAAGTTTCTATCATGTCCCCCCTCTCCCTCCTTTCCTTGAGGCTATACATATTAAGCTCCTTTAGTCTCTCTTCACATGTCTTCTGGTGCAGACCCTGCACCATTTTAGTTGCCCTCCTCTGGACAGCTTCCATCTTGTCTATGTCCTTGCGGAGACTGGGTCTCCAGAACTGCATGTGGTACTCCAGATGGGGTCTCACCAGCTGTCTGTAGAGAGGGATAACAACTTTCTGTTTTCTACTGGTGATGCCTCTCCCTATGCATCCCAGTATCCCCCCAGCCCTCCTTACTGCCCTCTCACATTGCTTGCCCACCTTTAATTCATCTGATATGACTACCCCAGGTCCTTTCCATTTTGTTGTTGTTAGTATCTCACCCTCATTGTGCTCTTCCCTGGGTTTTTGTTTCCCAGGTGCATTACCTTACACTTCTTAGCATTAAATCTAAGCTGCCATACATTTGACCATTCCTCTAACCTTATGAGTCCCTTCTCATCCTTTCCACCCCACCTTGTGCATCAACTCTCTATTGCAGATCTTTGTGTCATCTGCAAAGAGACATACTTTTCCTTCCAGTCCCTCTGCAATGTCTCTTGTAAAGACATTGAAGAGGACCGGTCCTAACACTGAACCCTGCGGCACCCCACTAGTAACCTCCCTTTCTTCAGAGTGTACTCCATTTACTATTACCCTCTGTGTCCTATTCTCCAGACAATTCTTTACTCAGACTATCATCTAGGGACCCACTCCCAGGCTGGCTAACTTGTTTATTGATCTTTTGTGTGGGACTGAGTCAAATGCCTTGCTAAAGTCTAGGTAGGCCATGTCCACAGCCCCTCCTTGATCTACTACTTTGGTCACCCAGTCAAAGAAATCTATTAGATTTGTCTGGCATGACCTTCCTGCTGTGAATCCATGCTGCCTTGGGTCTTGTGCCCTTCTGGCCTCTAGGTACTCAACAATTCTTTCCTTAGAACGATCACTCGAGGAGCGACCTCTGGCAAAGGGTGGAGGTGGCGAACTGCAGCATCGTGGCATATGCCTGGGGGTGAAGCCAGGCAGTATGTTGACTTGATAGCCAGGCTCCACATGGGTTCCACCTAAGACAAATACTCCCTCTTCCCACCAATAGGTGAAGGCGCCTCCCACCCAAGGACCACACTCCTGGAAATCAGACACTGCTATCTCCACTGTCTGCCTCCTCCCCGACCTGGTGCTCAATCCTATAGAAAGAGTGCCCTGGGCAGGGGCAACCCTTCCCCAGAGGGTAGACCTGGGGGATGTCCAGTGTCGGGGAAGAGAGGATTGAAGTCAAGTCATGCAGGAAGGTAGAGTTCGAGGATGGGGCAGTCACCAGAGAGGGTTCAGTGGGGCTCAAGGAAAGGGAGATAAAAACAGAATTTGAAAAAAAAAAACATTTGATGTGAGCTTCAAGTTAAATGCTGGTCTTCAAAAATTTTGGACAAAATTTTAACTTTTGAAAAGTTCACCTGTTTGGCTACCCTTTGATGTTATTCCACTATCAAAACCAGTGAACAAGACCATTACAGTCCTATTTCGCAATGAAGGTGTAAGCGTGACTGACTTAATCAATCAATCAATCAAATTCTTTATTTATCCAAGCTCATTTACAAGGTGGACCTACATTACACAAGTCAAGTAACAATGCATTTATATACAGACAAATAGACAGTAGATGCAAGAGTACAACAGTGCAGGTAGGCCTGCAATAGACAGGAAAGTAAAAATACATTTGGGTTCAGGTAAAAGACAGTCAGTAAAAGTATACATAACAATAGGGCAGCAAGTCAGTAAACATTTATACCAGATACAACAACATACATGGTTTAGTATTCCTGTAAGGTAAAAGCATTATAGTCCAATGAAGAGATTAGTTGAAGTGGATGCTACAAGCGAAGAGACATACATAGTCAGTTTAAAAAGACCCAGGCGTATCAAGGGGGAGACATGTGTCGGGAGAAGTGGGCAGCCAGTGGGGAGGGGGGTCTGGATCTGGGATAATCCTAGGAGCGAAGGAATGAGATGCTGTGGGTATACAAGGAATAGGTGGGTGAGGGAGGGTGAGATTTAGGTCGGTAGATAAGTAGGTGGCTCAGGGACAAGTTATGCACTGATACAAAAAAGAAGGAGGATGGGAAAAGCAGGGAGGATGTGGAAGGGGGTGTAAGCTAGAATCATTGGAAGCAGTTGCAGGCTTCTGTAATGTATTTTGAGTATAAGGTCTTAAACACAGTGAGACTAACAGGAGTCCTCAGTTTCAATGATTTCTGTAGCACATTCCAGAGCTAGGATCGCTGGAAGCAGCTGCAGGCTTCTGTAATGTATTTTGAGTATAAGAACTTAAACACAGTAATACTAACAGGAGTCTTCAGTTTCAGTGATTTTTGTAGCACATTCACAGTGATGGTAGAACGAATCCTATGGCAGCTCTCCCAAAACGCTTTAGGGCTTTGGGCACTTTCAGAGAAATCAGTGAATAGCTTCTTAGGGCATAGGTTCCAGGCATATTGAGAATCAAACAATCAACAAAGTACTGCAGAAGTTTGCCAGTGATAGCTCTGTAAGTCCAGAGAGCTGCATTTTTATTTTGTCTGTAATGTAGGGAGGTCCAACCTACAGCCGCATATAAAGAGCAGAGATAGGTGGAGAAGGGGAGACCAGTGATGAAGCGCAGAGCTCTGTGGTAAAGTATGTCCAATTTATCGAGGTATGAAGTAGCACACCGGCTGTGTATTGGCTAAAACAGTGTTGTACAGTGCAGGGGCAGCAAGAAGCAATCTTTGATGAGGACAATATCTCAACAAGGGGTGGAGTATTCAAGTATTATTGAACAGTACAGAGGAAGGGGTACAACATTTACGTAACTGTATTTTTCTGGGAAGGGATCGAAGGGCACTTTTTTGTGCTGGATAGCCCAAGGCATGCTAATGCTGTGAAGCCACAGGGCATATCAGTAGTATATGTGATACATGAAAATGTACCATCTATAATGAAATAGGACATACAAGTGGCTTTGGTAGAAATGAGCAAAAATATAATCTGCCCGATACAGTAGGGCACTCATATCACACATGTCCATGGGAGGCTCATCGCCAACCAGAACAGGCAGATAGTGAGGAGCAAAGCCTTCTGGTAACCCTAGCCCAGAGAGAAAAAAACAAGCAAAGAAACCTTCCCCCTCTCCCCAAACATTTGCTAGCAGACCTGAACAACAGTCCCCACAGGACACCAGCCAAGAACAGGATAACAATGTAGAAGTAAACCAGGGAGACCCAGAGGAAGAGACAGATAGACTAGAAGAAAGAGAACAAGCAGGAAACAACATGGACAGAGGTGAAGGGCCTAGCTTGGCCATACAACAAGAAAATGCTGAGATGCCCCCCCCCCCAGTGCAGGAGCCAGGGGAGCACAGGATAGGAACAATGGTTACAAGAAGGAGACAGACTTGGAATATACCTGCATCTAAAGTCTCCAAAACTATGGAAATTCCCATGGCAAACAGATTTGAGGCTTTTTCAGAAAAAGACAAGGAGGCAGACAATAAGTCTGATGACTCTTCTCTTTGGTCCTCTTTACCAGATCCAGGTTCGGACAGCGAAGATAACCCCCTTCCTGAATCAATAAAGACTGACAAACCCCAAGAACCAGTAACTGCAAAACAAAGATGGGGTAGGGTGGCTAAGAAAAAAAAGAAATCACCACAATTTTAACTTTACCTATATTTTTTGTCTCAATATCTTAACTACACTGGCCCATTAATAAAAAAGTTGTAAAGGTGAAAAAAAAATGGAACACAACTTACGCTTGCATACTATTAATGTGAATAGTATGAAAAGCCCAAGGAAATACCTGGCAGTGTTAGCTAGTCTTAAAACATTACAGTCGGGTATTGTTTTTGTGCAAGATACCAGGGGCCAGATATTCAAACTGCGCTATTTTGTGGAGCAAGCCCTTGCGCTTCACAAAATAGTTGCGCAGGGTAATAGCCAGAGTGATATTCAAAGGAGTTGTGCCCTTGAGCAACTCCTTTGAATATCACCCCCCCGCCCACAGCCACTGTGCATGGTGCAGTAGAACTTGCGCCACCGCAAGTGGTCAGAGTGGAGCATTCAACTTGCGGTGGCGCAAGTACAATTGTGCTATGCGCAAAATCCCAATATTCAAAAGGTGACATGCAAATGGGCCATAATTCATAAAGCCTTGAGGGCCATTTGCATCCCCAATTCTCTTCATTGCATACCATTAGCATGCAGGTGGCCGATCCCCGAGGACTTGCGCCTGGCGCCCTGCCAGGCAGCAGCCGTCAGGGACCGACGCCCCCTGCAGCCTGATTGCGGGCAAAAGAGTGTAAAATCCCCACCACCACCCCCACTGGCCCGATCGCGGGCATAGCTGAAATCCCCCACCAGCCCAATTGCGGGCAGCAATGTGTCCCCCAACATATCCCTGGTGGTCCAGTGGACCGATAATCCCGATCGCGGGATGGAGGTGTAAACCCCCATCTCCCAAATATATCCCTGGTGGCCAGTGGACCGATAAGCCCGATCGCGGGCTGAAGTAATTAAACCACATCCCCCTCCCCGAACATAACCCTGGTGGTCCAGTGGACTGATAAGCCCGATTGCGGGCTTAAGTAGTCAAACACTCCCCCAACATATCCCTGGTGACCGAGTGTCCCCCACCCCACCACCCACAGCGAAGCCCCACCACCACGCTCCCCTCCCGGCAGCCAGCGGGTAGCAGCATCCCACCCGCCTGCCACCCACCGCCTGCCGACTGACTGCCCGGTATGGCTGCATGCCACAGTGGTGCAGAGCAAGAGCCAATGGGCGTGCAGCCCGCCACCGTCCTAGGGCTGATCATTTGTGAATGAATACATTCATTCACAAAACTGAACTGTCTTATGCGGCTATGAGCTGCATGCCATTGGCTCTTGCTCTGCACCAATGGGCATGCAGCCCTACCGAGCAACAGTCGGCGGCGGGCGGGCAGGCAGGTGGGATGCTGCTGCCTGCTGGCTGCCTGGGGAGCGGGCTGTGGGGCTTAGTGGTGGGTAGGGTGGGGGACACTAGGTCACCAGGGATATGTTCGGGGTGTGTTTAATTACTTCAGCCCGCGATCAGGCTTATCGGTCCACTGGACCACCAGGTATATTTAGGAGGTGGGGCTTCTAACTCTATCTCATGATTGGGATTATCGGTCCACTGGACCACCAAGGATGTGTTGGGGGATACATTGCTGCCCGCGATCGGCCAGGTGGGGGGATTTGCCATGCCGGCGATCGGGCCAGTGGGGGTGGTGGGCGGTATTTATACTCTTTGCCCACGATCGGGCTGCGGGGGGCCACAGGGAGGGTTGAGGGCCAGCCACAGGTGGCTGCTGCTGTGTTGCGCCCTGCAATGCAGCAGCTCACCTGTGGGTGGCCCTCGACTTGATCCTTTTTTTTGGCTCAAAGTTGTGCAGGCGCAGGTTGGGGGTTGCGCCTGCACAACTCTGCATAGCCCGGCTGAATATCGAGCTGTGCACTTTATGCATGGTTCCTCCCCCTCCAGTTCAGCATGCATTCATTTGCATTGCGCTGTTGCTCAGCATGTTTTCTGTGGCGCAACTGCCTCTTGCTGAATATCGCAGAATGGAGCAAGTTCGGACTTGTGCAAGCACAACCCTATTGCACATGGCGCAACCCTTTTGAATATCTGGCCCCAGGTTTACACACTACCATGGAACTAAAACAAACTATTAACCAGTGGACAGTTGGACCTACCTATTGGTCTTTAGCAACAGATACTTGTTCAGGAGTAGCCATTTGTTTCCATAATGTACAATTTCAGTTAATAAAATTAATGGATGTAGTCCCAGGTAGGGCCCTAATCCTTGATATAAAGATGGGTAACAGTCTGTATAGACTAATAAACATTTATGTAGCACAAACTAAAGCTGCAAGGATAGAGCTGTTTCAGGCTATATAGCCTTTTCTACACTCCTCTCAGGACATTGTCCTGGGCTGAGATTTTAATTGCTGTATAAGTATTTCAGAAAGGGGAAAACATACAATAATGAAAAAAAGGTTTTGTGACATGACGTTTTTAAAAAATATGACTCGGACAGCTCATCTGATAGATGTTTTCTTAACGTGTACTGGGACTACTAACCCCACCTTTCAAAAAGGGGTAAGGGCCACAAGAATTTTTTATTTCACATACCATAACTATCCAGAGTGTTAATACCTTACCTGCTGAATTTTCGGACCACAATATAGTACATTTACAGACAGGAAAACCCCATTTCACCAGGAATGATCCTGGTGACTGGAAATTTAATTCATCCTTACTTTCTGAGGAAGAGTTACAAACAAATATAAAATACTTCATACAAGCTGGAAAATCTGTTTACATTATGTATAATGACCCTATTTTGTGGTGGGAACATCAGATTAGGGAACTGCAGCAAGTTTTAAAGCAATATAGCAAGGGCAAAAAAAAAATAAAAAACACATGGAATACTTATGTAACAGAAACAGGTTACAACATTTGTTAACACTGGCTTATACCACAGGCCATGATCTTCAAGTCCAAATACAACACATAAGGGAAGAGATGAAAACATTCCATGTACAGCAAGAGTTAAGCCTTTTGCATCAACAAAAATATGGAACACAAGGAAAATAAGGAAAAATATACCCAAACGAGTGTAATTGGGAGAAAGTAAAACAAAAATATATGGCAAGGTTAAAAAATTCCAATAATCTAATCAATACCACTACCTAAGAACTGATACAGACTGTCACCACACATTCCATAGAATTATTTGACACTAGCCAAAATCTCTCTCTAGATGTAGACTTTTTTTTCAGATATTTAGAACACCCATGGTATCACCAGAACTGAATCAAGAATTGGAGGAGGCATAAAAATCAGTGAAGTTGAATATGCTATTGCAAACCTTAAAAATTATAAATCCCCAGGGGGAGAAGAACTAACCGCAGAAATATATGTTTATTAATAAAGATATAGCATCTGAATTGGCAGAGGTATTCTTAGCTATTTTGAAAACACAAAGCCCCACTTTAAGGATGCTGAATGGCAGACTGATTTTTTTACATGAAAAGGGAGACAGGGAGATACTTCACAACTGGAGGCCTATTAGCCTCCTTTATAATGATTTTAAAATCTTGACCAAAATATTAACCCTGAGGTTAACAAGAGCAGCTAAAGAGGTAATCACAAAAGCACAGACATGTGCAATCTGAGGCAGATCTATTGAAGAACATTTAATCCTCTTAAGAGGCTTGTTTTCCTAAAGTTACCAGGGCACTATACAAGGTTTGCTACTCTCCCTGGATCAGAGAAAGACTTTTGACCAAGTAAACCATGGCTTTATATGGGAAACCTTAAAAAACTATAATATCTCACTGACATTTATATCTTGGATACAGGGTCTATATTGAAATGCTACAATAACACCTCTGGTTAACAGCTGGACTGGTCCAATGGTTATGGTAAATATGGGAGTCCGACAAGGGTGCCCTGTGAGCCCACTGCTATAAGCATTTTGCATTGACCCCTTACTACGAGCTTTGAATGAAACACTTAGGATCCGACACATTCATACCACAGCAGGTACACTCCCTCAGGCAGCTATAGCCTATGCAGATGATCTCTGTGTCATTACACAAGTTACACAATCAACTACAAAATGTATAGAAATATGTAAACAATATGGACAGCTCTCTGTGTCAGTTTTGAATTTAGAGAAATGTGCTGGCTACTCACTGGATAAAACAAATAATTTCAATACTAGTATTGCAGGAATTACAATTCAGGAGGGACCGGTTCATATTTTAGGAATCACATATGGAACCACAAATGACAGTTTGGCTAACTGGGAGCCAAAAATCAAACAAAGGCAGGAGTTGGTAAAACAGTAGAACAGGTGGAAGTTGGGTATGAAGAAAATGATTAAATGATTAAAGCATACTTTTTACCTGTGTTTTTATATTTAAGTTCTGTCTCCCCCACCCCTCGAGAAGTTTAGTGGTTACATTACTATTTTTTTTCAAGCAGTTTGGGGTAGCAGGCTGAACCTCAGCAAAAGAAACATCATGTACTGTATTTACCTATTAAGCAAGGCGGCCTTAATATGGTTAACCCTACATCCTTTCTATACAGTATCTTTATACTGGCAAACCTTCAGCCATTATTACAAAATACAGAACAGAGTTGGGCACCCTTAGTGTATGCTGCATGCCAAACATTGTTCCAACACTGGGACCAGGGTAGGATACGAATGATAAAAAAAAACAAATATCGTCCAGGAACCCCTTAGGGAAGCATTTGTTAAAATGAAACGTTGGAAAGTTTCCAGTCAAGTGGTTTTAAGTAGACAGAGAAAGTCTTTGTATTCTTGGATACAGGAATATAATGGTCATGAAACATAAGTATTTCCAAAATGCCCACAACAAGACATACTAGACCTGCAATATTTCCTTCAGGAAAAAAGGATTCCACCCAAAATATGGGATGTACATTGGTTAGGGTGTCATTCTAGGATCAATGTCAAAGATAATCAAAAGCATAAGACACTAGAAGAAAGATATTGTAGTAGACCAGCATGTTAGCAGGAAATTGAAACTACTGAACATCTGTTTTTTTATTGTACCTACATTGTACGTTTTTGGACTCAGCTAGCAGATATGCGGGAAGAGACATGAGGCCTGATTCCAAGATGGCTTACACATGGTGCAAGCTGAGTTAGGCCAAACCCCATGGTGTAAATCGCAACTTGTGACATGCGTTACGCCGTGTGCTATTCTAAAAGATGCCTTGCACCATGACATATGCAGGTTGCACCAAATGTGGATTACGCCACCCACTAGGCCTACAACCCATAACGGCATGGTGCAAGAATGGGTTTACTGCAGCAACTGCACCATATTCCAAAAGGTTGGCTGCCTATCCCACTTACGCTATTCCAAGAGCTGCAATATCACAGTGGCATTAGACTATCATGGAGATGGTCTAAGGGGCATCCGTCCATGCCAATCGATTGATGCCCACTCCACAGTGCTGCAGCAAAGGTACTGCAAAGCTCCCCATGCCTCCTCGAACACATTCATGACCCCCACTCCCAAATGTCGGGGACCCCGGAGTCTGATAAGCAATGTGTCCTCCCAAATGCCAGTGCCACCTGGCCAGCCCCCCGAATGCCCTGTGGTGCATGCAGTGGTGTTCTGGGGTGGGAGGGCTCAGGGGGGCAGTTCACAGCAGGCTGCAACTTGCAGCATGCAGGGCCATTGTGCCATTCTTGTGGCACTAGCCTACACCAGCCGCACAGGTTGCAGGACGTAGGTTATGGGCACTCTGCCTGTCTTGGAATACAGTGCAGGGTCCCAAGCATAGTGCCACATGGTGCAACTCGCATACGCCTGTGAGTTGACCATGCATCTTGGAATTGGGCCCATGGTTCTCCACGGTTACATATGAGGGTATCATGTATGGCGTATATAGAGGGGTGGCTATGAAGTGGTAAAAATGCGCTATGCTTGTTATAATGATCTGTATAAAATGGCATATCTAGAATGCAAGATGATTGTTCTATTTACAACAAAAACATATAGAGCATACCGAGATTATACAGAAAATTCTTGCTGATTTAAAAATGCTTTATCAGATGGAAAGAAGGAGTGTGGGGAGGAGAACATTGAGGATGGTATGGTGAAATCTACCATGGATTACAGACTCAGATGTACTAGTTACTTGAATATTAATTAAATATAAAAGTTATTAGGCAGAGGATTCTCTGTAATGATGTATTTAAATTAGAGATGTTTAGGACCTCTTTTCTTTTTAGTAATCCTGTTGATATATTATGATGTAAATATGGAGGTGGATCTTGAAATGAATCTCTTGTATATAGTAGTGTAAATACACATTGTTTCTTTTTTCTGGTGAATTGTATGTATTTGTTTGATTTTTTTTTCCTTCAATAAACACCCCTACTATTGTATAGAGGGCACTGTGACTAGTATTGGATGGCCAGTCCTTTCAGGAGCTCAAGCTGTATGGACTTCGGGGAGGCTGGGTAACAGGTCTACTCCCCTGCCTCAGAACCCATGGAGACTGAAGAGGACATGAATATACCTAAGGAAAAAGAGAATGACATTTTACTGGATGGTAGCAGCCTGGTTCCAGTGGGAGCGATAGCGCAGACCACAGCCTCAAATCTGAGGACACAGCAAGTACAATCCAAAAACAATTTGAGGAAAATGCTCAATAAAGAAGAATGAAGATATCTGGCCCTGTGGACAGCACTGGAGGCAGCAATCCAGACACAGAATGAAGCTGAACCACATGGTGCATCTCATAACATTTCCGAAGCTCATCCTATGGAAACTGAGGGTGAGTTCCAGTATATTTGTGCAGATTCACTTGAGGAGTTGAGCAATGGAGAAGAGACCCATTTCTCTGGAAATACAGGGTAGTGTACCTAATAAGATTCATAATGTCACGGAGGGTTCTCCTCCCCTTGCTGTACAGAAATTAGAGGAGTTAGGTCATGAAAGTGGGGCACAAGTGTTACTATACCTAGAAACAATGCAGAATCTAAGTCAATAAGCCCAGCTGACTTTGGCACTACAGGTTTACAACCTCAAGCAAAGTGTACTATATATCAGGAGGCACTATGAAAAAGGGTCAGAAGAAAGCTTCTTATGGGTGAATAGCAGTAAAAGGTGGAGGAAGTAGCATAAAGGCTGCACTTTTGGACTCTAGATGGGGGATGGGACATCTGTCTCCTGAAGGCCCAGGTAGTGCAACCCCACTCTGGGTTGCTGCAGCTTTAGAAAATGCTGGATGGACAAAATTGCTCAATTGCATCAGCTGAGATGCTAACTACCCAGGTACATCAACTGCTCCTACAGAGCAACCCTTAGCGGTAATGATGGGGGAAGGGTTACACTAAGCATACCCAGCAACTTCCCCTTCACAAATCCCTTCTGGGCAGCATAAGAATATTCCACTCAGAGAAGTTGGAAGCAGGAGGCTCCTGCACTACAGGACTCATTACAAGGTAATATTGCAATGGAAGGAGAGGACTGGGCACAAGGGGCCCAAACAGAAGTACCTACTGTACAGAACTCTGCTCCCAGAGCTGAGAATACTGAGGGATCAGAACCTCTAGAACTTATTTCTCCAGAGGGATAAACAGAGCAGGTTAAATCTCCAGGGCCAGGCCAACATCACCCTGCAAATGTGTTGAGTTCTAATGCCAGGGAACGCCTCTTTTCTGAGCAAGCCAGGCTTGCATCTGAACCTGCAAAATGGAGAAATGCTGTCAGACAGAAATAAGAGGAGGTTTTGCTGATCTTCTGGATAGACTGTTTGTAGGCCAGTCCTTAATAAACAACATCAAGAAATTTTACACATACGAAATACAGTATATGCATTAATTGATATCCTTGGGGACTCCCTTTTCATCATCAGCTTCAAACACTCAGCAGGTTTGGAGCATTTTTGGAAATGGTATCAACTTCTCAAAAATACCCCTCTGTGGTGAACTATTATAGCAATTCCCCTTACAAAGCCCTCCTTCAAGCAGATCACTGTGTTGTTCCACAATGAAGGAGTCAATGTGGCAGACATTACTTTCTGGCTCAAACAAAGGTGTAACAACATTGGATATCTGGAGCCCATATTTGATGGGGAACATTTTTGGACAGAGGTTGGCACTATAAGGTTACACTGAAACAAACAAAAGGTGATGTACAACACCTTCCCAGCTGTTTTTTCTTGGGAAAGGATAGGGGTGGTTTTCTACACTGGGCAGCCCCGAGCATGTTATAGGTGGGGGGACACTGGTCATCTCAGCAATGCCTGTAAAAAATGAAAATGCAGATTGTGTGGGGTGATGGGGCACAACAGTGCCCAAGTCCTATGAGGTGCAATTTATGTGAAGAACAAGGGAACACTTTTCTTACCTGTTCCTGGGTTTCATGCAACAGTCTGGACCAAGGTTTGCAGGCTGAATAAGACATCTATGTTACATTGGATCAAAAGGGACATTTGAAGCCGATTACAGAGCCCGTTGGGGCTGGAACATCTAGCTTAGATAGGCATGAATACTCTTGTTGCAGGGACCACAAGGTCAGTACAGACAGTAATAACCCCCCCCGTTCCTACCCCTCTGAACCACCCCAATAGTATCTGTTGATGCTGAGCAAGCTGTGCAACAGGACATAGCTGATATAAGGGCATCAGATACAGGCACTTAGCCGGCTAAGATGCCTGTGGAGAACATTGAACATGCTACCAGTACCACTCAGAAAGATTCAATAGAAGGGTCTATCATGTACCCCCCCAACAGTAGGGCAAACACCTTCAAAATGGTCACCCATTCTAAAGTTTCTTATAAACCACCTCTTTCCCCTGTGCAATCAGGAGAGGAAGAGCCAGTTGTGGTGCAAAACCAATATTCTGTCCTACAACAGGAGGACTGGGCTGAATCGGAAGTGATTCAGAAGTCTCCTCTGTGGCTTCCTCTCACACAGAGACTCCAACGGAAATAACTTTGCCAGACAAAACAAATCAGAAAAGAGGAAGAAAAAGAAAAAAAGACTAAATGTTTTGTACTTCTGAATATGTTTTTCTTCCCCTCCTCTTTCTGATAACCTTAATATAATTACTTGTAATGTCAGTAGCATAAAATCATGGTTAAGGAGGCAGGTTACTTTTTCTGTTATGCAAGAGGCATGGGGAGACATCTTTTTTTACAAGACACTCAACTGCACACCACTCCAGAGATTAAGCAAGCACAAAAGGAATGGAGATGGGGGCCATCTTTGTGGCCCATTGAAGAGGAAACATGCTCTGGCTTAGGTATTCTGTTTAAAGGCTCTTTGTTTAAAGTCACAAGAGTGGTAGAAGTATATCCTGGAAGAGCTATGGTTTTGAGTGTTAAGTATGCACGGAAGTCCATTAAGCTCATTAATATTTATGCACCACAAGTAAAGGCAGAAAGAACTAAATTGCTCAATCTTTTGAAGCCGTACCTCCAATGCTCAAAATGAACCTTATTGGGGGAGGGGGATTTTAATTGCGGATTAACCAAAAGAGATTGGGGGAGAAAAATGAATAAAGCCAATTGTGATACAAATTTGCTTAATACTATATTGCATAGATCAAGATATCAAGGATGTTTACAATGTTTTAGGTACCCCACCTGAGCACACCTTTTATAAGGGTTTGCTATCTTCTAGGATAGACTTCTAGTTTGCGCAATATAGGACTCCTGTTATGGCAGCAATAATTTTACTATTAGAAACATCTGATCATGTTGCAGTGTGGGTCACATTAAATCTAGTCCAGTATGCCCAGATAGGAGGTGGGTATTAGCACATAAACACTTCTGTGTTACAAAATGACAGGATCAAATAGGAGATCTTAGAATTATTACAAGCTAGAAGGTCTGTTACATTTTCATATGACAGCCTCATGGATTGGTGGGAAGACACAAAGCGGGATCTCAAACAACTTCTGATACACGCTTCCCAGAGGTTAGCAAGGTCACAGTATAGTACATATTGTGGTTGGCAGGCTCAATTTTTGTGTCTTCTCACACAGATGATGGAGACGAGGACTGATCTGTTCGAACAAATAGTGGAAGTCAAAGATAAAATGTTTTATTTTCGATATGACAGGGAACACTCATTAATAATGGAACAAAAGTTTGGATCACAAGGTTCCAGGTTTCATATCAACCCATGTAATAGTCATACGGACGGATTAAATAACAGGGTGATGAGCTTTGAAGGATGAGACAGGCAGTCATCACTGATATGAACTCTATAAGGACTACTGTATAGCACTACATTAGTAACAAATTTCAAGAGGATGAAATACCAAGCCATGATGATTTCCTGGCAGAGGCTGGTCTCCACAAGGTAGCACTGATGAACCAACAGCTACTATGTAAACCATTTCAAGAAACAGAAATAGAAAAAAGCCTTCAAATCCCTGTCCACAAATACATGTTAGAATTGGATGGCATCCCAAATGAGTTTTATGAACTCTTTTCAGAACAATTTGTCCTCAAGTTACAGGATGTTTTTCTGACCCTACAACACATAGGCACATTGGGCCCCAGCATGCAGGGGAGGGGTGGTGTTTTTCTTGTTTAAAAAAAGTGGATCCTCTGAAAATGGCTAACTGGAGACCCTTAAGTATATTAACATCAGATTGTAAGATTTTGGCCTTGTGCCACAACCTCCCACCAACCAAGCATAAATTCCTCATTTGATGCCACCTTCGTCATGGCTTAATGCTTTCATGGTTATCTCCTGACAGTAGATCAAGAAGCTGTCTTTGATTCGGTACTCCATGATTACATATGGCAGGCACTCCAACATTCTGGTATCCTGGAAGCATTTATCTGCTTAATCCAACTCCTATACAAAGAAGCACAGGTATGACAACTGGTGAATGGACACCTAGGACCATCCATGTAAGTGTGGAAGGGAGTTAGATAGGGATACCTCCTGAGCCCACTGTTATATGTGTTTAGCCTGGACCCCTTATTACTAGTTATTGCAGACAATCACCAGATAGCAGCTATTACAAACATTTCTGGTATGAGCTTTAGTAAAGTGTCAGCATACGCAGACAACTGTGTTGCGGTGGTAGCCAGTTTGGATGCAGGTGAAAGGGCCCTTGCTGTTTTTGAAAAGCACACTTCACTTATAGTAATTAATATCAATAAAAGAAAGAGTTTGGCCCTGGCGATGGGGAAGGCAGAGATTTCAACAGAATTTGTCATCCCAGTTACAAAACAGGCAGTGAAAATCCTGGGTTTATATTTTGGGGTGAGGAATGTCACACAGCAAACTGGGAACATAAGTTAGCTATAGCTCATCTGAAAGTGCAGAAATGTAAATCATGGAGTATGACACAGAAAAAAAATATCTTTTGGTTGCATACTTTTATAGTGGATTTTTGGTACCGGTTCAACAAATATTTTGTCAACCTACATCACAGTGATGGATTTCTATTGACTGCAACTTGTGACTGACATGAATTCAGTAGGAGAATCAGTTCCTTTTCCATCGGGGGACAGCTCTGTGCCCCGCACCACTCGAACTTAGGGATTATCAACTCCGAGTTGGAGTTGATTCGGGTAGGGAGTACAGGACAGGGGGAAAGAGTGCCAGGGTCTCAGGCAGACTATTACAGCGAACTGTTGATGTTGTTGGCATCGATGTGTTCACTGTAAAAGTTTAGCTGAATGGAAGGCATACCCTTTTATAGTCCACATTTTTTTACATGTAGCACACATATTCCCTTTGTCTTTCACCATGCAAGCTTTTAAGTTTGTTCTGTCAGTTAGTATGGGGCAGAAGACTGAATCCAGTTAAGTATTGCCACACATATAGGTCATGGCAAGAAGAGGGTCTGAACATGATATAGCCCATAGTTTTCTGTTTTAGTATATATTTTTATAGTAACATTAAACCACTTCTTACTGGAAACACTGGATTATGGATCCCAACAGGTCAGACCTGGCAGGCAGGATTTGTCAGGGCCTGGGGATTGGGGAAATGGGGTGTGGGAGACAAGCGACTACAAGAACACATACAAACTTGCTTAAAATATGTACACATTTGAAAGATAGACTCTGTTTGGCTTCAGGGCATGCCATGGAAACAGTTTTATGCTGAGATTCTGAGTCAACATTATTTTGAGGACCCTATGTTTACAACAGGACCACATATATAGTGTAAATATATGTGCTCCCAGGTTGCTCCTGTAAAAAAGCTTCCAGCTTAGTGTGCTGTACCTGGTTAAACAACTAAATTAAAAAAAATATATCTTTTGGAAGAAATGTTGGAACCACAGATACCTCCCAAAATGAAAAACACCATGTGGTTATGTGGGCATGGGAAGTTGAATGTCAGAGCCAACCACAAGCATAAAGAAATGGAGGACCATATGTGTCTCACTGTAGGGTGTAGTACTCAGTTAAAAACTATGCACCATTTCTGGGTTGGGGGGCAGATGGCTACTCCTGGAGGAATGTTTCCTGATGCAGATACCAGGATTTGTGATTTGATTAGCCAAGGACAGATTGGTACTACAATGGAACTATTAGTTCACTTCCAGTTCCCACCTAAGTGCAGTTTTGCTACTTACCAGATTTGGCACCATTTAATTAGTTGGTTTGGCCCAGTTTCTTGGTTTAATGATCAAGGAGACCTCATCTGCACCTTTCAAGTTTCAGGCTCCAGCCAAGAGTCTCCCTCTATTTCTCAAAAATTTCAGGGTATTCCTAGGAGATCCCACAGACATACAGATCTGCTCTCCAGGATGAACCCCACTTTTACAGCATTGTGCAGTTTGCTGCAGCAGAGATACAACAGTAAACAATGTAATTTCAATGGAAATTAATCCATTTTGTCCTGTAGAAAACTGTGACACTGCCAGGATAAAGTGAATGCCAGTTTCCTGCATGACAAAAGGACTAATTGTCAGCGTAGGTCCAAACCCCTCTAGTTGAAGAGTCTATTCTCCCTCATCCTATTTAAATTCAATCACCACTTTAACTTTATTCAATTAATACAAATAGTATTAAAAACAACAGGAAAAGGCAGGCAAGCAGTCTTCTCATATATATTATCTGTACCTACTCAAATAATCTTTCTACAAGACACCAGGTTACACACGATACAACAAATCAACACTGCATCCAAAGGCTGATATAATATCCCTTCCTTTTGGTTCTTAGATATGGACACCTACTCAGAGGTGGGGGTTTTATTTAAACATATTCGTGACCTTCATATAATCAAACTGATTGACCTTATACCTGGAAGAGTGTTCATTTTAGACTCAAAAATTGGAAACACATATTACAGATTTATTAATATTTATGCTCCACAATCAAAAGCCAATAGAATTTAATTATTTAAGTTTGTCCAACCCTATCTCTTCTCGTCTCACCCAGTAATTTTGGGAGGCAATTTCAACTGTGGTCTATCATTACAGATAGAGGAAAAAATAAAGATATGTTGTGACATGTCTACATTAAAACAAATTATACACGATGCCATGTTAATTAATGCTTATATTGCAGTTAACAACCAACCTAACCCCACTTTCCAAAAAAGAACTATTGCAACCTGTATTTATTTCTTTTCTTGTGTCTAAATCTCTTCCCATTACAAAAGACATTGTAAAGGAAGTTGAATTCTCAGATTATAAGGCATTATGCCTTCTATTAGGTCATACTTCCATGGATAAATGCGGTCCAGGTTACTGAAAATGTTATTTCTCTTTATTATCCAACCCCAAGTTTTTCAAAATGGGCGATATCTCTTGACTATTCATAAATCCATTTATGAAATGTACAATACCCCCATAGAGTGGTGGGTAGATACGAAACAGGATCTACAAAATGTATTAAAACAAAATACAAAAACCTGCAGAGATAACAAATACTTTCAGTATTTATGTAACAGACAAGTTACAGAAATTGCAATCCCTGGCTAGTAATACAAATCACAACTTTACAACTCAAATGCAAACAATGAAAAATGAAATGCTACAATATACTAACATACTGAAATGCCAGCAGAATAGGCCTAGAGGTGTCTCGAGTCTGCTCGATTTTCAGCACACACACACACACTGAGGGCCAATTTTGGTGTCCCCCCTCCCCCTTGGGTTATACTGTCCCCAGTCCCAGATGTTCCACCTGTATTGGGCCTGGTCAGATTTACCCTTCCCCTGTACCTGTCCCATCCCTTCTTAAACCTTTCCACAGTCTCCACCTCTACCAGCTCTCTGGGCAGTGCATTCCATAGCTCCACCACCCTTTCAGTGAAATAACATCTCCTCCTCTCCCCTCTGAGCCTGCCCCCTTCCAGCTTACACCTATGACCTCTTGTTGCCCCACCCTCCTTCCTTTGGAGCACCCAGACTGGGCCTCCTTTATTGATCCATTTCATATACTTAAAGACCTCTATCATGTCCCCCCTGTCCCTCCTCTCCTCCAGGGTGTACATGTTGAGCTCCTTCAGCTTCTCCTCATAGGTCCTGTCCTCAAGGCCCCAGATCATTTTAGTTGCCCTCCTTTGGACCCTCTCTAGGAGTGTAATGTCCCTCTTTAAATGTGGTCTCCAAAACTGTACACAATACTTGAGGTGTGGCCTAACCAAGCAGTTGTACAGTGGAAGGATCACATCCGCTTTTCAGGAAGTAATCCCCCTGGCAATGCATCCCACCATCCTATTTGCCCTTGCTGCTGCCTTCTACAGGTCTCTGAATTGTTCATTTTGACATCTATCACTACCCCCAGGTCTCTCTCACCCTCCGTGACTTGAATCATGTCTCCTCCCAGGGTATACCCCTGGCCTGGATTTCTGACTCCCAGGTGCAGAACCTTGCACTTCCCCACATTGAATTTTAGTTTCTATTTTCCCAACCACCTTCCCAGAGCCTCTAGGTCCTCCTGCAAGGACACCCTCCCCTCCTTCCCATCCACTACTGCACCCAGCTTTGAGTCATCTGCAAAGAGACTCATCTCACTCCTGATACCCCTCCTGATGTCTAAGATACAGGCATTGAACAGGATTGGCCCCAGCACTGACCCCTGGGGAACCCCACTAGTAACCCACCTTGGGAATGAGGCTAACTGTCAGCCACCACCTTCTGAGTAAGCTCAGAGACCCAATTTCCTATCCATCTTAGCAACTGTCTCCCTACCCCCTTTTCATTCAGCTTAGCCAGCAGGTCACTGTGGGGTACTGAATCAAATGCCTTGCTAAAGTCCAGAAAGAGGATGTCCACTGGCCTACCCTGGTCCAGGGCCCTCGTCACCCAGTCATAGAACTCAACAAGGTTTGTCTGGCACGATCTTCTAAAAAAAAATATGACAGATTACAAAAGCAGCAAATATTTGGTGCCCAAGGAAAGGCAAACATTATTTGCCCTTCTCTTATTTGTAAAGATAAAGTAAATCACAAATCTATTTATAGTTCATTTGATACTAATGGGATTGAATATACAGACAAACAAAACTTATTAATGATAGTCTCCCAACATACTAAGACCATGTTTTCCACATAACATTTAAATGTGGACCCAGCTACAAAATCTCTCAGTTCTCGCCTCTCCCACATGCCCTGAAAATATTCTAAACACCCTGACAAAAGATATAACTATCTTAGAAGTGGAAACAGTCATAAGCTGCCTTACCAATAATACTGCCCCAGGTATAGATGGGCTTACCCCAAAACTATATAAAGTCCTGTGCCCCTGATAGCTAAAGAGCCAACCACAACCTTCACTTTAATGCTTTGAGAAGATTCTATCCCTTTGCAGATGGCTAAAGGCAGTTTATTGTACTTATACAAAAAAGCAAACAGAAAGAAAATGTCCAATTGGAGGCTCATAAGCCTCCTGGATGTGGATTTTAAAGTACTAGCTAAAATTCTAAATTTTAGACTATTAAAAGCAGCCACATTTTTAATTTCTGTAGCCCAGTCCTGTTCAATACCTGAAAGAAAAATGACTCAATTAATATTAATAAAAGAAATAACAGAATATGACAGTTTACATGGACTTGAGGGTTATGTATTATCATTGGACCAAAAGCAAGCTTTCAGTTCAGTTAACCATAATTTTTTATGGCAAGTCCTAAGCTTTATGGAATTCCCCATGATTTTATATCATGGATACAGAACCTATACAAACCAGCAACAGTTACCCCCCAAGTTAATAGTTGGATGAGCCTAATGCTGCCAGTGCATAGAGGTATACATCAGGGGTGCCCCCTTAGCTCTTTATTATGTGTATTTCATATTGACCCTTTATTAAGATCTTTAAACTCTTCCTCAGACCTAAAGAAAATACAGATCGAAAACCTGACAATCCAGTTTATAGCAATGGCTTATGCAGATAATCTCTATTTTTTAACCAAAGATAAATCTTTTGCAAAGCAAGCCCTAAGAATAAATTTGGACTACAGTCTTTATACAGGAACTTTCCCGAATATTATAAAAAGTAAGGCTCGACAACAAAAGAAATCAGCCAGCACATGCGCAGACATAGAGGGCAGTTATCTAACCAATGGTGAGTTTAAAATCCTAGGCATAAATTTTGGTTCAGATCCTTTGGATGTTATTAATTGGGAACTGACAATAGAAAAAGGTTGATCAATGATCCAAAACTGGAATACTGTAGATGGACAATGTCTAAAGAAACAAGCATTTGTCAATGCTAACATTTAATGCTTTTGAAGATGTTTGCTCCTGCAACTTGTTTATGTTCTTGAGGTACTTGAAAGTTTTGTGCCATGTGCCAGACTACCCATCTTGTTAATCAGCCTTCCATGTTGATGGGTGTCGAAGGCTTTCCTGAAATCAAGGTAGGTGACATCCACTGCCCCTCCCTGAAGTGTTGGGGGATGTCTTTGGGTCATCAGCCATAAAGCTCATGCCCGTCCACCTCACCCCGCCCTGCAGATACTGACAGGCATTGCAGTGTGCCTTGGGGTGTTTGGCCATTACGCTCACCCCATTCCATAAGGAAATAAGCTGAGATGGGTGCAGTACAGGAGAATGGGGTGAATGTTGAGGTCAAAGACCCCTAGCCACACCTTGATTCCTGCCACTGGCTGCAAGGTGGGGGTGGAATGTCATGAGCAGTATGGCTGACGATACCAAGTCAAACCCCCGATGCCTGTCAGTATCTACAGGGTGGTGGGTAGGGCGTTATGGTTTAAAACTGTAATGCCCCAGATGTTTGTTAGTATTTTTGCTCCAAATGTTCAACATGGGCATTTTGGGACCCCACCTCATGAACAGTGGCACTATCATTTCATTACTCAATTCTGAAATGTGATTTTGCACAACAACCATGCCATTCAGCGCCACAGATGCGAAACCACATTTCAGGCAGGATGTGAAAAATGACAGCTGTATTGTGACTATTCATGAGGTAGTGTGAAAAAATGGCAATGTTGAAAATCTGGAGTGAAAATATGAAAAATACGTGAAATTACGAGCATGCGAAGAAACTCCACAAAGCACGCCTATAACGCAATCATTTTTTTGAATTAAATATCACCAGATTTTCAACATGAGCATTTTCGGACCTCTCCTCATGAACAGTGGCACTGTGATTTTGTTGATCTGTCCCAAAAGTTGATTTCCCACAGCGACAGCCCATTCGGTGCCACAGGTGTGAAAACATGTTTCAGGCAGACATGAAAAATGTCAGCTATATTGTTCATAAGGAGCTGTGAAAAAATAGCAATGTTGAGAATCTGGAGTGCAAATATTAAAAACTAGTAAAGTTGCAAGGGTGTGTAGAAACTGTGCAATGCACACGCATAACAGGCATTGTTTTGAATTTTTTCACTAAATTTGCAACATTGGCTTTTTGGGACCCCACCTCATGAACAGTAGCACTGTTGTTTCATTAATCAGTCCCAAAAGGTGATTCCATGCAGCGACTGTGAAATTACCTTCCAGGACTGGGAAACAAGATGACAGTCACAGTGTTCATGAGATGGGGTTCAAAGAACCACATGTTGAAAATCTGGAGCCAAAATTCGTAAAAATGACTGCAATATCAATTTACCTTGAAGCCCTCCCATTGACTCCCATTATATGGCTTACCTCAGTTCCTCAGTTCGGAGTTCAGCTTTGAAGAGTACAGACACGTCCGTGTTCACAGAAGTTCATAATGCTGGACCTCTGGAGGTAAGTATAGGGTGACAGGGGGGTGCAGGGAAGTGATCTGCACAGAGGGAGGTTGCAGGTTGGGGAAGGGGGGGCTGGCAAGATGACAGTGGGCCATTTTCTTTCTTACAGGGGGAAAAAGACTTTGGGGGACTGTTTTCTTTCTTTTACAGGTAAAGACTTCGGGGACCATTTTCTTTATTTTACAGGTAAAACTTAATTTAAATTTAGGCACACTGGGGTGGCTCCCAGTGTACCACAATTGGGGGGGAGGGCATGACGACACAGGGATTGGGCACCCTGATGTTGGCTTTTTGGAACTGTGTGGTGGACAGCAGGAGCTGCCATGCTTCAGCACACTAGGGTGGGCTTCCAGTGTGCCACATAATATGGGGGGGAATCATACCAACACGAGAATTGGGCACCCCAAAGTCAGCTTTCTGGGGAGTGTGAGGTGGGCACAGGAACAGTCACTTACTAATTTTTCACCAGGAAATGCTAACTGAGCAAACAAGTTACTCATGGAGCTAGGCCCAGGGACACAGTGCTCAACGCAGGAGCCAACAAGGTTGTGAGGGAGGGAGGAGGTACCACCACAATGACAAAACTATTCGTGATTGCAGTGGCAAATTCTTTTCAACTTTTTTACTCTCTTTGATGTTTCTAATCATCGGCAGCTTCCCATTGATTGGTGGCTATGAGATGTGCCCAGTTAAGCATCCATTGCATTGAGTGGCAGTGCCACACCTCTCCTTTGCCATTATTGTCCTAAAGTGTTTGGTGCACAAGTGCATCAAACACAAAAATAATTTATTTAATTAAAACCTTTCTAATCCCTGTTTTTTTTGTTTGTTAGTTACTTGTTTCCTCCTCCAAAACCCTTGATACATCCCTATACAGCATTTTTTCAAGCAGTTTGGGGGAGTAGGTTGAACCCTATCAAGCAGAATGTATTATATCTCCCCTTAAAGCAATGTGATCTTAATATGACAAATCCCCTGGTGTTTTTTTTATTCCATATATATAACAACTAATCTTAAGCCCTCATTATTTGTAACTGACCGTTCTTGGACCCCTCTCTTTAGAAAATCCTGTCTTACAAGGTTATCACAATGGTCAAGAGAACCATTGCAGAAAAAAATAATCAGTTCAGTCCCCTACATACTTAAGAGACGTTTTTATTAAACTTAGAACATGGTTCAATTGTGCTTATGCAACTGAATAAGATGTATGCTTGTCTGACTTTGCTACATTGTGGCTGTTCACCTCTCTATCTATGGGATATACCACCCTGTAGGTGTACAATGCAAGGAATCCCAGAGGAGGGCCCCCCCATAGGTGCCACAGGAATGATTCTCACGGCTAAAGGTAGCTTAGGAAGAAGCCAAAGGGAAAGAGAGATGAGCCGCTGGAGGAGGAGGGATGGATGGTACAGTAGGACAATGAAGAAAGAATCCTGGAACAGTCCAGGAGGGGTGGCCTTTTAAGGTCTGATGGGGGAGTGACAATTGTTGCTCCACCCATTGAACCTCAGGCTTAAAGCCTTCCCAAAAGTATCCAGTCATTTGGTCTTAACTTTAGACAGGAATGTACTTTACAAGCATCTTTTAGCATCCAGCTTTCAGGTTGAAGTAGTTTTTTCCCTAAATGACCAGATAATTTGCTCCCCTATTTACTAGAAGTTCTAAATAATAACAGAATCCCAGAAAAAATTAGAGACATTTACTGGTTGTACTGCCATGAACGTCTAAATGCCAATGCTAACCAGAAACTTTAACAGTTAATAGAAAGATCATGGTCTAGTCCAGGATGTCAACAAAAGTTTGAAACCATGGAAGACTTGTTTTTCCAGTTCAGTTATATTTTGAGTTTCTGGAAATTACTGGAAATCCAAAGGAAAATACCTCTTTTTGCACATATCTTATAATACCTTGATGTATGGTAACTTAGATAAACGCTGGTCTACATGGAATGATTCTACTCTGTTATTAATTCTTATTACAATAAAATGGTGCATTTGGAATACAAGATACAAGAAGCATATGCTTCAAAAGAAAAATTTAATCATGCCAAATTATTACAGAAGATCACACATGAATTAAGAAATATCTTTTTTCTGAAGCAAAACATAATTTGAATATGTTTTTGAACACGGTATGGAGAAATCTCCCTTGGATAACAGATTCAGATGTACCTATCACTTAGCAGATACACAAAAATGCTAAAAGATAAACTGTAATTGTATGTGAAAACAGAAGATTGGCCAATCTTATATGATATTCACCCCGTTTCCCTTTAATTTCTTTGTGAAGAACAACAAAGTATGACATGGAGGGTTATTTTTGCTTAATTTCTCTGGTTTAGTAATTGTTTGTTTTTTTTGTTTGTTTTTTCATGATGCTTTATGCCTTCTGATTTATGATTTAAGTATTGTGATTTTCTTTGTGATTTTGTGTGATTTCTTAATAAAAACAAATTCCCCTACTCCTACTTGGGGGGGGGGGGCACCACTCAAACAAGATGGTGGATGAGGAGGATTTGGAAGAAGATGGAGCAGTAGCTTTTGGGGCAGAGGTTCAATCCTCTGCAAACAATATTATGGAAATGGATGTGGAAATTGAAATACCTGCAGAAATCGAGACTGCTATAAAGAGTAGTAAACAGGCACTAACAAGAATGCAGATAACATAGAGTGCCCATTCATTGGCACTTTGGACCATCAAAAACCAACCTAGCACCTCAAACAAGGTGGATATGCATGAAAGGCAGAGATCTGTGGTACTGGCATTACTAAGGGCTGAAGTAGAAAAACTGGCTATGGCAAAGGCTGAACGAGACTTAAAATCATATGGACACCTACCTTTGGCCCCATCAGCTGCCACAACATCCCACAAAGCTCCAACTTCTGTTTTATTGACAGAGGTTGGAAAATCAGGGAAAAAAACTCTCAGACTCAAGAAGCTGGCACAATCTAAAAATACAAGGTGCAAGTACTGAAAGCAACAGTGCCTTGTAACCAGAATGAGCTCTTTCAGCTACAAGATGGATTCGATCCTCAGAAGGAGGCTGGGTCCTAGATGACACAGACCCAGCACTGTATCGATATTGACAGGCAGCTGCAACTTTGCAAGAGGCAGACTGCAGTATGCAGAAGCCGATAGATGTACAACAGAATACCAATAAAGACAGTTTAAACTCACAAACAGCACCTTGTGAAGTAAACAGGGCAACTGATTCAGGTGAGCCTGCACTAAAAAAATATAAGTTCTGAGAATACTGCCGTATATGGAAATCCCAAAAGTATCATCTGCCATGGGGGGCAAAATATTAGCTGTTGCTGCTCCCTCTCTGAGGAACAGCATCCCAGCATCCCTCTGCTTCCTAGACACCCATAGCATTTACAAGCACAGTTTCAAATCCTGGCTACTAAACAAAGCCAAATGCCTCTGCTCACCAGGGTAATCACCTGCTCTCTTATCTCTCTGACCTGCTGCCTACTTACTCCTGTGTCTGTCATGTCCTCTTGCACTCTGTTCTGCTCATGCTGCTCGCTGTGTCCTTCCAGTATCCCTGCCCCTTTCCATGTTTCATGTTCCCCAGTGTCCATGCACATCCTAGTTCATGTCACATTTGGGACTGCACTGTATATATGTCCTAGTTCACATCACATTGGGACTGTACTGTAGATGCCTCTGTTCTACCAGTCAGTCCCTGTATGCTATTGTATGAGTTCCTGTTTCTTCAGTATGAGCAGATAACTGAGTAGTGTATTTATTAGGCTATGGTTGACTCATTGTAAATTTGATATACATTGTTCTAATTTTTCAATGAATGTAAACAGATGAATTTCACAGTTGTATTTCCACTGTACTGTATATCATAACTTTTGTGCTGCATGCTGTGGCCCAGATCATGCCTGAAAATGGTTCCAGGATCAGTGCTCCTACCCAGTTATCAAAGACTTAAATAAATAAATTTGAAAATATAAAGGGTACCAGTAAAGAATGGCCTTCATAGCCATGAAAAAAACATAATGGGGCTACAACCCAAAGGGTGGGAGAAGGAAACTTGGTGGAGGGGGGGAGCCTTATCCACCGGTAGCATCTACCCAGTATAAGCCCCCTGATATCACTAATCAACAGGATGCAAAAAGTCATGCTCAAGGTCAGCATAATCTGGCCTCGGATAATTCCAAATAGGCAACAAACAGTACCCCTAGGCCTAGAGTATATTCAGATTTTTTAGAGCTACTGGGGAACCAGTGCCCAGAAGAAATGCAGTCCGGATTATATATGAAAGAGGCTTGGAGAGCGCTCCTGATAGGGTGTATGCGGCCTGTACACTCTTGAAAAACTTGATGAAACACTTTCTTTCTGAAATATATGCCCTGATTCATACAGGGGACTATAACTATGACATCAGCTTCAAGAAGATACACAATTTGGAAAGATTTTGGAAACAATACAATAAGTTGAAGAACACCAGCTTATGGCTTCCTTTTGTGGTGATTCCACAAACCAAACCCTTCCTTTGGACAATTACAGTTATGTTTCATAATGAAAGCATTAACATTACTGAAATTTTGTACTGGCTGAGGCAGCGATGAGAAGTGTTGGACAGACCAGAACCAATTATTGATTCTGAGCAACTGTGGACTGGAGGTTGGAGAATTGGAGTAAAACTGTTAGAAACTGATCGGGGGTTATGTATCTACCCAGAAGTTTTTCTGCTAGGAAGATAAAAGTGCATGCTTTTTTACACAGGGTATCCAAAGTCATGTCTCCTGCACATTTAAGTAATGCATGTGACAGCACCAGGTATGCCCACTGTATGGGGTATGGACATGTTACAGCAAACTGTATGAATACATTCAGATGCAACTTATGTGACAGACAGGATCATCCCTTTTCCAAATGCCCCAGGCCTCCCACAATCATGGTACAGGAATGTCCCAGGAAGATGTAGCTATCAAAGCACAACAGCAGGGTGTGGCTCAGGTATCTAATCACCATATGGGGGATTTGAATGGACAGTAGCAGATTTAGTCAAGTGGTCAGGATCCCCCCAAGGTGCCACTCCCCAGGAACCCTCAGTGCAGAATGTCCTTTCACAGGGATGAATGGATACTGATAACCTCCAGTGGTAGATCTGGTAAATCAGGATGGTACAGAAACACTATTATCTGAGGTAGTTGAAGACGCCTCTATTGATCAACTACCTCTGTCCCAGTCCCCGATTCTGGCCAGTGGTACTTTAGCAATGCCTCCCCAGATGATTCTGACTTAGTACTTCCTAAGGGAAGGAGGAAGAGATCGAGATCAGTGACTATGCCTACCTCCAGGTGAAAAAAGTGAGTTGTCACTTCATAACAAATTTGGAAAACTGGGGCAAGGGAAGGAGTGGGAAGACAATGATGAGGAGGAAGAGTTTTCAGAAACTTCCTCAGTTTCCTCTTACCAACCAGATGCTCCCTTAGATTTTAAGGATTAACGGTCAGAATCCTTAGCCCTCAAGAATACCAGAATGGCAAGATCAGTGGCAAAACAGGGTCATGTTACTTGATAAGGCCCTTTCATAGCTTGCCCCATGGATACATTAACTGCTCTTACCCTAAATATTAACAGTATAAAAAGTCACAGGAAAAGAGTAGTCCCTTTTACTACATTACTGGACAGCAAGGCGTATCTCATATTTTTACAGGACACCAGACATAAAACTCAGTATGAAACCCTTCAGGCCACAATGATATGGACTAAAGGCCTGGCCTTCTGGTCTGTTGGACCAGAGAGATGTGACTGGGGTAAGAGTACTTTTAGCTGGTACAGAGTTTAATGTTTCTAAATTAATTGATGTTGTCCCTTGTAGGGCCATGATTTTGGACATGACCTACGGGGCCACTAGATTCCAAGTAATTGTGGTGTATGCCCTTCAAACTAAATTGGCACAAGTGGAATTGATTCAGGACATTCAACTATATCTTCCCACATCCAGGATAGTAAATTTGGCAGAAGAAATTAGGACCATGCAATACAATCATGGCAAATTCTTATAGCAGGAGATGCAATTTGGGACATAGACTTCAAAACAGACTTTTGACCCCTTTAAAGACTGTCAAAAATTGGTAGATTGCAGGCAAATAGAGGGATTATGGACTTTGCAAGGGCACCAGGTTTCCTCTAAACAGGATATCTTACAGGAAGTGAATAATTATGTCCAAGAAACATTTGGAGTTGCAGAACGGATAGAGCTGGATCCATCCTATTTTGCCAGGTTAAGTATTCCAATTTTACCAGAGGTAGTTAAAAACAATTTGCAGAAGCACATTACAGTGCAAGAAGTGGAAGTTAGTATTGATACATTGGATAAGAATACAGCCACAGCCCAGATGACTTAAGCATGGAATTCTACCAAATCTTTAAGGAAAACTTGGTAGCCCTACTGCCAAAGGTGTATAATCACTGCCTTACAGCTGGTACTTTGACTAGCACAATATCACAGGGAACTTTTATCTTCACTTATATAAAGGGAGACAAAACAGATTTACAAAATTGGAGACCACAAACTTTGCTTAACACTGATTATAAGATTTTGACCAAAATTTTAACTCAGAAGTTAGTGGAGGCAAAAGAGGTGCTTATTAGCCCTATGCAAACTTGCACATTATGCACGAGGAAGATACAAGATAACCTGATATTATTATGAGAACTTTTCATAAGAAGTAATCAGATGAAGGTGCATGGCTTTCTCTTTAGTATCGATCAGGAGAAAGTGTTTGACAAATTATCTCATGTTTATTTGTTTGCAGAAACAAGAGCCTGTGGTATTTCAGGCACTTTTGTGAACTGGATTGAAACTCTGTATAGCATAGCAAATATCACCCCTTTGATTAATGGATGGTTGGGATTTTCCAGTAGACTTAGCAGAGGGGTATGACAGGGATGTCCTCTGAGCCCTCTGCTGTATATCTTCTGCTTAGTTCCTTTGTTGAGAAGTATTCAAGAGAATCCTGTAATAAAAGGTATACCGATACTGGCAGCAGCCCTTCGTCAAAAATAATGGCATGTGCTGATGGTCCAGTAGTTCTTTTAAATGATGAGGATTCTGGAAGAGAGATGAAGTGATCACTTAATGAATATGCTTTATACTCAGCTTCCAGTAATAATTATGGGAAAAGTGTTGGGTACTCCATTGGAAACCTATCATACAACCCCCTCTCTGAAATAACTTCTATTACAGTGGGTACATATAACATCAAAACACTGGGGATCACATTTGGTCAACAGAATATGGTAGAACTTAATTGGAACTCATATATAGAGAAAGCGGAATCCAAGATGAATTTATGGAAAGGAAAAAGATTTCAAAATTGAAACTAGTATTACTGATAAAAACTTTATTGTTACCAATATTTATCTATGTAAGTTATATTCCAGCGTCCCCAACCCCCGAGCTTAGAAACAAAACTTGATAGTGCCTTTTTCAGGCATAGTGGGGAAGCCGATTGAATCCAGTGAAGAGACAGATTAAGTATAAACTGAAGAAACAGGGAAGGCTGGGAATGATGAATCTGGTGGTCTTTTTTTCATAGCCTTTTTTTGTTCATCAATATTGGATGTCTTTCTGAAAACTTGTTGAGAAGATAGGTACAGGCTTTCTCAGAATGGACAACACCTTTTATGACAGATTGAGAAAATAATAAGCTCAGGAACATAAAGAATCCCTTCTTTTTACCAAATTATATCATTCATTCATTTATAAAAATTAAGCAATGAAAATTGGATATGTCTATTTGTAAACATGTACTACAAAACACTACGATCAGGATTCTCAAAGTACAACTTTTGATAACTCACTGACCTTCCTTCTTGATCCACTGAGGAACAAGTAAATGTAGTGAGATTGCTGAATTACTCAAGATTCCCTGAACATGTATGGGATGTGATATGGCTCAGCGTGCATTGCAAACTGGGGGTTAGGAATGCACATAAGCACAAGCAACTGGATGAAACTCTCTTACAGACACAGGAAAATATATTTCTTCATTGCCCGTATGTTGCTAATTTTTGGTAAAGTGCCTCTAGATATTGGACAGATCCTAACTTTCATAGGATTATATATCCTGAACTGGTATTAGGACTATATACATTTAAATGGCATAAGTACCATCAAGGACACTGCAGCTCATAGGAATACTAATAATGTACTACGTATGGCAAGCACAATGTGCATAGTTTTTCAGCAAAAGCATGTACAGTATTCTGTCAGGAAATTCTTCAAAACATTGGGAGGGCACTGTTGCAAGTTTATCATCAAGATTGTGAAAGGTATGATAGAGATAAACTACAACTATTATGGAACAATTGTCAACTTTTTTATGTAAGGATAGTTAAGGTTTAATATTATTAGAGGGATGTCACTGGTTGGTTTGTGGGGAGGTAGTTTAATGTATGATTTTGGACACGGGAAAGTTTTGTTATGACAGGTTTGTGGGGTTCTGTGGTAATGTACATTGTTTTGCTTTCTGTTTTAATTTGTATTTATTCTTCTTCCAATAAAAATTCACCTGCTTTTTGGTAGGAGGAGCTGTTGCTCATTTCTCTGTTGGTCAGCCAAGATTGCTGATGCTGCTGACAAGGAGGATGATGGAGGACTACCGTCCTAGTTACTGATCACAGGTTAGAATCTGCCTACTGAATCCAGCATTGTTATGGAGTCTATGGATATGGTTCTTTCACACGAAGTGGATGTCAGTGCAACACCAGAAATGACCACTACATCTGTTGCAGAATCTTGTGGTTCAAATGAAAACAACAGACACATGGGAGCTCCACAGCATGGTAATATTGGGACGGAGTTCATTAATACAGAACATTTTTCTCTGAATGCTGCAGAACTTACTTTGTGCAGAGCACTAGAGGATGAAAAAACTGCAACTACTCAAATAAATAGAGGAAGAAGAGGACAATTTTCATAAAGCCACTGAGAAACTGAAACTTGCAGATAAAACAGAGTGCTGTAGCTGCCGTTGAGGTACAATGAGCTTCAGCTGCAATCCCAGACCACACAGCTGAGCCAAATTTCACTACTCCACCACAACAGCATTTACCTGATGTGAGCACTCTACCTCTGGGAAAGACACTGAACATGAAAAATAAGCCTAATACTGACAATGGAAAAAAAAGCTTGGACACATCAACTTCTACTTGGACAGTGCCATTAGCTTTAAAAGAAACTGGTTGCATACAAAACACAGAGGGAGTTTGGACTCTGGACCTGATGGACCCCTGTGTCCAGAAATATAATAAAATCATACCAATTTCACCTGCAGTGCCTACCATTTTGACAAATGAAGCAATAAATTCAGAGCCCAAAAACCTTGATATTCAGGGAACAGACATGGAAGTTGACGTTGTCTTGCCCGTAAGTATGATCATTTCAGAAACCAAAATTACTATTATGAGCTCTGAGACTACACATGTATTAAATACACCAGACAAATGAAATAACAGTACAGACAACATAATGGATATCATTGGAGCCCTGATTCACCACTAGAGGAAACATCCGCAATGCATATGCCAACACAAACTGCACATTTAACTTTACATGAGGATACTGCACTACCAGTAGGATTGAGCAACTCCATCTTACAAAACTCAGTTAAGAAAGCTTTTATAAAACCCTTACTCAGGATGTCAGATTTGTTTAAAAACTGAGGCGAACCCACCCCTAGGAAAAATTAAATGTTATTACTGTATAAAGGTGGAATGGAGGCACCCCAAGACAGGGTGTACATAGCCAGAACCTTACTAAACATTTCTTTGAAATGTTATGCCTCAAAAAATAGAATCATAGAATGACTACAAGTTCTGAGGTGAAGGTCTATTGAGAATGTGCCACTTTATTACTGGTGGAAGGACAATTTATGTAAATGCACATTATTTATCCAGCCCATTTTTACATTTGGTCATAGTATCACTCTCAATGATTTCTGCTAACAGGCTATTTCAGATGCTAGCTATTCTCTGTGTGAACCAGACGTTACACTTGTTAGTCCTATTGGTTTTAGCTTTTATTTTAAATTTATGTGATCTGGTGTTGCTGATATTTGTTTGTTTAACTATGCCAATAGTTTCAAACAAAACTTCATCATGCATAGCTTTATAGGTCAAACATAAATCACCCCCTAAGCTCCTATAGTTCATAGAGTACAGTTTTAGATTTTGTAATCTTTCAGAATAGCTCAGGTCCCTCCAGTTTCTAACCTTTTTAGTAAATTTCCTTTTATAACTTTAATTGACTTACAGTATGTCCACCTATAGTTTGGGTGCACAGAAAGGTACACAGTACTCCAGATGAGGTCTAATAAGGCTAGTGTAAAGTGGAACTAACCCCTCTGGTTTCCTACTTTTAATATTCCTGAGGATACACCCCATAATGCCATTGCACTTATTAATGGTGTTCCTAGTATGTTCATCAAAGGATGGGTTATGTGAAACTATTATGCCTAAGTCTTTTACACTGTGGCTTTTAGGACTGAGTTTTTGAGCTGGTATTGGTGACACAAGTTGCTGTTTGCTAAATGCATAACCCTACATTTGTTATCATTAAAGTGCATTTTATTTTCTATAACCCAAGACCATGTAGTAGTGCCGATTGAAATTCTTGAGCTGATTACAAGTTATTAATGATCCCTCCCATTTTGCACTTGTCGGCATATTTACTAAGCCATGCATTATCCAGTGACTGCATGGATGCTATTACAATATTGAAGAGGGTTTGGTCCATAACTAAACCCTGAGATACCTCACTTGTCACTGTACCCATGGATGAAACATACCCTCTAATTGCCACACACTGGTGCCTGTTATCCAGCCATCAAATAACCCAACTGATGATATTAGAGTGTAGGTATATTTTTATAAGGTGCTCAACCAATTCCTTATGTGACATAGTATCAAATGAGTTAGCATAATCAAGAAAAACTATGTCAACTGGTAAACCCTTGTCCAATGCTGAGCTAACAGGTTTAAAAAATTGAAGTTGGTGGGTAAGGCAGGACCTGCCAGAAAAAAAATCCATGCTGTGTTGCAGCAACTTGCCCATTTTTGGACAAATGTGTGGTTATACGGGTAGCCCGTGAAAAGGGCGCATGGGGAAGGGCGCCGTCCATAATGGCAACTCCTTCTCAGTGAAATCCCACATGGCAATGGAAGGGTAGGGTGACTGGATGGTGGGGTGGGTGAAATGGGTGACAGGATGTTGCTATATGTACGCATGCAGGGGGGGAGCAAGCATGGCGAGCGTGGGCTGGAAGGGGGTGGAGGAGCTGTAGGGGGTGGTGCTGCAGTGAGTTGCTGAGCTGCATCATGTCATCTGGGTTTGGTCTGTGGTTGGGGTGGGAGAGGTACTGGGTTCAGATCTGGGCACTGGTGTGATTTGTGCTTGCCTCAGCCCAAACCTTTATTTTTACATGCTTACCTCCCACATGCAATTCTGGAGTTGAGAACTCTTTAGTAGGAGGTTATGGGTCAAAGCCCTCACATGAGGGTGTGGGGGCATTGAATGCATTGAAAGTAATGTCTCCTGTGCCATTGTCCTGTGCGCTGGGGTGTCAGTAGTGCCGAAAATGTTTTTGGCACTCTGACTGTGCGATAATGGCGATCGCCTTTTGTCTTTCGCCGTTATCACATAGAACCGTTATATGTAACTGGATCAATTTTTCTAGGAGTTTACCTATTACAGAAGTCAGGCTGATCGGTCTATAGCTCTGAACCTCACTTCTGTTGCCTCCTTTGTATATGGGGCTTATAGTTGCAGTCCTCCATTAGTTTATTATCTTACTTTCTGTTAGTGAGGTGTTTGAATAAGACAGCTAGTGGACCTGATAACTCTGTCGATAATTCCTTTAGGAATATAGGTGCAATACTACCAGGTCCTGGTGCACCATTCCATTTTATGTTTAGAATAACATCAACATCCTCAACTGCTGTGAAGGATAACGGTTTGTTGTTTTTATCAACATTTATCTGGTAGGCTTTCTTTGTCTTTAAACACATTAAAAAATATTTATTTAGTTCATTTGCCATTTCAGTTTCTTTACTGACTGTCTCATTATTTACTGGCAAGGGCCTTGCTCCTCCTTTCTTGCCATGCAAACTGCCAACATAATTATAAAACTACTTCTTATCTGTTACTGAAGTTGCAATTTATAATTCTTTTTTCGTTTAGCATGGACAATCGAATGCTTAGTTTTTTTAGCTATTTTTTGTACCTCACTGCTGTATTCTGTGATGGATTCTTCTTGAGTTTAGAGTACAGTTTTCTCTTTTTGTTTATACTCTTCTTAATAGAGTGGTTCCACCAAGATGGAATCCTTCTGTTATTGCTATACTTTGTGCATTCAGGGACCAAGTGCTTAACAAAGTGCTGGATTTTACTATCTAACTTATTCCAGATTTGAGCCATGTCCAAGTTTAGTAGTTCATCACACCAATTCCATCCCTATAAATTTTTCTGATTTCATAGTAATTGGCTTTATAAAACTCCTTTAATTTTGATTTACCACTTAACTGCTTATTTAGCGTAGCTTTGATATTAAGAAGGGCCTGTTATGGTCAGTCACCTAGAGGTGAAAGGAGTTTAGGGACTTCAGTGCATTGTTCATAGTTATTAAAAATCAAATCCAATATGTTTTTGCCTCCAGTGGCTCATTTATTCTCTGAACCAAATCATTTTGAATAATTATATCAATACATTTCCTTTTGAGGGAATTAGTTCCTTCTATGGTTTCCCAGTTAATATCAGGGAAATTAAAGTCCTCCATAAGTACATAGTCATCTTTAACCTCTTGTTGGTATGTTAATATCAGGGAAATTAAAGTCCTCCATAACTACATAGTCATCTTTAACCTCTTGTTGGCTAGTTCCACCAAAAAACTATTGTTCTGTTCACAGTCTAAATTAGGTGACTTATATCCCAAGCCAATTACTAGGGACTTGTATTTAGTTTTGATTTTGACCCATATAAGTTTGTTGTCGCTATCTGAACTATCTTTGTTTTGAATAACATTTACAAAATGATACTCAGCACAATATAAAGCATTACCACCTCATCTTTTATTTTTCTGGTGTTTAGAAATGCTGGTGTAACCTGGTATATCCTTGCTCCATTCATCGTTAGTGTGCCATGTTTCAGTTATACCACATACATCCACAGCATACTTGAATAAGATTTGTTGTAGCTCCTTCATTTTCTTATGCAAACTGTGGGCATTGACTAACAATAGTGTAAGACTAGGACTTAGCATGTCAGTGGATTGTTTATCTCTTATGGCTTTATTGTTATTATCAAGGGCAACTACTTCTATAGAAGCTACCAAGGCAGACTTCTCCCCCTGGGTTTCTAGTTTAAATATTTATTAATTGTACTCAGTACCTTCTTGCCAAGGGAGGTGCTGCCCCTCCTGTTGGGATGCAGCCCATCTAAGCAGAGCAGTTCAGTATGGTTTTCAAATTCTTCCCAGTGAGTTATGTAAGTTATTTTTTGCCTTAGGCACAATTTCCGCAACCATTCATTAATGTGTTTTGTTTTAGAACAAATATATTCAGAGGTTCTTGGAGCAGATAATATCTCTGAGATGGCAATATTGCAGCCCATTTCAACCAATTTGTTTGCAAGAGACACATAAGTAAGCATTAATGTCCGATGAAGGAGGCTTCTACTGGGGAATTATTGCATGGTTGGGGGGGGGGTTGTGGCACGAGGCCTTGGCTGAGTGCCTACAAACATCCAACCATGCATTAATTCCCCAGCAGAAGCTGACTCTGGAGGGCATTAATGCATTTGTAACATGGCAATACTTGCATTGTTGTAGTGTCCATTCTTACAGTTCTGTTCGGCTTTGTGTCGGCACAGTGAGATGTTCTGTAATTGCGGCGATGTGGGTTCTGGTTGCTGCTGTGACAGCTAGTGGTGCTGGAGCTTGACCCAATGACCCCATGAACAATAGATGGAGCAGTCCTTACTGGGGAATTCATCACCGCTCCAACATTGGTCATGTGTTGTATTTGGTCCAATGCAATTGCTTTATTTGCCATTTCTGTTTGATGCCGAGTTACAATCATTTTTAGTTTTGTTGGCACAGTCATGCCTTAAATTATTTGTCCCTGCATGTACCATAACAACTGCTGATATACCGGAGTCCTGAAGTATAGGATTCAGCATGTGTGTAATATCAGATATTTTGGCCCCACTAAAACAAAACACTGTGTGGTTGTATTTCTCAGGGTTACATATAGCATGATATAAATGCTTAATTATTGAATCCCCCAAAACATATATTTTTTTATTGTTTTTTGTGTTTGGAGAAGTAGCAACAGTCATAGCTTTATGATTCACATTTTCCCTGATGTTACTTATGGTGTTACAGACTCCCTGGGCAGACCTAGGTATTTAAAATTTCATGAGTGATACCCTGGGATTCTGGAGGCATTTGCAATATTTCAAAGCTTTCATTATCCCTTGGCTTAGTGAGTTGTAGATCTGGTGCTAGTGGTAGTGATTGACTCCAAGTTATCACCTGGATTCCTAGCTTAGAGGGTCAAATCTATTTTGTATAGTTCAAGAAAATGCATCAGCTGTCCTACCCCTTCTAATAGTTTTTGAGACTTGGCCCTGGTACCAGTCCTTGTCAGAGTTTGTTACCTCACCTTCCTCTCAAATCCTTTGTTTTGTAGAGTGATTATGTCTGATAGGTTGAAGGGGGAGAGTGTTTGGTAAAGTTAAGGGCACAGGCTGAGAAAGGACAGAACTCCCAGCTATTGTGGAATTTTGGAGCACCCATTATTGTAAGGTTCAAACAAATGTATTGCTATCTTACAGGTCATGTTAAGTTCAATACTCCTTTTATGTATTTCTGCTTGGCTGGCTTCAAGGGCCTTTAATCTAGCATCCAACATGGCAATTTCTTTAGTCATGTCCTCATTTTGCAGACTTTTAATGCATTTAAAGACCTCTTTTCTGCCTGATTGGGGTCTAATTTCATACATTTGACAAGTTTCACATTTGAGGCCAAACTCCCCATCAAGTGTTATAATTGACTACACCATAGTAGTGCTTGTGTAACAGTAGTAGATAGTTTCTGCAGTTAAATTGCCCTTTTAGAGACAAGATTTACCATATCAGATGATATAGGTAGATTAAAGTGGCAGAAATCAATTATTATAGGGTACAGCAGACATTTGGAGTAGCTAAGAACGAACACCCAACAATATGCACTGCAACAAGAATTTTATGTAGTAGCTGTAACCAGCTTAAGCCACTCGAAGGTCTTATAGTACTTGCATCATGATTTAGGCAAGCAGAAAGACCTTACCTTGACTGCAGCATTTTATATGGACAATCAATGTACGCTCTGCACACTCCAACACACCTGACACACAGCAGGGCAATATTTTGAGGGTGCCATGATCCAGAAGGGCTCACAGGATCACAGCAGGTACAGCTGAAATTAAAAGTTTACAATGCCTTTTAAAACAGTGTGATGGTCACTCATGTGTGACCATGGCACTTGTACCAAGCACCTCCCCAACACCACAAAAGAAATAAAAAGAGATGTTAGGCTGGTAGTTAATGTAGCTGCGTATCGGAACTACTCAGCCTCTCTTCCTGCAGGGCTCAAGTGTGGTTGGGAATTACAGCTGGAGGGGTGCCCAAATGAAATATAAAATCTCCTGCTCGGAGACAGCAGCTCAGCACCTAGCAGCAGACTGCTGCACAAATGATTTTTCAAAGATATTAGACATGGATGGCCATAATTATGTTGTCAGCTTCAAAACAGTGGAAGCATTGAATAGATTTTGGACAAAATATAACATTTTGAAGGACTCTCCACTTTGGCCACCATTTCTTGCTATCTTCATCAAAAAACCAGCGGTCCAAACAATTACAGTACTGTTCAAAAATGAGGAGGTAAATCTATCTGACATTCTTTACTGGTTAAAAAAAGCATTGTGAAGTTTTGGAACACTCCGCTCCTATTATTGATTCTGAACACATTTGGACTGGAGGATGGAGGGTAAAAGTAAAACTGTTCATGTCTAACAATGGCATAATGCATTTGCCAAGTTATTCCTACCTATGGAGAGAGATGGGTTCATTATTTTACACAGAGCAGCTGAAATCATGCCATAAGTGTGGTTCTAGACTGCATCTTAGCAATGCTTGCAACACCCCCAGGTGCACACATTGTTTAGAATTGGGACATCTGGCTGCAACCTGTTTAAATCTGTTTTGGTGTAACCTATGTGAGGAAAAAGGCCACTCATATGTGAGAAGCCCTTGGGCTTCACATAACAGTGAAGAAAGCATAGCACACACGAACCCCTTACAACCCAAGCCTTAAAAAAGGGTGTGCCAAAGCCTCAGAATGCAGAATGGCTGCTTTTCATAAGGAAAGAGAACAGACATTACAAACAGAATCTGCACCCACACTGTCAGACACAGTTCCCATTAATATAGATATAGGCTCCATACCCTCTGAAGTAGATCTACCCCCCCTTAGAATCATCCCCTATGGACCAGGATTTGCCCATAGATCAGATTGATAAGACAGAGAAGGCCGAAGATAGGGTACAAACACAGGTGACTGCCCAGCTAGAACAGGACAAGATGCCTCCCCTCCTGACCAATATCTTCCCCTCAAGAAGAGGATGAAATCAAGCCAGTGGAACAAAAAAGGAGACCCTGGAATAAGATTGGCAAAGGTAAATAACCACTGGGAAAGCAGGAGATTGTCTCAGATGAAAAATGATCTCCCATTAGACAACAGGTTTGCTGTTCTACCATTCCAAAAACTCTGGGGAGACATGAATGAGAAAGACATGGAGTCTGATTCCTCCTCCATTGCATCTTCCAGGCAGGACCCATCTCCAGGGCTGGAGGAGACTAGTGGGGAGAGAAAGTGAAGATAACATGGAAAACCAGGTCCAAAACTAGATAAGGTTGTAGTTTTCCTTTTCACCATCATATACATGACATCTGTAAGTATACTCACTTCAAATGTCAATAGCATAACAAATGGTAACAGGAGGCTGTCGGTACTGACAGAGCTATCCCCAATATAAAGCTGATATCATTTGCCTTCAAGATATAAGACTTAAACACTACAAGAAATTTCACAGTTATCCAAAATGTAGGGTTATGGAGCTGCCTTTTGGTCTATGGGGGAAAGTACATGTGACGGGATGGGAATCTTATCCTCAAAAAAACCTTTGAAAGTAACCAGATTGATAGATCTTGAATCAGGCAGAGCCCTGACTTTAGACATACAATATGGAACAGCTAGACTATGATTGATAAATAGTTATGCTCCACAAATCAAAACACAGAACACACTTTTTAAGAAAATACAGCCATTTCTATACATCTCTAGACTGGTCCTCTGGGGAGGAGATTTTAATTGTGGCTTGCACCAGTCATATAGAGGTTTAAAGACAAATGAATTATTGTGTGACTCCAATGCCTTGAAAAACATAATAACTACAACAAAATTAAAAGATGCATACAGAACAGTGCACCCTATAGGAGGGAACACCTACATGAAAGGAATATACTCCACCGGAATAGACTTTCTTCTGATATCCCAAGCCCTTAAAATTTGTAGTGCCCTGACCAAAGACATAGCTTTTTCAGACCACAGGGCAATGCTTTTTGACATTGCTTGGGGGTACACTCCTACATGTAGTAAAAGCTCCTGGTATTTAAATGCTGAATTATTGGAGAACAAAGATATTCAAACAGAATGGCACAAACTATGGACAGTTTATATGTACAACTCGGTATCAGAATGGTGGGACAACTCTAAAAGATATTTTAGAACTCTTTTCCAGAAACAGGCCGGAAAACAAATATTAACACAATATTTGGATTATTTGGATTTGAGAAAACAACTACATCTGCTGATTTTCAAAAAAGAAACACTAAAAGTGAACTACAGCCAACAGATAAGTGTGATTAAAAAAAAATGTTTAAAAACAGTATAATAGAACTAAACTTTATATCAAGAAATGAAATTTGGCACTCAGAGTAATAGGCACGCCTTTGGCTCTTTCAAAGAATGCAAACAACGAACAGAGCACAGAATTATGACAGCCCTAGAGGACGAGTTTGGTAATACACATAAGACTAACGGGATTATGACAATAGTAAACAACTGTGTCAAAATAACCTTTGGTACACCATCTAACATAGACATAAATGTTCATTATTTTGAGGATTTGTCCATTCCTGAGTTGTCTGAGATGCAGAAAAATTACTGAAACAAATAACTGAAGACAAAATTAAGGCTGCAGTAAGTGCCTAAGGTAACAATACAGCACCAGGAACAGATGGACTGACTGTGGAATTTTATAAGAAATGTATGAAAAATCTTGTTCTAGCATTGAAGTTACTGTACAATGAAATATTAGATACCAAATCACTACTCACATCTATGACAGCTGCACATCTAATTTTCCTATTCTAGAAATGAAACAGAAGTAATTTAGCCAACTGGAGACCTATTAGTCTTCTAAATACAGACTATAAAATCCAGGGAAAATACTAACCAAACAATGAGCTATGGTATCCAGTACTTTAATCAGTGAGGAACAAATGTGCCCCATACTGGCCAGATGCATCCATGATAATCTGATAACACTTAGAGAACTTTTCTAGAAATGTCAACAGGGCACAGATAAAGGCATCCTCCTTAGTTTAGACCAGGAAACAACATTTAATGCTATTTCCCACCAATATTTATTTAACACACTGCAAACCTTTGGTTTACCAATTGAATGTATTGCTTGGCTCAAAAGCATATATGCTGCAGCTACAGTAATACCAGTGGTAAAAGGATGGAAAGGGAAAAACATATTTCTTCATAAGGGAGTACAGCAGGGATGCCCCATTACCCCACTGCTATATGTCTATTGTATTGACCCATTTCTACAGAATATTCAAAGTGATAGACATATAGAAAGTCTAGCATTGTGGTTTAGGGCTCTGAACTGTGAACCTGGAGACCTGGGCTTGAATCCCACAGACCCCACTTGCATTTTGTGTGACCCTGAGCAAGTCACTTAACTTCCTTGTGCTCCCAGGTCACATCTGGAAACAAACTTCAGCTTAGTGTGCCTTCCTGGTTAAACAATCTTCCCCTCCCTAAATTTAACACAGTTAGGCCCCCCAATAAACACTTTGGCCTGTGCAGATGACATGGTGGTGATTATAAAAACTGGCCCAGAAGAAACAAAAGTAATGGAACAATTTGCTGCTTTTTCAGTGACATCTGAATCCAAAATAAATTTTAATAAAAGTATGGGTGTTCCAGTGGGAAAAGATAACACCCCTCCCCGCACCCTTCTATGCAATGATTAGAATCACAAATTAGCCAATTTCCATATTAGACATTCAATTTGGAGAAGGAAATCTGGCCCAGATAAACTGGGAACTGTGAATACAGAAAGCAGAGCAACTGACAGCAGAATTGAGCTTGCCATTTAAAGGCAAGCCAGGTTGTCTAATGACCACTGCCAGGAAGGAGCATGAAGGGGAAAGGGCGAAGGGGGAGGCAAGGAGCAAGTAGAAGGGAAGGGGCTAGTGATATCACCAAGCCACAGGAAGGGTAACATGATAAGGAGGTGCCAGAGCCCCAAGGATTGGCTGGGGAGGCGGAGTCTTAGGGGTCCTGAGCAGGGATCCTGTGGCAGTATATCAGGCCAGGACACCTACAGGATTACCTCTTTTGCTGGGATTTTTTCAGATTGAGAACTCAGCACATCATTGGCAAGCAGTAGGTAAGGCACATGAGGCTTCTAGGCCATGTAGGCCATGTGGTTCATTGTGACTAGCATTAGCATTGTGGTTTGTTTGGCTTATAACATGGTGTTTTAAAATAAAAGAAAAAAAGAAAAGAAAGTTTGTTTCTCATTGCTGTGCACTGTGAATAATCAATTAATCTTTTTTTTTCAATTCAAAGTTTATTCACCACATTTTCCACATTACAGGAGGCAGTAATAAACACTTGACATAGGATTCATACTACAAATCAAATCATACTGCCCCCAACCCTTCCCCCCCCCCAGCACAGCAGTTCATTCTAACCCTGATATCACCTGCTAATTACCTATGCCAAAGAAATTAAGATGGTAACCTCGGTTACAGATTACTTCATAGCCACCATAATTAAAGTATGAAGGGGATCCCAGATATACTTATACCTATGTAGCCTGTTTTCAAGACTAGTGATAGCCTTCTCTGTGTGTATATTTGCTAAGATCTCGTGGAGCCACTCATGATATGTTGGGCCGAACCTTTCCTTTCACCGTCAAAGAATGTCTTTTTTGAACGAAAGCGCCACCATAGGTATGTGGAATCTCTGGATTTTAACCTTTATGGAGGAAAGATCCCCCGACAGGCAAATATCCGGCGTAAAATAATCCTGTAAACCCAGCAAAGGGTCCAGATTGGTTTTTATTTGCTCCAATAATTATGTTAGCCGGAGGCATGACCAGAAAAAATGAAAAAGTGATCATGCATCCTGGGAACACTTGTTACACTTATCGGTATCAAGAAGGCCTCATTTCACCAACTTAATTGGAGTATAGTATAAATTATGTAAGATATGAAACTGCATGAGACGTAATCTATCTTGGGATACATATTTATGACAGTACATCCAGAGGGCGGGCCACTTGAAAGTATAGTGACAAAAAAATGAAACCCAGAAATTGGTGGGGCCACCACCACGTCCAAACCTCCACCGGAACAAGACTTGGTAAATCTTAGAAATCACACCAGAAGAGACTAGTAAAGGAGAAAGTTCAGATAACAATGCAAAGGTTGGTGGACGGGGTGGAGTGGCCCCAAAGATCAGTGATTAACATGTGTTTTAGTTGAAACACTTTAAAAGTCTGGGACTCAGGTATTTTGAACTTGTGTATGAGCTGCGAAAATGAGAGCCACTCCCCAACTTCATCCAGAAATGAAGTTACTGTCCCCTCTCCTAAGTGAGGGAACCATGAACGGGAAATTTTCTGTTTGTTTATAGTGAAAGCCGGGGAATTCCAAATAGATTGAGCGGGATCATTACTTTGATTGTAACGCAAAAAAGGGCACAGTTGCGAATGTTCTTTGTGAGGTCATGATAGTGGGACATTTATTAATATCTTGCATCTGAGAAATTTTTAGATAAAGTATAGTCAGAGGGTCCATGTTCATAGATTGGAAAAAATCTAATTCAATCTTAAGCCAAACCAGATTCGTGTTATCTGGACCCGGCCTCACCCATCTCAGGTATTTAGCCAAATGACTAGCCCAGTAGTAAATGGGCAGGTAAGGAATCCACAACCCCCCTTTCTTAGGAGCAGCCAACTTATGGTATGCCAACCTGGAGGTCTTATTGGACCAAATAAACTTGGTAAAGAGTTTACGTGTTTTCTGAAACCAACTTAAGGGGACAAATGAATTAAGATGCGACAAAGGATAAAATAACCGGGGAAACACATTCATCTTAATAATATTAATACGACCCCATAAAGATAACGTTAGTTTATCCCATCTCTCTAAATCTTGGATGATCTCCTGCAAAAGGGGGGTCCAAATTCTCCTTGAACCACAAAGAGGGATTACGCATTAATTTTATACCTAAATATTTAATAGCCCGGGGTGACCAGTATAGTCCCAGAAAAATAATATCAGTCTTAAAAACGTTATGATTAAGAGGAAAAAAGATGTTTTATTGGGATTTAATTTATAGTTCGAGAAACTACTAAATTTATCAACCTCCCTTAACATATTCGGAATAGATGTTTACCGATTAGCCAAATGTAGGAGTAGGTCATCAACGTATGTTGTTACCTTCACTACCTCATTCCTAATGGGAATACCTTGTATCCCTTCATTATTGAGAATATGCTGAATAAAGGGTTCCAGGTAGAGATTGAAAAGTAATGGAGAAAGAGGGCATCCCTGCCTCATTCCTGACCATAATGTGAAGGACTTAGAGAAGGTTCCATTCCCTGAATTCCTCGCCGTAGGAGACCAATACATTACCCTGATCCAATCTATGAACATGGATGGGAATCCAAATGCCTTGAGGGCTTGAAAAAGAAAAGCCCAGTTAACCCAATCAAATGCCTCCTTGGCGACCAGGGAGACCAACCCCACAGGATAAGTGGCATCCCTGGTCTCTGAGAAGACATGAGAGAGAGTACACAGGTGATCTGAAGATGCACGTCCTCTCATAAATCCCACTTGAGACATACCCACAAGATATGGAAGAACCAAGGTTAGTCTATCTGCCATTATCTTCTAGAGAATTTTGGCATCTTGATTCAGCAAAGATATTGCCTATAGCTCTGAACCATTTCTGGATCTTTGTCCGGTTTAGGTAACAAAACTATCAATGCCTCAAACAGGTGGGCATCTGCCACCTCTCTGGACAAGATATGCAAATAGAGCCGATACAACATGGGAAGTAGTTGCTCAGTAAAAGTTTTATAAAATAAGGCCGAAAACCCATCTGGACCCAGAACTTTACCCATAGGAAAGTCCTTTACAACAGTTGCTATTTCTTCCTGTGATAAAGGGGATGATATGAATTCCTTTTGGGAGTCAGATAGTAACGGAAGATGAGCTTCCTTAAGATACTCATCCAATTTTTGAATGGGTGGAGGACTATCCATATCCCTATATAGTTGTTCATAAAAAGTAGCAAATTCCTGGACTATCTCTGAGGGGGATACTTTCAGGGTCCCATCAGACTGAGACCTTATAGGAGGTATAAATCTTGCTGACTCTTGTTGCTTTAAGTGTAATGCCAACAGGCGCCCTGCTTTTTCTCCTTGATCTGTAAAGCTGGGCTTTGTACAAATTATTGCCAACTCAGCCTTTTCTCTTAACATTCCCAGATACTTATCTTTATATATTAATAACTTCTGTGACTCCTCTTGAGAAATTATATCTGGGTGAATACTTTCTAATACCCGTATCAGGGACAGTAAAAAGAGTAACTCTGTTTCCCGTGCCCTCTTCCTCCTTGTAGCTAGACTAATGAGAATACCCCTTATATAAGCCTTAAAGGCTCCCCATAGGATATCCAGTCTTACACTATCTATTGGATTGGTAGAAAAGAAAAACTCTATCTGCTGTTTCACCTCACTTCTATACTTCTCATCCTTTAATAATTGTTCATTTAGTTTCCATCTGGTCTCTCTTTTGGGGATATTGAGAAAAGCCAGATTTCCCCAAACTAAAGAATGATCCAATATTGGACCCGGTTGGATCAAGGTGGATAGAACCCCTGGCAAGAGCTCATGAGAAACCAAAAGGTAGTCAATGAGAGATTGTGTGCCATGAACTGGTGAGCGATAAGTGTATTCCCTAATATTGGGATGTGTGACCCTCCAGAAATCGCACAATCCGCACTGATCCATCATCTCCTTAAAGGCCCTATGTCCAGGTGTCATTCCCCTCGATCCAGTGCTTGATCTATCCATAATCGGATCCAAAATTAAATTGAAATCTCCCCCTAATATAATTGGAATAGGAAGTATAGGAAGAATCGTGGAAACCAATTTCATAAAAAAGGAGGGATCATCTGTATTTGGACCATATATGCTGCCTAAAACCAGTGGCATGGCCCAAATAGTGCCCTGCACTAGAACATATCTACCTTCTGAATCCTTAAATACCTGAGAAGGGACAAATGGGATGTTTCTATTAATCAGTATCATGACCCCACAGCTATTGGTTTCCCCTGAGGCATGAAAAACCTGCCCTATCTATTGTCTTCTAAGTTGTTTTACTTCGGAATCCACTAGATGAGATTCTTGTATAAATGTTATCTGGGCATGTAACAAACTCAAACGTTTGAGTACCTGATATTGTTTCAGTTTTTTCCTGACCCCTACACATTCCACGTAGCAATATTAAGATTCTGAGCCATCTGTTATATCAGAAATAATCCAGATAGAATATCTAACATATCCTACTAACATGTAACAGGTGATTCTATGCCCCTGAATCTGCTGTGCAGGCTCCCACCCTCCTTTAAACTCCTGTCTCTCCCCCCCAATTACCCCCCGAACAATCCACATCATCTGTATTTCCAAAACATAATCCAAAAAATCCTCCACCCAAACCCCCTCTTGTCGCTAACAACGTTCAGCAATGCTCCATTTTCTACTCCTCCCCCAGCCCCCAAAAAAACTGTCCCCCAAACCCTGTATTCTTTATAATACATTCCCCTTTCTTGAAATGCCAGTAATCAATAATAGAGAGAGAACGCCACCTCCCCATTATACAAGAGCTTGTGTCTACCACCTGTCCCCTATTAGGGGCTATTAGAAATAACCGATATCAATAAAACATAGCCCCCAATAACATCATGGCTTACAAGGGCATATGTATAATTGAGTGTGATAAGGCCCCTCGTGGCACAAATTCGGGGAGTCGGTCTCCACCGAACGTAAGATGCATTAAACGGGCCTTCATCTCAGCAGGCTCTCCAGCCTCATAGGGAGAAGTCCTCAGTCTTCTCCTCCCAATTGTTGCGACTTTGTCCCAGTAAGTCCCAGCTCCTTTTTTACTTTGAGAGCTCTAAACACATCCCACATATGGAGCACAGGCCCCCTCTTGTGTTCTGAATGCGTAACAGCACCCTGCTGCCTTGCAGAGGAAGGACGGCTCTTATGATAAGATTTTCCAAAAGGCTGAAGCCTACCACCAAACCCTGCCTCCCTAAACTTCCACAAGAGAGACAGAAACCAGATATTGCTAAATAGACATTATTTTCTGTCAATGCTAAAACTAACGAGAAGTCGCTTGATTGTTTGAAACCCCAGACCCAGACAGGACGAAACCCCAGACCCAGACAAGACAAATAAGAGTATGCAACCATAACTAGATCACTGCAAAAGAAAGAGAAAGTCCTTTCTGCCCCATATTCGGGCTGAAATGAGAGTCCAAAAATGTGTAACCGTTGATTTCCAGAAGATTTCTTTGCATGAATACCGAGCCTTCTCAAAGGTTCTCATCTTGTCGAAAAAGCCCTAAGGCCTTTCATGTGTTCCCGAAGAGATCTGGCAGTGCTAATTTTAAACCAGCAAACGCTGCCTTTGGATCTTCGTAAGTAGCCCAGGAACCAGCCACCAGTACCTGTAGCCTGACCGGGTATCCCATTCGAAATTTAAGGCCAGCCGCAATAATTTTTGAGACAACAGGATGAAAAGCCGCTCACTTTAAGTGGACTAAACCCAGAATATCTTGAGCTATTCTTATTTTAACTTGCTCCCAGCAAACTTCTTGGAGTTCTCTCAATTTATACAGGAAATGCTGTCGCTATAAAAAATTTAAGAAACTACAGATTATAGGTCGGGGTGTTGCTCCGGGAGGAGGTTTTGGTCTCAATGACCTATGGGCTCTCTCAATAATATATTTAGCCCCAAATGGAGAAGGGCCTGCAATCTTCTCGACCAACTTCTGGATGAAAGCTATTGTATTCTGGCCCTCTTCTCCCTCAGGTAACCCAAGGATGACAACATTATTTCTCCTGCTATGGCCTTCAAGGTCTTCAATCCTGACCTCAAATCTAAACAGTTTCTGACACATTGCTGCCATCTCAGGCTCGAACCTCTTGATTTGTTTCTCTAGAGAGAAGATCCTAGTTGTGTTGTCTGAGGTAGTGAGGGTTATTTCTTCTATTTTTCTCATAAGCAATTTCATTTCTGATGCCATCTCTTTGATCTCATCTCGGAAAGGTTTGAATTCCTCCAAAACTCTGGACAATGTGAGCAGCTCTTGATCCGCCCCTAGATTCAGACCATCTCCCTTTTCCATTCCACTTGAGGCCCGGGATTTTTTTGAGGCCTTCTCTGGTGTAACTGGCGGGGTGTGTTTCTGCTGTTGTTTTTTCATATAAACGTCCATTCTCTCTCTTGAAATCGCCCTGCTAGGGCACAATGTTATAGGGAACCAGAATAACTCGAAATTCAAGGTTTAGAGGTCAAGAAAGTATACCAGAAAATGAAAATATAGAAACGGGAGGCTGGAGCTGTACAGAGGAGCGACTATCTGGCAGCTTGCATCACATGGTCCCCATAATCAATTAATCTTACAAAATGTTGTTTGTGAATGCAGAGCTTGGTGGGGCTTTCTGTTCTCATCTCTTCTAGTGTTTAATGAGGAGAATAGACTGGGCAGGAACAGATTTGTCCCCTGAAATGTTCATTCACCTAAAAATGGTGGTTCAATTATTGTCTCAGGGTGTTTTTAACCTGGACCTAGTGTGGGCAGCAAACAGGAGCGAGTGGCTGCTCAGAATGGCATTGCAGTTTGGTGGTATCTGAATTTCCGAAGGGGCTGAGTGCAGGATGCAGTGGGTTGGTCTAAGGATCTTTGGTCTGATTGTTTCAGGAGTTTATAGGCCAGAAAAGCTTGGGCTACAAGCAAGCTCAAAGGGGAGGCACGGTCATCCATTTTAATGGGAGAAAGCCATGGGGATTTTGTTTGTTTTCACATCGCAAAAAAAAAAAAAAAAGAACTTTTATGCATCATAGGCCAGAAGAGCCTGGGGCAGCAAGCAGGCTCATGGTGGAGGCGTGGTCATCCATTTTAATGGCAGAATGTTTGTTTAAGGGCAGAGAGCCACGGGGGATCTGTTTTGGGCTCAGCGAGTAAAATCAGACCCAGCATGGGGAAATGGAGACGCGTTTGCTTGGGGTACACATTGGTGGTGTTTTGTTTTGTTTTAAAGAAGAAAAAAAATGTGGATATCAGGAGGCAGGGCCAGGGTGGCGCACATGGGAAGCAGCTGGGCCTTTGAGCCACGTGGCCTGGTGTGACCTGTGGTGGAGTACTGGTTCCCTTTGTGCAGGGAGATCCAGATGGAAGGCTGCTGCAGGGAATAACCAGTGTTGTTTTGCCAGTGTGGGGTTCATGGCAGAATGCCTGGGGGGCCTTTTTTGGTTGTCAACCATTACTGTGCACCTTGGGAAAAAGAGAGGATTTGTGTTTGCCAAGCATGCTGGAGTCAGGATAATGGCCCAGTGGGTGATTTTGTGGTGGTTTCGGTGGTGAAGGCAGAGAACTGCGTGGTGTTGGGGGAGGCCCTTCCAGGTCTGGCTTGTAGCAGCTAGGCCCTTAATGTCACGCAGTCTGGTGCAGCCTAGTTGGCGATGGCTGCTTTCTTTGTGCAGTGTGGTTGGGTTGGGGGACAAGGGAGGGTATTTGACACAAAATCGTTGTTTTTTTGCTACAAAAAAAAAAGTTTAAAATGGGGACTGCAGCTTGCTCCTTGCCCTTGGTTGGGTCTTCATCGAGTAAGGCCAGGATGTGCACTAGAAAGCATTGCTCATGCTGCATTGTTTGTTTGGGCCCTGGCAACCATGCTGCAGGGAAGAGGAAGGTTGGCTAGGGTGCTAAACAAGATTTGAAGGAGAAGGTGACCACAGAGAGGGGGTAAGCCCTGCCATGCGGATTGAGTGCTCGGGCCTACAGGAGCAGACCAGCAGACCAGAAGTGTGGCCGCTGAGGTTGGGGGAAGCATTAGGTGGCATTTTGGACTGGGGCAGTGCGTGGCTTGGACCACAACAACAAAAACAAGGGGACGCTCAGTGTGAGTTGGGCAGCAGATTGTACACTATGAGACAAAACAAAAAAAATAAATTTTTTTAGAAATTGTGGGTTCTTAACCTATGGCAGGAACTTAGGGGGCAAAACCCAGTGCTTTTGCACAGCAATACTGGTGCCTCCAGCTATCACGGGGAGCAGGGTTGGGGGTGTCTTTTTGGTACTGCAAGGCTGGATGTTTTGTGGGGGGGCAGAGGACAGCACGTGGAGGGCACCAGATAAGCCCAGAACCTAATGAGGGCCCATCTTTGGTGCGAGGCTGGCCCGCACACAGGATGTTTTTTCTGAATATTCAGAATATTGGGGTGCCAAGTTGGCTAGGGAATAGGGACTGAAGGAGTCAAGGGTGCAAGACCAAAGGCAACACAAAACAGGATGGAAAGATAAGAGGAGCGAAATTCCCTCTACCTGAATGGTTAGAGCTGTGGCTCTCAAGACACAGGGTCCTAAGTTTGATTCTCATCAAGGGTTGGATGTTCATCTGCCCAAGTATAGAGTACAAACATAATGTTGGGCTGCTCCTGTTACAGGAAGCTGTTGGGGCAGGGGCAGATGCGAGGGATCCCAACCCCTGGAATGGTGGAGCGTTTACTGGCATCACCGGGTGGGGGTGGGGGTGAGCAAGGTTGCAGAAGTAAGGAGCCTTCAAAGGTGCTGTGTTCTTCACAGGTGGGACCGTGAGGCCGTGGGGCCATGGGGGTCCATGAAAAGAGGGAGAAGAAAATGGAGGTTGAAGTATGAAGGTCCCTGCAACCTCAGTGGTATGGGGGGTATACACAGGTCTGAGCATTTGTTTCTCACCCTCTACATGCAGAGACAGAATAGCAACAATGGCACCAAAGCAAACCCAAATGTCCTGTGAAAAGATGATGCAGCAGGTGGCAAAATTGATAGAGCAGATGTCAGAGCTGGTGGCAGCAGTGAAGCAGAGAAAGGCAGAGAAGGAGGCACAGAAGAAGCGTAAGGAGTGAGAGGAATTCCTGGGCAGGGTAAAAGAGGGTAAGAGACCCAGATGAGAAGTGCCAAACCCTGCACTCATCCCTGCACCCCTGCCCACACCGGAACTGGATGAGGAGAACCCGGATGGGGGTAAGAATGATATAGATCTCTCTGATGAGAACAGTTTGTGGGAGTATTTGGAGGGGCTGTTGAGCAGCATGGGGGACACAGGGATTTAGAAAATAGAGAGGGCCATGCAAGTCTTAAAAGGTAAAGGGGCTGGGGCAGGAACAGAGGGGGAGAAGGCCAAGCTGATGGGCAAAAAACTGTGGGAAGACCCTCCAGGCTGCTCGGTTGGGGAACACGTCCTGGCCTCGATCAAAGACAAAATTTGGAAGGCGGAATATGTCGATATCTTTGGACTAGTGGACGAGGATGCAGCCTAGAAATATGAGCAGAAGGAGTCAGTGGGGAGGTCAGAGATGGCAGTGGCTTTGGCGGTGGTAGGACACAAGGCCAAGGAAGCAAAATACAAGGGGAAGACCATAGAGAATTGGCAAGGGGGTTTCATTATCTACAGTGTGTTGGTACTAGAGAAGCAGCCAGAGCTAGCCATCCACTTGCTGACGTACATGTCCATCATCAGAGATGTGTACAAGGTGAAAGTAGGGTATGGGTAGCTCAAATGTGATGAAGCTTTGTGGAAGAGAATGGTGGCAAAAGGTGATTTTAGATGGGATTGTACCCACTCAGAGCTGTGGGTGAGGACCCTCTTGGGGGAGGGGAGTAGGAGTGGGGGTGAGCAAATGAGAAAGTACCCTCTGGCCCCAGGGTCCAAGACCTGCTGGGATTTTAACAAGACAACCTGCACCTGGAATGGATGTAAGTTCAGGGATGCCTGTTCAAAATGTGGAGGGTCTCACCCTGTCTCCAACTGCCGACAAGGTGGTGAAAGAGGGGAAATGAATTTGGGGTAGTTCTATGAGAAGTCCTTTCAGGGCACTCAGGGGGTCAAGGCAGGGAGAGGGGGCAGCCACAGGGGGCAGCACTACACCTCCAACAGCTGGTGTCGGTGAAGAGCCAAGGGGAGGGTGGTGGGGGGTATGTGCTGGAGCGTACACCCATTTCCCTAAAGGTGGTAGATGGACTACCCGAACAAGGGAGTCACGGAGTAAGGAAGGTTTCCGGGTGGGTTTCCCCCTGGGTTTTCAATGGAGACGGAAAAAGATGTGGGTGAAAAGTCTGGGGTCGGTGAAGGTTAAAGTGGATAGTAGGGGCTAAGATTGACAAGAAGATCAAGGCGGGCCAGGTAGAGGGGCCATTTAAGGCCCGCCTTGCATGCAGTTTCGAGTTTCCCCTTTGGGCATCTTACCCAATAAGGCAGAAGGGGAATTCCACCTGATACACCACTTATCCTACCCAGAGGGCATGTCAGTGAATGAGGGCATACCAGACCACCTTAGGGCAGTGTCATATGCCTCACTAGAGCAGGCACTAACAGTCATCAGGGCAATCGAAGGGGCATGGTTAGTGAAGATGGACATCAAGTCGTCATTTTGACTCTTGCCCGTCAGGCCAGAGGATTGGGTCCTGTTGGGTTTCCAATTCCAGGGGAGCATATATTTTGACAAAGACATGCCTATGAGCTGCTCAGTGGCTTGTTTCACCTTTGAAGCCTTCAGCACCTGGGTGCAGTGGATATTCAGGGTCAAGTATGGACACCGGAGGATAGTGCATTACCTGGATGATTTCCTCCTCATCAGGGAGTCAAGAGAGGAAATGAAGAGGATGTTACAGGATTTCAAATGGATGTGCCAGCAGATAGGGATACTGCTGGCACAGGACAAGATGGAGGGCCCCACCCGGAGATTAGAATTCTTGGGCATTGAGGTGGACATGGAGGGGGAGTTGTTTCAGGCTGCCCGGGGAAAATGTTGTGCACCTTAATGACCTGCTGGCCCAGGGGATAGGGAGGAGGCCGGTGCCACTGGTACAGATGCAGCAACTGCTGGGGCACCTTAATTTCACCTGCATGGCCATCAGCCCAGGCAGGGCATTCATCAGGAGTCTGGGAAGGGCCATGGGGGAGGCTAAGCTGCCGCACCACTGGGTAGATGTGTCGAAAGGGGTGCAGGATGACTTCCAAGTATGGGAGGAGTTCCTTGACAGCTATAATGGGGTGACATTCTGGCAGGATGAGTGGGAACAGAATATGGAATTGGAGTTATTCATGGTTGCCTCGGGCACCCTGGGGATGGGGGCATACTTCCAAGGGGAATGGATGTCAGAAGCATGGCCAGTGCAGTGGAAGTAGTGGGGGGATATTAAAGAACATCACATTTTTGGAGATATTTCCAATATGGGTGGCCATGGAAGTATGGGGCACTAGTATGAGGGGGAAGTGCATCCTGTTTTGGTGCGACAACAAAGAGGTGGTGGTGGTTATTAATAGGCAAGGGGGGAGGACAGAGACGGTAGGCATGCTGCTTAGACACATGGTTTTGTTGGGGTTGCAGCTGAACTTGTCTTTTAAAGAACAGCATATTGAAGGGCTGAAGAATGAGGTGGCTGACAGTCTTTCCCGTTTACAACTTGGAAGGTTTCAGGAGCTGAGGCCACAGGCAGCAACACACAGGACCAGGATCCCAGACTGGTTATGGGAGGATAGAGGGACACAGCCACAGTGCTGTACCGGGTTCCTGGTCAGCCAACATGCTGATGGCCTATGAAGCAGGTTGGGTGAGATTTCAGGAATTTAGAAGGAAGCATGGGTGGGGTGGGGATGAACTGGTCCTGGAGGAGCAGGTAAGGAGGCTTATTGTGGGGAAGCAGGAGATAGGGCTGGCCCATGTCACAGTGGTGATGCAACTGGCTGGCATCAGTTGGGTATGCCAGAACAGGGGTTGGCCCACTGCAGAGGCCAGCAGGGCAGTCAAATGGATGGTGGTAGGCTGGCAGAGGGGACAGGCTGCCAGGGCAGATGGGAGGCACCCCATAAGAGGGCAGTTGCTGGCAAAAGTGCTGGGGGCAATATAACAGATGTGTACCTCGGCCCAGGAGGCGGACCTGTTCCAGACCATTTTTGCCATCATGGTGGCAGGGGCCTTCCAGGTGGGGTAAGTGGTGGCCCCACGAAAAACAGCTGCAGTATAAGCATTGCAACACAAGGACATCTGGTGGGGGGGTGGGAAAGAGTGGTCATTAACCTGGCCAGGTCCAAAACTGAACAAAAGGGGAGGGGCCAAGGTTTCATTAGTGAGACAACCACAGTCTGCCAGCTGTGCAGTGGGAGCACTGGAAGCATAAGTGAGCAACCGGGGAGGCTGGGGGGCCTTTTCCAGCACGGGATGGCTCCCGGTCTCCGGTTTTCAGGTGGGAGTGGTGTTCAAGAGGACCCTGGCTTTTCTGGGGGAAGATTGAGGTGAATTTGCCCCACATTTCTTTTGAATCTGGGCAGCCACAGAGGCAGCTGAAAAAGGGGCTGCAGTGGAAGAGGTGAAGAAGGTTGGGTGCTGGAAGTCCAGCTGCTACAAGAGATATGTCAGGTGTATATAACAGTGACTCACACAATTTTTTTTCGTTTCCATGGCAGGTTCCAAGAGGAAAGTCTGGATAGAAGGGCACTCCTTCATCTATTGGGTAGAAAGGTTTGTGGTCGCCACTTCCAGAGAAGCAGAATTACATTGCAACATTGAGCACACCAGGGTGCTGTGGAAGGGCATTAGGGGCATGAGATGGGCACAGCTTTTGCCATTATTGGATGAGCTAAGAGTCCAACTGGGCATGCCAGACTGCATTATCATACACTTGGGGGGCAATAACTTGGGGGGGCCTGCCATGGGTGGAACTTGTGTGGAACATTCTGGGGGATTTGGAAAAAATTAAAGGATGGTGGCCAAGGGTGGCAATCAGCTGGTCTGACATTACCTCCCAGTGGGTTTGGAGGAGTGTCAGTGATGTAAGGCTGATTGAGAAGATCAGGAAGTGTCTGAATAGGAGGATAGCAAGGGTGGTAATTGAAATGGGGGGCATACACCTACAGCACAGGGACATTCCCTTTGATCAGGCTGAGATACATAGGTCTGATGGGGTGCACTTGTCAGAGTTTGGCATGTGCCTATTCTTGAGACCAATTGGGGAGCTAGTCAGGGAAATAGCCAAAAAAGGTTTGACATACTAGCCCACAAGGGGGAGCCCCTCTGTCCATCGCAATCTGGAGGAGGGGCAGTGGATAAAGGAAAGGAGGAGTCAGAGGGAAGGAAAAGAGGGAAGGGGGTAGGGTACATGGGCTGGGGACAAGGAACTCAGACGTGATGTTAAAAGTGGGGAGTGGGATAGATCCAGGCACCAGATTCAGAAGTGTACTGACCTGGAGGGTGAAGGCCTGGGTAGGTGGAACTGTCTTGGTTCTGGTGTGGAGGAGGGGGCTGGATTCACAGTGTCCGGACTCTGAAAAGCCAAGATGGATGAACAACCAGAGGAAGGAAGAGGCTGGAACCAAGAAAATTTTAAAGTGAATTGTTATGTATGGAGATTGAAGTATTAACATGGATGTGCCAAAATAAATATTGCCAATGAGCAACCAAAAAGTAAAATAAGTTGTAGTGTCCATCATTCCTGGAGGGGGTTCAGGGGATATTTGGGCTTGCCATTAAAAGGCAGACCAGGTTGTCTAATGACCCCTGCCAGGAAGGAGCATGAAGGGGAAAGGGGATGGGGAGGAGGAAAGGAGCAAGTAGAAGGGGAGGGGCTACTGACATCACCAAGTCAGGGGAAGGGTAACATGACAAGGCAATGTCAGAGCCCCAGGGATTGGCTGGGGGCAGAGACTCAGTGATCCTGTGGCATTATATCAGGCCAGGACACCAGAAGGATGACATCTTTTGCTGGATTTTCCCACCCACCCACCTTATTAAGAAAGGTGATGGGGGGTCAAGGTTGGCACAAAGATAAGTGGTGGGCAGATTGAGACTCGGGGCCTTGGGCAGGGGGATAGATTCAGTTGGCTGCGGGTAGGCAGCTGAAGGTCCATAGGGCTGGGTCATAACCCATGGGGGGAGATGGGCAACAAGGCCCTATGACAAGTGGGAGATGATTTGGAAGAAGGAAAGGAGGATTGTGGGGGAGGGTGCATGGGCTGAGCACAAGGAACCCAGGTGTGGTGTTAAAAGCAGGAAGGGGATAGGTCCAGGTGCCCATTTCAGAAGTGTACGGGCCTGGAGGGTGAAGGCCGGGTAGGTGGATCCAGCCTGGTTCTGGTGTGGAGGAGGGGGCCAGATTCACAGTGTCCAGACCCTGAAAAGCCAAGATGGATGAACAACCAGAGGAAGGAAGAGGCCAGAACCAAGAAAATGTTGAAGTGAATTGTTATGTATGAAGATTGAAATATTAACATGGATTGATGTAAATATTCTTTGTGCCAAAATAAATATTGCCTACGAGCAACCAAAAAGTTAAATAAGTTGTAGTGTCCATCATTCCTGGAGGGGGTTCAGGAGACAATGGAAACATAAACAAATCTCTAAACTAAAAAGAGTTTTACTGATTAAATCGCTTTTACTTCCTGTTTTCATATATATCAGTTACTTGTTCCCACCTCCTAAAGACAAAAACTTACAGCATCTTTTTCCAGGCCCTGTGGGGAAGTTACTTAAACCCCATTAAATGGGAAACAACATACAGACTTATTCAAGAAGGGGGAATGGGAATGTTGAATCCTATTGCTTCTTACTATAGTAACTTTTTGTCTTATAATGTGGTATTGCTTGAAACCCAATGGAATAAGCCATGGGTAGGCGTTGTATTAGAATGGGTAAATGTCTGCAAACAAGCTAGATCCCAATATAAATGCAGACTCTTAAATGTGACACAAGTGATCCCAGAGTATGTAAAACCCATGTTTCAGAAACTTATAAGATGGAAAGTACCATACCAACTTGCAATGGTAAATTCTGGATAGGGGATATACAATGCCTTGCTTGGGGTGATATGTAATACTGAACTGAATATCTCACAATGTTCAGTAAAACATAACAAACTAGCACTGTTACAGTTACACAATAATAAAATACTTAGGTATGCATGATACATGTTATGGCTAAGTGGTCATGGTAGATTAAACGTCAGGAATAATAACAAACATAAACCTATCGAGGAGAGGTACTGCCTAAGACCAGAATGTAATCAACTTCTAGAAACACAAGGACATCTATTTTTAGAGTGTAAATATGCCAAAACTTTTTGGACATTTTTTGCCTTAAAGTGATATACGACTTTATTTTCCAGCTAAGCAATGAAACCCTAATTCTGGGCATCTACCTTCAGCAATGGAAGGTTTTTCATACAGGCACTTTGCAGATTATCCTTGCTATACTAAGGTACTATATTTGGCAGGCCCACTGTAAGTGGGTCCTGCAACAACAATGTGTGACCCCAGAGACAATCTTACATAATGTCACTATTTCCTTACAAACTATATATGAGGATGATCCAAAAAAGCATTTAAGGTCACAGTTGCAGATACTAAGGAAATCTTGCTACAGTATATTGAATGTTTAAGAACTTGCTCCTATTGATTACATAAACAGGCAACTCTGAAGTCAAGCGTATGAAATTATTTTTGTTGTAACAAGAGACAGAATAAGGGAAACTGCTAGTGTAAAATCTGTACTCAGTTGCAGGCAATGTGGAAATCTTACCACAATATATTGAATGTTTAAAATCTTGCACCTATTGATTGCAAAAAAGGTAACTCTGAAGCTAAGAGCATTTATTTATTTTGTTGTAAATATTCAGTCATAGAGACAGAATGATGAAAACTACAAAGTTAGGATTTGTATATACATGTCTGTTAAATTGTTCTGATTTGTTTTTGTATTTTACTACCCCTTTTCCCCCAGTAAAATTCCCCTACTCTTTGGTAGTAGGAGCTGATGTCTTGGTTCCCAGATGGCAGACTCTGGATTGGATATAGAGGAGGAGGAGGAGGAGGAGGAGGATGTTATGCAGCAGACTGGGGACCTGTGCCCAACTCCAGTTAGTGCATGGCCAGGGGATGAAGAAATTGACCTTTCTCCAGATTAAGGTGATAATCTTATGGAGAATTCAGTGGAAAAATAATTCACAAAAGGTGCTGTCTTGTTATGTAAGAAGCAATCATTACCTGTGGAAATTACAAATGATTTAGAGATTGTTTCTGAACTGCCAACTCAAAAAATAAGGGAACACTGAGGCTACAAAGAAAAGAAAAATGGCCATACAAACTAATATACTGAAGAACAAGGAATGAAATCCCCAAAATTTGGTGCCAAATTCAACACCTGAGACTGATATTCAGTGGATACACAGTGACAAGTTATTGGAATCAACTAACTCTAATACGTAATGAAAAAGAGACACGGATAGACAACGACTAAAGTCTGCCTTTTCAATACCTACAGTAGTCCTGACACAATGCATGAATTTGAAAACTGGACTGCCGAAGATGCATTGAAAAATGCGGGCTGGGTGAAAACTGCTTCAGGAAAATGTATACAAGATGTGATATGAGAATCCTTGACCCAAAACAACACTTCAACACTGGGGGTCCCTGACTCGTTGGATATAGCATAATTACCATCCACAAGTCCAGGAAAAATGCTTTCTCTTCAAACTAAGACTGGAGCCATATCAAAACAAACTCAGGTGCCAACAACTAAAAACCATTGCAGCAAAATGTCAATCTGCATATTGAAAACTCTGTACCGAATACAGATATAAGTGTTAAGTCTACGGGGGGATGTAAATACAGAAAGAACAGAAATTAGACCAGTATCCCCACCCCACCCCTCAAATTGACAAGCATCAGCCTACCAATGCTGGCCCTGCATTTTCAGAACTTTTCAGAAGCAAGCACCCAGGAAAAATGTGGTTTGCCTGAGATACAGGGTCAGTCTACCTGAACATCCTGATAGAGTTTACATTGCATGCAAACTTTTAAAAGACTCAATGATCTTCCAAGCAGTGGACATATACTCACTAATCCAGGTTTCAAGGGAGGATGTACTCAACATCAGCTTCACACTTTTGCATGTTTGGATAGATTTTGGGCAAAATATGACACTGTGAAACTTTCTCCATTATGGACACCATTTTGAGCAATACCTTTAATTAAACCTTTATTTATTTAAAACTGTGGCTATCATGTTTCATAAGGAAGTGGTCAGTATTAGTGACATCCAGTTTTGGTCAGAAAAAAGGTGTGATGTGCTTTGCCCTCCAGAAGCCATAATAGATACAGACGGTATTTGGATGAGAGGTTGGAGATTTAAGAGTGAACTTTTCCAGACTGATAATGAGATTCAACACATTCCATACAACTTCTTTTTAGAAAGAGATAAGGGTGTCTGTTTTTAGGCAGGCCAATCTAAGGGACTGCTATAAATGTAGTAATAAAACACATTTAAGTAGTGCCTGTGACTGTTTATATTACGCTTTATGTGGGGACTTTGGACACATAAGTATGGTGTGTAGAAATGTGTTCAAATGCAATTTATGTGAAGAGGTTAGGCACCTAGGCAGGGAAAAATAGGAATGATAACCTTAATCAAGATCGTCTAGTGAGACAGGCATAAAAAAAAACTCCAGACCTCAGGAGCCTCAAAAAGCATAGGAACAACACTCACAGAAAGCTCTAGAACAGGAAACTGAGGGTGAGAAACAATGTAATGATCAACCAACACAGAATGAACCAGTTCAAGACCCTCACAACAACGGGTCACCAGAACCTGTAGTTTGTGCCACCCCCCCAGCTTCAGTAGTAAGGGATGAGGTCAGAAAACCAGACACACCAGCAGACCAGATCAACATATGTCTCAAAATGTTATGCATTCACCCACGAAATTCCAATTCACTAGCTCTAGGAGACTCACTAGATCACATTCAAAACAACCCTTCCCCCATACCAATCCTGTCCCTCTTCAAAATGCTTTTCAGGTACTGCAGAATAATAAGGATTGGGGTGATTCAGAACAGGAGTCAAACATCTCTTTCAAATCAGAGGTAATCTCAGAAATAGATATGGAGGAGGAGGAACCCAACACCGTAGTTCTAGAAACAAAAAAGAAAAAATGTAGAAAGGAAAAATCAATGAGGCAAAAAGGTCCTACAGACAATTTTTAAGGCAAAATGGCATCCCTACATCAAGTCTCTTTAAATGTGTGTAGCATGAAAAACTATAAGAAAAGAATGACTGTATTATCCTTTTTTCAACATTCCCATCACAGTATTATTTTTTTTTACAGGAAACCAGATTCAACTCTTTGTTTAATACATCACAGGCAAAAAGAGGTTGGATATGGGGTCTTTTGGACAAGATGTGGCTGATGGATTGGGTATTCTGTTTCGGAGTTCAAACTACGATATTCATAAACTCAAAGAAATTTCTGCCAGGGAAGACTTTATTAATAGAGTGTTCATACAATGGTCATTTATTGAGACAAATGAATACATATGCCCCTCAAACAAAATCGACCCACTTAGAATTATTTTAAAAAATATCACACTACCTATATACCTCAAGACACATTATTTGGGGTGGGGATATGAATTGTTGTCTAGACATTAAAATAAAACAGATAATGGTACAAAAAAGTTATATTGTGACACACATATGCTACAAAATATTGTTTCTACTGCAGACCTAAGGGATAGATACAGATTAATAATTCATTAGTATCTAGGCTACACTTGTCATAGAAATGCATATGCTACTAGAACTGATCTTATATTTATAACAATGTTTCTGATACCAGGTCAGTTTAACCTTTTTCCATGTGAATTCTCTGACCACACCTTATTAGCATGCACTTTAAGCTTAATTAACATTCCACCTAGATTTTTCTCTGTACCAAAGAGATGGAAATTAAATGCTTCTACTCTACACCTTGGGAGAGATACAACAGGGAACTCTAAGCCTGTTACAAGTCAGGAAATTTGTGGTATGCTGTTACAAAGATAAGGTGGACTTGGTGGGAGAACTCAAAAAGGATATCAAAGACTTCTTCATACAATATGGTAAAAGCAAAGTAAATGCAGAATATTTATAATATCTAGATTATAGAAATCAATATTATAAAATTATGTCTACCCTGTAACTGAAAAACATAGATACTAGGAACAACTAGATCACATAAAATCCCTAGGGCCAGATATTCAAAACTTTACCACGGGGCTAAATTAACACTGCCCAGTGGGCAAACTTAGCCTGGAGCACAAAGCAAGCTATATTCAAAAGGAAATTGCCCAGTGCTAATCCTGCTGAATATAGCTGTCTAAGGAAGCTGGGCAGACTGGTCTGGGAGTGCAGGGCAAAAATAGCCCAGGAATAAGACAGCACTGAATATAGCAACAGGGAAGTGCAAACTGCAACTGCAGTGCATTAGACTCTGTAGCAAGCCAGTGTTGCAGGTGGAGAACATTGTGTGTGATTGCACAGAGATGTCTCACAGCTACTGCAAATACACCTTTCAACCTCCTACCACATAAATCAGGGACAAGGCTTAAAACAATCAGGGACAAAGAATAAAATCAGGGACTCACCATAGGAAATGATGATAGCCACTCAGTAAGCTGGTAGAATAAGTGGTGTAGTGTAAAATGCATTTTCTAAGGAAAAACACGACTGTAACAATAATGTCTGACATTATTGTATGCTTACAACCCCCACTGTTTGGTCATGGAAACATTATGTTTAGGAGGGACAGAGTAAAACACTGAGGTAAAATCAGGGATGTCTCTGAAAATCACGGACACCTGAGAGGTATGACTGCAAACAACAATGTAAGCCACACACTGCAGAACTGTGCTCTGCTGGGGCTAACCTGATTGCACAGTTCTACCACATTAGCCTGGTGCAAACTGGTTAGCCCGGGACAAATGGGAGCTATATTGAAAGCTCCTATGCAAATGAGCCTACTTGGGTAATCCATGGGAAAACAGGTATATTTGCATCTCATTAAGTGCTGCTTAGCATACATTACCATGCAGTTTGCTGATGCTACTGCATGGAGCACAAAGTTCCCCCTTTTGGTGGGAATGGAAGTACAGGCTGGATACTGCAGGCCAAGGCATGCCCACAGCTTCCCCTGTTGGTCGGAATAGAAGCACAGGCTGGAAGCAGCAGGAACTGTGTGCTGGCAGGTACAAGTAGTGCATACAACATACCTATGCAGCACTGGAAGCAGTACATAATGATCTACATATATATATAGCTATAGAAACACACTACCAGTGGCCGCACGTGCCATGGATGATGCCCTACCCCACACCAACAGCAGGTGTGGGTGGAACACAAGTATGCATAGGGCAGGCATAAGGCAAACCTGCTGGGGTGGGGGGGATGTCAGCTGAAGGGTCACTGGGCTGTGTAGTGCAGCCATCCAGTATAGAGGGACCTGGGCAGACAGGCTGGGCCAGGCAGCCCTTCTCAGCCATCATGGTCCCTGTTCCCACCTATGTTGGTTCCACTCCCTGGTAGTCTAGTGGTTCCCCCCCCCCAGCACATATCCTGACACCCATTTTAAATAAGAACAAATTAGATTCTCTGGTAGTTTCATGTTCCCCCCACCCCAAGTATGGATCCTGACCCCTGTAGATAGTAAATGAAATGTATTTTCCCTGGTAGTCTAGTGGTCCCCCTACCCCCAAGCATGGATCCTGATGCCTGTAGACATTAAAAAAACTATAATTTCCCTGATAGTCTAGTAGTCCCCCCACCCCAAGCATGGATCCCAACACCCCTAGACATTAAAATAACTATAATTTCCCTGGTAGTCTAGTGGTCCCCCCCCACCAAGCATGGATCCCGACATGCCTAGACATTAAAATAACTTTAATTTCCCTGGTAGTCTAGTGGTCCCCAACCCCCAAGCATGGATCCCATCCCTTGTTGAAACTCAAATATATATTTTGCCTGGTAGTCTAGTAGTTCTCCCTGCCCGGTAGTGACGCCCCTGCTCATTCCAATCAGACCCCAAGAACGGAGCCGGCGACTGGCTCAGCCCTCCTCTCACCACCATGGCCGGCCGCTGACAGAGGTACAAGTGAGTGCTACTTCATTACAGTAGCACTCATTTGTACCTCAGTTGCTGGCTCCGTTCTTGGGGTCTGATTGGGATGAGCGGGGGCATCACTACTGGGTGGGGGGAACCACTGGACTACCAGGGAAAATACATATTTGAGTTTCAACGAGGGACAGGATCCATGCTTGGGGGTGGGCGGACCACTAGACTACCAGGGACCTTACAGTTATTTTACTGTCTATGGGCATTGGGAGCCATGCTTGGGGTGGGGGACCACTATACCAGGAAATTACAGTTCTTTACTTTCTACGGGCATCGGGAGCCGTATTTGGGGGTGGGGGACCACTAGATTACCAGGGAATTTATATTTAATTTCTATGGGGTCAGGAGCCATGCTTGGGGGGGGGGACCACTAGACTACCATGGAAATTATATTTAAATTTATGTCTACGGGCATTGGGGGCCATGCATGTAGGTGGGGGACCACTATACTACAAGGGAATTTATATTTCATTTCTACAGGGGTCAGGAGCTGTGCTTGGGGGTGGGGGGACCACTAGACTACCAGGGTATCATCTTATACTGTACAGACAATGGGGTTTGGGATTCATGTGTGTGTGTGGGGGGTGGGCACCTCTGCATTACCATCAGCTTTTCCTTGGCGGTACTTAGCACCGCGCTACAGGTCACGCTAATGCCTGTAGCTCAGTGATATACTTTTGAATATTCTAGTGCACCTGCATTCAGAGGCCCTCCCCTACATATATTATTTTTTAGTATTGGTGCTAACACCTAGCACTGGTGCTAAATGTCATTTTTGAATATTGCAGTCGGGAGCAAATTCGATGCTAATCCAGTGCAATGGGTTTTCGCTCGGCGCTCCACTTTGAATATCTGGCCCCTAATGTTTAAATTTCAATATAATAAAGCAGTTTCACTTAAAGCTGAAATGAAATTTAGTGTTGAGAAACAGACTTTTTCAGATCCATTTGTTCCTGTAAACAGCGGTTGGATTCCACAATAATGGACATCCTCTATGATAGGAAGGGGAAATTGAAAATTACAGATACTGAAATGCTACAAATAGTTCAAACATTTGTTATCTACTACTTTTGGTACTGAATATATGAGCCATTCATTAATTATTTCAGTTTGAGATTTTGTCTGCTTGAATTTTTAGCTTATCTAATTTGGATGTCATTTGACTGAAAAGATTCTCAGTAGTAGTAAGCTAATGGGATGCTATTCATTCCATTTAAAATTGTGATTTTTTGAAATAGGTACTTTAAACCAATGAGAACATTTTTCTGTTTTTTTATGTGTGGTCTGGGTGTTAATAGAATGTGACTCTGAACAACTGCCATAAGTCTCTGAGGAAAGACTTGGTTGGTCTGAAAGCTTAGACATTGTTTTCTTTTTGTAACATATATGTTGGTCCAATAAAAGGTATCAAGCTATTTTCTGGATCTGTTTTTACAAGGACCAATATGGCAACTAATCTATTTATGCACATCATAAAGTATGAGATATTTTGTGGCTTTGTTGCCACAAAAATTCCAAGAGGGTAGCATCTTTCAAAAAGAGAGGTGAGCAAGAACAAGGGGGCACACTTTGAAGATGGGGGGGGCAGCTCAGAGGTAATTTAAGGAAGTATTTTTTCACATAGAGGGTTGTGGATGAATGGAACAGCCTTCCGGAGGAGGTTGTGGAGTCAAAAACAGTGGTGGAATTCAAGCATGCATGGGACAGTCAAAAGGCAATTCTAGGGGTTGGGGGTAGGAAGAAGCAGGCTGCTGGTTAACTAGGATCTGCAGCTTATCCATTAGGTAGGGAAATGGGCAAACTGGGTGGGCCAAGCGGTCCTTATCTGCCATCAAATTCTATGTTTCTATGTTTCTATGGGATGCTAGGTGTTAAAGGCAATTTAAAGCTCAAATCCTTGGATGAAAGACAGTGCTTGAGGACAGAATGCAAGAATATAGAAGAAACACATGAATATTGTTTTTTTATTTCATGTGTTTTTGCAGTCCAGTTTTGGAAAGTTTTAGCCACTAGGTGAAATTGGCCTTCTTTAATAAACATAGCATATAAAATCTTGATTTTAGGGGATTACACAGGTTTTCTAAGAAAATATCACCCAAGTACCGCAAATGTGATTTTTTTCTTGTGTTAAATGTTTCCTGTGACAAGTCAAATGTCAAAGTCTGTTACAACATACACAATCATCATAATTATCAATTACATTGTTAATAGAATGAACAGTACAACATGTGAAGACTCAAAACTATAAAAAAATTCCTAAAGGGAAAGCAGACTCCCTATGGAGATATATTCATTGGATAACATAAACACGCAATTTAACTGAAATAATATTTCTATTTTCATTGAATTAACTGAATGAAGGGAAAACTGTAGACTCTTATGTTTAGTCTTTTTGCTTTTTCTATACCTTTGTTATTTGGGAAAAATATGTATTGGGTTTTCTTGCACAATGTTTTTCTTCTAAAAAAATGTTTTTCTGTATGCTGTTTCAATTTCTTTCCAAATAAAATTCCCCTACTCTTGCAAAAAAGTGCCTACGGTTCTTTTGCTTCCACCTGGACAACCACCAGGAAAGCACCACAGATAGGTAGAAGGGACCTCCGTTTATCATCTCACCTGAAGGAGAGCACACCCCAACAGTACAACACCCCCCAGAACTGCACTCAGGTGCCAGCATTTAAGGTATGAGCCCAGTCCTGGTGTGGGATGAGAACCCATGACCTTCAGGCCCAGAGGCAGATGTGCTACCAACTGAGCCATGCTGACAACAATGGGCTTCCCAAGATACACAAGTCAGTCCAAGACCCATAGGGTGGACTGACTGTATTAGGATTAGGCTCAGTCTTAGAACTTCTCTTCTCATATGTCAACTACTTTGCTCAGCCCCTTAGTGGAGCATATGACAAGTTATTTAAAGGATGCACAGGATGTGATCCATTACTGTAATTAGAAAGTCAGAAAGGTGGCATGGACAGTGTTATCCCAGCCACCATGGACATGCACATGTGTATTCCGAATGAAGAAGGACTGGATATCCTAGATGAAGCACTAGAGAGACTCAACGGCAGTACTGCAAATCCCTCCCTCTGCTAGAGGAATTAGATAGGATGGTGCTATAGGAAAAGTATTTTGGCTCTGAGAATAATTTCTATGCCCAAAGAGGGGTGCATCCATGGGGAACACTATGGCTCTGATATATGTAAATCTGCATATGGAGTCATTCAAGGAACAATTTATCCACAGTTCTCTGTACAATCCCTTCTTCAGGCATATCTGACTCTTCATCTATAATTTCTTGTTTTTATTGAATGGGACAATGGAATCCCTGGTAAACTTCCATGAATATCTAAACTAACTAACAATCTAAGCTTTACTCTACAACACAGCCTAGCAGAAATTACATTCCTTGACCTACATCTCTACAAAAGAGACAACAGGATTGAGATGAGGTAGTTTAAAAAAACACACAGACTGCAACACCTTGCTACATGCATCCATTTTTATTCCACCCCCACCTCATGGAAAGTATTCCATACACACAGATGATTAGAGTCCTCAGAAATTGCAGTGAAAGTGAAAATAGAAAGAGAGAAATAGAGTGCATGGGAAACAGATTTGGATGTAGGGGGTACCAGTCAAACACCACTAGAAAGCCAATTACAAAAACAAAAGAGAAGATCAGAGAACTCTTTATTCCCAACAGGGCTTCTAGACTGAACACAGAGATCCTCATGGTGTTAGTATTAGAATTTTCAAACCACACCCGCTTCTTGACAATCTCATGGGAGCCAGACTTGCCCACCCTACATTACAGTGCTTTGAATCCTTCCTCAAAAATAGGCAACAGTCAGTCAGGGTTACGAACTCCATGCCTCCCATCTTCACTGGTGCTCCCCAAGGGTTTATCCTAGGCTCAATTTTATTCTCCCTTTTCAGCAGTGATCTCCCCACAGTCTGCACAATGTCCTATATATATATTACATATGTTTGCAGATGACACTGTACTTTTCTTATCCAGCCCTGTTGTAAGTGATATCCACTCTCTACTACAGCATGACTACAATAACATGCAGTCTTGGTTTCATGCAAACAGTCTCAAAATAAATACCTCCAAAAGTGTTTCCATGACCTTTGGGTAAGTCCCAAATCTAGCAAGAACACCCAGCCCCCCTGTAATCACCTCCCTGGATGGAAACAAACTAAACACCATCTATTCCTATAAATACCTAGGAGTATGGCTAGACCCCTTCTAAACTACTCAACCCACATAGATGTCATCACTTTGAAGCTCTGCCCGAAACTTGGTCTTCTTTACAGAAACCATAACTCCATCCCACTACCTGTTAGATGCACACTGCTAACAAAAATGATCACTCCCATCTTTGATTACATGGACATTGTGTAGAACACCACCCCTTCCACCTCACTATCCAGGCTGGACTCCTTATTCCATGTTTTTTGCCATTTTGCAACAGATTCCCCGTTCAAAACACATCACTGCATGCTTCTTTCCTCCCTTGGGTTAGCAACCCTCTCCCATCACCATGTTTGCCACTCCATTTCTTTTATTCCAAATTTTGGTTCTACATATTGCCCCCCTACCTGGCCAAGAAACTTATCCCTGCAGCCTTTTCTCCTTATCACTGCACTCTAGGGAGTCCTGCTCCTTCTTCCTCCCCAAAAAATCCTCATCAGCTGGGAAATCTGCCTTCTCCTACCATCTCCTCTACCTATGGAACCAGCTTCCAAGGCCCCTCAGAAACTCACCCTCGCACAACTTCATTAAATCTCAACTTTGTCAACTCCCCTTCCCCACCTGTAACTGCAGCTAGTCTGCCTTTAACCAAATGAACATGGTTTAAACTTTAAAACCTCTATACTGTATATTATTGTATTCATGCAACTAGATGTACCACTGGTTGTCGACAAATCTTGTGTCGAATGACCAGACAGCGAAACTGGCAGGTTGATTGCATTTTGCAGTCAGCTGTCAGTTTTGTGTTAAAACAAGTGTTTTCTTCTGGAAGCTTTGCCCCCGAACTCCCCATGTGGGTGTCTGTGCTCCCCGCACCCCCCCCACTTATGATTGTCAGCTCCGAGTCAGAGCTGATTTGAGGGGAAGGTGTGCAGAACCCCCCGAAAGACAATGCTGGGTTTCAGTGGGTTCCCTACAGTGATGTGGCACTGTTGTCGCTGTAGGAGACTGCACTGTTGAAATGTTGCTGACAGTGCAGTACACCCATGCAACTGAATGTAAATAACTCCTTTGTACAAAATTATGTGATTGTATGTAATATTCTCATGTATCTACTCTATGTATGTATACTGTTGTAACTCCCTCATCCTCAACCCCAGGTAGCATCTGGAAATGAGTCTTGGCTCTGTGTGCTTTTCTTGGTTATCAAATATTTAAATACATAAAAAATAAAAAGAAGTAATGACATCAGAAGAATTGTAGATGGCAACTGGCAGATTTTTGGTGGCATGAGCAGCTCAGAAATGAAGAACAAACCCAAAGTCCCATTGCCATAGTCCAATCACCCCCTACCTGGCCAAGAAACGAACCCCTGCAGCCTTTTCTCCTCACTCATTGCACTCTAAGAACTCCTGCTCCTTCTCCCTCCCCAAAGGATGACAAGGCCAAGGAGCCAGATGAGGTGCATCCAAGGGTTTTGAGAGAACTGAGAGCAGTGCTGGCTGCCCCCTTGACTGCTCTTTTTAACTACTCATTAAGCTCAGGGGTAATACCTAAGGACTGGAGTTGTGCAAGGGTGAGTTTCTAAGGTGCTGGGGAAGCTGGTTCCATAGGTAAGGGAGATGGTAGGAGAAGGCAGATTTGCCAGCTAATGAGGATGGTTTGGGGAGGAAGAAGGATTGGGACTCCCTAGAGTGCAACAAGTAAGGAGAAAAGGCTTCAGGGGTTAGTTTCTTGGCCAGGTAGGGGGGCAGTAAGTCAAACCAAAATTTGGAATAAAAAGAAATGGAGTGGCAATACTGGACTCCCTTCAAGTTGCCCTGCTTAGGCAGATGATCCAGGAACCAACTAGGGTTGAGGTGGTGTTAGATGTGGTACTAACAAATGGGGACTGGGTAGGGAATTTATCGGTAGGGGATAACTTGGTACCAGTGACCATAGCACTGTGTGGTTTACGGTACACATGTTGGCCGACCTCAACAGGTCTAAGGTGAAGGTTTTTGACTTCAGGCATGCAGACTTTGGGAAAATGAGAGAATATGTTAAACAAGCTTTAGAAGGGATGAGGGCAGTGGGGGGGTGCAGGACATGTGGGACACAGTGAAGAGGGCCATAGTGGGAGCCACAGACCTCTGTGCAAGGAATATGTGTAAAAATAAAAGAAGTCCACTTTAGTTCAACAATGACGTGGAAAGCAGCATCAGGGCTAAAAGGAGAGCCTTTCAGAAGTTTAAAACGACACAGGGGAGGAATAGTGGAAGGAATACCGGGACAGACAAAAGGAAGCGGGCAGGGCAGTAAGGTGAGCAAAAGCTTGGGCAGAAGAGAATATTGCCAGGGCAGTCAAGAAGGGAGATTAAAGGTGGACATTTAAAGGCAACTTCATGAAGTATTTCTATACTGAGAGGGTGGTGGACAGCTGGAATGGGTTGTCGGGGGAGGCAGTAGGTGGGAAAACAGTGGGTGGGGTTCAAGAGGGCCTCGGATAAACATGGGATTGTTGAAACATGGGGGAGGGACTACAGCAAAAGTCTAGGAAAATTCTAGGCACTCTGGGCAGACTGGGTGGGCCTGGTGGTCCTTTTCTGCCATCACATTCTTATGTTCCTATAGTGGCCTCAAAAAAGGTGAAAACCAGTAATGACAATTTAGTCCACACAGACCTTCATAAAGAACCTGAATTAGGTCAATAATTATTGCTAGGACCTCTAAGACCAGATATGACTTCTTGCAGTAGGTGTTGCCATGGTGGCAACACCAGTAAGAAATATTTTTTTGAGCATCTTCGCACAAATGAAAAATATCAGATCATAGATCACATTGACTGATTCTAGCTATGTAGTATATCTCCTATTGTGCCCCTATAGCAAACTCTGTGTGGGAAAAAATACTGTGCGAGACCAGTCAGAAAAGAATAGGGAATCACAGAAGCAACATTAGCATTGGAAATGATAAGTCAGCAGTCTCGGCACAGTTTAATCAGGCAGATCACAACACAGCTTCATGGAGGATTTGGGGCACTGAACTCATCAAACCACAGAAGCAGGATGAGAAGTGTGGCAAACCACTAGAACAGAAGGAACATAGGGAAATGTTCTGCATATATAGCATAGAAGTGTTAAAGAAGTGGGCATGAATAAGGAGGCGAGCTGGCAGGTATGATGGTGAGCTATACTGTACTCACCTGACTTATTAACACACTAGCTAGCATTATCCATTCACAGTTGTAGTGATTTAAAGACAACAGCTGGGTCCTTGATCAAAAAAATGTCTCCCTCCTGCCCCCAAAATAATCAATAATGTTTTCCTATTTGTCCTTTAGTAATACCCCCTCCCTTACTTTTTTATATGCAGTCATGATATAATAGTTTATACTGTAGAAGAATACTTGTCCACATCATAGCATCAGATGCTGCAGGAATTCTGACCACCAGATCTACATGTTTTTGTTTTGTACACACATTTGGTGTGATTTCATAAGGGTAGCCATATCTGAACTTTTGGGTATCTTTCCCCCTCTGCTGCACCCTTGACCCCATTCTTCCACATTCCTCCAGCATATTGTCTTCCCATAGGAAGCCATTGAACAAAAGGTTGTTTTTTTTTTCATGAGACTTCCCACTTTGTTTTTTTGCTTTGTGAATGAATATGTAAGCAATAATCCACAACAGGGTGTGGGGTTACTGGGGATTAATCAACACTCTTGGTGCATTGTGAGGCATGAGGGTGAAACCCGGGAGTCCTCACAGCACCCAGAGTGTTGATTAATCCCCAGTAACCCCACATCCTTGAGTGGGTTATTGCACTTATAACATGGGCTCCAACCACTTTTAAAACTGTTATTTACTTTTCGTTTCCTTTTGCAAAAACGTGTCTCCTCATGGTATGCTTCCAACATCCAGCAAAGTAGTCCTTACATGTACTTGTACTTTTAGCCCTTTACTACTGCTGTCTTCACTTCAGCTCACTGTATAACGTCATATAAAAGTATGATAAAGCAGTTATTACTTTGTGCTTTACTCAGGAAATACCACCACAGGTGTCCCAACTTCTGCAGCGCTGGGTGGCTGGTGTGTTTTCCTGTGCAGAAAGGAGCCTCCAGTTCCTGCTTCCCTGTTCTCCTGTCCACTTCCCTGTTTCTCACTCTCTCCTTCCAACTACCGGCACATCTTAGCCATCTCCTCACCCTTTCCACCACCTGACATGTATTTTGTGGCCGCCTCTTTCTCCCACCAGTGGCAGCCGGCTCACGATCTGATCTCTGGTCCTGCTTCCCGACCCGGACTCCAGCTGTCTGCAGAACCTCCCGCCTGTTGTGCTTCATTTCACACACCTATCCTCTCGCTCTTCCCAACCTACCAGGAGACAAAAAACATTCAGAACTACAGTGTCCACTGGGGTGGGTGGCTTGGAAGCATGGAATTTGAACTACATGCAGCATCATTACCATGCTTCCTGTTGTCCAGAACCTCACTGCTCCCCCACTCTAACAGCTGCCTCAGATAGGAACCCCCAATGCATCAGCCTGCATCCTTCTTCACCCTGCCACACACATCACACCCTGGTATCTCTCTGCTCTCACTCCCCCAGACCAGCCCCATTCAGGACTCTCTGTATTTGCCTCTCTCTCTCCTCCCAGTGGTCCGACCTGGCTACCTGTTCTGTGGCATCTTACTGCGCTCTCCCACTGCTTACCCCAACCTGCCAGAAGACAACATTACATGGACAACTACAGTGTCCGCTTATGGGTGGGTGGGACAGACTTACATGATTCTTGGAGGTCTGTGGGATAGGATGGCTGGCAAGTTGACAAACACTGTGGGCAGTCCATGCTACTCCCAGTTTGTCAGCAACACATCCTGTCACCACCAGCAACATATGCCTTTCTCTCAGATATCACTTGTCCACAATCCATGGTAGGGGAGCTCACAACCCACTCCCTTGGGGAGGGGCACCAGATAACGTTACTTTTGTCAACTTTAATGAGTTCCAACTATGCGGTGCATATACTTATAGCTACAGTGAGTAGGAATTTCACCTACTGCCTACTCACTCTAGCTGTGGGTATAAGAAGGGTTAATGTATGCCCCTCATGATGCTTCTTGTCCAATCAGAAATATCACAGATAGAGCCCATGTTATAAGTTGCCTTAGCAGCATTTTGATTGCCATTCCCACTATGGACTGAAAACCCATGGAGCGCTATTCCTGTTTCTTCACTTTCTGTAGTTCTGTGTGGAGGGGATGAGTAGCAAGCTGGATTCTGGTGCAATATGACACATGATCCAAGTCTTCTACACCCCAGCATTGCATTGTCATTGCCATGGCAATGACATGCTGTTGAGCTGGAGCACGAGCAGATGTCATAATGTCATCAGGGTATCAGGGTTCTCTACCTGGCTATGACTTCACAGGTTCACCCCCAAGCAGACTGAAAAAGAAAACTCGGTTTAAGCACTCAGAGTGTTGCAATATGCCAAAGTGTGCAGAGCCAGGCTGAGGTGAGTGCTGTTTTCCTTCCTCTCAATAGCTAATATATTTTGTTTAAAAGAGTGTTCATATATAATGACTGTAGTAGGGTAATGAGATACTAGTGATGTCTTGAACCATGAAATGTGAAGCACTACATATACTGTAAGACTTTTCATATGTTTTCTCTATAGATGTTAGTTGCATCATGTAGCATCTGCAGTGTTTATGTAAGTAAAGTGAAACATAAGACTTTTATAAAGTGCAAAATATTTAACACAGCAATAGGAGACATATTGAAGTAATATGGAATGATGTTTGTTTGTGGTTTATATATCTATCTTAGGTGCCATATCAGGGTGGTAATGAGGTATAGAACATATTTCAAATGACACCACACAGGAACTATGAAACAGGACGCAACTTTTTTGAGATTTTAATTTGGGAATATCTTTATTTTTTGTTTGATGTTCTTGAAATGCACAACATATATAGTGCAGCATATGGCTTGATATTAAACAATTGGGGAGATGGAACAGTCCTCTATATACTGCCACTTGGGTGTGGCAGCACTAGCAGTAAACTTGTAAGAATATAAGCATGCATTCACAGACAGCAATAATGATACCACTGCATTTAGACACTCACACATTTGTTAATAAATAATATTTATGTATAGAAGAAAAGTTCATACTCTCTAACCAGCTACACATTTATATTTTGCCCCTTTACGTATGTTCACAGATCAGAATATATTAGAATGGGTGGACAAAAAACTAAGAAAAAAACCTGTATGACTGGGGTAAGCACATTTCCTCTTGGTTGCCTCATTCCAGCATCAAGCTCTTTCCTTCCAAGACTGCTTGAAAGGCAGAGTAGAGAACCTTACCAAAGCAAGGGAAAAGGATTAAGACTTCTTTTGGCTAAGCAGATTTACTGTGTGGTGTTGTTTTAATTTTTTACTCACAGGGATTGCTACTGTTTGTTGCTAACATTTCATTGCTTTATTTTTCTCTGATTCAAATTGTTGTTGCTGGTATACCTTCTTCTGCATTATTACAAGGTGTGCCTACAGGTGTGTGCTAACAGATTACTGCTGTAATCTTCCGATTCAAATTGTCTTTTGCAAGGTATATCTTCTGTTACTGCTTTATTTTTCTCTGTAGCAAAGTGTTTCTTACAGGGTATATCTTCTCTGAAATTATTACAGGTGGAGCTTACATTTTTGTGACTTTTTTTATCATTGGGCTAAGCAAAATTACTGTTTGACACTGTTTTATTTTATTCTTGTTTTTTTTATTTTGTTGAAAAAGTTTGTTGTCTCAGAGGTGTTTCAGTCTCCTTCTCACATTGAAGGAGCTAATTGCTTTCCTCCCACAGCTCTTCCAAAGGATTAGGTGTGTATGTGAGGGGTGAAGCTGGCAAACTGTCAGTAATTTCCAACAGAAAGAAGGGTTAAAAGGTCAGGTTAGTTGATATCTTGGAGGTAGAAGACTTGGTTTGCTGGCCAAGGCACCTAGCTTCACCTGAGCTCTTTCCTTCCAAGACTGATTGATAGGCAGAGTAGAGAATCTTACCAGAGCAAGGGAAAAGGATTAAGACTTCTTTTGGCTAAGCAGATTTACTGTGTGGTGGTGGTTTTATTTTTTACTCACAGGGATTGCTACTGTTTGTTGCTAACATTTCATTGCTTTATTTTTCTCTGTAGCAAAGTGTTTCTTACAGCGTATATCTTCTCTGAAATTATTACAGGTGGTGCTTTACAGGTTTTACAGTTTTATCTAACATTAGGATAAGCTTTCAGGGTTACTGCATTTGTTGTTGACTGATTGTTTCTGCTCTTATCTCCTTGTTCTTTTGTCCATGGTTCTTCTTTTTCGGCAGGGGAAAGGCCCAGCCACCCACCCCATCCCCAACCACCCCACACTACACTCCTTTTATAGGGCACCACAGTTGTGACGTTTTCCTGTGGCAGAGCAGGAAGGGGTGGATCAGTGGGGCATCCACAAGGTGAGCTCATTTACAGGGGCACTAGTAATTTAACTTGTTATAACAAGTTAAACAAAAACAAAACACAATCAAACCATTACTTACATTTCTTTCCTTCTAATTACTCTGACTAGGTTATAAACCCAGCAACTCATCTGGAATGGATATCATTAATGGCAGGTACTGTGGAACAATTTTCAGAAGGACAGTCTTACAGGATTTAGGACACTGTCCTACATGTTGGGCCATTGGAGATCTTAGGGCTCAGCTCCGGGCAGCATGGGCAGAGATTGCATGCCTCAAATTTCATATTCAAGAGGAAATACATTATAAGAACCACCCACCATTTCCCCAGCATCCAACAGAAAAACCTCGACCGCAGAGGGTAGTTGGACCAGGAGTTTGGCAGGTGGTTAGGAGGGGGAAATCAGGTGCCCCATCACTCTCTGCTCTCCAACATATTACCTCCAAAAACCATATAAACACTACAAACAGGTATCTGCCTCTATCTCTGAAATCAAACAAAGAGGCAGAAGACACTGAAGAGCAGGACACTGCGGCACAGGAGCTAGCACAACAAAACTCACCCAAATCAGGAACCAAAACAAAAAAAGCAAAAAGGAAATCCAAAAAACTTCTGATCTTAGGAGACTCCATGATTCGGGGAGTTGATACCCATCTCCAGCCAGGGGTAATGGTCAGATGTCTCCCAGGTACATCAGCATGGAGAGACACTGACCGCATTACTAAAATTGTTCACAAAGCAGGAGTAAACATTGATGTCCTAGTACACATAGGGACTAATGATCTCACCAGCCGGTCAGTTGTGGAGACCAAGGAACACCTGACCAGGCTGGGTGACAAACTATCATCCATTTCATCTGGCATCTCCTTCTCTGAGATCCTGCCAGTCTGGGAGGGGGCAGATGGATGGAAGGTCAGAGAAAGGGAGATGGGGAGCTAAACACGTGGCTCAAGGGCTGGTGCAGAAAAGGACACAGATTTGTAGGGAACTGGCAACAGTTCTGGGAGCGAAAGTTCTTTAAATTTGATGGACTGCATCTGACTAAGGAGGAGTCAGTGCATTGGGGCAGAAGTTTGACATCTTTGCAGAATATTTAAACTAGCAAATGGGAGAGGGTGCAGCACCCCATACGTCCGAATAGGAAGAACACCCCCAGCTAGTGGTCAAACAGGGATTCAGCATGTTTGCAGTTCATTTGCATCACCAGGTAAGAAAAAGGTTTGTCTTCCCATACAACGCACGGGGCTAATGCCAAACCTCACCCAACAACTCAACACACTGAAATCTGGCCAATGGAAAATCATGTACACAATGCTCACAGCCTGGGAAATAAGATCCCAGACCTGCAGGCAATAATGTCAGAGGCTAAACTGGACATAGTAGCAATTAGTGAGATGTGGTTTACCAGTAACCACACTTGGGAGACTTCAGTACCTGGCTATGTATTGTTCAGAAGAGACCAAGGTGCAAAAAGGGGGGGAGGAGTGGCCCTGTATGTCAATGAAAATATCAAAGCTACAGAAATTCAGAATACACATAAGGAGCCAGAAGAACTGTGGGTCACCCTGGAAACAGGAAATGGGACAACCATAAGAACTGGGGTTGTCTACAGGCCCCAGACCAGGGGGAGGACATAGGCACATTACTGTTAGAAGATATACAAAACATGACAGCTAAAGGGGAGGTTCTGATAATGGGAGACTTCAACATGCCGGATACAGATTGGTCAATACCAGCAGGAACATCTGCCAGAACTAGACACATAGTGGATTCCTGCGGGAGGGCCTCAAACAACTGGTACAACAACCCACAAAAGACAGGGCTATCCTAGATCTAGTGCTGACTAACAGGGAAGGGATCACAGATCTCCAGGTAGAAGGTCACCTGGGGGCCAGTGACCATCACATGGTATGGTTCAATTTGGCTACTACATCTAAATCATCCCATTCCAAGGCAAAAATATGGGACTTCAGAGGAGCTGACTTTGATAAGATGGCCAACAGAGTTAAGCTAGCCCTGGCAAAAAGAAACACAAGTGATGGGGTACAGGCAAAGTGGGCAAGCATTAAAGATGCAATACTTGAAGCAACATCCCATTGTGTTAGACAGAAAAGGAAGTGCAAAAGAAGAAGGAAACCACTTGGGTTCTCAATACAGTAGCAGAAAAGGTCAGAGCCAAAAGGCTGGCCTTCAGGAAATATAAGGGAACACAGCAGGATGACGATAGGGAGGCATACCAAACTGCCCTAAGGGAAGCAGGGAAGGCAGTAAGGCAGGCAAAGTCACAAACTGAGGAAACACTAGCACAAACTGTAAAAGAAGGTGACAAGACTTTCTATAGATACATTAGTGAAAGGAGAAAGTCCAGAGGGGGTATTGCTAAGCTTAATGGAGAAAAGGGAGCATGTGAGGAGGAGAACCATGTAAAGCATCTATCCTAAATAGATACTTTTTGCTCAGTATTTACTGAAGAGAAGGTAGGCAGGGCCCACAGCTCAGCAACATGGACACAGGGGAGGAGGTGAGCACTACTCCCTTCACAAAAGAAAGGGTCCTAAAAGAGCTTACAAGCTCGGGTGGATAAGGCAATGGGACCTGATGGCATACATCCCAGGGTATTTAAGGAGCTAAAGGTGGAACTAGCAGAGCCATTAGCAGAACTGTTAAGTGAGTCTCTGAGCACAGGAGAGGTCCCAGAAGACTGGAGAAGGGCTCATGTGATCCCCTCCCACAAGAGTGGTAGCAGGGAGGAGGCAGGGAACTACAGACCAGTCAGTCTTACCTCAGTAGTGGGCAAGATTATGGAGGCACTCCTTAAGGAAGGATAGTGCAACACCTGGAATCCATAGGGGCACAAGATCCAAGACAGCATGGGTTTACAAAAGAAAGGTCCTGTCAAACTAATCTCATAGATTTCTTTGACTGGGTAACCAGAGTGGTGGACCAAGGGGGAGCAGTTGATGTCGCCTACCTTGACTTCAGCAAAGCTTTTGACACTGTTCCACATAGAAGATTGATAAATAAGCTGGGTAGGCTCAGGGTGGGTCAGAAGTTGGTCAACTGGGTGGCAAACTGGCTGACGGGCAGAAAACAGAGAGTGGTGGTAAATGGTATACAGTCAGAAGAGATGCAAGTCACAAGTGGGGTACCTCAGGGATCAGTCCTGGGGACAGTCCTCTTCAACATCTTCATTAGTGACCTTGCAGATGGACTAGAGGGTAAGGCTTGTCTGTTTGCAGATGACACCAAGATCTGCAACAGAGTAGATGATCCAGATGGGGTGGACAGAATGAGAAGAGATCTGGATAAACTAGCAAAATGGTCAGAAGAGTGGCAACTGGGATTTAATGCAAAGAAGTGCAAGATCATGCACATAGGGAAGAGAAACCCTGAAGCCACCTATAGGCTGGGAGGGGAGTTGCTAGCAGTCACAAAGGAAGAAAGAGACTTGGGCATCATCATCACTGATGACCTGAAATCATCCAAGCAGACCTCTAAAGCAGTAGGTAAGGCTAGGAGGGTGTTAGGGTGTATTAGTAGGGGTATCACAAGTCATAAGAGGGAGGTAATAATCCCTCTATACAAGACACTGGTTAGGCGCCATCTGGAGTACTGTATGCAGTATTGGAGGCCACACCTTCACAAGGACATTAACCAAATTGAGGCAGTCCAGAGAAGGGCAACCAAAATGGTGCAGGGACTGCATCAGAAGACATATGAGGACAGATTAACAGAGCTCAATATGTATACCCTTGAGCAAGGAGGAGAGAGGTGATATGATCGAGGTATTCAAACACCTTAAGGGCATTAACAAGGTGAAAGAGTCTAACATGTTTAAATGTAAGAAAAATAGCAGGACAAGAGGACACAGCATGAGATTAGAGGGAGGCCGATTAAGGGGGAATGTGAGGAAATTCTTTTCACAGAAAGGGTGGTGGATGCATAGAATGGCCTACCTCAAGAAGTGGTGGCTATGAATACAGTGCAGGGCTTCAAACAGGCATGGGATAGGCAAAAGGGAGCAATACAAATGAGTATGAATAGATAGGCCACTGACAGAGCAAAGGCCGGTGGAACATTTATAAGGTAGAAAAGAAATGGGCAGACTGGATGGGCCTTGCGGTCCTTATCTGCAGTCAACTTCTATGTTTCTATGTAACCCTGATCAAATGTAATCCAAAAAATGTTATTACAAACTTAAAAGTTAGAGGTTTCTTTTTGAGGTTTGTAACAGGGTCCTGTTATGCAGAAAATAAAAAGTTTCAAAAAGAAGAGAAATTCAAGATGCCCCTCCCTTTTTTGTTTTCATTTTTGACTCTCTCCTGTCTACTCCTCTAAATTCCTATCTATACTAATTTTCTTATCAGGGTGGCCAACCTGGCAATTCTTAAAGCTTTACTATTCCTTGTTACCCAATCTTGCTTGTACATCTTGATAGCAGTTATGGTAATGGGCTTTAAAATAAAGTGTAATTGACCTTAAAAGCATTTGTTAAGAAATTCAGACAAAGCAAAAGTATGTTGCCGAAGGAGTCCCCCCATCTCTCTATGCAGAGGGTTTACACCAGTAAAGAAAAGAAAAGAGAATGTTTGTTGTTGTTTAAAGCACTTTGTGCTATTTAATTTTAGCAGCAGGTGAAGTATGCGCACGTTTGAGATGCCCATGTGCGCACACTTGCAGTGAACCCTGCGCACATTTATGCAGGAGAAGAGCAGCTGAAACTGATAGCTGACTGCAGGGAATTGCAACCGCTTGTTGCAGTTTAGCCTAGGATGGCTAGGTGAAGTATGCAGCTGGAGAAAAGCCAAAAGAATGCAACAGCATATGGTTGCTGAGGATCAGTGCTACACTCCCTAGCAAGTAACCCTGAAGTCCTGTTCTGGTGCTCGATCCAAGGAAATAAAAAGGAGCTGAATTTATGCAAGGACACTGGGGGCATAAAGAAGTAATCCCTGCAGTGTCTATATTCATTCAAAAGGGTCTATAATTACTTAAAGAAGGTGCTGCCTTTCTGTTAAAAGGCTGAAAAATGAACAGCTGTTGGCTGAGAATTGCAGCCATTGTGGAACAAAAGAAGGAATTCCATATGCTAAATAAACACAGTAAAAAAAAACTCTGTTAGCTAGAATTACATAATTGAAACAGAAGATTACTGTATTGTAAACAAAAACTGTTTTTTGGGGGGAGTTTTGCACTAGAACATCAAACTGTCTATATATTAAAGAATCTAGAGCCTTACAAGGAAACAAGATAGGGAGCGCGCCCCTCATCTGTTTCCTTTGGTTAAAGATTCTAGATTCTTTATATGTAATGTTTAGGTTACTTCTCTTTTCTCTTTTATGGTTTAAATGACCTGTGTGAAGCCATCTGGGAAGCCCTTCTTATAGGGTCGCCAGCCCATGAAATGGCTGCCTTTATAGCAACCAAAATGAGGTGATGTCAGAGAGTAGGTGGAGCCAATTTGAAACTCCACCCATTCTGAGTACTATATAAGGCCTCCACCAGAAAACCTTGTCAGATAGGGAGAGGAAGGAGACTGGTCAGTACCTTCTGATCAGGTGAAGGAATGGAAGTGTGAATGCCTACACACTAGCTTGGAAGTATTGGATACAGAGAAGAGCAGGGAGTCTGACTGCAAGTCTTGCCTGGGTTTTTGTTTACTTTTGTTTTGGTGAAAGTTATTCTATTTCTTTTCTGTAAATAATTTTTTAATTATTTTTTTTTTAAATAAAATGATAAATGCTTTATCAGCATTTTGTATGCACTTCATTTTTGTGACTGGTGTCTGTTATTGAACCCACACAATTACATTGGTGTAAGAAGTGGGATTCAACCTGGTGTGTTGAGGCTGCCTGGGAGACGTACCGAGGGTGTTGCAGCATAAACACCCTAACAGATGCATGAAGGGGAACAGTCAGACAAAAGTGCATTGCATCTCACTAGGTCAGTGAGAGAAAGGACTGGGGAGCCTTTGTTGCCTGGTCTAAACCCTGGAACCAGATCCAAAATGAAGAAGGCAGAGGAAGAAGAAGAAGAAGAGGTACTAGCTGCAGCAGCAAAGCCACAAGTACGACAGGTACCTCCAGCTGCTGATGATCCTAGTGAATTGTTAAAGTGGCTATGCATGCGGCAGATTGAGATGGAGAACCAGAGGGATGAAGATCAGCGACTGAGGGACGAGGACCGAAGACTACAACAGGAGGAAAGGAGAAGACAGGACCAGAAATGGAATGACACCTTGAAGGCAATACAGGAGATGTCACAAGGGCAAGTAGAATGAACTGTGCCAAGAGACTTTAAGTTGACTAAATTAACTGAAAGTGATATAGAAGCCTATCTGATGACTTTTGAGTGAATAGCCCAGACTTGCAACTAGCCCCAAGATCAGTGGGTGATAAGATTGGTACCCTACTTGTCTGGGAGGGCTCAGCTTGTATATAGTCAACTAAGTGTGACTGATGCTGCCACTTATGCTAAAGTAAAGGAAGAGATTTTAAGGGGATATAATATTAGCACACAGACTTACTGTCAGCGCTTTAGGTCACAGAAAATGTTCCATTATGATACACCAAGGGAGACCTATGCCATACTTAAAGTTTACTGTATAAAATGGCTACAACCCACCATGAAGTCTATTGACCAGATTATGGAACTTATTACCATCGAACAATTCATCCAGGTTTTGGCTCCTGATGTGCAAATATGGGTGAGGGAGCACAAATCTGAAACTGCAGAAGAAACCATTAAGCGAGCTGAGGATTACCTAGCAGCTAGAACAACCCAGACCCAGAGGACAACCAGGTAACCAAGGACCACCTGCACCTTCGGTAAGTCCTGTTTATTAGCAACATTTGCAGAATCAGAGACAATCACAGTATAACAGGAGGGATAGAGGTGCTAGAATTCCATATTCTGAACTGATATGCCATGGTTGCCTTGGGAAGGGTCACATTGTGAGGAATTGTCCTAATAAAAGACAAGAGCCTGCTCATTTGGCTCTGGCCAATATTGGCTATGTAGAGACAGTGGGGATTGGAGACCTACAAACCCTGGGATTATTGGATTCTGGGAGCAGGCAAACATTAGTGCGAACTGATCTTGCCCCTGATTGTGCCATAAACCAGCAGGATACTACTGTCAGATGTGTGCATGGGGACATTCACCAGTATAAAGCTACCCATCTTGATATTAAAATTAATAATAACTGTTGTAAAGTACTAGTTGGTCTAGTACCCCAGTTACCAGTACCTGTCATTACTGGACAAGATGTCCCCACTTTTTCAACACTGATGAGTAATCACCAGACTTTTATGGAGACTGTTAATGTGGTTACCAGATCTCAAACTAAAGCCCAATTAGACTCTGTTTTTCCCTTCGAAGAAGATTATTTTGAAAGTGGGGGCAAAGATATGAAGTCCCGAAAAGAAAAAAAGAAGGGAGAAGAAGGCTTGGAAAGAACAACACCAAAAGGGGATAGAATATATGGTACCAGAATTGTCCTGTAAAAACATTTATGAAGACCAAATGGCAGATGTTTCTTTGAAACCTTTATTTTCACAGGTGTCCAAAGAGAAACAACTGGGACAATATTATTTCATACAGAGAAATAAAATACTGTATAGAATATCTGTTGACCAAAAAAATGATTTAGAGACTAAGCAGTTGATGGTGCCCCAGAAGTACAGAGAACAGGTGATGTTTCTTGCCCATGACATCCCAATGGCTGGCCATGAAGGGAGGGATAAAACTGTTCAGAGAATCCTGTCCAGATTTTGTTGACCAGGGATTCATCAGGACATGGATGCTTATTGTAGAGCCTGTGCTAAATGTTAGCTAGTAGCACAAGGAGGGAGAAAAGAACAGGTACCTCTACAGCCTATCCCTTATGTTACCACCCCTTTTGATCAGGTAGCTATGGATGTGGTGGGACCCCTACTTAAATGTTCTAAAGGGAACCAGTATATTCTTGTAATCTGTGACTATGCCATCTGGTACCCTGAGGCTATCCCAATGAGGACGGTAACAGCTCCTCGAGTGGCCAAAGAACTGGCCAACATTTTTAGTAGAATGGAAATACCCTGGGAAATATTAACAGACTGTGGCAGTAATTTGACATCAGCCCTGTTGCAAGAATTGTACAGACTATTTATTTTGTATTTATTTATCTTTTATTGACCGGGTAAGTGCACTAGACAAATCCTGCCTATTTTCAGGCATGACCCAGGGGAGGGGAATACAGATGAATGCCAACTGACCTTGAACCAGATTAAGCAGTTGGTGGTATTTTTAATGAAAGAGGGAAATTTGGCCCGGACACCATGGAAATTCCCCTACTCTTTTCGATAAGTGCCATGGGATCTTTAACATCCACCTGAACTACCACCAATCCAGGCAGATGGGACCTCAGTTTAACATCTCATCTGAAAGATGGCACCTCAGAAGTGCAGCACCCCTCTCATGCTGCTCTACAGTGTCAGTATTGGGATATTAACTCAAGTGCCAGATGTGGGAACTGAACCCACAGCCCTTTGATCTCCCAGCCTCAGAGGTGAGTGTGCTACCTACTGAGCCACTGACACTAGGGGTTACAGCCCTTAGAACTTCCCCATATCATCCCCAGACAGACGGACTAGTGGAGCGGTTTAATAAAACTATGAAAAAAATACTCAAGAAATTTGTGCATGAAGAGGGAAAAGACAGGCACAAATTTCTTCTCTACCTTCTTTTTGCTTATAGGGAGGTACCCCAGGTTACCACTGGGTTTTCACTATTTACCCTGTTGTATGGACTTAACCCCAGAGGTCCCCTAGATGTAGTGAAAGAACATTGGGAGGTTGTAAAAAATGTTGGGGGCTCAAATATTGTTGAGCATATGCCGTCTCTAAGGGATAGATTGGTGAAATGTATAGCCCTAGCACATAAGAATGTGGAAAATAAACAACAGGCCCAGAAAGAAAGATATGATGTGGGGTTGAAAGAAAAACAATTCAAGCCTGGGGAAAAAGTATTATTGTTACTACCTATGACTGAGAATAAGTTGTTAATGCATTGGCAAGGCCCCTATGAAGTTGTCAGACAAACAGGGGTGATTAATTATGAAATTGAGATGCCGGGACATAGACCCCTAAAACGAATTTACCATGCCAACTTGTTAAGGAAGTGGTAAGAAAAACCCAAAACTGATGTGGTGTGCTATGTTCAACCTGAGCAGAGTAGCACAGAGTTGGACATTGCATATGAATGTTTAGACCCTTTTCAGGAAGAGACACCCATTCAGATTAATCCAGATTTAACATCAGCACGTCAAGAGATTGACAATCTCTTAGATTATTTTAAAGGTACATTCACAAAAACTCCTGGGAGAGCAAAGGGTGTGGAGCATGATATTAAGATATCACAAACTAGGCCCATTCATCAAAAAACGTATAGACTACCTGAAAAGGTTAGGCAGGAAGTTGTGGACGAAGTAAAAAGAATGGAGAAAGCTAAGGTGATTGTCCCTTCACATAGTCCATGGTCATCGCCCCTAGTAGTAGTCAATAAAAAGGAGGGTGGAGTCAGACTATGCTTGGACTTCAGACGGATCAATTCAATTTCTAACTCTGACAGGTATTCCATGCCCAGGATTGATGATCTGTTGGACCAAATTGGATCTGACCAGTATATCAGTACACTTGACCTCACTAAGGGGTACTGGCAGATCCCATTGGCAACCCAAGCACAGGAACTAACAGCATTCTGTATTCCAATTGGGCTATTCCAGTTTATGACCATGCCATTTAGACTACATGGGGCTGCTGCCACCTTTCAAAGATATATGGACCATGTGTTAAGACCCCATAAAGTATATAGTGCCACTTATCTAGATGACGTTGTCATCTATAGCCTAGACTGGGACACCCACTTAGTTCACTTAAATGCAGTTATTCAAAGTCTGAAAGATGCTGGCTTAACGCTTAATCTGGCAAAATGTGCCCTTGCTAAAACTGAAACCCGTTACTTAGGTTTTCTTATTGGAAATGGGGCTATCAAAACAGAAGTCAGTAAAATTGAAGCTATGCAAATAGTCCAGTGCCCAGTACAAAAAAGCATGTCCTCTAATTTCTGGGCCTGGCAGGTTACTATCATCAGTTTATACCAGACTTCTCAACCATTGCCACACCTTTAACAAATCTAACAAGGAATTGTTGTCCCACTAAGGTGAAGTGGACAGCAGAGTGTGATGCTGCTTTTAGAAAAATAAAGGCGATATTATGTTCTGCGCCAATAGTACATAGTCCAGACTTCTCCAAACTGTTCAAAGTTCAAACAGATGCCTCAGATACAGGCATTGGAGCTGTTCTTACCCAATATGACAAACATGGGGAACATCCTATTCTTTTTTTAAGTAGAAAGCTCCATGAAAGGGAACGGAGATATTCCACCGTAGAGAAAGAGTGACTGGCCATGAAATGGGCCATTAAGGCTTTTAAATATTATCTATGGAGTAATGAATTTACAATTGCAATAGATCACAATCCCTTATGTTGGTTTAATCTGATGAAAGACAAGAATATAAGAATAATGAGGTGGAACTTCTGAGAGTGGGTGGTCGGAAGTTCCAACCCTTCCAAGGGTGAAGGGTCTCAGTCAACAGAATAAAAGCTTATTATGTTGCCTTCTTGTGGTGGGAGGTGTGTAACAGGGTCCTATTATGCAGAAAATAAAATGTTTCAAAAAGAAGAGAAATTCAAGATGTCCCCCCCCCCCTTTTTTGTTTTAATTTTCACTCTCTCATGTCTCCTCCTCTAAATTCCTATCTAGACTAATTTTCTTGTCAGGGTGGCCAACCTGGCAATTCTTAAAGCTTTACTATCCCTTGTTACCCAATCTTGCTTGTACATTTTGATAGTAGTTATGGTAATGGGCTTTAAAATAAAGTGTAATTGACCTTAAAAGCATTTGTTAAGAAATTCAGACAAAGCAAAAGTATGTTGCTAAACAAGTCCCCCCAGCTCTCTATGCAGAGGGTTTACACCAGTAAAGAAAAGAAAAGAGTATGTTTGTTGTTGTTTAAAGCATTTGCGCTATTTAATTTTAGCAGCAGGCGAAGTGTGCTCAAGTTCGAGATGCCTATGTGCGCACACTTGCAGTGAACCCTGAGCATCTTAGAGCAGGAGAAGAGCAGCCGAAACTGATAACTCACTGCAGGAAGTCGCAACCGCTTGTTGCAATTTAGCCCAGGAGTGGCTAAGTGAAGTATGCGGCTGGAGAAAAGCCGAAGGGATGCAACAGCTTATGGTTGCTATGGAGCAGTGCTACGCTCCCTAGCAAGTAACCCTGAAGTCCTGTTCAGGTGCTCGATCCAAGGAAATAAAAAGGAGCTGAATTTATGCAAGGACACTGAGGGCATAAAGAAGTAAGCCCTGCAGTGTCTATATTCATTCAAAAAGGGCTGTATTTGCTTAAAGAAGGTACTGCCTTTCTGTTAAAAGGCTGAAAAATTAACAGCTGTCAGCTGAGAATTGCAGCCATTGAGGAACAAAAGAAGGAATTCCATATGTTAAATAAACACAGTAAAAAAACTCTGTTAGCAAGAATTACAGTATGGAAACAGAAAATTACTGTATTGTAAATAAAAACTGTTTTTTTTTTTGGGGGGGGGAGTTTTGCACTAGAACATCAAACTGTCTATATATTAAAGAATCTAGAGCCTTACAAGGAAACAAGATAGGGTGCGGGCCCCTCATTTGCTTCCCTTGGTTAACGATTCTAGATTCTTTATATGTAATATTTAGGTTACTTCTCTTTTCTCTTTTATGGTTTAAATGACCTGTGTGAAGTCATCTGGGAAGCTCTCCTTATAGGGTTGGCAGCCCATGAAATGGCTGCCTTTATAGCAACCAAAAGGTAGTGATGTCAGAGAGTAGGTGGAGCCAATTTCAAACTCCGCCCCTTCTGAGTACTGTATAAGGCCTCCACCAGAAGACCTTGTCAGATAGGGAGAGGAAGGAGACTGGTCAGTACCTTCTGATCAGGTGAAGGAATGGAAGTGTGAATGTCTACACACTAGCTTGGAAGTATTGGATACAGAGAAGAGCAGGGAGTCTGACTGCAAGACTTGCTTGGGTTTTTGTTTACTTTTGTTTTGGTGAAAGTTAACCTATTTCTTTTCTGTAAATAATGTTTTTATTATTTTTTTTTTTAAATAAAATGCTAAATGCTTTATCAGCATTTTTTATGCACTTCATTTTTGTGACTGGTGTCTGTTATTGAACTCACACGCTTAAAAAGTTCCCATCACAAGCGTATACTGTATACACATGCACTTATATTATATATAGATTAATGCATGGGGGAATACATAATGAGAATATAATAACTGGGGAGCGTTTTCTCCCATAGACAAACTCGGTTATAATTTGCCATTATAACCTGTGGGTTACAACAGTGAACACGTGCCGGGTTTCTCCCACACTGACCATGCGCAGCCATCGCTCCTTCACTCCTTGGTGCTGGCTGCCATTCCAAAGCTGTACACAGTTCACCACACTTGGAGTCGGTGGTGGTAAGTTATTTTTAAAACAATAAACAACTGGGCAACATTTTTTTACAGCAGCTGGGAAAGAGAAAAAAAACAAAAATGAGCAATTGTTTTTATTACAAACTGTGGACTGCACTAAAACTTGACCAGTCCATGACTCAGTAGAAATATATTTATTTTACATAGTTGCTGTGGTGAGAAAAAGCTCCTCAGCAATTATATAAAATAAAATATGGGGTGGTGTTTAAAACACGATTTTACACACACCCTTGTTGTGGAATGCATCCCATAACTTGGTGTGTATAAACTCTCATTATACACACCACCCCATACTTTATTCTCTATATAATTACCGGCCAGCACTTTTTCCCATAGGGAAACCCAGTTATAATTTGCCGTTATAACCAGCTGGTTATAATGGCAAACAAGCGCTGGGTTTCCCAGCTTCTGCACATGTGCCAGACGCTCTGTCTCCACTTCTCTCACTAGATGGATACCACCACCACCACTAAGTGGTAAGTAAACCACTGAAAAGCAAATAAAAAAAAAAAAAGTAATACAAAAACTTAACAGTCCATTCTGCAAGCCTGGCTAAAACAGTAAAGTAATTGAAAATCTTGATAGACTGCAGACCACTCTGAATCCTGACCGGTCCGCAGCTGCCTCAACAACAATCTGTTTTTTTTTTTTTTCTTTTATATATTTGCTGGGGTGAAAAAGCACTGGCCAGCAATGATATAACATAAAAGATGGGACTGAGTGTAAAACTCAATTTTACATACACCACACCTTCCTTTATTCTCTATTTAATGCCCACCCGAGGTGTGGGATGCCACATAAGCATCCAACACTGAGGGTGGGCATTACATTCTCGTTATACACCCCCACATGCATTGTTTTATGTAATTGCTGGGGAGTGTTTTCTTGCCAGCATCACTTTGTTAAAATTAGTAGCAGTGTGGCATGTGTGCAGCTGCTGCTGCTGTTTAAAAACAACAAATCAGATTGCTGTTTTGAGCCCCAGGAGTTAGACTACTTATGTTTTTTACTTTCTTTATCTTTACCATTGGAAAAAAAATAGAATAAAAGATAGATGAGGGTGTATTACAAGGCAGTAAGACCACTGAGAGGTTTTGGGGACCTGGAACCTCAAGAGTGAAGCTCTAGAGGTTCCCAAAGTCCTCAAAACCTCAAGATGGTCCTTCTGCCTTCAAATACATTCTCTTTTTTTTCATAATATATGGATCCATTAAAAAATGCTGTGTCTTTTTGTGTGGGGTGTCTGACTGTGTGCCTTGCTGACTGGCTGACGACTCTGTCCCTCACTCTCTCACTCATTCTGCCCACTCGTGCATTTGTTAGATTAAATTTGGCATTTTGTTTTGTGAGGCAGTAAGTCCTACCTTTCATTTTTGTCATCCTTCAGTGAATGGAAGATGAAGCAGGTGATTTTAAAAAAGAAAAGTGAAGAAATAAGAGTGACTGTCCCCTAAGTGAGGGTAAGCAGCTACCATGTTTTAAAAGTTGCTCTGCCCACCCCACAGAGGAAACCTGCCAATAAGAATGCATACCACCACTCCGGCTGTGCAGGAAGAAATGTGGCACCTTGGCAACTGGGTCTGTGTAGCAGGCAGACTTGCACATGCGCTGTGTTATTTCTGTGATAATACTATAGTTCAGAGCTGAAACGATAATATTATCAGCTCTGAATGATAATATTATCAGGGAGCAACAATGGTATTATCACTTTGGCTACTGTTGTATTACTGGGATTTTTTTGTATGGGATAGGATGGTATTATTTGGCCATATCCATATATTACAAAAGAAAAAAAGCAGCTTTCACAGTTTGATACCTGATGTGAGGGAGTGGTGATCAGATGGCCATGGCCTTGCTGTGGCAGTGATTGCTGCTTGTTGCTTAAAGATGACTTGGGAAGGTGTTGTTTCTGAGACTCAATCACGATGAGAAAGGTTAATGTAGGATTTGGAAATTCAGTAATTTTAACTGTATAATCCTGATCGTTATATTATGTGTGCCGTGGTTATACTTGCTGACGTGGCAGTTACAGAACCGGGGAGTGAGGAGAAAGAGCATGCTTATGCACATAGTGTCAGAAACCCGCCGTGAATTATGATCGGGTTCTGTCTATGGGAGAAAACACTCCCCAGTTATTACTTTAATTTTATGCACAGTCAGACCACTAATTCCTGATGATGCCCAGTACAGAGCAAAACATCAGGCTTATTTAGGTGGTCCCTGATAGAAAGTAAAATACTGTGTGGGGCTGATTTCCCCTGAACAGCTACATTGCTTCTGGTTTAGTGTCACTGCAGCACCTTAACTTGTTTATAATGCATTGGGACTGCAATCTATAGTACAATTGCTGCCATTTGCAACTTCTGATACATTTTGAATGGTTTATTATGCAGCAGTGCAATGAGGAAAGTTACTCCAAGAAGCAAATTTTATGCTGTGGTTATAACAAATATTGGCAGAACTGTTGATTTGGGTGTTCTGGATGCTTCCTATGCTCTATACTGTACATTTGCATTTTTGCCCAGACTCTTACCCGTCTCAGGTCCACAATATTATTGCTACACAAAAGTGAGGCAGCCATCATTTTTTTCTTGAGAAATAATTACTTTAAAACTTTCATAACATTTTTAAATGAGTATGAAAACTGAAAATGTTATCACCCAAATAAATTGGAAGACACCTGGCATCAATTAGGAAGAAAAGTGGATGGGTCAAATTTTAACTCATTTTCATTGTACTGTGTTTTAAGCAATAGACCACGACAGGGTGTCGGTTATGCTGGGATTTACCCATGGCTGGCATGGTTTAAACTTAAGGCCGCAGGCCGAGTGATCAAACCAGATCAGCTGTGGGTAAATCCCAGCACAACCTACACCCTGGAGTGGTTTATTGTGATTATACCATGTCCCCCTATAGTTTAGGTAACAAAAAATAAAGAAACACAGTTTTCTTTTGTTAGTTTAAGTATTTTTTCTGTAATTTATTCTTACACCACATAAAACTTAAGTGTCTGTTGCTAGGTAGAATAGTGTGGAGACACCCCCCCACACACACACACAAACTGAGGTTATGATAATACCATGTCACTGTTCATTTTTATTCATTTATTTTAACAGAGACTCAAAATGTTTGTCTGCACAGATAACTGCCTGACTGATACAGGAGTAGGCAGCATGTCAGACACATTCACTCCATTCACTTCAATTGCAGGTGTCACTGAGTTGCAAGATGATAGGTCTTTTTCTTCCCAACTTTTAACTTTTGTATTCTGCTCCTGATTTATTATATTTGTAGTTGGTACCACAACAGCCACAGTGAACTCCGGACATTGGAGGTGAGGGGGAGGGTGACGTTGGTAATAGCGAGTTAAGAAGAGAGAACAGGTTCGGCAAGAGCAATTTTTTACTTTTCTACTCTGGTACTGGGATAGTCACGTGTCATGTTGAGGTACAGAGAGATATTTAAAATGCCTGTATGTTTGTTTTTAATTTTTATAAAATCCGAGCTGAGTGCAGTTATTACTTCTGAGTTGCTCTTCTGCCTATGTGAGATAGCCTACTATGAGTGTTAAAAAGCTGCCCCTTTCAGCATTTGCTTCCAGGTTCAGTTTTGCCACAAGTTTTGTGGTGAGGACAGTCCAACTCCATGGAGGTTTTTTTTTTTTTTTACATTTTTGTATTATGTGAACAGGAAACCAGTGTAGTTAATGGAGGGCACTGGGGAATGTCTAGTAACTGTGAAGGAATGATCCCAGGGGCAAAATAAGCATATGATCTTGCATAGAATGTGGGGACCTAATTGACCCAATAGTGAACAACAACAAAACTAATGTTCAGACAAGTGACATGGGTGCAAGCATTTTTATTTTTGGGGAAAGTGAGTTTGAGATCCATTTAATGAAGCTGCATTTAATTTTTTTCAAGAAAGCTTGCAGCAGATCTTCTACGCCTTAATGTCGCAGTTTAGCGATGAGTCAACATGGCAGCATTTGCTTAGATTTTCAGTGCCTGGAATGATTTCTCAGCAGATTCGGCTGACTGACACTTTTACTGTTGGTATATCGCAGGATTTACCATTGGTAAAAGGTGCCAGTCAACCAATCAGAGTCCATGATTCTAGGATGCTATTGTATAGTTAATATTTTCCTTATATTGTTTATCTTACCTGTACTGCTGATTTTTGCACTGTATTTGAAAATTCAAAGCATTGTATCTATTTATAGTATATAGTTAGCCCCTATTGTTTCTAGATTTTTATACATACACTTTTTTTGTTGTAGGACAGTCCAAAGGTCACCAAAAGTTGTTGTAGTGCAGTTCAAAGGTTACAATAAACTGTTGTAGTATAGTAGAGACAGCACTACTATACTACAACTTTTCACATTAAATTGTTTTCCAACAGTCTCTCCCCATGATGCTCCTTGCACCCACCATCACCAGAAAGACAAATCTGCCATTCATATTTTACATTTAGATTTTAAAAGTAATGTTTTTCCGAAGGATGGAAGTACTACATCAAATTCTGTTTTATTTACTCATATACTATAAACCCATGTACTGTAAAAAATAATATATGGGCAATCAAAATACCACTCAGCATGTGTTTCCATTGAACGGCTGAAATGACATCAGGGAACTCTTGAACTTTGCTGTTAAGTAGTGATGTGCAAAGTTGGAAAACTTTGCTTCACAAATTAATTCATGAATTTGTTTCATTTCATGAAGTTACTCTGCCTTGTGAAGTTTAAATTAGCAGTAAACTGATAACTTTGCAAAATGTAAAGTTGGTAACTTTGCCAGCAAAGTTTGGTACAGAGGCAAAGTCTGCAATGTGCTATGGGACTGAAGGTCATTTGTTGCTGAAACAAACTATATGCCAGGATGAGGCTGTCTTCAGTGCAGTCTTCAGAAGACAAAGTAAAAGAAAAGGCTATGTGTGCTTGTCTAAGAAAGAAAACTTTTAAAATACATCTCAAAATCAAGCTTTTTGAATCCAAATTGTTCACAAATTGTCCTAGAGGGCCTTGTGCTGCTAGATTTGTAAGTTTTTTTTTTTTTTGCTGATTATTTACGTTAAAGTAGTGGTTTCTGTTTTGTCAGTCTGTGGAGCAGTGATGTGGGGTAGGGGAGGTGTACTGTAAAACAAGGCAGCCCAGAAAGATCTGGAGCTTTTTTGTCTAAGCAGGAGGTTTGTCTTGTATTTTGGTTTTCTCTCTCTTTCTTGTTCACCATTTTTGATCCGTTGTGAGTTATTTATCAATTTTATTTCTGTGGTTTCATTTATTGTGTTTGTGTATTTTGTCAGTGTCTTTCTGTAGCAGTTTTAGTTATTGTTTAGTTATATTTTTCTTAAAGTGATTGTGTTCTGCACTGTGACCTAGTAGTGGTTCAGGCACAGAGATGGGGAATACAGAGCCTGAGACATGTCACATGACATCATACCATCAAAAAATAAGTCAGGCACTATGGTCTAGGTAGTAGTTTAAACTCAGAGATGGGGAACACAGAGTCTGAGACATGACACCCTAATTCCCTAGTGTCCCATAGGATAACACTGTGAATTTAACAAGCCATAACTCCACCAGTCTTTGAAGTTAAGGGATAATCTATACATCCAAACAGGTGTCTCAGTGTGTACTACAACAGTAATACATAATACCCCAGGAAAAATTAATGGGGTGTGCACAACATCCCAAAATCACCTCCCAACATGACCACAGGATCAAATCCACAAGTTAAGTATAATCTTCAAAAATGCACCAAATATACATCTCCTCTGGGACTATAAACTATTCTAAGTTTCTGACAAATTCGACAACATTTTATCATGTTATGACTAAAATACTCAAAAGGAGTTGTTGATGAAAGTCATTTTGACCCATCTTTGTCTTTGTGTACCTCATTGAGAAGTTACAGGTGAATCTGCAAGACAAAGTTACCAATGGTGATTTTCCTATTATATAGAAAAAGTTCACGAAATGATCCTTGGAGGCGAATTTGGCGACTTTGCCTTAACTTTGCCTGCAAATTAACATTTCGCAACATCTTTATTCTTAAGGTTCCAATGATGTCATTTCAATTTCTCAATGGAAACACAGTCTTATTTTATATGGTTGCCCATGTATTACTCTATATGTTATTGGCTTAATTTTGCCTCCATTTTCAATGTTGTCTTTCTCCTCTGCAACTCTTAACCTGGAACATACCTGGAAATGAGTTTTGACTTAATGTGCCTTTCCTAGACACCAATTTACAAATAAAAGCAGATACAAATTTTCTCTGGTGGTCTGGTCAACATTTCTCCTGTCAATACAACAGGTCCATGTAACCATGTACCCCCCAGGACATACTGGGAAATGAGCTATTACAGCTCAATATAACTTTCCTGGTCAAAATTACAAATAAAAATAAATGTCACTTCTAGAAACAGCAAAATGGAACAGTAAAATAACACTTCTGTACTATAAAGACACAGCAGAAATTATCCTATGTGTGTGTTTTGGTGGGATCAATTCTCTGAATGAATGTTTAATGTGATTGGCATCAGCCAGAACATGCTCAGCTGGTAATGCAGTCCTATAGAAACAAGAAAACATGTTAGCTGAGATGAAGTTCAGATATTGATCTGATATATATTCCACCCCAGGATAGCCTCATTATCCTATCTAATTCACATTCAGTGGTTAGCAGCAGTCAGTCTGTGTTCTGAATTGCTTTCTGGATTCTTGCCTTTTCTCCAGTGAAAGACAACTGCAAAAATATTTAACAAAACTTAGCAGATGAACAAAGTAGATGATGTAATACATTTTATTGAATGAATAAGTAATGTTGGAGTATGTCACCTCAGAAAAGGTATCATCATGTACCCCAACTGAAGATGTAGCCTCTTCATTTCATGTTTAAAGATTGTGTAGCACTAAAAATAGCAGACTGAAAATGTCCGTAATATTTATTATAAACATGACACCATTTTTTGCTAATCAAGATGGGTTATTTCTAAATATCCCAGGTACTCTTAGAACCATAAGAGGGTGTCTTGTGCAAACAGTTATAAGATTCCAGCATTCTAACTTCAGTGTTCAGTTGACATAGTCTATTTCAACTCCCATTGGTTTCTCTAATTTTGTGCATACTAAAACATTTTAATTTTTAAATAAATTCTACTAAACAAAACCCAGAAATGGTCATCATGGTTTATAATATGTTTATAAGTACAGTTCCAGTGTCTATAAGGCTTATAAGTGTTTGTTCTCAAGTTCTTAGCATTCCAGAACTGCTTAGATCCGCATCACAGTTCTCTAATGCAACACAGTTGAGAATGTACAATTGTGTGTGGTACTGTGAACCAATGTGCCGGCACTGCAAACTGGTTGGTTACATTCCGTGAGTTATATACTCATTCCTCTGACCAATGGGCAAAATATCCTTCATTTGATAAATATCACCAGTTAAAAAAAAAACACCTTCAGCATCAACAAGTTATAATATTCTGTGCACATACCACCACAGCTCAGTCTGACTCACTTTTCTTTGTCTCACAGGCTTCACCTCACTTGCTTTGCCTGCATCCATAATTTCAGAGTGCACTTTTCCTGGCTTCATGGAGTTCTCAGCTACTGCATAGTTCCACATCCCCGGTACTCAGCATGGGAAAAGAAGGATATGAACACAAAACATGTGCATGGATGTGATTACGTTTCACTGTGACATCACGGCTTTGTCAGAGCTATTCCCTCTGTGATGTCACAGTGAAATGTAAGCACATCTATGTGCATACCTCATGAGAACATCCTTCTTCCCCTGAGCTGAGTTTGCAAGTTGTGGAACTATGCAGGAACTGAGAAATCCATGAAGCCAGGAAAAAGTGCAATCTGAAAGTATAGATGCAAGCGAAGCAAGTGAGGTCTATATAATGAAAAAAGTGGTTCAGACTGAGTGGTGGTTTTATGAGTACAGAATATAAAAACTATTCTAGTGATATTTATTAAATAAAGGATATTTTGCACATTGATCAGAGGAATGAGACTATAGGATCAGAGGAATGACACTAAAAATCATTGACTATAACCATACCAGTTTGCAGTGACTGTACATTCATTCAGATTGAGTGGTGGTGGTATGTGTACAGAATATAAAAACTATCCTTGATACAGAAGGTGGTCTTTACACTAGTGATATTTATTAAATATAGGATCTTTTGGACGTTGATGAGAGAAATGAGACTATATGATCAGAGGAATGACACTATACATCATTGAATATAACCATACCAGTTTGCAGTGACTGTACATTCATTCAGATTGAGTGGTGGTGGTATGTGTACAGAATATAAAAACTATTCTTGATGCAGAAGGTGGTTTTTAAACTTGTGATATTTATTAAGTAATGGATATTTTGCACGTTGATCAGAGGAATGAGACTATATGATCAGAGGAAGGAGACTATAAGTCATTCAATATAGCCATACCAGTTTGCAGTGATGGTACATTCATGTATAGCACCACTTGCAGTTGTATTTGGAGATCCCTGTACTGAGCACCTGTTGTGGTGTGTAGCACTCAGTGTGAGTGTGAGTCACCTGCACTACTACACATGTTCTTGAACTTGAGAATGTACTCTAGTAACTATGAGACACAGTAAATGTACATATAAACATAAAAAAGTAACCAGTTGTCACCCTGTTTCTGAAGTAGTTTCCCCTTTTCTTCCTTAGAAGGATTTTTTTCCTGACCATACTAGGAAATACATAAATATGAGGACTTTACCTGTAGGTTGACACATCTAGTTCTATTCACCATCATACCTCATTTCCACTTTGACCTTACTGATTATGAAATCACAAGTGATCAGTCTGTAAGTAGCTGATTAGCTTTTGTCAGTCATGATGTCATAATCAGTGAAATTACATTGTTGAGATGGTGTGATGTGGAAAAGAAGATTCCTTGTCAAAATAGCTTAACAAAAATAGCGCGGTCCAAAACTGCACATGGCAACAGAGCTAAAGCAAGGCTAGAACTGAATATCAGCAAGTGCTACCTTGCTGAAAACAACAAACCAGATGAAATGTATGTTAGTGGGGGGATACGCCCCTGCACCCTCCAACTTAAATATAATCAACTCCACAGGTTGTGAAACTCGGGGAAAAGGAAGAAGTTAGGGGGAGAACATGAAATAAAATACAGGTGGGGGAGATGAACACAAAAAAAAATGACTTTCGCTATGTTAACCCTGTAGCTGATATCACACTCACTGTTTTTCACCATGCTATTCTTAACAGTGCTATATCAGCGGGACACTGGAAAACAACAAGGTATGTCTGCCTTTATGTAAAGCTTTATTCCACACCTCACACCTTGTATTGTCAGGTAAAAACTCTTCACATTGTCAAAAGGGAAAATAGAGAATTATTTCAGTAATAAAAACTAACAGTTGACTATTTTTAATTTCAGACAGTGTACTTTCTGTTTAGGAGTCACATGACCTTCATATGCTTCATTCCTGGACTTTTACTAACTGGGTTGTGAGGCAAGGGGGTGTGTATCTAAACACAATTAGGTTAATATATGTGTGTGTGTGTGTGCATTTGTGTGTGCTGTGTGTATGTGTGGGGTGCTTCTTGTTTGAAAAGTAGTGGTAATGTTGATCATGGAAAGTTAGTTCATTTTGTGTTCAGGATCTGGAGAATGGACATTATGATAACTGTGGCTGTAAAAAAATATTTAATCATATGATGCCTTATATCTGAAGGCAGCTGGTACTGAAAAATCAAACTTTTAACTCATCCTAGATTTGGGCAAATTAATTGTTAGCAAAATAAATGTAAACATCACCTAAGATCATAGGTTGGACATGTAAGACCAATAATGATAAGAATCACAGAGAGACTGTTCATTTAAGTTGCTACTGGTCAGTAATTTTTAATAAAGTGCATTAGTCCTAAAGTGTCTACACTGCTTTATCTGACTTGATTAGAGGCTGCAACATAGAAGTACAGTATATTCACTTGTGGCTTTTATTAAGACTTTAACTATGGCTGGTGTCTTGTATTTACCTCTATGGGTTCTATTCTGGGGGCAGCTTTTTCGCTGTTTTTTTTATTCTCATTTTACAACACACACCATGTACAAGATATTTTGATCTACTTACAGAATTCTTCTATAACAAATATTGAATTCATTGATGGATTTCAGGGCAACACACAGACTATTCCAGATCTGATACTAAAAGATATGACCCACAAGACATTTGCTGCTCTTGACATGGTTTGTTGTGGCATCCATGTAGAGCCACCACTTTTAGGCAGTTTCATAACAATTGTGGTAAATGTTGCCAAATTGTGTTAAGATGCTTCCACAGTTCAGTACTTTTCCCCAACAAGTGCAACAATTCTTCCCACAAATGTGGTAAAAAGTGCTAAACTGCAATAATTGTTTTCTGGAATAAATAAAATCCCCAGCTCCACTAATGCGTGCCAACTTGTAAGCATAAAGTTGAAAGGAAAAAACAACGGCACCGCAGGTATATGGAAGTCTTAAATCTTTAATCAGTGCATACCATATGCACAGCCGCTCAGCAGTACAGCCTAAAACCTCAACTAGTTTCGCACCAAACATGCGTCATCCTGATCGGCTGTGCATATGGTATGCACTGATTAAAGATTTAAGACTTCCATATACCTGCGGTGCCGTTGTTTTTTCCTTTCAATAATTGTTTTCTGCAGTTCATCACTTTTTACAGCAACTGTATACTCCTTACTGAAAAAAAAGCAGGTAGGGTTCTACTCCTCCACGCATTCTGGATAAGCCATGGCACCACCCCCAGCGGAGGAACCACTGGGGCTGCCCATGGTGCACGGGCCACCTGGAGTGGGCAGAGAGTGAGGGTTAAAGAGTAGAAGCCAGTAGCTCCCCTTCACTTTGGCTACCCTCTTCAGATCAGAAGACTGCAGGTGCAGTAACAGCTTCCCGGAAGCAGGAAGTAATCAGAAGATCCCTGTTTTCTTCTTTGCAGCACAACAGTTGGTGTTTAGCAGGTGAGATTCTGACTTGTTCACATCTTTGGGCTTTGTTGCCTGTAGAACATTTTCCTGCTTCGCTGTATTTGATTTTAGTCATTTCATGTTGATGGTTAGATTCAATTTGCTACTCTCTTCTGCCAGCAGCAGCAAGAAGCCCAGCAGGTAGAACTATTCCCCAGTTGAACCTCCTTCCTGCTGGTATAGTCTGAACCAGACTAAGGTATGGGCAGTAGGAAAAGCATTTGCTCCAGCCAGCTTGGTAGGCTGAGGTAGGACTCATGGTCCTAAGTGCAGCTGCTGATTTCAGTGGGGGACACAACTTCTTCCCCCATCATTTTTCATGGATGAGGAAGTCTGGCTGGCTGGCAGGCACTCCTTTAGGGAAGGAAGAATGACAGGCATGACTTATAATTCCGACATGACAGTGCAGTGAACACACCAATTGAGTGGGGTCCAAAGGTTTGGGCAGTCAGCCACGTGGCATCCATATGTTCAGGCTTTGTCAGGCAGATTCTCTGCCTTTTGTGTCATAAAATTGGTTACGTTGCTGGGAAGAAGACTGGCTGCTTTTCCACCTTTTTGATTTCTGGGATGAGAGCTTTCAATGACAACTCCCCCAAAGGGCAGCAGCAGTGAGAGAACACCTCACTTGGATTGCCATTGACCATGCCCCAACCAGCTGGCTGAGCCACAGTGGCACCCATATGGGTTATTCAGGTAGCAGCTGGTCTGGAGAGGTCAGGGTAGCTGAGCTTGACTGGAGTGCTTGCCAGTCAGACCACATGCCAGATGCCACCAGCTGAGTTGGGTGTCCCCCTTCAGATGCCCCACAGCAGACAGCAAATGAAAACTCCCCATGTTACTTGTTTTGATTCTTTTGTCAGTGACAAGAAACCCATCCCTCATGTGAATTTTGTGAGCACACAGGCACCTATGAATGGAGAGAACAAAGAGACAGGAGGGGATTGAAAGATTGAAGGTGAGCTACCTGCAGTCTCTACCAATTGGCATGGACACATTGGTTTTTGTTAATAAAAGGAAAAAAAAATCCCAAGGGGGAGCCACGTTCATCCGAGGCATTGTACAAAAGTGAACTACTCTGGAGATTTTCCAGTTTCACTGGCTTTGTTGCACAGCTGGTGACATCAGTGGTGGTGTGCCCCAAGTGGTATAGCAGGCAGGCTATTGACATGTTGGAGGTCATGCAATGGCAAGTGGACCTGTTGGGCAGTAAAACCTTTTCACCTTACACTTAACAATTTGAGCTCTTAGGAACACACTGTAACAAATATTCATCAGATTAGTGTTGAAAACCCGATGTAAAGATGTAAAGTATGTAGCTAGTACTCATATTCTCAAGAGTCATTCCCCATGGTAGAATATGTCCAATTGTGTTTAAAGCCTATGTATTCATGTACAGTATTATTGCAATGGTTTTGGGGTTTAGAACTTCTCTGCCTGTCCTTATGTTGTGTACATAAATCACATTAAAGATAATAGTGATGTAAAATTGCCTGAAGACAAGGGTAAACAGTACAACAGTAAATCATTTAAACTAAAAAAATATTGGATTTGTATAAATACCATTATAAACCTTAAATTCAATCCAGGCATGCGAGATCAAGAGGTCAACCGCCACCTGGTGGCTCTGATGGTTGCCTAGCTATGACAGCTCAAGCGGGAGCATAGGCAACATAAAGGATGTGCAGGGGCTGACAATCGTAGTCATCTAGCTGAACTAATATTATTGTATAAAAGGGTGGATTGAGGTTAGCAATATCGGGCCCCATGCTATGAGCATTGTGCTATATAGTAACAAGGGGAAGATACAACAGAAATGCACTTGTCAAACTTAAATGGGCACATGGGTTATAGCAACACAATGCACAGCCTAAGGATGCTTAACTTTCTTGAACGCATCAAGTAGCTTTAAAAAATATATGGGAGTAATTCTTTTTAAATTACTGTACAGCAGGACTGTATGTGGCAAGCACTGCATAGTGGTAGTGTGGTTCAAATGTATATTTGGGGATCCATATCCCAGATTTCTGTTATTTATTATGGCTTCCTGAAAGGAGTCTGAACTACCAATGAGTCATAGTATGCAGATCCTCTATGGCCCCAATCCATAATACATTTTTAATTGGTAAATCACATTCCAACTATCAGAGTGCAGTGTGGGCCTCTTTTGCAGTAATGGTGCCTATTTCTAAAATAAAAAAAAAAATTAAAGAAAGAAAAAATATTGGCTGGGTGTATGGAGGAGCACTGGCTGAACATTGTAAGGCCATGGTAAGGCCCTCACCCCCTCCCCATGCCTAGGTTATAGGACAAATGAATATCAACAAATTCTTCCTTTGGGGAAGTAGCTTTGTCTTTTCAGCTCTATCACAATGCCTTGAAGGAGCAAAACCAACTTTGTGAAGGCATCAGTAAGCATAGCTCTGGAGGCACAGCTGAGAGAGTTGTACAAAAAGAATGGAACTGAGTGGCTGGACACCTGCTTAGAAGGGATTAGTGCTCCAAAAGGAACCAGAGCAATAGAGACACAAAAGTGGTCAAACAAAAGAGCCAGCAGCACCTCCAATGAAGGTTTCCAAGAAACTCCAAAGAGGTAGACCAAGACACAGGTATCTGACCTATCGGGTGAAGAATTTAAAAACATGGTGATACAAGTATGGGTTCTTGGTGGAGCACACCATGGGGTGCCTAGAGCATCAAAGCCCAGAAGAGCACCCAAGATATTAGCCCCTTTTGGCTTAGATGTCAAAGATGTAGGGGCCCCCTCCACCCATGTCCAAACATACTCTGGTAGACTCAGTCCCATCGGGCCCTTCCAACAAACAGCCTTAGGCAGCTATTTCATCCTCCATTGGCAAGACATTGAACACACTCATGGATATCATGACTGGGTTCTCCTCTTTAGTCCAGAATCAGCAGCATGAGGGTCCATACCAAGTGGCAACAAGTACTGCTTGTAGAGAGCAACCATGTTCAGTACATCAACATGGCAAAGGCTGTGGGTTGCCACCTGATGGATAAGGTCTGGCAGCAGATCTGTAGCCATGAATATGTAGATGTTTTCTTTGCTCAACCACCCAGGTAAGCAAGAAGGCAACAAAGAGAAGGAGCACCAGGAGAAGAAGAACATAAAAGTCAAACACACCTTCAACAACTGACCAGCAGGATTAATTGTTTTTACCAGCACCATTTGTCAGATGACCCCTGAGAAATGCAAAGATCTAGTTAATTATTTGAATAGGATTATGTTGGCACAGAGGCATATGGGTGTGATGACATCATTGGAATATGATGAGGAATTCAGGTGTTGGATACAGTCCAATATGTCACATGATTGGGGCATCTCATGGTGGAAGGGATGCACAGAGGAGTTGTCCACACAGGCTGTGGACTGTCCATTAGGTCCCCCTCCAGCAACAGTGGTCTGATTCTGCCAGACCATATTCTCAGATGTGCTTTAGCTTCAACATAGTGAGTTGTTGCAAAAGCAAGTGCAAGTTTCGGCACAAATGCCTCACTTGTCAGTGCCACCCCTCATACATTTCCCCTCTCTGAAGTGTCAGAAATGAAGCAAATGCTCCTTTCACAAACAAATTCAGCTGATCCTATGTAGGCAAGCGTACCCACCCTGGTAAGGTTTGAGAGGCTTAGACCTTGACTGGTCCAATACCTGGACCACGAGGTGGCCCATTTGCTAATAGAAAGTTTCTCAGTGGGCTTCAGAGTCCTGTATAGTGACCCCAACTGAGGGTTTGAGGCAGAGAACCTGAAGTCTTCTACAGACTGACTGCAAGTGGTTCAGGCAAATTCAAAAAGGATATATAGCTAGGGATGGTGACCAGCCCACTCTCATCCACACTCCGGCTGAATCTCAATGTGTTTCTGATTGTCCTGTTTCCCAAGAAAGTCCTGCAGGTACTCTGCAAGATCAATAACCTGTCGCACCCTGAAGGAGACTTGCTCAATAACCACATTGATCCCTACTTCACTGCGGTTCAATATGCGCTGTTTGACAGAACAGTTGAGGTCATATGGGAAGCAAGTTAAAAAGTCTTGATGGCAAAGACTGACATACAGTCAGCCTCCTGTCTACTGCCAGTACCTCCAGATGACTGGGACTTGCTTGGAATTAAATTAAAGGGCAAATACTGTGATGACACTCGCATGCCCATAGACTGCCCAGTAGCCTGTGCAGGGTTCGAAAGCTTAAACCCCTTCCTGCACTGGGTGACAATATTTCACTACCTCGATGACTTCTTGTTCATAGGTCTGGAGCACTGTTTGGCCTGCAGGTAAATGCTGCACATGTTCATCAAACTGTTTGATCTCTTCAGTGTTCCTCTGACACACAGGAAAGTCAAAGAACCAAGTTTGTTGATGATGTTCTTGGTCATTGAGATCTGTGTGAAGAAGAAGGAGTGTCACTTGCCTCATGAGAAGATAGATGCCTTGTGGGGTCTCTTGAGCAAGGTGACTTGCAACAAATAGTGGGGCACCTCAACTTCGCTTGCTGGTCATCCCCATAGGGAGGACCTTCTTGCACTGGATAGCGAAGCTGGGGGCAGGCAATTGGAAACCCCATCTTTGGATTTGAGTGATGAAGGATTTCTGGTAGAACTTGCAGGTATGGCTGACATTTAATGCCCACTTTAATGGCATCTCATGTGGCCAAACCTGTGGACAGCCAAGAGCTGGAATTGTACATGGAGGCATCAGGTGATCTGTGTTCAGGACATACTTTCAAGGTGAATGGTGTACCTTTAAGTTGCCCTCTGCATGGGCAGCTACCTGGCTGAACAGGCAGATAACACTGTTGGAGTTCTTCCCAATCAAGGTGGCTTTGTGCATTTTGGGACCCAAGTTGAGAGACAAGAGAGTCATCTTTCAATCTAACAATATGGGTGCAGTACACACCATAAATAGGCAGTTGGGGGCCAATGACTTTTTAGGTGCTCTCATGAGAAAAGAAGTCCTAAAATGCATGTTCCTATAGGTCCATTTTAAAGATATTCACAACCATTAAAAAAACAAGTTCCCAGTGCTGTTTTGCTGTGCACTGGGGAGTCAGAGTGCCAAAACTGATTTTCAACACTCTGACTTCGTGATAACGGAGATCTCCTTTAGGCTTTTGTCATTAACACATGGAACCATGTCACTGACCTTTGGCACCAGTTAAAAGTTAGCAATGCTATCACCTTTCCCCATGTTCTCCACCCTCGATGGTATCCAATTGGAGGGTGTCCACACTTATAAATACTTTGGTGTGTGGTTTAACAGCAACCTAGACTTCTCAGCACACATAAATGCTATACACTCAAAACTCCACCCCAAACTAGTTATCCTCTACCAAAACAAGGACTGTCTCCCCACTGACGTATGCAAGGACCTGCTTGTCAATATGATCCTCCCCATTTTTAACTAAACTTATGTAGTCTACAGCATAGCTTCTCCTTCCACTCTTGCTACGCTGGACACCTTCTATAATGTCTTTTGTCGTTTTGCTACTAATTCCCCTCACTGCATGCATCACTGCTCTCTTTATTTCTCTATCAGTATCACCCCTTTACCCTTCCACCACTTCTTCATTATTGAAAAATACTGGTTCGCCTTCTTCCCCCCCACCCATCCTCTTTTTTCTCCCCTTCTGTGGCCTCCTCCTATCCCTTTAATTCTAGAGACTCCCATTCTTTCTCGATTCCCCACCATCACTCTAGTACAGGTCTAGCAACTTTCCCTTATCATCTACCCTCCTTATGGAATCTTCTCCCTCCTCTTCTTCACCATGCACCATCAATACTATTCCTACAATGTTTACTAAAGCCAACTCCCCACTACTTGCTCCTGTCTCCATCTTACGCCCCACCCCTCTCCCTCTTCTCTCTACTGATAGAACTGCACTGCACTGCAGAGTCACACCAGCCCCTTTCCTCTAGCTTACTTTCCACCCAAGTTCCCTTATTGAGGGCCACAGGACTGAAGACTGATGGAGGAGGAGCCAGACGTCTTCATGGGTGGTATGTGAGCAGAGCGAACCTGTGTTGCAGCTCCTGATTGGATGCAAACGAAGTGTACAGAGGTATCATGGCACCTGATTGGTTAGCCAGTGCAAGTTTGTGCAACACACTTGTGGTTCTTCAGTACTGCCAGACATGATCAGTACATAGTCCCTGAACTTAAGTACCTGCATGTACTCCGGGACACACCACCTGGTAACTTCAGCTCAGTGGCCCTGTTATGGATAATTAAAACAGAAATCTTGCTTTGTAAGGACTTCTAGAGGCCAGGGTTAGGCCATCTTGGTGACCCCTGATTTGTATTTGAACTCTAGCACTGTGGTATATGGTGCCAGCCATTATAGCTTAGTGGTTGCAGCACCATTGTGAACAAGCATAATATATAGCAAACCTGTGTGTGAATTAAATCTGAAAGCTACCCACCACTTGCACAACTGTGGGTGGATTCAAGCAAGCTTTAAAAACTTCTTTATGGCACCAGGCATTCAGTGACTGATCTTCCTTTTTGGTGTACTGCTATTTGAATGTTAATTGTATTGATGTTTGTTCTGTTTTAAAATTATTAAGTGCGTTGGTTATGGATAAGGCACCTTATAAATAAAATGTATTACTACTATTATTATTTTCTGTGTGACCCTGAACAAGCCCCTTAAGTTGTTGTTGTGCTTCTAGGGAACACCACCTGTAATCTTTGGTTCCGTGGGTCTGTCGTGAATATGGATCCTGTAGAAAAAAAATGATTGCTTTGCAAGGACTAATAGAAAGTAAAGCGGTTCAGGCCAGCCTGATGACCCTTGATTCAAATTGTTTGTGATGGATTTAAAAAAAAGAAAATCTGTGCTTTGGGATGAGTCACAAAGGGTTAGAGCTAATTTGTTGATTCCTGATTTATTTTGATCTCTAGCACTGGCACCAGCCCTTACAGCATTATGGTTATTAGAGCACCATTGTGAACCAGAACACTACATAGCAGACCTATGTGTGAATTAAAATCTGACAGCCTTCCACCACTTGCATACTATTTGTGTGACCCTGAAGAAGTCCCTTAAAAAGCTCACTGTGCTCCTGAGGCACATCTCCTATAATCTTCGACTCAGTGGTCCTCTTGTGGACATGGATGCTTAAAAAAATTATTGTGTTGTAAGGACTCATTGAGCGTAGAAAGGGATAGGTCAACCTGGTAACCCCTGATTCCATTTTTTTGTGGTCAGTTTAAAAGATATTGTGCTTTAGAAGGACTCACAGAGGTTAGAGCCAACTTCTTGATCCCTGATTTAATCTGAACTCTAGCATTCGCAATGGTCCTTACAGCTCTGCGGTTTGAGTACCAGTATGATTATAAGCAGACCTGTGTATGAATTTAAATCTGACAGCCATCCACAAGTTGCATACTGTCTGTGTGACCCTGAACAGGTCTCTTAAGGACCTCCCTGTGCTCGTGTGGGGCACGCCACCTATAATATTTGCCTCAGTGGGCCTGTCCTGGATAATTAAAAAAAATCTTGCTTTGTAAGGACTCATAGAAGCTAGGGTTAGGCCAGCTTGGTGACACCTCATTAAAATTTGAACCTTAGCACTGGCAGGGGTGGCTCCAGCTCTTATAGCTTTAGCTTAGTGGTTACATCACCAGTGTGAACCAGAATGATATATAGTAGACATGTCTGTGAATTTAAATCTGTCAGCCACCCACCACTTGCATACTATGTGACTGTGACCCTGAACGGTTCACTCAGTAAAGATTGTCAATATGAGCACTCAGAAACATTGTAAAACAAAAGCCACTGGCAAACAACATAATAAATGTAAATTATTCAGCAGTCCAGAAATTTGTAGTATCCCATCAAACAGGAACTTAATACAAAAGTATGTTGAATGTATTGATAATGCTACCATTACAATAAGGATCTTACCACCTCACTAGAGATGTGCAAAGTCCACAAAATTCACTTACCAAATGAATTTAAAGATTTTATGGAGCATAATTATTAAAATGTGTGCAATCTGCGGCATGCATATTTCGCTGAGAAACATGAAATTTCACCCATGTATTTTGCACTTCAAGATGAATTTTGCACCTTGTGAGAAAAACTGCATGAATTTCACTGCAAAATTCATGCAATTCATGTGTGGTGAATTTCTTCTGGTTGACCAAAACTCTTCAAACTCCTCAAAACACAAATTTTTAGCACTTCATGTGCAATTCTCTGCGAGGTTTTAATTCACAGCATCTCTACACCTCACTCTCAAAATGTTGACATATCAACAACTAGGGAAGGACTATGGTACATGGTTTTATGTTATAATGGTGACTGCAGAACTGTGATCGCTATTATTACGAGTGTATATTGCTGAAAAGAATACTGGCAATGTACACTTACTGGTGAACCAACACGTGGCAACCTAAAGTGTTTCTGTGTAGGGGCTGTGCTTTGCCCCATACACCTTCCCTTTCTAAGGATTCATAACTCCAGGTGAGTGCATGTCAGAGAGGGGGCATGAATTCAAGACAAAAAAATGTAAGTGCAGAGCTGCAGTGTGGCAGTGACAAAATTTAAACCCTCCCATCCCCAAACCCTGTACCTACTGTGCCGGAGCCCACCTCTCTCACCAGCACACCACATGCCTGGCTCAGCTACAGCAGGCACAGTCCCTCGTAATAACCCTCTTTGCTAGCCCTCCTCTTCCCCTCGCCAATCCTGTTTTCCAGTCACCTTCCCCAACCCTCACGATCAATGTAGTCTCTACCCTTGTGGGTAGTCCATCCCAACAGCACCGAATATGGAGTTGCTGTTTTGATGGTCACCCATATTCAGTCGCTATTATTAGGGGATACCATGGTACAAGGCTTGAGTAGCGCTGAAGCAAACAAAATTTTGAAAGGCTCCTCCTTATCCTTCAAGGCTTCTAATAGGAAGTCATCTGAGAAAATTGCAAAAACAAAGAGTATTCCTATAACACATAAAGCAGATACATACTGTATACAACTCACAGTGGAGTTGTTCAACTCACAACACATGCATTTTGAATAAATCAATCTCCAAGTAACAGTGGTAACTCTACTGAATCTAGTGATGATGACCATTGTCATGGGGATAATGATGATATGGAAACTGTAAGTCTGGCCTTACCTACGTTTAACAGTGACAATGTGCATGACATTGATTACTGCTACTACATCATCAAAAGGGATAGGGAAATTTCTAAGGCACAAGCCAAACAAAGTAAAACAAAGAGTGGTAGTGCTGATGCAGAGGATTCTATAATTATTTCACCTGATGAGCCTTCGTCCTCCACTGACATATCTTAACCAGTTAAACCCATCCAATTGATCCCCTACTGAGCTTGTTACTAGAAATAAACAAAACATCTGTGCTAATTTGGATTTTGTATTTTTTCACAAAACTCAAAAAATGTTCACCAATCAATATGTGTGCACTGTAATACTTGGATGAGTTAAATAAGGGTCATCTTGGAATCACAACAATGATGCAACATTTTATGCAAATCCACCCTATTATTACATATGGTTCAAACAAACAGTCTGACAGTGGTGCATGGAAATCTAGCAGGGCTCTCTGTGAGCAGGAACATTTTTCTGAAACAGTAAGAGATGGCAGTCACCAGCCAAGGTCCAAAGTCCACTTTTGTCTTAAGAAAACTATTCTGTAAGATCTTCTGTTTTAATACAAAGTTGATGGTCACAACTGAAGAAAAAGATCTGGGTGTTACTATATCCAACAATTAAAAATATTTTTAAACATATTAAAAGCAGAAACTCAAAGGCAATAATCCCATAATATACTAATGTCATGCATCCACATTTGGACTATTGTGCCCCATTTTGTGCTCCTACATCTATAGGATGTCAAAGTATGACAGAAAGGGTACAGCGCAAGATTACTAAAAGGATCCATAATATGACCACTATAGATTATGGGTCTAGACTCAAATCACTTAAGTTATTCTCCTTGGAGCACAGAGCTCTAAGAAGAGACTTGATTTACACTTTCAACGCCCTTCAAAATGAGTATATAGTAAATACAATTGGACTGGAAAGAAACGTAATAATAACACAAGAGCTCACAATTTTATACTTAAAACTTTCTCATGTAAAACTACAAAGTGTAATAGATGTTTTACTCAGAGAGTGCCTCCTATAGTGAATTCACTCCCTGTAGATATTGTCACAAGTCCAAACGTGAAACAATTTAAAAAAGACTAGATTGTTATATGGGAGATAATAAATATACCTTCCACCAATGACAATTTGGTGGAGAGTTCTCTATGGGCTAACACCTTTTGAACTTGTATTGAACTATGAAACTATAAACCAATCAGTGCATGTAATGTCTAGAAAAACTAACTTTACCCCTGTAAAGAGGCAATTAAAGTTACAAGAAGTTTTTGAAAGAAAATCTAAATATTCACAAAACCATCTGATAGCAGTGACAATCAATTGTAAAATAACAGAAATGACTCTACTTGACTTGTAGCCATACTCTGTTGTTGAAAATGTGGGTTTCAGATGCTTATTGAATACTTAGAGCCATGATGCCAAGTAGGAAATACTTTTCAGTCACTGCTGTGTCCAGGATGTATGACAGTTAATACTTCAAGTGAGACATGCTCTACAAGAGACAGAGGACAAGGTAATTCACTTTGCCACTGACATGTGGACCAGAACCCAAACTATTGTCTGTCTTTCTCTTACTGTACATTGGGTCAGATTTGCAAGAAATCCATCATCATCACACATCACTCCAACTGCTACCACTCCAACTGCTACTACCATTACTCTTTTTTTTCAGAAAATGGCAGTACTCCATGTATCTCACTTTCATGACACGCACACAGCAGAGCACATTCAGCAAGAACTTGAAAAACTACTTAATGCCTGGGTCACCTCAAAAGCTTTGAAAGTTGGCTTTTTGTTGCCAACAGTTGTTCCAGTATAAGAAAGGCACTTCATGATGGCAATTTTGTACATGTACATTGTCTTGGACAGTGTGTTAACTAATAGTCTAAAGCTTCTTTGTTAATGAACAAGTGTCAACCACTGTATTCACAAATCACAAAGTGTGTGGCCACTCCAACCACTCTGTAAAAGCCAATGACACCCTTGCAGGTATCCAGAAGAAGAAAGGTCTTTCTTACCACTGTCTTGTTCAGGATGTATAAACGAGGTAGAATTTGACTTACTTTATAATTGAACACATCCCTGAACAAAAGGTAGTTATCATTGAATAGATCATCTTTAATGATATTGGGGAGAGAATTATTCTCTATTCTACTCAATGGTCTCTGATGGAACAATCGTCTCACATTCTGAAACCTTTTATGAGTGTTACAATGGAGGTCAGTGCAGAAAAGGTATCTCTTAGCTAAGTTTTTCCACTCATTCTTCTTCTCAAAAAAAGCCTGGAGAAAAATAAAGAACAACTTAGGTATGAACCAATCTCTAGTCAATTACAGACTTAGCAGTGATGACAATTTATCAGTCATGACATAGACCAAAGAGTGTATCTTAGCAACATTCTAGACCCACATTTCTGGAACAAACACCTTACTGATGTTACTTCTCAGGATATGGAGGAGTTGGTTTTGATTGATGCAGAAGATGAGGTTTCATTAGGGAGCAGTACTACAATGATACCACCTGAGTAGACTGCACCAAGAAACACTACAGGAGCAGACATTGAGGAGAATGACATTTGGTGCTAGCTGCAGGACACTGAAATTCCAAAAAGAGAAAATGCATGCTCTGTAGTAAGAATGTCAGATGCATATCTGTCTGAGCCCAACTTTAGTATCAAGGTTGACTCTTTTGGTTACTAACAAAAAAAAAATTCTGGCCAAAGTTGGTTACCGAGGCTTGTATGTATATTTATTTATTAACAACTCGGATTACTACTTTTGAGCCAAAGGCTTGTTTACATAGGTTCCATGTCAGTGAGGGTGAATACAAATGATAAACAAGGGATGCAATAAATTGGAAACTATGAAGCATAGAATCCTTGTCAACACAATAGTACAAAATCAAAAATTTGAATAACATTGTAGCATTGGTTCCACAAAGATATACTTGAACAATTTCAAAGAACAATGGTGATTGTCAAAAAGAGTGTAGGTTGATCAGTAGATACTGAGAGAAGAATGACATAGCAGTATGGAACATTTTAGTGCACATCAAGGTTAGGCACATAACATGCTAGGGGCGAAAGAGTGAGAGGTAGGGAGAAGGGATAGGTAGGGAAAGGTATAGAAGGGCTCCCAGGATCAGGAGAGGATGTGGGCAGTTAGGGAAGGCAGTCCACGGGAGGTGACCTGGTGGTGGAGGGGGGTATCAGAGTAGGAGGGATGAAATCATTTGCAGCCAGGATAGGCTTTGTCATGCAGAAACAGTATAAGAATAACAGAGAAGTACTTTGGGGAGGAGTTGACAATTACAGGTTGCAAACTAGGGGTTGCAGTCATAGGCACTTGTTACAGCAAGGTGTGAGCACAGTTTTACTTTGAATGGTCCAAGTTTTGGATTCAATAGTAGGTCACTCTGGAGTGAGTTAAGCCAGGTAGTTGCCCTGTACTCAAACCTATGCTCTCCCTGGGATGTGCAGTGGAAAGGGACTTTGAGCCACCTGTTGTTGTTTCCTCTTGTATCCCTAAGATGTTCAGTTTATCAGAGTTGGCTCTGGATTAGGAGGGTGTAAGGCTGAGTAATGATTTCTTCATGAGGAGGCAAATCTGGTATTACAGTCTACTTTGAAGGTTCAGCCATCTTGATTGAGAGTGGAGATCCCAGGTATGCATCAGTTTGTGAGCCCCCGTGACTAGACGGCAGACTTTGTTCAGCGCTAGACTTAATTTTTTTTTTGATGCTCTCCTGCATCTCTGCCATCCACTCCTTCAAGCCACTTATGACCTCTCCCCAGGCAACACCCACCACAAACTGCCACCCCATACTGCAGCCCCCCAGGGTAACCCAATGTATCCCTTCGTTGGGTGGGTCCTCTCCTTCTGGGAAAAATGAGCCTCACGGCCTTACCTTCTTGGCCCTGGGAGCTGCTGCTGGAGTAAGTCCCAGCTGTCTGGGGGCTCTGTGGTGGCAAGGATCCAGCAGCCATCATCCAGATGGCTGAGACACACTTTTTCCATTTTCTCCACCCCGCCCCATCCCACCAAGTTCTCTGCCTTGAGGGTGGCATCCTCAGGTCGGGCATGCGGAGGGCATGTAGTGGCATCACATCTCCCAAGTATGCACCCAGTCTGCCCAGAGGTGCCCAGGCAGTACCCAACCCATTGAGAGTGAAGTGTCCAATGGACACTTGTGCATCCCCTACTAACCAGACTCTGCTCCTGGTACCCTGGCTCGAGGTGCAAACCTGGGTTACCACTGTTCCAAGTGAACTCCTTCACTCAGCACCACGGAGCCGGCCTAAGCCTTAATCTTTTTAGTGCTGTGTCCTCAGCAGCCCCATAAACAACAAGCATGTACTCAGTTATTGGTAAGATAGAGCTGTTCACCACTAATTTTAAGGCATCATCAGTGAGGCAGTACTTGTGTTTGTAAAGCTGGCCAATTTTGAGTTTGGCAGACTTAGCTACCTAGTTTATGTGCTGCGTGTATGTGAGGTGGCTGAAACTTTGGACCTTTTCTAATGGGTTATTATGATGGTTCAATATATTTAAAGGATAAAGTCTGTGTCTGTTGTGAAAGGAGGTGAATAAAATGTTTTTTTGTTTTTTTATAGTTCGTGAGGAGTCTGGAGTTCATAAACCAGGACTCAACTGGAGGGTACTTTGCCTGCATTTGTTGTTCAAGGAAAGAGCAATTCATGTGACTAGAAAATAGCACCACATCATCTGCAGATTAATAAAGGAGAGGGGAGGTGGGCAGAGGGAGACAGTGAAAAGGCAGAGATACCGAATGAATACTTTTGCTCAGTACTGTATTCACAAAAGAAGATGAGGAGGAGTTACCTAAACCAGACAATAGAAGCACTCTGGGTGGGGGGTTGACACCAGTCCATTCACAGAAGAAAGAGTCCTGAAAGAACTCCTAAAACTCAAGATGGACAAAGTAATGGGGCCTGATGGGATTCACCCCATAATCCTAAAAGAACTAAGGGAGGACCTAGTGACACCATTGACTATGCTTTTTAACAAATCATGGCAGGATGGGGTGGTACCTGAGGACTGGAGGAGGGCAGATGTGATTCCCCTTCACAAAAGTGGGAGCAAGGCAGAAGCAGGAAACTATAGACCTGTAAGTTTGACCTCAGTGGTAGAGAAAATGATGGAATCACTTCTGAAAGAAAGACTTGTTGTGTACCTAGAGGCCAGCGAGGCACAGGACCCAAAGCAACATGGATTTACAGCAGGAATGTCATGTCAGATGAATCTAATCGATCTCTTTGACTGGGTGACCAAAGTAATAGACCAGGGAGGGGCTGTGGATATGGCCTATCTAGACTTTAGCAAGGCATTTGACACAGTCCCGCACAAAAGATTAATAATCAAGTTAGCTAGCCTGGGAGTGGGTCCCAGGGTGGTAGCCTGGGTAGCAAACTGGCTGCACAACAGGACAGAGAAGGTAATAGTGAATGGAACACATTCTGAAGAAAGGGGGGTTACTAGTGGAGTACCTCAGAGCTCAGTACTGGGTCCAGTCCTCTTCAACATCTTTATAGGTGACATTGCAGAGGGTCTGGAGGGAAAGGTATGCCTCTTTGAAGATGACACAAAGATCTGTAACAGAGTCGATACACAAGAGGGGGTAGAAAAGATGAGAAGGGACTTGGCAAGGATGGAGGAATGGTCAGACATATGGCAACTTAGATTCAGTGCAAAGAAGTGCAAAGTAATGCACCTGGGAAACAAAAACTCAGGAGAAGAGTACACAACAGCAGGGGAGGTACTAACAACAACAAAAATGGAAAGGGACCTAGGGGTAGTCATATCAGATGACCTAAAAGTGGGTAAGCAATGTGAGAATTCGGTAAGGAGAGCCAGGGGGATACTGGGATGCATAGAAAGGGGTATCACAAGTAGAAAAAGGCAAGTGGTTATCCCTCTATGCAGACTGTCGGTGAGACCCCATCTGGAGTACTGTGTGCAGTTTTGGAGGCCTCATCTATGCAAGGACATAGACAGAATGGAAGCAGTCCGGGGGCAACTAAAATGGAGCAGGGTCTGCAGCAGAAACCATATGAAAAGAGACTGAGAGAGCTTAATATGTATACCCTTGATGAAAGGAGGGATGGGGGGACATGATAGAAACTTTCAAGTACCTCAAGGGAATCAACAAAGTCTAGGAAGGTAGCATCTTTCAGAAAAAGAGATGTGTAAGAACAAGGGGACACAATTTAAAGATAGAGAGGGGATGGCTCAGGGGTAATGTGAGGACATTTTTTTTTCATGGAGAGAGTGGTGGATACATGGAACCACCTTCCTAGGGAGGTTGTTGGGTCTAAAAGAGTGGGGGAATTCAAACATGCATGGGACAAACATAAAGCAATTATAGTGGGGGGTTGCAGGAAGTAGGCTGTTGGTTAAATAGAATCTGCAGCTTATGCAGTAGGTAGGGAAATGGGCAGACTGGGTGGGCCAAGTGGTCCTTATCTGCCTTCAAAGTCTAATTTTCTATATAATAGGACTCTATCTGGCACACCATTAGGAGGTGGTTTAGAAAAAGGCTTAATAGTAATGGGCCCAGGATAGAGCATTGTGGCACACCTGTACTGACAGAGCAACAGTCTTAGAGGACATCTTAAATTATGACCTGCTGAATTTGTCCATTGAGGTAGCTACTGAACCAACCTACCAATTCAGGCAATAGCCCAGTTGCAGACAGCTGGTTTAATAGCAGTCCATGGTTGATGGTATCGAAAGCCATGGTGAGGTCAATGTAAGTTGCCCCCACCAAAAGCCCGTGATCCAGAGCATCATGTATATACCCAGTAAATTCTTCTAGAGCAGTGGTCATGCTGTGACACTTCTGAAAACCATGTTGCTGTGGGCACTGTAGTCAGTATTTGTCAAGATGATCTATGAGTTGGTTGTAAACTATGAGTTTGAGTGTTTTAGAGAGCAGGAGTAATATGGAAATTGGTCGGTAGTTGGAGTGTATACTCCTTTCTCCACTTTTGAAGACAGGGGTGACCATAGCAATTTTCAAAATTTGGGGGAATTGTGCTGTTATGAGGGAGAGGTTGAGTATTTTGGTTAAGGGCAGGAGTACCTCATCAAGGGAGAGCATAATTAGTTTTGAGGTCCTGTGTGTCAGCACTGTACCTGAACTTGCAAATAGTGTGCTGGATATATTTTTTGGCCTCAGGTTTAGAAATAATCCTGAGGTAGAATGGGGATGATGAGGTTGTCTGATGACTGTTAACTTTTTGGCAATAATCGGCACTGTGTGTACTGAGAAAATTAGGGGGGAGCACACCACTAAGGTCGGTAAATGCCTTGTTGAATGTTTTAGTGATAATTTTGGGATCTTGGGTTATAACACCCTCAACACTAAACTTTTTGGGTGGGGTTTTGTTTGACTTACCAGTTAGGGTCTTGATATTATCCCAGAACAGGCAACTATTGTTCCAGGATTTGGCCAATTATTCTTTAAAATACTGTTTTTATGCTGTTCAAACAGCTTGAATACATTTGTTGTGGGCAGTTCTATAGTTCTGCATATTTAAAGGGCAGCCAGAGTTTATTGCCTTATGCCAAAGGTGATCCCTTGCTTTCATTTGTTCAAGGAGGAGAGGGGTGATCCAAGACTTATGAGACTTCTGTACTTTTCACTTAGAGTAGGGGTGAAGATGTAACATGCTGCATTAAAGGTTTTGATAAAGTAGTTTAGTGCTCTGTTGACATCATCTGTGTCATCAATGGCTGATCAGTCTTGCTTCCTTAGGTGCGCTTTGAAGGCTTGGTGCTGACATTTTTTAGAACCTTAGTCTTTAGGGTTTTGGCTGGAAATTTGGGGAATTTGTTCAACCAGGAACATAGAATTGGCAAGTGATTGCTAATGGAGTCTGGTAGTATGGTTGCCTTAGCTATCTTCTCCAGACAACTGGTTATAAGTGAGTCTAAAAGGGTACTGGTACCTGTATAATAGTTCACTCGGGTAGGGGAATCCATTAGTTGGGTTAAGTTGGTCAAGAGATGGCATCCCTGTAGTGCACCACCTCAGGGGACAACCAGTTTATGTTGATGTCTCCAACCATTATTACCTTGGAGTTGTGGCGAATACTGGACAGGTACTTGAGGACCACTATGAAGTCACTTGCCTGCCCTTTTGGGGGTATGTAAATAGATACCACTGTTAGGCCTTTTCACTGTGCACTGAGCAGGATTTTTACCATCAGGATTTGGGTGTTACTGTTGGAGCTAGGGTGGGGGAGGGCGCATTCCTGTAGAGTGTCTTTGATATAGATGACACAACCTCCTCCTACAGAGTCTGTCCAGCCTAAAGGAGGTGTATCCAGGTAGCTGGATTGTCATGTTGGAGACCCATGGTGTGAGCCTGGTTTCTACCACTGACAGCACATCCGGTTCTTGCTGGGATTACCATACCAGCAGCTGGTCAGACTTGGCCAGGAGGCTAGAAATGTTAATGGAGGTGATTGTGAGCACACTTTGATTCTTGGAGGGGGCTGTCACTTTTGGTGCAGGGCCTGGGTTAGGACAAATGTTCCTGGATATTAGAAGTAGCAGCCATGCCATCCTTACTGCCAACCATTTTAGTTCTTTAAGGGCCATTAAGTGATGCAGGACAGGCACCTTATTCTTGCTGCTTTGTTGATGTCTGCAGGAGGTTGGAGATAAGTGTGAGGTTCCTGTATTGGTGTTTAGTTAGTAAGCATTCCTTCCTGTCGATAGCAGGGGATGTTGGGGGTGACACAACTAAAGGCCATCAAACCGAGTGTAGTGTTGTTTCGCTTTTGTCATCCAAACCCCAAGAGGTGCAAATGTCTATGAATGGAGGGAGTACCAGTCCTAGACCTAGGAACAGCTAGGTGTAATGTGGTTCTATTCTACAGCACCAGTGAACCTGATTAGCTATTATGCCTTGTATTGAGGTGGGGTTGGACAATGTCAATTGTGTCAGTTAAGAGCAGAGACTATGATACTAGCAGTGGCTTTGGTGGGGGGGGGGTTAGTGAGACCTGTCAACCACTTGGGATCAGACACACCCTGTCTTTGTGGAAAACCAAATAAGGCTTCGTGCACATGAGCACCTGCAGCTCTGAAATTCTTTTAGCATAAGTAATAGCAACTAAAAACAATGCTTTCCATGACAGACGGCATAGCTCACATATCATGGCTGGCTCAAAAGGAACCAAAGTATGTTTTTCCAACACAAAGTCTGTAGGCAGGACTGGATTGGAGAGAGGAGATTTCAGCTGAAGAATGCCTCTCAGAAAAGTACAGAATACCTTTAGTTGTGCCACTGTATGGTCATCAGTAGGCATGGAAGGTAGAGATGGCAGACATGTGCACCTTAAGGGAGGAGTACTTCAAGCCAGAGCCTGAAAGGGACAGCAAGTTCTCCAGAATCTGATTTACTGGACAAGTGAGTGGTTCCAGTTGATGTGCCATAGCCCAAAGCACAAAGCATTTCCACTTCATAGAATAAGTGGCCTTAGTGGATGGTTTCCTAGCCACCACCAGGACATCAGCCACCTTAGATGACACCCCAAACCTAGCCATGGCAATGTCCTCAGTAGCCAGGCATGAAGATGCAGGGATTTGAGGTCCGGATGGACCAGGGTGGCCCTGATTCTAGGACAGCAAGCCAGTGCACAGATGAAGAGGTACTGGAGGTTCCACTGTAAGCTGTTGCAGTAAAGGGAACCAGATCTGATGAGGCCAGAAGGGGGCTATGAGAATCCCTGTGGCCCTTTCCATCTGTATCTTGATCAGAATCTTCTGAAGCAGGGGGAAGGGAGGAAATGCATACAGAAACCTCCCTTTCCAATAGAGGGACAATGTGTCTCGTCAGAAAACTCTAGGCCCTGGACTGAGCAAGTAACAGTTTTGCATTGAGTGGCAATGCAAAAATGTCCCACTCTGGATGACCACAACTGTTAAACAGGTCTTTTACTACTTAGGTCAGCAGCTCCCACTCATGTGCCTTTGACTGCGACTGTCTTAGGGTGTCTGTCAGAATGTTTTGGATACCTGGAACATGGTTGGTCAACAGCTCAGGACCATGATCTAGAGCCCAAAACAAGACTTTCATTGCTTCCTGGTGGAAAGGGTACAAGTGACTGCCCCCCTGTTTGTTGATGCAGTGGACTACACTGATGTTGTCCATCTGCACTAACAGAAAACCTGGGGATAATTGAGTCTGGCAGGCCTGGAAAGCATGAAGAATGGCCCGCATCTCCAACACATTGATGTGGAGAGAGGATTCCAGATAGGACCAGATCCCTTGTGTTTGCTGGTGCCCTAGATGAGCACCCCACCCCAACCCCAAAACATCAGTCATGAGGATTTGCTGAGGGGAAGGAATGAGTAAAGGAATCCCTCTCAATAGGTTGCTCGGCTCCATCTATCAAAGTAGAACTTTTTTCACTTGAGAAGAGTTCAGGACCATCAGTTCCAGGTCATTGGAATGCTGGTCCTACTGGACCTTCATTGCCCATTGGGGAATCCTCATGTGCAGTCTGACTGGAGGTACTGTGACTATAGCTGCAGCCATCAGGCCTAAGAACCAAAGAAAGGTTCTGGCTGAGACATAGATGCTGTTGTACAGCAGTTGGGCTCATGCTATCAGGTAATCTGCCTAGTCCAGGGTCATGAAGCCCATGCCCTGGGAGATATCCAGGACTGCCCCATGTGCTGAAGGTGCTGACAGAGGGTCAGAACTGACTTGGCAGGTTGACTGTGATACCTAGATCCTGGAATAGGCAGGTGGTACATTCCAGAGTCTGCAACAAGCACTCCCTGGACTGAGCTTTGAAAAGCCAGGTATCCAGGTAGGGGAATACATAGAGACCCTCCCTCCTAAACACCTGAGGGCTGAAGACAATCCAAAGGGCAATGCCAGGAACTGAAAGTGTGTCCCCTGAAAATTAAACCTGAGGTACTGTCTGTGGGAGATATTTACCTGGATATGCAGGTAGGCATTCTTCATTGTCAGTGGATGTGGCTCAGTAGGTAGCACACTCAACTCTGAGGCCGGGAGATCAGAGGGCTGTGGGTTCAGTTCCCACATCTGGCATTTGGATTTATATCCCAGTACTGACACTGCAGTGCAGCATGAGAGGGGTGCTGCACTTCTGAGGTGCCGCCTTTCGGATGAGACGTTAAACCGAGGTCCCATCTGCCTGGATTGGTGGTAGTTCAGGTGGATGTTAAAGATCCCATGGCACTTGTCGAAAAGAGTAGGGGAATTTCCCCAGTGTCCTGGCCAAATTTCCCTCATTCACTAAAAATACCACCAACAGCTTAATCTGGTTCAAGGTCAGTTGGCATTCATCTATATCCCCCTCCCCCGGGTCGTGCCTGAAAATAGGCAGGATTTGTCTAGTGCACTTACCCGGTCAACAAAAGCTAAAATAAATAAAAAATAAATAAATGTCTAGGGAGCAAATCCAGTCTCCCTGGTGCAGAAGGGGCAGCAGATCCTGTAGAGTCACCATCCGGAATTTATTGTGCTGGTTGAACAGATTTAGCTCTTGGATGTCTAGAATGGGTCTGAGATCACCTGTGTACTTGGGCACCAGGAAGAAGTGAGAATAGAACCCTTTACCCTGCTGAGTGTCTGGTATGGGTTCTATGGCCCTTTTCTGCAGCAAGGAGTGAATTTCCTTACAGAGAACCAGAATGTGGTCTGGAAGGTAAGAAGACAGAAGTAGGGGTTTCTCTGGAGGCCACTCCAGAAGTTTCAGGATGTGGCCACTTTCTATGATCTGCAGCACCCAGGCATCTCGGTCAGTCTCACTCCAGTTGTCCAGGTGCAGGGAGACATGACACCTGAGAACCACCTCCTGGCCTGGGGGGAATTGGGCAAAGGGTCAGGCTGAACTGGCAGGGGTGGATGGGGCTGCGTATCCTCCTCCTCCTCTGTTTCTTTTTCCTGAGCTGGAGAAGGGGGTAGGCATGGCCGGGGTAGCCCAGTGCTTATCCTGAGGCTTGTTAGAGGGCTTTGGTCTATGAATAAACCTATGAAAGGGCACCCGCTGACCACCATTTGGTTGGTTGGTGTTGTACATGGAGTCAATTGAATGTAGGGTGTGTTCAGACTCTTGCAGTTAAGACAGAATGTCTTGCACATCTGTGCCAAAAAACTTATAGCCCTGAAAAGGGGCATTCAGGATGGATAATTTGACATCCTGGGCAAAGCTAGACACCATCAACCACAAGTATCTTCATAGTCAAATGCCCACTGCAGCAGCCATGGCCAAGGCATCAACGGCATCATAGGCCACCCTAAGGAGGTGGGTGCCAACATCGGACCCCACATTAAGAGACTGCAGCATCTATTGTTTTATGGGGTCCTCTTGAAGGGGCCCAGCCAGATTCAAGGGCATAGTCATAGAACTGGTTTAATACTGTATCATATAGGCAATATAATTTAACATCCTAATGGTCAAAGTGGCAGAGGCAAAAGTTCTCTTGCTATTGTGATCCAGTCTCAGGGACTCCTTATCTGGGGGCAAGTAACTAAAGTGTTTGATCATCTTGGTGCAGTCATGGGTGGCATTGATGACCACCAAATCCACTTGTGGCTAATTGGCAAAGAAAGGTCTTCCTGCTGGAATCTGGTATAACTTGTCTACCTTTCTGGGTATGGTAGGGATCAAGTTGGGCTGATGCCAGGTGGCCATGATGGCATCCTCAAAGGGCTCCATTAAGGGAGGGATAACCAAAGGAGGGGCATCCAGCAGCCTTAAATAAGTGACCAGTCAACACTGAGCTGGATCTTGCTTCTCGGTGTCGAAGCCCATGGCCAACTGCATCTCTCATAACATAGACAAAATAGGGGTTATCTGTGGGGGGACCATGAGATATACCTCCCTGCCATTGGGCGAAACAATAGAGGAGGACTGGTAAGGAGTAGCTCTCCCATCATCACTGTCACCATGCTCAGGAGGAATTAGGTCCAGATGACACCCATCCTTACCCCGAGTCCTGAGAGGGAGCAAGGGCTCAGGGTCTGGGGAATGGGCCATAGCCTTGCTGGTGGAACAGAGGGGTGCTGTGGGGATGGGCCTTGGAGAGGGACCTCCTTAGCCTGCATAAAGTCTCATAAGGCAGTAAGCAAGGAATGAAAGTCTACCATAGTCAGCTTCAGACACATCAGCATTGGCTGAGGAATCACTGGGGTTGCCACTGAGTTTGGCACCATGGAGGGTGGCCACACAGACTGCCACCTGTGTGGAAGCTCCTTGGAAGTGGTCAGCATCTGGGAGTGTGACAACAACCTGGACTCAGGTCTGGGTGACTCTGGAGAGGGTAGAGGCTCTGGGCCTGAGATGATTACTGATGATGCGGCCGAGGTTGGCACAGATGGATTAGGCTGTGTCCTGGTGACTGGTGATGCTGAGCCCATTGACAATGAGTCAGCTGAGTAACCTGACTGATTGCCCACTGAAAATAATGGCCTGAACAGCAAGGGCTAAAAAGTTGGTGGGGCACTAGAGCCCCTGGAACCAACACCCACCATTGCGAGGTTGGTGGGGGGGAGCTGCCAAAGGTAACCCTGTGGGAAAAAGGGCATGCGAGGCAGATGGAGCTACTCCTAATGATGGGGATGGCCCTGCCATGGCTGACACATGCAGTGGCAACCAGGATTGAGATGAGGAGGACTGGGATTTCTCCTAGGTATGGTCCTTGTCCCGATGCCTATGCTTGCCTATATACTTGTCCCAGGCCTTGGAAGGTTGTGAGCTAGAGGGTGTCATAGGGCAAGCAGAGGAACTTCTAGCCTGAAGCTCATTCTTCATCTGGGAGACCTTCTGCTTCAGCTGAATAGTTTTGTGGGTCTGCACTCAGCTTTTCCTGGTGGCTTGGTTGAATCCACAGCAGATCACACAAGCCTGGGTGTTGTGTTCTGGGCTTAGGCAGCAGACACAGGCCTTGTGATCATCCTTCTCAGGGATCTTCTGCTCATAGCACACTTTTTAAAGAGGTTCTCGGAGGCAGAGCTCGGCATAAATGTAGAGGAAAAATCACTTTATTGCTAAAGTGACACAAACTAGGGAGAGTAAAATGAAAAAAAAATAGAAGATTGATGAAGAAATTTGGTGCAATGGTGGTTGAATGGAACTGGCAGATCTCTGAGGAGTCTGATGTGTGATGGTCAATTGCAGGAAAAGAACTGAGGAGGGCAAGGGGACCATCAACTCTTATAGGATAGGCTGACATCAGTGTATGACATCTGAGTGGGTGACCCCCTGGTGGACTGCTATCTAGAAATGTTTCTGTGTTGTCCTAGTGCCTGAAGGCTATTGTTCTATAGGTGTGGTCTGCTGCAAGAGATACCCCTGAATTCAGATCTAACATTCATAAAGGTCAAATTGCCAAATTTTGACTACATATGTGATGCTAATCTTGAGGAAGAAGAAAATGAGACTGATTGCAGTACCTATGATGCATCTGTGAACTAAGTGACCATAACGTCAGCTTTCAATTTTCTCTAAACAGACTTGTTAAAGATACGAGATTTGCCTGCCTTTGGCCAGCATGAACAATGCAGCTGGCACATTAAAATAAAAATACTGTAGTTACATTAATAACAACTGAGTATGGGGTGCACACTGGGCATGCAAGTCTCAATTCTTCTTAGGCCATTCTCTGAACCACTCAGAAACAATTTCCTCCAGTGTTTCTGTCTACTAATGATTGATGGTAGCATTAGCTATGCATCACACTACAATACAAATGTCAGATAACATAGTGCTGGAAAGTCACATCTTATGAGAACAAAGAAGAAAGCCTTTATTACATAAAATTACAGTTCTGTTTCCTTTTTGGAATGTATGCGACTGCCTTCTCCTACTGTTTCAGACTCCAGTTCCTTCCCAGTTAATGGAGGTTGTAGTACTAGTCCCAGAAAATAAGAAATACAGGGTTCACCTTTGCCATTGTCTACAGTCTCGGGGAATTTATTTTTGCCCCAGCAGCACATTTTACTATATAAGTTGTAGTTGCTTTATTGCCTTCAGTCTCTGGTTATCATTTTCATTTATCCTGGCTCCAGAGACAGGATTTACTGTCACATAGTTGCTTTATTTTTTCCAGTCTCCGGGATGGGGTATAATTTCTCCTGGCCCCAGAGGCAGAACTTATTATCACATGCTTTCTCTTTTGCCTCCAGTTGTTGGGTATCATTTCATGTTGCCCCAATTTCAGGGTTTACTGTCACATGGTTACTTTATTGACTCCAATCCAGGGTATTAGTTCAAGTTCGGTTTAATTTTTATTGCACAAATGTATGAAAATCACAGATTTGTTACATTCATCAAAAGATACTGCTGTAATATCACACAAATCCAATGTACATAACTGTACCTAAAATTCTTACATCTAATACCCTAAATTCCAAATATAATACAGAGGCCAAGAAGTATAAAAATAATATTCTTAATACAGATTCAATATTTATAGCCTAATTGGTACATTACCATACTTAAAAACTTCATTATATCATATATAATTCTTTTCTCAGATATAGACATCAATTACAAGAATTTGGCTTTTTCCTTTTTAAATCCTTTCCCACACAGCAAAGGGTCTATCCAACTTTTTCATTCATTTTGAAGAGCTGGACAGTGCAAAATCAGATGCTGAATTGTTATAAAAGCATCCGTCTTGCACATAGATTCAGTTATGGGCCTTTTGAATAAAAATCTGCCAACTACTTTTTTCCACTGGAGGAAAGGAAAGAAATGGGAGACATGATAGTAACATTCAAATACATCAAGTGTATCAGTAAGGTACAGAAGGGTGCATATTGCACAGAAAGAGATGCTCAGGGATGGGGGGCATGATATGAAGCAGGGGTGACTTAAAGGGGATGTGAGGAAATATTTCTTCATGAAAAGGATGATTGATACCTGGAATAACCTCCCAGCAGAGGTGGTGAGCACCAAAATGGTAACAGGCTTCAAACATGCATGGGCTAGACACTGGGGGACATTAGTAACAGGACTTGGGGGGGAGAGGCTGGAGATCAATTGGGGTCTATGGTAGCACAGTAGGTAGGGACTTTAGGGCAGACTAGGTGGGCCAAGAGGTCTTTTTCTGCCAACAGCTTCTACGTTTCTATGTTTTTAAATATACCAGAGAAATTGTATTTATTTATTTAGTTTTTGTTAACCGGGTAAGTGCACTAGCCAGCAGGTGACTATTTTCAGGCACGACCCGGGACAGTACAAGACAATACATACTGAGGGTGTTTAACATCTACAGTACAATTAGTGTGGCAGTACAATGTGTAGACAGTGGAGCTGAAGCTATGAGGCTAAGATAACAGTGTGGACACTAGTCTAAGTAAAACGAATACAACATTGTTCTGTATAGAATATAACAGGCAGAGTGGGTATTGGTACAAAGACAGAGTTATTCGGATTTCCCCAGGCAGGCGTAGTGCAAACAAGCGGGAGAGGAAATAGCCCCATAAAGTGCCTAACCTTGCTGTACAAAATATGTTCCTCTCTGTCTTGTTTTCACAGAAGAGTAAATATTGTTCTATATTCACATTTGATTTAAAGTTATTATATATACAGTACTGTTTTTGTCTAACAACCTTAACCCCTCAAAGTCTATTTGGACAAAAATGTCTTTCACTCTTTGTGTGCTTTAAGAAGTAAAGACCAATGGGTATAGGTATGCAGTGTCTGACAATGTACTTCTTAGTCCAAACCAAATAAGAATAAAGTCTAATTGCATGAACCAATTTGTCCTACTATTATTATTTGCCACATAATTATGCATCATATCATCACATCATAACTTGGGTAATCTATCTTTATCCATTAACAGTATTCTCTTCCAAAAGCATATTGCCCAATTAGAATTCTAGCTTCCAGTGAAAGTGTTCCAGTCTCTACTAGCAGGAATTATGTTGGTATAGTTCTAGGAGCACCCAATATGTTTTTTAAAAAGAAGTTTTGTACACAGTCCAGATATGACAGGTTCACCCTCATTCCCCAAATGTCACTGCTATGTAATATTTGTCCCATTATTTTTGCATCAAAGGCTGTTTTTAACACCTTAAAAGAATTATTGGCAAATTTAGTTGCAAATCTAAAAATAGTTAGACCAGATTGATGAGCAGACAATCTCACTTGGGTTAGATGTTGCTTCCATGTTAGCCTTGAGTCAAAAGTTACCCCTACATATTTCTATTCATTTACCACCTCCAAGTCTCTTCCAACAACCAACCCATTTTTTATTCTTAACTTGATTTTTTCCAAAAGCCATTATTTTAGTTTTGCTTGTATTCATCTCTAGATCCAAGTTTCCAAAGTGCTTTGTTACAGCAGAAATTCCACATCTGAGATCTATCGGAGTTTGGGAGAGAATGATGGCATCGTCTGCATAAAGTAATATCTGCACCTTGGTCCCAGACAACACAGGGGGAAGGAATCTATATTCTCTAAACATTAAACCAAAGTTTCAATATATAAGTTAAACAAAAGGGGGACTAGCACACATCCTAGTTTAAACCCACACATGATATTAATAAGATCAGAGAGCACTCCATCTCTGGATAGTTTTACTCTAGACATGGTGTTTGTATGCAGCATTTGCAAAATCAATAACAAGTATAACTCAGTGCCATATTTTCTCAATATTACCCCAAATAATGGTTCTATTAACAGAACCAAAGACTGATTTGATAACAATAAAACATACATAAACATTCCTTTTTTGGACAACACATAAGTATAAAAAATATAGTTTAGTGTAAAAACTAGATCCAAGGTATCATGAAATCATCTAAAACCACACTGAAATCAAAATATCCGGTTGTTGTCAGAGACCCATTCCTTCAGTCTCCATAAGATAATTCTAGAGTATATTTGTTTTGTGCAATTGGTAATAGTGTGATAGGCCTATAACACTGTGGATCATCTCATTTCATCTCATTTTTATTTTATACCGGAATAGCATGTGAGCAAAATTGCCCATTTTCATAAGCCTCCAGTGGATTGGGTAAGGAGGAAGACAAGTACAGGGAGGGAAGCAGTACATTTATAGAAATCATTCAAAAAATACTGGAGAATTATGTACAAATATTTGAGGTAAAACATAGAAATTTAAAATAAATTATGTACAAAGCAATGGAAAATGTACAAATCGATAGTGGTACCTTTTACCTTTTTTAAAAAGTGGAACAATAACTCTGCAGTTCCAATTGACCAGCACTTTCAATTTATCATTTATTACTGTAAATACATTAGCCAAGAGGAGTGATCAGAAATCCAAATTGCGCTGGAATATTTAATCTGGGATAGCATCATTACCTGCTGCCTTATTACAATGCTGTGCCAATATTGCAGCCCTAACTTCTAAGGGGAACACAGTGTTCCAATGTGCCACATTGTGTACACTTGATTTATTAATTCCAAGCATATAAGCAGCCCCTTTCTCCAACACTTCAGTAATATAATTATTTTTGAAATAGTTCATCCACTTATTGACTGCTAATACAGGCATAATATTGTATTGTCTATTATTTCCGAATGTATCAAAAGCTACCAGGGACCAAAAAGCTTGCATGTTTTTTAGCCAAATAGTTTCTTGTAAGTCATCCCATAATTTGTTCCTATATCTTTCTTTTTTTATATCTCAGGAGTTTATTATATTCCTTCCTTAGATTTTTAATGGCAGCTAACAGAAATGCCTCGCTGGATTTAGCCGACCAATGACTAACTTTGTTTATGGCTCTGTTTATATTTTAACAGTCAGAGTTGTACCATGTGTTATTTTTCCAGCTTTACAGACATTTGGCTTCCTATTTCAATAATTTCATTAATTTGCTATAATTTCGATAAGATTAGAGAAACAGGGCAATCTATCCTCTGTTGGTAATTACCTTGAACCCTGACTGGATTTAATAATCTCACTTAACTAAATTATATGTCTCGGATAGTATTTCAGTCATCTTCTCCTCAATATATTCATTCTATCTTATTATTTTTGAGTACAGGATGTCCATGTTTTCTTCTGCATCAGGCCCCAGAAACTAAAGAAGTCTGGGTCCACTATCAAAACAAATTGCTTCATTGCTTAGTAAAGTGACAACTTATTGCTGCTCCTTTTCATTACATATTGTTTCTTTCCAATGGTGGTGTGTTCATTCTTCTTAATTGCCAGACAAAGTGTTGCCTGTGCCTAGAAATAGAACAACTAGCTACAAACATAATATTACCTTCTTTTACAGACTAAGAGAGGTCTGGGACTTGCCTGCTGGGTGTGCAGGAGGTGCAGCCAGTACATAACACTGTAGTGACAGCAACTGTGGCAGACAAGTCCCTGTTCTCATCAATCTCTTTTTGAACACATTTTTGGGTGAATGTGCCTTAACTGTATTGATTTAAATACTAATAGGTCTATTTTTCCCCTGATAGTAGTGATAGTAGCAGTGGTTAATTGGTGGCTTTTGGACTGGCTGGTGATGCAACTTACATTCTGTTTTTCTTCCCACTGGAGGTTATGTGTTTCTTCTCCATAACTAAGACCCATTGCTAAACAAGGTGCTGCCTTCAATTGTTTAAAAATAGAAGAACTAGCTACAAAAATAATTTGTTTGAAAATAGAAGAACTAGCTACAAAAATAATATTACCTTCTAAAAAAATCAGATTCGGTCACAAGAGTGGTTATAGACTGAGAGAGATCTGGGACTTGCCTGCCTTTGAACCAAATCATTGTCCTGCTGGGTAGGAAGTGAAGCCAATACATGACACTGAACTGGCAGAAACTGAAACAGATAAGTACCTGTTCTCATCAGTCTCTTCCTCATTTTGAACACATCTTTTTGGTAAATATGCTTTTACAGGCTGATTTAAATGCTAGTAGTTCTGTTTATCCCCTGGTAGTAGTGATAGTAGCAGTAGTGAAGTGAAGGCTAACTTACTGGCTGACTGGCTGGTGCTCTTTCTCACTTTCTGAGCATCCATAATGCTGGTGTTTTCCTTTCTTCTTCATTCATAACTGAGAAACATTTCTACAGAGCAGTGCCTGTTGAGAAATAGAAGTAACTATTAGCTATACACATTATTACCTCCCAAAAAATGTCAGAAACTGAAGAGTGGTCAGAGAAAGTTCTGGGACTTGCCTGCGTTTGTTTTGACAAAATCATAGTGGGTGGGTGGCTGTCAGAATTTAAAACACACACACACACGTCTACTAACTGCTATATATTATTCTCATTCACACTGGTGCTCTAATTACTAAGCTATAAGGTCTGGTCAGAGATATGGGACTTGACTGCCTTTGAACCAAATTATTATGAGGAAGCCCCCCTTGGCATGTACAGTGGAGCACTGGCACTTCAGTTATGCACAGACACAGATTAAGTAACTCATTTCACTAGTCATGCTGTTTATTACTACTAAACAGTGGTTTAATTTTAGTTTCTATAGATACATGGACTAAAAGCTTCTTAAAAATATTTTTAAGTAATTTTAGCATACAGTTATCATGAAAGGTTCTAAAGGATTCATATAAGGTTTGGAAGGTTCTCCCGCCTCTAGGGTGTACCCACCCAGGATCATAGTGCAGCTAAAGGAAATAATGGGGGGGGGACAACTTGCAGTAATATTTCATGAATCTGTCTGTACATTTGTGTTACCAGAAAACTGTAAAATGGTCATTGTGGACACCATCTTCAAGAAAGGAGCAAGGTTGCTCATGGGCAACTAGATGCTGGTCAGCCTGACATCAAAACTATGCATGATCCTGAAAGTCTACAGTTGGGTGAGGCCAACATTCTTGCCCCATCTCAGCATGGCCTTATAAGGGCAAGTCCAGAAATGTGCACTCTAACAACAACAAAATAAAGTGTCCCACACTGCAAAACTGCAAATAAACTCAATTGATTTATTTGAGGTCCATAGCACAGAGGTAGATGCCTGCTACTGGGGTAGCAGTACTTGTGTACTGGTATGTTTGCCCCTGACTTGCACCTCCTCACCTTGCTTTTTCATGGTGACACCTGTTTGGAACTGGCCTTATAAGGGGCAGATTATTACCAAACCATCCTGATCGCCTTTTTCAATGGGGTGGCCAAGGAGATGAACATGAGCCAGGGCCAGGCCAAGACATAGTAAGTCTGGACTTCAGTAAGGCCCTTGACACTATGGCATATTTCAATCCTATGGGTTAAGTTAACCAGTCTAGTCTACAAGATGTGTGCATATGGTGGACCCGATTGCACTTTATGAGGGACGGAGGTACTGATACAAAAAGAAAATGACTGACGAGATTCTCGTTGGTGACATGAACATCATGTGTGTATCTTGGAGGTATTTGGAATGTGCACAGAGATCTGGTGACACAAACATTGTGTGTGTGTATACACAGGAGATGGTGTGGGGCCTGTAATGGGTGTGTGGGGGCAGAGTCCCCTGATAATATTATTACCGGATCTGATTGCACAGTGGATGCAGGAAACAAGTGGGGGGCCTTTATGGGGGGGCAGAGCCCCCTCATTATAACAAAATCCAATTGCATGGAGGATGCAGGAAACAGGAGATGGGGGCAGGTCTGTTCGGGGGTGCAGGGTACAGAACCCCCCGATGATGATAATAATAATACTAGTAAATGTACAAGATAACAAGAAAACCAAAGTGAAGTGCATTGAAGTGGGATGTAACAAATGCAAAGAGAAGGGTAAGTTTGAAATTAGGAGGGGCCATTTCTGTTTAATGTTGGTGGGTGGGTACAGTGTGTAAATGCTATCAATGCATACTTCTAATTTAAAAAAGCAATTTTAAGAATACACTAAATACTCTGATTTACCCTTTTATTAATGCAACTGGTCCACAAACAGGGTGCAGCCGTTATTCAACAGCACTAGAAATTATTCCACAAAAATGTGGGCATTTTTTGGTGTTCTATTTGGTCAAATTTCAGTCATTTAATCATATAGTTGACTATTTACAAAGTAAAAAATGTTGAAAAAGAAAAGATTCTACGTACAGTATAACAGATGCAGTGATTATTCATTTATCAGTAAATGTGATCATGTCTCACTATGTCAGCAAGTGGGATTCTTTCTTCTGCTGGGTGCATCATTTTAGGAATGTTTTGAATTTATCAGCTGATAGACTGATGTATTTTTTTCTGATTATGTACTCAGCAAAATAGGATCCTTATAACTGCTTCTGTATTCCATTTTGTGGTAACAGTCACTTTAAGGCATATCAGGTGGACTCAGTTATATTTGTGTGGGCTTCAGTTAGCAGGTCTACAAAATCTCTTGAATGGTTCACTGTTTTATGTTGATACCCTAGAGTGGACAGTGATGAATAGGCCCTCCAGCAGTCTTATATTATGGTCGTTTCTGGCAAGATGTGTTCTTGAATTATTGGAATTAATGTTTCAGCATCTCTTTTTTCAACTATCCTTCAACACCATATGGATTCCCGTTCTACGCTACCAAATATCCACACACCATCTACCCTTTGCCCTCTATGAAATTTTCATTTGCCAAGCTTTGATTAGTCTATTTCTACTGTTGTCCCATGGCCACAACTTACATCTCTTTCGGTGTCAATGATGTCAATACTTATGTCCCTGTAGAAATTAAACCAGTATATGCATGTATGTGCACTGCCAACCCCTAATTGGAGCCTCACAAAATCATGTGGCAAGTTATGGCACCAGTATTATGTCTTCTTTAGGATTTCTCCTAGCTACAGGTGTGAACGGGTGAACCAGCTCCTTGTTCTTTTTAATATTCTCCTTTTGTAATTTCTGTGACTGCAAACCCACTCTCTGACATCTTGTGTGCAGTTGTTATCTTCAAGTGTTAGTGTGTTAATCCAGCATTAGCAGCATCTCTCATACTGTTTCAATAAGTTATTGTTGAACAACCACTCATATAGTCTGTTTTTTTCATGCAAATAAAAAATAAATTATCATAGGTCATGGCTATTCTCAGTGCATTTATGGAGTAGTTTCTGAACTGATTTTTATTATTAATTATAGTATTTAGTACAAACTTCTGCTTTACAGTTAGCTGTATTCTGCAGATGTTAATTGTGTACTGCCTTTTTTTTTGAGTGAGACTGCTTCTATTATTGCATGGTGACACGTTCCTCCCGAACAATTGTAGCCCTCTGTCTGTTGGTTTAGCTGTTGGAGGACAATCAAATACCAGGTGCACTGCCGTTAATCTTACATTCATGTCACATTTGCAGCAGCAGTCAAGCATCCCAAAAATGTCCCAGCCATCAGCCCAATTAGATCTCATAACCATGCCTATTCTGAATTTTTATTTATTTATTGAAATGTTTCACCAGGAAAGGCACACTGAGCAAAAAGATGCTCTTCTCACTTTTTCTCACTCAATTTATAGAACACATTCCTCTGTGTAGCCTTTTTGCAAACATGTAAATATTTTTCCTTTTTTCTTGGGCATTTTAGCTGATAGTATACAGTACTGTACAATATTCTATGTCCCTAAGTTTCTGAAATTCAGTTTGAAAGAAGGTAACTTCAAACCTCTGCAATGCTATGTGTACATACAGGTCGACATTGTTTAATGCATGCTTGTCCCAGATTTCGATAAGCCACACTCTTTTTAAAACATTATTTAATTTATTAAACCATCTCTGGGGATTCTCTTTTCCCAAGGTTTCCTCCCAACATGTGGTATGAATTCTTTCATTAGGCATAGTAACTATTTTCTTCCATAACTTTTGAGCTCTAACTTGAGACATAAGTATTACAGATTTCAAATTAAATTCACTTATTAGGACAGCTGTTGGAGTGTACCTGCATAAACTAAAAACTTGTCTACAAAAGGCATTTTGAAAGATTCTAAGTATTTGGCCATTTTATTAAAGACCTACAGTTCTGACCTGTATATAACAGGGTGCAAATGACTTCGGCAACAAATGCCTGTTTTAAAGCTACATATGAGTTACTCACAAATAATTTGCTGAATCTGCTAATGGACCTTGCTGCTTGAGTGGCCTGTTTTTTTTTAGCAAAAGCTATATGTTTTTTCCAAGATAATTGCTTAACAAGGACTATTCCAAGGTATCTTTACTCAGCCTTTACCTCAAAACATACTTTATGAAATGACCACACCTTAGGAATTTGATGCTTGGGTCTACTAAAAATAAGAATCTTAGCATTTTCAGGGTTTACCTGCACATCCAGTTGCTCTAAAAGTACTCATTATTTATTAATTGCTCTTTTTAAAGCAAGCAGTGCGAAGGAGCATAGCAAAATATCATCTGCATAAAGAAGAGTAGTGATCTTATTATCCATAACCCTGGGAGCAAATACAGTATGTCAGTATTTTACAACTCCTTAATAAAACATTCCATATATAAATTGAAAAGTACTCTGAATGGGTTAGCAAGCATGTGTGCTTTACTCCCCTTTCTATCCTTATTTCTCCAGATACTGACCCTTCTCTTGCTATTCTCATTAGAGCTTTATTGTCACTGTGAAGAAGTTGTAGGATGATCAAAAGATGTCCATTAATATCTTGTGCATCTTACAATGTCCATAATGTTGCCCTATTCACTTTATCAAATGTTGCTTTTAAGTCCAAACAGGCTATGAATAAGGCACCTTGTTTTGAGAACATATATTTTTCAATCAAATAATTCAAAATGAACATGTTGTCAGTCATGCAACGGCTTTTGTGGAAGCCCACTTGCTCTTTTGAGAAAAGGTTGTTATCGAAGACCCTACTGTTTAACCTTTCCAATATAATTCGTGAAATTATATTTTGAGCAATACATAATAAACTAATGGGTCTATAATTTCCTGGAACCTTAGATGAGCCCTTCTTAAACAATGACACCTTTAGACCATATTTTCAATCCTCTGGTAGGACCTGTGTTTGGCATACAAAATTAAAAAGTGCACTGTACATACCTGACTTGTGCACCAGTCTCAAAATGCTAAAATAAATCTCTGCTGTTAATTCATCATGCCCCAGGGCTTTATTCTTTTTCTGTGCTAGGACAGCCTGTAGCACTTCCCATTCAGAGATAATTTTTTCCTCATGACTCCTCACCCCTGTAGTAAAGTGCAATTGTTTCCCTGGTGGTAATCCAATACTTTAAATTTTTCTTGAAAAAAGTCCACCCAGACTGCTAGTGGAATAACTGACAAGGTATTGTATTGACAATTTTTTGTACCAAGAGCGACTAACTCCTCAAAATGTTTACTAGGGAAAGGGAACATTGTTTAACCAGGGTAGCACACTAAGCTGAAGCTTGTTTCCAGATGTGACCTGGGAGCACAAGGAAGTTAAGTGACTTGCTCAGGATCACACAGTATGCACCTAGGTAGCTAGCATTCTTGGTTGCTATCACTTCTTGTAGCAATAACCATAATCCCTGTTTGTACCTTATTCTCTTACACTCCTACAGCCTTCTCTATTCTTGTTTAACTAATTTAAGGATTTTTTGGGGTCAATATCAACCAAACTTGTGATATCTGCTAAGGTGGAAAATGTGGGTGTCACCTTCTACGACAGATTGCCATTTGAGGCTCAGGTGTCATCTGTTGTCTGGAGTGGTTTTTACCACTTGAGGAATATTGCCTGGATTAAAGCCTTAATAGTTCCATGTGATAATAGTGATCATGGAATGGCAATCACTGTTTGGCCAAGTGTACATAGCCAAAAATAAATTTTGGCTGTACACTCACGGCAAACATCAAGAGGGTGCCTGAGACTTAGGTTTTCATTTTTTATGTGGTGGGCTGCACCCCCTCACCCCCCTTACTAAAGGATTCTCAATTCAAGGGGGGTTCAAAAGTAAAGAAAAAAATGACCCAGCACAAAAAGCACGAGTGCACCAAAAACCAAACACGGCACCCTCCCAACCCCAGCCTGCCACCAACCCACCATGCCACATGGCCAGCTTGGCAGCCCAGTGCCACACTACACCCCACAAACCCTCTCTACCCTTCCACCCATCACACGGCATGGTTCTTCCCCTCTTGTGTGCATGTGTACATAGCGATATCCCATTGCTATATTAGCCTAACCCTCTATCTGGTCACCCTCCCTGACAGGTAGCCCTGTGCATAGGTGCCATGACTGAGTCACCCTTTTTTTGAAAGTGCTCAATAGCTGTCACCATTGTCACAATCTATCACCTTAATCCTGCCTGATGACCTGCCCTCACTGGTGGATGCTTTTGTAATGTCCAGATTAAACTACTGCAATGCTCTGTACCTTGGCATCAAAGGAGGGGTCTTGTGTCAGCTACAGCTTGTGCAGAATTCAGCATCTAGGTTGCTGATGGGCCTTCTGAAGTCTTGTCATGTGTCCCCATTCCTGCATGTCCCGCACTGGCTGCCAATGAGGTGGGGAATCATCTTCAAGGTGGGTTTGCTCACCTACAGTATAAGGCCATATACTGACATGGTTCTGGCAACCTAAGTGACTTCCTGAATCCCCACCACTCTCAGCATTCTCTCTGCTCCTCTGAGGAGGGCATCCTAGCAATTACCATGGCCCAGTTGAAAACATCTGGAGTTTGGAACTGTTTGATTTGAAAGCAGCACAAGGGAAGTCACAGCGTTTGGAACTGTTTGATTTTGAAAGCAGCACAAGGGTAGTCACAGAGTTTGGAACTGTCAGATTTTGAAAGCAGCACAAGGGAAATCACAGAGTCTGGAACTGTCTGATTTTGAAAGCAGCACAAGAGAAATCATGGATTTTTGAACTGTTTGATTCTGAAAGCAGCACAAGGGAAATCACAGAGTTTGGAACTGTGTGATTTTGAAAGCAGCACAAGGGAAGTCACAGAGTTTGGAACTGTTTGATTCTGAAAGGAGCACAGAGGAAGTCACAGAGTTTGGAATTCTGATTCTGAAAGCAGCACAAGGGAAATCACAGAGTTTGGAACTGTCTGATTTTGAAAACAGCACAAGGGAAATCACAGAGTTTGGAACTGTCTGATTTTGAAAGCAGCACAAGTGAAATCACAGAGTTTGGAACTGTGTGATTTTGAAAGCGGCACATGGGAAGTCAAAGAGTTTGGAACTCTGATTTTGAAAGCAGCACAAGGGAAATCACAGAGTTTGGAACTGTCTGATTTTGAAAGCAGCATAAGGGGAAATCACAGAGTTTGGAACTCAGTGCTTTGGCTTCTCAGAAGGAACTAGACGGGGGACAAGATCAGATCTACAGTACAGTAGCTTCTTGTTGTTTTACATTGTTTCTTGTGGATTCTACTTGGTAGAAGGTTATTTCTTTCTTTCTTACTACTAAGGGCTAGCAGGGTATTGTTTGGGGCTGTTGGCATTTTGAAACCTGTTTTGTAGCTATAAGTGGCTCATTTGTTTGATTCACTGTGTGGCAGGCTGCATTTGTAGAGACCTATTTCTTCTGTTTTAAAACATAATTGGTGTGATTTAACTGGTCTGTTTCTTTGAATTGGAGACATATATCTTCTAATTCCAAGCCTATTTTGATGTGTTTTGGTGAAGCTGTTTGAATTGAAGTACTGTTTCTTTGGGTAGCAAACTTATTTTGGGGGCTTTGAGTAGAATTGTGATTCATTGTTGCTGGCTTCACTAGCTGCAAAGTTTGAGTGCAGAGTGGGGGAAGGGTGCTAATGGTCTGACCAGTGGCCTCAGCTACCTGATTGTTTCTGGAAGACTTGGGCTGGTCCCACCCTTGGTCCATTATTTTTTATACCAGGGGTTCTGACATCATTTCCTCAAACAGGCAAAGGATATGCACCTGTCATAGCAAAAGCAAACATCCAGGAAGGGAACAGCAGCAAGTGAAGCGTGACTGCCTTCTGTGGAAGGGAAGTAAATGCAAATCTAGGAGCTTTCATTATTACTTCTTCGCATTGATATTGCATTGGGGAAAGGAGGAGTAGGAGTTTGAAGAAGGTTGTGCAATGGCTACTTAAAGTCTGTTTTTGAGTGTGGATAGGAAGGATAGGAATATAAAAAGCAGTTGCTCAATATATCTAAACATGTGCAACAAAGGAGGTAAGGGAAACAAAGAAAATGTTTTGCACTGATAGAGGAGGGAGAGGGGAGACTTGGGGAGAGTTTGGTATCCTGCATCTGAAGGGTGGGGTCGCCAGGGCAACGACAGCAATGGGTAGGGTGGTAGGCTGCAACAACTGTGGTGCACCAATCTTTCTAAAATTGCCTGGAGTGTGGGAGGATGTTTAGTGCAACCACATAGAAAAACTTAGAAAGGAGATTGAAGGTCTGCAGGAGGAACTAAGACAGGCAAGGCAGATTGGGGTGGGTTTAGCTCAATACTGGAGGGAGGAAGAAGGGGAGATAGGGAGGGCAATTCTGCTTAACAGTGGTGAGGAGAGGGTCAGAAGAAGGGAAGCAGAGACAAAGGGGTCCAGGCCAGGAAGAACAATTGCCGGGGAAACCAGGTCAGGAGACAAAAGACAAATGAAAGGAGGAGATAGGGACTTGTGAGGGGAGGTGAAGAAGTGGCAAAAGTCATGGAGTGGAAAGGAGAGAACAGATTACTATGAAGAGAGAGGGAGCGGGCATTTGTGAAGGGCCTTCAGAAAATAGTTGTGCACTGCTAGAGAGGAAGAAGGTGGAGGAGGGAAATGATGAAATTAGAGGAGTAATTGATAAATGCCTGGACCAAACTGGAGTGGGGGGGAAGTTCTGCTGGGAGAATTGCAACGGGGTAAAAGGGGGAAATAATGTGCAGGAGGAAGAAGAGGAGCTGGAAATGAGAGAGGGAGATGAATGGAAGCAAGCAGGGAGTAAGAGGGGTGGAATCTTAGTGCTGGGGGACTCAATACCAAAAGGAGTTAGGTGGGGTAGCAAGGGAGAGAGCATAATGGATTTGGGTGGAGGCCATGCCAGGAATGACAGGAAAGGGTGGGACAGTCTGTTCTGAAATATGCTAGAAGGTAGAGACAAGCCTTCATTTAATTATAAATCTTGGGACAAACGACCTGGCAGACAAGACAGTAGATACAGGAACTAGCACAATTATGTGAGGGGGCAGGAAGATCAGTAACTTTTTCAGAGATACTTCCTGTGCCAAAGGCAAGCACAACAAGAAAGCTGAGAATAGAGGAATTTAATGGATGGCTAAGAACCTGGTGTTGTGCTAAAGGGTATGGGCTGTTGGGGGTGGGGAGAGACCTGGGAGGACAGTAGTCTCTATGCCAAGGACAGACTACACTTGAGTGAGGAGGGAAAGAAAGTGTTGAAACAGAGGATGGAGGAGGACATAGAGGAAGTTGGGAATTTAAACTAGGAGTGGGGGGTGGCAGTTGGGGAAGAGATATGCAGAGACCACAGGTTGGGAAACCATATGAGCTAACCCCCCATAACAGTGACAAAGGACAAATGGCAAGTACTGTTGGTGATGCTAGGAAAGGAGGGCAGTATGGGGGGGAAGGGTGGAAGGTGGTTACGCTTAATGCTAGGAGCCTTGGGAGGAAAACTGCAGAGTTACAGGTTCTCATGGCAGAGGGAGAGGTGGACATTGTAGTCATCATGGAAACATGGGCCACCCAATACAATGACTGGGACCTGTCTGTACCAGGGTACAGATTATTTCGTAGGGACAGAGTGATTGGGAAAGGAATGGGGGTGGCACTATATGTGAAGGAAGGACTGAAGTGTGTAAGGGAAGAAGGGGAGGAGGGTAGTACGGAGTCACTTTGGATGCAAATCCAGGATTCCAAGAATAGGATTCTTAGAATGGGAGTGGTGTACAGGCCACCATCTCCGATGGAGGAGTTAGACAGGGAACTAGCAGGACAGATCAGGAGGACCTGTGAGAAGGGTAGTGTGGTGATTGTGGGGGACTTCAACATGCCAGGAGTGGACTGGAGCACCTCAACAACCAGGAACAGAAGGGAGTAGATACTGCTGGATGCCTTCCAGGACAGCTTCCTGCTGCAAATGGTCAGTGAACCAACCAGGTTAGGAAATACTCTTGACCTTGTGCTGGCAAATGGGGACTTTGTGAGAGAACTTACAGTGGAGGAACCCCTGTCAGAGAGTGACCACCGCTCAGTATGGCTCACATTGGATATGGGCAAGGAAGGAGTGGAATCTGGCACAATAGTGCTGGACTTCAGGAGGGCTGACTTGGGAGGATGGGGGAAGTGGTAAAGGGTACCTGGCCAGAATTTAATCTAGTATGGACACTAACCAGAGGTGGGAGCTCATAAAGCTTGGGATAGTGGAGGCAACCAAAACCTGCTGCAAAGCCCAGAGCAAGAAGGCTAGGGCTAAGAAATCAATCTGGTTGAGCAAGGAGGTCATGGAAAAGGTAAGGAGGAAAAGAGTTGCCTTTAGGAAGTACAAGAAAACAGGGAGGGGGGAGGACAGGGATGAGTACTTGACAGAATCGAAGGAGGTGACAAGGACAGTAAGGGGAGTCAAAGCATCTACGGAACTCAGGCTGGCACAAGGCATTAAGAAGGGGGAGAAGGACTTCTTTAAGTACATCAGGGAGAAAAGGAGCTGTTAGGACCACATAGTAAGGATTAGAAAGGAGAGGGGTTGGGTGGAAGCAGGGTGCGAGAAAGCAGAAGCACTAAGTAAGTAAAGTAAGTAAGTAAGTAAAAATTTATTTTTTGAGCGCTTTTCAAAGTCAAAGCGCCGTACAGTAGTTAAATACATAAAACATACATGTAACATAACAAACAACAATAAAATACAGTTCCAATTTCATGTCATTGCAATAACTACTCCCCATAGGCCTTTTGGAATAAATATGTTTTAACTCTGATTTAAAGCTGACGTCAGGTTAGTCGATCCGACGAGGTAGAGAATTCCACAGGTCGGGCAGCATAGAAAATGCTCAGGCCCCAGATGTTTTTAAATGAACCCTGGGAACCTCTAGCAATCCCTCGTCGGTGGATCTGAGTGAGCGGGAGGGACGGTAGGAAAAAAGTAGATCTTGCAGATATTGCGGTCCCTGTTCGTGTAGGGCTTTATAGGTCAGTGTAAATGAGTACTTCTGCTCAGTATTTATTAAATAGAAGAGGGGGGGTGACACCCAAGGTGGGAGAAATGGCAGAAGCAGGGGGGAAAGTGGTGACAGATGGGGAAATCATGGAGAGCAGAGTTCGAGAGGGTTTGAAGGCACTGAGGGTGGACAAGGTGCCAGGCCCAGATGGCATCCACCCCAGGGTACTGAAGAAGCTGGCAGAGGTCCTTGCAAGACCTTTGGCAGACCTGTTTAATGCCTCATTACATTCAGGGTGTGTACTTCAGGACTGGAGGATGGTTCATGTGGTACCCCTCCACAAGAGTGGCCCCAAGGATGAACCGGGAAACTACAGACCAGTGAGTCTCACATCCATCCTGGGTAAGCTAATGGAGACTATCCTGAAGGAGAGGCTGCTGACCCTCCTAGAGGCCAAAGGACTACAGGACAGCAGACAGCATGGCTTCGTACGTGGCAGATCCTGCCAAACCAACCTGGTCGAGTTCTATGACTGGGTAACTAGGCAACTGGACAGGGGCCATGCAGTGGATGTCCTGTATCTGGACTTCAGTAAGGCATTCACCCAGTGCCACATGGAAGGCTGGGAAGGAAGTTAGTAGGCACGGGCGGTGCAAAGCTGGTGAGATGGGTAGGAAACTGGCTGCAGGGAAGGCAAGAGGGGTGGTGGTGGGTGGGAGCTCACACTCAAAGGCAGTGACGAGTGGTGTTCCACAGGGCTCAGTGTTGGGACCAGTGTTGTTTGGGATATTCATTGCAGACATATCATGGGACATCAAGAGCAAGATCAGTCTGTTTGCTGATGATACCAAGGTAGGCGCGGTGGTGGATGACCTAGGGGGATGGTAGGGGTTGCAGGATGATCTGGCAAAGCTTGAAACCTGGTCAGACACCTGGCAACTGGCTTTAATGCCAAAAAGTGCAAGGTGCTGCATTTTGGGATGAAGAACCCAAGGAGGAGTTACCAGCTAGGGGGAGTGCAGCTAGCCCAGACAGATGAGGAGAAGGATCTGGGTGTGCTCATTACAGGGTCAATGAACAACTCGGCACAATGTAAGAAGGCAGCTGCAAAGGCCAACAAAATGCTTGGTTGTATTGCAAGGGGTATATCCTCGAGGAGGGAGGAGGTTATTCTGCCACTGTATAGGTCATTAGTTAGACCACACCTGGAGTACTGCGTGCAGTACTGGCATCCGTATCTGAAGAGGGACATTAAGTTACTGAAGGGGGTGCAGCGCAGAGCAACAAAGATGATCAAGGGGCTGGGGGACTTATACGAGAGGAGGTTGAAGGAGTTGAACATGTACTCACTGGAGGAGAGGAGAGGCAGGGGTGACATGATTGAAACCTTTAAATACATGAAAAGAATAAACAAGACTGGTACAGAGGGGCTGTTCAATGTAAGGGAGGGGAGGGCCACCAGGGGCCATGATATGAGACTGGAGCAAGGAAGGTTCAGGAAGGAGATGAGGAGACACTTTTACAGAGAGGGTGGTGGCTGGGTGGAAGTGCTACCTGCTGAAGTGGTATGCAGTAGAACAGCGGACTGCTTCAAACGAGGATGGGACAGGATAAGGGGGAGGTTAATGAAGGGAGGGTGGGAAGGGAGGCAGCTGCAGGATAAGAGGGTGCTAGCTGCATTTGAGCAAACTTGATAGACCTCTAGGCCTTTATCTGCTGGCAAATTTCATATTTCGTATCTGGAATCGATCATTTGCAGTAGAAAGACCAGCACAGTGGAATTCACTTACAAGATTTTTGAGGGAAGCCCCCTCATCGGAGGCTTTTAAATGGGGACAGAAGGACATAGGCAACAGTAGAAGTGGTTCAGAGAAGGGTGACAAAAATGGTGCAAGGGCTGCACCAAAAGTGATATTAGGGGAGACTGAAAGATCTCAATATGTATTCCCTGGAGGAGATGAGGGGGGTGGAAGATAGAGACTTTAGAATATCTCAAGGGTGATAATAAGGTATTAGAGGGTTGAATCTTAAAAAAAAAAATTCATGAACAAGGGGCCATGATATTAAGACAGAGGGGAGTAATGTAAGAAAGTATTCTTTCATGTAAAGGGTGGTGGGTCCATGAAACAGCCTCTTGGCAGAGATTGTACAGGCAAAAACAGTAGAGGAATTCAAAAAGATATGGGGCAGATGTAAAGGAACTCTGACGATAGGAAAGAGAGGGTAAGCCTCAGATCATTTAGGATCTGCGGTATATGAAACAGGTAGGGAAAATGAGAAGACTAGGTGGCCAAGCAGTCCTTATCTGCCATCAAATTCTATGTTTCTATGTTTCAATGTTTCTGTTTCTTTTTACTTAGGGTGCATTTGGGACTTAGTGGTCCCTCCCAGTTTAGTTCCTTGACCGTTGCATAATACTGTTTTACTATCTGTTTTATTATATGTTTATATTTATGTTATCACTGATTTTACTATCATTGTCTGTACCCTGTACAGCACCCTGAGCCTCAGAGATAGGGTGCTTTATAAATAAATGTTACCTCGTTATAAACTATTAGTAGGCAGTGTTCTTTAGGCTGTGACTTATGGTAACCCACAGGTACCAGTCATCTGAGGTCAGGTAAGTCTAACTTGATCATCCCATTCAATACTGTGTGCTTTGTAAAAAGAAAACTGATGTAGCCAAGAGGGTGCAATGCAGTGCCTTCAAAATAATCAGGATTTTGGGAGGCAGGAGCTGTGAGGAAGGTCTGATTGCCCTCAACATGCTCAACTTGGAGAAAAGGAGTCTGAGAAGGGGACATATTTATTAACAAGATTAAAATGATGGCGATGTTTGATCAGGTGTCCTCCAGTAGGACATAGGACATGCCCAGAAGCTCAGAATCAGTATATTCAGGGGTAGCATTGGGTGATACATTTTCTCCCAGAGGGTGGCGAACCTATGAAACACTCACCAGTGGAGACAGTGGATATGAAGACAGCATAGCCTTTAAGGTAGGCGAGACAAATGTCAGCTTACATGGTGACTCAGTCTACCTTGGGGAGTTTGTCCCAAACGAGTTTGTGCACTCAAGTGGAACCCAGGGGTTCAAACAAGGAGTCGCTAGCCCCAAACTATGAAACAACATCCAGGGTTGTTGCACTCCATGGAATAAAATGTACAAAACCTCAGCAGAGTCAGAATAGTATCAAAAATGTTTATTCTTGCAAGCTGTAGTGCTGTGCAGTCTCTACTAGTCACCAAGTAAAATCAGCTCTCCACATTAGTGCTTTGCCTATCAATTAAGGTTCATCAGGGGTTTGTAAGCTGAGCAGTGGCTTGTCCCCTGGCCTATAGACTTTGGAGTTCAGAAAGGGGTCCAAACATTTGTGATAAGCAGTCATATTGTAGACACAAAATTGGAAGTTGTCAGCTGGCCAACTGCCAAGAGCTATTCCTGGATTGAAGAGACAACTGCAGTGCACCATCTGCTGAGGATCAGCCTCTTGGCAGCTACCTCCTACTACTGTGATCTAGTGGATCTGTTGGTAAGCTTTAGGCATATCAGCTGGGCAACATCCCAGCATTTCTGCTATGGGTAGGATTGTGAACTCCATAACCCCACCAGCCAATGAGTGGTTCCACTTGTACCTCCTTGGCAGACAACAATTGGTCCAAATAGGACCCTCAATCTCCTCTCCTCTTGCAATCATACCCGGCGTTCTCCAAAGCTCTATACTTAGCCCCATCCTCTTCTCTCTCTTCATTAACAAACTTCCCTCATCCTGTCTCTCCTCCAGTATACATCTCTATGATGGTGACATCATCATCTTTGCCTCGGGCACCTCCTATGACACTGCTCTCCCCATTCTTTAGAACGATTTCAACAGAATCCAATCCTGGCTTCTCGAGAACCAGCTCACTCTAAATGCAAAAAACAGTCACCATGGTCTTTGGCTCCAGACAGAAGCTGGCCACCCTGCCAACCCCCACCCCACAGCACTCATCACCTTGTATGGCTCACCCCTTTAGCAAGTCCAAGCCTTCAAGTACCTGGGAATATAGCTGGACAACCACCTTAACTTCTCTAACCATGTTGAGGTGATCTGCCCTAAGTTCCCGCCCAAGCTTGCTGTCCTCCATCACCACAAATCCTGCCTACTGATCCCCACCCACTGCGAGCTAGTACCTAAAACAATCCTAACAGTGATAGACTACGCAGACATTGTCTATGGCATGGCCCCATTCTCCTCCCTTTCCAGGCTGGACATCCTCCTAAACTCTTTTCTGCTGTTTTGCCACTCTCCCTCTCCCCATTCTCACACAGGAGAACCATCCATTGCGCCTCCTTCTTAGCTAACTTTGGTTGGGTTCCCTCCCATCCTGTCTCACTTCCTGCCTCACCACAATGACCTCACTCATTTACCTCTTCGCACAGGGTCCTGCTCCTTCCACCTCCACCACCCCGATTTTTCAGGTCAAGAAGCCTTGTCGCACTACCTCCCCACATCTGGAACTCTTGCCCTCAAACCTCCACATGGCCCCTTCCAGTCCTGCTTTTACTCAGCTACTCAGGCTTCTACCAAGCCCACCATGCCCTAAATGCTCAACCACTCCCAACATGCTGATGAGTCACTACTCAGTCCCCTGTCACTTGCCATAGCTGCAACTTCCAAAACCGACATCACTTCCTCTCGCTCCTCGCTAAGCTTTTATGGTAGTTTAGATGATGTATTTGTACTCTGTAAAATGTATATGTGTTCCACCCCATCTCGCAAAGTTTTTTTACTGTGTAGTTTAGACAATGTATTGCACTCTCTGTTAAAATGCTTGTGTACCATCTGTTTTCCTCACCAACTTTGTTACTCCTTGTACAATCTGTACCCAGGTCGCACCTGGAAACAATCCTCAGCTCGGTGTGCCTTTTCCTGTCATCAAATTTTAAATAAATAAATAAATAATCTCAGTAAATATGTGTTGCATTTGCTGCCAGAAGGAGTGCAGGAAGGAGCACTCCAACAAGGTATGCTATAGTGCAGCCTGTAGTCCCTGACACCTCCAGCAAGAGTCTTTATTCAGTAGACCCTGACATCAAAGTGCTTGAGGTGTGTGGTACCAGCTATGAAGCATCTTTTTTTGGATTACTCTACTTCTACCACCTCTGCAGGCTCTAGAGAATCTGTACCAGCATTGGCTCCATGGAAATTTGAATATGGGGACACCCAGCTCAGTTTGCCATTGCTGTCTGGCCATCCAAGATGGGTCTGGTTGTAGGGTCTTGGAGGATTTATAGATAGCACAGCCTCACACTTTCTGAGGGCTGTCTATACAGCAAATGGGTGAGTGCTTAGGGGTGTCTGTCTCTGTCCCTCCCAAGCATACTTCTTATTTTTTCAATTTATATTTTATTGAGGATGTTGTGTTATGATTCATAAATACTATCCAGTACATCCAACAAAACAGCAATGCCATTGTAGCTCTGTGGGCCTGGCCAGAACATAAATTCCATGGATTACAGACTAAATCCTGGGTACAGAGATACATTATCAGATAGAAAAGATCTTAATCACTCACAGAGGCAACCAGATGGAGGCCTCAAATTCTTATCTCTGAAATGGTTATAGTGTTGCAGCCCTCTAATATACCTGGTCACCAACAACCAAAAAGATACCCAAGTGTACTTTTGAAGGACATCCCCAAGTTGGAGGTATCCCCAGAAATCTTTCTTAGATATGGTAAACATTTCCATAATACTTGCAAACGTAGCAATTCCTACAATTGTGTCCAGAGGAGAGCTAATTCTGATACTAGAAATTTCTCTTACCTCATCAAAATTATCAGGAGGCCCAGTTGTTACCCCTCTGTGTTCAGTAAAGTTAATTTGAGATCCTTCCACTCTGGAAAAAGTGCACAAAATTTCACCACAGCAGTACCAATGCCAGTGCTTCAAATATTTACAGGTCATCAGCATATGCTAGCTTCTAATTCCTGAGTGTTTATGGAGAGCTGAATACCACTTGCTGCTTTATTGGGCTGAAACAATTTGATTAGTGCATTCCAGAAAATGACTTTCAGTACAGAGTTAAGGGATACAGAACAATGGGAAGGGAGCTGTAGTGTGTAAGCTAACATATCAACCAAGTGTATACAAAAATATACCTCACACTTACACTTTTGGAGAGCAAATGTGAGGTATAATTTTGTATACACTTGGTTAAATGGATAACCATGTCTGATCCCCCCACATCAAACTTGAATAGATACACCTATGCCAGAATTTACTAATGAAGAACAAACGAGCTATCATACAGTAAAGCTATCCATTCAATAAACTGTTCCAAAATTCTATAAAGACAGACCCAGCCAAAGGCTTTTTAAAAATCTATTGTTAAGAGAAAGCCAGACACCAACCCTTTCTCCCTCTTTCAAAGAACTCTTGTGGTATGATCAAATTATTATAAATGGTATTGTTGCTTAGAGCCCTAGTGCTCTCTCAGCATGTCACCATGGAAACTTCAATGGTATATAAAGAAAGGTTCACAAGGTAACAAACTAGTTCTTATGATGGGGTCACATGACTCTGAAATGTCAGCGGAGTGACCCTCACCAGGTGGATTGGAGGCCAGGTACCATAGGTATTACAAGCTGGAAATAGAGTAGCTTCAAGTTGAAAAGAAAGCTGCAAGCCACAACAAGCCTGAACTATGAGCCTGAGCAACTTTGAATAAGCAGTACTAGCAGTGTTTGGAACAGGTATCCTGGTATTAGCATCCTTTTTTGTTCATGAGTTCTTAGAAGATGGAATCACCAGTACCATGCTTTCATATGGACAGTGACAGTGGTAACAAGTTCTATCCAGAGCTGATAGGGCTGTGAAGAGCTACCAAGTGACCAAAGTTACACATGTGTAGGAATTATTCAATGCCCATATGTAACATAGCCATTTTTTGGAGGTGTTGCACTAAATTTTCAACATGGCCTTTTTGGGACCCCTCTTCATGTTGAGTTCCAGTGTCATTTTGTTCATGTGCCCTGAAAGGTGATTTTGCAGAGCAAAAGCGCTATTCTGTGGACAGGTATGAAAACAAGTTTTGGGCAGGTTGTGGAAAATGACAGCTGTATTATTTTGAAGGAGGTGTGCAAAATGGCAATGCTGAAAATGTGGAGTGAAAATATTAAAAATTGGTGAAGTTAGGAACATGCGTAGAAACTGCACAACACATGCTCATAATGCAGTTATGTTTTGGAATTTTTCACAAAATTTGCAATATGTGCTTTTTGGGACCCCACCTCATGAACAGTGGCACTGTCATTTTGTGAATCAGTCCCAAAAGGTGATTCCACTCAGTGACCATGAAATCACCTTTCTCGATAGAGTAACAAAATGACAGTGACAGTTTTCATGAGGTGGGGTGCCAAGAACCCCATGTTGAAAATTTGGGGCAAAAATTCAAAAACATGGCTGATTTGTCAGCATAAGTTGAAAACCCCATTGAATGGCATTATAGCATGCTTACCTTAGATTCTTCAGTTCACGGTTCGCTTTGAAGAGTGTTGACATGTCCCGTCCAGAGGAAAAGAAGACAGAGCCAACCTCCAGAGGTAAGTATGGGGTGGGGGTGTGTGGGCAGTTGGGTGATCAGTGGAATGGTGAGGATGGGGGAGGGTGACTAAAGCAACGATGAGGGACAGTTTTCTTTGTTACAGGAAAAACAAAATGAGTGGAGCGATGATGAGGGATTGTTTTCTTGTTTACAGGAAACAGAAAACATTTGGGAACACTAGGGTGGGCTCCCATTGTGCCATATGACTGGGGTTGTGCAGAATGCTAACATGGGGACTGGGCACCCCGATGTTGGCAGGGGGTGGGGTGAAGAAAAAAAAGGAAGGCACACTGGGGTGGGCTCCGAATATACCAAATGAGTCTGGGGGGCACAGACTAATCTTTTGGAAAACTGGGATGGGCTCCCAGTGTGCCACTTGAGTTTGTGGGGGGTAGGGGCATAGAATGCCATGGAGTTGGTGGTGGTGAATCTTTCAGCATATGGGGGTAGGGTCCAAATGTGCCACTTGAGTTGGTGGGGGGGTGGTGGCACAGAATGCCCCAGAGCTGGTGGCGGACTACAACTTTGCATGCAGCACTCTCACATTTACAGTTGCAGTGAATGGCATTTTGCCATTCACATAATAATCTTGACTGGACTGTGCATGCGTGAGTCGCATGCACAGTTCGTGGCACCGGAATGTGAAGCAATAGCTGATATAGTGTGGCTGTTATTCCATAGTGGCCGATTGTGGCAGGGGGGTTCAAGCTCCATTGGGCTTTCAGAAGGATACTTCCCAAAGTCCAATGGAAGGTTTCACAATCTGCCATTTTTAGAGCTGTGATCTGATCCCAATAGGGCTATAGGCTCCACCCACAGCCCTAAAAATGTCTGGAAGAAACAACTGGTTACAATAAAATAGATTTAGGCAATTAAGCAATGAAGGTTTACAAGCAGGTAAAACCCTTGATCTAAACTGATTATTTTTAAATACATAGAAACATAGATTTTGATGGCAGATTAGGACCACTTGGCCCACCTAGTCTGCCTATTTCCCTACCTATTGGATAAGCTGCAGATCCTAGTTAACCAGCAGCTACTTCTTCCTTACCCTGCTCCTACCCCCTACTGCCCCCCACTATAGTTGCCTTATGTCGGTACCATGCATTCTTGAATTTCCCCACTGTTTCTGACCCCACAACCTCCACAGAAAGGCTGTTCCATGCATTTATCACCTTCTCCATGAAAAATATTTCCTCATGTTGCCCCTGAGCCATCCCCTCTATCTTCAAATTGTGCCCGCTTGTTCTTGCTCATCCCTTTTTCTGAAATATACTACCCTCTTGGACTTTGTTAATTCCCTTGAGGTACTTGAAGGTTTCTATCATGTCCCCCATCTCCCTCCTTTCCTCAGGGGTATACATATTAAGCTCTTTTAGTCTCTCTTCATTTGACTTCTGTTGCAGACCCTGCATAATTTTGGTTGCCCTCCTCTGGATTGCCTCCATCCTGTCTATGTCCTTGCGGAGACGGGGTCTCAAGAACTACATGCAGTACTCCAGATGGGGTCTTACCAACTGTCTGTAGAGGGGGTAACAACTTCCTGTTTTCTACTGGTGATGTCTCTCCCTATGCATCCCAGAATCCCCCCAGCCCTCCTTACTGCCTTCTCACACTGCTTGACAACCTTAAGGTTGTCGGATATGAGTATGTGTTGTGTTAGACAGAAAAGGAAGTGCAAAAAGAAGAAGGAAACCACTTTGGTCATTGTGTTAGACAAAAAAGGAAGTGCAAAAGAAGAAGGAAACCACTTTGGTTCTCAAATTCAGTAGCAGAAAAGGTCAGAGCCAAAAGGCTGGCCTTCAGGAAATATAAGGGAACACAGTGGGATGAAGATAGGGAGGCATATCAAACTGCTGTAAGGGAAGCAGGGAAGGCAGTAAGGCAGGCAAAGTCCCAAACTGAGGAAACACTAGCACAAACAGTAAAAGAAGGTGACAAGACTTTCTGTATATACATTAGTGAAAGGAGAAAGTCCAGAGGGGGTATTGCTTAGCTAAAAGGAGAAAAGGGGGCATGTGAGGAGGAGGAGGGGGGAACCTGTAAAAGCATCTGTCCTAAATAGATACTTTTGCTCAGTATTTACTGAAGAGAAGGTAGGGCAGGGCCCACAGCTCAGCACCATGGACACGGGGGGGGAGGTGAGCACTACTCCCTTCATAAAAGAAAGGGTCCTACAAGAGCTCGCTAAGCTCAGGGTGGACAAAGCAATGGGACCCAATGGCATACATTCGAGGGTACTAAAGGAGCTAAGGGTGGAACTAGCAGAGCCATTAGAAGAACTGTATAGAGAGTCTCTGGGCACAGGAGAGGTCCCAGAAGACTGGAGAAGGGCTCATGTGATACCACTCCACAAGAGTGGTAGCAGGGAGGAGGCAGGTGCTGCAGACCAGTCAGTCTTACCTCAGTAGTGGGCAAGATTATGGAGGCAGTCCTTAAGTAAAGGATAGTGCAACACCTGGAATCCATAGGGGCACAGCATCTAAGACAGCATGTGTTTACAGAAGGAAGGTCCTGTCAAACTAATCTCATAGATTTCTTTGACTGGGTTACCAGAGTGGTGGACCAAGGGGGAGCAGTTGATGTCACCTACCTTGACTTCAGCAAAGCTTTCGACACTGTTCCACACAGAAGATTGATAAACAAGCTGGGTAGGCTTGTGGTGGGTCAGGAGTTGGTCATCTGGGTGGCAAACAGGTTGACATGCAGAAAACAGAGAGTGGTGGTAAATGGTATGCAGTCAGAAGAGATGCAAGTCACAAGTGGGGTACCTCAGAGATCAGTCCTGGGGCCAGACCTCTTCAATATCTTCATCAGTGACATTGCAGATGGGCTAGAGGGTAAGGCTTGTCTTTTTGCAGATGACACCAAGATCTGCAACAGAGTAGATGATCCAGATGGGGTGGGCAGAATGAGAAGAGATCTGGATAAACTAGCAAAATGGTCGGAAGAGTGGCAACTGGGATTTAATGCAAAGAACTGCAAGATCATGCACATAGGGAAGAGAAACCCTGAAGCCACCTATAGGCTGGGAGGGGAGTTGCTGGCAGTCACAAAGGAAGAAAGAGACTTGGGCATCATCATCACTGATGACCTGAAATCATCCAAGCAGACCTCTAAAGCAGAAGGTAAGGCTAGGGGGATGTTAGGGTGTATTAGTAGGGGTATCAGAAGTCATAAGAGGGAGGTAATAATCCCTCTTTACAAGACACTGGTTAGGCCCCATCTAGAGTACTGCGTGCAGTACTGGAGGCCACACCTTCACATGGACATTAACCAAATTGAGGCAGTACAGAGAAGGGCAACCAAAATGGTGCAGGGACTGAATCAGAAGACATATGAGAACAGATTAACGGAGCTCAATATGTATACCCTATAGCAAAGGAGGGAGAGTGAGGTGACATGATCGAAACACTCAAATACCTTAAGGGCATTAACAAGGTGAAAGAGTCTAACATGTTTCAATATAAGAAAAATAGCAGGACAAGAGGACACAGCATGAGATTAGAGGGGGGCTGATTAAGGGTTAATGTGAGGAAGTTCTTTTTCACAGAAAGGGTGATGGATGCATGGAATGGCCTACCTCAGGAAATGGTGACTATGAATACAGTGCAGGGCTTCAAACAGGCACGGGATAGGCATATGGGAGCAATACAGATGAGTATGAATAGATAGGCCACTGACAGCAAAGGACGATGGCACATTTATACGGTAGAAAAAGAAATGGGCAGACTGGATGGGCCTTGCAGTCCTTATCTGCCGTCAACTTCTATGTTTCAATGTTTCTATGTTACCCAAGGTACCGTTCCATTTTTGTTGTTGTTAGTACCTTTAGTACCTCCCCCCAATTTCTATTTTCTAACAAGACTGACCTAGTTTGAGACTGACCTAATTTGATAAAGTTGTGGAATTATATTTATGAAACCCTAAAGATAAGTGCGGAAATTCTGTTCAGTCTGCAATTAATTTATTTTAAAAATAATGGTTTTGGAATTACATATATGGGTAATATCCATTTGTTCTGAGTGCAAAAAGACTTGTCACTACTCTGGTGGCACTTTATTTAAATCTGTGCTCCTGCTAATGCTCCAGAATTCCTCTTATACCACAGGAAACTGAGCACAGCAAGCATTACTTGATGTCAATTAGAGCTGTTTTAACTGTACAGGATGGTTATATGGTTGGGGCTCCAAGAGGTGTAAAAGATTCAACTAGTTCCGTGCAACCAATTAAGTAACAATGGCAACACAAGAGAAAAACCTCGAGACTGGGTTTCTGCATTTACCTAGAAATAAGGGGAACAATGAACATATGCAACAGCAGATTATGCTGTGGTGTTTAGAAACAATACAGAAAAAGCAGTAAAACAGAGAAAGTGGAAATTTTAGAAGCTGTAAAGAAAACAGATTAAAACACAAATGCATTCTCTATCATTGAACCGCTTATTGAGAGAGAACAAATCCATATGGGGCTTCGTATCCAAAAAATACCATTATTTGGTTTGGGAGATAAAGAATATATGAAAACTGGGAAAAAGTTTGACTGAGGTGTCTCATGATTTAATGTTAGCAACTATCAAAAAGCAAAATGAGATAGTAAAGAATTCCAGAAAGAAAGATTAAAAATACAAACAGAAATTTTAAAAGTAGTAACTAGCAGTAAACAAATGGCAATAGTAAACAAACTAGATGCGAAATAGAAAATATTTTGAAATGAATTGGCAGAATATAAGAATTATAAACATGAATGTGATGCATATGACTACAGAGAAGGTGCACCCTATATCTGGCATGGGAGAAGGCATAAAGATAACAGTGCTGCCAGAGATAGAAAGAAATTCAGGGTAGACAATTATGAAATGACAGATGAAAGCAGCAATGACACGCCAGAACAAAGTGAAACACAAAAGTCATGTTTACATGGCCACAGTGCTTCCTATTTTCTGCTGCTTCTTGTGTGCTTCACACATGCTCCTGGAACGGGGCTAGGGTTTATACTGCCAGGCTTTTGCTGCACTGTTGGTCATGCGACAGAGGAGGCTGGAAATTCCAAAAGCTGGAATTTGCAGTCAGGGAGATGGGCTTCAAAGCGAATTGAGTGCATTAGAGCATTTACAAAGCAGCTTAATGCGCTCGATCCGATTGAGGTACCCATTCCTGCATGGGAGCAAAAAATGGATCCAGAGCACTGTTAACATGCTCTGGTAAGTGTCTACACTGCAATCTTTGCAGTGCATCAACCGCTGCTCATAGGTTAATGCGCTGCAAAGACGGTGGTGTAAATGGGGCTAAAGAAATCAGTTTTTTCAGGAGGATCCAGTAGAATAACCAATCAGTGGCCCAAATGAGATGGACCAGGTTGGGAGGGGTAAGAGGAAGAGTCAACAGAGGGAGAGGAAGAGGACAATAAAACAATCCTGGGAACTATTGGGGAGATTGGGGCCTCCAGAGATCGACATGCACCAAGAAACAGAATTGATAAATTTAGCAGAGCATAGATTAAATTCCACACAGGAGAATGTACTAAACAAAGGACTTTCACGTGTCCCCCAAATAAAATCATGCCTTTAGCCTCAAATTTGATTTGTTCAAAATGTATAGACAGCTGCATTTAAAAGTCAGTTTTGCTAAACAGCTTTGTGGGCACACCCCTATGCAAACAGTGTGCTGGATTCACAAAGACAGCCCAAAATCCCGCAGCTGTGAGGGAAAGGCCTGCAGCACTGCAGAAATGCTGATGCGGATATTCTGAAAGAAAAATTGTGCACATGCAGAAATCTGTAAAAAAAACAGCAGTTGGGAAATTCAGCAGCTGGAAATTCTGCAACTGCTGAAAACGCAGCTGTGGAAAAGGATTAGAGGTATAACAACAGGTGCTCCATATTAGCTGGAGCAACAGACTTTGACAGTCTTGCCATAGATGTAGCTGAAATTACCCACAGAGAAACCAGCAACCATTCCCTCAACTGGGACCACTGCAGCACCACTGGTACCAGCAAAACCATGCATCACAGTGGCTGTCTGTAACTGATGGTCATGTCTCTCCTTGGAGTGTTTCTGTCACCTGCTGCAGCAGCAGCACTCACTGCAGGCTTTTCAGCCTCTACTGCCTGTTAGGCTCCTTCATGGGCTGCACTGGGTCTGGTGGTGGGTGGTTGTTTGTTGTCATTCAGTGACAATGTGTGCTAGTGTTGCTGTAACAACTGCAACTGACATACACCCACTGGTTTGCTATTACTTGTGCCTGACCTCCACTATAATTGTATTTCAATTGTTGGGACACTGCATTTTGCTCCGGGAGTGTTACACCTCACTCTCATGTGTGCAACATTTTTTCCACAACTGTGGAAAAACATCGGCTGAAAATAGCCTTTAACGTGATGTGCCATACTTTTCAATTACTTTTTTCCCTCAGGAACTTCCACAGCTGCATCTTTTTCCACAGTCTGTAATGTATTTTCCGCAGTTGCAGCAGTTTTGTGTGTAGCACTCAGAGCAATTTCCTTTTATGTTGCTTGCACGCATGTGCAAGAAACATAGTGCCATCATTGGAGATTTCGGAGGTGTGTCACCTCCTACTCCAATTCAGTCAGTGTGTTGGCAGGCGCTGTTGAAGTCGATCGCATTCTGGAGCTGTCTATGACAAGCTCCAAAATGCATTGGCATGACAGTTGAAAGGGGTGTTACGCTGAGTGAGCAGCGATAAGATACATCGGCTCCTCACACGCAGCTCCCCCCCACAGACACCCACGCAGGCATGCGCACCCCACCCCTGCATGCACTGTATAGCCGACGGGTGCCCAACTCACGGGCTGAGCTATGCCCCCCAGTAGTAAGTGCCACGTGAAGCCCACCCAGCTTGGCAAGCGTATCCGGGCCGGCGGTGGGGTGCCTAATCCTGGCCGGCTGAACAGCCCCATCCTTAGCACGCTGGGAGCCCACCCAAGCGTGGTAAACGTCTTCACGACATCTTTTAAAAAACCTGTAAACAAAACTGTCCCGCGGCACGCCTCCCAACTCCCCACAACCCGCACCCACCCACTGCGCACTCAGTTTCCCCACACCTCACCCCATACTTACCTCCGGACCTCGCGCGACGATCTTCAGTGGACCGAACACGCTCTGCACTCTTCAAAGCTGACCGTGAACTGAGGAAATGCCGGTAAGCTGTATAATGGGCTAGATAGGGGGTTTCAACTTTGTTGCATATCTCAGGAATTTTTGGAATTTTGCAAATTTTCAACATGGGAGACCCTTCATGAACGATGTCACTGTCATGCGTATCCGGGCCCGAAGGGTGATTTCGCAGTCACTGAGCAGTCACTGCGCAAAATCACCCTTTTCGGGCCTGAATAATGCCATGACAGTGACATCATTCATGAGAAGGGGTCCCAAAAACCCCATGTTGAAAATTTGGTGCCAAAATTCCAAAAAATGACTGTTTTACGAGCGTGCATTGCGCAGTTCCTATGCAGGCTCGTAAGTTCATGAAATTTCAATATTTTCACTCCAGATTTTCAACATTGCCATTTTACCACACCTTCTTATGAGTAGTATAGCTGTCATTTTTCACATCTCACCCAAAATGTGTTTCCGCCCATGTAGCGCACAATGGCGCAATCGTGTGCAAAATCAATGTATCGGACAAATTAAGAAAATCACAGTGACACTGTTCATGAGCAAAAGGTCTTAAAATGGCTATGTTGAAAATTTGGTGAAAAATTCCTAAAATGACTGTTTTACGAGTGTGCATTGCGCAGTTCCTACACGACGCTCGTAAGGTCAAAAATTTTCAATATTTTCACTCCAGATTTCCAACATTGCTATTTTTTCACACCTTCTTATGAGTAGTACAGCTGCCATTTTTCACATCTCACCCAAAACGTGCTTCTGCCCATGTAGCACACAATGGCGCAGTCGGTGTGCGAGATCAATGTACGGGACAAATTAAGAAAATCACAGTGACACTGTTCATGAGCTCAGGTGTTAAAATGGCTATGTTGAAAATTTGGTGAAAAAATTCCAAAAAATGACTGTTTTATGAGCGTGCGTTGTACAGTTCCTATGCACGCTCGTAAGTTCGTGAATTTTCAATATTTTCACTCCAGATTTCCAACATTGCCATTTTGCCACACCTTCTTATAAATAATATAGCTGTCATTTTTCACATCTCACCCAAAATGTGCTTCCGCCCATGTAGCGCACAATGGCGCAGTCGGTGTGCGAAATCAATGTAGGGAATAAAATAAGAAAATTACAGTGATACTGTTCATGAGCAAAGGTCTTAAAATTACTATGTTGAAAATTTGGTGAAAAATTCCAGAAAATGACTGTTTTGATGAGTGTGTTGTACAGTTCCCCAAGCACGCTCTCGTAAGTTCGCAAATTTTCAATATTTCTACTCCAGATTTTCAACATTGCCATTTTACCACACCTTCTTATGAGTAGTACAGCTGTCATTTTCACATCTCACCAAAATGTGTTTCACTCCATGTAGCGCACAATGGCGCAGTCGGTGTGCGTAAATCAATGTACGGGACAAATTAAGAAAATCACAGTGACACTGTTCATGAGCAGAGGTCTTAAAATGGCTATGTTGAAAATTTGGTGAAAAATTCCTTCAGATGTTCTGCAATATTACTAATGAAGACATTGAACAGAACTGGCCCCAGGACCGATCCCTGCAGCACCCACTGGTCGCCTCTCCCTAGACTGCATACCATTTACCACCACTTTCTGCCTCCTGTTTGTTAGCCAGTTTCTAACACACTTACCACCCTTTCCCCATGTCCAGCCTACCCAGCTAGTTTATCAGCCTCCTATATGGGATGGTGTCAAAGGCTTTGCTGAAATCAAGGTAAGCGTTGTCCGCTGCCCCACCCTGATTCCTTCCTTTGTCACCCAGTCAAATAAATCAACCAGATTTATCTGACATGATGTCCCCACTGTGAATCCATCTTGTCTATGGTCCTGGTTCCGGTGTGGCATCTAGATGCCCCACTATCCTTTCTTTAAGCAATGTCTCCATGATCTTCCCACTACTGAGGTGAGGCTGAATGGCCTATTGTTCCCTGCCTCCTCCCTGCTGCTGGACTTGTGTAGAGGGACCACATGTGCCCTCCTCCAATTCACTCATGTTGAATGACTCAGTGAACATGGCTGCCAGAGGTACTGCTATCTCCCTTCGCAGTTCTGTTAATATCCTTGGCGTATGCCATCTGGTTCCATCGCTTGTCTACCTTCAATTTAGTGAGCTCCTGCAGGACTCTTTTGTCCACCTCTTCACCCCTTGGCAACTGCTGTACTGTTGTGGCCCTTGCCCTCCCACTCTTCTGTGAATACTGAACGGAAAGACACAGTGGATGTCTTGGGAGGAAGGCATGAAACTGTCACTTCCAAATACCTAAACAGCACATACAAGCAAGCAACATTCGGCATTGACAAATACTTGTTTACACAGCTTCAGAAGTTTTATGGACTTAGGGAAGGTTTTGCACCTTCAGATTGTTTTGTGAATCCCCCCCTCTGGATCTACTATTATGATGAATGGTGAGGAAATTGAAATGGAATTTAACAAGGAAAAAACTCCTTTCAAGAAAAAATCAGACTGTGTACCTAACATGGCCCTGAATTCTACTATTAACACCTTCAGAAAATTAATTGATGCAGATGTCAGAAAAGTATTACAGAAATAAGAAGCATATAAAGGAAAGGATAATTTCAGCAAAGGGTAAAGAGATGCTTTGCAGGAAATAAAACATCTTCCCAATGCAGGGATATAAAAGGTGGACAAAGGAGGGGCAGTAGTACTGTGAGGTCAAGACCTGTATCTGATAGAAATGAAAAAACATTTAAGTACTGAAAGAAATTAAAAATAGATCCTACTGAATCCTTAAAGCAAGAGGCAGGCTTCATGATAAAAAATGCTGAGGAAAAAAGATGGATAAACAGAGCAGGAAAAAAGTTTTTAACAGTTGAACATCTCATAAAATCAACTATCTATCTACTCCCAAAAATTCATAAAACAGACATGAACCCCTGGGCTGACCAATTGTCAGCAGTATAGGTTCAATTACAGAACCTATTTCAAAGTTTGTGGACTTCTTTCTGCATCCTGCTGTAAAATAAATCAGGTCATACGTAGCGGATACCAAGGATGTGCTAAACTTTTCTAAAAGCATTAAAGTTGGGAAGAACATGTATTAGTGACTTGTGACATTGAAAACTTATATAATGACATCCCCACAATAATGGCTTACAGGCTATCAGAAAAAAGTTAGCAGAGTATCTTGTGGACACAGTGCCTCTTGCTCAATTTGTTATAAGACTGGCAGACTTTGTTTTATCATTGCATTACTTCCTGTTCGGAGGGAGTTTTTCCTGCAGATTTGAAGGGCGCAAACCCGTGGTTATGTGGGGGAAGAGCTCCTCCCCCACATCCTACTTAATCCAAGCAGCAGACTCCTGTTCTGCTTAGAGCGAGTTGCACTCGCTGACGTGCTGCAGCTGGTTCATGGTTGCTTGCTTCTTTTGGTCTGTCTCTCTCTCTCCTCCTCCTGCACTCCTCCTGTGTTCCTTGCTTTGTTTTTCTTGCATCCATTTGTGTCCCCCCTGCTGTCAGTGTTTGTTTCTTATTCCTCCTTTGAGGTGCTTTCCAAGGCCACTCTTCAGCTGCCATTACATCTGCTCCTTGCTGGCATTCTGCTCGGCTCTCTTGGTTTTGCTGTGACTTTTCTATCTCCTACACGCAGCCACTTCCACGCCACCACTAAGTTTCTTCTAGGAACCAGTAGCTACATGGACTACTGAGATCTCCTTTCAGAGCCTCCTTATTTGCTTCAGCACGCAGCTACGACCGTCCTCTCATGCTGCAGACTACTGCTTGCTTCCGCTCCGACCTTGATCGCTCACTGCATTTCTCAGCGTCCTGCCCTGCACTGCATTGTTCAGTTGCCTTTTACCTGCCTAAGGTCCATCTTCATGTCAATCCCTTGCACATTCATATAGTGCACTGTTACTGTTTTCCCTGGATCTCCACAAGACTGACGTTGGTTTCCTCTTGTATTGCACCTCAACTACTGCGCATAGCTTACTATGTGGCAGTAATCAGCTTTCCGTATTGCATTCGGCTGTTCACCTCACCGAACATGGAGCTAACAGGGTCTCCAGTGACCACATGGCAATCAACATTCCCAATTTGCCTGATCAGCCTCTGAGGTATCTTGATTATTTCCACAATGACATTCACTTTAATGCCTTCATTTAATTTTTAGCAACACTCAGTTGGTTTCAGTGTGAAATCTTTGGTTTAGACACATTTCATCATCATCGGTTAATCTGCAACTTGCTACATTGCACTTGCCTGTTTATTGGTTATCCACCAGCTGCAACACATGACCTGGATTTTGGAATCTCCGGTACGATTATAAAAATGCTAGTTATTTACCTGTGGAGTTCTACTGTGTTATCATTCCTGCACACCCCAGAGCATATTCATTTGTCTTGCAGCCAGGCAGACTACTATGCTGCTATTACTTGTTAAAGTGCATCACTCAGTGCATTTGCTTTTACCTGCTGCTTTCTTACCTGACCAGATGGCTTCCATGGTCCAGCTGAGCATGATAGCCTTGTGCTAGCTCTCTTTCTCCTTACCTAAGCAGATGACCTACATGGGGTCCAGCTGTACCTGGCTTTCATGGGGCTTAGCTGCCATTATATCTTACCTTACCTGCTGATCTATGAGTGGTACAGCTGCAGCATGCTAGCTTCAGTCAGGCTAGCTGCTACCCTCCTTACCCTGCCAACTGACCTACCAAGGATTCAACCATGTGTGTTAGCTTCCGTGGGTCTAGCTGCCACCTCGCTCACATTACCAGCTGACTTTCATGGGGTCCAGCCACAATATATTTGCCTACTTATAGACCTGCTTTGCCATTCAGGCCATGGGTATGCTACTTCTACTCCACCCACCTCGCCAGCTCAGGGCCTAATGGTTCGCTTATTCTCTATACGCCTGCCTGCTGCTGTGACAGACAGCCCAGGAGCCCCTTAAGATGGATTCGCATTTGATGTTTCGACATTCATCTTCTTTTCTTTGGACACGTGTGCCTGCTTCCTACTACTATGTCTGCATCATACAGCTTGCTTACTACTACAACTTATACGGGTTCACTTCTTTACCTTACTTGCTCATGTTACCTGCTCCACCCTCCTAGGGCTTAGAGGTCATCACGTCTAACTTGCCATTACAATCTACTCTGTGCTCCTCATGAACTGGCATCCTTCTAACCTATGTTTACATATTAACTGTGATATCTACATATCAGGACGTGACCCTCTTCATTGCATGCAGTTCAACATTTCCATTACATTACCTACCACTGCTGTGCAACCTGCCCGCCTGCAGGACCGGAGGTTAGCCATCGTGATTTAGTCAGACCTGTGCCCCTATGGGCCTGGAGGTCCTTTGTTCCTATATTTTATTGCACCATATTCACCTGCTTTACGACCTGCCTCACCCATCGGGCTGGGAGGTTTACCAACTAATCACCTGCTTTATAACCTGCCTTTGCCCATTGGGCTGGGAGATTTACCTGCTACTTGCCTGCTTCTATGACCTGCCTTCGCCCATCAGGCTGGGAGGTTTACCTACTAATTGCCTGCTGCTACGACTTGCCTTTGCCCATCGGGTTGGGGATTTACCTACTAATCATCTGCTTCTATGACCAGCCTTCACCCATTGGGCTGGGAGGTTAACCTACTTCTGCTCTACTTCTGCCTTGCCCAGCTCGGGCCTGAGATTTCCATATCTCTACTATATGCCTACCTGCTGCCGTGTCAGCCAGCCGGAAGCTCCTTTACTATGGATTCGCATCTGGATGTTTCTTCGTTCGTCATCTATTCTTGGATGCTTTGCCCTGCCACTTCAGCTATGTTGAATTACTGCTGCTTCACTCTTTTCAGGAGTCTTAGTTCAGCTTCTTCTGAAGACCTTCACTTTCCTGATGTATGCTCTCCCGCTTCTCGGACCTGTGACAACGCTACTTCATTTGTCTCAGCCTCTTCAGTTTTCGCCATCTAGGACTCCTATGCTCGACTATTCAGGACTCATCAGGATATTCTTTGCAAGTCAATTCTAGTTATGGTATCATCCTGGCTTGCTCCGTAGATGTCAACATTGTTTTTCAACCTATTGGATCTGAAGATCTGATTCCCTTCTGACGTGGATGCTGCGCCTTGATTCCTGGATCTTCTCTGCCACGTCATCCTCAACTGTTGGAGTGCTTCACCACCTGCGACTCTTCACTTCACGTTCATTTCAACCATGGATGCCTCTCCATTTCATTCCGACCTGCACATGGACTCTCGAACTTGGGGGTTACTGGCTGGATGCTTGCTCTATTTGTCTGACATGTCACAATTCCACACTTCTTTAGTTCTCCATTTCTCTGGACTGGGTTCTACATTTTGGGGTTCAGATTAACCGACTAGATTATTTAGGATAACTCTCCTTTATTATGCCCAGAAGGATGGTCAGTTCAGTAGCTATGGGTCCTCAAAGGTTTCCCCCCAAGGGTTTTTTTCCTCTCCTGCATGCTACTGGTCACACTCTCCGGAGTTGGAGGAGAGGATCATCTACTCATATTATCAGGGGTGTATTCCTGCTTGACTCCATCATCAGTCGGATACAGAACAATCATTGATATCATTTTCTTTTGGGGTTCCATAATACTAAACAAAGCTTACTCCCTACAGGTGGAATACAGAGAAAAGTCAAACCATCAAATAATAACACGATTCTCAGTTCTAGCATCCAACTCATTGCTCATGCTATCCGATTCATATGTACGATAATTATTGACTTGATCATGTTCATGCTGAAGTACCTAAGCACAAATCATTCCATACTACTAGTACCTATCAACCATTGTCTACTTAACAGCTGGCCTCTGTATCCAACAACTGTCTACATCATCCAGCTACAGTATGTAACATAAGCACTGAGCTATGGACCACACATAATTGAAGGGCGCAAGCCGTGGTTATGTGGGGGAAGAGTTTCTCCCCCACATCCTACTTAATCCAAGCAGCAGACTCCCACTCTGCTTAAACCAAGTCGCACTCACCCACCATCCTCCCCTGACACCTCCTCCTTCTGCTGCACTTTATTCAACCGGGGTCTCATAATACTAGACAAAGCTTCCTCCTACAGGTGGGATGCAGAGAAAAGCCAAAACCATCAATAATAACAAACAATTCTGAGTTCAAGCATCCAAGTTCATTGCTCATACTATCCGATCATATGTACTATAATCATTCACTTGATCATGTTTGTGCTGAAGTACCTAAGCCCAAATCATTCCATACTACTAGTACCTAGCAACCATTGTCTGCTTAACAGCTGGCCTCTGTATCCAACAACCATCTATACATCATCCAGCTACGGTATGTAACATAAGCACTGAGCTACGAACCACACATAAACGTGAAACGGTGATGGGGATGACTTTCGCTCCCTACCTAGCCACTGTTGTAGGAGTGGTTGGATAAATATATTTGGAACCAAATAAATAATAAATGGTATGATAATATAAGTCTCTGAATGCTGTTTGTGGATGACGTCCTCATGTTGTGGAATGGGTTTGAAGAGGAGTTGAACAGATTTTTGAAGTACATTGATACATGTGATGAGAACCTAAAATTTACAGCTAAATACAGTCAACAAAGTGTAGATATTTTGAGATATCACAATCTACAGCACAGGAAGAATACTGCCCTAGAAATTAACTGTTTCGTAAAGATACATAGAAATACCATACTTCACTATAGAAGTCACCACCCTCACATACTAGAAATAATATTCCATATGAACAATTTGTAAGACTAAAATGAAATTGTAGTGAATGTTAACAGAAACTGACAACACATGCCAAAGATTTCTAAACAGAGGGTACAAACTCAGAGTTTTGTTGAAAGCAGGGAAAATGAAGAACATTGAAAGAGATGATTTATTACAGAACAAACCCAGAATTGATAACCCAGATGCAGTCATTTCATTCTGCACAACCTTTAATGAAGCCTATAGTGACATCACAAATATTATAAAAAGCATTGGGGAGTAATTGGTGCAGACCCATGGCTGGAGGAATATGCAAATAAGGGTCCATGCTTCAGCTATAAGAAAGGCAGGAACCTTAAAGATATACTAGTGGATACTCTGTTTAAGGAAGAATAGAATTTACATCCAGATTGATGTCACCAGAATGAATAGGGAATTACAAGTGTGGCAATTGTGCACATTGTGGGAGTACAACAAATACAAAGACTTTTAATCACACAAGATCTGGAAAGAAATCTATCATCATGGACTTTATAAACTGTATAATAGAATTGGTGATTTATATGCTAATGTGTCCTTGAGGCTTAGATGATATCAGTCAATTGAAAGATCATAAAAGAACAGATTTGGTGAACACAAAACCAATATGAACACAAAATATAAAGTATGTAATAGCTAAGCACTATAATGGATGAAGGACATGGCTCAGCTGCATCTTTAAGACATATGGGCATAGAAAAAGTAGTTCCCATAAGAGGAACTATACAAAGCTTATTACAGTAAAAAAGCATGCTGGATTCATGAGCTGCAAACAATGTGGCCCAATGGACTAAGTGATGACAATGGGTGTAGCAGCTCTGGGATAATACAAATGAGAATAAAAGAAACAATGTGGACTCCTTCACTTGACATTTATGACAGCATAATCTTTCTAATTACTTGTTTCATTTGTGTGATGTTATATTTACTCTGTATGTTTGGGGAGCACTTTATGTTATGTGTATTTGTCCTATGCAATAATGAAACTGTTTTTGCTGCATCATAATTGCATGGGTGTCCCAAGGTATTGTTGTATAAAACCATAGCACACTCAGTGTGTCTCCATGGAAAGCTCAATGTTATATAAGGAAAGGTTCATATAGCAATGAGCTAGTTCTGATGATGTAGTCACCTGACTCTGAAACATCAGCGGGAGTAACGCACACCAGGTGAATCCAGAAGCCAAGTTCCGCAGGTACCACAAGCTGGAAATAGAGTAGCTTCAAGCTGAAAAAGAAAGCTGCAAGCCACAATGAGCCTGAACAAGTTTGAATAAAAGGTATTAGCAGTGTTTGGTCCCTGGTGTCCTGGCATCAGTGTCCTTTTTTTTTTCCTGAGTTCCTAGTGAGATGAAATCACCAGAACCATGCTTTCACATGGACAGTGACAATGGTAAAAATGGCTCAAAGAAACAACTGGCTGCAACAAAATGGATTCAGGCAATTGAGCCATGAAGATCTACAAGTGGGTAAAACCCTTGATCTAAAGTGATTATTTTTAAATACTATTTTCTAACAAGACTGACCTAGTTTGAGATTTACTGTACCTAGTTCTGATAAAGCTGTGGAATGATCTTTATGAGAGCTTAAATGATAAGTGCTGAAATTTTGGTTTGCATTACAGTTAATTTATTAGAAAAATAACATTTTTCAAAACCACATGAAATGCGTAAAATGTTTGTTCTGAGTGCAGATAAACTTGCCACTACTCTTGTGGCACTTTACTTCAATCTGTACTCTGCTTTTGTGCACTAGAATTCCTCTTGTGTCACAGGAAAGAGTATTAAGCACAGCCAAGCATTACTTGATATGATAAATCTATGATGTATTGCACACATTTGTGAGGGATTATGAACCACTGGTGCTATAGCCCCCAACAATTCAGCAAGTATTTTGGAAATAATTTTTTGGTCTGTATTTAGCAGACACAGAGGTCCACAGTTAGTCACCTAATTTGTCACCTTTTAGACAAAAAATCATAAAAGCTAGAGTCATAGAAAGGGGTAACATTTTTACAGTATGGTATTGAACAAATTTGTAATACTGGACCAAAAAGGGAATACAGAGTTTTGTAATTCAGCCAACAACCCATTTGACCCATGGGCTTTGTTATTCCTTAATCCTTGAACTGCATACTCCACCTCATTAAGCTGACTAGGGGCAATGAGTAGGATAACATCTTGAGGGGAACTGGAGAAATATCTAGGGAAGATATGCTGTGGGTCCAAGGTATCACCCTGTCCAATAAATAAGAGGTGTGCTCCCAGCCTGGAAATACAGTGGCCTGCTGGAAGGAGGTGTGAGGAGAGCTGCATTGGTTGCCTATGCATCCATGGCACAGAGGACACTGATAAGGTGACTGGAGAGGTGGGTGTTCTGTGCCATGACTGGGGGACTGCTAGACACCAGGAAGAAGGACATTGCAACCGGTAGTGCTGTGGATCGGTGCCCGTGGGGGGACCACTCGACTCCAGGTAGGTTTGTAACTTTTGCTATGGGCTGGCAATTGGGGAGGCACTAGCACCAGAGAGAGCTTTTACAAGCCTACAATCAGTGGGGGTGGGCACTAGCACAAGGGAGCGTACTTTAAATATGGGCTAACAATCGGGGAGCCACTAGCACCAGGGAGTGTTTCTTTTTTAACTTTACAGGCCAGTGATTGGAGAGTGGAACCACTATCACCAGGAGGTGTATTTTAAATACAGGCCAACAGTTGCAGGACACCACTAGCACCAGGGAGTGTTTTTTTCTTTTTACATTATGGGCTAGAGATCAGAGGAAAAGGGGAGACCACTAGCACCAGGGAGTGTATTTTAAAAATGGGTTGGTGAACAGAGAGAGAGGGAACCACTAGCACCAGGGAGTGTATTTTAAATACAGGCCCATGATCGGGGGGGGGGACTAGTAGCACCACAGAGTGTTTTATTTCTTATATTACTGGCTGGTAATTGGGAAGGGGCCACAAACACCAGAGAGTGTTTAAGCAATAAGCCATGAGGGGATGTGGGTTATTGGGGGATTTACCTCGGCTGGAGTGGTTTGCCCATGAAGTGCAGCCAAGTCGGTAAATCCACACCAGCCGTGGTAAATCCCCCAATAACTCAGATCCCCCGAGTGGCTTATTTTGATTATACTAAGTACTGCTTTTTTATTATTTCAAAAAAAGCAGTAATTGGTGTAATGGTTAATAAGCCACTCAGTATTACAGCAGCATTTTTATTTTGTTTCATTTCCCTGATGTACTGAGCTGCTGTTTTTCGGTCTTCACTTAGCGGGGAAACAAGATAGTGGTCTCAGTTCTGAGATTGTTTTTTTTTAAGATGCAGCTGGCTGGTACCTTTTACAGTGATTATCACAGGATTTATAAAGGAGGTAAGGAGCCAGCCTGCTATTCTCATTGATTGGTGTCCGAGGTCCATGGTATTATTTTTTCTTTACATTATGGGCCAGCAATAGGAGGAAGTGGGGACCACTAGCACCAGGAAGTATATTTTAAATATGGGCCAGCAATCGAGGTGGGACCACTAGCACTAGAGAATGTATATTGTAAATATGGTCAGGCCATCAGTGGGAGTGGGGGACCACTAGCACCAGGGAGTGATTTTAGTTTTATATTACGGGCCAGTGATCAGAGGGAGGAGGGACCACTAGCAAAAGGGATAGCTACATGTCTTGGACTAGGAAAGGTGGGGTGGAACCACATAAACTGCCTCTGTTACCCATGCAATGGTTCATAATAGGCATGCAAATGTCCATTAGCACTTTGCATGCCCAATGGGCTCATTTGAATGAGTCCTTTAAATATTGCAGATAGCATTCCAGTGCTATCCACTCTTGAGGCCTAAATCAAGAGACATGTCGGGAAGAGTGCTACTTGACTTAGCACTGCACTGATGTGGTCCAGTATTCAGTTGGATAATACCAGTGCCTGTCCGACTGAATACAGCATCATCAGATCCCTGGGTAAATTCAAAGTGCAGTATAAACCATTGTTCTCTGATTTGCACTGTACTGATATTGGGCCCATGATGTAATATTAAGGGGGTACTTTTCCAGGTCAGAGATCTTGTGCGTCTATGGCTATTCTTAGCTAGTGCCTTTTCTGACAGAGAGTCTTCACACTCCAAGGAGGCATCTCAGATAGAGAATGAAATGGAGGACACCTGGAATCACTATCTTCCTCTGTATCTCCTCATTGATGCACCCACAACAGGGTTGGGAATTTGTTCTTAACATTTACTACAAGAACAGGGGAATGCTTAGGTTTAGTTCTCCCCACCCTTCTTTACCTGTAACAACCTCCATCTCCTCCTCTAAAGGAGGAGGGAAGATGCATCACCTTACATACTGGTGAGGCAAGCTTTTCCATCTCTATACAAGCTGATAGTATGCTCTTACACCAGGCATGTGCTTAAGAAATATCTGTTCTCCTCATCAACCAAGTGCTTGGTTGCATAGGGAGGGCAACATCAGCAGAAGGAGGAAGGTAACATTTCTCCTGTATACTTCATTGGTGAGGCCTTAACTCAAGTATTTGTGCAGTTCTGGAGGCCCCATGTTTGAAAGGACAGGGACAAGTTGGAGAAGGAAAGAGGAGATAAACCAAATGGTGCAGGGTCTGCACTGGAAGACCTATGAAAAGAGGCTTAAGGAAGTAAATCTGTACTCCCTAGAAGACAGAAGGGGGTGGGGTGATAAGACTGAGACATTCAAATATCTCAAGGGAATAAACAAGGTGCAGGAGGAGCGTATCTTCTAGAGAAAAAGATGTTCTAGGTCTAGGGGCCACAATATGAAGATGGAAGGGAGAAGGTTCAAGGGTAACGTGAGGTTCTTCTTCAAGGAAAGGGAGGTGGATGACTGGAACAGCCTCCCAGCGAAGGTATTGGGGGAAAGTATAGCACAGTGGTTTAAGGCTCTGAGGTGCAAATCGGGTGACATCCAGCAGACCAGACCAGACCTGGGTTTGAATCCCACAGCTTCCACTTGCATACTGTGTGGCCCTGGCAGTGTCACTTAACTTCCCTGTGCTCCAGGTCGCACCTGTAAAAGCTTTCAGCTTAGTGTGTTAATCCTGGTTAAACAACTAAAAAAAAAAAAAAAGGTATAATCACAGGTTTAAAGTGTGCATGGATAAACACAAGGTATCTTGGATAATAAAGGGGTGGATGACGGACCTCAGTAATGACTTGGTATCACCATTAGGGGATTTTACAGGCAGACTAGGTGGTCCAGGAGGTCCTTATTCTGCCGACAGAATCTATGAATCACCTGCAGTGAATTGCTAGGATTCACATTCTACATCCATGGGTTCAAGAATGACCCCTGAGCTTAGGAGATGTTGGAGGAAAAAGGTGCTGTTCAGAAGGCAAACTAGGTACTACAACAGGGGGGTATTTGTCATCTCTGTTTCACTGCTTTCCTGTTGTCCTTCACCTTCTTTATTAGCTGAAGCTCTAGTTGATCTCTGGCCTGATCTTTACCAATAATTTCCTCTTGATTCAGACCATCAGACCTGTTATGTGAGGTCCAGGGGCACTGCCTATAGAAGTGCACCTGTTCCTCACACTGGTTATATTTAAAGGGATTTGGGCAGTTGTGACTCATTTGACCGTATGTGGGGCACATGTTACACCTCTCAGTGTCATGAGCAGAACTGAGGTGGGACCAGGAGCCACATTTATGGCAAGAATGGGGCTGTCCCAGATAAAACACATACCCCATTCTCTCCCTAGGAAAAAAACTTCCTGGCAAGTGGAAAATACTAGTATTCATTTGCCTTAATTTAACCTTGGAACTTCCACCCCCTGTCCAAACCTGCTCCAAATTGATTATGGGGAGAGGGAGATCCAAAACATCACAGCACTCGTGCAACCAATAAAAAATATCAGAGACTTCCACACTTTCATTCCTAAACAGTATTGTTATGGTTTTAATGGCAGATTTGGACAGGTGGATGGCTTCAAATGATGATCACACTTCCAAATTCTTTAGCTGATCATATTTAAACCAGAATCTGCCAAGAGAGTTTAGCATCTCAAAGCTGACATTAAACGTAGTCTCACCTGAGATGTGGGTAATGGCATACAATTCACAAGCAAAAACACCCATAGTTTTTTAAAACATTACTTGTCACATGAATTCTGCCTAGGGCACTGCCTAACCCCAACACACTTTAGGAACTGCATACCATCACTGAGCTGGTTCACTTCAAGAAGAAAACAAGTTTGCCATTGAGAATTGCCATCTAGACTACTCTTTCTAAGTGGTTTCAGCATCCACTCTTTCAAGAGAGGAATGTCCAGGTCCAGCATGCAAGATGTTATCATTTTGCTGAAAGTCAGAGCAGAGTCCTCAAGTGCCTGAGGAATATTTGGGGTGGGGGGTGCTGTAGAAGGGTCAATATTATTTTCAGTATGGATTGCAACAAATTTCTCAGGCATGTTTCATGTCATATTAGCATGCACTGTAGCAGTGTTAGTCATAGGGACATCGACCCTCACCACTGGTTTGGTGAGTTCTTTGTATTTATTGAGTCAGATAAAGTAGAAGAAACCCTGCTTGTAATAAATCAGAAATAAACTCATGCACCCAGTTGTTACAGCTTCAGGAGTACTTACTGTTCCTGCAGAAGTCCCTGTTTCCAAGCTGTAGAAGCTGCCATCTGAGGAGAGCATGAGGGATCCAGGAGTGAAGAAACCCTGTCAGATGCTTTTACTCATCTGGCTGTAAGAAGGGTAGATTCTACCAACCAAGGCTGAGCAGTAGGAGTGGCCAGTTTATTGCTCAAACCAGCAAGTCCTTGTCTTAGGCCCTGTCAGTGGCTTGATTGTACCATTCCCAACAAGAACGGTTTTGCATCTGTCATCATCGGCTCCTCATCTGTTGGAAGAAAATGACTCTTTGCTTGTTTCTGTAGTCTCTGTTGAGACTTCCTAGATTTCTTCTCATTCTTCTGTGCTGTGGCTTTGTGGACATGATTTAGAGGGACAAACATGTTCTTTACTAGGCATGGGTGGTAGTAAAATACCCTACCCTAAAACTACATGCCGTACCTCCAAACTACCCTAAATTACCATAAGAATACCCTAATGCAAAATGGGTAGTTAGTTAGGTAAGGTAGTTACTACCCTAATCAATCTACTACCCTATTACCCTATTCTGACTATAGCAAATGTGAAAGTGAAACATTTGATTAAATGCTTGTATCTGAAGGTAAAAAACAAACAGGCCTGGTTTGAACACCCACGTGGTTTTTTTAATCCCATTCTCTTTGACTCTCATGTTGGCCAACTCATAAGGCAGGTGCTTACCCATCCTTGTTTTTGGGGGACAGAGAAAGCAAGAAAGAATAGGAAGAATCTGCTCACTCCTGACCTCTCATCAACGGAGCTACTCACCCACCCACCCAGCACCAAGAGACAGTGGGGACTGACCATCTGGTCTGAATAAATTATTTTTTCCAGCAAATTACGCATTAATTAAATCCCTTTGTCATTTTCAGAGACAGGCAGGCTGAGAGCAAGAGAGAGAGAGCTAGCTCAGATGAATCTGACTATGGCACTGGCTGGTGGGAAAGTGTGTGTGTGACTCATGCAGTGCTGCGCTTCTTCCTCCACATCACGTGACCTATATGCTGTTGTGGGGAGTGGCAGCTGCCTAATAGATGATGCATATTCATGATGGAGGCTGCTCCGGCTCATCTCCCTGGTAACCAGTCTGACAGCTCAAAAATATTAAATAGCAGTGAATGCCCTGGCCGGTGCTACCCATTACCCGTGACAAACTACCTGACCCAAAAATTACTCTGTCAAGTCGGGTTGAATAGTACTTTACCAAAGCTACCATACCTGGCTAAAACCCGCAATTCCCATGCCTATTCTTTGCAGAGCCCTACAGTGGATTTCAATCAGAGGCAGCTTCATTGTCCTTAGAAAACATGGCAGAGCTCTCTCCTTCAGTCAGCATGCATGGCGGGTCAGCCAGTAAATCTGCTTCCAGCATTTCCAAACTGTCACTGTCTAGTGGCAGCTAGCCCTCTCCATACAGACTGTTAAATGGTGTCTGTAAAAACAGCTCAGGAGGGATGTCATCTTGACAGGTGTACTGGGCAACTTCACTACAGGTATGCTGTTTAGCCAGTAATACATTTTGCTGGCAGACTTAAAACATTACTTCTTTTTCAGCTTTCAAGGAGAGCAGTTGGTATTTCCTATTTTCCAGGTGTCTAGTTCAAATTTCCCCCATTCACTAAAAATATCACCAACAGCTTAATATTCTTCAGTTTCAGATGGTTTCCATCTGTATCCACCCCCCCACCCAAGAATGAGGCTGAAAATACGCCAAACTTACTAGTCCTTTTTCATGAGCAACATAAACTAAATAAATAAATACATCCAGGCCTGGGTTCAAATCCTAGCTAAGGCACTCATTTCATTCTTCTCTCTGTTTGTTTGTTTCATGTATGTGCACAACACACCCTTGTGAATGCAAACGTAATTATCTGTGAAGCACTAGGTTGTACATTACAGAAAAGTAAGGTGCTTCTTGAGTCCTAGGTTTCCAGTGGTTCTACGATTCCAGTTCAACAAAAAATATGTTGACTGTTATTACAGCGATGGTCACTAAGTCAACTGCAGTTGCAGTTGGCATTGTGCCATCGGAGGACTTGCCCCTGCACCCCTGCACTTCATCATTATCAACTCCATGTTGGAGCTGACTCGGGAGGGGTGCAGTGATCTGTCAATGTCACTGTTGACAACATTGCTGTAATGTTTTCACTGTGGCAATGGCATACCATGTCCAGTTGCCTTGTGGCACCGCTGGCTCACAGTTGGAATGGTAATCTGGCTGGCCTGGGTTCAAAGCTCAGCTGAGGCACTTATTTCTTTCTCTCTTATATTTGTTTGGGTTCCATTTATGTGCACAACACACCCTTGTGAATGAAAATGTTAATTATCTGTGCAGCACCAGGTTGTGCATTACAGAAATAGTAATGAGCTTTTGGTAGTCCCTGGTTTCCATCTGCTTTGGTAGCACAGCTGGCAGCACAACTGGAATGGTATTTCTTATGGCCTCAGTTCAAATTCCAGCAGAGGCACTTATTCCTTTCTGTCTTCTGTTTGTTTAGGTTCCATATACATGCACACCACACCCTTGTGAATGAAAGTGCAGTTTTCTGTGCAGCACCTGGATGTGTATTAAAGAAAGTGCAAGGTGCTTCTGGGAGTCCCAGGTTTCCAGTTGCTTTGGTGGCAAAGCTGGTAGCACTGCTGGAATGGTTTCTAGGGCTGCCTGGGTTCTATAGATCCTAGCTCAGGCATTTAAGTCTTTCTTCTGTGTGTTTAGGTTTTGAAGAATTTCGCTTAGAATTTTGAGCTGAACTTAAGCAGTGATTCTACTGAAAGTAGCAATTCTTCAAGAAAGGTACATTTGAGATGCAAAAAAAAAAAAAAAAAATCCCTGTAGTCCACCTTAACTAAAAAAAAAATAACATTTTGTGAGGTCAAGGGCTGACGTAGAGTACTGCATTGCTGTTTGAAAGACCTAGGATTAGGAACAACATAGCAGCTCATGCTTACTGGGTCAGTGCACACTGGGTGTACTCTGGCAATGAGCACACATGCTCTCTGGGAAAGCATAGCTAGTGAATGTAACTTTGCAGCAGCCCCTGTAAAATGTTAGGAGCATTTGGCTATCGGGCTGTGGTTTATAGTGGAAGTCCACCCTGCCCAGACTGAACCTCTACTTTACTCCTTATGCCATTGCCCATAACTGTCCCCTCACTTGCCACCACTGCTCCTTTTATCACTGCCAGCACTCGTGTGCCAGATGATGCGCCTGCTATTAGGGCACCAATTTCTAGCTTTGCCTGCCTTTTGAGAGGTCTTCCCTCCCGGAGTTCAGATTCTTTAGTTAGGGGGTCATGGGGGGCACTGGGGGCACAACCCCCTGCAATAGAATGGCAATTTGCTGTGAATTCTCTGGTGCCCTGATGGCCAGCAGACTTGGGCGGTGCAGTCACCCCTTGGACACCCCTTTAATCTATAGATGACAGAATCTTTTCCTGCCATCAACTTTTATATTTCTGAGTTTATTCCAGACCATTCTTCCACCTCCCTGGAGGGCTGTCATCTCTACCATAACATCACCCTTTCATCTATAAATTCTGTTATGGTTCCTTTCCCTGTTACAGTACTTCAATTCTCTCCATAACTTACCCCCCCTCCAATCCTTTAGATCTAACAGCTGCCCTCTTTCTGCTTTTACCTTCCTAAAACCTTATCTGGGCAATCTGCTTTCCCCCTACAGGCTCCATCTTCTCTAGACAAACCTCCCCTCACTCTTCCACCTCTCCCCCTCAAATCCATTGCTCTGGGAACATTTTGCACTCACTTGCTTATGTACCCTCAGTCCCTCCCACTCCCACATCCATCCTATTCTAACCTTCCATTGGCATTGCCTTCTCCACCTGCTGCTCTTGCTTCTGTGGTCATTTACTCCCATGTAGTAAGCACCTGCTAGCTTTCCAGTGCTTCAGCTCATCTCATCTCCTTTTCATGTTTTTTTGTATTCATGTAGTTATATGTTTTCACAAATGTATGCATTTTATTATATTATTTATTTTATTTGCTTAACCGAGAAAGTGAGTTGAGATTTTGCAGCTTATTTTCAGCCTCATCGGCAAATAGCACACAGCTGGCCCTGTGCAATATTCAAACGATGTGCATGCTCAGCCAGAGTGCACTAATTGTCTGAATATGGAGCCATACTAGTGCAGTGCATAGTGACTTTGTACTGTGCTGACACATCCCAAGGCTGAATATGGCTCACAGGACAGCCAACTGGAGATTGCCCTACCTACAGTAGATGGAATAATGCTAGGGCTCCTCTGGGCCACATTTAGCCCTAGCATGCTAATGAGCATGTTGGGCATGCAAGGGGCTAAGGGGCCATTTGCATGCATGTTATGTGCTTATTATTATGCTGTGCAGCCCCTTAGTGCCCATGTCAGCCATGTGGAAAAAAATGTATTCCCTTGTGATTAGTGGTCCCCCCAACCCCCCCAATTGCTCATGCAGTCTTTGGTTTTAATATCCCTGGCATCCAGTAGACCCCCCACCCACTGATCACCCATGTAGGTCATTTACATGATCATCTTTGAACTTGGGTTATCACTCCCACCACCCCAAAGGTCACTAGTCCCCCACCTGACCCACCCACTCAGGTCCCATTACCCACTTCCTCCTCATCTAAACACTAGTCAGTAACTACCAAATGATGGGGACCAGCACAACTCTCTGATCACCTGCTCATCCAGCTGCTGTCTGACTATTCGTGAGTGATCATTAGTATTTTTGTGATTGCTCACTGACAGTCAGATGGCGGCCAACTGAGGAGCTCATTAGTGGGCTGTGCAGGTCACCATCATTTGGTAACTACTGAGCAGCATCCAGATGGAGGAGGTGTGGGGCAGTGGGATATGAGTGGGTGGGTCAGGTGGGGGTTCAGCTATCAGTTGAGGAATCCACTAGTCAAGGGGGATCATCATGTAAATGACCTGCATGGGTGATTGAGGTGTGGGGAGTCCACGAGACACTGGGAAGAATCATGCAGATGACCTACAGTTGCAGTCAAAAATATGGCCAGATATTTCTTGAAATTTCTGTGACATCTCTAGAGAAATTCCATGCCTGCTTGCAGTACCACTAAGGAGCCACCAGAGAGATACCTGGAAATATCTGACCAAGTCTTCAGCAGCAACTTTACATGAATGTTTGGGGAGGCACAGGCATTGTGCCCAACTAATTGTAGGGTTTCAGCAGCATTAAGCAGTGCTGCAATTGCAGTTGATTAGCACTGCCAAACTTTGAATATTCCTCTGCACCCTTTATGCAGGAGGGATTCCCTCATTTACACTGGTGCAGTAGTATATTCTATGCTGTGGCACTATCAGGCTAGTACGGCATATAGGGGGCCTCTGAATATGGCCTCTGCTCTGACCTCCAGTGCTATTCACAGTTAGTGCAGTGCTAACCTGTTTAGCACCACTCTGACTGTTTGAATATTGGGTCCCTATATCCCTGCTCCAAGGATGCACTTAAAAATAAGCTGTCATACTCCAGCTCAGTGTCTACTACTGGTCAAATATTCTGCATAATTAGATGAATAAAATGAGCATGACTGGGCTGAGTTACAGAGGAGACCTCCACCCTTGTCCCTTTTGTCAAGACCAGCTGATCCAATACACTGTACGGATGATCCTGGTGGGGTAGTGTATCTATCTGGCAATTTCAAAAATGCATAAATTGAAAGGAAATGACAGAATTTTTAGTTATGAATCTTCTTCAAAGTTATGTTTTTCATGCCATGACACATGTTGGTGCCTGTATACTGGAATGTATCCATTCTAGGTCATATCACCGTTTATGGTTGTATTGTAACTTTAATTTGGATGAGAAAATTTAGACAGAGCATCTTTAAAACAGATTCTTCACTTAAATAGTTATCAAAACCAATTTTTTTGGCAACTGGCAGTGATTCTATAGTTGGGTGCAAATGGGCTTTCTGGGAGGAGAGAGCTGAGTGTGTGCCTGGATAGAGCAGATCTCATTAAACTAATATATTCTCGATGATCTAAGATCTGTCAATCTTGCTTTTGTAACCTGCTTAGGATGGTAATGGACTATTGCCAAGAGAGATTTGGGAAAAGAAGTTAAGTGTTAATTATCAGAACTAATTCAGATTTTAGATCACAGGCAGCCAAGCATGCAGCACAGAAGACATCCTTGCTGATCAGAACTCCCAGCAGTAATCACAACAATGGGAGAGGTCAGATCTTGGTCACTGAGATACTATCAAGGTTGTTCACTGAAATCTTGAACTCAAGGCAGTCTAGTGGGAGATGGGTATTGACTTAATGTTCTTCACTAAAAGGAAACAGTATCTTCCCTCTTTCGACTGCTAGCTACTTAACCTTAACCCTTTGGGGCATGTAGGAAACCTTCCAAACATCCGCTATTGTATTTAGGAATTTTTATCTTGTCTAATTCCATGTTCTTATTTCATTTAGCAAGAAAAGCAAAAAAAACAGTCTTTCTTTATACAATAAGCATGGTGATACACAAGTGCAGACACAGATATAGCTCTGTAGATAGCACTGGCCAGACTCAAAATGTATTGCAGTAACTATCTTTTAGTGTGAGGGGGAAAGATGATAACTCATGAGAGGCAAAGCCGTGAGTGAGTTATTTAAACCCTATCCCCTCACAAGTGATGGTAAGCTGTGTATTTTGAGTCAGACCAGTGCATATTTCATTTATACAGTATTAGATTACTTCTTCCCATAATGCTTGCCATTATTGGTACAGGTACTGTATGTGTAATTTTGTATTTTTTTTAACCTGGTTTATTGCCAATGCTCTTCTAGGTAACCCTGCCTTGACTTAATGCTTTTGTGCTGAGGTGCTTTGTATTTTAGAATTAGTTTACTAGTTATAACTTATAAATCTGCTGTTAATTGCAGACTTCACTGTTTTTCCTCGATTCCAACTACTGGCTTGAATGCTGCACTAGACAATTGTGCTGTCATTAACATTGTGAAAGAGACTTTCAGATTTGTTCAGTATTCAGCTGTGATGATGATACTTAACATCACAACATGGGGCATGCTAGAGTCAAATAGGAGGTTAAATAAATACCACAAACACCAAAGTTCTCTGTAAAAAATGTGAATATCTAAAGTGATTTAGTACACTTTGTGACCTAAAGTACCACTTTCAGGATTTGGTACCTTAGGTCTGTGATAGTCCTTCTGTGTAATTTTCAATATTTTATTTTCAGACTTTGTTTAGTGGTAAATGATCATAGTTTGGCCCTGACAAGGTGGCCAGCTGATCCCTTCCACATCCTGATTCAGCTACATGCCCCATGCTTAGGCAAGTAGTGATGTGAAGCAATGGAGAGTGCAGGGGTGTGCCCCATTGAAATGAATGGGACTGATTTTTCTTTACTTTTTTATACATTATGAAGGCAACTTGGAGATTAATAAAGACCAGTGATCGATTAACAAAGTCTGAAATTAAAATATTAAAAGTTACATGAGGGGAGCCGCACGCTGCTCTGAGTTAATGGTCTGTAAAAGTAATAATTAAGTTCTTAAAATTGAATTCTGCATACAGCAAGAAATATAAATACTTGCAAGAAGGTATTATGGAGGAATATCTGACTCAAATCCAGGAAGAAGCCATCTGGCTGGTAAAGCAGGGAAGAAGTCGATGGCCTCCATGCGGGTGAAAGCACGGGTATAATTTCGCTCTCAGTGGCTGAAATGAGTATGCTAGCCAATGGGTGACTGGGAAAGTGATTGTGGTGCTGGAAACCCAGGCTTCTTAAGCTAGAAAGTAAAATTGACTCAAATTGCAGGAGGTCCTGGAGCAGCAAACTTTACATACTAACAGAATTGTGGAGGCAGAGGACCGTATATCCAGGCTAGAAGACGAGACTCTGGAGGTCCCTGGGCAAGTGGCAAGTCTACAAAAGGAGCTGGAAGAACTAAAGGAGGCATTCAACTATCAATAAAATTATTATAGGTGCCTTAACTTGCTCTTCGGAGGTCTTCCAGAAGGTACGGAAAAGGGAGATGTGTTGGGCTTTTGTGCTAAGACTCTTCCCAAACTGCTGGGGCTACAACCAAAAAATGGGTGCTTTAAGCTGGAAAGGGCCCAGCGGGCAGTGATGCATCGCCCCCCAGGAGATCAAGCCCCAAGACAGGTGGTGATGAGGTTTCATGCATTTCAGGATCGGGGGATGACTTTAAAAGCATACCGGGAGAAAGGGTTTTTTGAGTTTGAAGGCACCTTTGTTTGATTGTACCTTTCCCAAGATTACTCTGCTCAGCTCCTTAAAAAACAAAAGATATTCAATCTTCTCATGGCCCAGTTGAGAAATCTCAAAGTAGAGAATTTCATGATTTATCCGGCGATACTCAAGATTCGCCTTGAAGAGGCAACATACACCTTCTGGGAGCGTGCCAAAGCAGAACAATTTGTCACTGATTTACACAAGAAGCCAACCAAGTGATGGGACTTGCTCCTGTAGTATCACAAAGCTGTTTCTTGAACTGTTGGTACACACTCTGCCCTGTCTTCCCCTTTGGCTTTTTTTCTTTGAAGTGCTTTGCTTTGGTGACGCTGGACGTGCCCGCCTATTCCCACCCTGAATTCTGTTACCGGAGGTGCCCACCATGAGGCTGAGAATAACAGTAGTGAATGATCTGGATCTGTTGCCCAATTGGAAGAGCAGGCTTGTTGGCAGGGGTGAGGGACTTGTCATATTTGGAACTTTGAAACTGCCTCAGCTGGCAAGCGCATTACTGGTGAGCTCTGCAGGGATTTGGTTATCTTCCCCCTTGCATTGCATGTGGACTAATGACATGCCTTGCAGGCTCTGAGTAATGTTTTATGGACTTGCATGAGTCTGGGGAAAGTGCCTGGTGGATTGAGCTGACTGGATGTACGCTGAGGAGAAGAGGGCGGGGGCTTTAGCGATGCATTTATGGCACAGCCTGCTTTCCTCCTCATGCTGTCTGGAGCTGCAATCCTGCAGAAGCACAGGCCTGATGGAGAGACTGATAGCTGGTGATGGTGAGGACAGGGCTGGATAGACCGGGGGATGGGAGGGTATGTCTGGCTGTGACAAGCAAGGGGCAGTGTTTGCATATATGTTTCCAGCAGTCTCAGTGGGATGTCCACATGGTGAGTACTGTGCATAATTCTGTTTACTGTGCCATTTTTGGTAGGGGATATGAGGGGTACAGTGGGTCAGTTCTGAAATCTGGTTCTTCACCTGATGTTAGTAGATGGTTACTTATGTATCGCATATTGCAATGGTTAAAATGGTCTGCCAGATTATGTTCACACAGGCTGATGTTGTGGTGCAGGTTTTTTTTTTGTCTTCTTAGATGGTAATTTTTTGCACCGGCCATTGCTGGAGCAGTGGGGCATCTACAGCGACAGAGGGTTAATCGACACTCATGCCAGGACAGCAATTTATTGTCAGTGTTGGGGGGGGGACTTTGAATGGTAGAAGTGAGCAGGAGACATGTCTTAAGTATGATATGATCAGGGGGGGAAGGAGGCTGGGGGAGGTTGGGATACTGTTAACTTTGTTCAAGAAGGAATGCGAGGGGAGAGGGATTAGGGCCATTGTTACTGTTTATTCAGTGTTTATATGTTGTTATTCTGTATTTAGTGGTGCATTCTGTACTGTGAACAGCTTATTACAGATTCCAGAAAACCAAATATATGGACATTCTAAATCTGTCCAGGTAAGCCTGATGAGAAAGGTAAATTTAAAGGAACGAGGGGGGAAAGGTCATGGCTAATACACAAGAACTGACAGTGGTCTCCTGGAATGTGCAAGGAATTTCTAACCCAGTCAAATGCACAACACTGCTGATGGCGCTTAAAAGAAGGGGAGTGCAGGTAGCACTACTCCAGGAGACTCACTTGTCGGATTTAGAGCACACCAAACTTGTTGAGGTAGGGTTGGCAAATGTTTTGCAGCTTCATACTCCTCTCATGAGTGAGGGTAGCTATTCTTTGAGTAAACATCTGCCAATGGAAATTATGAGGGTGGTGAAAGATCATTGGGAAGGTCGGTATATTTGCCTTGTGGGGACGCATATGGGGAACAAATTACATTTGGCAGTGTCTATGCCCCAGCTATATATGACCCTAAGTTTTTTTTTCTGACCTCCTAGATCTGCTAACTAGGAAACAGTTCCCAGGACAAGTTATGGGTGGAGATCTGAACAGTACAATGGACCCAGTACTGGACCATTCCGAAAGTAAAGGAAGGATGATGGAGGCACTGAGCCAGTGGCAAGTGGGCATGGCAGATATGGACTTGGTAGATGGTTGGAGGATGGTGAACCCTGGGGCTAGGAAATACATGTTTTTTTCTAACCCCATGGACTTGGACTCAAATTGACTATATTTTTATGCCACTGAGATGGAATGACAGAGTGGTAGGTATGGCCCATCCCAGCCATGTGTCTGACCATGCCATGGTCATAGGACGGATCCAGATGGATGCTGTGAGGGACCTCCAACTCCAGTGGAAGTTCCCCTCATACATGCTTTTAAATAAAGAATTCAAAGAGCATCTGGTAAGTCAATGGCAACTGTATAAGGAAACCAATGAGGGGGCTGAGGTCCCAAGAACTACATATTGGGATGCAGGAAAAGCCTTTATGTGAGGTGCCATAATAGCATTTATGGCTAGGCCTAAGAGGGAGAAATGGGAAAAAAGACAGGGGCTGGAGAAGCAGTTAAAACAGTTGGAAAAGTGGGTAGCTAGGGAGAGCATCGAGAGGTGGGGCAGCTTTTGACAGTTACGAGGGAGGCCCTGAATGCCCTGGTTCAAGGTGAAGCAAAGACATCTTGGTTTCTACTACAAATGCCAAATGTTTGAATGGTCCAATAAGCCGGGTTGCTTTGGTAAGACTCATGAAGGGGGCAGCTGTCCCACTAGAGTATCATGGATTATAGATAAGGGGGGTGTAGCACATAGGGAACTCAAGAAGATAAGAAATTGCTTTTGGGAGTTCTATAAGCAGTTGTATAAGGCTGAATGTAGAGGTAAAGGACAACTGATAAAAGAATTTCTGGATAAGGTAGAACTCCCAAGGCTTATGAGTACCCAGGAGAAGCAGTTAAACCAACCTATTATGAAGGAGGAAGTTTTAAAAGCTATAGGAGACTGCAACAGGGTAAGGCAAGTGGCCCTGATAGAGTACCTATGGAATTTTATAAAACTCTGGCAGGACAGATGGCAGCAGTGTTAAGTGGGGTATTCCAGGTGGAGGAGGGAGAGGAGCGCCAGCACTTGCCCATCACCTGTTATGATGCTATGATTTGCTTAATTCCCAAACCAGGAAAAGATGAGATGGAGTATGCATCATACAGATCAATTTCTGTTTTGCATTGTGATCTTACAATTCTGGCTAAAGTGCTGGTCATGCAGTTAGAGGATTACCTGCCCACATTGGTTCACCCAGATCAAACCAGGTTCATAAAGAGAAGGTTTTCCTATCATAATATGTGCCATTTGCTTAATGTAGTGTTAAGAGCAGGGAAATTGGCGGATAAAACTTATGTTATTTCTATGGATGCTGAAAAAACATTTTATAGGGTGGAGTGGGATTACCTTTTTGAGGTGCTGACCGGTTTGGTCTGGGTGAATCATATGTCCAGTGGGTTCGAGTCATGATCAGGCCCCTAAAACTCAGATTTTGGTTAACGGGTGCCCACTGACCCTTTGGTTTGGAGAAAGGCACAAGGCAGGTGTCCCTTTCTCCCTGTTGTTCACATTGGTGCTGGAGCCATTGGCTGTGGCAACCGGCAGTGCCCAGGGATTCAGGGTATTGAGGGAACAAGGGGAACCATGCACAAAATCACCCTTTATGTGGATGATATGCTTTTATTTGTTAAGAACCTGCAGGTTTCTATGCCACCCCTGTTGAATCTAATAGATGCCTTTGCTGCTTTTTCCAGATACAAAATAAACCTCAGTAAATTGGAAATGTTGTGTTCCCCAGAACTGAGAGCGAGGATGAGCAATGGGGTATCCAGGGGGCAGCCACGAACATTACTTATCTGGGTATTAAAGTGGGTAGGACAGTAGGGGCATTGTATGGGTTAAATTATACACCACTAATTAAAACTGTGGAGGCAAACTTGAGAAGATGGATGCAGTTACCTCTTTTATGGCTAGACTGCATTCATTTGATCAAAATGAATATCCTCCCTAGGATATTATACCCTATGCAGATGGTACCAGTGGGCTTTACGAAAGGGGATATAGACTGGGTAGAGAAATCATTCACTCGGTTTATTTGGAGGGAAAAGCGGCCGACAGCCCACCTTCAGAGACTAAAAGCAGAAATGACTAAAGGAGGTCCCAACTTCCCAGATCTCTTGAACTACCATCTGTCAATCCAGGACCACTATGTGGCAGACTGGGGACACTGTCCTGCATTGGTAAGCTGGGTTTATCTAGAGCAATGGGGATACCCAGGCCATCTCTCGGCATACCTACACAGCAAGGGTCTTAAGGCATACTCCACCCAAGGTGGATGTAACCCACCAGTGAAGGCAGTGTTAGAGTCCTGGAGTCACCTCAGGAAATGAAGGGGGCTCTGTAAAGGGGAAACTTTGCTATTACTTGTGGTGGGCAATCCCTTCTTCCTTCTGGGACTGGAGTACAGGGAATTTACAGAGTGGGAGAATAAAGTGGTGCAGAGCGTGGGGAACTCACTAAGGAATGGTATACTAAGTCCACTGGGGGATATTGTCCAAGGGTTGAGATTGAGGGGACAACAATTATTTCAATACCTGCAGCTTAGGGCATTTATGTTGAAAATGGACAGGGGAGGGGTGCAACCTCATGGCTGGTGCTCAACAGAGACCCTAGTATACCTGGCACAGAAGGAACCCAAGGGATTTATCAGAAAAGCAGCAAAGTTGGGGAAACAAAATTACCCAGATCATACTCAGAAAGTGAAACAATTGTGGAGGAGAGATATTGGTAGGGAAATCATGGAGGAGAACTGGCAACTCCTGCTAGAAGGGCACATGGGTCTCCTGGTATGTAATAGGTTTAAGGAAGCCTTTTATAAATTTCTGCACAGGCTTTATTACCCCCAGAGATAGTCCATAAAGCGCACCCTTCTGTGTCCCCTCTATGTGGTTGATCATTGTTAAAGGAAAGAATTGTAGAATATCTAGAAGCTAGCAGGCACAAGACCCAAAGCAATATGGATTTACAACAGAAAGGTCTTGTCAAATGAATCTGATAGATTTCTTTGATTGGGTGACCAAGGTAGTAGATCAGGGAGGGCGGGTGAACATGGCCTACCTAGATTTTAGCAAGGCATTTGGTACAGTCCCACACAGGAGGTTAGTTAACAAGTTGGGCAATCTTGGAGTGGATTCCAAGGTGGTAAACTGGGTCAGTAATTGGCTTAGCAACAGGACACAGAGGATAGGGGTAAATGGAGTTCAATCAGAGGAAAGAGGGGTAACCAGCGGGGTGCCACAGTGTCAGTGCTGGAGCCAGTCCTCTTTAAGGTCTTTATAAGCAACACTGAGGAGGGACTTGAAAGAAAGGTATGTCTCTTTGCAGATGACACCAAGATCTGCAATAGGGTTGACACTCCTGGGGGGGGGGAGCAAATGAGCAGAGGCTTAGGCAATATGGAGGAATGGTCAAGAGTGTGGCAGCTCAGATTCAATGTCAAGAATAGCAAAATCATGCACTTGGGTGCAAAACCCTGGGGAGGAATACACAGGGAGAGGAGGGAGGTACTAACAACAAGTAGGATGGAAAGGACCTGGGATAAGTCATAACAGATGATCCAAAGTAACCAAACAATGTGAAGGAAGAAAGGAAAGCCGGTGGGATGCAGGGAGAGGCATTCCAGTAGAAAACAGGAGGTGGTGATGGCACTGTACAGGCAGTTGGTGAGGCCTCATCTAGAGTACTGTGTGCAGTTCTGGAGACCTCGCTCTGAAGGGACATTGACAGAGTGGAGGCAGTCCAGAGAAGGGCAATAAAACTGGTGCAGAGGCTACACCAGAAACCATATGAAGAGAGGGATTGACAGAACTCAATATGTATACACTGGAGGACAGGAGTGAGAGGGAGGATATGATAGAGACATTTAAATACCTCAGTGGGATCAACAGAGTTCAATAGGGCAGTATTTTTCAGAAAAGAGGATGGGCAAGAACAAGGGGTTACAATATGAGGCTGGAGTAGGGAAGATTCAAAGGGCAATGGGAGGAAATATTTCTTCACAGAAAGGGTGGTGGATGCATGGAAGAGCCTCCAGGAGAAGCTTGTTGGGACAACAACAGTAAGTAAATTTGAGAGTGCATGGGACAGGCAGAAAGCAACACTAGAAGTAGGAAGGAGGAGGTAGGCTGCAGATCAATAGGATCTGGAGTTTATACAGTAGGTAGGGAAATGAGCAGACTAGGTGGGCAGGTGTTCCTTATCTGCTGACAAATCCACGCTTCTATGTTTGTATTACTGGATCATTCTAAAGGTAGCCTTGTTCTATGCTAAGGGTTCAGTTATCATAAGATACAGCATCTGTCCTAGGCACAGAAACAGAGGCAGGCCAATTAAAGGACAGCCCTAAGTTTCCATAATGCAAATGTTTTACCAGACAAAATGAGCAATGAATCATGCCAACTGCATTCTTTTAGCAAAACCAACACTTTCTAATGAATATATTTTTTACTATAAATTTAAAGGGACACTGTCAACCCCCTTAGGCCTCAAAGTGTCCCTTGTTTAAAAAACACATTTTATGATTGCTAACATTATGCAAAGATTGCTGATGTAGTTAGTAGTTTGATTCTGACTCTTTTTTTCTCTTAAAAAGTGAAAAACAAACTGCCCACCATACTGGTGTTACCACACAAAACAGGTATATTTACATTCCTTGATCAACTCCCACTGCATCTTTCCTGGACTTAGGAACACCCCAACACAGTCTAGCCACCATAATGCAGTGGGAGTTTAGTGGCTGCTGCCCCATGAGTGACTGCACTGTTTGGAGGTGCTTCTAATGTTTAGGAAGTATTAAAGAATAGATTCAGGATTGGAAACAAAACAAAGTTGTTTATAGTTATATATTATCATGCATTTCAGTTCTACTAAACAAGGAGACAGACAAAACAAACAGCAACATTAATGAATTTTAGAGAAGGTAAGCAATCATAAATGTGGATTTTTAACTAGAAATAATACAATGCAAAACAGATAGACAGTGTTCCTTTAAAAATTAGTAACTTACTTTGTTAATGTTCTTTCAAATGTTGTCACTGCTCACCTTCCATCTGTTTATGCAGTAAAAACTTAAAACATTTAAGATATGGAATTTAAATCTTAATCCTAGGATCCTAGGTGATAGGTTTAAATGCTTCATTGGCAGGCTTTTAAACTAGCCAAGGGGGGAGGCACTGGAAAGGAGCAGGAAAATCCTAGCCCCCCCCAACAATCACGGTAGTAAGTGTGGCAACACCAACATGGAGGTGTCGAGTGGAGAAGGGCAGGAGTAAATGGAGAAAGTGACAAAGGCAAGAAGGACAGGGATGGGGCAAAAGGGGTAAGGCCATCAGGAAATGGAGGGTACTGAGTACCAATGCTCGTAGTCTGGGCAACAAGCCCTGAGCTGGTGGCCTTAATGGAAGAGGGATGCCTGGATATCGTAGCAGTCACAGAAACATGGTACACAGAGAACCATGACTGGGATGTTAACATACCAGGGTACATAACCTACAGGAGAGACAGGCAGGGGAGAAGAGGGGAGAAGTAGCTCTATGTAAAGGAAGGGATTAAAGCAACTGAACAAAAGAGTAAACAGGAGGAGAGGGAGGCACTGTGGGTCACCCTTGAGACTGGAAAGGGCACCACAATCCGCACAGGGTTGTGTACAGACCTCATGTCTGGGGAAGGAATGGACAAGGATATGATAGAAAGCATTCTTAGAATGGCAGAGAAAGGGGAGATACTGTTGATGGAGACCTGAATATGCCAGATGTTAACTGAGCACATTTGCTGCAGCCACATCCAAGAGCAGGGCCATTCTTGATGCCCTACAGGTGGCAGGCATTAGACAGCTAGTTTCGAACCCACTGTGAGGGAGCAATCTAGACCTCGTACTCTCAAACGGGGGCAGGAGAGGATCTCAGATCTAGAAGTGGGTTGCCATCTGGGGACAAGTGACCATCAAACAGTGTGGTTCACGTTAAACTCAGCTACAGAGTCAAGCCATACAAAAGTGAGGGTACTGGACTTTAAGAGGGCTGACTTTGGCAAGATGGGAGAGTGCCTCAGAAAAGCACTAGCAAACAGGCTAGAAGGAGGTGTGGAGCAACAATGGGGAATTATCAAAACTGCCATCACAGAGGCAACAAGCCTTTGTGTGAAGCAAATAAACAAATCAAAATGAAAGAAAAAGCCACTATGGTTTTCAAGAGAGGTAGCTGTGAAAGTCAGGAAGAAAAAGATAGCATTCCAGAAGTATAAGGAAACACAGAAGGAGCAGGACAGAGAGCTGTACCAGTTAAGGCAGAAAGAAGCAGGGAGGGAAGTCAGAATAGCAAAGGCCCAAACTGAGGAAAAGATAGCCAACTCAGTTAAGAAGGGGGATAAAACCTTTTATAGGTACATCAGCGAGCGTAGAAAGACAAAGGGAGGGATAGTGAGGCTGAATAGAATAAACGGTGGGTGGGCAGAGGGGGACAGTGAAAAAGCAGGAATACTGAACGAATATTTCTGCTCAGTATTCACAAAAGAGGAGCGGGAAGTGCCTAATCCAATTAACAGAAGCACTCTTGATAGGGGGGTCGATCCCAGTCCTTTCACAGAAGAAAGGGTTCTGCAAGAACTCCTAAAACTGAAGGTGGACAAAGCAATGGGTCCTGATGGAATTCACCCCAGAATTCTAAAAGAATTAAGGAAGGAACCAGTGAAACCACTGGCTACTCTTTTTAATAAATCATGGGAGGATGGTGTGGTACCCGAGGACTGGAGGAAGGGGATGTGATTCCCTTCACAAAGTGGGACCAAGACAAGAGGCAGGAAACTACAGACCTGTCAGTCTGACTCTGTGGTAGGGAAAGTGATGGAGTCACTTCTGAAGGAAAGAATAGTTGAGTACCTAGAGGTCAGTGGAGCACAGGATCCAAGGCAGCATGGGTTCACAGCGGGAAGGTCATGTCAGACGAATCTAATAGATTTCTTTGACTGGGTGACCAAAGTAGTAGACCAGGGAGGGGCTGTGGACATAGCCTACCTAGACTTTAGCAAGGCATTTGACACAGTCCCACACAAAAGATTATTAGTCAAATTAACCAGCCTGGGAGTGGGTCCCAGGGTGGTAGCCTGGGTAAACATTGACTGGACAACAGGACACAGAAGGTAATTGTAAATGGAGTCCACTCTGAAGAAAGGGCGGTTACTAGTGGGGTACCGCAGGGTTCAGTATTGGGTCCAGTCCTTTTTAATGTCTTCATCAGTGGCATTGCAGAGGGACTGGAAGGAAAAGTATGCCTTTTTGCAGATGACAGAAAGATCTGCAACAGGGTTGATACACAAGGAGGCGTGGAAAGGATGGAAAGGATGAAAAGGGACTTGGCAAGGTTGGAGGAATGGTCAGATGCTTGGCAGCTAGGATTCAATGCAAAAAAGTGCAAAATAATGCACCTGGGAAACAAGAACCCAGGGGAAGACTACACAATGGGTGGGGAGGTAGTAACAACAACAAAACAGGAAAGGGACCTGGGGTAATCATATCAGATGACCTTAAGGTTAGCAAGCAATGTGAGAAGGCAGTAGGGAGGGCGGGGTATACTGAGATGTATAGGGAGAGGCATCAGCAGCAGAAAACAGGAAGTTGTTATCCTCTGTACAGACAGTTGGTGAGACCCCATCTGAATACTGTGTCCAGTTCTGGAGACCCCATCTCCGCAAGGACATAGACAGGATGGGGGCAGTCCAGAGGAGGGCAACTAAAATGGTGCAGGGTCTGCAAGAGAAGCCATATGAGGAGAGACTAAAGGAGCTTAATATGTATACCCTTGAGGAAAGAAGGGAGAGGGGGGACATGATAGAAACTTTCAAGTACCTCAAGGAATCAACAAAGTCCAAGAGGGTAGCATCTTTCAGAAAAAGAGACTTGCAAGAACAAGGGGACACAATTTAAAGATAGAAGGAGGGCAGTTCAGGGGCAATGTGAGGAAGTATTATTTCACAGAGAGGGTAGTGGATGCATGGAACAGCCTTCCTGAGGAAGTTGTGGAGTCTAAAACTGTGGGAGAATTCAAGAATGCATGGGACAGACATCAGGCAATTCTTGTGGGGGGCAGGAAGATATAGGCTGTTGGTTAAATAGGATCTGCGGCCTATCCTGTAGGTAGGGAAATGGGCAGACTAGATGGACCTAGCGGTCCTTATCTGCCGTCAAAGTCTATGTTTCTATGTTTCTATCCTTTCTTGTTAATTCTTTTTATTAGTTTTAAAGACCAGTTTAAACACATATAATTGTGGCAACCCATATATTTATCAGAAATAAAAGCAACATGCCTTACAGCAAGGATACTTTGAGGAAGTACCCAGGGTACACCATCATGCAGGGGATGGTAAAGATAGCATGAACAAAACATTGTATATAACTACATGAGCCATACTAATGCTGGCAATGAGGGGGACCTGTCTTCAAATAATTGTACACACTTAGGGCCCGATATTCAGAAATGTGCCTGGCACTGGTGCAAGTGGTGGTGCAGTACAACTGAGGGATATATTCAAAAGAGATGTGCCATGGCGCATCGCCTCTGAATATACCACATTATGTGCATTGCACAAATACAATGTGCCGGGCGCATCCTCTCAGACAGGTCTGAATAACAGGAATGGAAATGTGTCAGTGCAGCAGAGATATACTGTGTGCAAATTCCTGATATTCAGACTATCGATATGCAAATGTGGCCATTATGCATGTCATTATGGCCCCCATTTGCAAGTGTTGTGTAGGGCTGGTCAGCTAAATGTGCCTGGCACCCCTGTGCATAGTACCCCTCCCGCATCCGATCGTCAAGTGTATCAATTAGTAGCTCTTGTGGTCCGGTGGTTCCCCCTCCTGCCCATACCTGGGATTGCTCGTCAATCCAACCCAGACCTCCTGGTAGGCTAATGGTACCCCCACCCAGCCGGTAACCCCATTCACCTGTACAGATGACTAAATCACTTCCCTGGTTGTTCAGTGGCACCCCCTCCGCTCCCGACTCTCTGATCGACAAAGTGTACAACATTCATAACCCTGGTAGTCCAGTGGTATCCCCCCCTCCTTACCCGTACCTCCGATCACAGAGATAATTTTAATTCAACCACACTGGTGGTCTGGTGGTTCCCCCTCCCCTCCAGTACCTCTGATTGCTGAGATTATTGTAATACAACTTCCTTGGTGGTCCAGCGGTTCTCCCGTACCTCTGATCACAGTGTTTTTATTTTTTTTTTCCTATGTTTTTATCCCCCCAGGGGCCACCAGTCTGCCTTACCTTTCTGTATCTGGCATCTCCCCAGGTCTATCCGGCCGCCATCTCCTCCTCGGGCTACCTCCTCCGACGTCCACATTTGGGCCTCATGGCTACCCCCACGGCTTGCCCCCTGTGGCGGGGTGGTGGGAGCACTCCCTCCGGAGCTCAACCCACCCCAATCAGGATTCGGTACTGCCGGGCACCCTCGGTGCCGAGAGAGCCCACCGCTACGGGAGACGACCATCATGCCGCCACGACTAGTGCCCCAGTTTTCCACTTTTTCCTTTCCCCCTGAGCCGGCAGGCATGCACTGATGGCAATGGCCATGAGCATGAGCGTGTCCGCCCACGCTCTGGCCAGGCATCAGCCCCCGACCCTACACATGTGCTCCCAGCAGCAGTAGTACCCCCGGTCTCCACTGGGGTTCCCCCTTGCACCGGGATGCCCTTGGATCCCCCCCCCAGGAAGAGGAGAGCTGTCCTACGGACGCTCAATCCTACTCCCTCCCTGCTGACCCCCAGCACCGGCTCGCCTCGAACCCATGTCACTGGCGTGACGCAGGTGTGGCGCTCCAGCGCCTCAACCTCAGCGCCACCAGGCCGACCGTGTTTTTATTTAATAACACTTCCTTGTGGCCCAGTGGTTTTCACCACCCAATGCCGACCCTTTGAATGCCAAAATAACATGATTACTATCCCTGGTAGCCTAGTGGTACCCTCTCCCATCCTGACACTCTGATCGCTGGAAAGTGTACACCATTCATAATTCTGGCAGTCCAATGATATCCCTACCCACCTCCAATCCTGATCACCGCCAGAATAATAAGCATATTACCCTGGTGGTTCAGTGGTCTCCACCCTCCTGCCCATACAGGACCCCCAGCCCACCCAGCTCCCCCGTCATTGGTGGTCAGCATACCCACCTGCATACCAATGTGGTTGCCCACTAAATGACTGCACAGTAGTTGCTGCAGCTCATTGGTCCACTGTGGATTGGTGTCAGAGCATGCTGAAATAATCCACAACTTTGTGATTAAAGTTATTCGTTCACAATGTTGTGGATTATTACAGTATGCACTGCAAGCTGTCATTCGTCTGGCAGCCGTGGTGGTATGTGGCTGGGTATGCTGCCCGCCGATGATGGGGGGGAGAACTGGGTGGGCTAGGGGTCCTGTGTGGGTGAGGGGGTAAGGGGAACCACTGGACCACCAGGGTAATATACTTTATTATTTTGACGGTGATCAGAGATTCAGGTGGGGGGGTACCACTGGACTGCTAGGGTTATGAATGGTGTACACTCTCGGCAATTGGAGTGTCGGGATGGGGTGGGGGGTACCACTAACTACCAGGGATAATAATTGTATTTCTTTCAATGATCAGAGGGTTGGCATGGGGGGGGGAACCACTGGGCCTCCAGGAAAGTGTTATTAAATAAAACCCCAGTGACTGGAGTTACAGGAGGGGAGGGGGGAACCACTGGACCACCAGGGATGTTTTATTACAATACTCTTGGTGATCGGAGGTATGGGTGGGGAGGGGGGACCACTGGACTACCAGGGACTCTTGTGTGTGCTTGTTCACAGTCTTGGGGAGGTGGGGTAGCCACCCACAGCCAGAGGCTGCTGTGTTGCGCACTGCAGAACAGCGGCCTGCCTGTGGGTGCCTAGCACTTGAACCATTTATTTCGGGCTCAACTGTGAGCCCAGGTATGCAGCACATCTCTGGTTGTGCCAGCAGATGTGCCGCATTCTGGCTGAATATTGGGATGTGCGCATATGCACAGGCACGCCCCTGGAGATGATGCTGCATACATTATCTTTGCACCCCAGCACATTAGGAATGCTGTGTAATTCCCACTTTTAATCCTGCCCGGGGCACAGTTCTGAGGTTGCACTGGTGCAACTCAGTTGCGCTCAGGTGCAACACTTCTGAATATCTAGGCATTAATGTCTTGGACTGTTTAATGCAGTCAATAGTTCCCAAACATCCATTAAGAACTGTGCATATAATGATAAGCTTTACTCCCTACCCCCAAGAGCTCTTCAAGTAGAAAAAGATTTCAACACACATAGCATAACAGCATTTAAAACTTCTTGTACCAAAATCCACAGCTTCAAATTAAAATAGATAGGCCCTCCCATATTTAGCCATTAGTCCTGTGCTGTGATAGCACTAGTGCTAGCTCCTATACACTGACACTGGGGTATTCAGAGGAATTGCCCTAGAGCTAACACCATTGAATATAGCATTGTGCATGATATGCAAGTCACTGTCCCCATTTGGGTGCGGCAGACATTGTGCAAGCGATCACTAGTGATCAAGACAAGCAAAGTGCTATTGGCTGAATATTGGAAACAGGTGCTAAATAGGCGTGACATTAGTGCTAATTGTCAGCTCTGACCGCAAACCTTTTGGATATCAGGGGACCATAGTATTTAACTAGACTCCCGACAAAAAGAAGGAGCTAGATATAATGTTAAGTGCAAATTGTGCAACTAGATAAACATTGGCCGGAAAAAGTCTCAACTGTTCGTATGGAGCTGCATAGACTGTTCAAAGAGCCATAGAGAAAACAAGTCAATAGTTATATGGCTCTCTCAAACAAGGAATTCCCAAAAGAGAAGTTAGCAGTACCCCAACTTTCAATGGCTGGTCAAAACCAGGAGAGGGTGAGTGCAAAGGAGAAACACTGGCAGAGTGGCCATACGTCCGTGCCATTTTGAGAAGAGAAGTCAGACCTCAATTCCTATAAGAAATCACCAGTTAAGCAATAAGGACCACAACAGCCTGTGTAAAATAGGAAAAGAAAAAAGGATTTACCTTACAAATGCATGTAGTACTCCTCATATGGCACCAACACCTACATCCTGCCACACCACTGTTCCCTCTATGCCCCATGCCCTTACTCACAGTAATGAGATTGTATCCAAAGAGTCTCAGTCTTTGGCATCTGAGACCTGGGTCCCAAAGTCTGCATTGATATTGATTCACCAGTGTGTCTACCTCTCTGGGGTCTTGGAAGAGATACGGTTTGCATGTGTGGATAATTTTGAGCTGGGTGGGATATGGCAGGCATGTATCACCCTGAGGGAACACAGGGTAGAATACAAGGCATCAGGTACCCACCTGTGGTCCCTCATTGCAAAGCTTAGGTAAGGGAATATTAAAATGTTGTATTGACCTGCATCAATGAACACTTCCTCTGAGCTGCATCAAGTATGTACTCTGTCTTTTTCCTCGGGGCCTGCCAAAACAATTAACAGTGTTCTGGACATTGCATACTTCTCCTGCCATTTCCATGGGGTGACTTGGTAATAGAGATGCAGTGAAGTTTAACTTCACCCACAAAGTTAACTCAAAGTGGGCAACTTTGAACTCATATAGCACTACAAGAAATTCCCATTAAAAGGTCCAAATTCGCCTTTAATGGACTTCGCGTTAACCTTGAGTTACAGTTTGAGAAGGTGAAGTTGGTACGAAACAGCCCACAGATCACATGTCTGACTGTAGGTCACATTATGCAGCCAGGCAGTTAGTTAGGCAGAAAGTCTGTGAACTAGTTTCACTTTCTCTTGGACAAGGAACTGTTTCGTCAGCAGTTGGTGGACTGTGTGTTTTTTTGCTCCAGTGGTTCTCAAAATCTATCTATTTGGCGTTTTTTGTGTTTAAAAGTTTTTTGATTCTATTGTTTGCATTTTGCAGCAGGTCTAAGTTGATTTGAAACCTTAGTTTAGTTTAAAAAGGTTTTTTTTGTTACTGTTTAAGTGACTGTAGTTTGAGTCCTAGTACTTTTACTGGTATTTTTTTTTATTTTATCTTTGATTTATGATTAATTTGTGTTAATATGGAGAGAGGTGGCCAAAGTGGTGGGCAGCAGGGGGCCTGAATGCATGGTGGCCTGGGTCGACCATTTCACCTCAACCAAGGCACTGTTTTGATCTCAACTGATGAGGCCCCTAAGCAGCAGGACCAGCAGCAGCCTAAACTTCAGCAGCAGCAGGAACCACAGCAGCAGCAGATTGTTGCCCCTCCACCAACTGCAGCACAGCAGGAGGCAGTATCTGGTGTCCCCACCCCCCAACAACCTGTGTCTGGTCCTCCATGCAGCTCACCCATTGGCAATTTTTCATATCCTCCCTGGTGACCTGATGGTGCAAGCTATGCCAAGTGCTTGTATGTCATGGTTGCAAGGGCAGCCACTTGGGCATAGGTGGGCAACAAACCCACATTGTACTGCTCCATCGTGCCAGGTGGGAGGTGAAGCTGCAGGAGCTACCAGCTAGTTCTGCAGTGGAAGCCACTGAAGAGGGACTGCGTCCCCTGCGTGATGCTGCCGAAGAATGGACAAGGCAACAGAACCAGTGGTGTCTTCTGCAGCTGTCCGAGAGTGCAACCTATCACAAATGCCTGCCACACAGGCTGACCTGGCTGTGTTATTGAGTGAGGTGGAAGCCATTCATAATGTTGGTGAGGGTGCAAGCCAGTAGCTGAACAGGATTGAGGGTCAGAATGCTGAAATAATCAGCATGTTACGAACACTTACTGGCGGTGGTCAGCCCCAGCCCCCACTGACCCAGTAAAAAAATTATTATTTAACCAAATCTCCCCCTAAAAAAAACTGTCCTCTGCTTTTCCTTTTGTTCTTCATCAATTATTTTTTTCATACAGATGAAGTACAATATGTAATTTATGTTCAATTAATGTTTTCTTCCTGATGTTAATTTCATTAATCCTGTATTTCTTGATGCTCATAATGCTAAATACGATTCCCCACTGCCCCCAAATGCTCCCCACTCCATTATGCTTTCCGCAACAGAATTTTTTGTTCTTACTATTTACTTTATTATGTTTAATAAGTCATGTGGTCACCAACTTACGGACACTGTGTGCATTCATTTCATTTCATTTCATTTGAAATTGTGGCGTAAAATGCCCTCTTCAATACACTTTTGTTGCAGTATGCTATGGCACCACAGTTTCACCTGTACTGAAAAAGCAACGGAGTGTCTGCCATTTTGACAACTCTCTGCCATTTAAAAATAAACTAAGTAACAACTCCAAAATACGTGTTATTTTTCTGAAAATTTTTCAGGGATTATTCTTCACATGTGGACACTAATACCACATGCTGAATAATGTAGCAAGATATCAGTATAATCTGGCCACATTCATAAGATAGTAAATTATGGGGTGGTTGATTGTCATGGTAGGTAACTTTATGGTATTTTGATTGTAATTGTTGTAGCCCATGGGTAAGTATACATACATACGTACAGATTTCACCATGCCCTGAGCGGTACCCTCAGATACGGCAGCGCCTTTCGGCCGTTTACCTGGCCGCCACCACTACTGCCGAAACCAAAGACACCTGGCTGCCCTCCTGGTGCTGCTCTCCGGACCCTGACCCAAGGTACTACTGCTAAAACTTCTTTCTCCAGAGCCGAACGGTGGCATCATTCTGATTGGTGTGCCTTTTTCTGGTGACTGCCGATTGGCCTAGAGGGCAGCGCAAGGCTTTCCGGTTGGTGTGCCTCTCTGGATTACTTTTTCCTGACTCCTAGACTCATTTCAGTTTTTATGTAACCTGTAATTTGTACTAAATTAGCTGTTTTCACCGTGGTTACTAGCTCCTTTGGTGTAGCCTTATAAAGTGGTTCTCAATATTGTAATTATTTTTACTGCACTTGTACTGTGATAATGGCCAATATGGCACATAGAGCCTTGTTTGTTTCTTTAAACTGCCAACTGCTTTACCTACTACCCTTTCTACGTGCCTCGCTCTTGCTCATACTTTTTCACCACTCTGCTGTGACCTCAGCCCTCCTCCTGCACTGTATATTTTCTTATTTTTCTTTTCCTCAAACCTGTTCTTAACTCCAACCCATCCCCCCTGCATTTAGTCCGAAACTTAACTGTCTCACTGACACTCCTACCCCTTTATCCCTCTGAAACCCCACCCTACCTTACTCTGAATTGCTAATTTTCTATCTTTGTTTCTACTTAAGCACCCCAACTCCCCGCTGATGGTCTGCCGCCAGTCTCCCGCCCTTGCAGTTTTCTTTTGTTTATCCCTTTGTCTTTCACTGGTCATCCTTTTCTCCCTCACAGATCGCTGCTCTCAAGTGGCACCCTCAGATATGGCGGCGCCTTTCGGCTGTTTACCTGGCCGCCACCACTACTGCCAAAACCAAGGACTCTTGGCCACCCTCCTGGTCCTGCTCGCTGGACCCTGACCCAAGGTACTACCACTGAAACTTCTTTCTCCAGAGCCGAACGGCGGTGTCATTCTGATTGGTGAGCCTTTTTCTGGTGACTGACAATTGGTGTAGAGTGTAGTGCAAGGCTTTCCAATTGTTGCACCTCTCTGGACTGCTTTTCCCTGACTCCTGGACTCATTTCAATTTTCTTGCCTCCCCCATCCCTGCCCAGGCCTCCTATTAAATAGTCTACTTGTCCCCGCCCACCTTTTCTCTCTCCACCCACTTGCTCTCTCACTCCTGCTCCGGCACCTCTTGTGGCATACTCTGTGCAATATTATACCTACACTACTCTCCTTCTGTTAACCCAGGAACTTCCAGTACTGTCTCTTCCTATCTTTTTTCTTATACTGTACGCGCCACCTACTCTTTTAATGAAGCCTTAAATGTTAACTATTTTAATGAAGTCTCTAAAATTTTCTTTGTCCTTTGCCACTGGTGGTGCCTCACTGCTACCAATCTTAACCACTGATTGATATTATCCAGGGCACCACTAGCTGTAAAGGTACCTTTTTCTCTTCGCCTGCAGTCCTCCCACAGCCCCTATTAAGATTTCCAACTCCTTTGGGAATATAGTCTGACGCTACTATTCTTTTCTAACTGCCTACAGTTTTATTTTTCTCTCTTTCGGCTTGTATTTCTCCCTCCTCAGCCCTCTGCTGACACCCTCACCCCAATCCTCTTTACCAAACCCTGACAATAGTGACCACTCCCTGTTACATCTCTACCCCCTCTTTCTGCCTTAAATCTTCTTTACTCCCCCACTGTACCTGGGCTTCTAGCTTTGGGGCCTGAAAAATGAATAATCCGTGGCTGCTATTTTTCCTCATTGGCACCCTGCCTCTGATACACCTATCAATCATTAAGGTCCCTCTTGCAGAATCCGTTCTCCCTCACTATCAACAAAATGACTTTGTATTTTCGAATCATTTTGTAGGACCCGCTTTTCATTGTGATCCCATTCCGTTACTTCCAAAAAAGGCATGGGTCCACCTGATTGCCTATGCACACAATTTTAGCTTCCTATGAGCTCATGCCTTATCACCTTTCCTGCACCATAAACTCTGGTACCTCCTCTTACTAGCCACTCTGCTATCTGGGGATATACAACCAAACCTCGCCTGTAACTCCTGCAGTTGCCGCTATGCCCAAATGCCAAAGGTCTACTTATTACACACCATAATATTAGGAGCCTCGGCGGAATTATGCTGAACTTGAATCGTGGACTGCCTCCATAAGCCAGATATGATATGCCTCACTGAAACTTGGCTGAAGCCATCCACCCCTGACTCTCTATGCTCACTTCCATCTTATAATCTCCTGAGAAATGACAAGCTTACTCCTAAATGGGGCGGTGGCACAAAATTATATTTCAAGTCTCACCTCCAGCTCTCTATTATTAGCTTGTCTCCCTTACACCACTGTGAGGCCCTTCATGTTCTCCTCACCCTAGGCACAAAGAAGCTGCACATTGTCTGTGCTACAATCCTCTACACATGGCCTAAAACGAGCTGGATGAGCTACTCGACCAAACTGCTTCTCTTTCAGGTAATAGTGAAGTTCTTTGCCAGGGTGACATTAACATAAACTGGCTGGGAGGCTCACAATTGACGGCCCTGACTCAACATCAAAGTTACAACCTCCATCAGTTTATCACCTCACCTAGCAAGAACCGCTCCTCAATCAAATACCAGCACCTTGCTGGACTGGATTATGACAAACCACCCTGAGAACATCATGGATGTAGGCGTCCTTCCTGATGCCATGACTACTCCCCCCACTTTCTGCATCTGGGATAAAGGTAGGCCTGAAACCATGAAGCCCAGTTTCATTATCTTCCATAATTATGCAATTTTGACCCTCAAGGCCTTCTTGCTTGATGTCACGTGCACTGACTGGTCCTCTCTCCATTGCTCATCGGATGCGCAGTCTGCCCTAGATATCTTCCTGACCACATTCTTGGCACTACAAGAAAACCACAGTCATCTTGTGACCAGACGTGTAAGAAATAGGCAGACCCACTGGCTCAAAGCTGACCTTCTCCCTAAATTACGTTTGAGGGTCAAATGATGGTTTCCGTATAAGAAATATGGTCTACTAGAAGATGTTCATACCTACAGGGAACTTAGAAATGCATGTAAGAAAGAAATCAATCAAGCAAACAAAAAGCTTCTACTGTAAGGCTCTACTAACTGACTCCCGGGGGACCTGAAAAATTTTTGGTCCCATATTAAACACTTACTTGGCTCAAATCAGTCCGCCACGCTTAATAACATGACTCTAAATGGCATCGACTGTAACCATCCCCTTACTATTGCAAAATTATTTAACATGCAGTGTGCTGACCTCATTCAGTACACCTCCACTTTCCCTCCCCCATCAAATCCTGACATACAAGTAAACCCCACCAGCTCCACCTTCCACTTCAAACCTGTGCATAGGGATGAGGTTCTCAGACTTTTACGAAACATCTCAGAGTATGCAGGCGTGGGGTCTGATAACTTGGAACCTAAGCTCCTAAAATTAGCTGCCCCACACATAGCAGCCCCTCAGCAAAGCTTTTCAATCTCTCTCTCTCTGTGTCAAGGCTCTGTCCTGGACATCTGGAAAATAGCCAGAGTTACCCCTGTACTCAAAAAGGTTGGCCACTTGACCCAACAAACTACAGACCTATTGCCATCCTGTCTGCACTCAGCAAAATTCTTGAGAAACTGGTTGCCCTCAAACTTCTGACATTCTTCTGAAAATGACCTCCTAACTGATGCTCAATATGGTTTCCCACAAGGGACACAGTACCGCTTACTGCCCTGCTCAAACTTATGTCTGACAACCCTAGTGTCCATGGACTCTGGCTGGCTCACGGGGCCATTTTCTTAGATATGACCAAGGCATTTGATCTTGTAGACCATTCCATCCTTATTGCCACTCTTGACTCTCTAGGTTTCTCATCAAACGTTATAAACTGGTTTAATAGCATCTATCTGACTGATAGGTCTCAATACGTGAATTTCAACTCCACCCTCTCTGACAAGGTTACCATCAGTATTGGTACACCTCAAGGGTCTATCTTAGGTCCTCTGCTTTTCTCAATTTTTATAAAGAGCATCACCTCCAATCTCCTTAAAACTTCCTCTCTATTATATGCAGATGACATTGTATTGTATACGAGTTTCAATAGTAAAGAGGACATAAACTCTCAACTTTCTAGTGACTTTCAACTTATCCAACAGTGGCTTGCAAATCACAGACTTATTCTAAATAACACTAAGACCCAAGCTATGCTATTTGGCTCTAAGCTCAAACTCAAACACTCCCAGGCACACTTCAATGTCTCGTCCCTGGATGGCTCATCAGTTGGGGTGGTAAACTCCTTCAAATATCTAGGGGTCACTCTTGACCCATCACTGAGTTTCAACCTCCATATTCAATCTACCTGTAAGCATGTAAACTCTAAACTTGATATCGCCTACCGTACGAGCTACGTGCTCAACCCCTCAGCCAGGCTTGCTATTGCCCATGGGACATTACTCCCCTATCTCACCTATGGGGTTGCCACTTATGTCTCTGCCAGCAACTCAAGTCTATGCTAGTGGGATGTTACCTATAATAATATCTGCCGCTTCACATTCTTCTCCCCCAGGCTGAAACATCATTGTCTTCTCTACTCAGATTTGGAATGGTTGCCTCCCCAAGAGCTTAGGTATTATGCTCTTGGATCCATTACTGATAACATCATCAGATCCTGTTCACTTAAACCCCTCACCAGTCTCTTTCTCTCCAGAAAACCAACTATGCCTTGTGCTCTGCAGACCATGTCCCTGTTCTTATTCCAAGACATTGCACTTGCAAAGGTGATCGATCATGCTTTTGCCTGTCATGCACCCCTTTTCTGGAACACAATCCCACTAACCTTACATCAAACCGCATCCCACATCTCCTTCAAAAGAGAATTATGCCACTATCTCTTCTCCTCCTATGTCTGCTCCTGTTTCAAACCACCCTAGCCATCATTCCCTAATCCAACCCCTCTTTCTTTTTGTCCACTGGGATCCTGGGGTCCACTCCAACAGGGAGCACTTTTCCTTCCAATTCTCACTGCCTAACTTTCTCTTACTTTATTACTACTTGCTCTCTCAGAGCTTTATTCCCCATTGTTTGTATACTGCTCAGTTCACACTAAAAAATGACCCGATTGTATTTGTTACATGTAAACCTAAATGATGTATTGTTTTTTCCCCGCTGTTAAATACTCAAACACTTACATGTCACTTGTATTATGTACAAAATTGTTTCTCCTGAAGTTTGTCTCTGTACCCTCCTGGTGGTGCCTGAAAATAGTCTTGTTGGCTAGTGCACCTACCCGGTAAACAAAAAAAAAATAAATACTATGAAAATGTATGCAACACATTAAAAGTAAGCAAAAAGTAACACAGCATGACAATTACAGTAAAGTATCAGTGCAAGAAAGTGGTTACAATTTTGACTGATATTTTTTTATTCTATTTTATATTGCCCCTTATCTAATAACTTGTGTATATGTATGCTACCCTTCTTTCCACAATTTATTTTACTCTGAATTACTCCATTTTTTTAAATGAGAAATGATAAAAGTAGTGCTCATTGTAATTTTACTGTGATGTGGTTTTCATCAGTATTCCCAGCTCTTTTTGAACAGATACTGTTCCATTATGTCATGTAGCACTGTCTGCTGCATGTGACTTCATTGTAGTAACAACAGAACTGAATTTAAATAGTTTCTGTCCAAAAGCATGTAAGAAGATTAGTGCAAACCTGGTGCAAGCCCGATTAAAATGAGCGCTCCATTTATTACTTCCGATTAAAAAAAAAATGTAGTGTTGCATACTTAAATTGTTTAAAGAAGGATATCGTTCGTATACACAAGTTATTCATTTAGGTGGCAATGTAAAATAGAATAAAAAAAGTATTGGTAAAAATTATAACCGCATTCTTGCACTGATGTTTTCATTGTCAGGCTGTATTACTTTTTGGTTACTGTTTTCTGTGTTAAATTTTCATAGCATTCTATACCCACAACAACTACAATCAAAATGCCTTAAAGTCACTACAATGGCAATCCCCCCATAATTTACTATCTTCTGAATGTTGCCAGCTTATAGTATACATAATTTACCAGGCGGCATTAGTGTCCCGATGTGAATAATAATCCCCTGAAAAAATGTTCAGAAAATTAACAGGCATTGATGCTTATAATTCTAAATCCCTAGTTCCCCCAAATGTCCCACCCCCAAATATGATTTCTACAATAGAAACAATTTTTTTCTTATAACTCTCTTTATTTTATTTTTTAAATTCCTGTGGTCACCAACTTTTCTGATGCTGCATGCTTTCATTTCCTTTGAATTTGTGGCACTGAAATGCATGCTGCAAAACACTTTTATTGAAGCAGGTGGTGCATTGCCATAGTTTCACCTGTAATGAAAGCGTGCAGAGTCCACCATTTTGCAGACCCTATAACATTTAAGAAATAAAATAAATTAAGTAAGAACTCTGAGAAACTTCCTTTCTATTACAGAAAGCATAATGGTGACGTGACAGATTTGTGAGAGGTGTGATTTGGATTAGAATTATAAGTTTTCCCTTACATTTGGTTAAAGCAGCAGTGCATTAATCACAATACCATAAAATCACCTATCATGTCCTCCCAAATGTCATATATTGTGAATGTCCTGCTGTTTTAATTTCATGAAAAGTCCAGATAAAGAATAAGGCCCAAAATGTGTCACAGTTTCCCAAGTGAGACAACTGCCTGCTGACACCTGCTGCTGCTGCTGTTGTCCTGCTATGTTAATTTCATGAAAAGTGCAGATGAAGAATAAGGCCAAAATGTGTTACAGTGTTCCAGGTGAGAGCATTGCCTGCATTGAACCCTGCTGCATTACTAATACATGTTGCTCTTTGCAAGTGCCTTCATACCACAATAGTGAGTTATTGTTCTCCCTACTATAATTTCCTGAATGCTATCCTTTTTACATAGACACAGCCAATTAATTTCTATTGAATCATGTTGTGTATTGTAAGCGTACGTCATATTGCTCCTTTTCAGGGAATCATCATAATACATATGGAATTTTCCAGTTTTCCTGGTGGGCATGCTGATCACATCCACATGCCAACATATGTTACAAGTCTGACACCTAATGTGGCACTTGTAACACTTAATTTGTATTCAGAGGGTGGGGTTACCGCTGTGGTTGACTGAAATATCATTTATGATTACTTTTTTGTGATTATGCCCTTCCTCCAGCATGGATGCAATACCACATTTGTAGCTTGGGCCAGCATTGTGGCTATTCCAAATTCTGGAGATTGCTGAATAATGGCAATGTGTCAGTTGCTGTCTAATATTGTAATCATGTGCTTCAGCAATGCACAGCTTGACCTATCTCCAGCCACATCAAGGCTAGGCTGCAGATTCAACAAAGTCTTCCTCAGCCCGGAGCAGTGGAATGGCTTGACTAATGGATGCAGTGCCACAACTCACTGCCTGTGTGGTATGTCTACAATGGCCTCGAATAATAATTATTGAGTCCATGAGTCACCATTGTTCAGTTGTCATAGACATTGAGGCCCCTGAACTGTCACAGCTAGTGTGCAGAACTAGGTACTCAGAGATGGCTTTGTTCTGCTCATACAATCGCTCTGCACTGTAAGGTGTCAGGTTCCATCTTGTGACAACTTCAAGCTTGAGGCAGTGCCGAGGAGGCTGTTTTGATTCTGCAGCTGCCTAAGCTGGTCACGAGCCTTTCCAGAGTATGCAAAGTGGGCACAGATGTGACATGCAACAGTCAGCATTTGCTTGATATCAGGGTACTGCAAAAGTCCTGTACCACCAGATTTAAACAGTGGGCAATGCAGGAATCCTCACAAAGCCACCACTGCTGATACATTTAGCAATTTTGATCCATTATCACTAACTATGAAGCCAGCTTTTAGGGAAGGGGTGCAGCCACTCATCAAGTCTAGCATATTTTTGCCTGTATGCAACCATGCTACACTATGCATTGCAAGTGTGGCATGCTGTCTAATGTCATGAAGGTTGCTACCACCACAGTCTGACTTATTACACTGCTTTCCCATCCCACCATCACAGACAACCCCAGGTAGCTGTGCCCAATGTGCAGTAATACACAGATTGGAACTCCCAGCAGTTTTAACACTTGTCCACATATCTATGCTTTAAGTGAACGTAAGGTGATGTGGAATGTTGAAGGGCATTTCTTACAGACTTTGTCACAGTTCTATATAACTCTGGGACAGAACAGGTGGAAAAGTATGTCCTGGATGGGATCTTCTATTTAGGACATGTGTGTGCCAAAAAGTGTCGTTATCCTGCATTCTCCACAAAGGAGAATGGCAAAAGGTCAGTTGCCAGCATTTCAGCTATGGCAGCATTGAGTTCACATGCAACTGCATGATTTGGTGGGTATTTACTGTTCCGTGAAAAAGGATGTGCAATGTGGGCTGCATTGTTAGGTGTTTTGCACGTGGCATGCCAAATGGCACTCCTCTGCGAACTGTCATGAATGGGGTGCCTCTGACATGTGATGGTGGGTGCACAGCTGACGAGCCAATAAATGTGGCTATTTTCCCTGTTTTAAGCACAGGGATTGATGTAGTAGAATTACTACATGGACCACCACTGCTACTCTGACCACTACTTGAACATTCAAAATCCTCCTCATGCCTGTATTTCACAGCTGTTACTGACATGGTTACTTACACTCAAGGAAGGGGATACCATGCTCTCTAAGGTGGATGAGGGTGAACGCCCCACTATGGCATTAACTCTCCTCTGGGCCGAGTCCACAGTGCCATGTGCCTGCTCTTGAGATGAGTATGCTGGCCCCATGTGCCAAGATGGCTACCCTTTTTATGATGCTTCACACACACTTGGCAAAGCTGGAAGATTGCCACTGTTTCATTCTTTGATCTTGTAAAAATTCCAAGTTAGGTTTGGATGCCCTACTTTTCACATGTTGCCGCTGGTGCTGCATATGAGATGGCAGTTTCTGTGTCGATGAAATAGGGGCTGTACTGCATGATTTCTAGTGTTGTGCACACTTGACTTTGACTGAACATCACAATCTATGACTATTACTAGGGTCATGAACAGACACAGCTATATCAGAACTTTGAGGAGGGGTGATTGACTAACAGATTGTTTATTAACAGCCACCTTCACTTTCATTTTGTCCGGTGCCTAAATGGGGTCGCTAGCATCATAATCATAATCACCATCCACAAATTCACTTTGGATACTGTCCTGTGGAGATATTTCAGCCACAACCTCAGTATGATTATCCACACTTTTTTCATCAACATCTGAATGTTTGGATGTCCTAACCTCAAGATCTGTGGAAACATGAGACTGTGAGTCATCAGCATGATCAGAATCATGTTCAGTTACTGTGGGAAGTGGGACATCAACTACACTCAAGTGTGCGGAATCAGCATTTTTCACACCCGATAACTTTGCCAGTGTTGAACTTGTAGCAATACTCATGCCGTTATCAAATATGACATCACTTACTTTACTACCAGCAGGGACAACAGCATCTCCAACCAGCATTGAAGTGGCTGATTTTGCTGTGAAAAACATAGTTGGAGAAATCCCTATATTTTGCAGCAGCTATTATCTTTGCCTTCTACTGCGTAGCTAACACGGCCACAGCCATTACCTCTCTTAACACTGCTAGACTTGTTAGCCCCTTATGAACTTGCCTCATCATCACAACTTCCACTGCTAATAGTCTTCTTGGCAGCAGTGCTACACTCAGAAACAGCTTTGTATGACTGTCTCTTCATGGGCATTTTTTAAGATTATACAGAAAATTAACAGAAACTTTATATTCCTGCAGTTTTTGGTGGATGGGAAGCATAAAAAGGAAAGAGATGCAGCTGCACAGGCACAACAAGACCTTAACCAATCTTCAAACATCCAGAAGTCCAAAAACAATGACTTGTTTTGTGGGGGGGGGGCACCAGTAGCTACACCGAAGCAGGGAAAAATATTGTAGACAGGCTGAGAAATTCAGAGTACTGTTATTGCAGAGCTGCAATAAAATGCATATGAACTGACAGCGTGCAAACAGATTAAAGGTCAGGGACAGAAATGTTAACTGTTCCATAAACTACAACACAGATGGTCTTTTAAACTGACTGACAAATGCCCAGCAAACAGCACAAACTTATAAAAATGTATGTAAATATTACTGTGTGTACCTGAACGCACAAATACTCAAAACACTAGCCAACAACACTTGAAAAGATTGCCTTTCTCACTGTGTGCTGTGAATCTCCCTTCTACACCACTGATCTGCCCCTCCCCTAAAGTACACTGCTACAGTGTTCATCAACACAGATACTGAATGTACTAAATTAACATTCAATATTCACACAAAATCAATAAACGGTGAATGATATAAACACACAAGGATTTACTACAATCAGTGTACTAAATTTTTAGACAAAATTTAGTCACAAAATGCATTTTTAAAGGTTTCAAACTGGTTTGATTCTCAGAGCTCTGGGCCCAAACTTTTTCCAGCTTTTCACTACACACACCTCACTGAACTGAGGCTATACAAGACAATATACAGCCCATGTGACCTTACATCTCTTGAATCACTGCAAAATTCACCTTAAACACTCAAAACAAGGTGAAGTAATGTGAAGTCTATAGGAAACAATGGAAACTTCGTGTTACTTCAAGATGCAAAGTTATTCACTTTGCCTTGCACAGAACTTTGTGAAATTTGGGTTACACATGAAATACTATGCATAGCGAGGTTTATGGACTTTGCCCATCTCTACTCAGTAAGTGCAGTGTATGACTGGAGAAGGCTTCAATGGCAGTGGTTCCTCCTAAGCGTTGTCCTGAAAAATACACTTGGGTATTCCCCTTCCATGCTTCATAAGGCTCAGGATTCTAAGATTGGAGGCCCACATTTAGTTTTCAAGGGCCTCCAGTCTAAATCTGTCTTGCTTTCCTTTATGAGTTGTGCAGAGGTCATGGTGGCCCATGTTGCTGCCCTCATGGCATCTTTTGCTTCAGTAACTGCCTGATGCTACTGGGATTCACATGCACTCGACCTCATGAGAATGACCTGCACTTTATGTCCAGTGCCACCACCCAATCATCAAGTGTTGAGATGGCCTGCAGCACATAGTGAATGGTGGACTCCACAGCAGCCTGTAGTCTGACTTCTGCTTCATTCCCTGTGCCATTCGGTCCAATTGACTGCTTTTCTTTTTCACTGCCACCATTGTCCATGTTTTTTTTTGGGTTGTCTATGATGTTGGAAGATGAAACTCGGTTAAGTTAACTTAAGTAGTTAGCAATATTGTCCTGTACTGAATGCACTACTCAGAGTTCGACAAAAGAAATTAAAATTTAGCATTTAATATAAATCAAAAGATCCCTGAGGGAGAGCCGACAGGAAAAGTATCTTCTCATGCTGGTGGTTGACTCCACCCTTTCAAATCTTAATCATTTGTGAGCTGAAAGAGTTAATTTCCTTATGCAAACTACATCATATTGTTAATTTAGCTTGTGGTATTTCTGTTCTTGTCATTATTTATATCACTTACAGTAGAAATTGTATATTCTGGTTCACACACTAGATATGTAAATAGAATTTTATCTTCACTAGTTGTGAGCCGTTAATAGTTCTGCAATTTCATGAAAGTGGCTCATCCCTGATCATTTATTTAACCTTAGTAATCCTCTTTTATATCTGACTCCCTTTCACACAGCCTAATGTTGTCCTCAAAGAGGCAGTACAAAAATAAAAGTTGGTAGGAAAAATTGCAATTCTCTTCATGGAACCAGGAATCTGGGTCCCGATACACAGTTGCAGTTAGGGTAGTGGTCTTTAAGGGTGCATAAAACTCCCCATATGCTGTCTCCAATATTATTTATGAACACACTGAACTGCACAGACCAAGTACCCACCCGTGAGGGGCTCTCTGGTAACCTTGCTCATTCCTGATTACTCACCCCGACATCACGCTTTTCATTCTCCCACAGCCATTTAGCAACCTGTGTTGTCAACATTTTCATTCTGTCAGGTCCTTAACTCCTTAATCAGTATCTTTGGCTGACTGAGGTCAAATACCTTGCTGAAGTCCAGATATAGTACCACCATGGCCTGATCCCTGTCCACCTCTTTTGTAACCCAGTGAAAGAAGTTGACTACATTTGTTTGGTATGACCTCACTGCCGTAAAACTATGCTTTCTGTCATTCTTGAGTCCATTTTGTTCAAGGAACTCAACCAACTTTTCCTTGAGATTGGTTTCTATCATGCAAAATATAAGCTGACTGGTCTGTAGTTCCTTGGCTCGCCTTTACCACAGTCTTACACATGGGTACTACATCTGTGATCCTTCAATCTCTTGGCACCACTCCTGTATCCGGGGAGCTGTTCAAGGTTCACATTTATTTAATTACAAGAGTATAGCCTATAAGATTGGACACTCTGTATCCCATCAGGCATGTTCTATTCCTTAATATTAATTTCTTTTGAGGAGATTTTCTCTAGGTCTAGTTAACTTAATCTCCTGCTTGTTTTAACAGCAACAGGACAACTTTATGATTTATGCTTTGAAAAGACAGCTTGATAAAATTCTATAATGGAGTACATTACAGATATTTCTTGGCAGCACCTTATACATATCAGTTTTTCCATCTTTGTGATATTACTGCTATCAGTTATGTTTACATTAACCTTTGATTCCTTAGATCATTCAGTAAAGGACATTCTAGTAGCATATGAACAGTTATTAACATTTCTTTGCATCCTGCTGGACACGCCCTCCCTCTTTTAAATTCTTCCCAAGAAATACTGCTGATTTATATCCATACTTCTTCAAATCTAAACCATTTTGTTATTTTTCTATGTATATTAATTTCACAAATCCACAAATAAGGTTCCTTGTCTGAGATTCACTTTAATTTCCTTGTAGGAGGAGAAAAATGTGGAGCTCGTAATTCTGACTAAATCTGTCTGGATAGCTATGTCCATTACTCTTGGTATTGCATCATTTTAATATTTTTGACTATTTAACATTTGAACATGGGGTAGACACACTGTATAGTATGTGGCAGTCTAATTATCTTAAACTTCTTGTCCAAAGCAACAAATCAAGATGGGGAGTTTATATCATTTTTACGGCTGCGAGGGTGGAGCTACGCAGCCATATTGCTATCATTGTATCTCTTCTATCACCATGGAAGCACAACCAGAGAGCTCTCCAGTGTGCTTCCACAATGCAGGGGCACAATTCCACTCCTCTGTGTATCTACGGTCCTTTCCCTCCGCTGGACATAGAAACACATCCCCTTCATGGGGCACTACTTTTTATTCTGTAATTGTGGAACTCCGGCACTGACAGTAACTTTAATGAAAGTTTCTTCCTCTCTCTAGATTGGATGCATACCTTACTTTTGGTACTGAGTTGCTCAGAGGAAGGCAGAGGCAAGTTGAAAAGATAATTTTAAATACAGGGGTTTAAGGTTTGCAATTTGCACTTCAAACCTGACAGCAGCATAGTTAGGAAAAGTAACTTTCACACAGTCCTTTATTGCACAGAGTGGATTGGAGGGTTGTAGGACTAATCCATGCAGCATGGTGCTAGTGTGGCAGGAGTTTTCTTTACCCCCTCACTCCTCATTGATGTATTTCTCAGGAATTGCATTTCCTAGATTACTGACTCTCCTAGTGGTCTAACAACTCTGAATTGCATTTCCTTAATGACTGACTCTCCTAAATTATTGACTCTCCCTGCGGTCTGACATGTCGACTTGTTTATTTTCTTTGTGTCAATGCCATTTTATTTTCATTCTAGTTTATTCTGCTGCTATTTTCAACTGTTGCCCTGTGAGATATGTTTGCCACTACTCTGACTTTGGGATTGGCAGTATCAGAGGTGTGAGACTGTATCAGACTGGCTGTGTTGCTGCTGAATGAAACTATTTTTTTAATCAGGCACACAGCAATGTTTGTCTGTGGGTCTACTGGCAGCAGAAGCTAACTGGCCCCATTTCTTGCCTCTCTCTCTCACTGCTAGGGCTGCCACCTCTTGTAACAGACAGGATGTTACTTGGAGGAAAGAGATGGTCTAGGAGCAAGAAACAGGGATGTATAGTGACAGAACTGTGACCAAATACTCAACCCAATTGCTTTCTTAAGCCACAGCAGGGGTGTCATTAATCCAGTGCCAGAGGGGCCAGTGTTCCAGGTGTTTTGTAAATGGCCCGGTGCCAGCTCAGCTGAGTTAGCTTTTACATATTTTTCATGCTGCAGAGATGGCCCAGCTGACCAGTGGCTGCTCCTGCCCTGCCCCGGTTTCTGGCTTAGCAGCAAGAGCACTGCTTGGTTTGCAGCAACACACACCTGCTGTTCTGGCCCACCCCTGATCCACCCATGCACCCACCAACTCCGCTTGATCAAAGTCAGTGATGATGACAGAGGGACTGACAGACTGTCATGTCATCATCACTGACTTTGATTGACAGATCATTCAGACTTGCCTACTGCACGGCAGATTCACCTCCACCTCCAGCTCACTGCTCCACTTCCAGGTCTCCTCTGTGTGTTGCTGCTAGAGTCACAGCTGGGCTGAGACACTGTTTACTACACAGATGGACAACAGTGCTTCCTGGCTAGTCCAGTCTCCAGTCTCAGTCCCAGGCAGAAGTCAGCTCTGACTGAACTCTACAGACTGCTCTCCAGTTCTCCAAAACTAGAGCAATTATGTATGGCAGTGCTGATTGTTGCTTGCTTAACCCCAACTTTCCCAACAACAGATGATGAGGTCATGGGAGGGGGAGGGGAGCCAGAGGAATTGAATTGATGCCAATTATGCCACTGAGAGTAAGAGAACTCCACCTCCAAGGAGTCCCAGGCAGATCCCCTGCCTCCTGCCCTCAGTTGTGTCAGTACTGTCCGCTGCACATCCCAGACAACAGCTGCTCTCTCCACCCAGAGCCCCAGAAGGAACTCGGAGCTCCAACTCAAGCCATTAGCTCACTCTGCCTAGCATCCTTATCTCCTACTGAGCGAGACAGTACTTAGTTTTATTTCTACTGTCTCCTCTATCTTCAACGTGCTAATAAACCTGCCTCTAAATGTACCCCTTCTGTTGCTTCCAAATCTGTCCTCCAGTCTGAACCCTTTGCAGGCTTTGTGATGCAGCAGATTCAAGCACAGCTCTGTATGCAGATTCCTTTTATAAAAGGTACTGCAGTTGTTACACCTGAAATGCAGCAGATAAAAAAAAAAATACAGACTGAAGCTGAGAGAACTATTTGAGTTTACCTGATTGGGGGGTCCATCAGGTTAGCCAAAATATAGATTCCCTTAGATACCCAAGAAGACCAGCATATCGTTGTTCACCAAAGGATATAATAATAATAATAAACATCTTCCATGTTTCTTGGGTTGTATGGCTGGAGTCAGATATCTGAAACAGAGAGAGAGAGAGAGAGAGAGAGAGAGAGAGAGAGAGAGTTGACTACACACATGAGGCATAAATCAATCAGCAGTCTTTGGGGTTTTCCTTACCAAAATTTTCCTCTTCAAGCAGATTGGCACCACCACCAGGAATGTGCTGAAATTATTACAGATGGCAGCATTGGGGCAAACTTTCTTCCACACTGATTGGAGATGAGTATTTTTATGTTACCTGATCATTTAAATCAGGATTTGTACTTTAATAGGGTCACAACTGTAATTCAAAGATCAGATGCAACCGTAATGGGTTTTTGAGTACTGCTGTGTGTGTGGGGAGAGGCTACTGTGTTGTCCATGTCTAGTGCTCGCATAATGACCCACATCAACCCTCTTTGGACCCTGTTCTAATGATGCACAACGGTTTCCACAGAATGAAACCTGGCTCAAATTTGGGTTATTTCAACTAATTTAGAACTGTATTTGTGAGGTTTGCAAACATACTTGATATTCAAGGGGAGCAGTGACGTCACCACTCCAACCTGGAGCTCTTAAAGGAACATTGTCCAAACATTCACAACAAAAAGCAGTAGATAAGTGGCATTTCCTCATTCCAGAAAAATATGCTGTCATACCAGAGTACTAGAAATAAATGACTTGAGATTTTGTTGTATATAGGCAGGATGTTCTGATTGCAGGCATTTCTATAATTACTGTAGGCATCTTTGTAGTACTGACAGATGGTTCCATACTCCTCCATGTATGTGCCTTTCCCATTCAGCATATGGACTGGGACAATCCTGCACAGCACTGATCATATTACCATATATACTGTAGAACTTGACATTTTCACTATAAAATAATTTTCACTATTTTCGCTGAAGCCACAATTTTATCTAACTAGCACTTTTAGTGTTTTTTCCAATATAGTGAATGTGGTGACTGTGACTTAGCACTAAAATAAATTTACGCAATTATGGTTACATTTGTGTTTGCACTAAAATTACTTTCCGTGAAAATAATTAGTTCTACAGTATGTCAGGCTGTGTGGGTCCTTACTTTGGAACATGAAACTGATTTGATGTGCTTTGTTGCAATACTTTATACCCAGGATTATTGGAAGTAAGGGTGGAGGGTGTTGTTTTTTTCTTTTGTTACTCTTGTTCTGTGCCTACATGAGGCAAGTACAGTAGATGAAGTAATAGTCAAAAATGCTTTAAATAACATAATTGTATATCTTACAAAATGTACAGTACTGATCTTAATTTTGGTAATGTACTGAACACTCTCTTAAATATGTCCAGCTATTGGGAAAACAGGGGTATGATATGATTACACATCCATCGACATGTCTATATCTATCTGTCTGTCTGTCTATGTAAGTTTCCAATCATTCCTGAATTTAGAATTATTACTGATGGTGAATACAAATCTTGAGTTTCAGCCTTAGTGTTAGTAAAGACTAATGTTACATTTCAACAGGTCCTTTCATAAAGGTGATGTTTCCAGCCATTATAATTCTGAGTACATTTTACATTTTGAGCTGTTCTTTCCAGGGTTTATAGCACCTGTTGAAGCCAGTCTAATAAATCTGTCTAAAAAGCATTTGGCCTGTTTTAACTTGACCTCATGCTGTACTCTCTTTTTTTGTTTTTGATAGCATATACTCACCTATGAGAGTAACCTGCAGATGTTTTCCTAGTAGTCTGAAAAGGAATGTGTAATGATTGACCAGATTCAGTCCCGTGTGCTTCAAGAGTTCTGCGACTGAATGTCAACTGCATCACCATCATTAATTAGTGCAGTGCTTGTTGACACCTATCCACTCCATGGCCGTAGAACCCCTGCCATCTCTCTCCTGTGGAGGCACTATTTTTTTGTTGGAGTAACAGGAAGAAGCAGTTGGTATTTTTAGTGAATGGCAGAAATTTGTACACCATGGAAATTCCCCCTTTTTTGATTAAATACAGTGTAGCATCTTAACTTCTTTATTTGCATGTCTCAGGTGTTATCTTTGACAAGCTAGATGCTGTCTGGTGCAACAACAGCTCAGATTATCTTTCATATCTTTAGCGAAACTGTGTAAGTCCACATTAAATGAAATGTATAAACAGAATTGTGAGAGGTTACCAGGACAACAGTTGTGAGCCTTGTGGATGGGTTTCATTAGGTTATGTTTTCCTAGATTAATTCCAAACATAAAACACAGCAAAGGGCACAACTGTTGGGCAAGGGCTTGTCACCCTGCAAATTGCAGCCCGAAAGTCCAAACTGTTTTCTTGCTATGAAGTGGCAAAGAAACTGTTTTTTGTGGCTGCTTACCTGCTTACTTTCAGATCATATACTGTAGTTTTTCCCATTGGCTATAATGAAACTTTAATGTTTGGGAAACAGTAAATCCAAACACAAAAATTCGAGCACTCACCACCTTAATCAATGGACGCCTAAAGTGTAAGTTGAATTAAAATTCCATTTATTGTAATCCACATGTATCTGTCTGCCTGTGGAGTACAATAATGAAGTTTGCCCTTTAAGGGGCAGACCAGGTTGTCCTTGTGCACCCCTTCCCTTTCCATCAGGATGGTCGTGCTCAGAAGGGAAGGGGGAAGGAAGGGAAGGGGACAGGGTAAAAAACAATGGCCCAGCAACAGGAAGAGGAGGGGCAAGTGGAGGTACATAATGGACAGCACAGAGGGGTTTTAGCCACTTTTGCTGGAGTTTTGATGAAATTGGAACTGCAGCACATCGGATTAGCAGATTAATTGGAAGGTTTGTGCACTAAGATAAAGAGGTAAGAAACAAAGATAATATGGAAGAGGATGTTTGTTAAAAAAAGGGAAGGAAAGAATATATATAGTAGACATAGATATCACACAATAATGTATATAATAATCACAATAGCTAGAAAGTTTAGAGAAGCTGAATAGTGATAATGCGAGAAAGATGCATAGTTTAAGTTTGTTTGCATATTTCAGACATAAATAATGCTCTTTGTGGGAGCAGCGGCGAGAACTACAGTACTGCAATGATTTTAAATAGTAAGTTTGTGGAGTAGAGGAAGCCTGCAGAAGGAAGATGAATTTCATTGTAAGAGGCATGGTTGCATTGGGTTTGCATATAGCAGTGGCTGTGTCTCATTGTAGAGGCATAGTTTTATTGTGTTGCCCATAGCGGCGATAGAAGCAGATGGAGAAGCAGTGAGGAAGAGCTGCAGGCAGGGGACTAAGCCTGAATGGCATCGCCAACACAACGGCAGCTTTCTGATGTGAAAATCACTGAAGCACAGCGACAAGGGTGTTTAAGCAGAAGGCAGCTGATTGGGGAAACTCTAGGCTTGTTGAAAAGCACGTGGGGGCCAGGGGAATGGCCATTCAGTAAAAAGCTGGTTTAGTTGTGTGGAACCCAATTCTGCAGGAAGCGGTGTGATGAAAGGACTCCATGAGGCCTTTTAAATTAATGGTTGAGTGGAACTGATGCTAGGCAATTGGAACAGGAGGTTTCGAAGCCTTGCACAATATGGGGCTGAGCAGCTCTCCACGGAGCTCCACACATGCCGGCTCGACTGTGTGGCCTGAAAATGGACCCAACCCCCTCCCCTCAACCTCCATGCTACCTCCTAGTGGCCTCAGGAGGAGATTATACCCCACCTCATGAGTAGCTAGGGATCTCCTGGCTTCCCATGGCTGAGGAGGCAACTCGTGAGACAGAAGCAGTCTTGCTGCCCCAATAGGGTGGCTTGTTAAGAGCCATGCATCCCAAAGGGCCCACACATGTGGAAGATTGAACAGAACAAGGACGAGGGCTAAGAGGCAGGAAAGCACTGCAGAGCATTAGAAGGGACAGTGAATACTCTACCAAGCCAGTGTGGCTATATATAAAAAAGGGCCTATGACAAGACCCTGGCAGGCGATGAACGGCCACATGACGTGATGCCACACACCATGGATGTAGGCCAAAAGCGAGCAGCTAGGACAATTTTTCTGAGGAAGGGGAAGGGTTTTTTCTTTTTGCACTAATGACAATGGCATAAGGGTTCTTTGGCCAGGATATTTGACAAGGGGTCTCTACAGAAAAGAACGAAGCATGAGGGTGCCATGAGGCAGGGATGAGTGGGAGCAGGCCAGAGGCCTGGTAATGAAGGGCCTGGCCATGTGGCATGACATCACACGCTAGGAGGGCCAAGCAGCAGAAGGAGGCCCAAGGAAGAAAAATTTGGGTAGGGAACAGGGATTGATGGAGGGAGATAGAGGGATCAGCACCAGAGAGGGATCATGGCCTGGGGTTGGGGTAATATTTTCGGGGAGGCAACCAGCACCTGGATGGGGGCTGGGGCAGAGCAAGGGAAGGTGAGTGGGAGGCCTGTGAAGGTGTGCAAGGAGCAGAGGTAGGCCTGGACAGCCATAGGAGGGACGTTTAAAGTGGTTTGAGGCCTGGGGGGGTACCAAAAAAACAACAACAAAAATTGGGGGGGCACTTTTTGGCACCATTGGTCAACTATCATAGGGAGAGTATTATGGGCTAAGAGGTTTAATGGAATTCTCTTTCTTTTCTTCAGTGTTTCCACAGCTGGCTGACAGCAAGGAACATGGCTCCAAAAAAGAACAGGCCTTCAAAGGAGGACCCCTACAGGGCTATAGTGGAGCTGGCAGAAAAAGCCAATAAAATGTGGGAGCTGGTCAAAGGGAGGAATGGGGAAGGCCTGGGGAGAAAGGAAAGTGGAGACAGGGAAGGGGGCAGAGAGCGACCGTGAGGACCAAGCAGCTCAGCCAGGACACAGCCACCAATAGAGGGACCCAACAAGGTGGCTAGTTCAGCACCCCTGCACCCTGTTAACCCGGTGCTGCCAGTACCTCCCCAGGACCAGTTTGGTTTTCTCCCAGCAGAACCCAGACCAGATCCCCACCTCACAGTGGTTCCTCCACAGCCACTAGTAGAGCAACCACCCCTCCAACCACAAGGCACCATACTTGGGCATCAGAAGGATGGCAGGCAACCCAGAGCAGACAAGACCACAGGTAACACACCCGGCTCCGTGGGGGACAGCATCAAGGAGTATATAAATCAAGTTGTTTCAGCACTAGGGACAGGGGGCCCAGGGCAGATGGAGTCGCCACTAGCAGAGATTAGGTCAGAAAAGGAGGTGCTGAAAGAAAAAGAGGGAGGGGTGGAGAAGGAAGGAAAAGGAATGAGGGAGATAGGGGCATCTTGGATGAGGGTAGGCGAACACATACCGTTGGCCACAAAAAAGAAAATATGGAAGGAAGAGTATGTGTATATCTTTGCCTTAGTAAGCTGTGAAGTGGCAGCAAAATAGGAGGAGACTGAAAACATAGAGAAGAGTGAGATGGCAGCAGCGGTAATTTTGTTAGGAAAGAAGAAGGAGGACAAATTCACAAAAGGGAAGACCTGGGAAGGATGGTTCGTAGGTTTCTCCACATTCTCAGCCGTAGTATTGGAAAAGAGGCCAGAGTTGGGCATTCCACTTATCACATACTCCTTAATAATAAGGAGAGCAAAAGCAAAAGGGAGTGTGGGATGGATATACTATGATGAATTCTTTCAGAAGAGAATGGTGACGTATGGGGATGTAAGATGAGAAACAAAACAAATGGACTGTGGACAGACTACATAACCCGATCAGTCCACGCAGAGGGAGTTGGAAAAAAGGGTCCGTACCACAAAGATGTTGCAGGTCTACAACAGGCCTTTTGCTCCTGGCCACAATGCCGTTTCCGCATACCTCTTCAAATGTGGGGATCTCATCTGGTGAGCAGATGCAGGATGATTTGGGTCCAGGAGCCCAAGGATCTGGGAGGCAAGGTCAGGTCAGCAGTTTTTTGGGAAGGGCAGGATATAAAGGCAGACATGGAATAGAAGGGGGAGGGTAGGGACATGCAAATAGAGGGAGTAAGAATCATTGACCAGCAAGGCCGGACATCAACCAGAGGGAGACCTGGGTGGGAAAAGAAATGAGGACAAGGGGCAATTTAAAGAGCTAGAACCCCATCAGGATAGAGGCATGGAGATGGTTGAACAGATACCCAGATAAGAAAACAGCAGAAATGATTAAAAAGGTTTTGCACGGGTTTTCGTTGCAGTGTGAGGGCCCAAGATGAGCCAGAGAAGTGAACAACCTGGGTTCAGTGAAGGGGAGGAAGAAATGTTAAGACAAAAAATCGAGAAGGAAAAGGCATCAGGAGGAGTAGAAGGACCATATGATACGCCCCTCATTGCAGAATATGAGGATTTCTCCATTGGGTTTGGTCCCAAAAACAGGAGGGGGAATACAGGGTGATTCATCAACTATCTTTTCCGGTAGGGGAGTCAGTGAATGATTTTATCAGTGAGGAATATAGTAAAGTGACATATTCCACTCTAGAAGATGCAGTCCGGGTTGTACGGGCAACTGCAGATGCATGGATGGCAAAGACAGACATAGAGTCAGCTTTCAGATTACTTCTGGTTAGAAGACAGGATTGGGACCTGTTGGGTTTTAAAATTGGGGGAACAGTACTATTTTGACAAAGCCATGCCCATGGGCTCCTCTATAGCATGTGTGACATTCGAAGCATTCAGAACATGTTTCAGTGGATATTTCAAGAAAGAACTGGTTATGAAACAGTGATTCACTACTTGAATGATTTCCTTTTTTATAGGCAGTGGGAAAAGAGAGACAGAAAAAATGTTGGCCAGCTTCCAAGAGCTGTGTAGGGAACTAGGGGTCCCATTAGCACCTGAAAAAACTGAAGGGTCCAGTAAGGTGTTAGAGTTTCTGGGTATTGAGATAGATGCCCCGGGGGAAATATTTTGACTGCCAGACAACAAAGTGAAAAAAAATTGAAGGTACTGATTCAGATACATACCAGTAGAAGAAGAGTACAACAGAAACAGGTACAACAGGTGTTGGGACACCTGAACTTCACATGCAGGGCTATTGGGCCAGGGAGGGCCTTCACCAAAAGGTTAGCTAGGGTTACAGCTGGAGTGACCAGATCACACCCATTGGGTAGACATGACAGAAGGGGTCAAGGAGGATTTTAAAGTATGGGAGGAATTCCTGAGGGAATATAATGGCTGCTCCTTCTGGCAGTAGGAATGGGTATATAACACAGACCTCAATCTTTACACAGATGCAGCCGGGGGCCTAGGCATGGGGAGCTACCTGAGGGGGACAGATGGTTTGCAGAACCTTGGCCATTAGACTGGGTAAGGGATGGTAAGGTAAAAGATATAACATTGTTAGAGATCATGCCCATCTGGGCATGCACCCTGGTGTGGGGAGGAGTACGTGATCAGAAAGTGACATTTGGTGTGACAATAGAACAGTGATAGAGTTCCTGAACAACAGGGGAGCCAGGTCAGAGACGGTCATGCAAGTTTTTGCGACTTCTAGTGCTAAGGGCATTGCAGTTGAACATGTCATTCAGAGTGAAACACATAGAAGGGGTACACAATACCCTGTCTGACAGCCTTTCCCGTCTGCAGCTGGAATGTTTCCAGAGGCTGGCACCAACAGCGGAGGAGCAAAAAACGCCCATACCAATGAACATATGGGGCATTGGCAGGAAGGAGCAGAAATGTTGTTCCACAGTTCATGGGCACCACAGACTCTGAGGGCCCTACGATGGGGCCTGGTGAGTGTTTCAAACATTCAGGGCAACACACCACATGGAGGTAAGTAGGTCACCACAGAAGAACAATTAGGAATTTCACCATAGAGTAATGGAAAAAGGAAACAGCCCATGCCACAGTGGGGGTCTACTTGGCAGGGATTAGTGTTATCTGCAGTCTGAAAGGGATGGAAGGACCCAACAAAATCAATGTTCATTAGAAGAATGATGCAGGGATGGGGTAGGTTAAAACAAGGGATGGTGGATAATAGAAGGCCAATAGGGAACAGTGGCTGGCAAAACTGAAGGGTGTGTTACCGCAATATGCAGATCAAAGGCTGAAGCCCAGTTATTTCACAATTTACATGGTAATGTTTGCAGGGCCTTGAGAGTGAGTGAGGTGGTGAGCCATGGCAAGCAAGATAGGAAGGGGATTAGAATGGGAAGATATAAGCTGGGGTTGAAGGAGATACAACTCTTGATTAAGAGGTCAAAAACAGATCAAAGGGGACAGGGTTGCATGGTAACATTAAAAACACATGTAGAAAGCGCAGTGTGGCCAGTACAGGCTGTGTCATTGCAGAGCATGGGAATAGGACAGGAGATTATTTCTGCATGGTGATGGAAGTAGAGTCACAAGTTATCAAATCACAGCATTGCTCAAGAAAGGCATACAATTCCTGGGGAGGATCTGATTAATTATTCTTCCACTCCTTATGGATGGGGCAGCCTCACAGTGGGCAGTGACTGGGAGAGATGGTGAATAATATTTTGGAGAGAGGGCACTGGCAGTCGGCCAGTTATAAAGATACATTAGAACACTGCAGTGTGGAGACTAACGGATCACCTATGTTTTGATACAGAAATAGAGTTACAGGAGGGTAGGAAGAGGTGATATGGAGGTGATATGATGGTAAGAAACTAAGCCTATCTATAAGATATTTATTCTGTTTAAACCCCATAGGAAAGAGGAGGAACATGAAGTCTGGATCTGTGGCCACTCTTATATTTACTGGGTGGAGAGGAGAGCTGAGAAAAAGGCTGGGGGAAAGCAACTTTACCAGGATGTGAAGCAATGTAAATTGGTACGGCGTGGCATCTGAGGGATGAGATGGGCACAACTGCTCCCCACCTTGAAAGAGTTGAAGGAGCGCCGACCCATTCCAGACTTAATTATTATACATCTAGGGAGTAATGACCTTGGGGCAAGTCATGGGTGGACACATACATGCAGATAAGAAGGGACTTAGAGACAATACAGCAGTGGTGGCCTGAGGTATGCCTTGCCTGGTCGGATATGATACCAAGGAGGGTTTGGAGACAGGAGCACAGCCATAGAGCTGTGGATAGGGCCAGGAGAAAGATGAACAGAAGGGTAGGGACACTGGTAAGAAAAATGGGAGGACAAGTAATACTGCGGGGCATGGAAGAGTGGGTAGAAGATTTCTACAGGTCAGATGGCATGCATCTGTCTGATCTAGCCATAGATATGTTCAATACAGAAATGATGGGTTTCATAGAAGCATGGAGAAGGCATGCAAAAAGGTTAAAAAAAAGAAAGGGAATAGAAGGATTGGAAAGTGGGTTCCCTGAGGTTTGGGGGAACAGCACCCTAAGTGAGGGGAAAGCCAGTCATCCAACGCAAGCTGGAGACTGGCTAGTGGGGAAAAAGGGGGGAAGGAGGAGAGGGGGGAAGAAAAAGGAATAAGACCAAAAGAGGAAGAAGATGAAGGAAAAAGTGGTCTCGGTTTAAACCGTTACCTAACAGAAAAGGAGAAGAAGAAGGCACCCAGGTTTTCACCTGGGGGGAGAAAAAGAGGAAGAAAGAGGGATGATCAGAGATTGATATGGATGAAAATAAATGAAATTGTGAGATATAATAATAATAAAAGATGATGAAGTGGAACATGGAATTATGATGTATAAATAAATTAATTGCCAATCTGAGCACAACAACAAACAGTGGTCTCTGTCTTTTGTGAAGGAAAAGGGGAATCCGGGACAAATGTAATTTAACTCAGCTTATACTTTTGGCATCCCTGATTGAAGTGGTGAGTGCTTGAATGTTTGTGTTTGTGTTTTCCATGTTTACAAGGTATGGACCAGTGTAGACACTGTATCATAGCATGAAAGAGAGAGCAGAATGTGAATTTCACACAAGACTGCTAGAATATGAATCTAAATACCTTAGGTTTATATAGGGAATATGTTTCTTTTGAATGACAGGGAAGAGTACTTATTTGGGAATTTTCATTTTTTCCCTTGGTTTGTAATATTTTTGGTTTTCTATTTCTTTCCTTGATTTATTTAAATTTGTATGCCTTGATTTTGTCTTGATGTTTGCACACATGTGGTGATGGTTATGCAAATGATTTGTTTTATATTGTAATTGGTTGTTGATGTTTTCCTTTCAATACAGTTCCCTACCTTTTCAAGAATGCAATGGGATTTTGTATCTTCATGCTTGGACTATTGCAACGCCCTTTACTTTGGGCTGTCTGGGGTAGAAATCCATCACCTGCAGCTGGTGCAGAACGCTGCAGCTCGGGCATTGACTGGGACAAGTAGGTCCTGTCATATCACTCCCATGCTGCGTGAACTACACTGGCTTCCTATGCGGTGGCAGATCACCTTCAAAGTCATTTTATTGACTTTCAAAGTCCTTCACAATCAGGGTCCTGCCTATCTGAAAGACCTCCTGGTTCCTTACTGCCCTGATCGATCCTCCGCTCAGCCAACATGGGGTTGTTAGAGATTTCAAGAGTGAGTTAAAAATCCTCTGGCAGCAGAGCATTCTCGCATGCTGCACCCACTCTTTGGGAAGTCTCTACTCTTGTTGGTTACGGCAGTGGCACTCGGTGAGCTATTTAACAGAGACTTGAAAACGATTTGTGGAATATGGCCTTTTAGATAATTAAGTTATTCATTAATGTCTGTTTTTATTATAAATATGCTATTTTGTGAAATGTTGACCTTTTATGGATATTTTATGTTTTTATTTAGAGTTTTGAATTGTTTTAAAACTGTTCAGCACCTTGATACACTGAAAGGTGCTATACAAATAAAATTATTATTATTTTATTATTATTATCTTTAGTTTCACGTGAACAGTCACCAGAACAGGCAGACAGGACCTCAGTTTAATGTCTCATCCAAAGATGACACCTCAGGAATGCAGCACTCCATCATGCTGAACTACATTGTCAGTACTGGAGTTTAACCAAGTTCTTGGTGTGGTGATGGACACCACAGCCTTCTAAACTTCTGGCCTCAAAGGCAAATGTGCAACCTGTTGCGTCACTGACACTGCTATATTACATTTATACCTTACATTTGTTGGTCTCTAAATCACTAAGGTATTAGTCTTAGAAACATTCATTTAAAGTTTAAGGTATGAACTATGTCATCAAGTGAATTCTGAAGACCCTTCACTATTCTAGATGTAACAAGTGCATAATTTGCATATTCGGTTTACTCGGTTTAGAACAGATAGAAGAAGGCCAGAGGCCCATCAGGATTGTCTCCCACTCCTAATGGGCAGAACATTCTTTCTCAGACTTGAATGGTAGGTACTTATCCATCTCATTCTTGAATGAGTTAAACAAAGTGTTATCAACCAGATATTAAGGAAGAGAAATTCAAGCCCTAGATACTCTAGAAGTAAAGAAAGTGTTCCTTTTACTTGTATTTGCTCTTGTTATTACAAGTCGTTTGTTGTGAAACCTTAGGTTAATGGATCTTTCACAGAAGAAGATATCATAGTCAGCCATTAATTCTTTTTTTTTTTTTGCATAATCATTTTATTGAAGGTTTGCTGTTATAAAAACAACACAGTCATACAAACTACAAAAAACTATATATAAAATTAAAAGAAAACAATTCATCACAATTATAACAGTGGTCCAGAGTTTAGCTCACCAATATGAAATACATATATAAATATATTATGGTCAGTAATAGTTTTATTTAGGATTGGCAGAATTCGATTTTATTTATGTATTTGAAATCTAGTACCACTGGTACAGTTATACAAGGAGGGAACGGGGACCAGTTCATTAATAAATAGATGCAGAATAATGCAGTGCTAAATACTAATTATACCATGGACTTAAAAAGCAACACAAATCTCTGCATTGTGATTGGTTGGCTGGCACCTTAAAGCAGTTATAAATCCTCCAATATACCCACTGGAAAAGGTGCCAGCCAACAAGCACTCGTGCCACACAAAAAATATCACTGCCACCGTTAAACTTCAATGTAACCGCCGCCATTTGTAATCGCCGCTTACCACCGCAACTAAAAACGTAATTAAAATAAAATGAACATCTCATTCCACTTGCTAGATTTCGAGGACCTTGAAAATATATTCAGTCATGAAAATGAGCCATCCGACCCAGAAAACTCAAGCATTTTAGACGAACCGAGCATTAAAACGTCACAGAAACCTCTTCTAAAATCTCCCGGCTTGGCCTCAAAAAGTACAGACACAACACCACTAACTTACCCGCCTATGGAACAGCAGCCGTCCCTCTCCATCAACTGCAATACCGGCATTCTCCATATGGACCGAAGCGTCGTTTCCTATGAAGAAAAAAAAGTGAAACGTCACAAGCAAGCATCGGAAGCAACACTATGATGCAATAAATAAATAAATAAAGAATCATCCAACCTCAGCAAACGACGAAGATGCACCCTCCACGATCAGCTCTCCATCTCTCACCAGCACAACTAACGCAACGACCAAGTCACATGCTGTGCACACCGAGCATATGCTCAGAAACTAGTCGCAACCTAACTTCTTAAAGAAACAACACTCAGAAAACACAAAGGACAGCAACACTTCAAATCTAAAACACAAATATCAAAACTGTTAGCAATGTAATGAAAAATGTTATAAATGTAAAAAGTTCATACAAGCTATAACATGTTACTTCATCACTATTGATTTCCTAAATATTGTTTCACAAATAAAACATTGAATGCTCTTTAAAAAATAATCTAATTACACCTTGCACTTATGACATGTTCATTCAAACAATTATTTACACAAATAAAACCTTTTCAAAGCATTTTACCTGTCTCTATATTTAATACTAAAAGGAACTATTTTTCTCAGCGGAAGAATATATGCATCATTATCCAACATAATTCAGAAAACATATAAAAATACAAAACAAATAAACAAAGTATTTCTACCATGGTATAATAGCAATATACCCCTCCAGGGTGTGGGTATACTGGTGGATTTACCACGGCTGGTGCGGTTAAGTCACTCGGCCTGCGGCCTCGTGGCCAAACCACACCAGCCATGGTAAATCCACCAGTATACCCACACCCTGTCAGGGTATATTGCTTAAATAATGGGATATTTTCTTTTGACATATACCTGCACCTATTAGTTCATTGTAAACCCTCTCTAGTAATCTGTGCTTTCCCTGGTGATAGCGAAGAAATAAAAGGGTTCCAAGTCTGTAGAAATCTCTTGCCTCTGCCCTTAAGTAGGTGAGATAGGTGCTAGAGAGCCAGAGTCTGCACCACCAAGGCACGCCACTGTTGAGTCATGGGTGTGACCCCTGAAACCCAGGTATTTAAAATACAGTGTCTTGCAAGTGCAGCCATTAATTCTTGACTATTTAATATCTTGCATAACATTAGTATATCTCCTCTGTATCTTCTGTCTTGTAAACTAAACAATCCAACTTCAGATAATTGGTCCCAATATGACATATGTTTCAACCTTGGAATGCACCAGTAACTTTCCTCTGTATTCCTTCAGCTAGGTTGATGTCATAATTTTAGTAAGGGGACCAAACAGGCAAACCATAGTCAAGTAGTGGTCTTACATGCATTCTATAGAGAGGAAGTAAACATTAATCACTCAAGACAAATGACTTTTTCTGGTTCTCAGCATGTCGTGAGCTGACTGAATTGTCTTTCTACAATGATCTGATGATAATAGTTTATTATTTATAATGATCCCCAGGTCACATTCACTAGTAATTGTTTTAATGGAACATTATTCATAGAGTATGGATTACAAGTTTTTTTTCCGGTTCCATGTGATAACAGTAATTGCAAAATAACGATAGCCGTTACAGCGAGTGTGCATTGCCAAAAAAACAAAACAGTGATGCACACTCTCAGCGAGGCAAGTAGGGTGAAAATAAATGTTTATTTTGTTACTTATGTGGGGGAGCTGTGCCTCAGCACCCCACCCCTTAATAATGGTTGCCAACTGCAGGGGGGTGCATGTCGGGAAGGGGGAGAAACTTGAAAAAAAAATTCCCACTCTCAAAAAGTACAAAATATTGTGCTTCTCCCCTGCCCTGAACCCTGCACCCTCTCCACTGTAGCTGGCCACACTCACCACCACACCACATGGTCAGCTCGGTAGTCTCTTGCTGCACTACCTCCCACATACCTTCCTTCCTCTTCTATTCCCCGTTCTGTGGTTCTGGTCGCCTTCCTGTTGGCACATTGCTACCCTTTCAGGAGCTAGTATTAGCACACATAACAAGTGCTAAACTTGAGTAGCTCATATCTGAGTTGCTCAAGTTCAGTCTCCATTATGACGGTTTACCTTTCTTTCCCAAGTGAATAACAGCACCTTTATCATGGTTGAATATCATTTTGTTCTTAGTAGCCCATAACTCAATTTGTTTTAAATCATTTAACAATGATTAATACTGAGATGCATCATTTACTTCCCTTCCTACTCGTATTGTCTGCAAATTTAACTAGGTGATTTTTTTGTTTTATACAGATGTCACTGACAAACATATAGCAGAATATTCTGAGTTTTCTATGATTCTGGAGACATCTGTCTTAATTTTATTTAAGTTATGAACCATTCTATCAATATACACATTGAAGAGCAATGATGCCATCAGGCAACTTTGCTTGACATGTTTTGTTATATTATTAAAGTCAGCTAGCTTCCCATTAGTGCTATACCTTACATGGGCCTTTGTATCAATGTGCAGGGTTCTGATTAAGTATAATTCAGTAACTGGCAATCGATACCCATATCTGATAATATTTTCTATAGCAAGTTTCTATCCACATTATTAAATGCCCCTTTATGTTTATGAACCTGAGAAATAAACATTCATGGTTTCTAGCTACATATTTTCTGTGAAGCTGATCAAGAATGAAAATATTGTCAACCATGCTTCTACCTCTTCTGAAACTAAACTGTTTTTCAGATAACAGATTCTTCGCTTCAATCAAGTTTTTCAGTCTCTCAAGTAAACACCTAGCATTCAGTTTAGAGGGGACACTGAATAAAGATACTGGCGTGTAGTTAACTGAATCTTTTTTGTCTTATTTTTTGAAAAAGGGAACTATATCTCCTGTGAGCCAGGCTTTGGGTATATCACCAGTGCCGTTTATATAAGAGAATTATTTTACTAGCCATTCTGATCACCAGGATATCTTGACTCTAAAGAGTTCTGTCGGTAGACCATCTATTTCCAGTGCCAAATTATTATTAATTTTTGTTGTTGTTGTTGTAAAATTGAACCTTCAGTTTGTTTTCCTGTTATAATGTTTCATTTATCTAAAAAGGGAACTACACTGTTAATAAGCATACCTTCTATGTTCTCATAGCTATATAATATGCACAACTATGGTTCTCAGTCACTGACAGAGATCTTAACATCTACAGTACATGCTGTTTGATCTCATTATTAGCAAAGGCTATCAGGTTCCAGATCCATTTTTAGTCCTTTTTTGTGTGCAGCTAGTTGGAGGTCACCCCATATGTTTTGTTTAAATGTTTTCTTTTCCTTTCTTAGTTTGTTTCTGTATTCCTTTTTACACCTGTAAATACTTTGTTTTTTTAAGTGCTAGCATTCCTTAGTGAATCAGGAGCAATTTCATTTAATTATTTATTCTTGTCTGTTGCTCTATCTTCTGGCAAATATGTTCTACTTATTCTGTTACTAAAATATTGTTATTATTAATTACTTCTTTTCTATTTAGTACATTTAATTTCAATGGTACCCTTTATCTGCAATTCCTCCACCTTTTTTGCTATGGCTGGATTCCACTTGATTTTTCTAGTTTATGAATAAACATATGTTTGTCAATACTTTCAATAGTTTGGGTCCTGTCCCTTATAACACTCAATACTTCTGTGCCACAAACTTGCATTATTTGAACTGTAAATTGAAATAGGCAAATGGTCACTACTAAATTTGAGTTCCATAAAGCCTTCAATAGTATGTATGGAAAATAGATCAACAGCTGCGTAGCCCAGTACTGATGTCTCCCATTTTGTACAAAAAGTTATAGACCCAATCTTATCTCCCCGAGTTCTCCCATTTACAATTTGTAAGTTATTTTCAAATAGGTATGACAGGAATATTTTACCTTTATTATTTACTTTATTATCAAATGAGTTCCATTTAACTATGTTGAAATGTTGACCTGATTCTCAGAGGTCAGATGCCACATTGCTTTCTGACAATCTTCTTGCTCTTTTGTTAAAATCACCCATCAGAAACACAGCTAGATTTACTGTATATACTTATTTCTCACAGTCTCTAACCCTTCCAGTAGAAATTCTATATATTTACACAGTTCTGTTTCTGTTGTCACTGTTGCAGAGTGTACATTGACCAAACATACAAGGTTATTACCATGAAGTGATATTGTTGTCATTTAAAAACATTCATTTTCAATTTTGATTTGTTCAGCATGGATGCCAGTCTTACTGTAAACAAAGTTATCAGACTGTCCCTAATCTTCCCTTTTTGGTTAGATTTCTAATGCCCCCCCTTTTTTAAATTTCACAAAACCTTGAAAATCTATATCCTCTTTCATTCCCATCCATGTGTACTGTATTATAATACTATCATGCTCTTTTATGATCAAAGAAGTGCAAAATTGCCGAATTTATTATGTGAAATATTTTACTGAATTTGTCTGTTTTGCAAAATTTTTTGTGGAAGTGAAATGCAGAATTTCACCTCGGATTGTGAAATTTCACCCACAAAATGGCAAAATTCACTACCCATGGTCAAAATGTCACCGTTTTCAGGAACAATTTCACATTTAGCAGGCAAAATTTTGAGCTTTCATAACCCATGAAATATTTCATGGAACAGCTGAATTTTGTGAAATATTATGAGCGTGAGAATTGCCAGCTTTGAGGAATTTCACCCATGAAATTTAATTTCACAATATCTCTATTTATGATTTCCATCCATACTTTGTTGTTTATCTTATTTCTTATTCCTCCACCCATACTTTGTCATTTCTTTTATTTCTTATTCCAGATATATTCCAGTGAACTATCCTTAATGTGTAAAAAAAAGGGTTTAGGGTAGGTCTGATATATAAAAGGCTTAGCCTATGATTCAATGGGCTGAGCAACGAACCACGCCCCCTTGCCTGATGTATTTAAATTCTTTCCTTTCTGCTTCATTCAGAAGCAATTTTGCCTTTGTCACACCATCATCCCCTCCTCCCCAGTGGCTTATCTCTCTCTCCCTGGGGGCTGCTTTTTAAGGTTACTTTAGCTGAAGGGAGTCCTGCCCATGGCATTGCTGGGGTGGAACCCTTCTCAAGGGTTATTTGCCTTTGGCATTCCTTCAGGGTTGTATTCCCTGAGGAATGAGAGGTGAATGGCCACAAAGGTTTATTCAACAAGTTGTACAAGCACAACACTACACTAAGTTACATAAGCACATTGAACCTCCTTTATTTGTTAATTTGATTCAGAACAGGCTAGACATTCATAATTATTTTTAGTTGTAATAATAATATACTCATCTCTTCAGATTGTTCATTATCAGTTTCCATATATAGTTATTGTTTATTCTTATCCCCTGTTTTTATTTTCTACCTTGAATAAGCAAGGCTGCAGAGTCTGATCCCTCTACAGTGTGCTCTTTAACCACTCCTTGTTCTAAAAACTCTGTTATATATTGCTGTTTCCCTAATGTTTGATTTCTGTTTGATACAGCCTTTTGAGTTTGTTTGTTTTCTTTGGAGTTTGCAGACTATTTTCAGTACCAAGTGTTCTTCCTCCAGCCTGTCATTAGGATAAAAATACCATTATCAGTCAAAGTCAGACCATCTTTCAATATTGTATTCTGCATGTCATATGATTTTAGGGCAAGGAAGACTCTTTCTTTTGCAGGAGGCATCTTGCATCTGTATAAAGATTTTATCAGGTCTCATGTAAATTTTTATTTCAGTATTGGTTTTAGCAAATTATAGACTATAATTCTCAACAGAAATGTTGTTTCATTTCTGGATTTTGAAATCTCTTGTGTACACTGTAGGCCTTTTATTACTGTGGACATAGTTTGTTCTTTGTCTAATTACCACTATTTTATTTGTGTTCTACTGCATCTGTTTCACTTTCTGAGAGTTTTCTTTCCTGCCTTATTAGTGTCTTTTCATGTTGCCTTTCTCCTATTTTTTGGTTTTTGACAACACCCTTATTCTTGTAACATCATTTGATTTCCCTTATCCATAAGTCTTTTTTCTTAGATATTTGTTTTTCATCTGAATTTTCAGTGTTTGCTACTATACTTAGTTTCTGAGTTTGTCTTACTTCTTTTTCCATAATACCTGAAGTGATTTCTTTAATCATTTGTAACCCATTGGCATTGGGTTAATGATTAATTCCCAACACAGCGGGAGTGGCTTCAAGAAATGTTTTCAGCAATGAATGCTAAGAGAGCCACTACGATATAGTACGACAATATTGTTATGGTTTTAGCCATCTGGGAGCCCCTCTTACAATTTTTAGCAGGGAGGTGAAGGGCATTGTCATGGAGAAACTAGTATTATCTCTCTCTCCCTCTATGATAATTATCTTTCCAGTGGTATTGGATCTTGGCTTTATGCACAGTACTCGTTGGCTATTCATCTACACCTTTCCTGTTCATTTCTGGAATATTATTTTTTGACTTCTGGGTGGGAGGGGCTGGGGGCTGGGGATAAAGCATTAGGAGGGAAGATTGGTGGGAATGGGTCCACAGGGTAAGCATTATTCAAATGTAATGCTGTTTTATTAATACCTGGCATGTCCTCTGTGGGGGTGGACTGTTTTGTCTCTTCCTGCAATGTACATTGTGTGACTATTGTACTTTGGAATCTTGTGCTTAAACTCAATCAAGTTTATTTAATTGCAAAAAAATGATAACCCATCATTTTCTTGTTACACTTTTTCGGTGTTGTTAAGCAGGTTAGTCAGCAACTGCACTAGAACTACTGTCTGTTCTCTCAGCACCCTAGGGTGCATACCAGTGAGCCCCTTGATTCTGTCCTCTGTAATTTCCACCTTGCAAATCACCCCCATCCCTATCTCTCCCTGTGGTAATGGTCCCCCTTTATCCTTCTTGAATACTGAGCCAAAGTATTCCTTTAAAATGTCTGTCTTTTCCCTGTTTTCCTCTACCCACACAGACCGTTTTTTCAGTTTAACCATATGTTTCTTCATCACCTTTTTTCCTCAGATGTAAAAAATGAAGGTTTTATCACCTTCCTTGACATAGTCAGTGTCAGTGGCTGAGTAGGTAGCACACTCACCTCTGAGGCTAGGAGATCAGAGGGCTGTAGGTTCAGTTCCACGTCTGGCACTTGGGTTAATATCTCAGTACTGACTCTGTAGTGCAGCATGAGAGGGTGCTGCACTTCTGAGGTGCTGTCTTTCAGATGAGATGTTAAAACCGGGTTCCATCTGCCTGTACTGGTGGTAGTTCAAGTGGATGTTAAAGATCCCATGACACTTATCGAAAAGAGTAAGGAAATTTCCCGGTGTCCTGGCCAAATTTCCCTCATTCACTAAAAATACCACCAACAGCATAATCTGGGTCAAGGTCAGTTGGCATTCATCTGTATCCCCTTCCCGGGGCTGTGCCTAAAACAGGCAGGATTATCTAGTGCACTTACCGGTCAACAAAACTAAATAAAAACAAAATAAAATAAATACATTCTCTCTGCTTTCCTGAACTCAGTCTACACTGGCCTTCTTTACTTCTTTTAGTAGTTTTAGCTTTTCTAGGTAGCCTATCCTGTAACCCCCTCTCCCTACTTTCATGTTTGTGTATGTCTGCAGAACTAGATTTTGTGCTTTTAACTATGCTTGATAGTAATATGTGTACCATTTTTGGATCCATCATAACCTCAAGACTAGATATTCTACAAAATGTCATTACTACATCAAATATTCTTCTACAGTCATCTTTTAAAGCAGCACATGATAAAGTCTAAATTAACTGATCTTTCAGCAGCCTGGGAATTGGATGTACTGTGCAAACTCCATCTGGTTTGGCATCATGAACAACTGAGGACCATGAGTACAAAGGATCAAAGGGCTCACAACCTGCTTATGCCCTGAAGCTTAAGGTGACTTTTACCAGCAGTACATTGTTAATTCTAACTGCTTGCACCCCGCTGTTCTGTCTTGGAAATTTTTACATGATGATACAGGAAAAAAGTCATTGTTTGACTTATATGCTTATGGAATGGTTTTCTCCCCTCCAAATGATCTTCATTCAACTATACAAAAATCAAAGTTAATAGGAAAAACTGTGCTTTGTTTTCCTTATAATGGACAACATGCTGTATGTGCAGCTCTCTTCTTGAAACCTGGAATCTCTGTCTTGATACACAGTTACAGTTGGGGAAGTGGTCTTCAAGGGTGCATAGAATCCACCTATACCACTACCCCTGGAAATCGGCCATAGAGAAAGACACAATTTAGCTGCCAGGGAAGGAGTTTCACAAGTCAGCTAAGTTGCAATGCAAATGAGCTCGACCAGATGTTTATGATTGAAATGAGATTTGTGGCCACAAGCAATAGAAATGTGGCACACAGAGATATTTGGCATGGCAGTGCACCAGCCACATGGCATGCTGCCTTGCCCAAGTGTCTGTTGTAAGTAGAGCTACCTCCTCAGTTGTTCCCCCACACTCCAAACTTGAATCTTATAGCCAGCTTGTGGGTCATGATGTATATATATATATATATATATATATTTCATATCTCAGAATTCATCCCTAGTGGTCCAGGAGCCCCCACAACCAATTCAACCACAATTTACCAGCCCCAGTGTTCAGTGGTACCCATTCCCTATCTCTGTTCCCTTGCCTAGTCAAAAACAAAGCATGATCACTTGTTGACCATGGTCAAATGTTGCCACCACAGTGGAATGTAATAGCCCTGCTGTACACATGCAGTAGCCCTGTAAACCTGTTGCAGCACTTTGCAATATGTGGCAGTGGACCTGAGAGCCTGGAGGTGACTGTACATAGCACAGTGCTTCATTAACATACTGGTCCCTTGCCCTTTCCCTGTGCTTGTTCAATTTTTTAATACCTTTGTGTATGGTTAAACTGTGCCACAAAATAGTTCTTGGGACCACTTTGAAGAACATGATAACAACTGTGTATGTGCCCCAAGTGTTTACATAGACTCTGTTGGCAGAATGAGATGGATGGTCCATTGAGTCTGCCCAAGTTATATTAACTCATGTCCGCTCCTAATGTGCTAGGGTCCGGGGTTGGACCTCAGCCCACCACCTACAACCATCCCCTTTTCAGTTCACTTTAATGATTCTCTGAGTCCTCTTGATCTGTCTCAACCATGTTTGAACCCATTAGGGGTACCTGCCCCCACCACATCAGCTGGCAACCTGTTCTATGGCTCCACCACCCTTTCAGTGAAGTAGGACATACTCTCATCCCTCCTAAGTTTACCATTCTCTGTCCTCCAGTCTTGCCTTCTTGTGACTGCATCCCTATTTCTAAAAAAAAACAGGTCTTCAGGTATTCACCCTATTTATATCTCACAGAACCTTTAATGTTTCTATGAGGTCTCCCCTCTAGTGTCTGGCCTCCAGAGCATGCACATATAGGGCTTCCAGCCATTCTTCATACAGCAGTGTCTGTCTACTGGCCATAAATTGTTTTTGTGGCCCTTATCTGCACAGAGTCCAGCCTTGCCTGTGTCCTTTCTCTGGTGATGGCTCAAGAACTAGGCACAATATTTAAAGTGAGGCATCTCCAGAGATCTGTATAGTGGTACTATCATCTTGCTTAGCCTGCTATCAAACCCCCTTTTGATATACTCCAGCTTCCTAGATGCTATATTGTTGATGTTATTGTAATGGCTGGTTTGCTTGAGGGAGTCCTGACGATGACATCCAGGTCTCTCTCTTCTGATGTAGTTGCCAGACTAACCCTTCCCATCAAATATGTTAATGGGTTCATTTTCCCTAAGTGCATCACCTTGTACTTCTCTGGTGTTGAATCATAACTGCCTTATCTTTGAATATCTTTCAAGATTTTCCTGATTTTTCTGAAGTTCCCAAACCCCTTCCTTGCTATCTGCTGTTCTGCAGAATTCTGCCCATCAACAAAGAGACACGTCCTCCCCTGGATGTATTCTTCTATGTCACTAATGAAAATAATGACTAGAACAGGTCTCAGTCATGATCCCTTTTGCAACCTACTCAAGACACCCCTGTCCCCAACTTTGACCCCATTTATTACTACCCTCTATTTCCTTCCCAAATCTAATTCCACATCCACCTGACTAAACCTTTCTCAACTCTAATGTCCTCCAGATTTTTCAAGCAACCTCCTGTTTGGCACTAAATGAAAGGATTTGCTGAAGAGCAAATCTACTGCTAGCCCTCTCTTCACCACCCTAGGGACCCAGTCAAAAACAGTATCCGGTTAGTTTGTCATGACTTGTCTGACACACATCTGTGCTGCCTGCCATCCTGAAGGCTGCAGTTATATAAATAAGCCACAAGACTTTCCTTTACTGTGGTCTCCATCAGCCTACCTATGGTGGAGGTAAGACTGACTGGCTTGTAGTTGCCCTGGTCCTCCCTACCCCCCTTGTGGAGTGGGACTATGTCTACAGATGTCCAATCCCCTAGCACTACTCCAAACTTCACCGAGTCATTAAATAGCTGGGTGAAGGGTTCCCGACTTTAACACCAGTTCCTAAGAATCCTCATGTGCAGGTGATCTGGACCAGGTGCTTTGGCCACTTAAGGAGCTTCCAACCCTTTTTCCTCCTTTCAGTCATGATCACTAGCCCCTGTTTCCTGCACCCCTTAGTGACTGCCCTGATCCCACTCACTTGTAAAAGGTTCATCATCCCCAACCACAAATATCAAGCAGCAGTAGTTCTTTAGGACATTGGCTTTCTACTGCCAGTGCCAGTATAGTCAGGGTGAAAGGTAACTTCTATGTTAACCCAGAATATTTGAACATTTATAACTTTGGAAATATTCAGCAAATTTCCACAAAACTTGGCACACAATAGAGTGTTGAAAAAAACAGAAAAATCTGTGTATTTTTATATTTCTTTGTCCACCTGGATCTTAGAAATGGCTTTAGGTTGTGGTCTGACATTTTCAGAGTAGAAAGCCTTTGCCTCACAGATATTTCTTTTGAAGGTTTGGTGAAAAAATATTAATCATTTTTAAAGTTATTAAACTTTAAAGTTTCCCAGACTTTAAAGTTTCACATTATAGCCAATGGGGAAAAAGTATATGATCTGAAAGTGAAAGCAGGTAAACAGCCCCAAAAAACAGTTTCTTTGCCACTTCATAGCAAGAAAACAGTTAGGACTTTTGGGCTGCAATTTGCAGGGTTACAAGTCCTTGCCCAACAGTCGTGCCCTTTATTGGTCTGGTAAAAAAATGGACACCAGTTCCATAATTACAGCACTCCAAAGTTGCAAATTTTCCCCTAGGATAACATTGTGGCAGTCATGGCACTTTTCAGCATTATATCTTGAAAACAGTTCGAGATATGGAATTTTTGCTAAGTGTTAGCATGCATGGAGGTAGCCAAGCCATGAATACAACTGCAAAGGAATTTTTTCAAAGTTCCTATGGTTCCTGATTTATTGCAACTTCTGCAGCACAAGGGTTATCTGGAATGACTCTAGGCATGCACTATGTCTCTACTCTTACAGGTACATGGAGCAGGGCCCATAGGGCCTGCCTCCCATTTGTATCCATATCCAATAATGGGAGTACAGAACCCTACATGATGCAGTAGCTTGAGCTCAGGCCAAAAGTCCTTGCACTCCCACACAGAGATATGATATCATTAAAATATCAGTACACCTATGTATAGATGTGAGTGAAGGGCCCTGTGGGTCCTGTGCTCCCACATGAAAATCAGAGACAATTATAATATGTATATATGATGGGAGGGCCCTGCACTCCCACAACCACATGTGAGTAACATTATACTTTCTCAAAATGAAGGGAAATTAATTGCAAAAACATCATTAATACATCAGTTAGGGTTGTCATTACAGCTACAAAAGTTTGGAAATTTGATGTTGGGTTACCAACCCTCCCCCTCCACCCTACTCCTCTCCACACACTGACAGGTGTCAAGGTGTGCCTTAGAATCATCAGGCCTAACTTCCACCCATTATCCTATACTGTACCACTCAACTTCCTTACAAATGGAATGGGGTGAGAGTTAGGGTTGACAATCCTAAGGCACACCCCGATGCCTGCTGTGTGGGAGAGTGTGGGTGGGGAGTAGGGTTGGTAACCCTAACATCAAATTTCCAAACTTTGTCTCTGTAAAGACAACCCTAACTGACTTATAAGAAGTTTTTTGCAATGACTCTATCTATCAGTCTGTCTATCTATCTATCTATCTATCTATCTATCTATCTATCTATCTATCTATCTATCTATCCAACTCTGGAGTTACTGACATGATTATTGGAGGAGCTTCCTGCAACAACCCACACATGATTGCTAATGCTCTCAACTTCCACTTCACTGACCTACCTGCAGTCTCCCCTTATGCACCAATGGCCAGGAGTGACAACTACCCCGCTTCCATGGACCAGCAGGAGCATGACCCTTCCTGTCCTCCCTTCCACCTAAGGGCAGTGTCAGTAAATGAGGTATGGTCCCTTCTCAAAGGCCTCTTCCAGAATTCAAGCCCTGGCCTAGATAACCTGGAGCCCAAGCTTCTCAAACTTGGTGCCCCCTATATTGCCTCCCCGGTGGCCCACATCTTTAACCTGTCCCTTACCATGGGAGAAATCCCAGATATCTGGAAGATTGCCAGGGTTGTCCCTGTGCTAAAACAGGGCAACCCTGAAGTCCCGGACAACTACCGACTGATCGCCATCCTTTCGGCTGTCAGTAAGCTCCTGGAAAAGGTTGTAGCTAAACAACTCACGGAGTATATCCAAACCGACGAACTGCTGTCCCCTGCCCAACACGGCTTTCGCAAAGGGCACAGCACAACCACGGCACTGATCTCTGTCTCTTCCAGCATCAGAGCAGCCATGGACCAGGGTCAACTCTCTGGAGCTGTGTTTATCGACTTATCCAAGGCTTTTGACCTTGTTGACCATGACTTGCTCTGCACTCAGATGAGGTCCCTTGGCTTGTCCGCCCCAGCTCTGAAATGGGTCACTGACTACCTGCATGGTAGAGAACAATTAACCAAATTCAACAAAGTCCTCTCTGCCCCCCTGCCTGTGACATCTGGTGTCCCTCAGGGCTCAGTTCTGGGACCTCTACTCTTCTCTCTGTTTATTAACAATCTCCCTGCTATGGTTACCAGGTGTAGGGTTACCATGTATGCGGATGACCTGGTCCTCCTGGCCCACTCCCATGACTCAGTCACTCTAAACCACCACCTATCAGAGGACTTCAAGAATATCCAGGCTTGGCTTTCCCAACAGAAGCTGGTCCTCAACCAGAAAAAAACTCAGGCTATGTTATTCGGCTTATCAGCAAAATCGTGCCTCTCCTGTTCCTCTGCAAATTGACTGCGCAGATGGTACCTCCCTTCTCACTGTGAACTCCCTTAAATATCTTGGTGTGATGCTCGACCCCAACTAGACCTGGGGAGCCACATCCACAACATCTGCAGAGGCATAAACTGCAAGCTGGGGCTGGCCTATAGGGCTAGACACAACCTTACTCCAGAGGCTCGTCTGGCTCTTGCCAGGAGAGTATTACTCCCTTCCCTCAGTAATGGTCTTCACCTATTCACTCGCACCTGAAAGGCCCTCCTTACTAAGTGGAACACGACATACAACAACATCTGCAGGTTTGCACTGGCTGCCCCCCGTCTCACCCATCACTGTGAACTCTACGATAACTTAGGTTGGCTATCTCCGACCAATCACCTAAACTTTAGTATAGGGTGCCTTGTGAGCAAGGTGATCAGCACTGGCACCCCCCCGGGACTGGCTCAGCTCCTCTCCCCAGCTGACCTCTCATCCTACCCCCTGAGATCCCAGGGCCAGGGGCTACTAAACGTAACCTTCACCCGCACCCTTATGGGTGACAGGGACTTTGCAGCTCATGTCCCCAGGCTTTGGAACTCTCTCCCCGAGCAGGTCCACACCGCCCCTTCCAGTAAGCACCTTTGGTCCTCCCTGTGAAACATAGAAACATAGAAGTTGTCGGCAGATAAGGACCACAAGGCCCATCCAGTCTGCCCATTTCTTTTTCTACCTTATAAATGTGCCATCGGCCTTTGATCTGTCAGTGGTCTATCTATTCATACTCATTTGTATTGCTCCCTTATGCCTATCCCATGCCTGTTTGAAGCCCTGCACTGTATTCATAGCCACCACTTCTTGAGATAGGCCATTCCATGCATCCACCACCCTTTCTGTGAAAAAGAATTTCCTCACATTCCCCCTTAATCGGCCCCCCTCTAATCTCATGCTGTGTCCTCTTGTCCTGCTATTTTTCTTATATTTAAACATACCAGACTCTTTCACCTTGTTAATGCCCTTAAGGTGTCTGAATGCCTTGATCATATCACCTCTCTCCCTCCTTTGTTCAAGGGTATACATATTGAGCTCTGTTAATCTGTCCTCATATGTCTTCTGATGCAGTCCCTGCACCATTTTGGTTGCCCTTCTCTGGACTGCCTCAATTTGGTTAATGTTCTTGTGAAGGTGTGGCCTCCAGTACTGCACGCAGTACTCCAGATGGGGCCTAACCAGTGTCTTGTAAAGAGGGATTGTTACCTCCCTCTTATGACTTGTGATACCCCTACTAATACACGTAACAACCCCCTAGCCTTACCTACTGCTTTAGAGGTCTGCTTGGATGATTTCAGGTCATCAGTGATGATGATGCCCAAGTCTCTTTCTTCCTTTGTGACTGCTAGCGACTCCCCCCAGCCTATAGGTGGCTCAGGTATCTCTTCCCTATGTGCATGATCTTCCACTTCTTTTGCATTAAATCCCAGTTGTCACTCTTCTGACCATTTTGCTAGTTTATCCAGATCTCTTCTCATTCTGCCCTCCATCTGGATCATCTACTCTGTTGCAGATCTTGGTGTCATCTGCAAACAGACAAGCCTTACCCTCTAGTCCATCTGCAAGGTCACTAATGAAGATGTTGAAGAGGACTGGCCCCAGGACTGATCTCTGAGGTACCCCACTTGTGACTTGCATCTCTTCTGACTGTATACCATTTACCACCACTCTCTGTTTTCTGCCTGTCAACCAGTTTGCCACCCAGTTGACCAACTTCTGACCCACCCCGAGCCTACCCAGCTTATTTATCAATCTTCTATGTGGAACAGTGTCAAAAGCTTTGCTGAAGTCAAGGTAGGCAACATCAACTGCTCCCCCTTGGTCCACCACTCTGGTTACCCAGTCAAAGAAATCTATGAGATTAGTTTGACAGGACCTTCCTTTTGTAAACCCATGCTGTCTTGGATCCTGTGCCCCTATGGATTCCAGGTGTTGCACTATCCTTTCCTTAAGGACTGCCTCCATAATCTTGCCCACTACTGAGGTAAGACTGACTGGTCTGTAGTTCCCTGCCTCCTCCCTGCTACCACTCTTGTGGAGCGGAATCACATGAGCCCTTCTCCAGTCTTCTGGGACCTCTCCTGTGCTCAGAGACTCACTAAACAGTTCTGCTGATGGCTCTGCTAGTTCCACCCTTAGCTCCTAAAGTACCCTGGGATGTATGCCATCAGGTCCCATTGCCTTATCCACCCTGAGCTTAGCAAGCTCTTGTAGGACCCTTTCTTTTGTGAAGGGTAGTGCTCACCTCCTCCCCTGTGTCCATGGTGCTGAGCTGTGGGCCATGCCCTACCTTCTCTTCAGTAAATACTGAGCAAAAGTATCTATTTAGGATGGATGCTTTTACAGGTTCCTCCTCCTCACATGCTCCCTTTTCTCCATTAAGCTTAGCAATACCCCCTCTGGACTTTCTCCTTTCACTAATGTATCTATAGAAAGTCTTGTCACCTTCTTTTACTGTTCATGCTATTGTTTCCTCAGTTTGGGACTTTGCTTGCCTTACTGCCTTCCCTGATTCCCTTAGGGCAGTTTGGTATGCCTCCCTATCTTCATCCACAGTGTTCCCTTATATTTCCTGAAGGCCAGCCTTTTGGCTCTGACCTTTTCTGCTACTGTATTTGAGAACCAAAGTGGTTTCCTTCTTCTTTTGCACTTCCTTTTCTATCTAACACAATGGGATGTTGCTTCAAGTATTGTCTCCTTAATGCTTGCCCACTTTCCCTGTACCCCATCACCTGTGTTTCTTTTTGCCAGGGCTAGCTTAACTCTGTTTTCTATCTTATCAAAGTCAGCTCCTCTGAAGTCCCATATTTTTGCCTTGGAATGGGATGATTTAGATGTAGTAGCCAAATTGAACCATACCATGTGATGGTCACTGGCCCCCAGGTGACCTTCTACCTGGAGATCTGTGATCCCTTCCCTGTTAGTCAGTACTAGATCTAGGATAGCCCTGTCTCTTGTGGGTTGTTGTACCAGTTGTTTGAGGCCCTCCTCGTGCAGGGAATCCACTATGTGTCTAGTTCTGGCAGATGTTCCTGCTGGTATTGACCAATCTGTATCCGGCATGTCGAAGTCTCCCATTATCAGAACCTCCCCTTTAGCTGTCATGTTTTGTATATCTTCTAACAGTAATGTGTCTATGTCCTCCCCCTGGTCTGGGGGCCTGTAGACAACCCCGGTTCTTATGGCTGTCCCATTTTCTGTTTCCAGGGTGACCCACAGTTCTTCTGGCTCCTTATGTGTATTCTGAATTTCTGTAGCTTTGATATTTTCATTGACATACAGGGCCACTCCTCCTCCCCTTTTTGCACCTCGGTCTCTTCTGAACAATACATAGCCAGGTACTGAAGTGTCCCAAGTGTGGTTACTGGCAAATCACATCTCACTAATTGCTACTATGTCCAGTTTAGCCTCTGACATTATTGCCTGCAGGTCTGGGATCTTATTTCCCAGGCTGTGAGCATTTGTGTACATGATTTTCCATTGGCCAGATTTCGGTGTGTTAGTTGTTGGGTGAGGTTTGGCATTACCCCTGTGCATCGTATGGGGTGACAAACCTTTTTCTTACCTAGTGATGCAAATGAACTGCAAACATGCTGAATCCCTGTTTGACCACTAGCTGAGGGGAGGGTGTTCTTCCCATTTGACGTATGGGTGCTGCACCCCTCTCCCCATTGCTAGTTTAAATATTCTGCAAAGATGTCAAACTTCTGCCCCAATGCACTGACTCCCTCCTTAGTCAGATGCAGTCCATCAAATTTAAAGAACTTTTGCTCCCAGAACTCTTGCCAGTTCCCTACAAATCTGTGTCCTTTTTCCTGGCACCAGCCCTTGAGCCACATGTTTAGCTCCCCTATCTCTCCTTCTTTGACCTTCCATCCATCTGCCCCCCTCTCCCAGACTGGCAGGATCTCAGAGAAGGAGATGGCGGATGAAATGGATGATAGTTTGTCACCCAGCCTGGTCAGGTGTTCCTTGGTCCCACAACTGACTGGCTGGCAAGATCATTAGTCCCTATGTGTACTAGGACATCAATGTTTTCTCCTGCTTTGTGAACAATTTTAGCAATGTGGTCAGTGTCTCTCCATGCTGATGTACCTGGGAGACATCTGACCATTACCCCTGGCTGGACATGGGTATCAACTTCCCGAATCATGGAGTCTCCTATGATCAGAAGTTTTTTGGATTTCCTTCTTCCTTTTATTGTTTTGGTTCCTGATTTGGGTGAGTTTTGTTGTGCTAGCTCCTGTGCCACAGTGTCCTGCTCTGCAGTGTCTTCTGCCTCTTTGTTTGATTTCAGAGATAGAGGCAGATACCTGTTTGTAGTGTTTATATGGTTTTTGGAGGTAATATGTTGATGAGCAGAGAGTGATGGGGCATGCAATTTGCCCCTCCTAACCACCTGCCAACCTCCTGGACCAACTACTCTCTCGGTCTAGGTTTTCTGTTGGATGCTGGGAAATGGCAGGTGGTTCTTATAATGTATTTCCTCTTGAACATGAATTGATTGGTGTGCAATCTCTGCCCATGCTGCCCAGAGCTGAGCCCTAAGATCTCCAATGGCCCAGCATGTAGGACAGTGTCCTAAATCCTGTAAGACTGTCCTTCTGAAATTGTTCCACAGTACCTGCAATTAATGATATCCATTCCAGATAAGTTGCTGGGTTTATAACCTAGTCAGAGTAATTAGAAGGAAGAAAATGCAAGTAATGGTTTGATTGTGTTTTTTTTGTTTAACTTGTTATAACAAGTTAAATTACTAGTGCCTATGAAATGAGCTCACCTTGTGGATGCCCACTCATCCACCCTTCCTGCTCTGCCACAGGAAATGTCACAACTGTGGTACCCTATAAAAGGAGTGTAGTGTGGGGTGGTTGGGGATGGGGTGGGTGGCTGGGCCTTCCCTGACAAAAAAAGAAGAACCACGGATGAAAGAACAAGGAGGTAAGAGCAGAAACAATCAGTCAACAACAAATGCAGTAACCCTGAAAGCTTATCCTAATGTTAGATAAAACTGTAAAACCTGTAAAACACCACCTGTAATAATTTCAGAGAAGATATACGCTGTAAGAAACACTTTGCTATAGAGAAAAATAAAGCAATGAAATGTTAGCAACAAACAGTAGCAATCCCTGTGAGTAAAAAATAAAAACAACATCACACAGTAAATCTGCTTAGCCAAAAGAAGTCTTAATCCTTTTCCCTTGCTCTGGTAAGATTCTCTACTCTGCCTTTCAAGCAGTCTTAGAAGGAAAGAGCTCAGGTGAAGCTAGGTGCCTTGGCCAGCAAACCAAGTCTTCTACCTCCAAGATATCAACTAACCTGACCTTTTAACCCTTCTTTCTGTTGGAAATTACTGACAGTTTGCCAGCTCCACCCCCCACATACACACCTAATCCTTTGGAAGAGCTGTGGGAGGAAAGCAATTAGCTACTTCAATGTGAGAAGGAGACTGAAACACCTCTGAGACAACAAACCTTTTCAACAACAAAAAAAACAAGAATAAAATAAAACAGTGTCAAATAGTAATTTTGCTTAGCCCAATGATAAAAAAGTCTCAAAAATGTAAGCTCCACCTGTAATAATTTCAGAGAAGATATACCCTGTAAGAAACACTTTTCCTCAGAGAAAAATAAAGCAGTAACAGAAGATATACCTTGCAAAAGACAACTTGAATCAGAAGATTACGGCAGTAATCTGTTAGCACACACCTGTAGGCACACCTTGTGATAATGCAGAAGAAGGTATACCAGCAACAACAATTTGAATCAGAGAAAAATAAAGCAATGAAATGTTAGCAACAAACAGTAGCAATCCCTGTGAGTAAAAAAATAAAAACAACACCACACAGTAAATCTGCTTAGCCAAAAGAAGTCTTAATCCTTTTCCCTTGCTCTGGTAAGGTTCTCTACTCTGCCTTTCAAGCAGTCTTAGAAGGAAAGAGCTCAGGTGAAGCTAGTTGCCTTGGCCAGCAAACCAAGTTTTCTACCTCCAAGATATCAACTAACCTGACCTTTTAACCCTTCTTTCTGTTGGAAATTACTGACAGTTTGCCGGCTCCACCCCCCAAATACACACCTAATCCTTTGGAAGAGCTGTGGGAGGAAAGCAATTAGCTCCTTCAATGTGAGAAGGAGACTGAAACACCTCTGAGACAACAAACCTTTTCAACAACAAAAAAAAAACAAGAATAAAATAAAACAGTGTCAAACAGTAATTTAGCTTAACCCAATGATAAAAAAGTCACAAAAATGTAAGCTCCACCTGTGGGAGCATCTCAAGCTGGCCTCACACTGTGAATGCCCAAAGCCACCTTAGCACGAAGTCCTGGATGTCACATGCCAGGTGGCTCACTACTTCCTGAACCACAACCTGAACTAATGCACTATTATATTGTCTAATGTTTTGTTGACCCAATGCACCTTACCTCTGTTGTTCTACTGACTATGTACCTAATCGCAAAATGTTTACTGCATGCTGTCTTGTTGACTCCTTTTACCTAACCACAAAATGTATATGTATTTGCTCACCCACTATGCTGTATTGATGTACCCTGTTATACCTGTTGTACTCTCCAGGTCGTTCCTGAAAATAGGCATATAACTTGTCTAGTGTACCTACCAGATAAACAAAAGCTAAATAAATAAATAAATATCTATCGTTCCTCTCTCTCTCTCTCTATATATATATATATATATATATATTCTATACAAAAAACTAATTAATGCATCAGTTAGGGTTCTTCTACAGCAAAAAGTGAGAAATTTGATTTTAGGGTTCCCACCCTTGCACCCCACCCAACACACTCCAATCACCAGGCATTGGGGTGTGCGTTAATCGTGTATAACTCTCACCCCATCCCATGTGTAAACAAGCTGAGGTGGTGCAGTGCAGGAGAATGGGGTGAGAGTTAGAGGTCAGTGACCCCAATGCACACCCTGATGCCTGTTTGTGGGTGTAGGCTGAGGTGGGTGCAAGGGTGGGAACCCTTATATGGATTTCCTCACTTTTTGCTGTAGAAGAACCCTAACTGATGCATTAACAAAGATTTTGCTTAGAATTTTTACTTTTTAAAAAGAATAGAAAAGTGAACATTGCACACATTGGTGGGAGCGTGGGGCCTTTTGTCATTTGTCAGCATGGCACAGTTTCACACCTGTTGACATTTAACACACACAACTGAAAATTACATCCATGACACTAAGGCTAGGCACTCTATCAATTTCAAGCCACCAGCAGAATCCAAAACACTGTCCACAACACAGAAAGTGTGTCACGCAATATCTCTGCAAAAAAAAAAAGTTCTCTGACACGTAAGCACCATAATTCACATCTACAGGATATGCCATAAACACCCTCCGCATTTCAAGCAGAAAGACCAAACTGTTTCCAAGATATCCAATCTTAAAGATTGGTAACATTTCCCTATCTATTGCATTATAAAAAATCTGGCCATCTTGTCACTATCTAGCGATCAAAGAATCTCACGATCAAAGAATTTGCAGGCTCGTGATCAAAGAATTTGCAGGCTCACGAACAAAGAATTAAAACTGTTCTAATTTAAAAAATTCAAAGAATTGCAGTAAACTACCACCATACCTCTCATCCTCTTGCCTCCTGAATCAGGGACAAGACTTAAAAAAATCAGGGACAAAGACCCAAAATCAGGGACACATCTTAAGAATTGATACTATTCATTCAGAATGCTGATAGAATAAGAAAATTTGTGTTAAGATGCATTTTCTGAAGAAGAACAAGTCTGACTCTTTAATGTTTTACATTATTTTGTGATTTTAATCCCCACTCTACTGTCTTAAAAGCACAAATTTTACGAGGGACAGAGAAAAATTTTGAGGCAAAATCAGGGACATCCCTGAAAATCAGGGACAGTTGAGAGGTATGACTACCACCATGGTTCATCAGAACGAAGCCTCCTGAGTAAAACCCACCCTAATTTGTCTTCCTAGGACACCCCTGAGCTGAGAAAATTGATTTTTTATTCTGGTCATTGCATTCCTCACTCACGATGCATGATCACGATCAAAGAATCTCGTGATCAAAGAATTTGCAGGCTCACGATCAAAGAATTTGCGGGGTCATGACCAAAGAATAAAAACTGTTAAAATTGTAAACATGTAAAGAATTGCAGTAAACCACCACCATGGTTCATCAGAATGAAGCCCCCTGAGTAAAACCCACCCTCATTTGTCTTCCTAGGACACCCCTAAGCTGAGAAAATTGATTTTTTAATCTGGCCATCTCATCCCTCGCTTTCGATGCATGATCGCGATCAAAGAATCTTGCGATCAAAGAATTTGCAGGCTTGCAATCAAAGAAATTGCTTGCTCGTGAACAAAGAGGTGAGGGATGAGATGGACAGATTTTAAAATAGTTTTTAGCCCAGGGATACCCAGAAAGTTATATGAGGTGGGTTTTCATCAGGAAGCTTCAGTTCTACCCCATCTGAATAAAAATAAATAAGTTTTCAATATCACTGGTAGTCTAGTGGCACCCCCGATCATGATAACATATATAACAATCTCTGTCTCCATGGAAGTCTAGTGCCCCCCCAGTCTGTATTTTACTAATATTGGTTTATTTTATCCCTGGTAGTCTAGTGCCCCCCAATCTGTATTTGATTTTTATTTGTTTTTTATATCCCTGGTAATCTAGTGGCCCCCCGATCAGCATGTAATTACTATTATTCTTCATATCCCTGGTAGTCTAGTGGCCCCCCAACATAATAAAATAGATAATCATTTCCCAATACCTGGTAGTCTAGTGGCCCCAACCCCCCACCCAGACGTGCCAGTCCACCCAGCACCCCCACCCTTCCCCAGCCAGTGACTGGCACAGCCCACCTCTCACCGCCATGGCCAGTGGCCAACTGTGTCTATTACAAGCACAAATGCAAAGAGGTGCTCTGAATTTCTGAGTGCCTCTTTGATTTGCACTTGTAATAAACACAGTCGGTGGCTGGCCATGGAGGGTGAGGTTGGCTATGCCAGTCGCTGGCTGGGGAAGGGTGGGGGTGCTGGGTGGCTGGCATGGCTGGTTGGGGTGGGGCCACTAGACTACCAGGTAATGGAAATGATTATCTATTTTATTATGATGGGGCCACTAGACTACCAGGGATATAAATCTTCCCATTGACTTATAATGGGAACTTAAAAGTGGCATAACTTTTGAATGCCTTAATATTTTTCACCAAATGAAAATAATTCACTATGTCTATATTCTTATGGGTACATGGAGCAAGGGCCGTAGAATGCCTCCACATTTGATCCCATATCCAATAATGGGAGTACAGGACCCTACATGATGCAGTAGTTTGAGCCCAAATTCTGTTTATTTATTATATGTATTTACTATTCTATGTTTCTTTGTTTTATATTAGTTGTTCATTGCCTATGTACCTTGATGTGGAATCTGTGTAAAAGCTCTTAGCTCAAAGGTGTTAATCAAGATTTCAATAAATAAACAGTTTCTCAAAATGAAGGAAATTTATTGCAAAAAAAATCCCATTCTCCTATACTGTACGTAAGACTTGTTTACACATGGAATGGGGCAAGAGTTGGGCCTGAAAATTCTATGGCACACCATGACATCTGGTGGTGTGTGGAGGGTGGGGGGTTCGGTAGGGGTGGTAACTCTAACATTGAATTTCCAAACCTTTGTCACTGTGCTATCAACCTAACTGATGTGTTAACACAGTGTTTTGTGATGAATATATATTTAGAGGCAAAAACTCCATTTAATGCATCAGTTGAGTTTGTTCCAATGACAAAGTGAGAGAGGCTAGTGATGGGTGAAGCTCCTGGACCACCAGCCCACCCCAACCTGCATCGGGTGTGCGTTGAGGTCATCGGCCCCAACACTCACCCCATCACATGTGTAAAGAAGCAGAGGTATAGGAGAATGGGTTGAGAGTTAGGACCGATGACCAACGCACCCTATGCCAGTCGGGGTGGGCTGGGGGTCCAAGGGGTGGGCTTTCAACCCTAGCACCAAATTTCCTCACTTTTGTCACTGTGGAACAACCCTAACTGATACATTAAATGGAATTTTTTGCCTCTAATTTCCCTTCTTTTTGAGAATGAGGACAATAAATAGTGAATGGAATGTGGTGGTGGGAGCCCACCACGTGATGTCTTGTTATATAGTAACAGGAACTGCAAAACAAACACAAGCGGCAATGGTGACACACATGGTAAAGCAAACGGAAATGGTAAAGCAAATGGTAATAGAAACGCAAGCGCAAAGTGACGCCAAAGCGAACAGTGATGGAAATGGAGACGAAACCGCGCAGACACGAACGCAGAACTGGTAACACACATGGTCATGGTACTGCAATAGGAAATGCAAATGGTAATGGTAACAGCAACAATAACACCAAAGAAAACAGAAAAGGAAACCAAAGCATGAGCACGTGCAGAAATGCAAACCATGGCGTGCACGGTCACGGAATCACTATTGTAAATGCAGATGGTAATGGTAACAGCAACAATACTGCCAAAGGAAACAGAAACAGAAAGACGAAAGGCGAGTATGGAAACACAAACTGTAATCGCGACACGCACGCATCAGCAATTCAAACACAAATGGTAACGGCAATACCAACAATAACGCCAAAGGAAACAGAAACGCAATTGCAAGCATCAAGACGAAACGCAAACTGTTACACGCACAGTCATGGTACCGCAATTGGAAATGTAAACGATAACAGTAACAGCAACAGTAATGCCAAAGGAAACAGAAACGGAAATGCAAAAGCAAGTACAACAGAAAGCATAAACCGTAATGCATACGATCATGGTAATGCGATTGGAAACGCCAATGGTAATGGTAAAAGCAACAATGATGCAAAAAAAAGACACACTCAAACAGAAGTCGACCATAGCATAAATGGCAATGCACAGGCTGATAACAAAAATCTGAAAACATAAACAGTAATGGAAACAAAAATGGTAACAGTAATGCAAACAGAAGCGCAAACAAAATGCAAACCGTAACGCACACGGTGGCGTACACTGGAACGGTGACGTGAACGGTAATGGAAACGCAACTGGAAATGCTAACTGGCACAGTAACGAAAGGGCACACCCTTCTTTCCCCAAAAACTGCATTGAAAAAGACAGTGAATACCAAGAATGTATGCATAATAATGGGCCTCGGAGCAGAAAAGGAGGACTTGGAATACTACATTGCTTATATCTCAAGAACTGTACGACGTAGAAAAAAAATGAAAATTTCATATGAATTATGACATTCCTGGCTAGTTTTGTACTTAGTCCCCAGCAAGGGGGCTAGCATTTTTCCAACGAAAAGTCCGTGATCTCAGCCAATCGTCGGTGATACAGGTCTCCAAAGGCTGATGACGAGTAATGTTATCCTATGGGAAAGATCAACTTTGGAGTGCCGTAACTTTGCAGCCCTCCAATATTTTTCCACCAAACCACTAAATGCACATCTGTGGCATGTTGGCTGTATTCTCTCCAAATTTCAGCCCAATAGACAAAACCGTTCTTTTGCAACAAGGTGGCAAAGAATTCCTGTTATTTTAGGCATAGTGTCGCAAAATAGTATCGCAAATCACAACACTTTCACAAATGAAATCATGAAAGTGTCATGAGTGTGACACTACTTTGTGACACTACTTTTTCCAGAAATTTGAAAAACATATTTCTGGGGTGTTTAACCCCAAAACAAAGACATGGCTAGCATCCTGGTGGTCCGAATAGGTAAACACAAAAAGAATTGTGTCCCTAGATGGTCCCAATTTTAAATGCCAAGCATGTTTCTGATCACCAACTGAAAACAAAATGGCAGATTTGTGACACTGCTAGGGTCATTTGCGACACTAAAAACTGCATTTGCGACACTGTCGAACTTTTTGTTAACTTTTCCCATTGAATTATAATGGGAACTTGTTTTTTGAATAACTTTCGAACCGTTTAATATTTTTTCACAAAATCTTGAAAAGGCACATCAGAGACCCCAGCCGTATGCTCTCTGACGTTTTTGGATCGGTCACACAAACCATGCGACCTGTAGGCGCGAGCAAAGAAGTCACCAAAAACAGTAAACGCGCACGCTGGTCTCACTTAATAACTCCACAGCTGTATATCCGACCACTATGAAAGTTGGCAGATCCCAAGATGTATGGTTCTTGATTGTGCATTCCAAATTTTAGGCAGATCTGATGAACGGTGGCAAAGTTATTAAGGTGCAAGTTTTGACCCTTTAACATTAAAAGGGCTACTGAACCCTAACTATGGTAGCATTACCGTGCTACCATAATATATATATATATATATATATATATATATATATATATGTACTGGAAGAATCACACCCAGAAAATTTGACTAACCTGTGAGCCTGATATACTTGGAAGTCCAAAATTCAGAGGACCTCAGAGAGACCTAGTGGGGGGAAGAAAATGACGTGGGCATCAAAAAGGTGGAATTCCAGCTGTTCCTAGCAGATAAATCTGGCAGGAAAAGGAGTAGGTGATTTCCTTCTTAAAGGATTAACAAGGTGGGTGATTTGATACCTTTTATTGAACCTGCAGAGATTTACAGAATCTTAAGCTTTTAAACTAGACAGAGCTCTTTATCAGAAATTGACAGGCTATACAAAGGATCCACTTTAAGTAAATTGGGAAGAATTGGTGAAATTTGTTGTTTACATATGGATGTGACAGTCCAATTGATACAGAAGGATAGCTGCATTATTCATAGACAAAAACAGTCTTTGAAATCCTAGTTACGTATAAATCAGACCCTCTCTATGGAAGAAATGTGACAGCAAAAGGCCCATAAATTGTCAATAGCTTAATTAATTCCCTGAAAATGGACAACAGACTATGTATACATGTACATTTGTGTGTGCGCACTTGCATACATAGGTGTGAGCTTTGAAGCTATTTTCCACACCGATGGGAGAGCACCTTGAGCAAGTGACATGTTGAAGATATAATTGATGGGCACAGTCAGAACATGATAACCTAGTTTTAGGAAGAATGGATCAAGCCAATCAGCACCCATGCTTTTCTTATATCAAGGCCCAGTAGAAGACTTTCCATTTGCTTGAAGCGATAGGGCAGAATGCGAATTTTGCTTCTTGCATGAGGGCACTTACGGTTGGACAGGCCGAGTTGGGGACAATGATCTAGGAGCGCAGTTTATTTGTGGCAGATGCATCAAAAACTAACCCAGCTGTAGTGAAGTGATTGTTTAGAAGGTCTAAAACAGATTGTTTGCTAGTAGTGGTAATATCACCAGATGAAACTTTGGTGGGGAGAAAGTTAGCTAGACTGTGCCCTTCAATTTCCTTTAATGTTCTCAGAACTTAGCAGGGCAGTTAGATGAGGGGTCCAGTTCAACTGGAAGTATTTTTGCTTTTGGCCCTTATAAGCTTTGTGCATTGGTTCCTCACCATTCTGCATGCTGCCCAATCTGTTGGCTGTTTAGATTTGCATGCTCTTTTCCATAGGGCATCCCTGTTATGCAGGGCTGCTTTTAGATTGTCAGTGAATCAAGGGCATGACTTTTCCTAATTCTAATTTTAACTAACAGGGCATGTTTATCTGTGACATTTGATAATATTTTGGAACAAACTGTAGGCCTCAGACACAGTACTAGCTAGGTAGAAGTCTTGCCATCTGGTATTCTTTAAGTCTGAGAGGAAGGCATAGCAGTCAAATATTTGATGACTTCTTTTGAATATATATATCTAGAGGGTGGAGATAGGGTTTATGAACAGCCCTCACACAGGCTATGGAACTATGTTAACTAATGTAATTGAAAAAAGTACCAGCGTGAGTTATAAAGTGGTGCTTATTTACAAGTTAGGTCCAACAGTGTACTATTTGCAGGATTTTATGATACCTTATGCTGCCTTGCATGTGTATGGTTGCTCATACACAATCTTTTATAGTGTATGGGCAATCATTACTGTAATCCTAGGCCCAGCACATATAAAAAAAGATCCCCCGATGCTGTGCTAATTCCCTTACCATTGCAGGGCTTAAGTGAGGTTTCTGAGGAACTGTTGCAGTTCTTTCAGTCACTGCTTACTTCCAGGGTCAGTTTTCTCACCACAATAGCTGCTTGATCGGGTGCTGTGGTTTGAAAAAAGGTGGTGCACAAAGGCGTTCTATGTTGTTGTGCCACAGTAACTATGTAGCTAGTACAACACAACAGCAAAATGACATAGTTACTGCAGCACAACAACGTTGTTCTAGGGATGGATTTCTGCATAGAACAGCATTCCACCATACCGTATAGTATTTTTTAATTGAAACAGTTGTCACTCTGTGTTATTCCCAATGAGACTGAAAGTGTCCTTTCATTGTCAGTCCTGGGGAAGAGGGTAGAAGTTATACTTAATATTGCCACACAATTATCACAGTCATTCATGCACAATATTACATATCATATGCATTAAAACATATCATACAGAGCACCAGATGCAAGGCCATTATATCAGAGTAACATTCAAGCAGCAGAATGGAACCTAATTAGTAAAAACCACCTATACTACAGAAGCATGGTTTAGACAAGAATGTATAACACATTTTCTCAAAAAGAATATTTGGGGGTGGGAGGCAGAGCCAACAGCCAAAGGGAACAGATGGTTTTAGAAAGCTCCTGCTGCTATCAGACAAATCCCTTACTTTCTTTCTAGTTTATTCATGAAGGCATTTTATCTTACCAGGAACTGAAACAGCTTTCAATGAGGAGCAGTTTGATACCTTTTTTGACCCATTTCTACCACGCAAAATCCAGAAAAAAAAAAGAATCCACAAGATGGCGCTGATCTGGAGTAGAGTAAGCCATCTGAACGTGGAGGTGCAGAAGTCTCTAACCAGGTGGTGGAGGGCACTCTCAAGCTGACAAATGGTACATTTCTACAGGCCATTGAAGTCCTTGATAAAAAGGTAGATATCATAATGGACCATATTGCTATCATGGATACCAAAATTGCCAAAGCAACAACTGATACTGCAGCTGAAATAGCTAATAATACTGCAACCATAGTGATGGGAGTATTGGCAGAAAACAAGTTGATCTGACTCTATATGAAACAACTAGGAAACGTTGTCTGCTCAGTGAACCTGTGTATCCTGGGCATACCAGAGCAATCTAATGGACAGGACATTGTTGGGAACTTGGAAAATTTGTTTAAAAAGATTTGGGACTCTAATATCACTGGGAGTATCCTGAAGGCCTATCAGATTACTCCTAGATACTGACTGGCTTTGGAAGATCAGTCCCACACAGTGCTTGCTATTACCAGCAGACTGCATGTAAGTGACAAAGTCCTTGCTGCAACCAAAAGCAGAGGACCTGTTACTTCAGAGAATGGAGTGAGGGTACACTGATTTCCAGACCTCAGTTATTCCACTCATCAATGCATCACAGCATTTGATGCTATCCAGTCTGTCTGAGTGCCCTGTGGGTCACTCGTTCACTACCGATTCCGGCACAGCTTCAGATATTCTATGCAGGTAAAAACTTTCTATACTCCGATCCTGCCAAGGCTGGGAAGTGACTTCCTGTAATTCAAAAAGACTTTGTACAAGAGTGCAGCAACACACCAGATGGGGGATTGAAGATCTGACCTTTTAAATCAAAGTTTCATGTAAACTAGCCTTATTATTGTCGGTTCCACTTAACTGTGTCACTTAGTTTTCTAGGATTTGTAATCTGCAGCACTATAGAATACCCACCAAGGTTTTTGCCCTTTTAATGGGGTGTTGCAGCCATCAATTTTCAGTAAAATGTTTTACTGGCATTCTTCTGGACAAGGATTTGAGATATCTGAGTATCAGGATCTTCAACTCACTGTCCGTGAGGTGAGTGAACTATATGCTTGCATGATGGTAGCTCCTCACTTAGCGGGCACCCAGCAGCTGCTCTTAATTGTTCAACTTGTGTTTGAAACTTTCTCATATTCTATTACTTCTTAGAGTCTTTATTCATATGCTAAAAATGCTTATCTGATACTCATTTCTGTTATTGATTCTTGAAGGTTTCTCATTTATTTGAATTGCTCTACAGTATGCCTTAATACATGTTTTTATGTGGCCTGCAGTAACATTTAGATCAGTTTAGATTTGTCTGAAGGACTGCTGGGGGCTCCAAGAGACATCTGCTGCAATTATTGGTTAAATAAAACCTATTGAGTTGCGTAGACTAAAATGTTGCTTTTTGCAGTGTTCTTATGTACAATGTAATGCACAAGGACTCAAGTTTCGGACTGGCGTTTTGTACCTTATGTCCATGTTTCTTGCTGCAAGGTTTTATCTGGCATTAATTGCTTTATAATGTATGGGAGAGGCTTAGTATTACCTGAAATCATTAAGTTTACAATATTGTTATGGTATCACTGTGAAATCAAGAGGTTCTTAATTCCTCTTGACTACGTCACAATGAAACCACGACTACATTGTCTCCTTTGTGCATGCGTGTTCCTCATTGTTCACTGAAAAAGTTCACTTTCTTTCACCATTTCCCTACTAAAATATTGATTATCTGCCAGTGTTGTTGAAGTAGATTTTTTTCCCACCTCCGTAGTTACTTCAAGAGCTGGCCTATGTACAGATTGCTGTGCACCACCAGGGTCAAATGCACTTCCTGACAACGACAAGGTGATGCTTCCCATAGTGCAGTTCATTTCATACGCCCTCATGATCAGCACAACCAACAGAATTAGTTCAACTTGTTTTTGTTTTTCCCTTATTTCATGTAGAATAGACACATTGCTGATTTTAAAAGTTATGGTATTGTAATGTTCTCAGTGTTGCTATACTGACAATAAATGATGTTCCCGAAGTGGTTCCTGACATGTCTCCTGACGGTAAGCAAAATGCTATGGCCAGTATAAAAATTATTAAAAAAGGTGAATATAAATGATCATTTCAGTAACTGATGCCCATATACTATAAAACACATGACTGTGTTTCAGTAAATAACCGCTCTGAAATTACCTCTTGTGGTTGCCAGGACAACAATAAACCTCTTGAGCTGTGCTCTTTAGGTTTACTATGTTGTCCTGGCAATCATTCAGGGTGATTACAGCATGGTTATTAACCCAAACCCACTCAGTATCCTCGATATCTTATCCTGAAGATGTGCACCCTCTCATTATGAAGCAATGGATGAAGAGTATGTAATCCTAGTTATACGATTTTGTTGATCGCTATATTTCTATACTCAGAATCAAGTCTGAATTTTCATGCATGTATTTACTATGAAAAGATGTAAAACAAAATGTAACATTTGGAATACTTCTCAAGTTTTTGGCAGTTTGTTCTAAACCATCAGGGCTGAATTATGCAGGGCAAAATTTAATTATGTTTCAAGATAGCACACAATTGCTGACTTCATATCTGGACAATTTTGTGAAATGGCATCAAAATCCAATGTAATTTTTCACCTTCAAATAACTTATTTTGTCCCTTTGCATATTTATCAAAATGTAATCTTGTACAAGTGAGCAATTTTAACAAATAGTACTGAATCTGCTTGTTTAATCTGTAGTGATGCTATTTTATGCAATTGAAATAGCATGAGAAAAAAATGCACGCTTTCAGTGTATTTCTTGTAATGGCACTTTTTTAATATGAATTACAGTACATGACACAATGTGTAGCACCATAAATTGTATATTTATTTAAAGGCAAATTCCTTTATTTATTTCACTCAGCTTCACTAAGAGGCAAAGAGACTTCATTCACAAACGCAAACTCATAGGGATGCAATGTACCCATCAGCTGTCCCACTAACACAGGCATTATGAGGTTTCCTTTGCTAGTGCAGTCACTTTGCTTGTTAGTGAAGCTGAGTGAAATGAATGAAGGAATTAGCTTTAAAATAAATGTATAATTTATGGTGCTATATATTGTGTTAAGGGGCAAGTGCTAATGTGTGGCAAGTGGGTGGGAATGTGTGCTATAGTTTACTTATGCACTGATGTTACAAAGTGGGACCTTTGATAAAGCATGTCTGAGCATGAGCAACATGTTTAGGTATGTTTCCCTGCCATGGATCCGTGTGGCTCTGCACCTGTTGTGTTTACTGCACTCATTTTTAGCACACTAGTTCTCACATACTGAATGTCCTTTGAAGAAGGATTCCAAGTTGGTGCAGCTGATACAGCTCACAGAAGGAGTGTTTGCATTTTCGTTTTGTGTCACAGTATACTGTATGTATTTATGGTATCATACTGCTGATTACTATAAAATCAGGACTCCTGCATGAGCCCCACATCTCTGATGAAACACTCAGTGTTCAACATAAGATCTATGTAAAACACTACGGTGTTTTTGTGGTTTGCCATGCCAGCACCATTTCTTTAAATAAGCTGCACTGATTTGCAGCAGAATAAAGAAGCTTGAAACTCTACAACCTGTTGTGAGAGCGCATCTTCTATTTTGGGAGGTGAGTGCTTATCATTTTTGCCCTGCTCATGTAATGCAGTATTAGTATACCATATAATTGATGTGGCATGTAACTGCCTATGATTTTGAGTCTGCCTCCAACACCCAGAACCTTCAAATTCATCAGTGTATTGCTGAAAAACAATGTAAATTACAGATTTGCAAAAACTAGTCATTGTAAACTTCAGCATAAGGGGTGTGTGAATGTGGAATTTTGCCACTCATGGGCAAAATTCCACATTTTGCACCCGTGAAATAGTCTACAAAATGCGTGCAATTTGTGAAATATTTCACAGGGCGAAATTCCTGATTTCGCCAGAAATTCACTGCCAAAATTACATTTTGTTGCATCTCCAATCTGACATAAAAACACGCACTATGTACCACTGCTTGTGTTGTCTCTTTAAAATTAGTACCAAAGCAGCATGATTTACATAGCTTATTTTATTCTATGCTTTCTCAAAGGTTTTGCAGTGCATGCAACGTGTCACCTCAGTATAGAATCTTGTTACATGCTACCAAAAGCTTTCAGACAAGCCTTTATTGAAGTGCATTAGCTTGCATGCCCCATTTATAGGCAGCTTATTATGTTGCCATACGTTTTCAATTGTGAATCCCCTTCTCCCAGAATCTACACTCCTCAGTTCCAAGTCAAATCCATGTCCAGTGGCCTGGATGTGTTTGTACCACAGCTCACAGTTACTGTAGAGGTGTTGCAAAGTTTTACTCCACCTGCGAATTCCCTACAAAGTCACAAACTTCGCACTGTAAAAATTTTGCAAAATTGGCTTCTGGTTATGAAACTTTGCCAGTAAACTTCAAAAAGTTTGAAGTTAACTTTGACTTTTGTTAGTAACTTCAAAGTTAATGAAAAACATGGTTTGTCACATGATTCACTTACTGTATGTCACATGGGAGACTCCAGGCAGGCAGGAAGTGAATGTTTCATTTTCATTTCAGCTGCTGTACAGTAGCTGAATAAGACAGTCATATAGACAGTCAGAGAGCATCTACAATAGCAATGTATCTTAAGAGTTTTATATTTTCCACCTTTCTGAGTTCTAATCTTCATCTTTCTTTACTGTATTTTCTGCATTTATAAATTTTGTTTGTGTGTCCTTTCATTTTTTGAAGTTTCTCTAGTTGTGTGTGTGTGTGTGTGTGTGTGTGTATGTTTCTCAGTTCTTCTGACTCTCTTTCTCTTTTCTTTATTATACATTTTTTTGGTAATGGAGGGGCAGTATCAGGAGTCCAGTAAGGGTGGGGCTGGGGCAGCATTGATTCATCTCAACAGGTGTGCTTTCAACTGATGCACTGCTGGCCCCTCCTCCCCAAGATCAGGAAGGGATTTCTGCTGCTGCAATTTATTTATTTATTTATTTGATTTTGGTAACCAGGTAAGCACGCTAGACAGCTAGTGCCTATTTTCAGGTGCGACCGGGAGAATTACAAGGTATACATAGGAGAAATACATTGTCAACATTACAACCTGGAGCAGCATACTCCAACAGTGAGATAAAACATCAAGGGTTTTTAAGGTGGTAGAACATAGCAAAGGAATAACATATCAGCAAACACAGTGGGTCAGATATCATACATACAGGCCCAGGGGTAACATGGTGGTATAGGACCTCTCCTAGGTTGAATAAGAAACAAAATATAACAAAACCACTAGTAAAGTGCATCACTGAGGTGGCGAGGGGGACAGGGCCTAGCTGGGGTACCATAGCAGGTCGGTGGGCTGTAGGGCTGGGCATTAGGCGGCACACAGGCAGGTCACAGCAGATTTCAGGAAGCTCCAAAGGGAGGTTTTGAAGGTGGAATGGGAGGGGGAAGCACGAACTTGTAAGGGAAGGGAGCTCCACAGCTTGGGTGCGTGGGTGGTAAATGCCCTATCCCTGTGAGGTGCAGGTCTTGGGGACCAGGTAGGTCTGGGATGCACAGGACCTGAGGTGGTAGATGGGGAGAGCATGTTTCAGGGGAGGGTGGCCAAGCAGGAGTGACCATTCGAATCATATTGTCAGTGAAGTTACCCGTGATGTAGATACAGTGTTTTTCTGGGGGGAGCCATTCCAGTCGAGAGTAGAGTATGCATCGGTGTGTGAGACGGGAGGCCGCGAGTGCAAAGTAGCAGATGTTGTTGAACGTGGTGTCCCACTTTTCTAGGCTTGAGGGAGGGACCGAGGCAAAGGCAACAAGACCATAGGAGAGGATGGGCAGTGGTATCCCCCTGGCTAAGGCCAGTCGGGCAACCGAGGTAAGGCAGTCTTTAGCCCTATATGCTAGGCCAAGTTTGTCATTGGTAGCATTGCATATGCTTCTGATGTGCCAGTGAGGTCAAGGTGAGGGTTGAGGGTGACTCCAGGTACTTGCAGAGTCAATTGTTGGCAGGAGGAGTTATGGGAACCATGAATTTTGAGGGGCATTGTGCAAGAAGAGATTTTTGCCACGGTGCCAAAGAGCATGGCCTGTGTTTTCTTTAGGTTGATTGCGAGTTTGTGCCTGTCAAGCCATGCTCTGATACGAAAGAAGTCCGAATTGAGTTGGGTATTGATGCTGGTAACATCAGAAGCACTGGTTAATAAGACCAGGTCATCCGCATACATGGTTAGGTGCCCTTCTGTGGCAACAGATGGTAAATCATTGACAAACAGGGAGAACAGTATAGGTCCAAGGACAGATCCTTGTGGTACCCCACTGTTCACGGATAGGAAGGGTGAAAGGGTACGATTGAAGCAGGTGAGTTGCTTCCTGCCCCAAGTAGCTGGTGAACCAGTTGAGGGAACGGAGGGAGAAGCCAAGGGTCTGTAGTGTGGAGAGGAGGAGGGATGATCCATACGGTCAAAGGCTTTGGATAGGTCCACAAATATAGCCCGTCAACTTGCCTGGTGGGTTGCAGTCCTGATTCTGGTTGTGACCTCAGCAAGTGCTGTCAGTGCTGTGGTCTTTATGGAAGCCATGCTGACATGAGAAAGGACATTGTATCCCTGTAGGTAGTGGGCAAGTTGTGACGCTACAGCTTTTTCCAGAATCATGCAGGCAGCCGATAGTATGGCGATGGGACGATAATTGTCGATGTCCTCAGGGTCACCATTTTTCAGGACCGGGGCAACCCTGGCAACTTTCCATATGTCAGGAATGACTCCTGAAATAAGTGAGGTGTTGAATATGTGGGCTAGAGGTCTGGTGATGTTAGGGGACCCCAGGCTGAGAAGCCTGGGTTCCAGGCTGTCCTGACCCGCCCCCGTATGGTGAAAGAGAGACCAGCAAGGAGAGCCTGGGTCTCACTCACAGTGATCTTCTTGAGGTAGAAAGATGGATGGAGGGGTGGGGAGCCTCAAGCGTGAGCTGTGGCAGAGGACTGCATGTGGGTGGCGGCTGGCAGGTCCGTGAAGAGGCAGTTAAAAGAGGAGGCAATGGTTTGGGAGTTATTGCAGTTGGCCTCACCAATTGTCATGTCAGTGACTTGTGCTTTGATCGAACCACTGACTAGATTTTTTATGTTCTTCCAGAAATGTCATGGGTCACTTGCGATGGCAATCAGCGCTGAACTGCAGTATTCACTTTTCGCAGTACGTATTGCCCGCTTGCAGGAGTTTATAAGCTGTCAGTACTCCTGGAGGTCTTTTTGGTTGTGTGATGCCCTGTATTTTGCCCAGGACTTGTCCTGCCACTTCATAAGAGATAGGAGCTCACTGTGAAGCCATTTCATGACCAATCCTCTGACTCGCCTCTTAGATAGGGGAGCATGCCTATTTTGAAGTGGGGCTTATGCCGCAATGAAGAGGTCGAGGACTACTACGGGGTCATGTGTAGCCATGACGTGGGTCCATTCAGCACCCTGTAGGTCCTTGAGGTAGTTCAGAACTATAAGTTTCAAGTAGTCCCTCATTATTACGACTCTGCAGGGAATCTTGGGCAGGTTTGAGCCCCATATACAGTAGACCGGTGAGTGGTCCGAGATGGAGTCAGGAAGGAGTCCCGAGTTAACAATTTTGTCAAGTCGGTTGCTCAGGACCCAGTCAATGAGTGTCCCCTTGTCACCATGATAGGAGAACCTGGTGAGTTCCGCAATGACCTGACTGAGAGAGAGGCCTGAGAGTATTGGTTCACACAACTTGACATTTGGCCCCAGCCAGTTAAGGTTTTGGTCACCAAGTATGAGGAGCTCACTGGAACCCACCTTCTCCCAGAGTAGCTCAAGGAGTGTCGAGAGTCCCTGCAATCCCCCCTTTGGAGGGTTGTATGCGCACACTATGTGCACCTTCTTGGTGTTACCAAGTAGGAGAAGTGTGTGGAGAAACTCACAGGGGGAGGGTCCCTGGGTTTGGTGCAACACAATGGAGATGTTTAAGTGGACCTTATGGTAAATAGGTATGCCCCCACCTCTTTTATTGCCAACCCTGTTGAGTCTGGCCATGCTGTAGCCCAAGAGGGAGCAAGCTGAGTCAGGAGTGTGAGGTTTAAGCCACATTTCTGTAATGCACAGGACATCAGGCTTGTAGTAGGCTGCCCAGGCAGTTTGCTCCACATGATTTTGCAGGAGGTGGCGGATGTTCAAGTGGGCTATCTTTAACCCCTTAGCCACCCCCCAGGAAGGGGGGGGCTGAAGGAGACCGGGTGCACCAGGGGACTCTGGCTGTTGGCTGATGGACCAGCCTGAGCGAGAGGGGTCATGTCTCAGAAGGCATGCAGCCCTGACACTGCACCTTCTCGGGACAGGGACCCAAAATAGAGTGTCAGGTAAGGTGTGGAAGGAGGGATTAGGGTGAAGGTGAGCAGGAACGAGACTGGGAGGTCGTCTTGTGCTAGGTAGTTAAAGACCATGGGTAAAGGGTGGTGGGAGTAAGCAGGCAGCACAGAGAATCTGGAAGGTGAAGGAAGCCCCTAGATGAACAGCAGGAGCTTGCAATGTTGAGATCTGCTGGTATTTTGGGAGGGACTAATGCAAGTTGTGGAGAAATGCCCCTTGTGGCTCAATGGTATAGCCTGCTTATGGAGAAGTGGGCTGATAGGTTTTCCAGCACCACGTGACCATCGCTATATAAGCGAGTGATGACCAAGGGTGGTGGCAGAGGCGGTGGGGCAGCCGGCGTAGCCAGCGGGGCTAGTGCTCCGCGCTGCAGAAGTAGCGGGAATGCAGGCAGTGAGGAAAGGACTTGGCACACTGGCAATCACAATCCCAGGTAAGAGATAACCATGCACGTTCCCTCTGCTGCTGCATTTAAACCACTATGGCAGCAGTCAGAATATCCAGGTAGAAAATGAGTTAAAGTTCAGGTGAAACAGTAAGCCTGGGTAGGACTGTATCAGCACTCCTTCTCCAGCTCTGGGGCTTGCAATTACCTTCTGTAGTTAGGATCCTCGGACATACATGTTCTCGGGGGTGGGGGTGGTGGAGGGCCAATTCGGCAGTTCTTCACCACAGGACAAATGGTACCTACGCACCCTGTGGGAATAAGGAGAGAGCATGAGCTTAAATAGGCATCGGGGGAAGGGGGGAGGGTAGGCAAAAGTGGAACAGTTAGGGTGGGGTTTGTGGAGAGGAGCAGGGGAACACTCAGTTAGGCTGTCTGGCGATAAGCTGCTTGTTTTGTGCACAGGCGATCAAGCTATCCTAACAAGACAACAAGTTGCAGTCACAATAGATCATCAATTAAACAACATAAGCAGTCACAGTAGGTAAGTGGAGACACTTATACAGCTGGGCTCAGAGAACTAGCAAAAGTGGCTGTATTCACAAATTTGGAGTATGTGGAGACAATTATACAAGTGATAACAGCAGTCGCAGTATCACAAGATTGGTCCAGGAATATGCCCTATTGGAGCCAAGGCATAAGTACAGGGTCATCTGCTGCTGGGCTCAGAGAACTCACAAAAGCGGCAGTATTCACAAATTTAGAGCAACAACAGTGAATTTATCGTTGGGGCTGCTGAGGCACAGAGGTCTTTTAATGCAGGATTAAGGTTTAAGGTTTAATCTGGCAGTGCATTGAATTGCCAGTATTTATAGAAACAGGCAAATTGTAGGTACAGAGGTCTTTAAAGGCAAGATTAAGAAACAGGCAGAATGTACACATTTTAAAGAGACTGCCGAGGCTTAAGGTGGGATGGGGCTTAAGATGGCTGTATAGTTAGTATTCAGTCCCCCTGGCAAGATGGCAGCTGCACGTGTGTCTAGTGGCCTCAGTAGCCAAGAGGGTGAGCTAGGGTGAATTAAGGCAACGCCACCCGCACGTGCAGTGAGCCTCTTAAGGTAACCATAGGATGTACTCTTTCCCAATGCCCTGCGCAGTTTATCTCTAAAGGTCACTTCTAAATTCTAATGTTTATGCCTGATACAGATTAAAAGGAAAAACATTCAAAAAAACCAGCAGCAAAAATACAGCAGCATGAAATGGAAAAGAAGGAACTGGAGCAGCAGGAACCACAGCCACAGCAGCCAGAAGTGCAGCAGCAAGAACTGCAGCAGGAGCAGCACCTACTAGGTCCCCCACCCCAGGAGGAGCCCGCTGCCTCATCATCTGCTGCTCCACCCCTCCCACAGTGCTCTATAGTGTAGGAATTTTTTGATATGGACCCTGCAGATGGGAAGATGGCCATCTGCAAGGTCTGTGGGTGCTGTGTGAGACAGGGGAAAAAAGGAGGTTGCCTTGGGACTGGCGGCCAGAGGACATACCTCTGCATCCACCACCTGATTGGGTGAAGGGCCAAGGAGTGTGAGGTGACTGCGGCACATGGTGGTGGTGGTGGTGGTGATGGCCCTGGGAGCAATGTTGTGGAGTAGCGGGAGGTCAGCCGTGGTGCTGCTGTGAGTTGGCATGGCAGCCGTAGGAAGGACTGCAGCAGTAATCAGCCTGTTCCTCCCAGACAGCAGCCTGCACCATCACGTTATGGCAATGACCCCATGGCACCTGCCACACAGGGCGAAGTGGCAGCTGTGTGGGATAAGCTGCATGCAATGCAGCAGGATTTTAGCAACTTCCTGCAGGAAGTGATGGATCGGCTGGACAATGTCACATCCAGCCAGAGGAGAATCCTTACTCTCCTGGCCAAGCTGCATGGTCATGGTGGGCATGGCTCGGCTTCTGGTAGTGCTGTTGGGGTTGTCTGAGTGGTTGCAGAAACTGTTTATTTTATGTTTAGTCTTTCTGTAATCTGTGTTTTAATTTCTCCACCTCTAGTCCCCCAAATAAAATAAAAACACCCAAAATAAAAGTTATAAAAGTAAAAAAATATTGTTCTATAGTGTTCATCTCTTCTTTTTCTTTTTAATTTATTATGCTTTTTTGCATCGGCAGCATCTGCCATTCAGCTCCAGCCTCCAAGCACCTGCCACCATCCCCCTATAGCCATGCTCCACAGATGCCCCATGGCATACCCGCGGGAGTCAGACCACGGCACCGTGTCAGGCCCATCTGTGATGGGGAAGGCATCGGTGGTGACCGACATTGCTTCCTGGCCTCCCGGGCAAGGTTCATGGCCTGATGGTGTCACATAGCTGTAATTGGTCGCCAGAATGGCGGAGCCATAGAGGCCAAGTGTTGAGGTGGGCATCATCTCAAGGCAGCCAATTGATTTTTGGTCTACCCCAGGGTGGAGGATGTGCAATGACATCCAGCATCCGCCCCTCCTCTAGCGTGCAGGCACCGATTTCCTGTGGTTCCCCAACCTCTGACAGAGTCCATCAAGCACTGGACACTCAACCCCTCCTCCCGGGAGAAGGAGATCAGTCCATGGGATGCTCAGTCCTTCTAACCCAGCCAGCCCTCTGACTCCCCAGGTCCATTTCTGAACCCAGGTCATTGGTATCACAAGCAGAAATCCAACCGCTGCACCGGCGGCTGGTGGGTAGTTTCATCTCTTCATTCTCTGTCCTCTTTTTAGTATTGTCTTGTTCATTTGTAAGTCCCTTGCCTGTCCTGTTCTGTTATTTCTTTAATCTTTACACATAATGAACCACTTTCCTTTCTTTTTTTGTTGTTACTGATTCATGTGTACTCCTACTATCCACAAATGTCAAGAATTTGCCATAGTAAATAAATTGTTTCCCGATGCTATGTGATGGTATGTGACTGGTAGTTGTGTGCAACCGCCAACCACCCAAAGAAGTGCAAAGCCATAACACAAACATGAGCTATTCTCTTGAGAAGTTCAACATAAATCTGTTTTAAACACTTAACATGTTTACTGCATTTGCCAGAAATGTCAAGTTGTGTCCCCAGAGATAAAATGCTTCCCTTCTGTCAAATACTGTTGCCACACACACCTGAGTAGGCGGTGCAAACCACATGTGAAACTTGCAATAGAACTGAAACATAATCATGGTACTGAGGATTTTTGGGCCTACCACCCCACCATCACCACCACTGTGCCAGAAATGTCAAGTTGTGTCCCCAGAAAGAAAATGCTTCCCTTCTGTCAAACACTGTTGCTGCGCTGCACACCCCTGAGTAGGTGGTACAAACCACATGTGAAACTTGCAAGAGAACTTAAACATAATTATGGTACTAAATATTTTTGGGCATGCCACCCCACCACCACCACCACTGTGCCAGAAATGTCAGGTTGTGTCCACAGAGAGAAAAATGCCTCCCTTCAGTTAAATACTGCTGTTGCACTGGCCATAGAAGTCAAGCAAAACAAGATCAGAAAAATTCAAGAGAAGTTATACATAACTGCGTAGTGGTGCAAGGCTGAGCTTTGATCATCCCATCTCAGTAACGCAACACAAGTGGCTGTGTTTACAATGAGAAGAGAGGAAATAGCTTAAGGAGAGGGTGCTTTGCTGCTGCTGCTGCTGCTGTTGCTGCTGTTGCTCCAGTGTTGGAGATATGGACTATTGCTCGGTGTGGATTCCTGATGGCACATAGACATACTGCACAGGTAAGTACCTTTTTTTTCATTGTAAGGGGTGGGGGGTTATTGCTACTGTTGAAGTCTAATATATTCATATGGCTCTTTCATTCATTTTCAGTTATGAGTGCTGATGATATCATACTGCTAGACAGCTACAACATATATGTTGTTGTCATGCACAACACTGGCTAACCATGAAGGTAGGTATTTTGGGGGAAGAGAGTTGCATCTGTACCATAATTAATGCAATAATTGTATTTGTAAATCACTGTCTCTGCTCTTCTTCTTTACAGGTATTCCTTGTGCCTATATTTTTCCCAATGATGGGCTTGATTCAATAAGCAAATGATGTTGACTGAGTGACCCAGGGGCCCATGCTGAGTTCCAGTTTCCATCAAGCTTGATCCATGGTATTGCACACACCTTTCAAGGTAATAACTTTTTTGTTTTCCTTTTATGGAGGTTTGGGCATTTTCATTGGCAATTGTGCCAGATGCAATACTCAATATTTCCTGTTGTTGTTGTTATAATTTCAGGTTCAATACTTTGCAGATTGTGTATGTGCTGTGATATACTTGAGTTGACTGAACTGAGAAGATGAAAATGGCTTGTTTGCCTACAGGATCTCTTCACGCACCATTTCATTCCAATTACAGTCCAGATAGCACCTGTGAAGACAAGAAAAGATTTTGGTGAAGGAAAGGAAAGGAGAGGAGAGGAGAGGAGAGGAGAGGAGAGGAGAGGGGGGAGAGGTGATGAAAAGAAAGCAAAAACATTACATCATAATGATACTTACCATCAAAAGTACTACTGCTGGCTGTGCAATGGTGCATGTTTTAGTGTCCATGTGTATTGGAACCAGCAAAACCTCCACGATGAAGAAATGATATGAAAACATTTTAATGCTGCAATGAGTCACATGGACTGATTTTCTGCCTCTAGTAGGCTGATAGAAGAGCTGCAGTTTCTGAGGTACAGTGCAGGTGTCTTACCATCACAGCCAATAAATAAAGTCCTTGCTGCTGTGGTTCCGCATGATGAGGTCTTGCCAGCTTCAGTCAGTGGCTTGATATATACTGTACTACCATCCCTTCCTTGGGCTAACAGTTCCAATGTTGTGGCATGCTGTATAATTCTGGTGAGGACCAAGATGAATCAGGCAAGAAGAGTTTTGAGGTGGTACATGAAGAGGTTCTGTTGAGTGGTAGTGTGTGCAACCTGTTGCATCATCTATGGTGGTGGACGTGGTAGCCAATGCTGTTTCATACTTGCTGTGAGGAGGAGAACATAGCTGAAGTAGCCCAGGGAGTACAGAGAAGGTAGAGGAGGTGGTTCTGTTTATCACATTTGGGGGAGTGGACAGCCTGTGTCTTGCATTTATTTTAAATTCATTATCCTGATGAATCACTACAGTAGTAGCTACCACTCTGGTGGTGGAAGTGCTGTGCCATGCTGTTTCTGTGTGTTGGAGGATCCAAGGCAACTATGCCCATGAGATGCTAGGAGGAGGAGAAGGTTGAGATGTTGAAGTCACTGCTGCACAGCTGCAGTGTGTCTTGCTGGCTAGAACGAGTGTTCATTCGAGTAGCATAGTGCATTGTTTACAGGTGCTCCATTTGATGCAATTAAAAGCAGCACTAATTAATAGTTGGGATTTATATCTGATCACTAAATGTGAAATTTATCATTTTAATAATTTGACATTAAGGATTACATACAGGATAATGTATGGTCCTCTATTGGTAACGGTCTATTAACCGTCGAGAGGTTGCCAGGACGACCGTGTAAACCTCAAGAGCCATGGCAACCCCGAGATGGTTAACATTAACTGGTTGCCGATAGAAGGACCATACATTGTTTTTTATAGTGTATGGTCTCAAGAAAAAGGGAAAACGGCTCCTTACTTTATGAAATAGAGTCACCGCCACAGCCGTTCGGTCCTTCCCTTACTGCTGCGTGCATCCGTCGGTTTCTGAGAGTAAAAAGAAGGCACGCACATGCGCAGACCGATCCCCATTGTTAACCTATTGATGTGACGTAGCATCGATAGGTTAACAACATTACTATGTCACATCAATGGTATAACAACCTTAGGAAATGTTAATTTCCTAAGGTTAACAGCGTTCAACCATACATTATATTAGGGATGGATAGGGAGGGAGAAGGAGAAAATTAATTGGAGAGTTCGTTATTCTTCCACATCATCCATGAAGCATCCCTCACAGTCTTCAAGACTGGAATTGTCACAATAGGTGAACTTCCTCTCCATTAGTGCTTCATCCACTTCAATGTTGTGAGACAATGATGAGGTACATCCTAACCTGTCAACAGCACTTTCCTCATCATCATCACTGTCAAGCGGTGGTGTGACAAGTGACATTACTCTTCTCATTGGAAAGTGAGCTTGATTAATTTTTTTTTATTTAATTAACTTTCTTGAAATAGACAACATCCATCAAGTCATATCAAAAACAAGCAGAGCCTGATTCATTTTAATGAATGTCAGCATGCCAACATTTTTGGGACAGAGACTGGTGCACTTGTCATGCACACTAGCACCCACTAAACTGAACACCCACTCAAAGCTGACACTCAAGGACAGGCAGCTAAGATACTTCAGGGCAAATGCTATCAGTGCTGGCCAGTCATTGCCCCAGTATAGCAAAGGGTCATCTGCAATGGTGAGGTTCTTTATATCTGCCAAATACACACCTACCATGCGTTTTGCTACTCAAAGTTGTGCAGCTTGATCATCCTCCTCCTCCTCAGCTTCCTCCATGTCTGCAACTCCCACCTGATTCAGTGCTGCCCACATGGGATTCAGCATAAGTTCCTTTAAGTTGCATGGTTTTGGTGAAGTTTTATACCCCAGTGATGATGACTGATGAGGATGAGTAGATAGCAGAAGTAACAACTCGATGTGCAGTAATCTCATGTGGGTTTGACCCCTGTGTCCATAGTTGCAACTGTGCATCACTTACCCTCTGAGTGAGAATTCCTGTTAGTATATCCACCTCCTGATGCCCACCTTTAATTATGGCTGCGTGCCCATGTTTATAATGTGGGTCAAGTATTGTGGCAATCCCAAACTCCTCAGACTGCAGAATATAGCTTTTGTGGGTGTTGGAGTCTAATGTGGATAGCATGGGATCCACGACAGGAGTCCGACAGAAATTCTGTCGAACGCCCTGTCAGCGACACTGGCAGGTCGACTGCATTCTACAGTCAGCTGCCAGTTTGCTATTGATTTCTTTGTTTTCTACAGGGGGATTTGCCTCCCAAACTGCCCCCAATGTGGGGGCTTTGCCCCCCACACACACCCCCACTTAAAGATTCTCAACTCCAGTCAGAACTGATTGGGGGGCTGCGGGACCCCTGACAGGCAGCTCTGGGTTCCAGCAGATCTCCCACCATGGCTAGGCATTGTAGTCACTGTGGGGGACCTCGCTGGTGAAATGTTGCTGCGAGGGGGGTAAATGGATAGCATGTGTTCCATCAATGAGGAACTTGATCTGTCATCATATGCCTCCAGCTGTTGGTGCACATTCAGCAGTGTCTGCCTCAGCACATGTAGAAGAGGGTTGGACTCACTGATGCAGGCAGTGTTCCCACTCACTGCCTGTGTTACATGCTCGAAGGGCCTTAGAATCGAGATGAACCCATCCATTTGGCACCACTGCTCTGTTGTGAGACACATGGATGCCCCACTGCTGTCGCAGCTTGCATGGAGTAGCATATACTCTGAGATTACCTTGTACTGCTCGTATAGATGCTCCACCATGTACAAGGTAGAGTTCCATCTGGTGACAACGTCAAGTTTGATACAATGCTGAGGCAGACTGTTCTGTACCTGCAGAACATGGAGACTGTCTTATGCTTTTGCTGAATGTGCAAAGTGGGCAAAGATGAATTGAGCCACAACCAATATTTCTTTGATATCAGGATGGTTGATGAAAGCCTGCACAACAAGGTTAAGACAATGTGCCAAGCATGGCACCCTAACAAATCCACCATCACTGATGCATTTCCACACATTGGATCCATTGTTACTGGCGATGAATCCAGCTTTCAGCGTATAGAGGTGAAGCCACTCCCCAATCTCTGTGAGTAACACATCAAACATCTTTTCTTTGGTGTGTGACCCAGGGATACTCTTCATGGTCAGAGTTGCATGTCGCTGAACACCCAGCATGTTGCTACCACCACACTTTGTCTTAGAGCAATTCTTGCCTCATCCCCAGCCAGGCGCTACCCCAGGTACATGTGCCCAGTGTGCTGTAATGCACAGGTAAGAGCTACCAGCTGTTTTCCCACTGGTTCACATTTCCATGCTCAGATGTACATACTGTGCTGAGGAATGCTGCAGGGCTTGATGTACCATGTCAGCGACATTACTGTACAGTTCAAAGATGGCATGCTTGGAAAAGAACGTGCATGATGGTACATGGCATTTTGGCAAGTCATGGGCTATGAACTGCCTAAATCCAACATTCTCTACAAAGGAGAATGGCAGCATGTCCAGAGCAAGCATTTCTGCAGCTGCTGCATTCAACTATCATGCTGTAGCATGATTAGGCGGGAATTTAGTTTGATGCTCCAAAATTGAATGCAGCGTAGGCTGAACTTTTCTTGATACTGGCAATGAACGTGGTGTGCCAAATAGTTTGGCTCAGAGTGGTGGCATTATTGAGGTACTCATATACTGGGGATTGGCAATGTTAGTCTGAAGTGCTGCATGACAGACATCAGTGCCTTTTTTGTTTTTCAGTACTGGGGCACCTATCATACCTTTAATCGGGGTGGTAGTCCTGCTGCTAGGACCACTACTTGACCCACTTACAGAATCACCCTAATCCTCTAACACCACACAGATGTCCTCCTCCTCACCTGCATCTCCACCTCCCTTGTGTACTGCCCTGTTTGTTTGGCTTACATTGCCTGATGGACTGGAAACACCAGCGCTGGCTGCCTTATGGTATTGATGCCACCATAATGGATGTCTATTTTTAAGGTGTGTATGTTGCCCACCCATGCCAAAGTGACTATCTTTCTTACCCCTACTTTCTCTTCTTTGTCACAGTTGGCAAATTGCCACTGTCTAGGTTGAGGGGATCAGTATATAAAAATCCCACACTAGGAATTTATTTGGCCTTGTTCTTACTCAGTGCCAAGATGACTGTGATTGCAAAGGAGAAGATTTGGTCTTTGTAATGTTTTGGGATGACAGGAGAAATGGATGAATGGGAGAAACAGTGCTAGAGGGGTCCTTGATGGTTGAAGCAGTGAAGACAACAGAAAACACACCTTTTGCATCCTTAGCGCCCTGCTTTGATCTTTTCTTTTCAGGCTCCCATAAGGGATCTGAGTCTGACACATCATTGTCATCATCTGCAACAAAAACTGGCATTCTTATCATCCTCCACAGGTCTATCCTCTTCAACAGCAACAGGCTCTGTGACACGCACCTCCTCTTCATGAAGAGTGTCATCATGTTGCTCGACATGTCCCACCTCACCCTCACCCACTGGACACACACATTATCAGGCTCCAACCCATCTTCAGCAACAGCACCACTTTCCAAGTGCACTTTAACACCAGCCACCTCCATGTCCACAACTGGCTGTTTCATGGTGCTGCTGCTTCCTGTCACTGTGTGACTTGACACATCAGTCAACATGTCTGCCACAGATTTGGCAGAGAAAAATCTACATGCAGAAAATCCACCACTACTGCAAAATACATCAGTGCTACTACTGCTACTGCCTGCCACAGTGTCATCTGAATATTGTCCCTCTGCTCCCACTGACCCCTTCTTGGCACATGCACCACTTTTAGGGACAACAAACTGAGAAATGCTCTTTTTAGGTGCTCCATGGCCTCTCCCTGTAGTTGCCCTTTTCTTTCCAGTCATTTTTCTGTGCTTTACTATGTATGGTTACTCAACAGTAAATTAGACCTGTGGAGTCACAGTCAGGAGGACAGTGGCCACTTAAATCACAGTCAGGAGGACAGTGATTTTTTTTTTCTAATACATGTGTGCAGACAGGGACACAAGCAACAATAACTCTGGTTAAAGCACAGTCAGAAAAGTGTTTTTTCCTTAAGAAAATACAGGGCACTGGGCCACTTAAATCACAGTTAGAAGGACAGTGATTTGTTTTCCTAAGGCAGGTGTTTTGACAGGGACACAACAATAACTCAGGTTAAATCACAGTCAGGAGGACAGTGATTTTATTCCCAAGGCAGGTGTGCCGACAGGGACACAAGTCACACAACGATCACTCTGGTTAAATCGCAGTCAAGAAGAAAGTGATTTGTTTTCCCTAACGCATGTGTGCTGACAGGGACACAAACAGCAATCACTCTGGTTAAAGCACAGTCAGAAAAGTGACTTTTTTCTTAGGAAAATAAAGGGCACAGGGCCACTTAAATTGCAGTCAAGAGGACAATGATTTTTTTTCATAAGGCAGGTGAGCCGACAGGGATACAAGTCACACAACAATCACTCTGGTTAAATCACAGGTCAGGAGGACAATGATTTTTTTTCCTAATGCATGTGTGCTGACAGGGACAACAAGGTCTAGCCTGAGCCAATATGGTTGTGATAAGCTGCCAGATGACCAAAGGTACACGTGTGCATAGAAAATATTGAATATCTTGGTGTAACTTGCCGATTTTTTGGAGGTGTTGCACCATATTTCAACATGGCCTTTTTGGGACCCCACCTCATGAAGAGTGCCAGTGTAATTTTGTTCACTTGTCCAGAAAGGTGATTTCACAGAGTGACCATGCCATTCAGTGCCACAGGTGTGAAAACACATTTCAGGCAGGATGTGAAAAATTACTGCTGCACTATTAATAAGGAGGTGTGCAAAAATGGCAATGTTGAAAACCTGGAGTAAAAATAATAAAAGTTGGCGAAGTTAGGAGCATGCTTAGAAACTGTGCAATGCACGCTGGTAAAGCAGTCATTTTTTGATTTTTTTTCACCAAATTTTCAAAATGGGCTTTTTGGGACCCCACCTCATGAACAGTGGCACTGTTGTTTTGTTAATTGGTCCAGAATGGTGATTCTATGCTGTGACCTCAAAATCACTTTTCAGGACCGAGTAATAAAATGACAATGACAGGGACAGTAACAGTGAGAGTGACAGTGACAGTGTTCACGAGGTGGGGTTCCAAGAACCCCATGTTGAAAATATGGGTCCAAAATTCAAAAAAATGGCTGATTTATCAACCAAAGTTGAAAGTCCCATTGACTGCCATTATACAGTGCTTAACTTTGATTCTTCAGTTCCTGGTTCAGCTTTGAAGAGAGCAGACCTGTCCTGGTCCAGAGAAGATGACAGCGCCCGAACTCAAAGGTAAGTATGGGAAAGGGGGTAAGGGAGTGGATACTCAGTGGGAGGGTGGGGATGGGGAAGGGGGACTAGGGCAACAAGAGGAACCATTTTCTTTTTTACAGAAAAAACACATATAGGGATGGTTTTCTTTATTTACAAGAAAAAAAAGCATACATTTGGGCACACTGGGTTGGGCTCCCAATGTGCCACATGAGTTTGGGGATTGATGCCGACATGGAGATTGGGCACCCCAATGTCGGCAGGGGAAAAGAAAAAAAAAACATTTGGGCACATAGGGAGGGCTCCCAGTGTACCACATGAGTTGGGGGGCACATAATGCTGACATGGGGATTGTGCACCCCAATGTCGGCATGGGGACCACATACATTTGGGCACACTGGAGTAGGCTCCCAGTGTACCACATGAGTTGGGGGGTGTACATAATGCCGACACAGGGATTAGACACCCCAATGATGGCACGGGGACATGGATTGGAGGGAGCGAGGAGGACAGCAGCAGTGGGAGTGTGCGGGAGGGTGTTCTTCACTGCTAGTACTGGGAAGGAGCAGGGAGGACAGCAGCAGTGGGAGGGTGTGGGAGGAGTGCCATCTGGAAGATGGTGGTGATGATGCAACTGCACATGTGTGGCACTTGTGCATGCATAGTTGCAGTGAATGGCATGTTGCCATTCACAACATGGCAGAGCCAGCAGAACTGTGCATTCATGCGAGTCACACATATGCAGCTCTTGCACTGGAATGTGGAACTAACAGCCAAAATAGTGCAGCTGTTATTCTGTAACAGCCAATCATGGTGGAGTGTTTCAACCTCCATTGAACTTTCAGAAGGATACTTCCAAAAGTCCAATGGAAGGTTCCACGATTGGCTGTTTTTGTAAGTTATGATCGATCCCAAAATGGCTGTAGGCTCCACCCACAGATGTAAAAACAACAATCACTCTGGTTAAGTACAGTCAGAAAAGTGATTTTTGTCTTAAGAAAATACAGGGCACTGGGCCACTTAAATCGCTGTCAGAAGGACAGTGATTTTCTAAACGGAGTGTGTCAACAGGGACACAACAACTTAGGTTAAATCACAGTCAGGAGGACAGTGATTTTATTGCTAAGGCTGGTGTGCTGACAGGGACACAAGTCACACAACTATCACGGTGGTTAAATAGCAGTCAGGAGGACAGTGATTTTTTTTTTTCTAATACATGTGTGCCAACAGGGACACAAACAACAATCACTCTGGTTAAAGCACAGTCAGAAAAGTGATTTTTTTTCTTAAGAAACTACAGGACACTGGGCCAGTGATTTTTTACTGGACACAAGTGTGCCTTCTAAATTGCTGCTACTCTTCCCCCACACAAGCCACCAAACCAGTACTTCTCTGATAAAACAAAACTAAATGCTTCTGGTAAAGAATACAGGAGAAAATCTACACAAAAAGTAATGTGTGTGCACAGGGCACTCACAAACACAGTTTTGAAGAAATTTGACCAACCAAATGATCTTTTATATAATGTTATATATAGATTTTGACTCTAGGCTGTTACAACAAGCACAAGTTCTGCTTTCTAAGTCTCTTTCTAACACACTACACTCAGAGAATGACCAAACTAGCTCCTCATTGGCTGTTCAGCAATATGTGACCTCCTGTCACATGGTACATTGCAAACTTCGAATATTTTGCAAAACTTCAATGATGAAGTTCCAATTTTATGGATCTGGGATACTTTCATTATTTTATTAACCTGCGTCAAAGTTTTTGAATTCAAAATTTGATAAAACTGCAAATAGAATGCGAAGTGCAACTTCAAACTGCAAAAAATTTTGCAGATCCAGTAACATATGTGAAATTTTATGTGGAGCAAATTTTTGCAACTTCACACATCTCTACTCACAGTATCTATGTGAGCAACTTCGTACCTTTGGTTTTTGGGAGTGGGTCAGAAGTGCACGGGGGCTTCGTTTGGCTGTAAAAGTAATAGATTGTGCCTCAGAAACTCCTTTTGCCCGCTGTGTTTCCCCCAGAGAGGGCCTGTGTCCAGCGTAGGTCATTCCATTGGTTGTGCCACAGTCAATCCCTGAAAAACATGCATGTGCCACACAAACAGCTCCTGAAACAGTCAGTAAAACAGCTGGCATTTTACTACATTTTTATATTTGCTTGCACGCATGCACAAGAAACATTATGTGACAGCTTAGGAGAGAAGCAGGTTGTGGAGACACAGCACTGTTACAGCCAAGGGAGGCACTGCTTTTGGGGGCTTGGCAGTGGTGGACCAATTGAGGCACAGTGTGCCAATGACACTGGTTTCCAAAGTGCCAGTTCAAACATTTTGCCGGCAATCAGGGGCCACCTCGTCATTGCAGCATCAGTCATTCTGCTGCAATGAGGCAGTGACCATCATTGTAGGCAGAATGTTAGCTAGCCTAATACTGTTTGTGAACATGGGTGGGTGGCTGCCACATTTACAAACAGTATTATGCAGCCCCCGTGCCGTGGGATGCCCAATCCCCTCAACAGCATGTGCCCACCTGCAAACAGTCTTTGTTTGCTGACGAGGCCCAATCGCTGGCTTCAGTCTGTCAGAGGGTTTGGATGTGCCGGCGGGGGAGCCCACTCCCTGTCGGCATAATTCCCCCCCCACAAAACCTATGTTTGTGCTGAGGGGGTGCCCAATCCCCCTCGGCTATTGTGGCCCCCTATATGCTGACAGGGGTGCCCAATCCCCCATCAGCTACAGTCACCCCCCCAACAAAACACTAGGTTGGCATGCTGGGAGCCCACCCCAGTGTGCCAAATGTCCACTTAAATGTCCCTGTAAAATAAAAACTATCCCGCGATGTGTTTTTAATTTTTTCCTATAAAGAAACAGTCCCTAGGCGGTCTCCTGCCCTCCCTCCCACAACCACACCCACCCACTGTGCACCTGCCTCCCACACACCTCTGGAGTGTGAGCGATGATCTTGGTGGACTGGGAACATGTCTGCACTCTTCAAAGCTGACCACAAACTGAGGAAATGCCGGTAAGCTGTATAATGGAATAAATAAGGTATTTTCAACTTTGATGCACGTCTCAGGCATTTTTTGGAATTTTGGCACCAAATTTTCAACATGGGATTTTTGGGACCCCTCCTCAAGAATTCTTTCACTGTCATGGTGTTAATCGGCCCCGAAAGGTGATTTCACGGTCACTGCGCAGAATCACCTTTTGGGACCGATTAATGAAACAACAGTTCCAGAGTTCATGAGGTAGGTTCTCAAAAAGTCTGTGTTGCAAATTTGGTGGGAAAAATCCAAAAAATGACTGTTTTACAAGCTTGCATTGCGCAGGTAGTATGCACACTCATAACTTCGCGAATTTGCAATATTTTCACTCCAGATTTTCAACATTGGTATTTTAATGCATCTCCTTATGAACAGTTCAGCTGTCATTTTTCACAACCCAGCCGAAATGTGTTTTCGCAGTTCCAGCGCAAATAGCGTGGTTGCTGTGGGAAATCCATGTTCGGGACTCAGTACGAAAATCACAGTGACACTTTTCATTAGCAGAGGTCCTTAAGTGCCTATGTTGAAAATTTGGTGAGAAAAGTCCATAAAATGACTGTGTTATGAGCGTGCATTGTGCAGTTTCCACGCACACTCGTAACTTCGCAAATTTGCAATATTTGCACTCCAGATAGTCAGCACACTGCCATTTGTCCGTAGCTGCTTATGAACAGTATAGCTGTCATTTTTTACATCCCGGCTGAAATGTGTTTTTGCACTTCCGGCGCAGAACAGCACCCTCACTGTGGGAAATCCATGTTCAGGACACATTAGGAAAATCACACTGATGCTGTTCATTAGCAGAGGTCCTAAAATCCCTATGTTGAAAATTTGGTGACAAAAGTCCATAAAATGAATATGTTATGAGCATTCATTGTGCAGTTTCCACACGCTCATTACTTCGCACATTTGAAATATTTTCACTCCATATTTTCAACATTGCCATTTTTCCACACCTCCTTATGAACAGTACAGCTGTCATTTTTCACATCCTGGCCGAAATGTGTTTTCACACTTCTGGCACAGAATACCACAGTCACTGTGGGAAATCACTGTTTAGGACACATACCTACAATCACAGTGACACTGTTCATTAGCAGAGGTCCTAGAATGCTTATGTTGAAAATCTGGTGATGAAAGTCCATAAAATGACTGTGTGATGGCGTACATTGCGCGGTTCCACGCACTGATAACTTTGCACATTTGTAATATTTTAAGTCCAGATTTTCAACATTGCCATTTTTCCGCACCTCCTTATGAACAGTACAGCTGTCATTTTTCACATCCTGGTTGAAATGTGTTTTTGCAGTTCCAGCGCAGAATACCGTGGTTACTGTGGGAAATCAGTGTTCGGAACACATTAAGAAAATCACAGTGTCACTGTTCATGACCACAGGTTGTAAAATGCCTATGTTGAAAATCTGGTGACAAAACTCCATAAAGTGACTGTTACGCACATGCGTTGCGCAGTTTCCACGTATGCTCGGAAGTGCGAGCATTTTTAATATTCCCACTACAGATTTTCTACATTGCCATCTCTTCATACCTCCCTATGGATGGTACAGCTGTCATTCTTCACTTCCTGCCCGATCTGTGTTTTTGTACATGTGGCTCTGCCGCTGTTGGAAGTCAGTTTTCGGGACACATTGGCAAAATCACACTGCCACTCTTCAGAGAAGAGGTCTCAAATGCTTTCTTGAGGCGGGTCACAAAAGGCCATGTTGAAAATTTGTACTGTAAATACCAACAACGCCCGAGGCATTATGGTTTCTAACCATAATGTCCTACCCTGTACAGACAGACAGGCATTGGGGTGTGCCTTGAATTGCCGACTGTACTGCTCATGCCATCCCAGCCCCACTCCCCAGCCACTGACAGGCATCGAGGGTGTACCTTGCACTCTTCAGCCCAAGACTTTACTCCCTTCCTATGCTGCACCCAATTCACTGTATGTCCTTATGGAATGGGGTGACTGTAAAGCCAAACACCCTCAGGCACACCTCAACATGTGTCAATGTCTGCAGAATGGGGTGAGATGACATGCTTGACTGTCATGGGTGACGACCCAAACACTTACCCCAAATCCTCTTTGTCTCTACAGGATGGAGGTGGGGTTCACATGAAGTTCAATAATTCACTGCCATTTCTATTCTGCATCTGTCTAACTCCTGCATTTCCAATGCTAATACCAGCAAGCAAACATTCGGCATTGACAAATGCTTGTTATACTGAGAGTGAAAACGAAGATATGTTTTCATGGCTATTGTCTTTGTGATTACTGTACTAAAAAATACATGCTCAGCAGGATAGCACTATTCAGATTCAAGACGCTAATGTTTTTTTTTTTTGCATGCATCTTAGTGCTCTTCTGCTGAATATTTACAGGAGCCAGAGCAGTCCAACCATGCCTGTAGTCCTTCAGAACTGGCTTTTGGATGTGTAAGGGAAAGCTTCTCCCAAACTTCTCTGTGGACCTCAATGGCACTAGTCAATAAACAGAGGCACACTTTAGCCCCTGAAATATGTTAAAGTGTACAGTTTTTGCCTGGGTGTTCTCTGTTTGTTTATGGGAGGGGGTGTAGGAAGTGCAGTGAGGCTTTGGGGGTCACTTCAGATGCACTCAAAGTCTCACTGCGCTTAATTCAGTTTTGTTGGGTGGTGGGGTAATTAATTGCATAACAAAGGGCTGTAAAACTTTTACTCCAGGTGATGCTTGTTCCATACTGTGTCTGTTCTGAGGGTCAGCCATCTTGACCACCTTTTGTGTTAGAGGGGTACACAAATTCTCATGGAAAGCATCGTCTGGGGGGAATTGCTGATAGTTTTGTGTGGGGGTAGAATATTTTTGTGTTAAAACTATTGCCACTGTGAGACTTCTTCTGCAGGCAATGCATTTTCCTGGTGTTTTTCCTTCAGAATGGGGAAGCCATTGTGCACATGGTGCTTCATTTGTCTTGGGTGGGGTGTCTGAACAAATGCACAGGGAAAGATGCATCACTTGAAGGCCTTGAATGTTGTTTTGACTGCTTTCTTGTGCATTGATGTGTGTGTGTGTGTGTGTGTGTGTGGGTGTTCATGTGGTATTTCTGTGATTATAAGAAACGTTGGTGGTTCCAGGCAATACATTTTTTGAGTGTGCTTGTTCAGGAAGTGGCAGCCATTGTGCACATGGTCCTTCCTTTGTTTTGGGTGTGGTGGCTGGACAAACGCACAAGGAAAATGCATTGTCGGGAGACATTTAATGTTGTTTTCAACTGCTTTCTTGAGCACTGACTTGGGGGAGGTCATGCGTATTTCAGTGTATTAAGAAAGGTGGTAGTTCCAGATGATTCATGTTCCAGTGTGTTGCAATGGGTGGCCATTGTGCACACAGTCCTTGCTTTGTCTTAGGTGGGGTGGCTGGACAAATTCCCAAGGAAAGATCCAGTGTCTGAAGGCTTTGAATGGTGTTTTCAACCACTTTCTTGTGCATTTGTGTGTGTGTGTGTGTGTGTGTGTGTGTGGGGGGGGGTGTTCATGTGTATTTCAGTGACTTTTAAAAAAGGTATTGGTTCCAGGCGATGCATTTTTTAGTGTGTTTGTTCAGCAAGGGGTGGCCATTGTGCACATGGTCCTTCCTTTGTGTTGGGTGGGGTGGCTGAATAAATGCACAAGGAAAGATGCAGTGTCTGGAGGCCTTGAACAGTGTTTTTGATTGCTTTCTTGTGCATTTGTGTGTGTGTGTGGGGAGGGTGGGGGTGCTCATGTATATTTCAGTGGCTTTTAAAAAAAGGTGGTGCTTCCAAGTGATGCATTTTCCAGTATGTTTGTTCAGAAAGGCACGGCCAGTGTGCACATGGTCATTCCTTTGTCTTGGATGGGGTGGCTGGACAAACACATGTGGAATGATACAGCTATGGAGGTCTTTGGCTTCTGTGTAGGCCTGTGATTGTGAGTCTTTGTATGGTCAGTATTTGGTAGCGTATTTGGCATTCTGTTTGCAGGCATGTTAGGGTATGCCACCATTTTGTTTGCAGGCAAGTGAGGACATGCCACCATTTTGTTTGCAAGGAAAGTGAAGGCACGCCACCATTTTGTTTGCAGGCAAGTGATGGAGTCACACCATTTTGTTTGCAGGCAAATTAGGGTGTGCCGCCATTTTATTTGCAGGTAAGTGAGCGTGCCATCATTTTGTTTACAAAGAGAGTAAGGGCATGCCACCATTTTGTTTCAGACAAATGAGGCCATGCCATCATTTTACTTGCAAGGAAAGTGAGGTTGTGCCACCATTTTTTTTGCAGGCAAGTGAGGGCATGCCAACATTTTGTTTACAAGGAAAGTGAGGACATGACACCATTTTGTTTGCAGGCATGTAGGGCATGCCACCAATGTTTGCATGGTAGTGATGGACTGCCACCAGTTTGTCGTATAGTTCCTCTCCTGCTCTACTCTCCTTTGGGCAGTGTAACCACATGTGCTGCTGTACTGTACCTCATGTGGCATAACTATGTGTGCTGCTCTACTGTCCTTTGTGCAGCATAATGACATGTGCTGCTCTTCTTTCTTTAGTGCAACATAACCATGTGTGCTGCTCTCTCTACCTCTTTGTTCTTCCTGTGGACATTTCTTTTATTGTGCATGTTTTTGATCATGGTATCATATCATTTTTTTCTTTTCTTCTTACACATCCCAATAGTATTTTTGGAAAGATGGATCAAAGCCAAGCATCATGATGCCAAACACCACGTGCATCTGCTGCTGAATTGGTCCATGGGACTCTGAAGAATGATTCTGCACCACTCACAGTAGAAGAAAGAAGTCAGTGATATTGGGATACCTTAAGAATGGATTCACAATGCCTCCAGGTATATAAAGAGAAAGCAAAAGTGCTTGCATGGTGGCACAGAGAGAACCTGAATAAAAAACAATGCCTAATTGCTAGGGAGAAAAGTTGAATTAGAATGCAGGAATGCAGAAAACAAAAACACATGCCTTTGGATATTGAAAAACCTTCAGCAACTCAACAGACCAAGGAACAAAAAAGGGCATATTGGAGAGCGAGAGAAAGAGAGAGCAAGAAAGCAAGAACAATGCCGTAGATGAACTCCCAGAAACAGAGAATAATTCTTGAAAAACTATGATAAAAGTACCATGAAGAAAAGAAGATATGCACCACAAATTCCAGGACCACAGCCACCACAACCCCCACCTCAATGGAATCACAAGTGCACATGCCTTCCAGGACCACTAGCACCTGGTCACCTGTGGCCTTGGATGATAGTGCAACTCCAACAATGGAACAAAGGTTAGCAAGCGCAGTTTGAAAGGCTGTACAAATAGCATGTCAAGGACTGCTCAAGCCCCCAAACCAGTTTACTGCAGCTGTTGCAAAAGTGATCTCCTTGCCCTCACCCAAAAAACAGGCTGCCCTGTCAGGGTTTGGCTGCCACACCAACCTAGACCAAAAATTAGTGGAAGTCCTTCACCAAAAAATTAATTCAATGAAACAGTACAACAGGAAGGCGGAAAAAGAATTGAAAAATGAATTCATTGGCATGCTTCCTGTACTGAACCACCTGCTCAGAAGAGCAAGCACATGCCTGGGGATCAGTTGGAGGAGGTGGATGAGGATATCTGAGAGGGAACGAGTTTTTTTTTTTTGTGGTTAAAGATTTTTATTGTTTTCAGACTTATTACATCAGGAAAGAGAGAACAAGTTAAAAGGAACACCAAGCACAAGCTGGCAATATTGGACAATATGCAGAAGAAATTGCAAGATGTTTTCCATGCATGAGCAACACTGCTTCCTCACAAGAAGGCATTTTTAAAAGAACTGGAAAAACTAGATTGTTTCTAGATAAAACACTACAAAGGATGCACCAGGAGATCTGCGATCAAAACCCACAAGAAAAAATTGGACTCACTGAATTCTGTAGTCTCAGACCAGATAATATTAAACTCGCAAGGAAGCAGAAACTAGACCATGTCTATGCAAGTATTGTACCAATGCAAAAATAAAAGTACAAGCAATAAACCAATTTGTAGAACAGAAAAGAAGACTGGAGTGCAAACTGGGCAACAAGACACTGCTGCACTTCTAAACAAGCTTTGCTATAAAATGTCTTTATAGCTGCCACTTAGCCCAGTTTCAGTTGTTATTTGCATGTACTAATGTCACTTTTGTCATCTCTGCATAGCTATATGTATTATCTTGAGTACTGTCTGACCTGATCTGTATTCTAACCTACCTGTACTATATACTATGTACCTGTACTATATACTATGTACCTGTACTATATGCTATGTATTGTATAATCTCATGTCATTTTGTGTATGTATTCTCCCTGGTCGTGCCTGAAAATAGTCAACTTTGGCTAACGCACCTAACCCTGTTAATAAAAACTAAATAAATAAATATTTATTGAGAAGTAGCGATTACAATGTGCCCAAAGAAGCAAGATGAAAATTCTATAACAAGGACTGTGTTGACAGAATGTGCGAAAAATGTAGCATGCGTGCTATTGACAAAGCACTTAAAGAACTTTTACATGGACACGGAGCAGAGGAGATTAAATGGCAACAGTTGGACAGCCTCATCGTTTCCAAGGTCAGAAATGGCACAGAAACAAAACAAACAAGAAAAGTTATGAAGCAAAAATGGCAACATTTCAAAGTCTGGTTGAAGTATTTAAGGAGTAGCTCATGTTTCTGAGTCAACGTCTGGAAGTGGCATCATGGCAGCACCAACAATGCACATCACTAAAAGAGAAAATTCCCATGGACTGGATACGATGGTGATAGAGTTTGCTGAGAATTACACATGCAAGTACCAGGATGAAATATAGTCATGCAATTGGCACCATGAGCAGGCCACTGTTTACCCAGTAGTGACCTACTACAGGTGTAAACCATGCACAGAAACAGTTACAGATTTACTTGTGTTCATATCGAGTGACCTCAGACATGACCACCATGCCATTCAGTATTTCATCAACATGGCCAGTTCCCACCTCAGGAACATCTGGGCACTCAATATTGAAAAACAGGTGCACTTCACAGATGGGTGTGGGAGTCAGTATAAATCAAAATGAGCCTTCTACAATGTATCAATGACTCCAACACTATTTGGATTCCTAACAGAACTGGCATTTTGTGGATCCAAACATGGAAAAGGACCTTCCAGATGGTGAGAGTGCTGTGGTGAAGTTACTTGCAAGCAAAGCTGTGCAGTCATGGCAGGCTGTGATTTCAAATGCTGCACAACTGTTTCGGTACTGCAAGAAGAATTTTACAAAGGAACCTGCCAGTGAAGGGTGCACTCTTTTCTGAAGAACATTCTTCTGGGTCGGGGATGACAAAATTAAAAGAAATGCAGGACCAGAGCTAAAAAAATACCTGGCACGTGAAAGGCTCAGAGTGTACGGTCTGCAGCTGAGGGTGTTGTTGCAGTCCAACACTACAGCTGTTTCTGTGGTTCATGCAGAATTGAGGATGGAACATGTGAAAATGCAAGCCATGCCGATGAATGGAAGAAGTGGATACTTCAGCCTTTACCCAGCTATGTTTCTTCAATTAAGGATAAAGACACTTCTGGGCCATCTACATGGCAGCTCCTACCTCCAGTTAAACCACTCCCACACCCACTCCCATGTTTGATAGCGAGACTCCAGTGATGACCAGTAGGTTTGCTGTTGTCATAGAAACATAGAAACACAGACTTTGACAGCAGATGAGGACCACTTGGCCCACCTAGTCTGCCCATTTCCCTACTTACTGGATAAGCTGCAGATCCTAGTTAACCAACAGCCTATTTCTTCCTACCCCACACAAGAATTGCCTTATGTCTGTCCCATTCATTCTTAAATTCTCCCACAGTTTTAGACCACACAACTTCCTCAGGAAGGTTGTTCCATGTGTCCACCACCCTCTCTGTGAAAAAATACTTCCTCACATTGCCCCTGAGCCACCCCCCCCATCTTCAAATTGTGTCCCCTTGTTCTTGCACATCTCTTTTTCTGAAAGATGCTACCCTCTTGGACTTTGTTGATTCCACTGAGGTACTTAAAAGTTTCTATCATGTCCCCCCTCTCCCTCCTTTCCTCAAGGGTATACATATTAAGCTCCTTTAGTCTCTCCTTGTATGGCTTCTCTTGCAGACCCTGCACTATTTTAGTTGCCCTCCTCTGGACTGCCTCCATCCTGTCTATGTCCTTGCAGAGATGGGGTCTCCAGAACTGGACGCAGTACTCCAGATGGGGTCTCACCAACTGTCTGTAAACAGACTAATGAACCTGGTGCCACCGTGACAGATTCTACAACCAACACAATGACCAATTAGAGTTGTGCAAAATGCAGAAATTACACTACTCAAAATATTTAGTGTAATTCCTCATTACACAAAATGTTTTGCATAGTAGGAATGTAATTTCGCCACTGAACCAGTTTCATGTAATTGCACAAATTGTTGAGACAAACCTGATTAGAGAACTTCAAAAAACTATTTTGGGTCCATAATTTGCAGAATTTAAAAAATAGCAAATTTGGACAAATATAAATAAATGTCAGGAATGACATAGCAAATTGTAAGTAAACAGTGGAAGTAAGGGTCACAAACATGAGAGAAGACTTTCTATAAATTTTTAGTTGTATTCTGTGGCAGTGCTGCACTAGCAAACATCTAGATATCAGTAAAATTCTTCCTATACTCAGCACATACAGCTCTTCATATATTCAGTATGCTACAATTCCCTTCCCACATCATGATACATACAGCTTTAGTGATATCTCCACATTCAGTATACCACTCTTTCCATTTTCAGTACACAACCCTTTCCACATAGTGAGGATGTAGCTCCTCCACTAGTGTACATGCAACTAGTTTTCTCACATAAATATGTTTTCTTTTAAGTGTAATGGGGAAAACTGAGATGGAGAGACTGAGTGTTTTGTTTGCATTTTCTAATTTAGATTTCTATAGTTAGCATTGAGATGGCTATGTACAGTGAGAAGTATGTGATGTCAACAGTTATGTGGAGGCAGATGAGGAGGAGAAGGTGTCAACAGCAACAGAGGCTATAAATTACATTAATGCAGTAGAGTAGCTTTATGTTAAGTTTTATAGCTCAAAGTTTCATCCCTGTTATTATACTTGGGCTTGTGATGTATCTAGGCTATTAAGGTACTGTACTCTGCATAATGCACTGTTTAAGAGTACTTGTTTAATTCCTCATCTAGGGTTACTTGATATTTGCTCTGTGAACCTAAGTGCACCCTGCTAAACCCTGGTGGCTAGTACCACCTCGCTCTGCCCCATCCCAAAACCGAGTGGGCCACTGGCTCAGTCCTCCGCTCTCCTCCACATCTGACAGCCCACTCAGATGGGATGCATGTGCTAATTCATTCATTCATTCATTTATTCACATTTCAGTGGGCTGATGGCTGTGGAGGAGAGAGGAGGGCTAAGCTGGTGACCCACTCTGTTTCATCAGGAAGGGGGGTAGAGGGTTTGGACAGTACTTGCTGGGTTGGGGTGGGATGGGCCACTAGACCACCAGGGATTGGGAATAATATTAAAAATAAAACTACAAGTGGACGGGTGATGGGGTTGTGGGCGAGGGACCGCTACCCGCCAGGGTTAATGTATTTCTTTTTTATATATGAATGATTGAGTGCATGCATAGCACAGCATGAGCTCATTCAATCATATGTCAGAGGGTTTCCAACCATGGAGGAGAGCAGAAGGCTGTCCTGGTGGCCTACTTGTTTCGGGATGGGAGGGAGGGGGGTCACTAGCTGCTGTGGTGGGGCAGGGGATACTAGACCACCAAGTAATGTAAAAAAACATACTGGAAAGCAGCTCTATTGGGGATAGGGAGGGAGTTTACTAGACCACCAGGGATAATATATATATATGAGAAATTGATGGAGGGTCGGGCATTACTGGGGATTGTTTGGGTGGGGAGGGACCACAAGCACAATGTTTTTATTAACTATGGGATGGGTGATGGTGGGAGGGAACCACTAGCCACCAGGGACTCAGGGAGGGATATGGTTAACATGTTTTTAATTGTTTAGGGCAGAATTTCCCATGGAATATGGTATTTCACTCCTGCTAAATATTTTGCAGAATGCTCCAATTTCATGAAATATTTTATGAAGCAAAATTTTCTTTTAGCCCATCTCTATGACCAGTACATTATCTGCTGCCAGCTCAAACACCAACAGAGAAAACAAATATGACCACATACAGACAAGCCATTTTTATGCAGCTTATTACTTGAACACATTTTACACTGGACAGGTAACATCATTTGATGACATGAAACAAGCATTTAATTTAAATTTTTGCAACAAAGCAGGGATGACAAATTCTCATTGCCACATATGACATAAAGGGAAGACAAATGTTTTATGGACTGGTAACATTGACAGGACAAGGAAAATTTGACAAATTAACAATTGAACTGAATACCAACAGCACAAAATATGAAAAACTTGTACAGTTTTGGAACTGACACTGATTTTTAAGAGAAGTATTGTCCCAGAACATTTCTGAATGTCATTTATGTGAGAGGGTGGGCGAGCATTTGTCTGTGGGCATGTCTCTGAGTGACACACAGATGGGCAGGTAGGGTCAGGTTCCCTTATAGGGGATGCCCACTAGGGGTGGAGAGGGGTTAGGTAGGTAGGGAAGTTCCCATGGGAATGGGTGATTAGAGTACAAGCATCAGACCCTGGATGAAGTTACAGCGGAAACTTGAACAGCAGCCAGGGTGGTGGTGTGTTTCTGTATTGGTTACATTTTTACCCTCAGATCATGAAGATGGAAGGTGCTGGTCAGACATAGAGTCATCCTTTCAGTTGTTACCAGTGCACCCTGATGACAGGGACCATTTAGGCATGACATTCGAGGGGGAAAATTGACAACTGTATGCCCATGGACTGTGCTGTGGTGTGCTCGGTTTTCGAGCAATTCAGTAGGTTTTTGCACTGGGCCACCATGCAGCAGGCAGGTAGAGCTGAAGTAGTACATTATTTAGATGACTTCTTGTTTGTGGGGAAGACTGGTACCAGGAACTGTGCACAGCTCATGGACGCATTTCAAGCAGTATTGCAGAACTGGCCATGCCACTGGCCTGTGACAAAACTGAAGGCCCAGGCAAAAGCAAGATGGATAGCAGGGTCCAGGGGTGTTGGTGCCACCTGAGGTCCCATTCTGGGGTACAGTGGAACATGGACTAATTTACCCAAAGGACTGCCAGGGGTATGGTATTATTTTGGCATGAGGAGGTGTCCCTGGTTATGGCATGTCAGTTCAGGCATGTACTGAGCAAGATCTTGGAGAGGCTGGGGATGAACTCAAAGGAGTTTAACACCCATTCTTTCTGGTTGGAGCAGCATCACATGCCAGAGTAGAAGGACTCATGGATGAGCAGATACAAACCCACAGGCATTGGTGGTCACATGCTTTTAAAAGCTTTGTGAGGTGGAACATGCTTTAACCCTGTGTTTTGTTTTGGCAGGTGTCAGTTCCCAGTGGTAGCCTGTGATGATGGCGACCGCATATGGGCGACCGTCATAATGGCGAGTCATATAATGGTACTTTCATAATGGGCGACTGTACCGGGATGGCGAATGCTTTGATTGTGAAGGTAGGATGGGGCGACAGGAAGAAAGGGTGGGCAACAGGATGTGGAGGGATGGGGAACAGGGATGTGACCCACGGGGAACCTGCTTCTGCTGAGCCAGCCATGTGGTGTGGTGGGTAGGATGCATGGCTCTGATGGAGCAGGTCCTGGGTTCGGGACTGGGGGTGGGTGTTTCTTTTGTGATTCCCACAGCTGCGGGGCTTAGTTTTTTTTGAGCTGGGATGTGCCCCCTCCCGACATGCACTCCCTGGAGTTGAGAATCTATATTGGGGCGTGGGGCACAGCCCTCCCTGCATCACAATTCCCGGTAGACTTTTTCTGCATATCACCAAATTGTTTACGAGCACGTAGTTCGCAATAATAGCGATCACCTTGTGCGGTCGCTATTATCACATAGAACCATTCCCACCTCTCCTCCTAATGTCCGATTAAATACAGTGGCCCCCAAGGATCGATCCTAGGCCCCCTTCTTTTCTCACTTTTCATTAACAATTTCCCCTCTGTCTGCCACTCCACCCAACTAGTCCTCAATGACTATGATGCGGCTCTTTCTGTAGCCACATCAACCCCACCACTGTGCTCCATTATCTACAGTCTGATTTTTGTATGATGCACTCCTGGTTTGCAGGGAATGGCCTGGTCCTAAATTCCAGAAGACAATGTTCATTATTTTCTTGGGACCAAGAAAAGCCCTGTCCATGACCTTGAATTCTTTGATAACTCTGGTAACCTTATAGAACAAGTCTTGGAATTCAGATACAGGGACTCCTCCATTACCCACACTTTCCTTCAATCTCCACATCTGCAACCTAATAAAAGGTCCATGTCAGGATCAGACTTCTGTATAGGCTCAGAAGATTCCTGATTCCTGCCTCCAGACTTTGTCTAGCCAGTTCTCTTCTCCTGCCTTTCTTGGACTATGGTTCCATTGTCTTCTCCCCTCTGACCTCATCCCTCCTTTACTACAAACTCAGAACCACATGCAGCAGCATTGCCAGCATCATCACAGGCCTCCCTGGAAAACACACCACTGCACTTTATACTCCTCCCTTGGCTGGCCCGCTTTAGAAGGAAGATTTCATCTAAAAATGCTTTCCTTTCTCCACAAGGTATACCTCATTATTCTCCCTCCTAGTGTGATCTCATTATTCCCATTATCATCCCCAGGTGGCAACCAAGGTGCCGCCAGCCTGGTTTTTGACACCCTTTTTACAGGACTAAGCTTGCCCAGAACTCTATCACATACAGGGGCACAAAGTTTTATAAAAACTGCCCCATGACATTCAGGCCTGTGGATCCTTATACTCCTTCAACACCTCCCTCAAAGGCACATTCTCATGTCATCCACCTGCTACTGCCATGACAAGTCCCTTCCTAGGCCCACTCATTGAATCCTGCGGTTTGCTCACCATGTTTCTGGCACTTCCTCACCTTTTAGCATTTTCTTCCACATGCTCTTAATTGTGTCCCTCTCCTCGCTCACTATTGCCTGCTCCCTGGTTTCTTGTATTTCCTCTCTGGCCTTACAATTTCCTCTCACTCCACCTCATATATACATATATATATATATATATATATATATATATATATATATATATATATATATATATATATATACACATATATATATATATATATACACTAACATACTAATTGACAGCAGATTAGGCTTTACAGTCTATGAGGTCTGCTTGAACCTCAGATTCCTAGTTGGGTACTGAGATTCCCCTTGTGTTCCAGAAACCCCTATCATCCATTCCCACCCCCTGGGCCAGACCATAATCTGATACATCTGCTTTCTGTGTCTGTCCCACCTCTCTTGAAGCCCTCCACTGTGGATCTCTGAACCAGCTGCCAGGTAGCGCATTCCAGGATCCACCACCCTCTCAGTGACAAACCTCTCCTCTTTTCCCCTCACCCTTCCAACTTCAAACCATGCCCTCTGGTGATACCTCTCTGCTTTAGTTTAAAGATCCCTCTATGTTTACCCTATTTATTCCCTTGTTGCTAGCCTTGCTTGTAGAGCAGAAAGCAGCTAACTAAAAGAAGCTACATTTTCTTCTTAATTTAAAACGTATATCTCAGCAGGAGTCAGTGTCTGTTAAGATTAAGTAGACAGATAACTTTATTAGAAGCAGAAGGGACTTATTTAGGGTTAAAAAAAGAAAGAAAGAAAGAAGGTCAGTGTGTATTCTGTGCAGTGAAGGGTACTGTATCAGCTGACTTTGCTAAACCAGTAGGAGGAAAGAGAGCTTACCTGGGGGTGTGGTTTAGACACTATAAAAGCAGGTGAGTCAAATTACAACTTCCTGTTGCTAGCCTTTTTTCTTACTAATTGCCCTCCATCCCACCCACCCACCCAAAGCCAGTTCTACTTTTATAGCCACTGGATTTGACTGTCAACAAGGAACTTCCTGTTTGGCAGTAGGAAGGAAAGGATCATAGAGAAACATTGGTTTTGTCAACCTTAAAGTAGAAAAAGTAGCACACACCCCCCAGCTGCTGGTGGTCTGATATTGAGCAAGGGAGAAGGAGGCTACTGAAGAAGATAAGAAGTTGCTGTCCCAGAACAGGAAGGGTGAGAGTTGTAAGAGAGGAGAGTAAGCATCCAGAGAAACAGTAGAGGGGACACAAAATAAGACATGATAGGAGTGGTGCAGTGCAATGGCTGTGGGGTGGCAGTGTTCCGGGAGACATTCTGGAGGCTGCGATGCTGCCCTATTTGCAGGCACCTCTCTGGTCTGAGAGAGGAGGTTGTCTGTCTCCAGGCTGACCTGGCTAGGATTTGTGAAACCTCCTCCCCCACTCAGGGAACACCAGGGACAATGCCACTACCTCAGAGGTTGCCAAGAAAGAGGAGAGGCTGGACCAGGGTGGGCTCAAGGAGGGAGAGGGTGGTGGAACAGAGTTGCATCCCTCCAGCTGTACCTCTCCATGATTTATTCACTCTTCTGGTGGATAGTGGTTCCTCTATGGAGGCACCTGCAGTGGAGACAAAGGAGGATGCTGGGAACCTTCACAAAGGAGACCCAAAGGAGGGTGGCAAGGGACCCCACAGGAGAAGGAAACAACTCCTGGTGGGGGACTCAATCATTGGGGTAGAAATGGGGAGGAAGCTGAGAGGGAGGAAGGTACCTTCCTGGTGCCACAGCTTGGAGGGACAGGAAGCGAATCCTCAGGATCGTGGGAGGAGCTGCACAGGGAGGGACTGGATGTCATTGTCCACCTAGGGACAAATGACCTGGCTAGGAATGGGATCAGAGCAGTGCAAGAGGAGTTTGTAGAGTTGGGAAGGGCCTTAGACAAGTAGCGCATACATTAACCTTCTCGGAGGTGCTGCCTGTCTATGGCAAGGAGATGCTAGGCACTCTCACCAGGGAATTCAATGAATGGTTGAAAACTGGTGTGGAGCGCAGGGTTTTAGCTTCATTGGGGACTGGGAGCCACCTGGAGGATGCAGACCTATACTGGTGCGATGGTCTGCATCTGTCAGAGGACCAGGATCTAGGTGAAAGGTTTAAATGCTTCATTGGCAAGCATTTAAACTAGCCAAAGGGAGGCACTGAAAAGAAGCAGGAAATCTGGCCTCCCCCACAAAACATAGTGATTAGTGAGGTAAACACAAGGTACAAAGTTATTAGGGCAGAACAGATTTAAATGTAAAAAAGGCAAAGGCAGTAAGGACAGAAATCAGGCTAAGAGGGTAAGGCTATCAAAAGTGGAGGGTGATGAGTACCAATGCCCGTAGTCTGTGTAACAAGCCCCTGAACTAGTGGCCTTGATGGAAGAGGTTGCCTGGATATTGTGGCAGTCACAGAAACATGGTACACAGAGAACCATGACTGGGATGTCATCATACCAGGATACACAATCTACAGGAGAGACAGGGAGGGTAAAAGAGGAGGAGGAGCAGCTCTCTATGTAAAGGAAGGGATCAAAGCAACAGAACTAAAGAGTAAACAGGGAACAGATGAGGCACTTTGGGTCACCCTTGAGACAAGAAATGGCACCACAATCCGCATGGGGGTTGTATACAGACCCCCATCTCAGGGGGAGGGAATGGACAAGGAAATGATAGAAGACTTTCTTAGAATGGCAGAAAAAGGGAAGATATTGTTGATGGGGGACCTGAATATGCCAGATGTTAACTGGAGCACCTTTGCTGCAAGCACATCCAAGAGCAGAGTCATTCTTGATGCCTACAGGGCATGCCTCAGACAGCTAATGGAACCCACTCAGGAGGAGCAATCTTAGACCTGGTACTTTCAAATGGGGATGGAGAAAGAATCTCAGATTTAGAAGTGGGTAGCCATCTGGGAACAAGCGACCACCAAACAGTGTGGTTCACGATAAACACAGCCATACAATCAAGCCATACAAAAGCAAGAGTACTAGACTTTAGGAGGGCTGACTTTGGGAAAATGAGAGAGTGCCTCAGAAAGCACTAACAAACAGGCAAGAAGGAGGGTGGAGGAACAATGGGGAGTGATCAAACAGCCATCACAAAGGCAACAAGCCTTTGTGTAAAGCAAATCAATAAAACACAATGAAGGAAAAAAACGCTATGGTTCACAAAAGAGGTGACAGGAAGGTTAAGGAGAAAAGGACAGCATTCAGAAAATATAAGGAAACACAGAAGGAGCAGGACAGAGAACTTTATCAGTTAAAGCAGAAAAGAGGCTGGGAAGGCAGTCAGAATAGCAAAGGCCCAAACTGAGAAAGGATAGCCAATTCTGTTAAGAAGGGGGATAAGACCTTTTATAGGTACATTAGGGAGCGAAGAAAGACCAAAGGAGGGATACTGAAGCTTAATAAAGGGGAGGGAATGTGGGTAGAGGGTGACAGTGAAAAAGCAGGGATACTGAATGAATATTTCTGCTCAGTATTCACAAAGGAAGAGGAGGGGGAGTTACCTAAACCAAGCAAGAGAAACACTCTGAAGACGGGGGTCGATACCAGTCCATTTACAGAAGAAAGGGTTCTGAAAGAACTAATAAAATTGAAGGTGGACAAAGCAATGGGGCCTGATAGGATTCACCAACAATTCTAAAAGAACTAAGGGTAGAACTAGTGACACCACTTCTCTCTTTAACAAATCATGGGAGGATGGGGTGGTACCTGAGGACTGGAGGAGGGCAGATGTGATTCCCCTTCACAAAGTGGAAGCAGGACAGAGGCAGAACTACAGACCAGTTAGTTTGACCTCAGTGGTAGAGGAAAATGATGGAATCACTTCTGAAGGAAAGAATTGTTGAGTACCTAGAGGCCAGTGGGGCACAGGATCCATGGCAGCATGGATTCATGATGGGAAGGTCATGTCAGATGAATCTAATAGATTTCTTTGACTGGGTGACCAAAGTAGTAGACCAGGGAGGGGCTGTGGACATGGCCTACCTAGATTTTAGCAAGGCATTTGATACAGTCCCACACAAAAGATTAATACACAAGATAGCCAGCCTTAGAATGGGTCCCAAGGTGGTAGCCTGGATAAAAAATTGGCTAGACAACAGGACACAAAGGGTAGTAGCAAATGGAGTACACAGTGAAGAAAGGAGGGTTACTAGCGGGGTACCACATGGTTCAGTACTGGGACCGGTCCTTTTTAATGTCTTTATAAGTGACATTGCAGAGGAACTGGAAGGAAAAGTATGTCTCTTTGCAGATGACACAAAGATCTGCAACAGGGTTGATACACAAGATGGAGTGGAAAGGATGAGAAAGGACTTTTATTTTTTTTATTTAGCGTTTGTTGACTGGGTAAGTGCACTAGACAAATCCTGCCTATTTTCAGGCACGACCCGGGGGAGGGGGATACAGATGAATGCCAACTGACCTTGAACCAGATTAAGCTGTTGGTGGTATTTTTTTTTTAGTGAATGAGGGAAATTTGGCCAGGACACTGGGGAAATTCCCCTACTCTTTTTCGATAACTGCCATGGGATCTTTAACATCCATCTGAACTACCACTAATCCAGGCAGATGGGACCTCAGTTTAACATCTCATCCAAAAGACAGCACCTCAGAAATGCAGCACCCCTCTCATGCTGAATTACAGTGTCAGTACTGGGATATTAACCCAAGTGTCAGATGTGTGAACTGAACCCACAGCCCTCTGATCTCCCGGCCTCAGAGGTGAGTGTGCTACCTACTGAGCCACTGACACTGATAAGGCTGGCAAGGTTGGAGGAATGGTCAAATGTATGGCAGCTCAGATTCAATGCAAAGAAGTGCAAGGTAATGCACATGGGAAACAAAAACCCAGAGGAACCGTACACAATGGGGGATGAGACACTGACAACAGTAAAAATAGAAATGGACCTGGGGGTAATTATATCAGATGACCTAAAGGTGGGCAAGCAATGTGAGAAGGCAGTAAGAAAGGCTGGGGGTACTGGGATGCATAGGAAGAGGCATCAATAGTAGAAAACAGGAAGTTGTTATCCCTCTGTACAGACAGTTGGTGAGACCCCATCTGGAGTACTGTGTGCAGTTCTGGAGACCTCATCTCCACAAAGACATAGACAGAGTGGAGGCTGTCCAGAGGAGGGCAACCAAAATGGTGCAGGGTCTGCACCAGAAGACATACGAAGAAAGACTAAAGGAGCTTAATATGTATACTCTTGAGGAAAGAAGGGAGAGAGGGGACATGATAGAAACTTTCAAGTACCTCAAGGGAATTAACAAAGTCCAAGAGGGTAGCATCTTCCAGAAAAAGAGATGTGCAAGAACAAGGGGGCACAATTTGAAGATAGAGGGGGGACGGCTCAGGGGTAATATGAGGAAGTATTTTTTCACAGAGAGGGTTGTGGATGCATGGAATAGCCTCCCTGAGGAGGTCGTGGAGTCAAGAACAGTGGGGGACTTCAAGAATGCATGGGACAGGCATAAGGCAGTCCTAGGGGCGGGTAAGAGGAAGTAAGCTGTTGGTTAACTAGGATCTGTAGCTTATCTGTTAGGCAGGAAAATGGGCAGACTAGGTGGGCCAAGCGGTTCTTATCTGCTGTCAAATTCTATGTTTCTATGTTTCTATGTTTAATTGAGGTATTTGAAGACCTCAATCATGTCCCTCCGTCTCTCCTCCTTCCAATGAAAACAGGCAGAGCTCCTCAAGTTTGTCCTCATCGTCAAATCCTAGGTCCTCATATCATCTTAGTTACCCTCCTCTGTACCCTCTCCAGGAGCTGTGTCCCTCTTCCAAGTGTGGTCTCAGTACTGTACACAGTACTCAGGTGTGGTCTAAACAGCCCATTGTACAGTGGCAGAATCACTTCCCTGCTCCTAGAGGTGATCCCCCTTACGATGCATCCCAACATCCTGTTTGGCTTGCTAGCCACTCTCCTGCCGTGCTCAGAGTTATTCATACATGCATTCACCATGACCCCCTAGGTCTTTTTCCCCTGTTGAGGCCTTCAGCACCTCCCCTCCCAGGGTGTACCTGTGTTTAGGGTTTCCCCATCTAAGATGTAACACCTTGCACTTGGTGATATTGAAATTTAATTTCCATGTGTGAGCCCAGCTTTCCAGGGTGTCCGGGTCCCCTTGCAGGGCCAACCTCCCCTCTTCCCCCTCAACTACTGCTCCCATCTTGGAGTCATCAGCGAAGAGACTCATTTCACACCCTATACCCTCCATGATGTTCAATATGTATGCATTAAACAGGATCGGACTCAGGACCAAGCCTCCCAAGGTACCCCACCACTGACCTCTCTATGGTTTGAGAGCTCCCCACCAACCACTACTCTCTGAGTGCATTCAGCTAGCCAGTTTTCAATCCTTCTGACCATCAAAGGCCTGCTCTCATATATAGTATGTTCGTATTGTACATAGCTTACTTTTTACTGCAACTTGATGCATATATCTTGCACTCCTCATTCAATTTGTGACCCCAATCACTGTACTCTTATTCAATGTACCCCTTTGACTTTGTAATTCTTATACAATGTACTCCTTTGACTTTGTAATTCATGTACCTTGAATTTTGTAATTCTTGTACCTGTTATATCAAACACTAGACGTTTGTTAAAATGAGCATTTTGCTCACATACCCTCCAGTATACAAATAAATTAAATGAAATGGAAAAAAAAAAGTCAACAGTGTTTTGCAGTTCCAGCCATAGATATGTTGAGATATTTCCAGATATTTCACAATATATCAAAAGAGAGTCTTTCTGTTGGCCCATAAGCGGAACTGCAGGCAGTCTAGAATTTCTTCAGCAATATCACAGACATTTCAGGAAATATCTGGCCATGTCTATGGCTGCAGCTGTAAATCATGTAAGATGTGCTTTCAGCTTGGCAGCAAACACAGTAGGGGAAGGGACAGCTCTGATAGCAAAAGGGATGGTGTTCCAGAATGACCCTCCTCTGTATCTGAGAGTTCTGCTTCATGCCCATACACTTGAATGGAACTTTCAATAGATTGTCTGCAGAGGAGTGAGAGAAGGGGTTACTGAGACTGAGACAGGGAGAGTGAGAAAGCAGCCACAGCTCCCTTGAATCAAGGAGGTTATTTTCTAGACTACACTGAACTGAATTATTACTTTTTGGACCTGTGTAAGTAAATAGTATTGATTCTGTTTTTGGGATGGACTTTTCTTAGTTTTAACTTTAATTTGCCAGGGAGGAACTGTAGCTGGGAGATATTTGCAGTCAGTTGTGACTAGACCTGTTACTTAGCCTTTGTGAAATAGGTGTCTGAAAGGAAGGAAGGCACTCCCCGGGGTGGAGAGTAAGAGTTGTAGGTGATTATTTCTGGATGGCATAGATTGATTCCACCCACCCTTCCTCACCCCACCCACCCCAAGCACATAACTTCCCTTTATAGCAGGGGATCTGACATCATTAAGTGTCAGTATGACTCCAGTGTTAGCACATCACCTCTAGACCAGAAGGTCGTAGGTTCTAAATCCACACCGGATTGGACTTGCACCTAATAATCGCTGGCATCCGAAGTGCAGTATTGGGGTGCTGTACTGCTGGGGTGTGCCATCCTTCGGATAAGGCGTTAAACTGAGGTCCTTCTACCCATCCTGGTATTGTCCTGGTGGGTGTCAGGTGGAAGTAAAAGAACCCAGGGCACTCTTCGCAAAGAGTAGGGAACATTCCCGGTGTCCTGGCCAACATTCCCCTTCCCATAAACCGGTTCATGCAATTATCCAGGCTGTGTGTGGGTGATGATGTGCGATATGGCCCCGCCGCCACCACCACACATTCAGTCACTTCACTACCAGTGTAGCATTGCTTGTAAAGCGCTTTGGATGTATGAAAAGCACTATATAAATGCTGATTCTTCTTCTTCTTCATCACTTCCCTAAAACTGCTAACAACATACACCTGTTCATATCCTTAAAGGCACAGCACACTGAATAGGGGGTAGAGACACTCACAAGCTTGCACACACTAAAACAAAACCAAAAAACAAAAAAGCATCTATTACTGGAAGGGACACAGAATGTGGGGAGTGGTGCAATGCACTGGCTGTGGAGCAGCAGTCTTCTGGGAGACATTCTGGAGACTGCATTTCTGCCCTATTTGCAGGCACCTCTCTGGTCTGAGGGATGAGGTTGTTCATCTCCATGCTGACCTGGCAAGATTCAGAAACCTGCTCCCCACCCAGAGACCACCCAGGCCACTGCCACTACTTCAGAGGTTGCCAAAAAAGAGTGGTTGAACCATAGTGGGCTCATGGAGGGTGAGGGTGGTGGAACAGAGGTGCATCCCTCCAGTTGTGCCTCTCCACAATTCATTTGCCACTCTGGTGAAGCATGGTTCCTCTATGGAGGCATCTGCAGTGGAGATGAAGGAGGATGCTGGGAACCCTCACAATGGAGACCCACAGGAGGGTGATCCAGGACCCCACAGGGGAAGGAAACAACTCCTGGTGGGGGACTCAATTGTTAGGGGGTAGAACTGGGGAGGGAAAGGGAGGTAAGGTGTCTGCCCGGCGCCAAGGCTTGGAGGGACAGGAAATGAATCCTCAAGATCGTGGGAGCAGTGGCAAGGGGAAGGGAGCAGGATGTCATTATCCACCTAGGGACAAATGACCTGGCTGAGAATGGGATCAGAGCAGTGCAACAGGAGTTTGTGGAGCTGGGGAGGGGCCTTAGACAAGTAGCACATACAGTAACTTTCTCGGAAGTGCTACCTGTCTATGGCATGGATGAAGCTAGGGTACTCCGCACCATGGGATTCAATGACTGGTTGAAAGGTGCAGAGCTCAGGGATTTGGCTTCATTGGGGACTGGGGCTCCACCTGGAGGGATACAGGCCTATACAGGTGAGATGGTCTGCATCTATCCTGGAGGGGAACCAGTATCCTAGGTGATAGGTTTAAACACTCCATGGAAATATTTAAACTAGCCAGGGGGGAGGCACTGAAGAGGAGAAGGGAAATCCTAGCCCCCCCAAAAATCAGGGTAATTAGTGAGGTAAACACCAAGATAGAGCAGTCGATAGGGAGAAGGGCAGTGGTAAATGTAGAAAAAGACAAAGGCAGTAGGGGCAGGAATGGGGCAAAAAGAAATAAAGCCATTAAAAAATGGAAGGTAATGAGTACCAATGCCCATAGTCTAGGTAAAAAGCTCCCTGAAATGGTGACCTTGATGGAAGAGGGATGCCTGGATATTGTGGTAGTCACAGAAACATGGTACACAGTGAACCATGACTGGGATGTCAACATACCAGGCTACATAATCTACAGAAGGGACAGGGAGGGAAGAAGAGGAGGAGGAGTAGCTCTCTATGTAAGGGAAGGGATCAAAGCAACAGAACTAAAGGGTAAACAGGGAGGAGAGTAGGCACTGTGGGTCACCCTGGAGACTGGAAATGGCTCCACAATCCACACAGGGGTTGTATACAGACCCCCATCTCAGGGGGAGGAAATGGAAAAGGAAATGATAGAAGGCATCCTTGGGATGGCAGAGAAAGGGGAGATATTGCTGATGGGGGACCTGAATATGCCAGATGTTGACTGGAGCACCTTTGCTGCAGCCGCATCCAAGAGCAGGGCAATTCTCAATGCCCTACAGGGGGCATGCCTCAGACAGCTAGTTTTGGAACCCACTCGGGAGAGAGCAATCTTAGACCTGGTACTCTCAAATAGGGATGGAGACAGGATCTCTGATCTTGAAGTGGGAAGCCATCTTGGAACAAGCGACCACCAAACAGTGTGGTTCACGATAAACTTAGGTGTAGAGTCAAGCCACACAAAAGTGAAGGTACTGGACTTCAGGCAGGCTGATTTTGTCAAAATGGGAGAGTGTCTCAGAAAAGCACTAGCAAACAAGCAAGACGGTGGGGTGGAGCAACAATGGGGAAACATCAACACCACAATCACAGAGGCAGCAAGCCTTTGTGTGAAGCAAATAAACAAATCAAAATGAAAAAAAACACTATGGTTCTCAAAAGAGTGTCGGGGAAAGTAAGGGAGAAAAAGATAGCAATCAGGAAGTATAAGGAAACACAGAAGGAGCAGGACAGAGAACTGTACCAGTAAAAGCAGAAGGAAGTGGGTAAGGCAGTCAGAATAGCAAAGGCCCAAACCAAGGAAAAGATAGCCAACTTGGTTAATAAGGGGGATAAAACCTTTTATAGGTACATTAGGGAGCAAAGAAAGACTAAGGCAGGGATACTGAGGCTGAACAAAGTGGAAGGTGGTTGGGCATTGAGCCACAGTGAACAAGCAGGGATACTGAATGGATACTTCTGCTCAGTATTCACAATGGAAAAGCAGGGGGAAATACCTAATCCAGTCAATATAAGCACTCTGGATAGGGGGTTGATATTAGCCCTTTCACAGAAGAAAGGGTTCTGAAAGAACTCTTAAAACTGAAGGTGGATAAAGCAATGGGGCCTGATAGGATTCACCCCAGAATTCTAAAAGAACTAAGGGAAGAACTAATAACACCACTGATTACCCTTTTTAATAAATCATGGGAGGATGGTGTGGTAACTGAGGACTGGAGGAGGGCTGATGTGATTCCTCTTCACAAAGTGGGAGTAAGGCAGAGGCAGGAAACTACAGACCTGTCAGTTTGACCTCAGTGGTAGGGAAAATTATGGAATCACTTCTGAAGGAAAGAATTGTTGAGTACCTAGAGGCCAGTGGGACACAGGACCCAAGACAGCATGGATTCACAGTGGGAAGGTCATGTCAGACACATCTAATTGATTTCTTTGACTGGGTGACCAAAGCAGTAGACCAGGGAAGGACTGTGGACATGGCCTACCTAGACTTTAGCAAGGCATTTGACACAGTCACGCACAAAAGATTAATAAACAAATTAACCAGCCTAGGTGGGTCCCAGGGTAGTAGCCTGGGTAAAACACTGGTTGGACAACAGGACTCAGCGGGTAATAGTAAATGGAGTCCACAGTGAAGAAAGGAGGGTTTCTAGTGGGGTACCTCAGGGTTCAATACTGGGGCTGGTTCTTTTTAATGTCTTTATAAGTGACATTGCAGAGGGACTGGAAGGGAAAGTATGTCTCTTTGCAGATTACACAAAGATCTGCAACAGGGTTGATACACAAGGTGGTGTGGAAAGGATGAAAAGGGACTTGGAAAGGTTGGAGGAATGGTCAAATATATGGCAGCTTATATTCAATGCAAAGAAGTGCAAAGTAATGCACCTGGGAAACAAAAACCCAGGGGAAGAGTACACAATGGGGGGTGAGATACTGACAACAACAAAAATGGAAAGGGACCTTGGGATAGTCATATCAGATGACCTAAAGGTGGGCCAGCAATGTGAGAAGGCAATAAGGAGAGCTGGGGGGATACTGGGATGCATAGGGAGAGGCATCACCAGTAGAAAACAGGAAGTTGTTGGCCCTCTGTACAGACAGTTGGTAAGACCACATCTGGAGTAGTGTGTACAGTTCTGGAGCCCCATCTCCACAAAGACATAGACAGAGTGGGAGGCTGTCCAGAGGAGGGCAACCAAAAATGATGCAGGGTCTGCATCAGAAGACATATGAAGAAAGACTAAAGGAACTAAAGATGTATAGCCTCAAGGAAAGGAGGGAGAGGGGGGACATGACAGAAACTTTCAAATACCTCAAAGGAATCAACAAAGTCCAAGAGGGTAGCATCTTTCAGAAAAAGAGAGGTGCAAAAACAAGAAGGCACAATTTAAAGATAGAGGGGGGACAGCTCAGAGGTAATGTGAGGAAGTATTTCTTCACAGAGAGGGTTGTGGATACATGGAACAGCCTTCCTGAGGAGGTCGTAGAGTCAAAAACAGTGGGGGATTTCAAGAATGCATGGGACAGACATAAGGCAATTCTAGTGGGGGTAGGAGGAAGTAGGCTATTGGTTAACTAGGATCTGCAGCTTATCCATTAGGTAGAGAAATGGGTAGACTAGGTGGGCCAAGCAGTTCTTATCTGCTGTCAAATTCTATGTTTCTATGTTTTCATGTATGTGAATAGCTTCAATAGGCATTGAGGAGCACTTTCATGTAGAATTTTGACATGAAATTCATTAAGGTTAACTGGACTCTGTTTTCGGATTGTAACCAACCAAACCATTCAAAGTTGGTGCAGGATGGGACCTTGGGCCCTGCAAGGATGAAAATTAGCAACCTTGTGGGTTAAACTCTTTCCTTTACCCAGATTATGGTGAGCAACATCTGTAATGAGGGTCATGCTCAGACATGGGAGTATGCAGCTTTGGGCAATTCTGACTTTAGTGTCTGATGCCATGTACTTGCAATGCAGTAGAGCAGACCCAGTTTGATGAACATTTCTTAAGGTGTAGGTCATAAGAGCATCAAATGTAAGGTGAGGATCGATGGTAACACCAAGGTGTTTAAATGAATTAACTAGTTCCAGTTTCACTCCATCTGAGGTTGAGATAGTGAAGTTTGGGAAATTGTTCTAATCTTTGGTGACAATCCAAGTAACACGGCTTTTGTTTTAGGGATGTTTAGGAAAAATTTCTTATTTTTGAACCACTGTTAAAGGGAATGGAAGTTGTGCCTAAGGACTTCATTGATAGTGATATTGTCTTTCACATTCACAAAGAGGATTGCATTATCTGCCTGAAAAAAGGTCATGGCAGTATTACAGATCTTGGATAGGTCAATGTTGAAAATAATGAATATCAGAGGGCCTAGAATGGATCTGTGTGGGACCCCACAGGAGATAGTGTTTGCCCTGGATAAGACTTTACCAAGTCTGACAAACTGTGGCCTGTCTTGCCGATAGTTGAACCACAGAGTAGCTGCCCCCCAGACCCAGCTCATTCAGCTTCAGAAGCAAAATCATGGTCCACCAAACTGAAGGCCTTAGTCATATCCTCAAACACTGCACTGATCAGCAGGCTATTTTCCATAGCATGGTGTAATGTGTCCGTGCAGTTGATCAGTGCTGTGCATGTTCTGTGACCCATCCTAAAGTCATGTTGCTCTTCACAAACTAGCCTGTGCTGGTCTAAGCAGGAAGTGAGTTGATTATGTACAATCCTGTCCTACACCTAACCAAAGTTTATAGTATAGAAATATGCTTGTAGTTGTCCAAGACAGTTTGCTTGCCCTTTTTGTGCAACAGTACTACACAGGCCAAGCTCCAGATGTCAGCAATTTTTTTGAGACTCAAATGAAAGATTACACATTTTGGAAAAGAGCAGGGCAATTGTAGTGGCTGCAATTTTAAAGAATTTGGGAATTAGGCCATTGTAGCCAAATGATTTGCCAGCTACTAGATGAAGCAACAGTTTGCAGACTTTCTTGGCAGTGGCTTGTTAAAATAAAATAGTGGATAGCATGCAAATGAGTAAGGCTTTCTGGAGTCTGGAGGGCATACTGTGCCAAACAAGGGGAATCTGTATTTCTCAAAGCTGCAGCAGTGGTCATTTAACAAATCAGCAACAGAACTGAGATCATGGTCCCTGAGGCAGATCACTTCAAGGGTAGGAGAGGAGATGGCAGTTCTGGGGTTGAGTAAAATTTATGCAGTTCCAGAATGTTTTGAGGTCTGTCTCACTGTGAATGTCTGTCTGCTGCACTTTGAAATACAGTATGTGCTTTTGGACATGCTGAGCTTGTGTTTGCATTTATTCTGTAAATAACTGTATACAACCCAATCTGAGTGCACATTTGTTTTCCTGAACGTACCCTGAGCAAAATCTCTGTCTTTCATTAACTTGAAATGACTATTAGCAAGCCATTTGGAATTAGGATTTTTGACACTGCATCTATTGATAGGGGCATAGCGACCAAGTACTGCCAAAAACTCTAAAATAAAGAGGTCCAGCACACAGCTGATGTCAGATATTTCAATCAAAAAGGAGCACTCAATATGTAAGAGACCTTACAAGAATGCCAAGGAATTGAAGTTTTTGCAATTATGGTATGTGACCTCTTTTGGGACTGGATTGCTAGGTGCACCACTGTGCCATAGGCAACAAAGAGTGGAGCTGTCCCTGACTGAGCCAGATAGATGCCCATGTAGCCTGACTCTGTCAGTGTAGCTGACCAATATCCTGTCAAGGAAGGTGTGATTTCTGATTTGACATTCAGCCTAGTACAGTCAGGCTTTAAGTAAGGCCATAGTCATTGAGAATGTCTCTATAAGATGCTGTGTTGCTGATTCAACTTGGTCTGGGTTTCTCCCACACTGACCATGCAGCCATCGCCCTTCACTCCTTGGTGCTGGCTGCCATTCCAAAGTTGTACACAGTTCACCACACTTGGAGTCGGTGGTGGTAAGTTATTTTTAAAACAATAAACAACTGGGCAACATTTTTTTACAGCAGCTGGGAAAGAGAAAAAAAACAAAAATGAGCAATTGTTTTTATTACAAACTGTGGACTGCACTAAAACTTGACCAGTCCATGACTCAGTAGAAATATATTTATTTTACATAGTTGCTGTGGTGAGAAAAAGCTCCTCAGCAATTATATAAAATAAAATATGGGGTGGTGTTTAAAACACGATTTTACACACACCCTTGTTGTGGAATGCATCCCATAACTTGGTGTGTATAAACTCTCATTATACACACCACCCCATACTTTATTCTCTATATAATTACCGGCCAGCACTTTTTCCCATAGGGAAACCCAGTTATAATTTGCCGTTATAACCAGCTGGTTATAATGGCAAACAAGCGCTGGGTTTCCCAGCTTCTGCACATGTGCCAGACGCTCTGTCTCCACTTCTCTCACTAGATGGATACCACCACCACCACTAAGTGGTAAGTAAACCACTGAAAAGCAAATAAAAAAAAAAAAAGTAATACAAAAACTTAACAGTCCATTCTGCAAGCCTGGCTAAAACAGTAAAGTAATTGAAAATCTTGATAGACTGCAGACCACTCTGAATCCTGACCGGTCCGCAGCTGCCTCAACAACAATCTGTTTTTTTTTCTTTTCTTTTATATATTTGCTGGGGTGAAAAAGCACTGGCCAGCAATGATATAACATAAAAGATGGGACTGAGTGTAAAACTCAATTTTACATACACCACACCTTCCTTTATTCTCTATTTAATGCCCACCCGAGGTGTGGGATGCCACATAAGCATCCAACACTGAGGGTGGGCATTACATTCTCGTTATACACCCCCACATGCATTGTTTTATGTAATTGCTGGGGAGTGTTTTCTTGCCAGCATCACTTTGTTAAAATTAGTAGCAGTGTGGCATGTGTGCAGCTGCTGCTGCTGTTTAAAAACAACAAATCAGATTGCTGTTTTGAGCCCCAGGAGTTAGACTACTTATGTTTTTTACTTTCTTTATCTTTACCATTGGAAAAAAAATAGAATAAAAGATAGATGAGGGTGTATTACAAGGCAGTAAGACCACTGAGAGGTTTTGGGGACCTGGAACCTCAAGAGTGAAGCTCTAGAGGTTCCCAAAGTCCTCAAAACCTCAAGATGGTCCTTCTGCCTTCAAATACATTCTCTTTTTTTTCATAATATATGGATCCATTAAAAAATGCTGTGTCTTTTTGTGTGGGGTGTCTGACTGTGTGCCTTGCTGACTGGCTGACGACTCTGTCCCTCACTCTCTCACTCATTCTGCCCACTCGTGCATTTGTTAGATTAAATTTGGCATTTTGTTTTGTGAGGCAGTAAGTCCTACCTTTCATTTTTGTCATCCTTCAGTGAATGGAAGATGAAGCAGGTGATTTTAAAAAAGAAAAGTGAAGAAATAAGAGTGACTGTCCCCTAAGTGAGGGTAAGCAGCTACCATGTTTTAAAAGTTGCTCTGCCCACCCCACAGAGGAAACCTGCCAATAAGAATGCATACCACCACTTCCGCTGTGCAGGAAGAAATGTGGCACCTTGGCAACTGGGTCTGTGTAGCAGGCAGACTTGCACATGCGCTGTGTTATTTCTGTGATAATACTATAGTTCAGAGCTGAAACGATAATATTATCAGCTCTGAATGATAATATTATCAGGGAGCAACAATGGTATTATCACTTTGGCTACTGTTGTATTACTGGGATTTTTTTGTATGGGATAGGATGGTATTATTTGGCCATATCCATATATTACAAAAGAAAAAAAGCAGCTTTCACAGTTTGATACCTGATGTGAGGGAGTGGTGATCAGATGGCCATGGCCTTGCTGTGGCAGTGATTGCTGCTTGTTGCTTAAAGATGACTTGGGAAGGTGTTGTTTCTGAGACTCAATCACGATGAGAAAGGTTAATGTAGGATTTGGAAATTCAGTAATTTTAACTGTATAATCCTGATCGTTATATTATGTGTGCCGTGGTTATACTTGCTGACGTGGCAGTTACAGAACCGGGGAGTGAGGAGAAAGAGCATGCTTATGCACATAGTGTCAGAAACCCGCCGTGAATTATGATCGGGTTCTGTCTATGGGAGAAAACACTCCCCAGTTATTACTTTAATTTTATGCACAGTCAGACCACTAATTCCTGATGATGCCCAGTACAGAGCAAAACATCAGGCTTATTTAGGTGGTCCCTGATAGAAAGTAAAATACTGTGTGGGGCTGATTTCCCCTGAACAGCTACATTGCTTCTGGTTTAGTGTCACTGCAGCACCTTAACTTGTTTATAATGCATTGGGACTGCAATCTATAGTACAATTGCTGCCATTTGCAACTTCTGATACATTTTGAATGGTTTATTATGCAGCAGTGCAATGAGGAAAGTTACTCCAAGAAGCAAATTTTATGCTGTGGTTATAACAAATATTGGCAGAACTGTTGATTTGGGTGTTCTGGATGCTTCCTATGCTCTATACTGTACATTTGCATTTTTGCCCAGACTCTTACCCGTCTCAGGTCCACAATATTATTGCTACACAAAAGTGAGGCAGCCATCATTTTTTTCTTGAGAAATAATTACTTTAAAACTTTCATAACATTTTTAAATGAGTATGAAAACTGAAAATGTTATCACCCAAATAAATTGGAAGACACCTGGCATCAATTAGGAAGAAAAGTGGATGGGTCAAATTTTAACTCATTTTCATTGCATTGTGTTTTAAGCAATAGACCACGACAGGGTGTCGGTTATGCTGGGATTTACCCATGGCTGGCATGGTTTAAACTTAAGGCCGCAGGCCGAGTGATCAAACCAGATCAGCTGTGGGTAAATCCCAGCACAACCTACACCCTGGAGTGGTTTATTGTGATTATACCATGTCCCCCTATAGTTTAGGTAACTAAAAATAAAGAAACACAGTTTTCTTTTGTTAGTTTAAGTATTTTTTCTGTAATTTATTCTTACACCACATAAAACTTAAGTGTCTGTTGCTAGGTAGAATAGTGTGGAGACACCCCCCCACACACACACACAAACTGAGGTTATGATAATACCATGTCACTGTTCATTTTTATTCATTTATTTTAACAGAGACTCAAAATGTTTGTCTGCACAGATAACTGCCTGACTGATACAGGAGTAGGCAGCATGTCAGACACATTCACTCCATTCACTTCAATTGCAGGTGTCACTGAGTTGCAAGATGATAGGTCTTTTTCTTCCCAACTTTTAACTTTTGTATTCTGCTCCTGATTTATTATATTTGTAGTTGGTACCACAACAGCCACAGTGAACTCCGGACATTGGAGGTGAGGGGGAGGGTGACGTTGGTAATAGCGAGTTAAGAAGAGAGAACAGGTTCGGCAAGAGCAATTTTTTACTTTTCTACTCTGGTACTGGGATAGTCACGTGTCATGTTGAGGTACAGAGAGATATTTAAAATGCCTGTATGTTTGTTTTTAATTTTTATAAAATCCGAGCTGAGTGCAGTTATTACTTCTGAGTTGCTCTTCTGCCTATGTGAGATAGCCTACTATGAGTGTTAAAAAGCTGCCCCTTTCAGCATTTGCTTCCAGGTTCAGTTTTGCCACAAGTTTTGTGGTGAGGACAGTCCAACTCCATGGAGGTTTTTTTTTTTTTTTACATTTTTGTATTATGTGAACAGGAAACCAGTGTAGTTAATGGAGGGCACTGGGGAATGTCTAGTAACTGTGAAGGAATGATCCCAGGGGCAAAATAAGCATATGATCTTGCATAGAATGTGGGGACCTAATTGACCCAATAGTGAACAACAACAAAACTAATGTTCAGACAAGTGACATGGGTGCAAGCATTTTTATTTTTGGGGAAAGTGAGTTTGAGATCCATTTAATGAAGCTGCATTTAATTTTTTTCAAGAAAGCTTGCAGCAGATCTTCTACGCCTTAATGTCGCAGTTTAGCGATGAGTCAACATGGCAGCATTTGCTTAGATTTTCAGTGCCTGGAATGATTTCTCAGCAGATTCGGCTGACTGACACTTTTACTGTTGGTATATCGCAGGATTTACCATTGGTAAAAGGTGCCAGTCAACCAATCAGAGTCCATGATTCTAGGATGCTATTGTATAGTTAATATTTTCCTTATATTGTTTATCTTACCTGTACTGCTGATTTTTGCACTGTATTTGAAAATTCAAAGCATTGTATCTATTTATAGTATATAGTTAGCCCCTATTGTTTCTAGATTTTTATACATACACTTTTTTTGTTGTAGGACAGTCCAAAGGTCACCAAAAGTTGTTGTAGTGCAGTTCAAAGGTTACAATAAACTGTTGTAGTATAGTAGAGACAGCACTACTATACTACAACTTTTCACATTAAATTGTTTTCCAACAGTCTCTCCCCATGATGCTCCTTGCACCCACCATCACCAGAAAGACAAATCTGCCATTCATATTTTACATTTAGATTTTAAAAGTAATGTTTTTCCGAAGGATGGAAGTACTACATCAAATTCTGTTTTATTTACTCATATACTATAAACCCATGTACTGTAAAAAATAATATATGGGCAATCAAAATACCACTCAGCATGTGTTTCCATTGAACGGCTGAAATGACATCAGGGAACTCTTGAACTTTGCTGTTAAGTAGTGATGTGCAAAGTTGGAAAACTTTGCTTCACAAATTAATTCATGAATTTGTTTCATTTCATGAAGTTACTCTGCCTTGTGAAGTTTAAATTAGCAGTAAACTGATAACTTTGCAAAATGTAAAGTTGGTAACTTTGCCAGCAAAGTTTGGTACAGAGGCAAAGTCTGCAATGTGCTATGGGACTGAAGGTCATTTGTTGCTGAAACAAACTATATGCCAGGATGAGGCTGTCTTCAGTGCAGTCTTCAGAAGACAAAGTAAAAGAAAAGGCTATGTGTGCTTGTCTAAGAAAGAAAACTTTTAAAATACATCTCAAAATCAAGCTTTTTGAATCCAAATTGTTCACAAATTGTCCTAGAGGGCCTTGTGCTGCTAGATTTGTAAGTTTTTTTTTTTTGGTTTTGCTGATTATTTACGTTAAAGTAGTGGTTTCTGTTTTGTCAGTCTGTGGAGCAGTGATGTGGGGTAGGGGAGGTGTACTGTAAAACAAGGCAGCCCAGAAAGATCTGGAGCTTTTTTGTCTAAGCAGGAGGTTTGTCTTGTATTTTGGTTTTCTCTCTCTTTCTTGTTCACCATTTTTGATCCGTTGTGAGTTATTTATCAATTTTATTTCTGTGGTTTCATTTATTGTGTTTGTGTATTTTGTCAGTGTCTTTCTGTAGCAGTTTTAGTTATTGTTTAGTTATATTTTTCTTAAAGTGATTGTGTTCTGCACTGTGACCTAGTAGTGGTTCAGGCACAGAGATGGGGAATACAGAGCCTGAGACATGTCACATGACATCATACCATCAAAAAATAAGTCAGGCACTATGGTCTAGGTAGTAGTTTAAACTCAGAGATGGGGAACACAGAGTCTGAGACATGACACCCTAATTCCCTAGTGTCCCATAGGATAACACTGTGAATTTAACAAGCCATAACTCCACCAGTCTTTGAAGTTAAGGGATAATCTATACATCCAAACAGGTGTCTCAGTGTGTACTACAACAGTAATACATAATACCCCAGGAAAAATTAATGGGGTGTGCACAACATCCCAAAATCACCTCCCAACATGACCACAGGATCAAATCCACAAGTTAAGTATAATCTTCAAAAATGCACCAAATATACATCTCCTCTGGGACTATAAACTATTCTAAGTTTCTGACAAATTCGACAACATTTTATCATGTTATGACTAAAATACTCAAAAGGAGTTGTTGATGAAAGTCATTTTGACCCATCTTTGTCTTTGTGTACCTCATTGAGAAGTTACAGGTGAATCTGCAAGACAAAGTTACCAATGGTGATTTTCCTATTATATAGAAAAAGTTCACGAAATGATCCTTGGAGGCGAATTTGGCGACTTTGCCTTAACTTTGCCTGCAAATTAACATTTCGCAACATCTTTATTCTTAAGGTTCCAATGATGTCATTTCAATTTCTCAATGGAAACACAGTCTTATTTTATATGGTTGCCCATGTATTACTCTATATGTTATTGGCCTTAATTTTGCCTCCATTTTCAATGTTGTCTTTCTCCTCTGCAACTCTTAACCTGGAACATACCTGGAAATGAGTTTTGACTTAATGTGCCTTTCCTAGACACCAATTTACAAATAAAAGCAGATACAAATTTTCTCTGGTGGTCTGGTCAACATTTCTCCTGTCAATACAACAGGTCCATGTAACCATGTACCCCCCAGGACATACTGGGAAATGAGCTATTACAGCTCAATATAACTTTCCTGGTCAAAATTACAAATAAAAAAATAAATGTCACTTCTAGAAACAGCAAAATGGAACAGTAAAATAACACTTCTGTACTATAAAGACACAGCAGAAATTATCCTATGTGTGTGTTTTGGTGGGATCAATTCTCTGAATGAATGTTTAATGTGATTGGCATCAGCCAGAACATGCTCAGCTGGTAATGCAGTCCTATAGAAACAAGAAAACATGTTAGCTGAGATGAAGTTCAGATATTGATCTGATATATATTCCACCCCAGGATAGCCTCATTATCCTATCTAATTCACATTCAGTGGTTAGCAGCAGTCAGTCTGTGTTCTGAATTGCTTTCTGGATTCTTGCCTTTTCTCCAGTGAAAGACAACTGCAAAAATATTTAACAAAACTTAGCAGATGAACAAAGTAGATGATGTAATACATTTTATTGAATGAATAAGTAATGTTGGAGTATGTCACCTCAGAAAAGGTATCATCATGTACCCCAACTGAAGATGTAGCCTCTTCATTTCATGTTTAAAGATTGTGTAGCACTAAAAATAGCAGACTGAAAATGTCCGTAATATTTATTATAAACATGACACCATTTTTTGCTAATCAAGATGGGTTATTTCTAAATATCCCAGGTACTCTTAGAACCATAAGAGGGTGTCTTGTGCAAACAGTTATAAGATTCCAGCATTCTAACTTCAGTGTTCAGTTGACATAGTCTATTTCAACTCCCATTGGTTTCTCTAATTTTGTGCATACTAAAACATTTTAATTTTTAAATAAATTCTACTAAACAAAACCCAGAAATGGTCATCATGGTTTATAATATGTTTATAAGTACAGTTCCAGTGTCTATAAGGCTTATAAGTGTTTGTTCTCAAGTTCTTAGCATTCCAGAACTGCTTAGATCCGCATCACAGTTCTCTAATGCAACACAGTTGAGAATGTACAATTGTGTGTGGTACTGTGAACCAATGTGCCGGCACTGCAAACTGGTTGGTTACATTCCGTGAGTTATATACTCATTCCTCTGACCAATGGGCAAAATATCCTTCATTTGATAAATATCACCAGTTAAAAAAAAAACACCTTCAGCATCAACAAGTTATAATATTCTGTGCACATACCACCACAGCTCAGTCTGACTCACTTTTCTTTGTCTCACAGGCTTCACCTCACTTGCTTTGCCTGCATCCATAATTTCAGAGTGCACTTTTCCTGGCTTCATGGAGTTCTCAGCTACTGCATAGTTCCACATCCCCGGTACTCAGCATGGGAAAAGAAGGATATGAACACAAAACATGTGCATGGATGTGATTACGTTTCACTGTGACATCACGGCTTTGTCAGAGCTATTCCCTCTGTGATGTCACAGTGAAATGTAAGCACATCTATGTGCATACCTCATGAGAACATCCTTCTTCCCCTGAGCTGAGTTTGCAAGTTGTGGAACTATGCAGGAACTGAGAAATCCATGAAGCCAGGAAAAAGTGCAATCTGAAAGTATAGATGCAAGCGAAGCAAGTGAGGTCTATATAATGAAAAAAGTGGTTCAGACTGAGTGGTGGTTTTATGAGTACAGAATATAAAAACTATTCTAGTGATATTTATTAAATAAAGGATATTTTGCACATTGATCAGAGGAATGAGACTATAGGATCAGAGGAATGACACTAAAAATCATTGACTATAACCATACCAGTTTGCAGTGACTGTACATTCATTCAGATTGAGTGGTGGTGGTATGTGTACAGAATATAAAAACTATCCTTGATACAGAAGGTGGTCTTTACACTAGTGATATTTATTAAATATAGGATCTTTTGGACGTTGATGAGAGAAATGAGACTATATGATCAGAGGAATGACACTATACATCATTGAATATAACCATACCAGTTTGCAGTGACTGTACATTCATTCAGATTGAGTGGTGGTGGTATGTGTACAGAATATAAAAACTATTCTTGATGCAGAAGGTGGTTTTTAAACTTGTGATATTTATTAAGTAATGGATATTTTGCACGTTGATCAGAGGAATGAGACTATATGATCAGAGGAAGGAGACTATAAGTCATTCAATATAGCCATACCAGTTTGCAGTGATGGTACATTCATGTATAGCACCACTTGCAGTTGTATTTGGAGATCCCTGTACTGAGCACCTGTTGTGGTGTGTAGCACTCAGTGTGAGTGTGAGTCACCTGCACTACTACACATGTTCTTGAACTTGAGAATGTACTCTAGTAACTATGAGACACAGTAAATGTACATATAAACATAAAAAAGTAACCAGTTGTCACCCTGTTTCTGAAGTAGTTTCCCCTTTTCTTCCTTAGAAGGATTTTTTTCCTGACCATACTAGGAAATACATAAATATGAGGACTTTACCTGTAGGTTGACACATCTAGTTCTATTCACCATCATACCTCATTTCCACTTTGACCTTACTGATTATGAAATCACAAGTGATCAGTCTGTAAGTAGCTGATTAGCTTTTGTCAGTCATGATGTCATAATCAGTGAAATTACATTGTTGAGATGGTGTGATGTGGAAAAGAAGATTCCTTGTCAAAATAGCTTAACAAAAATAGCGCGGTCCAAAACTGCACATGGCAACAGAGCTAAAGCAAGGCTAGAACTGAATATCAGCAAGTGCTACCTTGCTGAAAACAACAAACCAGATGAAATGTATGTTAGTGGGGGGATACGCCCCTGCACCCTCCAACTTAAATATAATCAACTCCACAGGTTGTGAAACTCGGGGAAAAGGAAGAAGTTAGGGGGAGAACATGAAATAAAATACAGGTGGGGGAGATGAACACAAAAAAAAATGACTTTCGCTATGTTAACCCTGTAGCTGATATCACACTCACTGTTTTTCACCATGCTATTCTTAACAGTGCTATATCAGCTGGACACTGGAAAACAACAAGGTATGTCTGCCTTTATGTAAAGCTTTATTCCACACCTCACACCTTGTATTGTCAGGTAAAAACTCTTCACATTGTCAAAAGGGAAAATAGAGAATTATTTCAGTAATAAAAACTAACAGTTGACTATTTTTAATTTCAGACAGTGTACTTTCTGTTTAGGAGTCACATGACCTTCATATGCTTCATTCCTGGACTTTTACTAACTGGGTTGTGAGGCAAGGGGGTGTGTATCTAAACACAATTAGGTTAATATAAGTGTGTGTGTGTGTGTGTGCATTTGTGTGTGCTGTGTGTATGTGTGGGGTGCTTCTTGTTTGAAAAGTAGTGGTAATGTTGATCATGGAAAGTTAGTTCATTTTGTGTTCAGGATCTGGAGAATGGACATTATGATAACTGTGGCTGTAAAAAAATATTTAATCATATGATGCCTTATATCTGAAGGCAGCTGGTACTGAAAAATCAAACTTTTAACTCATCCTAGATTTGGGCAAATTAATTGTTAGCAAAATAAATGTAAACATCACCTAAGATCATAGGTTGGACATGTAAGACCAATAATGATAAGAATCACAGAGAGACTGTTCATTTAAGTTGCTACTGGTCAGTAATTTTTAATAAAGTGCATTAGTCCTAAAGTGTCTACACTGCTTTATCTGACTTGATTAGAGGCTGCAACATAGAAGTACAGTATATTCACTTGTGGCTTTTATTAAGACTTTAACTATGGCTGGTGTCTTGTATTTACCTCTATGGGTTCTATTCTGGGGGCAGCTTTTTCGCTGTTTTTTTTATTCTCATTTTACAACACACACCATGTACAAGATATTTTGATCTACTTACAGAATTCTTCTATAACAAATATTGAATTCATTGATGGATTTCAGGGCAACACACAGACTATTCCAGATCTGATACTAAAAGATATGACCCACAAGACATTTGCTGCTCTTGACATGGTTTGTTGTGGCATCCATGTAGAGCCACCACTTTTAGGCAGTTTCATAACAATTGTGGTAAATGTTGCCAAATTGTGTTAAGATGCTTCCACAGTTCAGTACTTTTCCCCAACAAGTGCAACAATTCTTCCCACAAATGTGGTAAAAAGTGCTAAACTGCAATAATTGTTTTCTGGAATAAATAAAATCCCCAGCTCCACTAATGCGTGCCAACTTGTAAGCATAAAGTTGAAAGGAAAAAACAACGGCACCGCAGGTATATGGAAGTCTTAAATCTTTAATCAGTGCATACCATATGCACAGCCGCTCAGCAGTACAGGCCAAAACCTCAACTAGTTTCGCACCAAACATGCGTCATCCTGATCGGCTGTGCATATGGTATGCACTGATTAAAGATTTAAGACTTCCATATACATGCGGTGCCGTTGTTTTTTCCTTTCAATAATTGTTTTCTGCAGTTCATCACTTTTTACAGCAACTGTATACTCCTTACTGAAAAAAAAGCAGGTAGGGTTCTACTCCTCCACGCATTCTGGATAAGCCATGGCACCACCCCCAGCGGAGGAACCACTGGGGCTGCCCATGGTGCACGGGCCACCTGGAGTGGGCAGAGAGTGAGGGGTTAAAAAGAGTAGAAGCCAGTAGCTCCCCTTCACTTTGGCTACCCTCTTCAGATCAGAAGACTGCAGGTGCAGTAACAGCTTCCCGGAAGCAGGAAGTAATCAGAAGATCCCTGTTTTCTTCTTTGCAGCACAACAGTTGGTGTTTAGCAGGTGAGATTCTGACTTGTTCACATCTTTGGGCTTTGTTGCCTGTAGAACATTTTCCTGCTTCGCTGTATTTGATTTTAGTCATTTCATGTTGATGGTTAGATTCAATTTGCTACTCTCTTCTGCCAGCAGCAGCAAGAAGCCCAGCAGGTAGAACTATTCCCCAGTTGAACCTCCTTCCTGCTGGTATAGTCTGAACCAGACTAAGGTATGGGCAGTAGGAAAAGCATTTGCTCCAGCCAGCTTGGTAGGCTGAGGTAGGACTCATGGTCCTAAGTGCAGCTGCTGATTTCAGTGGGGGACACAACTTCTTCCCCCATCATTTTTCATGGATGAGGAAGTCTGGCTGGCTGGCAGGCACTCCTTTAGGGAAGGAAGAATGACAGGCATGACTTATAATTCCGACATGACAGTGCAGTGAACACACCAATTGAGTGGGGTCCAAAGGTTTGGGCAGTCAGCCACGTGGCATCCATATGTTCAGGCTTTGTCAGGCAGATTCTCTGCCTTTTGTGTCATAAAATTGGTTACGTTGCTGGGAAGAAGACTGGCTGCTTTTCCACCTTTTTGATTTCTGGGATGAGAGCTTTCAATGACAACTCCCCCAAAGGGCAGCAGCAGTGAGAGAACACCTCACTTGGATTGCCATTGACCATGCCCCAACCAGCTGGCTGAGCCACAGTGGCACCCATATGGGTTATTCAGGTAGCAGCTGGTCTGGAGAGGTCAGGGTAGCTGAGCTTGACTGGAGTGCTTGCCAGTCAGACCACATGCCAGATGCCACCAGCTGAGTTGGGTGTCCCCCTTCAGATGCCCCACAGCAGACAGCAAATGAAAACTCCCCATGTTACTTGTTTTGATTCTTTTGTCAGTGACAAGAAACCCATCCCTCATGTGAATTTTGTGAGCACACAGGCACCTATGAATGGAGAGAACAAAGAGACAGGAGGGGATTGAAAGATTGAAGGTGAGCTACCTGCAGTCTCTACCAATTGGCATGGACACATTGGTTTTTGTTAATAAAAAGGAAAAAAAATCCCAAGGGGGAGCCACGTTCATCCGAGGCATTGTACAAAAGTGAACTACTCTGGAGATTTTCCAGTTTCACTGGCTTTGTTGCACAGCTGGTGACATCAGTGGTGGTGTGCCCCAAGTGGTATAGCAGGCAGGCTATTGACATGTTGGAGGTCATGCAATGGCAAGTGGACCTGTTGGGCAGTAAAACCTTTTCACCTTACACTTAACAATTTGAGCTCTTAGGAACACACTGTAACAAATATTCATCAGATTAGTGTTGAAAACCCGATGTAAAGATGTAAAGTATGTAGCTAGTACTCATATTCTCAAGAGTCATTCCCCATGGTAGAATATGTCCAATTGTGTTTAAAGCCTATGTATTCATGTACAGTATTATTGCAATGGTTTTGGGGTTTAGAACTTCTCTGCCTGTCCTTATGTTGTGTACATAAATCACATTAAAGATAATAGTGATGTAAAATTGCCTGAAGACAAGGGTAAACAGTACAACAGTAAATCATTTAAACTAAAAAAATATTGGATTTGTATAAATACCATTATAAACCTTAAATTCAATCCAGGCATGCGAGATCAAGAGGTCAACCGCCACCTGGTGGCTCTGATGGTTGCCTAGCTATGACAGCTCAAGCGGGAGCATAGGCAACATAAAGGATGTGCAGGGGCTGACAATCGTAGTCATCTAGCTGAACTAATATTATTGTATAAAAGGGTGGATTGAGGTTAGCAATATCGGGCCCCATGCTATGAGCATTGTGCTATATAGTAACAAGGGGAAGATACAACAGAAATGCACTTGTCAAACTTAAATGGGCACATGGGTTATAGCAACACAATGCACAGCCTAAGGATGCTTAACTTTCTTGAACGCATCAAGTAGCTTTAAAAAATATATGGGAGTAATTCTTTTTAAATTACTGTACAGCAGGACTGTATGTGGCAAGCACTGCATAGTGGTAGTGTGGTTCAAATGTATATTTGGGGATCCATATCCCAGATTTCTGTTATTTATTATGGCTTCCTGAAAGGAGTCTGAACTACCAATGAGTCATAGTATGCAGATCCTCTATGGCCCCAATCCATAATACATTTTTAATTGGTAAATCACATTCCAACTATCAGAGTGCAGTGTGGGCCTCTTTTGCAGTAATGGTGCCTATTTCTAAAATAAAAAAAAAAATTAAAGAAAGAAAAAATATTGGCTGGGTGTATGGAGGAGCACTGGCTGAACATTGTAAGGCCATGGTAAGGCCCTCACCCCCTCCCCATGCCTAGGTTATAGGACAAATGAATATCAACAAATTCTTCCTTTGGGGAAGTAGCTTTGTCTTTTCAGCTCTATCACAATGCCTTGAAGGAGCAAAACCAACTTTGTGAAGGCATCAGTAAGCATAGCTCTGGAGGCACAGCTGAGAGAGTTGTACAAAAAGAATGGAACTGAGTGGCTGGACACCTGCTTAGAAGGGATTAGTGCTCCAAAAGGAACCAGAGCAATAGAGACACAAAAGTGGTCAAACAAAAGAGCCAGCAGCACCTCCAATGAAGGTTTCCAAGAAACTCCAAAGAGGTAGACCAAGACACAGGTATCTGACCTATCGGGTGAAGAATTTAAAAACATGGTGATACAAGTATGGGTTCTTGGTGGAGCACACCATGGGGTGCCTAGAGCATCAAAGCCCAGAAGAGCACCCAAGATATTAGCCCCTTTTGGCTTAGATGTCAAAGATGTAGGGGCCCCCTCCACCCATGTCCAAACATACTCTGGTAGACTCAGTCCCATCGGGCCCTTCCAACAAACAGCCTTAGGCAGCTATTTCATCCTCCATTGGCAAGACATTGAACACACTCATGGATATCATGACTGGGTTCTCCTCTTTAGTCCAGAATCAGCAGCATGAGGGTCCATACCAAGTGGCAACAAGTACTGCTTGTAGAGAGCAACCATGTTCAGTACATCAACATGGCAAAGGCTGTGGGTTGCCACCTGATGGATAAGGTCTGGCAGCAGATCTGTAGCCATGAATATGTAGATGTTTTCTTTGCTCAACCACCCAGGTAAGCAAGAAGGCAACAAAGAGAAGGAGCACCAGGAGAAGAAGAACATAAAAGTCAAACACACCTTCAACAACTGACCAGCAGGATTAATTGTTTTTACCAGCACCATTTGTCAGATGACCCCTGAGAAATGCAAAGATCTAGTTAATTATTTGAATAGGATTATGTTGGCACAGAGGCATATGGGTGTGATGACATCATTGGAATATGATGAGGAATTCAGGTGTTGGATACAGTCCAATATGTCACATGATTGGGGCATCTCATGGTGGAAGGGATGCACAGAGGAGTTGTCCACACAGGCTGTGGACTGTCCATTAGGTCCCCCTCCAGCAACAGTGGTCTGATTCTGCCAGACCATATTCTCAGATGTGCTTTAGCTTCAACATAGTGAGTTGTTGCAAAAGCAAGTGCAAGTTTCGGCACAAATGCCTCACTTGTCAGTGCCACCCCTCATACATTTCCCCTCTCTGAAGTGTCAGAAATGAAGCAAATGCTCCTTTCACAAACAAATTCAGCTGATCCTATGTAGGCAAGCGTACCCACCCTGGTAAGGTTTGAGAGGCTTAGACCTTGACTGGTCCAATACCTGGACCACGAGGTGGCCCATTTGCTAATAGAAAGTTTCTCAGTGGGCTTCAGAGTCCTGTATAGTGACCCCAACTGAGGGTTTGAGGCAGAGAACCTGAAGTCTTCTACAGACTGACTGCAAGTGGTTCAGGCAAATTCAAAAAGGATATATAGCTAGGGATGGTGACCAGCCCACTCTCATCCACACTCCGGCTGAATCTCAATGTGTTTCTGATTGTCCTGTTTCCCAAGAAAGTCCTGCAGGTACTCTGCAAGATCAATAACCTGTCGCACCCTGAAGGAGACTTGCTCAATAACCACATTGATCCCTACTTCACTGCGGTTCAATATGCGCTGTTTGACAGAACAGTTGAGGTCATATGGGAAGCAAGTTAAAAAGTCTTGATGGCAAAGACTGACATACAGTCAGCCTCCTGTCTACTGCCAGTACCTCCAGATGACTGGGACTTGCTTGGAATTAAATTAAAGGGCAAATACTGTGATGACACTCGCATGCCCATAGACTGCCCAGTAGCCTGTGCAGGGTTCGAAAGCTTAAACCCCTTCCTGCACTGGGTGACAATATTTCACTACCTCGATGACTTCTTGTTCATAGGTCTGGAGCACTGTTTGGCCTGCAGGTAAATGCTGCACATGTTCATCAAACTGTTTGATCTCTTCAGTGTTCCTCTGACACACAGGAAAGTCAAAGAACCAAGTTTGTTGATGATGTTCTTGGTCATTGAGATCTGTGTGAAGAAGAAGGAGTGTCACTTGCCTCATGAGAAGATAGATGCCTTGTGGGGTCTCTTGAGCAAGGTGACTTGCAACAAATAGTGGGGCACCTCAACTTCGCTTGCTGGTCATCCCCATAGGGAGGACCTTCTTGCACTGGATAGCGAAGCTGGGGGCAGGCAATTGGAAACCCCATCTTTGGATTTGAGTGATGAAGGATTTCTGGTAGAACTTGCAGGTATGGCTGACATTTAATGCCCACTTTAATGGCATATCATGTGGCCAAACCTGTGGACAGCCAAGAGCTGGAATTGTACATGGAGGCATCAGGTGATCTGTGTTCAGGACATACTTTCAAGGTGAATGGTGTACCTTTAAGTTGCCCTCTGCATGGGCAGCTACCTGGCTGAACAGGCAGATAACACTGTTGGAGTTCTTCCCAATCAAGGTGGCTTTGTGCATTTTGGGACCCAAGTTGAGAGACAAGAGAGTCATCTTTCAATCTAACAATATGGGTGCAGTACACACCATAAATAGGCAGTTGGGGGCCAATGACTTTTTAGGTGCTCTCATGAGAAAAGAAGTCCTAAAATGCATGTTCCTATAGGTCCATTTTAAAGATATTCACAACCATTAAAAAAACAAGTTCCCAGTGCTGTTTTGCTGTGCACTGGGGAGTCAGAGTGCCAAAACTGATTTTCAACACTCTGACTTCGTGATAACGGAGATCTCCTTTAGGCTTTTGTCATTAACACATGGAACCATGTCACTGACCTTTGGCACCAGTTAAAAGTTAGCAATGCTATCACCTTTCCCCATGTTCTCCACCCTCGATGGTATCCAATTGGAGGGTGTCCACACTTATAAATACTTTGGTGTGTGGTTTAACAGCAACCTAGACTTCTCAGCACACATAAATGCTATACACTCAAAACTCCACCCCAAACTAGTTATCCTCTACCAAAACAAGGACTGTCTCCCCACTGACGTATGCAAGGACCTGCTTGTCAATATGATCCTCCCCATTTTTAACTAAACTTATGTAGTCTACAGCATAGCTTCTCCTTCCACTCTTGCTACGCTGGACACCTTCTATAATGTCTTTTGTCGTTTTGCTACTAATTCCCCTCACTGCATGCATCACTGCTCTCTTTATTTCTCTATCAGTATCACCCCTTTACCCTTCCACCACTTCTTCATTATTGAAAAATACTGGTTCGCCTTCTTCCCCCCCACCCATCCTCTTTTTTCTCCCCTTCTGTGGCCTCCTCCTATCCCTTTAATTCTAGAGACTCCCATTCTTTCTCGATTCCCCACCATCACTCTAGTACAGGTCTAGCAACTTTCCCTTATCATCTACCCTCCTTATGGAATCTTCTCCCTCCTCTTCTTCACCATGCACCATCAATACTATTCCTACAATGTTTACTAAAGCCAACTCCCCACTACTTGCTCCTGTCTCCATCTTACGCCCCACCCCTCTCCCTCTTCTCTCTACTGATAGAACTGCACTGCACTGCAGAGTCACACCAGCCCCTTTCCTCTAGCTTACTTTCCACCCAAGTTCCCTTATTGAGGGCCACAGGACTGAAGACTGATGCGGGAGGAGCCAGACGTCTTCATGGGTGGTATGTGAGCAGAGCGAACCTGTGTTGCAGCTCCTGATTGGATGCAAACGAAGTGTACAGAGGTATCATGGCACCTGATTGGTTAGCCAGTGCAAGTTTGTGCAACACACTTGTGGTTCTTCAGTACTGCCAGACATGATCAGTACATAGTCCCTGAACTTAAGTACCTGCATGTACTCCGGGACACACCACCTGGTAACTTCAGCTCAGTGGCCCTGTTATGGATAATTAAAACAGAAATCTTGCTTTGTAAGGACTTCTAGAGGCCAGGGTTAGGCCATCTTGGTGACCCCTGATTTGTATTTGAACTCTAGCACTGTGGTATATGGTGCCAGCCATTATAGCTTAGTGGTTGCAGCACCATTGTGAACAAGCATAATATATAGCAAACCTGTGTGTGAATTAAATCTGAAAGCTACCCACCACTTGCACAACTGTGGGTGGATTCAAGCAAGCTTTAAAAACTTCTTTATGGCACCAGGCATTCAGTGACTGATCTTCCTTTTTGGTGTACTGCTATTTGAATGTTAATTGTATTGATGTTTGTTCTGTTTTAAAATTATTAAGTGCGTTGGTTATGGATAAGGCACCTTATAAATAAAATGTATTACTACTATTATTATTTTCTGTGTGACCCTGAACAAGCCCCTTAAGTTGTTGTTGTGCTTCTAGGGAACACCACCTGTAATCTTTGGTTCCGTGGGTCTGTCGTGAATATGGATCCTGTAGAAAAAAAATGATTGCTTTGCAAGGACTAATAGAAAGTAAAGCGGTTCAGGCCAGCCTGATGACCCTTGATTCAAATTGTTTGTGATGGATTTAAAAAAAAGAAAATCTGTGCTTTGGGATGAGTCACAAAGGGTTAGAGCTAATTTGTTGATTCCTGATTTATTTTGATCTCTAGCACTGGCACCAGCCCTTACAGCATTATGGTTATTAGAGCACCATTGTGAACCAGAACACTACATAGCAGACCTATGTGTGAATTAAAATCTGACAGCCTTCCACCACTTGCATACTATTTGTGTGACCCTGAAGAAGTCCCTTAAAAAGCTCACTGTGCTCCTGAGGCACATCTCCTATAATCTTCGACTCAGTGGTCCTCTTGTGGACATGGATGCTTAAAAAAATTATTGTGTTGTAAGGACTCATTGAGCGTAGAAAGGGATAGGTCAACCTGGTAACCCCTGATTCCATTTTTTTGTGGTCAGTTTAAAAGATATTGTGCTTTAGAAGGACTCACAGAGGTTAGAGCCAACTTCTTGATCCCTGATTTAATCTGAACTCTAGCATTCGCAATGGTCCTTACAGCTCTGCGGTTTGAGTACCAGTATGATTATAAGCAGACCTGTGTATGAATTTAAATCTGACAGCCATCCACAAGTTGCATACTGTCTGTGTGACCCTGAACAGGTCTCTTAAGGACCTCCCTGTGCTCGTGTGGGGCACGCCACCTATAATATTTGCCTCAGTGGGCCTGTCCTGGATAATTAAAAAAAATCTTGCTTTGTAAGGACTCATAGAAGCTAGGGTTAGGCCAGCTTGGTGACACCTCATTAAAATTTGAACCTTAGCACTGGCAGGGGTGGCTCCAGCTCTTATAGCTTTAGCTTAGTGGTTACATCACCAGTGTGAACCAGAATGATATATAGTAGACATGTCTGTGAATTTAAATCTGTCAGCCACCCACCACTTGCATACTATGTGACTGTGACCCTGAACGGTTCACTCAGTAAAGATTGTCAATATGAGCACTCAGAAACATTGTAAAACAAAAGCCACTGGCAAACAACATAATAAATGTAAATTATTCAGCAGTCCAGAAATTTGTAGTATCCCATCAAACAGGAACTTAATACAAAAGTATGTTGAATGTATTGATAATGCTACCATTACAATAAGGATCTTACCACCTCACTAGAGATGTGCAAAGTCCACAAAATTCACTTACCAAATGAATTTAAAGATTTTATGGAGCATAATTATTAAAATGTGTGCAATCTGCGGCATGCATATTTCGCTGAGAAACATGAAATTTCACCCATGTATTTTGCACTTCAAGATGAATTTTGCACCTTGTGAGAAAAACTGCATGAATTTCACTGCAAAATTCATGCAATTCATGTGTGGTGAATTTCTTCTGGTTGACCAAAACTCTTCAAACTCCTCAAAACACAAATTTTTAGCACTTCATGTGCAATTCTCTGCGAAGGTTTAATTCACAGCATCTCTACACCTCACTCTCAAAATGTTGACATATCAACAACTAGGGAAGGACTATGGTACATGGTTTTATGTTATAATGGTGACTGCAGAACTGTGATCGCTATTATTACGAGTGTATATTGCTGAAAAGAATACTGGCAATGTACACTTACTGGTGAACCAACACGTGGCAACCTAAAGTGTTTCTGTGTAGGGGCTGTGCTTTGCCCCATACACCTTCCCTTTCTAAGGATTCATAACTCCAGGTGAGTGCATGTCAGAGAGGGGGCATGAATTCAAGACAAAAAAATGTAAGTGCAGAGCTGCAGTGTGGCAGTGACAAAATTTAAACCCTCCCATCCCCAAACCCTGTACCTACTGTGCCGGAGCCCACCTCTCTCACCAGCACACCACATGCCTGGCTCAGCTACAGCAGGCACAGTCCCTCGTAATAACCCTCTTTGCTAGCCCTCCTCTTCCCCTCGCCAATCCTGTTTTCCAGTCACCTTCCCCAACCCTCACGATCAATGTAGTCTCTACCCTTGTGGGTAGTCCATCCCAACAGCACCGAATATGGAGTTGCTGTTTTGATGGTCACCCATATTCAGTCGCTATTATTAGGGGATACCATGGTACAAGGCTTGAGTAGCGCTGAAGCAAACAAAATTTTGAAAGGCTCCTCCTTATCCTTCAAGGCTTCTAATAGGAAGTCATCTGAGAAAATTGCAAAAACAAAGAGTATTCCTATAACACATAAAGCAGATACATACTGTATACAACTCACAGTGGAGTTGTTCAACTCACAACACATGCATTTTGAATAAATCAATCTCCAAGTAACAGTGGTAACTCTACTGAATCTAGTGATGATGACCATTGTCATGGGGATAATGATGATATGGAAACTGTAAGTCTGGCCTTACCTACGTTTAACAGTGACAATGTGCATGACATTGATTACTGCTACTACATCATCAAAAGGGATAGGGAAATTTCTAAGGCACAAGCCAAACAAAGTAAAACAAAGAGTGGTAGTGCTGATGCAGAGGATTCTATAATTATTTCACCTGATGAGCCTTCGTCCTCCACTGACATATCTTAACCAGTTAAACCCATCCAATTGATCCCCTACTGAGCTTGTTACTAGAAATAAACAAAACATCTGTGCTAATTTGGATTTTGTATTTTTTCACAAAACTCAAAAAATGTTCACCAATCAATATGTGTGCACTGTAATACTTGGATGAGTTAAATAAGGGTCATCTTGGAATCACAACAATGATGCAACATTTTATGCAAATCCACCCTATTATTACATATGGTTCAAACAAACAGTCTGACAGTGGTGCATGGAAATCTAGCAGGGCTCTCTGTGAGCAGGAACATTTTTCTGAAACAGTAAGAGATGGCAGTCACCAGCCAAGGTCCAAAGTCCACTTTTGTCTTAAGAAAACTATTCTGTAAGATCTTCTGTTTTAATACAAAGTTGATGGTCACAACTGAAGAAAAAGATCTGGGTGTTACTATATCCAACAATTAAAAATATTTTTAAACATATTAAAAGCAGAAACTCAAAGGCAATAATCCCATAATATACTAATGTCATGCATCCACATTTGGACTATTGTGCCCCATTTTGTGCTCCTACATCTATAGGATGTCAAAGTATGACAGAAAGGGTACAGCGCAAGATTACTAAAAGGATCCATAATATGACCACTATAGATTATGGGTCTAGACTCAAATCACTTAAGTTATTCTCCTTGGAGCACAGAGCTCTAAGAAGAGACTTGATTTACACTTTCAACGCCCTTCAAAATGAGTATATAGTAAATACAATTGGACTGGAAAGAAACGTAATAATAACACAAGAGCTCACAATTTTATACTTAAAACTTTCTCATGTAAAACTACAAAGTGTAATAGATGTTTTACTCAGAGAGTGCCTCCTATAGTGAATTCACTCCCTGTAGATATTGTCACAAGTCCAAACGTGAAACAATTTAAAAAAGACTAGATTGTTATATGGGAGATAATAAATATACCTTCCACCAATGACAATTTGGTGGAGAGTTCTCTATGGGCTAACACCTTTTGAACTTGTATTGAACTATGAAACTATAAACCAATCAGTGCATGTAATGTCTAGAAAAACTAACTTTACCCCTGTAAAGAGGCAATTAAAGTTACAAGAAGTTTTTGAAAGAAAATCTAAATATTCACAAAACCATCTGATAGCAGTGACAATCAATTGTAAAATAACAGAAATGACTCTACTTGACTTGTAGCCATACTCTGTTGTTGAAAATGTGGGTTTCAGATGCTTATTGAATACTTAGAGCCATGATGCCAAGTAGGAAATACTTTTCAGTCACTGCTGTGTCCAGGATGTATGACAGTTAATACTTCAAGTGAGACATGCTCTACAAGAGACAGAGGACAAGGTAATTCACTTTGCCACTGACATGTGGACCAGAACCCAAACTATTGTCTGTCTTTCTCTTACTGTACATTGGGTCAGATTTGCAAGAAATCCATCATCATCACACATCACTCCAACTGCTACCACTCCAACTGCTACTACCATTACTCTTTTTTTTCAGAAAATGGCAGTACTCCATGTATCTCACTTTCATGACACGCACACAGCAGAGCACATTCAGCAAGAACTTGAAAAACTACTTAATGCCTGGGTCACCTCAAAAGCTTTGAAAGTTGGCTTTTTGTTGCCAACAGTTGTTCCAGTATAAGAAAGGCACTTCATGATGGCAATTTTGTACATGTACATTGTCTTGGACAGTGTGTTAACTAATAGTCTAAAGCTTCTTTGTTAATGAACAAGTGTCAACCACTGTATTCACAAATCACAAAGTGTGTGGCCACTCCAACCACTCTGTAAAAGCCAATGACACCCTTGCAGGTATCCAGAAGAAGAAAGGTCTTTCTTACCACTGTCTTGTTCAGGATGTATAAACGAGGTAGAATTTGACTTACTTTATAATTGAACACATCCCTGAACAAAAGGTAGTTATCATTGAATAGATCATCTTTAATGATATTGGGGAGAGAATTATTCTCTATTCTACTCAATGGTCTCTGATGGAACAATCGTCTCACATTCTGAAACCTTTTATGAGTGTTACAATGGAGGTCAGTGCAGAAAAGGTATCTCTTAGCTAAGTTTTTCCACTCATTCTTCTTCTCAAAAAAAGCCTGGAGAAAAATAAAGAACAACTTAGGTATGAACCAATCTCTAGTCAATTACAGACTTAGCAGTGATGACAATTTATCAGTCATGACATAGACCAAAGAGTGTATCTTAGCAACATTCTAGACCCACATTTCTGGAACAAACACCTTACTGATGTTACTTCTCAGGATATGGAGGAGTTGGTTTTGATTGATGCAGAAGATGAGGTTTCATTAGGGAGCAGTACTACAATGATACCACCTGAGTAGACTGCACCAAGAAACACTACAGGAGCAGACATTGAGGAGAATGACATTTGGTGCTAGCTGCAGGACACTGAAATTCCAAAAAGAGAAAATGCATGCTCTGTAGTAAGAATGTCAGATGCATATCTGTCTGAGCCCAACTTTAGTATCAAGGTTGACTCTTTTGGTTACTAACAAAAAAAAAATTCTGGCCAAAGTTGGTTACCGAGGCTTGTATGTATATTTATTTATTAACAACTCGGATTACTACTTTTGAGCCAAAGGCTTGTTTACATAGGTTCCATGTCAGTGAGGGTGAATACAAATGATAAACAAGGGATGCAATAAATTGGAAACTATGAAGCATAGAATCCTTGTCAACACAATAGTACAAAATCAAAAATTTGAATAACATTGTAGCATTGGTTCCACAAAGATATACTTGAACAATTTCAAAGAACAATGGTGATTGTCAAAAAGAGTGTAGGTTGATCAGTAGATACTGAGAGAAGAATGACATAGCAGTATGGAACATTTTAGTGCACATCAAGGTTAGGCACATAACATGCTAGGGGCGAAAGAGTGAGAGGTAGGGAGAAGGGATAGGTAGGGAAAGGTATAGAAGGGCTCCCAGGATCAGGAGAGGATGTGGGCAGTTAGGGAAGGCAGTCCACGGGAGGTGACCTGGTGGTGGAGGGGGGTATCAGAGTAGGAGGGATGAAATCATTTGCAGCCAGGATAGGCTTTGTCATGCAGAAACAGTATAAGAATAACAGAGAAGTACTTTGGGGAGGAGTTGACAATTACAGGTTGCAAACTAGGGGTTGCAGTCATAGGCACTTGTTACAGCAAGGTGTGAGCACAGTTTTACTTTGAATGGTCCAAGTTTTGGATTCAATAGTAGGTCACTCTGGAGTGAGTTAAGCCAGGTAGTTGCCCTGTACTCAAACCTATGCTCTCCCTGGGATGTGCAGTGGAAAGGGACTTTGAGCCACCTGTTGTTGTTTCCTCTTGTATCCCTAAGATGTTCAGTTTATCAGAGTTGGCTCTGGATTAGGAGGGTGTAAGGCTGAGTAATGATTTCTTCATGAGGAGGCAAATCTGGTATTACAGTCTACTTTGAAGGTTCAGCCATCTTGATTGAGAGTGGAGATCCCAGGTATGCATCAGTTTGTGAGCCCCCGTGACTAGACGGCAGACTTTGTTCAGCGCTAGACTTAATTTTTTTTTTGATGCTCTCCTGCATCTCTGCCATCCACTCCTTCAAGCCACTTATGACCTCTCCCCAGGCAACACCCACCACAAACTGCCACCCCATACTGCAGCCCCCCAGGGTAACCCAATGTATCCCTTCGTTGGGTGGGTCCTCTCCTTCTGGGAAAAATGAGCCTCACGGCCTTACCTTCTTGGCCCTGGGAGCTGCTGCTGGAGTAAGTCCCAGCTGTCTGGGGGCTCTGTGGTGGCAAGGATCCAGCAGCCATCATCCAGATGGCTGAGACACACTTTTTCCATTTTCTCCACCCCGCCCCATCCCACCAAGTTCTCTGCCTTGAGGGTGGCATCCTCAGGTCGGGCATGCGGAGGGCATGTAGTGGCATCACATCTCCCAAGTATGCACCCAGTCTGCCCAGAGGTGCCCAGGCAGTACCCAACCCATTGAGAGTGAAGTGTCCAATGGACACTTGTGCATCCCCTACTAACCAGACTCTGCTCCTGGTACCCTGGCTCGAGGTGCAAACCTGGGTTACCACTGTTCCAAGTGAACTCCTTCACTCAGCACCACGGAGCCGGCCTAAGCCTTAATCTTTTTAGTGCTGTGTCCTCAGCAGCCCCATAAACAACAAGCATGTACTCAGTTATTGGTAAGATAGAGCTGTTCACCACTAATTTTAAGGCATCATCAGTGAGGCAGTACTTGTGTTTGTAAAGCTGGCCAATTTTGAGTTTGGCAGACTTAGCTACCTAGTTTATGTGCTGCGTGTATGTGAGGTGGCTGAAACTTTGGACCTTTTCTAATGGGTTATTATGATGGTTCAATATATTTAAAGGATAAAGTCTGTGTCTGTTGTGAAAGGAGGTGAATAAAATGTTTTTTTGTTTTTTTATAGTTCGTGAGGAGTCTGGAGTTCATAAACCAGGACTCAACTGGAGGGTACTTTGCCTGCATTTGTTGTTCAAGGAAAGAGCAATTCATGTGACTAGAAAATAGCACCACATCATCTGCAGATTAATAAAGGAGAGGGGAGGTGGGCAGAGGGAGACAGTGAAAAGGCAGAGATACCGAATGAATACTTTTGCTCAGTACTGTATTCACAAAAGAAGATGAGGAGGAGTTACCTAAACCAGACAATAGAAGCACTCTGGGTGGGGGGTTGACACCAGTCCATTCACAGAAGAAAGAGTCCTGAAAGAACTCCTAAAACTCAAGATGGACAAAGTAATGGGGCCTGATGGGATTCACCCCATAATCCTAAAAGAACTAAGGGAGGACCTAGTGACACCATTGACTATGCTTTTTAACAAATCATGGCAGGATGGGGTGGTACCTGAGGACTGGAGGAGGGCAGATGTGATTCCCCTTCACAAAAGTGGGAGCAAGGCAGAAGCAGGAAACTATAGACCTGTAAGTTTGACCTCAGTGGTAGAGAAAATGATGGAATCACTTCTGAAAGAAAGACTTGTTGTGTACCTAGAGGCCAGCGAGGCACAGGACCCAAAGCAACATGGATTTACAGCAGGAATGTCATGTCAGATGAATCTAATCGATCTCTTTGACTGGGTGACCAAAGTAATAGACCAGGGAGGGGCTGTGGATATGGCCTATCTAGACTTTAGCAAGGCATTTGACACAGTCCCGCACAAAAGATTAATAATCAAGTTAGCTAGCCTGGGAGTGGGTCCCAGGGTGGTAGCCTGGGTAGCAAACTGGCTGCACAACAGGACAGAGAAGGTAATAGTGAATGGAACACATTCTGAAGAAAGGGGGGTTACTAGTGGAGTACCTCAGAGCTCAGTACTGGGTCCAGTCCTCTTCAACATCTTTATAGGTGACATTGCAGAGGGTCTGGAGGGAAAGGTATGCCTCTTTGAAGATGACACAAAGATCTGTAACAGAGTCGATACACAAGAGGGGGTAGAAAAGATGAGAAGGGACTTGGCAAGGATGGAGGAATGGTCAGACATATGGCAACTTAGATTCAGTGCAAAGAAGTGCAAAGTAATGCACCTGGGAAACAAAAACTCAGGAGAAGAGTACACAACAGCAGGGGAGGTACTAACAACAACAAAAATGGAAAGGGACCTAGGGGTAGTCATATCAGATGACCTAAAAGTGGGTAAGCAATGTGAGAATTCGGTAAGGAGAGCCAGGGGGATACTGGGATGCATAGAAAGGGGTATCACAAGTAGAAAAAGGCAAGTGGTTATCCCTCTATGCAGACTGTCGGTGAGACCCCATCTGGAGTACTGTGTGCAGTTTTGGAGGCCTCATCTATGCAAGGACATAGACAGAATGGAAGCAGTCCGGGGGCAACTAAAATGGAGCAGGGTCTGCAGCAGAAACCATATGAAAAGAGACTGAGAGAGCTTAATATGTATACCCTTGATGAAAGGAGGGATGGGGGGACATGATAGAAACTTTCAAGTACCTCAAGGGAATCAACAAAGTCTAGGAAGGTAGCATCTTTCAGAAAAAGAGATGTGTAAGAACAAGGGGACACAATTTAAAGATAGAGAGGGGATGGCTCAGGGGTAATGTGAGGACATTTTTTTTTCATGGAGAGAGTGGTGGATACATGGAACCACCTTCCTAGGGAGGTTGTTGGGTCTAAAAGAGTGGGGGAATTCAAACATGCATGGGACAAACATAAAGCAATTATAGTGGGGGGTTGCAGGAAGTAGGCTGTTGGTTAAATAGAATCTGCAGCTTATGCAGTAGGTAGGGAAATGGGCAGACTGGGTGGGCCAAGTGGTCCTTATCTGCCTTCAAAGTCTAATTTTCTATATAATAGGACTCTATCTGGCACACCATTAGGAGGTGGTTTAGAAAAAGGCTTAATAGTAATGGGCCCAGGATAGAGCATTGTGGCACACCTGTACTGACAGAGCAACAGTCTTAGAGGACATCTTAAATTATGACCTGCTGAATTTGTCCATTGAGGTAGCTACTGAACCAACCTACCAATTCAGGCAATAGCCCAGTTGCAGACAGCTGGTTTAATAGCAGTCCATGGTTGATGGTATCGAAAGCCATGGTGAGGTCAATGTAAGTTGCCCCCACCAAAAGCCCGTGATCCAGAGCATCATGTATATACCCAGTAAATTCTTCTAGAGCAGTGGTCATGCTGTGACACTTCTGAAAACCATGTTGCTGTGGGCACTGTAGTCAGTATTTGTCAAGATGATCTATGAGTTGGTTGTAAACTATGAGTTTGAGTGTTTTAGAGAGCAGGAGTAATATGGAAATTGGTCGGTAGTTGGAGTGTATACTCCTTTCTCCACTTTTGAAGACAGGGGTGACCATAGCAATTTTCAAAATTTGGGGGAATTGTGCTGTTATGAGGGAGAGGTTGAGTATTTTGGTTAAGGGCAGGAGTACCTCATCAAGGGAGAGCATAATTAGTTTTGAGGTCCTGTGTGTCAGCACTGTACCTGAACTTGCAAATAGTGTGCTGGATATATTTTTTGGCCTCAGGTTTAGAAATAATCCTGAGGTAGAATGGGGATGATGAGGTTGTCTGATGACTGTTAACTTTTTGGCAATAATCGGCACTGTGTGTACTGAGAAAATTAGGGGGGAGCACACCACTAAGGTCGGTAAATGCCTTGTTGAATGTTTTAGTGATAATTTTGGGATCTTGGGTTATAACACCCTCAACACTAAACTTTTTGGGTGGGGTTTTGTTTGACTTACCAGTTAGGGTCTTGATATTATCCCAGAACAGGCAACTATTGTTCCAGGATTTGGCCAATTATTCTTTAAAATACTGTTTTTATGCTGTTCAAACAGCTTGAATACATTTGTTGTGGGCAGTTCTATAGTTCTGCATATTTAAAGGGCAGCCAGAGTTTATTGCCTTATGCCAAAGGTGATCCCTTGCTTTCATTTGTTCAAGGAGGAGAGGGGTGATCCAAGACTTATGAGACTTCTGTACTTTTCACTTAGAGTAGGGGTGAAGATGTAACATGCTGCATTAAAGGTTTTGATAAAGTAGTTTAGTGCTCTGTTGACATCATCTGTGTCATCAATGGCTGATCAGTCTTGCTTCCTTAGGTGCGCTTTGAAGGCTTGGTGCTGACATTTTTTAGAACCTTAGTCTTTAGGGTTTTGGCTGGAAATTTGGGGAATTTGTTCAACCAGGAACATAGAATTGGCAAGTGATTGCTAATGGAGTCTGGTAGTATGGTTGCCTTAGCTATCTTCTCCAGACAACTGGTTATAAGTGAGTCTAAAAGGGTACTGGTACCTGTATAATAGTTCACTCGGGTAGGGGAATCCATTAGTTGGGTTAAGTTGGTCAAGAGATGGCATCCCTGTAGTGCACCACCTCAGGGGACAACCAGTTTATGTTGATGTCTCCAACCATTATTACCTTGGAGTTGTGGCGAATACTGGACAGGTACTTGAGGACCACTATGAAGTCACTTGCCTGCCCTTTTGGGGGTATGTAAATAGATACCACTGTTAGGCCTTTTCACTGTGCACTGAGCAGGATTTTTACCATCAGGATTTGGGTGTTACTGTTGGAGCTAGGGTGGGGGAGGGCGCATTCCTGTAGAGTGTCTTTGATATAGATGACACAACCTCCTCCTACAGAGTCTGTCCAGCCTAAAGGAGGTGTATCCAGGTAGCTGGATTGTCATGTTGGAGACCCATGGTGTGAGCCTGGTTTCTACCACTGACAGCACATCCGGTTCTTGCTGGGATTACCATACCAGCAGCTGGTCAGACTTGGCCAGGAGGCTAGAAATGTTAATGGAGGTGATTGTGAGCACACTTTGATTCTTGGAGGGGGCTGTCACTTTTGGTGCAGGGCCTGGGTTAGGACAAATGTTCCTGGATATTAGAAGTAGCAGCCATGCCATCCTTACTGCCAACCATTTTAGTTCTTTAAGGGCCATTAAGTGATGCAGGACAGGCACCTTATTCTTGCTGCTTTGTTGATGTCTGCAGGAGGTTGGAGATAAGTGTGAGGTTCCTGTATTGGTGTTTAGTTAGTAAGCATTCCTTCCTGTCGATAGCAGGGGATGTTGGGGGTGACACAACTAAAGGCCATCAAACCGAGTGTAGTGTTGTTTCGCTTTTGTCATCCAAACCCCAAGAGGTGCAAATGTCTATGAATGGAGGGAGTACCAGTCCTAGACCTAGGAACAGCTAGGTGTAATGTGGTTCTATTCTACAGCACCAGTGAACCTGATTAGCTATTATGCCTTGTATTGAGGTGGGGTTGGACAATGTCAATTGTGTCAGTTAAGAGCAGAGACTATGATACTAGCAGTGGCTTTGGTGGGGTTAGTGAGACCTGTCAACCACTTGGGATCAGACACACCCTGTCTTTGTGGAAAACCAAATAAGGCTTCGTGCACATGAGCACCTGCAGCTCTGAAATTCTTTGTGCATAAGTAATAGCAACTAAAAACAATGCTTTCCATGACAGACGGCATAGCTCACATATCATGGCTGGCTCAAAAGGAACCAAAGTATGTTTTTCCAACACAAAGTCTGTAGGCAGGACTGGATTGGAGAGAGGAGATTTCAGCTGAAGAATGCCTCTCAGAAAAGTACAGAATACCTTTAGTTGTGCCACTGTATGGTCATCAGTAGGCATGGAAGGTAGAGATGGCAGACATGTGCACCTTAAGGGAGGAGTACTTCAAGCCAGAGCCTGAAAGGGACAGCAAGTTCTCCAGAATCTGATTTACTGGACAAGTGAGTGGTTCCAGTTGATGTGCCATAGCCCAAAGCACAAAGCATTTCCACTTCATAGAATAAGTGGCCTTAGTGGATGGTTTCCTAGCCACCACCAGGACATCAGCCACCTTAGATGACACCCCAAACCTAGCCATGGCAATGTCCTCAGTAGCCAGGCATGAAGATGCAGGGATTTGAGGTCCGGATGGACCAGGGTGGCCCTGATTCTAGGACAGCAAGCCAGTGCACAGATGAAGAGGTACTGGAGGTTCCACTGTAAGCTGTTGCAGTAAAGGGAACCAGATCTGATGAGGCCAGAAGGGGGCTATGAGAATCCCTGTGGCCCTTTCCATCTGTATCTTGATCAGAATCTTCTGAAGCAGGGGGAAGGGAGGAAATGCATACAGAAACCTCCCTTTCCAATAGAGGGACAATGTGTCTCGTCAGAAAACTCTAGGCCCTGGACTGAGCAAGTAACAGTTTTGCATTGAGTGGCAATGCAAAAATGTCCCACTCTGGATGACCACAACTGTTAAACAGGTCTTTTACTACTTAGGTCAGCAGCTCCCACTCATGTGCCTTTGACTGCGACTGTCTTAGGGTGTCTGTCAGAATGTTTTGGATACCTGGAACATGGTTGGTCAACAGCTCAGGACCATGATCTAGAGCCCAAAACAAGACTTTCATTGCTTCCTGGTGGAAAGGGTACAAGTGACTGCCCCCCTGTTTGTTGATGCAGTGGACTACACTGATGTTGTCCATCTGCACTAACAGAAAACCTGGGGATAATTGAGTCTGGCAGGCCTGGAAAGCATGAAGAATGGCCCGCATCTCCAACACATTGATGTGGAGAGAGGATTCCAGATAGGACCAGATCCCTTGTGTTTGCTGGTGCCCTAGATGAGCACCCCACCCCAACCCCAAAACATCAGTCATGAGGATTTGCTGAGGGGAAGGAATGAGTAAAGGAATCCCTCTCAATAGGTTGCTCGGCTCCATCTATCAAAGTAGAACTTTTTTCACTTGAGAAGAGTTCAGGACCATCAGTTCCAGGTCATTGGAATGCTGGTCCTACTGGACCTTCATTGCCCATTGGGGAATCCTCATGTGCAGTCTGACTGGAGGTACTGTGACTATAGCTGCAGCCATCAGGCCTAAGAACCAAAGAAAGGTTCTGGCTGAGACATAGATGCTGTTGTACAGCAGTTGGGCTCATGCTATCAGGTAATCTGCCTAGTCCAGGGTCATGAAGCCCATGCCCTGGGAGATATCCAGGACTGCCCCATGTGCTGAAGGTGCTGACAGAGGGTCAGAACTGACTTGGCAGGTTGACTGTGATACCTAGATCCTGGAATAGGCAGGTGGTACATTCCAGAGTCTGCAACAAGCACTCCCTGGACTGAGCTTTGAAAAGCCAGGTATCCAGGTAGGGGAATACATAGAGACCCTCCCTCCTAAACACCTGAGGGCTGAAGACAATCCAAAGGGCAATGCCAGGAACTGAAAGTGTGTCCCCTGAAAATTAAACCTGAGGTACTGTCTGTGGGAGATATTTACCTGGATATGCAGGTAGGCATTCTTCATTGTCAGTGGATGTGGCTCAGTAGGTAGCACACTCAACTCTGAGGCCGGGAGATCAGAGGGCTGTGGGTTCAGTTCCCACATCTGGCATTTGGATTTATATCCCAGTACTGACACTGCAGTGCAGCATGAGAGGGGTGCTGCACTTCTGAGGTGCCGTCCTTCGGATGAGACGTTAAACCGAGGTCCCATCTGCCTGGATTGGTGGTAGTTCAGGTGGATGTTAAAGATCCCATGGCACTTGTCGAAAAGAGTAGGGGAATTTCCCCAGTGTCCTGGCCAAATTTCCCTCATTCACTAAAAAATACCACCAACAGCTTAATCTGGTTCAAGGTCAGTTGGCATTCATCTATATCCCCCTCCCCCGGGTCGTGCCTGAAAATAGGCAGGATTTGTCTAGTGCACTTACCCGGTCAACAAAAGCTAAAATAAATAAAAAATAAATAAATGTCTAGGGAGCAAATCCAGTCTCCCTGGTGCAGAAGGGGCAGCAGATCCTGTAGAGTCACCATCCGGAATTTATTGTGCTGGTTGAACAGATTTAGCTCTTGGATGTCTAGAATGGGTCTGAGATCACCTGTGTACTTGGGCACCAGGAAGAAGTGAGAATAGAACCCTTTACCCTGCTGAGTGTCTGGTATGGGTTCTATGGCCCTTTTCTGCAGCAAGGAGTGAATTTCCTTACAGAGAACCAGAATGTGGTCTGGAAGGTAAGAAGACAGAAGTAGGGGTTTCTCTGGAGGCCACTCCAGAAGTTTCAGGATGTGGCCACTTTCTATGATCTGCAGCACCCAGGCATCTCGGTCAGTCTCACTCCAGTTGTCCAGGTGCAGGGAGACATGACACCTGAGAACCACCTCCTGGCCTGGGGGGAATTGGGCAAAGGGTCAGGCTGAACTGGCAGGGGTGGATGGGGCTGCGTATCCTCCTCCTCCTCTGTTTCTTTTTCCTGAGCTGGAGAAGGGGGTAGGCATGGCCGGGGTAGCCCAGTGCTTATCCTGAGGCTTGTTAGAGGGCTTTGGTCTATGAATAAACCTATGAAAGGGCACCCGCTGACCACCATTTGGTTGGTTGGTGTTGTACATGGAGTCAATTGAATGTAGGGTGTGTTCAGACTCTTGCAGTTAAGACAGAATGTCTTGCACATCTGTGCCAAAAAACTTATAGCCCTGAAAAGGGGCATTCAGGATGGATAATTTGACATCCTGGGCAAAGCTAGACACCATCAACCACAAGTATCTTCATAGTCAAATGCCCACTGCAGCAGCCATGGCCAAGGCATCAACGGCATCATAGGCCACCCTAAGGAGGTGGGTGCCAACATCGGACCCCACATTAAGAGACTGCAGCATCTATTGTTTTATGGGGTCCTCTTGGAAGGGCCCAGCCAGATTCAAGGGCATAGTCATAGAACTGGTTTAATACTGTATCATATAGGCAATATAATTTAACATCCTAATGGTCAAAGTGGCAGAGGCAAAAGTTCTCTTGCTATTGTGATCCAGTCTCAGGGACTCCTTATCTGGGGGCAAGTAACTAAAGTGTTTGATCATCTTGGTGCAGTCATGGGTGGCATTGATGACCACCAAATCCACTTGTGGCTAATTGGCAAAGAAAGGTCTTCCTGCTGGAATCTGGTATAACTTGTCTACCTTTCTGGGTATGGTAGGGATCAAGTTGGGCTGATGCCAGGTGGCCATGATGGCATCCTCAAAGGGCTCCATTAAGGGAGGGATAACCAAAGGAGGGGCATCCAGCAGCCTTAAATAAGTGACCAGTCAACACTGAGCTGGATCTTGCTTCTCGGTGTCGAAGCCCATGGCCAACTGCATCTCTCATAACATAGACAAAATAGGGGTTATCTGTGGGGGGACCATGAGATATACCTCCCTGCCATTGGGCGAAACAATAGAGGAGGACTGGTAAGGAGTAGCTCTCCCATCATCACTGTCACCATGCTCAGGAGGAATTAGGTCCAGATGACACCCATCCTTACCCCGAGTCCTGAGAGGGAGCAAGGGCTCAGGGTCTGGGGAATGGGCCATAGCCTTGCTGGTGGAACAGAGGGGTGCTGTGGGGATGGGCCTTGGAGAGGGACCTCCTTAGCCTGCATAAAGTCTCATAAGGCAGTAAGCAAGGAATGAAAGTCTACCATAGTCAGCTTCAGACACATCAGCATTGGCTGAGGAATCACTGGGGTTGCCACTGAGTTTGGCACCATGGAGGGTGGCCACACAGACTGCCACCTGTGTGGAAGCTCCTTGGAAGTGGTCAGCATCTGGGAGTGTGACAACAACCTGGACTCAGGTCTGGGTGACTCTGGAGAGGGTAGAGGCTCTGGGCCTGAGATGATTACTGATGATGCGGCCGAGGTTGGCACAGATGGATTAGGCTGTGTCCTGGTGACTGGTGATGCTGAGCCCATTGACAATGAGTCAGCTGAGTAACCTGACTGATTGCCCACTGAAAATAATGGCCTGAACAGCAAGGGCTAAAAAGTTGGTGGGGCACTAGAGCCCCTGGAACCAACACCCACCATTGCGAGGTTGGTGGGGGGGAGCTGCCAAAGGTAACCCTGTGGGAAAAAGGGCATGCGAGGCAGATGGAGCTACTCCTAATGATGGGGATGGCCCTGCCATGGCTGACACATGCAGTGGCAACCAGGATTGAGATGAGGAGGACTGGGATTTCTCCTAGGTATGGTCCTTGTCCCGATGCCTATGCTTGCCTATATACTTGTCCCAGGCCTTGGAAGGTTGTGAGCTAGAGGGTGTCATAGGGCAAGCAGAGGAACTTCTAGCCTGAAGCTCATTCTTCATCTGGGAGACCTTCTGCTTCAGCTGAATAGTTTTGTGGGTCTGCACTCAGCTTTTCCTGGTGGCTTGGTTGAATCCACAGCAGATCACACAAGCCTGGGTGTTGTGTTCTGGGCTTAGGCAGCAGACACAGGCCTTGTGATCATCCTTCTCAGGGATCTTCTGCTCATAGCACACTTTTTAAAGAGGTTCTCGGAGGCAGAGCTCGGCATAAATGTAGAGGAAAAATCACTTTATTGCTAAAGTGACACAAACTAGGGAGAGTAAAATGAAAAAAAAATAGAAGATTGATGAAGAAATTTGGTGCAATGGTGGTTGAATGGAACTGGCAGATCTCTGAGGAGTCTGATGTGTGATGGTCAATTGCAGGAAAAGAACTGAGGAGGGCAAGGGGACCATCAACTCTTATAGGATAGGCTGACATCAGTGTATGACATCTGAGTGGGTGACCCCCTGGTGGACTGCTATCTAGAAATGTTTCTGTGTTGTCCTAGTGCCTGAAGGCTATTGTTCTATAGGTGTGGTCTGCTGCAAGAGATACCCCTGAATTCAGATCTAACATTCATAAAGGTCAAATTGCCAAATTTTGACTACATATGTGATGCTAATCTTGAGGAAGAAGAAAATGAGACTGATTGCAGTACCTATGATGCATCTGTGAACTAAGTGACCATAACGTCAGCTTTCAATTTTCTCTAAACAGACTTGTTAAAGATACGAGATTTGCCTGCCTTTGGCCAGCATGAACAATGCAGCTGGCACATTAAAATAAAAATACTGTAGTTACATTAATAACAACTGAGTATGGGGTGCACACTGGGCATGCAAGTCTCAATTCTTCTTAGGCCATTCTCTGAACCACTCAGAAACAATTTCCTCCAGTGTTTCTGTCTACTAATGATTGATGGTAGCATTAGCTATGCATCACACTACAATACAAATGTCAGATAACATAGTGCTGGAAAGTCACATCTTATGAGAACAAAGAAGAAAGCCTTTATTACATAAAATTACAGTTCTGTTTCCTTTTTGGAATGTATGCGACTGCCTTCTCCTACTGTTTCAGACTCCAGTTCCTTCCCAGTTAATGGAGGTTGTAGTACTAGTCCCAGAAAATAAGAAATACAGGGTTCACCTTTGCCATTGTCTACAGTCTCGGGGAATTTATTTTTGCCCCAGCAGCACATTTTACTATATAAGTTGTAGTTGCTTTATTGCCTTCAGTCTCTGGTTATCATTTTCATTTATCCTGGCTCCAGAGACAGGATTTACTGTCACATAGTTGCTTTATTTTTTCCAGTCTCCGGGATGGGGTATAATTTCTCCTGGCCCCAGAGGCAGAACTTATTATCACATGCTTTCTCTTTTGCCTCCAGTTGTTGGGTATCATTTCATGTTGCCCCAATTTCAGGGTTTACTGTCACATGGTTACTTTATTGACTCCAATCCAGGGTATTAGTTCAAGTTCGGTTTAATTTTTATTGCACAAATGTATGAAAATCACAGATTTGTTACATTCATCAAAAGATACTGCTGTAATATCACACAAATCCAATGTACATAACTGTACCTAAAATTCTTACATCTAATACCCTAAATTCCAAATATAATACAGAGGCCAAGAAGTATAAAAATAATATTCTTAATACAGATTCAATATTTATAGCCTAATTGGTACATTACCATACTTAAAAACTTCATTATATCATATATAATTCTTTTCTCAGATATAGACATCAATTACAAGAATTTGGCTTTTTCCTTTTTAAATCCTTTCCCACACAGCAAAGGGTCTATCCAACTTTTTCATTCATTTTGAAGAGCTGGACAGTGCAAAATCAGATGCTGAATTGTTATAAAAGCATCCGTCTTGCACATAGATTCAGTTATGGGCCTTTTGAATAAAAATCTGCCAACTACTTTTTTCCACTGGAGGAAAGGAAAGAAATGGGAGACATGATAGTAACATTCAAATACATCAAGTGTATCAGTAAGGTACAGAAGGGTGCATATTGCACAGAAAGAGATGCTCAGGGATGGGGGGCATGATATGAAGCAGGGGGGTGACTTAAAGGGGATGTGAGGAAATATTTCTTCATGAAAAGGATGATTGATACCTGGAATAACCTCCCAGCAGAGGTGGTGAGCACCAAAATGGTAACAGGCTTCAAACATGCATGGGCTAGACACTGGGGGACATTAGTAACAGGACTTGGGGGGGAGAGGCTGGAGATCAATTGGGGTCTATGGTAGCACAGTAGGTAGGGACTTTAGGGCAGACTAGGTGGGCCAAGAGGTCTTTTTCTGCCAACAGCTTCTACGTTTCTATGTTTTTAAATATACCAGAGAAATTGTATTTATTTATTTAGTTTTTGTTAACCGGGTAAGTGCACTAGCCAGCAGGTGACTATTTTCAGGCACGACCCGGGACAGTACAAGACAATACATACTGAGGGTGTTTAACATCTACAGTACAATTAGTGTGGCAGTACAATGTGTAGACAGTGGAGCTGAAGCTATGAGGCTAAGATAACAGTGTGGACACTAGTCTAAGTAAAACGAATACAACATTGTTCTGTATAGAATATAACAGGCAGAGTGGGTATTGGTACAAAGACAGAGTTATTCGGATTTCCCCAGGCAGGCGTAGTGCAAACAAGCGGGAGAGGAAATAGCCCCATAAAGTGCCTAACCTTGCTGTACAAAATATGTTCCTCTCTGTCTTGTTTTCACAGAAGAGTAAATATTGTTCTATATTCACATTTGATTTAAAGTTATTATATATACAGTACTGTTTTTGTCTAACAACCTTAACCCCTCAAAGTCTATTTGGACAAAAATGTCTTTCACTCTTTGTGTGCTTTAAGAAGTAAAGACCAATGGGTATAGGTATGCAGTGTCTGACAATGTACTTCTTAGTCCAAACCAAATAAGAATAAAGTCTAATTGCATGAACCAATTTGTCCTACTATTATTATTTGCCACATAATTATGCATCATATCATCACATCATAACTTGGGTAATCTATCTTTATCCATTAACAGTATTCTCTTCCAAAAGCATATTGCCCAATTAGAATTCTAGCTTCCAGTGAAAGTGTTCCAGTCTCTACTAGCAGGAATTATGTTGGTATAGTTCTAGGAGCACCCAATATGTTTTTTAAAAAGAAGTTTTGTACACAGTCCAGATATGACAGGTTCACCCTCATTCCCCAAATGTCACTGCTATGTAATATTTGTCCCATTATTTTTGCATCAAAGGCTGTTTTTAACACCTTAAAAGAATTATTGGCAAATTTAGTTGCAAATCTAAAAATAGTTAGACCAGATTGATGAGCAGACAATCTCACTTGGGTTAGATGTTGCTTCCATGTTAGCCTTGAGTCAAAAGTTACCCCTACATATTTCTATTCATTTACCACCTCCAAGTCTCTTCCAACAACCAACCCATTTTTTATTCTTAACTTGATTTTTTCCAAAAGCCATTATTTTAGTTTTGCTTGTATTCATCTCTAGATCCAAGTTTCCAAAGTGCTTTGTTACAGCAGAAATTCCACATCTGAGATCTATCGGAGTTTGGGAGAGAATGATGGCATCGTCTGCATAAAGTAATATCTGCACCTTGGTCCCAGACAACACAGGGGGAAGGAATCTATATTCTCTAAACATTAAACCAAAGTTTCAATATATAAGTTAAACAAAAGGGGGACTAGCACACATCCTAGTTTAAACCCACACATGATATTAATAAGATCAGAGAGCACTCCATCTCTGGATAGTTTTACTCTAGACATGGTGTTTGTATGCAGCATTTGCAAAATCAATAACAAGTATAACTCAGTGCCATATTTTCTCAATATTACCCCAAATAATGGTTCTATTAACAGAACCAAAGACTGATTTGATAACAATAAAACATACATAAACATTCCTTTTTTGGACAACACATAAGTATAAAAAATATAGTTTAGTGTAAAAACTAGATCCAAGGTATCATGAAATCATCTAAAACCACACTGAAATCAAAATATCCGGTTGTTGTCAGAGACCCATTCCTTCAGTCTCCATAAGATAATTCTAGAGTATATTTGTTTTGTGCAATTGGTAATAGTGTGATAGGCCTATAACACTGTGGATCATCTCATTTCATCTCATTTTTATTTTATACCGGAATAGCATGTGAGCAAAATTGCCCATTTTCATAAGCCTCCAGTGGATTGGGTAAGGAGGAAGACAAGTACAGGGAGGGAAGCAGTACATTTATAGAAATCATTCAAAAAATACTGGAGAATTATGTACAAATATTTGAGGTAAAACATAGAAATTTAAAATAAATTATGTACAAAGCAATGGAAAATGTACAAATCGATAGTGGTACCTTTTACCTTTTTTAAAAAGTGGAACAATAACTCTGCAGTTCCAATTGACCAGCACTTTCAATTTATCATTTATTACTGTAAATACATTAGCCAAGAGGAGTGATCAGAAATCCAAATTGCGCTGGAATATTTAATCTGGGATAGCATCATTACCTGCTGCCTTATTACAATGCTGTGCCAATATTGCAGCCCTAACTTCTAAGGGGAACACAGTGTTCCAATGTGCCACATTGTGTACACTTGATTTATTAATTCCAAGCATATAAGCAGCCCCTTTCTCCAACACTTCAGTAATATAATTATTTTTGAAATAGTTCATCCACTTATTGACTGCTAATACAGGCATAATATTGTATTGTCTATTATTTCCGAATGTATCAAAAGCTACCAGGGACCAAAAAGCTTGCATGTTTTTTAGCCAAATAGTTTCTTGTAAGTCATCCCATAATTTGTTCCTATATCTTTCTTTTTTTATATCTCAGGAGTTTATTATATTCCTTCCTTAGATTTTTAATGGCAGCTAACAGAAATGCCTCGCTGGATTTAGCCGACCAATGACTAACTTTGTTTATGGCTCTGTTTATATTTTAACAGTCAGAGTTGTACCATGTGTTATTTTTCCAGCTTTACAGACATTTGGCTTCCTATTTCAATAATTTCATTAATTTGCTATAATTTCGATAAGATTAGAGAAACAGGGCAATCTATCCTCTGTTGGTAATTACCTTGAACCCTGACTGGATTTAATAATCTCACTTAACTAAATTATATGTCTCGGATAGTATTTCAGTCATCTTCTCCTCAATATATTCATTCTATCTTATTATTTTTGAGTACAGGATGTCCATGTTTTCTTCTGCATCAGGCCCCAGAAACTAAAGAAGTCTGGGTCCACTATCAAAACAAATTGCTTCATTGCTTAGTAAAGTGACAACTTATTGCTGCTCCTTTTCATTACATATTGTTTCTTTCCAATGGTGGTGTGTTCATTCTTCTTAATTGCCAGACAAAGTGTTGCCTGTGCCTAGAAATAGAACAACTAGCTACAAACATAATATTACCTTCTTTTACAGACTAAGAGAGGTCTGGGACTTGCCTGCTGGGTGTGCAGGAGGTGCAGCCAGTACATAACACTGTAGTGACAGCAACTGTGGCAGACAAGTCCCTGTTCTCATCAATCTCTTTTTGAACACATTTTTGGGTGAATGTGCCTTAACTGTATTGATTTAAATACTAATAGGTCTATTTTTCCCCTGATAGTAGTGATAGTAGCAGTGGTTAATTGGTGGCTTTTGGACTGGCTGGTGATGCAACTTACATTCTGTTTTTCTTCCCACTGGAGGTTATGTGTTTCTTCTCCATAACTAAGACCCATTGCTAAACAAGGTGCTGCCTTCAATTGTTTAAAAATAGAAGAACTAGCTACAAAAATAATTTGTTTGAAAATAGAAGAACTAGCTACAAAAATAATATTACCTTCTAAAAAAATCAGATTCGGTCACAAGAGTGGTTATAGACTGAGAGAGATCTGGGACTTGCCTGCCTTTGAACCAAATCATTGTCCTGCTGGGTAGGAAGTGAAGCCAATACATGACACTGAACTGGCAGAAACTGAAACAGATAAGTACCTGTTCTCATCAGTCTCTTCCTCATTTTGAACACATCTTTTTGGTAAATATGCTTTTACAGGCTGATTTAAATGCTAGTAGTTCTGTTTATCCCCTGGTAGTAGTGATAGTAGCAGTAGTGAAGTGAAGGCTAACTTACTGGCTGACTGGCTGGTGCTCTTTCTCACTTTCTGAGCATCCATAATGCTGGTGTTTTCCTTTCTTCTTCATTCATAACTGAGAAACATTTCTACAGAGCAGTGCCTGTTGAGAAATAGAAGTAACTATTAGCTATACACATTATTACCTCCCAAAAAATGTCAGAAACTGAAGAGTGGTCAGAGAAAGTTCTGGGACTTGCCTGCGTTTGTTTTGACAAAATCATAGTGGGTGGGTGGCTGTCAGAATTTAAAACACACACACACACGTCTACTAACTGCTATATATTATTCTCATTCACACTGGTGCTCTAATTACTAAGCTATAAGGTCTGGTCAGAGATATGGGACTTGACTGCCTTTGAACCAAATTATTATGAGGAAGCCCCCCTTGGCATGTACAGTGGAGCACTGGCACTTCAGTTATGCACAGACACAGATTAAGTAACTCATTTCACTAGTCATGCTGTTTATTACTACTAAACAGTGGTTTAATTTTAGTTTCTATAGATACATGGACTAAAAGCTTCTTAAAAATATTTTTAAGTAATTTTAGCATACAGTTATCATGAAAGGTTCTAAAGGATTCATATAAGGTTTGGAAGGTTCTCCCGCCTCTAGGGTGTACCCACCCAGGATCATAGTGCAGCTAAAGGAAATAATGGGGGGGGGACAACTTGCAGTAATATTTCATGAATCTGTCTGTACATTTGTGTTACCAGAAAACTGTAAAATGGTCATTGTGGACACCATCTTCAAGAAAGGAGCAAGGTTGCTCATGGGCAACTAGATGCTGGTCAGCCTGACATCAAAACTATGCATGATCCTGAAAGTCTACAGTTGGGTGAGGCCAACATTCTTGCCCCATCTCAGCATGGCCTTATAAGGGCAAGTCCAGAAATGTGCACTCTAACAACAACAAAATAAAGTGTCCCACACTGCAAAACTGCAAATAAACTCAATTGATTTATTTGAGGTCCATAGCACAGAGGTAGATGCCTGCTACTGGGGTAGCAGTACTTGTGTACTGGTATGTTTGCCCCTGACTTGCACCTCCTCACCTTGCTTTTTCATGGTGACACCTGTTTGGAACTGGCCTTATAAGGGGCAGATTATTACCAAACCATCCTGATCGCCTTTTTCAATGGGGTGGCCAAGGAGATGAACATGAGCCAGGGCCAGGCCAAGACATAGTAAGTCTGGACTTCAGTAAGGCCCTTGACACTATGGCATATTTCAATCCTATGGGTTAAGTTAACCAGTCTAGTCTACAAGATGTGTGCATATGGTGGACCCGATTGCACTTTATGAGGGACGGAGGTACTGATACAAAAAGAAAATGACTGACGAGATTCTCGTTGGTGACATGAACATCATGTGTGTATCTTGGAGGTATTTGGAATGTGCACAGAGATCTGGTGACACAAACATTGTGTGTGTGTATACACAGGAGATGGTGTGGGGCCTGTAATGGGTGTGTGGGGGCAGAGTCCCCTGATAATATTATTACCGGATCTGATTGCACAGTGGATGCAGGAAACAAGTGGGGGGCCTTTATGGGGGGGCAGAGCCCCCTCATTATAACAAAATCCAATTGCATGGAGGATGCAGGAAACAGGAGATGGGGGCAGGTCTGTTCGGGGGTGCAGGGTACAGAACCCCCCGATGATGATAATAATAATACTAGTAAATGTACAAGATAACAAGAAAACCAAAGTGAAGTGCATTGAAGTGGGATGTAACAAATGCAAAGAGAAGGGTAAGTTTGAAATTAGGAGGGGCCATTTCTGTTTAATGTTGGTGGGTGGGTACAGTGTGTAAATGCTATCAATGCATACTTCTAATTTAAAAAAGCAATTTTAAGAATACACTAAATACTCTGATTTACCCTTTTATTAATGCAACTGGTCCACAAACAGGGTGCAGCCGTTATTCAACAGCACTAGAAATTATTCCACAAAAATGTGGGCATTTTTTGGTGTTCTATTTGGTCAAATTTCAGTCATTTAATCATATAGTTGACTATTTACAAAGTAAAAAATGTTGAAAAAGAAAAGATTCTACGTACAGTATAACAGATGCAGTGATTATTCATTTATCAGTAAATGTGATCATGTCTCACTATGTCAGCAAGTGGGATTCTTTCTTCTGCTGGGTGCATCATTTTAGGAATGTTTTGAATTTATCAGCTGATAGACTGATGTATTTTTTTCTGATTATGTACTCAGCAAAATAGGATCCTTATAACTGCTTCTGTATTCCATTTTGTGGTAACAGTCACTTTAAGGCATATCAGGTGGACTCAGTTATATTTGTGTGGGCTTCAGTTAGCAGGTCTACAAAATCTCTTGAATGGTTCACTGTTTTATGTTGATACCCTAGAGTGGACAGTGATGAATAGGCCCTCCAGCAGTCTTATATTATGGTCGTTTCTGGCAAGATGTGTTCTTGAATTATTGGAATTAATGTTTCAGCATCTCTTTTTTCAACTATCCTTCAACACCATATGGATTCCCGTTCTACGCTACCAAATATCCACACACCATCTACCCTTTGCCCTCTATGAAATTTTCATTTGCCAAGCTTTGATTAGTCTATTTCTACTGTTGTCCCATGGCCACAACTTACATCTCTTTCGGTGTCAATGATGTCAATACTTATGTCCCTGTAGAAATTAAACCAGTATATGCATGTATGTGCACTGCCAACCCCTAATTGGAGCCTCACAAAATCATGTGGCAAGTTATGGCACCAGTATTATGTCTTCTTTAGGATTTCTCCTAGCTACAGGTGTGAACGGGTGAACCAGCTCCTTGTTCTTTTTAATATTCTCCTTTTGTAATTTCTGTGACTGCAAACCCACTCTCTGACATCTTGTGTGCAGTTGTTATCTTCAAGTGTTAGTGTGTTAATCCAGCATTAGCAGCATCTCTCATACTGTTTCAATAAGTTATTGTTGAACAACCACTCATATAGTCTGTTTTTTTCATGCAAATAAAAAATAAATTATCATAGGTCATGGCTATTCTCAGTGCATTTATGGAGTAGTTTCTGAACTGATTTTTATTATTAATTATAGTATTTAGTACAAACTTCTGCTTTACAGTTAGCTGTATTCTGCAGATGTTAATTGTGTACTGCCTTTTTTTTTGAGTGAGACTGCTTCTATTATTGCATGGTGACACGTTCCTCCCGAACAATTGTAGCCCTCTGTCTGTTGGTTTAGCTGTTGGAGGACAATCAAATACCAGGTGCACTGCCGTTAATCTTACATTCATGTCACATTTGCAGCAGCAGTCAAGCATCCCAAAAATGTCCCAGCCATCAGCCCAATTAGATCTCATAACCATGCCTATTCTGAATTTTTATTTATTTATTGAAATGTTTCACCAGGAAAGGCACACTGAGCAAAAAGATGCTCTTCTCACTTTTTCTCACTCAATTTATAGAACACATTCCTCTGTGTAGCCTTTTTGCAAACATGTAAATATTTTTCCTTTTTTCTTGGGCATTTTAGCTGATAGTATACAGTACTGTACAATATTCTATGTCCCTAAGTTTCTGAAATTCAGTTTGAAAGAAGGTAACTTCAAACCTCTGCAATGCTATGTGTACATACAGGTCGACATTGTTTAATGCATGCTTGTCCCAGATTTCGATAAGCCACACTCTTTTTAAAACATTATTTAATTTATTAAACCATCTCTGGGGATTCTCTTTTCCCAAGGTTTCCTCCCAACATGTGGTATGAATTCTTTCATTAGGCATAGTAACTATTTTCTTCCATAACTTTTGAGCTCTAACTTGAGACATAAGTATTACAGATTTCAAATTAAATTCACTTATTAGGACAGCTGTTGGAGTGTACCTGCATAAACTAAAAACTTGTCTACAAAAGGCATTTTGAAAGATTCTAAGTATTTGGCCATTTTATTAAAGACCTACAGTTCTGACCTGTATATAACAGGGTGCAAATGACTTCGGCAACAAATGCCTGTTTTAAAGCTACATATGAGTTACTCACAAATAATTTGCTGAATCTGCTAATGGACCTTGCTGCTTGAGTGGCCTGTTTTTTTTTAGCAAAAGCTATATGTTTTTTCCAAGATAATTGCTTAACAAGGACTATTCCAAGGTATCTTTACTCAGCCTTTACCTCAAAACATACTTTATGAAATGACCACACCTTAGGAATTTGATGCTTGGGTCTACTAAAAATAAGAATCTTAGCATTTTCAGGGTTTACCTGCACATCCAGTTGCTCTAAAAGTACTCATTATTTATTAATTGCTCTTTTTAAAGCAAGCAGTGCGAAGGAGCATAGCAAAATATCATCTGCATAAAGAAGAGTAGTGATCTTATTATCCATAACCCTGGGAGCAAATACAGTATGTCAGTATTTTACAACTCCTTAATAAAACATTCCATATATAAATTGAAAAGTACTCTGAATGGGTTAGCAAGCATGTGTGCTTTACTCCCCTTTCTATCCTTATTTCTCCAGATACTGACCCTTCTCTTGCTATTCTCATTAGAGCTTTATTGTCACTGTGAAGAAGTTGTAGGATGATCAAAAGATGTCCATTAATATCTTGTGCATCTTACAATGTCCATAATGTTGCCCTATTCACTTTATCAAATGTTGCTTTTAAGTCCAAACAGGCTATGAATAAGGCACCTTGTTTTGAGAACATATATTTTTCAATCAAATAATTCAAAATGAACATGTTGTCAGTCATGCAACGGCTTTTGTGGAAGCCCACTTGCTCTTTTGAGAAAAGGTTGTTATCGAAGACCCTACTGTTTAACCTTTCCAATATAATTCGTGAAATTATATTTTGAGCAATACATAATAAACTAATGGGTCTATAATTTCCTGGAACCTTAGATGAGCCCTTCTTAAACAATGACACCTTTAGACCATATTTTCAATCCTCTGGTAGGACCTGTGTTTGGCATACAAAATTAAAAAGTGCACTGTACATACCTGACTTGTGCACCAGTCTCAAAATGCTAAAATAAATCTCTGCTGTTAATTCATCATGCCCCAGGGCTTTATTCTTTTTCTGTGCTAGGACAGCCTGTAGCACTTCCCATTCAGAGATAATTTTTTCCTCATGACTCCTCACCCCTGTAGTAAAGTGCAATTGTTTCCCTGGTGGTAATCCAATACTTTAAATTTTTCTTGAAAAAAGTCCACCCAGACTGCTAGTGGAATAACTGACAAGGTATTGTATTGACAATTTTTTGTACCAAGAGCGACTAACTCCTCAAAATGTTTACTAGGGAAAGGGAACATTGTTTAACCAGGGTAGCACACTAAGCTGAAGCTTGTTTCCAGATGTGACCTGGGAGCACGAGGAAGTTAAGTGACTTGCTCAGGATCACACAGTATGCACCTAGGTAGCTAGCATTCTTGGTTGCTATCACTTCTTGTAGCAATAACCATAATCCCTGTTTGTACCTTATTCTCTTACACTCCTACAGCCTTCTCTATTCTTGTTTAACTAATTTAAGGATTTTTTGGGGTCAATATCAACCAAACTTGTGATATCTGCTAAGGTGGAAAATGTGGGTGTCACCTTCTACGACAGATTGCCATTTGAGGCTCAGGTGTCATCTGTTGTCTGGAGTGGTTTTTACCACTTGAGGAATATTGCCTGGATTAAAGCCTTAATAGTTCCATGTGATAATAGTGATCATGGAATGGCAATCACTGTTTGGCCAAGGGTACATAGCCAAAAATAAATTTTGGCGTTGTACACTCACGGCAAACATCAAGAGGGTGCCTGAGACTTAGGTTTTCATTTTTTATGTGGTGGGCTGCACCCCCTCACCCCCCTTACTAAAGGATTCTCAATTCAAGGGGGGTTCAAAAGTAAAGAAAAAAATGACCCAGCACAAAAAGCACGAGTGCACCAAAAACCAAACACGGCACCCTCCCAACCCCAGCCTGCCACCAACCCACCATGCCACATGGCCAGCTTGGCAGCCCAGTGCCACACTACACCCCACAAACCCTCTCTACCCTTCCACCCATCACACGGCATGGTTCTTCCCCCCTTTTGTGCATGTGTACATAGCGATATCCCATTGCTATATTAGCCTAACCCTCTATCTGGTCACCCTCCCTGACAGGTAGCCCTGTGCATAGGTGCCATGACTGAGTCACCCTTTTTTTGAAAGTGCTCAATAGCTGTCACCATTGTCACAATCTATCACCTTAATCCTGCCTGATGACCTGCCCTCACTGGTGGATGCTTTTGTAATGTCCAGATTAAACTACTGCAATGCTCTGTACCTTGGCATCAAAGGAGGGGTCTTGTGTCAGCTACAGCTTGTGCAGAATTCAGCATCTAGGTTGCTGATGGGCCTTCTGAAGTCTTGTCATGTGTCCCCATTCCTGCATGTCCCGCACTGGCTGCCAATGAGGTGGGGAATCATCTTCAAGGTGGGTTTGCTCACCTACAGTATAAGGCCATATACTGACATGGTTCTGGCAACCTAAGTGACTTCCTGAATCCCCACCACTCTCAGCATTCTCTCTGCTCCTCTGAGGAGGGCATCCTAGCAATTACCATGGCCCAGTTGAAAACATCTGGAGTTTGGAACTGTTTGATTTGAAAGCAGCACAAGGGAAGTCACAGCGTTTGGAACTGTTTGATTTTGAAAGCAGCACAAGGGTAGTCACAGAGTTTGGAACTGTCAGATTTTGAAAGCAGCACAAGGGAAATCACAGAGTCTGGAACTGTCTGATTTTGAAAGCAGCACAAGAGAAATCATGGATTTTTGAACTGTTTGATTCTGAAAGCAGCACAAGGGAAATCACAGAGTTTGGAACTGTGTGATTTTGAAAGCAGCACAAGGGAAGTCACAGAGTTTGGAACTGTTTGATTCTGAAAGGAGCACAGAGGAAGTCACAGAGTTTGGAATTCTGATTCTGAAAGCAGCACAAGGGAAATCACAGAGTTTGGAACTGTCTGATTTTGAAAACAGCACAAGGGAAATCACAGAGTTTGGAACTGTCTGATTTTGAAAGCAGCACAAGTGAAATCACAGAGTTTGGAACTGTGTGATTTTGAAAGCGGCACATGGGAAGTCAAAGAGTTTGGAACTCTGATTTTGAAAGCAGCACAAGGGAAATCACAGAGTTTGGAACTGTCTGATTTTGAAAGCAGCACAAGGGGAAATCACAGAGTTTGGAACTCAGTGCTTTGGCTTCTCAGAAGGAACTAGACGGGGGACAAGATCAGATCTACAGTACAGTAGCTTCTTGTTGTTTTACATTGTTTCTTGTGGATTCTACTTGGTAGAAGGTTATTTCTTTCTTTCTTACTACTAAGGGCTAGCAGGGTATTGTTTGGGGCTGTTGGCATTTTGAAACCTGTTTTGTAGCTATAAGTGGCTCATTTGTTTGATTCACTGTGTGGCAGGCTGCATTTGTAGAGACCTATTTCTTCTGTTTTAAAACATAATTGGTGTGATTTAACTGGTCTGTTTCTTTGAATTGGAGACATATATTCTAATTCCAAGCCTATTTTGATGTGTTTTGGTGAAGCTGTTTGAATTGAAGTACTGTTTCTTTGGGTAGCAAACTTATTTTGGGGGCTTTGAGTAGAATTGTGATTCATTGTTGCTGGCTTCACTAGCTGCAAAGTTTGAGTGCAGAGTGGGGAAGGGTGCTAATGGTCTGACCAGTGGCCTCAGCTACCTGATTGTTTCTGGAAGACTTGGGCTGGTCCCACCCTTGGTCCATTATTTCCTTTATACCAGGGGTTCTGACATCATTTCCTCAAACAGGCAAAGGATATGCACCTGTCATAGCAAAAGCAAACATCCAGGAAGGGAACAGCAGCAAGTGAAGCGGTGACTGCTCTCTCTGTGGAAGGGAAGTAAATGCAAATCTAGGAGCTTTCATTATTACTTCTTCGCATTGATATTGCATTGGGGAAAGGAGGAGTAGGAGTTTGAAGAAGGTTGTGCAATGGCTACTTAAAGTCTGTTTTTGAGTGTGGATAGGAAGGATAGGAATATAAAAGCAGTTGCTCAATATATCTAAACATGTGCAACAAAGGAGGTAAGGGAAACAAAGAAAATGTTTTGCACTGATAGAGGAGGGAGAGGGAGACTTGGGGAGAGTTTGGTATCCTGCATCTGAAGGGTGGGGTCGCCAGGGCAACGACAGCAATGGGTAGGGTGGTAGGCTGCAACAACTGTGGTGCACCAATCTTTCTAAAATTGCCTGGAGTGTGGGAGGATGTTTAGTGCAACCACATAGAAAAACTTAGAAAGGAGATTGAAGGTCTGCAGGAGGAACTAAGACAGGCAAGGCAGATTGGGGTGGGTTTAGCTCAATACTGGAGGGAGGAAGAAGGGGAGATAGGGAGGGCAATTCTGCTTAACAGTGGTGAGGAGAGGGTCAGAAGAAGGGAAGCAGAGACAAAGGGGTCCAGGCCAGGAAGAACAATTGCCGGGGAAACCAGGTCAGGAGACAAAAGACAAATGAAAGGAGGAGATAGGGACTTGTGAGGGGAGGTGAAGAAGTGGCAAAAGTCATGGAGTGGAAAGGAGAGAACAGATTACTATGAAGAGAGAGGGAGCGGGCATTTGTGAAGGGCCTTCAGAAAATAGTTGTGCACTGTTAGAGAGGAAGAAGGTGGAGGAGGGAAATGATGAAATTAGAGGAGTAATTGATAAATGCCTGGACCAAACTGGAGTGGGGGGGAAGTTCTGCTGGGAGAATTGCAACAGGGGTAAAAGGGGGAAATAATGTGCAGGAGGAAGAAGAGGAGCTGGAAATGAGAGAGGGAGATGAATGGAAGCAAGCAGGGAGTAAGAGGGGTGGAATCTTAGTGCTGGGGGACTCAATACCAAAAGGAGTTAGGTGGGTAGCAAGGGAGAGAGCATAATGGATTTGGGTGGAGGCCATGCCAGGAATGACAGGAAAGGGTGGGACAGTCTGTTCTGAAATATGCTAGAAGGTAGAGACAAGCCTTCATTTAATTATAAATCTTGGGACAAACGACCTGGCAGACAAGACAGTAGATACAGTCCAGAGGAGGTTTGAGGAACTAGCACAATTATGTGAGGGGCAGGAAGATCAGTAACTTTTTCAGAGATACTTCCTGTGCCAAAGGGAAGCACAACAAGAAAGCTGAGAATAGAGGAATTTAATGGATGGCTAAGAACCTGGTGTTGTGCTAAAGGGTATGGGCTATTGGGGGTGGGGAGAGACCTGGGAGGACAGTAGTCTCTATGCCAAGGACAGACTACACTTAAGTGAGGAGGGAAAGAAAGTGTTGAAACAGAGGATGGAGGAGTACATAGAGGAAGTTGGGAATTTAAACTAGGAGTGGGGGTGGCAGTTGGGGAAGAGATATGCAGAGACCACAGGTTGGGAAACCATATGAGCTTAACCCCCATAACAGTGACAAAGGACAAATGGCAAGTACTGTTGGTGATGCTAGGAAAGGAGGGCAGTATGGGGGAAGGTGGAAGGTGGTTACGCTAATGCTAGGAGCCTGGGAGGAAAACTGCAGAGTTACAGGTTCTCATGGCAGAGGGAGAGGTGGACATTGTAGTCACTATGGAAACATGGGCCACCCAATACAATGATTGGGACCTGTCTGTACCAGGGACAGATTATTTCTAGGGACAGAGTGATTGGGAAAGGAATGGGGTGGCACTATATGTGAAGGAAGGACTGAAGTGTGTAAGGGAAGAAGGGGAGGAGGGTAGTACGGAGTCACTTTGGATGCAAATCCAGGATTCCAAGAATAGGATTCTTAGAATGGGAGTGGTGTACAGGCCACCATCTCCGATGGAGGAGTTAGACAGGGAACTAGCAGGACAGATCAGGAGGACCTGTGAGAAGGGTAGTGTGGTGATTGTGGGGGACTTCAACATGCCAGGAGTGGACTGGAGCACCTCAACAACCAGGAACAGAAGGGAGTAGATACTGCTGGATGCCTTCCAGGACAGCTTCCTGCTGCAAATGGTCAGTGAACCAACCAGGTTAGGAAATACTCTTGACCTTGTGCTGGCAAATGGGGACTTTGTGAGAGAACTTACAGTGGAGGAACCCCTGTCAGAGAGTGACCACCGCTCAGTATGGCTCACATTGGATATGGGCAAGGAAGGAGTGGAATCTGGCACAATAGTGCTGGACTTCAGGAGGGCTGACTTTGGGAGGATGGGGGAAGTGGTAAAAGGGTACCTGGCCAGAATTTAATCTAGTATGGACACTAACCAGAGGTGGGAGCTCATAAAGCTTGGGATAGTGGAGGCAACCAAAACCTGCTGCAAAGCCCAGAGCAAGAAGGCTAGGGCTAAAAATCAATCTGGTTGAGCAAGGAGGTCATGGAAAAGGTAAGGAGGAAAAGAGTTGCCTTTAGGAAGTACAAGAAAACAGGGAGGGGGGAGGACAGGGATGAGTACTTGACAGAATCGAAGGAGGTGACAAGGACAGTAAGGGGAGTCAAAGCATCTACGGAACTCAGGCTGGCACAAGGCATTAAGAAGGGGGAGAAGGACTTCTTTAAGTACATCAGGGAGAAAAGGAGCTGTTAGGACCACATAGTAAGGATTAGAAAGGAGAGGGGTTGGGTGGAAGCAGGTGCAGAAAGCAGAAGCACTAAGCAAGTAAAGTAAGTAAGTAAGTAAAATTTATTTTTGAGCGCTCAAAGTCAAAGCGCCACAGTAGTTAAATACATAAAACATACATGTAACATAACAAACAACAATAAAATACAGTTCCAATTTCATGTCATTGCAATAACTACTCCCCATAGGCCTTTTGAATAAATATGTTTTAACTCTGATTTAAAAGCTTCGACGGTCAGGCAGTCAGATCCGACGAGGTAGAGAATTCCACAGGGTCGGGCAGCATAGGAAAATGCTCGTGCCCCAGATGTTTTTAAATGAACCCTGGGAACCTCTAGCAATCCCTCGTCGGTGGATCTGAGTGAGCGGGAGGGACGGTAGGAAAAAAGTAGATCTTGCAGATATTGCGGTCCCTGTTCGTGTAGGGCTTTATAGGTCAGTGTAAATGAGTACTTCTGCTCAGTATTTATTAAATAGAAGAGGGGGGGTGACACCCAAGGTGGGAGAAATGGCAGAAGCAGGGGGGAAAGTGTGACAGATGGGGAAATCATGAGAGAGCAGAGTTCGAGAGGGTTTGAAGGCACTGAGGGTGGACAAGGTGCCAGGCCCAGATGGCATCCACCCCAGGGTACTGAAGAAGCTGGCAGAGGTCCTTGCAAGACCTTTGGCAGACCTGTTTAATGCCTCATTACATTCAGGGTGTGTACTTCAGGACTGGAGGATGGTTCATGTGGTACCCCTCCACAAGAGTGGCCCCAAGGATGAACCGGGAAACTACAGACCAGTGAGTCTCACATCCATCCTGGGTAAGCTAATGGAGACTATCCTGAAGGAGGGCTGCTGACCCTCCTAGAGGCCAAAGGACTACAGGACAGCAGACAGCATGGCTTCAGTGGGCAGATCCTGCCAAACCAACCTGGTCGAGTTCTATGACTGGGTAACTAGGCAACTGGACAGGGGCCATGCAGTGGATGTCCTGTATCTGGACTTCAGTAAGGCATTCGACCCAGTGCCACATGGAAGGCTGGGAAGGAAGTTAGTAGGCACGGGCGGGTGCAAAGCTGGTGAGATGGGTAGGAAACTGGCTGCAGGGAAGGCAAGAGGGGTGGTGGTGGGTGGGGAGCTCTCACACTCAAAGGCAGTGACGAGTGGTGTTCCACAGGGCTCAGTGTTGGGACCAGTGTTGTTTGGGATATTCATTGCAGACATATCATGGGACATCAAGAGCAAGATCAGTCTGTTTGCTGATGATACCAAGGTAGGCGTGGTGGTGGATGACCTAGGGGGATGGTAGGGGTTGCAGGATGATCTGGCAAAGCTTGAAACCTGGTCAGACACCTGGCAACTGGGCTTTAATGCCAAAAAGTGCAAGGTGCTGCATTTTGGGATGAAGAACCCAAGGAGGAGTTACCAGCTGGGGAGTGCAGCTAGCCCAGACAGATGAGGAGAAGGATCTGGGTGTGCTCATTACAGGGTCAATGAACAACTCGGCACAATGTAAGAAGGCAGCTGCAAAGGCCAACAAAATGCTTGGTTGTATTGCAAGGGGTATATCCTCGAGGAGGGAGGAGGTTATTCTGCCACTGTATAGGTCATTAGTTAGACCACACCTGGAGTACTGCGTGCAGTACTGGCATCCGTATCTGAAGAGGGACATTAAGTTACTGAAGGGGGTGCAGCGCAGAGCAACAAAGATGATCAAGGGGCTGGGGACTTATACGAGAGGAGGTTGAAGGAGTTGAACATGTACTCACTGGAGGAGAGGAGAGACAGGGTGACATGATTGAAACCTTTAAATACATGAAAGGAATAAACAAGACTGGTACAGAGGGGCTGTTCAATGTAAGGGAGGGGAGGGCCACCAGGGGCCATGATATGAGACTGGAGCAAGGAAGGTTCAGGAAGGAGATGAGGAGACACTTTTTTACAGAGAGGGTGGTGGCTGGGTGGAATGCGTTACCTGCTGAAGTGGTATGCAGTAGAACAGCGGACTGCTTCAAACGAGGATGGGACAGGATAAGGGGGAGGGTTAATGAAGGGGAAGGGTGGAAGGGAGGGGCAGCTGCAGAATAAGGGGTGCTAGCTGCACATTTGAGCAAACTTGATAGACCTCTAGGCCTTTATCTGCTGGCAAATTTCGTATGTTCGTATCTGGAGATCGATCATTTGCAGTAGAAAGACCAGCACAGTGGAATTCACTTACAAGATTTTTGAGGGAAGCCCCCTCATCGGAGGCTTTTAAATGGGGACAGAAGGACATAGGCAACAGTAGAAGTGGTTCAGAGAAGGGTGACTAAAATGGTGCAAGGGCTGCACCAAAAGTGATATTAGGGGAGACTGAAAGATCTCAATATGTATTCCTGGAGGAGATGAGGGGGTGGAAGATAGAGACTTTAGAATATCTCAAGGGTGATAATAAGGTATTAGAGGGTTGAATCTTAAAAAAAATTCATGAACAAGGGGCCATGATATTAAGACAGAGGGAGTAATGTAAGAAAGTATTCTTTCATGTAAAGGGTGGTGGGTCCATGAAACAGCCTCTTGGCAGAGAGATTGTACAGGCAAAACAGTAGAGGAATTCAAAAGATATGGGGCAGATGTAAAGGAACTCTGACGATAGAAAGAGAGGGTAAGCCTCAGATCATTTAGGATCTATGTATATGAAACAGGTAGAAAATGAGAAGACTAGGTGGCTGAAGCAGTCCTTATCTGCCATCAAATTCTATGTTTCTATGTTTCAATGTTTCTGTTTCTTTTTACTTAGGGTGCATTTGGGACTTAGTGGTCCCTCCCAGTTTAGTTCCTTGACCGTTGCATAATACTGTTTTACTATCTGTTTTATTATATGTTTATATTTATGTTATCACTGATTTTACTATCATTGTCTGTACCCTGTACAGCACCCTGAGCCTCAGAGATAGGGTGCTTTATAAATAAATGTTACCTCGTTATAAACTATTAGTAGGCAGTGTTCTTTAGGCTGTGACTTATGGTAACCCACAGGTACCAGTCATCTGAGGTCAGGTAAGTCTAACTGATCATCCCATTCAATACTGTGTGCTTTGTAAAAGAAAACTGATGTAGCCAAGAGGGTGCAATGCAGTGCCTTAAATAATCAGGATTTTGGGAGGCAGGAGCTGTGAGGAAGGTCTGATTGCCCTCAACATGCTCAACTTGGAGAAAAGGAGTCTGAGAAGGGACATATTTATTAACAAGATTAAAATGATGGCGATGTTTGATCAGGTGTCCTCCAGTAGGACATAGGACATGCCCAGAAGCTCAGAATCAGTATATTCAGGGGTAGCATTGGGTGATACATTTTCTCCCAGAGGGTGGCGAACCTATGAAACATCGTACCAGTGGAGACAGTGGATATGAAGACAGCATAGCCTTTAAGGTAGGCGTAGACAAATGTCAGCTTACATGGTGACTCAGTCTACCTTGGGGAGTTTGTCCCAAACGAGTTTGTGCACTCAAGTGGAACCCAGGGGTTCAAACAAGGAGTCGCTAGCCCCAAACTATGAAACAACATCCAGGGTTGTTGCACTCCATGGAATAAAATGTACAAAACCTCAGCAGAGTCAGAATAGTATCAAAAATGTTTATTCTTGCAAGCTGTAGTGCTGTGCAGTCTCTACTAGTCACACCAAGTAAAATCAGCTCTCCACATTAGTGCTTTGCCTATCAATTAAAGGTTCATCAGGGGTTTTGTAGCTGAGCAGTGGCTTGTCCCCTGGCCTATAGACTTTGGAGTTCAGAAAGGGGTCCAAACATTTGTGATAAGCAGTCATATTGTAGACAAAATTGAAGTTGTCAGCTGGCCAACTGCCAAGAGCTATTCCTGGATTGAAGAGACAACTGCAGTGCACCATCTGCTGAGGATCAGCCTCTTGGCAGCTACCTCCTACTACTGTGATCTAGTGGATCTGTTGGTAAGCTTTAGGCATATCAGCTGGGCAACATCCCAGCATTTCTGCTATGGGTAGGATTGTGAACTCCATAACCCACCAGCCAATGAGTGGTTCCACTTGTACCTCCTTGCAGACAACAATTGGTCCAAATAGGACCCTCAATCCTCTCCTCTTGCAATCATACCCGCGTTCTCCAAAGCTCTATACTTAGCCCCATCCTCTTCTCTCTCTTCATTAACAAACTTCCTCATCCTGTCTCTCCTCCAGTATACATCTCTATGATGGTGACATCATCATCTTTGCCTCGGCACCTCCTATGACACTGCTCTCCCATTCTTTAGAACGATTTCAACAGAATCCAATCCTGGCTTCTGAGAACCAGCTCACTCTAAATGCAAAACAGTCACCATGGTCTTTGGCTCCAGACAGAAGCTGGCCACCCTGCCAACCCCACCCCACAAGCACTCATCACCTTGTATGGCTCACCCCTTTAGCAAGTCCAAGCCTTCAAGTACCTGGGAATATAGCTGGACAACCACCTTAACTTCTCTAACCATGTTGAGGTGATCTGCCCTAAGTTCCCGCCCAAGCTTGCTGTCCTCCATCACCACAAATCCTGCCTACTGATCCCCACCCACTGCGTGCTAGTACCTAAAACAATCCTAACAGTGATAGACTACGCAGACATTGTCTATGGCATGGCCCCATTCTCCTCCCTTTCCAGGCTGGACATCCTCCTAAACTCTTTTCTGCTGTTTTGCCACTCTCCCTCTCCCCATTCTCACACAGGAGAACCATCCATTGCGCCTCCTTCTTAGCTAACTTTTGGTTGGGTTCCCTCCCATCCTGTCTCACTTCCTGCCTCACCACAATGACCTCACTCATTTACCCTCTTCGCCACAGGGTCCCGCGTTCCTTCCACCTCCACCACCCCCGTAATCTTTCAGGTCAAGAAGCCTTGTCGTACCACCTCCCCCACATCTGGAACTCTTTGCCCTCAAACCTCCACATGGCCCCTTCCAGTCCTGCTTTTACTCAGCTACTCAGGCTTCTACCAAGCCCACCATGCCCTAAATGCTCAACCACTCCCAACATGCTGATGAGTCACTACTCAGTCCCCTGTCACTTGCCATAGCTGCAACTTCCAAAACCGACATCACTTCCTCTCGCACTCCTCGCTAAGCTTTTATGGTAGTTTAGATGATGTATTTGTACTCTCTGTAAAATGTATATGTGTTCCACCCCATCTCGCAAAGTTTTTTTACTGTGTAGTTTAGACAATGTATTGCACTCTCTGTTAAAATGCTTGTGTACCATCTGTTTTCCTCACCAACTTTGTTACTCCTTGTACAATCTGTACCCAGGTCGCACCTGAAACAATCCTCAGCTCGGTGTGCCTTTTCCTGTCATCAAATTTTAAATAAATAAATAAATAATCTCAGTAAATATGTGTTGCATTTGCTGCCAGAAGGAGTGCAGGAAGGAGCACTCCAACAAGGTATGCTATAGTGCAGCCTGTAGTCCCTGACACCTCCAGCAAGAGTCTTTATTCAGTAGACCCTGACATCAAAGTGCTTGAGGTGTGTGGTACCAGCTATGAAGCATCTTTTTTTGGATTACTCTACTTCTACCACCTCTGCAGGCTCTAGAGAATCTGTACCAGCATTGGCTCCATGGAAATTTGAATATGGGGACACCCAGCTCAGTTTGCCATTGCTGTCTGGCCATCCAAGATGGGTCTGGTTGTGGGTCTTGGAGGGATTTATAGATAGCACAGCCCCTACACTTTCTGAGGGCTGTCTATACAGCAAATGGGTGAGTGCTTAGGGGGTGTCTGTCTCTGTCCCTCCCAAGCATACTTCTTATTTTTTCAATTTATATTTTATTGAGGATGTTGTGTTATGATTCATAAATACTATCCAGTACATCCAACAAAACAGCAATGCCATTGTAGCTCTGTGGGCCTGGCCAGAACATAAATTCCATGGATTACAGACTAAATCCTGGGTACAGAGATACATTATCAGATAGAAAAGATCTTAAATCACTCACAGAGGCAACCAGATGGAGGCCTCAAATCTCTTATCTCTGAAATGGTTATAGTGTTGCAGCCCTCTAATATACCTGGTCACCAACAACCAAAAAGATACCCAAGTGTACTTTTGAAGGACATCCCCAAGTTGGAGGTATCCCCAGAAATCTTTCTTAGATATGGTAAACATTTCCATAATACTTGCAAACGTAGCAATTCCTACAATTGTGTCCAGAGGAGAGCTAATTCTGATACTAGAAATTTCTCTTACCTCATCAAAATTATCAGGAGGCCCAGTTGTTACCCCTCTGTGTTCAGTAAAGTTAATTTGAGATCCTTCCACTCTGGAAAAAGTGCACAAAATTTCCTGCACAGCAGTACCCAATGCCGAATTCTTTCAAATAATACACAGGTCATCAGCATATGCTAGCTTCTAATTCCTGAGTGTTTATGGAGAGCTGAATACCACTTGCTGCTTTATTGGGCTGAAACAATTTGATTAGTGCATTCCAGAAAATGACTTTCAGTACAGAGTTAAGGGGATACAGAACAATGGGAAGGGAGCTGTAGTGTGTAAGCTAACATATCAACCAAGTGTATACAAAAATATACCTCACACTTACACTTTTGGAGAGCAAATATGAGGTATAATTTTGTATACACTTGGTTAAATGGATAACCATGTCTGATCCCCCCACATCAAACTTGAATAGATACACCTATGCCAGAATTTACTAATGAAGAACAAACGAGCTATCATACAGTAAAGCTATCCATTCAATAAACTGTTCCAAAATTCTATAAAGACAGACCCAGCCAAAGGCTTTTTTTAAAATCTATTGTTAAGAGAAAGCCAGACACCAACCCTTTCTCCCCTCTTTCAAAGAACTCTTGTGGTATGATCAAATTATTATAAATAATGGTATTGTTGCTTAGAGCCCTAGTGCTCTCAGCATGTCACCATGGAAACTTCAATGGTATATAAAGAAAGGTTCACAAGGTAACAAACTAGTTCTTATGATGGGGTCACATGACTCTGAAATGTCAGCGGGAGTGACCCTCACCAGGTGGATTCGGAGGCCAGGTACCATAGGTATTACAAGCTGGAAATAGAGTAGCTTCAAGCTGAAAAAGAAAGCTGCAAGCCACAACAAGCCTGAACTATGAGCCTGAGCAACTTTGAATAAGCAGTACTAGCAGTGTTTGGAACAGGTATCCTGGTATTAGCATCCTTTTTTGTTCATGAGTTCTTAGAAGATGGAATCACCAGTACCATGCTTTCATATGGACAGTGACAGTGGTAACAAGTTCTATCCAGAGCTGATAGGGCTGTGAAGAGCTACCAAGTGACCAAAGTTACACATGTGTAGGAATTATTCAATGCCCATATGTAACATAGCCATTTTTTGGAGGTGTTGCACTAAATTTTCAACATGGCCTTTTTGGGACCCCTCTTCATGTTGAGTTCCAGTGTCATTTTGTTCATGTGCCCTGAAAGGTGATTTTGCAGAGCAAAAGCGCTATTCTGTGCGACAGGTATGAAAACAAGTTTTGGGCAGGTTGTGGAAAATGACAGCTGTATTATTTTGAAGGAGGTGTGCAAAAATGGCAATGCTGAAAATGTGGAGTGAAAATATTAAAAATTGGTGAAGTTAGGAACATGCGTAGAAACTGCACAACACATGCTCATAATGCAGTTATGTTTTGGAATTTTTCACAAAATTTGCAATATGGGCTTTTTGGGACCCCACCTCATGAACAGTGGCACTGTCATTTTGTGAATCAGTCCCAAAAGGTGATTCCACTCAGTGACCATGAAATCACCTTTCTCGATAGAGTACAAAATGACAGTGACAGTTTTCATGAGGTGGGTGCCAAGAACCCCATGTTGAAAATTTGGGGCAAAAATTCAAAAACATGGCTGATTTGTCAGCATAAGTTGAAAACCCCATTGAATGGCATTATAGCATGCTTACCTTAGATTCTTCAGTTCACGGTTCGGCTTTGAAGAGTGTTGACATGTCCCGGTCCAGAGGAAAAGAAGACAGAGCCAACCTCCAGAGGTAAGTATGGGGTGGGGGTGTGTGGGCAGTTGGGTGATCAGTGGAATGGTGAGGATGGGGGAGGGTGACTAAAGCAACGATGAGGGACAGTTTTCTTTGTTACAGGAAAAACAAAATGAGTGGAGCGATGATGAGGGATTGTTTTCTTGTTTACAGGAAACAAGAAAACATTTGGGAACACTAGGGTGGGCTCCCATTGTGCCATATATGACTGGGGGGGTTGTGCAGAATGCTAACATGGGGACTGGGCACCCCGATGTTGGCAGGGTGGGGTGAAGAAAAAAGGAAGGCACACTGGGGTGGGCTCCGAATATACCAAATGAGTCTGGGGGGCACAGACTAATCTTTTGGAAAACTGGGATGGGCTCCCAGTGTGCCACTTGAGTTTGTGGGGGGTAGGGGCATAGAATGCCATGGAGTTGGTGGTGGTGAATCTTTCAGCATATGGGGGTAGGGTCCAAATGTGCCACTTGAGTTGGTGGGGGGGTGGTGGCACAGAATGCCCCAGAGCTGGTGGCGGCACCACAACTTTGCATGCACGGCACTCTCACATTTACAGTTGCAGTGAATGGCATTTTGCCATTCACATAATGGTGCGAGCTGGACTGTGCATGCGTGTGAGTCGCGCATGCACAGTTCGTGCACCGGAATGTGGAAGTAACAGCTGATATAGTGTGGCTGTTATTCCGTAGTGGCCGATTGTGGCAGGGGGGTTCAAGCTCCATTGGGCTTTCAGAAGGATACTTCCCAAAGTCCAATGGAAGGTTTCACAATCTGCCATTTTTAGAGCTGTGATCTGATCCCAATAGGGCTATAGGCTCCACCCACAGCCCTTAAAATGTCTGGAAGAAACAACTGGTTACAATAAAATAGATTTAGGCAATTAAGCAATGAAGGTCTACAAGCAGGTAAAACCCTTGATCTAAACTGATTATTTTTAAATACATAGAAACATAGATTTTGATGGCAGATTAGGACCACTTGGCCCACCTAGTCTGCCTATTTCCCTACCTATTGGATAAGCTGCAGATCCTAGTTAACCAGCAGCTACTTCTTCCTTACCCTGCTCCTACCCCCTACTGCCCCCCACTATAGTTGCCTTATGTCGGTACCATGCATTCTTGAATTTCCCCACTGTTTCTGACCCCACAACCTCCACAGAAAGGCTGTTCCATGCATTTATCACCTTCTCCATGAAAAAATATTTCCTCATGTTGCCCCTGAGCCATCCCCCCTCTATCTTCAAATTGTGCCCGCTTGTTCTTGCTCATCCCTTTTTCTGAAATATACTACCCTCTTGGACTTTGTTAATTCCCTTGAGGTACTTGAAGGTTTCTATCATGTCCCCCATCTCCCTCCTTTCCTCAGGGGTATACATATTAAGCTCTTTTATGTCTCTTCATTTGACTTCTGTTGCAGACCCTGCATAATTTGGTTGCTCCTCCTGGATTGCCTCCATCCTGTTCTATGTCCCTAATGGAGACGGGGTCTCAAGAACTACATGCAGTACTCCAGATGGGGTCTTACCAACTGTCTGTAGAGGGGGTAACAACTTCCTGTTTTCTACTGGTGATGTCTCTCCCTATGCATCCCAGAATCCCCCCAGCCCTCCTTACTGCCTTCTCACACTGCTTGACAACCTTAAGGTTGTCGGATATGAGTATGTGTTGTGTTAGACAGAAAAGGAAGTGCAAAAGAAGAAGGAAACCACTTTGGTCATTGTGTTAGACAAAAAAGGAAGTGCAAAAGAAGAAGGAAACCACTTTGGTTCTCAAATTCAGTAGCAGAAAAGGTCAGAGCCAAAAGGCTGGCCTTCAGGAAATATAAGGGAACACAGTGGGATGAAGATAGGGAGGCATATCAAACTGCTGTAAGGGAAGCAGGAAGGCAGTAAGGCAGGCAAAGTCCCAAACTGAGGAAACACTAGCACAAACAGTAAAAGAAGGTGACAAGACTTTCTGTATATACATTAGTGAAAGGAGAAAGTCCAGAGGGGGTATTGCTTAGCTAAAAGGAGAAAAGGGGGCATGTGAGGAGGAGGAGGGGGGAACCTGTAAAAGCATCTGTCCTAAATAGATACTTTTGCTCAGTATTTACTGAAGAGAAGGTAGGGCAGGGCCCACAGCTCAGCACCATGGACACGGGGGGGGAGGTGAGCACTACTCCCTTCATAAAAGAAAGGGTCCTACAAGAGCTCGCTAAGCTCAGGGTGGACAAAGCAATGGGACCCAATGGCATACATTCGAGGGTACTAAAGGAGCTAAGGGTGGAACTAGCAGAGCCATTAGAAGAACTGTATAGAGAGTCTCTGGGCACAGGAGAGGTCCCAGAAGACTGGAGAAGGGCTCATGTGATACCACTCCACAAGAGTGGTAGCAGGGAGGAGGCAGGGTGCTGCAGACCAGTCAGTCTTACCTCAGTAGTGGGCAAGATTATGGAGGCAGTCCTTAAGTAAAGGATAGTGCAACACCTGGAATCCATAGGGGCACAGCATCTAAGACAGCATGTGTTTACAGAAGGAAGGTCCTGTCAAACTAATCTCATAGATTTCTTTGACTGGGTTACCAGAGTGGTGGACCAAGGGGGAGCAGTTGATGTCACCTACCTTGACTTCAGCAAAGCTTTCGACACTGTTCCACACAGAAGATTGATAAACAAGCTGGGTAGGCTTGTGGTGGGTCAGGAGTTGGTCATCTGGGTGGCAAACAGGTTGACATGCAGAAAACAGAGAGTGGTGGTAAATGGTATGCAGTCAGAAGAGATGCAAGTCACAAGTGGGGTACCTCAGAGATCAGTCCTGGGGCCAGACCTCTTCAATATCTTCATCAGTGACATTGCAGATGGGCTAGAGGGTAAGGCTTGTCTTTTTGCAGATGACACCAAGATCTGCAACAGAGTAGATGATCCAGATGGGGTGGGCAGAATGAGAAGAGATCTGGATAAACTAGCAAAATGGTCGGAAGAGTGGCAACTGGGATTTAATGCAAAGAACTGCAAGATCATGCACATAGGGAAGAGAAACCCTGAAGCCACCTATAGGCTGGGAGGGGGAGTTGCTGGCAGTCACAAAGGAAGAAAGAGACTTGGGCATCATCATCACTGATGACCTGAAATCATCCAAGCAGACCTCTAAAGCAGAAGGTAAGGCTAGGGGGATGTTAGGGTGTATTAGTAGGGGTATCAGAAGTCATAAGAGGGAGGTAATAATCCCTCTTTACAAGACACTGGTTAGGCCCCATCTAGAGTACTGCGTGCAGTACTGGAGGCCACACCTTCACATGGACATTAACCAAATTGAGGCAGTACAGAGAAGGGCAACCAAAATGGTGCAGGGACTGAATCAGAAGACATATGAGAACAGATTAACGGAGCTCAATATGTATACCCTATAGCAAAGGAGGGAGAGTGAGGTGACATGATCGAAACACTCAAATACCTTAAGGGCATTAACAAGGTGAAAGAGTCTAACATGTTTCAATATAAGAAAAATAGCAGGACAAGAGGACACAGCATGAGATTAGAGGGGGGCTGATTAAGGGTTAATGTGAGGAAGTTCTTTTTTCACAGAAAGGGTGATGGATGCATGGAATGGCCTACCTCAGGAAATGGTGACTATGAATACAGTGCAGGGCTTCAAACAGGCACGGGATAGGCATATGGGAGCAATACAGATGAGTATGAATAGATAGGCCACTGACAGCAAAGGACGATGGCACATTTATACGGTAGAAAAAGAAATGGGCAGACTGGATGGGCCTTGCAGTCCTTATCTGCCGTCAACTTCTATGTTTCAATGTTTCTATGTTACCCAAGGTACCGTTCCATTTTTGTTGTTGTTAGTACCTTTAGTACCTCCCCCCAATTTCTATTTTCTAACAAGACTGACCTAGTTTGAGACTGACCTAATTTTGATAAAGTTGTGGAATTATATTTATGAAACCCTAAAAGATAAGTGCGGGAAATTCTGGTTCGTACTGCAATTAATTTATTTTAAAAAAATAATGGTTTTTGGAATTACATAATATGGGTAATATCCATTTGTTCTGAGTGCAAAAAGACTTGTCACTACTCTGGTGGCACTTTATTTAAATCTGTGCCCTGCTAATGTGCTCCAGAATTCCTCTTATACCACAGGAAACTGAGCACAGCAAGCATTACTTGATGTCAATTAGAGCTGTTTTAACTGTACAGGATGGTTATATGGTTGGGGCTCCAAGAGGTGTAAAAAGATTCAACTAGTTCCCGGTGCAACCAATTAAGTAACAATGGCAACACAAGAGAAAACACCCGAGACTGGGTTTCTGGCATTTACCTAGAAATAAGGGGAACAATGAACATATGCAACAGCAGATTATGCTGTGGTGTTTAGAAACAATACAGAAAAAAGCAGTAAAACAGAGAAAGTGGAAATTTTAGAAGCTGTAAAGAAAAAACAGATTAAAACACAAATGCATTCTCTATCATTGAACCGCTATTGGAGAGAGAAACAAATCCATATGGAGCTTCGTATCCAAAAAATACCATTATTTGGTTTGGGAGATAAAGAATATATGAAAACTGGGAAAAAAGTTTGACTGAGGTGTCTCATGATTTAATGTTAGCAACTATCAAAAAAGCAAAATGAGATAGTAAAGAATTCCAGAAAGAAAGATTAAAAATACAAACAGAAATTTTAAAAGTAGTAACTAGCAGTAAACAAATGGCAATAGTAAACAAACTAGATGCCGAAATGAAAATATTTTGAAATGAATTGGCAGAATATAAGAATTATAAACATGAATGTGATGCATATGACTACAGAGAAGGTGCACCCTATATCTGGCATGGGAGAAGGCATAAAGATAACAGTGCTGCCAGAGATAGAAAGAAATTCAGGGTAGACAATTATGAAATGACAGATGAAAGCAGCAATGACACGCCAGAACAAAGTGAAACACAAAAGTCATGTTTACATGGCCACAGTGCTTCCTATTTTCTGCTGCTTCTTGTGTGCTTCACACATGCTCCTGGAACGGGGCTAGGGTTTATACTGCCAGGCTTTTGCTGCACTGTTGGTCATGCGACAGAGGAGGCTGGAAATTCCAAAAGCTGAATTTGCAGTCAGGAGATGGCTTCAAAGCTAATTGAGTGCATTAGAGCATTTACAAAGCAGCTTAATGCGCCGATCCGATTGAGGTACCCATTCCTGCATGGGAGCAAAAAATGGATCCAGAGCACTGTTAACATGCTCTGGTAAGTGTCTACACTGCAATCTTTGCAGTGCATCAACCGCTGCTCATAGGTTAATGCGCTGCAAAGACGGTGGTGTAAATGGGGCTAAAGAAATCAGTTTTTTCAGGAGGATCCAGTAGAAGAACCAATCAGTGGCCCAAATGAGATGGACCAGGTTGGGAGGGGTAAGAGGAAGAGTCAACAGAGGGAGAGGAAGAGGACAATAAAACAATCCTGGGAACTATTGGGGAGATTGGGGCCTCCAGAGATCGACATGCACCAAGAAACAGAATTGATAAATTTAGCAGAGCATAGATTAAATTCCACACAGGAGAATGTACTAAACAAAGGACTTTCACGTGTCCCCCAAATAAAATCATGCCTTTAGCCTCAAATTTGATTTGTTCAAAATGTATAGACAGCTGCATTTAAAAGTCAGTTTTGCTAAACAGCTTTGTGGGCACACCCCTATGCAAACAGTGTGCTGGATTCACAAAGACAGCCCAAAATCCCGCAGCTGTGAGGGAAAGGCCTGCAGCACTGCAGAAATGCTGATGCGGGATATTCTGAAAGAAAAATTGTGCACATGCAGAAATCTGTAAAAAAAAAAAACAGCAGTTGCGGAAATTCAGCAGCTGTGGAAATTCTGCAACTGCTGAAAATCCGCAGCTGTGGAAAAGGATTAGGAGGTACAACAACAGGTGCTCCATATTAGCTGGAGCAACAGACTTTGACAGTCTTGCCATAGATGTAGCTGAAATTACCCACAGAGAAACCAGCAACCATTCCCTCAACTGGGACCACTGCAGCACCACTGGTACCAGCAAAACCATGCATCACAGTGGCTGTCTGTAACTGATGGTCATGTCTCTCCTTGGAGTGTTTCTGTCACCTGCTGCAGCAGCAGCACTCACTGCAGGCTTTTCAGCCTCTACTGCCTGTTAGGCTCCTTCATGGGCTGCACTGGGTCTGGTGGTGGGTGGTTGTTTGTTGTCATTCAGTGACAATGTGTGCTAGTGTTGCTGTAAATAACTGCAACTGACATACACCCACTGGTTTGCTATTACTTGTGCCTGACCTCCACTATAATTGTATTTCAATTGTTGGGACACTGCATTTTGCTCCGGGAGTGTTACACCTCACTCTCATGTGTGCAACATTTTTTCCACAACTGTGGAAAAACATCGGCTGAAAATAGCCTTTAACGTGATGTGCCATACTTTTCAATTACTTTTTTCCCTCAGGAACTTCCACAGCTGCATCTTTTTCCACAGTCTGTAATGTATTTTCTCTGCAGTTGCAGCAGTTTTGTGTGTAGCACTCAGAGCAATTTCCCCTTTTTTATGTTGCTTGCACGCATGTGCAAGAAACATAGTGCCATCATTGGAGATTTCGGAGGTGTGTCACCTCCTACTCCAATTCAGTCAGTGTGTTGGCAGGCGCGGCCCCTGTAAGCCAATGCATTCTGGAGCTGTCTATGACAAGCTCCAAAATGCATTGGCATGACAGTTGAAAGGGGTGTTACGCTGAGTGAGCAGCGATAAGATATCGGCCCTCACACGCAGCCCCCCCACAGACACCCACGAGGCATGCGCACCCCACTCCCTGCATGCACTGTATAGCCGACGGGTGCCCAACTCACGGGCTGAGCTATGCCCCCCAGTAGTAAGTGCCACGCTGAAGCCCACCCAGCTTGGCAAGCGATCTTGGCTGATGGGGTGCCTAATCCTGGCCGGCTGAACAGCCCCATCCTTAGCACGCTGGGAGCCCACCCAAGCGTGGTAAACGTCTTCACGACATCTTTTAAAAAACCTGTAAACAAAACTGTCCCGCGGCACGCCTCCCAACTCCCCACAACCCGCACCCACCCACTGCGCACTCCAGTTTCCCCACACCCCTCACCCCATACTTACCTCCGGACCTGGCGCCGACGATCTTCAGTGGACCGGAACACGTCTGCACTCTTCAAAGCCGACCGTGAACTGAGGAAATGCCGGTAAGCTGTATAATGGGCTAGATAGGGGTTTCAACTTTATTGCATATCTCAGGAATTTTTGGAATTTTTGCACCAAATTTTCAACATGGGGTTTTTGGGACCCCTTCTCATGAATGATGTCACTGTCATGGCGTTATTCGGGCCCGAAGAGTGATTTCACAGTCACTGAGCAGTCACTGCGCAAAATCACCCTTCGGGCCTGAATAATGCCATGACAGTGACATCATTCATGAGAAGGGGTCCCAAAACCCCATGTTGAAAATTTGGTGCCAAAATTCCAAAAAATGACTGTTTTACGAGCGTGCATTGCGCAGTTCCTATGCAGGCTCGTAAGTTCATGAAATTTCAATATTTTCACTCCAGATTTTCAACATTGCCATTTTACCACACCTTCTTATGAGTAGTATAGCTGTCATTTTTCACATCTCACCCAAAATGTGTTTCTGCCCATGTAGAGCACAATGGCGCAATCGGTGTGCAAAATCAATGTACGGGACAAATTAAGAAAATCACAGTGACACTGTTCATGAGCAAAGGTCTTAAAATGGCTATGTTGAAAATTTGGTGAAAAAATTCTTAAAAATGACTGTTTTACGAGTGTGCATTGCGCAGTTCCTACGCACGCTCGTAAGGTCAAAAATTTTCAATATTTTCACTCCAGATTTCCAACATTGCTATTTTTTCACACCTTCTTATGAGTAGTACAGCTGCCATTTTTCACATCTCACCCAAAACGTGCTTCTGCCCATGTAGCACACAATGGCGCAGTCGGTGTGCGAGATCAATGTACGGGACAAATTAAGAAAATCACAGTGACACTGTTCATGAGCTCAGGTGTTAAATGGCTATGTTGAAAATTTGGTGAAAAATTCAAAAATGACTGTTTTATGAGCGCATGTACAGTTCTTATGCACGCTCAGAAGTTCGTGAATTTTCAATATTTTCACCCAGATTTCCAACATTGCCATTTTGCCACACCTTCTTATAAATAATATAGCTGTCATTTTTCACATCTCACTCAAAATGTGCTTCCGCCCATGTAGCGCACAATGGCGCAGTCGGTGTGCGAAATCAATGTAGGGAATAAAATAAGAAAATTACAGTGATACTGTTCATGAGCAAAGGTCTTAAAATTACTATGTTGAAAATTTGGTGAAAAAATTCCAGAAAATGACTGTTTTACGAGAGTGTGTTGTACAGTTCCTAAGCACGCTCGTAAGTTCGCAAATTTTCAATATTTTCACTCCAGATTTTCAACATTGCCATTTTACCACACCTTCTTATGAGTAGTACAGCTGTCATTTTTCACATCTCACCCAAAATGTGTTTCCACCCATGTAGCGCACAATGGCGCAGTCGGTGTGCGAAATCAATGTACGGGACAAATTAAGAAAATCACAGTGACACTGTTCATGAGCAGAGGTCTTAAAATGGCTATGTTGAAAATTTGGTGAAAAAATTCCCTTCAGATGTTCTGCAATATTACTAATGAAGACATTGAACAGAACTGGCCCCAGGACCGATCCCTGCAGCACCCCACTGGTCGCCCCCTCTCCCTAGACTGCATACCATTTACCACCACTTTCTGCCTCCTGTTTGTTAGCCAGTTTCTAACACACTTTACCACCCTTTCCCCCATGTCCAGCCTACCCAGCTAGTTTATCAGCCTCCTATATGGGATGGTGTCAAAGGCTTTGCTGAAATCAAGGTAAGCGTTGTCCGCTGCCCCACCCTGATTCCCTTCCTTTGTCACCCAGTCAAATAAATCAACCAGATTTATCTGACATGATGTCCCCACTGTGAATCCATCTTGTCTATGGTCCTGGTCTGATGGCATCTAGATGCCCCACTATCCTTTCTTTAAGCAATGTCTCCATGATCTTCCCCACTACTGAGGTGAGGCTGAATGGCTATTGTTCCCTGCCTCCTCCCTGCTGCTGGACTTGTGTAGAGGGACCACATGTGCCCTCCTCCATTCACTCATGTTGAATGACTCAGTGAACATGGCTGCCAGAGGTACTGCTATCTCCCTTCGCAGTTCTGTTAATATCCTTGGGCGTATGCCATCTGGTTCCATCGCTTTGTCTACCTTCAATTTAGTGAGCTCCTGCAGGACTCTTTTGTCCACCTCTTCACCCCCTTGGCAACTGCTGTACTGCTGTGGCCCTTGCCCCTCCCACTCTTCTGTGAATACTGAACGGAAAGACACAGTGGATGTCTTGGGAGGAAGGCATGAAACTGTCACTTCCAAATACCTAAACAGCACATACAAGCAAGCAACATTCGGCATTGACAAATACTTGTTTACACAGCTTCAGAAGTTTTGTGGACTTAGGGAAGGTTTTGCACCTTCAGATTGTTTTGTGAATCCCCCCCTCTGGATCTACTATTATGATGAATGGTGAGGAAATTGAAATGGAATTTAACAAGGAAAAACCTTTCAAGAAAAAATCAGACTGTGTACCTAACATGGCCCTGAATTCTACTATTAACACCTTCAGAAAATTAATTGATGCAGATGTCAGAAAAGTATTACAGAAATAAGAAGCATATAAAGGAAAGGATAATTTCAGCAAAGGGTAAAGAGATGCTTTGCAGGAAATAAAACATCTTCCCAATGCAGGGATATAAAAGGTGGACAAAGGAGGGGCAGTAGTACTGTGAGGTCAAGACCTGTATCTGATAGAAATGAAAAAACATTTAAGTACTGAAAGAAATTAAAAATAGATCCTACTGAATCCTTAAAGCAAGAGGCAGGCTTCATGATAAAAAATGCTGAGGAAAAAAGATGGATAAACAGAGCAGGAAAAAAGGTTTTAACAGTTGAACATCTCATAAAATCAACTATCTATCTACTCCCAAAAATTCATAAAACAGACATGAACCCCTGGGCTGACCAATTGTCAGCAGTATAGGTTCAATTACAGAACCTATTTCAAAGTTTGTGGACTTCTTTCTGCATCCTGCTGTAAAATAAATCAGGTCATACGTAGCAGGATACCAAGGATGCTAAACTTTTCTAAAAGCATTAAAGTTGGGAAGAACATGTATTAGTGACTTGTGACATTGAAAACTTATATAATGACATCCCCACAATAATGGCTTACAGGCTATCAGAAAAAGTTAGCAGAGTATCTTGTGGACACAGTGCCTCTTGCTCAATTTGTTATAAGACTGGCAGACTTTGTTTTATCATTGCATTACTTCCTGTTCGGAGGGAGTTTTTCCTGCAGATTTGAAGGGCGCAAACCCGTGGTTATGTGGGGGAAGAGCTCCTCCCCCACATCCTACTTAATCCAAGCAGCAGACTCTGTTCTGCTTAGAGCTAGTTGCACTTCGCTGACGTGCTGCAGCTGGTTCATGGTTGCTTGTTTCTTTTGGTCTGTCTCTCTCTCCTCCTCCTGCACTCCTCCTGTTCCTTGCTTTGTTTTCTTGCATCCATTTGTGTCCCCCCGTTGTCAGTGTTTGTTTCTTATTCCTCCTTTGAGGTGCTTTCCAAAGCCACTCTTCAGCTGCCATTACATCTGCTCCTTGCTGGCATTCTGCTCGGCCTCTTGGTTTTGCTGTGACTTTTCTATCTCCTACACGCAGCCACTTCCACGCCACCACTAAGTTTCTTCTAGGAACCAGTAGCTACATGGACTACTGAGATCTCTCTCAGAGCCTCCTTATTTGCTTCCAGCACGCAGCTACGATGTCCTCTCATGCTGCAGACTACTGCTTGCTTCCGCCCGACCTTGATCGCTCACTGCATTTCTCAGCGCCCTGCCCTGCACTGCATTGTTCAGTTGCCTTTTACCTGCCTAAGGTCCATCTTCATGTCAATCCCTTGCACATTCATATAGTGCACTGTTACTGTTTTCCCTGGATCTCCACAAGACTGACGTTGGTTTCCTCTTGTATTGCACCCTCAACTACACGCATAGCTTACTATGTGGCAGTAATCAGCTTTCCGTATTGCATTCGGCTGTTCACCTCACCGAACATGGAGCTAACAGGGTCTCCAGTGACCACATGGCAATCAACATTCCCAATTTGCCTGATCAGCCTCTGAGGTATCTTGATTATTTCCACAATGACATTCACTTTACGTTCCTTCATTTAATTTTTTAGCAACACTCAGTTGGTTTCAGTGTGAAATCTTTGGTTTAGACACATTTCATCATCACTTCGGTTAATCTGCAACTTGCTACATTGCACTTGCCTGTTTATTGGTTATCCACTCAGCTGCAACACATGACCTGGATTTTGGAATCTCCGGTACGATTATAAAAATGCTAGTTATTTACCTGTGGAGTTCTACTGTGTTATCATTCCTGCACACCCCAGAGCATATTCATTTGTCTTGCAGCCAGGCAGACTACTATGCTGCTATTACTTGTTAAAGTGCATCACTCAGTGCATTTGCTTTTACCTGCTGCTTTCTTACCTGACCAGATGGCTTCCATGGTCCAGCTGAGCATGATAGCCTTGTGCTAGCTCTTTTCTCCTTACCTAAGCAGATGACCTACATGGGGTCCAGCAGCTGTACCTGGCTTTCATGGGCTTAGCTGCCATTATATCTTACCTTACCTGCTGATCTATGAGTGGTACAGCTGCAGCATGCTAGCTTCAGTCAGGCTAGCTGCTACCTCCTTACCCTGCCAACTGACCTACCAAGGATTCAACCATGTGTTAGCTTGCGGGTCTAGCTGCCACCTCGCCTCACATTACCAGCTGACTTTCATGGGGTCCAGCCACAATATATTTGCTACTTATAGACCTGCTTTTGCCATTCAGGCCATGGGTATGCTACTTTACTCCACCCACCCCGCCAGCTCAGGGCCTAATGGTTCGCTTATTCTCTATCACTGCCTGCTGCTGTGACAGACAGCCCAGAGCCCCTTAAGATGGATTCGCATTTGATGTTTCGACATTCATCTTCTTTTCTTTGGACACGGTGCCTGCTTCCTACTACTATGTCTGCATCATACAGCTTGCTTACTACTACAACTTATACGGGTTCACTTCTTTACCTTACTTGCTCATGTTACCTGCTCCACCCTCCTAGGGCTTAGAGGTCATCACGTCTAACTTGCCATTACAATCTACTCTGTGCTCCTCATGAACTGGCATCCTTCTAACCTATGTTTACATATTAACTGTGATATCTACATATCAGGACGTGACCCTCTTCATTGCATGCAGTTCAACATTTCCATTACATTACCTACCACTGCTGTGCAACCTGCCTCGCCTGCAGGACCGGAGGTTAGCCATCGCATTTAGTCAGACCTGTGCCCCTATGGGCCTGGAGGTCCTTTGTTCCTATATTTTATTGCACCATATTCACCTGCTTCTACGACCTGCCTTCACCCATCGGGCTGGGAGGTTTACCAACTAATCACCTGCTTCTACAACCTGCCTTTGCCCATTGGGCTGGGAGATTTACCTGCTACTTGCCTGCTTCTATGACCTGCCTTCGCCCATCAGGCTGGGAGGTTTACCTACTAATTGCCTGCTGCTACGACTTGCCTTTGCCCATCGGGTTGGGGGATTTACCTACTAATCATCTGCTTCTATGACCAGCCTTCACCCATTGGGCTGGGAGGTTAACCTACTTCTGCTCTACTTCTGCCTTGCCCAGCTCGGGGCCTGGAGATTTCTACATTCTACTATATGCCTACCTGCTGCCGTGTCAGCCAGCCGGAAGCTCCTTTACTATGGATTCGCATCTGGATGTTTCTTCGTTCGTCATCTATTCTTGGATGCTTTGCCCTGCCACTTCAGCTATGTTGAATTACTGCTGCTTCACTCTTTTCAGGAGTCTTAGTTCAGCTTCTTCTGAAGACCTTCACTTTCCTGATGTATGCTCTCCCGCTTCTCGGACCTGTGACAACGCTACTTCATTTGTCTCAGCCTCTTCAGTTTTCGCCATCTAGGACTCCTATGCTCGACTATTCAGGACTCATCAGGATATTCTTTGCAAGTCAATTCTAGTTATGGTATCATCCTGGCTTGCTCCGTAGATGTCAACATTGTTTTTCAACCTATTGGATCTGAAGATCTGATTCCTTCTGACGTGATGCTGCGCCTTGATTCCTGGATCTTCTGCCACGTCATCCTCAACTGTTGGAGTGCTTCACCACCCGCGACTTTCACTTATCGCTCATTTCAACCATGGATGCCTCTCCATTTCATTCCGACCTGCACATGGACTCTCTAACTTGGGGGTTACTGGCTGGATGCTTGCTCTATTTGTCTGACATGTCACAATTCCACACTTCTTTAGTTCTCCATTTCTCTGGACTGGGTTCTACATTTTGGGGTTCAGATTAACCGACTAGATTATTTAGGATAACTCTCCTTTATTATGCCCAGAAGGATGGTCAGTTCAGTAGCTATGGGTCCTCAAAGGTTTCCCCCCAAGGGTTTTTTTCCTCTCCTGCATGCTACTGGTCACACTCTCCGGAGTTGGAGGAGAGGATCATCTACTCATATTATCAGGGGTGTATTCCTGCTTGACTCCATCATCAGTCGGATACAGAACAATCATTGATATCATTTTCTTTTGGGGGGTCTCATAATACTAAACAAAGCTTACTCCCTACAGGTGGAATACAGAGAAAAGTCAAAACCATCAAATAATAACAAACGATTCTCAGTTCTAGCATCCAACTCATTGCTCATGCTATCCGATTCATATGTACGATAATTATTGACTTGATCATGTTCATGCTGAAGTACCTAAGCACAAATCATTCCATACTACTAGTACCTATCAACCATTGTCTACTTAACAGCTGGCCTCTGTATCCAACAACTGTCTACATCATCCAGCTACAGTATGTAACATAAGCACTGAGCTATGGACCACATAATTGAAGGGCGAAGTTGGGTTATGTGGGGAAGAGTTTCTCCCCCACATCCTACTTAATCCAAGCAGCAGACTCCCACTCTGCTTAAACCAAGTCGCACTCACCCACCATCCTCCCCTGACACCTCCTCCTTCTGCTGCACTCTTATCCCACCGGGGGGTCTCATAATACTAGACAAAGCTTCCTCCCTACAGGTGGGATGCAGAGAAAAGCCAAAACCATCAAATAATAACAAACAATTCTGAGTTCAAGCATCCAAGTTCATTGCTCATACTATCCGATTCATATGTACTATAATCATTCACTTGATCATGTTTGTGCTGAAGTACCTAAGCCCAAATCATTCCATACTACTAGTACCTAGCAACCATTGTCTGCTTAACAGCTGGCCTCTGTATCCAACAACCATCTATACATCATCCAGCTACGGTATGTAACATAAGCACTGAGCTACGAACCACACATAAACGTGAAACGGTGATGGGGATGACTTTCGCTCCCTACCTAGCCACTGTTGTAGGAGTGGTTGGATAAATATATTTGGAACCAAATAAATAATAAATGGTATGATAATATAAGTCTCTGAATGCTGTTTGTGGATGACGCCCCCATGTTGTGGAATGGGTTTGAAGAGGAGTTGAACAGATTTTGAAGTACATTGATACATGTGATGAGAACCTAAAATTTACAGCTAAATACAGTCAACAAAGTGTAGATATTTTGAGATATCACAATCTACAGCACAGGAAGAATACTGCCCTAGAAATTAACTGTTTCGTAAAGATACATAGAAATACCATACTTCACTATAGAAGTCACCACCCCTCACATACTAGAAATAATATTCCATATGAACAATTTGTAAGACTAAAATGAAATTGTAGTGAATGTTAACAGAAACTGACAACACATGCCAAAGATTTCTAAACAGAGGGTACAAACTCAGAGTTTTGTTGAAAGCAGTGGAAAAAATGAAGAACATTGAAAGAGATGATTTATTACAGAACAAACCCAGAATTGACAACCCAGATGCAGTCATTTCATTCTGCACAACCTTTAATGAAGCCTATAGTGACATCACAAATATTATAAAAAAAGCATTGGGGAGTAATTGGTGCAGACCCATGGCTGGAGGAATATGCAAATAAGGGTCCATGCTTCAGCTATAAGAAAGGCAGGAACCTTAAAGATATACTAGTGGATACTCTGTTTAAGGAAGAACAGAATTTACATCCAGATTGGATGTCACCAGAATGAACAGGGAATTACAAGTGTGGCAATTGAGCACATTGTGGGAGTACAACAAATACAAAGACTTTTAATCACACAAGATCTGGAAAGAAATCTATCATCATGGACTTTATAAACTGTATAATAGAATTGGTGATTTATATGCTAATGTGTCCTTGAGGCTTAGATGATATCAGTCAATTGGAAAGATCATAAAAGAACAGATTTGGTGAACACAAAACCAATATGAACACAAAATATAAAGTATGTAATAGCTAAGCACTATACGGATGAAGGACATGGCTCAGCTGCATCTTTAAGACATATGGGCATAGAAAAAGTGACAGTTCCCATAAGAGGGGGAACTATACAAAGCTTATTACAGTAAAGAGAAGCATGCTGGATTCATGAGCTGCAAACAATGTGGCCCAATGGAGTAAGTGATGACAATGGGTGTAGCAGCTCTCTGGGATAATACAAATGAGAATAAAAGAAACAATGTGGACTCCTTCACTTGACATTTATGACAGCATAATCTTTCTAATTACTTGTTTCATTTGTGTGATGTTATATTTACTCTTGTATGTTTGGGGGAGCACTTTATGTTATGTGTATTTGTCCTATGCAATAATGAAACTGTTTTTGCTGCATCATAATTGCATGGGTGTCCCAAGGTATTGTTGTATAAAACCATAGCACACTCAGTGTGTCTCCATGGAAAGCTCAATGTTATATAAGGAAAGGTTCATATAGCAATGAGCTAGTTCTGATGATGTAGTCACCTGACTCTGAAACATCAGCGGGAGTAACGCACACCAGGTGAATCCAGAAGCCAAGTTCCGCAGGTACCACAAGCTGGAAATAGAGTAGCTTCAAGCTGAAAAAGAAAGCTGCAAGCCACAATGAGCCTGAACAAGTTTGAATAAAAGGTATTAGCAGTGTTTGGTCCCTGGTGTCCTGGCATCAGTGTCCTTTTTTTCCTGAGTTCTAGTGAGATGAAATCACCAGAACCATGCTTTCACATGGACAGTGACAATGGTAAAATGGCTCAAAGAAACAACTGGCTGCAAATAAAATGGATTCAGGCAATTGAGCCATGAAGATCTACAAGTGGGTAAAACCCTTGATCTAAAGTGATTATTTTTAAATACTATTTTCTAACAAGACTGACCTAGTTTGAGATTTACTGTACCTAGTTCTGATAAAGCTGTGGAATGATCTTTATGAGAGCTTAAATGATAAGTGCTGAAATTTTGGTTTGCATTACAGTTAATTTATTAGAAAAATAACATTTTCAAAACCACATGAAATGCGTAAATGTTTGTTCTGAGTGCAGATAAACTTGCTACTACTCTTGTGGCACTTTACTCAATCTGTACTCTGCTTTTGTGCACTAGAATTCCTCTTGTGTCACAGGAAAGAGTATTAAGCACAGCCAAGCATTACTTGATATGATAAATCTATGATGTATTGCACACATTTGTGAGGGATTATGAACCACTGGTGCTATAGCCCCCAACAATTCAGCAAGTATTTTGGAAATAATTTTTTGGTCTGTATTTAGCAGACACAGAGGTCCACAGTTAGTCACCTCCAATTTGTCACCTTTTTTAGACAAATAAATCATAAAAGCTAGAGTCATAGAAAGGGGTAACATTTTTTTACAGTATGGTATTGAACAAAATTTGTAATACTGGACCAAAAAAGGGAATACAGAGTTTTTGTAATTCAGCCAACAACCCATTTGACCCATGGGCTTTGTTATTCCTTAATCCTTGAACTGCATACTCCACCTCATTAAGCTGACTAGGGGCAATGAGTAGGATAACATCTTGAGGGGGAACTGGAGAAATATCTAGGGAAGACATATGCTGTGGGTCCAAGGTGCATCACCCTGTCCAATAAATAAGAGGTGTGCTCCCAGCCTGGAAATACAGTGGCCTGCGAAGGAGGTGTGAGGAGAGCTGCATTGGTTGCCATATGCATCCATGGCACAGAGGACACTGATAAGGTGACTGGAGAGGTGGGTGTTCTGTGCCATGACTGGGGGACTGCTAGACACCAGGAAGAAGGACATTGCAACCGGTAGTGCTGTGGATCGGTGCCCGTGGGGGGACCACTCGACTCAGGTAGGTTTGTAACTTTGCTATGGGCTGGCAATTGGGGAGGCACTAGCACCAGAGAGAGCTTTATCATTCCACAATCAGTGGGGTGGGCACTAGCACAAGGGAGTCGATTTAAATATGGGCTAACAATCGGGGAGCCACTAGCACCAGGGAGTGTTTTTTTAACTTTACAGGCCAGTGATTGGAGAGTGGAACCACTATCACCAGGAGGTGTATTTTAAATACAGGCCAACAGTTGCAGGACACCACTAGCACCAGGGAGTGTTTTTTTTTTTACATTATGGGCTAGAGATCAGAGGAAAAGGGGAGACCACTAGCACCAGGGAGTGTATTTTAAAATGTTGCAGGAACAGAGAGAGGGAACCACTAGCACCAGGGAGTGTATTTTAAATACAGGCCCATGATCGGGGACTAGTAGCACCACAGAGTGTTTTATTTCTTATATTACTGGCTGGTAATTGGGAGGGGCCACAAACACCAGAGAGGTGTTAAGCAATAAGCCATGGGATGGGTTATTGGGATTTACCTCGGCTGGAGTGGTTTGCCCATGAAGTGCAGCCAAGTCGGTAAATCCACACCAGCCGTGGTAAATCCCTAATAACCTAGATCCCTGAGTGGCTTATTTTGATTATACTAAGTACTGCTTTTTATTATTTCAAAAAGCAGTAATTGGTGTAATGGTTAATAAGCCACCAGTATTACAGCAGCATTTTTATTTTGTTTCATTTCTGATGTACTGAGCTGCTGTTTTATGTCTTCACTTAGCGGGAAACAAGATAGTGGTCTCAGTTCTGAGATTGTTTTTTTTTAAGATGCAGCTGGCTGGTACCTTTTACAGTGATTATCACAGGATTTATAAAGGAGGTAAGGAGCCAGCCTGCTATTCTCATTGATTGGTGTCCGAGGTCCATGGTATTATTTTTTCTTTACATTATGGGCCAGCAATAGGAGGAAGTGGGGACCACTAGCACCAGGAAGTATATTTTAAATATGGGCCAGCAATCAAAGGTGGGACCACTAGCACTAGGGAGTGTATTGTAAATATGGTCAGGCCATCAGTGGGAGTGGGGGACCACTAGCACCAGGGAGTGATTTTAGTTTTATATTACGGGCCAGTGATCAGAGGGAGGAGGGACCACTAGCAAAAGGGATAGCTACATGTCTTGGACTAGGAAAGGTGGGGTGGAACCACACTAAACTGCCTCTGTTACCCATGCAAATTGGCTCATAATAGGCATGCAAATGTCCATTAGCACTTTGCATGCCCAATGGGCTCATTTGAATGAGTCCCTTTAAATATTGCAGATAGCATTCCAGTGCTATCCACTCTTGAGGCCTAAATCAAGAGACATGTCGGGAAGAGTGCTACTTGACTTAGCACTGCACTGATGTGGTCCAGTATTCAGTTGGATAATACCAGTGCCTGTCCGACTGAATACAGCATCATCAGATCCCTGGGTAAATTCAAAGTGCAGTATAAACCATTGTTCTCTGATTTGCACTGTACTGATATTGGGCCCATGATGATAATATTAAGGGGGTACTTTTCCAGGTCAGAGATCTTGTGCGTCTATGGCTATTCTTAGCTAGTGCCTTTTCTGACAGAGAGTCTTCACACTCCAAGGAGGCATCTCAGATAGAGAATGAAATGGAGGACACCTGTGAATCACTATCTTCCTCTGTATCTCCTCATTGATGCACCCACAACAGGGTTGGGAATTTGTTCTTAACATTTACTACAAGAACAGGGGAATGCTTAGGTTTTAGTTTCCTCCCCCACCCTTCTTTTTACCTGTAACAACCTCCATCTCCTCCTCTAAAGGAGGAGGGGAAGGGTGCATCACCTTACATACTGGTGAGGCAAGCTTTTCCATCTCTATACAAGCTGATGAAGTATGCTCTTACACCAGGCATGTGCTTAAAAGTATCTTATTTCTCCTCATCAACCAAGTGCTTGGTTGCATAGGGAGGGGCAACATCAGCAGAAGGAGGAAGGTAACATTTCTCCTGTATACTTCATTGGTGAGGCCTTAACTCAAGTATTTTGTGCAGTTCTGGAGGCCCCATGTTTGAAAGGACAGGGACAAGTTGGAGAAGGAAAGAGGAGATAAACCAAAATGGTGCAGGGTCTGCACTGGAAGACCTATGAAAAGAGGCTTAAGGAAGTAAATCTGTACTCCCTAGAAGACAGAAGGGGGTTGGGTGATAAGACTGAGACATTCAAATATCTCAAGGGAATAAACAAGGTGCAGGAGGAGCGTATCTTCTAGAGAAAAAGATGTTCTAGGTCTAGGGGCCACAATATGAAGATGGAAGGGAGATCGTTCAAGGGTAACGTGAGGTTCTTCTTCAAGGAAAGGGAGGTGGATGACTGGAACAGCCTCCCAGCGAAGGTATTGGGGGAAAGTATAGCACAGTGGTTTAAGGCTCTGAGGTGCAAATCGGGTGACATCCAGCAGACCAGACCAGACCTGGGTTTGAATCCCACAGCTTCCACTTGCATACTGTGTGGCCCTGAGCAAGTCACTTAACTTCCCTGTGCTCCCAGGTCGCACCTGTAAAAAAGCTTTCAGCTTAGTGTGTTAATCCTGGTTAAACAACTAAAAAAAAAAAAAAAAAAAAAAGGTATAATCACAGGTTTAAAGTGTGCATGGGATAAACACAAGGTATCTTGGATAATAAAGGGGGTGGATGACGGACCCTCAGTAATGACTTGGGTATCACCATTAGGGGGGATTTTACAGGCAGACTAGGTGGTCCAGGAGGTCCTTATCTGCCGACAGAATCTATGAATCACCTGCAGGTGAATTACAGGGGGATTCACATTCTACATCCATGGGTTCAAGAATGACCCCTTGAGCTTAGGAGATGTTGGAGGAAAAAGGTGCTGTTCAGAAGGCAAACTAGGTACTACAACAGGGGGGTATTTGTCATCTCTGTTTCACTGCTTTCCTGTTGTCCTTCACCTTCTTTATTAGCTGAAGCTCTAGTTGATCTCTGGCCTGATCTTTACCAATAATTTCCTCTTGATTCAGACCATCAGATTTGTTATGTGGAGGTCCAGGGCACTGCCTATAGAAGTGCACCTGTTCCTCACACTGGTTATATTTAAAGGGATTTGGGCAGTTGTGACTCATTTGACCGTATGTGGGGCACATGTTACACCTCTCAGTGTCATGAGCAGAACTGAGGTGGGACCAGGAGCCACATTTATGGCAAGAATGGGGCTGTCCCAGATAAAACACATACCCCATTCTCTCCCTAGGAAAAAAACTTCCTGGCAAGTGGAAAATACTAGTATTCATTTGCCTTAATTTAACCTTGGAACTTCCACCCCCTGTCCAAACCTGCTCCAAATTGATTATGGGAGAGGAGATCCAAAACATCACAGCACTCTGGCAACCAATAAAAAATATCAGAGACTTCACACTTTCATTCCTAAACAGTATTGTTATGGTTTTAATGGCAGATTTGGATAGGTGGATGGCTTCAAATGATGATCACACTTCCAAATTCTTTAGCTGATCATATTTAAACCAGAATCTGCCAAGAGAGTTTAGCATCTCAAAGCTGACATTAAACGTAGTCTCACCTGAGATGTGGGTAATGGCATACATTACAAGCAAAACACCCATAGTTTTTAAAACATTACTTGTCACATGAATTCTGCCTAGGGCACTGCCTAACCCCAACACACTTTAGGAACTGCATACCATCACTGAGCTGGTTCACTTCAAGAAGAAAACAAGTTTGCCATTGAGAATTGCCATCTAGACTACTCTTTCTAAGTGGTTTCAGCATCCACTCTTTCAAGAGAGGAATGTCCAGGTCCAGCATGCAAGATGTTATCATTTTGCTGAAAGTCAGAGCAGAGTCCTCAAGTGCCTGAGGAATATTTGGGGGTGGGGGGGTGCTGTAGAAGGGTCAATATTATTTTCAGTATGGATTGCAACAAATTTCTCAGGCATGTTTCATGTCATATTAGCATGCACTGTAGCAGTGTTAGTCATAGGGACATCGACCCTCACCACTGGTTTGGTGAGTTCTTTTGTATTTATTGAGTCAGATAAAGTAGAAGAAACCTCTGCTTGTAATAAATCAGAAATAAACTCATGCACCCAGTTGTTACAGCTTCAGGAGTACTTACTGTTCCTGCAGAAGTCCCTGTTTCCCAAGCTGTAGAAGCTGCCATCTGAGGAGAGCATGAGGGATCCAGGAGTGAAGAAACCCTGTCAGATGCTTTTACTCATCTGGCTGTAAGAAGGGTAGATTCTACCAACCAAGGCTGAGCAGTAGGAGTGGCTAGTTTATTGCTCAAACCAGCAAGTCCTTGTCTTAGGCCCTGTCAGTGGCTTGATTGTACCATTCCAACAAGAACGGTTTTGCATCTGTCATCATCGGCTCCTCATCTGTTGGAAGAAAATGACTCTTTGCTTGTTTCTGTAGTCTCTGTTGAGACTTCCTAGATTTCTTCTCATTCTTCTGTGCTGTGGCTTTGTGGACATGATTTAGAGGGGACAAACATGTTCTTTACTAGGCATGGGTGGGTAGTAAAATACCCTACCCTAAAAACTACATGCCGGTACCTCCAAACTACCCTAAATTACCATAAGAATACCCTAATGCAAAATGGGTAGTTAGTTAAGGTAAGGTAGTTACTACCCTAATCAATCTACTACCCTATTACCCTATTCTGACTATAGCAAAATGTGAAAGTGAAACATTTGATTAAATGCTTGTATCTGAAGGTAAAAAAAAACAAACAGGCCTGGTTTGAACACCCACGTGGGATTTTTTTTAATCCCATTCTCTTTGACTCTCATGTTGGCCAACTCATAAGGCAGGTGCTTACCCATCCTTGTTTTTTTTTTGGGGGGGGACAGAGAAAGCAAGAAAGAATAGGAAGAATCTGCTCACTCCTGACCTCTCATCAACGGAGCTACTTCTCACCCACCCACCCAGCACCAAGAGACAGTGGGGACTGACCATCTGGTCTGAATAAATTATTTTTTTCCAGCAAATTACGCATTAATTAAATCCCTTTTGTCATTTTCAGAGACAGGCAGGCTGAGAGCAAGAGAGAGAGAGAGCTAGCTCAGATGAATCTGACTATGGCACTGGCTGGTGGGAAAGTGTGTGTGTGACTCATGCAGTGCTGCGCTCTTCTTCCTCCACATCACGTGACCTATATGCTGTTGTGGGGGAGTGGCAGCTGCCTAATAGATGATGCATATTCATGATGGAGGCTGCTCCGGCTCATCTCCCTGGTAACCAGTCTGACAGCTCAAAAATATTAAATAGCAGTGAATGCCCTGGCCGGTGCTACCCATTACCCGTGACAAACTACCTGACCCAAAAATTACTCTGTCAAGTCGGGTTGAATAGTACTTTACCAAAGCTACCATACCTGGCTAAAACCCGCAATTCCCATGCCTATTCTTTGCAGAGCCCTACAGTGGATTTCAATCAGAGGCAGCTTCATTGTCCTTAGAAAACATGGCAGAGCTCTCTCCTTCAGTCAGCATGCATGGCGGGTCAGCCAGTAAATCTGCTTCCAGCATTTCCAAACTGTCACTGTCTAGTGGCAGCTAGCCCTCTCCATACAGACTGTTAAATGGTGTCTGTAAAAACAGCTCAGGAGGGATGTCATCTTGACAGGTGTACTGGGCAACTTCACTACAGGTATGCTGTTTAGCCAGTAATACATTTTGCTGGCAGACTTAAAACATTACTTCTTTTTCAGCTTTCAAGGAGAGCAGTTGGTATTTCCTATTTTCCAGGTGTCTAGTTCAAATTTCCCCCATTCACTAAAAATATCACCAACAGCTTAATATTCTTCAGTTTCAGATGGTTTCCATCTGTATCCACCCCCCCACCCAAGAATGAGGCTGAAAATACGCCAAACTTACTAGTCCTTTTTTCATGAGCAACATAAACTAAATAAATAAATACATCCAGGCCTGGGTTCAAATCCTAGCTAAGGCACTCATTTCATTCTCTCTTCTGTTTGTTTGGGTTTCATGTATGTGCACAACACACCCTTGTGAATGCAAACGTAATTATCTGTGAAGCACTAGGTTGTACATTACAGAAAAAGTAAGGTGCTTCTTGGAGTCCTAGGTTTCCAGTGGTTCTACGATTCCAGTTCAACAAAAAATATGTTGACTGCCATTACAGCGATGGCACTAAGTCAACTGCAGTTGCAGTTGGCATTGTGCCATCGGAGGACTGTGCCCCCTGCACCCCTGCACTTCATCATTATCAACTCCACGTTGGAGCTGACTCGGGGAGGGGGTGCAGTGATCTGTCAATGTCACTGTTGACAACATTGCTGTAATGTTTTCACTGTGGCAATGGCATACCATGTCCAGTTGCCTTGGTGGCACCGCTGGTCGCACAGTTGGAATGGTAATCTGGCTGGCCTGGGTTCAAAGCTCAGCTGAGGCACTTATTTCTTTCTCTCTTATATTTGTTTGGGTTCCATTTATGTGCTACACATACCCTTGTGGAATGAAAATGTTAATTATCTAGAGCACACCAGGTTGTGCATTACAGAAATAGTAATGAGCTTTTTGTAGTCCCTGGTTTCCATCTGCTTTGGTAGCACAGCTGGCAGCACAACTGGAATGGTATTTTATGGCCTCAGTTCAAATTCCAGCAGAGGCACTTATTCCTTTCTGTCTTCTGTTTGTTTAGGTTCCATATACATGCACACCACACCCTTGTGAATGAAAGTGCAGTTTTCTGTGCAGCACCTGGATGTGTATTAAAGAAAGTGCAAGGTGCTTCTGGGAGTCCCAGGTTTCCAGTTGCTTTGGTGGCAAAGCTGGTAGCACTGCTGGAATGGTTTCTAGGGCTGCCTGGGTTCTATAGATCCTAGCTCAGGCATTTAAGTCTTTCTCTCTTCTGTGTGTTTAGGTTTTGAAGAATTTCGCTTAGAATTTTGAGCTGAACTTAAGCAGTGATTCTACTGAAAGTAGCAATTCTTCAAGAAAGGTACATTTGAGATGCAAAAAAAAAAAAAAAAATCCCTGTAGTCCACCTTTTAACTAAAAAAATAACATTTTGTGAGGTCAAGGGCTGACGTAGAGTACTGCATTGCTGTTTGAAAGACCTAGGATTAGGAACAACATAGCAGCTCATGCTTACTGGGTCAGTGCACACTGGGTGTACTCTGGCAATGAGCACACATGCTCTCTGGGAAAGCATAGCTAGTGAATGTAACTTTGCAGCAGCCCCTGTAAAAATGTTAGGAGCATTTGGCTATCGGGCTGTGGTTTATAGTGGAAGTCCACCCTGCCCAGACTGAACCCTCTACTTTACTCCTTATGCCATTTTGCCCATAACTGTCCCCCTCATACCCACCACTGCTCCCTTTTATCACTGCCAGCACTCCGTGTGCCAGATGATGCGCCTGCTATTAGGGCACCAATTTCTAGGGTTGCCGCCCTTTCTTGAGGTCTTCCCTCCCGAGTTCAGATTCTTTAGTTAGGGGGTATGGGGCACTGGGGGCACAACCCCTGCAATAGAATGGCAATTTGTTGTGAATTCTCTGGTGCCTGATGGCCAGCAGACTTGGGCGCAGTCACCCCTGACACCCCTTTAATCTATAGATGACAGAATCTTTTCCTGCCATCAACTTTTATATTTCTGAGTTTATTCCAGACCATTCTTCCACCTCCCTGAGGGCTGTCATCTCTACCATAACATCACCCTTTCATCTATAAATTCTGTTATGGTTCCTTTCCCTGTTACAGTACTTCAATTCTCTCCATAACTTACCCCCCCTTCAATCCTTTAGATCTAACAGCTGCCCTCTTTCTGCTTTTACCTTCCTAAAACCTTATCTGGGCAATCTGCTTTCCCCTACAGGCTCCATCTTCTCTAGACAAACCTCCCTCACTCTTCCACCTCTCCCTCAAATCCATTGCTCTGGGAACATTTTGCACTCACTTGCTTATGTACCCTCAGTCCCTCCCACTCCCACATCCATCCTATTCTAACCTTCCATTGGCATTGCCTTCTCCACTGCTGCTCTTGCTTCTGTGGTCATTTACTCCCATGTAGTAAGCACTGCTAGCTTTCCCAGTGCTTCAGCTCATCTCATCTCCTTTTCATGTTTTTTTGTATTCATGTAGTTATATGTTTTCACAAATGTATGCATTTTATTATATTATTTATTTTATTTGCTTAACCGAGAAAGTGAGTTGAGATTTTGCAGCTTATTTTCAGCCTCATCGGCAAATAGCACACAGCTGGCCCTGTGCAATATTCAAACGATCTGCATGCTCTGACAGAGTGCACTAATTGTCTGAATATGGAGCCATACTAGTGCAGTGCATAGTGACTTTGTACTGTGCTGACACATCCCAAGGCTGAATATGGCTCTCAGGACAGCCAACTGGAGATTGCCCTACCTACAGTAGATGGAATAATGCTAGGCTCCTCTGCACAACATTTAGCCCTAGTATGCTAATGAGCATGTTAGGGCGCAAGGGGCTAAGGGGCCATTTGCATGCATGTTATGTGCTTATTATTATGCTGTGCAGCCCCTTAGTGCCCATGTCACCTATGTGGAAAAAATGTATTCCCTTGTGATTAGTGGTCCCCCAACCCCCAATTGCTCATGCAGTCTTTGGTTTTAATATCCCTGGCATCCAGTAGACCCCCACCCACTGATCACCCATGTAGGTCATTTACATGATCATCTTTGAACTTAAGTTAATACCCCACCACCCCAAAAGGTCACCAAACCCCCACCTGACCCACCCACTCAGGTCCCATTACCCACTTCCTCCTCATCTAAACACTAGTCAGTAACTACCAAATGATGGGGACCAGCACAACTCTCTGATCACCTGCTCATCCAGCTGCTGTCTGACTATTCGTGAGTGATCATTAGTATTTTTGTGATTGCTCACTGACAGTCAGATGGCGGCCAACTGAGGAGCTCATTAGTGGCTGTGCAGGCCACCATCATTTGCAACTACTGAGCAGCATCCAGATGGAGGAGTGTGGGCAGGGATATGAGTGGTGGGTCAGGTGGGGGTTCAGCTATCAGTTGAGGAATCCACTAGTCAAGGGGATCATCATGCAAATGACCTGCATGGTGATTGAGGTGTGAGTCCATTTAGACACTGGGAAGAATCATGCAGATGACCTACAGTTGCAGTCAAAAATATGGACAGATATTTCTTGAAATTTCTGTGACATCTCTAGAGAAATTCCATGCCTGCTTGCAGTACCACTAAGGAGCCACCAGAGAGATACCTGGAAATATCTGACCAAGTCTTCAGCAGCAACTTTACATGAATGTTTGGGGAGGCACAGGCATTGTGCCCAACTAATGGTAGGGTTTCAGCAGCATTAAGCAGTGCTGCAATTGCAGTTGATTAGCACTGCCAAAACTTTGAATATTCCTCTGCACCCTTTATGCAGGAGGGATTCCCTCATTTACACTGGTGCAGTAGTATATTCTATGCTGTGGCACTATCAGGCTAGTACGGCATATAGGGGGCCTCTGAATATGGCCTCTGCTCTGACCTCCAGTGCTATTCACAGTTAGTGCAGTGCTAACCTGTTTAGCACCACTCTGACTGTTTGAATATTGGGTCCCTTTATCCCTGCTCCAAGGATGCACTTAAAAATAAGCTGTCATACTCCAGCTTCAGTGTCTACTACTGGTCAAATATTCTGCATAATTAGATGAATAAAATGAGCATGACTGGGCTGAGTTACAGAGGAGACTCCACCCTTGTCCCTTTTGTCAAGACCAGCTGATCCAATACACTGTACGGATGATCCTGGTGGGTAGTGTATCTATCTGGCAATTTCAAAAATGCATAAATTGAAAGGAAATGACAGAATTTTTAGTTATGAATCTTTTCAAAGTTATGTTTTTCATGCCATGCACATGTTGGTGCCTGTATACTGGAATGTATCCATTCTAGGTCATATCACCGTTTATGGTTGTATTGTAACTTTAATTTGGATGAGAAAATTTAGACAGAGCATCTTTAAAACAGATTCTTCACTTAAATAGTTATCAAAACCAATTTTTTTGGCAACTGGCAGTGATTCTATAGTTGGGTGCAAATGGGCTTTCTGGGAGGAGAGAGCTGAGTGTGTGCCTGGATAGAGCAGATCTCATTAAACTAATATATTCTCGATGATCTAAGATCTGTCAATCTTGCTTTTGTAACCTGCTTAGGATGGTAATGGACTATTGCCAAGAGAGATTTGGGAAAAGAAGTTAAGTGTTAATTATCAGAACTAATTCAGATTTTAGATCACAGGCAGCCAAGCATGCAGCACAGAAGACATCCTTGCTGATCAGAACTCCCAGCAGTAATCACAACAATGGAGAGGTCAGATCTTGGTCACTGAGATACTATCAAGGTTGTTCACTGAAATCTTGAACTCAAGGCAGTCTAGTGGGAGATGGGTATTGACTTAATGTTCTTCACTAAAAGGAAACAGTATCTTCCCTCTTTCGACTGCTAGCTACTTAACCTTAACCCTTTTGGGGCATGTGTAGGAAACCTTCCAAACATCCGCTATTGTATTTAGGAATTTTTATCTTGTCTAATTCCATGTTCTTTATTTCATTTAGCAAGAAAAGCAAATAAAAAAAACAGTCTTTCTTTATACAATAAGCATGGTGATACACAAGTGCAGACACATGACATAGCTCTAAAAGGGATAGGCACTGGCCAGACTCAAAATGTATTGCAGTAACTATCTTTTAGTGTGAGGGGGAAAGATGATAACTCATGAGAGGCAAAGCCGTGAGTGAGTTATTTAAACCCTATCCCCTCACAAGTGATGGTAAGCTGTGTATTTTGAGTCAGACCAGTGCATATTTCATTTATACAGTATTAGATTACTTCTTCCCATAATGCTTGCCATTATTGGTACAGGTACTGTATGTGTAATTTTGTATTTTTTTTTTAACCTGGCTTTATTGCCAATGCTCTTCGTAGGTAACCCTGCCTTGACTTAATGCTTTTGTGCTGAGGTGCTTTGTATTTTAGAATTAGTTTACTAGTTATAACTTATAAATCTGCTGTTAATTGCAGACTTCACTGTTTTTCCTCGATTCCAACTACTGGCTTGAATGCTGCACTAGACAATTGTGCTGTCATTAACATTGTGAAAGAGATTTTCAGATTTGTTCAGTATTCAGCTGTGATGATGATACTTAACATCACAACATGGGGCATGCTAGAGTCAAATAGGAGGTTAAATAAATACCACAAACACCAAAGTTCTCTGTAAAAAAATGTGAATATCTAAAGTGATTTAGTACACTTTGTGACCTAAAGTACCACTTTCAGGATTTGGTACCTTAGGTCTGTGATAGTCCTTCTGTGTAATTTTCAATATTTTATTTTCAGACTTTGTTTAGTGGTAAATGATCATAGTTTGGCCCTGACAAGGTGGCCAGCTGATCCCTTCCACATCCTGATTCAGCTACATGCCCCATGCTTAGGCAAGTAGTGATGTGAAGCAATGAGAGTGTAGGGTGTGCCCATTGAAATGAATGGGACTGATTTTTCTTTACTTTTTATACATTATGAAGGCAACTTGGAGATTAATAAAGACCAGTGATCGATTAACAAAGTCTGAAATTAAAATATTAAAAGTTACATGAGGGGAGCCGCACGCTGCTCTGAGTTAATGGTCTGTAAAAGTAATAATTAAGTTCTTAAAATTGAATTCTGCATACAGCAAGAAATATAAATACTTGCAAGAAGGTATTATGGAGGAATATCTGACTCCAAATCCAGGAAGAAGCCAGCGTCTGGCTGGTAAAGCAGGGAAGAAGTCGATGGCCTCCATGGCGGGTGAAAGCACGGGTATAATTTCGCTCTCAGTGGCTGAAATGAGTATGCTAGGCCACGAAGTGACTGGGAAAGTGATTGTGGTGCTGGAACCCAGGCTTCTTAAGCTAGAAAGTAAAATTGACCTCAAATTGCAGGAGGTCCTGGAGCAGCAAACTTTACATACTAACAGAATTGTGGAGGCAGAGGACCGTATATCCAGGCTAGAAGACGAGACTCTGGAGGTCCCTGGGCAAGTGGCAAGTCTACAAAAGGAGCTGAAGAACTAAAGGAGGCATTCAACTATCAATAAAATTATTATAGGTGCCTTAACTTGCTCTTCGGAGGTCTTCAGAAGGTACGGAAAAGGGAGATGTGTTGGGCTTTTGTGCTAAGACTCTTCCCAAACTGCTGGGGCTACAACCAAAAAATGGGTGCTTTAAGCTGGAAAGGGCCCAGCGGGCAGTGATGCATCGCCCCCCAGGAGATCAAGCCCCAAGACAGGTGGTGATGAGGTTTCATGCATTTCAGGATCGGGGGATGACTTTAAAAGCATACCGGGAGAAAGGGTTTTTTGAGTTTGAAGGCACCTTTGTTTGATTGTACCTTTCCCAAGATTACTCTGCTCAGCTCCTTAAAAAACAAAAGATATTCAATCTTCTCATGGCCCAGTTGAGAAATCTCAAAGTAGAGAATTTCATGATTTATCCGGCGATACTCAAGATTCGCCTTTGAAGAGGCAACATACACCTTCTGGGAGCGTGCCAAAGCAGAACAATTTGTCACTGATTTAACAAGAAGCCAACCAAGTGATGGGACTTGCTCCTGTAGTATCACAAAGCTGTTTTTGAACTGTTGGTACACACTCTGCCCTGTCTTCCCCTTTGGCTTTTTTTCTTTGAAGTGCTTTGCTTTGGTGACGCTGGACGTGCCCGCCTATTCCCACCCTGAATTCTGTTACCGGAGGTGCCCACCATGAGGCTGAGAATAACAGTAGTGAATGATCTGGATCTGTTGCCCAATTGGAAGAGCAGGCTTGTTGGCAGGGGTGAGGGACTTGTCATATTTGGAACTTTGAAACTGCCTCAGCTGGCAAGCGCATTACTGGTGAGCTCTGCAGGGATTTGGTTATCTTCCCCCTTGCATTGCATGTGGACTAATGACATGCCTTGCAGGCTCTGAGTAATGTTTTATGGACTTGCATGAGTCTGGGGAAAGTGCCTGGTGGATTGAGCTGACTCGGATGTACGTTGAGGAGAAGAGGGCGAGGGGCTTAGCGCATGCATTTATGGCACAGCCTGCTTTCCTCCTCATGCTGTCTGGAGCTGCAAATCCCTGCAGAAGCACAGGCCTGATGGAGAGACTGATAGCTGGTGATGGTGAGGACAGGGCTGGATAGACCGGGGGATGGGAGGGTATGTCTGGCTGTGACAAGCAAGGGGCAGTGTTTGCATATATGTTTCCAGCAGTCTCAGTGGGATGTCCACATGGTGAGTACTGTGCATAATTCTGTTTACTGTGCCATTTTGGTAGGGATATGAGGGGTACAGTGGGTCAGTTCTGAAATCTGGTTCTTCACCTGATGTTAGTAGATGGTTACTTATGTATCGTATATTGCAATGGTTAAAATGGTCTGCCAGATTATGTTCACACAGGCTGATGTTGTGGTGCAGGTTTTTTTGTCTTCTTAGATGGTAATTTTTTGCACGCCATTGCTGGAGCAGTGGGGCATCTACAGCGACAGAGGGTTAATCGACACTCATGCCAGGACAGCAATTTATTGTCAGTGTTGGGGGGACTTTGAATGGTAGAAGTGAGCAGGAGACATGTCTTAAGTATGATATGATCAGGGAGAGGGGGGAAGGAGGCTGGGGGGAGGTTGGGATACTGTTAACTTTGTTCAAGAAGGAATGCGAGGGGGAGAGGGATTAGGGCCATTGTTACTGTTTATTCAGTGTTTATATGTTGTTATTCTGTATTTAGTGGTGCATTCTGTACTGTGAACAGCTTATTACAGATTCCAGAAAACCAAATATATGGACATTCTAAATCTGTCCAGGTAAGCCTGATGAGAAAGGTAAATTTAAAGGAACGAGGGGGAAAGGTCATGGCTAATACACAAGAACTGACAGTGGTCTCCTGGAATGTGCAAGGAATTTCTAACCCAGTCAAATGCACAACACTCCTGATGGCGCTTAAAAGAAGGGGAGCGCAGGTAGCACTACTCCAGGAGACTCACTTGTCGGATTTAGAGCACACCAAACTTGCTCGAGGTAGGGTTGGCAAATGTTTTGCAGCTTCATACTCCTCTCATGAGTGAGGGGTAGCTATTCTTTTGAGTAAACATCTGCCAATGGAAATTATGAGGGTGGTGAAAGATCATTGGGAAGGTCGGTATATTTGCCTTGTGGGGACGCATATGGGGAACAAATTACATTTGGCAGTGTCTATGCCCCAGCTATATATGACCCTAAGTTTTTTTTCTGACCTCCTAGATCTGCTAACTAGGAAACAGTTCCCAGGACAAGTTATGGGTGGAGATCTGAACAGTACAATGGACCCAGTACTGGACCATTCCGAAAGTAAAGGAAGGATGATGGAGGCACTGAGCCAGTGGCAAGTGGGCATGGCAGATATGGACTTGGTAGATGGTTGGAGGATGGTGAACCCTGGGGCTAGGAAATACATGTTTTTTTCTAACCCCCATGGGACTTGGACTCAAATTGACTATATTTTTATGCCACTGAGATGGAATGACAGAGTGGTAGGTATGGCCCATCCCAGCCATGTGTCTGACCATGCCATGGTCATAGGACGGATCCAGATGGATGCTGTGAGGGACCTCCAACTCCAGTGGAAGTTCCCCTCATACATGCTTTTAAATAAAGAATTCAAAGAGCATCTGGTAAGTCAATGGCAACTGTATAAGGAAACCAATGAGGGGGCTGAGGTCCCAAGAACTACATATTGGGATGCAGGAAAAGCCTTTATGTGAGGTGCCATAATAGCATTTATGGCTAGGCCTAAGAGGGAGAAATGGGAAAAAAGACAGGGGCTGGAGAAGCAGTTAAAACAGTTGGAAAAGTGGGTAGCTAGGGGAGAGCATCGAGAGGTGGGGCAGCTTTTGACAGTTACGAGGGAGGCCCTGAATGCCCTGGTTCAAGGTGAAGCAAAGACATCTTGGTTCTACTACAAATGCCAAATGTTTGAATGGTCCAATAAGCCGGGTTGCCTTTTGGTAAGACTCATGAAGGGGGGCAGCTGTCCCACTAGAGTATCATGGATTATAGATAAGGGGGGTGTAGCACATAGGGAACTCAAGAAGATAAGAAATTGCTTTTGGGAGTTCTATAAGCAGTTGTATAAGGCTGAATGTAGAGGTAAAGGACAACTGATAAAAGAATTTCTGGATAAGGTAGAACTCCCAAGGCTTATGAGTACCCAGGAGAAGCAGTTAAACCAACCTATTATGAAGGAGGAAGTTTTAAAAGCTATAGGAGACTGCAACAGGGTAAGGCAAGTGGCCCTGATAGAGTACCTATGGAATTTTATAAAACTCTGGCAGGACAGATGGCAGCAGTGTTAAGTGGGGTATTCCAGGTGGAGGAGGGAGAGGAGCGCCAGCACTTGCCCATCACCTGTTATGATGCTATGATTTGCTTAATTCCCAAACCAGGAAAAGATGAGATGGAGTATGCATCATACAGATCAATTTCTGTTTTGCATTGTGATCTTACAATTCTGGCTAAAGTGCTGGTCATGCAGTTAGAGGATTACCTGCCCACATTGGTTCACCCAGATCAAACCAGGTTCATAAAGAGAAGGTTTTCCTATCATAATATGTGCCATTTGCTTAATGTAGTGTTAAGAGCAGGGAAATTGGCGGATAAAACTTATGTTATTTCTATGGATGCTGAAAAAACATTTTATAGGGTGGAGTGGGATTACCTTTTTGAGGTGCTGACCCGGTTTGGTCTGGGTGAATCATATGTCCAGTGGGTTCGAGTCATGTATCAGGCCCCTAAAACTCAGATTTTGGTTAACGGGGTGCCCACTGACCCTTTTGGTTTGGAGAAAGGCACAAGGCAGGGGTGTCCCCTTTCTCCCTGTTGTTCACATTGGTGTTGGAGCCATTGGCTGTGGCAATCCGGCAGTGCCCAGGGATTCAGGGTATTGAGGGAACAAGGGGAACCATGCACAAAATCACCCTTTATGTGGATGATATGCTTTTATTTGTTAAGAACCTGCAGGTTTCTATGCCACCCCTGTTGAATCTAATAGATGCCTTTGCTGCTTTTTCCAGATACAAAATAAACCTCAGTAAATTGGAAATGTTGTGTTCCCCAGAACTGAGAGCGAGGATGAGCAATGGGGTATCCAGGGGGCAGCCACGAACATTACTTATCTGGGTATTAAAGTGGGTAGGACAGTAGGGGCATTGTATGGGTTAAATTATACACCACTAATTAAAACTGTGGAGGCAAACTTGAGAAGATGGATGCAGTTACCTCTTTTATGGCTAGACTGCATTCATTTGATCAAAATGAATATCCTCCCTAGGATATTATACCCTATGCAGATGGTACCAGTGGGCTTTACGAAAGGGATATAGACTGGGAGAGAAATCATTCACTCGGTTTATTTGAGGAAAACGGCCGACAGCCCACCTTCAGAGACTAAAAGCAGAAATGACTAAAGGAGGTCCCAACTTCCCAGATCTCTTGAACTACCATCTGTCAATCCAGGACCACTATGTGGCAGACTGGGGACACTGTCCTGCATTGGTAAGCTGGGTTTATCTAGAGCAATGGGGATACCCAGGCCATCTCTCGGCATACCTACACAGCAAGGGTCTTAAGGCATACTCCACCCAAGGTGGATGTAACCCACCAGTGAAGGCAGTGTTAGAGTCCTGGAGTCACCTCAGGAAATGAAGGGGGCTCTGTAAAGGGGAAACTTTGCTATTACTTGTGGTGGGCAATCCCTTCTTCCTTCTGGGACTGGAGTACAGGGAATTTACAGAGTGGGAGAATAAAGTGGTGCAGAGCGTGGGGAACTCACTAAGGAATGGTATACTAAGTCCACTGGGGATATTGTCCAAGGGTTGAGATTGAGGGACAACAATTATTTCAATACCTGCAGCTTAGGCATTTATGTTGAAAATGGACAGGGAGGGTGCAACCTCATGGCTGGTGCTCAACAGAGACCCTAGTATACCTGGCACAGAAGGAACCCAAGGGATTTATCAGAAAGCAGCAAAGTTGGGGAAACAAAATTACCCAGATCATACTCAGAAAGTGAAACAATTGTGGAGGAGAGATATTGGTAGGAAATCATGGAGGAGAACTGGCAACTCTGCTAGAAGGGCACATGGGTCTCCTGGTATGTAATAGGTTTAAGGAAGCCTTTATAAATTTCTGCACAGGCTTTATTACCCCCAGAGATAGTCCATAAAGCGCACCCTTCTGTGTCCTCTTGTGGTTGATCATTGTTAAAGGAAAGAATTGTAGAATATCTAGAAGCTGGCACAAGACCCAAAGCAATATGGATTTACAACAGAAAGGTCTTGTCAAATGAATCTGATAGATTTCTTTGATTGGGTGACCAAGGTAGTAGATCAGGGAGGGCGGGTGAACATGGCCTACCTAGATTTTAGCAAGGCATTTGGTACAGTCCCACACAGGAGGTTAGTTAACAAGTTGGGCAATCTTGGAGTGGATTCCAAGGTGGTAAACTGGGTCAGTAATTGGCTTAGCAACAGGACACAGAGGATAGGGGTAAATGGAGTTCAATCAGAGGAAAGAGGGGTAACCAGCGGGGTGCCACAGTGTCAGTGCTGGAGCCAGTCCTCTTTAAGGTCTTTATAAGCAACACTGAGGAGGGACTTGAAAGAAAGGTATGTCTCTTTGCAGATGACACCAAGATCTGCAATAGGGTTGACACTCCTGGGGGGGGGGAGCAAATGAGCAGAGGCTTAGGCAATATGGAGGAATGGTCAAGAGTGTGGCAGCTCAGATTCAATGTCAAGAATAGCAAAATCATGCACTTGGGGTGCAAAAACCCTGGGGAGGAATACACAGGGGAGAGGAGGGGAGGTACTAACAACAAGTAGGATGGAAAGGGACCTGGGATAAGTCATAACAGATGATCCGAAAGTAACCAAACAATGTGAGAAGGCAGAAAGGAAAGCCGGTGGGATGCAGGGAGAGGTATCTCCAGTAGAAAACAGGAGGTGGTGATGGCACTGTACAGGCAGTTGGTGAGGCCTCATCTAGAGTACTGTGTGCAGTTCTGGAGACCTCGTCTCTGAAGGGACATTGACAGAGTGGAGGCAGTCCAGAGAAGGGCAATAAAACTGGTGCAGAGGCTACACCAGAAACCATATGAAGAGAGGGATTGACAGAACTCAATATGTATACACTGGAGGACAGGAGTGAGAGGGAGGATATGATAGAGACATTTAAATACCTCAGTGGGATCAACAGAGTTCAATAGGGCAGTATTTTTCAGAAAGAGGATGGGCAAGAACAAGGGGTTACAATATGAGGCTGGAGTAGGGAAGATTCAAAGGGCAATGGGAGGAAATATTTCTTCACAGAAAGGGTGGTGGATGCATGGAAGAGCCTCCAGGAGAAGCTTGTTGGGACAACAACAGTAAGTAAATTTGAGAGTGCATGGGACAGGCAGAAAGCAACACTAGAAGTAGGAAGGAGGAGGTAGGCTGCAGATCAATAGGATCTGGAGTTTATACAGTAGGTAGGGAAATGAGCAGACTAGGTGGGCAGGTGTTCCTTATCTGCTGACAAATCCCACGCTTCTATGTTTGTATTACTGGATCATTCTAAAGGTAGCCTTGTTCTATGCTAAGGGTTCAGTTATCATAAGATACAGCATCTGTCCTAGGCACAGAAACAGAGGCAGGCCAATTAAAGGACAGCCCTAAGTTTCCATAATGCAAATGTTTTACCAGACAAAATGAGCAATGAATCATGCCAACTGCATTCTTTTAGCAAAACCAACACTTTCTAATGAATATATTTTTTACTATAAATTTAAAGGGACACTGTCAACCCCCTTAGGCCTCAAAGTGTCCCTTGTTTAAAAAACACATTTTATGATTGCTAACATTATGCAAAGATTGCTGATGTAGTTAGTAGTTTGATTCTGACTCTTTTTTTCTCTTAAAAAGTGAAAAACAAACTGCCCACCATACTGGTGTTACCACACAAAAACAGGTATATTTACATTCCTTGATCAACTCCCACTGCATCTTTCCTGGACTTAGGAACACCCCCCAACACAGTCTAGCCACTCATAATGCAGTGGGAGTTTAGGTGGCTGCTGCCTCATGAGTGACTGCACTGTTTGGAGGTGCTTCTAATGTTTAGGAAGTATTAAAGAATAGATTCAGGATTGGAAACAAAACAAAGTTGTTTATAGTTATATATTATCATGCATTTCAGTTCTACTAAACAAGGAGACAGACAAAACAAACAGCAACATTAATGAATTTTAGAGAAGGTAAGCAATCATAAAATGTGGATTTTTAACTAGAAATAATACAATGCAAAACAGATAGACAGTGTTCCTTTAAAAATTAGTAACTTACTTTGTTAATGTTCTTTCAAATGTTGTCACTGCTCACCTTCCATCTGTTTATGCAGTAAAAACTTAAAACATTTAAGATATGGAATTTAAATCTTAATCCTAGGATCCTAGGTGATAGGTTTAAATGCTTCATTGGCAGGCTTTTAACCAGCCAAGGGGAGGCGAAAGGAGCAGGAGAAATCCTAGCCCCCCAACAATCACGGTAGTAAGTGTGGCAACACCAACATGGAGGTGTCGATGGGAGAAGGGCAGGAGTAAATGGAGAAAGTGACAAAGGCAAGAAGGACAGGGATGGGGCAAAAGGGGTAAGGCCATCAGGAAATGGAGGGTATGAGTACCAATGCTCGTAGTCTGGGCAACAAGCCCTGAGCTGGTGGCCTTAATGGAAGAGGATGCCTGGATATCGTAGCAGTCACAGAAACATGGTACACAGAGAACCATGACTGGGATGTTAACATACCAGGGTACATAACCTACAGGAGAGACAGGCAGGGAGAGAAGAGGGGAGAAGTAGCTCTCATGTAAAGGAAGGGATTAAAGCAACTGAACAAAAGAGTAAACAGGAGGAGAGGGAGGCACTGTGGGTCACCTTGAGACTGGAAAGGGCACCACAATCCGCACAGGGTTGTGTACAGACCTCATGTCTGGGGAAGGAATGGACAAGGATATGATAGAAAGCATTCTTAGAATGGCAGAGAAAGGGGAGATACTGTTGATGGAGACCTGAATATGCCAGATGTTAACTGAGCACATTTGCTGCAGCCACATCCAAGAGCAGGGCCATTCTTGATGCCCTACAGGTGGCAGGCATTAGACAGCTAGTTTCGAACCCACTGTGAGGGAGCAATCTAGACCTCGTACTCTCAAACGGGGGCAGGAGAGGATCTCAGATCTAGAAGTGGGTTGCCATCTGGGGACAAGTGACCATCAAACAGTGTGGTTCACGTTAAACTCAGCTACAGAGTCAAGCCATACAAAAGTGAGGGTACTGGACTTTAAGAGGGCTGACTTTGGCAAGATGGGAGAGTGCCTCAGAAAAGCACTAGCAAACAGGCTAGAAGGAGGTGTGGAGCAACAATGGGGAATTATCAAAACTGCCATCACAGAGGCAACAAGCCTTTGTGTGAAGCAAATAAACAAATCAAAATGAAAGAAAAAGCCACTATGGTTTTCAAGAGAGGTAGCTGTGAAAGTCAGGAAGAAAAAGATAGCATTCCAGAAGTATAAGGAAACACAGAAGGAGCAGGACAGAGAGCTGTACCAGTTAAGGCAGAAAGAAGCAGGGAGGGAAGTCAGAATAGCAAAGGCCCAAACTGAGGAAAAGATAGCCAACCCAGTTAAGAAGGGGATAAACCTTTATAGGTACATCAGCGAGCGTAGAAAGACAAAGGGAGGGATAGTGAGGCTGAATAGAATAAACGGTGGGTGGGCAGAGGGGGACAGTGAAAAAGCAGGAATACTGAACGAATATTTCTGCTCAGTATTCACAAAAGAGGAGCGGGAAGTGCCTAATCCAATTAACAGAAGCACTCTTGATAGGGGGGTCGATCCCAGTCCTTTCACAGAAGAAAGGGTTCTGCAAGAACTCCTAAAACTGAAGGTGGACAAAGCAATGGGTCCTGATGGAATTCACCCCAGAATTCTAAAGAATTAAGGAAGGAACTAGTGAAACCACTGGCTACTCTTTTAATAAATCATGGGAGGATGGTGTGGTACCCGAGGACTGGAGGAAGGGGATGTGATTCCCTTCACAAAGTGGGACCAAGACAGAGGCAGGAAACTACAGACCTGTCAGTCTGACCTCTGTGGTAGGGAAAGTGATGGAGTCACTCTGAAGGAAAGAATAGTTGAGTACCTAGAGGTCAGTGGAGCACAGGATCCAAGGCAGCATGGGTTCACAGCGGAAGGTCATGTCAGACGAATCTAATAGATTTCTTTGACTGGGTGACCAAAGTAGTAGACCAGGGAGGGGCTGTGGACATAGCCTACCTAGACTTTAGCAAGGCATTTGACACAGTCCCACACAAAAGATTATTAGTCAAATTAACCAGCCTGGGAGTGGGTCCCAGGGTGGTAGCCTGGGTAAAACATTGGCTGGACAACAGGACACAGAAGGTAATTGTAAATGGAGTCCACTCTGAAGAAAGGGCGGTTACTAGTGGGGTACCGCAGGGTTCAGTATTGGGTCCAGTCCTTTTTAATGTCTTCATCAGTGGCATTGCAGAGGGACTGGAAGGAAAAGTATGCCTTTTTGCAGATGACAGAAAGATCTGCAACAGGGTTGATACACAAGGAGGCGTGGAAAGGATGGAAAGGATGAAAAGGGACTTGGCAAGGTTGGAGGAATGGTCAGATGCTTGGCAGCTAGGATTCAATGCAAAAAAGTGCAAAATAATGCACCTGGGAAACAAGAACCCAGGGAAGACTACACAATGGTGGGGAGGTAGTAACAACAACAAACAGGAAAGGGACCTGGGGTAATCATATCAGATGACCTTAAGGTTAGCAAGCAATGTGAGAAGGCAGTAGGGAGGGCGGGGATACTGAGATGTATAGGGAGAGGCATCAGCAGCAGAAAACAGGAAGTTGTTATCCTCTGTACAGACAGTTGGTGAGACCCCATCTGAATACTGTGTCCAGTTCTGGAGACCCCATCTCCGCAAGGACATAGACAGGATGGGGGCAGTCCAGAGGAGGGCAACTAAAATGGTGCAGGGTCTGCAAGAGAAGCCATATGAGGAGAGACTAAAGGAGCTTAATATGTATACCCTTGAGGAAAGAAGGGAGAGGGGGACATGATAGAAACTTTCAAGTACCTCAAGGGAATCAACAAAGTCCAAGAGGGTAGCATCTTTCAGAAAAGAGACTTGCAAGAACAAAGGGACACAATTTAAAGATAGAAGGAGGGCAGTTCAGGGGCAATGTGAGGAAGTATTATTTCAGAGAGGTAGTGGATGCATGGAACAGCCTTCCTGAGGAAGTTGTGGAGTCTAAAACTGTGGGAGAATTCAAGAATGCATGGGACAGACATCAGGCAATTCTTGTGGGGGCAGGAAGATATAGGCTGTTGGTTAAATAGGATCTGCGGCTCATCCTGTAGGTAGGAAATGGCAGACTAGATGGACCTAGCGGTCCTTATCTGCCATCAAAGTCTATGTTTCTATGTTTCTATCCTTTCTTGTTAATTCTTTTATTAGTTTTAAAGACCAGTTTAAACACATATAATTGTGGCAACCCATATATTTATCAGAAATAAAAGCAACATGCCTTACAGCAAGGATACTTTGAGGAAGTACCCAGGGTACACCATCATGCAGGGGATGGTAAAGATAGCATGAACAAAACATTGTATATAACTACATGAGCCATACTAATGCTGGCAATGAGGGGGACCTGTCTTCAAATAATTGTACACACTTAGGGCCCGATATTCAGAAATGTGCCTGGCACTGGTGCAAGTGGTGGTGCAGTACAACTGAGGGATATATTCAAAAGAGATGTGCCATGGCGCATCGCCTCTGAATATACCACATTATGTGCATTGCACAAATACAATGTGCCGGCGCATCCCTCCAGACAGGTCTGAATAACAGGAATGGGAAATGTGTCAGTGCAGCAGAGATATACTGTGTGCAAATTCCTGATATTCAGACACCGATATGCAAATGTGGCCATTATGCATGTCATTATGGCCCCATTTGCAAGTGTTGTGTAGGGCTGGTAGCGTGAAATGTGCCTGGCACCCTCTCATGATAGTACCCCTCCTGCACCTCCGATCGTCAAGTGTATCAATTAGTAGCTCTTGTGGTCCGGTGGTTCCCCTCCTGCCCATACCTGGGATTGCTCTCAATCCAACCCAGACCTCCTGGTAGGCTAATGGTACCCCCACCCAGCCGGTAACCCCATTCACCTGTACAGATGACTAAATCATCTCCCTGGTTGTTCAGTGGCACCCCTCCGCCCCTCCACTCTCTGATCGACAAAGTGTACAACATTCATAACCCTGGTAGTCCAGTGGTATCCCCTCCTTACCGCACTCTCCGATCACAGAGATAATTTTAATTCAACCACACTGGTGGTCTGGTGGTTCCTCCTCCAGTACCTCTGATTGCTGAGATTATTGTAATACAACTTCCTTGGTGGTCCAGCGGTTCTCCGCACCTCTGATCACAGTGTTTTTATTTTTTTTCCTATGTTTTTATCCCCAGGGGCCACCAGTCTGCCTTACCTTTCTGTATCTGGCATCTCCCAGGTCTATCCGCCGCCATCTCCTCCTCGGGCTACCTCCTCCGACGTCCACATTTGGGCCTCATGGCTAGCCCCACGGCTTGCCCCCTGTGGCGGGGTGGTGGGGAGCACTCCCTCCGGAGCTCAACCCACCCCAATCAGGATTCGGTACTGCCGCAGCACCTCGTGCCGAGAGAGAGAGCCCACCGCCACGGGAGACTTACCATCATGCCGCCACGACTAGTGCCCCAGTTTTCCACTTTTCCTTTCCCCTGAGCCGGCAGGCATGCACTGATGGCAATGGCTATGAGCATGAGCGTGTCCGCCCACGCCTGGGCCAGGCATCAGCCCCCACCCCACACATGTGCTCCCAGCAGCAGTAGTACCCCGGCGTTCCACTGGGGTCCCCTGCACCGGGATGCCCCTTGATCCCCCCCCCAGGAAGAGGAGAGCTGTCCTACGGACGCTCAATCCTACTCCCTCCCTGCTGACCCCCAGCACCCGGGCTCGTTCCCGAACCCATGTCACTGGCGTGACGCAAGGTGTGGCGTCCAGCGCCTCAACCCTCAGCGCCACCAGGCCGACCGTGTTTTTATTTAATAACACTTCCCTGGTGGCCCAGTGGTTTTCACCACCCAATGCCGACCCTTTGAATGCCAAAATAAATATGATTACTATCCCTGGTAGCCTAGTGGTACCCCCCCTTCCCATCCTGACACTCTGATCGCTGAAAGTGTACACCATTCATAATTCTGGCAGTCCAATGATATCCCCCTACCCACCCGAATCCTGATCACCGCCAGAATAATAAGCATATTACCCTGGTGGTTCAGTGGTCTCCACCCTCCTGCCCATACAGGACCCCCAGCCCACCCAGCTCCCCCGTCATTGTGGTCAGCATACCCACCTGCATACCAATGTGGTTGCCCACTAAATGACTGCGTACAGTAGTTGCTGCAAGCTCATTGGTCCACACTGTGGACCAATTTGCTTGCAGAGCATGCTGAAATAATCCACAACTTTGTGATTAAAGTTATTCGTTCACAATGTTGTGGATTATTACAGTATGCACTGCAAGCTGTCATTCGTCTGGCAGCCGTGGTGGTATGTGGCTGGGTATGCTGCCCGCCGATGATGGGGAGAACTGTGCTTAGGGTCCTGTGTGGGTGAGGGGGTAAGGGGAACCACTGGACCACCAGGGTAATATACTTATTATTTTGACGGTGATCAGAGATTCAGGTGGGGGTACCACTGGACTGCTAGGTTATGAATGGTGTACACTCGGCAATTGGAGTGTCGGGATGGGGTGGGGGTACCACTAACTACCAGGGATAATACACTGTATTTCTTTCAATGATCAGAGGGTTGGCATGGGTGGGGGAACCACTGGGCCTCCAGGAAAGTGTTATTAAACAAAACCCCAGTGACTGGAGTTACAGGAGGGGAGGGGGGAACCACTGGACCACCAGGGATGTTTTATTACAATACTCTTGGTGATCGGAGGTATGGGTGGGAGGGGGGACCACTGGACTACCAGGGACTCTTGTGTGTGCTTGTTCACAGTCTTGGAGGAGGTAGCCACCACAGCCAGAGGCTGCGTGTTGCGCACTGCAGAACAGCGGCCTGCCTGTGGGTGCCTAGCACTTGAACCATTTATTTCGGGCTCAACTGTGAGCCCAGGTATGCAGCACATCTCTGGGTTGTGCCAGCAGATGTGCCGCACATTCCGGGCTGAATATTGGGATGTGCCGCATATGCACAGGCACGCCCCCTGGAGATGTGCTGCATACATTATCTTTGCACCCCAGCACATTGGGAATTGCACTGTGTAATTCCCACTTTTTAATACTGCCCCGGGGCACAGTTCTGAGGTTGCACTGGTGCAACTCAGTTGCGCCAGGTGCAACACTTCTGAATATCTAGGCATTAATGTCTTGGACTGTTTAATGCAGTCAATAGTTCCCAAACATCCATTAAGAACTGTGCATATAATGATAAGCTTTACTCCCTACCCCCCCCCAAGAGCTCTTCAAGTAGAAAAAAGATTTCAACACACATAGCATAACAGCATTTAAAACTTCTTGTACCAAAATCCACAGCTTCAAATTAAAATAGATAGGCCCTCCCCATATTTAGCCATTAGTCCCTGTGCTGTGATAGCACTAGTGCTAGCTCCTATACACTGACACTGGGGTATTCAGAGGAATTGCCCTAGAGCTAACACCATTGAATATAGCATTGTGCATGATATGCAAGTCACTGTCCCCATTTGGGTGCGGCAGACATTGTGCAAGCGATCACTAGTGATCAAGACAAGCAAAGTGCTATTGGCTGAATATTGGAAACAGGTGCTAAATAGGCGACATTAGTGCTAATTGTCAGCTCTGACCGAAAACCTTTTGGATATCAGGGGACCATAGTATTTAACTAGACTCCCGACAAAAGAAGGAGCTAGATATAATGTTAAGTGCAAATTGTGCAACTAGATAAACATTGGCCGGAAAAAGTCTCAACTGTTCGTATGGAGCTGCATAGACTGTTCAAAGAGCCATAGAGAAAACAAGTCAATAGTTATATGGCTCTCTCAAACAAGGAATTCCCAAAAGAGAAGTTAGCAGTACCCCAACTTTCAATGGCTGGTCAAAACCAGGAGAGGGGTGGAGTGCAAAGGAGAAAACACTCGGCAGAGTGGCCATGCGGTCCGTGCCATTTTGAGAAGAGAAGTCAGACCCTCAATTCCCATAAGAAATCACCCAGTTAAGCAATAAGGACCACAACAGCCTGTGTAAAATAGGAAAAGAAAAAAGGATTTACCTTACAAATGCATGTAGTACTCCTCATATGGCACCAACACCTACATCCTGCCACACCACTGTTCCCTCTATGCCCCATGCCCTTACTCACAGTAATGAGATTGTATCCAAAGAGTCTCAGTCTTTGGCATCTGAGACCTGGGTCCCAAAGTCTGCATTGATATTGATTCACCAGTGTGTCTACCTCTCTGGGGTCTTGGAAGAGATACGGTTTGCATGTGTGGATAATTTGAGCTGGGTGGATATGGCAGGCATGTATCACCCTGAGGGAACACAGGGTAGAATACAAGGCATCAGGTACCCACCTGTGGTCCCTCATTGCAAAGCTTAGGTAAGGGAATATTAAAATGTTGTATTGACCTGCATCAATGAACACTTCCTCTGAGCTGCATCAAGTATGTACTCTGTCTTTTTCCTCGGGGCCTGCCAAAACAATTAACAGTGTTCTGGACATTGCATACTTCTCCTGCCATTTCCATGGGGTGACTTGGTAATAGAGATGCAGTGAAGTTTAACTTCACCCACAAAGTTAACTCAAAGTGGGCAACTTTGAACTCATATAGCACTACAAGAAATTCCCATTAAAAGGTCCAAATTCGCCTTTAATGGACTTCGCGTTAACCTGAGTTACAGTTTGAGAAGGTGAAGTTGATACGAAACAGCCCACAGATCACATGTCTGACTGTCTGGAGGTCACATTATGCAGCCAGGCAGTTAGTTAGGCAGAAAGTCTGTGAACTAGTTTCACTTTCTCTTGGACAAGGAACTGTTTCGTCAGCAGTTGGTGGACTGTGTTTTTTGCTCCAGTGGTTCTCAAAATCTATCTATTTGGCGTTTTTGTGTTTAAAAGTTTTTGATTCTATTGTTTGCATTTTGCAGCAGGTCTAGAGTTGATTTGAAACCTTAGTTTAGTTTAAAAAGTTTTTTTGTTACTGTTTAAGTGACTGTAGTTTGAGTCCTAGTACTTTTACTGGTATTTTTTTTATTTTATCTTTGATTTATGATTAATTTGTGTTAATATGGAGAGGTGGCCAAAGTGGTGGGCAGCAGGGGGCCTGAATGCATGGTGGCCTGGGTCGACCATTTCACCTCAACCAAGGCACTGTTTTGATCTCAACTGATGAGGCCCTAAGCAGCAGGACCAGCAGCAGCCTAAACTTCAGCAGCAGCAGGAACCACAGCAGCAGCAGATTGTTGCCCTCCACCAACTGCAGCACAGCAGGAGGCAGTATCTGGTGTCCCCACCCCCCAACAACCTGTGTCTGGTCCTCCATGCAGCTCACCCATTGGCAATTTTTCATATCCTCCCTGGTGACCTGATGGTGCAAGCTATGCCAAGTGCTTGTATGTCATGGTTGCAAGGGCAGCCACTTGGGCATAGGTGGGCAACAAACCCACATTGTACTGCTCCATCGTGCTGAGTGGGAGGTGAAGCTGCAGGAGCTACCAGCTAGTTCTGCAGTGGAAGCCACTGAAGAGGGACTGCGTCCCCCTGCGTGATGCTGCCGAAGAATGGACAAGGCAACAGAACCAGTGGTGTCTTCTGCAGCTGTCCGAGAGTGCAACCTATCACAAATGCCTGCCACACAGGCTGACCTGGCTGTGTTATTGAGTGAGGTGGAAGCCATTCATAATGTTGGTGAGGGTGCAAGCCAGTAGCTGAACAGGATTGAGGGTCAGAATGCTGAAATAATCAGCATGTTACGAACACTTACTGGCGGTGGTCAGCCCCAGCCCCCACTGACCCAGTAAAAAAATTATTATTTAACCAAATCTCCCTAAAAAAACTGTCCTCTGCTTTTCCTTTTGTTCTTCATCAATTATTTTTTCATACAGATGAAGTACAATATGTAATTTATGTTCAATTAATGTTTTCTTCCTGATGTTAATTTCATTAATCCTGTATTTCTTGATGCTCATAATGCTAAATACGATTCCCCACTGCCCCCAAATGCTCCCCACTCCATTATGCTTTCCGCAACAGAAATTTTTTTGTTCTTACTATTTACTTTATTATGTTTAATAAGTCATGTGGTCACCAACTTTGCGGACACTGTGTGCATTCATTTCATTTCATTTCATTTGAAATTGTGGCGCCAAAATGCCCTCTTCAATACACTTTTGTTGCAGTATGCGTTGCGGCACCACAGTTTCACCTGTACTGAAAGCACGGAGTGTCTGCCATTTTGACAACTCTCTGCCATTTAAAAAATAAACTAAGTAACAACTCCAAAAATACGTGTTATTTTTCTGAAAATTTTTTCAGGGGATTATTCTTCACATGTGGACACTAATACCACATGCTGAATAATGTAGCAAGATATCAGTATAATCTGGCCACATTCATAAGATAGTAAATTATGGGGGGTGGTTGATTGTCATGGTAGGTAACTTTATGGTATTTTGATTGTAATTGTTGTAGCCCATGGGTAAGTATACATACATACGTACAGATTTCACCATGCCCTGAGCGGTACCCTCAGATACGGCAGCGCCTTTCGGCCGTTTACCTGGCCGCCACCACTACTGCCGAAACCAAAGACACCTGGCTGCCTCCTGGTGCTGCTCTCCGGACCCTGACTCCAAGGTACTACTGCTAAAACTTCTTTTCTCAGAGCCGAACGGTGGCATCATTCTGATTGGTGTGCCTTTTCTGGTGACTGCCGATTGGCCTAGAGGGCAGCGCAAGGCTTTCGGTTGGTGTGCCTCTCTGGATTACTTTTTCCTGACTCCTAGACTCATTTCAGTTTTATGTAACCTGTAATTTGTACTAAATTAGCTGTTTTCACCGTGGTTACTAGCTCCTTTGGTGTAGCCTTATAAAGTGGTTCTCAATATTGTAATTATTTTTACTGCACTTGTACTGTGATAATGGCCAATATGGCACATAGAGCCTTGTTTGTTTCTTTAAACTGCCAACTGCTTTACCTACTACCCTTTCTACGTGCCTCGCTCTTGCTCATACTTTTTCACCACTCTGCTGTGACCTCAGCCCTCCTCCTGCACTGTATATTTTCTTATTTTTCTTTTCCTCAAACCTGTTCTTAACTCCAACCCATCCCCCTGCATTTAGTCCGAAACTTAACTGTCTCACTGACACTCCTACCCCTTTATCCCTCTGAAACCCCACCCTACCTTACTCTGAATTGCTAATTTTCTATCTTTGTTTCTACTTAAGCACCCCAACTCCCCGCTGATGGTCTGCCGCCAGTCTCCCGCCCCTTGCAGTTTTCTTTTGTTTATCTCCCCTATATCTTTCACTGATCATCCCTTTTCTCCCTCACAGATCGCACCACGGCCCGAGCGGCGCCCTCAGATATGGCGGCACCTTTCGGCTGTTTACCTGGCCGCCACCACTACTGCCAAAACCAAGGACTCTTGGCCACCCTCCTGGTCCTGCTCTCTGGACCCTGACCCAAGGTACTACCACTGAAACTTCTTTCTCCAGAGCCGAACGGCGGTGTCATTCTGATTGGTGAGCCTTTTTCTGGTGACTGACAATTGGTGTAGAGTGTAGTGCAAGGCTTTCCAATTGTTGCACCTCTCTGGACTGCTTTTCCCTGACTCCTGGACTCATTTCAATTTTCTTGCCTCCCCCCCATCCCTGCCCAGGCCTCCTATTAAATAGTCTACTTGTCCCCGCCCACCTTTTCTCTCTCCACCCCACTTGCTCTCTCATTCCTCTCTCCCCTGCTCGTCACCTTGTGGCATACTCTGAGCAATATTATACCTACACTAATCTCCTTTCTGTTAACACAGGAACTTACAGTACTGTCTCTTCCTATCTTTTTTCTTATACTGTACCAGCCCACCTACTCTTTTAATGAAGCCTTAAATGTTAACTATTTTAATGAAGTCTCTAAAAATTTTCTTTGTCCTTTGCCACTGGTGGTGCCTCACTGCTACCAATCTTAACCACTGATTGATATTATCCAGGGCACCACTAGCTGTAAAAGGTACCCTTTTTTCTCTTCGTCTGCAGTCCTCCCACAGCCCCTATTAAGATTTCCAACTCCTTTGGGAATATAGTCTGGACGCTACTATTCCTTTTCTAACTGCCTACAGTTTTATTTTTCTCTCTTTCGGCTTGTATTTCTCCCTCCTCAGCCCTCTGCTGACACCCTCACCCCAATCCTCTTTACCAAACCCTGACAATAGTGACCACTCCCTGTTACATCTCTACCCCCTCTTTCTGCCTTAAATCTTCTTTATCCCCCACTGTACCTGGGCTTCTAGCTTTGGGGCCTGAAAATGAATAATCCGTGGCTGCTATTTTTCCTCATTGGCACCCTGCCTCTGATACACCTATCAATCATTAAGGTCCCTCTTGCAGAATCCGTTTCTCCCTCACTATCAACAAAATGACTTTGTATTTTCGAATCATTTTTAGGACCCAATCATTGTGATCCCATTCCATTTCCAAAAAAAGTATGGGTCCACCTGATTGCCTATGCACACAATTTTAGCTTCCTATGAGCTCATGCCTTATCACCTTTCCTGCACCATAAACTCTGGTACCTCCTCTTACTAGCCACTCTGCTATCTGGGGATATACAACCAAACCCTCGGCCTGTAACTCCTGCAGTTGCCGCTATGCCAAATGCCAAAGGTCTACTTATTACATACCATAATATTAGGAACCTCGAGCGGAATTATGCTGAACTTGAATCGTGGATTGCTCCCCATAAGCCGGATATGATATGCCTCACTGAAACTTGGCTGAAGCCATCCACCCCTGACTCTCTATGCTCACTTCCATCTTATAATCTCCTGAGAAATGACAAGCTTACTCCTAAATGGGGCGGTGGCACAAAATTATATTTCAAGTCTCACCTCCAGCTCTCTATTATTAGCTTGTCTCCCTTACACCACTGTGAGGCCCTTCATGTTCTCCTCACCCTAGGCACAAAGAAGCTGCACATTGTCTGTGCTTACAATCCCTCTACACATGGCCTGAAACGACTGGATGAGCTACTCGACCAAACCGCTTCTCTTTCAAGTAATAGTGAAGTTCTTTTGCTAGGTGACATTAACATAAACTGGCTGGGAGGCTCACAATTGACGGCCCTGACTCAACATCAAAGTTACAACCTCCATCAGTTTATCACCTCACCTACAAAAACCGCTCCTCAATCAAATACCAGCACCTTCGTGGACTGGATTATGACAAGCCGCACTGAGAACATTGTGGACGTAGGTGTCCTTCGTGATGATATCACTGACTACTCCCCCACTTTCTGCATCTGGGATAAAGGTAGGCCTGAAACCATGAAGCCCAGTTTCATTATCTTCCATAATTATGCGAATTTTGACCCTCAGGCCTTCTTGCTTGATGTCACGTGCACTGACTGGTCCTCTCTCCATTGCTCATCGGATGCGCAGTCTGCCCTAGATATCTTCCTGACCACATTCTTGGCACTACAAGAAAACCACAGTCATCTTGTGACCAGACGTGTAAGAAATAGGCAGACCCACTGGCTCAAAGCTGACCTTCTCCCTAAATTACGTTTGAGGGTCAAATGATGGTTTCCGTATAAGAAATATGGTCTACTAGAAGATGTTCATACCTACAGGGAACTTAGAAATGCATGTAAGAAAGAAATCAATCAAGCAAACAAAAAGCTTCTACTGTAAGGCTCTACTAACTGACTCTCGGGACCTGAAAATTTTTGGTCCCATATTAAACACTTACTTGGCTCAAATCAGTCCGCCACGCTTAATAACATGACTCTAAATGGCATCGACTGTAACCATCCCTTACTATTGCAAAATTATTTAACATGCAGTGTGCTGACCTCATTCAGTACACCTCCACTTTCTCTCCCCATCAAATCCTGACATACAAGTAAACCCACCAGCTCCACCTTCCACTTCAAACCTGTGCATAGGGATGAGGTTCTCAGACTTTACTAAACATCTCAGAGTATGCAGGCGTGGGGTCTGATAACTTGGAACCTAAGCTCCTAAAATTAGCTGCCCCACACATAGCAGCCCCTCAGCAAAGCTTTTCAATCTCTCTCTCTCTGTGTCAAGGCTCTGTCCTGGACATCTGGAAAATAGCCAGAGTTACCCCTGTACTCAAAAAGGTTGGCCCACTTGACCCAACAAACTACAGACCTATTGCCATCCTGTCTGCACTCAGCAAAATTCTTGAGAAACTGGTTGCCCTCCAAACTTCTGACATTCTTCTGAAAAATGACCTCCTAACTGATGCTCAATATGGTTTCCACAAGGGACACAGTACCGCTACTGCCCTGCTCAAACTTATGTCTGACACCCTAGTGTCCATGGACTCTGGCTGGCTCACGGGGGCCATTTTCTTAGATATGACCAAGGCATTTGATCTTGTAGACCATTCCATCCTTATTGCCACTCTTGACTCTCTAGGTTTCTCATCAAACGTTATAAACTGGTTTAATAGCTATCTGACTGATAGGTCTCAATACGTGAATTTCAACTCCACCCTCTCTGACAAGGTTACCATCAGTATTGGTACACCTCAAGGGTCTATCTTAGGTCCTCTGCTTTTCTCAATTTTTATAAAGAGCATCACCTCCAATCTCCTTAAAACTTCCTCTCTATTATATGCAGATGACATTGTATTGTATACGAGTTTCAATAGTAAAGAGGACATAAACTCAACTTTCTAGTGACTTTCAACTTATCCAACAGTGGCTTGCAAATCACAGACTTATTCTAATAACACTAAGACCCAAGCTATGCTATTTGGCTCTAAGCTCAAACTCAAACACTCCCAGGCACACTTCAATGTCTCTGTCCTGGATGGCTCATCAGTTGGGGTGGTAAACTCCTTCAAATATCTAGGGGTCACTCTTGACCCATCACTGAGTTTCAACCTCCATATTCAATCTACCTGTAAGCATGTAAACTCTAAACTTGATATCGCCTACCGTACGAGCTACGTGCTCAACCCCTCAGCCAGGCTTGCTATTGCCCATGGGACATTACTCCCCTATCTCACCTATGGGGTTGCCACTTATGTCTCTGCCAGCAACTCAAGTCTATGCTAGTGGGATGTTACCTATAATAATATCTGCCGCTTCACATTCTTCTCCCCCAGGCTGAAACATCATTGTCTTCTCTACTCAGATTTGGAATGGTTGCCTCCCCAAGAGCTTAGGTATTATGCTCTTGGATCCATTACTGATAACATCATCAGATCCTGTTCACTTAAACCCCTCACCAGTCTCTTTCTCTACCAGAAAACCAACTATGCCTTGTGCTCTGCAGACCATGTCCCTGTTCTTATTCCAAGACATTGCACTTGCAAAGGTGATCGATCATGCTTTTGCCTGTCATGCACCCCTTTTCTGGAACACAATCCCACTAACCTTACATCAAACCGCATCCCACATCTCCTTCAAAAGAGAATTATGCCACTATCTCTTCTCCTCCTATGTCTGCTCTTGTTTCAAACCACCCCAGCCATCATTCCCTAATCCAACCCTCTTCTTTTGTCCACTGGGATCCTGGGGTCCACTCCAACAGGAGCACTTTTCCTTCCAATTCTCACTGCCTAACTTTCTTACTTTATTACTACTTGCTCTCTCAGAGCTTTTATTCTCATTGTTTGTATACTGCTCAGTTCACACTAAAAAATGACCCGATTGTATTTGTTACATGTAAACCTAAATGATGTATTGTTTTTTCCCCGCTGTTAAATACTCAAACACTTACATGTCACTTGTATTATGTACAAAATTGTTTCTCCTGAAGTTTGTCTCTGTACCCTCCCTGGTCGTGCCTGAAAATAGTCTTGTTGGCTAGTGCACCTACCCGGTAAACAAAAAAAAAATAAATACTATGAAAATGTATGCAACACATTAAAAGTAAGCAAAAGTAACACAGCATGACAATTACTAGTAGTATCAGTGCAAGAAAGTGGTTACAATTTTGATGATATTTTTTATTCTATTTTATATTGCCCCTTATCTAATAACTTGTGTATATGTATGCTACCCTTCTTTCCACAATTTATTTTACTCTGAATTACTCCATTTTTTTAAATGAGAAATGATAAAAGTAGTGCTCATTGTAATTTTACTGTGATGTGGTTTTCATCAGTATTCCCAGCTCTTTTTGAACAGATACTGTTCCATTATGTCATGTAGCACTGTCTGCTGCATGTGACTTCATTGTAGTAACAACAGAACTGAATTTAAATAGTTTCTGTCCAAAAGCATGTAAGAAGATTAGTGCAAACCTGGTGCAAGCCCGATTAAAATGAGCGCCATTTATTACTTCTGATTAAAAAAATGTGTAAAGGTATACTTAAATTGTTTAAAGAAGGATATCGTTCGTATACACAAGTTATTCATTTAGGTGGCAATGTAAAATAGAATAAAAAAAGTATTGGTAAAAATTATAACCGCATTCTTGCACTGATGTTTTCATTGTCAGGCTGTATTACTTTTTGGTTACTGTTTTCTGTGTTAAATTTTCATAGCATTCATACCCACAACAACTACAATCAAAATGCCTTAAAGTCACCTACAATGGCAATCCCCCCCCCCCATAATTTACTATCTTCTGAATGTTGCCAGCTTATAGTATACATAATTTACCAGGCGGCATTAGTGTCCCGATGTGAATAATAATCCCCTGAAAAAATGTTCAGAAAATTAACAGGCATTGATGCTTATAATTCTAAATCCCTAGTTCCCCAAATGTCCCACCCCAAATATGATTTCTACAATAGAAACAATTTTTCTTATAACTCTCTTTATTTTATTTTTAAATTCCTGTGGTCACTAACTTTTCTGATGCTGCATGCTTTCATTTCCTTGAATTTGTGGCACTGAAATGCATGCTGCAAAACACTTTATTGAAGCAGGTGGTGCATTGCCATAGTTTCACCTGTAATGAAAGCGCAGAGTCCACTCATTTTGCAGACCCTATAACATTTAAGAAATAAAATAAATTAAGTAAGAACTCTGAGAAACTTCCTTTCTATTACAGAAAGCATAATGGTGACGTGACAGATTTGTGAGAGGTGTGATTTGGATTAGAATTATAAGTTTTCCCTTACATTTGGTTAAAGCAGCAGTGCATTAATCACAATACCATAAAATCACCTATCATGTCCTCCCAAATGTCATATATTGTGAATGTCCTGCTGTTTTAATTTCATGAAAAGTCCAGATAAAGAATAAGGCCCAAAATGTGTCACAGTTTCCCAAGTGAGACAACTGCCTGCTGACACCTGCTGCTGCTGCTGTTGTCCTGCTATGTTAATTTCATGAAAAGTGCAGATGAAGAATAAGGCCAAAATGTGTTACAGTGTTCCAGGTGAGAGCATTGCCTGCATTGAACCCTGCTGCATTACTAATACATGTTGCTCTTTGCAAGTGCCTTCATACCACAATAGTGAGTTATTGTTCTCCCTACTATAATTTTTTTTTACATAGACACAGCCAATTAATTTCTATTGAATCATGTTGTGTATTGTAAGCAGTACGTCATGTTGCTCCTTTTCAGGGAATCATCATAATACATATGGAATTTTTCCAGTTTTCCCTGGTGGGGCATGCTGATCACATCCACATGCCAACATATGTTACAAGTCTGACACCTAATGTGGCACTGTAACACTTAATTTGTATTCAGAGGGTGGGGGTTACCGCTGTGGTTGACTGAAATATCATTTATGATTACTTTTTTGTGTGATTATGCCCTTCCTCCAGCATGGATGCAATACCACATTTGTAGCTTGGGCCCAGCATTGTGGCTATTCCAAATTCTGGAGATTGCTGAATAATGGCAATGTGTCAGTTGCTGTCTAATATTGTAATCATGTGCTTCAGCAATGCACAGCTTGACCTATCTCCAGCCACATCAAGGCTAGGCTGCAGATTCAACAAAGTCTTCCTCAGCACCCGGAGCAGTGGAATGGCTTGACTAATGGATGCAGTGCCACAACTCACTGCCTGTGTGGCATGTTCCAATGGCCTCAGAATAATATTATTGAGTCCATGAGTCACCATTGTTCAGTTGTCATAGACATTGAGGCCCCTGAACTGTCACAGCTAGTGTGCAGAACTAGGTACTCAGAGATGGCTTTGTTCTGCTCATACAATCGCTCTGCACTGTAAGGTGTCAGGTTCCATCTTGTGACAACTTCAAGCTTGAGGCAGTGCCGAGGGAGGCTGTTTTGATTCTGCAGCTGCCTAAGCTGGTCACGAGCCTTTCCAGAGTATGCAAAGTGGGCACAGATGTGACATGCAACAGTCAGCATTTGCTTGATATCAGGGTACTGCAAAAAGTCCTGTACCACCAGATTTAAACAGTGGGCAATGCAGGGAATCCTCACAAAGCCACCACTGCTGATACATTTAGCAATTTTGATCCATTATCACTAACTATGAAGCCAGCTTTTAGGGAAGGGGTGCAGCCACTCATCAAGTCTAGCATATTTTTGCCTGTATGCAACCATGCTACACTATGCATTGCAAGTGTGGCATGCTGTCTAATGTCATGAAGGTTGCTACCACCACAGTCTGACTTATTACACTGCTTTCCCATCCCACCATCACAGACAACCCCAGGTAGCTGTGCCCAATGTGCAGTAATACACAGATTGGAACTCCCAGCAGTTTTAACACTTGTCCACATATCTATGCTTTAAGTGAACGTGGTGATGTGGAATGTTGAAGGGCATTTTACAGACTTTGTCACAGTTCTATATAACTCTGGGACAGAACAGGTGAAAAGTATGTCCTGATGGGATCTTCTATTTAGGACATGTGTGTGCCAAAAGTGTCGTTATCCTGCATTCTCCACAAAGGAGAATGGCAAAAGGTCAGTTGCCAGCATTTCAGCTATGGCAGCATTGAGTTCACATGCAACTGCATGATTTGGTGGTATTTACTGTTCCGTGAAAAGGATGTGCAATGTGGGCTGCATTGTTAGGTGTTTTTGCATGGTATGCCAAATGGCTACCCTCTGCGAACTGTCATGAATGGGGTGCCTCTGACATGTGATGGTGGTGACAGCTGACGAGCCAATAAATGTGGCTATTTTCCTGTTTTAAGCACAGGGATTGATGTAGTAGAATTACTACATGGACCACCACTGCTACTCTGACCACTACTTGAACATTCAAAATCCTCCTCATGCCTGTATTTCACAGCTGTTACTGACATGGTTACTTACACTCAAGGAAGGGGATACCATGCTCTCTAAGGTGGATGAGGGTGAACGCCCCACTATGGCATTAACTCTCCTCTGGGCCGAGTCCACAGTGCCATGTGCCTGCTCTTGAGATGAGTATGCTGGCCCCATGTGCCAAGATGGCTACCCTTTTTATGATGCTTCACACACACTTGGCAAAGCTGGAAGATTGCCACTGTTTCATTGCTTTGATCTTGTAAAAAAAATTCCAAGTTAGGGATTTGGATGCCCTACTTTTCACATGTTGCCGCTGGTGCTGCATATGAGATGGCAGTTTCTGTGTCGATGAAATAGGGGCTGTACTGCATGATTTCTAGTGTTGTGCACACTTGGACTTTGACTGAACATCACAATCTATGACTATTACTTCAGGGTCATGAACAGACACAGCTATATCAGAACTTTGAGGAGGGGGTGATTGACTAACAGATTGTTTATTAACAGCCACCTTCACTTTCATTTTGTCCGGTGCCTAAATGGGGTCGCTAGCATCATAATCATAATCACCATCCACAAATTCACTTTGGATACTGTCCTGTGGAGATATTTCAGCCACAACCTCAGTATGATTATCCACACTTTTTTCATCAACATCTGAATGTTTGGATGTCCTAACCTCAAGATCTGTGGAAACATGAGACTCAGAGTCATCAGCATGATCAGAATCATGTTCAGTTACTGTGGGAAGTGGGACATCAACTACACTCAGTGTGCGGAATCAGCATTTTCACACCGATAACTTTGCCAGTGTTGAACTTGTAGCAATACTCATGCCGTTATCAAATATGACATCACTTACTTTACTACCAGCAGGGACAACAGCATCTCCAACCAGCATTGAAGTGGCTGATTTTGCTGTGAAAACATAGTTGGAGAAATCCCTATATTTTGCAGCAGCTATTATCTTTGCCTTCTACTGTGAGCTAACACGGCCACAGCCATTACCTCTTAACACTGCTAGACTTGTTAGCCCCTTATGAACTTGCCTCATCATCACAACTTCCACTGCTAATAGTCTTCTTGGCAGCAGTGCTACACTCAGAAACAGCTTTGTATGACTGTCTCTTCATGGGCATTTTTAAGATTATACAGAAAATTAACAGAAACTTTATATTCCTGCAGTTTTTGGTGGATGGAAGCATAAAAAGGAAGATGATGCAGCTGCACAGGCACAACAAGACCTTAACCAATCTTCAAACATCCAGAAGTCCAAAAACAATGACTTGTTTTGTGGGGGGGGGGCACCAGTAGCTACACCGAAGCAGGGAAAAATATTGTAGACAGGCTGAGAAATTCAGAGTACTGTTATTGCAGAGCTGCAATAAAATGCATATGAACTGACAGCGTGCAAACAGATTAAAGGTCAGGGACAGAAATGTTAACTGTTCCATAAACTACAACACAGATGGTCTTTTAAACTGACTGACAAATGCCCAGCAAACAGCACAAACTTATAAAAATGTATGTAAATATTACTGTGTGTACCTGAACGCACAAATACTAAAACACTAGCCAACAACACTTGGAAAAGATTGCCTTTCTCACTGTGTGCTGTGAATCTCCCTTCTACACCACTGATCTGCCCCTTCCCTAAAGTACACTGCTACAGTGTTCATCAACACAGATACTGAATGTACTAAATTAACATTCAATATTCACACAAAATCAATAAACGGTGAATGATATAAACACACAAGGATTTACTACAATCAGTGTACTAAATTTTTAGACAAAATTTAGTCACAAAATGCATTTTTAAAGGTTTCAAACTGGTTTGATTCTCAGAGCTCTGGGCCCAAACTTTTTCCAGCTTTTCACTACACACACCTCACTGAACTGAGGCTATACAAGACAATATACAGCCCATGTGACCTTACATCTCTTGAATCACTGCAAAATTCACCTTAAACACTCAAAACAAGGTGAAGTAATGTGAAGTCTATAGGAAACAATGGAAACTTCGTGTTACTTCAAGATGCAAAGTTATTCACTTTGCCTTGCACAGAACTTTGTGAAATTTGGGTTACACATGAAATACTATGCATAGCGAGGTTTATGGACTTTGCCCATCTCTACTCAGTAAGTGCAGTGTATGACTGGAGAAGGCTTCAATGGCAGTGGTTCCTCCCAAGCGTTGTCCTGAAAAATACACTTGGGTATTCCCCTTCCATGCTTCATAAGGCTCAGGATTCTAAGATTGGAGGCCCACATTTAGTTTTCAAGGGCCTCCAGTCTAAATCTGTCTTGCTTTCCTTTATGAGTTGTGCAGAGGTCATGGTGGCCCATGTTGCTGCCCTCATGGCATCTTTTGCTTCAGTAACTGCCTGATGCTACTGGGATTCACATGCACTCGACCTCATGAGAATGACCTGCACTTTATGTCCAGTGCCACCACCCAATCATCAAGTGTTGAGATGGCCTGCAGCACATAGTGAATGGTGGACTCCACAGCAGCCTGTAGTCTGACTTCTGCTTCATTCCCTGTGCCATTCGGTCCAATTGACTGCTTTTCTTTTCACTGCCACCATTGTCCATGTTTTTTTTGGGTTGTCTATGATGTTGGAAGATGAAACTCGGTTAGTTAACTTAAGTAGTTAGCAATATTGTCCTGTACTGAATGCACTACTCAGAGTTCGACAAAAGAAATTAAAATTTAGCATTTAATATAAATCAAAAGATCCCTGAGGGAGAGCCGACAGGAAAAGTATCTTCTCATGCTGGTGGTTGACTCCACCCTTTCAAATCTTAATCATTTGTGAGCTGAAAGAGTTAATTTCCTTATGCAAACTACATCATATTGTTAATTTAGCTTGTGGTATTTCTGTTCTTGTCATTATTTATATCACTTACAGTAGAAATTGTATATTCTGGTTCACACACTAGATATGTAAATAGAATTTTATCTTCACTAGTTGTGAGCCGTTAATAGTTCTGCAATTTCATGAAAGTGGCTCATCCCTGATCATTTATTTAACCTTAGTAATCCTCTTTTATATCTGACTCCCTTTCACACAGCCTAATGTTGTCCTCAAAGAGGCAGTACAAAAATAAAAGTTGGTAGGAAAAATTGCAATTCTCTTCATGGAACCAGGAATCTGGGTCCCGATACACAGTTGCAGTTAGGGTAGTGGTCTTTAAGGGTGCATAAAACTCCCCATATGCTGTCTCCAATATTATTTATGAACACACTGAACTGCACTAGACCAAGTACCCACCCGTGAGGGGGTCTTCTGGTAACCTTGCTCATTCCTGATTACTCACCCCCGACATCACGTTTTTCATTCTCCCCACAGCCATTTAGCAACCTGTGTTGTCAACATTTTCATTCTGTCAGGTCCTTAACTCCTTAATCAGTATCTTTTGGCTGACTGAGTCAAATACCTTGCTGAAGTCCAGATATAGTACCACCATGGCCTGATCCCTGTCCACCTCTTTTGTAACCCAGTGAAAGAAGTTGACTACATTTGTTTGGCATGACCTCACTGCCGTAAAACTATGCTTTCTGTCATTCTTGAGTCCATTTTGTTCAAGGAACTCAACCAACTTTTCCTTGAGATTGGTTTCTATCATGCAAAATATCGCTGACTGGTCTGTAGTTCCTTGGCTCGCCCTTTACCACAGTCTTACACATGGGTACTACATCTGTGATCCTTCAATCTCTTGGCACCACTCCTGTATCCGGGGAGCTGTTCAAGGTTCACATTTATTTAATTACAAGAGTATAGCCTATAAGATTGGACACTCTGTATCCCATCAGGCATGTTCTATTCCTTAATATTAATTTCTTTTGAGGAGATTTTCTCTAGGTCTAGTTAACTTAATCTCCTGCTTGTTTTAACAGCAACAGGACAACTTTATGATTTATGCTTTGAAAAGACAGCTTGATAAAATTCTATAATGGAGTACATTACAGATATTTCTTGGCAGCACCTTATACATATCAGTTTTTCCATCTTTGTGATATTACTGCTATCAGTTATGTTTACATTAACCTTTGATTCCTTAGATCATTCAGTAAAGGACATTCTAGTAGCATATGAACAGTTATTAACATTTCTTTGCATCCTGCTGGACATGCCCTTCCTCTTTTAAATTCTTCCCAAGAAATACTGCTGATTTATATCCATACTTCTTCAAATCTAAACCATTTTGTTATTTTTCTATGTATATTAATTTCACAAATCCACAAATAAGGTTCCTTGTCTGAGATTCACTTTAATTTCCTTGTAGGAGGAGAAAATGTGGAGCTCGTAATTCTGACTAAATCTGTCTGGATAGCTATGTCCATTACTCTTGGTATTGCATCATTTTAATATTTTTGACTATTTAACATTTGAACATGGGGTAGACACACTGTATAGTATGTGGCAGTCTAATTATCTTAAACTTTTGTCCAAAGCAACAAATCAAGATGGGGAGTTTATATCATTTTACGGCTGCGAGGTGGAGCTACGCAGCCATATTGCTATCATTGTATCTCTTCTATCACCATGGAAGCACAACCAGAGAGCTCTCCAGTGTGCTTCCACAACGAGGGCACAATTCCACTCCTCTGTGTATCTACGGTCCTTTCCTCCGCTGGACATAGAAACACATCCCTCATGGGGCTACTTTTTATTCTGTAATTGTGGAACTCCGGCACTGACAGTAACTTTAATGAAAGTTTCTTCCTCTCTCTAGATTGGATGCATACCTTACTTTTGGTACTGAGTTGCTCAGAGGAAGGCAGAGGCAAGTTGAAAGATAATTTTAAATACAGGGGTTTAAGGTTTTGCAATTTGCACTTCAAACCTGACAGCAGCATAGTTAGGAAAAGTAACTTTACACAGTCCTTTATTGCACAGAGTGGATTGAGGGTTGTAGGACTAATCCATGCAGCATGGTGCTAGTGTGGCAGGAGTTTTCACCCCTCACTCCTCATTGATGTATTTCAGGAATTGCATTTCCTAGATTACTGACTCTCCTAGTGGTCTAACAACTCTGAATTGCATTTCCTTAATGACTGACTCTCCTAAATTATTGACTCTCCCTGGGTCTGACATGTCGACTTGTTTATTTTCTTTGTGTCAATGCCATTTTATTTTCATTCTAGTTTATTCTGCTGCTATTTTCAACTGTTGCCCTGTGAGATATGTTTGCCACTACTCTGACTTTGGGATTGGCAGTATCAGAGGTGTGAGACTGTATCAGACTGGCTGTGTTGCTGCTGAATGAAACTATTTTTTTAATCAGGCACACAGCAATGTTTGTCTGTGGGTCTACTGGCAGCAGAAGCTAACTGGCCCCATTTCTTGCCTCTCTCTCTCACTGCTAGGGCTGCCACCTCTTGTAACAGACAGGATGTTACTTGGAGGGAAAGAGATGGTCTAGGAGCAAGAAACAGGGATGTATAGTGACAGAACTGTGACCAAATACTCGAACCCAATTGCTTTCTCTAAGCCACAGCAGGGGTGTCATTAATCCAGTGCCAGAGGGGCCAGTGTTCCAGGTGTTTTGTAAATGGCCCCGGGTGCCAGCTCAGCTGAGTTAGCTTTTACATATTTTTTCATGCTGCAGAGATGGCCCAGCTGACCAGTGGCTGCTCCTGCCCTGCCCCCGGTTTCTGGCTTAGCAGCAAGAGCACTGCTTGGTTTGCAGCAACACACACCCTGCTGTTCTGGCCCACCCCTGATCCACCCATGCACCCACCAACTCCCCGCTGATCAAAGTCAGTGATGATGACAGAGGGACTGACAGACTGTCATGTCATCATCACTGACTTTGATTGACAGATCATTCAGACTTGCCTACTGCACGGCAGATTCACCTCCACCTCCAGCTCACTGCTCCACTTCCAGGTCTCCTCTGTGTGTTGCTGCTAGAGTCACAGCTGGGCTGAGACACTGTTTACTACACAGATGGACAACAGTGCTTCCTGGCTAGTCCAGTCTCCAGTCTCAGTCCCAGGCGAGAAGTCAGCTCTGACTGAACTCTACAGACTGCTCTCCAGTTCTCCAAAACTAGCAGCAATTATGTATGGCAGTGCTGATTGTTGCTTGCTTAACCCCAACTTTCCCAACAACAGATGATGAGGTCATGGGAGGGGGAGGGGAGCCAGAGGAATTGAATTGATGCCAATTATGCCACTGAGAGTAAGAGAACTCCACCTCCAAGGAGTCCCAGGCAGATCCCCTGCCTCCTGCCCTCAGTTGTAGTCAGTACTGTCCGCTGCACATCCCAGACAACAGCTCTCTCTCCACCCAGAGCCCCAGAAGGAACTTCGGAGCTCCAACTCAAGCCATTAGCTCACTCTGCCTAGCATCCTTATCTCCTACTGAGCGAGACAGTACTTAGTTTTATTTCTACTGTCTCCTCTATCTTCAACGTGATAATAAACCTGCCTCTAAATGTACCCCTTCTGTTGCTTCCAAATCTGTCCTCCAGTCTGAACCCTTTGCAGGCTTTGTGATGCAGCAGATTCAAGCACAGCTCTGTATGCAGATTCCTTTTATAAAAGGTACTGCAGTTGTTACACCTGAAATGCAGCAGATAAAAAAAAAAATACAGACTGAAGCTGAGAGAACTATTTGAGTTTACCTGATTGGGGGTCCATCAGGTTAGCCAAAATATAGATTCCTAGATACCCAAGAAGACCAGCATATCGTTGTTCACCAAAGGATATATCATAATAATAAACATCTTCCATGTTTCTTGGTTGTATGGCTGGAGTCAGATATCTGAAACAGAGAGAGAGAGAGAGAGAGAGAGAGAGAGAGAGAGAGAGAGAGTTGACTACACACATGAGGCATAAATCAATCAGCAGTCTTTGGGGTTTTCCTTACCAAAATTTTCCTCTTCAAGCAGATTGGCACCACCACCAGGAATGTGCTGAAATTATTACAGATGGCAGCATTGGGGCAAACTTTCTTCCACACTGATTGGAGATGAGTATTTTATGTTACCTGATCATTTAAATCAGGATTTGTACTTAATAGGGTCACAACTGTAATTCAAAGATCAGATGCAACCGTAATGGGTTTTTGAGTACTGCTGTGTGTGTGGGGAGAGGCTACTGTGTTGTCCATGTCTAGTGCTCGCATAATGACCCACATCAACCCTCTTTGGACCCTGTTCTAATGATGCACAACGGTTTCCACAGAATGAAACCTGGCTCAAATTTGGGTTATTTCAACTAATTTAGAACTGTATTTGTGAGGTTTGCAAACATACTTGATATTCAAGGGAGCAGTGACGGTACGTTCACTCCAGCCTTGGAGCTCTTAAAGGAACATTGTCCAAACATTCACAACCAAAAAGCAGTAGATAAGTGGCATTTCCTCATTCCAGAAAAATATGCTGTCATACCAGAGTACTAGAAATAAATGACTTGAGATTTTGTTGTATATAGGCAGGATGTTCTGATTGCAGGCATTTCTATAATTACTGTAGGCATCTTTGTAGTACTGACAGATGGTTCCATACTCCTCCATGTATGTGCCTTTCCCATTCAGCATATGGACTGGGACAATCCTGCACAGCACTGATCATATTACCATATATATGTAGAACTTGACATTTTCACTATAAACAATTTCTACTATTTTCGCTGAAGCCACAATTTTATCTAACTAGCACTTTTAGTGTTTTTTCCAATATAGTGAATGTGGTGACTGTGACTTAGCACTAAAATAAATTTACGCAATTATGGTTACATTTGTGTTTGCACTAAAATTACTTCCGTGAAAATAATTAGTTCTACAGTATGTCAGGCTGTGGGTCCTTACTTTGGAACATGAAACTGATTTGATGTGCTTTGTTGCAATACTTTATACCAGGATTATTGGAAGTAAGGGTGGAGGTGTTGTTTTTTCTTTGTTACTCTTGTTCTGTGCCTACATGAGGCAAGTACAGTAGATGAAGTAATAGTCAAAAATGCTTTAAATAACATAATTGTATATCTTACAAAATGTACAGTACTGATCTTAATTTTGGTAATGTACTGAACACTCTCTTAAATATGTCCAGCTATTGGGAAAACAGGGGTATGATACGATTACACATCCATCGACATGTCTATATCTATCTGTCTGTCTGTCTATGTAAGTTTCCAATCATTCCTGAATTTAGAATTATTACTGATGGTGAATACAAATCTTGAGTTTCAGCCTTAGTGTTAGTAAAGACTAATGTTACATTTCAACAGGTCCTTTCATAAAGGTGATGTTTCCAGCCATTATAATTCTGAGTACATTTTTACATTTTGAGCTGTTCTTTCCAGGGTTTATAGCACCTGTTGGAAGCCAGTCTAATAAATCTGTCTAAAAAGCATTTGGCCTGTTTTAACTGACCTCATGCTGTACTCTCTTTGTTTTTGTTTTTGATAGCATATGCTCACCATGGCAAGAGAGTAACCTGCAGATGTTTTCCTAGTAGTCTGAAAAGGAATGTGTAAGCAGTTGACCAGATTCAGTCCCCGTGTGCTTCAAGAGTTCTGCGACTGAATGTCAACTGCATCACCATCATTGGTGGTGCAGTGCTTGTTCGGCACCTGTCCACTCCATGGCCGTAGAACCCCCTGCCATCTCTCTCCTGTGGAGGCACTATTTTTTTGTTGGAGTAACAGGAAGAAGCAGTTGGTATTTTTAGTGAATGGCAGAAATTTGTACACCATGGAAATTCCCCCTTTTTTGATTAAATACAGTGTAGCATCTTAACTTCTTTATTTGCATGTCTCAGGTGTTATCTTTGACAAGCTAGATGCTGTCTGGTGCAACAACAGCTCAGATTATCTTTCATATCTTTAGCGAAACTGTGTGTCCACATTAAATGAAATGTATAAACAGAATTGTGAGAGGTTACCAGGACAACAGTTGTGAGCCTTGTGGATGGGTTTCATTAGGTTATGTTTTCCTAGATTAATTCCAAACATAAAACACAGCAAAGGGCACAACTGTTGGGCAAGGGCTTGTCACCCTGCAAATTGCAGCCCGAAAGTCCAAACTGTTTTCTTGCTATGAAGTGGCAAAGAAACTGTTTTTTGTGGCTGCTTACCTGCTTTTACTTTCAGATCATATACTGTAGTTTTTCCCCATTGGCTATAATGTGAAACTTTAATGTTTGGGAAACAGTAAATCCAAACACAAAAATTCGAGCACTCACCACCTTAATCAATGGACGCCTAAAGTGTAAGTTGAATTAAAATTCCATTTATTGTAATCCACATGTATCTGTCTGCCTGTGGAGTACAATAATGAAGTTTGCCCTTAAGGGCAGACCAGGTTGTCTTGTGCACCCCTTCCTTTCCATCAGGATGGTCGCTCAGAAGGGAGGGGAAGGAAGGGAGGGACAGGGTAAAAACAATGGCCCAGCAACAGGAAGAGGAGGGGCAAGTGGAGGTACATAATGGACAGCACAGAGGGGTTTTAGCCACTTTTGCTGGAGTTTTGATGAAATTGAACTGCAGCACATCGGATTAGCAGATTAATTGGAAGGTTTGTGCACTAAGATAAAGAGGTAGAAACAAAGATAATATGGAAGAGGATGTTTGTTAAAAAGGAAGGAAAGAATATATATAGTAGACATAGATATCACACAATAATGTATATAATAATCACAATAGCTAGAAAGTTTATGAGAAGCTGAATAGTGATAATGCGAGAAAGATGCATAGTTTAAGTTTGTTTGCATATTTCAGACATAAATAATGCTCTTTGTGGGAGCAACGGCGAGAACTACAGTACTGCAATGATTTTAAATAGTAAGTTTGTGGAGTAGAGGAAGCCTGCAGAAGGAAGATGAATTTCATTGTAGAGGCATGGTTGCATTGGGTTTGCACATATAGCAGTGGCTGTGTCTCATTGTAGAGGCATGGTTTTGTATGTTGCCATAGCGGCGATAGAAGCAGATGGAGAAGCAGTGAGGAAGAGCTGCAGGCAGGGGACTAAGCCTGAATGGCATCGCCAACACAACGGCAGCTTGATGTGAAAATCACTGAAGCACAAAGGACAAGGGTGTTTAAGCAGAAGGCAGCTGATTGGGGAAACTCTAGGCTTGTTGAAAAGCACGTGGGGCCAGGGAATGGCCATTCAGTAAAAGCTGGTTTAGTTGTGTGGAACCCAATTCTGCAGGAAGCGGTGTGATGAAAGGACTCCATGAGGCCTTTTAAATTAATGGTTGAGTGGAACTGATGCTAGGCAATTGGAACAGGAGGTTTCGAAGCCTTGCACAATATGGGCTGAGCAGCTTCCACGGAGCTCCACACATGCCGGCTCGACTGTGTGGCCTGAAATGGACCCACCCCTCCCCTCAACCTCCATGCTACCTCCTAGTGGCCTCAGGAGATTATACCCCACCCCATGAGTAGCTAGGGATCTCCTGGCTTCCCATGGCTGAGGAGGCAACTCGTGAGACAGAAGCAGTCTTGCTGCCCCAATAGGGTGGCTTGTTAAGAGCCATGCATCCCAAAAGGGCCCACACATGTGGAAGATTGAACAGAACAAGGACGAGGGCTAAAGAAGGGCAGGAAAGCACTGCAGAGCATTTAAGAAGGGACAGTGAATGCTCTACCAAGCCAGTGTGGCTATATATAAAAAAAAGGGCCTATGACAAGACCTAGCCGGGGGGGCTATGAACGGCCACATGACGTGATGCCACACACCATGGATGTAGGCCAAAAGCGAGCAGCTAGGACAATTTTTCTGAGGAAGGGGAAGGGTTTTTTCTTTTTGCACTAATGACAATGGCATAAGGGTTCTTTGGCCAGGATATTTGACAAGGGGTCTCTACAGAAAAGAACGAAGCATGAGGGTGCCATGAGGCAGGGATGAGTGGGAGCAGGCCAGAGGCCTGGTAATGAAGGCCTGGCCATGTGGCATGACATCACACGCTAGGAGGCCAAGCAGCAGAAGGAGGCCCAAGGAAGAAAAATTTGGGTAGGGAACAGGGATTGATGGAGGGAGATAGAGGGATCAGCACCAGAGAGGGATCATGGCCTGGGGTTGGGGTAATATTTTCGGGGAGGCAACCAGCACCTGGATGGGGGCTGGGGCAGAGCAAGGGAAGGTGAGTGGGGAGGCCTGTGAAGGTGTGCAAGGGGAGCAGAGGTAGGCCTGGACAGCCATAGGAGGCGACGTTTAAAGTGGTTTGAGGCCTGGGGGGGTACCAAAAAAACAACAACAAAAAATGGGGGGGCACTTTTTGGCACCATTGGTCAACTATCATAGGGAGAGTATTATGGGCTAAGAGGTTTAATGGAATTCTCTTTCTTTTCTTCAGTGTTTCCACAGCTGGCTGACAGCAAGGAACATGGCTCCAAAAAAGAACAGGCCTTCAAAGGAGGACCCCTACAGGGCTATAGTGGAGCTGGCAGAAAAAGCCAATAAAATGTGGGAGCTGGTCAAAGGGGAGGAATGGGGAAGGCCTGGGGAGAAAAGGAAAGTGGAGACAGGAAAAGGGGGCAGAGGGAAGCGACCGGCCAAGGGACCAAGCAGCTCAGCCAGGACACAGCCACCAATAGAGGGACCCAACAAGGTGGCTAGTTCAGCACCCCTGCACCCTGTTAACCCGGTGCTGCCAGTACCTCCCCAGGACCAGTTTGGTTTTCTCCCAGCAGAACCCAGACCAGATCCCCACCTCACAGTGGTTCCTCCACAGCCACTAGTAGAGCAACCACCCCTCCAACCACAAGGCACCATACTTGGGCATCAGAAGGATGGCAGGCAACCCAGAGCAGACAAGACCACAGGTAACACACCGGCTCCGTGGGGACAGCATCAAGGAGTATATAAATCAAGTTGTTTCAGCACACTAGGGACAGGGGCCCAGGGCAGATGGAGTCGCCACTAGCAGAGATTAGGTCAGAAAAGGAGGTGCTGAAAGAAAGAGGGAGGGTGGAGAAGGAAGGAAAAGGAATGGAGATAGGCATCTTGGATGAGGGTAGGCTAACACATACCGCTATTACAAAAAAGAAAATATGGAAGGAAGAGTATGTGTATATCTTTGCCTTAGTAAGCTGTGAAGGGCAGCAAAATAGGAGGAGACTGAAAACATAGAGAAGAGTGAGATGGCAGCAGCGGTAATTTTGTTAGGAAAGAAGAAGGAGGACAAATTCACAAAAGGGAAGACCTGGGAAGGATGGTTCGTAGGTTTCTCCACATTCTCAGCCGTAGTATTGGAAAAGAGGCCAGAGTTGGGCATTCCACTCATCACATACTCCTTGATAATAAGGAGAGCAAAAGCAAAAGGGGAGTGTGGGATGGATATACTATGATGAATTCTTTCAGAAGAGAATGGTGACGTATGGGGATGTAAGATGAGAAACAAAACAAATGGACTTGTGGACAGACTACATAACCGATCAGTCCACGCCAGAGGGGAAGTTTGGGAAAAAAGGGTCCGTGCCACAAAGATGTTGCAGGGTCTACAACAGGGCCTTTTGCTCCTGGCCACAATGCCGTTTCCGGCATACCTCTTCAAAATGTGGGGATCTCATCTGGTGAGCAGATGCAGGATGATTTGGGTCCAGGGAGCCCAAGGATCTGGGAGGCAAGGGTCAGGTCAGCAGTTTTTTTGGGAAGGGCAGGGATATAAAGGGCAGACATGGAATAGAAGGGGGAGGGTAGGGACATGCAAATAGAGGGAGTAAGAATCATTGACCAGCAAGGCCGGACATCAACCAGAGGGGGAGACCTGGGTGGGGAAAAGAAATGAGGACAAGGGGGCAATTTAAAGAAGCTAGAACCCCCATCAGGATAGAGGCATGGAGAGAATGGTTAGACAGATACCCAGATAAGAAAACAGCAGAAATGATTAAAAAAGGTTTTTGCACAGGTTTTTCGTTGCAGTGTGAGGGCCCAAGATGAGCCAGAGAAGTGAACAACCTGGGTTCAGTGAAGGGGAGGGAAGAAATGTTAAGACAAAAAATCGAGAAGGAAAAGGCATCAGGAGGAGTAGAAGGACCATATGATACGCCCCTCATTGCAGAATATGAGGATTTCTCCATTGGGTTTGGTCCCCAAAAAACAGGAGGGGGAATACAGGGTGATTCATCAACTATCTTTTCCGGTAGGGGAGTCAGTGAATGATTTTATCAGTGAGGAATATAGTAAAGTGACATATTCCACTCTAGAAGATGCAGTCCGGGTTGTACGGGCAACTGCAGATGCATGGATGGCAAGACAGACATAGAGTCAGCTTTCAGATTACTTCTGGTTAGAAGACAGGATTGGGACCTGTTGGGTTTTAAAATTGGGGAACAGTACTTTTGACAAAGCCATGCCTATGGGCTCCTCTATAGCATGTGTGACATTCAAGCATTCAGAACATGTTTCAGTGGATATTTCAAGAAAGAACTGGTTATGAAACAGTGATTCACTACTTGAATGATTTCCTTTTATAGGCAGTGGGAAAGAGACAGAAAAAATGTTGGCCAGCTTCCAAGAGCTGTGTAGGAACTAGGGGTCCCATTAGCACCTGAAAAACTGAAGGGTCCAGTAAGGTGTTAGAGTTTCTGGGTATTGAGATAGATGCCCGGGGAAATATTTTGACTGCCAGACAACAAAGTGAAAAAAAATTGAAGGTACTGATTCAGATACATACCAGTAGAAGAAGAGTACAACAGAAACAGGTACAACAGGTGTTGGGACACCTGAACTTCACATGCAGGGCTATTGGGCCAGGGAGGGCCTTCACCAAAAGGTTAGCTAGGGTTACAGCTGGAGTGACCAGATCACACCATTGGGTAGACATGACAGAAGGGGTCAAGGAGGATTTTAAGTATGGGAGGAATTCCTGAGGGAATATAATGGCTGCTCCTTCTGGCAGTAGGAATGGGTATATAACACAGACCTCAATCTTTACACAGATGCAGCCGGGGGCCTAGGCATGGGGAGCTACCTGAGGGGCAGATGGTTTGCAGAACCTTGGCCATTAGACTGGGTAAGGGATGGTAAGGTAAAAGATATAACATTGTTAGAGATCATGCCCATCTGGGCATGCACCCTGGTGTAGGGGGAGGAGTTACGTGATCAGAAAGTGACATTTTGGTGTGACAATAGAACAGTGATAGAGTTCCTGAACAACAGGGGAGCCAGGTCAGAGACGGTCATGCAAGTTTTTGCGACTTCTAGTGCTAAGGGCATTGCAGTTGAACATGTCATTCAGAGTGAAACACATAGAAGGGGTACACAATACCCTGTCTGACAGCCTTTCCCGTCTGCAGCTGGAATGTTTCCAGAGGCTGGCACCAACAGCGGAGGAGCAAAAAACGCCCATACCAATGAACATATGGGGCATTGGCAGGAAGGAGCAGAAATGTTGTTCCACAGTTCATGGGCACCACAGACTCTGAGGGCCTACGATGGGGCCTGGTGAGTGTTTCAAACATTCAGGGCAACACACCACATGGAGGTAAGTAGGCCGCTCACAGAAGAACAATTAGGGAATTTCACCATAGAGTAATGGCAAAAAGGAACAGCCCATGCCACAGTGGGGGTCTACTTGGCAGGGATTAGTGTTATCTGCAGTCTGAAAGGATGGAAGGACCCAACAAAATCAATGTTCATTAGAAGAATGATGCAGGGATGGGGTAGGTTAAAACAAGGGATGGTGGATAATAGAAGGCCAATAGGGGAACAGTGGCTGGCAAAACTGAAGGGTGTGTTACCGGCAATATGCAGATCAAAGGCTGAAGCCCAGTTATTTCACACAATTTACATGGTAATGTTTGCAGGGGCCTTGAGAGTGAGTGAGGTGGTAGGCCATGGCAAGCAAGATAGGGAAGGGGGATTAGAATGGGAAGATATAAGCTGGGGGTTGAAGGAGATACAACTCTTGATTAAGAGGTCAAAAACAGATCAAAGGGGACAGGGTTGCATGGTAACATTAAAAACACATGTAGAAAGCGCAGTGTGGCCAGTACAGGCTGTGTGGGCTTTCGCCGCAGAGCATGGGAATAGGACAGGGAGATTATTTCTGCATGGTGATGGAAGTAGAGTCACAAGTTATCAAATCACAGCATTGCTCAAGAAAGGCATACAATTCCTGGGGGAGGATCTGATTAATTATTCTTCCCACTCCTTATGGATGGGGCAGCCTCACAGTGGGCAGTGACTGGGGAAGATGGTGAATAATATTTTGGAGAAGGGGCACTGGCAGTCGGCCAGTTATAAAAGATACATTAGAACACTGCAGTGTGGAGACTAACGGATCACCTATGTTTTGATACAGAAATAGAGTTACAGGAGGGTAGGAAGAGGTGATATGGAGGTGATATGATGGTAAGAAACTAAGCCTATCTATAAGATATTTATTCTGTTTAAACCCCATAGGAAGAGGGAGGAACATGAAAGTCTGGATCTGTGGCCACTCTTATATTTACTGGGTGGAGAGGAGAGCTGAGAAAAAGGCTGGGGGAAAGCAACTTTACCAGGATGTGAAGCAATGTAAATTGGTACGGCGTGGCATCTGAGGGATGAGATGGGCACAACTGCTCCCCACCTTGAAAGAGTTGAAGGAGCGGCGACCCATTCCAGACTTAATTATTATACATCTAGGGAGTAATGACCTTGGGGGCAAGTCATGGGTGGACACATACATGCAGATAAGAAGGGACTTAGAGACAATACAGCAGTGGTGGCCTGAGGTATGCCTTGCCTGGTCGGATATGATACCAAGGAGGGTTTGGAGACAGGAGCACAGCCATAGAGCTGTGGATAGGGCCAGGAGAAAGATGAACAGAAGGGTAGGGACACTGGTAAGAAAAATGGGAGGACAAGTAATACTGCGGGGCATGGAAGAGTGGGTAGAAGATTTCTACAGGTCAGATGGCATGCATCTGTCTGATCTAGCCATAGATATGTTCAATACAGAAATGATGGGTTTCATAGAAGCATGGAGAAGGCATGCAAAAAACGGTTAAAAAAAATGAAAGGGGAAAAGAAGGATTGGAAAGTGGGTTCCCTGAGGTATGGGGGAACAGCACCCTAAGTGAGGGGAAAGCCAGTCATCCAACGCAAGCTGGAGACTGGCTAGTGGGGAAAAAGGGGGGAAGGAGGAGGGGAAGAAAAGGAATAAGACCAAAGAGGAAGAAGATGAAGGAAAAGTGGTCTCGGTTTAAACCGTACCTAACAGAAAAGGAGAAGAAGAAGGCACCCAGGTTTTCACCTGGGGGGAGAAAAAGAGGAAGAAAGAGGGATGATCAGAGATTGATATGGATGAAAATAAATGAAATTGTGAGATATAATAATAATAAAAGATGATGAAGTGGAACATGGAATTATGATGTATAAATAAATTAATTGCCAATCTGAGCACAACAACAAACAGTGGTCTCTGTCTTTTTGTGAAGGAAAAGGGGGGAATCCGGGACAAATGTAATTTTAACTCAGCTTATACTTTTGGCATCCCCTGATTGAAGTGGTGAGTGCTTGAATGTTTGTGTTTGTGTTTTCCATGTTTACAAGGTATGGACCAGTGTAGACACTGTATCATAGCATGAAGAGAGAGCAGAATGTGAATTTCCACACAAGACTGCTAGAATATGAATCTAAATACCTTAGGTTTATATAGGGGAATATGTTTCTTTTGAATGACAGGGGAAGAGTACTTATTTGGGAATTTTCATTTTTTCCCTTGGTTTGTAATATTTTTGGTTTTCTATTTCTTTCCTTGATTTATTTAAATTTGTATGCCTTGATTTTGTCTTGATGTTTGCACACATGTGGTGATGGTTATGCAAATGATTTGTTTTATATTGTAATTGGTTGTTGATGTTTTTCCTTTCAATACAGTTCCCCTACCCTTTTCAAGAAGTGCAATGGGATTTTGTATCTTCATGCTTGGACTATTGCAACGCCCTTTACTTTGGGCTGTCTGGGGTAGAAATCCGTCACCTGCAGCTGGTGCAGAACGCTGCAGCTCGGGCATTGACTGGGACAAGTAGGTCCTGTCATATCACTCCCATGCTGCGTGAACTACACTGGCTTCCTATGCGGTGGCAGATCACCTTCAAAGTCATTTTATTGACTTTCAAAGTCCTTCACAATCAGGGTCCTGCCTATCTGAAAGACCTCCTGGTTCCTTACTGCCCTGATCGATCACTCCGCTCAGCCAACATGGGGTTGTTAGAGATTTCAAGAGTGAGTTAAAAATCCTCTGGCAGCAGAGCATTCTCGCATGCTGCACCCACTCTTTGGAAGTCTCTACCTTGTTGGTTACGGCAGTGCACCTCCGTGGAGCTATTTAACAGAGACTTGAAAACGTATTTGTGGAATATGGCCTTTTTAGATAATTAAGTTATTCATTAATGTCTGTTTTTTATTATAAATATGCTATTTTGTGGAAATGTTGACCTTTTATGGATATTTTATGTTTTTTATTTAGAGTTTTGAATTGTTTTAAAACTGTTCAGCACCTTGATACACTGAAAGGTGCTATACAAATAAAATTATTATTATTTTATTATTATTATCTTTAGTTTCCACGTGAACAGTCACCAGAACAGGCAGACAGGACCTCAGTTTAATGTCTCATCCAAAAGATGACACCTCAGGAATGCAGCACTCCATCATGCTGAACTACATTGTCAGTACTGGGATTTAACCCAAGTTCTTGGTGTGGTGATGGACACCACAGCCTTCTAAACTTCTGGCCTCAAAGGCAAATGTGCAACCTGTTGCGTCACTGACACTGCTATATTACATTTATACCTTACATTTGTTGGTCTCTAAATCACTAAGGTATTAGTCTTAGAAACATTCATTTAAAGTTTAAGGTATGAACTATGTCATCAAGTGAATTCTGAAGACCCTTCACTATTCTAGATGTAACAAGTGCATAATTTGTATATTCGGTTTACTCGGTTTAGAACAGATAGAAGAAGGCCAGAGGCCCATCAGGATTGTCTCCCACTCCTAATGGGCAGAACATTCTTTCTCAGACTTGAATGGTAGGTACTTATCCATCTCATTCTTGAATGAGTTAAACAAAGTGTTATCAACCAGATATTAAGGAAGAGAAATTCAAGCCCTAGATACTCTAGAAGTAAAGAAAGTGTTCCTTTTACTTGTATTTGCTCTTGTTATTACAAGTCGTTTGTTGTGAAACCTTAGGTTAATGGATCTTTCACAGAAGAAGATATCATAGTCAGCCATTAATTCTTTTTTTTTTTTTTGCATAATCATTTTATTGAAGGTTTGCTGTTATAAAAAACAACACAGTCATACAAACTACAAAAAAACTATATATAAAAATTAAAAGAAAACAATTCATCACAATTATATACAGTGGTCCAGAGTTTAGCTCACCAATATGAAATACATATATAAATATATTATGGTCAGTAATAGTTTTATTTAGGATTGGCAGAATTCGATTTTTATTTATGTATTTGAAATCTAGTGTGCACCATGGTACAGTTATACAAGGAGGGAACGGGGGACCAGTTCATTAATAAATAGATGCAGAATAATGCAGTGCTAAATACTAATTATACCATGGACTTAAAAAGCAACACAAATCTCTGCATTGTGATTGGTTGGCTGGCACCTTAAAGCAGTTATAAATCCTCCAATATACCCACTGGAAAAGGTGCCAGCCAACAAGCACTCGTGCCACACAAAAATATCACTGCCATTAAACTTCAATGTAACCGCGCCATTTGTAATCGCTGGCTTACCACCGCAACTAAAACGTAATTAAAATAAAATGAACATCTCATTCCACTTGCTAGATTTCGAGGACCTTGAAAATATATTCAGTCATGAAAATGAGCCATCCGACCAGAAAACTCAAGCATTTTAGACGCAACCGAGCATTAAACGTCACAGAAACCTCTTCTAAAATCTCCCGGCTTGGCCTCAAAAAGTACAGACACAACACCACTAACTTACCCGCCTATGGAACAGCAGCCGTCCCTCTCCATCAACTGCAATACCGGCATTCTCCATATGGACGGAAGCGTCGTTTCCTATGAAGAAAAAAAAGTGAAACGTCACAAGCAAGCATCGGAAGCAACACTATGATGCAATAAATAAATAAATAAAGAATCATCCAACCTCAGCAAACGACGAAGATGCACCCTCCACGATCAGCTCTCCATCTCTCACCAGCACAACTAACGTAATCACATCAAGTCACATGCTGTGCACACCGAGCATATGCTCAGAAACTAGTCGCAACTTAACTTCTTAAAGAAACAACACTCAGAAAACACAAAGGACAGCAACACTTCAAATCTAAAACACAAATATCAAAACTGTTAGCAATGTAATGAAAAATGTTATAAATGTAAAAAGTTCATACAAGCTATAACATGTTACTTCATCACTATTGATTTCCTAAATATTGTTTCACAAATAAAACATTGAATGCTCTTTAAAAAAAATAACTAATTACACCTTGCACTTATGACATGTTCATTCAAAACAATTATTTACACAAATAAAACCTTTTCAAAGCATTTTACCTGTCTCTATATTTAATACTAAAAAGGAACTATTTTTTCTCAGCGGAAGAATATATGCATCATTATCACAACATAATTCAGAAAAACATATTAAAAAATACAAAACAAATAAACAAAGTATTTCTACCATGGTATAATAGCAATATACCCCTCCAGGGTGTGGGTATACTGGTGGATTTACCACGGCTGGTGTGGTTAAGTCACTCGGCCTGCGGCCTTGTGGCCAAACCACACCAGCCATGGTAAATCCACCTGCATACTCCACAATTCTGTCAGGTATATTGCTTAAATAATGGATATTTTCTTTGACATATACCTGCACCTATTAGTTCATTGTAAACCCTCTAGTAATCTGTGCTTTCCTGGTGATAGCGAAGAAATAAAAGGGTTCCAAGTCTGTAGAAATCTCTTGCCTCTGCCCTTAAGTAGGTGAGATAGGTGCTAGAGAGCCAGAGTCTGCACCACCAAGGCACGCCACTGTTGAGTCATGGTGTGACCCCTGAAACCCAGGTATTTAAAATACAGTGTCTTGCAAGTGCAGCCATTAATTCTTGACTATTTAATATCTTGCATAACATTAGTATATCTCCTCTGTATCTTCTGTCTTGTAAACTAAACAATCCAACTTCAGATAATTGGTCCCAATATGACATATGTTTCAACCTTGGAATGCACCAGTAACTTTCCTCTGTATTCCTTCAGCTAGGTTGATGTCATAATTTTAGTAAGGGGACCAAACAGGCAAACCATAGTCAAGTAGTGGTCTTACATGCATTCTATAGAGAGGAAGTGAAACATTAATCACTCAAGACAAATGACTTTTCTGGTTCTCAGCATGTCGTGAGCTGACTGAATTGTCTTTCTACAATGATCTGATGATAATAGTTTATTATTTATAATGATCCCCAGGTCACATTCACTAGTAATTGTTTTAATGGAACATTATTCATAGAGTATGGATTACAAGTTTTTTTTCCGGTTCCATGTGATAACAGTAATTGCAAAATAACGATAGCCGTTACAGCGAGTGTGCATTGCCAAAAAAACAAAACAGTGATGCACACTCTCAGCGAGGCAAGTAGGGTGAAAATAAATGTTTATTTTGTTACTTATGTGGGGGAGCTGTGCCTCACTTACCCCATAATAATGGTTGCCAACTGCAGGGGGTATGTCGGGAGGGGAGAAACTTGAAAAAAATTCCACTCTCAAAAGTACAAAATATTGTGCTTCTCCCTGCCCTGAACCCTGCACCTCTCCACTGTAGCTGGCCACACTCACCACCACACCACATGGTCAGCTCGGTAGTCTCTTGCTGCACTACCTCCCACATACCTTCCTTCCTCTTCTATTCCCCGTTCTGTGGTTCTGGTCGCCTTCCTGTTGGCACATTGCTACCCTTTCAGGAGCTAGTATTAGCACACATAACAAGTGCTAAACTTGAGTAGCTCATATCTGAGTTGCTCAAGTTCAGTCTCCATTATGACGGTTTACCTTTCTTTCCCCAAGTGAATAACAGCACCTTTATCATGGTTGAATATCATTTTGTTCTTAGTAGCCCATAACTCAATTTGTTTTAAATCATTTAACAATGATTAATACTGAGATGCATCATTTACTTCCCTTCCTACCTTCGTATTGTCTGCAAATTTAACTAGGTGATTTTTTTTTGTTTATACAGATGTCACTGACAAACATATAGCAGAATATTAACTGAGTTTTCTATGATTCTGGAGACATCTGTCTTAATTTTATTTAAGTTATGAACCATTCTATCAATATACACATTGAAGAGCAATGATGCCATCAGGCAACTTTGCTTGACATGTTTTGTTATATTATTAAAGTCAGCTAGCTTCCCATTAGTGCTATACCTTACATGGGCCTTTGTATCAATGTGCAGGGTTCTGATTAAGTATAATTCAGTAACTGGCAATCGATACCCATATCTGATAATATTTTCTATAGCAAGTTTCTATCCACATTATTAAATGCCCCTTTATGTTTATGAACCTGAGAAATAAACATTCATGGTTTCTAGCTACATATTTTCTGTGAAGCTGATCAAGAATGAAAATATTGTCAACCATGCTTCTACCTCTTCTGAAACTAAACTGTTTTTCAGATAACAGATTCTTCGCTTCAATCAAGTTTTTCAGTCTCTCAAGTAAACACCTAGCATTCAGTTTAGAGGGGACACTGAATAAAGATACTGGCGTGTAGTTAACTGAATCTTTTTTGTCTTATTTTTTGAAAAAGGGAACTATATCTCCTGTGAGCCAGGCTTTGGGTATATCACCAGTGCCGTTTATATAAGAGAATTATTTTACTAGCCATTCTGATCACCAGGATATCTTGACTCTAAAGAGTTCTGTCGGTAGACCATCTATTTCCAGTGCCAAATTATTATTAATTTTTGTTGTTGTTGTTGTAAAATTGAACCTTCAGTTTGTTTTCCTGTTATAATGTTTCATTTATCTAAAAAGGGAACTACACTGTTAATAAGCATACCTTCTATGTTCTCATAGCTATATAATATGCACAACTATGGTTCTCAGTCACTGACAGAGATCTTAACATCTACAGTACATGCTGTTTGATCTCATTATTAGCAAAGGCTATCAGGTTCCAGATCCATTTTTAGTCCTTTTTTGTGTGCAGCTAGTTGGAGGTCACCCCATATGTTTTGTTTAAATGTTTTCTTTCCTTTCTTAGTTTGTTTCTGTATTCCTTTTTACACCTGTAAATACTTTGTTTTTTTAAGTGCTAGCATTCCTTAGTGAATCAGGAGCAATTTCATTTAATTATTTATTCTTGTCTGTTGCTCTATCTTCTGGCAAATATGTTCTACTTATTCTGTTACTAAAATATTGTTATTATTAATTACTTCTTTTCTATTTAGTACATTTAATTTCAATGGTACCCTTTATCTGCAATTCCTCCACCTTTTTTGCTATGGCTGGATTCCACTTGATTTTTCTAGTTTATGAATAAACATATGTTTGTCAATACTTTCAATAGTTTGGGTCCTGTCCCTTATAACACTCAATACTTCTGTGCCACAAACTTGCATTATTTGAACTGTAAATTGAAATAGGCAAATGGTCACTACTAAATTTGAGTTCCATAAAGCCTTCAATAGTATGTATGGAAAATAGATCAACAGCTACGTAGCCCAGTACTTGATGTCTCCCATTTTGTACAAAAGTTATAGACCCAATCTTATCTCCCGAGTTCTCCATTTACAATTTGTAGTTATTTTCAAATAGGTATGACAGGAATATTTTACCTTTATTATTTACTTTATTATCAAATGAGTTCCATTTAACTATGTTGAAATGTTGACCTGATTCTCAGAGGTCAGATGCCACATTGCTTTCTGACAATCTTCTTGCTCTTTTGTTAAAATCACCATCAGAAACACAGCTAGATTTACTGTATATACTTATTTCTCACAGTCTCTAACCCTTCCAGTAGAAATTCTATATATTTACACAGTTCTGTTTCTGTTGTCACTGTTGCAGAGTGTACATTGACCAAACATACAAGGTTATTACCATGAAGTGATATTGTTGTCATTTAAAACATTCATTTTCAATTTTGATTTGTTCAGCATGGATGCCAGTCTTACTGTAAACAAAGTTATCAGACTGTCCCTAATCTTCCCTTTTGGTTAGATTTCTAATGCCCCCTTTTAAATTTCACAAAACCTTGAAAATCTATATCCTCTTTCATTCCCATCCATGTGACTGTATTATAATACTATCATGCTCTTTTTATGATCAAAGAAGTGCAAAATTGCAATTTATTATGTGAAATATTTTACTGAATTTGTCTGTTTTGCAAAATTTTTTGTGGAAGTGAAATGCAGAATTTCACCTCGGATTGTGAAATTTCACCCACAAAATGGCAAAATTCACTACCCATGGTCAAAATGTCACCGTTTTCAGGAACAATTTCACATTTAGCAGGCAAAATTTTGAGCTTTCATAACCCATGAAATATTTCATGGAACAGCTGAATTTTGTGAAATATTATGAGCGGCGAAATTGCCAGCTTTGAGGGAATTTCACCCATGAAATTTAATTTCACAATATCTCTATTTATGATTTCCATCCATACTTTGTTGTTTATCTTATTTCTTATTCCTCCACCCATACTTTGTCATTTCTTTTATTTCTTATTCCAGATATATTCCAGTGAACTATCCTTAATGTGTAAAAAAGGGTTTAGGGTAGGTCTGATATATAAAGGCTTAGCCTATGATTCAATGGGCTGAGGTGCCAGACCATCTGCCTGATGTATTTAAATTCTTTCCTTTCTGCTTCATTCAGAAGCAATTTTGCCTTTTGTCACACCATCATCCCTCCTCCCCAGTGGCTTATCTCTCTCTCCTGGGGCTGCTTTTTAAGGTTACTTTAGCTGAAGGGAGTCCTGCCCATGGCATTGCTGGGGTGGAACCCTTCTCCAGGGTTATTTGCCTTTGGCATTCCTTCAGGGTTGTATTCCCTGAGGAATGAGAGGTGAATGGCCACAAAGGTTTATTCAACAAGTTGTACAAGCACAACACTACACTAAGTTACATAAGCACATTGAACCTCCTTTATTTGTTAATTTGATTCAGAACAGGCTAGACATTCATAATTATTTTTAGTTGTAATAATAATATACTCATCTCTTCAGATTGTTCATTATCAGTTTCCATATATAGTTATTGTTTATTCTTATCCCTGTTTTATTTTCTACCTTGAATAAGCAAGGCTGCAGAGTCTGATCCCTCTACAGTGTGCTCTTTAACCACTCCTTGTTCTAAAAACTCTGTTATATATTGCTGTTTCCCTAATGTTTGATTTCTGTTTGATACAGCCTTTTGAGTTTGTTTGTTTTCTTTGGAGTTTGCAGACTATTTTCAGTACCAAGTGTTCTTCCTCCAGCCTGTCATTAGGATAAAAATACCATTATCAGTCAAAGTCAGACCATCTTTCAATATTGTATTCTGCATGTCATATGATTTTAGGGCAAGGAAGACTCTTTCTTTTGCAGGAGGCATCTTGCATCTGTATAAAGATTTTATCAGGTCTCATGTAAATTTTTATTTCAGTATTGGTTTTAGCAAATTATAGACTATAATTCTCAACAGAAATGTTGTTTCATTTCTGGATTTTGAAATCCCTCTTGTGTACACTGTAGGCCTTTTATTACTGTGGACATAGTTTTGTTGCTTTGTCTAATTACCACTATTTTATTTGTGTTCTACTGCATCTGTTTCACTTTCTGAGAGTTTTCTTTCCTGCCTTATTAGTGTCTTTTCATGTTGCCTTTCTCCTATTTTTTTGTTTTTGACAACACCCTTATTCTTGTAACATCATTTGATTTCCCTTATCCATAAGTCTTTTTTCTTAGATATTTGTTTTTCATCTGAATTTTCAGTGTTTGCTACTATACTTAGTTTCTGAGTTTGTCTTACTTCTTTTTCCATAATACCTGAAGTGATTTCTTTAATCATTTGTAACCCATTGGCATTGGGTTAATGATTAATTCCCAACCTGACAGTGAGGCTTCAAGAAATGTTTTCAGCAATGAATGCTAAGAGAGCCACTACGATATAAGTACGACAATATTGTTATGGTTTTAGCCATCTGGGAGCCCCTCTTACAATTTTAGCAGGGAGGTGAAGGGCATTGTCATGGAGAAACTAGTATTACTCTCTCTCCCTCTATGATAATTATCTTTCCAGTGGTATTGGATCTTGGCTTTATGCACAGTACTCGTTGGCTATTCATCTACACCTTTCCTGTTCATTTCTGGAATATTATTTTTTGACTTCTGGGTGGGAGGGGCTGGGGGCTGGGGATAAAGCATTAGGAGGGAAGATTGGTGGGAATGGGTCCACAGGGGTAAGCATTATTCAAATGTAATGCTGTTTTATTAATACCTGGCATGTCCTCTGTGGGGGGGTGGACTGTTTTTGTCTCTTCCTGCAATGTACATTGTGTGACTATTGTACTTTGGAATCTTGTGCTTAAACTCAATCAAGTTTATTTAATTGCAAAAAAAAATGATAACCCATCATTTTCTTATTTACACTTTTCCCCCAGGTGTTGTTAAGCAGGTTAGTCAGCAACTGCACTAGAACTACTGTCTGTTCTCTCAGCACCCTAGGGTGCATACCAGTGAGCCCCTTGATTCTGTCCTCTGTAATTTCCACCTTGCAAATCACCCCCATCCCTATCTCTCCCTGTGGTAATGGTCCCCCTTTATCCTTCTTGAATACTGAGCCAAAGTATTCCTTTAAAATGTCTGTCTTTTCCCTGTTTTCCTCTACCCACACAGACCGTTTTTTCAGTTTAACCATATGTTTCTTCATCACCTTTTTTCCTCAGATGTAAAAAATGAAGGTTTTATCATCTTCCTTGACATAGTCAGTGTCAGTGGCTGAGTAGGTAGCACACTCACCTCTGAGGCTAGGAGATCAGAGGGCTGTAGGTTCAGTTCCCACGTCTGGCACTTGGGTTAATATCTCAGTACTGACTCTGTAGTGCAGCATGAGAGGGGTGCTGCACTTCTGAGGTGCTGTCTTTCAGATGAGATGTTAAAACCGAGGTTCCATCTGCCTGTACTGGTGGTAGTTCAAGTGGATGTTAAAGATCCCATGACACTTATCGAAAAGAGTAAGGAAATTTCCCCGGTGTCCTGGCCAAATTTCCCTCATTCACTAAAAATACCACCAACAGCATAATCTGGGTCAAGGTCAGTTGGCATTCATCTGTATCCCCCTTCCCCGGGGCTGTGCCTAAAAACAGGCAGGATTTATCTAGTGCACTTACCCGGTCAACAAAAACTAAATAAAAACAAAATAAAATAAATACATTCTCTCTGCTTTCCTGAACTCAGTCTGCACACTGGCCTTCTTTACTTCTTTTAGTAGTTTTAGCTTTTCTAGGTAGCCTATCCTGTAACCCCCTCTCCCTACTTTCATGTTTGTGTATGTCTGCAGAACTAGATTTTGTGCTTTTAACTATGCTTGATAGTAATATGTGTACCATTTTGGATCCATCATAACCTCAAGACTAGATATTCTACAAAATGTCATACTACATCAAATATTCTTCTACAGTCATCTTTTAAAGCAGCACATGATAAAGTCTAAATTAACTGATCTTTCAGCAGCCTGGGAATTGGATGTACTGTGCAAACCTCCATCTGGTTTGGCATCATGAACAACTGAGGACCATGAGTACAAAGGATCAAAGGGCTCACAACCTGCTTATGCCCTGAAGCTTAAGGTGACTTTTACCAGCAGTACATTGTTAATTCTAACTGCTTGCACCCCGCTGTTCTGTCTTGGAAATTTTTACATGATGATACAGGAAAAAAGTCATTGTTTGACTTATATGCTTATGGAATGGTTTTCTCCCCTCCAAATGATCTTCATTCAACTATACAAAAATCAAAGTTAATAGGAAAAACTGTGCTTTGTTTTCCTTATAATGGACAACATGCTGTATGTGCAGCTCTCTTCTTGAAACCTGGAATCTCTGTCTTGATACACAGTTACAGTTGGGGAAGTGGTCTTCAAGGGTGCATAGAATCCACCTATACCACTACCCCTGGAAATCGGCCATAGAGAAAGACACAATTTAGCTGCCAGGGAAGGAGTTTCACAAGTCAGCTAAGTTGCAATGCAAATGAAGCTCGACCAGATGTTTATGATTGAAATGAGATTTGGCTACAAGCAATGAAATGTGGCACACAGAGATATTGGCATGGCAGTGCACCAGCCACATGGCATGCTGCCTTGCCCAAGTGTCTGTTGTAAGTAGAGCTACCTCCTCAGTTGTTCCCACACTCCAAACTTGAATCTTATAGCCAGCTTGTGGGTCATGATGTATATATATATATATATATATATATTTCATATCTCAGAATTCATCCCTAGTGGTCCAGGGCCCCACAACCAATTCAACCACAATTTACCAGCCCCAGTGTTCAGTGGTACCCATTCCCTATCTCTGTTCCCTGCCTAGTCAAAAACAAAGCATGATCACTTGTTGACCATGGTCAAATGTTGCCACCACAGTGGAATGTAATAGCCCTGCTGTACACATGCAGTAGCCCTGTAAACCTGTTGCAGCACTTTGCAATATGTGGCAGTGGACCTGAGAGCCTGGAGGTGACTGTACATAGCACAGTGCTTCATTAACATACTGGTCCCTTGCCCTTTCCCTGTGCTTGTTCAATTTTTTAATACCTTTGTGTATGGTTAAACTGTGCCACAAAATAGTTCTTGGGACCACTTTGAAGAACATGATAACAACTGTGTATGTGCCCCAAGTGTTTACATAGACTCTGTTGGCAGAATGAGATGGATGGTCCATTGAGTCTGCCCAAGTTATATTAACTCATGTCCGTTCCTAATGTGCTAGGTCCGGGGGTTGGACCTCAGCCCACCACCTACAACCATCCCCTTTTCAGTTCACTTTAATGATTCTCTGAGTCCTCTTGATCTGTCTCAACCATGTTTGAACCCATTAGGGGTACCTGCCCCCACCACATCAGCTGGCAACCTGTTCTATGGCTCCACCACCCTTTCAGTGAAGTAGGACATACTCTCATCCCTCCTAAGTTTACCATTCTCTGTCCTCCAGTCTTGCCTTCTTGTGACTGCATCCCTATTTCTAAAAAAAAACAGGTCTTCAGGTATTCACCCTATTTATATCTCACAGAACCTTTAATGTTTCTATGAGGTCTCCCCTCTAGTGTCTGGCCTCCAGAGCATGCACATATAGGGCTTCCAGCCATTCTTCATACAGCAGTGTCTGTCTACTGGCCATAAATTGTTTTTGTGGCCCTTATCTGCACAGAGTCCAGCCTTGCCTGTGTCCTTTCTCTGGTGATGGCTCAAGAACTAGGCACAATATTTAAAGTGAGGCATCTCCAGAGATCTGTATAGTGGTACTATCATCTTGCTTAGCCTGCTATCAAACCCCTTTTGATATACTCCAGCTTCCTAGATGCTATATTGTTGATGTTATTGTAATGGCTGGTTTGCTTGAGGGAGTCCTGACGATGACATCCAGGTCTCTCTTCTGATGTAGTTGCCAGACTAACCCTTCCCATCAAAATATGTTAATGGGTTCATTTTCCCTAAGTGCATCACCTTGTACTTCTCTGGTGTTGAATCATAACTGCCTTATCTTTGAATATCTTTCAAGATTTTCCTGATTTTTCTGAAGTTCCCAAACCCCTTCCTTGCTATCTGCTGTTCTGCAGAATTCTGCCCATCAACAAAGAGACACGTCCTCCCCTGGATGTATTCTTCTATGTCACTAATGAAAATAATGACTAGAACAGGTCTCAGTCATGATCCCTTTTGCAACCTACTCAAGACACCCCTGTCCCCAACTTTGACCCCATTTATTACTACCCTCTATTTCCTTCCCAAATCTAATTCCACATCCACCTGACTAAACCTTTCTCAACTCTAATGTCCTCCAGATTTTTCAGCAACCTCCTATTTGGCACTAAATGAAAGGATTTGCTGAAGAGCAAATCTACTGCTAGCCCTCTCTTCACCACCCTAGGGACCCAGTCAAAAACAGTATCCGGTTAGTTTGTCATGACTTGTCTGACACACATCTGTGCTGCCTGCCATCCTGAAGGCTGCAGTTATATAAATAAGCCACAAGACTTTCCTTTACTGTGGTCTCCATCAGCCTACCTATGGTGGAGGTAAGACTGACTGGCTTGTAGTTGCCCTGGTCCTCCCTACCCCCCTTGTGGAGTGGGACTATGTCTACAGATGTCCAATCCCCTAGCACTACTCCAAACTTCACCGAGTCATTAAATAGCTGGGTGAAGGGTTCCACGAGCTTTAACACCAGTTCCTAAGAATCCTCATGTGCAGGTGATCTGGACCAGGTGCTTTAGCCACTTTAAGGGCTTCCAACCCTTTTTTCCTCCTTTCAGTCATGATCACTAGCCCCTGTTTCCTGCACCCCCTTAGTGACTGCCCTGATCCCACTCACTTGTAAAGGTTCATCATCCCCAACCACAAATATCAAGCAGCAGTAGTTCTTTAGGACATTGGCTTTCTACTGCCAGTGCCAGTATAGTCAGGGTGAAAGGTAACTTCTATGTTAACCCAGAATATTTGAACATTTATAACTTTGGAAATATTCAGCAAATTTCCACAAAACTTGGCACACAATAGAGTGTTGAAAAAAACAGAAAAATCTGTGTATTTTTATATTTCTTTGTCCACCTGGATCTTAGAAATGGCTTTAGGTTGTGGTCTGACATTTTCAGAGTAGAAAGCCTTTGCCTCACAGATATTTCTTTTGAAGGTTTGGTGAAAAAATATTAATCATTTTTAAAGTTATTAAACTTTAAAGTTTCCCAGACTTTAAAGTTTCACATTATAGCCAATGGGGAAAAAGTATATGATCTGAAAGTGAAAGCAGGTAAACAGCCCCAAAAAACAGTTTCTTTGCCACTTCATAGCAAGAAAACAGTTAGGACTTTTGGGCTGCAATTTGTAGGGTTAAAGTCCTGCCCAACAGTCGTGCCTTTATTGGTCTGGTAAAAATGGACACCAGTTCCATAATTACAGCACTCCAAAGTTGCAAATTTTCCCCTAGGATAACATTGTGGCAGTCATGGCACTTTTCAGCATTATATCTTGAAAACAGTTCGAGATATGGAATTTTTGCTAAGTGTTAGCATGCATGGAGGTAGCCAAGCCATGAATACAACTGCAAAGGAATTTTTTTCCAAAGTTCCTATGGTTCCTGATTTATTGCAACTTCTGCAGCACAAGGGTTATCTGGAATGACTCTAGGCATGCACTATGTCTCTACTCTTACAGGTACATGGGAGCAAGGGCCCATAGGGCCCTGCACTCCCACATTTGTATCCCATATCCAATAATGGGAGTACAGAACCCTACATGATGCAGTAGTTTGAGCCCAGGGCCAAAAGTCCTTGCACTCCCACACAGAGATATGATATCATTAAAATATCAGTACACCTATGTATAGATGTGAGTGAAGGGCCCTGTGGGTCCTGTGCTCCCACATGAAAATCAGAGACAATTATAATATGTATATATGATGGGAGGGCCCTGCACTCCCACAACCACATGTGAGTAACATTATACTTTCTCAAAATGAAGGGAAATTAATTGCAAAAAACATCATTAATACATCAGTTAGGGTTGTCATTACAGCTACAAAAGTTTGGAAATTTGATGTTAGGGTTACCAACCCTACCCCCTCCACCCCTACTCCCACTCTCCACACACTGACAGGTGTCAGGGTGTGCCTTGGGGTCATCAGGCCTAACTTCCACCCCATTATCCTATACTGTACCACTCAACTTCCTTACAAATGGAATGGGGTGAGAGTTAGGGTTGACAATCCTAAGGCACACCCCCGATGCCTGTTGGTGTGGAGAGTGTGGGTGGGGGATAGGGTTGGTAACCCTAACATCAAATTTCCAAACTTTTGTCTCTGTAAAGACAACCCTAACTGACTTGTTAAAGAAGTTTTTTTGCAATGACTCTATCTATCAGTCTGTCTATCTATCTATCTATCTATCTATCTATCTATCTATCTATCTATCTATCTATCTATCCAACTCTGGAGTTACTGACATGATTATTGGAGGAGCTTCCTGCAACAACCCACACATGATTGCTAATGCTCTCAACTTCCACTTCACTGACCTACCTGCAGTCTCCCCTTATGCACCAATGGCCAGGAGTGACAACTACCGCTTCCATGGACCAGCAGGAGCATGACCCTTCCTGTCCTCCCTTCCACCTAAGGGCAGTGTCAGTAAATGAGGTATGGTCCCTTCTCAAGGCTCTTCCAGAATTCCAAGCCCTGGCCTAGATAACCTGGAGCCCAAGCTTCTCAAACTTGGTGCCCCTATATTGCCTCCCGGTGGCCCATCTTTAACCTGTCCCTTACCATGGGAGAAATCCCAGATATCTGGAAGATTGCCAGGGTTGTCCCTGTGCTAAACAGGCAACCCTGAAGTCCCGGACAACTACCGACTGATCGCCATCCTTCGGCTGTCAGTAAGCTCCTGGAAAAGGTTAGAAGCAAAACAACTCACGGAGTATATCCAAACCGACGAACTGCTGTCCCCTGCCCAACACGGCTTTCGCAAAGGGCACAGCACAACCACGGCACTGATCTCTGTCTCTTCCAGCATCAGAGCAGCCATGGACCAGGGTCAACTCTCTGGAGCTGTGTTTATCGACTTATCCAAGGCTTTTGACCTTGTTGACCATGACTTGCTCTGCACTCAGATGAGGTCCCTTGGCTTGTCCGCCCCAGCTCTGAAATGGGTCACTGACTACCTGCATGGTAGAGAACAATTAACCAAATTCAACAAAGTCCTCTCTGCCCTGCCTGTGACATCTGGTGTCCCTCAGGGCTCAGTTCTGGGACCTCACTCTCTCTCTGTTTATTAACAATCTCCTGCTATGGTTACCAGGTGTAGGGTTACCATGTATGCGGATGACCTGGTCCTCCTGGCCCACTCCCATGACTCAGTCACTCTAAACCACCACCTATCAGAGGACTTCAAGAATATCCAGGCTTGGCTTTCCCAACAGAAGCTGGTCCTCAACCAGAAAAAAACTCAGGCTATGTTATTCGGCTTATCAGCCAAAATACGTGCCTCTCCTGTTCCTCTGCAAATTGACTGCGCAGATGGTACCTCCCTTCTCACTGTGAACTCCCTTAAATATCTTGGTGTGATGCTCGACCCCCAACTAGACCTGGGGAGCCACATCCACAACATCTGCAGAGGCATAAACTGCAAGCTGGGGCTGGCCTATAGGGCTAGACACAACCTTACTCCAGAGGCTCGTCTGGCTCTTGCCAGGAGAGTATTACTCCCTTCCCTCAGTAATGGTCTTCACCTATTCACTCGCACCTGAAAGGCCCTCCTTACTAAGTGGAACACGACATACAACAACATCTGCAGGTTTGCACTGGCTGCCCCCCGTCTCACCCATCACTGTGAACTCTACGATAACTTAGGTTGGCTATCTCCCACCAATCACCTAAACTTTAGTATAGGGTGCCTTGTGAGCAAGGTGATCAGCACTAGCACCCCGGGACTGGCTCAGCTCCTCTCCCAGCTGACCTCTCATCCTACCCCTGAGATCCCAGGGCCAGGGGCTACTAAACGTAACCTTCACCTCGCACCCTTATGGGTGACAGGGCTTGCAGCTCATGTCCCAGGCTTTGGAACTCTCTCCCGAGCAGGTCCACACCCTTCCAGTAAGCACCTTTGGTCCTCCCTGTGAAACATAGAAACATAGAAGTTGTCGGCAGATAAGGACCACAAGGCCCATCCAGTCTGCCCATTTCTTTTCTACCTTATAAATGTGCCATCGGCCTTGATCTGTCAGTGGTCTATCTATTCATACTCATTTGTATTGCTCCCTTATGCCTATCCCATGCCTGTTTGAAGCCCTGCACTGTATTCATAGCCACCACTTCTTGAGATAGGCCATTCCATGCATCCACCACCCTTTCTGTGAAAAAGAATTTCCTCACATTCCCCCTTAATCGGCCCCCCTCTAATCTCATGCTGTGTCCTCTTGTCCTGCTATTTTTCTTATATTTAAACATACCAGACTCTTTCACCTTGTTAATGCCCTTAAGGTGTCTGAATGCCTTGATCATATCACCTCTCTCCCTCCTTTGTTCAAGGGTATACATATTGAGCTCTGTTAATCTGTCCTCATATGTCTTCTGATGCAGTCCCTGCACCATTTTGGTTGCCCTTCTCTGGACTGCCTCAATTTGGTTAATGTTCTTGTGAAGGTGTGGCCTCCAGTACTGCACGCAGTACTCCAGATGGGGCCTAACCAGTGTCTTGTAAAGAGGGATTGTTACCTCCCTCTTATGACTTGTGATACCCCTACTAATACACCGTAACAACCCCCCTAGCCTTACCTACTGCTTTAGAGGTCTGCTTGGATGATTTCAGGTCATCAGTGATGATGATGCCCAAGTCTCTTTCTTCCTTTGTGACTGCTAGCGACTCCCTTCCCAGCCTATAGGTGGCTTCAGGGTATCTCTTCCCTATGTGCATGATCTTCCACTTCTTTGCATTAAATCCCAGTTGTCACTCTTCTGACCATTTTGCTAGTTTATCCAGATCTCTTCTCATTCTGCCCACTCCATCTGGATCATCTACTCTGTTGCAGATCTTGGTGTCATCTGCAAACAGACAAAGCCTTACCCTCTAGTCCATCTGCAAGGTCACTAATGAAGATGTTGAAGAGGACTGCCCCAGGACTGATCTCTGAGGTACCCACTTGTGACTTGCATCTCTTCTGACTGTATACCATTTACCACCACTCTCTGTTTTCTGCCTGTCAACCAGTTTGCCACCCAGTTGACCAACTTCTGACCCACCCCGAGCCTACCCAGCTTATTTATCAATCTTCTATGTGGAACAGTGTCAAAAGCTTTGCTGAAGTCAAGGTAGGCAACATCAACTGCTCCCCCTTGGTCCACCACTCTGGTTACCCAGTCAAAGAAATCTATGAGATTAGTTTGACAGGACCTTCCTTTTGTAAACCCATGCTGTCTTGGATCCTGTGCCCCTATGGATTCCAGGTGTTGCACTATCCTTTCCTTAGGACTGCCTCCATAATCTTGCCCACTACTGAGGTAAGACTGACTGGTCTGTAGTTCCCCGCCTCCTCCCTGCTACCACTCTTGTGGAGCGGAATCACATGAGCCCTTCTCCAGTCTTCTGGGACCTCTCCTGTGCTCAGAGACTCACTAAACAGTTCTGCTGATGGCTCTGCTAGTTCCACCCTTAGCTCCTAAAGTACCCTGGGATGTATGCCATCAGGTCCCATTGCCTTATCCACCCTGAGCTTAGCAAGCTCTTGTAGGACCCTTTCTTTTGTGAAGGGAGTAGTGCTCACCTCCCTCCCCCCTGTGTCCATGGTGCTGAGCTGTGGGCCATGCCCTACCTTCTCTTCAGTAAATACTGAGCAAAAGTATCTATTTAGGATGGATGCTTTTACAGGTTCCTCCTCCTCACATGCTCCCTTTTCTCCATTAAGCTTAGCAATACCCCCTCTGGACTTTCTCCTTTCACTAATGTATCTATAGAAAGTCTTGTCACCTTCTTTTACTGTTCATGCTATTGTTTCCTCAGTTTGGGACTTTGCTTGCCTTACTGCCTTCCCTGATTCCTTAGGGCAGTTTGGTATGCCTCCCTATCTTCATCCATAGTGTTCCTTATATTTCCTGAAGGCCAGCCTTTTGGCTCTGACCTTTTCTGCTACTGTATTTGAGAACCAAAGTGGTTTCCTTTCTTCTTTGCACTTCCTTTCTATCTAACACAATGGGATGTTGCTTCAAGTATTGTTCCTTAATGCTTGCCCACTTTCCCTGTACCCCATCACCTGTGTTCTTTTTGCCAGGCTAGCTTAACTCTGTTTTCTATCTTATCAAAGTCAGCTCCTCTGAAGTCCCATATTTTTGCCTTGGAATGGGATGATTTAGATGTAGTAGCCAAATTGAACCATACCATGTGATGGTCACTGGCCCCAGGTGACCTTCTACCTGGAGATCTGTGATCCCTTCCTGTTAGTCAGTACTAGATCTAGGATAGCCCTGTCTCTTGTGGGTTATTGTACCAGTTGTTTGAGGCCCTCCCCGTGCAGGGAATCCACTATGTGTCTAGTTCTGGCAGATGTTCCTGCTGGTATTGACCAATCTGTATCCGGCATGTCGAGTCTCCCATTATCAGAACCTCCCTTTAGCTGTCATGTTTTGTATATCTTCTAACAGTAATGTGTCTATGTCCTCCCCTGGTCTGGGGCCTGTAGACAACCCCGTTCTTATGGCTGCCCATTTTCTGTTTCAGGGTGACCCACAGTTCTTCTGGCTCCTTATGTGTATTCTGAATTTCTGTAGCTTTGATATTTTCATTGACATACAGGGCCACTCCTCCTCCCTTTTGCACCTCGGTCTCTTCTGAACAATACATAGCCAGGTACTGAAGTGTCCCAGTGTGGTTACTGGCAAATCACATCTCACTAATTGCTACTATGTCCAGTTTAGCCTCTGACATTATTGCCTGCAGGTCTGGGATCTTATTTCCCAGGCTGTGAGCATTTGTGTACATGATTTTCCATTGGCCAGATTTCGGTGTGTTAGTTGTTGGGTGAGGTTTGGCATTACCCCTGTGCATCGTATGGGGTGACAAACCTTTTTTCTTACCTGGTGATGCAAATGAACTGCAAACATGCTGAATCCCTGTTTGACCACTAGCTGAGGGGGGAGGGGTGTTCTTCCCATTTGACGTATGGGGTGCTGCACCCCTCTCCCCAATTGCTAGTTTAAATATTCTGCAAAGATGTCAAACTTCTGCCCCAATGCACTGACTCCCTCCTTAGTCAGATGCAGTCCATCAAATTTAAAGAACTTTTGCTCCCAGAACTCTTGCCAGTTCCCTACAAATCTGTGTCCTTTTCCTGGCACCAGCCCTGAGCCACATGTTTAGCTCCCTATCTCCTTCTTGACCTTCCATCCATCTGCCCCCCTCTCCCAGACTGGCAGGATCTCAGAGAAGGAGATGGCGGATGAAATGGATGATAGTTTGTCACCCAGCCTGGTCAGGTGTTCCTTGGTCCCACAACTGACTGGCTGGCAAGATCATTAGTCCCTATGTGTACTAGGACATCAATGTTTTCTCCTGCTTTGTGAACAATTTTAGCAATGTGGTCAGTGTCTCTCCATGCTGATGTACCTGGGAGACATCTGACCATTACCCCTGGCTGGACATGGGTATCAACTTCCCGAATCATGGAGTCTCCTATGATCAGAAGTTTTTTGGATTTCCTTCTTCCTTTTATTGTTTTGGTTCCTGATTTGGGTGAGTTTTGTTGTGCTAGCTCCTGTGCCACAGTGTCCTGCTCTGCAGTGTCTTCTGCCTCTTTGTTTGATTTCAGAGATAGAGGCAGATACCTGTTTGTAGTGTTTATATGGTTTTTGGAGGTAATATGTTGATGAGCAGAGAGTGATGGGGCATGCAATTTGCCCCTCCTAACCACCTGCCAACCTCCTGGACCAACTACTCTCTGCGGTCTAGGTTTTTTCTGTTGGATGCTGGGGAAATGGCAGGTGGTTCTTATAATGTATTTCCTCTTGAACATGAAATTTGAGGTGTGCAATCTCTGCCCATGCTGCCCAGAGCTGAGCCCTAAGATCTCCAATGGCCCAGCATGTAGGACAGTGTCCTAAATCCTGTAAGACTGTCCTTCTGAAAATTGTTCCACAGTACCTGCAATTAATGATATCCATTCCAGATAAGTTGCTGGGTTTATAACCTAGTCAGAGTAATTAGAAGGAAGAAAATGCAAGTAATGGTTTGATTGTGTTTTTTTTTGTTTAACTTGTTATAACAAGTTAAATTACTAGTGCCCATGTAAATGAGCTCACCTTGTGGATGCCCCACTCATCCACCCTTCCTGCTCTGCCACAGGAAATGTCACAACTGTGGTACCCTATAAAAGGAGTGTAGTGTGGGGTGGTTGGGGATGGGGTGGGTGGTTGGCCTTCCTGACAAAAAGAAGAACCACGATGAAAGAACAAGGAGGTAAGAGCAGAAACAATCAGTCAACAACAAATGCAGTAACCCTGAAAGCTTATCCTAATGTTAGATAAAACTGTAAAACCTGTAAAACACCACCTGTAATAATTTCAGAGAAGATATACGCTGTAAGAAACACTTTGCTATAGAGAAAAATAAAGCAATGAAATGTTAGCAACAAACAGTAGCAATCCCTGTGAGTAAAAAATAAAAACAACATCACACAGTAAATCTGCTTAGCCAAAAGAAGTCTTAATCCTTTTCCCTTGCTCTGGTAAGATTCTCTACTCTGCCTTTCAAGCAGTCTTAGAAGGAAAGAGCTCAGGTGAAGCTAGGTGCCTTGGCCAGCAAACCAAGTCTTCTACCTCCAAGATATCAACTAACCTGACCTTTTAACCCTTCTTTCTGTTGGAAATTACTGACAGTTTGCCAGCTCCACCCCTCACATACACACCTAATCCTTTGGAAGAGCTGTGGGAGGAAAGCAATTAGCTACTTCAATGTGAGAAGGAGACTGAAACACCTCTGAGACAACAAACCTTTTCAACAACAAAAAACAAGAATAAAATAAAACAGTGTCAAATAGTAATTTTGCTTAGCCCAATGATAAAAAAAGTCTCAAAAATGTAAGCTCCACCTGTAATAATTTCAGAGAAGATATACCCTGTAAGAAACACTTTTCCTCAGAGAAAAATAAAGCAGTAACAGAAGATATACCTTGCAAAAGACAACTTGAATCAGAAGATTACGGCAGTAATCTGTTAGCACACACCTGTAGGCACACCTTGTGATAATGCAGAAGAAGGTATACCAGCAACAACAATTTGAATCAGAGAAAAATAAAGCAATGAAATGTTAGCAACAAACAGTAGCAATCCCTGTGAGTAAAAAAATAAAAACAACACCACACAGTAAATCTGCTTAGCCAAAAGAAGTCTTAATCCTTTTCCCTTGCTCTGGTAAGGTTCTCTACTCTGCCTTTCAAGCAGTCTTAGAAGGAAAGAGCTCAGGTGAAGCTAGTTGCCTTGGCCAGCAAACCAAGTTTTCTACCTCCAAGATATCAACTAACCTGACCTTTTAACCCTTCTTTCTGTTGGAAATTACTGACAGTTTGCCGGCTCCACCCCCCAAATACACACCTAATCCTTTGGAAGAGCTGTGGGAGGAAAGCAATTAGCTCCTTCAATGTGAGAAGGAGACTGAAACACCTCTGAGACAACAAACCTTTTCAACAACAAAAAAAACAAGAATAAAATAAAACAGTGTCAAACAGTAATTTAGCTTAACCAATGATAAAAAGTCACAAAAATGTAAGCTCCACCTGTAGGAGCATCTCAAGCTGGCCTCACACTGTGAATGCCCAAAGCCACCTTAGCACGAAGTCCTGGATGTCACATGCCAGGTGGCTCACTACTTCCTGAACCACAACCTGAACTAATGCACTATTATATTGTCTAATGTTTTGTTGACCCAATGCACCTTACCTCTGTTGTTCTACTGACTATGTACCTAATCGCAAAATGTTTACTGCATGCTGTCTTGTTGACTCCTTTTACCTAACCACAAAATGTATATGTATTTGCTCACCCACTATGCTGTATTGATGTACCCTGTTATACCTGTTGTACTCTCCCGGGTCGTTCCTGAAAATAGGCATATAACTTGTCTAGTGTACCTACCAGATAAACAAAAGCTAAATAAATAAATAAATATCTATCGTTCCCTCTCTCTCTCTCTCTCTCTCTCTATATATATATATATATATATTCTATGAAAAAAACTTAATTAATGCATCAGTTAGGGTTCTTCTACAGCAAAAAAGTGAGGAAATTTGATTTTAGGGTTCCCACCCCTTGCACCCCAACCCAACACACTCCAATCACCAGGCATTGGGGTGTGCGTTGGAGTCATTAGCCTTAACTCTCACCCCCATCCCATGTGTAAACAAGCTGAGGTGGTGCAGTGCAGGAGAATGGGGTGAGAGTTAGGGTCAGTGACCCCAATGCACACCCTGATGCCTGTTTGTGGGTGTAGGCTGAGGTGGGGTGCAAGGGGTGGGAACCCTTATATTGGATTTCCTCACTTTTTTGCTGTAGAAGAACCCTAACTGATGCATTAACAAAGATTTTGCTTAGAATTTCCTTACTTTTTAAAAAAGAATAGAAAAGTGGAACATTGCACACATTGGTGGGAGCGTGGGGCCTTTTGTCATTTGTCAGCATGGCACAGTTTCACACCTGTTGACATTTAACACACACAACTGAAAATTACATCCATGACACTAAGGCTAGGCACTCTATCAATTTCAAGCCACCAGCAGAATCCAAAACACTGTCCACAACACAGAAAGTGTGTCCGCAATATCTCTGCAAAAAAAAGTTCTCTGACAGCGTAAGCACCATAATTCACATCTACAGGATATGCCATAAACACCCTCCGCATTTCAAGCAGAAAGACCAAACTGTTTCAAGATATCCAATCTTAAAGATTGGTAACATTTCCTATCTATTGCATTATAAAAATCTCATTATCTTGTCACTATCTCTCGATCAAAGAATCTCACCATCAAAGAATTTGCAGGCTCGTGATCAAAGAATTTGCAGGCTCACGAACAAAGAATTAAAACTGTTCTAATTTAAAAATTCAAAGAATTGCAGTAAACTACCACCATACCTCTCATCCTCTTGCCTCCTGAATCAGGGACAAGACTTAAAAAATCAGGGACAAAGACCCAAAATCAGGGACACATCTTAAGAATTGATACTATTCATTCAGAATGCTGATAGAATAAGAAAATTTGTGTTAAGATGCATTTTCTGAAGAAGAACAAGTCTGACTCTTTAATGTTTTACATTATTTGTGATTTTAATCCCACTCTACTGTCTTAAAAGCACAAATTTTACGAGGGACAGAGAAAAATTTTGAGGCAAAATCAGGGACATCCCTGAAAATCAGGGACAGTTGAGAGGTATGACTACCACCATGGTTCATCAGAACGAAGCCTCCTGAGTAAAACCCACCCTAATTTGTCTTCCTAGGACACCCCTGAGCTGAGAAAATTGATTTTTTATTCTGGTCATTGCATTCCTCACTCACGATGCATGATCACGATCAAAGAATCTCGTGATCAAAGAATTTGCAGGCTCACGATCAAAGAATTTGCGGGTCATGACCAAAGAATAAAACTGTTAAAATTGTAAACATGTAAAGAATTGCAGTAAACCACCACTATGGTTCATCAGAATGAAGCCCCCTGAGTAAAACCCACCCTCATTTGTCTTCCTAGGACACCCCTAAGCTGAGAAAATTGATTTTTTAATCTGGCCATCTCATCCCTCGCTTGCGATGCATGATCGCGATCAAAGAATCTTGCGATCAAAGAATTTGCAGGCTTGCAATCAAAGAAATTGCTTGCTCGTGAACAAAGAGTGAGGGATGAGATGGACAGATTTTAAAATAGTTTTTTTTAGCCCAGGGATACCCCAGAAAGTTATATGAGGGTGGGTTTTGCTCAGGGGGCTTCGTTCTGCCCCATCTGAATAAAAATAAATAAGTTTTCAATATCACTGGTAGTCTAGTGGCACCCCCGATCATGATAACATATATAACAATCTCTGTCTCCATGGAAGTCTAGTGCCCCCCCAGTCTGTATTTTACTAATATTGGTTTATTTTATCCCTGGTAGTCTAGTGCCCCCCAATCTGTATTTGATTTTTATTTGTTTTTTATATCCCTGGTAATCTAGTGGCCCCCCGATCAACATGTTATTATTTCATATCTCTGAAAAAGAAGTGGTCTCAACATATCAGATAATCATTTCATTGTTAGTACCCCACCCCCACTCCAGACGTGTTAGTCCATTCAGTACTAATTCTTCCTGAAGCAGACTGGCACAGCTCACCTTCACCGCCATGGCCTTAGTGGTCAACTGTGTTATTACAAGCACAAATGCAAAGAGGTGCTCGATTTCTGAGTGCCTCTTTGATTTGGCACTTGTAATAAACACAGTCGGTGGCTGGCCATGGAGGTGAGAGGTTGGCTATGCCAGTCGCTGGCTGGGGAAGGGTGGGGGTGCTGGGTGGCTGGCATGGCTGGTTGGGGGGGCCACTAGACTACCAGGTAATGGGAATGATTATCATTTTATTATGATGGGGGCCACTAGACTACCAGGGATATAAATTTTCCCATTGACTTATAATGGAACTTAAAAGTGGCATAACTTTTGAATGCCTTAATATTTTTCACCAAATGAAAATAATTCACTATGTCTATATTCTTATGGGTACATGGGAGCAAGGGCCCGTAGGGCCCTGCACTCCCACATTTGGATCCCATATCCAATAATGGGAGTACAGGACCCTACATGATGCAGTAGTTTGAGCCCAAATTCTGTTTATTTATTATATGTATTTACTATTCTATGTTTCTTTGTTTTATATTAGTTGTTCATTGCCTATGTACCTTGATGTGGAATCTGTGTAAAAGAGCTCTTAGCTCAAAGGTGTTAATCCAAGATTTCAATAAATAAACAGTTTCTCAAAATGAAGGGAAATTTATTGCAAAAAAAATCCCATTCTCCTATACTGTAGCACGTCGGCTTGTTTACACATGGAATGGGGCAAGAGTTGGGCCTGAAAATTCTATGGCACACCATGACATCTGGTGGTGTGTGGAGGGTGGGGGGGTTCGGTAGGGGTGGTAACTCTAACATTGAATTTCCAAACCTTTGTCACTGTGCTATCAACCCTAACTGATGTGTTAACACAGTGTTTTGTGATGAATATATATTTAGAGGCAAAAAACTCCATTTAATGCATCAGTTGGATTTGTTCCAATGACAAAAGTGAGGAATTTGGTTGAAGAGTTTCCATCATTTAGCCCACCCCAACCTGCATCGGGTGCGCGAGGTCATCGGCCCCAACACTCACCCCATCACATGTGTAAAGAAGCAGAGGTATAGGAGAATGGGTTGAGAGTTAGGACCGATGACCAACGCACCCTATGCCAGTCGGGTGGGCTGGGGGTCCAAGGGTGGGCTTTCAACCCTAGCACCAAATTTCTCACTTTTGTCACTGTGGAACAACCCTAACTGATACATTAAATGGAATTTTTGCCTCTAATTTCCTTCTTTTTGAGAATGAGGACAATAAATAGTGAATGGAATGTGGTGGTGGGAGCCCACCACGTGATGTCTTGTTATATAGTAACAGGAACTGCAAAACAAACACAAGGGGCAATGGTGACACACATGGTAAAGCAAACGGAAATGGTAAAGCAAATGGTAATAGAAACGCAAGCGCAAAGTGACGCCAAAGCGAACAGTGATGGAAATGGAGACGCAAACTCAAGCGCATACGGAACGCAACTGGTAACACACATGGTCATGGTACTGCAATAGGAAATGCAAATGGTAATGGTAACAGCAACAATAACACCAAAGAAAACAGAAAAGGAAACCAAAACGCAGGCACGTACAGAAATGCAAACCATGACGTGCACGGTCACGGAATCACTATTGTAAATGCAGATGGTAATGGTAACAGCAACAATACTGCCAAAGGAAACAGAAACAGAAAGACGAAAGGAAGCGAGTATGGAAACACAAACTGTAATGCGCACGGGCACGGTACCGCAATTGTAAACACAAATGGTAACGGTAACACCAACAATAACGCCAAAGGAAACAGAAACGCAATTGCAAGCACGTACGGAAACGCAAACTGTTACACGCACAGTCATGGTACCGCAATTGGAAATGTAAATGATAACAGTAACAGCAACAGTAATGCCAAAGGAAACAGAAACGGAAATGCAAAAGCAAGTACACACAGAAACGCAAACCGTAATGCGCACGATCATGGTAATGCGATTGGAAACGCCAATGGTAATGGTAAAAGCAACAATGATGCAAAAAAAAAGACACACTCAAACAGAAGGTCGACCGCAAACGCAAATGGCAATGCACAGGCTGATAACAAAAAATCTGAAAACATAAACAGTAATGGAAACAAAAATGGTAACAGTAATGCAAACAGAAGCGCAAACAAAAATGCAAACCGTAACGCACACGGTGGCGTACACTGGAACGGTGACGTGAACGGTAATGGAAACGCAACTGGAAATGCTAACTGGCACAGTAACGAAAGGGCACACCCTTCTTTCCCCAAAAACTGCATTGAAAAAGACAGTGAATACCAAGAATGTATGCATAATAATGGGCCTCGGAGCAGAAAAGGAGGACTTGGAATACTACATTGCTTATATCTCAAGAACTGTACGACGTAGAAAAAAAATGAAAATTTCATATGAATTATGACATTCCTGGCTAGTTTTGTACTTAGTCCCCAGCAAGGGGGCTAAGCATTTTTCCAACGAAAAGTCCGTATCTCACACCGTTTCCGAGATACAGGCCCCGAAAGGCGCGAAGGACGCAGTAATGTTATCCTATGGGAAAAAGGATCAACTTTGGAGTGCCGTAACTTTGCAGCCCTCCAATATTTTTCCACCAAACCACTAAATGCACATCTGTGGCATGTTGGCTGTATTCTCTCCAAATTTCAGCCCAATAGACAAAACCGTTCTTTTGCAACAAGGTGGCAAAGAATTCCTGTTATTTTAGGCATAGTGCTCCAAAATAGTATCGCAAATCACAACACTTCACAAATGAAATCATGAAAGTGTCATGAGTGTGACACTACTTTCTAGACTACTTTTCCAGAAATTTGAAAAACATATTTCTGGGGTGTTTAACCCAAAACAAAGACATGGCTAGCATCCTGGTGGTCCAATAGGTAAACACAAAAGAATTGTGTCCCTAGATGGTCCCAATTTTAAATGCCAAGCATGTTTCTGATCACCAACTGAAAACAAATGGCAGATTTGTGACACTGCTAGGGTCATTTGCGACACTAAAAACTGCATTTGCGACACTGTCGAACTTTTTGTTAACTTTTCCCATTGAATTATAATGGGAACTTGTTTTTTGAATAACTTTCGAACCGTTTAATATTTTTTCACAAAATCTTGAAAAGGCACATCAGAGACCCCAGCCGTATGCTCTTGGCGTTTTGGATCGGTCCACAAAACCATGCGACCTGTAGGCGCGAGCAAAAGTCACCAAAAACAGTAACGCGCACGCTGGTCTCACTTAATAACTCCACAGCTGTATATCCGACCACTATGAAAGTTGGCAGATCCCAAGATGTATGGTTCTTGATTGTGCATTCCAAATTTTAGCAGATCTGATGAACGGTGGCAAAGTTATTAAGGCAAGTTTCGACCTTTAATATTAAAAGGGCTACTGAACCTAACTATGGTAGCATTACCGCTACCATAATTATATATATATATATATATATATATATATATATATATATGTACTGGAAGAATCACACCCAGAAAATTTGACTAACCTGTGAGCCTGATATACTTGAAGTCCAAAATTCAGAGGACCTCAGAGAGACCTAGTGGGGGAAGAAAATGGCGTGGGCATCAAAAGGTGAATTCCAGCTGTTCTAGCAGATAAATCTGGCAGGAAAAGGAGTAGGTGATTTCCTTCTTAAAGGATTAACAAGGTGGGTGATTGATACCTTTATTGAACCTGCAGAGATTTACAGAATCTTAAGCTTTTAAACTAGACAGAGCCTTTATCAGAAATTGACAGGCTATACAAAGGATCCACTTTAAGTAAATTGGGAAGAATTGGTGAAATTTGTTGTTTACATATGGATGTGACAGTCCAATTGATACAGAAGGATAGCTGCATTATTCATAGACAAAAACAGTCTTTGAAATCCTAGTTACGATAAATCAGACCCTCTCTATGGAAGAAATGTGACAGCAAAAGGCCCATAAATTGTCAATAGCTTAATTAATTCCCTGAAAATGGACAACAGACTATGTATACATGTACATTTGTGTGTGCGCACTTGCATACATAGGTGTGAGCTTTGAAGCTATTTTCCACACCGATGGGAGAGCACCTTGAGCAAGTGACATGTTGAAGATATAATTGATGGGCACAGTCAGAACATGATAACCTAGTTTTAGGAAGAATGGATCAAGCCAATCAGCACCCATGCTTTTTCTTATATCAAGGCCCAGTAGAAGACTTTCCATTTGCTTGAAAGCGATAGGGCAGAATGCGAATTTTGCTTCTTGCATGAGGGCACTTACGGTTGGACAGGCCGAGTTGGGGACAATGATCTAGGAGCGCAGTTTATTTGTGGCAGATGCATCAAAAACTAACCCAGCTGTAGTGAAGTGATTGTTTAGAAGGTCTAAAACAGATTGTTTGCTAGTAGTGGTAATATCACCAGATGAAACTTTGGTGGGGAGAAAGTTAGCTAGACTGTGCCCTTCAATTTCCTTTAATGTTCTCCAGAACTTAGCAGGGCAGTTAGATGAGGGGTCCAGTTCCAACTGGAAGTATTTTGCTTTTTTGGCCCTTATAAGCTTTGTGCATTGGTTCCTCACCATTCTGCATGCTGCCCAATCTGTTGGCTGTTTAGATTTGCATGCTCTTTTCCATAGGGCATCCCTGTTATGCAGGGCTGCTTTTAGATTGTCAGTGAATCAAGGGCATGACTTTTTCCTAATTCTAATTTTAACTAACAGGGCATGTTTATCTGTGACATTTGATAATATTTTGGAACAAACTGTAGGCCTCAGACACAGTACTAGCTAGGTAGAAGTCTTGCCATCTGGTATTCTTTAAGTCTGAGAGGAAGGCATAGCAGTCAAAATTATGATGACTTCTTTTGAATATATATATCTAGAGGGTGGAGATAGGTTTATGAACAGCCCTCACACAGGCTATGGAACTATGTTAACTAATGTAATTGAAAAAAGTACCAGCGTGAGTTATAAAGTGGTGCTTATTTACAAGAATTAGGTCCAACAGTGTACTATTTGCAGGATTTTATGATACCTTATGCTGCCTTGCATGTGTATGGTTGCTCATACACAATCTTTTATAGTGTATGGGCAATCATTACTGTAATCCTAGGCCCAGCACATATAAAAAAAGATCCCCGATGCTGTGCTAATTCCCTTACCATTGCAGGGCTTAAGTGAGGTTTCTGAGGAACTGTTGCAGTTCTTTCAGTCACTGCTTACTTCAGAGTCAGTTTTCTCCACCACAATAGCTGCTTGTCAGTTGCTGTGGTTTGAAAAAGGTGGTGCACAAAAGGCGTTCTATGTTGTTGTGCCACAGTAACTATGTAGCTAGTACAACACAACAGCAAAATGACATAGTTACTGCAGCACAACAACGTTGTTCTAGGGATGGATTTCTGATAGAACAGCATTCCACCATACCGTATAGTATTTTTTAATTGAAACAGTTGTCACTCTGTGTTATTCCCAATGAGACTGAAAGTGTCCTTTCATTGTCAGTCCTGGGGAAGAGGGTAGAAGTTATACTTAATATTGCCACACAATTATCACAGTCATTCATGCACAATATTACATATCATATGCATTAAAACATATCATACAGAGCACCAGATGCAAGGCCATTATATCAGAGTAACATTCAAGCAGCAGAATGGAACCTAATTAAGTAAAAACCACCTATACTACAGAAGCATGGTTTAGACAAGAATGTAATAACACATTTTCTCAAAAAAGAATATTTGGGGGGGTGGGGAGGCAGAGCCAACAGCCAAAGGGAACAGATGGTTTTAGAAAGCTCCTGCTGCTATCAGACAAATCCCTTACTTTCTTTCTAGTTTATTCATGAAGGCATTTTATCTTACCAGGAACTGAAACAGCTTTCAATGAGGAGCAGTTTGATACCTTTTTTGACCCATTTCTACCACGCAAAATCCAGAAAAAAAGAATCCACAAGATGGCGCTGATCTGGAGTAGAGTAAGCCATCTGAACGTGGAGGTGCAGAAGTCTCTAACCAGGTGGTGGAGGGCACTCTCAAGCTGACAAATGGTACATTTCTACAGGCCATTGAAGTCCTTGATAAAAAGGTAGATATCATAATGGACCATATTGCTATCATGGATACCAAAATTGCCAAAGCAACAACTGATACTGCAGCTGAAATAGCTAATAATACTGCAACCATAGTGATGGGAGTATTGGCAGAAAACAAGTTGATACGGCTCTATATGAAACAACTAGGAAACGTTGTCTGCTCAGTGAACCTGTGTATCCTGGGCATACCAGAGCAATCTAATGGACAGGACATTGTTGGGAACTTGGAAAATTTGTTTAAAAAGATTTGGGACTCTAATATCACTGGGAGTATCCTGAAGGCCTATCAGATTACTCCTAGATACTGACTGGCTTTGGAAGATCAGTCCCACACAGTGCTTGCTATTACCAGCAGACTGCATGTAAGTGACAAAGTCCTTGCTGCAACCAAAAGCAGAGGACCTGTTACTTCAGAGAATGGAGTGAGGGTACACTGATTTCCAGACCTCAGTTATTCCACTCATCAATGCATCACAGCATTTGATGCTATCCAGTCTGTCTGAGTGCCCTGTGGGTCACTTCGTTACTACCGATTCCGGCACAGCTTCAGATATTCTATGCAGGTAAAAACTTTCTATACTCCGATCCTGCCAAGGCTGGGAAGTGACTTCCTGTAATTCAAAAAGACTTTGTACAAGAGTGCAGCAACACACCAGATGAGGGGGATTGAAGATCTGACCTTTTAAATCAAAGTTTCATGTAAACTAGCCCTAATATTGTCGGTTCCACTTAACTGTGTCACTTAGTTTTCTAGGATTTGTAATCTGCAGCACTATAGAATACCCACCAAGGTTTTTTGCCCTTTTTAATGGGGTGTTGCAGCCATCAATTTTCAGTAAAAATGTTTTACTGGCATTCTTCTGGACAAGGATTTCGAGATATCTGAGTATCAGGATCTTCAACTCACTGTCCGTGAGGTGAGTGAACTATATGCTTGCATGATGGTAGCTCCTCACTTAGCGGGCACCCAGCAGCTGCTCTTAATTGTTCAACTTGTGTTTGAAACTTTCTCATATTCTATTACTTCTTAGAGTCTTTATTCATATGCTAAAAATGCTTATCTGATACTCATTTCTGTTATTGATTCTTGAAGGTTTCTCATTTATTTGAATTGCTCTACAGTATGCCTTAATACATGTTTTTATGTGGCCTGCAGTAACATTTAGATCCAGTTTAGATTTGTCTGAAGGACTGCTGGGGGGGGGGGGCTCCCAAGAGAGCATCTGCTGCAATTATTGGTTAAATAAAACCTATTGAGTTGCGTAGACTAAAATGTTGCTTTTTGCAGTGTTCTTATGTACAATGTAATGCACAAGGACTCAAGTTTCGGACTGGCGTTTTGTACCTTATGTCCATGTTTCTTGCTGCAAGGTTTTATCTGGCATTAATTGCTTTATAATGTATGGAGAGGCTTAGTATTACCTGAAATCATTAAGTTTACAATATTGTTATGGTATCACTGTGAAATCAAGAGGTTCTTAATTCCTCTTGACTACGCTATATGAAACCACGACTACATTGTCTCCTTTGCATGCGTGTTCCTCATTGTTCACTGAAAAAGTTCACTTTCTTTCACCATTTCCCTACTAAAATATTGATTATCTGCCAGTGTTGTTGAAGTAGATTTTTTTCCCACCTCCGTAGTTACTTCAAGAGCTGGCCTATGTACAGATTGCTGTGCACCACCAGGGTCAAATGCACTTCCTGACAACGACAAGGTGATGCTTCCCATAGTGCAGTTCATTTCATCGCCCTCATGATCAGCACAACCAACAGAATTAGTTCAACTTGTTTTTGTTTTTTTCCCTTATTTCATGTAGAATAGACACATTGCTGATTTTAAAAGTTATGGTATTGTAATGTTCTCAGTGTTGCTATACTGACAATAAATGATGTTCCCGAAGTGGTTCCTGACATGTCTCCTGACGGTAAGCAAAATGCTATGGCCAGTATAAAAATTATTAAAAAGGTGAATATAAATGATCATTTCAGTAACTGATGCCCATATACTATAAAACACATGACTGTGTTTCAGTAAATAACCGCTCTGAAATTACCTTTAGGGTTGCCAGGACAACAATAAACCTCTTGAGCTGTGCTCTTTAGGTTTACTATGTTGTCCTGGCAATCATTCAGGTGATTACAGCATGGTTATTAACCCAAACCCACTCAGTATCCTCGATATCTTATCCTGAAGATGCACCCTCTCATTATGAAGCAATGGATGAAGAGTATGTAATCCTAGTTATACGATTTTGTTGATCGCTATATTTCTATACTCAGAATCAAGTCTGAATTTTCATGCATGTATTTACTATGAAAAGATGTAAAACAAAATGTAACATTTGGAATACTTCTCAAGTTTTTGGCAGTTTGTTCTAAACCATCAGGGCTGAATTATGCAGGGCAAAATTTAATTATGTTTCAAGATAGCACACAATTGCTGACTTCATATCTGGACAATTTTTGTGAAATGGCATCAAAATCCAATGTAATTTTGCACTCGCTTTCTCAAATAACTTATTTTGTCCCTTTGCATATTTATCAAAATGTAATCTTGTACAAGTGAGCAATTTTAACAAATAGTACTGAATCTGCTTGTTTAATCTGTAAGTGATGCTATTTTTATGCAATTGAAATAGCATGAGAAAAAATGCACGCTTTCAGTGTATTTCTTGTAATGGCACTTTTTTAATATGAATTACAGTACATGACACAATGTGTAGCACCATAAATTGTATATTTATTTAAAGGCAAATTCCTTTATTTATTTCACTCAGCTTCACTAAGAGGCAAAGAGACTTCATTCACAAACGCAAACTCATAGGGATGCAATGTACCCATCAGCTGTCCCACTAACACAGGCATTATGAGGTTTCCTTTGCTAGTGCAGTCACTTTGCTTGTTAGTGAAGCTGAGTGAAATGAATGAAGGAATTAGCTTTAAAATAAATGTATAATTTATGGTGCTATATATTGTGTTAAGGGGCAAGTGCTAATGTGTGGCAAGTGGGTGGGAATGTGTGCTATAGTTTACTTATGCACTGATGTTACAAAGTGGGACCTTTGATAAAGCATGTCTGAGCATGAGCAACATGTTTAGGTATGTTTCCCTGCCATGGATCCGTGTGGCTCTGCACCTGTTGTGTTTACTGCACTCATTTTAGCACACTAGTTCTCACATACTGAATGTCCTTTGAAGAAGGATTCCAAGTTGGTGCACTTGATACAGCTCACAGAAGGAGTGTTTGCATTATGCTTTTGTGTCACAGTATACTGTATGTATTTATGGTATCATACTGCTGATTACTATAAAATCAGGACTCCTGCATGAGCCCCACATCTCTGATGAAACACTCAGTGTTCAACATAAGATCTATGTAAAACACTACGGTGTTTTTGTGGTTTGCCATGCCAGCACCATTTCTTTAAATAAGCTGCACTGATTTGCAGCAGAATAAAGAAGCTTGAAACTCTACAACCTGTTGTGAGAGCGCATCTTCTATTTTGGGAGGTGAGTGCTTATCATTTTTGCCCTGCTCATGTAATGCAGTATTAGTATACCATATAATTGATGTGGCATGTAACTGCCTATGATTTTGAGTCTGCCTCAACACCAGAACCTTCAAATTCATCAGTGTATTGCTGAAAAACAATGTAAATTACAGATTTGCAAAAACTAGTCATTGTAAACTTCAGCATAAGGGGTGTGTGAATGTGGAATTTTGCCACTCATGGGCAAAATTCCACATTTTGCACCCGTGAAATAGTCTACAAAATGCGTGCAATTTGTGAAATATTTCACAGGGCGAAATTCCTGATTTCGCCAGAAATTCACTGCCAAAATTACATTTTGTTGCATCTCTAAATCTGACATAAAAACACGCACTATGTACCACTGCTTGTGTTGTCTCTTTAAAATTAGTACCAAAGCAGCATGATTTACATAGCTTATTTTATTCTATGCTTTCTCAAAGGTTTTGCAGTGCATGCAACGTGTCACCTCAGTATAGAATGCTTGTTACATGCTACCAAAAACTTTCAGACAAGCCTTTATTGAAGTGCATTAGGCTTGCATGCCTTATTTATAGGCAGCTTATTATGTTGCCATACGTTTTCAATTGTGAATCCCCCCCTTCTCCCAGAATCTACACTCCTCAGTTCCAAGCCAAATCCATGTCCAGTGGCCTGGATGTGTTTGTACCACAGCTCACAGTTACTGTAGAGGTGTTGCAAAGTTTTACTCCACCTGCGAATTCCCTACAAAGTCACAAACTTCGCACTGTAAAAATTTTGCAAAATTGGCTTCTGGTTATGAAACTTTGCCAGTAAACTTCAAAAAGTTTGAAGTTAACTTTGACTTTGTTAGTAACTTCAAAGTTAATGAAAAACATGGTTTGTCACATGATTCACTTACTGTATGTCACATGGGAGACTCCAGGCAGGCAGGAAGTGAATGTTTCATTTTCATTTCAGCTGCTGTACAGTAGCTGAATAAGACAGTCATATAGACAGTCAGAGAGCATCTACAATAGCAATGTATCTTAAGAGTTTTATATTTTCCACCTTTCTGAGTTCTAATCTTCATCTTTCTTTACTGTATTTTCTGCATTTATAAATTTTGTTTGTGTGTCCTTTCATTTTTGAAGTTTCTCTAGTTGTGTGTGTGTGTGTGTGTGTGTGTATGTTTCTCAGTTCTTCTGACTCTCTCTCTTTTCTTTATTATACATTTTTGGTAATGGAGGGGCAGTATCAGGAGTCCAGTAAGGGTGGGGCTGGGGCAGCATTGATTCATCTCAACAGGTGTGCTTTCAACTGATGCACTGCTGGCCCCTCCTCCCCCCAAGATCAGGAAGGGATTTCTGCTGCTGCAATTTATTTATTTATTTATTTGATTTTGGTAACCAGGTAAGCACGCTAGACAGCTAGTGCCTATTTTCAGGTGCGACCCGGGAGAATTACAAGGTATACATAGGAGAAATACATTGTCAACATTACAACCTGGAGCAGCATACTCCAACAGTGAGATAAAACATCAAGGGTTTTTAAGGTGGTAGAACATAGCAAAGGAATAACATATCAGCAAACACAGTGGGTCAGATATCATACATACAGGACCAGGGGTAACATGGTGGTATAGGACCTCTCCTAGGTTGAATAAGAAACAAAATATAACAAAACCACTAGTAAAGTGCATCACTGAGGTGGCGAGGGACAGGGCCTAGCTGGGGTACCATAGCAGGTCGGTGGGCTGTAGGGCTGGGCATTAGGCGGCACACAGGCAGGTCACAGCAGATTTCAGGAAGCTCCAAAGGGAGGTTTTGAAGGTGGAATGGGAGGGGGAAGCACGAACTTGTAAGGGAAGGGAGCTCCACAGCTTGGGTGCGTGGGTGGTAAATGCCCTATCCCCTGTGAGGGTGCAGGTCTTGGGGACCAGGTAGGTCTGGGATGCACAGGACCTGAGGTGGTAGATGGGGGAGGCATGTTTCAGGGGGAGGGTGAGCGAAGCAGGAGTGACCATTCGAATCATATTGTCAGTGAAGTTACCCGTGATGTAGATACAGTGTTTTTCTGGGGGGAGCCATTCCAGTCGAGAGTAGAGTATGCATCGGTGTGTGAGACGGGAGGCCGCGAGTGCAAAGTAGCAGATGTTGTTGAACGTGGTGTCCCACTTTTCTAGGCTTGAGGGAGGGACCGAGGCAAAGGCAACAAGACCATAGGAGAGGATGGGCAGTGGTATCCCCCTGGCTAAGGCCAGTCGGGCAACCGGGGTAAGGCAGTCTTTAGCCCTATATGCTAGGCCAAGTTTGTCATTGGTAGCATTGCATATGCTTCTGATGTGCCCGGTGAGGTCAAGGTGAGGGTTGAGGGTGACTCCCAGGTACTTAGCAGAGTCAATTGTTGGCAGGAGGGAGTTGTAGGAACCATGAATTTTGAGGGGCATTGTGCAAGAAGAGATTTTTGCCACGGTGCCAAAGAGCATGGCCTGTGTTTTCTTTAGGTTGATTGCGAGTTTGTGCCTGTCAAGCCATGCTCTGATACGAAAGAAGTCCGAATTGAGTTGGGTATTGATGCTGGTAACATCAGAAGCACTGGTTAATAAGACCAGGTCATCCGCATACATGGTTAGGTGCCCTTCTGTGGCAACAGATGGTAAATCATTGACAAACAGGGAGAACAGTATAGGTCCAAGGACAGATCCTTGTGGTACCCCACTGTTCACGGATAGGAAGGGTGAAAGGGTACGATTGAAGCAGGTGAGTTGCTTCCTGCCCCCAAGTAGCTGGTGAACCAGTTGAGGGAACGGAGGGAGAAGCCAAGGGTCTGTAGTGTGGAGAGGAGGAGGGGATGATCCATACGGTCAAAGGCTTTGGATAGGTCCACAAATATAGCCCCCGTCAACTTGCCCTGGTCGGTTGCAGTCCTGATTCTGGTTGTGACCTCAGCAAGTGCTGTCGAAGTGCTGTGGTCTTTATGGAAGCCATGCTGACATGAGGAAAGGACATTGTATCCCTGTAGGTAGTGGGCAAGTTGTGACGCTACAGCTTTTTCCAGAATCATGCAGGCAGCCGATAGTATGGCGATGGGACGATAATTGTCGATGTCCTCAGGGTCACCATTTTTCAGGACCGGGGCAACCCTGGCAACTTTCCATATGTCAGGAATGACTCCTGAAATAAGTGAGGTGTTGAATATGTGGGCTAGAGGTCTGGTGATGTTAGGGGACCCCAGGCTGAGAAGCCCTGGGTTCCAGGCTGTCCTGACCCACCCGAGTGGTGAAAGAGAGACCAGCAAGGAGAGCCTGGTCTCACTCACAGTGATCTTCTTGAGGTAGAAAGATGGATGGAGGGGTGGGGAGCCGAAAGCGTGAGCTGTGGCAGAGGACTGCATGTGGGTGGCGGCTGGCAGGTCCGTGAAGAGGCAGTTAAAAGAGGAGGCAATGGTTTGGGAGTTATTGCAGTTGGCCTCACCAATTGTCATGTCAGTGACTTGTGCTTTGATCGAACCACTGACTAGATTTTTATGTTCTTCCAGAAATGTCATGGGTCACTTCATGGCAATCAGCCTGAACCAGTCGTCGCTTTTCATGACTCGTGTTGCCCGCTTGCAGGAGTTTATAAGCTGTCAGTACTCCTGGAGGTCTTTTGATTGTGTGATGCCCTGTATTTTGCCCAGGACTTGTCTCCTGCCACTTCATAAGAGATAGGAGCTCACTGTGAAGCCATTTCATGACCAATCCTCTGACTCGCCTCTTAGATGGGGAGCATGCCTATTTTGAAGTGGGGCTTATGCCGCAATGAAGAGGTCGAGGACTACTACGGGTCATGTGTAGCCATGACGTGGGTCCATTCAGCACCCTGTAGGTCCTTGAGGTAGTTCAGAACTATAAGTTTCAAGTAGTCCCTCATTATTACGACTCTGCAGGGAATCTTGGGCAGGTTTGAGCCCCATATACAGTAGACCGGTGAGTGGTCCGAGATGGAGTCAGGAAGGAGTCCCGAGTTAACAATTTTGTCAAGTCGGTTGCTCAGGACCCAGTCAATGAGTGTCCCCTTGTCACCATGATAGGAGAACCTGGTGAGTTCCGCAATGACCTGACTGAGAGAGAGGCCTGAGAGTATTGGTTCACACAACTTGACATTTGGCCCCAGCCAGTTAAGGTTTTGGTCACCAAGTATGAGGAGCTCACTGGAACCCACCTTCTCCCAGAGTAGCTCAAGGAGTGTCGAGAGTCCCTGCAATCCCCCCTTTGGAGGGTTGTATGCGCACACTATGTGCACCTTCTTGGTGTTACCAAGTAGGAGAAGTGTGTGGAGAAACTCACAGGGGGAGGGTCCCTGGGTTTGGTGCAACACAATGGAGATGTTTAAGTGGACCTTATGGTAAATAGGTATGCCCCCACCTCTTTTATTGCCAACCCTGTTGAGTCTGGCCATGCTGTAGCCCAAGAGGGAGCAAGCTGAGTCAGGAGTGTGAGGTTTAAGCCACATTTCTGTAATGCACAGGACATCAGGCTTGTAGTAGGCTGCCCAGGCAGTTTGCTCCACATGATTTTGCAGGAGGTGGCGGATGTTCAAGTGGGCTATCTTTAACCCCTTAGCCACCCCCCAGGAAGGGGGGGGCTGAAGGAGACCGGGTGCACCAGGGGACTCTGGCTGTTGGCTGATGGACCAGCCTGAGCGAGAGGGGTCATGTCTCAGAAGGCATGCAGCCCTGACACTGCACACTTCTCGGGGACAGCGGACCCAAAATAGAGTGTCAGGTAAGGTGTGGAAGGAGGGATTAGGGTGAAGGTGAGCAGGAACGAGACTGGGAGGTCGTCTTGTGCTAGGTAGTTAAAGACCATGGGTAAAGGGTGGTGGGAGTAAGCAGGCAGCACAGAGAATCTGGAAGGTGAAGGAAGCCCCTAGATGAACAGCAGGAGCTTGCAATGTTGAGATCTGCTGGTATTTTGGGAGGGACTAATGCAAGTTGTGGAGAAATGCCCTTGTGGCTCAATGGTATAGCCTGCTTATGGAGAAGTGGGCTGATAGGTTTTCCAGCACCCGTGACCATCGCTATATAGCGAAAGGATGACCAAGGGTGGTGGCAGAGGCGGTGGGGCAGTCGATGACAGCGGGCTAGTGCCTGCCGCTGCAGAAGTAGCGGAATGCAGGCAGGAGGAAAGGACTTGGCACACTGGCAATCACAATCCCAGGTAAGAGATAACCACGCATCGCCTCTGCTGCATTTAAACCACTATGGCAGCAGTCAGAATATCCAGGTAGAAAATGAGTTAAAGTTCAGGTGAAACAGTAAGCCTGGGTAGGACTGTATCAGCACTCCTTCTCCAGCTCTGGGGCTTGCGAAATTACCTTCTGTAGTTAGGATCCTCGGACATACATGTTCTCGGGGGGTTGGGGTGGTGGAGGGCCAATTCGGCAGCCCTTTCGCACCACAGGACAGTCGGTACCTACGTGCACCCTGTGGGAATAAGGAGAGAGCATGAGCTTAAATAGGCATCGGGGAAGGGGGGAGGGTAGGCAAAAGTGGAACAGTTAGGGTGGGGTTTGTGGAGAGGAGCAGGGGAACACTCAGTTAGGCTGTCTGGCGATAAGCTGCTTGTTTTGTGCACAGGCGATCAAGCTATCCTAACAAGACAACAAGTTGCAGTCACAATAGATCATCAATTAAACAACATAAGCAGTCACAGTAGGTAAGTGGAGACACTTATACAGCTGGGCTCAGAGAACTAGCAAAAGTGGCTGTATTCACAAATTTGGGTATGTGGAGACAATTATACAAGTGATAACAGCAGTCCAGTATCACAAGATTGGTCCAGGAATATGCCCTATTGGAGCCAAGGCATAAGTACAGGGTCATCTGCTGCTGGGCTCAGAGAACTCACAAAGCGCAGTATTCACAAATTTAGAGCAACAACAGTGAATTTATCGTTGGGCTGCTGAGGCACAGAGGTCTTTTAATGCAGGATTAAGGTTTAAGGTTTAATCTGGCAGTGCATTGAATTGCCAGTATTTATAGAAACAGGCAAATTGTAGGTACAGAGGTCTTTAAAGGCAAGATTAAGAAACAAGCAGAATGCACATTTTAAAGAGACTGCCGAGGCTTAAGGTGGGATGGGGCTTAAGATGGCTGTATAGTTAGTATTCAGTCCCCTGGCAAGATGGCAGCTGCAGTGTGTCTAGTGGCCTCAGTAGCCAAGAGAGGGTGAGCTAGGTGACCATGCAACGCCCACCCGCACGCAGTGAGCCTCTTAAGGTAACCATAGGATGTACTCTCTTTCCCAATGCCCCAAGTAGTTTATCTCTAAAGGTCACTTCTAAATTCTAATGTTTATGCCTGATACAGATTAAAAGGAAAAACATTCAAAACCAGCAGCAAAAATACAGCAGCATGAAATGGAAAAGAAGGAACTGGAGCAGCAGGAACCACAGCCACAGCAGCCAGAAGTGCAGCAGCAAGAACTGCAGCAGGAGCAGCACCTACTAGGTCCCCACCCCAGGAGGAGCCCGCTGCCTCATCATCTGCTGCTCCACCCCTCCCACAGTGCTCTATAGTGTAGGAATTTTGATATGGACCCTGCAGATGGGAAGATGGCCATCTGCAAGGTCTGTGGGTGCTGTGTGAGACAGGGAAAAAGGAGGTTGCCTGGGACTGGCGGCCAGAGGACATACCTCTGCATCCACCACCTGATTGGGTGAAGGGCCAAGGGAGTGTGAGGTGACTCGGCACATGGTGGTGGTGGTGGTGGTGATGGCCCTGGGAGCAATGTTGTGGAGTAGCGGGAGGTCAGCCGTGGTGCTGCTGTGAGTTGGCATGGCAGCCGTAGGAAGGACTGCAGCAGTAATCAGCCTGTTCCTCCCAGACAGCAGCCTGCACCATCACGTTATGGCAATGACCCCATGGCACCTGCTACACAGGGCGAAGTGGCAGCTGTGGGATAAGCTGCATGCAATGCAGCAGGATTTTAGCAACTTCCTGCAGGAAGTGATGGATCGCTGGACAATGTCACATCCAGCCAGAGGAGAATCCTTACTCTCTGGCCAAGCTGCATGGTCATGGTGGGCATGGCTCGGCTTCTGGTAGTGCTGTTGGGGTTGTCTGAGTGGTTGCAGAAACTGTTTATTTTATGTTTAGTCTTTCTGTAATCTGTGTTTTTAATTTCTCCACCCTCTAGTCCCCCCAAATAAAAATAAAAAACACCCAAAAATAAAAGTTATAAAAGTAAAAAAAAATATTGTTCTATAGTGTTCATCTCTTCTTTTTCTTTTTTAATTTATTATGCTTTTTTTGCATCGGCAGCATCTGCCATTCAGCTCCAGCCTCCAAGCACCTGCCTCGCTCCCCTATAGCCATGCTCCACAGATACCCCATGGCATACCCCGCAGGGTCAGACCACGGCACCGTGTCAGGCCCATCTGTGATGGGGGAAGGCATCGGTGGTGACCGACATTGCTTCCCTGGCTCCCCCCCCGGGGCAAGGTTCATGGCCTGATGGTGTCACATAGCTGTAATTGGTCGTCAGAATGGCGGGGGGAGCCATAGAGGCCAAGTGTTGAGGTGGGCATCATCTCAAGGCAGCCAATTGATTTTTGGTCTACCCCAGGGGTGAGGATGTGCAATGACATCCAGCATCCGCCCCTCCCCTCTAGCGTGCAGGCACCGATTTCCTGTGGTTCCCCCAACCTCTGACAGGAGTCCATCAAGCACTGGACACTCAACCCCTCCCTCCCCCCGGGAGAAGGAGATCAGTCCATGGGATGCTCAGTCCTTCTAACCCAGCCAGCCCTCTGACTCCCCAGGTCCATTTCTGAACCCAGGTCATTGGTATCACAAGCAGAAATCCAACCGCTGCACCGGCGGGCTGGTGGGTAGTTTTCATCTCTTCATTCTCTGTCCTCTTTTTTAGTATTGTCTTGTTCATTTGTAAGTCCCTTGCCTGTCCTGTTCTGTTATTTCTTTAATCTTTACACATAATGAACCACTTTCCTTTCTTTTTTGTTGTTACTGATTCATGTGTACTCCTACTATCCACAAATGTCAAGAATTTGCCATAGTAAATAAATTGTTTCCGATGCTATGTGATGGTATGTGACTGGTAGTTGTGCAACCGCCAACCACCCAAAGAAGTGCAAAGCCATAACACAAACATGAGCTATTCTCTTGAGAAGTTCAACATAAATCTGTTTTAAACACTTAACATGTTTACTGCATTTGCCAGAAATGTCAAGTTGTGTCCCCAGAGATAAAATGCTTCCCTTCTGTCAAATACTGTTGCCACACACACCTGAGTAGGCGGTGCAAACCACATGTGAAACTTGCAATAGAACTGAAACATAATCATGGTACTGAGGATTTTTGGGCCTACCACCCCACCATCACCACCACTGTGCCAGAAATGTCAAGTTGTGTCCCCAGAAAGAAAATGCTTCCCTTCTGTCAAACACTGTTGCTGCGCTGCACACCCCTGAGTAGGTGGTACAAACCACATGTGAAACTTGCAAGAGAACTTAAACATAATTATGGTACTAAATATTTTTGGCATGCCACCCCACCACCACCACCACTGTGCCAGAAATGTCAGGTTGTGTCCACAGAGAGAAAATGCCTCCCTTCAGTTAAATACTGCTGTTGCACTGGCCATAGAAGTCAAGCAAAACAAGATCAGAAAAATTCAAGAGAAGTTATACATAACTGCAGTAGTGGTGCAAGGCTGAGCTTTGATCATCCCATCTCAGTAACGCAACACAAGTGGCTGTGTTTACAATGAGAAGAGAGGAAATAGCTAAGGAGAGGGTGCTTTGCTGCTGCTGCTGCTGTTGCTGCTGTTGCTCCAGTGTTGGAGATATGGACTATTGCTCGGTGTGGATTCCTGATGGCACATAGACATACTGCACAGGTAAGTACCTTTTTTTTCATTGTAAGGGGTGGGGGGTTATTGCTACTGTTGAAGTCTAATATATTCATATGGCTCTTTCATTCATTTTCAGTTATGAGTGCTGATGATATCATACTGCTAGACAGCTACAACATATATGTTGTTGTCATGCACAACACTGGCTAACCATGAAGGTAGGTATTTTGGGGGAAAGAGAGTTTGCATCTGTACCATAATTAATGCAATAATTGTATTTGTAAATCACTGTCTCTGCTCTTCTTCTTTACAGGTATTCCTTGTGCCTATATTTTTCCCAATGATGGGCTTGATTCAATAAGCAAATGATGTTGACTGAGTGACCCAGGGGCCCATGCTGAGTTCCAGTTTCCATCAAGCTTGATCCATGGTATTGCACACACCTTTCAAGGTAATAACTTTTTTGTTTTCCTTTTATGGAGGTTTGGGCATTTTCATTGGCAATTGTGCCAGATGCAATACTCAATATTTCCTGTTGTTGTTGTTATAATTTCAGGTTCAATACTTTGCAGATTGTGTATGTGCTGTGATATACTTGAGTTGACTGAACTGAGAAGATGAAAATGGCTTGTTTGCCTACAGGATCTCTTCACGCACCATTTCATTCCAATTACAGTCCAGATAGCACCTGTGAAGACAAGAAAAGATTTTGGTGAAGGAAAGGAAAGGAGAGGAGAGGAGAGGAGAGGAGAGGAGAGGAGAGGAGAGGAGAGGAGAGGGGGGAGAGGTGATGAAAAGAAAGCAAAAACATTACATCATAATGATACTTACCATCAAAAGTACTACTGCTGGCTGTGCAATGGTGCATGTTTTAGTGTCCATGTGTATTGGAACCAGCAAAACCTCCACGATGAAGAAATGATATGAAAACATTTTAATGCTGCAATGAGTCACATGGACTGATTTTCTGCCTCTAGTAGGCTGATAGAAGAGCTGCAGTTTCTGAGGTACAGTGCAGGTGTCTTACCATCACAGCCAATAAATAAAGTCCTTGCTGCTGTGTGGTTCCGCATGATGAGGTCTTGCCAGCTTCAGTCAGTGGCTTGATATATACTGTACTACCATCCCTTCCTTGGGCTAACAGTTCCAATGTTGTGGCATGCTGTATAATTCTGGTGAGGACCAAGATGAATCAGGCAAGAAGAGTTTTGAGGTGGTACATGAAGAGGTTCTGTTGAGTGGTAGTGTGTGCAACCTGTTGCATCATCACTATGGTGGTGGACGTGGTAGCCAATGCTGTTTCATACTTGCTGTGAGGAGGAGAACATAGCTGAAGTAGCCCAGGGAGTACAGAGAAGGTAGAGGAGGTGGTTCTGTTTATCACATTTGGGGGAGTGGACAGCCTGTGTCTTGCATTTATTTTAAATTCATTATCCTGATGAATCACTACAGTAGTAGCTACCACTCTGGTGGTGGAAGTGCTGTGCCATGCTGTTTCTGTGTGTTGGAGGATCCAAGGCAACTATGCCCATGAGATGCTAGGAGGAGGAGAAGGTTGAGATGTTGAAGTCACTGCTGCACAGCTGCAGTGTGTCTTGCTGGCTAGAACGGGTGTTCATTCGAAGTAGCATAGTGCATTGTTTACAGGTGCTCCATTTGATGCAATTAAAAAGCAGCACTAATTAATAGTTGTGGATTTATATCTGATCACTAAATGTGAAATTTATCATTTTTAATAATTTGACATTAAGGATTACATACAGGATAATGTATGGTCCTCTATTGGTAACCGGTCTATTAACCATCGAGAGGTTGCCAGGACGACCGTGTAAACCTCAAGAGCCATGGCAACCCCGAGATGGTTAACATTAACTGGTTGCCGATAGAAGGACCATACATTGTTTTTTATAGTGTATGGTCTCAAGAAAAAGGGAAAACGGCTCCTTACTTTATGAAATAGAGTCACCGCCACAGCCGTTCGGTCCTTCCCTTACTGCTGCGTGCATCCGTCGGTTTCTGAGAGTAAAAGAAGGCACGCACATGCGCAGACCGATCCCCATTGTTAACCTATTGATGTGACGTAGCATCGATAGGTTAACAACATTACTATGTCACATCATCGGTATAACAACCTTAGAAATGTTAATTTCTAAGGTTAACAGCGCTCAACCATACATTATATTAGGGATGGATAGGGAGGAGAAGGAGAAAATTAATTGAGAGTTCGTTATTCTTCCACATCATCCATGAAGCATCCCTCACAGTCTTCAAGACTGGAATTGTCACAATAGGTGAACTTCCTCTCCATTAGTGCTTCATCCACTTCAATGTTGTGAGACAATGATGAGGTACATCCTAACCTGTCAACAGCACTTTCCTCATCATCATCACTGTCAAGCGGTGGTGTGACAAGTGACATTACTCTTCTCATTGGAAAGTGAGCTTGATTAATTTTTTTTTATTTAATTAACTTTCTTGAAATAGACAACATCCATCAAGTCATATCAAAAACAAGCAGAGCCTGATTCATTTTAATGAATGTCAGCATGCCAACATTTTTGGGATAGAGACTGGTGCACTTGTCATGCACTAGCACCACTAAACTGAACACCCACTCAAAGCTGACACTCAAGGACAGGCAGCTAAGATACTTCAGGGCAATGCTATCAGTGCTGGCCAGTCATTGCCCCAGTATAGCAAAGGGTCATCTGCAATGGTGAGGTTCTTTATATCTGCCAAATCACACACCTACCATGCGTTTTGCTACTCAAAGTTGTGCAGCTTGATCATCCTCCTCCTCCTCAGCTTCCTCCATGTCTGCAACTCCCACCTGATTCAGTGCTGCCCACATGGGATTCAGCATAAGTTCTTTAAGTTGCATGGTTTTGGTGAAGTTTATACCCCAGTGATGATGACTGATGAGGATGAGTAGATAGCAGAAGTAACAACTCGATGTGCAGTAATCTCATGTGGGTTTGACCCCTGTGTCCATAGTTGCAACTGTGCATCACTTACCCTCTGAGTGAGAATTCCTGTTAGTATATCCACCTCCTGATGCCCACCTTTAATTATGGCTGCGTGCCCATGTTTATAATGTGGGTCAAGTATTGTGGCAATCCCAAACTCCTCAGACTGCAGAATATAGCTTTTGTGGGTGTTGGAGTCTAATGTGGATAGCATGGGATCCACGACAGGAGTCCGACAGAAATTCTGTCGAACGCCCTGTCAGCGACACTGGCAGGTCGACTGCATTCTACAGTCAGCTGCCAGTTTGCTATTGATTTCTTGTTTTCTACAGGATTTAGCCTCAAATCGTTCTCAATGTGGGGCTTTGCCCCCACACACCCCCACTTAAAGATTCTCAACTCCAGTCAGAACTGATTGGGGGGTGCGGACCCTGACAGGCAGCTCTGGGTTCCAGCAGATCTCCCACCATGGCTAGGCATTGTAGTCACTGTGGGGACCTCGCTGGTGAAATGTTGCTGCGAGGGGTAAATGGATAGCATGTGTTCCATCAATGAGGAACTTGATCTGTCATCATATGCCTCCAGCTGTTGGGCACATTCAGCAGTGTCTGCCTCAGCACATGTAGAAGAGGTTGGACTCACTGATGCAGGCAGTGTTCCCACTCACTGCCTGTGTTACATGCTCGAAGGGCCTAGATCGAGATGAACCCATCCATTTGGCACCACTGCTCTGTTGTGAGACACATGGATGCCCCACTGCTGTCGCAGCTTGCATGGAGTAGCATATACTCTGAGATTACCTTGCAGTTGCTCGTATAGATGCTCCACCATGTACAAGGTAGAGTTCCATCTGGTGACAACGTCAAGTTTGATACAATGCTGAGGCAGACTGTTCTGTACCTGCAGAACATGGAGACTGTCTTATGCTTTTGCTGAATGTGCAAAGTGGGCAAAGATGAATTGAGCCACAACCAATATTTCTTTGATATCAGGATGGTTGATGAAAGCCTGCACAACAAGGTTAAGACAATGTGCCAAGCATGGCACCCTAACAAATCCACCATCACTGATGCATTTCCACACATTGGATCCATTGTTACTGGCGATGAACTTAGTCAGCGTATAGAGGTGAAGCTACTCCCAATCTCTGTGAGTAACACATCAAACATCTTTTCTTTGGTGTGTGACCCAGGGATACTCTTCATGGTCAGAGTTGCATGTCGCTGAACACCCAGCATGTTGCTACCACCACACTTTGTCTTAGAGCAATTCTTGCCTCATCCCCAGCCAGGCGCTACCCCAGGTACATGTGCCCAGTGTGCTGTAATGCACAGGTAAGAGCTACCAGCTGTTTTCCCACTGGTTCACATTTCCATGCTCAGATGTACATACTGTGCTGAGGAATGCTGCAGGGCTTGATGTACCATGTCAGCGACATTACTGTACAGTTCAAAGATGGCATGCTTGGAAAAGAACGTGCATGATGGTAATATGGCATTTTGGCAAGTCATGGGCTATGAACTGCCTAAATCCAACATTCTCCTAAAGGAGAATGGCAGCATGTCCAGAGCAAGCATTTTCAGCTGCTGCATTCAACTATCATGCTGTAGCATGATTAGGCGGGAATTTAGTTTGATGCTCCAAAATTGAATGCAGCGAGGCTGAACTTTTCTTGATACTGGCAATGAACGTGGTGTGCCAAATAGTTTGGCTCAGAGTGGTGGCATTATTGAGGTACTCATATACTGGGGATTGGCAATGTTAGTCTGAAGTGCTGCATGACAGACATCAGTGCCTTTTTTGTTTTTCAGTACTGGGGCACCTATCATACCTTTAATCGGGGTGGTAGTCCTGCTGCTAGGACCACTACTTGACCCACTTACAGAATCACCCTAATCCTCTAACACCACACAGATGTCCTCCTCCTCACCTGCATCTCCACCTCCCTTGTGTACTGCCCTGTTTGTTTGGCTTACATTGCCTGATGGACTGGAAACACCAGCGCTGGCTGCCTTATGGTATTGATGCCACCATAATGGATGTCTATTTTAAGGTGTGTATGTTGCCCACCCATGCCAAAGTGACTATCTTTCTACTCCCTACTTTCTTCTTTCTTTGTCACAGTTGGCAAATTGCCACTGTCTAGGTTGAGGGGATCAGTATATAAAATCCCACACTAGGAATTTATTTGGCCTTGTTCTTACTCAGTGCCAAGATGACTGTGATTGCAAAGGAGAAGATTTGGTCTTGTAATGTTTTGGGATGACAGGAGAAATGGATGAATGGGAGAAACAGTGCTAGAGGGGTCCTTGATGGTTGAAGCAGTGAAGACAACAGAAAACACACCTTTTGCATCCTTAGCGCCTGCTTTGATCTTTTCTTTTCAGGCTCCCATAAGGGATCTGAGTCTGACACATCATTGTCATCATCTGCAACAAAAACTGGCATTCTTATCATCCTCCACAGGTCTATCCTCTCAACAGCAACAGGCTCTGTGACACGCACCTCCTTCATGAAGAGTGTCATCATGTTGCTCGACTATGTCCCACCTCACCCTCACCCACTGGACACACACATTATCAGGCTCCAACCCATCTTCAGCAACAGCACCACTTTCCAAGTGCACTTTAACACCAGCCACCTCCATGTCCACAACTGGCTGTTTCATGGTGCTGCTGCTTCCTGTCACTGGTGACTTGACACATCAGTCAACATGTCTGCCACAGATTTGGCAGAGAAAAATCTACATGCAGAAAATCCACCACTACTGCAAAATACATCAGTGCTACTACTGCTACTGCCTGCCACGGTGTCATCTGAATATTGTCCCTCTGCTCCCACTGACCCCTTCTTGGCACATGCACCACTTTTAGGGACAACAAACTGAGAAATGCTCTTTTTAGGTGCTCCATGGCCTCTCCCTGTAGTTGCCCTTTTCTTTCCAGTCATTTTTCTGTGCTTTACTATGTATGGTTACTCAACAGTAAATTAGACCTGTGGAGTCACAGTCAGGAGGACAGTGGCCACTTAAATCACAGTCAGGAGGACAGTGATTTTTTTTTCAATACATGTGTGCAGACAGGGACACAAGCAACAATAACTCTGGTTAAAGCACAGTCAGAAAGTGTTTTTTCTTAAGAAAATACAGGGCACTGGCCACTTAAATCACAGTTAGAAGGACAGTGATTTGTTTTCCTAAGGCAGGTGTTTTGACAGGGACACAACAATAACTCAGGTTAAATCACAGTCAGGAGGACAGTGATTTTATTCCCAAGGCAGGTGTGCCGACAGGGACACAAGTCACACAACATCTCTGGTTAAATCGCAGTCAAGAAGAAAGTGATTTGTTTTCCCTAACGCATGTGTGCTGACAGGGACACAAACAGCAATCACTCTGGTTAAAGCACAGTCAGAAAAGTGACTTTTTTCTTAGGAAAATAAAGGGCACAGGGCCACTTAAATTGCAGTCAAGAGGACAATGATTTTTTTTCATAAGGCAGGTGAGCCGACAGGGATACAAGTCACACAACAATCACTCTGGTTAAATCACAGGTCAGGAGGACAATGATTTTTTTTCCTAATGCATGTGTGCTGACAGGGACAACAAGGGTCTAGCCTGAGCCAATATGGTTGTGATAAGCTGCCAGATGACCAAAGGTACACGTGTGCATAGAAAATATTGAATATCTTGGTGTAACTTGCCGATTTTTTGGAGGTGTTGACCATATTTCAACATGGCCTTTGGGACCCCACCTCATGAAAGTGCCAGTGTAATTTTGTTCACTTGTCCAGAAAGGTGATTTCACAGAGTGACCATGCCATTCAGTGCCACAGGTGTGAAACACATTTCAGGCAGGATGTGAAAAATTACTGCTGCACTATTAATATGAGGTGTGCAAAATGGCAATGTTGAAAACCTGGAGTAAAAATAATAAAAGTTGCGAAGTTAGGAGCATGCTTAGAAACTGTGCAATGCACGCTGGTAAAGCAGTCATTTTTTGATTTTTTTTCACCAAATTTTCAAAATGGGCTTTTTGGGACCCCACCTCATGAACAGTGGCACTGTTGTTTTGTTAATTGGTCCAGAATGGTGATTCTATGCTGTGACCTCAAAATCACTTTTCAGGACCGAGTAATAAAATGACAATGACAGGGACAGTAACAGTGAGAGTGACAGTGACAGTGTTCACGAGGTGGGGTTCCAAGAACCCCATGTTGAAAATATGGGTCCAAAATTCAAAAAAATGGCTGATTTATCAACCAAAGTTGAAAGTCCCATTGACTGCCATTATACAGTGCTTAACTTTGATTCTTCAGTTCCTGGTTCAGCTTTGAAGAGAGCAGACCTGTCCTGGTCCAGAGAAGATGACAGCGCCGAACTCCAAAGGTAAGTATGGGGAAAGGGGGTAAGGGAGGTGGATACTCAGTGGGAGGGTGGGGATGGGGAAGGGGGGACTAGGGCAACAAAGAGGAACCATTTTCTTTTTTACAGAAAAACACATATAGGGATGGTTTTCTTTATTTACAAGAAAAAAAGATACATTTGGGCACACTGGGTTGGGCCCCAATGTGCCACATGAGTTTAGGGATTGATGCTCGACATGGAGATTGGGCACCCCAATGTCGGCAGGGGAAAAAAAAAACATTTGGGCACATAGGAGGGCTCCCAGTGTACCACATGAGTTGGGGGCACATAATGCTGACATGGGATTGTGCACCCCAATGTCGGCATGGGGACCACATACATTTGGGCACACTGGAGTAGGCTCCCAGTGTACCACATGAGTTGGGGTGTACATAATGCCACAGGATTAGACACCCCAATGATGGCACGGGACATGGATTGGAGGGAGCGAGGAGGACAGCAGCAGTGGGAGTGTGCGGAGGGTGTTCTTCACTGCTAGTACTGGGAAGGAGCAGGAGGACAGCAGCAGTGGAGGGTGGGAGGAGTGCCATCTGGAAGATGGTGGTGATGATGCAACTGCACATGTGTGGCACTTGTGCATGCATAGTTGCAGTGAATGGCATGTTGCCATTCACAACATGGCAGAGCCAGCAGAACTGTGCATTCATGCGAGTCACACATATGCAGCTCTTGCACTGAATGTGGAACTAACAGCCAAAATAGTGCAGTTGTTTTCTGTAACAGCCAATCATGGTGGAGTGTTTCAACCTCCATTGAACTTTCAGAAGGATACTTCCAAAAGTCCAATGGAAGGTTCCACGATTGGCTGTTTTTGTAAGTTATGATCGATCCCAAAATGGCTGTAGGCTCCACCCACAGATGTAAAAACAACAATCACTCTGGTTAAGTACAGTCAGAAAAGTGATTTTTGTCTTAAGAAAATACAGGGCACTGGGCCACTTAAATCGCTGTCAGAAGGACAGTGATTTTTTTCTTAGGCAGGTGTGTCAACAGGGACACAACAACAACTTGGGTTAAATCACAGTCAGGAGGACAGTGATTTTATTGCTAAGGCTGGTGTGCTGACAGGGACACAAGTCACACAACTATCACGGTGGTTAAATAGCAGTCAGGAGGACAGTGATTTTTTTTTTTCTAATACATGTGTGCCAACAGGGACACAAACAACAATCACTCTGGTTAAAGCACAGTCAGAAAAGTGATTTTTTTTCTTAAGAAACTACAGGACACTGGGCCAGTGATTTTTTACTGGACACAAGTGTGCCTTCTAAATTGCTGCTACTCTTCCCCACACAAGCCACCAAACCAGTACTTCTCTGATAAAACAAAACTAAATGCTTCTGGAAAGAATACAGGAGAAAATCATAAATAAAGTAATGTGTGTCACAGGGCACTCACAAACACAGTTTTGAAGAAATTTGACCAACCAAATGATCTTTTATATAATGTTATATATAGATTTTGACTCTAGGCTGTTACAACAAGCACAAGTTCTGCTTTCTAAGTCTCTTTCTAACACACTACACTCAGAGAATGACCAAACTAGCTCCTCATTGGCTGTTCAGCAATATGTGACCTCCTGTCACATGGTACATTGCAAACTTCGAATATTTTGCAAAACTTCAATGATGAAGTTCCAATTTTATGGATCTGGGATACTTTCATTATTTTATTAACTCAGCGCCAAAGTTTTGAATTCAAAATTTGATAAAACTGCAAATAGAATGCGGAACTTCAAACTGCAAAAATTTTGCAGATCCAGTAACATATGTGAAATTTTATGTGGAGCAAATTTTGCAACTTCACACATCTCTACTCACAGTATCTATGTGAGCAACTCGTACTTTTGGTTTTGGGAGGGTCAGAAGTGCACGGGGGCTTCGCTTACTGTAAAGTAATAGATTGTGCCTCAGAAACTCCTTTTGCCCGCTGTGTTTCCCCCAGAGAGGGCCTGTGTCCAGCGTAGGTCATTCCATTGGTTGTGCCACAGTCAATCCCTGAAAAACATGCATGTGCCACACAAACAGCTCCTGAAACAGTCAGTAAAACAGCTGGCATTTTACTACATTTTTATATTTGCTTGCACGCATGCACAAGAAACATTATGTGACAGCTTAGGAGAGAAGCAGGTTGTGGAGACACAGCACTGTTACAGCCAAGGGAGGCACTGCTTTTGGGGGCTTGGCAGTGGTGGACCAATTGAGGCACAGTGTGCCAATGACACTGGTTTCCAAAAGTGCACCAAGTTCAAACATTTTCGCCGCAGCAATCAGGGGCCACCTCGTCATTGCAGCATCAGTCATTCTGCTGCAATGAGGCAGTGACCCATCATTGTAGGGCAGAATGTTAGCTAGCCTAATACTGTTTGTGAACATGGTGGGTGGCTGCCGCCACATTTACAAACAGTATTATGCAGCCCCCGTGCCGTGGGGATGCCCAATCCCCCTCAACAGCATGTGCCCACCTGCAAACAGTCTTTGTTTGCTGACGGGGGCCCCAATCCCCGCTGGCTTCAGTCTGTCAGAGGGTTTTGGATGTGCCGACGGGGGAGCCCACTCCCTGTCGGCATAATTCCCCCCCCACAAAACCTATGTTTGTGCTGAGGGGTGCCCAATCCCCTCGGCTATTGTGGCCCCTCATGCTGACAGGTGCCCAATCCCATCAGCTACAGTCACCCCCAACAAAACACTAGGTTGGCATGCTGGGAGCCCACCCCAGTGTGCCAAATGTCCACTTAAATGTCCCTGTAAAATAAAAACTATCCCGCGATGTGTTTTTTATTTTTTCCTATAAAGAAGGAAACAGTCCCTAGGCGGTCTCCCTGCCCTCCCTCCCACAACCCACACCCACCCACTGTGCACCCTGCCTCCCCACACACCTCTGGAGTGTAGCGCGATGATCTTCGGTGGACTGGGAACATGTCTGCACTCTTCAAAGCTGACCACAAACTGAGGAAATGCCGGTAAGCTGTATAATGGAATAAATAAGGTATTTTCAACTTTGATGCACGTCTCAGGCATTTTTTGGAATTTTGGCACCAAATTTTCAACATGGGATTTTTGGGACCCCTCCTCAAGAATTCTTTCACTGTCATGGTGTTAATCGACCCCAAAGGTGATTTCACGGTCACTGCAAGCAGAATCACCTTTTGGGACCGATTAATGAAACAACAGTTCCAGAGTTCATGAGGTAGGTTCTCAAAGTCTGTGTTGCAAATTTGGTGGGAAATCCAAAAATGACTGTTTTACAAGCTTGCATTTAGGTAGTAGTATGCACACTATAACTTCGCTAATTTGCAATATTTTCACCCAGATTTTCAACATTGGTATTTTAATGCATCTCCTTATGAACAGTTCAGCTGTCATTTTCACAACCCAGCCGAAATGTGTTTTCGCAGTTCCAGCGCAATAGCGTGGTTGCTGTGGGAAATCCATGTTCGGGACTCAGTACGAAAATCACAGTGACACTTTTCATTAGCAGAGGTCCTTAAGTGCCTATGTTGAAAATTTGTGAGAAAAGTCCAAAATGACTGTGTTATGAGCGTGCATTGTGCAGTTTCCACGCACACTCGTAACTTCGCAAAATTTCGCAATATTTGCACCCAGATAGTCAGCATACCGCCATTTGTCCGTAGCTGCTTATGAACAGTATAGCTGTCATTTTTACATCCCGGCTGAAATGTGTTTTGCACTCCGGCGCAGAACAGCACCCTCACTGTGGGAAATCCATGTTCAGGACACATTAGGAAAATCACACTGATGCTGTTCATTAGCAGAGGTCCTAAAATCCCTATGTTGAAAATTTGGTGACAAAAATCCATAAAATGAATATGTTATGAGCATTCATTGTGCAGTTTCCACACACGCTCATTACTTCGCACATTTGAAATATTTTCACTCCATATTTTCAACATTGCCATTTTTCCACACCTCCTTATGAACAGTACAGCTGTCATTTTTCACATCCTGGCCGAAATGTGTTTTCACACTTCTGGCACAGAATACCACAGTCACTGTGGGAAATCACTGTTTAGGACACATACCTACAATCACAGTGACACTGTTCATTAGCAGAGGTCCTAGAATGCTTATGTTGAAAATCTGGTGATGAAAGTCCATAAAATGACTGTGTGATGAGCGTACATTGCGCAGTTTCCACGCACACTGATAACTTTGCACATTTGTAATATTTTAAGTCCAGATTTTCAACATTGCCATTTTTCCGCACCTCCTTATGAACAGTACAGCTGTCATTTTTCACATCCTGGTTGAAATGTGTTTTTGCAGTTCCAGCGCAGAATACCGTGGTTACTGTAGGAAATCAGTGTTCGGAACACATTAAGAGAATCACAGTGTCACTGTTCATGACCACAGGTTGTAAAATGCCTATGTTGAAAATCTGGTGACAAAACTCCATAAAGTGACTGTTACGCACATGCGTTGCGCAGTTTCCACGTATGCTCGGAAGTGCGAGCATTTTTAATATTCCCACTACAGATTTTCTACATTGCCATCTCTTCATACCTCCCTATGGATGGTACAGCTGTCATTCTTCACTTCCTGCCCGATCTGTGTTTTTGTACATGTGGCGCATAATGGCTCTGCCGCTGTTGGAAGTCAGTTTTCGGGACACATTGGCAAAATCACACTGCCACTCTTCATGAGAAGAGGTCTCAAATGCTTTCTTGAGGCGGGGTCACAAAAAGGCCATGTTGAAAATTTGTACTGTAAATACCAACAAACGCCCGAGGCATTATGGTTTCTAACCATAATGTCCTACCCTGTACAGACAGACAGGCATTGGGGTGTGCCTTTGAATTGCCGACTGTACTGCTCATGCCATCCCAGCCCCACTCCCCAGCCACTGACAGGCATCGAGGTGTACCTTGCACTCTTCAGCCCAAGACTTTACCCCACTCTCCTATGCTGCACCCAATTCACTGTATGTCCTTATGGAATGGGGTGACTGTAAAGCCAAACACCCTCAGGCACACCTCAACATGTGTCAATGTCTGCAGAATAGGGTGAGATGACATGGCTTGACTGTCATGGGTGACGACCCAAACACTTACCCCAAATCCTCTTTGTCTCTACAGGATGGAGGTGGGGTTCACATGAAGTTCAATAATTCACTGCCATTTCTATTCTGCATCTGTCTAACTCCTGCATTTCCAATGCTAATACCAGCAAGCAAACATTCGGCATTGACAAATGCTTGTTATACTTGAGAGTGAAAACGAAGATATGTTTTCATGGCTATTGTCTTTGTGATTACTGTACTGAAAAAAATACATGCTCAGCAGGATAGCACTATTCAGATTCAAGACGCTAATGTTTTTTTTTTTTTTTTGCATGCATCTTAGTGCTCTTCTGCTGAATATTTACAGGAGCCAGAGCAGTCCAACCATGCCTGTAGTCCTTCAGAACTGGCTTTTGGATGTGTAAGGGAAAGCTTCTCCCAAACTTCTCTGTGGACCTCAATGGCACTAGTCAATAAACAGAGGCACACTTTAGCCCCTGAAATATGTTAAAGTGTACAGTTTTTGCCTGGGTGTTCTCTGTTTGTTTATGGAGGGGTGTAGGAAGTGCAGTGAGGCTTTGGGGTCACTTCAGATGCACTCAAAGTCTCACTGCGCTTAATTCAGTTTTGTTGGGTGGTGGGGTAATTAATTGCATAACAAAGGGCTGTAAACTTTTACTCCAGGTGATGCTTGTTCCATACTGTGTCTGTTCTGAGGGTCAGCCATCTTGACCACCTTTTGTGTTAGAGGGTACACAAATTCTCATGGAAAGCATCGTCTGGGGGAATTGCTGATAGTTTTGTGTGGGGTAGAATATTTTGTGTTAAAACTATTGCCACTGTGAGACTTCTTCTGCAGGCAATGCATTTTCCTGGTGTTTTCCTTCAGAATGGGAAGCCATTGTGCACATGGTGCTTCATTTGTCTTGGGTGGGTGTCTGAACAAATGCACAGGAAAGATGCATCACTTGAAGGCCTTGAATGTTGTTTTGACTGCTTTCTTGTGCATTGATGTGTGTGTGTGTGTGTGTGTGTGTGGGTGTTCATGTGGTTCTGTGATTATAAGAAACGTTGGTGGTTCCAGGCAATACATTTTGAGTGTGCTTGTTCAGGAAGTGGCAGCCATTGTGCACATGGTCCTTCCTTTGTTTTGGGTGTGGTGGCTGGACAACGCACAAGAGAAAATGCATTGTCGGAGACATTTAATGTTGTTTTCAACTGCTTTCTTGAGCACTGACTTGGGAGGTCATGCGTATTTCAGTGTATTAAGAAAGGTGGTAGTTCCAGATGATTCATGTTCCAGTGTGTTGCAATGGGTGGCCATTGTGCACACAGTCCTTGCTTTGTCTTAGGTGGGGTGGCTGGACAAATTCCCAAGGAAAGATCCAGTGTCTGAAGGCTTTGAATGGTGTTTTCAACCACTTTCTTGTGCATTGGTGTGTGTGTGTGTGTGTGTGTGTGTGTGTGTGTGGGGGTGTTCATGTGTATTTCAGTGACTTTTAAAAGGTATTGGTTCCAGCGTATGCATTTTTAGTGTGTTTGTTCAGCAAGGTGCCATATGCACATGGTCCTTCCTTTGTGTTGGGTGGGGTGGCTGAATAAATGCACAAGGAAAGATGCAGTGTCTGGAGGCCTTGAACAGTGTTTTTGATTGCTTTCTTGTGCATTTGTGTGTGTGTGTGGGGAGGGTGGGGGTGCTCATGTATATTTCAGTGGCTTTTAAAAAAGGTGGTGCTTCAAGTGATGCATTTTCCAGTATGTTTGTTCAGAAAGTAACGGCCAGTGTGCAATGGTCATTCCTTTGTCTTGGATGGGTGGCTGGACAAACACATGTGGAATGATACAGCTATGGAGGTCTTTGGCTTCTGTGTAGGCCTGTGATTGTGAGTCTTTGTATGGTCAGTATTTGGTAGCGTATTTGGCATTCTGTTTGCAGGCATGTTAGGGTATGCCACCCTTTTGTTTGCAAGGAAAGTGAAGGCACGCCACCATTTTGTTTGCAGGCAAGTGATGGAGTCACACCATTTTGTTTGCAGGCAAATTAGGGTGTGCCGCCATTTTATTTGCAGGTAAGTGAGGGCGTGCCATCATTTTGTTTACAAAGAGAGTAAGGGCATGCCACCATTTTGTTTCAGACAAATGAGGCCATGCCATCATTTTACTTGCAAGGAAAGTGAGGTTGTGCCACCATTTTTTTTGCAGGCAAGTGAGGGCATGCCAACATTTTGTTTACAAGGAAAGTAAGGACATGACACCATTTTGTTTGCAGGCATGTAGGGCATGCCACCAATGTTTGCATGGTAGTGATGGACTGCCACCAGTTTGTCGTATAGTTCCTCTCCTGCTCTACTCTCCTTTGGGCAGTGTAACCACATGTGCTGCTGTCTACTGCACTCATGTGGCATAACTATGTGTGCTGCTCTACTGTCCTTTTGTGCAGCATAATGACATGCTGCTCTTTCTTTCTTTAGTGCAACATAACCATGTGTGCTGCTCTCTACCTCTTTGTTCTTCCTGTGGACATTTCTTTTATTGTGCTATGTTTTGATCATGGTATCATATCATTTTTTCTTTTCTTCTTACACATCCCAATAGTATTTTGGAAAGATGGATCAAAGCCAAGCATCATGATGCCAAACACCACGTGCATCTGCTGCTGAATTGGTCCATGGGACTCTGAAGAATGATTCTGCACCACTCACAGTAGAGAAAGAAGTCAGTGATATTGGGATACCTTAAGAATGGATTCACAATGCCTCCAGGTATATAAAGAGAAAGCAAAAGTGCTTGCATGGTGGCACAGAGAGAACCTGAATAAAAACAATGCCTAATTGCTAGGGAGAAAAGTTGAATTAGAATGCAGGAATGCAGAAAACAAAAACACATGCCTTTGGATATTGAAAACCTTCAGCAACTCAACAGACCAAGGAACAAAAAAGGCATATTGAGAGCGAGAGAGAAAGAGAGAGCAAGAAAGCAAGAACAATGCCGAGATGAACTCCCAGAAACAGAGAATAATTCTTGAAAAACTATGATAAAAGTACCATGAAGAAAAGAAGATATGCACCACAAATTCCAGGACCACAGCCACCACAACCCCCACCTCAATGGAATCACAAGTGCACATGCCTTCCAGGACCACTAGCACCTGGTCACCTGTGACCTTGGATGATAGTGCAACTCCAACAATGGAACAAAGGTTAGCAAGCGCAGTTTGAAAGGCTGTACAAATAGCATGTCAAGGACTGCTCAAGCCCCCAAACCAGTTTACTGCAGCTGTTGCAAAAGTGATCTCCTTGCCCTCACCCAAAAACAGGCTGCCCTGTCAGGTTTGGCTGCCACACCAACCTAGACCAAAAATTAGTGAAGTCCTTCACCAAAAAATTAATTCAATGAAACAGTACAACAGGAAGGCGGAAAAAGAATTGAAAAATGAATTCATTGGCATGCTTCCTGTACTGAACCACCTGCTCAGAAGAGCAAGCACATGCCTGGGGATCAGTTGGAGGAGGTGGATGAGGATATCTGAGAGGGAACGAGTTTTTTTTTTTGTGGTTAAAGATTTTTATTGTTTTCAGACTTATTACATCAGGAAAGAGAGAACAAGTTAAAAGGAACACCAAGCACAAGCTGGCAATATTGGACAATATGCAGAAGAAATTGCAAGATGTTTTCCATGCATGAGCAACACTGCTTCCCTCACAAGAAGGCATTTTAAAAGAACTGGAAAAACTAGATTGTTTCTAGATAAAACACTACAAAGGATGCACCAGGAGATCTCGATCAAACCCACAAGAAAAATTGGACTCACTGAATTCTGTAGTCTCAGACCAGATAATATTAAACTTCTAAGGAAGCAGAAACTAGACCATGTCTATGCAAGTATTGTACCAATGCAAAAATAAAAGTACAAGCAATAAACCAATTTGTAGAACAGAAAAGAAGACTGGAGTGCAAACTGGGCAACAAGACACTGCTGCACTTCTAAACAAGCTTTGCTATAAAATGTCTTTATAGCTGCCACTTAGCCAGTTTCAATTGTTATTTGCATTGTACTAATGTCACTTTGTCATCTCTGCATAGCTATATGTATTATCTTGAGTACTGTCTGACCTGATCTGTATTCTAACCTACCTGTACTATATACTATCATGACTATATACCTGTACTATATGCTATGTATTGTATAATCTCATGTCATTTTGTGTATGTATTCTCCCTGGTCGTGCCTGAAAATAGTCAACTTTGACTAGCGCACCTAACCCTGTTAATAAAAACTAAATAAATAAATATTTATTGAGAAGTAGCGATTACAATGTGCCCAAAGAAGCAAGATGAAAAATTCTATAACAAGGACTGTGTTGACAGAATGTGCGAAAAATGTAGCATGCGTGCTATTGACAAAGCACTTAAAGAACTTTTACATGGACACGGAGCAGAGGAGGTTAAATGGCAACAGTTGGACAGCCTCATCGTTTCCAAGGTCAGAAATGGCACAGAAACAAAACAAACAAGAAAAGTTATGAAGCAAAAAATGGCAACATTTCAAAGTCTGGTTGAAGTATTTAAGGAGTAGCTCATGTTTCTGAGTCAACGTCTGGAAGTGGCATCATGGCAGCACCAACAATGCACATCACTAAAAGAGAAAATTCCCATGGACTGGATACGATGGTGATAGAGTTTGCTGAGAATTACACATGCAAGTACCAGGATGAAATATAGTCATGCAATTGGCACCATGAGCAGGCCACTGTTTACCCAGTAGTGACCTACTATAGGTGTAAACCATGCACAGAAACAGTTACAGATTTACTTGTGTTCATATCGAGTGACCTCAGACATGACCACCATGCCATTCAGTATTTCATCAACAGTTCCCACCTCAGGAACATCTGGGCACTCAATATTGAAAAACAGGTGCACTTCACAGATGGTGTGGAGTCAGTATAAATCAAAATGAGCCTTCTACAATGTATCAATGACTCCAACACTATTTGGATTCCTAACAGAACTGGCATTTTGTGGATCCAAACATGGAAAAGGACCTTCCAGATGGTGAGAGTGCTGTGGTGAAGTTACTGCAAGCAAAGCTGTGCAGTCATGGCAGGCTGTGATTTCAAATGCTGCACAACTGTTTCGGTACTGCAAGAAGAATTTTACAAAGGAACCTGCCAGTGAAGGGTGCACTCTTTTCTGAAGAACATTCTTCTGGGTGAGGATGACAAAATTAAAAGAAATGCAGGACCAGAGCTAAAAAATACCTGGCACGTGAAAGGCTCAGAGTGTACGGTCTGCAGCTGAGGGTGTTGTTGCAGTCCAACACTACAGCTGTTTCTGTGGTTCATGCAGAATTGAGGATGGAACATGTGAAAATGCAAGCCATGCCGATGAATGGAAGAAGTGGATACTTCAGCCTTTACCCAGCTATGTTTCTTCAATTAAGGATAAAGACACTTCTGGGCCATCTACATGTGACGGCTCCTACCTCCAGTTAAACCACTCCCACACCCACTCCCATGTTTGATAGCGAGACTCCAGTGATGACCAGTAGGTTTGCTGTTGTCATAGAAACATAGAAACACAGACTTTGACAGCAGATGAGGACCACTTGGCCCACCTAGTCTGCCCATTTCCCTACTTACTGGATAAGCTGCAGATCCTAGTTAACCAACAGCCTATTTCTTCCTACCCCACACAAGAATTGCCTTATGTCTGTCCCATTCATTCTTAAATTCTCCCACAGTTTTAGACCACACAACTTCCTCAGGAAGGTTGTTCCATGTGTCCACCACCCTCTCTGTGAAAAAATACTTCCTCACATTGCCCCTGAGCCACCACCCCCATTTTCAAACTGTGTCCCCTTGTTCTTGCACATCTCTTTTTCTGAAAGATGCTACCCTCTTGGACTTTGTTGATTCCACTGAGGTACATAAAAGTTTCTATCATGTCCCCCCTCTCCCTCCTTTCCTCAAGGGTATACATATTAAGCTCCTTTAGTCTCTCCTTGTATGGCTTCTCTTTCAGACCCTGCACTATTTTAGTTGCCCTCCTCTGGACTTCCTCCATCCAGTCTATGTCCTTGCAGAGATGGGGTCTCCAGAACTGGACGCAGTACTCCAGATGGGGTCTCACCAACTGTCTGTAAACAGACTAATGAACCTGGTGCCACCGTGACAGATTCTACAACCAACACAATGACCAATTAGAGTTGTGCAAAATGCAGAAATTACACTACTCAAAATATTTAGTGTAATTCCCTCATTACACAAAATGTTTTTGCATAGGCGGAATGTAATTTCGCCACTGGAGCCAGTTTCATGTAATTGCACAAATTGTTGAGACAAACCTGATTAGAGAACTTCCAAAAAACTATTTTGGGTCCATAATTTGCAGAATTTAAAAAATAGCAAATTTGGACAAATATAAATAAATGTCAGGAATGACATAGCAAATTGTAAGTAAACAGTGGAAGTAAGGGTCACAAACATGAGAGAAGACTTTCTATAAATTTTTAGTTGTATTCTGTGGCAGTGCTGCACTAGCAAACATCTAGATATCAGTAAAATTCTTCCTATACTCAGCACATACAGCTCTTCATATATTCAGTATGCTACAATTCCCTTCCCACATCATGATACATACAGCTTTAGTGATATCTCCACATTCAGTATACCACTCTTTCCATTTTCAGTACACAACCCTTTCCCACATAGTGAGGATGTAGCTCCTCCCGTAGTGTACATGCAACTAGTTTTCTCACATAAATATGTTTTCTTTTAAGTGTAATGGGGAAAACTGAGATGGAGAGACTGAGTGTTTTGTTTGCATTTTCTAATTTAGATTTCTATAGTTAGCATTGAGATGGCTATGTACAGTGAGAAGTATGTGATGTCAACAGTTATGTGGAGGCAGATGAGGAGGAGAAGGTGTCAACAGCAACAGAGGCTATAAATTACATTAATGCAGTAGAGTAGCTTTATGTTAAGTTTTATAGCTCAAAGTTTCATCCCTGTTATTATACTTGGGCTTGTGATGTATCTAGGCTATTAAGGTACTGTACTCTGCATAATGCACTGTTTAAGAGTACTTGTTTAATTCCTCATCTAGGGTTACTTGATATTTGCTCTGTGAACCTAAGTGCACCCTGCTAAACCCTGGTGGCTAGTACCACCTCGCTCTGCCCCATCCCAAAACCAGGTAGGCCACTGGCTCAGTCCTCCGCTCTCCTCCACATCTGACAGCCCACTCAGATGGGATGCATGTGCTAATTCATTCATTCATTCATTTATTCACATTTCAGTGGGCTGATGGCTGTGGAGAGAGAGGAGGGCTAGCTGGTGACCCACTCTGTTTCATCAGGAAGGGGGGTAGAGGGTTTGGACAGTACTTGCTGGGTTGGGGTGGGATGGGCCACTAGACCACCAGGGATTGGGAATAATATTAAAAATAAAACTACAAGTGGACGGGTGATGGGGTTGTGGGGCGAGGGACCGCTACCCGCCAGGGTTAATGTATTTCTTTTTTTTTATATATGAATGATTGAGTGCATGCATAGCACAGCATGAGCTCATTCAATCATATGTCAGAGGGTTTCAACCATGGAGGAGAGCAGAAGGCTGTCCTGGTGGCCTACTTGTTTCGGGATGGGGGAGGGGGGGTCACTAGCTGCTGTGGTGGGGGGCAGGGGATACTAGACCACCAAGTAATGTAAAAAAAACATACTGGGAAAGCAGCTCTATTGGGGATAGGGAGGGAGGGTTTACTAGACCACCAGGGATAATATATATATTGAGAAATTGATGGAGGGTCGGGCATTACTGGGGATTGTTTGGGTGGGGAGGGACCACAAGCACAATGTTTTTTTTTTATTAACTATGGGATGGGTGATGGTGGGAGGGGAACCACTAGCCACCAGGGACTCAGGGAGGGATATGGTTAACATGTTTTTTAATTGTTTAGGGCAGAATTTCCCATGGAATATGGTATTTCACTCCTGCTAAATATTTTGCAGAATGCTCCAATTTCATGAAATATTTTGCGAAGCAAAATTTTTCTTTGGCCCATCTCTATGACCAGTACATTATCTGCTGCCAGCTCAAACACCAACAGAGAAAACAAATATGACCACATACAGACAAGCCATTTTTATGCAGCTTATTACTTGAACACATTTTACACTGGACAGGTAACATCATTTGATGACATGAAACAAGCATTTAATTTAAATTTTTGCAACAAAGCAGGGATGACAAATTCTCATTGCCACATATGACATAAAGGGAAGACAAATGTTTTATGGACTGGTAACATTGACAGGACAAGGAAAATTTGACAAATTAACAATTGAACTGAATACCAACAGCACAAAATATGAAAAACTTGTACAGTTTTGGAACTGACACTGATTTTTAAGAGAAGTATTGTCCCAGAACATTTCTGAATGTCATTTATGTGAGAGGGTGGGCGAGCATTTGTCTGTGGGCATGTCTCTCGAGTGACACACAGATGGGCAGGTAGGGTCAGGTTCCCTTATAGGGGATGCCCACTAGGGGTGGAGAGGGGTTAGGTAGGTAGGGAAGTTCCCATGGGAATGGGTGATTAGGTACAAGCATCAGACCCTGGATGAAGTTACAGCGGAAACTTGAACAGCAGCCAGGGTGGTGGTGTGTTTCTGTATGGTTACATTTTACCCTCAGATCATGAAGATGGAAGGTGCTGGTCAGACATAGAGTCATCCTTTCAGTTGTTACCAGTGCACCCTGATGACAGGGACCATTTAGGCATGACATTCGAGGGGAAAATTGACAACTGTATGCCCATGGACTGTGCTGTGGTGTGCTCGGTTTCGAGCAATTCAGTAGGTTTTGCACTGGGCCACCATGCAGCAGGCAGGTAGAGGCTGAAGTAGTACATTATTTAGATGACTTCTTGTTTGTGGGGAAGACTGGTACCAGGAACTGTGCACAGCTCATGGACGCATTTCAAGCAGTATTGCAGAACTGGCCATGCCACTGGCCTGTGACAAAACTGAAGGCCCAGGCAAAAGCAAGATGGATAGCAGGGTCCAGGGGTGTTGGTGCCACCTGAGGTCCCATTCTGGGGTACAGTGGAACATGGACTAATTTACCCAAAGGACTGCCAGGGGTATGGTATTATTTTGGCATGAGGAGGTGTCCCTGGTTATGGCATGTCAGTTCAGGCATGTACTGAGCAAGATCTTGGAGAGGCTGGGGATGAACTCAAGGAGTTTAACACCCATTCTTTCTGGTTGGAGCAGCATCACATGCCAGAGTAGAAGGACTCATGGATGAGCAGATACAAACCCACAGGCATTGGTGGTCACATGCTTTTAAAAGCTTTGTGAGGTGGAACATGCTTTAACCCTGTGTTTTGTTTGGCAGGTGTCAGTTCCCAGTGGTAGCCTGTGATGATGGCGACGCGCATGGGCGACCGTCATAATGGCGAGTCATATAATGGTACTTTCATAATGGGCGACTGTACGGGATGGCGAATGCTTTGATTGTGAAGGTAGGATGGGGCGACAGGAAGAAAGGGTGGGCAACAGGATGTGGAGGGATGGGAACAGGGATGTGACCCACGGGGAACCTGCTTCTGCTGAGCCAGCCATGTGGTGTGGTGGGTAGGATGCATGGCTCTGATGGAGCAGGTCCTGGGTTCGGGACTGGGGGTGGGTGTTTCTTTTTGTGATTCCCACAGCTGCGGGGCTTAGTTTTTTTTTTGAGCTGGGATGTGCCCCCCTCCCCGACATGCACTCCCCTGGAGTTGAGAATCTATATTGGGGGGGCGTCGGGGGCACAGCCCCTCCTGCATGCACAATTCCCGGTAGACTTTTTCTGCATATCACCGAAATTGTTTTTGGCGATAATGCAGTTCGCAATAATAGCGATCACCTTTGTGCGGTCGCTATTATCACATAGAACCATTCCCACCTCTCCTCCTAATGTCCGATTAAATACAGTGGCCCCCAAGGATCGATCCTAGGCCCCCTTCTTTTCTCACTTTTCATTAACAATTTCCCCTCTGTCTGCCACTCCACCCAACTAGTCCTCAATGACTATGATGCGGCTCTTTCTGTAGCCACATCAACCCCACCACTGTGCTCCATTATCTACAGTCTGATTTTTGTATGATGCACTCCTGGTTTGCAGGGAATGGCCTGGTCCTAAATTCCAAGAAGACAATGTTCATTATTTTCTTGGGACCAAGAAAAGCCCCTGTCCATGACCTTGAATTCTTTGATAACTCTGGTAACCTTATAGAACAAGTCTTGGAATTCAGATACAGGGACTCCTCCATTACCCACACCTTTCCTTCAATCTCCACATCTGCAACCTAATAAAAAAGGTCCATGTCAGGATCAGACTTCTGTATAGGCTCAGAAGATTCCTGATTCCTGCCTCCAGACTTTGTCTAGCCAGTTCTCTTCTCCTGCCTTTCTTGGACTATGGTTCCATTGTCTTCTCCCCTCTGACCTCATCCCTCCTTTACTACAAACTCAGAACCACATGCAGCAGCATTGCCAGCATCATCACAGGCCTCCCTGGAAAACACACCACTGCACTTTATACTCCTCCCTTGGCTGGCCCGCTTTAGAAGGAAGATTTCATCTAAAAATGCTTTCCTTTCTCCACAAGGTATACCTCATTATTCTCCCTCCTAGTGTGATCTCATTATTCCCATTATCATCCCCCAGGTGGCCAACCAGGGGTGCCGCCAGCCTGGTTTTTGACACCCCTTTTTACAGGACTAAGCTTGCCCAGAACTCTATCACATACAGGGGCACAAAGTTTTATAAAAAACTGCCCCATGACATTCAGGCCTGTGGATCCTTATACTCCTTCAACACCTCCCTCAAAGAGCACATTCTCATGTCATCCACCTGCTACTGCCATGACAAGTCCCCTTCCTAGGCCCACTCATTGAATCCTGCGGTTTGCTCACCATGTTTCTGGCACTTCCTCACCTTTTAGCATTTTCTTCCACATGCTCTTAATTGTGTCCCTCTCCCTCGCTCACTATTGCCTGCTCCCCTGGTTTTCTTGTATTTCCTCTCTGGCCTTACAATTTCCTCTACCTCCACCTCATATATATATATATATATATATATATATATATATATATATATATATATATATATATATATACACTAACATACTAATTGACAGCAGATTAGGCTTTACAGTCTATCGAGTCTGCTTGAACCTCAGATTCCTAGTTGGGTACTGAGATCCCCCCTTGTGTTCCAGAAACCCCTATCATCCATTCCCACCCCCCTGGGCCAGACCATAATCTGATACATCTGCTTTCTGTGTCTGTCCCACCCTCTCTTGAAGCCCTCCACTGTGGATCTCTGAACCAGCTCGCCAGGTAGCGCATTCCAAGGATCCACCACCCTCTCAGTGACAAACCTCCTCCTCTTTTCCCCCTCACCCTTCCAACTTCAAACCATGCCCTCTGGTGATACCTCTCTGCTTTAGTTTAAAGATCCCCTCTATGTTTACCCTATTTATTCCCTTGTTGCTAGCCTTGCTTGTAGAGCAGAAAGCAGCTAACTAAAAGAAGCTACATTTTCTTCTTAATTTAAAACGTATATCTCAGCAGGAGTCAGTGTCTGTTAAGATTAAGTAGACAGATAACTTTATTAGAAGCAGAAGGGGACTTATTTAGGGTTAAAAAAAAGAAAGAAAAGAAAGAAGGTCAGTGTGTATTCTGTGCAGTGAAGGGTACTGTATCAGCTGACTTTGCTAAACCAGTAGGAGGAAAGAGAGCTTACCTGGGGGTGTGGTTTAGACACTATAAAAGCAGGTGAGTCAAATTACAACTTCCTGTTGCTAGCCTTTTTCTTACTAATTGCCCTCCATCCCACCCACCCACCCAAAGCCAGTTCTACTTTTATAGCCACTGGATTTGACTGTCAACAGGAACTTCCTGTTTGGCAGTAGGAAGGAAAGGATCATAGAGAAACATTGGTTTTGTCAACCTTAAAGTAGAAAAAGTAGCACACACTCCCCCCAGCTGCTGGTGGTCTGATATTGAGCAAGGGAGAAGGAGGCTACTGAAGAAGATAAGAAGTTGCTGTCCCAGAACAGGAAGGGTGAGAGTTGTAAGGAGAGGAGAGAGTAAGCATCCAGAGAAACAGTAGAGGGGACACAAAATAAGACATGATAGGAGTGGTGCAGTGCAATGGCTGTGGGGTGGCAGTGTTCCGGGAGACATTCTGGAGGCTGCGATGCTGCCCTATTTGCAGGCACCTCTCTGGTCTGAGAGAGGAGGTTGTCTGTCTCCAGGCTGACCTGGCTAGGATTTGTGAAACCTCCTCCCCCACTCAGGGAACACCAGGGACAATGCCACTACCTCAGAGGTTGCCAAGAAAGAGGAGAGGCTGGACCAGGGTGGGCTCAAGGAGGGAGAGGGTGGTGGAACAGAGTTGCATCCCTCCAGCTGTACCTCTCCATGATTTATTCACTCTTCTGGTGGATAGTGGTTCCTCTATGGAGGCACCTGCAGTGGAGACAAAGGAGGATGCTGGGAACCTTCACAAAGGAGACCCAAAGGAGGGTGGTAAGGGACCCCACAGGAGAAGGAAACAACTCCTGGTGGGGGACTCAATCATTGGGGGTAGAAATGGGGGAGGAAGCTGAGAGGGAGGTAAGGTACCTTCCTGGTGCCACAGCTTGGAGGGACAGGAAGCGAATCCTCAGGATCGTGGGAGGAGCTGCACAAGGGAGGGAGCTGGATGTCATTGTCCACCTAGGGACAAATGACCTGGCTAGGAATGGGATCAGAGCAGTGCAAGAGGAGTTTGTAGAGTTGGGAAGGGGCCTTAGACAAGTAGCGCATACATTAACCTTCTCGGAGGTGCTGCCTGTCTATGGCAAGGGAGATGCTAGGGCACTCCTCACCAGGGAATTCAATGAATGGTTGAAAACTGGTGTGGAGCGCAGGGTTTTGGCTTCATTGGGGACTGGGAGCCACCTGGAGGATGCAGACCTATACTGGTGCGATGGTCTGCATCTGTCCGGAGACCAGGATCTAAGGTGAGAGGTTTAAATGCTTCATTGGCAAGCATTTTAAACTAGCCAAAGGGAGGCACTGAAAGAAGCAGGAAATCTGAGCCTCCCCACAAAACATAGTGATTAGTGAGGTAAACACCAAGGTACAGAAGTTATTAGGGCAGAACAGATTTAAATGTAAAAAAGGCAAAGGCAGTAAGGACAGAAATTAGGCTAAGAGGGTAAGCTATCAAAAGTGGAGGGTGATGAGTACCAATGCCCGTAGTCTGTGTAACAAGCTCCCTGAACTAGTGGCCTTGATGGAAGAGGGTTGCCTGGATATTGTGGCAGTCACAGAAACATGGTACAGAGAACCATGACTGGGATGTCATCATACCAGGATACACAATCTACAGGAGAGACAGGGAGGGTAAAAGAGGAGGAGCAGCTCTCTATGTAAAGGAAGGGATCAAAGCAACAGAACTAAAGAGTAAACAGGGAACAGATGAGGCACTTTGGGTCACCCTTGAGACAGAAATGGCACCACAATCCGCATGGGGTTGTATACAGACCCCATCTCAGGGGAGGGAATGGACAAGGAAATGATAGAAGACTTTCTTAGAATGGCAGAAAAAGGGAAGATATTGTTGATGGGGACCTGAATATGCAGATGTTAACTGGAGCACCTTGCTGCAGCACATCCAAGAGCAGAGTCATTCTTGATGCCTACAGGGCATGCCTCAGACAGCTAGTTCAGAACCCACTCAGGAGGGAGCAATCTTAGACCTGGTACTTTCAAATGGGGATAGAGAAAGAATCTCAGATTTAGAAGTGGGTAGCCATCTGGGAACAAGCGACCACCAAACAGTGGTTCACGATAAACACAGCCATACAATCAAGCCATACAAAAGCAAGAGTACTAGACTTTAGGAGGGCTGACTTTGGGAAAATGAGAGAGTGCCTCAGAAAAGCACTAACAAACAGGCAAGAAGGAGGGGTGGAGGAACAATGGGGAGTGATCAAACAGCCATCACAAAGGCAACAAGCCTTTGTGTAAAGCAAATCAATAAAACACAATGAAGGAAAAAAACGCTATGGTTCACAAAAGAGGTGACAGGGAAGGTTAAGGAGAAAAGGACAGCATTCAGAAAATATAAGGAAACACAGAAGGAGCAGGACAGAGAACTTTATCAGTTAAAGCAGAAAGAGGCTGGGAAGGCAGTCAGAATAGCAAAGGCCCAAACTGAGGAAAGGATAGCCAATTCTGTTAAGAAGGGGGATAAGACCTTTTATAGGTACATTAGGGAGCGAAGAAAGACCAAAGGAGGGATACTGAAGCTTAATAAAGGGATGGAATGTGGGTGAGAGGTGACAGTGAAAAAGCAGGGATACTGAATGAATATTTCTGCTCAGTATTCACAAAGGAAGAGGAGGGGAGTTACCTAAACCAAGCAGAGAAACACTCTGAAGAGGGGTCGATACCAGTCCATTTACAGAAGAAAGGGTTCTGAAAGAACTAATAAAATTGAAGGTGGACAAAGCAATGGGCCTGATAGGATTCACCCAACAATTCTAAAAGAACTAAGGGTAGAACTAGTGACACACGCCTTCTCTCTTTAACAAATCATGGGAGGATGGGGTGGTACCTGAGGACTGGAGGAGGGCAGATGTGATTCCCCTTCACAAAAGTGGAAGCAGGACAGAGGCAGGAAACTACAGACCAGTTAGTTTGACCTCAGTGGTAGGGAAAATGATGGAATCACTTCTGAAGGAAAGAATTGTTGAGTACCTAGAGGCCAGTGGGGCACAGGATCCATGGCAGCATGGATTCATGATGGGAAGGTCATGTCAGATGAATCTAATAGATTTCTTTGACTGGGTGACCAAAGTAGTAGACCAGGGAGGGGCTGTGGACATGGCCTACCTAGATTTTAGCAAGGCATTTGATACAGTCCCACACAAAAGATTAATACACAAGATAGCCAGCCTTGGAATGGGTCCCAAGGTGGTAGCCTGGATAAAAAATTGGCTAGACAACAGGACACAAAGGGTAGTAGCAAATGGAGTACACAGTGAAGAAAGGAGGGTTACTAGCGGGGTACCACATGGTTCAGTACTGGGACCGGTCCTTTTTAATGTCTTTATAAGTGACATTGCAGAGGAACTGGAAGGAAAAGTATGTCTCTTTGCAGATGACACAAAGATCTGCAACAGGGTTGATACACAAGATGGAGTGGAAAGGATGAGAAAGGACTTTTATTTTTTTTATTTAGCGTTTGTTGACTGGGTAAGTGCACTAGACAAATCCTGCCTATTTTCAGGCACGACCCGGGGGAGGGGGATACAGATGAATGCCAACTGACCTTGAACCAGATTAAGCTGTTGGTGGTATTTTTTTTTTAGTGAATGAGGGAAATTTGGCCAGGACACTGGGGAAATTCCCCTACTCTTTTTCGATAACTGCCATGGGATCTTTAACATCCATCTGAACTACCACTAATCCAGGCAGATGGGACCTCAGTTTAACATCTCATCCAAAAGACAGCACCTCAGAAATGCAGCACCCCTCTCATGCTGAATTACAGTGTCAGTACTGGGATATTAACCCAAGTGTCAGATGTGTGAACTGAACCCACAGCCCTCTGATCTCCCGGCCTCAGAGGTGAGTGTGCTACCTACTGAGCCACTGACACTGATAAGGCTGGCAAGGTTGGAGGAATGGTCAAATGTATGGCAGCTCAGATTCAATGCAAAGAAGTGCAAGGTAATGCACATGGGAAACAAAAACCCAGAGGAACCGTACACAATGGGGGATGAGACACTGACAACAGTAAAAATAGAAATGGACCTGGGGGTAATTATATCAGATGACCTAAAGGTGGGCAAGCAATGTGAGAAGGCAGTAAGAAAGGCTGGGGGGTACTGGGATGCATAGGAAGAGGCATCAATAGTAGAAAACAGGAAGTTGTTATCCCTCTGTACAGACAGTTGGTGAGACCCCATCTGGAGTACTGTGTGCAGTTCTGGAGACCCCATCTCCACAAAGACATAGACAGAGTGGAGGCTGTCCAGAGGAGGGCAACCAAAATGGTGCAGGGTCTGCACCAGAAGACATACGAAGAAAGACTAAAGGAGCTTAATATGTATACTCTTGAGGAAAGAAGTGAGAGAGGGGACATGATAGAAACTTTCAAGTACCTCAAGGGAATTAACAAAGTCCAAGAGGGTAGCATCTTCCAGAAAAAGAGATGTGCAAGAACAAGGGGGCACAATTTGAAGATAGAGGGGGGAAGGCTCAGGGGTAATATGAGGAAGTATTTTTTCACAGAGAGGGTTGTGGATGCATGGAATAGCCTCCCTGAGGAGGTCGTGGAGTCAAGAACAGTGGGGGACTTCAAGAATGCATGGGACAGGCATAAGGCAGTCTAGGGGCGGTAAGAGGAAGTAAGCTGTTGGTTAACTAGGATCTGTAGCTTATCTGTTAGGCAGGAAAATGGGCAGACTAGGTGGGCCAAGCGGTTCTTATCTGCTGTCAAATTCTATGTTTCTATGTTTCTATGTTTAATTGAGGTATTTGAAGACCTCAATCATGTCCCTCCGTCTCTCCTCCCTTCCAATGAAAACAGGCAGAGCTCCTCAAGTTTGTCCTCATACGTCAAATCCTAGGTCCTCATATCATCTTAGTTACCCTCCTCTGTACCCTCTCCAGGAGCTGTATGTCCCTCTTCCAAGTGTGGTCTCCAGTACTGTACACAGTACTCAAGGTGTGGTCTAAACAGCCCATTGTACAGTGGCAGAATCACTTCCCTGCTCCTAGAGGTGATCCCCCTTACGATGCATCCCAACATCCTGTTTGGCTTGCTAGCCACTCTCCTGCCGTGCTCAGAGTTATTCATACATGCATTCACCATGACCCCCTAGGTCTTTTTCCCCTGTTGAGGCCTTCAGCACCTCCCTCCCAGGGTGTACCTGTGTTTAGGTTTCCCATCTAAGATGTAACACCTTGCACTTGGTGATATTGAAATTTAATTTCCATGTGTGAGCCCAGCTTTCCAGGGTGTCCGGGTCCCCTTGCAGGGCCAACCTCCCCTCTTCCCCCTCAACTACTGCTCCCATCTTGGAGTCATCAGCGAAGAGACTCATTTCACACCCTATACCCTCCATGATGTTCAATATGTATGCATTAAACAGGATCGGACTCAGGACCAAGCCCTGCGGTACCCCACCACTGACCTCTCTATGGTTTGAGAGCTCCCCACCAACCACTACTCTCTGAGTGCATTCAGCTAGCCAGTTTTCAATCCTTCTGACCATCAAAGGGCCTGCTCTCATATATAGTATGTTCGTATTGTACATAGCTTACTTTTTACTGCAACTTGATGCATATGTCTTGCACTCCTCATTCAATTTGTGACCCCAATCACTGTACTCTTATTCAATGTACTCCCTTTGACTTTGTAATTCTTATACAATGTACTCCCTTTGACTTTGTAATTCATGTACCTTGAATTTTGTAATTCTTGTACCTGTTATATCAAACACTAGACGTTTGTTAAAATGAGCATTTTTGCTCACATACCCTCCAGTATACAAATAAATTAAATGAAATGGAAAAAAAAAAGTCAACAGTGTTTTGCAGTTCCAGCCATAGATATGTTGAGATATTTCCAGATATTTCACAATATATCAAAAGAGAGTCTTTCTGTTGGCCCATAGCGGAACTGCAGGCAGTCTGGGAATTTCTTCAGCAATATCACAGACATTTCAGGAAATATCTGGCCATGTCTATGGCTGCAGCTGTAAATCATGTAAGATGTGCTTTCAGCTTGGCAGCAAACACAGTAGGGGAAGGGACAGCTCTGATAGCAAAAGGGATGGTGTTCCAGAATGACCCTCCTCTGTATCTGAGTTCTGCTTCATGCCCATACACTTGAATGGAACTTTCAATAGATTGTCTGCAGAGGAGTGAGAGAAGGGGTTACTGAGACTGAGACAGGAGAGTGAGAAAGCAGCCACAGCTCCCTTGAATCAAGGAGGTTATTTTCTAGACTACACTGAACTGAATTATTACTTTTTGGACCTTGTAAGTAAATAGTATTGATTCTGTTTTGGGATGGACTTTTCTTAGTTTTAACTTTAATTTGCCAGGGAGGAACTGTAGCTGGGAGATATTTGCAGTCAGTTGTGATAGACCTGTTACTTAGCCTTTGTGAAATAGGTGTCTGAAGGAAGGAAGGCACTCCCGGGGTGGAGAGTAAGAGTTGTAGGTGATTATTTCTGGATGGCATAGATTGATTCCACCACCCTTCCCTCACCCCACCCACCCCAAGCACATAACTTCCTTTATAGCAGGGGATCTGACATCATTGGTGTCAGTATGGCTCAGTTGTTAGCACATCCACCTCTAGACCAGAAGGTCGTAGGTTCTCGTCCCACACCGGGATTGGACTTGCACCTAATAATCGCTGGCATCCGAGTGCAGTATTGGGGGTGCTGTACTGCTGGGGTGTGCCATCCTTCGGATAAGACGTTAAACTGAGGTCCCTTCTACCCATCCTGGTGTTGTCCTGGTGGGTGTCCAGGTGGAAGTAAAAGAACCCAGGGCACTCTTAGCAAAGGTAGGAACATTCCGTGTCCTGGCCAACATTCCCTTCCCATAAACGGTTCATGCAATTATCCAGGCTGTGTGTGGGTGATGATGTGCGATATGGCCCCAGCCACCACCACACATTCAGTCACTTCACTACCAGTGTAGCATTGCTTGTAAAGCGCTTTGGATGTATGAAAAGACTATATAAATGCTGATTCTTCTTCTTCTTCATCACTTCCTAAAACTGCTAACAACATACACCTGTTCATATCCTTAAAGGCACAGCACACTGAATAGGGGGTAGAGACACTCACAAGCTTGCACACACTAAAACAAAAAACCAAAAAACCAAAAAGCATCTATTACTGGAAGGGACACAGAATGTGGGGAGTGGTGCAATGCACTGGCTGTGGAGCAGCAGTCTTCTGGGAGACATTCTGGAGACTGCATTTCTGCCCTATTTGCAGGCACCTCTCTGGTCTGAGGGATGAGGTTGTTCATCTCCATGCTGACCTGGCAAGGATTCGGGAAACCTGCTCCCCCACCCAGAGACCACCCAGGCCACTGCCACTACTTCAGAGGTTGCCAAAAAAAAGGAGTGGTTGAACCATAGTGGGCTCATGGAGGGTGAGGGTGGTGGAACAGAGGTGCATCCCTCCAGTTGTGCCTCTCCACAATTCATTTGCCACTCTGGTGAAGCATGGTTCCTCTATGGAGGCATCTGCAGTGGAGATGAAGGAGGATGCTGGGAACCCTCACAATGGAGACCCACAGGAGGGTGATCCAGGACCCCACAGGGAAGGAAACAACTCCTGGTGGGGACTCAATTGTTAGGGGGTAGAACTGGGGAGGGAAAGGGAGGTAAGGTGTCTGCCCGGCGCCAAGGCTTGGAGGGACAGGAAATGAATCCTCAAGATCGTGGGAGCAGTGGCAAGGGGAAGGGAGCAGGATGTCATTATCCACCTAGGGACAAATGACCTGGCTGAGAATGGGATCAGAGCAGTGCAACAGGAGTTTGTGGAGCTGGGGAGGGGCCTTAGACAAGTAGCACATACAGTAACTTTCTCGGAAGTGCTACCTGTCTATGGCATGGATGAAGCTAGGGTACTCCGCACCATGGGATTCAATGACTGGTTGAAAAGCTGGTGCAGAGCTCAGGGATTTGGCTTCATTGGGGACTGGGGCTCCACCTGGAGGGATACAGGCCTATACAGGTGAGATGGTCTGCATCTATCCTGGAGGGGAACCAGTATCCTAGGTGATAGGTTTAAACACTCCATGGAAATATTTAAACTAGCCAGGGGGGAGGCACTGAAGAGGAGAAGGGAAATCCTAGCCCCCAAAAATCAGGGTAATTAGTGAGTAAACACCAAGATAGAGCAGTCGATAGGGAGAAGGGCAGTGGTAAATGTGAAAAAAGACAAAGGCAGTAGGGGCAGGAATGGGGCAAAAAGAAATAAAGCCATTAAAAAATGGAAGGTAATGAGTACCAATGCCCATAGTCTAGGTAAAAAGCTCCCTGAAATGGTGACCTTGATGGAAGAGGGATGCCTGGATATTGTGGTAGTCACAGAAACATGGTACACAGTGAACCATGACTGGGATGTCAACATACCAGGCTACATAATCTACAGAAGGGACAGGGAGGGAAGAAGAGGAGGAGGAGTAGCTCTCTATGTAAGGGAAGGGATCAAAGCAACAGAACTAAAGGGTAAACAGGGAGGAGAGTAGGCACTGTGGGTCACCCTGGAGACTGGAAATGGCTCCACAATCCACACAGGGGTTGTATACAGACCCCATCTCAGGGGGAGGAAATGGAAAGGAAATGATAGAAGGCATCCTTGGGATGGCAGAGAAAGGGGAGATATTGCTGATGGGGGACCTGAATATGCCAGATGTTGACTGGAGCACCTTTGCTGCAGCCGCATCCAAGAACAGGGCAATTCTCAATCCCTACAGGGGCATGCCTCCAGACAGCTAGTTTTGGAACCCACTCGGGAGAGAGCAATCTTAGACCTGGTACTCTCAAATAGGGATGGAGACAGGATCTCTGATCTTGAAGTGGGAAGCCATCTTGGAACAAGCGACCACCAAACAGTGTGGTTCACGATAAACTTAGGTGAGAGTCAAGCCACACAAAAGTGAAGGTACTGGACTTCAGGCAGGCTGATTTTGTCAAAATGGGAGAGTGTCTCAGAAAAGCACTAGCAAACAAGCAAGGCGGTGGGGTGGAGCAACAATGGAAACATCAACACCACAATCACAGAGGCAGCAAGCCTTTGTGTGAAGCAAATAAACAAATCAAAATGAAAAAAACACTATGGTTCTCAAAAGAGTGTCGGGGAAAGTAAGGGAGAAAAAGATAGCAATCAGGAAGTATAAGGAAACACAGAAGGAGCAGGACAGAGAACTGTACCAGTAAAAGCAGAAGGAAGTGGGTAAGGCAGTCAGAATAGCAAAGGCCCAAACCAAGGAAAAGATAGCCAACTTGGTTAATAAGGGGGATAAAACCTTTTATAGGTACATTAGGGAGCAAAGAAAGACTAAGGCAGGGATACTGAGGCTGAACAAAGTGGAAGGTGGTTGGGCATTGAGCCACAGTGAACAAGCAGGGATACTGAATGGATACTTCTGCTCAGTATTCACAATGGAAAAGCAGGGGGAAATACCTAATCCAGTCAATATAAGCACTCTGGATAGGGGGTTGATATTAGCCCTTTCACAGAAGAAAGGGTTCTGAAAGAACTCTTAAAACTGAAGGTGGATAAAGCAATGGGGCCTGATAGGATTCACCCCAGAATTCTAAAAGAACTAAGGGAAGAACTAATAACACCACTGATTACCCTTTTTAATAAATCATGGGAGGATGGTGTGGTAACTGAGGACTGGAGGAGGGCTGATGTGATTCCTCTTCACAAAGTGGGAGTAAGGCAGAGGCAGGAAACTACAGACCTGTCAGTTTGACCTCAGTGGTAGGGAAAATTATGGAATCACTTCTGAAGGAAAGAATTGTTGAGTACCTAGGGCCAGTGGGACACAGGACCCAAGACAGCATGGATTCACAGTGGGAAGGTCATGTCAGACACATCTAATTGATTTCTTTGACTGGGTGACCAAAGCAGTAGACCAGGGAAGGACTGTGGACATGGCCTACCTAGACTTAGCAAGGCATTTGACACAGTCAATCACAAAAGATTAATAAACAAATTAACCAGCCTAGGTGGGTCCCAGGGTAGTAGCCTGGGTAAAACACTGGTTGGACAACAGGACTCAGCGGGTAATAGTAAATGGAGTCCACAGTGAAGAAAGGAGGGTTTCTAGTGGGTACCTCAGGTTCAATACTGGGCTGGTTCTTTTAATGTCTTTATAAGTGACATTGCAGAGGGACTGGAAGGGAAAGTATGTCTCTTTGCAGATTACACAAAGATCTGCAACAGGGTTGATACACAAGGTGGTGTGGAAAGGATGAAAAGGGACTTGGAAAGGTTGGAGGAATGGTCAAATATATGGCAGCTTATATTCAATGCAAAGAAGTGCAAAGTAATGCACCTGGGAAACAAAAACCCAGGGGAAGAGTACACAATGGGGGGTGAGATACTGACAACAACAAAAATGGAAAGGGACCTTGGGATAGTCATATCAGATGACCTAAAGGTGGGCCAGCAATGTGAGAAGGCAATAAGGAGGGCTGGGGGGATACTGGGATGCATAGGGAGAGGCATCACCAGTAGAAAACAGGAAGTTGTTGGCCCTCTGTACAGACAGTTGGTAAGACCACATCTGGAGTAGTGTGTACAGTTCTGGAGACCCCATCTCCACAAAGACATAGACAGAGTGGAGGCTGTCCAGAGGAGGGCAACCAAAAATGATGCAGGGTCTGCATCAGAAGACATATGAAGAAAGACTAAAGGAACTAAAGATGTATAGCCTCAAGGAAAGGAGGGAGAGGGGGGACATGACAGAAACTTTCAAATACCTCAAGGGAATCAACAAAGTCCAAGAGGGAAGCATCTCTCAGAAAAAGAGAGGTGCAAAAACAAGAGGGCACAATTTAAAGATAGAAGTGGGACAGCTCAGAGGTAATGTGAGGAAGTATTTCTTCACAGAGAGGGTTGTGGATACATGGAACAGCCTTCCTGAGGAGGTCGTAGAGTCAAAAACAGTGGGGGATTTCAAGAATGCATGGGACAGACATAAGGCAATTCTAGTGGGGGTAGGAGGAAGTAGGCTATTGGTTAACTAGGATCTGCAGCTTATCCATTAGGTAGAGAAATGGGTAGACTAGGTGGGCCAAGCAGTTCTTATCTGCTGTCAAATTCTATGTTTCTATGTTTTCATGTATGTGAATACTTCAATAGGCATTGAGGAGCACTTTCATGTAGAATTTTGACATGAAATTCATTAAGGTTAACTGGACTCTGTTTTCGGATTGTAACCAACCAAACCATTCAAAGTTGGTGCAGTGATGGGACCTTGGGCCCTGCAAGGATGAAAATTAGCAACCTTGTGGGTTAAACTCTTTCCTTTACCCAGATTATGAGGTGAGCAACATCTGTAATGAGGAGTCATGCTCAGACATGGGGAGTATGCAGCTTTGGGCAATTCTGACTTTAGTGTCTGATGCTATGTACTTTGCAATGCAGTAGAGCAGACCCAGTTTTGATGAACATTTCTTAAGGTGTAGGTCATATGAGCATCAAATGTAAGGTGAGGATCGATGGTAACACCAAGGTGTTTAAATGAATTAACTAGTTCCAGTTTCACTCCATCTGAGGTTGAGATAGTGAAGTTTTGGGAAATTGTTCTAATCTTTGGTGACAATCCAAGTAACACGGCTTTTGTTTTAGGGATGTTTAGGAAAAATTTCTTATTTTTGAACCACTGTTAAAGGGAATGGAAGTTGTGCCTAAGGACTTCATTGATAGTGATATTGTCTTTCACATTCACAAAGAGGATTGCATTATCTGCCTGAAAAAAGGTCATGGCAGTATTACAGATCTTGGATAGGTCAATGTTGAAAATAATGAATATCAGAGGGCCTAGAATGGATCTGTGTGGGACCCCACAGGAGATAGTGTTTGCCCTGGATAAGACTTTACCAAGTCTGACAAACTGTGGCCTGTCTTGCCGATAGTTGAACCACAGAGTAGCTGCCCCCCCCAGACCCAGCTCATTCAGCTTCTGTAGAAGCAAATCATGGTCCACCAAACTGAAGGCCTTAGTCATATCCTCAAACACTGCACTGATCAGCAGGCTATTTTCCATAGCATGGTGTAATGTGTCCGTGCAGTTGATCAGTGCTGTGCATGTTCTGTGACCCATCCTAAAGTCATGTTGCTCTTCACAAACTAGCCTGTGCTGGTCTAAGCAGGAAGTGAGTTGATTATGTACAATCCTGTCCTACACCTAACCAAAGTTTATAGTATAGAAATATGCTTGTAGTTGTCCAAGACAGTTTGCTTGCCCTTTTTGTGCAACAGTACTACACAGGCCAAGCTCCAGATGTCAGCAATTTTTTTGAGACTCAAATGAAAGATTACACATTTTGGAAAAGAGCAGGGCAATTGTAGTGGCTGCAATTTTAAAGAATTTGGGAATTAGGCCATTGTAGCCAAATGATTTGCCAGCTACTAGATGAAGCAACAGTTTGCAGACTTTCTTGGCAGTGGCTTGTTAAAATAAAATAGTGGATAGCATGCAAATGAGTAAGGCTTTCTGGAGTCTGGAGGGCATACTGTGCCAAACAAGGGGAATCTGTATTTCTCAAAGCTGCAGCAGTGGTCATTTAACAAATCAGCAACAGAACTGAGATCATGGTCCCTGAGGCAGATCACTTCAAGGGTAGGAGAGGAGATGGCAGTTCTGGGGTTGAGTAAGGAATTTATGCAGTTCCAGAATGTTTTGAGGTCTGTCTCACTGTGAATGTCTGTCTGCTGCACTTTGAAATACAGTATGTGCTTTTGGACATGCTGAGCTTGTGTTTGCATTTATTCTGTAAATAACTGTATACAACCCAATCTGAGTGCACATTTGTTTTCCTGAAACGTACCTGAGCAAAATCTCTGTCTTTCATTAACTTGAAATGACTATTAGCAAGCCATTTGGAATTAGGATTTTTGACACTGCATCTATTGATAGGGCATAGCGACCAAGTACTGCCAAAACTCTAAAATAAAGAGGTCCAGCACACAGCTGATGTCAGATATTTCAATCAAAAGGAGCACTCAATATGTAAGAGACCTTACAAGAATGCCAAGGAATTGAAGTTTTTGCAATTATGGTATGTGACCTCTTTTGGGACTGGATTGCTAGGTGCACCACTGTGCCATAGGCAACAAAGAGTGGAGCTGTCCCTGACTGAGCCAGATAGATGCCCATGTAGCCTGACTCTGTCAGTGTAGCTGACCAATATCCTGTCAAGGAAGGTGTGATTTCCTGATTTGACATTCAGCCTAGTACAGTCAGGCTTTAAGTAAGGCCATAGTCATTGAGAATGTCTCTATAAGATGCTGTGTTGCTGATTCAACTTGGTGGGAGGGGGGATTGTTTAACCAGGAAAAGCACACTAAGCCAGATCTTGTTTCCAGGTGTGACCTGGAAGCACAAGGAATTTAAGTGTCGCACAGTATGTAAATGAAGGCTGAAGGGATTCAAACCCAGGTCTCCAGGTTTGCAGCTCAGTGCCCTTAACCACTATACTATCCTGCCTAAACTGAAGTCACCCATAATTATTAATTCAGCCCTGCCCAGGGTAGAAACCAGTTGGATCAAGTCCTTGGTAGTAGTGGGTGAAGTTAGAAAAATTTACTTTGCGGAGAATTTAGTGAATTTTTTGCAATTCACAAAATTATTCTGCAAGGCAAATTTCTGCTTCACGTTAAAAGAGAAACTCGTGAATGTTGGAAAATGCTGACTTTGCCTAACTTCACCTATGAATTATGGTTGTAAGGCAACGTTAGCAAGGATCCATAGGATAAGAGGTCACATAGTGCTGCCATGAGTTGTTTTACTACGTGTAGGTTGAATTTAGTGAAGAGTGAAAAAGAGAAAGTTGGAGTTAGCTGTGCTGTGGAGCTATGGGCCAAAAAAACCTTTCTTAATTTAACTGTTTAAAATACAGTTGTTTTTGCCCTCAAATCACTCCATTAAGGGTGTGCTGTGCCTTTTGCCTCTAAATCACCAAATATTTTTTGAATTTTTTGTGATTTACCTAAAGTAGCAGTTTGCTTCTCTGTATTGCAGACTGTGTGTTATGCTGTGGGGAGGGAAGTTTATTTGCAGCAACTTCCAGCAAGAAAAAATTAGGCTTGCCTTATAGCCTAGGCAGTGTTTAGCAATAATGCTGTTCAGTGTGTTTGTTGAATATTTTTTCCTGATTTTGTGCTTTGTTACTTTACTTCTTTAGAACAGTTAGGTTTGCTTTACTGAAATATTTTTGTTACTGTAGTTTGACAATTTTTTTTGTATATAAAGATTTCTATTTATATATACAATACAAATAATCCGCAAAACAGGTAGCAACACAAATGCAGATACCTGTTACAATTATATAAAACAATATGCCAATATATTCCAATATAGAAAATAGACAGTGAGAACAAACAAAATGAAGACTATAATCACTACAGCAATAGAACCCCCCCCCGACTTTTCATTCCACAGGACTCTGTCACCCTCCTTCCACCCACTGCCTACTTCCAAGACAATCTCAGTTCCAATACAATTAAGATTCAGAAAAAAGCCCAACCAATTCATCATTCTCAATACCTAGAAATGTTATCCACCTTTCCCAAGCTTTATAGAACTTAGACAGAGCACTTTGTCTACGATACATAATCTGGTATAAAGCAGCTGTTTTTGTTAAAACCTGCTTCTACCTCTTAATCTGTAGAATGAGTTGGGATCTCCAGTGTAAAAGGAGAAGACATTTGGCCTCTAAAACTGCTCAAACAAAAAACTTTTGTATCGACTGGTAGATTCATCCAATAATCCTGGATCACCGAAAATCCAAAAGGCCGGGGACTGTGTAATGGAGGCTCCCAGAATGGTTTCGAAATGGTCAAAAATAGTGGCCCACCAAGGCTGAAGAGGTGCACACTCCCACAAAATATGAAAAATGGATCCGGAGGCAGAATTACAACATCATCATAAATGGGATCCAGTCAAACCCGATCATACCAGCTGAACCAGAGTACAATGCTACCTCCCAAAGCTTTTCTTATGAATCAGCTGAAGCTTGGGGTACAAGGTTGCAGAGTATGCATCCATCCAGAACCTATGGCAACCCTCTTTATCCTGATCATAATTCTTATCCTGCACCAATTTCAGTGTCTGAGTGTCCCAGTTTGGAAGAAAAAACTTCTGCAACCCCACATATAAAGAGCTGATTGTAGTTTGACTATTGATTTCATTTTTGTTGCTTGATAGAAGTTAGCTTAGTTTGTGTATGTTATTGCATCTTGCATGTGTCCCCCTAGTCCCTTAAGTCCGTGTTGTGTATTGCTCTTCTTAAAAAACAAAACAAAAACAAAAATATTTCTGGTGTTTTTGTTGATTAATGTCTGTATAAAGTATTGTAAAGTGATGTGTAACTTGCGTCAGTCCCCCTAGTCCCTTAAATCTCTGGTGTGTATTGTTTTGCTGAAAAAACAAAGAAGAAAAACAGTTTCTGGTGTTGTTGTCGTTTCTGTGTAAAATCCTGTGAAGTGTTGTGTAGTCTTTGCATGTGTCCCCCTAGTCCCTTAATCCTTAAATCTCTGTTGTGTATTGTTTTTGTTAAAAAAAGAAAGAAAAAAACCAAAAACAATGGTAGTGTTGCTGTTGAAAAAATGGTAGCCACCTCAGCACTGGTGGGCAACACACATACGTCAAGTCAAGGCACCTGTTACACTGGACTCAGCACCAAAAGGAAGCTGGTGAAGGGAGTCCTTCTCTTTTATCGACCTTATTGAGCAAGGCATTTCATAGCAGCATAGATTAGATACAGATCCAGGGCAGGATCCTGAAGTAACCATAAAGGATTACTGCAGACATGAGGAGGAAGACTTGGTGGGATTTTTCAGTAGGGAGCAGAGTAACAGTGGTGGTGTCAGTGTTAGCAGCCAGAGTCACTGAAGCACATCTGCCCCCGTCCCTAAAACATCCAAAATCATGTCATTCATTTGTTCAGCATCTGTGACCCCCCTGAGTCCAGTGCTACCTCATCATTTATTTATTTTTTTAGTTAGTTTTTGTTGACCGGGTAAGTGCACTAGACAAATCCTGCCTATTTCAGGCATGACCCGGGGGAGGGGGATACAGATGAATGCCAACTGACCTTGAACCAGATTAAGCTGCTGGTGGTATTTTGAGTGAATGAAGGAAATTTGGCCAGGACATCTGGGAAATTCCCCTACTTTCTGCTTCCTGTGAGCAGGGGGGGGACCCATTTTCCTATGGGACCAAGATGGCGGAGGAGGAGGACATGCTGTGGCTGGTGAGTTAGCAAGGCTCAGCTGGGAACATGGTATGGCTGGAATGCACCCTCAGGGTGGCCAGCATATTGTACCTCAGCCCCCGCTGCTTGCTGTGATAGCAACAGGTGGAGGATCCACTGAAAATGGAGTTTTGCTACACTCCTCTACGATGGTGACACTAGGTGTTACAGGAAGTCCTGGAGCAGGCCCCATACCTGTGGAGGGCGATGAAGATATAGACACAGTGGTCCGTGTGAAACAGGACCTCTTATTACAGGCTGAGGCTGATTACAGAGCAGCTAAACTGCATGGCGAAGAAAAAAAAAGGAAACACTTGATTCAAGGTTCACCGTCGCCTTCTACGGCGTCTGCAGCAAATATTTTTGCAGCGGGCCCTCTAATAGTGGATACTACATCAGGTAAAGACACGGGATTGGAAAATCACTCATAGCATGATTCGGCATGGTCTCCGGAACGGGCACTGGAACGAGCTGGTTGGATCCAAACAGAAACAGGTCAGTGGGCTGCAGATCCCGATATTCCACTTCCAGGTTTGGGGAGTGTCACGGGGGTACTGGGGGGAACTGTGGATGGCCTCCTACACAATATGCACAGGCCTGATACAGTCCTGTTTACTAAATCATATGTGCTAGCCTTAGACCCTGTTTCAGGGCACACTTTATCTGCTAATACAGATGCAGAGATGGTTATGATGGATTTGCCATTTCACAAGCGGATTCTATTCCCTTCTCCACTATACAGTCTCCAGCACAGCAGGGGTGTATGGAAAACATTACTGTGACTAGTGATTCCCCCCAGTTGGAAGAAGCGCTGGGATCTATTCCTATAGTACCTCCTGACAATAAGTCAGTAACCCCAGCCCTGACAGCTCCCACTTTTGCTAGTTTATTTCAAAAACCTATTTCTTTAGCTAAACACAGGAATGCAGTTCGGCTGCGGTTTTTAGGACCAGCAGATACGATGCCAGACCGCTTTTATGTGGGGAAAGTTCTATTGAAGTAGATGCTGGGGTTTTCTCCCTTGGAAGTGTATGCTTTGATTCATACAAAGGGAGAATCTACATATGACATAAGTTTTCATTCCCCTGACATCCTGAATCGTTTCTGGATGAAGTATGTCCTGTTTAAAAGGAACCCTGCTTGGACCCACTTTCAAGCTATACCTTTAACAAAACAAACTTTTAAAGTGATCACTGTCTTATTCAGGAATGAAGGGGTGAATATTATGGACATTTCATACTGGCTGGAGAAACGTTGTCAAATACAAGGGAATCTGGAATCAATTTTAGATTCTGAAGGTTTTTGGAATGGAGGGTGGAGGTATAAGGTGACTTTACCACAAACGGAGGATGGACTTCAACATCTACCAAGTTGTTTTTACCTGGGTCATGACAAGGGTTTTATTTTTTATCCTGGACAGCCACGCCATTGTTGTAAATGCGGTTCCAGTAAACATTTGAGTCGAACCTGTGATACAATGAAATGTGCTCAATGTGGGGAAGTGGGGCATATTATGACTGTCATCATCCTCCCAAATGTAGTCTTTGTGAGGAACAGCATTCCTTTATGGATTGTCCTTGGGCAGCCATAATACTCATGGACAAGGATTATACCACTCAGGATTTTATTTGAATATTGCATTAAAATCGGCTTTGAAACAATATGGGCCTCTACCTAAGAGGGCACCTCCTGAAAGGCCTATTAATACCCTTTCAGAGGCCTTATCCTCTTCTGTTTTGGTTTCTCACATGCCTACATCTGAGGCAGAACCTTTAGTACTAGAGGTATCTGGTGATGTAGATTCTATGCCTCCCCCCTTCCACCAGAAGGTGCCTTCACTGTAGTTAATAATCGAAGAAGGAGTTTATGGACGAAAACTGCAGCATCTGTTTCAGAAGTCTTCCATCTCCCAGTGCAAAACACCTTTTCCACCTTGCAGGTTGAAGAACCTGATGTAGGTACAGAATCAGACTCGGTTTCGGTTCACTCCTGTCAAGCGGATGGAGGATCAGACACTGAGCGTTCTACAAAAGATTTGACTATCCCTCCAAAAAACAAATCTAGGATGGGTTCCCGTAAATGGGTCAGGAAGAAATCCTAATGTTTTAAAAAAAATTTCAGGATTAATTAGTTCTCCTTTAGTTAACACTTAATGTTTTTTTTTTTTATATACACAATGGATACGTTGTTTAGTATTACTGTGGCCTCTTTAAATACTAACAGTATTCAGTCAGATAGAAAACAACTTTTGGTATATGCTTTATTTGATTCCTTTTTTTATGATGTGGTATTCTTTCAAGACACTCAATTACGTAGCAGACAAGAGATGGATAGAGCCTCTGTGGGATGGAAATGGGGAGTGACTTATTGGACTACTGGAGAGGATCTTTGTTGTGGGGTTGGAATTTGTTTAAATTCCCCTTTGGCACAATCTATACAGGTAGTGGACATAGCCCCGGGCCGTGCTTTGTTATTAGATGTTGCGTTAAATAAATTGCACTGTCGGTTTATTAATGTATATGCCCCACAAACAAAGACAGCTAGAACTGAGCTTTTTAACACTATACAGCCTTATTTGTTTACATCTCGTTATGTTTTCTTGGGAGGAGAGTTCAATTGTGGGTTGTATTTAAAGGATAGGAGTCCTCAAACCCAAAAATTATATTGTGATACCAATTGCCTGGCTGCTTTGATTTCACAAACTGGTTTGATTGATGCTTGTGTTTTTTTTGGCCGGCCAGATAAGACCTATTTCAGAGGTAACCTAGCTACTAGGATCGATTTCTGGTTTATATCTCCTGCCTTGGAGATTAAAAATACCAGGACCTGTCCTGTTGCTCCATCTGACCATGCCATCATAGAACGGACAGTCTCTAATTATGATGGTATGCAACAAGGGCCTGGGTATTGGAGGTTGAACTTGGAACTGTAGTCTCTTCCAACTGTTAAGGATGGTTTTATTTCCTTATTAGAAGCACATAAATTGGTTAAAATGTTATATGATACTTCACAGGAATGGTGGGAGGATACAAAGCTAGATATTAAAAGATACTTTCAACAATAGGTAGATTAAATGGGAAATTTAAGAGGGACCAATATTGTATTACAAAACACAGTTTCAGAATTTAGTGTTTCAAGCTTCCCAAGGAGATAAAATGATTCTTGCAGAATTAGCAGAAACCAGACAAAAAATGAATGATCTACAATATAATAGACTTAGATCTTTAGAATAGGAACGGAACTTTGGAACCCAGGGTTCACAGGATTTTATGAATCCATTTCAATTCTGTGCTCAACAACAATATCAAAAGCAGATGTCTTCAATGCAGGATGCTACAGGGTGTCTTTGTTCCAAAAGGTATGAAATTATGACAGCCATAGAGGAGCATGTGCAGTCTTTATTTAGTCATCAGGAATCCTCCCAGGATGGTCATAAGGTTTGGTTGGAAAATGTATTTACCACAAGTTTTGTCATCTGATCTACGGGTACTGGTGTCACCACTTACTCAATCTGAAATAATGACCACTTTTGCAATGGTTTAAAAGAATTCTGCACTGGAACAGATGGAATTCCATAATGATTGTACAGTGTGATTCTGCAAGTTTTGTTACCTGAAATCCTAGAGTTATTTCAGGATATGATAGTTTCAGGGAATTTGCCTGATTCAATGGTTAATGGGTTGATGGTTTTTATGTATAAATCTGGGGACAGGACTGACCTTTCAAATTGGCTCCCCATCACATTATTAAATACTGATTTTAAATTGTATACCAAATTGTTGAATAACAGGTTGTTGCTTTGTGCATCTACTCTGATACATTCTTCTCAGACTTGTACTATTCCTGACTGGAGTATAACGGATGGGTTAATTTTATTAAGAGAAATTTTGTCCCGGGGAGGAGACTGGAGAATTAACTGGTTTCATTCTTAGTTTAAATCAGGAAAAGGCTTTCGACAGGATAAACCATGAACATCTTTGGGACTGTCTGGCTAGTTATGGGATTCCAGGTACTTTTATTTTTTGGATACAATCTTGTTATTCTAATGCTAAAGCTTTAGCATACTGTAATGGTTGGATGGGGAGGGCATGCATGGTTACCCGGGGAGTTAGACAGGGATGTCCCCTGAGTCCCCTTCTCTATCTTTTTACACTGGACCCTTTAATCCGTCGTGTTAATGATAATATTGATATTCAGGGGTTTCTTTTCTAGCACCTCAAGAAATTAAAAGTATTGCATATGCAGATGACATCTAGCTTTCTTCAAGGTTACCTTCGACCTGTTTAGTGGGACAAATACTTTAGGGAATTTTCTGAATTCATAGAAGCCAGAGTTAACTATAGGAAAATGAAATGCCTTCCCTTTGGATTAGAACTTTTACAGAATCTACAGTAATTGGGATCCCTGTTGTGACAGGAACCTGTACAATTCTTGGACTTCTTTTTGGTACCAGGGGATTTGGCCTTCTTAAATTGGTCCTTCAAATTGGACATTGCATGTGAGAAAATTTTACTGTGGAATAAGTGGAGATTGTCCAAATTAAAAAGGGTATATATGATTAAGACCTTCTTACTACCAATTTTTTTGTATTTAGCTGCAGTTTTTAGTCTACCCCCTAAGCTGGAGACCCAGATGTATGGTTGTTTTTTTCAGGCATTTGGGGTAGTAGACTGAATCCAATTAAACGGTGTTTACTGTTTAGAGAGAAAAAAATGGGGGTTATTAAAATAATTAATCCCATCGTTTTCTTTTTTACAATTTTTGCTAATGTAAACTTTACATAGAAACATAGAAACATAGAAGTTGACGGCAGATAAGGACCGAAAGGCCCATCCAGTCTGCCCATTTCTTTTTCTACCTTATAAATGTGCCATCGGCCTTTGCTCTGTCAGTGACCTATCTATTCATAGTCATTTGTATTGCTCCCTGATGCCTATCCCATGCCTGTTTGAAGCCCTGCACTGTATTCATAGCCACCACTTCTTGTGGTAAGCCATTCCATGCATCTACCACCCTTTCTGAAAAAGATTTCCTCACATTCCCCTTAATCGGCCTCCCTCTAATCTCATGCTGTGTCCTCTTGTCCTGCTATTTTCTTATATTTAAACATGTTAGACTCTATCACCTTGTTTATGCCCTTAAGGTGTTTAAATGTCTCGATCATATCACCTCTCTCCTCCTTTGCTCAAGGGTATACATATTGAGCTCCGTTAATCTGTCCTCATATGTCTTCTGATGCAGTCCCTGCACCATTTGGTTGCCCTTCTCTGGACTGCCTCAATTTGGTTAATGTCCTTGTGAGGTGTGGCCTCCAATACTGCACGCAGTACTCCAGATGGGGCCTAACCAATGTCTTGTACAGAGGTTATTACCTCCTCTCACGACTTGTGATACCCTACTAATACACCCTAACACCCCTAGCCTTACCTACTGCTTTTAGAGGTCTGCTTGGATGATTTTAGGTCATCAGTGATGATGATGCCCAAGTCTCTTTCTTCCTTTGTGACTGCTAGCAACTCCTCCCAGCCTATAAGTGGCTTCAGGTTTCTCTTCCCTATGTGCATGATTTTGCACTTCTTTGCATTAAATCCCAGTTGCCACTCTTCTGACCATTCTGCTAGTTTGTCCAGATCTCTTCTCATTCTGCCCACCCCATCTGGATCATCTACTCTGTTGCAGATCTTGGTGTCATCTGCAAACAGACAAGCCTTACCCTCTAGTCCATCTGCGAGGTCACTAATGAAGATGTTGAATAGGACTGGCCCCAGGACTGATCCTGAGGTACCCCACTTGTGACTTGCATCTCTTCTGACTGTATACCATTTACCACCACTCTCTGTTTTCTGCCAGTCAACCAGTTTGCCACCCAGTTGACCAACTTCTGACCCACCCGAGCCTACCTAGCTTATTTATCAATCTTCTATGTGGAACAGTGTAAAAGCTTTGCTGAAGTCAAGGTAAGCGACATCAACTGCTCCCCTTGGTCACCACTCTGGTTACCCAGTCAAAGAAATCTATGAGATTAGTTTGACAGGACCTTCCTTTGTAAACCCATGCTGTCTTGGATCCTGTGCCCTATGGATTCCAGGTGTTGCACTATCCTTTCCTTAAGGAGTGCCTCCATAATCTTGCCCACTACTGAGGTAAGACTGGCGGTCTGTAGTTCCCGCCTCCTCCCTGCTACCACTCTTGTGGAGTGGGATCACATGAACCCTTCTCCAGTCTTCTGGGACCTCTCCTGTGCTCAGAGACTCACTAAACAATTCTGCTAACGGCTCTGCTAGTTCCTCCTTTAGCTCCTTAAGTACCCTGGGATGTATGCCATCAGGTCCCATTGCCTTATCCACCCTGAGCTTAGCAAGCTGCTTGTAGGACCCTTTCTTTTTGTGAAGGGAGTAGTGCTCACCTCCCTCCCCTGTGTCCATGATGCTGAGCTGTGGGCCCTGCCCTAACTTCTCTTCAGTAAATACTGAGCAAAAGTATCTATTTAGGATAGATGCCTTTACAGGGTCCTCCTCCTCACATGCTCCCTTTTCTCCATTAAGCTTAGCAATACCCCTCTGGACTTTCTCCTTTCACTAATGTATCTATAGAAAGTCTTGTCACCTTCTTTACTGTTCGTGCTAGTGTTTCCTCAGTTTGGGACTTTGCCTGCCTTACTGCCTTACCTGCTTCCCTTAGGGCAGTTTGGTATGCCTCCTATCTTCATACCGCTGTGTTCCTTATATTTTCTGAAGCCAGCCTTTTGGCTCTGACCTTTTCTGCTACTGTATTTGAGAACCAAAGTGGTTTCCTTCTTCTTTGCACTTTCTTTTCTGTCTAACACAATGGGATGTTGCTTCAAGTATCCTTAATGCTTGCCCACTTTGCCTTGTACCTCCTCACCTGTTCTTTTTTGCCAGGGCTAGCTTAACTCTGTTGGCCATCTTATCAAAGTCAGCTCCTCTGAAGTCCCATATTTTTGCTTTGGAATGGGATGATTTAGATGTAGTAGCCAAATTGAACCATACCATGTGATGGTCACTGCCCTCAGGTGACCTTCTACCTGGAGATCTGTGATCCTTCTTTGTTAGTCAGTACTAGATCTAGGATAGCCCTGTCTCTTGTGGGTTGCTGTACCAGTTGTTTGAGGCCCTCCCTGCAGGAATCCACTATGAGTCTAGTTCTGGCAGATGTTCCTGCTGGTATTGACCAATCTGTATCTGGCATGTTGAAGTCTCCCATTATCAGAACCTCCTTTAGCTGTCATGTTTTATATCTTCTAACAGTAATGTGTCTATGTCCTCCCTCTGGTCTGAGGGCCTGTAGACAACCCCAGTTCTTATGGCTGTCCCATTTCCTGTTTCAGGGTGACCCACAGTTCTTCTGGCTCCTTATGTGTATTCTGAATTTCTGTAGCTTTGATATTTTCATTAACATACAGGCCACCTCCCCCTTTTGCACCTCGGTCTCTTCTGAACAATATATAGCCAGGTACTGAAGTCTCCCAAGTGTGGTTACTGGTAAACCACGTCTCACTAATTGCTACTATGTCCAGTTTAGCCTCTGACATTATTGCCTGCAGGTCTGGGATCTTATTTCCCAGGCTGTGAGCATTTATAGTACATGATTTTCCATTGGCCAGATTTTGGTGTGTTAGTTGTTGGGTGAAGTTGGCATTACCCCTGTGCATCGTGGGGAGACAAACCTTTTTTCTTACCTGGTGATGCAAATGAACGGCAAACACACTGAATTCCTGTTTGACCACTAGCTGAGGGGGAGGGTGTTCTTCCCATTCGACGCATGGGGTGCTGCACCCTCCTCCCCATTTCCATAGTTTAAATATTCTGCAAAGACGCCAAACTTCTGCCCTAATGCACTGACTCTCTTTAGTCAGATGCAGTCCATCAAATTTAAAGAACTTTCGCTCCCAGAACTGTTGCCAGTTCCCAAAATCTGTGTCCTTTTCCTGGCACCAGTCCTTGAGCCACGTGTTTAGCTCCCTATCTCCCCTTCTCTGACCTTCCGTCCATCTGCTCCCTTCTCCCAGACTGGCAGGATCTCAGAGAAGGAGATGCGACGAAATAGATGATAGTTTGTCACCCAGCCTAGTCAGGTGTTCCTTGGTCTCCACAACTGACCGACTGGCAGATCATTAGTCCCTATGTGTACTAGGACATCAATGTTTTCTCCTGCTTTGTGAACAATTTTAGCAATGCGGTCAGTGTCTCTCCATGCTGATGTACCTGGAGACATCTGACCATCACCCTGGCTGGAGATGGGTATCAACTCCCCGAATCATGGAGTCTCCTATGATCAGAAGTTTTTGGATTTCCTTTGTGCTTGTTTAGTTTTGGTTCCTGATTTGGGTGAGTATTGTTGTGCTAGCTCCTGTGCTGCAGTGTCCTGCTCTGCAGTGTCTTCTGCCTCTTTATTTGATTTCAGAGATAGAGGCAGATACCTGTTTGTAGTGTTTATATGGTTTTGGAGGTAATGTGTTGGAGAGCAGAGAGTGATGGGGCACCTGATTTGCTCCTCTAACCACCTGCCAACCTCCTGGACCAACTACCCTCTGCAGTCGAGGTTTTTCTGTTGGATGCTGGGGAAATGGCGGGTGGTTCTTATAATGTATTTCCTCTTCAATATGAAATTTGGCGTGCAATCTCTGCCCATGCTGCCTGGAGCTGAGACCTACAGATCTCCAAAGGCCCAGCATGTAGGACAGTGTCCTAAATCCTGTAAGACTGTCCTTCTGAAAATTGTTCCACAGTACCTGCAGTTAATGAAATCCATTCCAAATAAGTTGCTGGGTTTGTAACCTAGTCAGAGTAATTAGAAGGAAAAAAATGCAAGTAATGGTTTAATTGTGCTTTGTTTAACTTGTTATAACAAGTTAAATTACTAGTGCCCTGTAAATGAGATCACTTGTGGAGGCCCCACTGATCCGCCCTTCCTGCTCTGCCACAGGAAATGTCACAACTGTGGTACCCTATAAAAGGAGTGTAGCGTGGGGTGGTTGGGGATGGGGTGGGTGGCTGGGCCCTTCCCTGCCTAAAAGAAGAACCACGGATGAAAGAACAAGGAGGTAAGAGCAGAAACAATCAGTCAACAACAAATGCAGTAACCCTGAAAGCTTATCCTAATGTTAGATAAAACTGTAAAACCTGTAAAGCACCACCTGTAATAATTTCAGAGAGATATACCCTGTAAGAAACACTTTGCTCCAGAGAAAAATAAAGCAGTAACAGAAGATATACCTTGCAAAGACAATTTGAATCAGAAGATTACAGCAGTAATCTGTTAGCAACACCTGTAGGCACACCTTGTAATAATGCAGAAGAAGGTATACCAGCAACAACAATTTGAATCAGAGAAAAATAAAGCAATGAAATGTTAGCAACAAACAGTAGCAATCCCTGTGAGTAAAAAATAAAAACACCACCACACAGTAAATCTGCTTAGCCAAACTAAGTCTTAATCCTTCTCCCTTGCTCTGGTAAGTTTCTCTACTCTGCCTTTCAAGCAGTCTTAGAAGGAAAGAGCTCAGGTGAAGCTAGGTGCCTTGGCCAGCAAACCAAGTCTTCTACCTCCAAGATATCAACTAACCTGACTTTTTAACCCTTCTTTCTGTTGGAAATTACTGACAGTTTGCCAGCTCCACCCCCACATACACACCTAATCCTTTGGAAGAGCTGTGGGAGGAAAAGCAATTAGCTCCTTCAATGTGAGAAGGAGACTGAAACACCTCTGAGACAACAAACCTTTTCAACAAACAAGAATAAAATAAAACACAGTGTCAAACAATAAGTTTGCTTAGCCAATAATAAAAAAGTCACAAAAATGTAAGCTCCACCTGTAATACAGTAATTTCAGAGAAGATATACGCTGTAGAAACACTTTGCTCCAGAGAAAAATAAAGCAGTAACAGAAGATATACCTTGCAAAAGACAATTTGAATCAGAAGATTACAGGAGTAATCTGTTAGCACACACCTGTAGGCACACCTTGTAATAATGCAGAAGAAGGTATACCAGCAACAATAATTTGAATCAGAGAAAAATAAAGCAATGAAATGTTAGCAACAAACAGTAGCAATCCCTGTGAGTAAAAAATAAAAACACCACCACACAGTAAATCTGCTTAGCCAAACTAAGTCTTAATCCTTCTCCCTTGCTCTGGTAAGTTTCTCTACTCTGCCTTTCAAGCAGTCTTAGAAGGAAAGAGCTCAGGTGAAGCTAGGTGCCTTGGCCAGCAAACCAAGTCTTCTACCTCTTTGGTCTTTAGACCATTATTATTGAAATCTGAGGGTATTTGGATCCCATGGGTTTTGGATTCCTTGGCAGGGATACTCCCCTTCTGGCTTCCTCATTCATGCATCCCAAAACAGCATTCTTTGTATAATATTCCAGAAACTTTAAGGGTATGTTTTGGGAAAATAAAACTTTGGTGTTTAGTACGGGAACATTTTTCACAACAGGACCGGAAAACACTATTTGCACATCTTCTATCTACTTTTTTTCATGATACACCCTGTTTTGACTTTAAACCTATTTCAGATAAAATATTGATTGGGAAAATGTTGATATCTACCCATATACCGGTTTATATGTGGGATGTTATGTGGCTTTCCTTACATGGGAAACTCAATGTCAAAGGAAACCTAAAACATAAAAGTGTAGAACATCGTTACTACCCTAGGGAGACTTGTGTTGAGGTGGTGGAATCCATGGACCATTTGTTCTTTCTGTGTCCTTTTGTAAAATGGTTTTTGGAATTTATTACAGGGTAAATGGCCTACATCACCCTTTTGTGATTTAACCCCTGAGATTTTATACTTGGGTATTCTTCCATTTAAATGGACTAAACATGATAGGGTTACACTTTGGTTATTTTTGGTGTGTTTTAAATTCTATATATGGCATGTGCGGTGTAGGCTGACACTGCAACAATTAGAATATACAGAGGAATAATTATTTCATATATGATTACTACTGCAATTCTTAGTCATAAAAATACTGAAAGGAAGTCAGTGCCATATGACATCTTCCAGTCTTGGTGGTACAGTATAGATTGGCTATGAGTTGGCAGGGTATATTTTGAGATATATTTCAGTCATTGCATAATTCCACTTTTGCTTATGACTAGTAATATGTGGTACTGAGTGTTTTTCTTTGTAATTTCACTGTTATTTTCTTCTGGTCTTAATTAATGAGAAGTGGCAGTTTCTGGTAGAAATGGATTATTTTCTGGTGAGGAGTATTCTTGATTCTGAGTATCGTTTAATTTAAAAAAAAATACAGGAACATGAAGAATCCATATATTATGGAAGTGTATGTTGTGGATACTAGTTAATTCTATATGAGGTGCTTTGGGTTGGGAAAACATACTGCCATATAGTGGTATGCATGTGCGGGGGGAGGTTATTTCAGCTTACTATGTATGGGATAATGTTGCATTTATATTTTTCATCTTATTTTCACAATTTTTTTCTCCCTTTAGGTTTACAAGGGACAAAAAGTATGCTGTATACTTATTTTTCTTTGTTTTTTTATTTTGTATGTTGTCATACAATTTTTGGTATTTTGGTTCTCTCATAGAATCCCTGGCTCCTTTAAATAAGGGGGGAGGACTTTCAGCATTTACTACTTGAGTTTTAGGACTCTAATGACAGAGCTTTTCTTTTTTTCCATTGCATGTATGATGAAATACATATTTCTGTTTATTATTTGTATTATAATTCAGTATGTAGTAATACTTTTGTATATATAATTTTCTCATATTTTTGTTTTAGGATAGTTTTGTTTAGCTTTGGTTATTTCTTCTTCCTTTTTTTTGGACTCTAAAAATTTTGATATTTGTTTTTGTTCATTTGGATGCTGTATTACCTTTTTATATTAATTGTTTAATTTTGTATTATGATTTGGTGTGCTGTAACACCTCCTGTATTTAGTTTGCTTTTCAGTCTTAATAAAAAATTCCCCTACTCTTTTCGATAAGTGCCATGGGATCTTTAACATCCACCTGAACTACCACCAATCCAGGCAGATGAGACCTCGGTTTAACATCTCATCCGAAAGACAATCCATGCCACCAGTGCATGGAGTCCATCTGTTTGGTGTCTCCTGCCCCAAACTCCGAAAAGTACAGCCTACACTGCAGAACATGTTTGAGCATCACACCAAATAACCACCAAATCATGCTCTTGCACTTGAACTTAATGCAGCAACTGAAGAAATGCTGGCAATTAGTCTGTTGCCATTCTCTTTCATGGAGAATGCAGGGTACTGCAGGTTTATAGCATGTGCATGTCCAAAATGGAAGATCCCATCACACACGTATTTCTCTACCCATGCTATTTCAGAACTGTATAGGACTATGACACATACAGCAAGACATTCCCTGCAGCATTCTGCATCACCATACATCCATCTTAGTGTGGATACGTGGACCAGTGGCCAAACAGCTGGTAGAACTTATCTAAGTATTATAGCCCATTGGGCACAGGTACCCGGGTAGTATTTGACACTGGGATGGGGAGAAAACTGTATGAAGCCCAAATGTGCTGTTAGCAACATTCTGGGTATTTGCCAGCATGCCACACTGGCAATGAGGAGTGTACCAGGCTCACAAACTGGTCAAAAAATATTACAAGTGCTCCTGACCCAAATTGATGAGTGGCTGCACCCACTGTCCCTGAAAGCAGGTTTCATAGCAAGCAATAATATCTTGAATGTGGTAAAATGTATCAGTAATGGTGAGTTTCTCAGGGTTCCCTGCATGGCACACTGTCTTAATCTTGTGGTGCAGGAGTTTCTGGCATGTTCTGAAATCAAGACAATGTTGACTGTGGCCTGTCACATCTGTGTCCACTTTGCTCATTCTGAAAAGGCCCGTGACCAACTTAGGCAGCTGCAGATCCAAAGCAAGCTGCCTCAGCACCATCTCAAGCTGGAAGTTTTCAAGAGATGGAACTAGACACTGTACATGATGAAGCACTTGTAAGAGCAGTACAAAAAGCCATCTCATAATACCTGCTGGTGCACACAAGTCATGACAGTTTGGAAGCATCCATGTCTCTCACAACTGAGCAATGATAACTCATGGATGGTCTGATCATGATTCTGAGGCCATTTGAGCATGCCACACAGGCAGTGAGTGGGGACACTGCCTCTGTCAGTTAAGCCATCCCACTGCTAAGGGTGCTGAGGCAGACCTAGGTAAATGTACAGCAGGTGCTAGAGGCAGGCAGAGACAGAGCTTGCTGTGCATTAATGGAACACATGCTGCAAATATTAAACTGCACTACCTATATTTCAAGCATTCTTCAGTCTCCCGATTTTGGAATTGCCACCATGCTGGACCCACAATATAAAAGAGGCCTGTCATCCTTACTTGAAGGAGGGTATTATCAGGTACAAAAACTTACTGAACAGCTTGTAAGTTGGGTTCATGGGCACAGATGTCACGGGCACAGTTCTGCAAGCCATAGCATGAAAGTTACAGACCAGGTGTTGCTATCACTTCAGTTAAGAATGCTGAAAAAACAGGGCTGTTCACAGGAGGACAAAGTACCATAAATCCACTTTGGGGTGCTTTGTCACAGGTGGGAATTGCAGACATGGAGGAAAAGGAGGAGGAGGCTGATGAATCAGTAGAATTGCAAGTAGCACTGTGCATAGTGGATGTATATTTGGCAGACACCAGGCACCTGAACATAGAACCTTTGCTGTATTGGAATAGCAAGGTGACTGAGTGGCCAGCATTGACCTCCATAGCAGTGAAATATCTGAGCTGTCCAGCCTCTAGTGTAAGCATGAAGAGGGATTCAGTTTGATGGGGGCCATTGTGTGGGGCAGGAGTATGAATCTATTGCAAGTAAATATTGGCATGCTAACATTTATTACAATTTATGAAGGGCATATTACACTCAGGATAAGTACATCTGTGTCTGTACCACAGGATG